>JANJGN010000013.1:82176897-84894397 GCA_026770705.1 Isurus oxyrinchus
GAACGAAAGGGAGGGAGGGGGAGAACGAAAGGGAGGGAGGGGGAGAACGAAAGGGAGGGAGGGGAAGGGTGAAAGGGAGGGAGGGGCAGAGGGAAAAGGAGGGAGGGGCAGAGGGAAAGGGAGAGAGGGGGCAGAGGGAAAGGGACGGAGGGGTAGAAGGAAAGGGAGGGTGAGTGAAGGAAAGAGGGGGGTGAAGGAAAGCGAGGCGTGGTAGAGGGAAAAGGAGGGACAATGGCAGAAGGACAGGGCGGAGGAGGGGATAGCGAATGGGAGGAGGGGGAGAGGGAAAGGGAAAGGGAGGAAGGGGGGAGGGGGAGAGGGAAAGGGGAGCGAGGGGGAGGGGGAGGGGGAGAGGGAAATGGAGGGACAATGGTAGAAGGAAAGGGTGGAAGAGGGGGCCGGAGGGGGGCCGGAGGGGGAAGGCGGGGGCCGGAGGGGGGCCGGAGGGGGAAGGCGGGGGCCGGAGGGGGGCCGGAGGGGGACGGCGGGGGCCGGAGGGGGGCCGGAGGGGGAAGGCGGGGGCCGGAGGGGGAAGGCGGGGGCCCGGAGGGGGGCCGGAGGGGGCCCGGAGGGGGCCCGGAGGGGGAAGGCGGGGGCCCGAGGGGGGCCCCCAGGGGGGGCCCGAGGGGGGGGGCCCGAGGGGGGGGCCCGAGGGGGGGCCCGAGGGGGGCCCGAGGGGGGCCCGAGGGGGGCCCCCAGGGGGGGCCCGAGGCGGAAGGCGGGGGCCCGGAGGGGGGCCCGGAGGGGGGCCCGGAGGGGGGCCCGGAGGGGGGAGGCGGGGGGAAGGCGGGGGCCGGAGGGGGGGGCCGGAGGGGGAAGGCGGGGGCCGGAGGGGGGCCGGAGGGGGAAGGCGGGGGCCGCGAGGGGGGCCCGAGGGGGGCCCGAAGGGGTGCCCGAGGGGGGCCCGAGGGGGGGCCCGAGGCGGAAGGCGGGGGCCCGGAGGGGGGCCCGGAGGGGGGCCCGGAGGGGGGGCCCGGAGGGGGGCCCGGAGGGGGGCCCGGAGGGGGGCCCGGAGGGGGGCCCGGAGGGGGGCCCGGAGGGGGGAAGGCGGGGGCCGGAGGGGGGCCGGAGGGGGAAGGCGGGGGCCGGAGGGGGAAGGCGGGGGCCGGAGGGGGGCCGGAGGGGGAAGGCGGGGGCCGGAGGGGGGCCGGAGGGGGAAGGCGGGGGCCGGAGGGGGGCCCGGAGGGGGAAGGCGGGGGCCGGAGGGGGGCCGGAGGGGGAAGGCGGGGGCCGGAGGGGGGCCGGAGGGGGAAGGCGGGGGCCGGAGGGGGGCCGGAGGGGGAAGGCGGGGGGCCCGGAGGGGGGCCGGAGGGGGGAAGGCGGGGGCCCGGAGGGGGAAGGCGGGGGCCGGAGGGGGAAGGCGGGGGCCCGAGGGGGGCCCGAGGGGGGCCCGAGGGGGGCCCGAGGGGGGCCCGAGGGGGGCCCGAGGCGGAAGGCGGGGGCCCGGAGGGGGGCCCGGAGGGGGGCCCGGAGGGGGGCCCGGAGGGGGGCCCGGAGGGGGGAAGGCGGGGGCCGGAGGGGGAAGGCGGGGGCCGGAGGGGGGCCGGAGGGGGAAGGCGGGGGCCGGAGGGGGGCCGGAGGGGGAAGGCGGGGGCCGGAGGGGGGCCGGAGGGGGAAGGCGGGGGCCGGAGGGGGGCCGGAGGGGGAAGGCGGGGGCCGGAGGGGGGCCGGAGGGGGAAGGCGGGGGCCGGAGGGGGGCCGGAGGGGGAAGGCGGGGGCCGGAGGGGGAAGGCGGGGGCCGGAGGGGGGCCGGAGGGGGAAGGCGGGGGCCCGGAGGGGGGCCGGAGGGGGAAGGCGGGGGCCGGAGGGGGAAGGCGGGGGCCGGAGGGGGGAAGGCGGAGGGGGAAGGCGGGGGGCCGGAGGGGGAAGGCGGGGGCCCGAGGGGGGCCCGAGGGGGGCCCGAGGGGGGCCCGAGGGGGGCCCGAGGGGGGCCCGAGGGGGGCCCGAGGGGGGCCCGAGGCGGAAGGCGGGGGCCCGAGGGGGGCCCGAGGGGGGCCCGAGGCGGAAGGCGGGGGCCGGAGGGGGGCCCGGAGGGGGGCCCGGAGGGGGGCCCGGAGGGGGGAAGGCGGGGGCCGGAGGGGGGCCGGAGGGGGGAAGGCGGGGGCCGGAGGGGGGCCGGAGGGGGAAGGCGGGGGCCGGAGGGGGAAGGCGGGGGCCCGAGGGGGGCCCGAGGGGGGCCCGAGGGGGGCCCGAGGGGGAAGGCGGGGGCCCGAGGGGGGCCCGAGGGGGGCCCGAGGCGGAAGGCGGGGGCCCGAGGGGGGCCCGGAGGGGGGCCCGGAGGGGGGCCCGGAGGGGGGCCCGGAGGGGGGCCCGGAGGGGGGCCGGAGGGGGGCCGGAGGGGGGAAGGCGGGGGCCGGAGGGGGGCCGGAGGGGGAAGGCGGGGGCCGGAGGGGGCCGGAGGGGGGCCGGAGGGGGGCCGGAGGGGGAAAGGCGGGGGCCGGAGGGGGAAGGCGGGGGCCGGAGGGGGGCCGGAGGGGGAAGGCGGGGGCCGGAGGGGGGCCGGAGGGGGAAGGCGGGGGCCGGAGGGGGGCCGGAGGGGGAAGGCGGGGGCCGGAGGGGGGCCGGAGGGGGAAGGCGGGGGCCGGAGGGGGGCCGGAGGGGGAAGGCGGGGGCCGGAGGGGGGCCGGAGGGGAAGGCGGGGGCCGGAGGGGGGGCCGGAGGGGGAAGGCGGGGGCCGGAGGGGGGCCGGAGGGGGAAGGCGGGGGCCGGAGGGGGGCCGGAGGGGGAAGGCGGGGGCCGGAGGGGGGCCGGAGGGGGAAGGCGGGGGCCGGAGGGGGGCCGGAGGGGGAAGGCGGGGGCCGGAGGGGGGCCGGAGGGGGAAGGCGGGGGCCGGAGGGGGGGCCGGAGGGGGAAGGCGGGGGCCGGAGGGGGCCGGAGGGGGAAGGCGGGGGCCGGAGGGGGGCCGGAGGGGGAAGGCGGGGGCCGGAGGGGGGCCGGAGGGGGAAGGCGGGGGCCGGAGGGGGGCCGGAGGGGGAAGGCGGGGGCCGGAGGGGGGCCGGAGGGGGAAGGCGGGGGCCGGAGGGGGCCGGAGGGGGAAGGCGGGGGCCGGAGGGGGGCCGGAGGGGGAAGGCGGGGGCCGGAGGGGGGCCGGAGGGGGAAGGCGGGGGCCGGAGGGGGGCCGGAGGGGGAAGGCGGGGGCCGGAGGGGGGCCGGAGGGGGAAGGCGGGGGCCGGAGGGGGGCCGGAGGGGGAAGGCGGGGGCCGGAGGGGGGCCGGAGGGGGAAGGCGGGGGCCGGAGGGGGGCCGGAGGGGGAAGGCGGGGGCCGGAGGGGGGCCGGAGGGGGAAGGCGGGGGCCGGAGGGGGGCCGGAGGGGGAAGGCGGGGGGCCGGAGGGGGGCCGGAGGGGGAAGGCGGGGGCCGGAGGGGGGCCGGAGGGGGAAGGCGGGGGCCGGAGGGGGGCCGGAGGGGAAGGCGGGGGCCGGAGGGGGGCCGGGAGGGGGAAGGCGGGGGCCGGAGGGGGGCCGGAGGGGGAAGGCGGGGGCCGGAGGGGGGCCGGAGGGGGAAGGCGGGGGCCGGAGGGGGGCCGGAGGGGGAAGGCGGGGGCCGGAGGGGGGCCGGAGGGGGAAGGCGGGGGCCGGAGGGGGGCCGGAGGGGGAAGGCGGGGGCCGGAGGGGGGCCGGAGGGGGAAGGCGGGGGCCGGAGGGGGGCCGGAGGGGGAAGGCGGGGGCCGGAGGGGGGCCGGAGGGGGAAGGCGGGGGCCGGAGGGGGGCCGGAGGGGGAAGGCGGGGCCGGAGGGGGGCCGGAGGGGGAAGGCGGGGGGCCGGAGGGGGGCCGGAGGGGGAAGGCGGGGGCCGGAGGGGGGCCGGAGGGGGAAGGCGGGGGCCGGAGGGGGGCCGGAGGGGGAAGGCGGGGGCCGGAGGGGGGCCGGAGGGGGAAGGCGGGGGCCGGAGGGGCCGAGGGAACGCGAGGGACGGAGGGGGCGAGGGAACGCGAGGGACGGAGGGGGCGAGGGAACGCGAGGGACGGAGGGGGCGAGGGAACGGGAAATGGATGGAGGGTGTGACGGAATGAGAGAGGGAATGGACAGGGAAAATGATGGTGGAGCAGACATGGAAAGGCAGGGGGGAGGAGAGGGAAATGGAAGGAGGGTGAGAGGGGGGAGGGAGGGATCAGAGGGTGAGAGGGGGGTGAAGGATGGGGCATCGGGAGTGGGGTGAGAAAGGCTGGGAGTGCGGTGAGGGTTATAGGGGGTCGAGGGAATGGGAAGGTAGTGAGTGAAAGGGAGCAAGGTGAGGGACAGGGAGCTAAGGGGGAGTGAGGGAGGCAGGGAGACAGCCAAAGAGAGGGACAAGGGTGAGGGAAAGGGAGGCAAGGGGGTGGGAGAGGGAAAGGGACTCAGGGAGGTTGGAGAGGGAAAGGGTGGTAGGGAAGGGCAGAAGGAAAGGGAGTGAGGGGTGAGAAGGAAAGGGAGTGAAGGGGGAGAGGGAAAGGGAAGGAGGGGTGTGGGGTGTGTGCACGGGGTCAGGGGTGGAGAGGGGGAAGAGGGAATGGGAAGGAAGAGGGGGAGAGAAAGCGAAGGAGGGTGAAGGGAAAGCGAATAAGGGTGGAACAGGGGGGGAGTGGGGGGGGAGTGGGGGGTGAGGGATAGGAAGGGAGTTGGGATGGGGTAAAGAGGTAAAGGGAGGTAGGAAGGGGGGTGGGGGGGGCGCGGGGGGGAGGGTGGGCCCGCGTGGGATGGGGAGGCGCGGGGGGGGGGGCCGCGAGGGACGGGGGGGCGCGGGGGGGGGCCCGCGAGGGGGACGGGGGGGGGGGCGCGCGAGGGACAGGGGGCGCAGGGGGGCCCGCGAGGGACGGGGGGGTCGTGGGGGGGGCCCCCGCGAGGGACGGGGGGGGGCGCGGGGGGGGGGGGCCGCGAGGGACGTGGGGGCGCGGGGGGGGGGGGCGCGAGGGACGGGGGGGCGCGGGGGGGGGGGCCGCGAGGGACGGGGGGGCGCGGGGGGGGGGGCCTGCGAGGGACGGGGGGGCGCGGGGGGGGGGCCGCGAGGGACGGGGGGGCGCGGGGGGGGGGGGCGAGGGATGGGGGGAGGGCGCGGGGGGGGGCCCGCGAGGGACGGGGGGAGGGCGCAGGGGGGCCCGCGAGGAACAGGGGGCGGGGGGGGCGGGGGCTGGGGGGGCGAGGGGCAGGGGGGGAGAGAAGAGGGCAAAGGGAGGGAGGGGGAGAGGGAAAGAGACAGAGTGGGTAGACGGAAAGGGAGGGAGGGGTGAGGGGATTGTAGGATATGGACAGGTATGAGGAGTGTGCAGAGGGGCGAGGGGAGGGAGGAGGGTGCAGAGGGGGAAAAGGGAGGCAGTGGGGAGCTGAGGGGAAAAGGGAGGGGGCGGGGCTGAGGGGAAAAGGGAGGGAGCGGGGGGGGCTGAGGGGAAAAGGGAAGGGAGCGGGGGGCTGAGGGAAAGGGAGGGAGGAGGGGGCTGAGGCAAAGAGAGGGAGGGGTTTGAGGCAAAGAGAGGGAGGGGTTTGAGGCAAAGAGAGGGAGGGGTTTGAGGCAAAGAGAGGGAGGGGTTTGAGGCAAAGAGAGGGGAGGGGTTTGAGGCAAAGAGAGGGAGGGGTTTGAGGCAAAGAGAGGGAGGGGTTTGAGGCAAAGAGAGGGAGGGGTTTGAGGCAAAGAGAGGGAGGGGTTTGAGGCAAAGAGAGGGAGGGGTTTGAGGCAAGAGAGGGGGGAATTTCAGGAGGGTTGGAAGGGCAAAGCGAAGGGCGAGAGGGAAAGGGGGAGGGGGCAGGAGGGAAATGGAGGGAGGGGGAAGCGTGGGAGGGTTGGAAGGGGGAAAGAACGTGGAGGCAAAGGGAGGCACGGAGGGGGAGAGGGAGAGAGGAAAGGCGTGGGTGCCAAGAGGGAAAGGGAGGGTGGGGGGGCGCCAAGAGGGAAAGGGAGGATGGGGGCAATAGGGAAAGCAAGGGTGGGGGGGGGGGGAGAGAAGTGAGGTTATATGGCGAGGGATGGATAGAAGGGGAGGAGGGTTTTGGGGAGGGTGCAGAGGGAGGGAAAGGGAGGGGGGGGGGCGAGAGGGAAAGGGAGGGGGGGGCGAGAGGGAAAGGGAGGGGGGGCGAGAGGGAAAGGGGGGGGCGAGAGGGAAAGGGAGGGGGGGGCGAGAGGGAAAGGGAGGGGGGGGCGAGAGGGAAAGGGAGGGGGGGGGGCGAGAGGGAAAGGGAGGGGGGGGCGAGAGGGAAAGGGAGGGGGGGCGAGAGGGAAAGGGAGGGGGGGGCGAGAGGGAAAGGGAGGGGGGGCGAGAGGGAAAGGGAGGGGGGGCGAGAGGGAAAGGGAGGGGGGGGGCCGAGAGGGAAAGGGAGGGGGGGGCGAGAGGGAAAGGGAGGGGGGGGGGCGAGAGGGAAAGGGAGGGGGGGGGCGAGAGGGAAAGGGAGGGGGGGGGCGAGAGGGAAAGGGAGGGGGGGGCGAGAGGGAAAGGGAGGGGGGGGGCGAGAGGGAAAGGGAGGGGGGGGCGAGAGGGAAAGGGAGGGGGGGGCGAGAGGGAAAGGGAGGGAGAGAACGGGGAGGGAGAGGGGCGGAGGAAAGGGACGGGGCGGAGGAGTGGGAGGGAGTTGGGGGATTAGGGTGGGTCGGGAGGCGATTGGACGGGGCGGATTTCCCGGAGCGGGATTCCCGGTGTTTAAGCGCTGTCAGAGGCGCCTGCAGGAGCTGGGAGCTGGGCAGCTGTTTGGAGATGGCCCGGTTCACGGTGCATGTCCGGGAGGAGTGGCTGACCGTGCCCTGTAAGGACACTCAAGCCAGTGTCCGCTGGCTGGGCAGTGAGGCTCTCCGGAGATACATGAAGAACAAGCCGGACAGCGGTGGGGTGAGCCCGGGGAGCAGCGGCAGCGGATTCCTGGTCAGGAAGTGTCAGGGACTCGGCTTACTGGATCCTGATGATGCTATTGAGGATGTCCTGGAGGATAATGACTTCATTGATGTGGGTAAGAAGAGAGAATCCTTACCCCGTCTACTTTATATCGCTAATGAAGTATCTAATGAAGTAACTAATAAATTAACTAATCTCAGCACTTATCTTTTTAACCCAGTGCTGAAGGACGATGTGATGTCTTCAGAGTTCATCCCTTCTCAACCCGAGAGGTTTCACTTGTATCCTTTGAGAAAAAGGACTTGCGTTTACATAGCGCCTTTCACCAGCCCTGCACACCCCACAGTACTTTACAGCCAGTGAAGTATTTTTGAAGCTGTAATGTGTGAAATATAGTAGCCAATTTGAACACAGTCAAGCTCCCATGTACAGCAGTGTGGTAAATGACCAAATCATCTGTTTTTATGATGTTCATTGAGGGATAAATATTGTCCAAGACACGAGAGGGAATCCCCCTGCTCTCCTTCAAAAAAATGCCTTGGGATCTTTTACATCTACCCGAGGGGGCAGATGGGGGCCTCGCTTTAACATCTCTTCCAAAGGGTGGCACCATCGACAGTGCAGTGAATGGAGAATATTTCCCGTAAATATTTGCAGTTCTTTAGGCTATAAACAAGATTCAAGTCAAGGTGAAATGCCTTAACCAGCTACTCACTCAGATACACGAGATACCATCAGCCAGACGAGGTAAACACACTTTACTCCCCATGGCTTTGACTTTACATCATGGACAGTACAGTTCTCAATCTCTGTCCTTGATTTTTGAGTACTCCTTTCACTGGCCCAGGGAACACTGATTAACACAAAAGGGTTCTACTTGTATTCTGGGGACAGAGTTTTGCATGTGTGTGAGGAACTGACTTGGGAAAAAAAAACTCAGTTGGCTTAAATTGCTGGTGTGAATCTGATGTTCCTAGTGTGGAGATGGTGGCATAGTGGTAATATCACTGGGCTAATCATCTGGTGACTCTGGAGATATGGGTTCAAATCCCACCATGGCAGTTTGTAGAATTGAAATTCAAGTAATAGAAAAGAAATCTAGAATTGGAAGCTAATCTCAATAACAGTGACCACTAATGCACTTTAGGGAAGGAAATCTGCTGGTCTGACCTGCATGTGACTCCAGACCCACAGCAATGTGGTTGACTTAAATGCTCTCTGAAATGGCCAAGCAAGCCACTCAGTTCAAGGGCAATTAGGGATGGGCAACAAATGCTGGCCTTACCACATCCCATGAAAGAATGAAAAATGGTTAGGACAGGTGACCAAAAGCTTTGCCTAAGAGAGGAGGGAGGGAATTCAAGTTTTGAGCCTAGGTAGAATGGCAGAGTGAGGATTGTAGGGCTGGAGAAATTTGCAGAGAGATAGGGAGGGTCGTGGCATGGAAGAACTTAAAAATTGAGGCATTGATTAACTCGGAGCCAGCGTAGGTCAGAGATGGGTGATGGGACTTGGTGCGAGTTAGGACATGGGCAGCAGGGTTTTGGATGCCTTTAAGTTTGCCGATGGTAGAATGTGGAAGGCCAGCCAGGAATTTTTTCAGCATTTTGAAAGGACTGTTCCCTCCATGATACCCTGGTTCACTTCCTATTAACCTCCAAAACCCTGTAGCCTTCCCATGGCATCTTCCCATGCAAACGCAGGAGGTGTAACACCAGCCCTTTTATCTCCTCTCTCTTCAACACAAAATCTCCTCCCAGCTGAAGCAGTAATTTACTTGTACTTCTTTCAATTTAGTTTACTGTATTCACTGCTCATGATGTGGTCTCCTCTACACTGGGGAGACCAAACGGAGACTGAGCTTTGGAAAGACCTCCGCTCGGGTGCTGCATGATCCCAAGCTTCTGGTAGCTAGTCATTTTAATTCTCCATCTTGTTCTCACCCTGACATCTCTGTCCTTGACCTGCTGCACTGTTTCCATAAGGCTCAGTGTATGCTTGAGGAACAGCACCTCATCTTCAATTAGATACTTTACAGCCTTTCAGACTCAACATCGAGTTCAGCAATTTCAGACAGTAATCTCTGCCCCATTTTGTTTCCTTGTTTTAATTATTTTCTTTCAGATAGAAACACACCTGCTCCAGGCACATCTTTTGTTTGTTTCTTTTCTTGCCCCAGCACCTTGCCCCTTGGCCCTGGAAGATTAATTCCTCTGTCAGTCAATCTGTCCTGTCTTCCACCCTGTCAGACCTTTTGTCCTTGTCCCACCCCACCCCTTGCTCAAAACCTGTTACAACTCTAACTTTCCCCAGTTCTGATGAAAGGTCACTGACCTGAAATGTTAACTCTGTTTCTCTCTCCACAGACACTGCCTGACCTGCTGAGTTATTTCCAGCATTTTCTGTTTTGATTTATGCTTTGGAATAATTAAGCTTTGTGGTAATAAAGGCAGGAATGAGGGATTCAACAGCAGATTATCTGAGCAAGAGAAAGAGTTGGGCATCAATACAGAGATAGAAACAGACAGCCTTAGTGATTAAGCAAGTGGCTTGCAGCTCATCTCAGAGGGACTCAGGTTGTGAACAAGCTGGTTCAGCCTCAGACAATACAAGAACAAAGAAAAGTACAGCACAGGAACAGGTCCTTTGGCCCTCCAAGCCTGCGCTGATCATATTACCTGTCAAACTAAAACATTTTGCACTTCCGGGGTCCGTATCCCTCTATTCCCATCCAATTCATGTATTTGTCAAGCTGCCTCAAACACCACTATCGTACCTGCTTCCACCACCTCCTCTGGCAGCGAATTCCAGACACTCACTACCCTCTGCATAAAAAACTTGCCCCGCACAGCTCCTCTAAATCGGCAGGAAGAGAGATGGAATCGGTAGGCAGGGAATGGAGTTTATGATGGAACCAAAGACAATGGCTTTGGTCTTTCCAGTATTTAATTGGAGGAAATTTCTGTTCATCCAGCACTGGATGTCGGATAGTCTGTCTGATAATTTAGTAACAGTGGGGAGGAGTTGAGAGAGGTGGTGGTGAGGTAGAGCTGGGTGTCATCAATGTACAAGTGAAAACTAATACTGTGCTTTCAGATGATGCTGAAGAGGGGCAGCCTGTATATGAGAAATAGGAAGGGGCCACAGATTGATCCTTGGGGAACACCAGAGGTAATGGTGCAGGAGCAGGAAGTGAAGCCATTTCAGGTGACGCTCTGGCTCCAATTTGATAGATAAGAAAGGAACCATGTGCCACCCAGCTGGACAACAGTGGAGAGGAGTTTGTGTAGGATGGTGTGGTCAAACCGTGTCAAAGGCTGCTGACAGGATGAGGAGGGGAAGTTTACCCTTGTCACAGTCAAGCAGGATATAATTTGTGACTTTGGTAAAAGGTGTTAGGGTAATGTGGCAGGGCAGAAATCTGGAGAGAATCAAACATGAAATTGCAGGAAAAATGGTCATAGACTTGGGAGGTGACTTTGGAGTGGAAAGGGAGGTTGGAGATGGAGATGGTTGGTTTAGCAGGTAAAGAGGAAGATAAATACAAGGAATAAAGAATGGGACAGCAAGCTTTGATGGGGGAGTTAGGGAAGGTGACCAAATCCATCAAAAAAATTGGTTTTGGGATGATTTCTAAAAGTAGGGAGAGAAGTAGAGAAGCTTGTCGAAGCAGTTCCAGTGAATGGCATCAATTTTGTTTTGAACGGATTGACAAAGGGCCAGGGTTTTTAGATCTGATGTAGGGAGGAGATGTGAGGCTGGAAGATGTTGCAGAGACAGAATACGAACATATGAAATAGGAGCAGAAGTAGGCCATTCAGCCTCTTGTGCCTGCTCTACCATCCAATAAGATCATGGCTGATCTTTTGTGTTGAGTTCCACCTTCCCATCTACCCCTGATAATCTTTGATTTCCTTACCTAACAAGAATCCATCTATGTCTGCCTTAAAAATATTCAGTGACTCGCCTCCTGAGGCAGAGAATTCCAAAGTTGCACAACCCTCAGAAAAAAATCTCATCTCTGTCCTATTAGGACAGCCCCTAATTTTAAAACAGTGCCCTGGTTCTGGATTCACCCACAAGAGGAAACAAGAGAATGAGTTGAAGCTGAAAATGTTAAACCCAATGAAGCTAGGGACTGGAAGCCAGTGTCAGTCAGCCAGGACAGTGAGCAAGGCTTGTGGTGGGACAGCATATGTATGAGTCTAGACAGGTTTATAGAGGACATTGGACAAACTGAGTGTAATGGTGACAGAAAGCTGGGGAACAGGTTGCTTGGTGTTGGGCCTGATTTGGGTGGAAGGAGCCAATACAGCAAAAGTGGACACAGCCTTGATGATGGGGCAGATGTGAGATATAAAGCTCAGCTTTGGATTGAACAGGTTCAGCCTGAGCAGGTGAATGGGGAAGGTCACAGTCAGTCTTACTGACATTGAGTTAGATAAAAGTCTTAACTCATCCAAAGCTTGTGTGTAACCTGCTCATCAGCAATTCCTACCCCAGTCAGTGGAGTCAAGGCTGGCACAGCTCTTATCAACAGAGACAGATCTGCTTCACTGCTGATTGAAATGGGTTTCACTCCATTAAACTTTTAGAAGATGCATTTTTCAAAATTGCAGGCTACAAACACTTCAAATGATCATTTGCTCATCAGATGTGATAATATAATTGTAGCTGATTGCATTTTTTGCTAACCTAACACGATCACACAGACAATGGCCCTTTAAAATGGTCGATTACATATTTGTTCCTATTAATAGGTTACAAATATCTATTCACATTTTAATGAGAGCTCAAACCAAGGCTGAGAACCCAGATATTGAGCAGAGCAGAAATATTATTTTGCATTGGAAAGTCAAGATTGGAAGTGTCCAACTGAAGGCTGACATTAACCCAATGTGAAAAGGTGCTGATATATATTTGTATATTGCTCAGTGCTAATCAAACGTTCTAAAGGAAAAACACAATCTTTTAGTATATTTGTTTAGATGGAAACCATCTAACAATAGAAGATCTAGTTCGGTTGGGAAGAGGACTTTACAAGATCAAGGTGAGTGTATTTCTAAGACCTCTGAGTGCTGCTTGAATAATGTTGAAATTCTATCAAACCAAACAACTGAATGACAGCAGTTTAACATTTCCTCCCTGCTCCCCTCCCCACACCCCTCCCTCACAGCTAACTGCAGAATCAGAGGAGAAGATCAAACAGTCAAGGTTACTTCTGGAAAATATTGTGAAAGAACATAAAGGTATGTTGAAAAATCGAAAGACATGCCAGGGAAACTCAATGCACAAGAACTCGTAAACCCAACATTGGTAAAGTGTGGGTCCTTCAGGAAATTCAAAATGAGTTTCAATCAGTTTAAATTTCTCACTGGATTCTGCGATAGATTTGATTCTCAGCCATCCCACATCCCCTTACTGTGTGCTAACAAAACACAACAACCCAAGACAATGAAGGGAAATTACCTTAATGCCTCATTCTTCTTTCAGTTGTATATGGAATAACTACAGGCTTTGGGAAATTTGCTCGGACTGTTATCCCACACAATAAGCTCAAGTAAGTGGTGCTGTTTTATGATTTGATGGCTGCTTATGTTAATTCTCTGTAGTTCATTTCAATCTAGTTCTCCATGTTTCTTTTCAACACTTTTAGCTTAACTTGCTTGTGAGCGAACTGCGAAATGGGCTGTTAAACTAGTCTTCTTGATTTTACTTGCTGTTTTGGCTTGGGTGTAAAGCAGCATCCCACCCGATCCCATGGCAACCCTCAGTGATTTTGTTTAAAATTACCATCCACTCCCCTCCCCACCATATTGCAGAAACACTAACGATCACCACTCAAACTCTTAGGCTGGGAATTTCCTTGGAACGGCTCCTGCTGGTACTCTGTAAATTTGCATGAAGTGCAACACAAGTTCTACATTCCCAAACAAGGTTTCTGCTCCATTTCCAGTGAAGCAGAGCGGAAACATTTCCAAGAAAATTCCCAGCTTATTATAACCCCCTTTTACATCAATGCACCCCAACTCTGAACAAAATTTTGAATGTTGATCTTCCCTTATCCTGTTTCCAATAGTGGTGACTTTGTTTGCACAATTCTCTGTCCTAGACTATCTCCTCCAAGGGCCTGTTCTAACTGGACCATGTGTGATAGAGGATCAGTCGTCACCTCTCAAGGGGCCGAATGGTCTCTTCCTGTTCCGAGCCTGCCCTCACCCAGTGTCCACACACACTGGAAAGTGATGAAGAGTCAGAATTCTGAGCCCTGTTGGTCTTCCCTCTTATGTAGCAGCGCCTAGAAGCCTAATCTCAGCATGAATCAGTTCCAATTAACTCAGGATCAGGCCCTGAGCCTCACCACATTTTGGGAAAGCATTTTGTAATATTCCATATAATACTTTCCACCCCACCCTCTGTGGAAATGTAGAAATAATTATCATTTATAAAATGAATTTCTCCA
Organism: Isurus oxyrinchus; assembly: GCA_026770705.1. Taxonomy (NCBI): domain Eukaryota; kingdom Metazoa; phylum Chordata; class Chondrichthyes; order Lamniformes; family Lamnidae; genus Isurus; species Isurus oxyrinchus. The sequence goes on from JANJGN010000013.1 coordinate 82,190,152, forward strand.
ATGTGTAATTCTTTCTCTTCTATCCATCCAGGGAACTCCAAGAGAACCTTATTCGTTCCCATTCAGCCGGTATGGACCATTCATCTCAAAGTCATATCAAGTGTTTAACATTTCATTCTCGAATCTGTTTGGTTCATTGATCTGTTGCACTCTCTGCCCTGCAGGTGTTGGTAAACCCTTGTCACCAGAAAGGTCCCGTATGCTGCTGGCCCTCAGGATCAATGTTCTTGCCAAGGGTTACAGCGGAATCTCCTTAGAGACCCTCAATCAAATGGTGCAGGCATTTAATGGTAATATACAACTTTACTCATTTATATAGTCAGACATGTATTAATGATAATTACTGTATGATTAATTTTCATTAATGTGGGTTGAGGTTATGTGCTGGAGTACTATTATGTTCATGCTGTGTGCTGGAGCTGCTTTTACTGTAGTTTAATGCAACGTCAACTTGAATTTATATAGAATCTTTATTATGCTTTATCTTTAAACATACCGAACCAGCTTGCAAAATTCAAAGCATAGTATCCAAATTAGATGTGATTCTGTGATTGCTTAATAATCCTGAATGTGCTAAGAATTACACTGAAAACCAATTTAACATTATCAGTCAGACTCACAGTGTGGCTCACTTATACATGCTAGGAGCCACATATATTTACACACAGGGCCTTTGCAGACAGAAGAAGCATGTCCACGAATTGTGCCTTCTTCAACTAAGCAAAAGCTTGAGGGACTGCCATTTCCTGGTTCATTCCCCATGGCAATATCTTGACCAGAGTTGGCCTGCCCAGTTTGAATTTGAACAAAAGCTAGGCAGTTAACTGTTCCCTGGTGAATTCTCCATGGCAATATCTCAACCAGAGTCCACTTGCCAATCAGCACTCTCTTCATGCAGTATAAATTGTTGTCCCCTTTACTATTAGTATTCATGTGAACTGTCCTGATGAGTGCAAGATGAAAAGCTTTGACAACATGTCTCTTTTTTCAGTAATACTTAAGTCTTTAGCGTACTGAAATATCCCAAGCACTTCACAGGGTGAGCGCAAACAAAACTTGACACTGAGTTACATAAGGAGATACAAGGTCAGGGAGAGTTGTAGAGCTGTTGGGGAGATCACAGAGCTAGGGAGGAATGACTTAAAATTGAAGCTGTGTTTAACTGGGAGTCTATGTATGTCAGTGCACACAGGAGTGATGGGTGAATGAGTTAGGACACAAGCAGCAGAACTAGGGATGACCTCCAGAAGCAAGTTAGGAGTGCGTTAGAATACTCAAGTCCAGAGGTAACAAAGACATGGATGAGGGTTTCAGCAGCAGATGAGCTGAGACCGGGCAGAGTTGGTGCAGGTGAGGATACAGAGATAGAAATGGGCAGTCCTAGTGATGGTGCAGATATGTGTTCGGAAGCTCATCTCGAGGTCAAATCTGACATTACAGTTGCGAGCAGTCTGTTTTAGTCTCAGACAGTTAACAAGGAGAGAGATGCAATTGGTGGCTAGTTTAGTTGCTCAACCAGTACTGGGTATTGGACAAGTGGACCGATAATTTAGAGACAGTGGAGGAGTCATAAGAGGTGGTGGTGAAGTAGAGCTCCTCATGATCAGCCCGCCCCCCCATCAATCAACTTAAACATTCACTCCTTCCACCACCAATGCACAGTGACAGCAGTGTGTACCATCTACAAGATGCACTGCAGGAATTCACCAAGGCCACTTCGACAGCACCTTCCAAACCCATGACCACTACCACCTAGCAGGACAAAGGGCAGCAGATACATGGGGACAACACCACCTGCAAGTTCCCGTCCAAGTCAGAATTCTAGAATAGAATAGCACGGAAGGAGTCCATTTGGCTTATCATGCCTCTGTTGGCTGAAAGCAAGAGAAAATTAACTAGTCCCACTCCACTGTCTTTGCCCCAGAGCTCTGCAATTTTTTTTCTCTTCAGATGCTTATCCAGTCTTTTTTTGAGAGCCATTATTGAACCTGCCTCCACCACACCCTCAGGCAGTTCATTCCAGACCCTAACCGCTCGCTGTGTGAGAAAGTATTTCCTCATGTCACCGTTGATTCTTTTGCCAATCACCTTAAACCAGTGCCCTCTGCTTCTTGGCCCTTCCACCAATGGGAACAGTTTTTCTCTATACACACTGTTTAGACACCTCATGAGTTTGAACACCTCCATCAAACCTTCTCTTTTCTAAAGAGAACAGTCTCAGCTTCTCCAAACTATCCATATAACTGAAGTCCCTTATGCCTAGAATCATTCTAACAATCTCATGAATCTTTTCTGCATCCTCTGGAAATCCTGCACGTCTTTCCTAAAGTGTGGTGCCCAGAATTGGATGCAATACTCCAATTGAAGCCAAACCAATGTTTTATAAAGGTTCACTATTACTTACTTGCTTTTGTACTTTATTGCCCTATTTATAAAGCCCAGGATCACAGGTGAATTTTAACCATTTTCTTTTCATGCCCTGCCACTTTCAACAATTTATGCACATACACTGCCAGGCCTCTCTGTGCCTGAGCCCCTCTATAATTCTGCCCTTTATTTTTTATTACCTCTCTTCGTTCTTCTTACCAAAATATATCACTGCACACTTCTTAAATTAAATTTCATCAGCCATGTTTCTGTTATTCCATCAGCCTGCTTATGTTCTCTTGAAGTATATCACTACCCTCTGCACAGTTCGCAATATTCCAAGATTTGTGTCATCTGCAAATTTTGTAATTGTGCCTTGTCCACCCATGTGTAAGTCATTAATACAGATCAAGAAAAGCAATGAACCTAGTATCGACCCCAGGGAAGCCCCACTGTATACCTTCCTCTAGTCCGAGAAACAACTGCTTAACACTACTCCCTGTTTCCTGGCACTTAGATAATTTTGTATCAATGCTTCCATTGTCCCTTTTATTTTATGGGCCTCAGCTTTGCTGACAAGTCTGTTATGTGGCACTTTATTGAATCTTTTTGTGGTCCATATGTATCACATCAACCACATTACCTTCATCAACTCTGTTACCTCATTAAGTCACACAATTTGCCTTTAAGAAATCTGTGCTTGGTTTTCCTTAATTAATCCACACTTTCCAAGTGACTTACTTTTTTCCCGGATTATCGTTTCTAAAAGCTTTCCCAACAGTGACATTAAACTGACTGGCTTGTAGTCGTTTGGTTTATCCTTACAGCATTTTTTGAACATGAGGATAATATTTTCAAATCCCCAGTTCTCTGACACCAACCCTGAATCTACGGAGGATTGGAAGATTATGGCCAGTGCCTCAGCAATTTCCTACCTTATTTTCCTCAGTATCCTCGGATGCATCCAATCTGGTCCTGGTGACTTATCAGCATTAAGTACAGCCAACCTTTCTAATATCTCCCCTTCATCAGCAGGGTGGATGTGGAAAGGATGCTTCCACTTATGGGAGAATCTAGTATGAGGGGGCACAGTTTAAAAATAAGGTATCGCCATTTAAGACAGAAACGAGGAGAAATTTTTTCACTCAAAGTCATGAGTCTTTGGAGCTCTCTTCCTCAAAAGTTGCTGAAAGCAGAGTCTTTGAATATTTTTAAGGCAGAAGTAGATAGATCCTTCTTAAGCAAGGGAGTGAAAGGTTATCGGGGGTATGTGGGAATGTGAAGTTGAGGTTATGGTCAGATCAGCCATGATCTCACTGAATGGAAGAGCAGACTCGAGGGGCCGAGTGGCCTCCTCCTCCTAATTCGTATGTAACTTTCAGTTCACCCAGTGTCTCAACTATCTCCCGACTTTGGCAGCATTTTCTGTGGTAAAGACAGATGCAAAGTTCTCATTCAATACCTCAGCCATGCCCCACACCTCTGACCCGCCTCAATGCATAAGTCCCCTTTCTGGACTGTAATCAGTGCCAGGCCTGCCCTGACTACCCTTATACTATGTATATGCTTATAAAAGACTTTAGGATTCCCTTTTATTTTAGCTGCCAGTCTCTTCTCATACTTTTTCTTTGCCTCATATTTCTTTTCAGACTTCCCCTCTGAACTTTCTATATTCAGGTTGGTTCCCACCTCTGTTGTTCGACCTGATGTCCATCATACACACCCTTTTTCTGCTTCCTTTCACTCATTATCCAGGGAGCTCTGGCTTTTCCTCTCTTGTTCCCATCTATCTGCTGCCCTTGTTCTTCTAGATGGTAGCAGTCGTGGGTTTAGAAGATGCTATATAAGGAGCCTGGGTGAGTTCCTGCAGTGCATCTTGTAGATGGTACACACTGCTGCTACTGTGTGTCGATGGTGGAGGGACTGAATGTTTGTGGAAGCAGTGCCAATATGTAAACAATTGGCCTAACAATTGTTGAGGGCTACAACTAAAAAATGCTAAGCAATGGTAGGTTATCAACACTTAAATGTGAAATTGAGAGTAATGATCTCTCCAAGTCTGCCCCCCAGCCCTTTCCAGCCTCACCTCCCGAGGCTGACCTGTTGTCAAGTCTTGGCTTGGAGGCCCTCCCTGTGGTGCATGTCCAGCTCTGGCACCACCGGCTCAATCTGCAGTTGAGGGCTTCTTGCTTCGGGCATGCTTTGGTCGCATGGCACAGCTTCTGCCTGAAAATGGGTCTTGCCTCATCTTTACCTTGTAGACATTGTGAAACTTCCAAGGGCAATGAATGTTGGCCTTGCCAGCGATGCCTGCACCCCAAGAACAAATGAAAAGAAATTCAGTATCATCTGTGGTATTTTGAAAAAAGATGGTATTGAAATAATGCACTTTATTTTTTAAAAGTAATGGAGTCAATGTACTTACTGGGTAAATGTGACCACACACCTTTTTATAAACTGACATATTCTGCCTCCTGTAGCTTCCTGCCTCTCCTACATCCCAGAGAAGGGAACAGTTGGGGCGAGTGGAGATCTTGCCCCGCTTGCTCATCTTGCCCTGGGACTGATGGGTGAAGGCAAAATGTGGTCACCAAAAAGTGGCTGGGCTGATGCCAAATATGTAAGTTCTCTGTTTCTTGCTCTAAGTTAAGTTATGAAGCTGGTTGACTATAGGTTTAATGGCACTAGGACCTGATGTCTATGTTAGGACCCACACCAACAATTACAGTTTGATGGCCCTCACTCTGTACAATAGGAAATGAAAATCCTATTCCTTGCCATTCTGCAAAGGTTGAACTGCTTCACACAAAAGGTACAACTACACCACAGGACAACAACAATCTGGTGAAACTACAATGCAGGGCAACAGCAACCTGGTGAAGCTATAACACAGGGCTACTTGTGTGCCAAACAATGTAAGCAGCAAGTGATAGACAGAGCTAAGCGATCCCAAAACCAATGGATCAGATCAAAGATCTGCATTCCTGCCACATCCAGTCGTGAATGGTAGTGATCAACTCAATGGAGGAGGGGGGCTCCATAAATATCCCCGTCCTCAATGATGGAGGAACCCAGCACATCAGCGCAAAAGGCAAGGCTGAATCATTTGCTACAATTTTCAGCCAGAAACGCTGAGTGGATGATCCATCTCGGCCTCCTACGGAGGTCCCCAGCATCACAAATGCCAGTCTTCAGCCAATTCGATTCACTCCACTTGATATCAAGAAACGGCTGAAGGCACTGGATAAAGAAAATGAAAGGCTTGTACTTATTTGATACTTTTCACAACCACCAGATGTCTCAAAACGTTTTTCAGGCAATGATGTACTTTTGGCGTGCAGGAATGTAGGAAAAGCGGCAGCCAATTTGTGCATAGCAAGATCCCACAAACAGCAATGTGATAATGATATTGATTGAGGGATAATTATAGGGCAGGACACTTGGGAAAACTCACCTGCTCTTCTTTGAAGCATTACTATGGGATAGTTTCCATCCACCCGAACAGATAGATGGGGTCTTGATTCAACATCTCATCTGCAAGATGGCATCACTTGACAGTACAGCACCCTTTCAGTACTGCACACTAGTGTCAGCCTTGATTTTGTTCCAAACATACAGCAAAGGCTATGGGCCCTGGCAGCATACCAGCAATGGTACCGAAGACTTGAGCTGCAGAAATAGCCTTGTTTCTAGCCAAGCTGTTCCAGTACAACTACAAAACTAGCAAGCTTGGCCTAAATAGCCAAGTGGTTATGGTACTGGGTTTGTAACCCCAAGATCAAGAGTTCAAATCTCACAATGGCAAACTATGAAACAATGTAACTTCATCTGAAGCAGGTGGAAACAGGTTTGTGCTCAAAAGAGTTACAAAACTAGCATCTAGCCAACAACAAGGAAAATTGACCAGGCGTGTCCTGTACAGAAAAAGCAGGATGAATCCAACCCGGCCAATTACCGCCCCATCAGTCCACTCTCCATCAGCAAGGTGATGCTTGGCCTAAATAGCCAAGTGGTTATGGTACTGGGTTTGTAAGCCCAAGATCGAGAGTTCAAATCTCACAATGGCAAACTATGAAACAATGTAACTTCATCTGAAACAGATGGAAATGGGTTTGTGCTTGAAAGAGTATCAGCAAGGTGATGCTTGGCTGAAATAGCCAAGTGGTTATGGTACTGGGTTTGTAAGCCCAAGATCGAGAGTTCAAATCTCACAATGGCAAACTATGAAACAATGTAACTTCATCTGAAACAGATGGAAATGGGTTTGTGCTTGAAAGAGTATCAGCAAGGTGATGCTTGACTGAAATAGCCAAGTGGTTATGGTACTGGGTTTGTAACCCCAAGATCGAGAGTTCAAATCTCAATGGCAAACTATGAAACAATGTAACTTCATCTGAAACAGATGGACACGGGTTTGTGCTCGAAAGAGTATCAACGATTCGCTGACTCGAAAGAGTATCAGCAAGGTGATACTTGGCTGAAATAGCCAAGTGGTTATGGTACTGGGTTTGTAACCCCAAGATTGAGAGTTCAAATCTCACAATGGCAAACTATGAAACAATGTAACTTCATCTGAAACAGATGGAAATGGGTTTGTGCTCGAAAGAGTATCAGCAAGGTGATGGAAAATGTCATCAACAGTGCTATAAAGTGGCACTTACTCAGCAATAACCTGCTCACTGATGCTCAGTCTGGGTTCTGCCAGGGCCACTCAGCTCCTGACGTCATTGCAGCCTTGGTTCAAACATGGACAAAAGATCTAAACTCTTGAGGTGAGGTGAGAGTGACTGCCCTTGACATCATGGCAACATTTGACTGAGTGTGGCATCAAGGAGCCCTAGCAAAACTGGGGTCAATGGGAATCGGGGGGGGGGGGGGGGGCAGGGGGGTGGGGGGGGCAGAAACTCTCCACTGGTTGGAGTCTTACCTAGCACAAAGGAAGATGGTTGTGGCTGTTGGAGGTCAGTCATCTCAGCTCCAGGTCATCACTGCAGGAGTTCCTCAGGGTAGTGCCCTTGGCCCAACCACCTTCAGCTGCTTCACCAGTGACCTTCCTTCCATCATAAGGCCAGAAGTGGGGATGTTCGCTGATGATTGCACAACATTCAGTACCATTCGTGACTCCTCAGATACTGAAGTAGTCCATGTCCAAATACAGCAAAAACCTGAACAATATCCAGGCTTCGGCTGAGAAGTGGCAAGAAACATTCACACCATACAAGTGTCAGACAAAAAGAGAGAAATATCTTCCCTTGAAGTTCAATGGCATTACCATCACTGAATCCCCCAGCATTATCTTCCTGGGTGTTATCATTGACCAGGAACTTAACTGAACTAGCCCTATAAATACTGTCATTACTGATTCCCCAAAGCCTGTCCACCATCTACAAGGCACAAATCAGGAATGTGAGGGAATACTTTCCAATTGCCTGAATGCATATGACTCTAACAACAGTCAAGAAACTTGACACCACCCAGGACAAAGCAGCCACTTGATTGGCACCCTATTCACAAACATTCACTCCCTCTACCACTGACGCACAGTGGCAGCAGTGTATACCATCTACAAGATGCACTGCAGCAACTCACCAAGGCTCCTTAGACAGCACCTTCCAAACCCATGACCACTACCATATAGAAGGACAAGGGCAGCAGACAGATGGGAACACCATCACCTGGAAGTTCCCCTTCAAGCCACTCACCAACCTGACTTGGAAATATATCACCATTCCTTCACTGTCGCTGGGTCAAAATCCTAGGACTCCCTTCTTAACAGTGCTGTAGATGTACCTACAGCACATGGACTGCAGCGGTTCAAGGCGGCAGCTCACCACCACCTTCTCAAGGGCAACTAGGGATGGGCAACAAATGCTGGTCTTGCCGGTGACAGCAACATCCCTTGAATGAATAAAGAGAAACTTCATGCCTCTCCCAAGTGTAGCCAGCCCCTACTACAGCTTGCTTCTGGTGACTCTAACTTGTCAACATTCTTGGTCTCTGTCTGAATTTGTGTTTCTTCCACATCTCCTCCTCCCTTACTGAGGCTGTCTCCAAGAAACCCAGCTTCTTTTATTCCAAACCCATATCCTGGTCTTGACTCTATATGAAAGCTAAGAAATTGTGGAACACCTCTCTAGCATTTTTGCTCTCTGAAGAGCAATCTCTCCACCCTTTCTCCTGTTCAAACCTGCTGTGCTTGTCCCTTCATTGTCATTGGATTCTCACTGCCTTTCTCAGAGTGGGGCCGGGGGTATGGGAATGGGGAGCCTTTGGTTGAAAACCTGCAATTGTTCTGTTGTCCTTTTCTAGTCCCTGTCCTACAAACATCACCCCTGTGATTAGCGATCACACAAGGGTCTGAATGATATCATTGGACCCTGACAATTAAATATTATCAACACTCTTTGTCTGCTTGTGGTGGTCAGCCCCAACACTGCCAAAATCATGGCTGCAGAAATGATGGCAGGAATATGGTGAGAGCTCTGAGCGAGCATTTTAACTGCCTGCACCACCCGTTCCCATCAGCAGGTCAGAGTTAAAATTGCTATTCAAATTTCTGGGGTCAGTATTTTATGCCTCAGCAAGTAAGATGGCAAAAAAAAAAAAGTCTGACACTGCCAAAAGTTCTTGGCTAATTGAACAGGCAATCAAACCAGCTCCAGCCCTCTTAGACAGGACCCTTTGGTAACAGATATAAAAACAAAAAAACTGCAGATGCTGGAAATCCAAAACAAAAACAGAATTACCTGGAAAATCTCAGCAGGTCTGGCAGCATCGGACTTCTTGGACTCGAACTCAAGTTCTGTCGAAGGGTCATGAGGACTCGAAACGTCAACTCTTTTCTTCTCCGCTGATGCTGCCAGACCTGCTGAGTTTTTCCAGGTAATTCTGTTTTTCCTTTTGGTAACTGAGCTGGGCTTGAGTCAATGAAACCATTCCATTCACTGAATGTCCTCAGCTTCAGGAGCTGAATTATACGGGATACATCCCAGTCTGGACAGACATCCAGTCTAAATCTAATCTGCATGTGCCATTAGCTTGTGTTTGTTATGAACTTAAGGCAATATGGACTGAATTTAACTCGAGAGCAGCATCTTGTTCCAAAATTCCTCAAGGCCATAAATTTTGATTCATGTGTTCAGTTTAACATCTCACTGGGAAATATCTGATGCAATAACAAAACCTTTTCTCTTTAGGTTTTGCAAGCACATGGACTGAAACCTGTTTCACTGAAACCAAAGGAGGTAATTCCAGAGTTTGTATTTCCAGCAGATTGTTCATTCTATTTTTGTGAGGAACCATATCTGTGTGTAGTGTGTCAAATAGTCCTGCCTGATCAGCATTGGTTGTATAAAGAAAGAACTTGCATTTGTATAGCACTTTTCACAACCTCAGGACATCTGAAAGCACTTTACAGCAATGAAGTATTTTTGAAGTATCATTGTAGTAAGGTGTCACCATGCTGTATGGTGATGTTCACTGAGGGATAAGTATTGGACAAGACACTGAGGCAAACTCTGCTGCCCTTCTGCAAATAGTCCCACAGTATATTTTACATTCCCATGAAGGCAGATGGGGGTCTTAGTTTCACATCTCGTCCGAAAGACAGCACCTCCGACAGCACTCCCTCAGTACTGCATTGGAGTGTCAGCCTGCAATACAATATCTGAGAGTAGGGAAGAGACAGATACAGTTGGGGTTTTCAAAAGCGAATTGGAAAAAGCACCTGAAGAAAAAAGAATTGCAGGGCTATGTGGAGAAGTGACAAGTGGAACTAGCTGAGTTCCTTTTGCAGAGAGCTGGCATGGACACAATGGTCTGTTCATGTGCTGTAACCATTCTAAGTTCCTATACGGTTCTGTGAAGTCACCAGAGTGAGACTTGCCTCTGAGGCATGAGTGCTGCCAATTGAGCCACAAATAACCCAATAAAGGCTTCCACATGACGAGAGGTTCTGACACGGTGGACAGAGAAAACCTACTCCCTCTGCCGAGTGAGTCAATAACCAGAGGTAGGAAATTTAAAATTGTTCTCAACAGGTGAAGAGGAAAGATGAAGAGAAATATTTTCACTTGGAGCTGTCGGGATCTGGAAGCCTTCACCTGAAAAGGTGGTGGAACCGATTCCAAAAGCTACTTCAGGATGAGGAACTTACAGGGATAGGGATATAATGTGGGGATGTTCAGCTGAGCACTGCCCTTTCAAAGTAGTTGGTATGGGGATGGTGAACCAACTACCCTGTGATTTAAGGCAAGGATGCTACCAAACGAGCCACAATTAGCACTGGTTTATGCAGCCTTCTAACGAGCAACAAATGAAACAGATCCCAGTATCTTTTCTGATTGGAAATACAGAATCCAAAACTATTAGTTCATTTGTTCTAACTGGGACCTTGAGTGGGAGCCAGTGTGTTGCACACTTCACATCAGTTCACATATTGTGGTCGTGTTACACCAGGATTTTGTTTATCAGTTGCAGTGTGGGTCCATTTTGAGGAACCCGTCTCAGGCAATATGCTGGCTGCACTATAGCTACCATCTTAGCAAAGCATATTTAACAAAGTGCCCTGCATCAATTAACAGACTACAGAGGAATGTAAGACTAACCACTGAGCAAATCCATGTGGAGTAGAGTTTCCATTCGACCAATTTGAATGTGCCTTACAGGAACCCATTATCGATTTGGAGTCAGACTGACAAGAGCCCTAACTGAAGAAGCTCCAGTGTGGATGGGCTTGCTGCTGGTGTTTAACCGACTAAAAACACCCAGCTTATCAATCCAATGGCATCGCGAGATGTCAGCCTTGTTACCTTGCTATGACCATTGGTATCACAGGCTTGCTGGGTTACATTGGGGTAGAAGGAGAAAGAATTCAGGCCTCAGTGACAAAGCAACTGTGACAGGAACTGGCTGACTGATCATCAAGCTGATCCCCAGGCTCCAGAGTTGCCAGGGTCTGGAGTTCCTGGGTCTGAAGTTCCCAGGTATTCCCGGAGTCTGAGCTCCTGTGGCCAGAGTCACCATGGCCTGGAGTCACCATGGTCTAGAGTTCTCAGGGTTGGAGTTCCTGGGGTCAGAATTCCTGGTGTCAGAGTCCCCAGGTTCCAGAGGTCACAGGACCCAGAGTTTCCATGAGTTCTCAGGGTCCGGATCTCCTGGGATTGAAGTTCCCAGGAGTTCCCAGAGCCTGACTGACCCAGCTATCTGGTTATTAAATCTGCCAGTTGACATATCTAACTCCATTCTAATCTCCCATTCCCCAGAGATTTCATCTCAAAGCCACATTTAACCTGGATTCCTTCCATCATGCTGAGGGTCATCATATTTATTCACTAATGTGACAGTTTAATGAAAACATCAAAACTGGTGGAGTATTGAATGGAAATTTTGTGCAGAATAGTTCAAAAGCTTCCTTATAACCTAACCATAATGCAGCCACAAAGCCGAGCAGTGAGATTCCAGGGCCTGACAGTGGAACAAGGCCACAGGTGGAGGAGGAATGGTGTGAGGACAGTTTCCTTTTCCCTGTCCTTATCCATAATGCTCAGAAACTCTGACAGTGGCATAACTTCAAGCACTCTCACTGCCCTTCATTCACCCTGATGACGTTGATAGAGGTTGTGGGTAGGTGGGTGGGTGGGGTGGGGTTGGTGGGGTGCGAGTGTTGATGTTTCCTTCTGCAAGTTTCACCCTTTCCTATGGCTGAGGGAATGTTTGTCTGCATCAATGTAAAGGTCCAGCTCTCTTATTCCCAATCGGTCACTGAGCAGTCCGGAGGGGTAGGAACATTTTTCTATAAAACTGTATGTCATCGGTTGAATGGCAGATTTCCCACTCCTCCCATGGTCATAGAGCTTTCTGTGTGATAGATACCAGGGAGCAAAAGAACTAGCTGGATTTGACACAGGGCTCAACATTAGGTCAGACTCTCGCTTTTCCCCCAGACTTCCAGCTGCTGAGTTTTACTTGGGTGCTTATCAGCATCTCACACACAGCCTGTAACAAGGACAGGGCATCTGGTCAAACACATTCTCAAGTATCACTTGTTGCTAAATCCCTGGTTGAGCTATATTGACCTCTGTGCTGTGTAAGTATTGTCTGCAGTTGAAGGCTGTTGCTGTAAACCATTGACCCGACAGTTACATGAGAGAGAGAGGGAAAGAGACCAAAGAACTGAGGGTTTCATTGTACAATCAAAATCATTGTTCTAACCTTAGGAGCAACAGTTTATTAGAACAAAGAAAATTGTGAACGAACTGGGGGTCCTCCTTATTAACTCCTGGAGGCTTCTGCAACGCAGCACCACCTTCTCGAAGGCAATCAGGGATGGGCAATAAATAGCCAGCAATGCACACATCCCATGAGCAAATAAAAGAAATTGGGAGAGCTGTCCTGCAGACTAATCATGCTTTAGGGACATGGGCTTAATCCCACCACTTGCCCGGATCAGTGCAGCTCCAACGACACCCAAGAAGCTAGATACCATCCAGTACAAAGCAGCCTGCATGATTAGCAACCCATCCACCACATTCAACATTCACTCCCTGAACTACTGATGCACAGTGTGTACCATCTACAAGATGTAGTGCAGGAACTCACCAATACTCCTTCAACAGCACCTCCCAAACCAGTGACCTCTACCACTTAGAAGAGCAAGGGCAGCAGATAGATGGGAACACCACTGCCTGGAAGTTCCCCTGAATCCAATCACCATCCTGACTTGGAAATATATTGTTGCCCCTTCATTGTCACTGGGTCAAAATCCTGGAACTCACTCCCCAACAGCACTGTGGGTGTACCTACACCACGGACTGCAGAAGTTCAAGAAGGCAGCTCACCACCACCTTCTCAAGGGCAATTAGGGATGGACAACAAATGCTGGCCTATGCAGCGATGACAACACCCCACATTAGAAAAAAAATAATTTGACTTTAGCGCAGAGTGTACAACAAGTGATTGTGAATTATCAGACCATTTACATCCCTCCCAACCTGTATTCTACCCAGTGGAAAATAGGAGCAAGAGGAAGCCATTTAGCCTTGCTAGTCTGTTGCACCATTCAGTTAGATGATGACTGATCTGTATCCCAAATCCACCAACTTCCCCTGCTCCTGTATTCATTCATGCAAAAATCTATCAGTCTCAGTTGGAATTTTCTGATTTACCTCCAGGCCAAACAGCTTTTTTAAAACAAGCGAGAGAGTTTCAGTTTTCCACTACCACCTGTGTGACATCAGCCCAAATGGCCTGGTTCTTCTCCTTACCCCCATCCCCAGCAGAGGAAAGGCCTCTCTGTCTAACCTTCCAAATCCGTGAACCATCGTAAACCCTGCACCTCGTCAATACACCAGGGAATGCAAGCATAGAGGGTAGGTCCAGAAAATCCCAGCCCGAATCCATACAACCTGAAATCATAAATGATCTGGATTATCTCAATTAATCAGCTTCCTTGATAGCCTCCTGCACTTCCCCAACTATCTGGATTAAGCAGAATGGAATCACAATGCGCTCTTCTCAGTGGAGAGAGTGTAACAGTGAGTGAGGATTGAGCGAGTGATCCCTGTGTGTGTAACACATAGTAAGAATAGATGGAGAGATCCCTGTGTGTGTAACACTGAGTGAGAATGGAGGGAGTGATCTCTCAGTGTGTAACAGTGAGTGACAATGTCGTGAGTGATCCCTGCACATTTAACAGTGAGTGAGATGGAGGGAGTGATCCTTGTGTGTGTAACATCAAGTGAGAATGGAGGGAGTGATCCCTGTGTATCTAACAGTGGATTAGAATAGAGGGAGTGATCCCTGTATTTGTAATACTGAATTTGAATGGAGGGAGTGATCACTGAGTGTAACACTGAGTGAGAATGGAGGGAATGATCCCTGTGTGTGTAAAAGTAGATTAGAATGGATGGAGTGTTCCCTGTGTATCTAATAGTGGATTAGAATAGAGGGTGTGATTCCTGTATCTGCAATACTGAATTTGAATGGAGGGAGTGATCCCTGTGTGTGTAACACAATGAGAATAGAGGGAGTGATCCCTGTGTGTGTAACAGCAAGTGAAAATGAAGGGAGTGATCTGTGTGTGTAAAAGTGGAATAGAATGGATGGAGTGATGCCTGCATGTGTAACACGGCTTGAGAATAGAGGGAGTGACCCCTGTGTGTGTAACAGTGAGTACGACTGGAGGGAGCGATCCGAGTGTGTAACCCTGAGTGAAAATGGATGGAGTTATCCTTGTATGTGTAAAACTGAATGAGAATGGAGTGATTGTTCCCGTATGTTAAACAGTGAATGGGAATGGAGGGATTGGTCCCTATGTGTGTAACAGTGAGTGAGAATGGTGGGAGTGATAGCTGTGTGTGTAACAGTGAGTGAGAATGGAGGGAGTGATCCCTGAAGTGTAACAGTGATTGACAATGTAGTGAGTGATCCCTGTGTATGTAAAAGTGGATTAGAATAAAGGGAGTGATCACTGAATCTGCAATACTGAATTTGAATGGAGGGAGTGATCACTGTGAGTGTAACACTGAGTGAGAATGGAGGGAGTGATCCCTGTGTGTAACAATGAGAGAGAATGGAGGGAGTGACCCCTGTGTGTGTAATATTGAGTGAGAATGGAGGGAGTGATCCCTGTGTGTGTAACAGTGGATTAGAATGGCAGGAATGATCCCTGTGTACCTAACAGTGGATTAGAATAGAGGAAGTGATCCCTGAATCTGCAATACTGAATTTGAATGGAGGGAGTGATCACTGTGAGTGTAACACTGTGAGAAGAAGGGAGTGATCCCTGTGTGTGTATAACAGTGAGTGAGAATGGAGGGATTGATCCCTGAAGTGTAACAGTGAATGACAATGTAGTGAGTGATCCCTGTGTCTGTAAAAGTGGATTAGAATAGAGGGTGTGATCCCTGTATCTGCAATACTGAATTTGAATGGAGGGAGTGATCACTGTGAGTGTAACACTGAGTGAGAATGGAGGGAGTGATCCCTCATGTGTAACAGTGAGTGACAACGTCGTGAGTGATCCCTGCACATTTAACAGTGAGTGTGATTGGATGTAGTGATCCCTGTGTGTGTAACAGCAAGTGAGAATGGAAGGAGTGATCTGTGTGTGTGTGTAAAAGTGGAATAGAATGGATGGAGTGATGCCTGCATGTGTAACACTGCTTGAGAATAGAGGGAGTGACCCCTGTGTGTGTAACAGTGAGTATGACTGAAGGGAGCGATCCCCGAGTGTGTAACCCTAAGTGAAAATGGATGGAGTGATCCTTGTGTGTAAAACTGAATGAGAATGGAGTGATTGTTCCCGTATGTTGAACAATGAATGGGAATGGAGGGAGTGGTCCCTACGAGTGTAACAGTGAGTGAGAATGGAGGGAGTGATAAATGTGTGTGTAATATTGAGTGAGAATGGAGGCAGTGATCCCTGTATGTGTAACTCAGAGAATGGAGCGACTGATAGCTGTGTGTGTAACATTGAATGAAAATGGAAGGAGTAATCCGTGTGTGTGTAACAGAGTGAGAATGGAGGGAGTGATACCTGAGTGTGTAATATTGAATGAGAATGGAGGGAGTGATCCCCTGTGTGTGTAACACTGAGTGAAAATGGAGGGACTGATAGCTGTGTGTAACAGTGAATGAGAATGGAGTGAGTGATCCCTGTGTCTAACAGTGTGAGAATGGAGGGAGTGATCCTGTGTGTGTAACACTGAATGAGAATGAAGGGACTTTTCCCTGTATGTGTAACAGTGTGTGAGAATGGAGGGAGTGATCCGTGTGTGTGTATAACAGCAAGCGAGAATGGAGGGAGTGATCCCTTTGTGTATAACGCTGCATGAAAATAGAGGGAGTGAACCCCGTATATTTAATGGTGAATGGGAATGCTGGGAGTGTTCCATGTGTGTCTAACACTGAGTGAGAATGAAGGGTTTGATTCCTATGTGTATAACACTGGCTGCGAATGGAGGGTTTGATTCCTGTGCATGTAACAGTGAGTGAGAATGGAGGGAGTGATACCTGTGTGTAATACTGAATGAGAATAGATGAAGTGATCCCTGTGTGTCTAACAGTGAGTGAGAATGAAGGGAGTGATCCCTGAAGTGTAACAGTGAATGACAATGTAGTGAGTGATCCCTGTGTGTGTAAAAGTGGATTAGAATGGCAGGAGTGACCCCTGTGTATCTAACAGTGGATTTTAATAGAGGGAGTGATCCCTGTATTTGTAACACTGAATTTGAATGGAGGGAGTGATCACTGTGAGTGTAACACTGAGTGAGAATGGAGGGAGTGATTCCTGCACATTTAACAGTGAGTGTGAATGGATGTAGTGATCCCTGTATGTGTAACAGTGAAATAGAATGGATGGAGTAATGCCTGCATGTGTAACAGTGAGTAAGACTGGAGGGAGCAATCCTTGTGTGTCTAACCCTGAGTGAAAATGGAGGTAGCGATCCCTGTATATGTAAAACTGAATGAGAATGGAGTGAGCGATCCCTGTATGTTGAACAGTGAATGGGAATGGAGGGAGTGGTCCCTCAGTGTGTAACAATGTGTGAGAATGGAGGGAGTGATCCCTCTGTGTGTAACAGCAAGTGAGAATGGAGGGTTTGATTCCTGTGTGTATAACATTGAATGAGAATGGAGGAAGTGATCCCTGTGCATGCAACATTGAATGAGAATGGAGGGAGTGATCCCTGTGTGTGTAACACTGAATGAGAATGGAGGGAGTGATACCTGTGTGTGTAACACTGAATGAGAATGGAGGGAGTGACACCTGGGTGTGTAATATTGAATGAGAATGGAGGGAGTCATACTTGTGTGTGTAACACTGAATGAGAATGGAGGGAGTGATACCTGAGTGTGTAATATTGAATGAGAATGGAGGGAGTGATCCCCTGTGTGTGTAACACTGAGTGAAAATGGAGCGACTGATAGCTGTGTGTATAACAGTGAGTGAGAATGGAGGGAGTGATCCTGTGTGTGTAACACTAAATGAGAATGAAGGGACTTTTCCCTGTATGTGTAACAGTGAGTGAGAATAGAGGGAGTGATCCCTGTGTGTGTAACAGCAAGCAAGAATGGAGGGAGTGATCCCTGTGTGTATAATGCTGCATGAAAATAGAGGGAGTGAACCCCGTATATTTAATGGTGAATGGGAATGCTGGGAGTGTTCCTTGTGCATCTAACACTGAGTGAGAATGGAGGGTTTGATTCCTGTGTGTATAACATTGGGTGAGAATGGTGGGAATGATTCCTGATTGTGCAACAGTGGCTGAGAATGGAGGGTTTGATTCCTGTGCATGTAACAGTGAGTGAGAATGGAGGGAGTGATCCCTTTGTGTGTAACAGTGAGTGAGAATAGAGGGAGTGATCCCTGTGTGTGTAATACTGAATGAGAATAGATGAGGTGATCCCTGTGTGTCTAACAGTGAGTGAGAATGAAGGGAGTGATCCCTGAAGTGTAACAGTGAATGACAATGTAGTGAGTGATCCCTGTGTGTGTAAAAGTGGATTAGAATGGCAGGAGTGACCCCTGTGTATCTAACAGTGGATTTTAATAGAGGGAGTGATCCCTGTATTTGTAACACTGAATTTGAATGGAGGGAGTGATCACTGTGAGTGTAACACTGAGTGAGAATGGAGGGAGTGATTCCTGCACGTTTAACAGTGAGTGTGAATGGATGTAGTGATCCCTATATGTGTAACAGCAATTGAGAATGGAGGGAGTAATCCCTCAATGTGTAACAGTGGAATAGAATGGATGGAGTGATGCCTGCGTGTGTAACAGTGAGTAAGACTGGAGGGAGCAATCCCTGTGTGTCTAACCCTGAGTGAAAATGGAGGTAGCGATCCCTGTATGTGTAAAACTGAATGAGAATGGAGTGAGCGATCCCTGTATGTTGAACAGTGAATGGGAATGGAGGGAGTGGTCCTATGTGTGTAACAGTGAGTGAGAATGGTGGGAGAATCTCCATATGTTGAACAGTAAATGAGAATGGAGTGAGTGATCCCCGTATGTTGAACAGTGAATTGGAATGGAGGGAGTGATCCCTGTGTATGTAACAGTGAGTGAGAATTGAGGGAGTGACCCCTATGTGTGTAATACTGAATCAGAGTGGTGAAGTATAACAGTGAATAAAAATGGAGGGAGTGATCACTATGTGTGTAACACTGAGTGAGAATGGAGGGAGTGATCACTATGTGTGTAACACTGAGTGAGGATTGAGGAAGTGACCTCTGTGTGTGTGTGTAATACAGAATCAGAGTGGATGAAGTGATCCCTGTGTGTGTAACACTGAAATGGAATAGAGGGAGTGATCCCTGCATTTGTAACATTGAGTGAGAATGAACGAAGTTTTCCCTGTGTGTAACAGTGAAATAGAATGGAACGAGTGATCCTCGTGTATGTAACAGTGAGTTAGAATGGAGGGAGTGATCACTGTGTGTAACAGTGATTGAGACTGGAGGGAGAGATACCTGTGTTTGTAACACTGAAATCGAATAGAGGGAATGATCCTTTTGTGTGGAACAGTGAGTGAGAATGGAGGGAGTGATTCCTGCATGTTTAACAATGAGTGTGAATGGATGTAGTGATCCCTGTATGTGTAACTGCAAGTGAGAATGGAGGGAGTGATCCCTCAATGTGTAACAGTGAATAGGATGGATGGAGTAATGCCTGCATGTGTAACAGTGAGTAAGACTGGAGGGAGCAATCCCTGTGCGTCTAACCCTGAGTGAAAATGGAGGTAGCGATCCCTGTATGTGTAAAACTGAATGAGAATGGAGTGAGTGATCCCCGTATGTTGAACAGTGAATTGGAATGGAGGGAATGATCCCTGTGTGTGTAACAGTGAGTGAGAATTGAGGGAGTGACCCCTATGTATGTAATACTGAAATGGAATAGAGGGACTGATTCCTGCATTTGTAACAGTGAGTGAGAATGGAGGGAGTGATCCCTATGTGTGTAACACTGAGTGAGAATGAAGGGACTTTTCCCTGTAACAGTGAAATAGAATGGAGAGTGTGATCCTTGTGTATGTAACAGTGAGTGAGAATGGAGGGAGTGATCCTGTGTATGTAACACTGAGTGAGAATGTCATGAATGTTCCCTGTGTGTGTAACACTGAATGAGAATGGAGGGAGTGATAGCCGTGTGTGTAACACTGAATGAGAATGGAGGGAGTGATAGCCGTGTGTGTAACACTGAATGAGAATGGAGGGAGTGATAGCTGTGTGTGTAACAGTGAATGAGAATGGAGGGAGTGATAGCTGTGTGTATAACAGTGAATGAGAATGGAGGGAGTGATCACTATGTGTGTAACACTGAGTGAGGATTGAGGAAGTGACCTCTGTGTATGTAATACAGAATCAGAGTGGATGAAGTGATCAGTGTGTGTGTGTGTAACACTGAAATGGAATAGAGGGAGTGATCCCTGCTTTTGTAACAGTGAATGAGAATGAACGGAGTTTTCCCTGTATGTAACAGTGAAATAGAATGGAACGAGTGATCCTCGTGTATGTAACAGTGAGTTAGAATGGAGGGAGTGATCACTGTGTGTAACAGTGATTGAGACTGGAGGGAGCGATACCTGTGTTTGTAACACTGAAATCGAATAGAGGGAATGATCCCTTTGTGTGGAACAGTGAGTGAGAATGGAGGGAGTAATCCCTGTGTGTAACAGTGAGTAAAATGGAGGGAGAATCCCTGTATGTTCAACAGTGAATGAGATGGAGTGAGTGATCCCCATATGTTAAACAGTGAATTGGAATGGAGGGAGTGATCCCTGTGCGTGTAACAGTGAATGAGAGATCCCTGTTTCTGTAAGAGTGGATTACAATAGATGGAGTGATCCCTGTGTGTGCTACACTATGTGAGAATGGAGGGAGTGATTCCTGTGTGTGTAATACTGAGTGAGAATGGAGTGAGTTATCCCTGAGTGTGTCACAGTGGAATAGAATGGAGAGAGTGATCATTGTAGTGTGTAACAGTGAGTGAGAATGGAGCCAGTGATTCCTGTGTGTAACAGTGAATTGGAATGGAGGGCATGATCCCTGTGTGTTTAACAGCCAGTGAGAATGGAGGGAGTCAACGCTCTGTATGCAACAGTGAATGAGAATGGAGGGAGTGATCCCTGTGTGTGTAACACCGAGTGAGAATGGAGTGAGTGATCCCTTTGTGTAATACTGAATGAGAATGGAGGGAGTGATTCCTGTGTGTGCAGCGAGTGAGAATGAAAAGAGTGATCCCTGTATGTGTAACAGTAAGTGAAAATGGAGGGTGTGATCCCTGTGTGTGTATAACAATGAGTGAGAATGGACGGAGATGTCCCATTGTGTGTATGATTGAGTGAGAATGGGCGGAGTGATCCCTAGGTGTCTGAGTGAGAGTGGAGGGAGTGATCCCTGTGTATGTAATGCTGAGTGAGAATGGAGGGAATGAACCCTGTAACAGTGAGTGAGAAAGGAGGGAGAGTTTTATTTGTGCGCCACACTGGGTTAGAATGAATGGAGTGATCCCTGTGTGTGTATATCAGTGAGTGAAAATGGAGTGTGTGACCCCTCAATGTGTAACAGTGAGTGAGAATGGAGTGTGTGACCCCTCAATGTGTAACAGTGAGATCAATGTTGTGGCCAACTGTCTGTATGACCGATTTCAGTTTGCAGGGGATATCTGCCTTGATGGCCAAGTATTGGCAAAGTTTCCTTGTAACTTGAGAGTTGAATGTGGGCATTGGTACGAATCACTCAGCAAATGGTCTGATCCTGACACTGACTATGGTTTCCACCCTCAGAATGTGCTTCAAAGATCAGGCTGAGGGCTAGCTGAGAAGCCTTCACTGATTGCAACCCATACTCTGGCCTCCACCTCATGCTGAGTAAAAGTCCCAGAGCACAACAGGTGCTCAGCAGCCCATCTAGCCGCTGAGACTTTCAGCCCTTGTGAGTGATGCGTCCAGAGCTCCACCTTATTCCTGCACAATAGCAGCACCATTGGAAGGAGACAATGTCATCAGCACTGAGGGCACTGGGCCAGAGACTGGGTCATCACCACTAGAAGCACTAAGCCAGTGGCCAGGGTCATCAGCACTGGGCCAGGGACTGGGTCATCAGCACTGGGAGCACTGAGTCTGGGGACTGGATCATCAGCACTAGGAGCACGGCTGGGGGACTGGGTCATCAGCATTGGGTGCACTGGGCCAGGGGACTGGGTCATCAGCACTGGGCCAGGGGACTGGGCCAGGGAACTTGGTCATTTGCACTGGACCTGGGGGCTGGGTCATCAGCACTGGGGGCACTGGCCCAGGGAACTTGGCCATCTGCACTGGGGGCACTGGCCCAGGGAACTTGGCCATCTGCACTGGGGGCACTGGCCCAGGGAACTTGGCCATCTGCACTGGGGGCACTGGCCCAGGGAACTTGGCCATCTGCACTGGGGGCACTGGCCCAGGGAACTTGGCCATCTGCACTGGGGGCACTGGCCCAGGGAACTTGGCCATCTGCACTGGGGGCACTGGCCCAGGGAACTTGGCCATCTGCACTGGGGGCACTGGCCCAGGGAACTTGGCCATCTGCACTGGGGGCACTGGCCCAGGGAACTTGGCCATCTGCACTGGGGGCACTGGCCCAGGGAACTTGGCCATCTGCACTGGGGGCACTGGCCCAGGGAACTTGGCCATCTGCACTGGGGGCACTGGCCCAGGGAACTTGGCCATCTGCACTGGGGGCACTGGCCCAGGGAACTTGGCCATCTGCACTGGGGGCACTGGCCCAGGGAACTTGGCCATCTGCACTGGGGGCACTGGCCCAGGGAACTTGGCCATCTGCACTGGGGGCACTGGCCCAGGGAACTTGGCCATCTGCACTGGGGCTGGGTCATCAGCACTGGGCCAGGGAATTGGTCATAAGCACTTGGGGCACTGTGGATTGGGTCATCAGCACTGAGGGCACTGGGCCTGGGGACTGGGTCATCATCTCATAGATGATTCGTTGTGAATGTTTGTGCCTATATTCCCTGCTTGTTGCGCAAGCGTTTAAAACTTGTCTCTGTCCATTCAAGCAATTATTAATTTGCCTCCTTCATGCTTTTTTGGCATTATCTTATTCTGGCATGACACTGCTGAACTTCTTCCCTCGTGACAATGGCAGAGTGTTGCGTGTTCTGTTTTATCACATAGGGACTGGCCCTGATCAATGGGACTCAGATGATCACATCGCTGGGGGCTGAGGCAGTGGAGAGAGCGACAGCAATAGCCCGGCAGGCAGACGTTATAGCAGCTCTTACACTGGAGGTTCTGAAAGGCACAACCAGAGCCTTTGACAGTGGTGAGTGGTTACTGGGGGCTACCACATGTTCAACTGCAGTGGGTTTTTGACTCCTTGGATCACACAGTATACACACATGATTGATACCCATGGAGATAACTTTCTCCACCATTCTTATCCAAGTGCTTTAAGTTAAACAATTACATTGTTTAATCTTTGCCAGAACGCTTATTTAAAGATTTATTGGATTATAATGAAAGAATGAGACTATTCCTTACTGTTCCACAATACTTAGCTATAGGCAATAAATACTGGCTTTACCAGTGACACCTACATCCCAGAGTGATTAAAATAAAGGCACTAGTGGCCCCGTTACACACCCAATTCATCAATATCAGATACAGGAGCCCTCTTATTAACAACCACACAGGCCCCTCACTCACCACACAGGCCCCTCACTCTGAAACTTATATTACCTTTGTCCTTTTACTAAATTGAGAGATTTAATTCCCTCTGCACATATCAGGGAAAAAATGACCTCCCCTCCACCCTTTTACCTCACTGATTTTTTTTGCCAGTATGGAAAGAGAGCAATATATATCCTAAATTGAGTGAACTCAGCAAATGTGGTTCATGTGTATTGCAGCATTATAAATGCCATGAGATGCAGTGGAGCTACAAAGAAGTTAGACTTGCCAATGAGTAGGGCCTGTTTTAATGATGAGCCATAAAGTCCCCCGTGCAAATATAGCAGAGTCTACAATTACTGGTTACCTCTGGTATTGAATTCTGCTGTTATCTGTGTGTTTAGACATTCACAAATTGCGGCCTCATCCCGGCCAGGTGGAGGTAGCCTCTCGATTTAGGTCACTGCTGGGTTCTGATCACCATCCCTCGGAAATAGCAGGTAAGCCCTCCCTGAGTGTGAGGCCATTCATGGCGGTTGTGAGCGTACTTCTGGAGGTTTTGTCTCAGCATTCCTGTAACGTTGTTCTCCCTTCACAGAAAGCCACAGGTTCTGTGACCGTGTTCAGGATGCCTACACCCTACGATGCTGCCCACAGGTAGGCACTACCAACACTTCTCTGGAACCTGACTGTGTCGGATTCCTTTCTGACTAGACTACAGCCAGCAGACACCAATAATTGACACAATAAAACCGCAATGAACTGGATTACATGTAATGCTGTTGATTACTTGGTGCTTCTTCTTTCTGCTATTGAAAAGAAAGCTTTCCATTTTTATAACGCCTTTCACAACCTCAAGATGTTCCGGAGCTCCTTACAGCCAATGAAATACCTTTGAAGTGTAGCCACTGTTGTGAAGTGTACAAAGCGTGACAGGCACTTTCCATGTATGCTCTCGCAAACAGCAATGAGCATTTACTAGAACCACAAAATATTGTTTAAAAATAAGGGGTCTCCATTTAAGACAGAGATGAGAATTTTTTTCCCCTCAGAGGGTCGTGAGCCTTTGAAACTCTCTTCCCCAAAGACTGGTGGAGGCAGGATCATTGAGTATTTTTAAGGCAGGGGTAGATATAGATTCTTGACCAACAAGGGAGTCAAAGGTTATCAGGGGTAGATGGAATGTGGAATTGAGGCCACAGTCAGATCAGCCATGATCTTATTGAATGGCGGAGCAGGCTTGAGGGGCCAATTGACCTATTCCTGCTCCTAATTTGTATGTTTGTTATGAGATAATGACCAGGGATAGAATTTTTCTATCGTTGGGCAGACATACGCCCAACCTGAGTGAGAGTAAACTAGTGCACGATGACGTCGGGCCAGCGTCCTGACATCATTGTGCACTCTTGCAATATTTCACTCTCTCGTGTGCCTGCCCGCCGACAGTTAAGAGGCCTATTAAGGTCCTTAATGAATCAAATCAGATTTTTTGCTGCCCGTCCAACTGTTCGGCTGGCGGGTGGGCAAAAAGGCCAAGCGGCCTTTGGATTTTTTATGAAACCTCATCCATGGATGGGGTGAGGTTTCCAACAGGAATTAAAAAATAAAATAAAATGTTTACATCTCATTTATAACATGTGCAGGCTTATGTGACAGAGTGC
Source organism: Isurus oxyrinchus (assembly GCA_026770705.1). Lineage (NCBI taxonomy): Eukaryota > Metazoa > Chordata > Chondrichthyes > Lamniformes > Lamnidae > Isurus > Isurus oxyrinchus. The sequence continues at coordinate 82,214,846 of JANJGN010000013.1, forward strand.
CAAGAGGGGACATGTTTTTAACATTTGTAAGTTTTTTAATTCTTGATTTTAAAGATCTTCAGCTCCCTGAGGCGGCTCTGTGCCTCAGGGAGCTTTCATTGCGTGCACCCGTACAAATGTCAGCACTAGTACTACTCCTGCCCCCTCCCCGGCAGCGCTGAGTGCTGCAGCGCGCATTTCATGCGTGAAATTAATATTGGGACCCAATCGCAGTGGTTTCGTGACCATTCCCAGGCCCACCTGACAAGGTAAAAATTCAGCCCCAGATCTCTGTTTAAGTGATGTTGATTGAGGGATAAATATTGGCCAAGACATTGGGGGAGAGTTGCCCTCCTTTTCTTTAAAACAGCTTCATAGGATTTCTTACATCCACCTAGAAGGGCAGACAGGTCCTCAGTTTATCATCTCATCCGAAAGGTGGCACCTCCGACAGTGCAGAACTCCCTTGGTACTGCACTGGAGTGTCAGCCTGCATAACGTGCTCAGTTTTATCTTTAACCTATGGCTGACACCGATTTCCAGGATAGAAGTTCCTGTGACAAGATGCAGATTTGGTACAGGATTCACTCAGTAACTAATTTTCCATCATTTTAATGGGTTGAAGAGTCTAAATACTTTTGAGCACTGACCTCTGTGCATATTCTTGCTTTGTACAGTGATCACTGAGTCAGAACGCTGATACTTATGTTAAAACATAAAATAGAGCGCTTACTAAAGTAATACAAGAAGTTACTGACCTTTGCTTGATTTGATTCAATTGTTTTTTTTGCAGGTACATGGGGTGGTGAATGACACTATCACATTCGTGAAAAATATAATTGAGACTGAGATTAACAGTGCCACAGATAATCCAGTATCCTTTGTGAGTTTAGTGCAGCAGAGTGTGAGCTTTCTTCTTGTAGACTGTGTGAACTCTGGGTCTACCACTGTGAGCCATAGAAAGATGTCAGGTGAGGCAATTAGTGTAAAGGATTTGCATTGAGATAACTGGTATATCTGGAAGTGGGTTAAGTGGTATTTGATGTAATACCAAAATGACTGAATCTAATAAGTCCAATGTGCCAAACCACCCAATGAAAAGGGAATACGTGTTAATGCCATGTTAATTATATTGTTAAGATACACAGATGAAGGGCATTGTTTAAGTAAAAAGAGATTGCTGGGACACTGGGTTTGGAGGTAGGAAGCAGACATTTTTAATGCTGCATTCTGTGAATAAGCCCATTATCAAAGAAAATTATTAGTGTCTAGTTTCACACCAACTGGCTTGGGATTGTTATAACAATATGTTGGAGGGGAACACAATGCTGCTTATTATGGATTGCTGCAAAAAGTTGCAATAGCGGAGAATTAATGAATGTCAGTTTACCAAAAAACCTGTCTTGATCCAACCCACTGTTATGTATAATATCCCATTCAGACAGATTCCTTGCCCTGCTATCCATTATGAAACTGCTGCCTAGTCTGTACATGCTAAGAGCTAATTAAAGGATCAATTTGTATTTTGCCTGTGTTTCCTTGGGAGGATTTTTTGAACTTATAATATTTCTGTAATGTGAAATGCAGCAATTTTTTCTCATCAATAAATCAACAGCCTGGGATTAGGTTCAGCTGTGATTTGAAGTATCCATTGATTTGATCCTTGCTGAAAAGAGGGACTGAGGGTGCTGTTTGTTTGGGAATTTGACTGATTGGTAAGATGGTGCCATGGAAAAAACAACAGGGAACTATAGGCTCCCCAAACTCCCAGGTATTAAGAAATAAATTGAAGTTGACTTGCCAACCTTTTCTCCTGTAGTATAAATTGTTGTGATCGTTTGAAATTTGATATTCTTATGTTTGTCCTGATGAGTGCAAGACGAAAAGTTGCAGTGAAATGTCTCTCTTTTCAGTAATATTTAAGCTCTGTATCACCAAGTTCATTGATTATTCATTGGGAGGACTGTTAATAAACCATCCCAAATATTACTTGTTATCATGGGATGATGGCTCCTTGAAATAATTGAAGGCCCCAGCATCAGTGTCAGCATAGCAGGAGGCTTAGCTGAAGCAGACACAATGGATCCTCTCTCTTCCACATTATAAAGTAGCCTTCAAGGGCAGATACTATGAGTGACAGTACAGTGAGCCAATGCCACCTTGCAGTGATAAAGGGGACTAGCTCCTTGGAATGTGCTCCATCTCTCTCTCACATACTCAGATTTCCCCCCCTTCCTTCCCCCTATCCTGGAAGCTGCAGCAACAAGAAGAAAGTGTCCATGTTTTTAAAAGTCTAAGCCAGCTTACCTTTGAACAACTCAGTGAGAGAAAGTGAGTGGATATTTAGAGAACTGGTAAGGTCCACCTTTACCATAATTCTTAATGCATCAGCACAAGAAAATTAATCAATTTCCCCGCACAAACTGTTTAGTCATTTTTCCCACTTGTACATCTTACTTGAAATGTACCAGTTAAAGTTATGCCTTGTTCCAGTAAAGTATCATTTCAGCTAGCATTCCAAAAACAGGGCAACATTCATTTGGTGGAGTTGGTGTATAGTTTAATGGCGATCTGTTGTAATCCCTTGGTCTCGCTATCATTTGCCTCAATACTGGACTTTTTAAAAGGTGAACTCCAGGTTTTTTTATTCATTCACGGGATGTGGGCGTTGCTGGCTAGGCCATCATTTATTGCCCATCCCTAACTGCCCTTGAGAAGGTGGTGGTGAGCTGCTTTCTTGAATCACTGCAGTCCATGTAGTGTAGGAACACCCACTGTTGTTAGGAAGGGAGTTCCAGGATTTTGACCCAGTGACAGTTAAGGAACGGCGATGTATTTCCAAGTCAGGATGGTGAGTGACTTGGAGGGGAACTTCCAGATAGTGGTGTTCCCATGGGCAGAGTTTTCTGGCTGGCTGGTGGAGCGGGCGGGCACAGACCTGATCGCTGCCCATGATCAGGTCCATGCTGCCATTTTACACGGGCAGGCCAATTAAGGCCCGCCCTGTGAGAATCGTGGCTCCCGAGAACAGCGGGCAGTGGCGGGACTGCAATGACTGCCGGGTCCAATGGCGACCTGGTGGCCTGTTTAAAAAAACTGCTGCAGTCTTTCCAAGGTTGTGAATCATGGCCAGTGGAAGGACCATGATTCGCCATGATATGCCCCTCATTTTTCGGTCGATTGCCTTGCTGCCCTCCTCAAGGAGGTAGCAGCACGGTGGGAGGTCCTGGTACCCCAGGACGGGAGGAGGGGGCCCTCCCACATGACCAAACATGCCTGGGACGTGGCGGCGGAGGAGGTGAGCTCCGGTGATGTGGTGCAACACATGTGGATCCAGTGTCACAAGCGCTTCAATGACCTCTTGCGTTCGGGAAGGATGAGTACCATGTTGAAATTGCTCACTTAACCCAGCAGCTAGGCTTTCCCGATGGCGCACCCCCCCGCCCACCACCACCACCCAAGTCTGAGTGCAGTGATTGCATTGAATCATTGATAGCATGTGTCCTTCGCTGGGTGGGCCAGCAGATATTGCCCATGCTGAGGTCACCCTGAGAGGGTGGTGAAGAGATGGGTCCTGCACCCACAGCAAGTGGTACACTGAGACCCACATTACTGTTTTGGGGGCAATCTGGAGGAGCTGCACCTGGGCGCAGAGCTGGAACTCCAGGACATGTCAAAGTCAGGGTGATGACATGCTGGGAGAGGAGCTTCAATGTGGCGTGGCACCAATCGATCTGCTGTCCTCTGCGCTCCACATGTTTGCGCCTCCTTGCTATGGAACATTAGGTTGTGTGGCGCCAAATGTGATGTAGGCAGCATTTGGCCAAGGGGGTGGTGACAGGCCTAGCATCTTTGTGAGAGTGTTCGGCAGCAGCAGGGTGAGGAGGCTCTGGAGCCCTGCAATGTCCCACTCTGGTTGGGGTGGGCTGTCCACGAAGAGATTCCAGGTACAAGTCACGTTAAACAATGCTCTTCTCTCCTTTTCAGGAGAAGATGCACATGATGCAGCCAAGCGGGTGAGGACTGGTGGAGGGCCGGCCCAGGTGGTGATGCGTACTCGATTCAAGCAGGAGGCCCTAGATTTGGAGGTGCCATGTGCCCAGGTCCACTGGTGTCGGTGATGCTGGGGTACCATGGGCAGTTATGTTTACCCAGCAGTGAGGTCACCATTATTCTCCCGGCAGCCATGGCACTGCAGAATGTTCAGTGAATGCAAATTGAACTTTGCAACATGGCTTGACCATTGCTTATGGAAGGATGAGCGCATAATGATCCGGGGGACAGGGATGCACATTGACATTGTCTCCACGTTAACTAATCAAATGTCCATGTTCATCCTTTCAGCATCAGTGGAGCAGGGCTGGGCCAGGGAGGCACAGTCTCACACCTGAGGGCCCTGAAGTCTCTGACCCACCAGCGTCACACCATCTCTGCCAGACAGGCACCAGTGCAGATATGAGCACCTCGGTGGGAATTAGATCATCAGCTAGTGTCTCGGGGCACAGTGGTGAGGGCACTTCACAGTCACAGAATCACACAGTGCAGAAGAGGCCCTTCAGCCCATCGAGCCTGCACCGACACTTGAGAAACACTTGACCTGCCCACCTAATCCCATTTACCAGCACTTGGCCCATAGCCTTGAATGTTATGACATGCCAAGTGCTCATCCAGGTACTTTTTAAAGGATGTGAGGCAACCCGCCTCCACCACTCTCCCAGGCAATACATTCCAGACCATCACCACCCTCTGGGTAAAAAAGTTTTTCCTCACATCCCCCCTAAACCTTCACCTTGAACTTGTGTCCCCTCATGACTGACCCTTCAACTAAGGGAACAACTGCTCCCTACCCACCCTGTCCATGCCCCTCGTAATCTTGTACACCTCGATCAGGTCGCCCCTCAGTCTTCTCTGCTCCAATGAAAACAACCCAAATCTATCCAACCTCTCTTCATAATTTAAATGTTTCATCCCAGGCAACATCCTGGTGAATCTCCTCTGCACCCCCTCCAGTGCAATCACATCCTTCCTATAATGTGGTGACCAGAACTGCACACAGTACTCCAGCTGTGGCCTCACCAAGCTTCTATACAACTCCAACATGACCTCCCTACTTTTGTAATCAATGCCTTGATTGATAAAGGCAAGTGTCCCATATGCCTTTTTCACCACCCCACTAACATGCCCCTCTGCCTTCAGAGATCTGTGGACACACAGGCCAAGGTCCCTTTATTCCTCAGAACGTCCTAGTGACATGCCTTCATTAAATACTTCCTTGTCAAATTACTCCTTCCAAAGTGTATTACAGGGTTAAATTCCATCTGCCACTTATCTGCCCATTTGACCATACTGTCTATATATTCCTGTAATCCAAGACACTCAACCTCACTGTTAACCACCCAGCCAATCTTTATGCCATCCACAAACTTACTAATCCTACCCCCACATAATTGTCTATGTCGTTTATATAAATGACAAATCATAGGGGACCCAGCACAGATCCCTGTGGTATGCCACCGGACACAGGCTTCCAGTCACGAAAGCAGCCTTCTGTCATCACCTTCTATCTCCTACAACTAAGCAAATTTCAAATCCACCTTATCAAATTACCCTGTATCTCATGTGCATTTACCTTCTTTATAAGTCTCCCATGTGGGACCTTGTCAAAGACTTTGCTGAAAACCATATAAACTACATCAACTGCACTGCCCTCATCTACACACCTGGTCACCTCATCAAAAAATTCAATCAAATTTGTTAGGGTTGACTTCCCTCTGACAAAGCCATGCTAACTATCCCTGATCAAACCTTGCCTCTCCAAGTGAATTTTCTCCAATAGTTTCCCTCCCACTGACGTGAGACTCATTGGTCTGTAGTTCCCTGGCTTATCTCTACAACCCTTCTTAAATAGCGGGACCACATTAGCTGTTCTCCAGCCCTCTGGCACCTCCCCTGTGGCCAGAGAGGAATTAAAGATTTGGGTCAGAGCCCCTGCGATCTCCTCCCTTGCCTCCCTCAGCAGTCTGGGACACAAATCATCCAGATCTGGAGATTTGTCCACTTTTAAGCCTGCCAACACCTCTAACACCTTGTCAATCCCTATATCAATTTGCTCAAGAACCTCGCAGTCTTTTCTCCCCGAGTTCCATACCTTCATCTTCATACTCTTGGGTGAAGACGGATGTGAAGTATTCGTTCAACAATCTACCAATGTCCTCTGGCTCAACCTATAGATTGTCTCCTTCGTCCCTAATGGGCCCTACTCTTTCCCTGGTTATCCTCTTCCCATTGATATACTTATAGAATATCTTGGGCTTTTCCCTACTTTTACCATCCAGAGCTTTCTCATATCCCCTCTTTGCTCTCCTAATTGCTCTCTTAAGCTCCATTCGGCACTTTCTGTACTCCACTAATGCCTCTGCTGGAGGAGCTGGCAGAGGCAGAGAGTGCCCATGGCTCCAGCAGTTGGAGGACTGCAGGGTACTAGGCACATGCTCAGTCGGTGTCTGATGATGTGCCTTTGGAATCGTCCACGACACAGCAAACGCAGGAAATGCGGCCGGGTGTGTGGGAGCATCTGGTGGAGATACATGAGGCTATGCTTAGCTTGGTATCCATGGTGGAGGAGTCTACGCACCATCGCCGATGCAATGAGCCTCATGGCCAAGCACCATGTGTCCTCCTTGGAGATAGTGGCGAATCTTGTGGAAAGGCTCCTCCAGGAGACCAATCAGGGCTTCCTGGAGGTGTGCTCAGACCAGCAAGCCCTCACATTGGCATTGGCTTCAGCTAGTCAGTGCCATTGTGGGAGATGGCCTGGTCACCAAGTTTCCCAGCTTGGTGCCCAGCATCTACAATGAGCAGGGAGGTCCGAACCCACCTCATGTCGGTGCAGCAGCTGCCTGTCATATCTGTGGGCTCCTCTCAGGGCACTCCAGATGAGGGTGGCAGCTCCTGCACCCCTCTCCTAGTGACTGTTGCATCCGGTGAGGCTGCAACGACTGGGGAGGGCCAGAAGATGGCCGCCAAGGTCATCGAGGCCAACAGGACAGCACAGTCAGCAGGCTGTCTCAGATGCCACTTCCAGCGAGGGGGCAGCACCAAGACGTAGCACCCAGAAATGTAAACACAAGGCAACTTAGGCACATCATGGGTTTATCACTGCTGCTTTTGTGTTGGCCCGCAATGAAGTCTTTATGAGTTGGTGTGATGTTGAACACGTTTGTCATTTTGTTCTCTTAAATTCCTCTTGTTACACCATTAAATTCAGACATGTCACCATGGCTTAGGGTGCCTCTTCTGCAGGTGGATGGTTACTAATAATGTTATGAGTGTTTTATGGGACATTCAACTTTGTAAAAAAAGGCTCTTAGTTAATGTTCCTATCCAAGCAGATTTTGCACTCAGGTATCGAGTACAGAGCCTGCAGCCCAGGCTTGTCCTGGAGGTTCATATGTGTGCTAGCTGGAGGCTTATCGGATTAAAGTCTCCCGGGTGTCCCTGCCTCCCTGGAGTATGCCCAGGTCAGCATCTACCCCCTCAGCATTTCCCTGTGCATGCTCATTCTTGGACTCACTGCTGGACTCATCATCTGCAGCTGCAGCCACTGCGTCGATGTCTTCATCATCCACAGTGTCCGCTCTTTCCAGCGCAAGATTGTGGAGAGCACAGCATGCTACCACTATTACCGAGACACGATCTGGGGGGTACTGGAGTGCGCCCCTGAGCAGTCCAAGCATCAGAAGCTTATTTTGAGAAGACCGATGGCTCTCTTCACCACAGCCCTTGGGTCCTATTGTACCACTGCTCAGCTTCTGTTCTTGGATGGCGGAGAGGCATCATGAGCCACCTTTTGAGGGGATAGCCCTGGTCTCCCAGCAGACATCCATCAAGCCGGGCTGGAGTACTGAAGAGCCCTGGCACTCGAGAGTGTCAGAGGATGTAGGCATCATGAGAGCTGCCTGGGTACCTTGCACATAATTACAGAATCTGCATCCTGTGATCACACACCATCTGCACATTCATGGAGTGGAAGCCCTTCCTTTTGACGATGGCACTGGGCTCACCTGCTAGTGCCTTGATGGCCACGTGTGCAGTCTATTGCACCCTGGACATGGGGGAAGCCAGCAATGGCCGCAAAGCCTCTGGCTCGCTGTGTCAGGCTTGCCTGGTCCCAACAGAAGTGGATGAAGGTCAATGCCTGCCTGAACAGAGAGTCTGTAACCTGCTTGACACAAGTGTGGACAGCTGATTGGGAGACACAGCAAAGATCAACCACCGAGCCCTGAAAGGAGCCAGATGCATAGAAGTTGAGGCCAGCTGTGACCTTTAGAGCAACTGGCATGGGGTGTCCACCCACACAGTAAGCTGAGATCTCAGGTCCAATCATCTGACAGATATAGTTGGCTGTCTCCCTTGAGAGACGGAGCCTCCTTTGGCACTGCACCTCAGTCATATTGAGGTAGCTGCTTCACCGCCTGTATACCCTGGCAGCAGGATAGTGGCATCTTCTGGGGCCCCTTCCATCTTGGACTTCCTGTTGGCCCTGCACCCATTGTGCCTGCGCCTCTCCTCCCACAGGTGGCTCCCCTGGAGGCTGAATGTGCACTCCTGGCCTCCTCCCCCTTCTAGCCCCCCCCTCCCTCCTCAGAGGAGGTGCCTCCAGTGGAGAGTTCAACTCCCTTTCCCAGGCTAAGGGAAGGCTTCCTGAAACCTGCAGGCCCAAAAACGATTAGTCACTGTAGACTGCTGACCTGAAGGTTGTGAGTCCACCCAAGCAGCTGATATGCGTTTTGAAGTATTGTAGATCACACAGGCAAGTAACAATACTTTCCAAATTAAATATTTGACAGAGCACACTCGCAACCTCGCTAAGCCCTTTATCCTGCCCGTGGATGAGGTTTATACAAACGTCTACTACCTGCCTGCCCGTTGCGCCCATGCATCGACCCAAAGATTGCACGGGCGCCAGAAAATCAGCATTAATTGGCACTTCAAGGCCCTTAAGTGGCCCGTTAATTAATGGCAGGTGCGTAGCAGATATCAACGCGTGCCCGCCCAATGAAATATCGCGATGGCATGCGGTGACATTGGGACGCTCGCCCAACATCACCACGTGTCATTTTATACATTGGCTGTGGTTCCCGCCCCTGCACACCAACAGGAAAATTCTGCCCCATGTGTCTGCTGCCCTCATCCTTCTAGATGGTAGAGGTCACGAGTTTGAAAGGTGCTGTCTAAGGAGCCTTGGTGAGTTTCTGCAACGTATCTTGTAGATGGTACACACTGCTGCTACTGTGCATCGATGGTGGAGGGAGTGAATGTTTGTGGATGGAGTGCCAATCAAGTGGGCTGCTTTGTCCTGGAAGGTGTCAAGCTTCTTCAGTGTTGTTGGTAAGTTGGCAACTCATCCAGGCAAGTGGGGAGTATTCCATCACACCTCTGATTTGTGCCTTGTAGATGGTGGACAGGCTTTGGGGAACCAGGAGGTGAGTTACTCGCCACAGGATTCCTAGCCTCTGACCCGCTCGTGTAGCCACAGTATATGGCTGGTCCAGTTCAGTTTCTGGTCAATGGTAACCCCCAGGATGTTGATAGTGGGGGATTCAGTGATGTTAATGCTATTGAACATCAAGGGATGATGGTTGGATTCTCTCCTGTTGGAGATGGTCATTACCTGACACTTGTGTGGTGTGAATGTTACTTGTCACTTGTCAGCCGAAGCCTGAATATTGTCCAGGTCTTGCTGCATTTGGACATGGACTGCTTCAGTATCCTGTAGAGGGTGTGAGGTCAACTGACCAATAAAACAACAACTTGCATTTATGTGGCAACATTAATGGGCTGAAATGTCCCAAGGTGCCTCATAGGAATTTTACCAGACAAACTTTGACACTGAGTCACAGAAGGATAGGTGACCAGAGCTTGGTCAAAGAAGTAACTTTTAAGGAGCATCTTAAAATAAGAGAGAGGTTTAGTGAGAGAATTCCAGAGCTTAGGGCCTATAAAACTGAAGGCATGGCCACCAGTGGTGGACCAAACGAAATTGAGGATGGACAAGAGGCCAGAATTGGTGGGGGTGAGCTGGTTTCAGGGTCTCCATCTCTGAAAGCAAACCCAAGGCAGGAACAGACTTGGCCAGCTGCCAAGGTGGGCAGCATCAATGGGCTGCCTCCATTCACTGGGCATTGACCCAGCCTGTAAATAAGTGTTAGACACCACAGCTCTCACCCATCCACCCCACACCCCTCCATTCCCTCTGTCCCTCCATGCCTTCTCTTATCTCCCATTCCCACTCTATAATCCCTATGCATTCTCCATACCCACTCACCCAGTATCTACAATGGCCAGAACTCATGAACTCCATAACACTGGGAGGTCTTTGAAATGCTCCCAAAGCTGTCAACATAAACAGTCATCCAAAAACCTATTCAAAACACTTTAATCCTATTATCTGCTCATAAAACTGTTAATCAAACAATGCACATAGTCCGTTTCACAGCTGTGTAAACAACCCCTTCTGAACTTAATGCATTAGTGGGGTTTGGAGCTTAGCCAAGCATTCATAATGAGATTCCATTGCACAACTAAATAAACGATACAGTAGTCTTTGAGGTTGCATGAACAGGTAGCCATCTGATCATATTTTTTCAAAGGCTCAACAAATGTCTGGACTTTAAATCAATGTAAAAATCAAAGCATAGGGCCAAGATGACAATCTTAATACTATTGAATGCAGATGAGCATATTATCCACTTGATAAAGTACTATGTATCTGAACATTTCACAATGTTTGTCAATTTAATGCCACTTACCTTTTAAGAACAAAGCCCTATTACTAATCACTATATTAAAAGCATACTTAACTTACCATACCATTACATTAAAACATTTGAAGTTGTCAACATCTTTTGAACTAACCTGTCAAATGGTTCCCGACTCCAGACTAGTCTTCCCCTCCTCTGAGGCGCCATGAACCACATTACCTAACAAATTGGACCCAACTCCATAGAAATAGTTGGGGGGGGCGGCGGGAGGGTCTAAAATGTCCAACCCCGCAATGGAGTAGACCAGGGTGGGATTGTTGTGTGCAGGTTTGCTACTGGGGGCCATAATAATCCCACATCACGGGAATGGAGGTGAGAATCCCAGAATTAGGTCCTGCCTGTCATTTTAAATCCCCCTTTCTCCCATTTCAGCATGGATGGAGGCATTAAAATCCGGCCCAGAATTAACGCTTCAGGTTCATGACCTTGAATCAGAACTGATGAAAAGTCACAAACTGAAACATTAATCCTGTTTCTATCTCCACAAGTGCTGCCTGACCTGCTGTTGAATATAACAAATGGATTTTAATCAATCCTAATTATCTTCTTTTTCACCGAGAACCTTTAGACAAGTTTATGTCAAGAGATCATAACCTATTTCAAGTACCACAGTGCAACTTAATTCTATGGCAACGATTCTCTGGTTCTTTGTACCTGATAGTGGGTTCCCAGTGTCGTCATAGCCACTCATTATAAACCTTAACTTATTCACTTCAGATGGTGTTTGCAGATAGAGGAGAGACAATTTCCGGTGGAAACTTCCATGGAGAATATCCTGCAAAAGTAAGTGTTTGTTTCACTCAATATTATTCGAATAAGGAAGATTAAGAGGCAAGCTGTTATGGGCATTCAAAATTAAAGTTTTAATGAAGTAAATTGAGAATATTATTTTCACTGGCTGGTGAATGGAGGTCAGGAATTTATGATTATCAGAAAAACAAGGAAAGTGTTTGGGAGAAACCTCTTCATCCAGAAGGTGGTTAGGACTTGGAATGTCCAACAAACAGGGGAAAGCAGAATAAGATATGGCTTTGAAAGACCAAGCATTTAAAGAAGGGGGGAAAAGAATTGAGCAAAAAGCTCAGGAGTGGGACTAATTGGGTTGGGAGTGGGACTAATTGTGCAATGGAATCTTGTTATAAATGTTTGACTGAGTTCCAAACTCCACTAATGATTTAGCTCAAAAGAGGTTGTTTACACTTGTGAAAGGAACTGAGTGATTGACAGTGTTATGAGTAGATAATAGGGTTAAAGTGTATTGAAGAGGTTTTCAGAATTACAGCACAATGGGCCAAATGGTCTCCATCTGTGTTGTATTACTGGTGGAGTCCATTATTTTGGGTCTTGCATGTTAAAGCATCTGTAAAATGTCTACCTGTTATCAATGGTGGTTATAGCTGATTCACAGACATCCTATAATTATTACAGATATTAAATTTCTTACCATGTTTTTAAAATAGTGAAAAGTATTAAGATGGGAAAAACTGCTTTCTATTTCTGTCAAATGCAAAGACAGATATATTTAACATAGTAAAGGAAAACCAAATGCTGGAAAGAAACATCTTTTCTTTTAAGACGAATGATCATGCATCATTGCTGTATCGTTAACCAGAACCAATCACTTTGTCATTTTTTACACAGGCTCTTGACTATCTGGCAATTGGTGTTCATGAGCTTGCTGCAATCAGTGAGAGGAGAATTGAAAGACTGTGTAATCCATCCCTGAGTGAACTGCCTGCTTTCCTGGTTAACGATGGGGGTTTGAACTCTGGCTTCATGATAGCTCACTGCTCAGCAGCTGCCCTGGGTACATCACTTCACTCTTGAGTTTCAGCACCAGTTGTGTTTTTATTAGTGGAATGTTGGAAGCCAAGATCTGTGGTCACTTGGCCATTTGCAAGAGGAAGAAATAGAGGAAGGCCCAGGACCAGAGAGAGAGAGCAGACATTGCCGAGGTGTTTGTGGGAGTGGTGGGAGTGATATTGATGCAATGTGGACCAATATACTGTGCCCCAAGGACACCTGAAAAGAACATCCTTTCATCATTTTAATCACCTCAGTTAGATCATCCCACAGCATTCTAAACTCAACTTGGGGCTTGTATTCCTTTGAGAGAAGTTCAAGGCTTGAATTGAAGGAGCTGTTAAAAATAACAAATTTCTCCACATCTAGCCTAATAAATGATCTCTTGTGGGAGAATCCAAAACAAGGGGACATGACTTTAAAATTACAGCCAGGCAGTTTGACATTGAAATCAGTAAGCAGTTCATCAGGGATTAGTGGAAATCTGGAAAACACTTCCCTAAAAAAACTGTGAATGCTGGAGGTCACTCCAAGCTTTCAGGACTGGGTTTGATAGATTTTTTGGGGGGAAAGGGACACAGATAAAATGAGCATAAATTAAGATACAGATCAGCCACAATCTAACTGAATTGCAGAGCAGGCTGAATCTTCTCTTCTTGCTCCCATTCAAGCCAAAGTTGGATTGGTCCATTTTTCAGGCATCCTTGGTGACCACTTTATGAATGTTACTCACAATAAGAGGTTGCGGTGGAAGAATTAATCCAGGCCTGGTCTCTTGGTTAAAGCTGGTTTATTTCCAAGACAACTCCTCTGTGCTACTAACTTCCTAGTAGCTCCCAAACAAAGTGTTCCAGCTATACCTTTTTATTCTATTTAGATGGGATGATTAATGCCCATCACCTGTTTAACTAACAATTGGTTTTAACAATATGATTGCCATCTTAACAATGAACTTATGAATTTCCCAGTGACCAACACAAAGGACCACAGAACAAGATTTCACATATTAAAACTTATACTGTAACAAACAAACCAAAATCAACAATGACTAAATATTATTTAGTAGGCAACTAACCCACTAAACTACAGAAAAGATATTCCCCATTTGTTTCTTCACACAACAGAAGGCCCCATGCCACATTTACACATTACACCATACTGTCAGCAGAGATGTAGGGCAGGATTTTCCGGTCCTGCTGAAAGTCCATGGACTTCTAGCTGGGCCGCCGAATCTCCTATGGTGGGTCCCGTCCTCCCAAGCTCCTCTCAGCTTAAGCTCCTTCCCCTACCTGGGTGAATATTCCAAGTCCTTTTAAAGTCCTTCATTCAATCTTTTGAACATAATCGAATGGACTTCCAGTAATAAAACACCCTTTGTAGCAACTCCTTGATCTTTAAATCTCCACAAGCCTCATCTCTTCATACGGGAATCTGTCCTCACCAACACTCTGCTTGGTGTCTAACCCACAAACAGCTCTTTTCTTCGCTTGGTATAGCAGCACCTGTTTTCAGTCTTCTTCCCCAAGTATCTCTGTCTGACTTACTCTGAAAGTCTGTGGCCAGCATTTTATGGGCCCCTGGGGTGAGTTTTCTGCGGGGGTGGGCAAGTAAAATAAGGCAGATACCCAGCCCACCACCTTCCTGCCCACCCATGAGCTCACCCCCATAATACGGCGGGAGGTGGGAATTACTGAAATCGGCAGCCCACCCACCATATTTAAATAAATAATTAGGGGTCAATTGAGCTTGTTAACAAGACAATTGACCCCAATAATATGCTTCCCATGCCATTAAATGATTGGTGTGGGCAGTTGGGTGGAAGTGGACATGCTGCTTTTTAAAAAATCTTTTCAAAGGCCGGGAAGGAAGAGGAGGCTGCAATTTTCAGGGGATGCCCTTTGCACTTCAGTGGGCAGCCCCTCTAACATAGTACCCCCTACTTTCTTCCTACCCGTCGGCTCTTTAAAACACACCATCCCCATCTCCTGACTCCTCCCTAATCTGCCCAAATCTTCCCCACCCAAGACCCTGGACTTACCTGGCTCCAGGATCCACGGGACTTCTTCTTGGGCCTGTTTGCAATCCTGGCAGTGCCCACTAGTGTGCTCTTGGTGCTGCTGGAGCTGATCCAATTGACCAGCAGCTCCCGAGGGCGGGATGCTCTTCTCAGTGAGTGCAAATGAACCACGCTGCCCCAATACAGCCCACCCACAGTGCTTTATGGCTGCAGGGTGGGCTGGATTGGAGTGGATCAGCTACACGCAGACTTTGCTTCTGGGTTGGGGTGAGCCGTCCGCCCGTCCGTAATATGCTGCCCTCTGTGTACATAGCAAGGCCTTTCTGTCCAATTTACGCCTTACTTTCAATAAGTTTTGACCTGTGCCTCTGTTCCCATAACAACCAGGTCACAGGGAGGCTTGTCTCCAATCAGATTTTGTAGGAAATCACATCCCCCTCTCCAAACGACTCCAATTTACCTTGACTTAAAGGATACAGCTTAAAACATACCTTCTTATAAAATCAAGTGGTTATAACACTATTCATTATTGTGAGTCATTTACTTCCTAGGTTACTGAATGGTGGAAGATGTTTATTAAGTAAAAACGCACGTATGAAATGAGTTATGAGTGCGTATGAGGCATCTGCTACTAAAATTACTGCCTGAGGCCACACCTATGGGTATCAGTGCTTTCAATTGGATAACACTGATTGATGCTGCACATGTGGGATTCTCCGAGGAGGACAGAGCACTTACACCTACAATGTGGCCAGATGCCAATGAGGTGGGATTGGCACCACCATGGTTCCTGCTTCATTTTCATAGGAAAGGCCACAGGTGGGAGTCCTGGTGACCTCACTCGGGATGACATGACCAGAGTTAATAAGTCTTCAACTTACCCATGGTTAGTTGATGAATATTAGTTTTATTTTAATATACAAAGTGGCAATGAAGACTTCAAAACCTCACTCCACAGAGCTACCTAATGGCCTGTGATTGGAAATACAATACCAGCAATGAATGGAAAGTATTGGCACAACAATTCACAATGGTAAACGCTGACAGAAAACCATGACAACAGGAAGCAAAGTCTATGAACAGGAAGTGCACAAGATATTGAATTGTATAGGAACAAATCACTTTCACTTAGATATTAATTGATTTCCTGTCATGTTGCACACAAGAACCATGGATGGATGTAATTAAGCAGGTGGTCCATGGGGGCTCTATAATGCCGCCACTGCGTGACAAGTTTACATAGGAAATTTCCATTATAAATATGGATAGAACAATTTGTAATGAGACAAAGTTGACACAAGTGTGACAAAAACACAATAAAAGGAAGTAAGGCTTTATGACATACCACTTTACAAAACATATTTATTCCTGGTTCTACAAAGGATTAGAGAGAATGAATCTTTTTCCCCAATTGAAAACTTTAGTGTTAAATGTTACCATTTTCGTTTATAGAGCAAGTATATGGAAAATAATCTTTATTATTTTCAGTCTCTGAGAGCAAGGTATTGTGCCATCCATCTTCGGTGGACTCCCTGTCCACCAGTGCTGCCACTGAGGACCATGTCTCCATGGGCGGATGGGCTGCCAGGAAAGCATTGAGAGTTATTGAGCATGCGGAACAAGGTATGACTGAGTATCAATGATTGTCATTTTGTTGAACACTGGTAGATATTGAGGACAACTCAAAACTTATGTACTCCTGTCTGCAGTAGCAGTAATGAACCTTATTGTTTTCAAGATTTTATATGTTGTGTTAGTTCGTTACATTTCTTATTAAAATGTTTGGTTAATGAATGAATGGTGAATTTACCTACTGAGGGAGCACAAAGCAGTATGCTTAATGGACAGATCATGCACTCCTTCAACATCTCCTTTCTATGGTTGGCACACAGTGTGCTCTCTACAGGATGTATCACAGCAACTTGGCAAGAATTCTTTAACAGCACTTCCCAAACCAATTGCAAGGGAATTATGTGCAAGGGAACACTATCACCTCTATGTTTCCTTCTATGTTATACAACATGCTGACTTGGACACACATCGTTGCTGAGTCAAAATCCTGGAACTCCCAGCTGATTGTGTGGATGCCTCCCTGCAGTTTTTTTATTCATTCATGTGACAAGGGCATCACTGGTTGGGCATTTATTGCCTACCGTAATTACCCTTGAGAAGGTGGTGGTGAGCTGCCTTCTTAAACTGCTGCAGTCTGTGTGATGCAGGTACACCCACAGTGCTGTTAGGGAGGGAGTTCCAGGATTTTGACCCAGTTACAGTGAAGGAACAGTGACATATTTTCAAGTCAGGATGGTGAGTAGCTTGGAGGGGAACTTCGAGGTGGTGGTCCCATGTGTCAGTGGCCCTTGTCCTTCTAGATGGTAGCAATCATGGGTTTTGGAGGTGCTGTCTAAGGAGCCCATGGTGAGTTCCCTCAAGGCATCTTGTAGATAGTACACACTGCTGCCATTGTGCATTGGTGGTGGAGGGAGTGAATGTTTGTGGATGTGGTGCCAATCAAGTGGGCTGCTTTGTCCTGGATGTTGTCAAGCTTCTTGAGTGTTGTTGGAGCTGCACTCACCCAGGCAAGTGGAGAGTATTTCATCACACTCCTGACTTGTGCCTTGTAAATGGTGGACAGGCTTTGGGGAGTCAGGAGGTGAGTTACTCACCACAGGATTCCTAGCCTGTGACCTGCTTTTGTAGCCACAGTACTTATATGGCTAGTCCAGTTCAGTTTTTGGTAAATGGTAATCCCCAGGATGTTGTGGCCTATCATTGCTCCTAAAGGACAATTAAGAATGGACAATAAACACATTCTGAAAATGACAAAAGTTGTCATTTGCTTTCACGTGGGCTATGATGACCAGTTCTTTACCCTCCTGTTGCAAAATCTTTTCCAGTCCACATGATATACTCCACACCCCAACACCAGGGAAGCAACCAAGCAGCCAGGACTGATGTCAAGGGTAGTTGCTCTCACCTCACCTCGGGAGCTCAGCTGTTTTGTCCATGTCTCAACCAAGGCTGTAATGAGGTCAGAACCTGAATGGCTCTGATAGAATCCAAACTGAGTGTCAGTGAGCAGGTTGTTGCTGACCAAGTGCTTCTTGATAGCACTGTTGATGACCCCTTCCATCACTTTACTGATGATGGAGAGTAGACTGATGGGGCGGTAATTAGCTGGGTTGTATTTGTCCTGCTTTTTGTGAACAGGACATATCTGGGCAATTTCCCATTACCGGGTAGAAGTCAGTGTTGTAGCTGTACTGGAACTGCTTGGCTAGGAGTGCGGCAAGTTCTGGAGCACAAGTGTTCAGTACTATTGCTGGAATGTTCTCAAGGCCCATAGCCTTTGCAGTATACAGTGCCTTCAGCCATTTCTTGATATCACATGGAGTGAATTGAATTGGCTGAAGACTGGCATCTGTGATGCTGGGGATCTCTGGAGGGGGCTAAGATGGATCATCCACTCAGCACTTCTGGCTGAAGATTGTTGCGAATGTTTCAGCCTTATCTTTTGCACTAATGTGCTGGGCTCCTCCATCATTGAGGGTGGGGATATTTGTGCAGCCTCCTCCTCCGGTGAGTTGTTTAATTGTCCACCACCATTTACAACTGGATGTGGCAGGACTGCAGAGCTGAGTTCTGATCCATTGGTTGTGGGATCGTTTAGCTTTGTCTATCACTTGCTGCTTATGCTGTTTGGCACTCAAGTAGTCCTGTGTTGTAGCTTCCCCAGGTTGACACCTCACTTTTAGGTATGCCTGGTGCTGCTCCTGGCATGCTCTCCTGCACTCTTCATTGAACCGGGGTTTATCTCCTGGCTTGAAGGTAATGGTAGAGTGGGGGATATGTTGGGCCATGAGGTTACAGATTGTGTTGAGTACACTTCTGCTGCTGCTGATGGCCCACAGCATTTCATGGATGCCCAGTCTTGAGTTGCTAGATCTGTTTGAAATTTATCCCATTTAGCACGATGATAATGCCAAACAACACGACGGAGGGTATCCTCAGTTGAAGAAGGGGACTTCGTCTTCACAAGAGCTGTGCAGTGGTCTCTCCTACTGATACTGTCATGGACAGATGCATCTGCGTCAGGCAGGTTGATGAGGATGAAGTCAAGTAGGTTTTTCCCTCTTGTTGTTTCCCTCATCACCTGCTGCAGGCCCAGTCTAGCAGCGAAGTCATTTAGGACTCAGCCAGCTCTGCCTGTAGCGGTGCTACTAAGCCACTCTTCCTGATGGACATTGAAGTCCCCCACCCTGAGTACATTCTGTGCCCTTTCCACCCTCAGTGCTTCCTCCAAGTGGTGTTTAACATGGAGGAGAACTGATTCATCAGCTGAGGGAGATGGTAGATGATAACCAGCAGGAGGTTTCCTTGTCCATGTTTGACCTGGTGACATGAGACTTCAGGGGGTCGGGAGTCGATGTTGAGGACTCCCAGGGCAACTCCCTCCCGACTGTATACCACTGTGCCGGCACCTCTGCTGGGTCTGTCCTGTCGGTGCGACAGGACATACCCAGGAATGGGGATGGTGGAGTTTGGGACATTATCTGTAAGGTATGATTCTGTGTGGATGACTGTCAGGCTGTTGCTTGACTAGTCTGTGAGACAGCTCTCCAATTTTGGCACAAACTCCCCGAAGTTAGTAAGGAGGATTTTGCAGGGTGGACAGGGCTGTTGTCACTTCCGGTACCCAGGTCGATGCCAGGTGGTTCACTCAGTTTCATTAATATTTTTAAGAGTTCGTAGCAGTTTGTTACAACTAAGCGACTTGCTAGACCATTTCAGAGGGTAGTTAAAAGTCAATTACATTGCCGTGGACCTGGAGCCCCACGTAGGTCAGACCAGGTAAGGATGGCAGATTTCCTTCCCTAAAGGGTATTAGTGAACCAGATGGGTTTTACGACAATGATTTCATGGTCATTATAATATCACCGTTCCTTCACTGTCTCTAGATTAAAATCCTGGAACTCACTCCCTAACAGCACTGTGGGTGTACCTACACCACATGGACTGCAGCAGTTTAAGAAGGCAGCTCACCACCACCTTCTCAAGGGCAATTAGGAATGGGCAATAAGTGTTGGCGTAGCCAGCGAAGCCCACATCCCTTGAATGAATAATTTAAAAAAACAGACTACCTTTGATTTCCAGATTTATTAATTGAATTTAAGTCCCATCAGTTGCTCCCCAAAGCATTAGCCCAGGTCTCTGGGTTACTAATCCAGTGACATTACCACAATGCCACCGCCTCCCTTGGGGATAAGAGTTAGAGCAGGGGTAGTTGTCTAACATTCTTGGTGATTTATGAGATGTGGGGGTTTGAAGCTCAGCTTCAGGTCAAACAAGTTGAGTTTTGCTTGGCAGAATCACTAGGGGTAAAGTTGGGTACACATGGTGCACTACCAAGCAAGAGATGGTTGTATTGTTGCTTAAGTAAGTCATTAAGTTCGACACAGTCTTGAGAGTAAGATGTAATCCTGGTCATTTAATCATCATGATGCATCTGTCCATGACAGTATCGGTAGGAGTGACCAGTCATTGTGTCATTGAGGATCCCCTCCATCATGATGTGAGGCACCACCACGGTGCTAGATCGGATAGATTTTGAACAGATCTAGTAACTCAAGACTGGGCATCTGTGAGGTGCTGTGGGCCATCATCAGCAGCAGAACTCTGTAACCTCATGGTCCAGCATATCCCCCACCCTACCATTACCATAAAGCCAGGGGATCAACCCTGGTTCCATGAAGAGTGCAGGAGGATATGCCAGGAGCAGCACCAGGCATACTTAAAAATGAGGTATCAACCTTGGAAAGCTACAACACAGGACTACCTGCATGCCAAACAGAATAAGCAGCAAGCGATAATCAGAGCTAAGTGATTCCACAACCAACGGATCAGATCTAAGCTCTGCAGTCCTGCCACATCCAGTCGTGAATGGTGATGGACAATTGAACAACTCATTGGAGGAAGAGGCACCACAAATATCACCATCCTCAATGATGGAGGAGCCCAGCACACCAGTGTAAAAGATAAGGCTGAAACATTTGCAACAATCTTCAACCAGATGTGCCAAGTGAATGGTCCATCTCAGCCTCCTCCAGAGGTCCACATCATCATAGATACCTGTCTACAGCCAATTCAATTCATTCCACCTGATATCAAGAAATGGCTAAAGGCACTGGATACTGCAAAGGCTATGGGCTCTGACAATACCCCAACAATAATACTGAAGGCTTGTGCTCCAGGACTTTCCATGCCCCTATCAGAGCTGCTCCAGTACAGCTACAACACTGGCATCTACCAGGCAATGTGAAAAATTGCCCAAGTATGTCCTGTCCACAAAAAGCAGGACAGATCCAACCCAGCCAATTACCAGCCCATCAGTCTACTCTCAATCATCAGTAAAGTAATGGAAGGGGTCATCAACGATGTCATCAAGTACATTTACTTAGCAATAACCTGCTCACTGACACTTGGTTTGGGTTCCACCAGGATCACTTAGTTCCTGACCTTATTACAGCCTTGGTTCAAACATGGAAAAAAGAGCTGAACTCCCGAGGTGAGGTGAGAGTGACTGCCCTTGACATCAAGGTAGCATTTGACCAAGTGTGGCATCAAGGAGCCCCAGCAAAACTGGAGTCAATGGGAATCAAGGGGAAAACTCTCCACTGGTTGGAGTCATACCTAACACAAAGTAAGATGGTTGTGGTTGTTGCAGGTCAATCATCTCAGTTCCAGGACATCACTGCAGGTGTTCCTCAGGGTAGTGTCCTCATCCCAACCATTTTCAGCCTCTTCATCTTCCTTCAATCATAAAGACAGAAGTGGGTATGTTCGCTGATGTTTGTACAATGTTCAGCACCACTCCCGACTCCTCAGATGCTGAAGCCGTCCATGTCCAAATGCAGCAAAACCTGGACAATATTCAGGCTTGGGCTGACAAGTGGCAAGTAACATTTGTGCCACATGTAACAGTCAATGACCATCTCCAGCAAGAGAGAATCCAACCATCGCCCCTTGATGTACAATGGCATTACCATCGCTGAATCCCCTACTATCAACGTCCTGAGATTTACCATTGACCAGAAACTGAACTGGACTAGCCACATAAATACTGTGGCTACAGGAGCAGGTCAGAGACTCAGAATCCTGCGGCGGGTAACTCACCTCCTGACATCCCAAAGCCAGTCCACCATCTACAAGGTACAAGTCAGGAATGTGATGGAATACTCTCCACTTGCCTGGATTAGTGTAGCTCCAACGACACTCAAGAAGCTTGACAGCATCCAGGACAAAGCAGCCCGCTTGATTGGCACCACATCCACAAACATTCACTCCCTCCACCACTGTCACACAGTAGCAGCAGTGTGTACCATCTATAAGATGCACTGCAGGAATTCACCAAGGCTCCTTGGACAGCACCTTCTAAACCCACGACTTCTACTACCTAGAAGGACAAGGACAGCAGATAGCTGGGAACACCACCACCTGGAAGTTCCCCTCCAAGCCACATTCATCATCCTGACTTGGAAGTATATCGCCGTTCCTTCACTGTCGCTGGGTCAAAATCCTGGAACTCCCTCCCTAACAGCACTGTGGGTGTACCTACACCACATGGACTGCAGCGGTTCAAGAAGGCAGCTCACCACCACCTTCTCAAGGGCAACTCGAGATCGGCAATAAATGCTGGCTTGGCCAGCGTAGTCCACATCCCATAAATTAATTTTTAAAAATTATATTCTTAACTTTGGTATTGTACAGCGATTAAGATGGATTTGGGTATCTGGAATCTAAACCTGAAAATAACAACTAAGGAAGTTCAGCTTGTTCTCTTTAGAAAAAGGGGAGACTGTGTGCTGACCTAACAGAAGTATTGACAATTAGGAAGGGGCTTCAGAAAACTGACCCAGGAAAATCGTACATTACTAGGAAGAGTTAAATCACCAGACAGAAACAAATTTAAAAATTAGGAACGTTAGTGGAAAATGGCAAACCATATGATCAGGGAAGCTGTAATGGGTGAATAAAATGGATAAAGTTAATAGTTACCAGATCTGTTCCTAGAAAAGTAGCTCAAGTAATATGAAGAGATGGAGTTGAGATTAGTTAGAAGGCTCAAACCTGTTGGGTATAATGGCTGTTTACTGTTGCTAAATGTTTTTAAATTCAACGGGATGCAAATCTCTTTAATCTGCATTAATTGCTTTGATCTTCAGAATAATCCTGCATTGACCCTACATCAGGTGTATCTGGGCAAGATTGGTCCACATGAACTCAGAATGTGGAATTACTCTAAATTTTGGGACATTGTAGAGGGGGTTTTACTCTGTATCTAACCTCATGCTGTACCTGCCCTGGGAGTATTTGATGGGGACAGTGTAAAAGGAGTTTTGTTCTGTATCTAACCCCGTGCTGTACCTGTCCTGGGAGTGTTTGATGGGGATAGTGAGAGGGAGTTTTACTCTGTATCTAACCCTGTGTCGTATCTGCCCTGGGAGTGCTTGATGGGTACAGTGTAGAGGGAGATTTACTCTGTATCTAACCCTGTGATGTACCTTTACTGGGAGTTTTTGATGGGTACAGTGTAGAGGAATCTCTACTCTATATCTAACCCTGTGCTACACCTTTACTGGGCGCATTTGATGGGAACAGTGTAGAAGGAGCTTTACTCTGTACCTAACCCTGTGCTGTACCTGCCCTGGGAGTGCTTGATGGGGTCATGTAGAGGGAGCTTTACTCTGTATCTAAACCTGTGCTGTATCTAACCTGTGGTGAACATGTTCTGGGAGTGTTTGATGGGACAGTGTAAAGATGCTTTGCTCTACCTAGAAAGTGCTGTACCTTCTCTGAAGTGTTTGAAAGTGTTAAAAAAATGGCTGAATGTTCCCAGCCTGATTTTTCCTCTCTTGAAAATATAAATTAATCACAACTAAAGGTGAGGGATTCAAATGTTTTTTTTTAAATTCAGTCATGGGATCCGGGTGTCACTAGCAAGGCAAACTCTTTTGTTCATGTTTGGACTAAAGTTGGAGCAAGATCTGAGGCTGAGCAGCCCTGGCAGAACTTAACCTGAGCATCAGTGCTGTGTAAGCGCCGCTTGATAGCACTGTGGACAACACCTTCCATCACTTTGCTGATGTTCAGGAATAGGCTGGTGGCGTGGTAATATGCTGGGTTGGATTTGTCCACCTTATTGTGTACAGAACACACCTGGGCAGTTTTCCACATTGCCGGGGAGATACTGTAGTGGAGCGTAGCTTGTTGTGAAGTCTTCAGTACTATCGCCAGAATTTTATCAGGGCACATAGCCTTTGCAGTATCCAGTGCCTTCAGCCATTTCTCGATATCACGTGGAATGAATCGAGTTGGCTGAAGACTGGCATCTGTGATGCTGGGGACCTCAGGAGGAGGCCGAGATGGATCATCCAC
The DNA here is from genome assembly GCA_026770705.1 of Isurus oxyrinchus. Taxonomy (NCBI): domain Eukaryota; kingdom Metazoa; phylum Chordata; class Chondrichthyes; order Lamniformes; family Lamnidae; genus Isurus; species Isurus oxyrinchus. The sequence continues at coordinate 82,238,903 of JANJGN010000013.1, forward strand.
CTGGCACTTCTGGGTGAAGATTTATCTTTTGCACTGATGTGCTGGGCTCCCCCATCATTGGGGATGGGGATATTTGCAGAGTTTCTTTACTTCACTATTTACTGTTTCTAATTGAAGCCCATTAAAAACTTTGATTCTGATCCTTCATGTTTCTAAAATTGGTCATTTTGGGCGATTGAAATCAAGTGCTTTTGTTTCACTCAGTGCTTGCCATAGAACTTCTTGCAGCCTGTCAGGGTATTGAGTTTTTGCGTCCCCTGAAAACAACAACTCCCCTGGAAAAGGTTTACGATCTGGTCCGCACAGTTGTGAGGTATGATTCAACTAATAATCTGCTTTGGGTCACATTTTAACTGTGACTGTCTGGAATGTTTCCAGTCAAGATGGTTAATTTTTTTTTAATTGTCTGCATTCTAGACCTTGGATTAAAGACCGTTTCATGGCACCAGATATTGAAGTTGTCCATCGGTTATTGGTGGAACAAAAGGCAAGTTGGCACATTGCAGTGTTTACGTTAGATAAAACTACTTAACCTTCAACAACTGATCTGAGAAAACATGTTCAAAATGAAACTCCAGGAACTCATTCTTTTTTGATCATTTATATGCAGGCATTGGGTACAAAATAACTTCATTTTAAGGCATTTTCATTTGACTAATTTAATAAAAACAAATGAAGTATTTTGTGAACAAATTTTACCATTTTAAGTGGTGCTACACCCAATGTTAAATGTGCACACTATCCGGTAGTCGAATGTCCACTCCACATAGGTCCTTCAGAAGTTATGTGTGAAAGTTGTGCTACAGTTATATGAAGCTGGACTGCTGTATTTAGTCCTGGGCACTTAAGTTCTCAGACCAGAAAGGGCCATTTTGTTCCTCGAGGCAGTTGTGAGATCATGGCTGGTCTGTGATGTAAGCCCACATACCCACCTTTGCCCCATACCCCTTAACACCTTTGTTTAACAAAATTCTGTCAATCTCACTTGCAAAATTAACAATTGATCTAGCTTCTATACCATTTGTGGAAGAGATTCCAAATTTCTATCACCCTTTGTGTGTACACCTCAATCAGCGGAAATAGTTTTTCCCAATCTACTCCATCTATTCCCATAATATTTTGAAAACTTTGATGAAATCCTCCTTAACCTTCTAACTTTCAGGGAATACAACCCTAATTTGTGCAATCTTTTCTCGTAATTTAACCCTTGGAGTCCAGGTATCATTGTGGTATATCTACGCAGCACTCCCTCTAAGGTCAATATATCCTTACTAAGATGTGGTGCCTAGAGTTGCTCACAGTAACTCCATGTGTGCCTAACCAGGGCTTTGTATGTCTGTAGTATGACTTCGATCCTCTTGTATACTAGTCCTCTAGATATAAAGGCCATTATTTTCTGTACCTGTTCTGGACATTTTAATGATCTTTACCTGGAGCCCCCAAGTCTCTTTAGACCTCTGCTGTTTCTAGCTTTTCACCATTTCAAGAGTACCCTGTTCTATCCTTTTTAGAACCAAAGCGGATGACTTCACATTTGCCTACGTTGAAATCCATTCGCCACAGTTTTGCCCATTCGTTTAACTGACCAATATCGCTTTGTAATTTTACACTGCCATCTACACTGCTAACAATTCTGCCCATCTGTGTGTCATCGGCAAATTGGGACATGTGACTTTCTATCCCATCATTTAAGTTATTAATAAATACTAAGGAATATTTGAGGCCACAACACAAATCCTTGCAGGACATCACTGGTCACATCCTGTCAATGAGAGTACCTGTCCATTCTTCTTACTCTCTGCCTCCTGCCACCCAGCTAATTTCCTGACCAATCAATAATTTGCCTTCAATTCCATGAGCTTCAGCTTTAGCTAACAGTCTCTTAAGAGGGACTTTATCAAATGCTTTCTGGAAGTCCATGTAAATAACATCCATAGATATTCTTCTGTCCATTGGTCACCCCTTCAAAAAATTCAATCAGATTCGTCAGGTATGACCTGCCTGTAATAAATCCATGCTGCCTCTTTCTGATAACTAAAAATTTCAAGATCATCAATCATTCTACCCTTAATTATAGAATCTAATAATTCCCTGACCATTGATTTTAGCCTAACTGCTCTATAATGTCCTGATTTCCCTCTCTCACCTTTCTTAAATAGCGGAGCGACATGTGCAATTTTCCCATCTCAAGGAATGGTTCCCAAATTCAGATAACTTTGGAAGGAGATGATGGCCTTGAAAGTGGTGTTAAGGGATGTGGATAAACAGAGTTGAGATACAGATCAACTACGATCCAGTTGATCAGTGGAACAGACAGGTTGCATGACTTGCTCCTGTTCCTGTGACCCAAGGAAAAGTTTTTACCCAAAAGAAATGTCCATCCAACTTGGAGATCTTGTTGCTCAGATGCTATTAAATTGCTTCTGTTACTGATTGGATTCCTTATCCCCATAGGTTTGGGAAGTGGCACATCCTTACATTGAGAAATACAGATTGGCAAACCTGCCTGAGGCGAGGCCCATTTCACCAACCTCCTTTACCCTGGAGCCACCAGTGTCTCCCTGCAAGAGAGCTCGAATAGAATAATATAATCCACCATCCACTTCACCGAATCAAGTATAAAACTGCAACCAGAATGGAAATATATGTAAACCCTTCTGTAATGTATAATATTCTGACACAAGTGTGCAGTTCAATCTTTAAAAGTAATATTTGCAAGTTAACTGAAATACATTTTAGTTTAATTATCTTTAAATTGTCAAAATTGTGTTTCTTTATGTAATGTGGTATGTAAGTAACTAAGATTGAAAGCAGTCTGCCACAGTATTCCTGAATTCTTAGAATACGGATGGCTCCAGGAAAATCAGTGCTTGCTGGCTTGCCAGTTTTTTAAAGATTTCACTCTGTTTGCAGGGACACTTACGTATCTATGTCCCACTAATAATGACACCAGCTGCCACTTTCTTCCTACACTAAAAGGGCCTATAATAAAATTCAACACTACTAACAATAAAAAATTGAAATGTTACTCCTGCTCTGCCTCTTCTTAAATTTCCTTCGAATTCCTCAGTCTTGTTGTTCTACACCCATTTGGTTTCTTTACTATAATGTTTCTTTCACCAGAATGGGGCCAGGGATGATTGGTTTCACTGGAATGAGGCCAGGGATGATTGGTTTCACCGGAATGGGGCCAGGGATGATTGCTTTTGATGATTGACATCCTTCCATCTGTGAGAGATGATGGGAATGCAGCCTCAGAACTTTGGTGAGGTCAGATTAGGTCATCTGCTGCACTTCTTTTGATGGCTGAACAAGCCAATTCTCAAAAAAATAGTCTGTCACAACATAGGAAATATGAGCAGGAGTAGGCCATTTGGCCCCTCAAGCCTTTTCTGCCAATCAGCTAGACTGTGGCTGATTGTCTCCCTCAACACCAGTTTCCCGCACTATCCTAAATCCCTTGATGTCATTAGTATCTAGAAATCTATCCATCTCAACCTTGAACATGCTCAATGACTGAGCTTCCATAGCCCTCGTGGGTAAAGATAGCCCAAGATTCACCACCCTCTGAGTGAAGAAATTCCTCCTCATCTCAGTCCTAAATGGCCTGCCCCTTATTCTGATACTGTCTCCCCTGGCTCTGGACCCCCACCCCCTCGGCACCACAGCCAGGGGAAACACCCTTCCTGCATCTACCCTGTAGAACCTGTAAGAATTTTGTAAGTTTCAAGAGAACACGTCTTATTCTTCTAAACTGTAGAGAACATGGACCCAGTTTCCTCAATTTCACCTCATGGGACAATCTTGCCATCCCAGGGATTAATCTGATGAACAAATGCCACATATGAAGAAGCCTTGTTTGTAGGGATGAGGGACTTCTGTTACGCAGAGAGACTAGAGAATCTGGGATTGTTCTTCTGGGAGCAGAGGAGAGATATAATAGAGGTGTTCAAAATCATGAGGGATTTTGATGAGGCACATGGGGGCGGGAGTTGTGGGGGCATCTGTTTCCATTGGCAGGAGGGTCAATAACCAGAGGACACAAATTCAAGGTAATTTGCAAAGAAGCCAGGAATTTTTGCTGTGGTAAGTTATTATGACCTGGGGTTCACCTCCTGAACACTTGGTGGAGGCAGAATCAATAGAAAATCTCAGACGAGAGTTGACTGGATGGAGTCTGTAGGGAGATCTGGAGCCAGGTGCTCCTGGTGGAATGAAAACTGAGCATCAGCCAGCAGGTTATTGGTGAGTTATTGATAGCACTGCCAACAACACCTTGATTCACTTTGCTGATGATTGAGAGTAGACTGATGGGCTGGTAATTGGCTGAGTTGGATTTGTGTCACTTTTTGTGGACAGGATATAGCTGGGCAATTTTTTACACTGTGGGCTAGATCCTGTATTATAATAGCTTGGGGGCACAGCTAAGTTCTCGAGCACAAGTCCTTAGCACTATTGTAGGAATGTTGTCAGGGCCCATAGCTTTTGATGTTTTATGTGTCCAGTGTGCTCAGCCATTTCTTGGTATCATGTGGAATTGAATTATCTGATGGCTGAGACCTCAAGAAGAGGCCAAGATGGTCATCTACTCAGCATTTCTGGCCAATTTGCAAACACTTCGGCCTTGAGTTTAGCAATCACATGTTGGACTCTGTCATCATTGAGGATGTGGATATTTGTGGAGCCTCCTCCTCTGGTTAGATATTTAATTGTCCATTACCATTCATGGCTGGATGTGATAGGACTACAGAGGTTAGATCTGATCCATTGCTGTGGGATCACTTAGCTCTGTCTGTAGCAAACTGTTCTTTAGCTTTTTAACATGTGTGTAGTCCTGTGCTGTAGCTTCAGCAGATTGGCCACTTATTTTCAGATATGCCTGCTGCTGCTCCTGCCATGCTATCCTACACTCCTCATTAAACCATATTGGGAGATGCTGGGCCATGAGGTTACAGATTATAATTCAATACAATTCTGCTGTTGCTAATGATCCACTGCACCTCATGGAGACCCTGGTTTGAGCTGCTAGATCTATTCTGAATCTATCCATTTAGCAGGGTGATAACATCATATTACACATTGAAGAGTGTCCTCAGTGCAAAGCTGGGTCTTGCTCTCTACAAGGAGACTACACAGTGGCTGCTCCCAATACCTTAGTGGACAAACGCATCTGTGACAGGTAGATTAGTAAGGACAAAGTCAAGTAGGTTCTATCCTCATGTTGGTTCTTTCACCAGCACCCTCAAGCACAATCTGGCAGCAAGGTTCTTCAGGACTTGACCAACTCAGTCATTGCCTGTGCAACTGAGCAATTCTTCATGATGTCCTTATGCCCTTGCTACCCTAATGCTTCCTCCATTTGATGTTTAACATGGAGGAATACTGGTTCATCAGTTGCTAGAGGACATATCATTTAATGCATCCCATGGAGTGAAAGATCACACAAGGTTGGTCAAATATTCCCATTCACTTGCATATCTTAGCCTTGTGAATACTAATGGGATTGTGTGTACTGGGTTAGGATTTAAAAACCAGCAGCCATAACCAATCTTCTAGGAAAATGCAGTTTAAAGAAGACAAACCAACAAATTGGAAATAGCAGCAAACATTAACGCTGTTTCCCAGGCCGAGTGTGGCCTATGAGCTGTCGTTCGGACACTCTGAAGATAGCTTGGGTTGCCAATTGGGTTAACCCTCCAGGCTTGTCTCCAGGAATGAAGGGTTAATTACTTGGACACTGCTGCAAGCAACTCAAGGGGCATTAGAAAGAATTTTCTTTGAACACTTTATTAGTGATTAAAGGATCAGAGATGGGAGGTAAACGCTGTTGGACTGGACAGGTTGATTAGAGGCAGGGATCCACATGATGAAATCTCCAGAAATAGATCCAACCAGAGTTGGAAACCCTAACGCCAGCTCAGTCCCCCTGGTGCATTCTTCAAAGTTTGAATTCCACCCTCCACCAAGGAACCTACCAAACCACAAACACAAATAAACCAATAATGCTGGTGCTGGGTGTGATTAGTTTTATAATCAGAGCCTTTCACACACTGGTGATCGTCAAAATACAGACACCCAACAGATGAATGAGATAAAAGGGAACACTGGCAAGTTCTTGTCCAACTTCAGGTGAAATCTGTGGGGCTATTCTACAGTAAGTTTATTGAGACACAATTTCCTACTGGTTTACATTGAATAAAGATCTCATTAGTAAAGATATAGTATATATTTCAATTGATAAGACATCATTAGGATATTCCTTGTGCTACAGTTGAGTATGGGGAGACAGTGGTGTAGTGATAATATCACTGAATTAGTAATCCAGAGACCCAGACTAATGCTCTGGGGGTGTGGGCTCAAATCTCACTACGGCAGCTGGTGGAATTTAAGTTTAATTAATAAAATCTAGAATATAATGCTGGTCTCAGTAATAGTAACTATGACAATGCACCTGTTCTTCTGATACCCATTAGAGGATGAAATCTGCCATCCTTACCTGGTCTATATGTGACTCCAGACCCACAGCAATGTGGTTGAGGGCAGTTAAGCCCTCTGAAATGGCCTAGCAAGCCACTCAGTTCAAGGGCAATAAATGCTGGCCTTGACAGCAATACCCATATCCCATGAAAGAATAAAGAAAAAAATATGTATCTACACAAGATGCTCATTGATCTTTATTTCAGTTCAGTGTGTGACTTTCTACAAAGACCATCTTAAACTTGAAACAAGATTGGTGATCAGTCTATATTAAGAGCTCATATTCCTTCAGAAGGTCCTTCAGAATAGTTTGCCATCACTTTCGGTTTAGGATCTGGGCTCCCAGGCATTTAGTAACTCAGGCAGTTTTCATTTTCATATACAATCTTTCCTTTGGTAATTACATACTTGATTAGTTCCTGATGGCCTCCAAACTGATAGATCAAGTGCTCCCACCTTTTAAAAATAAGGATATACTGTAGTGATATATATTTATAAAGGAATTTAACTTTGATGTTCAATTTGAGAAAGTCAAACTAATTTGCAGATGTTGGATCAAAGTGTAAATAGATGAACAGCAGCTAGATCAAAAAAGATTTGCAAATACAATTAAAAGATAATACACAATTAAGATATTGTTCTGTCTAAAAGGAATAAAAATAACATCAATATAAATCCATTGATATATTGTAGGTTTTAGCACCTCACAATATAACACCTTTCACAATATAACACCTTTCACAACTACAAGTTGTCCCAAAGCACTTTAGCCCAGAGGGATTTTTGAACTGCGGTTGTTGTTATAATTTAAAAAACATGGCAGCCAATTTGCACTCAGCAAGTTCTTATAAACAGCAATTTGATAATGACCAGAAAGTCTGTTTCTGTGATAAAACAAAAACAGAAACAGAAATACCTGGAAAAACTCAGCAGGTCTGGCAGCATCGGTGTTTTTCCAGGTATTTCGGTTTCTGTTTTTGTTTTGGATTTCCAGCATCCGCAGTTCTTTGTTTTTATCTCTGTTTCTGTGATGTTGCTTGACAGATGAATATTGGCCAGGACACCAGGAATAATATCCCTGTTCTACAAAACAGTGCCACAGGTTCATCTACATCCACCTGGGAGGATAAACAAGTCCTTGGTTTAATGTCTCATCTGAAAGACAACCTGCAGCAGTCCCCATCAGCCTGGATTTTTTTGACTCTAAAGTCCGGCATCAGGACTTGAACTCACAACATTCTAACTCCAAAGCAAGAATGCTACCCACCAAGCCACAACTCAGACTCCTGAGTAGAAAAAGCAAAGTTAAATTTCCTGGGTCATGGGTAATGATCAATTAACCTGCGTAAAAGAATTTTGTTGGCTGTAAACCCTTTGGAACCCCATGAGAATGTGAAAGTTCCTACAGAAATGCTAATTATTTTCTGATGTTTTTAGACTGACAGAAAACTGAAACAAAATTTTTAATTGACATATTTTAACTGACTAGGGTGAAATGGAAAATTAATTTAATAATGGCTGTCCACCTTTTGGACTTTATCTTTCATAATCTTTTATTAAAATCAGTAATGGTATTTAGATCCAGAATATGAAATAAATTAAAATCCAGAGCTGAAAATTGACAACAGTGCAGCAGTCCCTCAGCACTGCATTAGAGTGTCAGCCTGGGCTATGTAGAACCCACAACCTTCTGACTCAAGAGTGGGCTGTGCTACTCGCTGAGTCATAGATGGCATATTAAAAATTATGACCTTCCATTAGGGAATTGAACCCCAGTCTCCCACATGACAAGCAGGAGTACTAATCATCATATGACAAGCAGGAGTACTAATCATCATATGACAAGCAGGAGTACTAACCATCCCATAAATGAAGAATACAAAGCTTTGCATTTACAAACTGGATTTCCAATAATTTAAATTAAACAAAGTAAATAACATCAAGTGCAATTTTTATTTATTTAGCATCTTTAACTTAATAAAAAATGTCCTTAGGTGCTAGACAGAAGTGGCTATAAAGGAAAATTTGACATCAAGTCACAGATGGTGGTATTAGGACAGATAGTTTGGTCAATGAGCATCCTAAAGGAGGAAAATGAAGCAGAAAAGTAGAGCGGGTTAGGGAGGAAATTCCAGAGCTTATGAGAGCAAAGTTCCTTTACTTCTTTACCTCCAATTGCTAATGTGCATCAAATTCAACTCTAAACTGTTTAAAATGAGTTACATAGCACATGGCAAAGGAGCTTAAGTTCCAAAGTCCATATCAGCAGATATGAAGAAATAAATAGCAGGACACAAACCAGTTCCAGGCAAAGAGAAAAGAATGAGTGCGGAATCAGTTTGTGTGGGATCTATTAGCAAGGAATGAGTGTGGAATCAGTTTGTGTGGGATCTATTAGCGAGGAATGAGTGCGGAATTAGTTTGTGTGGGATCTATTAGCGAGGAATGAGTGCGGAATCAGTTTGTGTGGGATCTATTAGTGAGGAATGAGTGTGGAATCAGTTTGTGTGGGATCTATTGGTGAGGAATGAGTGTGGAATCAGTTTATGTGGGATCTATTAGTAAGGAATGAGTGCGGAATCAGTTTGTGTGGGATCTATTAGTGAGGAATGAGTGCAGAATAAGTTTGTGTAGGATCTGTGTTTTTTTTTATTTACAGGATGTTGGCGTCGTTGGCTGGGCCAGCATTTATTGCCGAAGCCTAATTGCCCTTGAGGAGGTGGTGGTGAGCTGCCTTCTTGAACCGCTGCAGTCCATGCGGTGTAGATACACCCAGAGTGCTGTTAGGGAGGGAGTTCCAGGATTTTGACCCAGCAACAGTGAAGGAACGGTGAAATATTTCCAAGTCAGGATGGTGAGTGGCTTGGAGCGGAACTTCCAGGTGGTGGTGTTCCCACGTATCTGCTGCCCTTGTCCTTCTAGATGGTAGAGGTGACGGGTTTGGAAGGTGCTGTTGAAGGAGCCTTGGGGAGTTTATGCAGTGCAGCTTGTAGATTGTACACACTGCTGCATCAGTAGTTGCAGGGGGGGAGGGGTGGTGAATGTTGAAGATGATGGTTGGGGTGGCAATCAAGCAGGTTGCTTTGTCCTGGATGGTGTCAAGCTTCTTGAGTGTTGTGGGAGCTGCACTCATCCAGGCAAGTGGAGAGTATTCCATCACACTCCTGATTTGTGCCTTGTAGATGGTGGACAAGCTTTAGGGAGTCAGGAGGTGAGTTACTCGCCACAGGATTCCTAGCCACTGACCTGCTCTTGTAGCCACAGTCCAGTTATGGCTAGTCCAGTTCAGTTTCTGGTCAATGGTAACCCCCAGGATATTGATAGCAGGGGAATCAGTAATGGTAATGCCATTGAATGTCATGGGGTGATGGAGTCGTGAATGGTGCTGAACAATGTGCAATCATCAGTGAATATCCCCATTTCTGACCTTACTTTGGAAGGAAGGTCATTGATGAAGCAGCTGAAGATGGTTGGGCCTAGGACACTAACCTGAGGAACTCCTGCAGTGATGTCCTGGAGCTGAGATGACTGACTTCCAACAGCCACAACCATCGTCCTTTGTGCTAGGTATGACTCTAACCAGCGGAGAGCTTTCCCCCTGATTCCCATTGACTCCAGTTTTGCTAGTATCTATTAGTAATGAATGAGTGTGGAACCAGTTCATGTGGGATCTATTAGCGAGTGATCTGGCATTTTCCTTTTACAGTGTCTAACATTTCTAGTCACTATTTGTAATTTTATTTTCACCAGTCCGGAGTTTGTTATTTGCGGATGGGTGAGGAAAGTCTCAATGCACGACGTACCTTGATGCATTAACGATGAGGAGATCTCCTTGTTTCCCTACCTCCAGGGAACCATGAGAATGAGATTTTCCGAGGGCATAGGCTGCGTTGATGGTGGCAGCTGCCAGGCTCTCAGCCATTGTCATCTTCATGTTTACACATGCCATGTGCATGATCATTGGCTAAAAGAGTAATAACAAGGAAGTGTGACCATTGAGATTTGTGGAAACTATAGTAGCAACATTATCAATGAACTAGTACACAGCCCCCGCCCTGTTTATAGGTATAGATTCCTTTTAAACTATGCCTCTAAGCAACACAATGACTCTAATCCACAAATTAATCTGTGCATGTCTGATGCAGAATTTTAAATGTGTGGAAAGTGCAATTTCACTATAATGTACAAGTTTAGTACCTTTAATGTAGTAAAAACATCCCAAGGTGCTTCACAAAGGCAACCAAGAAAAACAGATGGTGAGCCACAAGTAGAAATATCAAGAGTGCCCAAAAGCAGTGGATTTTCAGGGAGGATCATAAAGCCATGTTGTGACCTCATGCTTCCCAAATTCCTGCTCCTGATCTGATCATGACATCTCCAATCCTTCCTGGGATTGCCATACCCTCCTCCACCTTTTAATAGTGGAGAGGCTGAGATGTTGAGCAAGTGGATTCCAGAACTTGGAGCATGGATACCTGAAAGCTGAATAAATTGTATTTGTGGATTCAGTACCCCTTGTCTCAGTGATCAGGAATTGCATTGCTCTGCCGAAGGGAAGCTGCAGAGGAAAGGCTGAAGAAGCTATCTGGCCTCTCTTTGGACTGCTTCAATGCCAAAAATCAATGACCCTGATTTTAAAAGGTGGGGGAGGGTATGGCAATCCCAGGAAGGACTGGAGATGCCATGACCAGATCTGTGCAACGGGCAGAAGCGGGAATTTGGAAAGCACGAGGTCAAAGCCAGGAATCGGTCACAACGATAATTTAGTAACTCACAACATGGCTTCCAAAATATGGGTCACACTGCTAAAATTTGACAGTTTTTTTATTTGAGAAAGTCACTAGGGCAATGGATAAAGGAAATCTGCTAGGCATCATCTACCTCAACTTTCAGAAAACCTCAGGTAAGGTTTCTCACACTAGGAGCTGGATTTTATCCCCCCCTCCCCACTGCAGTGGTGGGTCTGCAGTGGAGGGGCCTGTAAAATGCTATAGGTGCCGTGACTGTCCCTGCCTCCACCACAATTTCTTTTTTATCAGCAGCAAGGAAGGCGTGGGCAACCCAACCGCTCGAGGGCTAACTGAAGCCCTTAAGTGGCCAACCAATAGTCAATTAAGGACCTCATCCCACTGCCACTGGATTTAACCAGTGGTGGGAGAAGCCCATGTTAAGCGGCCAACGCAGCAGCTGGTGGCTGGTAATGAGGGGGTTCCTCCTTAATGGCTCCCCTGGCCCCATTGGAGGGCTCCTCCAGCTCTTTCAACCTGTTCCCCCCACTGCCCCCCCACCCCCCAGTCCATTCCTTCCTCCCACTTACCTTTAACCAAGGCTCCATGGCTCCTCCCAGCAGTGGCCACCGCTTCCGATGGCGCTGCTGTTACTGGGGAGTGCCAGCCATTTAATTGGCTGGCACCTCTAAGAGGTGGGACATTTTGCCTAGCTGGGGGTGGAAATCCTGCCTTAAATCATACATACAGGGTAACCCAGGCCACCTCTGACTTTTTTGCAGGGGGAATATGGGACCTCAGCATCCTATAAAATCTAACCCTAGGTTTCTCCATGAGATGGAGACTAGTGGTATCAATTGGAATGTGAAACTCTGAATTGGGAATTGGCCCCAGTCCTGCAAACAAACAATTGCAGTTAACGGATATGATTCAGTCTGGAAATCTAGTTATAGTGGAGTCCCCCCCCCCCCCCCCCCCCCCCCCCGGAATCGTCCCTAGACTGGTACTCTTCATGTCTTTATTAATGATCTGAACAGCATTGTGGGGTGTATTTTAAATACTTTTGCAGATGGCACCAATGGTTAAGGCAGTAGAAGAGTGCCATCAAACTCAGAAAGGTTTAGATGTGCTGGGATGGGCCACACAATGGCAAATGCTGTTTAATTTGGAAAAGTATATTGGTCCTACGTTGGTCCACCCAACACTGAATATGCATATAATTTTCAGGAAATAACAACGAATGAGATTCAGAGAAAAAGATGTTGCTGTTATTGGGCACACATCTCTGAAGGTTCATGGGCAATGTGGAGAAACTGTAGCCAAAGCTAACAAGGTGTTAGGCGGTATTAAGGAATATTTAATATATTTTTTTTTAAATGTTGTTGTTGTACGGGTTTGCTGGTCAGACGGCATTTGAAGTACTGGTTTTGGCCTTTGTTTCCCCATGTAATGGGTGGGGAAAGGTCCAGGGGAGAGCTACAAGGAATGATTCCAGGCTTCAAGAAACTCAACTATTCAGGTAGGATCAATGACCTCAGTCCAGTTATTTTCATAGACTTAGAGGAGAGATTGATAAAATAACAAGAGTGCTAGATTTGGTGTCTATTGGTAATTATTCCAATTTAACAGGGGAGGTCCAGAGAACAGGGGTGGGGGGAGGGTGTTTAAACTTCATGTAGAAGGTTAGTGTCTTTACAGAAAACACTTGGGACGGGATTTTCCAGCCCCGCCCATGGCAAGAATCGTCACAGGCGGGAGGGGGAAAATTCTGGTCTGTTGACATTGGGTGGGAATTTCCAGTCCCACAGAAAATCCTGGCCTTGGTCCCTGTGATCTCCTGGACTGGTTCCATCACCTGAAAGAATCGGAGAGGAATTTTTTCAGGGTATTTTTTTCCGTTATTGTTCCTGGGCTTTTTCTCTGGTGTTTTTTTTACCTCTCCCAAGAGAGTGGAAAGGGGAATGTGGGGTAGGGAAGAAATGTTTCGTCATGATGCCCCCACCATCATGATAAGGGAGCAGACTTGATGGACTAGCTAGTCTTTTCCTGTCTGTCAACTTGGTTTGATCAGTTCAAGGGTGGAAGGAGGGCTTTTTAGCCCATCAAGTCTATTCCGGCTCTCTGTGGAGCAATCTAATCAGTCCCATTCTCCACTCTAAACCCATAACCCTGCATTTATTTCCCTCAAGTGTCCATCCAATTCCCTTAATATCATTACTTGTCTCAACTTCCAGCAATTTTGTAGGCAGTGAGTTCCAGGTCATTATCACTGGTTGTGTAAAAGTGGATATACGTTGCAAACTTTCTCTGTATATTTTATTTTTGTAGTACCAGATATAACTGAAATTTTCACAATGAAAACATAACATTTTTTTAGTTGTTGCAGTTGTTTAAATGTGGAAATTGACCTAAAATTAAATTTGTCCAATTATTGCTCTGAGGTAATATTCAATGGACAATATTTATTGTTCAATCAACACAATTAAAATAGATGACCTGCTCATCTGTGGGACTGTGGGAAATTGTCAATCACGTTTCCTACGGTACAACATTGACTACACTTCAAAAGTATTTTATTTGCTGTAAAGCGCTCTGTGATGATGTCGTAAACCATTCTGGGTAAATGCAAGTTCTTTCTTTTCAAAGCTTCCATATGAAAAATATGAACTTTCTCCACTAAATACATCATTCTAGTCAGCAAACGATTACAAAAACACCAAATCAAACAATAAAAGAATGAAATAACAACAGAAAGTGCTAGAAAAACTCAGCAGGTCTGGCAGCATCTGTGGAGAGAGAAACAGTTATACTGGACTCAAAACATTAACTCTGTTTCTCTCTCCACAGATGCTGCCAGACCTGCTGAGTTTTTCTAGCACTTTCTGTTTTTATTTCTGATTTCCAGCATCCGCAGCATTTTGCTTTTAATGAAAGAATGGATTCACTTACCATAGAGAAACAATATGCATTAGGATTAAAGTCACTGCCAAGAGCAACAATCACTCCAGCATCAAGCATGTCTCGAGCTCGTGGCGTTTTAAGCCTGAAAATGTTATAAGCATGATTTTATAATATGTAAGTTTTAAATCATTTACCAGTAATACTCTAATGTACTCTTTAGTTTCCTCATGTATCCCCATCCTTTCACCCCACCTTTGGAGGCCGTAATTCCCTCCCTAAACCTCGCTGCCTCTCCAGGCCCCTCTTCCCTTTCAAAGTTCTCTTTGAATCTACAGTACCTCGGAACATATTTTTGGTCTCTTTTGGCTCGGCGTCCATTTTTTGTTGTCTTTCCACGTCAAAGGCACTACACAAATGTAATTTTTTGTTGTAAAGTGACAACCGATGTTGTGAAATTACTTGGCTTTTTTTTTAACATTGTGCCACTTCTTTGGTATTAATATTTTCATTCTCATGTAACTAATGAATCAGATTAGTCCTCAATAAACAGGAAATATTTTAGTGTCACTCTTCCACTCTCCAGCTCCCCCATTACTTTTCAAAGTAATTATTGGCTGTGTTTTTTTAATTCATTGGGTGTGGGCTAATTGCCCTTGTTCAGAGGGCATTTAAGAGTCAACCTGGAGTCACATGTAGGCCAGACCAGGTAAGGGCAGCAGATTTCCTTCCCTATAGGGCATTAATGAACCAGATGGGTTACTTCCATGACAATTAGCAACAGTTTAGACTTTTAATTCCAGATTTTTATTGAATTCAAATTCCACCATCGGCCAGATTTGAACCCCGGTCCCCAGTGACCCTGGGTCTCTGGATTACTAGTCCAGTGACAACACCACTACACCACCACCTCCCCATGTGTACATATATCTGTTGTCAGTGTCTTTAGCTTTTCAAATAACACTTTCTCTCCCTTACTTGTGAAATATTTTGTGATTAGCTGAAGTGAACAGCCCACTTTAATTGATCCATATCCTATTTTCCACTATAAGCAAATTGTTCTTAAGGTGTGGGTTTGGTTGGCAAGGTTGGCATTTATTGCCCATCTCTAGATGCCCTGGGAAGGTAGTGCTGATGAGCGTTCATGGTGATTGTTTTCACAACCGAGTGGCTTGCTTGGCTGTTTCACAAGGGCACTTAGCCAAGCTTGTTAGCGTGGGACTGGAGTCAAATTCAGGCCAGAAATGGGACACCAATTTGCCCATTCACAGACCTATTTTGCACCCAGTGAGAAAACATAGGAACACAGGCCATTTAACCCTTCAAGTCTGCTCCTTCGTTCAATTGAACCATGGCTCATCAGGTATAGCAGGTAGCTATTGAATTTTCACAACAATCCGGCAGTTTTTCATGGTGTCAGCCCACATTGCCAGCTTTACTGAATTACAATCCACTTACCAGGGTGAAACTTGGACTCTCAATCTCTGATTTGCTAGTCTAATCCTGGAACATCTACTGCCAGTTCTGCATTTTAAACTCCAGCTTGAGCTGTCAACTTTCACTAAGTCCCAAACGAAAGGGACAAGGTGGGATTTGGAAGGAGGTAGAACAAGATTTTATTTCCAATATTTCCTTTGCTGCTTATTGGAAACTCTGGTATCTTCGTAACATAGGACAGAGATCTACTTGACAGAAAGACACTTTAACTATATTATTTTTAAAATCTAGATATAACCACTCGAAGACAGATACCCAGACCCCAGTCCCTATACCTTTTTGTCAAGGAAATGGCTTTCATTTTCTGACCACTGCAGATTACTTACAATACGTTAAAGATTTTGACCAGTTCCATGAGGTTATCCAATAGGCTGTTCTAACTTCAGCGTAAACCTCTTTTCTGTGTTTTATTCAAAGTTTCTGCTGAAGTAATGGTGGGCAATTGGGAGAACCTTCAAGGAAATTCATGCTGCTTTTATCTCCACATATGTCCTATCAACTTCATTCACCCCGCCACTATAAATTCCTATGCACACATTTAGAATGGAAACTGCCTATGTAAACGTGTCACATTGCAATTACACTTGCCTGCCAGTACAAGCTGTCTAGCACCACAATTGGTAGGAGGGTATGATTACATAGTAAATTTCAAGTGTAAATTTGGGCATAGGACTTTATAATGCAAGTATATAAAAATAATGACATAATCTGCTCACCCTGGTCCAATTAGCCCCCATCCCTCTAACCCCACTTCACCCAACTTGGTCTTGACTTCATGAAGATATTTTTAACATCTACCACCAGGTACAAAACGGGTGATCGAGAATTGATGAACCAACTTGCACATTCATTGATGTCAAAAAGAAATGGGTGGTGTGAAATGGGACACCAATTTGCCCATTCACAGCCCCATATTTCACCCAGTGAGAAAACATAGGGACAGAGGCCATTTAACCCCTCAAGTCTGCTCCTTCATTCAATTGAACCATGGCTCATCTGTACCTCAACTCCATTTACCCACCTTTGCTTCATATCGTTAATATCCACAAACCAACAAAAATTCAATCGTATAGCGACATAATTCAAATATCCCCATTGTGTGCCTTGTCATGGCTGATTTTCTCTCGCCTTCCTTCATTTTTAAAAGATTCTTTCATGGGATGGGGTCGTTGCTGGCAAGGCCAATATTTATTGCCCATTCCTAATTGCCCTTGAGAACTGAGTGGCTTGCTGTGTGTCTAGAGTCACATGTAGGCCAGATCAGGTAAGGATGGCAGATTGCCTTCCCTAAAGGACATTAGTGAACCAGACAGGTTTTTACAACAATCAACTATGGTTTCACGGTCATCATAAGACCATAAGACTTTTAATCATCAGACTTTTAATTCCTGATTTTTTGTTGAATTCAAATTTCACCACTTGCCATGGTAGGATTCAAACCCAGGTCCCCAGAGCATTATAAGAACTAAAGAATAGTCAAGGGAAAGTTGGGACTACTGAAGGACAAAGGGAGAATGGCAAAGTTATGTGTAAAGAGAGAGAGAGGGATGAAGGCAAGGCCACAGCTCAGAGTCTCCCTTCCTGCAGGATTGTCACTAAGTCTCCAGTAATTACTGCAAACAACCAGGGGGAAAAATCATAGAGGCATGAAAAATAAATTCTATAGCTTTTTATTCCTTTTCTTTGAACACTTTCATTTATTAGTTAGATCAATATTGGATGGGTAAAAGGCTGTTTGGCTGACAGTCAAGAATCATCCAACTGGGTAACAATGAGTCTCCTGGTTTTCCATTTGGCTGTGGCGATGGATGTGTCAGCTGACCAATAGTGAGTGTGTGAGAGCGAGGCAGTTGGAAGTAGGAGGTCACATAATGAAACCATCCAGAATAAACCAATGCCACAACCCTGGCCATAGCAGAGCAGAGAATGGTGTGAAGGAATAACAATGGTACTTGAATATTAAATGGATTTCAGGGACTTAGTTCAGTCAGACACTGATCACTCAAGAATACCAAGTCAGGTTAGCGATGAAAGAGTAATGCTAAGAACAATGACATTTTCCAAAATTCTCTGGAAGCAGAAATTGAATTCATGTTCCTTTGGGTGGGGGGGGGGGTGTCAGTCTGACTCTTACTCTAACTCTGACAGAACCTTCTGGAAGATGGCAGGGACCCAGGCATGCAGGATGTCTATTTCTGGGGTCTTCCTCCCACAGCCAATAATATGTGTGTGTGTGTGTTGGGGGGGGGGGGGGGGGGGGGGGGGGGGGGTGGCGGTGGCGGAGGTGTGGAGGTGGCTACTGTTGTTGATGAGGTCGTCCTGTTTCTTGGTTGGAGATTCCCGACACTCCACTTCCTGTTTCCCCAGTATCTAATGTAGGACTGGGAGCAGGTGGAACCCACCAGGAAGGTGAACGACCTCGGCCTTAAAGAGTGGCATTCAATGCGGCTGGGTGAGATTATAGGCAGTTGCTGCATTTTGCAACTATGGGGCGGAGGTGGGGGGTGGGAGCGATAGGAGGTGCACTCTTATTGGCGTCAGTGTCCACCGGTCCCATGCAAATTAAGTGACCTCTCATTGACTGCAGTCCTGTTGCAATCTTCCACCATCACAAGCCACGGAGCTTCACTGCACTTACAGTAACAGAATCACATAGAACAAACCCGGAGCTTCCAAATGTACAGCAAGGCCAGTGACCTTTCCCCAGTCTGGATGATTGCTGGCTGGTTCCTAACCTATTAATTTACTTCAGTTAACACTGTAAGCAATTCAAGATCCACTATAACCCCAAAAATGGCCAACGTTAGCAAAACATGTTTGCCATTACAACTACTATTGATTGAATAGCTCACCTATAACCCATGTGGCCTTTATAAAAGCACACTGATAAACTCCTGATAAATTATTATCTCATGCAAACAGTAGCAAAGTAGAGTGTACCTCAGCGACCCATGACAATTCTTTCGTCAGTAAGAAAGGCTCATCTGTCAGATGATGCACACACACACAAGACCCTTCATGAATTAAAGAGTGCTTGGTGCTGCATATTTCACAAAATGGAAACGTTTGTATCCGCATGGATTTTGGGCATTGTGCAGAGATTATTTCACTCATATCACTAGCTTTATGAACCCCCCTCTCGTTATTCTGGGGTTACCCAACCAATCAACCTCACTACATTTTTGGATATCAAGGGGATTAACAGATATGGGGATAGTGTGCAAAGCTAGACCTGAGGTAAAAGGTCAGCCATGATCTTGTTGAATGGGGTAGGCACACAGGGGTGAATAGCCTATTCCTCCTCCCATTCCTTATGCTCTTTATTAATAGTATATCGAATAATTGGTGCTATGTAGTCTGAATTGTTTTGCCTCTTTTTCATTCTGCTTTTGCTCCTGAAACCACCATTCCCAATTTTCTGGAACAAGCCATACTGAGTCATGACACGACAAGAACACTTAAGAAGCTTGACACCATCTGGGACAAAACAGTCCATTCTGACATCTCAAACATTCACTCCTTCCACCACGGGTGCAACATGAATGCAGTGTGTACCTCTCTTTTTGCTGTGTTTATTTGAATGTGTGGTGTCTTTAAATACTTTTACATGGCATCATGCAGGAGGTATCTTAGAAAGCACCTCTTATAAGCGGCCTGCACGGTACCTTCTGGGTTGGTGGCCACACGTGAATGCAGCTTACAGGGAACATCAGAGTATACCATTAACAAAATGCACTGCAGCAACTCACCAAGGCTGCTTTGATAGCACCTCCCAAATATGCAACCACGACTGCCTAGAAAGACAAGAGCAACAGATGCATGGGAACACCACCACCACCTGCAAGTCCCCTTCGAAGCCACACACCATCCTGAGTATATTAGCTTTCTTCCATCATCACTGGGTCAAAATCCTGGAACTCTCTTCCTAACAGCACTCTGGGAATACCAACACCACATGGACTGCGGCGGTTCAAGAAGGCGGCTCACCACCACCTTCTCAAAAGCAATTAGGGATGGGCAATGAATGCTGGCCTACCCAGTGACAACATTTTAAAAATTAATTCACAGTATATACATGAGGTATATGTGTTGCTGCCCCTTGGCATTTGTCCAAATGGCTATTTATTGGTGACCCCTTTGATCATACTTGAGCTCAATTCTGTCTTCATCTGGGAATCATGGCTGCTCTCCTGTCCTCTGCTCCCCTTCCATGGGCTCTGAGACCAATTGTGGTGTTCGGAAAATTCCACATCCCCAGAGATCAGTAAACTCAGCAAAATCCAGTAATTGAACCCAGAGCTTCCTGCTCTGTATGGCTCATGTCCACACTGTCTTCAGCCACTGAATCACTGGCGATGGGTTAACCTGAAGGGAACCCAGTGCAGCTACCTTATTTAGAAAGCAAAGGCTGACACACTTTAGTTCAGTGGGTAACACTGTCAGAAGGTTGTGCATTCAGGCCCCACTCCAGAGACTTGTGCACAAAATCCAAGCTGACACTCAAGTGATGTACTGAGGGAGAGCAATCTTTTTTTGGATGAGATATTAAACTGAAGCCCCAGATGTCCTTTCACTCTTCAAAGTGAAGTAAGGGAGTTCTGCCCTCTGTACTGGAGCCTATATTTATCTCTCAGTCAACATCACTAAAAGATTATCTGGGTATTATCACATTCCTGTCTATGGGCGCTTACTATGTTTACTACATTTCAGTGACTGTATGTCAGAAATACTTCATTGACTGTAAAGTGCTTTGGGATGTTCTGAGCTCCTGACAGGTGCTATTTAAATGCTAGTCTGTATGTCTTTCCAATTGTTCAAAGGTAATGCATTGCAAGAAATATTAAAAAATAATGAAAGGAAGACTTTGAAGGATTGAGCTACTGATTATTGTTAGAAAAGGGAAATATTTAAGGAAAAGTAATTGAAAACTAGTTAGATTAATCACAAAGTGTTAAGTTCGACTTGCAATGTTTTCCTTGAGTGCTTTAACCATTTAACTGCATTAACTCAATGCTCTTATTAAAGATGCCCATGAGGTAGTGCAGGCAATTTTTGTATGAATGTTTCTGAATTAAAATTCCACACAGCCTGTGCTCCAAGGGTTTGGGTCAGTGATGCAGACACCAACCTGGTGGCACAAGGTCATGAATCTCCACAAGTTTCAACCAGGAGATTCAGGGAGCACTGAATGAAGGCTCAGTTTTCCCTCCAAAGAGGAAGAACAATCTGAGGATGGGTTACCCTGGACTACCTCGCAAACAGGTTAGTTGTGTAAGAAAGGCCTGAGATCAAGGTTCCGGCTGGCTTCTCAACAAGGAAGAATACCTTACACAGAGTGTGGGACCTGTGGGAACAGAGAAACTGGAAATAAAAGCAATATGAGCTGTGAGTTCCAGTGGGCTATTGAACAAAGTGAGCCTCATCTTTTCATCACCTGACATCTACTGGTGTGTACTTCACAGCAGAGTGCACTGGGCAGCATGTCCTACATACAATTACATAGCATTTCACAGCCCAGAAAGTCTACACTTGTGTTTATGCTTCACTAGAGACTCCTCTTTCACCTTTTAAATTCACCCTATCAACATCACTTTCTATTCCTTTCTCCCTCATGAACTTACCTAACTTCCCTTAAAATGCATCTATGCTAATCTATGCATTTATGATAAATGCATCCATGCTAATCGCCTCAACCACTCCCTGTGGTAGTGTGTTCCACATTCTCACCTCTCTCTGGGTAAAGAAGTTTCTCCAGAATTCCTTATTAGATTTATTAGTGACTTTCTTATATTTATGGACCCTAGTTTTGGACTCCTTCCACAATCTTCTCTACATCTACCCTGTCAAACACTTTCATAAGTTTAAAGATCTCTATCTTCTTTTTCCCAGAGAACAGAGACCCAGCCTGTATAGTCTTCCCTAATAGGTATAACCTCTCAGCCCTGGTAATATCTTTGTAAATCTTTGTTACATCTTCTCCAGTGCCTCTACATCCTTTATGAGACCAGAACTATACACGGTGCTACAAGTCTATCCAAGATCCCTCCACCCCCACTAGAGCTGTACCTTGATTGCCCTACCATCCATTCTTAATTAGCACATTCGTTTAGATAATATCACCAACTTTAACTTTAACACCTATGTGTTCTATTGTACTATTGTCACTGACATCTTTTCATGATCTGCTTCTATCACTGCTTGTTTGTCCACACAACCACACCCCCCACCTCTCTCTCTATCTCTCCGCACCCCACACACACACCTTAAACCAGCTTATATTTCAACTCTTTCTTGGACTTGAAATCAAGTTCTGTGGAAGGGTCATGAGGACTCGAAACGTCAACTCTTTTCTTCTCCGCCGATGCTGCCAGACCTGCTGAGTTTTTCCAGGTAATTCTGTTTTTGTTTTGGATTTCCAGCATCCGCACTTTTTCTGTTTTTATCCAAGATCTCATATAGGTTTAACATAGCTTCACTGCTTTTCAATTCTATCCCTTCAGAAATGAGCCCCAATACTTTGTTTCCTTTTATATTTCCTTATTAACTTGCATTTCCACTTTTAATGATTTGTGAATCAGAACTGCCAGATCTCTCTGCTCCTTTTCCCCTTTCAGACACTTCATAAAGTGCAATACCTCAATATGTAAGCAGTGCTTGGGAGAAGCACAGCGGCTGATTTCGCAGTCGCCATGGCGGCAATTCCAGCATTGCTCACTTCCTCTAAGTGACTTATAGCGAGAGCACCAAGTTCCGCACCAAGCTGTTTGGTAGAAAAGATTAGTGGTGAGAAGCAGCTACAGACCTTCCTGCATTAGAACACTCTATCCTGTACTAATTCATAGCACAATCACGTAAAATACTGAAGGCAACATAGGATCAAATGAATATAAACTAAAGACTCCAACAGTAATAGAGCTTCTTCGACTGGCCACCAGTTATATAAGCTTTCATAAAACATAAATCACAAACGCTTGAAGAAAATTTCAGATGTATGGATTAATCTGTCTTATCTGTTGCTATTTTAGGATTGCTATTTTTGTAAATGAGCCTACTAAAGTTGCACTGCACTGCACCATGCCAAATTCTGGAGCATTGGATTTTTGAGAATCTCCTTAAGTGATGTCGATAACATAAAGGAAGAGGTGAATCTGAAATCGCCAGTTTGGGTGTATTGGCAGCTTGTAAATTTAATGATTTTCATTACCAGTATGTTTTTCAGATTAAAGCCATTCCCTTCAATTCATCCTTGCATTAGAAACATAAAGATTCCAATAAGAGCTGTGTATATTATGCTATAAGCTTTTAATCCCTTGCCGGGTGTAATTATTTGCTTTACTAATTGCTTTGCTCTCTCCTATTCCTCATCTACATGCTGCTCCTTCGTGACATCTTCTGAAAATACATCGGGTACCACGCGTGCGGTGATGTTACTCACCTCTACCCCACCAGCACCTCTCTCAACCCCACCACTGTCTCCAATTTATCCAATATCTAATGTTGAATGAGTGAAAATTTCTTCCAATTAATTATTGGGAAGAGCGAAGCCATTGTTGTCAGTCCCTGCTGCAAACTCTGCTCGCTGGCTGTTGACTCTATTCTTCTCCCTGGCCACTGTCTGAAGCTGAACCAGACCATTCACAACCTTGGCTTCCTATCTAACTCTGTGCTGAGCTTCCAGCCATAAGTTCCCCATCACTAAGACCATCTTTTTCTACCTCCTGAACATCGCCTGTCTCTGCCCCTGCTCAGCTCATCTCCTGCTGAAACTTTCATCTATAAGAACATACGAAATAGGAACAGGAGTAAACCATTCAGCTCCTCAAGTCAGCTGATCTTTTGTTTCAATTTCCATTCCCATCTAATTCGATAACCTTTGATTCCCTTGCCTAACGAGAATCTATCTACCTCTGCCTTAAAATTATTCAATGACCCCGTCTCCATCACCTTCTGAGGCAGAGAGTTCCAAAGTCACACAACCCTCTGAGAATTTCTGCTAATGTCTGTCCTAAAAGGGTGACCCCTAATTTTAAAACAGTGCCCCCTAGTTCTGGACTCACCCACAAGAGGAAACGTCCTTTTGATGTCCACCTTGTCAAGGCCTTTCAGGATCTTGTATACTTCAATCAAATTACCCCTCACTTTTCTAAACTCCAGTGGAAACAAGCCCAGTCTGTCCAACCTTTCCTCATAAGACAACCCATTCATTCCAAGTATCAACCTAGTAAACCTCCTTTGAACCGCCTCCAATGCATTTACATCCTTTCTTAAATAAGGAGACCAAAACTGCACACAGTATTCGAGATATGGTCACACTAATATCCTGTATAACTAAAGCATACTTTTATGTTGAATCCCTCTCGTAATAAACGATAGCATTCCATTAGCTTTCTTAATTACCTGCTGTACCAGCATAACAACTTTTTGTGACTAATGTACTAGAACACCTAGGTCCCTCTGCACCTCAGAATTATGCAGCTGTTCTCCATTTAAGTAATACTCTGCTTTTTTGTTCTTCCTGCCAAAATGAACAACTTCACATTTTCCCATATTAAACCCCATTTGCCAGATCTTTGCCCACTCATTCAACCTATCTATATCCATTTGCAACCTCCTCGTGTCCTCTTCACAACATACTTTCCTACCTATCTTTGTGTCATGTACAAATTCAGCTACCATGTCTTCACTCCCCTCATCTAAGACATTGATGTAAATCGTACAAAGTTGAGGTCCTTGTGAGACTCCACTTGTCACATCCTGCCAATCCAAAAAAGACCCATTTATGCATACTCTCTGCTTTCTACCAGCCAGCCAATCTTCTATCCATGCTAATATATTACCCCCTACACCATGCACTTTTATTTTCTATATGTTTTGTCTCCTCCAGGCTTAACTATTCCAATGCTCTCTGGTCCAGTCTTCCACCTTGCATCTTCTGTAAACTTGAGCTAACCTAAAACTCTGCTGCACAAAAGTTCCCTTTACCCATCAGCACTGCAACGCCTGGATCTACAATGGCTCCCTGGATCAGCATTTCCTTCATTTCTATCACTAAATTCTCATCTCATCATGATCTCTTTCTGTAAACTTCTCTGTTCTGACATTACAACAGTAACAACACTACAAAAGTATTTCATTGGCTATAAACACTTTGGGACACCTGGGGCCACCAAAGGCATTATATAAATGCAACAGTGTCTCTCTTTTTTTCCAGCACTCTAACCCTCTAACAACTCTGCGCTCTTCCAATTCTGGCCTCTTGCCCAGCCCCATTGTTTCACCATAGGCAACTGTGCCTTCAGCCATCTAAGATCTAAACTCCAGAATTCCTTCCCTAAACCTCTCCATAATTCATTGCCATAGAAGGCTATGGAGGCCAGGTCATTGAGTGCATTTAAGACTGAGATAAATATGTTCTTGAATGGTAAGGGGATCAAAGGTTACAGGGAGAAGGCGGGAGAATGGGGTTGAGAAACTTATCAGCCATGATTGAATGGTGGAACAGACTCGATGGGCCGAATGGCCTAATTTCTGCTCCTATGTCTTATGGTCGTTTGTTTTATCTCTCTACAGTCCTCCTTTAAGACACTCCTTAAAACCTACCCCTTTGACCAAAGTTCTCATCACTTGGTCCAATACCCCTAAGTGGCCAAAGTTGTTTGATTTGTGAGGTGCTTTGGGTCATCTCACTTTATTAAAGCTGAAACATAAACGTGAGTTTTGGTGCCCACAGTTTGATTTGGTTTAGTACTGGAACTGATTAATTAAGCGTCATTGGGTAAAATCTCATTTTTTTGCAGATATGTAAATTTAGCAGGTACTGTGTATGTAATTATTTTAACTATAGGTTAATATATCCCACCTTACCTCTGCTGCATGCATTGGATGAAGCTCATCACCATGAAAATTAATCTGGAGATTTGCCTCTTTCCCAGCCTGTAATATAGCTCTGGTGGAATCCAGGTCAAAGACTCCTCTTTCACAGAAAACATCAATGTTATCGATGTGAAATTCACTATTCGCCATCATCTCCTTCAATTTAGGGAGTTGAACTCGAATGATATCATCCACAGTTTCTCCTGCAGTCTTCCCTCTGGCATATTGGAATCATATTTACAGCTTTTACTTTTATTTTGAGCATTGTATAGTCCCATATTCTTCTAAATTTTAAAATTAAATGTTCTGCATGAATAAAGCTTTTAGTCATCTCAAAATCATGACATGGAGAAAGGCAGATGTGTATTTATGTCCCAAAGCACTTTTTGATATATGAATGACGCAGACTCAGGTATACAGAGCATAATTCCAAAGTGTGCAGATGACACAAAACTCAGAAATACACTAAAGAATAAGAATTGTAACAGATTTCAGGAGGACTTAGGCAGACTGGTGAAATGGGCAGATGAAATTGAACACGAGAAATACTGAAGAGATACATCCTGGTTGGAAGAATAAAGAGGCAATATAACTAAATGGTACAATTTTAAAAGGGGTGCAGCAACAGAGATCCTGAGATGTACGTAATAAAATCTTGGAAAGTGGCAGGACAAGTTGAGAAGGTTTCTAAAAAAACATATGGGGTCCTTAGCTTTGTAAATCTAGAGGCATATGCTGCAAAAGCAAGGAAGTTATGCCAAACTTAAAAAATACACTAGTTCAGCCTCAGCGAAGTACTGTGTTCAATTCTGAACACCACACATTAAGAAGGATGTCAAGACCTGGGAGAGACAGGAGAACAGATTTATAAGAACGGTACCAGGGTTGAGGGAGTTCAGTTAATGTGGAAGGACTGGAGCAACTGGAGTTGTTCTCTCTCGAACTGAGGAGGCTATGGCCTGGTTTATTTGAAGTGTTCAAAATTATGAAAGGTTTTGGAAATAAAGCAATGATGAAATGGGCAAGCACATGGCCATGAAAACTAACTCAGAAAAGTGTGAAGTGATACATTTTGGGAGGAAGAATGAGACAAGGCAATATGAACTGAAGGGAATATGTCTATTTTGCTCCATCTTCCCCTCTCTTCAACAGCATAAAATAAATCACATTTCTACCCCTCTTTAGCTCTGAAGAAGTCATACAGACTCAAAACATTAACTGTCTCTCTCTCCACTATGCTGCCAGACCTGCTGAGTTTTTCCAGCATTTTCTGTTTTATGTCCAAAGTGGGTGCAGGATCTGAGAGACCCACAAATTGTTGAAGTTGGCAGGGCAGATTTAGAAAGTCTTTAAAAAGGCATACCAGATACTGGACTTTATAAATAGAGGCATAGAGTACAAAAGCAAAGATGTTATGAGTGGCCTCAACTGGAGTATTGTGTTCCATTCTAGGTACCGCACTTTGGGAAGGAAATGAAAGCTTTAAAGAGCATGCAAAAAAGATTTAGCAGAATGGTTCCAGGGATGAGGGTCTTCAGTTACTTGGCTAGAGTGGAGAAGCTGGGGCTGTTCTCCTTAGAAGAGAAGGCTGTGAGCAGATTTGATACGGCAATCGATGCAACTGCTTCCCAGACCGTGCTGTTCAGCAGGT
The DNA here is from genome assembly GCA_026770705.1 of Isurus oxyrinchus. Classification (NCBI taxonomy): domain Eukaryota; kingdom Metazoa; phylum Chordata; class Chondrichthyes; order Lamniformes; family Lamnidae; genus Isurus; species Isurus oxyrinchus. Next base: position 82,266,026 of record JANJGN010000013.1, read on the forward strand.
TCTTGGGGAAGATCATCAGAGGTCTGGACAGGGTAAATAGGGAGAAACTTGTTCAGTTGGCAGTAGGGTCAAGAACCAGAGGACAAAGATTTAAGGTAACTGGCAAAAGGATCAAAGGTGACATAAGGAAAAACTTTTTAATGTAGTGACCACTTACGATCTGGAAGCACTGCCTGAGAGTGTGGTGGAGGCAGGTTCAACTGTGGCTTTCAAAAGGGAATTGGATAATTATCTGAAGATTTTCAGGGCTATGGGGAAAAGGACTAGCCAAGTTGTTTTTGCAGAGAGACAGCACGGTCATGCCAGGCCAAATAGCCTCCTTCTGCACTACAACCATTCTATTATTCTATGATTCTATGATTCTACAAGTGTTTCCAATGGCAGAAGGATTGGTCACCCTGCAGAGGATGCACATTTAAGCTGATAGGAAAAGATCCTGAGGCAACCTGAGGAAACATTTTTATTACACAGACCCTCATTAAAACCTCACCCTTTGGCCAAGCTTTTCTTCTACTTTCTCTTTATGTGACAAGGTGTCAAATTTTGGTTGATATCCCTTCCCTGAAGCACCTTGGGACATCTTATTACTTAAAGTTGCTAAATAAATGCAAATTGTTGTGGTTGTTGATGATATTGTAAGCTGGACATCCCTCAGACCTGGGTCATCTTGACAAAAGCCCTGATTAGTTGAAGAGTGACTTTCCAATGTTGCCTTCCATACTGGTAAAACCTGGTCGTTGCAGACAGGAATAACTGCTTTCTCACTCCAAGAATAAGTCCAATTTTGGTAACTTAGAAACTTTCCTGTCCTATGGCTAAACTTCCCAACTACATGAGTGGGATGAGTACAAAAGTCATAAGAGAAGGGAGAAAACACCTTCATTTCCATTGCACCCTATCACATCCAGCATGTCGTGGATGGTGTTATATAGGAACAGAAGGAGGTCATTAAGCCCCTTGAGTCTGTTCTGTCTTCAGTGACATCATGGCTGATCCGTATCTCAGCTCCACTTACCCATCTTTGTTCCATTTCTGCTGCTATCCATACCCAACAAAAATGTAATGTTTCAGCCATGAAAGCTTCAATTGATCCTTAGTCTCCATAGCTCTTTGGAAGAGGGGGTGTTGGGGGAGGGGAGACAGTTTCAGATTTCCAGGATCTTGTGTGAAAAATGCTTCTTGATTTGACTCCTGAAGGGCCAAGTCTAATATGAAGATTGTGTCCTCTTGTTCTGAATTATCCCTCGAAGGGAAATCGTTTATCTCTATTTACCCTCTCAAATTCCTTTCATCACTTTAAACGCCTGTTTTAGATTGCCCTTTAAACTCCTATAATCCAGGGAACACAAGACAAGTTTGTGCAGGTTGTCATCAGAGTTTAACCTTTTTAGCCCCAGTATCATTCTGGTGAATCTGCACTGCACTCGTTCCAGGGCTAATATATCTTTCCTGAGCTGCAATACCTAGAACTGAACAGAATTCTCCAGAACAAACCAATGAATCACTTTTTTTTGAAGTTCGGTCACTTATTTCAACAAATGCAGCAACTAATTAGCAATGCCCCACAGATAGAGACTGAATGGCTGGTGAGTTAATCTCATTTTGATGGGCATGGTTAAGTGAGGAAAGGTTGGCCAGTACCGAATGGCAACAGAAGTCCTTCTTCTTCAGCAAGACCCGTGGGGTTGTTTACATCTCCCGAGCTACGAGAACCAGAGATGGGAACTCGGTTTAATTTCTCACCTGAAAGATAGCACTTCAGGCAATGCAGTACACCCTCAATATTACATTGGAGTGCATGCAGACCAGCTGTAGGTGGAAAATAAAATGACAAGCATTATGTACACTAAGACTATTTCAGCAACTGGTGACATTACCTCGGGACAGAATGAGCACCACAGTAAGTGGAGGAGATGCTAATATTGAGCTCCCTTCGAGCTCGCTCGATCACCCGCAGCATTTTGGTTTCAGTTTCCAGATTCAAACCATAGCCACTTTTGCACTCGGCCAGAGTGGTCCCAGCTCTCATCATACACAGCAGTCGCCTTTTCAAACTATCAAACAGCTCCTCCTCTGATGCCTTCCTTGTATGTTCCACAGTAAAGTGAATCCCTCCTCCAGCATTGTGAATCTCCATGTACGATGCCCCTGCCAGCTGGTGTATGAATTGAAAAAAGATAAATGCAACTACTGTGCAGTTCAACCTCCCTTCCTGAATGACCCCTATCAAAATTAGGCATTAGTTATGTGGTAGCTTAAATCATAAGAATATGAGGTTAAGTTCCAGTAATAGTCGATATTAACTTTAGCCAGTGGGTGAAACACAGCTTTACAGGCCTCACCCTGCCAGCATATCACCATGGCAAAATGCCCTTTGCTTAATATTTGCACAAATTTGCAGCTCACCACCCCCTTCTCAAGTCAATTAGGGATGGGCAATAAATGCTGGCCCAGCCAGTGACACCCACATCCTATGAGTGAATAAAAGAAAAGCCGCCAATTTTCAACCCCAGGCCCTCCTGCAATCCCCGAGCACTGTCCCACATCTCCACCTCTTGTCATTTGCCCTATCTGACAAGTTGCTTCTAACTTTTCATGTGAATGTTTAGCAATTCCCCCAAACCCGCAGGCTTTAACACTTAGAAGGAGAAGGGCAGCAAGTGTATGGGAACACCACCATCATCTGCAAATTTCCCTCAAAATCACACACCATCCTGCCTTGGAAATGTATCATTGTTCCTTCATCGTCACTGGGTCAAACTCCTGGAACTCCCTCCCTATCAGCACTGTGTCCATACCTACACCACACGGACTGCAATGGTCCAAGCAGGCAGCTCAGCACCACTTTTTCTGGGCAACCAGGTATGGACAATAAATCCTGGCCCAGCCTTGTCCACATCCTGTGAATACATTTTTGAACATTGTGTGCACTTCTTTAGCATTGAGTGCCCCACTTCTCCTTACTTAAAAATTGGTTAATCCAACTGCAGGGAGAAATTGTTTACCTCAGTAAGGTTGCGTTACAGATCAGGTCATAAGCTCTGTTCTGGACCTTGTGCTCTGTTCTGGGCCAAGTCTCCCTGTTCTGGGCCAGCACAGGGCCCAGGATGAAGCACAGAGCCCAGAATGGAGCATGGTCCCCAGAATGGAACAAATAGCATGGGCCCAGGATGGAGCAGACAGCATGCAGCCCAGGCAGAGTGCAGGGCCAAGAACGGAGCAGAGCACGGCCCCCAGAAAGGTGCAGGCAGTGTGGGGCCCAGAATGGAGCATGGAGCCCAGAACAGAGCCTGGAGCCCACGATCGCTGCTCCATTCCCAGCCTCATGCTCAGTTCAGGGCCCTGCGTCCCGCTCTGTTCCAGGCCCTGCATCCCGCTCTGTTCCGGGCCCTGCATCCCGCTCTGTTCTGAGCCCTCGCCCTGCTCTGTTCTTGGCCCTGTGTCCTGCTCTGTTCTGGGCCCTCGTCCTGCTCTGTTCCGGGCCCTGCGTCCCGCTCTGTTCCGGGCCCTGCGTCCCGCTCTGTTCCAGGCCCTGCATCCCGCTCTGTTCCGGGCCCTGCATCCCGCTCTGTTCTGAGCCCTCGCCCTGCTCTGTTCTTGGCCCTGTGTCCTGCTCTGTTCTGGGCCATCGCCCTGCTCTGTTCCGGGCCCTGCGTCCCACTCTGTTCCAGGCCCTCGCCTTGCTCAGTTCCAGGCCCTGCGCCTTGCTCAGTTCCAGGCTCTGCGCCTTGCTCAGTTCCAGGCCCTGCGCCCTGCTCTGTTCTGGGCCCTTGTCCTGCTCTGTTCTGGGCCATCGCCCTGCTCTGTTCTGGGCCATCGCCCTGCTCTGTTCTGGGCCCTCATCCTGCTCTGTCCCAGGCCCTCGTCCTGCTCTGTCCTGGGCCCTTGTCCTGCTCTGTTCCGAGCCCTTGTCCTGCTCTGTTCTGGGCCATCGCCCTGCTCTGTTCTGGGCCATCGCCCTGCTCTGTTCTGGGCCATCGTCCTGCTCTGTTCTGGGCCCTTGTCCTGCTCTGTTCTGGGCCCTTGTCCTGCTCTGTTCCGAGCCCTTGTCCTGCTCTGTTCTGGGCCATCGCCCTGCTCTGTTCTGGGCCCTTGTCCTGCTCTGTTCTGGGCCATCGCCCTGCTCTGTTCTGGGCCCTCGTCCTGCTCTGTTCTGGGCCATCGCCCTGCTCTGTTCTGGGCCCTTGTCCTGCTCTGTTCCGGGCCCTTGCCTTGCTGTGCTCTGGGCCCTTGTCCTGCTCTGTTCTGGGCCCTTGTCCTGCTCTGTTCTGGGCCCTCGTCCTGCTCTGTCCCAGGCCCTGCACCCCGCTCTGTTCTGGGCCCCATATTCTGTATTTATCTGCACAGTCTTACCTTCATTGCAAATTCATGAACCCTGTCTCCCGCCCACACTGGATGGGTGTGTGCATCCACCAGACCTAGAAATGAAAAATTAAGATGGCACAAAAAACACTTGCGTGTGAAATTGTCTTCATCGTAAATGTTAACATTAATTAGGAGTATTCTGAGAGACTAACCTGGCAGCACACACATTCCACAAGCATCGATCTGTTGGTCAAACGTAACTCCCTGATATTTGGCCTGGATAATCTCTGTCGGCCCCACTGCCTCAATCAGGCCATCTCTGTAAATTGAGGTTAGAAAATGGCGGTCACTTGAAGGAAGCAGAACCACTTGTGTTTCTATACCACCTTTCTACACTTCAGAATCTCAAAGCTCTTCACAGCCAATGAAGTTAGGCACTGTTGCAATGTAGGGAAAGCTTCAGCCAATTTATGCACAGCGAGATCCCAAAACAGCAATGACATAATCACATTCCTCTCCGCAGATGCTGTCAGACCTGCTGAGTTTTTCCAGCTATTTTTATTTTTGTTTCAGGTTTCCAGCATCCGCAGTATTTTGCTTTTACCAGATAATCTCTTTTGGTGATTTTGATTGAGGGATAAATATTGGTCAGGACACTGCGGAAGAACTCCCCTGCTCGACTTCCAGATGGTCTCTTGGGATATACAGAAGAGGGGACAGACGGGCCTCGGGGTTAATCGCTTCTGGGGAACCAGGTCAATTGCAGAAAGACAGTGGGGAAGAGAGGTGACATGGACAGAAAATGACTTGACAGGAGTTTTGAATGAGTTACATTAAAGGAACAGATTATCGGACGTCCAGCTCTTTTAGAACAGCTTTATCCGCCCCAGAGGTTTTGAACACTTACCTCCCGATCACTATGCTCCCACGGGGAATGACTGCAATGTTCTGTAACTCGCCTTTGCTCATGTATTGTGCTCCATTATCACAAACCTGAACAATCTGGGCTGCGTTTTTAACCAGCAGCCCGCACGCTCTCGACATTGTGAAGCTCAACTCGCTGGAGTCCCAACACCCGCCCGCACCCTCACACACACTGTCCCCCACACACACAGCCCCTCACACACACTGTCCCCCACACACTCAGCCCCTCACACACTCAACCCCTCACACACAAGCCCCGCACTCAATCCCTCACACTCTGGGAACTATTCCCGTTCTCGCCGTCAATCATTCAATGAACTGATCCAATCCCGTGTCTCAGCTCCACATCTGTTTATTACTCTTACAATAAATAGTTTGTATCATTGAGCTGGCGGGTTATTTGTGCCGTGAATGTTAGCGAGGGTTCAACTTCTTCAACTCGACAAAATATTGTCAGGAGCTCTTCCAGCAGAATATTACTTTTAAAAAATCTCTTGGACTGAAAGAGTAATAACTAACCGATAACTAAACTTCTGAACTCCTCAAAGCAGATTCTTGTTCGATGATATAAAATTCTCAGTACAGTTTGCATGCAGTTATATCTCAGCGCAAGGTATGTGTACTGACTATGATATTTCAGTGTAGTGTGTGTGTATGACTGTTACATCTCTTGTACAGTGTGTGTACGATTCTTACATTTCAATACAGGGTATGTGCAAAAGACAACTGAAGCATTTGCTACAATCTTCAGCCAGAAGTGCCAAGTGGATGATCCATCTCAGCTTCCTCCTGAGGTCCCCAACATCACAGATGCCAGTCTTCAGCCAATTCGAATCACTCCACATGATATCAAGAAACGGCTGAAGGCACTGGATACTGCAAAGGCTATGGGCCCTGACAATATTCTGGCAATAGTACCAAAGACTTGTGCTCCAGAACTTGCCTCACCCCTAGCCAAGCTGTCCCATTTCAGCTACAATACTGGCATCTACCCAGCAATGTGAAAAATGCCCAGGTATGTCCTGTCCATAAAAAGCAGGACAGATCCAATCTGGCCAATAACCGCCCCACCAATCTACTCTCGATCATCAGTTAAGAGTTGGAAGGGGTCATCAACAGTGCTATCAAGTGGTACTTACTCAGCAATAACCTGCTTACTGACAATATCCAGACCTGGGCTGACAAGTGGTCTTATATGTTTCATGTTATATGCCTCTTACTCTTCTAAACTCCTATGGATGCAAGCCTAGTCTGTCCAGCCTTTCCTGATAAGACAACCCACATAAACCTTCTCTGATCTGCTACCAACGCATTTACATCTTTCCTTAAATAAGGAGGCCAATACTGTACACAGTATTCCAGATGTGGCCTTACCAATGCTCTTTATAACTGAAGCATAACCTCCTTACTCTTATATTTAATTCCCCTTGCAATAAATGATAAAATTCCATTAACTTTGCTAATTACCTGCTGTACCTGCATACTAATATTTTGCAATTCATGCACTAGGACACCCAGGCCCCTCTGCATCTCAGAGCTCTGCAATCTCTCGCCATTTAAATAATATGCTTCTTTTTTATTTATCCTGCCAAAATGGACAACCTCACATTTTCTCTCAGTATACTCCAGATCATTGCCCACTCACCTAACCTATCTATATCCTTTTTGTAGCCCCCTTATGCCGTCTTCTTACTTTCACAACTTACTTTCCTACCTATCTTTGTGTCATCAGCAAATTTAGAAACCACATCATCGGTCCCTTCATCCAAATCACTTATGTGTTCCCATGCATCTGCTGCCCTTGTCCTTGTTGGTGGTAGAGGTTGTGGGTTTGGAAGGTGCTGTTGAAGGAGCCTTGGTGAGTTGCTGCAGTGCATTTGATAGATAGTATACACTGCTGCTACTGTGCTTCGGTGGTGGAGGGAGTAAATGGAAGTGGGCTGCTTTGGAATTTCACACTGGCTGGCCAATTAACGGCCAGCCAGCGTGAAAGGCGCGCTGAATGGCACCCCATTCAGTGAGGTGGGGGCAGGAAGAATGTGAGTGCTTAAGTCAGGGCAGGCCTCTTAATTGTTGGCGGGCACACTGCTGACTCTCACATGCACCTACCGACCTAAATATCGCACAAGTGTGCGATGACGTTGGGACACACAAGAAGTCATTGCGCACTATTTCACACTCGGGCATGTCAGGCGCACGCCCGCGCGCTGAGTGAAAAATCCTGCCCATGTAGTTTCGGAAATAGTTCATTTAGTTTTTTGCCACAACCCCAAGTGTTGCTGCTTGAGATGACTGCTTAGTCCGCCGAGTGGTTGCACTAGCCCTGCGACTGTTCCATTTCAAGACAGTATTGGGTGCACTGATTTTTATATCTCATACATCTGGACGAATGAGACCTTGGATGAGACCTTAAACCAAAGCCCCATCTACTCTCTAAGGTGTAAGTGAACAATCCAGGGTAATATTTATCCTGAAGCCTCTAACTATCCTCATCACTATCTACAAAGTTGCTAAGTTTCCAATCTTTATAATACAGCTCCCTAAACCTGAGTCTAGGTCACTTGGGAAAACTGAGAAGCACAATGGACCCAAAACTGACCCTTGGGAAACATTACTGCTAACCATCTCATTCATTCACCACCATTCTCCGCTTCCTGCCACTGAGCCAATTCCACATCCATACCATCAACTTCCCCTTAATTCCACGGGTTTCCATCTTCTCAACAAGCCTCCTGTGTGGCACCTTGTCAAATGTCTCCCAAAAGTCCAACTGAACAGCATCAACTACACTACCTTGATCGTCCTTCTCTGTTAGTCCCTCTAAGAAGTCAGACATGATTTTTAATTAACAAATTCATGCTGGCTCTCTTTATTTTGTTCCTGATAATCATTTTTAATAACTTCATTGCCAACGATGTCAGACTGACTGGCTTTAGTTTCCTGGTTTTATCTCTTTTTGAAAAGTGGTAAAACATTAGCAATCCCCAGTCCTCTGGCACTGCTTCTGCATCCTATAATTAAAAGACTGTGACTGCTGTTTTTGCCTATGCTTTTTTCAGCAACCTGGGACACATTCCATCCAGGCCAGGAGACTTACCATCTCTCAGTGATGATATTTTTCTTTAACGTGTCTTCTCTCTCTTACTATCCTGTTCATAACCTTCCTTCTCTTCTTTTTGTTGTGACTTTCACGAAGACAGATGCAAAGACTTGTTGCGAAGACAGATGCAAAGTGTTAACTTGATACTTTTTCCAGTTGTGGCTCAGTTGGTAAACATTCCTGCCTCTGATTCTGAAGGTTATGGGTTCAAGTCCCACTCCAGAGACTTGATCACAAGAATCCAGGCTGAAGTTTCACTGCAGTACTGAGGGAGTACTGCACTGCTGGAGGTGTCATCTCTCAAATGACATGCTCAGCCCAAATCCTATCTGCTGTCTCAGGTAGATGTAAAATATCCTATACAAAGCAGGGCAGGTGTCCTGGCCAATATTTATCACTCAATCAATATCACTAAAAACAGATTACTTAGTCAATATCACATTGATGTTTGCTGTATGCAAATTGGCTATGTTTCCTTCATTATAACAGTGACTACCCTTCAAAAGTACTTAATTGCCTTAAAGTACTTTGAGATGTTCTGAGGTTATGAACAGCTCCATATAAATGCAAGTCTTTTTCTTTCACTTTAGTCCCTTAATAGACCAAACTTATTCCTGAGCTAATGGCCAATACTTTATGGCTGGGATTTTACAGGACCCCAGGGTGTGGGCTGGGAGGTGGGGAATGAGTGCAGAATTGGAATTTTTTAATTCTTTCACAAGGTGTGGGCATCGCTGGCTAGACCATCATTTATTGCCCATCCCTAATAGCCCTTGAGAAGTGATGGGCAATAAATGCTGGTCTATCTAGTCATGCCCACATCCGCTGAATGAATTTTTAAAAAATAATAAAGGAAATAAAACTAAAAAAAACCCCCAGGAAATGGAAGCTTATGACAAACAACAGAAGTAAGGTTCAGTTAATGACCAGGAAGATTATGGAAAGTACAGGAGATATAGAGAGTTTGAGAGAAAACCTTACATTGAACCTTAAAACAGTTCAGAAAGATATAGGCCAGGATTATAAGGGGCAGGGTTTAGGGCCTTGAATGCTTTATCCTTTCCTTTCAAAAGAATATGTCTAGTTTATACACAAACTATCTCTTCCTTGAATGCCCTTCAATGCTCAGTTATTGCTTTACCCTCCATTCATCTTTTCCAATCTACCTATGTTAGGTCTTTTCCTAATCCCATCATGGACCTCTGATTTTAATTCTCACTCCCTCTTATTATCCCTATTACCTCCAATGTTTTTTGATTTTTGTTCCATAATTACGCTAAAATGTTGTGGTAACTATTGGCTGGATGTTAGAAACATAGAAACTAGGCACAGGAGTAGGCTATTCGGTCCTTCGAGCCTGCTCCACCGTTCATTATGATCATGGCTGATCATCCAACTCAACAGCCTGCTCACGCTTTCTCCCCATGCCCTTTGATCCCTTTCACTGCACTCCCTCTGTAGCAAGTGCATCCTTCCTCAGATAAGTAGCCAAAACTGCACACAATATCTCAGGTGTGGTCTCTCCAAGGCCCTGTACAGTTGCAGCAAGACATTCCTGTTCCTGTACTCGAATCCTCTGGCTATGAAAGCCAACATACCATTTGCCTTCTTTACCATCTGCTGCACCCGCATGCTTACCTTCAGTGACTGGTGTACAAGGGACACCCAGGTCTTGTTGCACATTCCCCCCTCTCAATTTATAGCCATTCAGATAATAATCTGCCTTCCTGTTTTTGCTACCAAAATGGATAACCTCACATTTAGCCACATTATACTGCATCTGGCATGCATTTGCCAACTCACTCAGCTTGTCCAAATCACACTGAAGTATCTCTGCATCCTCCTCACAGCTCACCCTCCCACCCAGCTTTGTGTCATCTGCAAAGTTGGAGATATTACATTTAATTCCCTCATCTAAATCATTAATATATATTGTGAATAACTGGGGTCCTAGCACCGATCCCTGTGGTACCCCACTAGTCACTGCCTGCCATTCGGAAAAAGACCCGTTTATTCCTATTCTTTGTTTCCTGTCTGCCAACCAGTTTTCTATCCATCTCCATACACTACCCCCAATCCCATGCGCTTTAATTTTAGACGACAATCTCTTGTCTGGGACTTTGTCGAAAGCCTTCTGAATGTCCAAATAAACCATATCCACTGGCTCCCCCTCATCAACTCTATTAGTTACATCTTTGAAAAATTCCAGTAGATTTGTCAAGGCCTTTCATAAGTCTATGCTGACATGGTCAGATTCTGCCACTGTTTTCCAAGTGCTCAGCTATTCAATCTTTTATAATGGACTCTAGAATTTTCCCCACTACCGACATCAGGCTGACTGGTCTATCATTCCCTGTTTTCTCTCTGCTTCCCTTTTTAAATAGGGGTTATATTAGCTACCCGCCAATCTGTAGGAACTGTTCCAGAGTCGATAGAATCTCGGAAGATGACCACCAATGCATCCACTATTTCTAGGGCCTCTTCCTTATGTACTCTGGGATGTAGATTATCAGGCTCCGGGGACTTATCGGCCTTCAATCCCATCAATTTCCCCAACATCATTTCCCTACTAATACTGATTTCTTTCAGTTCCTCCCTCTCACTAAACCCTGTGTTCCCCTACATTTCTGGCATGTTATTTGTGTCCTCCTTTGCGAAGACAAAACCAAAGTATGTATTTAGTTGGTCAGCCATTTCTTTGTTCCCCATTATAAATTCCCCTGTTTCTGACTGTAAGAAATCTACAGTTGTCTTCACCAATCTTTTTCTTTTCACATACCTATAGAAACTTTTACAGTCAGTTTTTATGTTCCCTGAAAGCTTACTCTCGTACTCTATTTTCCCCTTAATCAATCCCTTGGTCCTCCTTTGCTGAATTCTAAATTGCTCCCAATCCTCAGGTCTGTTGTTTTTTCTGGCCAATTTGTATGCCTCTCCCTGGCATCTAATACTACCTCTAATTTCTCTTGTAAGGCATGGTTTGGCCACCTTTCCTGTTTTATTTTTGCGCCAGACAGGAATAAACAATTGTTGCAGTTTACCCATGTTCTACTGTAATACCCTCCACTTGCTCTATTTCACTTCCTAGAAACAGATCCAGCTTTGCTTCCTTCCTCGTTGGACTGGAAACATCTTGATGGAGAAAATTCTCCTGTACATATATTAGAAATTCCTCTCCTTCCCTACTCTCAGCTGAATGTCCTTTTCCCAGTCTGTATCAGGGTAATCAAGTCTCCTAATATTGCTACACTATTTTGTTACACTTTTGAAACTTGGCGATACATTTGTTCATCTATCTCCTTCTCACTGTTTAGAGCTCTATAAAAACTCCTAGCAATGTAACAGTTCCCCTCTATTCCTCAACTCAAGATTCAGATTCAATACTAGAACCATCTAGTATATCCTTACTATTTTGATTTTAGAATATCCTTGATAAATACTGTCAGACTCTCTTCTTCTCAATCATTTTTGAATAATCAGTAACCAGGAATATTCAGAAGGGCATTGGTTAAGACCTGTGTCTGTTAATATAATGCTCCCCTGCGCCTCGCCGAATGCCCTCATGGTCTTCTGTACAATGGATCTCTGTAGGGATTCTGTCCCCATATCAGGGATTCCAATGTATCTCCCTGGAATGGATACCGTATCTTCTATCCCTGTATCAGTGTTAGGATGCAATGTATTCCTGATCTTTTACCTGACCTCCTCGCGCCGACTGTTTTGATTCTAATTGGCTCCCGCTGAGGTCCATTCCCTCTCACCCGCGCTCACCAGCCAATCAGGGCAGACCTTACATCCGCCGGTCAGGGCCAACCAATTAAATGCCTTGATTCTTGGCAAGGCCCCGGTGAGCACGGACTGGGATAACGGTTCCGAGGGAGGGGTACTTGAGGCTGGTTGTGTACCTGAGAAAAGGTGTGTATCCAGGGAGGGCTGGTGTACCTGAGAAGGGCTGTGTACCCATGGAGGGCTGGTGTACCTGAGGAAGACTGTGTACCCCTGGAGGGGTGGTGTACTTGAGGAAGGCTGTGTACCGAGGGTGAGACGTCTACTTGAGGAAGGCTGAACACCCAGGGAGGGATGTGCACCTCGGGGGAAGAGTGTGAATCTCGGGAAGGGTATGCAGCTGGAGAGGGGTGTACATGGAAAACACTGTGTACCTGAGTAAGGGTGTGAAACCTGGGAGGGGTGTGTACCTGAGTAGGGGTGTGAAACCTGGGAGGGGTGTGTATTTGAGGTGCAGTGTGTACCCAGGGAAAGAGTGTTTACCTGAGGCGGAGGGGTGGGAGTGCATACCCAGGGAAGATTTTGTAACTGGGAAAGGGTGTGTATTTGGGGAAAAGTCAATACTGGCAAGGGTATGTACCTGGTTGAGGAGGGTCCATGCCACATTCAGTGTTGTACATCTGTGGCTGGGTCAAGTGTGAAGTTAAGAACAGAAAATGCTGGAAAAACTCAGCAGGACTGGAAGCATCAATGGAGAGAGAAACAGCATTAACGTTTTGAGTATGTATGACTCCTCTTCTGCTTTTATTTCAGACTTCCAGCATCCACAGTATTTTGCTTTCATCAAATATGAAGTTGCTGGATCCTCTATTGCGGAGGGGAAGCCTTGTCTCTGGTCTGCCATTCCCTACACTATCAGGGGAATGCCCAGAGCCTGGGTGAAGGTGGGAGCTGAGACTTCCTACAGGCTCGTTGGCCCAGTCATGAGTTTGAGGGTGGGTGGGGTTGAGGGGGGGGTGGTGCGGTGGTAGATGACATCACATGGTCTCATTGGTTGCCTGGCATGTCTGTCCACATGGTGCCCACCCATCCTGTGCCAGTCAGAATGTAAGTAATTTGTCCATTATCCGATTAGGTGATCCTTGACTGCAAGTCAAACAGCCTTTTCACACATTTGATATTTTTAAATTCAGGAAAAAATGTGTTCAAAGAATGCTTTTGTTAAAATGCAATTTTGAATGTCCCTGTGATTTATTTTCTCTTGGCTACTTGCAGCAGTGTCCTGGTGATAAATCTCTTAATTCCTGGAAAGCTCAGGGCAATCCTGGAGTGCTAGCAACCCCAGTCAGAACATAAGTTATAGAAGGGGCAACTGTACAATGAAGGGAGAAATAGACTTTGAACAGTGTCAGAGTTCAGCTTGTTAAATGTTTAAAGGAATGAAAAATTTCCAAACATTGGCACTTATCTTTAAGCGAGAAATGTAATTTTTATTTGAAGAATAGTAAATTATTGACAGATTCGGCCAAAGGCATGAATGTGGATCCATATAACAAGTTGCTGCTGAGTCTAAAACCAGGGGACATAACTTCAGGATAAAGGGTGGGCCATTTAAGACTGCGATGAGGAATTTCTTCACTCTGAGGGCGATGAATCTTTGGTATTGTCTACCCCAGAGGGCTGCGGAAGCTCAATCATTGAGCATGTTGAAGACAGTGATAGTGACCATGAAACTATCATCGATTGTTGCAAAAACCTATCTGGTCCACTAACGTCCTTTAGGGAAGGAAATATGCCATCCTTACCTGGCCTTGCCTACATGTGACTCCAGATCCACAGCAATGTGGTTGACTCTTAACTTCCCTGTGAAATCACCTAGCAAGGTCATTTCAAGGGCAATTAGGGATGGGCAACAAATGCTGGCCTTGCCAGCAATGCCCACATCCCATGAAAGAATTTTAAAAATGGAGATAGTGCAGGAAAATGGCGTTGAGGTAGATGATCAGCCATGATCTAATTGAATGATGGAGCAGGCTGAGTGGCCTATTACTGTTCCTATGTTCCTAAGTGTCTGGAGACCTCTAGTGGTATAATTGGTATTCTTTCCTGGAAGGTTTCTTTATCTGGGCATATTTGGGTTAGGTTTTTTTGTCTTTACTCATTTGTGGGATATGAATGTCCCCGACAAGGTCAGAATTTGTTACCCATAGGAATTGCCCTTAAGAAAGTGATGGTGAGCTGCTCTCTTGAACCGCTGCAGTCCATGTGGTAAAGGTTTAGGATAAATACTCATGGTAGCATTACTAGTTTTTGTGTAGTTATTTGACTGAACTAGTAATTTAGAACCCTGGATTTATAATCCTGAAAAGTGGATTTTAAATCCCATCATTGCAGTTTGAGAATTGAATATCTTTTTTAAAACTGGAAATAAATGGTTGGTACCATTTAAAAGTAAGCCTAACCAGTTCATTACTGTCCTTTTAAGAAAGGAAGCCATTTGCCTTATCTCACCCAGCTGCTTGAAAAGGCCAACTTCTGCCTTCTCAGGGCAATTAGGAATGGGCAACAAATCCTGATTTTTCCAGTCACACCCAGATCCTGAAAATGAATGAATTAAGAAAAATGTATTGGTAACTTTTGACACATCCTGTAGAGTTCAGACAATGTTTTGTTTGAAACATTTCAAAATCTCAATTTAAAATTGTATGGTGAAGAAAAATTTCCATATTTAAACAAATAAGCCAATGGCTGAGCACATCCACTGTTAATGTTTACCCATAGAATTTATTTTAATTGTAGCCCTGGGTTTGGATAATCAGTAGGTAAATAAGTTTTCCAGTTGTAGCGAGCTGTATTATTGTCTCAATAGCCGTTGGACTAACAGGTAATGGTATTTGTAATCCAGGTTACTATAACCCATCTGAAACCATGGCAGCGGGAGCGGTAACAATCGTGCCCTCACTAACTCAAGCTTCGGGGGCTGCAGATAGATTTACATGTAAGTGATGCCTGTTCAACTTGCTATTCCAGTGCAAAACTGTTCTTTAACATGTGAAAGTCATAAAGATTATTGGATGCTGGCTCTGAGATTCCACACCCATTTTGGAATGCAGCTGCACCTCAGGTACATAGAGAACAAACATGTATTAATGTTGGGGTAGCCAATTCAGAGCGGATATTAGCAAAGCCCAGAAATCAGCATCACTCTTGCAATGGAGTTGGCGCAAAATAAGGTAAAAGGGAAAGCAACTTGAAGGAGATAAGCAAAACATTAAAAGAAGTCAATCTTTTTTTAGAAATTCTGCATTGTTGCAATGAATCTATAACAATATTTGAGTCTGCACAAATTGTTGATATTTGATCAGACAAATAACAGCAGCTTCGCACAACAATGCCAGTTGCTGCTCTATCTAATCTGAAATGTAACCCTATCATTAACTAATGCCTGTAAAAATCCTCCATGTGTTTAGTTTTGGTAAATACGATCAGTAAGAATATTGATATTGTTGAGCTCGGCAGAGGATAGCAAAGAGCTGGAACTGATGGAAGATAAGATGTTTTAAAAGTAGAGATCCAAAAACAGAAGGGGATAAATTATTATTATTGGTTAGGAATGAGAGAAAAGGTGCCTATAGTGGCTGAAGAGAATGAAATTTAAAAAAAAAACAAATTCCACAGATGGTAATCAACAGTGCGCAATAACTGGTAATAGCTGTTGACCTCCAATGTAAGGTGAGAAGGTAACTGGGGCGCAGTTTGGACAGACATAGAGGCAGCAGAAGATCATCATGTGTTGGTCGGGAGGGGCAGGGGGCTGTTTAAGATATCAGAGTTGGAATGAAAAGCTTAGTATCACAATTGTATCCTCGCACATGTTTGAAAGGTTGCAGAGCAGAAGTTGTGCCAGATTTGGTGTTTAACAATCCATGAGGGCTGCATAGGCTCCTGGAGGCTACAGAGCATCTGGGATCCAGAAACATTGTTGCTGATTTTAAGCTAAGTCCAAAAAACAAAATTTAAGGGGAACAGAACTGTTCTTGGTTGACACTTTCCAATGTGGGATGTGTACAACCATCTTAGGAGCATTAATAATGTGCAAGGCTCTTGATAACAGGAAACAATTGGCGCACTTAAGCTCTCAAAGCCACAAGTTGTAATTTGTACTTGATGATTTGGTGGATTCTGTTGGATTGCCAAATAGCAATCTATATTTATGCATTATTATGTCTGATACTGAAGGTGGGCGGAGGTAATGTTTTTGCACCTGTTTATTAATCTGTTAATAAACAATGTATCTCAGAAACTCATGGGTGAATTTCAACTAAACTTGGTATACAGGGTATATCCAAAGGAAGAACTGATTAGTTTTTGGTGTAGATGCAGAGTCAGATCCTGGAATCTTTTAAAGAATCCATTAATGTTGGGAGATAGGACAAATTAACTTTTATTTAGAATGTTGTTGGTTGTTTCAGAATGTTGTGGATTGATGCAGCTGCTGTGCTGGAATAGGTCATGGCTGTCAAAATGTGAGCAGAGTTTTCAGAACAGTTTGTTGGCTGTGGATTGGCCTGAAGCCTCCTCAGTGAGATGGAAGCTCTTAAGAATATTTCATTTTCTGAGTGCTTTACAGGGAGGATAAGACTGAGTAAGAGGGTTGACCAAATCTTGGTCAATGAGTTAGGCTTTTGAAGATGGAGGAAAGAGTAACTGAGGTAGAGGGTTAGATAGAGAATTTTGGGTAAGGGCCATAGTGGCTGAAAGATCAGCCTCTTAGAGAGGGAAGGGTGGAGGGTGGAGGTGACTGAAAGGAGCAGTAATCCCAAATCAATAGAGCACAGGAAGTGAGCTGGAGATATGGTCGAGAAAGTTTCTATATGTAGATTGTGGGGCTGAGGCCCTGGAGGGATTTGGAGATGAGAACAATGATTTTGAAATTTGTTTGGGCACAGGGAGCTATTGTGGTCTGGCAGCTATAAGGGTGCTGGGAGAGCTGCAGGGCGACAGGTTAACTGGGCACTGCAAAAAGTGGAAGAAGAAAGTGTTGGGATTTGTGAATCCCGCTTGTTGCGGGATGACCGAGTTGGTACTTTAGATAGAGTTGATCAGCAGACACTTCTTAAGTGGAAAACATTCTGTTTATTTACAAGATACTTAGCAGCTACTCATGTGCTTTCACATCAAACCCTATATCCATAGTTCTGGCTGCTAACTACAGACTACTATCTACATAGGTAACCCGCGCTACTCTTCTATTGGTTACACAAGATCATGTGATCTTCCTTTATAACATCCTTCTTAAAGGTATACTATACATTAGATAAAACCATAAATACCACAGAAAGGAAGATGGCAATGGAGAAGTCGAGTCCAATGGTGATGGAAGCATGGACAAAGGTTTCAGCAACAGTGGGCAGAGAGTGTAGGTGGGCAATGTTCAGAGCTGGAAGCACTTGGTTTTAGTGATATACCATGTGTGATTGGAAACTCTGTTTAGGAACAGATTATGTACACAGGTTGCTGATTGGTAGATTTGGAGCCAGAGGCTTTGAGGTGTCAGCAGGATCAGCTGGTGTTCAGCTCTAAGTTATTTGAACTCATCCAGGCCTTTAACCTCAAAGTGACAGTCATCAAATAAAACAACAAACTTGGTGATAATAGGGTAATGCAAAGAGTTGGATGACACTAGTGTAAATATCTCATGCCTGTGAATGACATTACTGATAGTAGATGCTTAGGTAAAAAAGAAAGACTTACATTTAAAAAGCACTTTTTACAACCACCAAACATCTCAAAGTGCTTTACAACCAATGAAGTACTTTAGAAGAGTAGTCTGTTATAACTTAGTAAACCTGGCAGCCAATTTGTGCACAGGAAACTCTCATGAACAGTAATGTGATAATGACCAGATGATAGAGTCCTGAATATTGAGGGTTATATGACCTTCAAGAAGAATAGGAAGCCAGGTAAAGGTGGAGGGGTAGCACTGTTAATAAAGGATAGCATTTGTGCAATCATTAGAGATGAACTTGTTTCAGGAGATCAGGGTGTAGAATTGTTTTGGGTGGAGATGAGGAATAGTAGGGGAAATAAGTCACTATTGGGTGGTCTACAGGCCCTCTAACAGGAACCACAATGTAGGACAAAGTATACAAGAAGAAATATTGGGTGCTTCTAATAAAGGGATGGCAATAATCATGGGTGACTTTAACCTACATATAAAGTGGAAAAATTAGGTTGGCATTAGTAGTCTGGATGATGAGCTCATAGATTGCTTTTGAGATAGTTTAGTTTCTTAGAGCAGCACGTTCTGGAACAAATCAGGGAGCAGGGTATATTGGACTTGGTATTGTGTAATGTGGCAGGATTAATTAATGACCTCAGAGTAAAGGCACCCTCAGGTACCTGCAATCACAATATGATTGAGTTTTACATCCAGTTGGAAAGGGAGAAGAGTGGGTCCAAGACTAGTATTTTAAACTTAAATAAGGGCAACTATATGGGTATGAAAGCTGAGCTAGCTGAAATGAACTGGGATACTGGGCTAGGGAATAGATCAATAGATAGCAGTGGCAAGCATTTAAGAGGATATTTCAGAATACTCAGAATAAGTATATTCTTACTATAAGGAAAAATTCTAAAGGGAGGCCCCACCATCTGTGGTTAACTAAAGAAGTGAGGGAAAGCATCAAACTTAAGGAAAAAGCATATACCTGCACAAAGATGAGTGGCAGGTCAGATGTTTGGTCGGAATATTAAGATTGGCAGAGAATGACCAAAAGATTAACTGGGAGAATGAAATTAGAGTTTGAGAGGAAGCTAGGTAGAAATGTAAAAATGGATAGCAAGAGTTTCTACAGGTATTTAAACAGGAAAAGAGTAAGTAAGGTGAGTGTTGGTCCTCTGGAGTGGCAATGGGGAGCTAATATATAATAAGGGAATGACGGATGAAATGAACAAGTATTTTGCTTCTTTCTTCACTATAGAAGATACAAAAAACATTCCAGTAATAGCTATGAATCAGGAGGTGAGGTGAGAGAGAAACTTAGGCCAGAAATTTCCCCCCGTTAGGGCGGGGTTGTATGGGGGGGCGGGTGTAAATCCGAACAGGGACGCGCTGCCATTTTATGTGGGTGGGCCAATTAAGGCCTGCTTAGTGTGACGCTCGCCCGGAAGCGCTGAGCGGGCGGGGTGGGGGGGTGGTTCCCTGAGAGGTGCCTCAGTGAGATTTGTTTCAGTGCTAAAGTTTTAAATAAAGGTTTTTAACACTTTAAAAACTTGTCCCCCCATGTAACACTATCACATGAGTTGGGTCATGTCAAAGAATAAATGTATAAATTTTTATTAGATTTATAAACACTTCATGAAACCTCATCCTGCCGGTGGATGAGGTTTTGTGAAAAACACGAAGGCTGCCTGGGCTCTTTGCCTGCTCGCCAACCTTAAGGTTGGACGAGCAGCTCATTAAATTGAACTAATTAGGTTTTAAATGGCCTTAATAGGCCTTTGACAGTTTGGCAGGTGCACAGCCGAGTCGGCTGTGCGCCTGCCAAACTGAACCTAAATGACGCGTGGTGACATCGGGACGCCCGCCCGATTTCATCGCATGTCATTTTACGTGTCAGCAAGTAGGCCCCGCCCCTGCTCGCCAATGGGAAAATTCTATTCCTGGTGAAATTATAATCACTAGCAAAGCAGTACTGAGAAAACTGGTGGAGCTGCGGGCTGACAAGTCTCTAGGTCCACATGGACTTCATCCTAGAGTCTTAAAAGAGGTGGCTAATGAAGTAGTAGATGTGTTGGTGTTAATTTTTCAAAATTCCCTAGATTCTGGAAAGGTTCCATCAGACTGAAAAGTAGCTAATATAACCCATCTGTTCAAGAAGAGAGGGAGGCAGCAATCAAGAAACTAACGGCCAGTTAACTTGATGTCTGTTATGGGGAAGGTGTTAGAGTCAAATATTAAAGAGGTTGTAGCTGGACACTTAGAAAAACTCATGGGGAAGAGTCAGCATGGCTTTGTGAAAGGGAAATCAAGTTTAACCACTTTATTAGATTTCTTTGAAGGAACAACGTGCAGTGGACAGAGGGAAGCCTATAGACGTACTTGGATTTCCAGAAAGCATTTGATAAGGCGCCACATCAAAGGTTATTGCGTAAAATAAAAGCTCATCGTGTAGGGGGTAACATATTACCCTGGATAGAAGATTAGCTGGCTGGCAGAAAATAGACTATGCATAAATTGGTTTTTGCCTAATTGGCAGGATGTGATGAGTGGAGTCCCGCTGGGGTCTGTGCTGGGGCCTCAATTTTTTACAATTTGCATCAATGACTTCTGTGAAGTCATAGTAGCTAAATTTGCAGACAACACAAAGATAGGTAGGAAAGTATGTTGCGAAGAAGACATAAGGAGTTTGTAGGTGGATATAGATAAGTTGAGGAAGTGGGCAAAAATCTGGCAGATGAAGTATAATGTGGGAAAATATGAAGTTGTTCACTTTGGCAGGAAGAATATAAAAGCAGAGTGTTACTTAAATGGAGAACGACTACAGAATTCTGAGATGCAGAGGGATCTAGGTGTTCTCGTGCAGAAGTCACAACAAGTTATTATGCAGGTAATCAAGAAGGCTAATGGAATGTTCTCCTTTATTACAAAATGAATTTAACATAAAAGTAAGGATGTTATGCTTCAGTTGTACAGGGCATTAGTAAGACTGCATCTCAAATACTGTATGCAGTTTTGGTCTCCTTATTTAAGGAAGGATGTAAATGCATTGAAGGTAGTTCAGAGGAGGCTTACTAGATTGATACCTGGAATGAGTGGGTTGTCTCATGAGGATAGGTTGGACAGACTGGGCTTGTTTCCACGGGGGTTTAGAAGAGTGAGGAGTGACTTGATTGAAGCCTATAAGATCCTGAATGGCCTTGGCAAGGTGGACATGGAAAGGATGTTTCCTCTTGTGGGTGAGTCCAGAACTAGGGGGAATTGTTTTAAAATTAGGGGTTGACCTTATAGGACAGAGATGAGGAGAAATTTTTTGTGAGCGTTGTATGACTTTGGAACTCTCTGCCCTAGAAGACAGTGGAGGCAGGGTCATTGAATATTTTTAAGGCAGAGGCAAATAGATTCTTGTTAGGCAAGGGAATCAAAGGTTATTGGGGGTAGTTGGGAACGTGTAACTCAACACAAACAGATTAGCCCTGATCTTATTGAATGGCGGAGCAGGCACGAGGGGCCGAATGGTCTAATTCTGCTCCTATTTTGTATGTCGGTATAATCTTTCTCTTTGAGGCATTCTGTTATAGAAGTATAATCATTTTCATAACATTATTCTGGTTTATTGTCAAGTAGGCTTACGGGTGTGAGGTAAGTGGTTCTGTCTGTGTGATTTAATTACATTTGGAGCCTGGGAGACTGCAGGCTTGAAATTATCAAAAGAAAGTAGGTGTAGAAATGTACTTGACATGCTAATGAGTAAACAATAATGCTGTCTTAGCATATAAGGTGTGAAGGAAATTTGCGTTTTTAGATAAGTGAAGGAGTTGTTTGCATTTCAAAGGGATGCTAGGATGCTTACAACTAGTGAGATAAGCAAGTCAAAGCAGTGTGTTTATTTTTCCCAAAAGTTACTGACAATATTGGCAACATGAAAGTTTTTACATTATAGAAAAAGTATGTTTCCAAATACATATGGAACAATGGCATTTACAGATTAAAGAGAGAGAAACTTTGATAAAGGAGAATGAAAGGCTATGTTGAGGGGCCATTTAAGATCTAAAAGGAGTTTGTGAAACAGCCTTCGGGAACCCTCCAGCCATTTGTGCATAAATCTGCTGTGTCCTGTAACTAAAGTTGGAGACGAGCTTTTGGAATTCCATTTTCAAGTGGGTGTTCTGGTAACTTGCTGGCTTGCTTTTTAAATTTAAAATCTGTTTTGCCTGTTGTTTTAAAGAGGGTTTGTAATTGGGAGTCAGGTTAATTAGGAATTTTAGGATTTTATAATTAATTGTAGTCTTATGTATGTGTTTGAAATCTTTTCTTTTGTTAATAAATATTTTAATTTACTTTTTAAAATCTCTAAAGGTCTTAGTGGACTCATTACTTCTGAATCCAGTGCACACCTCTTCTCATAATAAATACAAATTGCAAAACTGTTGTGATAGCGTAGCCAAGTTTCCCTTGTGGATTTGGTCTGCCTGGCATATATCATCTACCATAACAGTTGATTGAGGGATAGATATTGGCCAGGATATCGGGAAGAACATTCCTGCTGCTCCTTGAGAGCACCATGGAATGTTTTACACACACCCGAGTATGTAGATGAGGCCTTGGTTCAATGTCTCATTGAAAATATGGCACCTCTGACAATGCGGTATTCCCTCAGTACTACACTGGGTTGTTAGCCTGAACTTTCCCTGGAGTGGGGCTTGAACCTCGAGGAAGACGGCACCAACACTGAAACGCTGGGGTTCATTGGATTGAACTTGGAGATGAAACCAATGAATGAAATGTGTTATGTATAGAAGTGTAATGATGACAAAATAGCACCACGAGGGTTGAGCACTGAGGTGTTGGAAGAGAATGAGTTGGTTGGTATCAGAGGTCACAGACAAACTGGGAACAAACTTGGAGTTGTGATCAAACTCACCTGGGATGTCTTTGATCAGGTTGGTCAACTGGAAACTGGTTGGAGGGAGTTGAATTTGGAGCATAGAGCTTTGTCTGTATTGTGTGGCAACATTTGGAGGGAAAGGGCAGATTACTGATAGGGTAGTGGTTCAGGTATGAGCGTTTTTGATGGGTTGAAAACACCACTGAAGATATGAAGAGGCTCAGAACGTCATTGGTGGTGAGAGGGTGGAGTTTTGATGAAGAAAGGAATTTGTAACAAAATCTAGGGCAAATGTAGGTCAGACATGAGGTGGTGGGCTTTGTGGCACAGATGAGTCTTATGAAGGCTGTATGTATGAGTGAGAAGTTGCAAGAGGTCAGTGTAGAAGGAGGAATAAAGGCAGGGAAGAGGAAGGAGCAAAGGTGGAGAAGTGGAGAGACTTACCCTTGGAAACACGTACGGGAGCTCATTACATCTGGTATTAGGTGGAGGTGCTGGAGGAAGTGACCAGTTGATTGATCAGGGAAGGAGAGTTTGTGTTTGATCCTGGTCACTGGAATGACTCCAGAGAAAAGGGAAGATGTATGAAGTAACTTATCTGGGTTATTCAACCCTTACAATCCAGTTAATTAGTGAAATTTTAATCTTATAGTATTTTGCAACACAGAAACAGGCCATTTGGCCCAACTGGTGCATGATGTATATGCTTCACACTGACCTCCTCCCATCCTGCTTTACCTAACCCTATCAGCATACCCTTCACTTCTCCTCCTTGCCTGTTTATCCGGCTTCTCCATCAATGCATCTATGTTATTTACCTCAATCATTCCCTGTGGTAACCCGTTCCACATTCTCACTGCTCTCTGCATGAAAGAGTTCTATATGTGTTTGAGGATTGTGCCAGGCCTAGTATCTTGTGAAGAGGAACTGTAATAAACTGAAAATGCTGGAAAAACTCAGCAGGTCTGGAAGCATCTGCAGAGAGAGAAACAGAGTTAACGTTTCAAATCCATATGACTTCTTCAGAGCTAAAGAGAAGTGGAAATGTGATGGATTTTATACTGTTTAAGAGGGGGTGGAACAGTTGGGGAAAGATAGAAGGTCAGGGATAGGTGGGTGCTAAACAGAAATTGACAAAGATTTCATGGACATAGGACAAAGAAAGTGTTAATGGTAGTGTTAAAGACTAAAGAAGGTGCTGATAGTGGAATAAAGGTAATATAGAAGAATGTGTTAATACCTCCTGAAGAGGAACTGTGGCTGAACTTGAGTATTTACTTATACATTGTCTAAATAAACTAGTTTTTGTGTACAAGGTGGGTTACAGACTAGGCACATCTCCTCTAAGAGTTACCCGTTTGCTGTACAAAGTCTCTAGCACAACTGCTGATGTCACAGGTGCATCATAGATTCCATCGCTTATTAGCACATCTGTTCCATTAACTCTTTACAGTACACTTCCTCCCAAGTATGCTATCTACCTTTTAATAACAGTGTTAACTATGTCAAACTATTTATATCTCATTTGTTTTTGAACTATTTACATCACCTTGTTTCCTTAAACTATTTACATTACTTTGGCTCTGGCACCACCTTTCACACCCTCATCCACCCCCCCCAACCCTCCACCTGTCGCCCCCCCAATACCCTAACCCTAAGGAATCCCCAAGGCTAAATGTTAAGTCTCTGTGGGGCCTTCACACTCTCCCAGACCATGTTGTGACTACCCCACAGAATCGGTGGCCTAGGAGTGGGTTCTTCAGTGGGTCAGCGCCTCTCGAGGTGTTCGAAGTATTCTTGAGCTCTTTTTCCCCGCATACAATGGTAATCGAAGACTTGCTTGATGGGTATCAGTGCAATGATGGCTCCCCTGTTTTGTTGAGGGTATCGCATGGTGTCTAGACTAAATGAGTGCACATGCTCTATTCTGAAAAAGATGAAATCTTCTGTCTTGCAGTCATATATCCAAACTCTCTGGCCTGGAATTAAGGGTGGTAGGGTTTGGCCCTATGTTGGGAAATATACCACTGTCATTGTTTTTCCACAGAGGCTCAACTCCCTCTCTCTCACCCTCTTCTTGTCAGCAGGAGTGACATTAGGTTGAAGTAGAGGGACATGCGTTTTTAGATGTCGGTCCATGAGCAATGCAGCAGGAGAGAATCCATTAGCCAGAGGTGTGGCTTGATAATGTGACAGGGCTGAATGCCAGTCTGGGTTCTTGGACAGCAGATCCTTGCGGGTTCTGACTGCTCACCCAGCCTCCCCATTGGCTTGAAGATAAAAAGGGGAGTGGTAATATGGTTCGTCCCATTGTCAGCAATGAACTTACCAAAGTAGTCATTAGCAAATTGGGCACCACTAACCAAAATGATTTCATCCGGGAAGGCATGGATATGCAAGATGATCTGTAGCGCTCTGAATACCGACTCCACAATGGTTGCTATCTCAAATAATAACCTATGGCCACAAGGTACGGCTTGCCTTGATAACCAGAAAGGTTGAACCCCAACTTCTGCCACGCTTGGTGTGGAACCAGCCAGGTTGTGGGTGTCGGACTATTAATGCAGCAGTTGTGGCAGGATAAGACAAAATCTTGAACCTCCTGCGTGCTGCCCCATACCATATAGATTGCAGTGTGTGTGCTCTGGAATTAGAAACGCCTAGGTGTCCTCCATTGAATCTGTGGAGGATCCCTTCTCGCAGGACTGAGGAATGGCCAAGCAGTGGTAGTAAACTAAGAGGTCATCCACCATGGTCAAGTGACTGCATTGCTCATGGAATTTATGGATGAGGTGTTCTGCAGGGATATATTTAGACCTTCCTTGGAGGAAGAACTCGCGTACTTGAGCGCATTCGACATCCACTTTTAGGGCACATCGGATATCCTGGAGTTTCGTGGCAGAGGTGGGCAGTAGACTTGTTACAGCCGAGGAGAATGCTTCTATTTTTGAGATAAACAGGGGAATCTAAAATGATAACTTGGTCTACCTTGGCTTTGGAGAGAGCATCAGCTGCATTTTGTGACATGCCTGGAACATAAATGGCCATGTATCGATAACGCATCAAGCGAAGACAAAATTGTTGAATGTGTAGGGACATTTTAACAATGCCCTTGGAATTCAGGAGGGCAATGAAAGGCTTGTTGCCTGTTTCTACATGAAAGGGCAAGCTCATCAGGTAACCTGAGAACCACTCAATGGTCCATGTAACCGCAAGTGTCTCTTTGTTAATGGTGGCATACCTTTGATCAGTTTCCATTAGAGCTTTGGTTTCCTGTCTCCTTTCTTTTGCAGTTAGATAAGAACAGTGCTAAGGCCAGTGGAGGAAGCATCAGCTATAACTGGGGGTGAAGTGGGACCGTAATGTGCCAAGATATCTAAGGAGATTAATTAGTCATTAATGGATTGAAAGGCTATGCATTGTTTAATGCCCCAGAAGCATGGCTGGACTTTCCTTAGGAGGTCTGGTATTGGTTCTGAGTGTGGCTAAGTTTCAGATATACCTGCCTGCCTGGTTTACCATCCCTAAGAACCACTGGATGTCTCTGATATAATTCAGTTGGGGAAAATCGGTAATGTCCTTTGTTTTGTGGAATACCATATGTTTGAATGATATGGCCTAGAAATGATATGGTGGTCTTGTCGAATTCATTCACGTCTTTCAGCATGAAGCCTGCTTCCTAGAGAACTTATCTTACCCTAAGCTCATGCTCTGCTCTTGTAGAGCCAGGTGTGAGGACGTCATCCATATAGTAGGTAATACCTTATTTGCCATCTAGGATTGTGGACATGATGCATTGAATATCTCGGGGGCAGACGAGATGCCGAAAGAGAGGTGATTAAAACAAAACTGGCCTAAAGATGTGATAAAGGCCAACACAAATCTGGACTCATGAGCGCGAAGTACTTGCCAAACCCACTGTTGGCACAGGTTTGGTAAAAAGGATGCTATTGGCGTGCTTCTCTGCACTGTTGTCAATGGATGTCATTTGCTGGACTTCCCTCTGCACAGCTTTATTTAATTATGTGAGATCCACACACAGCCTGAGTTGACCATTGGGTTTGGGAACTATAACCAGCCCGGAACACCACCAGGCTGGTTGTGTGGCCAGTGAAGTAACACCTCTGTACAATATGCAGTCAAGTTCCTCTTTGACCTTCAGTAGTAGAGGATGTGGTACCCTTCTGTATGTGAACAGGCAGACTGGCATGGTCTCTGGGAGCAATGTGATATTCGTTCTTCAGCTTACCCAGTCCCTGAAAGAGTCATGGAAATTCCTGGGGAATGTGGTCCTTACGTCCAGTGAAAGGATCTCTTCGACTTTCTGTAGGATGCACAAATCATATGTAGACATCCCTGCTGAGTAAAGAAATACTTTGGTGACACAGAATATAGAGGGTCTCTTTGATCTTTGTGCCATAGAGTGGATGTAATCTGATCCTTGACGTATAGATTAGTTCCTCCCTGCCCTTGGAGTTTATTTTTGCAGGTGGAATAGGTACTGTGTTGAGTGATGCAAGGTGATCAGCCAGTAAGGATACCCCTGCGTGTATCGAGTTTGAAGTGGGTTGGAAACCCTTTGACTTCTCAAGTGACCAACCAGATGTCTTGGGAATGATCTTATACTTCTCCTAGAAAGTCTGAAATGAGCTTTGTCTGTTCGTGATTTATCTCCTGGGAGAATTGCGAGCAGCAGTAATTCTGTTCTTTTTTCCTGCTTATTGGAGGTTTTAAATGAATGGAAGAACTGGAAATGCCCCATCCTCCCACATCTGAAACATTCTACACTCCATGTTGGGTAATCCTGCTGCCTGTGTTGTTGTTTCATGCCACAGTGTAAGCACTTCATGATGGTGGTGGCACGGGTTCCCAACTTTTCGACCAGTTTGGTGGGCTTTGGTGTGGGCAGGGCTACTATGTTTGGGCCTGCAGGATGAATGGACCTTGCCGACTGTGTCGTGGAGTGATGGGCCCAATTCGCTTGGTTGGAATGGGCTGACTAGCCTGATCGTCTGCCACGAGCTCCTTTAGGCAAGGACTAGCTACTGGAGCACGGAGTAGTAGAAAGTGATTCAACAACATCCTCTGATCTGTGGGAGTTGTGATTGTAAGGCTTTCTCCCTGCAGCTGGATCCCGGGATGAAGTGAAGAATGCATCAAAGGCTTTCAACACAGAGTCAAAATCTGCAGAGGTTTCATTGAGCCTCTAACTGCCAACAATCTGGTCAGTGGCTGAACCAGCAAAGTAAAGAAATGAACTGACCTGGAGTTTTGTGTTTCAGTAAGGAGACCCAAAGCTGCTTGCCCTTCATAAAATTACTGTGCCACGTCTTCCAGCGGTGCAGGCCTTTGAGGCTTGGAAACGGGCAGGGAAGGGGCAGTGACTGCTTGTGTAGTGCAGCCATCACTACCCTTCTTCAGTTAGGCTGTTGCTGAGGGGCACTTACAAGATGTCAGTCCGACCAGGGATTGTTGCCATTGTGGACCATGGGTGTTTGCTCTATGGCATCAACTGTTGCTTAGATTTGTGCCACTATCACTGCTGCCATGTTTGAGTAAGATGCCAAGTCTAGTATATTGTGAAGAGAACCTGTAGCCAGACTCTGGTATTTATGCTATCTTTTATATGTACAAGGTGGGTTACTGAGTAGGCACATCTCCTCTGACAACTGCCCGTTTGCTGCACAACGTCTCCAGCACATGACAGCTGCTGTCACAGATGCATCACTCGTTGGCATGTCTACTCCATTAACCCTTTACACTACATAGGTCATGTTGCATTAGTTTATTATGTATGTTGTACTTTTATATTGTATGTTTATTAGAAAACTTCTAATTATGTTTAATCACGTTTTCCCCTCCTCCCACTTACCCACCCACTCATGCAACAACCAGATGAGGATAAGAAGCATCATCTGACACATCCATTTACTATTCCTTCCAACGTGAAAGCAACCCGAGAAAAATTACAACTGCGACAAAAGGTAAAAACTGTGCTTTCTGCAGCTGCTAGGAGACCAGAGTTCTAAGTACACAATCTCTGGAATCTTAGTAAATTTGCTGAAACTCATGCCACGCCTCCATAATAATACAGGAATGATTGATTGATTGAAGGCTTTCCCTTACATAAACAGAAGGAATAGCAGCAGGCGGAGGCCATTCGGCTCATCAAGCCAGTTCCATCATTCAGTAAGATCACGGTTGAGTTTCTAACTTAACCCCATCTTCCCGCACTACCCCCCATATCCCTTGATTATCTTAGTATCCAAAAACCTGTCAATCTTTGCCTTGGATATACTCAACAACTGAGCATTCATAGCCCTCAGGAGCAGAAAGATCCCACAGATTCATAATCCTTGGAGTGAAGAAATTTTTTCTCATCTTGGTCTTAAATGATTCCTTATCTGAGTCTGTCACTTGCAATTCTTGACTTCCCAACCAAGGGAGACATCCTCCGAGCCAATGCTACCTTAAAATTTAGCCATTGTGCACAGCCAGCATTTTCAGTATTGCGATTCCTTTAAAAAGTTTTGCATGCACATTGTTTAATACAGAATAAGGCCTGTGCAGTACCTTCCAGGCTGTATAACTTAATGGAAACATTGTTCACAAGCCCCTTAAAAATTTTATAACTTTCAATCAGATCATCTCACATTTTTTTCGAAATTCTAGGGAATTTACAATTCAATCTCTCCGCATTGGACAGTCCCAGGAATCAGTCTTTTTTCCATTCATAATGGGATTTGAGCATCACTGGCAAAGCCAGTATTTACTGCCCATCCCTATTTGAGAAGATGACGGTGAGCTACCTTCATGAACCGCTGCAGTCCATGTGGTGTAGGTACACCCACAGTGCTGTGAGGGAGGAAGTTCCAGGTTTTTGCAAGGCTTGTATGTGACTGGGAGGGGAACTTGTAGGTGGTGGTGTTCCCAAGCATCTTTCAGGGGTACAGGTTTGGAAGTTGCTGTCAAAGGAGCCTTGGTGAGTTGCTGCAAGCATCTTGTAGATGGTATACCCTGCTGCCACTGTGTGTCGGTGGTGGAGGGAGTGAATGTTTGTGAATGGGGTGCCAATCAAGCGGGTTGCTTTGTCCTGGATGGTGTCGAGCTTCTTGAGCGTTGTTGGAGGTGCACTCATCCAGGCAAGTGGAGGGTATCCCATCATGCACCTGACTTGAGCCCTGTGGACAGGCTTTAGGGAGTCAGGAAATAAGTTACTCACCACAGAATTCCCAACCTCTCACCTACTCTTGTAGCCACAGTATTTATGTGGCTTATGCAATAAAATTTATGGTCAGTGGTAACCCCCAGGATGTTGATGGTGGGAGATTCAGCGACGGTAATGCCATTGAATGTCAAGGGGAGATTCTCTCTTGTTGGAGATGGTAATTGTTTGGCACTTGTGTAACACAAATGTTGCTGTGAAATCTTTAATCCCCCTGAGAGGGTAGATAACCTTGGTTGAATGTCTCATGTGAAAGACATAGCTTGACCAGCATCCCCTTTAAATTTATTTCTCTTGTGTGTGGCCTGTTTATTTCAACACACTGTACCTTTAAATTTCTTTTGTGTCATGTGTGGTATGTTAAAGGGGATGAGCAGCCTACATGGTACCTTCCAGTTGCTGCATGGCCATGCACACGCACAACTTAGCAGAAACATTCTCTGACAGTGCAGCACTCCCTCAATACTACATTGCAGTGTCAGCCTACATTTGGTGCTGAAGTCTCTGGTCTGTGAATTGAACCCATGAGATTTTCACACTGGATTCCATGTTCCCCGTGTTTAGATGTTTGGGAACTCCAGCGAAGTAGCATTTCAGTCAATGTGTAAGTGACCATCACATTGCTGCCTGTTGTTGAACCAAATTCTTGTGTTTTTATTTAGGAGACAATAAGTGCTGAAGGTGTTCCAGGTTATTCTAAAAGCACCCTTGCGTCAAGAAAAAAAGTTATTTCTAGCAGCCAGCGAAGATTTATTTTCAAGGAGGAGGTTGAAGGGAAAGGTGCAGGAAAAGAAGATTCCATGCCTGCATGTTTTATCATTGGAGGTAAAAGTTTGTTTGCACTGGAGAATTTCTTTCTATATTTGTCCTTGGGATGTGGGTGAGTGTCAAACCTGCCCATCCCTCTGAGTGGGTGGTCACAAGCCTTTTCCTTGAATAGCTACAGTCCATGTTTGGTGAAAATGTTCTCAATAGCTTTGGGTAGGGGAATCCTGGATACTAATCCAGTGATGATGATGGAGCCATGATACATGTTCGAGTTAGGGCCCTTCATAAATTGCTGCACAGCATCCTGGAAATTGGACACCCTACTACAATGCTGTAATAAAACTGGAAAAATTAATGCAATTACTCTACTAATTAATTTTATAAAGGAATCTTTTTTGTAGTCAAACACCTACTGACGCAGTGAGATTCAACACTGATTGGGTTGGAGCTGGACAGAGGGTGAAGTTATGCCCAGAAAGGAGACAGATATAGATTGAGAAACCAAGAGACATAAGCAGGGGAAAGCATCCCAAAAAGGATCCCACAGGGAGACAGGGCTTCTATATTAAATATACTTTGTTTTTTAACAGGTGCTTCCACTGACAAATCTGGAGCGAAGGAGTACATTGATCAGCAGCGATATTTATTCTTGCTACAGGTACGGGAACTTTTCACAATACTTTTGTTTCTTGATGATAGTGTAATTTCTTCACCCCTGAAAATTACATCGGGATCTGGATGGATGAGTAACCCCCACCAGTTGCTTCTGACGCAGCCAGTATGCAAACTTTGTGTTGCCTGCTAATTTAAATGATTGTAGCATGCAGCCAGTTTTAAATGTGCTGTTGATTGGCTGTGCATCTGAGCAGAGGCCACAAGATCATGAGAGAATGGTACAAGTTCAAACTAGCTTGGACCTCTTAAAGGGGAGATGCATTTTGGCTGGAGCAGGTGCCATTCCAAAAGATTTTGACCTGGGAAAGACACAAGAATAACACAACGTGGTTTTCCAATGCTGCACTAGAATTCTTGGTGCAGGAAGTGGAGAGGAAGAAAAAAGTCATCCAGCATAGTGGGGCCTCTAGACAAATCTTACAATGGCAGCAGGAGCAGATATTTGTGGCAGTCAATGCCAAGAGTTTAACTTTTAGGACCTGGTGTCCTCTAGTGCCACAAGAAACTCATTGACCTCACACGAGTGGTCAAGATCAGTGAATATATCTTCAAATGTCATACCCCACCCACTGCAACACTAGCCTCACACTGTTCAATGCACCATATATCCCACCACTCACCAACGACAACCTCTATCAATCAGGACTCATACCTAAGATTCATAGCTTCACCCCACCCTTACATATTCGGCATTGCTGCAAGTCTCACACCCACAGCACACAGTTTGCACACATTGCCAACTATTCACCCATAACAGCCACATCATCCAAACACATTGCTGCACACTCATTGGCACACTTCCCTCTCTCTTAGAGGACAAGTTGGTGTGTAACTGAAGGTAGCGACACCTAAACAGTGAAGGACGGACGTGTCCTTATCCCCGATGGAGCAGACAGTACTGTCCATAATTGGAGTGACCATGAATGAAACCATTGATAATACACTCATTCTTAACTCTCCTTTTCAAATCCCACTTCTCCCTCATGCCACACTCTCTTCTGATTTACAAGTTGCAGATGGTGTAAGCATACATCTTGTTTCCCCCTCCTCTCTCCTCACCACAACCATATCCTTGTGACTTTCTCCTTTCAGATGCTAAGGAACTGCAAGCTGGGCAGGCAGAGGTAAAAGAGCAGGAAACCCATGATGAAAAAGGAACACGATCACTCCCTCTGACCCTCACAGCCACTGGCCCCAATACTGATACTGAGCCTTATTTAGAGGGTAGCTTAGAGGTGGGACCTGCATGCGATGGATCACCAAGCACCAGTGAGCTGCAGCCAGGGCTTGGGACAATGGTAGCACAGGGGTCAGCTTGTCAGAAGATGAGGGTGTACACAAGTTCAGCTGAAGAGGACTTGAATGAAGATATTGATAGACTGGCCTTCAGAATTCTGATGGGAGCGCACCATGAAATGCTTGCAGGGTTGCCAGAAAGCCTGTGGTTACTATCAAGCAGCATGAAGGATTCCAGATTCCTTTACACAGAACTTGGAGCCCGTTACCAACATGAAAATGTTGGCCAATTAGCACATCTGCTCATGCAGCAACTGATAGCTAGAGAGGCCACTGACAGAGCTCAGGAATACTGTACCACCACCAAGCCTCGCGCATATGTATGCAGAAAAATGGTTACGAACTTAAGGTGAGGCCTTAAACCAGATTCCAATTTATATAACATCCAGGGGTGCAGGGTGTTTGGGTTTTGAAATGCAACAGTACTACATATCCAGTCTGGCTTGCTGTAGTCATGTGACCTCTGCATGTGGCAGTCTTTAGGTAAGCTGCCATTTTAGCCTGTCTTTATTGAACTGATCTATGAAAAAGCACTGCAATCTTTGAATAGGAAACATGGTATCAGGAATGGGATTTTAAAAAGTTTTAAAATCATGGGACTGCTACAGAGAAGCCACAGCTCAGAAAAACACACGGAATTGTTCAAATCTGCTGAAAAAAGACAAGAAAAAGCAAAGATACAAACTGAAGGCAAGAAGTAAACTGCCAGACCTGCTGAGTTTTTCCAGGTAAGTAAAATACTGGGTGAGTTAACTTGGCTGTAAACTTTCCCCTCCCTGCTCCTTCTGAAATGAGAGGCGAAACGTGATAGTACTGGCAGATTTTCCACTTGCAATGGCTAAACTACAAGATTGCAACAGATTTAATTAACAAGCCAGAGCCGATAAGAGTAGCCACACTTCTAACACTGCTGGAGAGGGATTGCTACAAATTGTATTCCGCCTTAAATCAATCTGACAAACAAAGGAAACAGATGACAGATTTTGAAAGCATTACACATTTTGAGCCCTAAGTGACTTATGAACGCTATGTACTAGAGCTCAAGGTGGAAAGGAAGACACATCGGTAGATGACTACGCTAACCCAGCTTGCAGAATCATGTGAATTCAGGCAACGAAAAGATGATCTAATTAAAGATAGAATTCTCCTAGGCTTACGAGACCCCTCAGTGAGAGCAAGTCAACTGCAAGAGGAGAAGCTTATGCTCAGGAAAGTGATAGACGTGTGTAGGAATGCCGAGCTTGTAAAATGTCAGTTGGAGAACTTGTATGGCAGAACAGACCAGGTGATACAATATGCTAAGAGACTTTTCCAGGTCAAAAGAGCAGAACAATCGCAAAGGGCAGGATGCAAATACTGCAGATGACATCATACAAAAGAAAAGAAGGATTGCCCAGCATGGGGAAAGCACCGTTTTAACTGCAAGAAGCTGAATCGTTTTGCACACAAGTGTTTGGCTAGAAAGAAGCAAAACAAGTCTATACAGATGGCCACAAGAGATATCAATAGAAGAATCTGATGAAACACTATACATGATACAACAGGTTGGTTCTGTCAAGTCTATAGGTGACAAATGGTTTGTGGCTGTTACAATGATGACCATAGAAGGAGAGTATCAAGTGAACAAAAAGTGTCAGACACTGGTGCATCATGCAACATCGTGACCTTCACAGGCCTGTGCGAAGTGTCTCAACACGTTGAACCAAAATTGAAGCCCTTGAAAGTAAGTTTAAGGCTATATGATAACTCATACCGAGAGGACAAATTAGCCTGAGAGCCCAATGCAACGGCAAGAAGGAATATTTAGTGTTCCAGATCATAAATGGAATGCAACAGCCATTCATCCCAGCAAACCTAAAGCTTGGACTGGCAACTCTGAACAAACAACAGAGGTTTACAATATGTTGCAGCACACAACACCATTGACTGCTAAACAGATCCTAGAGGAGTACAAAGATGTGTTTACAGGGTTGGGATGTCTACCCGGGGAATATTATCTCGAAGTAGATATGAGTGTAAGATGGACACTGGTGGTAACTATTGAGCAAAATTTTTGCCTAATTTGTCATCAGAGTGTGAACCATTGCACAAACTCACTGCCAAAAAGGTACAGTGGTATTGGAGCACAGGACAAGAAGCAGCATTCACTAAAATCAAACATCTAGTGACAAGTGCTGAAGTGCTATGACATCAATGAGGAACTCACCTTGCGGTGTGATGCCAGTGAGATAGGTCTCAGAGCAACCCTAATGCAGCGAAGACAATCAGTCGCATTT
This sequence comes from Isurus oxyrinchus, assembly GCA_026770705.1. Taxonomy (NCBI): domain Eukaryota; kingdom Metazoa; phylum Chordata; class Chondrichthyes; order Lamniformes; family Lamnidae; genus Isurus; species Isurus oxyrinchus. The sequence goes on from JANJGN010000013.1 coordinate 82,300,931, forward strand.
GCATCCAGGGGGCTAACACAAACAAAATGACGCTACACTCGGATCGAGAGAGTGCTTGGCCATTATTCTTGTCTGTGAGCATTTTCATCAATATCTGGGAGAGAAAAAGTAACAGTGGAGCCCGACCATAAGACATAGGAGCAGAAATTAGGCCATTTGGCCCATCGAGTCTGCTCCGCCATTCAATCATGATTGATAAGTTTCTCAACTCCATTCTCTCGCATTCTCCCCGTAACCTTTGATCCTCTTATCAATCAAGAACCTATCTATCTCGATCTTAAATACACTCAATGACTGGCCTCCACAGCCTTCTGTGGCAATGAATTCCATAGATTCACACTCTCTGGCTAAAAAGTTTCTCCTCACCTCTGTTCTAAAAGGTCTTCCCTTTACTCTGAGGCTGCGCCCTCGGGTCCTAGTCTCTCCTACTAATGGAAACATCTTCCCCACATCCACTCTATCCAGGCCTTTCAGTATTCTGTAAGTTTCAATCAGGTCCCCCCTCATCCTTCTAAACTCCATCGAGTATAAACCCAGAGTCCTCAAACGTTCCTCATAAGCCTTTCATTCCTGGGATCATTCTCGTGAACCTCCTCTGGACTCTCACCAGGGCCAGCACATTCTTCCTGAGATACGGGGCCCAAAGTTGCTCACAGTATTCTAAATATGGTCTGACCAGAGCCTTATAAAGCCTCTGCAGCATATCCCTGCTTTTATATTCTAGTCCTCTCGAAATAAATGACCACAAGTCACTTCAATGCATTTTCCTCTAACCGCTACTTTCTGCCCCAAAGCTTCTGCAAAATGTTTTACTTTGTTTACAGAGTATCATCTGGGTGAGACATACAAGCAAGGGAAACAGATGTACATCGCAGACATGCTGTCGAGAGCAGTGCTCCCCATTAAGAAAGTTGAGGATGCTACAACAGAAGGTGAAATCTTCCAGATTCAACGTAAAGCAGCAGCTCGACATGCCCTAGAAGTCATCAACCCAGCAGAGAACATTGAATCTGACAGACAAGCACCTTGCTCAAATCAAGTGAACTACCCAACATGATACAACTCTCCAAGTGCTACAAAAAGTGATGAAGGGATGGCCTGAGAGCATCAAGGACACACCTGTAGTCACGAGCATATTGGGCTACCAAGATGAATTGACAGCCTAAGATGGCATCTTGCACAAAGAAGATAAAGTCATCATCCCTAAGGAGGAGAGGGGAGATCCTGTATCCATGCAGCCATCAAGGAATTGGATTGAGCCTGAGAAAGGCAAGAGAAGTGCTCTACTGGCCAAAAATGAGCAATGAAATTAAAGACCACATAGGCCAGTGTAGTGCTTGTTTTGAGTACCAAATGAAACAAGCCAGGGAGTTGTTGATGATGCATGACATCCCAGACAAACCATGGATGAAGCTGGGAATAGACTGCTTTGCTATAGCAGGAACTAACTATCTTGTCACTGTAGACTACTATTCTGACTACTGGAAGTTAGACCAGCCGACTTCAATGACTACCAGTAAGGTTGTAGAATGCCTGAAAACACACTTCAGTCATTACTGCATTCTAAACACTGTGATGAGAGACACTGGCCCTCAGTTCACGAGTGAAAAATTCCACTTCACAAAGGATTGAGAAGCTCAACACTATATATCATCTCTCCACAATCCTCAGGCTGAGGTGGCAGTGAAAATCACCAAAAGAATCAAGAAATCAAACAAATCTAGCACAAGGCAATCTTCGAGTGGAGAAACACACTGACTGAAGGCATGGAAAGTAGTTCAGTCAAAAGACTAATGTCACGCCGCACCCAAACTACTCTTCCAATAGCAAAAAAGCTACTGAAACCAGAAGTAGTAACAGACATGAGTGAAAAAATGGTAGAAAGGCAAATTTCATTTTGACAAGACTGCCTAAACTGAGCTTTGGAGAGACAGTCAGGGTACAAACCTTCAATGCCCTCAGCAGGAGTCAGCCCACGTGACAACTTGGGACATGCATAGAGAAATTGTCACCTCAATAATATGTGGTGGAAATGAACGACCAAGTATACTGGCTCAACCATAGGCATATACACACAGCTAGCAAAGCTGTTCCTTCACAGCAATCGGCTGACCAGGAAGCTGGGATCCCATAAGCTGTCCTGAGTACAGATCTACCATCAATCCCAGAGGTCCATGGGTCCCCAACAAAAATGAAATAACAACAGCCACCTTGGCAACACCACGGAAATGACACTCTCCGGACAAGGAATGTCACCCAGACAAATGGCCAATGGCAATGTGCATGTGTACCGTTTAAGATACCTGCATGATTTAAAGGCTGTATATACAATGCAAATGCAGAGACTGACTAGTAGAACAAACAGTTAACAATTCATGAGAACAGTGAGTAACTTGGGTAACTCACAGTTACACATGATTGTGCATGCAAATGTGTCTTCTCTTTAGGAAAAGGAGGGATCTTCTTATGAAAAAGGGGATGTTTGGATTTTGAAATGCAACAATACTACATGTCCTGTCTGGCTTGCCTTAGTCATGTGACCTCTGCCATGAGTCAGTCTCTTCCCCCCCCCCCCCCCCCCCCCCCACCGCCGTCCCTAAACTGCCATTTTAGATCAGTTCAATAAAGACAGACTGTGAGAAAGCACTGCTGTCTTTAGAGCTCAGGAATACTGTACACTCTCCGCTACCAATCCTCACGCATGTGCAAATGAAAAAATGATTACAAGCTTAAGGCCAGGCCTTAAACTGGATTCCATTTTACATAACATCCAGGGGTGCGGGAGAGGTAATTTACAGGTACACCCAGCAATGAAACTCACTGAAACAATCTCAACACACACCTGAAAACAGCCATGTTCAGTGAGAGTTTTGTTTAGTCAACATCATAACAGAAAAATTAAACCTTTTCTTTGTCCTTAAAGGGAACGGGCATTTCTCTCTACAAGGACTGGCTGGTATAGTGGCTATTTTGGAATCATCCAACCTCTAATCTTCATTGGTTAATAGCAATGTCATTTAAAATGATTTATTGAAAATCGTGGCATATACATCGATCCAGTGCATAAGACAACCCCATCATGTTTTTGCTTATATTCAGCATATGCGTTGACCCATACTTTTCAGCCATGATATGCTATACTCGCATTAGTAGTCAGCCTCCATTTTCCATCCCCAAAATGTTTTTTTTACTTATCAGTACTTCATTGGCTGCAAGGGATCAAGCAGGCAGTATGGGCTGTGTTACAAAGATGCACGGGAGTTTAAGATGCCCACACGGAGCAGACCCCGCCTGGCAAACGACAAAGATGGTGACCACCCAGGTGGTCTCTTTTATACTTGGTGTATGAGTTGACCCCTTTTTTTCTGAGGGTTTTTTTTTTGAGGCTTCAAAGGTCGACTTGCATGCTGACATCTACGGTATATTGGTTGGCGAGTGCTTGTGAACAAATATCTTTATGGACCTGCCTCAGGCTGGGTATTTACAAATTCAAAATGCTGGACATTGGACAGACCTGCTGAAAGCTGGACTCTCCAGTACAAAAGCAGACAAATGGGCACCCTCTGGATGTCTGATGTTTCAATTTCCATTGCAGCGCAAGCAGAAGCCATCCAGGGTCAGGGTGCTGCAGTAGAAGCTCAGATTGAGGTTAGGCAATCTCAGTTTGCTGCACTCAAGCTCAGACTGCTGCTACCATAGCTGAGGATACCAGAGGTCAAAGGGCCTTGCAGCAGCCCAGCATTCTGTCCCCAACAGATTGTTGGGATCGCTGAAGCACTGCCTCAGGAGAGTGAAAGTGGCTCAGTAGGGCTGCCAACTATGATTTAAATGTATTCCTGGAGGTTTTTATCACTACTTGCCCCATGCTCTAGCCCTTAGTCGGCCAACACATCCGTCCTTGTGATGCACTGCCTTCCTACGCCAATTGGAAAGCAAAAAGACTCATTACCCAATTGGATGATGCTTGACTGTCAGCCAAACAACCTTTTCCCCCATTTTCAATATTTTTATATCTGGTAAAGAGAAATGTTCAAAGAAATTGACAAAAAACAAACTTTTTCAATGCTTTTTAAAAAATGTATTCTTTCAGGGGATGAGGGTGTCACTGCCCAGCCCAGTATTTGTTTCCCATCACTAATTGCCCTTGAGCTGGGTGGCTCAACGGGCAGCTAAGAGTAAACCTCGTTGCTGTGGGTCTGGCATTTCATGTAGGCCACACAAGGTAGGAACAGCAGATTTCCTTCTCTAAAGGACTTTAGTGAACTGGTTGGGTTTTTACAACAATTGATGATATCTTCATTTAACTTCAGATTTTTTTATCAATTAAATTTAAATTCATGTAGCTGCCATAGTGGGATTTGAACCAGTGACCCCAGAGGATTCGCCTAGGCTTCTGGATTATTACTCCAGTGATATTACCACTATGCCACCATCTCCCCAGAATTGGTCTTCAATTCCCAGAGACTCCAGGAGGGTTGGCAACCCTATGGCTCAGTGGGGCACACACCTGCAGCCCTGTCTCTGAGGGTGATCCTCCTGCTACTGCTGTGCCAGTATGTCTGCTATTGCCTATCAGCCAGCTAGTACAGACTGTTGGTGCCCATGCCAAGATGATGCAGTGCAAAGCTGGGCCTTCTAGGTCCAGAGCAACTCAAGGTAATCCTGCAAGGCCATCTACAGTCTCCCCTACTGAACATCAATTGCCTTCCACCAGCCATGCAGCAACCACTTGGGTAGCAATTGTAGGAGCACTAGGACAGGCAAAGCCAAATGGCAGAGCAAATTGTTGACTTGTGTTTGGAATATTGGATAGTTTGAGTTATAAATTTGGTTTGGAATGTTTGTTTGATCATGGCTTTTATTTCAGTATTGTGACCAAGAGGACACTGTGATGGTCATTATCAGGGTGAAGGTGAGATGTTGGGCTGTTGGTCAATGAAGAATTTGGATTGCATTCAGTGGTTTCACACAATCAAATGAGTCAGTCATGGATCTCGCATCCAGAAAGATCTGTCTTAGTTACCTCTTTCCTTCCATCGCCTCCCTTCCTCCTCTCCAGATGGTTGTAGTGCAGCTTGTGGTATAGTATGAAGGCGAGGTTGTACAGCATGCAGCACATCACCACTTGATATGAGCTCTGCTGAGAGCTGCAGGACTCCTCAGTGCGTTTCAGGCAGTTGAACCATTGCTTGAGCACTTCAATGGTCTGCTATGTCACGTTTTGTGTGGCAGAATGGCTTTTGTTGTACGCACATTGCTCTCGTGTGTGTGGGTTACACATTGGAATCATGAGCCGTGTCATCAAAGGAAAGCCATTGCTGCTCAGTAGCCTCCCTCACATTTTTCATGATGGCTCAATTGTAGCTGGTACAATGGACAGAATGAAGGCACAATGACTGCCACTAGGATCCCAACCATTGACCTACATGGTACACTGAGTATGGTCACTCAACAGTTAAACATTGAGGGAGTAGAATCCCTTTTGGTTGTGGTATACGTTGCCTACAAAGCAACATATGTGTGGTCAATGTCACTTTGCACCATGGGAAAGCCTGCAGTCCCTGCCATGCTGCATGCTCGCTCTGCCTGTTCCGCCACGCAGGCCCTGTGTATGTATTTGATCATTGTGCATCTGCTGGCTTTCCAGGTACTTTCTGTTCCTAATGGGCACTACAAGTTTTCGTATGTGTTTCCTGTTGTCACATTTTTACTTTAACATTTTCCTGGTTGGCTCAAAGTAAAAACAGAAGCAAATAGAACTGAAGGGGTAGAGAATCAAAGGAAAAATTATAATGAGACAAGTGAGCTTTTCTGAAATCCTTCTAAATGTTTTTTAAAAAGTTAAAGGATAAAAGTGAGCTAATAGAATTGCTCAAAATGCATTAAAAAAACTGACTCTTTTTCAGTAACTGAAATTTCTAATGTCCAAACTAAAGGCCAGAATTTTGCGGCCCCTCCTGCCGGTGAGATCTTCCGGTCCCGCTGAAGCCTTTTGAATGGTTTGCCACATTTTCCAGCCCCATCCATGCTGCAACAGGGCTTGAAAGTTCCACCCAAAGTTTCTAACAAAATATGGATATCTAAAGATTGTGTCATTTTTACAGCGATAGATCTTCTCACTGAAATGTATTTTAATATCTTGGTTAAAATTTTTATTTCAAGGCTTAGCCAGTCTCAAATCTAGGGCTGAATCTTCTGGCTGGCGTGTGGGTGGCAGAGTCCGCACACCAGCGCTTAAAATGTCGCGCAAGCGTCCCGACGTCAGTGCGCGGCATTGCGATATTTCGGTCAGCGGGTGCACTATGCAGCGGGACACGTACCCACCGTTAATTAAAGGCCTTGTTAAGGCCATTAACTCTCCAATCGACCAGGATTTTGAGGGGCCCGTGCGAACTTCGGCTTGGCGCACGGGCCCAATGGGCAGGCAGATAAGTGATTTTTTTTTTTACAAACCTCATCTGGTGGTGGGATGAGGTTTGATGTCGGATTTAAAAGTATTTAATAGAGGTTTTGTGTACTTCATTAACAAGTCCCATCTCGTGTGACATTTTCACATGAGGGGGACATGTTAATGAATTTTTTATTGTTCTATTTTTAATATTTGGCAGCCTTTCAGTGATCTCCCTGAGGCAGCACTTTCCCCCAGACCAGGTGAACAGGAGTTAACAACCACAAATGTGCTCTTTGAGCAAGAGAAGTTTTCAGGACAAACCAGCATGTACTAGTTGGTTTCTCTAAGTTAAAACTAAGAGCTGTTCTCTTTCCCCGTGAGGATTTTAAACTCTCAATGCTTTATTTCTGATACTTTACATATTTGAAATATGAATAATTGTTTTTCTAGTATAAACTGCTTAGCTTTTACCTCACAAGCTAACAGGTAGGAACACGGCAGCTAGTTGTGGAATCGGAGAACTAGACTGCACAGGGACCATTTGGTCCAAGGTGTTTATTCCAGCTCCTTCGAGCAGCCAGCCAATAGGTCCCTATCCACTGCTGTTTTCCCAGAGCCTGACCAACTCTTTTTTTTTTTTTCAAGCGTTTTTCCATTCCCCTTTCGAAAGTTATGACTGAAACTGTTTCCAAGACTTCTTCAGTTAGTGTATTCCATTTCATCATAATTCACAAGGTAAAAACATTTCTCCACCTGGATTTTTGGCTGTTTATTTTATATCTGTCTCCTCTGGTTACTAATATTCCTGCCCCTGCAAACCGTTTTGCTCCACCTGCTCTATCAAAATCCTTCATATTTTTGAGCATCCATATTAAAGCTCCCATTAATCTTCTCTGCTCTAATGAGAACAATCTCAGCTTCTCAACTGAGATTGCAACAACAGAAATTGCGAGCACCTCTCAGCAGGTCAGGTAGCGTCCACAGAGAGAGAAACATTGAACATTTCAAGATGAATGATTTCTTATCATAATCTGCTGAGTGTTTCCAGCATTTCCTGTTTTTATTTTAGATTTGCAGCATCTGCAATATTTTGCTTTTGTCCGACTTCTCTAGTCTCGCCATCTAGTCCCTCATTCCTGGAACCATTCTAGTCTTCTGCACCATCTTTCCTAAAGTGTGGTACCAAGAATTGGCCTGTCCAGCGATTTTATAAATGTCTACCATAACTTCCTCATTTTTTGTGATGGTCTGAAAGGCCAGTTAAGGTCTCATTCTTCTAGATCACCTTACCCTGGAGGCTGCCAGAACCTTACCTATACTCTAGTGCACACTTCCCAAGATGTTCCCTACTTCCCAATTACCTCTCACCCCCATCCCTCCCACTTCCTCAACCCTGCAATGATGCCAAAACTGCTAGGTTACTCCTGTCCCTCAGCCAATTCTCCAAGAACTGCTCTCCACAGTGCTCCCAGATCACAGGACCCACTATCTCCCCCTCAGAGTAGTACTAGACTCTGAACTTGCCTAAACCTGCTCCTGCCATCACCACGGGCACCCCCACCTCCCAAAAAAAAACTTTTCTGCACCCCCAGAAATTCAATTATACATATATATGTTAAAGTACAAAATTTGACCTCACACTGGTAACATGCTGCAATTATCAAATAACCACATGAATATAGTGATTTATTAGGAGTTCCTCTGTAAATGACCTCAGATATAAATTGAAATGCTCGGCTTTACATAATTTTTTTTGTTCTGCATATTATATAAAAGCAAGTTCAAATTGCCTTGGCTGATTCTAATAATGAATTCATTCCAAGGGTCTTTTGTTGCCCTCCCTACTCCATTAGGGAGGGCTTTCAGACCATCACAAAAAGCAAGTCCTGGCCTGTTTCATGATTAGCCCGATTCGCTGTCAATTATGTGGCAGTTGCTGACACAAGTACATCCTGGGAGCCAAGGCCAACTGCCTGATTGAATCACTGCAGCAGAGTGTGAGTGGTATAAGAAACCCTATGAGTTCGAGACTGGATTCTTGCACTGGCGCAGGCTGCTGATAAAGTTTAACGAAGGTGTTTCCCAGACAGAACAGTGAACAGTATCTTTCAGAACAATGTTTTTTTAATATCTTTAATCATGTACGGAAGTTATTTCCTGTAGTAAATCCTCTGCAGCAAAATGGATAAGAAAGATTTGTAGGGCAGAAATTCAATTAATAAAATCTGGAATTGAAAGCTAGTCTCAGTAATGGTGACCATGAAACTACCATCAATTGCCGTAAAAACCCATCTGGTTCACCAATATCCTTTAGGGAAGGAAATCTGCCATCCTTACCTGGTCTGGCCTACATGTGATTCCAAATCGACAGCAATGTGGTTGACTCTAAAATATCCTTTGAAAATGGCCAGTAGACCACTCAGCTTAAGGGCAATTAGGGATGGGCAACAAATGCTGGCCTTGCCAGCGATGCCCACATTCCATGAAAGAATTTTTTAAAAATTTGCTAGTTTGTCCTCGCTAGCCCTGTTTTGTTTTAAAAATTGTCCTTTGGTAACACTGGAGAGACATGCATTTATTGCCTTTAACTTGTAGTCCCAAAAATATTAAGAGTCAATCACAGTTCGAAGAACTGGAATCACCTATATGTCCAGTACAACAGTAAGTATGACAGGTGTCCTTCCCTGAAGGACATAGTAAACCAGTGGGGGGTTTTAACAGCAATCCGAGAGCTTTCAAATTGTGCTTACCCACAAGTTATTGATGAATTTAATTTCCCGATGTGGCATTGTAGGTTTTGAACTTGCGACCGCTTGAGTTTCTGGTCCAGTTCTTTAATTACTAGGTTCAGTATCTTCAGTATCTGCTCCCATACTGCCTAGACCCAAGAGCCTTTCAAGTGGCATGTTGCCAAATGAGTTCAGTTATGATTTGTTGCTCTTTGTTTGAAATTTGAGCTAATTAGTGAAAGTATGACACTGAAATGTAGGTGTATGATAAATGCTGTAAATTGTATGGATATAATGAGATTTTAAATCCACTCAAATAAATAGATTGTGCTGCTCAACTTCAAATGATCGGGCCTGATGAATTTATACAGACAATGGCAATCTGTCTGTCTACTGAAAGTCCCTAATTCAAACTCTGTTGGTTGTCTGTAGTATACATTAGGAGTGAAAGAAAAATCGATAGCAGCCTTGGAACAAACAGCCCACGAAAACCAGCAACAGCTGCTTGATGACGAAAAGCAATTCACGCAAAATAAAATCGCCATTGAAAATTTGATGGTGGAAAGTCAGAGTAGGAGAACAGAGGCATTGTTACGGTACTTTAGGAGTGGTAGTCATTTGTTGAATTGAGTAATTGTTTAAAAACTATTGAATGAGTGGGAGCTTACATGATTTAAAACTGACAACACTCTGTAATGTAGCACACAGAAGAGATTAGATGGATTTTTGATCTACACTGGAATCAAGGGTTATGGGGGATAGGCAGGAAAGTGGAGTTAAGGCCAAAATCACATCAGCCATGATCATATTGGCAGGCTCGATGGGCTAAATGGGCTACACTTGACCCTATTTCTTATGATATGATTTAGCCTGCAGTTGTCAGTCATTTTTTCACTCATTATTTTTGTGTTGCTCTTTTAGTTTCCGACACCTTTACTTTCTCTCTGACTCCCAATGGGTGGCTTGCACACTCTCCCTTATTGTCATACCTACCTGTTTCTTCAAGGGAGCTGATGCCTCCTCAGCTGCTCCCTTTGGTGCCACTCCCACCACCTCCACTCCCCCCACCCAAACTCCCCCCTCCACCTCCACCAACACCACCCCCCCCCCCCCCCACCTCACTCTGAGGGGTGTCTGGTTAAACTTGGAGGCAGAAGAAGAATGACAGGATGAACAGGGGAGGGAGGCTGTCGGGAAGAACAGGGGAGGGAGGCTGTCGGGAAGAACAGGGGAGGGAGGCTGTCGGGAAGAACAGGGGAGGGAGGCTGTCGGGAAGAACAGGGGAGGGAGGCTGTCGGGAAGAACAGGGGAGGGAGGCTGTCGGGAAGAACAGGGGAGGGAGGCTGTCGGGAAGAACAGGGGAGGGAGGCTGTCGGGAAGAACAGGGGAGGGAGGCTGTCGGGAAGAACAGGGGAGGGAGGCTGTCGGGAAGAACAGGGGAGGGAGGCTGTCGGGAAGAACAGGGGAGGGAGGCTGTCGGGATGAATAGGGAAGCAAAGAGCGAGAGTCTATCTGGACTAAACCTGGAAGTGAATTCCTCTGTCTCACAACTGTGTTGTGAAGTTTCTCCTGTCCTCTGTTCTAAATCTCCTGTATTTAATTTTGTAGCCATGACCCCTCCTTCCAGATCCTTCAGTCTGGAATTTTACTTCCAGGTCAGGAGCGCAGAGTCAGGATGTTTCCCTGCTCTGCAGACCCAAACCAGGAGGAAGTACCCCTTCAGGTTTATATTCTGGGGAGGCCTGGGCTTCTGGGAGTTGTGGTGGGTTACCCCGGAAACAGTGCAGAGACTGCTGGATGAAAGATCTGCCTCAGTGCACCAGCACTTTGTTGCAGCTGTTTTAAACAAAAAAGCAAAAGAAACCGCCCTCCAGTCTTCATCTCTCACACCCCCACTCTCTCCCCATGCCTCCTTCATGCCAACTTATGCCCCCTACCCACCCCCATAGCCCTTTATAGCCCCTATGTCAACTTAATGCCAAACTACATCAACCCATGCACCCCCATCCATCCTTACACCTACCTAGCCAACTCACCCGGAATCCATCAGGGGAAGACCTCAAGGCCCATGCTGAGATGCGATTAAATAGAGTTCTTAAGTGCCTAGTGAAGAATTCACTATTTAAAAAAAAAACACTCCCATTGATAAAAACTCATTTGCTATATTTAACTTCCTTTAATCCTTTATAAGAACAAGCACTGAAATTAATAGTTCTACTTAAGACTCAATAACCACTTGGAGCTGTTAATCAAACTGCGAAATGGTAGGTACTGTACTCTGATGTACTCAGTCATGCAGCGCTAATCCGGTAATGATGGTCTGGCTTATGTCAATAGGTAGAGTGAAATAGTAAGCTTTCTTTTTAATACTGCAGACGGTTTTTTTGAAATATTTCAAGGGCACAAGTTGAAATGCCTTGACAGGTTGTTGATTATTTTGAACAGTTCCAATGAGTTTATGTACATTCATGTCTAATTTTAACAATCCCAAAGGGCAGCTTACCTTTCCAATAGGGTGTCCCGGGACCATATCCAAAGGGGCATCCTTCCTCTCCAAAATAATACTGTCCCTATCCAAGCGGCGCCACAAAGTTTAGACCTCCTCCTACCAGGTCTCATCTGGCACACATTGTATTTCCCAGTCCTAGTTGATGAAAATCAGACATGACTGGAGGCAGCTGCTGTTTCATATGGGCAATATATGCAATTTGGAACCCACCCTCATTCATCCCTCTGCAAAAATAGTAGGTGCTGTGTTTGAAGGCATGGCCTCAGGATTTGGGCCTCTGGAGCCATTTTCACAGCTCCAAAATAAGAGTCATGTTGGACTTGAAACTTAAACCAAGTTTCCCTCTCCACAGATGCTGCCAAAACTGCTGAGCTTTTCCAGCAATTTCAGTTTTTATTTTATGGTATTGAATTTACTTGCTCCTTTTTAACCCCTCCATCTGCCTCCTTTTGCAGTCTCCTTTGGTCTTTAAAGGCATTCATCATTAACTGTATCTCCTGTTTTAGTAACATCTGCAAATTTTAACACAACTCTTTCTGGGTCCATATCCAAATCATTGATGTATACAGTGAAAACAGGGGAGTTGGATTCACCTGGACCCCAGTACCCACTTCCAAACACTCTGAGAAAACTATCCTCAATACCTCCCTTCATTTCTCTCTTTTTTATCTCACTGTAATCCAGTTTGCTATTTCATATCCCTTAATCATCTTCACTAATCTGTATCTTGCCAAAGCTCTCCAGAAGTCCATGTAAATTACATCCTCTGCATTTCCCCATGATGTTCCTTCAAAGAATTCTGTCAGGTTTGCCAAGGACGATGGTCCTTTTCAAAATCAATGCTGGGTATTTCTAACTCTATCTTTTATCTAGATAAGTGATAATTTCATTGTCAAAGGCTAAACTTTTCCCTATCCCAAATGTTAAAGCTAATTGGTCTGTGATTCCCTGAATTAGCTCTGTCTTTTTATAAATGAATACTATGTTGATCATTCTCCAATCCTACAACTCACATCCACACACTATAGAACCTGAAGTACAACTTCTGGGGTCTTCTACCTCTTCACCTCTCAGTTGACCTCAGGATCTTTATGCCTTCTGGACCTGGCACTTTGTTTCCCTTTAACTTCAGTTAAAATTTTCTTTTCACCCATAAGAACCTGGGAGAAGGAAGGGCAATGGGACTAATTGGACAACTCCTTCACTGGGTCAATACACAGAATGGCTTCCTCTTGTGCTGTATGTATAATTCAATAAGATACTTTATAAGTGATGTTAACATTTTAATATGTTCTTCTAGGGCGGAAGACAATACGAAAGATAAATTTCGTACAATAGCTGAAATAGACAAAACTGCTGAGGAAGTGCAAAGGCTTAAAAGGTGTGTAACATTTATTTTAAATGTCGAAGTATGATATAAACTGTGTTGCATAACTATACCATGTAAAAGCTGCTCCTGAGTATTTATCAAAAGGCCTAATGTTGAGGTGTAACAACACATTAATTTAAGTGTAGCTCAGTGGTACCACTCTTGCTTCTGAGTCAGGATGGGGTGAGGCCATAGAGGGATTTGAAAACAAGGATGAATATTTGAAAATAGAGGCGTTGTTTAACCAGGAGTCAATATAGGTCAGCGAGCAACAGGATGAGAGGTGAACACAACACAAGAATTAGGAGCAGGAGTAGGCCATTCAGCCTCTCAGGCCTGCTCCCCCATTTGATAAGATTATGGGTGGGATCGTCCCAGATTTGCTTTAAGTGTGGCAGCGGGTGTGAAAAACGTTGTTTTACCCACCAGCCGCAGTCACCACATCATCCCATTCCTGGCAAGTCCTGCCTCATCAAAAACGCATTCATGGGAAACATGCTGGATCGCTGACGGGGTGGCCTCTGATTCACCCGCCCACCGTCAACTCAGGCCTTCAATAACCTGGGCACTCCTGCACAGAGCTAGCACTCTAAGCTCTTGAGACTCTCTAAGCACTCTTGAAAGCTGCTAGAAAGTCATGGCTGCCAAGGGAGGAAACATGCTACCCCAAATTTAACAATGCCTCACTTGGGCACCTGCTGGACACAGTGGAGGCCCACCGTGAAGATCTCTACCCCTGCTTTGGGCGAGGACCAGCAAGCAAGAACACCAGTCCAGCATGGGAGATGGTGGCAGTGATGGTCAGTGCCAACACCCTGAGAGGGCAGCCACTCAGTGCCGAAAGAGGATGAATGATCTCCTCTATTCTGCCAGTGTAAGTCACTCCACTCACAATCTCAACTCTCACACTCACAAACCCATCACACATTCGCAGGGCTCTCACTGTCAGTTCAAAGGATATCATCATTCACTTTCTCTCAGACACCTTCATCTGCCCTGCGGATGTGTCCTCATCCATGTCACCACTCAGTACCCACACATGCCAGACATCCTTATTATCTGGCCTGGCAGGCATCCTGCTTATACTTTCTCCATCTCTATTCATACAGGACAAGCTGGCATACAACAAAAGGGAGACTGGTGAAGGAATGCCCAACATCAGGGTCCTCACAGACTTTGCAAACAGAGCCATCTAGCTGGCCGGCGAGGATCTGGACCACTCCTGTGACGGTGAAGTTGGCAGCGCCCAACCAAGTGAGGATCCAGCAGTGCAACATCCATCAGACAACCAAGGTGTGAGTGAGTTCCCCGGTTACGCAATCCCCTGCAATGCATTAATTATCTTTTCTCAGGCACATCTGGGAAGCTGGCAAGGGGGTCCACAAGCCAGCACCTCGATTCAAGCCCCAAAGACACCTCTGAAGAAATATCTGATGACACCCGAGTTGAAGTCTCGTCACAGCACTTACCCACACCCTTCACCAGCGCAGAGACACACACCTCAGTGGGACCTAGTTCTAAAATAGCCTCAGGGTCACAATCTGGTGACCACACTGCACTGTCTAAATTACAGCTGGTGGTAACAGAGACTTCCCAGGTTTCTGGCACTCAGAGGACTGCTGGAGCCAAGAAACTTGGCTGAGCCCAAGTCAGATGATGAGCCTCTGCACTCGGTCATACCTCAGTTTCTGGAGCTGCAAAGGCAAGCTTGGGAACATCAGGAAAGGATGTCCGCTGCAATCCTCAGATTGGAAGGCACGATAGAGGAGTTTGTCCACCTGCACTCTGAGGTGATAGCACCGGTATGCCAATGCACCGAGTTCAGCACTGGTAGGATGGTGGCAGCCATGGAGACCTTGGTCCAGGATATCAGTCCTGCTCTGCTGCGTGGGCTCAACTCCACCGCTGATGTCATAGCTGGCCTCCAACTGTGTCAATGCGAGAGGGATGCAGGGCAGCTTGATCTCACTCCAGCTTCCCCTTCTGAAGGAGTCAGCCAAGGGCCCTTGGGCACCCACAGGGAGGAGGATCAGCAGGTGCACACCCCCTAGGCCCATCCATCTAGGTGACCCTGGGAATGTCCAGCCCACCTGAATCCCTTCTTCCTGTGACCCCAGCAGCGCCAGCTCCACAGACCGAGGAGGGTACCACTGCCACACAGCAGGACCCCGCAAGCAGGACGGGGCCCTCCATGTCTCGGCCCTCCAGAGGACGCCCGCCAAGGTAATCATAGACAGGGCGTAGCAGTCAGCAGGCTGCCTCCACCTCCACTGTGGATGTCTGGGGAACACCCCGGGCAGGGTTAGGAAGGTTAAGAAAATATAACTCTTTCGAGTACAAGCACGTTTCCATCTGTTTCAGATGAAGTTAGAATAGTTTGCCATTGTGAGATTTGAACTCTTGATCTTTGGGTTACAAGCCCAGTACCATAACCACTTGGCTATCATACCAGAACTCAGTTAAGAAAATGTAACTCTTTTCGAGTACAAACATGTTTCCATCTGTTTCAGATGAAGTTACATTGTTTCATAGTTTACCATAGTGAGATTTGAACTCTTGATACTCTTTCGAGCACAAACCCGTTTCCATCTGTTTCAGATGAAGTTACATTGTTTCACAGTTTTGCCATCGTGAGATTTGAACTCTTGATCTTGGGGTTACAAGCCCAGTACCATAACCACTTGGCTATTTAGGCCAAGCTTAAGGAAAAGTAACTCTTTCGAGTACAAACCCGTTTCCATCTGTTTCAGATGAAGTTACATTGTTTCATAGTTTGCCATTGTGAGATTTGAACTCTTGATCTTGGGGTTACAAACCCAGTACCATAACCACTTCGCTATTTAGGCCAAGCTATGAAACATTGAACTCTTGATCTTGGGGTTACAAACCCAGTACCATAACCACTTGGCTAAACATTGAACTCTTGATCTTGGGGTTACAAACCCAGTATCATAACCACTTGGCTATTTAGGCCAAGCTATGTAACTCTTTCGAGTACAAACCCATTTCCATCTGTTTCAGATGAAGTTACATTGTTTCATAGTTTGCCATTGTGAGATTTGAACTCTTGATCTTGGGGTTACAAACCCAGTACCATAACCACTTGGCTATTTAGGCCAAGCATTAAGAAGATGTAACTCTTTCGATTACAAACCCATTTCCATCTGTTTCAGATGAAGTTACATTGTTTCATAGTTTGCCATTGTGAGATTTGAACTCTTGATCTTGGGATTATAAACCCAGTACCATAACCACTTGGCTATTTAGGCCAAGCTTAATGAAAAGTAACTCTTTCGAGTACAAACACGTTTCCATCTGTTTTTTCAGATGAAGTTACATTGTTTCATAGTTTGCCATTGTGAGATTTGAACTCTTGATCTTACAAACCCAGTACCATAACCACTTGGCTATTTAGGCCAAGCTTAAGGAAAAGTAACTTTCGAGTACAAACGTGTTTCCATCTGTTTCAGATGAAGTTACATTGTTTCATAGGTTGCCATTGTGAGATTTGAACTCTTGATACTCTTTCGAGCACAAACCTGTTTCCATCTGTTTCAGATGAAGTTACATTGTTTCGCCATTGTGAGATTTGAACTCTTGATCTTGGGGTTACAAACCTAGTACCATAACCACTTGGCTATTTAGGCCAAGCTTAAGGAAAAGTAACTCTTTTGAGTAAACATGTTCCCATCTGTTTTTCAGATGAAGTTACATTGTTTCATAGTTCGTCATTGTGAGATTTGAACTCTTGATCTTGGGTTTACAAGCCCAGTACCATAACCACTTGGCTATTTAGGCCAAGCTTAAGGAAAAGTAGTTGCACAGCCTGGTCATGGGTGTTAAGCACTTGTACATAATGTTCACTATTGTAAGTAAACTCCCAAGAATGTCTCCTTGTCAATGGCTCCTTGTTCTGATGGGCAGGGTTCGTGTCACTCACATATGAAACTTTTCTGCAGAAGATAAAGGCAGGTGTCTCAGTCCAGGGCCTATTCCCCATGCAATATGTAACGTTCAGAGCAAAGTGATGGTCCGGCTTCACACCCACTGGACACATCACTGATGCCTGCACCTCGGTGGTGCTTGTCATTGCTGCCAGAATGTAGTGGGCAGGTGTCACAGAGTTCCATCATTCTCTGTGTGTGCTCTCAGCACCTTTTAAGATGGGGCTGGCCCTCATCTCTTCAGCATTTGTGTCCAGTGACTCTGTGCTCCTGAAGGGCTCAGGTGCTGAAGACAGACAAAGGATCAGATGCATTAAAAGTTTCATGGTTGCATCTCTGTGATATGACCCTGATCACAGAGCATAAGCGAGCTGCCCTCAGCCAGATAGGGGTCAAACGTTCACAGAGGCTATGTGAAGACCTATGGCATGTCCTCACTGCATGTTGTCATCATACTTCTGGAATCTAGCTAATATTAGACCTCCGCTCCATGGCTCCATGACATGAGCTTGAGCACTGAGGTTATGTGTGCTGCCATCAGTCACACAGGAGTCAAATGTTCCCAGATGCAAGGTGACTGTCCTCATTGCATCTCGTCATCATCCTCCATGAATCTTGTGGCTATGAGGGCTTCCTGAGCGTCTGCCTCATCTGGCCAGTGTGATGGGACTGTCAAGGCATCAGAACCTAATTTTCAAGATGCCTTTTGTTTGCTGCACCAAAACCTGAGTTATGACATGAGCCTCGTTATAGCATCGCTCTGCTGCAGTCTGAGGCTGCCGCACGAACATCATCAGCCACAGCCTCTGTGGGCAACACTTGTCCCTGAGGAGCCAACCCTGCAGCCTATCTGAACCCTGGAAGATGTCAGGGAACTGAGACCTGCTAAGGATGTAGGAGTTATGGATTCTCCCTGGAAATCATGCGCAGACCTGTAGGATGCGTTTGTGGTGGCCACACACCAGCTGAACATTCAGCGAGTGGAACTACTTGCATTCGACATAGTTGACTGCTTGTTGCCATGGAGATCTAAGTGCTAAGTGAGTGCAGTAAATGGAACCCTGCACCTGTGGAAAACCAGAGATCTGTGCATATCCCAGCACTCTTGCTCCCTGGATTTCCTGATCCCAGGTGAAATACTCAAAGTTCTGTGCCTTTGCGAAGGTGGCGTCCTTGACCTAGCTACACTTGTGTGTGGAGGCTTGCGAGATCCAGCACAGGTCACCTGTGGAGCCCTGGAAGAAGCCACTGGCGTACAAATTGAGCGCCTCAGTCACTTTCACGGACACTGTCAGTGGATGTCCTCCATGTCCCCGTGGTGCCAAATCCTGCAGCAGGTGGCGTATACGACCGACCAGTTCCCTAGACCTGCAGTCTTCAGTGACACTGGTTCTCAATCATCAGCAGGAATGATGAGCGCTGTCTATAGACCCTGTGCTTATGAGTGATGGTTTATTGTGGATCTTCTGCTGCGTGTGCAGCAGGCCCTGCCACCCCTTCATCTAGAGGGAGATGCTCTGCTCTTTACTGAGCCAGCTGCTTCTTCTTCACTGCTCCCTGTAAGCCATGAGGCATTCTGCTAAATCAACAGGTACCATGATCCTGATAAAAGCAAAATACTGCAGATGTGAGAAATATGAAATAAAAACAGAAAATGCTGGAAAAACCCAACAAGTCTCTCAGCATCTGTGGAGAGAGAAACAGAATTAATGTTTTGAGTCCACACAGCTCCTCTTCAAAACTGCTCTGAAGAGTCATGTGACTCAATGTTAACTCTATTTCTCTCTCCATGATCCTGATGTTCTCCTGCAGAATCGAAGAGAGAGAGACACATGGGTTAGCTTAGGTGTCCTAAGACCCTCTCTTGGTTAAGTGTGAAGGCCCCTTCACACATGCAGGAGAGTGTTGGCAATCACTTGGATGGCCAGTGTGTAGTGCGCTGCTTGGCTGTCCAAAGCCCCACCCACCTCCGCCCCACTCCACCCGCCGATTGGTGGCAGTTTGCCCACTGGACTGCCTGATGTACTCTCAGCTCAGGCATTCTCTTAACCCACACTGCAAGGCTGCACTGTCAGTTTGATCCATGAGGGATACTGGTCCAAACCTTAATAAAGACATTGCAAGGGGCTGTGAGCGCCTCCACCAGTGACTGTGCCATGACCACCTTTCACAAGAGGATTCTACAACGTGCCCAGTCAGACAATTGCTCTGCTGCCCCCTAAAATGCACATTAATTTGTAGTCTGCGCCCAAGGGGTGAAAAGTTCTGCAGCATTTATTAGCAATTCATGCTTTTGTGTTGCTTGAGTGGGCAGAAAAGCTTCAGAGGCCCGACTCGGAGCTTGTCAATGGAGCTGGTCTCAGCTGTGGAAGAATATTCACTTTTGACAAGCTTTCCCTCACACCCTTTCCCCACATCCCCGCAGCATATGCTTGTGTACTTCCTTCAGTCAGTGCTGCCTTGCCACCAGCCCCCCACACCCCCAACCCTGACCTGCATTGGACCCCTTGCCCTGGCACCTCCATTGAAAGCCAGGCTGGGAAAAAAAGGACTTAACTGTGCCGCCCACGAATGTGCGGCACATCTTCCTTGATGTCCTATGGGTGCTGCCTGTGAGCACTGCGCATGAAGCATGTCATTCTGAAGTCATACTGACATGGGCATTAAATTTGATGTGGGGAGATGATTCTGGTGAGCAGGGCTTATAATTAGATGCTAAAGTATTGAAATTAGGTTCCTGATGTGCAGCGGTGGCGAATGTGACTCACTGAGCGGATGATCACAAACTGGTTTCACGATGGCGTGAAACCAACATTTGGCCTTCTCATCATATTGCCCACACCCCCCTGCCTGCCATGATGCCCAGTGCCAGCAGGAGCGGACGATTCAGCCCTATGGCTGATCTGCTTGTGACTCTACTTCGCCTTCCTGTCTGACCTCCCCAACCTTCCCTCCACCCCCCATAACTCTTGACTCCCTTGTCAATTAAAAGTCTATTTACCTTAGCCTTAAATATATTCAATGACCCAACCTGCACTGCTCACAGAGGAAGAGAATTCCACAGACTAACGACCTTCTGAGAGAAAAATGCTTCCTCAATTCCTTCTTAATGGGAGATTCCTAATGTTTAAACTGTGTCCCCTGGTTCTAGATTCCTCACAAGGAGGAACATCCTCTCAAGCCCACTCAGAATCTTATGTTTCAGTAAGATCACCTCACATTCTTCTAAACTCCAATGGATACAGGCCCAACCTGCTCAACCTTTCTGCATAAGATAACGTCTGCATTCCAGGAATCAATCAAGTGAACCTTCTCTGAACTGATTTTGGTGCAGTTATATTCCTCCATAAGTGAGGACATCAAAACTGTACACAGTAATATAGATGCAGTCTCACTGACGCCCTGTACAACTGCAGCAATACTTCCCTACTTTTATGCTTGATTCCCCTTGCAGTAAATGCCAACATTCATTTGCCTTCCTAATCACTTGCTGTACCTGCATACTAACTTTTTGTGATCCACGTACCAGGACATTCAGATCCCTCTGTACAGTTGAGCTCTGCCGTCTCTCTCTATTCAATTAATATACTGCTTTCTAATCTTCCTGCCAAAGTGAACAAGTTCAAGCTTTCTCACTTTGTACTCCATCTGCCAATTTTTTGCCCACTCACATAACCTATCTATATCCCTTTTCAGACACTCTATCTCCTCATGTCCTCTTGACAACTTACTTTCCTGCCTATCTTTGTGTCATCAGCAAATTTAGCTCCCATACTTTCATCCAGGTCATTGATATCGATTGTAAATAGTTGTGCACTGATCCCTGTGGCACTGTACTAGTAACAGCTTGACAATCCGAAAAAGACCCATTTTCAAACAGAAACTTGGGGAGGCTAAGGGCATGGGCAATGGTGTTTTGGATGACCTCATGTTTACCAAGTGTGGGACATGGGAGACCAGCCATGAGTGCATTGGACTGGTCAAGTTTAAAGCTAACAAAGGATGAGGAATTCAGCAGCAGATGAGTTGAGGCAGGCCTGGTGCCAGGCAATGTTACAGAAGTGGAAATAGCCTGAGAGGATGGTGGAGGCAGATTCAATCGTGGATTTCAAAAGGTAATAGGAAAATTATCTGAGGATGAAAAGATTTGCATGACTACAGGAAAGAATGGAATAGTGGGACTAGCTCAATTGCCCTTGCAGAGAGCTTGCATGAGCCCAAAAGGCCGAATGGCCTCCTTCTGTGCTGTAACTGTTCCATGATTTTATGAGCTAAGTAAGACATTGTTGGCCAACTGTGTGGAGTCATCTCTCTCCACTGCTTAGCTGCTGAGTTCCTTTGCTGTGGCCACCACCTTGTCACTGGTATGTGATCTTATAATCCGGCAAAAATATATCAGAGCATTTTGTCAGAGATACGGGCAGCCTCCCTGTTCCTTCAATGACCTTTACATCAACATAAATACTGTCCTTTTTTTTTGTATTTCTGGTTTAGTAGTAAAAGAAAGACTTGCATTTCTATGGTGCCTTTAACAACCTCATGATGCCCCAAAGTCCTTTATAGCCAATGAAATACTTTTTGAAGTGAAGTCACTTATTGTAATGTAGGAAATGAGGCAGCCAATTTGGACACATCAAGCTCCCAAAAACAGCAGTGTGACAATGACCAGATAACTCGTTTTCATGACATTTGCTCAGAGATAAATATTGGTCAGGACACTGGGGAGATGTCTCTCCTGATCTTCGAATAATCTTTTATGTGATCCTTTCTGTTCAACCTGATAAAGTAGACAGTTTATCAGCAAACTACATCAACTTTTTCAACCTTTGACATTAAATCTAGTTTTACCCATGTATTTTCTTCCTTGCATTTCAAAGCGTAACTATCTTGCTCTAATATTTAACTACACCACCATGTTCATTCACATGTGTTTTAGCTACCACTCTGGATCTGAACGCAACACTTCCATTTCTTATTTCTCTCTCTTTTCCACCTTCCTCTTTGTGGTTCCCTACCATCATGCCTCCTTTGCCTTCAGGTACTCTACCCTCATGAACCACAATCCTTCAATGTTCACCGTGTTTCCTCATCTCTTGACGCCATTACAGGCTTTATTCCCTCCTAAATCACCCCACTTCTTTTATCTGTGCTTTTCTTGGCATCCTCCAAGGGGCCCTCAAGGCACTTTATTGTCTCCTAATGGGCAACAGCCCCAATTAGCCCATTCTACTTTCTCCCTGCGCTTCCCACCCTGCAAGCCTGACCAGGGCTAATTTACCAACTTCTTTTTGGACCCTCTCATAATCCCATCTCTGACTCCACAGTCTCTGCTAGTAAATTGGCTATTACTGATCATTTCCTTTCTATTACTCTTGATCCATATTCTCCTTTCCCCTATTAACATCACTTCTTTCTGTGTCTGTCCCTGGAGAAACCTCACCCTTGAGTCTCTCATCATTCCAATAATCTAACCTTTGGTCTATAATTCATCTTAAAATTTCTCCAGCTACTGATTTACTAAATCTCACACTCTCTGCCACCTTTAATGCCCTTGCCCTCTTAAGAACTTTTATTCTGTCTCACTCTAATCATTCCCCAGGTATACACCTCACCTTCAGCCCTTTAAGTCCAGGGATGAAGATTTGAATGTCTGGTGAAAAATTGGTTTAACTATCCATTGCCTGATCAGATCTCTTTGGAAGAGTCAATTACTAGGGAACATAGATTTAAGGTGAGAGGAGAAAACTTTAGAGGAGATGTGCAGGGCAAGTTTTTTACCAGGGAACGTAGATTTAAGGTGAGAGGAGAAAACTTTAGAGGAGATGTGCAGGGCAAGTTTTTTATGCAGAGGGTAGTGAGTGTCTGGAATTCGCTGCCAGAGGAGATGGTGGAAGCAGGTACAATAGTGGTGTTTAAGAGGCAGCTTGACAAATACATGAATAGGATGGGAATAGAGGGATACGGACCGCGGAAGTGCAAAATGTTTTAGTTTGACAGGCAATTTGATCGGCGCAGGCTTGGAGGGCCAAAGGACCTGTTCCTGTGCTGTACTTTTCTTTGTCCAATGAAAGACCAGACCACTTAAAGTATTATTGGATCATGCTCACCATCACCAAAATGGCTCATTATTCAAAGATCATCAGAAATGCAAAGTTAGTCCTGGCTTCTCTTCACCCCAAACTATCTTCTAAGGCATTGTCTCCTGCCTCCTTCACCTTCACCTCCAGCAGTAAGCATGAGGAGTGCAAAGATCGAGATAATACATTCAGCTGCCTCTGCCATTTCCCTCCCTTCCCCTATCCTTCAGGACAGATGTCCCCAAATGTTTCCCCTGCTCTACCCCTGAACTCCTGTCTTTCTCTGGATTCTGTTCCATCTCTTACAGTCCTCTCTGACTTGTCGATGAGATGCACTTTCTCCTCCCTCATTCCTATTCTGACCCAGCTGAATGCTATTGGTACTACACCCACTCAAGGACTCTGAGTGGGTATCTAGGCACAGGTTGAGTGATGGCGAGAGGGGGATTGCAGGGTGGGGGCTGTGGGGGAGGGGGTGGAGACGGGTGAGCAGCAAAGGCAGGGGCATGACTCTCAGTGGGGCCCCCCTTCCCGATGCCAGGTCCCTCAGTCAGGTACTGAGTGCTTTTAAATGAGGGCCTGTCTGGTTTACTATAAAAAATGTGGTATAGAAATGAAAGTCGTTGTTGTCTTATCTACAAGATGCCGACTCCAACAGTCTAACACTCCCTCAGTACTGCACTGGAGTCTCAGCCTAGATTATTTGCTCAAATCGCTGGAGTGGCCTTCTGACTCTGAGGCAAGATGTTAACATATCAACCAGGTATTTTTGGTGATCGCAATTGTTACACAATTTGCTTCATATGGTGTTTTTTTTTAAATATTGTGCAGCTTCATTGAAAAACAGCAACAGGAGCTGAATTATTGTATTGCTGCTAAGAACTTTTTTGAAGAACTAGCACCTGAGGAATGGAAGGAGAAGAAAAGGAAAGAAAAAATGGTTGCTAATAATAATAAAAACAACGGAAAGGAAGCCGTTCCCTCCAAACCACTTCCTCCAAGAGGTGTGTTCTGATTGTCTAATGGAATATATTTTGTTCTTGATATGAAGTTAACATGATGCTAACGTCCTAATAACAAAAGTGAGGTGGGAAAGGAACTTGTAGGTAGGGTTCTGTTTAAATACTTTCAGCTTGTTTCCATGCTGCAGCCAGATCTATAGTCTTACTGTTGGGCAGGAGGTAATGTGAAGTTACGTCTGATGGAGGGAAGGATGGTAAATTGGGGAGTGGAGATGGGGGGGCAGGGGTGGGGGGTGCGGCTTTGGCCAATCATGGGGTATGTCAGTCAGTCATGAGGGTCTTGTAATGGAGGCAGAGTTGGCTAAATGCCCATGTCCAGCTTCATTCCATGTACTGCACTGCTGGGATTATTGTACATTAATTAGTAATGGTGCCATTATCATGATCCGTTGAGTAGAGCAATTCACAGAATCACACAATGCAGAAGAGGCCCTTCGGCCCATCGAGTCTGCACCAATACGTGAGAAATACCTGACCTATCTACCTAATCCCATGTACCAGCACTTGGCCCATAGCCTTGAATGTTATGACGTGCCAAGTGCTCATTCAGGTACTTTTTAAAGGATGTGAGGCAACCTGCCTCCACCACCCTCCCAGGCAATGCATTCCAGACCGTTACCACCCTCTGGGTAAAAATGTTTTTCCTCACATCCCCCCTAAACCTCCTGCTCCCTATCCACCCTGTCCATGCCCCTCATAATCTTGTACACCTTGATCAGGTTGCCCTTCAGTCTTCTCTGCTCCAATAAAAACAACCCAAGTTTATCCAACCCCTCTTCATAACTTAAATGTTTCATCCCAGGCAACATCCTGGTGAATCTCCTCTGCACCCCCTCCAGTGTCACATCCTTTCTATAATGTGGTGACCAGAACTGCACACAGTGCTCCAGCTGTAGCCTCACCAAGGTTCTATACAACTCCAACATGACCTCCCTACTTTTGTAATCTATGCCTCGATTGATAAAGGCAAGTGTCCCAAATGCCTTTTTCACCACCCCAGTAACATACCCCTCCGCCTTCAAAGATCTGTGGACACACACTCCAAGGTCCCTTTGTTCCTCAGAACTTCTTAGTGTCATGCTGTTCATTGAATACTTCCTTGTCAAATTACTCCTTCCAAAGTGTATCACCTCACACTTTTCAGGGTTAAATTCCATCTGGCACTTATCTGCCCATTTGACCATCCCGTCTATATCTTCTTGTAGCCCAAGACACTCAAACTCACTGTTAACTACCCGGCCAGTCTTTGTGTCATCCGCAAACTTACTAATCCTCCTCCCCACATAGTTATCTATGTCATTTATATAAGTGACGAATAATAGGGGACCCAGCACAGATCCCTGTAGTACGCCACTGGACACGGGCTTCCAGTCACTAAAGCAGCCTTCTGTCATCACCCTCTATCTCCTACAAGTAAGCCAATTTTGAATCCACCTTATCAAATTACCCTGTATCCCATGTGCATTTGCATTCTTCATAAGTCTCCCATGTGGGACCTTGTCAAAGGCTTTGCTGAAATCCATATAAACTACATCTACTACACTACCCTCATCTACACACTTGGTCACCTCCTCAAAAAATTCCATCAAATTTGTTAGGCATGACCTCACTCTGACAAAGCCATGCTGACTATCCCTGGTCAAGCATTGCCTTTCCAAGTGGAGATAGATTCTTTCCTTCAGAATTTTCTCCAATAGTTTCCCTCCCACTAGCATGAGACTCACTGGTCTGTAGTTCCCTGGCTTATTTGTACAAGCCTTCTTAAATAGGGGAACCACATTAGCTATTCTCCAGCCCTCTGGCACCTTCCCCCTTGACCAGAGAGAAATTAAAAATTTGGGTCAGAGCCCCTGCGATCTCCTCCCTTGCCTCCCTCAGCAGTCTGGGACACAAATCATCTAGACCTGGAGATTTGTCCACTTTTAAGCCTGCCAACACCTCCAATACCTTGTCACTCCCTATATCATTTGCTCAAGAACCTCGCAGTCTTTTCTCCCCGAGTTCCATACCTTGATCCTCACTCTCTTGGGTGAAGACGGATGTGAAGTATTCATTCAACACACTAGCGATGTCATCTGGCTCCACCCATAGATTGCCCCCTTGGTCCCTAATGGGCCCTACTCTTTCCCTGGTTATGCTCTTCCCATTGATATACTTATAGAATATCTTGGGCTTTTCCCTACTTTTACCATCCAGAGCTTTCTCATATCCCCTCTTTGCTCTCCTAATTGCTTTAATTCCCAATTAAAGATATTTCTTTAACACATTTATCATCAGGAATCATTTCATTCTGAATGCTTTAATTTAGTTGCCTCCCATGCTATTAATTTCAATGGTGAATATCGGAAGGGGAATAATCGTTCTCAAATGTTAAAAACAAGAAATTAGTGATAAAAATCAAAATGCTCTTTTTGTATTTTAACTATGTTTTGCCTCATTGCCTCATGCCCCAACTTCACCTCTTATGTTGATAGTTGCGTACATTTCCTGTGGTGACTTCCAGACCAGAGATAGGGCTTTGCTGGGTTAGAAATACAAGTATTTGCAGAATATTTCTCGGGTGTGTATTTTTATTGCTAACAGATTATTTAGTTTCTAACAGCCTGTATAAACAATACAACTGAACATCACTATATTTTGCTGACAAGTGCTTTTCTTTGAAAACACTTTTGCTTTATCATTTTATAGCAACTGTGTATTGATCTCCTTTCGGATGATAAACTGTATGGGAGCAAAAAAGTTTGACGAATCTCTGACTTTCAATTAGACCTCCCAGCTTGTGTGAGGGATATAGGATGACACCAAAGCTTAAAAAAAATCTGCTGTCAAGCTTGATTGTATTCACTTCTTATAGCCCACTACCTTCTGATGTTTTTGAAACTTTTCATGCCAGTAATATTATGGCCGGGAATTTTTGACCCCACCCACCACTGGGACCTTCTGGTCCTGCCGAAAGTCAATGGACCTTTGGCTGACCCCCAGTATCCCCCGCGGTTGATGCTGCCACGGTGGGGGGTAAAAATCCTGGCCTTTGTCACTACTTTCCACAGGTGAAATGGATATTCGTCCATTGTATTTTATGACTCGTGAGGAAACCTCAAGTTTTTAATATTTCCATGGGTGGGATATGCTGTTCTTCAGAATCTATTATGGTAGTGCCAAGAAAAAAATAGCAGTTAAATTGTGATACACCTATGGTGATAATTAATGAGCAGTTTCAGGACCATTGAATCAAACACACAGCACTATAGGAGGCCATTTGGCCCATCAAAAGAGCTATCCAATTAGGCCCACTCACTAGCTCTTTCCCCATCGCCATGCAAGCTTTTCCTCTTCAAGAATTTTTCCAATTTCCTTTTGAAAGGAAATTCAAGATGCACAATGATGTAGAAGTGTGTCCCAAGTGCTTCACAAAGGCATGAGAGCACCACAGGCAGCTACTTTTACAGCTATTAACAGCACATAAGCCCTTTGCAAGCAAGGTCACATGCCCAGTGTATTTGTCAGTGGCTGGTATATGAACATACGAATTAGGAGCAGGAGTAGGCCATTCAGCCTTTCCAGCCTGCTCTGCCATTTAATAAGATCATGGCTGGTCTGATTGTGGCCTCAACTTCACTTTCCGCCTACCCCCGATAATCTTTGACTCCCTTGTTAGTCAAGAATCTATTGACCTCTGCCTTAAAAATATTCAACGACCTGCCTCTCCTACTCTCCAGGGAAGACAATTCAAAAGATTCACAACCCCCTGAGGGAAAAATATTCTTCTCATCTCCATCTTAAATGGGAGGGGCCTTAGTTTTAATCTGTGCACCCCAGTTCTAGTCTCTCCTGTTGTAAGTTTGTTTTGTATCTCACTGAGAAGTCTGGAAGCTTATGTGGTTGAACATAAACCGTTTATTAATACATAACTATATACATCTCCAAGGGATAGCTTTGACCAGGTACTATCTCAATGCCAGCTTCTGCTGGACTACTCTCTACCCACAGTCTACCATCATGTGACTCTCTACATCATAATGTGGCCAGTACTGTTTCCCCATTCCCACATTAGCCCTTACTAACCCAAACAACCTTACACTACACCTGCCCCCAGTCTTTACCTAAATATACTTACAATACAATCTTTATTTCAATACTACCCCTTCTCCCCCCACTCCCCACTCAAGCCTCTGACTTTATAAATTCAGACCGTCTGGAGGCTTTACAATTCTTGAAGATCTTATTCTTGTCACATTCAGAGGGATGGTAGCCTCAGTTGCTTCAAGCAGATTTTATTGGTTCAGATTTGAAATCATGGTATTCGGTGTTTCTGGCGTTTAGGTTCACTTAATTCACTTTTCATGCCTCACACCGTGGGTTTGTCCTGTTTCTTCCAGAGGAACTGTTTACTCCGTTCATTCCTATAGTGGACTTGGGCTTTCTTTTTCCATAGGGTCCACCATGTTCTTCCTGGAAGTTGACGTCTCAAAAATGGAATCTTAATTTCCACATCTTTCCCAATCTTAGCCTAATATTTGTTCACTCTCTTATTTTCCAGTTCTTTTTCAAACTTATGAATCCTTTCATTCAGCCCAGCTACTACTCTGGTGAGTTCAGTTGTCTTTTTTTCAGAGTTATCTGCAGAACCCTTATACAAGTTTAACAACTTCACCTGGGCATTCAGTCTTTTTGGAATCTTTCTTCCAAGGTCACTAACTGCTCCTTAGACTCTTTCAATTCATTTGTTAGATGCTCAATCTGTTCTTTAGAATTTCCCTTTTCTGCTTGGATTTGCTTTTCCATACTGTGCGTCTTATCTTTCATATTCACCAGATTGGATCGAAGTTCAAGAATTTAGTAAGATTTGGTTGTTAATTCTGCATTCAACCAACAGTTCTGATTCATCAGCAATCCCTTTTCCTATTCCAGCCAATTTTCATGATACTTAATAGAGACATCTGATCCTTGAAGTTCATCAAGTTCTAATTTTTCGTTAACAAACTCATCTTCCGTATGTGAAAATCAGTTCTCTACACTTTCGTTAGCAGAGCCTAATTCATGTGTGCTATCCTTCAAGCTCACATTCTTTAATTTGACTTTGCTAATTGTTTCCAACTCTTCATGCTACCTTGTGAGAACTTCTGTTTTCTCTTGCAACTGTTCAAATTTGTCTTGACATTCCAGGTTCTTGATTTCATTTCAGCCATGTCATTTTTCAACAACTCAATGGTTCTAAGTAAGTTAGAGGCATCCAGTGCTTTTCCTTCTAAGTTTCTTGGTCTTCTGCATCGGATTTACATTTTCCAATCTTATTTACATCTTTTCTTTCTCTGTCTGCAGCAGAAATTGTCCTTGTCCCTCATTTGGGTTCACTTTTGGCCAGCTCTGTCTCCAGCAAAGTTTTAAAGTGTTTCAGTTCTGTAAATGTGCTGCTCATGGCTTCATTATCTGCTCGTAGCTTGGAAAGTTTTATTGCTTTTCCTTTCAATGCCCTTCTCCATTCAGCTGGTTCGTCAGCTCTTCGGTCTCTTTCTTGGACCTCTTGGTTTCCTCCTAGAATATTGAACATTGCTGAGTCTTATCTGCCAGCTGGTTCTTCAGTTTGTTCAGAGTGACATTAAATTCATTTTGCTTCTCTTTGTGATTTACCAGATGAACAAACTTTGATCTGAGGGATCCTTGTCGTGTGTAAAAGTCCTTCAACAGGTTTTCCTTTTCTTTGCGAAGCTCAATTATTTCATCTTGAGTTTTCTTGTAATTCAACAGAGCCTTTTTGACTTTGTTCTGCTGTTCTTCCATTCTGCTGTTCAAGACAGTCTTCATTTCTTCATGCTGCTGAAGGGTTATGCATTCCTTTTGCATTTGATTTTGAAGGACAATTAGCTGTTCTTTCAACTGTTTATTTTCTTATTGACCTCTTGCCAACTCACACTGCACTTCAGTGCGTAGCTTTGTCGCTACAGATAATTCAAACACAGCTTTTTCTGAATTAGTATCCAACATCCTTTTAAACTCCTCATTTTTCCATGGGTACATATTGTTTCTTCAAAGAGTCTTTCAGGGCAGTGACTTATTTGAGTCCCTTTTCTGCCTGCTGTTGTGCCTGGCTGTACTTTTGGTTGAGTTCTTCCTATTCAGCTTTGATACAAACATTTTCCTGTGATATAGCTTCATTTTTTTGCAGGTTTTGTTTCTTTTGGGTTACATCAGATAGCTTTCCTTCATTCACAGCCTTCTGTCTGCTCCACACTGCCACCTGCTGTTGCAGTTTGGGTACTATGCTGGCATTTTCAAAAAGCTTTATTTTTAAGCCTTTCAGCTATTTCTCAACCTTTTTCCTCTGCACTTAACTCTTTGGCTCGTACACATCATTGTGCTGACATGGTCTGTGACCATCTTGTGTTTTTTCTTGGGTATTGTCTCCCTCACCCTGGAGCTCCTTGCCCTTTTGGTGCTTTATTAGGGCTTTTCAATACATTTTTTTAAGGACTGTGCTCTCCACAACTTTGGAGTTTAAAATATTAGACAAAGGCTTTTAATAGCTCACCAGATGTGGTTGAAGATTCGTCTACACCTTGTCTTATGATTACATTGTCGGCCATTTCACCGAATAAGTACAACAATACATTAACTTGCACTTCCTCTGATTTCCTACCTGATGTACTTCTATAATTTAAAAATTTTATTCCCTAAGGTGCCCAATTTTGCATCTGGTTTGGCCCTTGTGTCAGTCAAAATTGGTCTGTTAATTTGTTGTCCATTTTTACTTTAAAGTTCAGGTAAGTACAGCTTTGAATGCTGTGCAACTTTTAAAGATAGTGCTGCAGTAACCATTTTTTCAAAGAGCTTTCCCACATTTGTTGCATTTTGGTGGGCTCCCTTGGTGATGTGTTCCAAAACCTTTTTGGGGATTCGATTTTGCAGTGATTTGTTAAATCAATGATTTGGGGCCTTCCCCACGATTTTGGTGGATTTTCAGGTGTATACTAATTGATTCCCGGCTTTGGCTGAGGTTTTTAAATCATCCACTTCTTTTTACTTCTTTTAAACGAGCTCAGCCAGCACGTGCAATAGCACCAGTTGTGGACTGCGCTGCAGCGTTCTTCCAGCCGCGTTCTTTAAATAGTTGGTATGCTAGTTCTAATCCTGATTACTGCCAACTTTAAAAGATAATTTCTGCCTGCTTACTGTATTTTGCTCAACCTTTTTGTGAACTGGCTAGGTCCTATAACTCTGCATCCGGCCATGCCTAGCTTTTCATTTATACAGATTTTTCTGCTGCCCTTTTTTCCCTTTTTGAATTTTGCTCAGCCTTTTGTGATCTGGCTAGGTGCTATAACTCTGTGTTTGATCAGTTCTGGCAATGGAGCTTTTTTAGGTGGTCTCCAGCTGTGACCTCTCACAGATCAGACTATTGTTCCTTTACTTTTTCACACTTTAAGATTCTAGGGTCATTCTCCAGCTTCTTTGAGGTTATGGGTTCATTCCTTCACTGCCACCATGTTGTAAGGTTGTTTTGTGTCTCACTGAGAAGTCTGGAGGCTTGTGTGTTTGAACGTAAACTGTTTATTGTTAACACACAACTATATACATCTCCAAGGGAAAGCTCTGTCTAGGTACTATCTCCATGCTGGCTTCTGCTAGACTACTCTTGACCCACAGTCTACAGTCATATGACTCACTACATCATAATGTGGCGGTATTCTTTCCCTAGTCCAGCATTAACCCTTACCAACCCAAACACCCAACACCCTTATACTACATCTCCCACAAAAGGAAACATCCTTTAAGCATCCATCCCATCAAGTCTCCTCAGGAACTTGCATGTTTCCATAAGGTCACCTGTCATTCTTCTAAACTCCAATGGATACAGGCCCAGCCTGTCCAACTTTTCCCATAAATATCACCACCCCAGGTATCAGTCAAGTGAACGTTCTTTGAACTGTTTCTAATGTATTAATATCCTTTCTTGAGTAAGGAGACCAAAACTGTACACTGTCCTCCAGATGTGGTCTCACAAATGCACTGTACAATTGTAGCAAAACATCCTTACTTTTATATTCCATTCCCCTTGCAGTAAACAACAACATTCCATTTGCCTTTCTAATCACTTTCTGTATCTGCATACTAACTTTTTGTGATTCATGTACTAGGACATCCAGATCCCTCTGTACCTCAGAGTTCTGCAATCTCCCTCCATTTAAACAATATGCTGCTTTTCTGTTCTTCCTGCCAAAGTGGACAAGTTTACATTGTCCCACATGATACTCCATCTACCAAATTTTTGAGCATTCGCTATGTCCCTTTGCAGACTCCTTATGTTCTCTTCACAGCTTACTTTCCTACCTATTTTGTGTCGTCAGCAAAGTTAGCAACAATACATTCAGTCCCTTCATCCAAGTCATTGATATAAATTGTAAATAATTGAGGCCCTAGCACTGATCCCTTTGGCACTCTGCTCATCATATCTTGCCAACCCAAAAATGACCCACCTATGCCTACTCTCTGTTTCCTGTTAGCTAAACAATCCTCTATCCATGCTAACATGTTGCCCCCTAAACAATGAACTCTAATTTTGCCTAGTAATCTTTAATGTGGCACCTTGTCAAATGCCTTCTGGGAATCAGCCCATCCACAGTTTCCCCTTTATCCAAGTTGCTTGTTATTTCCTCAAAGAATTCCAACAAATTAGTCAAACACAATTTCCCTTTCACAGGTCTATATTGACTCTGCCCGATTGCATTGAGATGTTTCAAGTATCCCATTGTGTATAGAACCCAGAAAAATAATGAAGTATAACAAGTTATTAGTTGTTAACATTTGTTACACTTGTCATATTCCAGATCCGTCATCTCGTAAATCAAGCATGCTTAGAAAGAAAAGGGCGCAGTGGATCTCAAAGCCCACAGCACCTCCACCAATTGTTACTTGGATGGAAATAGGGTGAGGGAACACAAGACAAAATGGTAATGCTTCAAAATCTTTTTCGCTTCATCAACTTTACAGGGAAACAGAAAAGGGATAACACCAGAAGAGCTGGAAATTCTGTGATTCCTGGTTCCCCCATTGTTGGCTAGGGAGCAACTTTAATGCAGTAAAACATCCTAAGGTGCTTCACAGGAGCATTATCAGACAGTTTGATATGAAAGCATATAAGAAAATTTCCGATCAGATATCAAAAACTTGGTTCAAGAGAAGCTTCTTAAAGGAGGAGAGCGAGAGTTGTAGAGGTGGAGACGTTTAGAGAGAGAATTCCAGAACTTTGAGTCCAGACAGCTAAAGGTGGAACAATTAAAATCAGAAGAGGCCAGGATTAGATAATGTAAAGGGCAGGCTATTTAAATAACTTGAATGATTATATACCTGAGGGAGGTTACAGATATAAGGAAGGAGATCATGGGGGCATTTGAAAATCGGGATGAGAATTTTAAAATTGAGATGTTGGTGGATCAGAAGCCACTGTGGCTCAGTGAGCACAGACGTATTGGATGAATGAGATTTAGTGCAAGTTAGGATAGGTTCAGCAGAGTTTTGGATGAACTGAAGTTTACAGAAGATGGAAGACCCACCAGGATAGAATTAGTATAATTGAATCTGGAGGCTAAAAAATGAATGAATGAGGGTTTCAGCAGCAGATGGAATGCAGTCAGTTGCCCTTGGTCATTCGCAGATAGTTGTGCAAGAAGCTTTGAAACCTTATGACATTGGTGGCATAATAATAGGTGGGGCAACCCAACTCTGGTGACACAAGGACCTAGGTTTTTGAGCAGTCTTCACTGGTTTTCCAATATGACGCTGGGTACCTGGATCAGGAAGTCCTGCCCCTATTTCCAATGGATCCTATTTTCACCAGTAGGGGAAAGGGGGCGGGACATGACTGATACATGAGGGAAACCTGAATCCAGCGGGGCCATTTGAACTTCATACTGAGTTCAAATAGGCCCCATTTTCACTGGACTGAGGGCCTTGTTCCTCAGTGTGTGAGTTAAGATTTTTTAGAGAAAATGTAAATGCTCATAATGGTTGGCTAAAGCCTTTGGAACTGTCAAGTTATTTAAATAGCCTGCCCTTTAAATTTAGAAAAACATAATAGCCTGCCTGTGTCTGGTAGTTGAAAAGAAAATCTGTGCTTACAGTTTCAATATGTGTTTGTTGACATAGCTGTAACTGCTATCATTATAACATCATTACTGCTTGACTGCTTCCACAACCTGTCATTATCACAGTGGGGGGGGGGGGGGGGTCTGTAAGTCCACAGTTTGATTGACAGCTCTAAGAGGATATTAGAGAATTAGCTGTCTTTGATGTGGGGTTATGGATACAAATGTTTGTTTTTTTTATAAGGAATTAAGTACTTGGGTGGATTTAAAAGTATTGAATGGGCATTAATGAATTAGACTTTTTATGTAGTGAAATTTGTAATAGGAACTTAGAACTTAGAACTCTGCCCATGGTGGATGCTGGGTGAGTTGGCATGGGGGGTGTATGGGCAAAGTGTGGTGGGTGTGAAGTCATGAGTTGGCACTAAGTTAGTATAGAGGGTATAAGGGGCCATGGGGATAAATGGTGCCGTGGGGGGGCATTGTAAGTTGGCACTGAATTGCAATTGGGGCTATAAGGGGCCATGTGGATTAGTGGGGTGCATGAGTTGGCATGGAGGAAATGAGGGCCCATTGGAGGTTGATGGAGTGGCATGGGTTTGCAAGGAGAGTATGAGGGGCCACTGGGGGTGGATGGAGGGGCATGGGTTGGTATTAGTTGGCTTGGAAAGGGCTTGGGGTGGGGGTGGGGCCTAGAGGGCTTAATATTTAACAACAGAGAACCTTTTAACCAGCTGCCTCAGTATTCGGCAGCCCCTGTGCCACATTTGAACTGCATCCGGGGTGGTGGGCCTGACTCCAGCAGGCAGGAGTCCCCCCGCCCCCAGCACTTGCCCCCACCATCCAGGGCACTTTTCCCCAAGGTGAGTGAAGCGAGCCAGAAAATTTACCAACTCTGCGCACCTGCCTCAGCACAAAAGTCCAGGTCACGATCTCCCTGTTGTGCCACCATCCATGGGGGGTCCATGTACATCATTTGTTAAAATGTCATGGAAAGGTGCAGAAAATAATGAAAAAAAAAATTAATGAGATGCTGGCCCTTAACACTGGAAAACTAGATTACAGAGGGAATAAAAGTTATATTCCAGCTGTAAAGCCCTGGTTGGACCATACCTGGAGTTACTGTATTCAGTTCTGGGCACTGCGCCTTAAGAAGGATGTACTGGCCTTGGAGAAATTTAGATTTAGATTGGGAGTAGATTTACAACAACAACAACAAAATGTATTTATATAGTGCTTTTAATATAATGAAATGTTCCAAGGTGCTTTACAGGATTGTTTGAAAGCAAAGTATGACACAGAGCCATGTAAGGAGATATTAGGTCAGATGAACAAAAGCTTGGTCAAAGAGGTTGATTTTAGGAAGTGTCTTGAAGGAGGAGCGAGAGGTGGTGAGATTTGGGGAGGGAATTCCAGAGCTTGGGGCCGTGGCAACTGAAGGCACAACCACCAATGCTGGAGCAATTATAATTGGAAATGCGCAGGAGGCCAGAATTGGGAGAGCGCAGCTATCTCTGAGGGGTGTGAGGCTGGAAGAGATAGAGATTGGGAGGGAAGAGGACATAGAGGGACTAGAAAACAACAATGAGAATTTTAAAGTCAAGACATTGCTTAACCAGGAGTCTGTAGGCCAGGGGGTGAATGGGGAATGGGACTCGCTGCAAGTTAAGACACAAGAGCAGAGTTTTGGATGACCTTAAGATTACAGAGGGTAGAATGGGAGAGATCATCCAGAACTGCGTCAGAATAGGTCGACAGTCTAGAGTTAACAAAGGCATCAGTGAGAGCTTAAGCAGCAGGTAAGCTGAGACAGGAGTGAAGTTATGGCAATGTTATGGAGGTGGAGAGGCAGCCTTAGTGATGACATGAATATGAGGTCAGAAACTGAT
The DNA here is from genome assembly GCA_026770705.1 of Isurus oxyrinchus. Lineage (NCBI taxonomy): Eukaryota > Metazoa > Chordata > Chondrichthyes > Lamniformes > Lamnidae > Isurus > Isurus oxyrinchus. The sequence continues at coordinate 82,336,943 of JANJGN010000013.1, forward strand.
CTTGGGATTTACCAGAATGATACTTGGACTTCAAAGGTTAAATTATAAAGGACAATTACATGTTTACCTGGAATTTAGAAGGTTATGGGATGAATGATTTCAAAGTATTAAGGGGAATTGATAGGTTAGATAGAGAGAACCTATTCCTATTGGGAAGTCTAGGACCAGGGGGGATAGTTTGAAAATTAAGGTGAAACCTCTCAGGGCAAAATTAGGAAACACTTCTGCACACAAAGGGCGGCAGCAGTTTGGAACACTCTTCCGTAAATGGCACTTGATGCTGGGTTACTTGTTAATTTTAAATCTGAGACCACTAGATTTTTGTTAACCAAAAGTACTAAGGGATATGGAGCAAAGGTGGCTGTATGGAGTTAAGACACAGACCGACCATGATTTCATAGAAAGGGAGAACATGCTTGAGAGGCTAAATGGCCTCCTGCTGTTCCTATGTTCTTAATCAACTGCCCTATGATTCTCAGTGTGCCAATTTAGCTACTTTTCTGTTACCATACACATTTAAGATCTGAAACAAAAAACAGAAAATGCTGGAAAAACTCAGCAGGTCTGATAGCATCTGTGGAGAGAAAGACAGAGTTAATGTTTCGAGTCCATATGCAGTCATACAGACTCGAAACGTTAACTCTGTCTTTCTCTCCTCAGATGCTGTTAGACCTGCTGAGTTTTTCCAGCATTTTCTGTTTTTCTTTCAGATTTCCAGCATATACAGTATTTTGCTTTTATGCTTTCATTTAAGATCTGTTCAGGTCAACAAAAAGCAATAAAATCTCCAAAAGATGGAGATAGAAAATCATGGAATAGCATAGGACAGAAGTTGGCCATTCAACCCTTCAGGACTGTGATATTTCTTTAATAGAGCTAACCCATTTAGTCCCTTTCCTCATAGCCCTGTGAATTTCTCCTTTTCAAGTACTTATCCAATTTGCTTTTGAAAGTTGCTACTGAATCTGCTTCCAATGCCCTTTCATGCAGTGAGTGCATCCAGATTGCAAGAATGATCTTCCCTTGTGATTCAGTTGCCAATTACCTTGAATCTGTGTCTTCCAGTTACCAACCATCTTACTAGTAGAAACAGTTTCCTCTTATTTACTTCCAAAGTCCCTCATAATATTGAGACACTCTACCAAGTCTCCCCTTAATCTTCTTTGCTCTAAGGTGAACAGTCCTAGGTTCTCCAGTCTCTCCATATAACATCAGTGATGACCTTTGACCAGAAGCAGTACAGGAAAGAAAATTTGTAATTTATTTAAAATGTCTGTGGAATGTGTAATTATTTGTAAGAATGACTGGATGGATTATTAAGAGTTTGTATCAATTTAAAGGGATCAATTGCACCTTTCTTGGACAATAAGAAATACTGGTCCATGTGATTTTGTGACCCTTGATCTGGAAGCAGTGCCAACAGGAAGGAAGTTTAAGATATGACACCGTATGGCGCCACACCCACAGGAGAACTGAAGACACAAAGGAGAGCTGTATGCAGAGGATCTGGAGGGTGAAGGTGATCAGTACATAGAAGCAGATCACAAAGAGAAAGCAGACAGAGACAGAAAGAGGAACACAGAATTCTTGTGAGGAGAAAAAGCAAATCACTTTCAGGAAGAGATCAACTTTTCTGTTGAAAACAAGACAGGGTCTCTTGGGGCAAAATGCAAGTTGATTAAAGAGGTAAAAACCTGGAAAGCTATGTGAATAGGTTGGCGATACTAACGAGCTGGGTGTTTTCCCAGAAGTGGCCAAACCATGAACCAGTAAAAAGGAATTCTGAAAAGCTACACCATCAGGATTGTTGTGATCTGAGGGAGAGAGGGTTCGTAGGAGTGTGCCTTGCTGATGATAATCATATCTGTGAAACCTGAAGCCGAAAGCTGTTCTCGGATCAGATTCCTATTCTACTTCCATGAATAAAGAATAGCACCTTGTGGAACTGCGCAGCTACGTGGTGCCACTTTTGTGTGAAGAATGATGCGAGTGCTTGTGGTCCTATAAGACATATCTTTGTTGCATTGACTTTTTAAAGTGTGATTTAACTTTTTATTTGAAGCATAATTTTCCTGTTAATTGATGTTTAATTTGTGTTGATTCTGATTCGTGTAAAAGTTACAAAAAGTGAAATATTTTTGGTAAATTCTTCTTTGGGGGTCATACAGTAAATTTAGTTAATTTGATTAATGGTTCCTCCGTGGAGATTGTAACACATCATAAAAACATTAACAACAATTAGCAGCCAATGTACCTTTAAAAGCTCCCTTTAACAAACATTTACCCTGAGGGGGTTGTCCTATGATGAGAGGCTGAGTAAACTGGGTTTATATTCTCTGGAATTGGAAAAATGAAAGACGATCTCATTGAAAATTCTGAAGGGGCATGATAGGGTGGATGCTGAGAGATTGTTTCTGCTGGTCGGGGAGTCTAAAATACTGGGGCACAGTCTCAGGATAAGGGGCCGATCATTTAGAACTGAGATGAAGAGAAATTTCTTCACTAAAAGGGTTGTGAATCTTTGAAATTCTGTACCCCAGAGTGTTGTGGATGCTCCATCATTGAATACATTTAAGGCTGGGATAGACAAATTTTTGGTCTTTCCGGGAATTAAGGGATATGGGGAAGGGGCAAGAAAATGGAGTTGAAGCCCATGATCAGCCATGATCATATTGAATGGTGGAGCAGGCTCAATGGGCCATGTGGTCTACTCTTGCTTCTATTTCTTATGTTCTTATGTTACCACCCTGGTCAAATGTGCACAAATAATTTTGGTTGGGGTAAATCTTTAATTGCTGCTCCAGACCTTCATTTTCTAAAATTAAAATTTTTGGACTTTGTGTGAGGTCACTGTGGTTTGATAAGTAAACTCACCTGGGAGCGCAGGACAACCAGTCTGTGGGGCGCCCAATTTCTCCAGTCCCCGAATCATGACAGCATTGAGCCTGTTGTTTGGCAAATTGATCCCATGCTCACCAAGGTGGTTTCTGACGTTGCTGAGCACTTAGCTGTGTCTAAACATTCTCAATTTATTGTTTTAAATTTGTAATGAAATTAAGCATATTTATTTTCTTATCAGAAGTGAATTTGATTCTGAAGAAGAGGCAAAGGAAATGAAGTTTGATGACAGTCCGATGGTATGTTAGAAATTACTTAAGCCTGGATGTCCTGAACTAAATGGTTGTTTTCCAAGTTTAGTATCTCTTCCCGAGTAGGAAAGCCATTCTGATTCATGGCTGATAGTTACAAGATATTGCTCAGAATTTTTATAAATCGTACTTTGCCATGTCCTATTTAGAATGAGCAGTGCTGAGGGAGTGCTGCATTGTCAGAGGGGCAGTGCAGAGGGAGTGCTGCATTGTCAGAGTGGCAGTACTGATGGAGCACTGCACTTGAGTGGGGCAGTACTGACACAGCATTGCATAGTCAGAGGGGTCAGTACTAAGAAAGCACTGCACTATCAGAGACCAGTACTGAGGGAGTGCCATATTGTTGGAGGATTAGCACTGAGGGAGTGCTGCACTGTCAACAGGCAGTGTTAAGGGCGTATTCACTGTCAGAGAGGCAGTACAGAGGGTGCTCTGCACTCTAAATGCAGCACTGAGGGAGTGCCGCAATATCAGTGGTGGCATATTCCAGAGCTTCTACTTTTTGAATGATGTGTTAAGATGAGGCTGTGTTGAGGTGGATGTAAATGATCTGATTACAATGTTCGAGGATGAACGGGGACCTCTTCCAGTCTCTTCCTACCTACATTAGTGACTCTTCTGATGGCCTCCATCACTTTAATAATTTCCAGTTTCCTGTCCCGGATTGCCTCTTTTTCACCAGGGACATCCAAACTTTCTACATCTTCATCCCCTGCCAGGATAGTCTGAGGATTCTGATTTTTCCACGAATGGATGCCTAACCAGTCTCTGTCCGTCACCCCTTCCTCCACATGGCTGAACTTATTCTCATATTGAGAACTTCTCCTTCAACTCCACTCATTTCCTTCAAATCAAAGGTGTTGCTTTATGAATGTGATCCCAGCTAAGCCTGACTGTTTATGGGAAATGTGGAACATTTCTTGTTCCAGTCCTACTCGGGACCCTTTCCTCAACTCTTTTTCCATTACATTGATGACTGTATTGGTGTTGCTTCCTACTCTGAACTGGAGAATTTAGTCAACCTTGCATCCAATTTCCAACCTTCCCTTGCTTTTATATTGTACATTTCCCTTCCTCAACATCTCTACCTTCATTTCTGGTGTTAGGCCATCAACAAATATTCCCCCTAAGCCCACTGATTCCCACATCTACCTTTCTTACACCTCTTCCAACCCGGTTCCTGCAAAGATTTGATTTCATTCTCCCAGTTTCTCCGTCTCTGTCACATGTTCTAATGATGCCAAAGTCCATAACAATGTTTCCAATACATCTTCCTTTTTCCTCAACTGACAGGTCTCCCCCACCATGGTTGACAGAGCTCTCGTCCACGCCATTTGATTTCCCACACTGCTGCTCTCATCTCTTACCCTGGCTCACAGTACCACAATAGTGATTCTCTTCTTCTTACCTTCCATCTTACCAGCCTCCTTATTCAACAGATCATCCTTCATCGAGGGTCAATGAGGGAAGGTCTAGGGTCACTGAAGGGAGAACAAGAGTCACTGAGGTGAGGTCAAGGGTCACTGAGGGGTGATTGAGGGTTACTGAGGGGAGGACAAGAGTCATTGAGGGGAGGACAAGAGTCACTGAGGGAAGACAGGGGTCACTGAGGGGTGGTTGAGGGTCACTGAGGGGAGCACAGGGGTTGATGATAGGAGGTTGATGGTCACTGAGGGGAGGACAGGGGTCACTGAGGAGAGGATTAGGGCGAGCTCGGGAAGACCAGAATGAGCTCAGGTCCTGGCGCTTCATCCACAGCCCCAAGTTTTTGTTGAAGGCCAGGTCACCTTCGGAGTACTCACACTTCCAAAGTTCTGACCCCCGCTAAGCTTCTGGGCTCAAAATGGGCCTCGTCTACTCAGTGTTCCTGGAGCCTCAGGAGCAGTGCAGAGGAAGAATGGAACTGGGTCTAAGTGAACAGTGGCCAGAAGACCATCGAGGAGCACAACCTGCAGCAGGACCACACATTGGAGCTAGTCAGGAGGGGGCCAATCAGGGGCCAGTTCAATAAGGATCAGTGGCATATCCCAGAGTCTGCTGCCTCAACAATCTGCAGATGTCTGAGATTCAAAGCCAATGACAGCTGAGGGATGCCTAGGGAGGCAGTCACTGCGTTTTCTACTGCAGAACGAGCTATGGCCCCCAGGATTCAGAGGGAACCCAATGTCAGTGTTTTTAAAAGTCACTGTGGCATTAAACTTACACCCCAGTGGCTGCTTCCAAGGCTCCATGGGGAACATGTGCTCACCTCACAGGCAGCCACACATCACTGCATCAGAGAAGTGACAGATGCCCTGTTTAAAAGGGACGGAGAGTTTATGCATTTCAGAATAGATTCCGAAAACCAAACTAAAAGGTCAGTGGGCTTCAGGATCAACACAGGCTTCTCACGGGCTATTGATTGCACGCATGTGGTGATAAGAGCTCCCTGGGACCAGTCTGCAATGTTCATAAACAGGAAGGGGTTCTGCTCTATTAACCAGCAAATGGTGTGCAACCACAGGAGTATCCTCGAGGTGTGTTGTTCCCAGAGACCTCTCATGATGCATGCTTTCTACTCCACTCCCAGGTGCCACAGCTCTTTGAGGCCCCACAGACTTGCACGGATGGATTCTGGGTGACAGGGGTTATCCCCTCAAGACTCAGTTGATGACACCGGTCAGGGACCCACGAACTCCAATGCTGCATTGAATCCCATGATTCTACAAGTACCATTATAGAGTAGACCATCGGATTGTTAAAAATGAGGTTCTGCTGCCTTGACTGCTGTGATGGAGCTCTCCAGTATGTGCCTCAGAAGGTCTCCAGGATTCTAGTTGTCTGCTGTGCATTGCACAATCTCACGTAGTGAAAGGGGGAGGCCTTGCTGACCACAAATCTAGAGGAGCCACACTCCAAATCTGATGGGGAGGATGGATTCAAGCAGGCAGGCCTACATGTTGAGGTTCCAGCACCACGTGTCAGGGCCTTGGAGAGACGCATGAAGGAGCTCTGTGAGTCCCTCATTCTCAACAGATTCCAGCAAGCACAATGCTTTTGAGAAGCCATCAGCTTTAGTCCTTACATCCACAGGACCATTGCATCTCCACCCAACATCAACTCACCATGTTCACCAATAAGCCAGTGCATCCTTGCCAATCCAATCATGGAGAGGTCCAAATTCCCCCTTCACCCATACTGACTTGCTATTTATTCTGCAAGCAATTACACTGCTAACCAGGTCCCAACAAGACATCCACCACACATGAATAAAGTGAACAAAACTATTTAATCACACACTAATATAGACTCCAATCCAAAGTTTGAATACCCATGCTACCCTGGTGTGCTCTTTCTTTTACACTTATGGTCACTATGACACAGTGCAATCTGCAATATCTATGGCTGAAATGGAGGCAGGCATGGGGAGGCAGTGGCATAGTGGTATTGTCACTGGATTTGTAGTCCTGAACCCAGGGTAATTCTCCAGGGACCCAGGTTCGAATTGGAATTTGAATTCAATAAAAAATCTGGAAGTTAAAGTCTGATGATGACCATGAAACCATTGTCATAAAAACCCATCTGGTTCACTAACGTTCTTTAGGGAAGGAAATCTGCCATCCTCACCTGGTCTGGTCTGACTACATGTGACTCCAGACCTACAACAATGCGATTGACTCTGAAATGCCCTCTGAAATGGCCTAGCAAGCCACTCTGTTCTCAAGGGCAATTAGGGATGGGCAATAAATGTTGGCCTAGCCAGTGACGACCCCATCCCATGAATGAATAAAAACAAAGGCTGCTGAGTGTGATGTCTCATTGCCTGAAATGACTTTGGCAGCCTGAAATGACTTCTGCCCAAGGCTTGGAAGACCGCAGCTTGGTGAGGGACTCCTGCATGGGTGATGATGTATCCCCTAGAACTAGAGAGTGGGATAGGCAATCAGATTCTGGGGTAGAGACATTTCTGCAACACTTTTCTGGTAACTCTATGGTTCTCATTTGTATACTAAAATAAACTGCAGACCATTGCTCATTACACCATGATAACACTTACAAGCAGTTCATAACCAGAGTATGAGGAAAGCCGGGTTGTGAAATGTAATGTTTGGAATGATATCCTTACATTTTACCCAGGTTTGACAGACTTTATAATGATAAAATGATCACCCTTATTATTAACAAAATGTTTAGTAAAAAAGTGGAATATGTGCGGTGTCTTTACATTTGCATAAAGTGAGCCACACCAGAATGAAACTTACACTAATCAGCAAGTTTACTTTTCCTGTGTTTTTTTAATATTAATCTGCCAATGTATTGTCAAAATATGTAATAAATTTCTACAAAAGATGCGTTTTTAATAAAAGTAAATGAAGTGTTGCTGAATATTAGGAATATTCTATTACGATCTTTATATCTAACTTAGGTTCCTCCATATGCTTCATAACCACTTTAGGGGGGTGGAAATGCAAGTTGTTGTTGCGATGTGGGCTAACCTGTTGTTTTTATTTAATTCTAAGGATGGGGAGCTGTATTTTAAGGACCCGCAGGAAATACTGGACATTTTCTTTCTTTTAGAAGAACAGATACTTTTCATTCTCCAATATTGCCAAGAAGCTGAGGAGGACATTCAGAGAGTTAATCAGAAATGGACAGAAGTACAGGAGTCCACGTATGTGTGACCTTTTGATGTTTGTCTACTGCAAAAGATATCACCCATATGTTTGTGGATAAACTGTTTGAGAATGAGGAGCAACAGTAACATAAAATAGTCACCGACAGATAAAGGATTTCGGAGGGATTTATTTGAATGGTGAGAATGTGGGACTCGGTGCCACAAGGAGAGGCTGAGGGTTCAGTCCTGCATTATAGACTTGACCACGTAATCCAGGTTGTAACCCTAGTGAAGTAAGGGAGCCTTGCACTGTTGGAGGTGCCATCTTTTGGAAGAGGCGTTAAACCTGCCCTTTCTGATGGAGGTAGAAGGTTCCTTGACACTATTTAAAAGAGAGGGAAGTTTTCCAGTGTCCAGGTCAACATTTGTTCCTCAACCAAGATCATCAAAACAGATTATCTGGTCATCTATCTTATTGCTGTTTGTGGGAGCTTACTGTGTGGTCTGTTTCCTATATTAAAACAGTGACTATAATTAATACATATTTATGGTTTTAAAGAGAAGTGAAAAGGGCTTTTCATTCTATCCAGTGGATTCCACTGACAACCTCTTGAGTTATGAAGAAAAATCCAATGGCTAATGGCCTCCCCCACTAGCCAAGCTGTTCCATTACAGCTACAACAGTGGAATCTATATCGCAATGTGGAAAATTGCCCAGGGATGTCCTGTCCACAAAAAGCAGGACAAATCCAGTCTGACAAATTACTGCCCCAATCATCAGCAAAGTAATGAAGGTGTCATCAACAAATGCCATCACGTGGCACATATTCAGAACACCAATGGTCAGTTTGGATTCTGCCGGGACCACTCAGCTCCAGACCTCATTACAGTCTTGGTCAGTTGTTAGCATCATCAGCTGTCCCTCACTTTTTGAGAATGACGTCTATTCAGGCACGAGTTGCTGCCATGGGTCTTCATGCGACTGAACAGGTCGATTCTCAACCCACGGATCTTCAGATACATGGGGCAGGATGTCCCATGAGGTACTGGGACCTGGAGTGCAAGATTTGCTTCTTTTTCTTTCCTCCTTTGTCGATGTTTTGCCTCATCATTACAATGTTATGACTGAAAGTGTGATGTGGTTTGATGGCCCATTTTATCATCATTTTGAACAATTGGTAGCCAGTTCCTCCCAGTCATTAATGTCAATGCTGCTGTGCATGATAGGCTGAAAGACCTCCTCCTGTGCTGAATGATTTGAATTACCTGGTGCTTTAAGAATAGTCATCCTCATGGAACATTTTCTTCAGCAGGCAGTTTGTGCCACAGGTTAAATTGAAGTGCATTGAGTAACATTCATGCTCCACTTCTCAATTGCAGTTTAATTTGGCTCATGTTTGTCCCTCATAGAAGGCTCCATTTGCAGACTTACAATCTCTAATCATTGCTGAAAAAGTGACATGTTGTTGAAGTTTTTCGTCTCGACAGAAGCAAGAATACCAAATTTCAAAGGGAGCAACAATTTATGCCACATGAGAAAAGGGTGCTGATTGGTTGGCAAGTCGACACTGATTGGTCAAGAAATGGAAACTGAACCAAGGAACTATTATCCCCATGCTTTTGTTCGTTTGCAAGCAGAAAGTACATGTCCAGGCATTGTGCCTTTTTTGAATTAAACGAAAGCTTTGACAGCATGTCTCTTTTTCAGCAATACTCAATTACCAATTATCTAGTGAGCTTAGCCCCAACAACCAGCTACATGACTGGTCAACATTGTATTCCATAGTTTAGTCAATCAATTTTAACAATCAAAAGCAGCCGTTGAGGATTGAATGATGTTTGTCATTAATTTTTCAATCGATCATTTGTCTTGGAATCTCATCACAGCCTCACTGCGGTTAGAATCTTCTTTTGCTTGACAATAAGTTTGTCAAAGTATACATACTACGTATATTTTAATTGAATAATGTTTATGATGCACACAGACAAAATCCAAAGCTTATGCCTTGGGCTAGTGATAACCAATGAGATATTGGTCAATAATGAGGATTGAAAGTCAAAAGTTGGAAATCCTTGTGCAAGTGATTAATAGGTTATGTTACCCTATAGGAAGATTAAAATACATTGTGCGAAGAAGCAGGTTAAACACTATGAGGATGCCATTGAGAAAGTGGAAAGTGAAACAGCAGATATAGAGTTTCTTGCCAAGATGTTCTCCTGGGGGGTGTCTACAGGTGAAGATGAGGTAAACACTGCTTTTTCAATCCTTGTTCCTATATTATTTTCATTGCAAACACTGAAAAAGAGTGTTAATGGCACATTTCTTCTTAAATTAAGTGATTAGGTTTGCTGAAATGTCGGAGATAAATTAATAGACTGCAGATTCATCAGTATCACTGTACCATTTATACAAAGATATAGAAGTCTGGCATCCAGCACATCCATCAGCCTTCAAAGGGTCACTTGCCCAATCTATGGCATGCTTGCACATGATTGGCCCAAATAGCATATTTCTAAAACAGGATCAATCACAACATTATCCTCCAGCGCCTCTCATCTATCATCCAGCTGGGTGAGACTGCACTCACCTGGTACCATTCTTATTTATCTGGTCATAGCCTGAGAACCACCTGCAATGACTTATCTTTCTGCTCCCATGCTGACGTCTGGGGTCTCAAGGATCTATCCTTCACCCCATCTTATTTCTTGGCTACTTGTTACTCCTCGGCAACATCATTTGAAAACACATGATGAACGCTGACAACACCCAGCTCTACCTCACTACCAATTCTCTTGAACCTGCCACTGTCCTTGATTTGCCACACTCTTGTCTGATGTTCAGTGCTGGATGAGCAGAATTTTTCACCAACAAATATCAGGAAGACCAAAGCCATTGTCTTTGATTTCCAGCCACCAACTCTATCCTTCTTCCTGGCAATTATCTGAGGTTGAACCAGACTTTTCGCAACCTTGATGTTCTATTTCATCTGAAGAAGAGTTATCCACACAACACATCATGACCAAGACTGCCACATCCACCTGCATAACATTGTCCAACTCTGCCCCTGCTCCAGCTCATCGGCTGCTGAAATCATCATCGATGCCTTTGTTACCTCCAGACTTGACCATTCCAGTGCTCTCTTGGCCAGCCAAGATCTTCCATTCTTTTTTTAAAATTCATTTATGGGATGTGGGCGTTGCTGGCTAGGCCAGCATTTATTGCCTATCCCTAATTGCTCTTGAGAAGGTGGTGGTGGTGAGCTGCCTTCTTTAATCACTGCAGTCCATACTGCTGTTAGGGAGGGAGTTCAGGATTTTGACCCAGAGACAGTGAAGGAACGGCGATATATTTCCAAGTCAGGATGGTGAGTGGCTTGGAAGAGAACCTCCAGGCGGTGGTGTTCCCATGTATCTGCTGCCCTTGTCCTTCTAGATGGTAGCAGTCATGAGTTTTGAAGGTGCTGCCTAAGGAGCCTTGGTGAGTTTCTACAGTGCATCTTGTTGTGGATGGTACTCACTGATGCCACTGTTCATCAGTGGTGGAGAGAATGAATCTTTGTGCGTGGGGTGCCAATCAAGCGGGGCTGCTTTGTCCTGGATGGTGTCAAGCTTATTGAGTGTTTTTGGAGCTGCACTTAAATTTAAGCTCATCCAAAGCTTTGCTGCCCATATCTTAACTCACATTAAATCCCACTCACCTGTCACCCCTATGCTCACTAATCTACATCGGTTCCCAGTTGAGCAACACATTGATTTTAAATTCCCCATCCTTGCTTTCAAATCCCTCCATGGTTTCTCCCCCTTTCTATCTCTAATCTTCTCTAGCTCCACAGGCAATGTTCCCTCAAAGCAGGCAGCTGTGCAGTAACCTGAAAGTTACACGAGTTGGCCCCTTAATTTTACCGTGTACGTACAACTATGCAAAGAAAATTAAAGGGGCTGCACACAAACAAATCTCTTGCACGCTCCAAAACAAATTAGATGGCATGTTGCCTACAATCCTTTGATGTTTGCATTCTTCCAATTCTGGCCACTTGTACATCCCTGATTTTAATCACTCCACCACAAGTTGTCATGCTCTCAGCGGACTGGCCCTAACTCTGGAATTTCTCCCACCCTCACCCCACCAACCCTTAAACCTCTCCACCTCTCTCTTCTTTAAGACATTCCCTAAAATTTACCTCCTGACCAAGCTTTTACTTATCTGACCTAATGGGCTGGATTTTCATCACCGAGGCAGGTGTCAGGAGTCAGGAAAGTCCCTGGCTTGGCTGGCCCACCTTGGGAGAAAGTGCCTGCAGAGGCAGGATGTGCATTGAGGAGGTGGGTGGGGGTAGTGGGTGCGGGCTGGAGTCAGGCCAGCCAACCTGGGAAATTTTGGAGGCAGCCTCAGGAGCTGCTGGGTGCGGAGGCAGGCTGTTTAAAAGGTCCACCTTGATGACGTGGGTCTTCATCCCAGTTAAAATAAAAACACAATGGCCCTCCAGCCCTCACCTCTCACACCCCCACACACTCCCCATGCCCCATCACCCCTCCTCCACCCACCCCCCTGTAGAGACCCACCCCAGACCCAAGTTCGTGACACCAGATTCACAAGTGTATGGCTTGAACACAATGACAGTGAGACTTCTAATAATTCACCATTGCTTTATTAAATCACTCACAACCCCACAGTACAAAACCCAAATTTAAAACAACCCTTTCCCAGTACCCGACAGGAAGTCACCATGACCTGGGCTTTAACTTACAAAAAACACAAGCAAAACACATGCGTCTTGTCCTGAAACCTTAAGGAAAAACCCTCAGGCCAATATCACCAAGATATGGCTGAAACAAATTACAAGTTACCTGCAAAAAAAATACCAATTTTTCAACCCAAACCTTCACAAAACCCTCAGACCAATATCACTATGATTTGGTGAAACTTACAATCCCCAACACCGCTGGTCCGCCCAGTGTTGACTGTAGGCCTGAGTCAAGGTGACCAAACTCGACATTTCTTCCGACCGCAGCCCAAAACCTTCAGGTCAATATCACCACGATATGGCTGAAAACACTGACAATCCCCAACATGGCTGGTCTGTCTGGTGTAGAATGAGTCAAGGTGACCATCCCTGACCCCCCTTCCAACTGCAGCCCAGATACCTAGTTCTGCTCTTTTATAATAATTTAACTCTGACATGTCAAAACATATTTCTTGTTGTTCCAATGTCCATTTAGTTGATTCCACACAAAGTCCAGACAAATATCATCAGCTCTTGCTGGTTGAAACAATATGGGGTTTTCCATGAAAGATGTATCTAGACGAATAGTATCACTTCTCATTGTATGAGCAATTCTCCTGCTGTTTAAGGAAACACAGTAACATCATATTGGCTCCAAAGTTAATGAGGTTGAATGACCCTGTTGCTGTACCATTCTCTGTGGTGAAGACCTTAGTTGCATAATTCCTTGAGTGTATTGTATTGATGATATGCCCTTTGTGCTATTGTATTGGGTAATCAGACTTCTTGACTGCATTAGCCAATGGCAGGTAATGGCAGTTCCCTGGTACCATTGTTCCCTGATAGCAGTCAATCAATGTCCAAATCCTTTTGATGAGTCACTTTTTTTCACTAAATGTCTAAATTAACCCTTTGTTGCTCACCTCTGTACTGCTGACTGCAGCTTGGCCTTTGTAATTTATAGTTCCAATCATGAGATCAAAACATCTCCATGGGTTTGAAATTATATTCCATAATTTTCCCAGTTAAAGAGGATTCTGATCCTACACCGTGTCCCCTCATGCCCCCTGTAACAAGCATTGGCACTTCCATGCATATTGACCCACTCTACACTGCATAGAACCAATGAACCCTATAGTGACGGTAGTATGTATAAAAATAAGCTTTAAAAAAAGTCATTAATTCATTCCTTTGCAATGTCAAAAATGTCATTTCACTACAGAGCAATAAAAGTGTCAATCATCCAGATGCTTTAAAGTAATAGAAGCACAGAAATCAAAATCACTTGAAACCACTTAACCTTGTGTAAATATACATTGTGAATCAGAGAGCCAGAGGTGTCAATCAAGCAATGTTTTCCCTGTGGCTCAGGTATTTCAACAAGAGTAATGGATGTCTGGGCTCTCAGCCAAGCATACATAATGAAGTTCCTGAGTCATCCTGACTCGGTGAGAATCCAACCCAATATCTCCTTATATGGCTCTGAGTCAAGTTTTGCCTGATAACATACCTGTGGAGCACCTTGGAATGTTTTATGATGTTAAATCACAGAACAGTTACAGCGCAGAAAGAGGCCATTCGATCCGTTATGTCTGCACTGGCTCTCCGACCCAGCATTATGACTTAGTGCCGTTACCTTGCCTTTTCCCCATACGCGTGCACATTGATTATTTGAATAGAAACATCTAATGCCCTCTTCAATGCCTCGATTAAACCTGCCTCCAACATACTTCCAGGCAGTGCATTAAAGGTACTATATAAGTATAAGTTGTTGCAAAATTAGAATAAAATTATTTGAAGGATTTTAGAACTGTGTTGTCACACACAAACTATTTCTATTTTAGGAAAAAACATTTAAACAGTTGGACCTGGGCCTCAATAAACTGCATCAGCTCTACTTGAAGGATGCCAAGGTACCTGTGGATGCATTTCAGAAACTGAAAAATATTGAGAGTGAGATCCACAGACTGTTGGATTGCATTGACTCAGTTGCAACACAGAAAAGGGTCAGTGGCATCCTGAAAAGAAAAAAGCAAGAAAACCGAGAAAGGTGAAGACATTTAAATACTAATGTTTGTCAGATTGGCCTCATGTTAGATTACTTACAGTAAATCCCATGACTCTTCAAAAGATGTTCAGCTTCCCCTGTACAAAGAAGATTGCACCTATCTGATAGAGGAATTGGCAGGGACATTGTCAGGTTTGTGCCGTGGGCAGACAATTGATCAGTCCTGTGGTGTGTAGGGTCTGGTTTTGCTAGAAGTCCTGCCCAAGTACTAAGACGTAGCTGGACTGATGGTAACATGGGCCCTCCCTGTCAGATCCTTCATGCATACCCAGTGTCTCACCCCTATGCACACTGCCTTTGAAGCAACTGTGGTTGGGGAGAGACTGTTGCCTACTTCCTTCTGGAACGTGCCTTTCCAAAGCAGGTCTGGAAAGACTTGCAGTGGCTTTTGTCGAGGTTCACACTGAACAGCTCTGTAACTCTGTGTTCTATGGACTGTTCCCAGGGTCACACACCAAGATAAAGATCAACAGATGCTGGAGGATCACCGACTTGGTGAAAGACGCTCCTTTGTCTGATCGAAACTTACGGGTCTTCCAGTGCAAAGAGCTGTTGATGAGCAATTGTTACAGACTGGCATATTCCAAGGTCCAGGACTCCGTGCTGACAAACGCATTAAGGCTTGGGGCAGCCGCCACAAAGGTTCAATGGGGAAAGACCACTGTCTAAGGCCCTCATACCAGACTATAGCGAGGGGCTAGAATCCGTGCAACACCCCTTGGTGTAAAACGTATACTGTAAATATAAAATGTAATTAATTGTAAGTGTAGTGAGGCACCTCTAAGTGCCATATATTGTATGAAAAAAAATCTGAACTATATTGCACTCTGCATCATAAGGTCAGAAGTAGGGATGCTCTTTGATGATTGCACAATGTTCAGCACCATTCTCAACTCCTCAGATACTGAAGCAGTCATTGTCCATCTGCAGCAAGACCTGGGTAATATTCAAGCTTGGGCTGATAAGTGGCAAGTAATATTCGTGCCACAGAAGTGCCAGGCAATGACCATCTCCAACAAGAATCTAACCATTTCCCCTCGACATTCAATGGCACTACCATCACTGATCCCCTAGTATCAACATTCTAGGGGTTACCATTGACAAGTAACTGAACTGGACCAGCCATATCAATAAATACTGTAGCTACAAGAGCAGATGAGAGGCTGGAAATTCTACGGAGAGTAACTCACCTGCTGACTCCCCAAGGCCTGTCCACCATCTACAAGGCACAAGTCAGGAATGTGATGGAATACTCACCACTTGCCTGGACAAGTGCAGGTCCAACAACACTTAAGAAGCTCAACACCATCCAGGACAAAGTAGCCCGCTTGATCAGCACCCCATCCACCACCTTCAACATCCACTCCCTTCACCACCGACACACAGTAGCAGCAGTGTGTACCATCTACAAGATGCACTGTAGGAATTCACCAAGGCTCCTTTCACAGCACCTTCTAAACCCATGACCTCTACCACCTAGAAGGACAAGGGCAGCAGATGCATGGGAATACCACCATCTGTAAGTTCCTCTCCAAGTCACTCCACCATCCTGACTTGGAAATATATCTCCGTTCCTTTACTGTCACTGGGTCAAAATCCTGGAACTCCCTCCCTAACAGCACAGTGGTGTACCTACACCACGTGGACTACAACGGTTCAAGAAGAGCAATTAGGAATGAGCAACAAATGATGGCCTAGCCAATGACACCCACATCCCATGAACAAATAAAAAAGTCAAATTTGAACAATTATGGAATATACTTTTACAAATGTTATGTATAAAGTATATTTTTGGAAACAACCTGCCAACACTTGTTGCTGGTGTTTCAAGTATGAACTGCAGTGGTTCCCTTGCTGCGGGATTACATTCCAGCATGAGGCACTTGAGATTTTCAACCTACCGTTTAGTGTAAAAGTACTTTTCTCAATGGCATTGAAAATTGGGCAATCTCTCTAACAAAAAAAGACTTGCTTCTCTATAGGGCCTTTCATATCCTCAAGACATCTCAAAGTGCTTTACAACCAATGAAGTACTTTTTGAAGTCTAGTCAGTATTGTAGTTTAGGAAACACAATAACCAGTTGCACACAGTAAGTTCCCACAAACAGGAATATGATAACCCTCAGTACTGCACTGGAGTTCAGGCTGGATTTTGAGCTCACAGCATGGTATAGTGGGTCTTGAACCCTTATATCAGAGGTGAGTATATTACCAACTGAGCACAGCCACACTTAGAGGCAAACAATCTGATACACCAAGTTTATGCCAGATTCCAAATTGAAAACATGCTCCCTACTGTTTTCATGACAGGAGAACAGAAAATTGAACAAGCAGAAGGTAGGTTCTTCAATGGTCACAGGCGTTTTGAGGCATGTCCTGCGCTCATTCATGTTTTTTTCTGTGCACTTGAATTAATTCTGATCACTGGATTGTGCTAAGATGCATGTTCTGTATTTTACCATAGGCTGCATGAAGAAGCGATGGCTCAAATGAAACTTCCAGCAGAAGCAAGACAGAAATCTTTGCTGGAGCTGGCAGCACAAAAAGTGACATGCAGATGGGTATATATTTTCTGGATGCAAGTCGTTCTGTGACATGTGAGGTGCTTTCATCTCCAAACTGAGCAGATTACCAAATTTCTTTAGTAGAGGCAATGAGTTGCTGAAGGTGTAAATGGATGCATCCATCCTAAAGCCAAGGGATGAAGGCAACCCTCCAACTCAGCCAACACAACCCTGCCTTCCTTACTTGCTGCCTCGCTCTGTTTGAGTTGAATGGGCCTGTGGGGGTTTGCAAACAGCTGCTCTTGACACGTTACCTCATTGCCGGATAAATTCTGAATCAGAGATCTATTAATGCCTACAACTCCAGATGTATCATCAAAATATATAGGAGACCATTGGGCCCATCATGCCTGTGCTGGGTCTTTGAAAGAACTGTCCAATTAATATTACATCCCTGTTGCTTTCCATAAACCCTGCAATTTTGTCCTATTCAAGTATATGTTCAATCCCCTTTTGAAAGTTACAATCCAATTTGCTTCCACCAGCACTTTGGGTAGTGTGTTCCTGATCATAATTCATTGTGTAAAAAAAAAATTATCCTTATCTCCCCTCTGGTTCTTTTGCCAATTACCTTAAATCTGTGCCCTCTGCTTTCCTATCCTCCTCCCACTGGAAATAGTTTGTCTTATTTCCTCCATGATTTTGAACACCTCTATTAAGTCTTCCTGTCAAGAAGGTATAATAATTTTCATAATGTATTGGAATTTATTGTAAAATAGAGTAATAGTGGGATGTGACTATGTGTCTATATGTATGTGTGTGTGCGCGTGAGATTTAATTGAATTAGAGGCAACTAGTCTGGGTGCTTTGATCTAAGAAGAGAGGTTAGGTTTGAAATTTAATTAGATAAACACGGCGAAGTTTAGAAACATGGGTGTCAAGGGTACATTTGCATTTTGAAATAAACCAGGCTAGATCGTTTTCAAAGGAGGGGTGAAATGTGTCACCTAGCCAGGCGAAGTTTAGAAACAGTGAGCAGAACTTTGCCGTCGGCGAGCAGGGGGCGGGGCCCGCTCGCCGTCGCACAAAATGACGCAGGATGACATCAGGCAGAACCCCCGACGTCATCCCACCCCATTTAAATTTTCAGGAAGGCGGGGGCACAGCAAAATCAGCGGCGGGCCTGCCGACCTGTCAGTGGCCAATTGAGGCCATTGATAGGATAATTAAAACAATTAAAGGACCTGCCTGTCCAACCTTAAGGTTGGTGGGCAGGCCAGGAGCCCCGGATGGGTTTCAGAAAAAACATGAAACCTCATCCACGGGCAGGATGAGGTTTCATGTAGGGTTTAAAAAACTTTAATAAAGTTTTAGTGAAATTTATTAACATGTCCCATCTCATGTGACATTGTCACTTGAGGGGGACATGTTAAGGATTTTTTTATTTTTCTATTTTTAATGTTTGAACAAGTGCAGGTGATCTTCCTGAGGCAGCACTTAGCCTCAGGGAGATGTGCGCACTTTCGTGCACATGCATGAAAGAGCGCACTCTCGCATTTGGGGAATTCCCCCCGCCCCCCCTGCCCGCACAGGAAGCGCATAGCACTTCCCACCAGTTGTCACGCTGGGCGGGACTTAATTGGCCTGCTCACTTAAAATGGCAGCGGGGCCCGCTTCTCCGGCGGGGATCGGACCTCCCGCCCGCCGGAGATTGGGTCGGACCCGCCCAGTGTGTCTATTTTCCCAAAGATTACTGGTAAAGCTTAGTGTTATGAGAGCATTTTATTATCAGGGAGATAAAGTCCAAAGACATAGTCAAACAATGGGTATTTGCATTCAAAGAGGAAGATATGTAAAAAAGGAGCAGGGGCTGTGTGTAAGGGAAGGCATTTTTAAGATTTTACAAGTGGGTGAAAAAGCTTTCAGCATCTATGCCTCAAATTGCTGTCTTCAAAGGACTGAAGTTAAGAAAACTCATTTGGAAAGGCATTTATTCAGGGGATGATTATTCTTCGCCTGGGTCTTTTAAAATTTATGTGCCTTACTGTTGCCTTAACGAAAGTGTAACTGGGAATTAGATTGATTAAGGGGATTTAGAAATCATCATAGTAGTAGCTTGTAGATCAATGTATGTATTTAAAATAATTTCTCTTGTTAATAAATGTTTAATCTTGTTTTATAAAAACCTATAAGATTTGGTGATCTTATTAGTACTGAATTCAAGGTACCCATCTCGAAATTTTTACAAATTGAGAATTAGTCATGACAGTTGTTTCAAGTTTTCCTCTGGGATTTGAACAGCTCAGCATTTACCATCTGCTGTGTCATAACATAGTTGAGGGCTTTTTGTGGGATATATTTGAAATGCCTTGTTTTTTTGGACTTGGTGAATCTTAAGGTTACAAGTACGAGAAGCACTTTGAATTCAGGAGTTGGTGTGAGGTTTTTTTTAAGCGATGATACTGAAATATGGCTTTGGAAGTTGCTCAGATTTGGTTGGGAGTTGAGGTTATAACTTTGGCTGGTTTACAAAAGGCAACCAAAGTTGAGTTACTGGAATTGGCAGATAAATCACAATTGGGGTCACCTGCAGGGGCTAAGAAATAATTGAAGGTGTAGCACAAGTTGGAAGTGATACCTGACACTAGTGAGTCACAGCTGGAGGTAGTGAGACTTCAGTTAGAAATGAAAAAGCTTGAACTTGAACAAAAGGAAATGAAAAAGCTTGAGCTAGAGGCAGTAGAAAAAGAAAGGGCATTTCAAAGGGAGCAAGCGGAAAGGCAGGAGAGAGAAACAAAGCTGGAATTGGAATTCCAGGCAAGAGAGAAGGATATAGAAAGAGAGGCAAGGGAAAGAGAGAAGGAAAGAGAAAGGGCATACCAACTTAAAAGACTGGAAGTTAAAAAAGAGACCAAAGAGACCTCAGATTCTGAGGAAAGTTCTGATGATGAAAATACCTTTAACTTAAAATCCAGTGGAGAGATGTTTCAATTTGTACAAGTTCTTCCAAAATTTGCGGTAAAAGATGTTGAAGCATTCTTTATTTCATTTGAGAAGATAGCTAAACAGATGAAATGGCCACAGGAAAACTGGACATTGTTGTTATAATCCAGGTTGGTGGGTAAATCACATGAGGTTTATGCTTCGATGTCAGAAGAAATGTCAGTGAATTAAGATGTGGTAAAAAAAGGCTGGAGGCATACAGGCAGAAGTTTAGGAATATGAGAATACAGCTTGGGCAAACTTATATTGAGTTTGACAAAGTAAAACAAAGTAATTTTGACCAGCGGATATGGACATAAAAATAGAGACAATATATGCAGCTCTTAGAGAATTCTTTTGGAAGAATTTAAAGATTCAACTCCTTTGGTAGTGAGAACTCATGGAGGAACAGAGGGTTCAAATGGTAATATAAGCAGCAGAGATAGCTGATGATTATGAGTTAGCTCATGGAGCTAAACCTTTTTTTCGTCACCCTTTCACATCGGAAAAGGATAGAAAGTGGAAAGGTGAAAGGAAGGTGGGTAGTCAGGGAAAAGGAGGAGTAGGTGGAAATTCCCAGGAAGTTTTTTCTCAGAATAAAAAGGAAGGTGCTGAGGGTAGAAGTGACATTCAAAAATTGAGGTGTTTTCATTGTAATAAAGTTGGACACATAAAATCAGTGTGCTGGAAATTGCAGGGGAAATCTGTTTGAATTATAGGGGTGCAGAAATGTTCTAGAAGTAAAAGTACTGTGGGTTCTGAGGTTCAGGCACAGGAAAAAAACATTGGTTTAGGTACAGGTTAAACAGGAAGAATCAGTGATAGGTAAAGAAGTAGGAATGTGTTCACAATTTACCCAAGAGAATTCAGAGGTGCAGGTTGCAGAGATGTTTAAAGATTTTGTATGTGAAGGGTCAGTCTTTCCATATGTACAGGGTAGAGTAGGTAAAGAAGTTAAAATTTTAAGAGACACTGGGGCTAGTCAATCCTTAATGTTGCGGGTTGTGATATTTGTTGTTCAGGGGGAGTATTTCAGGAACAGGTAATAATAAGTGGAATTCATGGAGATGCTAAACCTGTTCCATTTTGGAAGGTAAATTTAAAGAGTAAGTGGAAAACAGGCGAAGTGACTGTTAGGGTGGTGGGAAAATTGCCCATTGCAGGGGTTCAATTTAGTCTGGGTAATGATATAGCTAGATCACAAATGTGGGTGATGCCTGTGGTAGTTGAGCAGTCTGTAGAGGTGGCTTCAACAGAAGTGTTACAGGGAGAGCATCCTGGATTGTTTCCAGATTGTGTGATAACAAGATCACAGGCTCATAGGTTGAAACAAGAAAAAACAGGAAGGACAGGCAGTTCAAAGGCAGGAAGAAGGTGTTAAAATCCAATTAGCTGACACTGTGTTGATAACATTGTTCAGAAAGAGAGACTAAAGGATAATTCAGCTGAAGTGTTTAACTCAAGATAGTTAGTGGAGTTACAGAAAAAAGATTTATAAATACAACACTTATATTGGACAACTTATTCAGAAACAGAGGCAAAATTTAATCCAGAATGTTATTATCTTAAGGGTAATATTTTAATCAGAAAATGGAGGCTGTATCATGTTTCTGAGGATAGTTAATGAAATCCCATTGGGGGACATTTAGGAATTAGAAAGACACAGGCAAAGATACAGAAACATTTTTTTTGGCCTGGATTGCATAGGGATGTAGTCAAATCTTGTAGAACATGTCATACATGTCAGGTGATGGGGAAACCACAAGCAATGATTAAGCTGGCACCTTTAATTCCAATTCCAGCATTTGAAAAGCCTTTTACTAGGGCCATAATTGATTGTGTAGGACCCCTTCCTAAGACAAAAAGTGGAAATTAATGTTTACTGACAATAATGGATGTGTCTACCAGATTTCCTGAAGCAATATCTTTGAGAAACTTTACAACAAAGAAGATTGTGGAAGAGTTAACTAATTTTTTTACGAATTATGGTTTACCTAAGGAAATATAATCAGATCAGGATTCAGATTTTATGTCACAGCTGTTTAAGGAAGTAATGAACAGTTTGGGGATAAAACAATTTAAGTCAACAGCTTATCATCCTGAGTCATAAGGGGCTTTGGAAAGATGGCATCAAACTCTAAAAACTATGATGATAGCATACAGTCAAAATTATCCACAGGATTGGGTTAGGGGAATTCCATTCTTGTAGTTTGCTATTAGGGATGCTCCTAATGCATCAATCGGTTTTAATCCTTCGAACTAGTCTATCGTCATGAGGTAAGGGGACCACTGAAATTGATTTATCTGGAAATGGTGGGTCAAAATTCAGAAACTGTTCTCCTGGATTACGTATCAAACTTCAGAGAGAGATTAGACAGAGTGTATGACCTGGTTAGGGAACATTTAAAGACAGCACAGCAGGTGGTGAAAGTGAGAGCAGACAGGAAAGCTACAGCTTGGAATTTTGTTGCTGGAGAGAAAGTTCTCTTACCAGTACTGGCTGACTCATTAAAGGCAAGGTTTATTGGGCCTTACAGGATTGAAAAGAAACTGAGTGAAGTAAATTATTTAATAAATACTCCAGGTAAAAGAAAGAAGCAGAGGGTGTGTCACGTTAACTAGTCTCTCAGTCCTGGAACCATTCTCGTAAATCTTTTCTGCACACCTTCTAAAGCCTTCTAAAATGTCATGTCCAGGATAGCGTAGTGCAGTGCTGAGACCTGAATGAATTTTGGAACTACTTATTTTTCAACAGTTGGGTCGAAAGCTGATGTATCGCTCACAACCACCCAAAGATAAAGATGAAGAGCAAGATTCAGCGGATAAAGGAGCTGAGGAGGACAATGATGAAAGAGAATTTTTCACCTAAGAACCAAGATTTGAAAATCATTGCACAGCAAACAGGTCCTTATTTTGTATCAGTGCGTTATTAATGTTGGTAGCATAGATGTAGCTGGCAAGTTTATATATTAGGATGCTGCGGTCTACATACTGCCTTTATATGCAGGTCACTGTAGGCCTAAAGGCAAAGGGCTCTGAGAATTTGCAAGACACCTGGTCTTTTTTTACAATGTGTGACACATTGCATGGTTATCATTGCATCTACTACTGCTCGTTTTTTATTGGAGTGGGAAGTAAAAGCTTTTAAATCAGTATTGTCCAATACATGAACCAAAGTAGCTCACTGGGAATGCAGCTGTGCTGATTGTAAGTTTGAATAAAAGTAAGTAGTATACATTGTCATTAGGCATGCAATCTTAATACTGTTTGAGCATTCTTGGTAATTGTGAATATTTTACTTCTGGATTGCGCTGAATCTCTTGGAGTTAAAGGTTAATCCCCTAAACATACCTGAAAACAATCTGGGAGAAAAATTATGAGAACATTGTAATTGCCAGACTAAAAGCAGAGAGTGTGAGTGTTTATTGATTGTGGTGAGTTCTTTACTTCCTAGGTTATTGACTGAATGGTAGGAGATGTTTGAGTAAATGTGCATATGAAATACATTTACCTGGATTGTGTGTGTATGTGTGTTTACTGCATGAGGCCAAAACAGTGTCAGCGTAGCCTCATGTGGCCACACCAACACTGTTTTGGCCACGTGCAGTAATTTTAGTAGGAAATACCTGGAGCATGTGCACACACACACAGACAGAGACACACACACGAACACACAGAGACACAAACATAATCCAGATAAAAGTATTTCATATGTGTACATTTACTTAAACATCTCCTACCATTCAGTCAGTAACCTAGGAAGTAAAGTACTCACCACAATCAATAAACACTTACACTCTCAAGATCTGAGGCTGTAGAAATGCAAGTTTGTTCTTTCTTGTTGACCCAAGGTGCCACCTTATTATTTTTCCATCATATTATTGACTCTAGAGTTTGTAGAATATTGCAATACAAATTGTAAATGATACTACAATGTTTATATCTATCCTAATTTAAGTAAGTAGGCTGATTATTTTTAATTTAAAAATTCCAAAAGTAAAAGCTGTTAAAAAAAGTGGTCGATCTTCCTCAAAATAAAGATATACATTACTGTGAAAGGCAAGTAATCTTTAAATGATAAAAGACTATTTCTATTCATTTTTCTAAACCATAGTGTTGACTGGTGGCCCAGGTTTAGAGAATTTTGGACCCCTCAAAGTCAAGTTGTTGGTGACAAAGTTTTCTTACAAAAGACTTCTGTACATTCATGTGGTGATGCAGGCTCCTGTACTCTCACTGTGCAAAGCTGCAGGCCAGGACTGCTCATTGTAAAGCCTCTGAAAATTGCCTTCCATTCTCAACGGCTGTCGTACTCCCAGTGCAGTATTTTTAAAAATTGTTTTCTTTTTAAACAGACCTGTGAAATTTTACTGTGGCCCAGCTAAACTAGCAGAAGATTTTTTTCTTTTCCCCCCACACACATCTCCATAAATTTTACTGTACCTGATCCCATCCCTGGCCATTCTCCTGAGCAGTTTTTTTCACTCCGTCATGGGATATGGATGTCGCTGGCTAGGCCAGCATTTATTGCCCATCCCTAATTACCCTTGTGAAGGTGGTGGTGAGCTGCCTTCTTGAACTGCTGCAGTCCATATGGTGTAGGTACACCCACAGTGCTATTAGGAAGTTCCAGGATT
This sequence comes from Isurus oxyrinchus, assembly GCA_026770705.1. NCBI lineage: Eukaryota > Metazoa > Chordata > Chondrichthyes > Lamniformes > Lamnidae > Isurus > Isurus oxyrinchus. The sequence goes on from JANJGN010000013.1 coordinate 82,361,601, forward strand.
TTGACCCAGCAATAGTGAAGGAATGATGATATATTTCCAAGTCAGGATGGTGTGTAGTTTGGAGGGGAACTTACAGGTGGTGGTGTTCCCATGTGTCTGCTATCCTTGTCCTTCTAGGTGGTCGAGGTCATGAGTGTAGAAGGTGCTATCAATGGAGGCTTGGCGAGATACTGGATTGCAGCTTGTGGACGGTACACACTGCTGCCACTGTGTGCCAGTCATGGAGGGAGTGGATGTTTAAGTTGAGGGATGCCAGTCAAGCAGGCTGCTTTGTCATGGATGATATTGAGCCTCTTGAGTGTTATTGGAGCTGCACTCATCCAGGCAAGTGATGATATTCTATCACACTCCTGACCTGTACCATTAGATAGTGGACAGGTTTTGGGGAGTCAGGAGGTGAGTTACTTTCTGCAGGTTACCCAGCTTCTGACTTCCTATTGTAGCCACAGTATTTATATGGCAGGTCTGGTTCAGTTTACCCCCAGGATGTTGATAGTCGGGGATTCAGCGATGGTAAGGCCATTGAATGTCAAGGAGAGATGGTTAGATTTTCTCTTGTTGGAGATGGTCATTGCCAGGCACTTGTGTAGCTGGAATGTCTGTTATCTTCCCCTTAGCCTTCTAAAACCAGAGGTTCACCTCTGCAGTACATAGACAAAATAGCACGTGGAATTTCAAACCATTGGCCTGTACAAGCTCACAAACACCCCTGGGAATTATATTCTGACCATCTTAGCCTAGTGTTAGCCAATACAAACCAATGACTAGCCACAGTGAGGATACTGACACAATTTTAACCAAATGCACTAATTTAGGTAGAATACACATACAATACAAATGTATTTCATGTGCAAATTTACTGAAATATCACACAACACCATGCTCAAAATCCTGTTTACATCTCTAATTTTTTTCCTGGTTCTAATGAACTATCATTGACCTAAAATATTAACTGCTTCTCTCCTCACATGTATTCCAGCATTTTTTTTTTTTGTTTTTATTTCAAACATCAACCACCTATTCAGTGACCAAGGAAGTAAAGCACTCTTGATAATCAAGGTGCTCACAATCTTATCATCTCACCATTTTACCAATAAATGCACACAAATTTTAAAGTTCACATGCATATAGCATGCAAATGAGTGATCAGATCCCAGGAACATTGAGCATCTAATATGCATTTAAATTTATTGATCAGAAATGCAGTTACACATGCGTATTATTAATTATTGGAAAATATGGGTCAAGCTCAACACTGTTATATTCTCGTTGCAGTTGTCACACATGATTTGTGGTTTTAATGAGCTAAGGACCAGAACCCCAGATTCCACTTTCCACGTATGCAACAGGGATGGTCCCTGAATCCTTGTTAATCTGTAAGTGCTTTGTTATGTCCTCCTTCAGGATGCCATCTATTACCTTTCAGTTTTACCTTTCTGTGGGAAAGCAGATCCTTCTCTCCTACCTCTCATTATGTTTACCCCTGGTTCCTGGTAATTTATTCTACTCCTATTACATGAGCCTTTTATGTGGTACTTTATCAAACACTTTCTTAAAATCCATATAGACATCATCCATTGCATTCCCTCCATCTGTTACTTAATCAAAAAACTTAATTCAAGCGTGATCTGCCTTTTACAAATCCATGCTGGCTCTTAACTAATTTAAAACACTCCAAGTGCCTGTTGATTCATTCCCTGATTATTGTTTCTAAAAACCGTACCCACAATGATGTTAAACTAACTAGCCTATTCTTTGACTTTTATCACTTATATAGGACCAGGAAGCCATTCAGCACCTTGAACCTGATCTGCCATTCAATCAGATTATGTCTGGTCTGTACATCATCATCATTTGTATTTTTGAGATGACTTACTTAGCTCTGCCAGCACATCCAATTACACACAGACATACAAAATAGGAGCAGGAGTAGACCATTCAGTCCCTCGAGCCTGCTCTGCTATTTAATAAGATCAAGGCTGATCTGTTTTTGTTTCAAATTCCACATTCCCATCAACCCCCGGTAACCTTTGACTCCCTTGCCTAACAAGAATCTATCTGTGCCTTAAAAATATTCAAGACCCCACCTCCACCATTTTCTGAGGCAGAGTATTCCAAAGTCACACAACTTTCAAGAGAAAAAAATTCTCCTCATCTCTGTCTTAAAAGGGTGACCCCTAATTTTAAAAGTGTCCACTAGTTCTGGACTCACCCTCAAGAGGAAACATCTTTTCCACATCCACCTTGTCAATACCGTTCAGGATCTTATATACTTCAATCAAGTCACCCCTCACTCTTCTAAACTCCAGGGGAAACAAGCCCAGTCTGTCCAACCTTTCCTCATAAGACATCCCACTCATTCCAAGCATCAATCTAGTAAACCTCCTTTGAACCACCTCCAATACATTTATACATTCCTTAAATGAGACCAAAACCGCACACAGTATTCAAGATGTGGTCTTACTAATGCCCTTTATAACTAAAGCATGACATCCTTACTTTAATGTTCAATTCAAGTCGTAATAAAGGATAGCATTCCATTAGCCTCCTTACTTACTGTCCTTGCATACCAACTTTTTGTAACTCATGTACTAGAACACCTAGATCCTTCTGTACCTTGGAATTCTGCAGTCATTCTCCATTTAAGTAATATTGTACTTTTTTATTCTACCTGCCAAAGTGAACAACTTTAAATTTTCCCACATCATACTCCATCTACCAGATTTCTGCCCACTCACTCAACCTATCTATATCTGCCTGCAACCTCCTTATGTCCTCTTCACAACATACTTTCCTACCTATCTTTGTGTCATCTGCAAATTTAGCTACCATGCCTTCGCTCCCCTCATCTAAGTCATTGATATAAATTGTAAAAAGTTGAGGCCCCAGCATAGATTCCTGCAGGATTCCACTCATCGCATCCTGCCAATTAGAAAAACAGCCATTTATGCATACTCTCTGTTTTCTGCCAGCCAGCCAATTGTCCATCCATGCCAATCTGTCACCCCCTACACCATGAGCTTTTATTTTCTGCAATAACCTCTTATGTGGCACCTTATCAAATGCCTTCTGGAAATTCAAGGAAAATACAACTACAGGCTCCCCATTATGCATAGCGCATGTTGCTCCTTCAAATAACTCCAATAAATTGGTTAAACATGATTTCCCTTTCACAAAACCATGCTGACTTTTCCCGTTACCTTGAGTTTTTCTAAGTGCCTAGTTATAACCTTGATGATCGATTCTAACACCTTCCCCACAATTCAAGCAAACTGGCCTATAGTTTCTGTCTTCCTCCCTTCTTGAATAAAGGGGTTATATCTGCTACTTTCCACTCTGATGGAACCTTTACAGAATCTAGTGAATTTTGGAAAATTAACACCAACACACCTACTGCCTCATTAACCACTTCTTTTTAAGACTGTAGGCTGGAGTTCATCAGGACCCGGAAACTTGTCAGCCCACAGTTCCATCAGTTTGCTCAGTACCGCTTCCCTAGCGCTTCTAATTTCACAAAGTTCCCCTCTCCCTTCCACCTCCTGATTTACATCTATTACTAGAATGTTTTTTGTATCTTCTATCGTGAAGACAGAAGCAAAATATTTGCTCATTTCATTAACCATTTCTTTATTATCTACTATTAACTCGCCATTGCCAATCTCTAGAGGACCAACACTCATTTTACTCTTTTCCTTTTCAAATACCTGAAACTCTTGCTATCTGTTTTTACATTTCTAGCTAGCTTCCTCTCATACTCTAATTTCCTTCTCCTGATTATACTTTTAGTCATTCTCTGCCATTCTTTATATTTAACCAATTATCTGACATGCCACTCATCTTTGTGCAGTAATATGCTTTTTCCTTAAGTTTGATGCATCAAACTTAACTTCTTTAGTTAACCACGAATGATGGATCCTCCCCTTAGAATTTTTCTTTATAGAAGGAACATACTTATTCTGAGTATTCTGAAATATATCCTTAAATGTGTGCCACTGCTTCTCTAATGATCCATCCCTTAGCCGAGTATCCCAGTTCACTCCAGCTAGCTCAGTTTCATGTCCATATAGTTGCCCTTATTTAAATTTAAGATACTAATCTTAGACCCACTCTTCTCCCTTTCAAACTGGATGTAAAATTCAATCATTTTGTGGTCACTGCTACCCAAGGGTGCCTTTACTCTAAGGTTATTAATTAATCCTGTCACATTACACAACATCAAGTCTAATACAACCTGCTCTCTGGTTGGTTCCAAACGTGCTACTCTAAGAAACTATCTCAAAAGCATTCTATGAACTCCTCATTCAGGCTATTGCTAATCTAATTTTTCCACTTTATATGTAGGTTCAAGTCACCCATGATTATTGCCATCCTTTTATCTGAAGCACCCAATATTTCTTCCTGTATACTTTATCCCACATTGTGGTTACTGTTAGGGGGCCTATAGACTTCTTTCCCCTACTATTCCTCGTCTCCACCCAAAACGATTCTACATCCTGATCCCCTGAACCAAGGCCATCTCGAACTATTGCACCAATGCATTTTTGATTAATACCCCTGATACCCCTCCACCTTTACCTAGCTTCTTGTTCTTCTTGAATGTCATATACCCCTCAATATTCAAGACCCAAGCCTTGTCATCCTACAGCCACATCTCCATAATGACTATCAGATTATATTTACTTACTTCAATGCGTGCTATCAATTCATTTACATTGTTATGAATGCTATGCGCATTCAGGTACAGAGCCTTTAGTTTTGACTTTTTGTTATCCTTGTAACATCTAGTCTTGATTGTTGGTGCATTCTTAGGTTTTTTTTTTCTCTGTCCCTTCCTGCCATTCTCTGACCTGAATTTCCCATGTTACTATTTTGCTCTCCTGCCTTCACTCTATCCCTTGATTTGCTATAGCCACCCAAGCTTGATCCCTCACCTCCTTGTTTAGTTTAAAGCCCTCTTTAATTCTCTCGTTATGCGGCTGCAAGAACACTGGTCCCAGCACTGTTCAGATGTAGACTGTCCCAACGGTGCAGCCCCCACTTTCCCTAGTACTGATGCCAGTGCCCCACGAACCAGAACCTACTTCTCCCACACCAGTCTTTGAGGCACACATTCATTTCCCTAATCTTATTTGTCCTATGCCAATTTGCACACGGCTCAGGTCATAATCCACAGATTATTATCTTTGAGGTTCTGCTTCTTAATCTGGGGACTAGCTCTTCGTACTGAATATGGGGAACATCTTCCCTTGTCTTGCCTATGTCGTCAGTGCCTGCGTGGACCAAGACAACTGGAACCTCCCCCTTCATGTGCAAATTCCTCTCTAGCCCTGAGCAAATGTGCTGAACCTTGGCAGCACACAGGCAACACGGCTGCCTGGACTCTTGCTCTTTGCTGCAGAGAACAGTGTCAATACCCTTCACATCTTGATCTGGAATTCCTCTAGCTGCTTACATTTTCTGCAGACGTGTTTGCCCTGGATCACCTTGGTATCCAACAGCTCCCACATTCCACAGCTGCAACATAAAAAGACGATGGTAGGACAGATGTTATGTTATTTAGTTAATTTAATTGCTCTCTTAATTAACTTAGAATAATTCCTACATACACTACAATTTACTGTACTTATTAACTAGTACCATCTGCAACTAAAAGTTATGTTACTTCATTGCACAGGTATGTGTTTCAGGTATTTATTTGAATTATTTTATTTTAAAGTTTGTTATTTTTATTTATTTTCTTTTATTTATCTTAATTAATAAACCCTACTACTCCCTAAAAGTTTTACTACTGCTATTACAAAAACCTATGAAGGAAAACTTAGTTATCAATAAATTGTACCGGTATTTAAAAGATAAATGAGCAAATCAAGCAAAATACTCACCAATCACTTACCTAGTTCCTTAAGATGTCACACTTGATTTTCTCCACGTTTGGTCGATCCATGGAGACCCACATTGCCATCACCACCACCGCCAGCAGCAGCATCTTTCTGAAATCACGGCTTTTCTCTCACTCCATCTTGCAGTCTTTTATCTCCCCATTCCTCTCATGTTCTTTCATTGAGCTCCATTTTAGTGTATCTTTTCATACAAGGTGACAGTTTGGCATGCATCTCAAATGGCAGCAATTCAATCAGGAGAGACACCTGAAGGATTTAAGTACCAACACGGACTCATTATTCCAGTCTACTTTAACCACTATGCAGGGCATCAGAGATACATCACAGAGCCACTGATGTTGTAGCAAGGCATGTCACATCTAGAAAATACTTGAGCACTTCCCCCGCTGCCAAACAATCCCCTCATTCCTTCTTGTGAAGGTCAGGATAATCTTGTTATTCTCAAGGTCTCAGGTACATCATTTGTATCTACTGAGTTATAGCCGTTCGCTTTTTAGACTTTGAGAAATACAGAACACATTCCATCTAGAGCTGCTGCCAAAAGCCAAATCCACCCATCTTTGTCAACAAGTTTACAAATACAAAAGTTTCAACCCAAAAGTTTACAATTGCCTACTTACTCAAATGTGGAATACTCATTGCATAGTTTGTGAAAGAATCAGCACTATGTGGTAAAAAAAAAATCAAATTTTATTTTAGGGGAAAGAAGACACTAGTGGGAGTGGTCTATTTTTTATTTAAAAATCAGGTCCTATGGGTGGGAGAATTTGGGTGTCAGTCTCAGTGGTGCTTTGAATACTTATCACTGTTTTGGATGTCTGTAACAAATTAGACAGAATTTCCACGCAGGCTTGATCACAGCAGTGAAATTAGGAAGTGCTTTAAAAAATTTGGAACTCCCACAAACGGCTGTTGAGGTTGGATCAATTGTTAATTTTCATTCTATGATCAACAAGTTTCATTTAATGAGGTTTTAAAGGAAATGGGGCAAAGAACTGTATATTGAGTTAGGTCACATATACGTCATGATCTCACTGAATAGCAAAGCAGGCTTGAGAAGTTAAAAGGCCTACTCCTGTTCCTACGGCAGGTGACAGTGCAGTCCTTCTTAAACATCAGTACAACACCGAGCCATTTTTGGAAGTATCACATCCACCTAAGCAATCATTAAGGAAGGATCTGCAATGGAGTGAAAGATGCAGGTGTTTACCTGCTATAAGGACACCTGGATGTTGTGTAGATCTCAATTTAGAGAATGAAGATGCCAAACAGGAAACTGTACCATACTGCTTCAAGCAAAGTCAGTGGCCAAGTCCTGGGAAATAACTTGTTCACGCTACACAGTAAACTACGCAATTGAAAAGTTTTTATTAGTTCAACTTACATCCAAATTCACATTTGAACATGTGCAGAGAGTCAAACTAGAACAGTTGTGTCTACAATTAAATTACATTTTGTCCTGAACACTTTGCACCACAATACAAACCCCCTGACCTAGTCAGTACAGCCCCAAATACAGCATATTTTAATTGCTGGACATAAAAAAGTATTCAAAAATTGTACACATGGTTATTCTTCAAAATAAAAGGAAAATTACTCTCTCATTTCTCCATCTTCTTCTTCTTCCTCAACTCCTCTGATGTACAGAACATTGTTACACCTGTTGAACAGAAGGGAAATTGTCAGTATCCAACAATGTTTACTCTGCAGTGTTACTACCATCACTCTAAATGTGATTAAAAAGTAATGTAAAGAACATATCTTTATTTCTGTTGGACTGTGGATTAAAGTTACACTGGCTGCAGTTTGAAGGACATATCTACTGGAACATTGTGAGGGATATATACAATGTTGCTATCCTGGAACAGTGTGTGCCATGAAAGACAGGATGGTGCCAAGGAGTCCAGGCTAATGGGGCAACAACATTTTAACTGGCTTCTGATCAGGTGCCCAGGGTTTGAGAGAGAGCAGTGCAGCAGAATAGCTCCTAGCCTGAAAGGAAAAATACCCAAAACCTCTCTCTCCTATGTGTAAGATTCCAGTAATGCTACAATAATATCTAGCTGGCCTTTTCTCCTCATATCTCTATAACCTGCTCCCACTCTTTAAAAACCCCTGTCAAGAGAAAAAAGGGAAAATCACTGTTAGAGACACTGAAAGGCAAGTGCTCAACAGTGACTGAAAGTGCTGGAAGACCACTTCATATCATCAACAAAGAACTGAAAGGAATTTGGAAGACATCGATCAAAATCAACCCATCGAATCCTATACTGCGGAATTGGTGCTATTGAACTGTTTTATCCCACCCTTAAAATCCATGTTTTTGTGTGTCTTGTCTGTGTGTGTATAGTGATTTAAGAAGGAGTAGAGTTTAGGTTATATAGAGTCAAAAGTTAGCAATTCATATTTCTTTTGCCACTGGTTAAAGACAATTTGTTCAATAAACAGTTATTTATTTAATTATTAAGTTTACAAACCTTGTGCTCATATTCTGTAAATCTAAATTAAACAATTAGGTGGCTTGATCAAACTTTTTCATACTTGTTATAGCTCGGAGACCAGTGGGGCTTGATATTGCAGCACACTATCCCCAGTGAGTCGTGACAGTAAAATGTGCGGGTGGGGCTCATTATCACATTGCTGTTTGTGGGAGCTTTGTGTGAACACTAGCTGCCACATTTCCTATATTATGTTAGTATTTTCAAACAAGTACTTCATTGGCTGTAAAATGTTTTCAAATGTCCGAAGGTTATGAAAGGTGTTATATAAATGTAAATCTTTCAAGTAATTCTCACCTTATTAGGACTTCGCCAAGGTGACCCGCTAAAGCACCATCAATATATTCTTCTGTGTTCGCCAGCTTGAACAAGAGGAAAATAATTCAATGTTTTCTCCTGCTGAAATCTACATAGGTTAAAAATCCATCTGAACATTGGAATACATTGAATATTGAGATGGATAACAACATCTTTACCCATCTAACAAAAACAACACTGGGTCAGCTATGTATAGCATCAGTTGGCAGTCCTGGAGACAAACTCCATAGTTTGGAGAAAAGGGATTTACTCCAAAACTTTCCTCACTATAGTCTTCCATACCAATGTCTGTGACACAGGATCCCAATGCTGCTTTGAACCAGACACCAAGAGGCATACCAGTCTACCAGTGCCTGCTTCAGAGCTGAATTGAGAGACAAGGCTCTCACATTCAGAACACCGCCAGAGATCAGGAGCACAGAAGAACAGGGGAGGGCTTTACTTAGCACAGACCTTCCATCACTACACATCCAGCAAGACAACTGGTGAATCCCAGATAAATGCAAACTTAGGTGGAGGATTACTTCAAAAACAAAAGGGCTCTGCTCCTAAATGCTTGTTGGTTGAAAGGGAGATAGTTACAATCATGGAATGGCTACAGTGCAGGAGCTGGCCATTTGGCCTGTCAAGTCCACGTCAATTCTCAGAGCAATTCAACCATTCCCACACCTTTTCCCTGTAACCACGCAAATTTTGTGCCTTCAGCTGCTTATCCAATACCCCTTTGAAAGCCATGATTGAATCTGCCTCCATTACACATTCAAGCAGTGCATTCCAGATCCTAAACACTCACCAGTTTTCCTCAAGTCACCATTGGCTCTTTTGTCAATCACTTTAAATTGGTTTCCTTTATTTCTCAACTCCCTTGAAAAAGGGAACAGTTTCTATCTACTCTGTCCAGGCCCCTCATGATTTTGAAAACCTCCTTTCAACCTTCTATCAGGAGAACAGCCCCAGCTTCTCCAATCTATCCTCGTAGCAGTATCCCTCATCCCTGAAACCATTCTCTTTCGGCATAGTCTCTAACACCTTCACATCTTTCCTGAGGTATGGTGCCCACAACTAGACACACAATACTCCAGTTGGGACCAAAACAAATTTTTCTAAATGTTCATTCTCTTGCTATTGCATTTGGTCATAATTTATAACTTGCCTTATTCAAGTTAACCAGACTGTAAAATCCAGATTTACTTTGTACAATTGTATATCTTACCTCACAGATTTTAGTTAAATATGAGATGATTTCATATGATTTGCGATTTCAGCAAGTTGATGGTTATGATTAACAGATTGAAAAGTAGCGCATAAACAACGTCACGAAACCATACTCTTGGCTAGTCAGCAATATCTATGGCTGATGGTGGAATTGTCAACTTATTCCTTACCTGCATATTCATATATCCATCAACTGACACCAAATAGCCCTTGTATTCCATTCCCCATTTTAACTTCACCATCACCGGTTTGCCAGTTAACCCGTTGAGGAAAGGTTTTGGATTCAATGGTAAACTCTAGAGAAAAAAGGAAGAGTCAGAGAGGGGCCCAACTCCCACCACGTATATTCTGTCAGAACACATCACCCCGGGGAGGGGGGGGGGGAGACACATCACCCCGGGGGGGGGGGGGGGGGGAGACACACATCACCCCGGGGGGGGGGGGGGGGGGAGAGACACATCACCACGGGGGGGGGGGGGGGGGGGAGACACATCACCCCGGGGACGGTGGGGGAGACACACATCACCCCGGGGAGGGGGGGGGGGGGGACACACATCACCCCGGGGAGGGGGGGGGGACACACATCATCCCGGGGGGGGGGGGGGGGGGAGAGACACACATCACCCCGGGGGGGGGGGGGGACACACATCACCCCGGGGACGGGGGGGGAGACACACATCACCCCGGGGACGGGGGGGGGAGACACACATCACCCCGGGGACGGGGGGGGAGACACATCACCCCGGGGACGGGGGGGGGAGACACATCACCCCGGGGACGGGGGGGAGACACATCACCCCGGGGACGGGGGGGGAGACACATCACCACGGGGGGGGGGGGGGGGGGGGGGGGAGACACATCACCCGGGGAGGGGGCGCGGGGGAACAGATCACCCTGGGGGGGGGGGGGACGACACAGGAGCAGTTTACCACGGGGAGGGAGCGCAGGGGGTACAAATCACCCCAGGGAGCGGCACGGGGGTTGGGGGACACATCACCCCGGAGAAGGGGCACGGGGTTGCTGGAGCCCAGCGAATATCAGCCCTGGGGTACTAGGCCGTTACCGGCCCTGGCGCCTCCTCTTCCCTGGAAACGGGAGCGTAATTTGGAGCGGCTCTTCCTTCCCTCCCTCACACTCCTCGTTCATTCACTGATTCCCTCCCTCACCATGCTGATAACTGGCTGAGTCTGTAATGGCGGCGGCCCTTAAGCTGACTCTCTCTGTGTCTCACGCGCGCCAAGGGCCGAGAGCAGAGGCTGCCGGGACCTGCAGACTTTCACCTCTCACCTCTCACCTGGCGCCCTGATTGGATAATAGTTACCATGGGGATCCTTCGACAGGCCATCAATGCACTAATAACCCATAGAGATGATTAAAGAATCAAGATCCTTCAATCCACACAGAGCAAAACCTCTCATACTGATCCCTGTGAAATAATCAGTGATTTTGTTGAACAGATTTTAAAGCAGTGTTAGCTCCAGACAATATTCATTATAAACAGCAGCAACAGGACTTATCCTAGAATGCTTCATGTGGGAGAGAGCTCTTGGGAACCGTGCAGTTTGCAAAGCCTCTGGTAGGGGTAGGGTGGTTTATGTTGTGGTCTAGAGAGGTGTAAGTGAATGGGCAGTGGCTGAAGATGGGTTTGATGCCAACTGTGGACAGAGTGCAGCCACCACATGATCAGCACGGAGCGGACTGGCTATCTCAGTTCGGATTGGAGTACACCTTGAAGAGCACTGAGGGCAGCACCAAGTTCGCCAAGTGGTGGGCACCAAAAATTTGATCAACAATCAGCACATGAACTGCTACTCTGCGGTTTTCTGGTGAGATGGCAGATTGTAGAATTCCAGATCTTTTGGTGGAAAAGAAACGTGGTTGCAGCCTTGATGGTTTGCCCTGTGGTGATCAACTTTGTGTTAAGCCTGTCTCCAGTGCTGTGTTGACACTCTGCAGTGAAACAGGGTGCAAGCCTGGACAAAATTTATGGAGACTCTGGGCTGCCCAACACCAGAGTCTCCTTCTCAACCTCCCTGGTTGAGTCCAAAGGAATGCAAAGCACTACATTTGACACCAACTTGGCTGCAGGAGTTGCCAGAAAGATGACCCTTTTAGACATCAGTCCGCTTTCGGGCTCGACTCCAGATTTTTTGTCCCTTAGCCTTCAAATCTCCCGAGATACCCACAAGGCAGTGGGGCTGTTTGCTGGGAAGTTGGTTCATGGAGAAACATATTTTAGACCATATTAATCCAGAATTTATTGCTCCTGATATTAAAATCAGCAGATTCTAAAAGGTACTACTTGATGTGGTGCTGACTCCATCCATCCCCCTGGCAGCAGTCTGAGATTAAGTTGGTCTGTTCTCATCCTTGGTGTCACATTTGATCCCAAGATGAGCTCCCAACCTCATATTTTCACTATCATTTAGCCTGCATATTACTACCTGTAACATTGCCCAATTCCATCCCTGTCTCATCTGTTCTGCCGCTGAAGCCCTCATCCATGCCTTTATTACTTCTAGACTCGACTATTCCAACAGATTCATGGCCAGCCTCTCACACTCTACCCTCTGTAAACTTGAGATTGTCCAAAACTCTGCTGCCCATGTCCTAATTCACGTCAAGTCCCATTTACACAAGTCCCTGTGATTGCTGATCTACATTGACTCCTGGTTAAGCAACATCTTGATTTATAAATTCTCATCCTTGTTTCCAAATCCCTCCATGCCTCACCTCTCCCTATCTCTCTCATTCCCTGCTGCTCCACAGCCCTTTGCGATATCTGCGCTCTTCTAATTCTGACCTCTTGAGCATCCCCGATTTTAGCCGCTCCACCATTGGTGTCTGTGACTTCAGTAGGCTCAAAGCTCTGGAATTCCTTCCCTAAATCTCTCCACCTCTGCCCCTCGCTTTCCCCTTTAAGATGCTCCTTGAAACCTACATGTTTTACCTAGTTTTGGCCATTTTCCGTCGTATCTCATCATATAGCACAGTATCATATTTTGTTTCATAATACTCCTTCATTTCATTAAAGATGTTGTATAAATACAAATAATTAAATAAATACAAGTTGTTTTGGGACTTCAGTGTTTATCTTGAAAGGATAAACACAGGTAAGTGCAATTGTATTTGTGATCCATTTTCAACATTTGTTACATCATCATATGCCATAACTGGGAAAAGAGAAGAGCTGATGGAACTGACCTGTGATCACTCGCTGAAAATTATGTTTCAGGAACAAACCCCTCCCCAGTTTGGTCATCTGTTACTGCAATAAGCTTTACAAGATTAGGGGTGAATCAGAGTGGCTATGAAAAAAACAAGCAGGTTGTGGACAGAGTTTTAAAGTAGGTAAAGTGGTAAAAAGGCAGACGGGTTTAGAAGAAGAATTCTAATAAGATGAGGGCTGAGGATGGCAAATAGCCTCATTCAGAAAAGTAAAGGGTGTTGTCAGGGCATATAACTAAAAGGAGGTTGGCGAGTAAAGTAGAAAACTGAGAGATTTATATATGGGGACAACAATTTAAAATGGAGGTCAACAAAGATGATAGTAACAGCCATAAGATAGAATGTGTATGTAAAAGCTTTGATTGACCTGGCGTTTGTATAATGAAGTTTGAAAGACAAGGTCAGCAATTAGATTGTTGAAGTAGAAACTGGAGATTGCCAAAGTGTGTATGAACATTTGGATGTCAGTGGGGACAGCAGTTATCACAATTTCACAAGTTTTAATGGGAATATAGAACTTAAAGGAGTAGACCATTTAGCCTTTGTGCCTGCCCTACCAATCAATAAGATCATGGCTGATCTGGTCCTGGTCTCAATCAGGGGGAGGCAGTGACATAGTAGTATTGTCACTGGACTAGTAACCCAGAGACCCAGGGTAATGCTCTGGGAGGCCTGGATTTGAATCCCACCACAGCAGATGGTGGAATTTGAATTCACTAAATATCTGGAATTAAAAGTCTGATGATTACCATGAAACCATTATTGATTGTCATAAAAACCCATCTGGTTCACTAATGTCCTTTAGGGAAGGAAATCAGCCAACCTTACCTGATCTGGCCTACATGTGACTCCAGATCCACAGCAATGTGGTTGACTCTTAGATGCCCTCTGAGCAAGGGCAATTAGGGATTGTTAACAAATGCTGGCCTAGCCAGCGACACCCACTTCCATAATTGAATTAAAAAAAACCCACTTTGCCATCTACCCCCACAACCCTTGACTCCCTTGTCTACCAAAAACCTGTGTAATTCAATTCAATGACCCAGCCACCACTGCTTTCTGGTGAAGAGAATTCCACATACTAATGACCCATTGAGAGAAAAAAAGTTCTCCTCATCTCTATCTTAGACGGTAGACCTCCTATTCTTAAACTGTGTCCCCTGGTTCTAGTCTCCCCCACAAGTGGAAACATTTCTAACTGCCAGATAGGAGGTTCATCTGAATCTCAGCAGTATAAATCAGAGAGGTTAAGTGCACTGTCACGGAGTGCAATGGTACAGTGTGGATTTATGCTGAGTTTGGTGAGAAGGGGAGGGAGGTGCTCTTTTCCTTTCTCAGCCTGCAGGAGATCAGGAGTTAAAAAGCTACATGAGTTTTGAAAATATCCAAGAGTGACATCACAGGAGACCAGGAGAAACGTAAGTTCATCAGTTGGTGAGAAACTGCTGTTAGGGAGGATCTTCAAGTAGCTGAAAATGAGAAAACCGCATTATTTTTAAAAGGAGCTACTTAGATTTCAGTAAGAAACACAAGCAATAGGGAAGTAAAGTTAAGTTAAGGCCAGATAAAGTAGTATAAGTAAACCAAAGTAAAATAAAGTTAACATAAGGGAAGTAGATTGAAGCCAAGGCAGGACAGCTCTGTCGTATGGAATATGTGTCCTGTAATATGTGGGAAGTCGTGGACGCTACTAATGTCCTAGACGACCACATGTGCAGGAAGTGTCACCAGCTGCAGAACCTTGAGCTCCAGGTTTCAGAGCTTGAGCGGTGGCTGGAGTCACTCTGGTGCATCCTCGAGGTTGAGAATTACATGGATAGCACATTCAGAGAGGTGGTCACACCGCAGCTTAGGAGCCTGGAGGCAGAAAGGGAAAGGGTGATCACCAGGCAGTCCAAGAGAACAAGGCAGATAGTGCAGGGGTCCCCTGGGGTCCTATTCACCAATCAGTTTTCCGTTTTGGATACTGATGATTGCTCAGAGGAGTGCAATCAGAACCAAGTTTGTTGCACCACAGGCGGTGGTGGATTTCCTGTACAGCAGAAAGTACAGGAGGGGAGGAAGAAGAGGGGAAGAGCAATAGTGATAGGGGATTCATTAGTTAAGGGAACAGACAAGCATTTCTGTGGCTGTAGATGTGACTCCAGGATGGTATGTTGCCTCCCTGGTGCCAGGGTCACGGATGCCAAGGACATTCTTCTGTGGGAGGGTGATCAACCAGAAGTCATGATCCATGTTGGTACCAATGACTTAGATAAGAAAGGGGATGGGGTCCTCAAAGCAGATTTTAGGGAGCTGGGAAGGAGATTGAAAAGCAGGACCTCTAAAGCAGTAATCTCATGATTACTCCCAGTCCCACATGCAAGTGAGTATAGAAATAGGAGAATTGAGCAATTGAACACATGGCTGGAAAGCTGGGGTAAGAGGGAGAGCATCAGATTTCTGAGGCATTGGGAATGGTTCTGGGGAAGGTGGGACCTGTATAAGTTGGATAGTTTACACCTGAACAGGACTGGGACGATTATCCTCGCAAAGAGATTTGCTACTACTTTTGGGGGCAGTTTAAACTAGATTGGCAGCGGGCTGGGAACCTGAGGGCAAATTCAGAGCAGGGAACGGGAAATGGGGAATTAGTGAGTGACTGTGAAGGCAAAAGAAGCATAGGTTAAAAAGTGTACAGCACAGGAATTTGACAGTGTTAAAAGGTATATATGTAAATGCAAGGAGTATAGCAAATAAAGCCGATGAGCTGATGGCACAGTAGACACTTGGCAGCATGAAATCATCACTATAACGGAAACTTGCTTAAAGAGAGGCAAAAATGGCAGCTCAACATCTTTGGATATAGTTTTCAGGCAGTATAGAGAGGGGGATAAAAAAGATGGGTATGTAGCATTATTGGTTAAAGAATCAATTACAGCTGTGAGAAGGGATGTTATATGAAGCGTCAACTGAGGCCATGTGGGTTGAGCTCAGAAATAAAGGGGCAGCCACATAGTATAGTGCACTGTAGACCCCCAAATAGTGAGAGGGAGATAGAAAAGCAAATAGGTAGGCAAATTTCTGAGTGCACAAACAATAGGGCAGTAATAGCTGGAGACTTCAACTACCCTAATATCAGTTGGGATACAAACAGTTTGAAGGGCACAGAGACTACAGAGCTACATTCAAGAGATTTTTTTCAGCCAGCACATAACAAGCCCAACGAGACGAGGCACAATTCTAGATTTAGTCTTAGGAAAAGAAGCTGAGCAAGTAGATGAAGTAGCAGTGGGAGACCATTTTGGAGATGGTGACCTTAATACAGTTAGATTTAGCATCATTATGGAAATTAAGGACAAAGATAGAACAGGAATAAAAGTTCTAACTTGGGGGAAGACAAATTTTATAAAGCTGAGAGGTGAATTGGTGAAAGTGGACTGGATACAGCTACTAGAAGGGAAAATGGTGCCAAATCTGTGGGAGGCATTCAAAAGTGAGATTCTATGAGCACAGTGTAGACATGTGCCCACAAAGAAAAAGGGTGGTACTGCCAGATCTAGAGCCTCCTGGCTATCCAGAAACATACAGGGTGAGATAAAGCAGAAAAAGAAAGCTCATGACAGTCACAAAAAGCTTAATACTGTAGAAAGAGTAGAGGAACATAGAAATTATAGGGGTGAAGTAAAAAAGAATATTAGGAAAACAAAGAGAGGATACGAAAAAAATTGGCAGATAAGATCAAAGAAAACCCTAAGATGTTTTACCATACTTTAAGAGCAAGAGCATAACTAAGGAAAGTGTAGGGCCTATCAGAGATGTACATGGTAACTTGTGCGCTAATGCTGAAGATGTGAGCAGAGTTCTCAATGAGTACTTTGTCTCTGCCTTCACTAAGGAGAGGATGCAGACGTTCTAGTTAAGGAGGATTGTGAAATATTAGATATAATAAACATAATGAGAGGGGAAGTACTGGACCGACATTCTCAAAGGTGGATAAATCACCACAGCTGGATGGATTGTATCCCAGGTTGTTAAAGGAAGCCAGGGAGGAAAAAGCAGATGGTCTGAGGATCATTTTCCAATCCTCACTAGATACAGGTGAGGTACCAGAGGATTGGAGGTCTGCGCATGTTGTACCAATATTTAATAAGAGTGTGAGAGGTAGGCCAGAAAATTATAGGCCAGTCAGTCTAGCTTCATTGGTGGGCAAATTATTGGAACCAATTCTGAGACACAGGATAAACTGTCACATAGAAATGCATGGATTGATGAAGGATGGTCAATATGGTTTTGTTAGGGGGAGATTATGCCTTACTAACTTAAGCGAATATTTTGAGGAAGTAACATGGAGGATTGATGAAAGTAGTACAGTGGATGTTGTCTACATGGATTTTGGTAAGATACTCGACAAAGTCCCACATGGCAGAATGGTCAAAAAAGTGAGGTCCCAAGGGATTCAGGGGAATGTGGCGAGTTGGATCCAAAATTGCCTCAGCAACAGGAAATAAAGGGTAAAGGTTGATGGATGTTTTAGAGAATGGAAAATGGTTTCCAGTGGCATTCCAAGGGCTCAGTGTTGGGTTCCTTACTTTTTTTTTATATATTAATGATTTGGGCTTATATGTAGGAGGCTTGATTGGGAAATTTGCAGATTACACAAAACTTGGCCTTGTAGTTGATAGTGAAGAGGATAGCTGTTGTCTCCAGAATGATATCAATGGTTTGGGTGAGTGGGTGAAAAAGTGGCAAATGGAATTCAATCTAGAGAAGCGTGAGGTAATGCATTTGAGAAGGGTAAATAAAGCAAGGGAATACTCAGTGAACAAAAGGATATTGAGAGGGATTGAGGAAGTGAGAAACCTTGGAGTACATATCCACAAGTCCCTGAGGGTAGCAGGACAGATGGATAAGGTGGTAAAGAAAGCATATGGAATGCTTTTATTTATTGTAAGAGGTATTGAACGCAAAAGCAGGGATGTAATAGTGGAACTGTATAAAATGTGATTAGGCTACAGCTGGAATTTCGTGTACGTTTTGCGGTCTGGTGACCACATTACAGGAAGGACATAATTGCTCTGAAGAGAGTACAGAAGAGATCTACGAGAATATTGCCAGGGCTTGAAAATTGTAGCTATGAGGAGAGATCGGATAGGCTAGGGTTGTTTTCTTTAGAACAGAGGAGGCTGAGGGGTGACCTAATTGAGGTGTACAAGATTATGAGGGGCCTAGATAGGGTAGACTGGAAAGACCTGTTTCCCCTAACTGAGGGGTAAATTACCAGGGGGCATAGATTTAAGGTGATTGGTACAAGGATTAGAGGAAAATCTTTTTCATCCAGAGGGTAGTGGGAGTCTGAAATTCACAATCTAAATTGGTAGTTGAGGCTGAAATGCTAGTCTTATTTAAAAGGTAGCTGGATCTGCATCTGAAATGCTGTAACCTGCAAGGCAATGGACCAGGTGCTGGAAAGTAGGATTAAAAATGGGCGGCTAGTTTCTTTTTTCCTTTTTTTTTAGCCGGCACAGACACAATGGGCAGAATGGCCTCTTTCTACATGTAACTTTTCTACGGGCAGAATTTTCTGCCTGACATGCTGGGGCCAAGCCCCACATGTCATTGCGTAAAATGACACACGGTGACATTGGGCAAGCGCCATCGCAATATTTCGTGCAATGAAGTTCGACATGCACCCACTATTAATTAACGGTCTAGTTAAGGTCTTTAAGTCATCAATCGACACCGATTTTCAGGCGCCCATGCAACCTTCGGCTCGGCGCACGGGCGCAACGGGCAGGCGGGTAAGAGACTTTTTAATAAATCTCATCCGGGGGGGGATAAGAGGGCTCAATCTGGCCTGTGAGTATTTATTGCAGAAAGTTTTTTAAACTTGCCTGTGTGATCTGTAGTAGTTCAGAATGAATTCCAGCACTTTTCTGCGTACTTTGAACCTTCAGGTCAGCACTCTGCAGTCAGTAATCTTTATCGGGCCTGCAGCTTTCTGGAGGCCACCCTTTAGTCTGGGTATGGGTTCTGACATGTCCACTGGAGGCAGATCCTCTGAGGAGGAAGGGAGTGATAGAATAAGGAGGAGGCCAGGACTGCACAATCAGCCTCCAAGGGAGCCACCTTTGGGAGAACTGGCACATGCATAAGGAGCGCAGGGCCAAGAGGTTGTCCAAGGTGGAAGGTGCCACAGAAGACGTCACTATCCTGCTGCCAGGGTATACAGGTGACAAAGCAGCTACCTCAATGACTGAGGTGCAGTGCCAAAGGAGGCTCCGACTGTCCAGGGAAACAGTCAACTACATCTGTCAGATGATTGGCCCTGAGATCTCCCCTAACTCTGTGGGTGGACACCCCATGCCAGCGGCTCTGAAGGCCACAGCTACCCTCAACTTCTATGCCTCTGGCTCCTTCCAGGGCTCGGTGGGTGATCTTTGCGGTGTCTCCCAATCAGCTGTGCTCACTTGTGTCAAGCAGATTACAGACGCTCTGTTCAGGCATGCACTGACCTTCATCCACTTCCGCTGCAACCAGGCAAGTCAGGCACAGTGAGCCAGAGGCTTCTTGGCCATTGCTGGCTTCCCCCACGTCCAGGGTGCAATAGACTGTACACATGTGGCCATCAAGGCGCAACAGGCGAGCTCAGTGCCTTTGTCAACAGGAAAGGCTTCCACTTCATGAATGTACAGATAGTGTGTGGTCACAGGATGCTGATTCTGCAAGACTGTGCAAGGTACCCAGGCAGCTGCCAAGACACCTACATCCTCAGACACTCCCAGGTGCCGGGGCTCTTCAGTGCTCTGGCTCAGCTTGATGGATGGCTGCTGGGTGACAAGGGCTATCTCCTCAGAAGGTGGCTCATAACACCTCTCTGCCATCCAATGTCAGAAGCTGAGCAGCGCTACAATGGGAGTTAAGCCTCCACAAGGGCAATGGTGGAGAGAGCCATCGGTCTTCTCAAGATCCACTTCCGATACCTAGACTGCTCAGGGGGCGCACTCCAGTAACCCCCAGATCGTGTCTCGGTGGTAGTGGTTACTTGCTGCGCTCTCCACAATCTTGCGCTGGAAAGGGGAGACGCAGTGGACGATGAAGACGTTGACGCAGTGGATGCGTCTGTACATCATGATGAGTCCAGCACTGATCCTGAGGATGAGGAAGCACAGGGGAACGATGAGGAGCTAAATGCTGACCCGGGACTACACCAAGGAAGCAGGGACACCCGGGAGACTTTAATCGAACGAACCTTCAGCTAGCTCCACATAAATAGATCAGGAGGACCAGCCTTGCCTGGCACTTACATGCGCGGCACTTAAGTGTTAAATCTGCCGCTTCATCAGCTGCAGCTAAGGGCTTTGGACATAAACTTCAATGTCCACTCAAACAGTCATGACATAAAACATACAAATGTAGAACAAAGGAGCCACCCTCAGCACTGGTAACACATCTGGTTTTAATTTTCACCATCATAAGGTCACACAAAGTCAAAACAAAACATTTTTCAAGGATAAACAAATAATAATTCCCTAATCTCGGGCCGACACAAAAGCACCAGTGAGAAACCCGTGGTGTGCCTAAGGTGCTTTATGCTTACGTTTACGGGTACTATGTCTTGGTGCCGCCCCATCGCTCGGAGTGGCATCTGAGACAGCCTGTTGACTCTGCTGTCTTGTTGGCCTCAATGACTTTGGTGGCCATCCTCCGGCCTGTGGAGCCTGTGCTGGCCCCGCCTGGGAGGGATCTGCCAGGTCCACAGCTGGCATTTCCCCAGTCATCGCAGCCTCACCAGATGAAGCGGTCACTTGGAGAGGGGCGGAGCAGCTGTTGCCTTTACCTGGAGCGCCATGAGAGGAGCCCGCAGATATGACAGGAAGTTGCTGCGCCAATGTGAGGTCGCCCCGGACCTCCCTGCTCACCGTTGATGGATGGGCAATGAGCTGGGAAGCTTGAAGCCCACACCATCTCCCACATTGGCAATGAGCAGCTATGGCACTGGCGCTGTGAGGGCTTGCAGATCCGAGCATAACCCCAGGAGAAGCTGCTTGTTCTCCTGGAAGCCCCTCTCCATGAGATTCGCCACCCTCTCCATGGAGGAAGCATGACGCTCTGCCATGAAGCTCATTGCATCAGTGATGCTCCACGTGGACTCCTCCACCATGGACAGCAAGCAAAGCATACCCTCATGTATCACTCCCAGATGCTCCCGCACACTCGGCCGCATTTCCTGCAGCTGCTGCGTCATGGACGACTCCAGAGGCACATCATCATACATCAACTGATCATGTGCCTGGTCCCCTGCAGTACTCCGACTGCTGGCGCCATTGGCACTCTGTCTCTGCCAGCTCCTCCAGCGATTGTGAAGTGCCCTCTCCACTGTATCCCCGGACAATAACCGATGTTGCAATGCCCACCAGGTGCTAGTATCTGCGCTGGTGCCTGCCTCACGGAAATGGTGTGACGCAGGTGACAGTTGAGGGCCCTCAGGTGTGAGAGGGGGCATCTGGAATTGCTCCTGGTAGACAGGCTCTGATGATGCTGAAAATAACAACAAGGACAGTGGATCAGTTAGTGTGCACACAGTGACACACTTCACCCCTTTCCCCTGGCTCATTATGTGCTCAACCTTCCAGAACCTATGGACATGAACATTGGTGGCGTGGCACATAGTAAGGAGGATAGCCTTACATTACAGGCAGATACAGACGGGCTGGTCAGATGTCCTAAGGAATGCCAAATGGAATGTTATGTGGATAAGTAGGAGGTGATGCACTTCAGCAGGTGAAACAAGGTACAGAAATACAAGAGGAATGGTAGGACCGTGGAAAGTAAGGAGGATCAGAGGGACCTTGCTGGGCATGTTGACAGGTCCGTTAAGGTAGCAGGACAGGTACATAAGGCGTTTAAGAAGGTAAATGCCATATTTGCCTTTATTAGCCGAGGAATAGTATATAGGAGCAGGGAGGTCATGTTGCAAGTGCAGAAAATGCTGCCTAGGCCACAGCTATAGCTCTGCATGCAGTTGTGAAATATGCTTCACGAGAGGGATGTGATTGGAGTGGAGAGAGTGCAGAGGTCGTTGATCAGGATGCTGGCTGGGTTGGAGAGTTTGACTTATGGGGAGACATAGCATAGACTGGGGTTATTTTCCCTGGAGCAGAGGAGTTTGAGGGGTGACATTATTGAGGTTTATAACATTATGAGGGACATAGATAGGGTCGACAGGTAAGGGGAATGAGGTGATGAGCAACTTTTGCACACAGTAATAGGGGACACACTGGCTGAAAGGATGGTGGATGCAGAAACCCTCCTAACATGTAATAAGTATTTGGATGTGCAGTTGCGATGCCATGGCATACAAGGCTATGGGGATAGTGGTCGGAAATGGGATTAGACAATTTTGAAGGCGCTTGACACGTGCATCTTCAAAGAGCCGAGGGACCTTTGTCTATGACCCACACCTCTGACTCTATCACACCTCAATCACACCTCTGTGATCAAGCAATGTTGCAACAATAACAAATCAAACAGTCATCAGTGCTATGGATGGTGGGAAGACAGAGTGGATGTCACTGTTGGCCTCAAATACCTGGTCACTCCACTCCAGCCACACCGACACCAGTGGACCTGGGTGCATGGCACCTCTCAAGCTCCAGCACCCCCTGCTCAAAATGGCTTAAAATCAGCAACTGGGCTTGGCCGCCTCCAGTCCATGAATGCTCACAGGCATTGTGAGCATTCTTCTCCAGAAAAACAGAGAAGACCAGTCATTGTGGCTAATCACACATGGACTTTGCATGCACACGCTGCACCCCAACCACAGTGGCCCATCTCAGGCCTCCAGTGCCTCCTCTCCCCACTACTGCTGATCAGTCACACAAAGATCCCCCACCCCGCCCAACAGTCACTTTGGACACATTCTGCGTCCATCACTTTAGGAAACACTCGGTCTTTCCCTCCATAGCAAGGAAGCGCAACTACGTGCAGCGTCCAAGGGCAGCAGATGGCCCTTGGCCACGAGACCTTGAGGTTCTCCTTCCACAATCTCATCATTGTGAATAGGACATGTGTTGGAGTTCTGAGTATGCGCCTATCTGCATCTCCTGCAGGCTGCACCCAGGCTAGTCATGTGCGACTAAGAGCAACATGATGAGGGGGAGAATTCATCTCCTCATGAACCACTCAGGCTGATCTAAGCATGGGCACTATCTGCTTGCCCACCCCAGCGTACGAGAAATGCCCAACATGATTCAATGCAGTCACGACAGTAAGACTTGAGGGGGGGTTCCCTCAAAGGCTAAAGCTAGCTGCTGGGTTAAGTGCCCAATGCCAACATGGTACTCACCCTTCCACAGCACAACAAATCATTGAATCATTTATGGCACTGGATCTAGGTGCGCCGCACCACGTCGCGGGAGCTCACCACCTCCGCCACCGCCTCCCAGGCACGTTTAGTCATGTGGGAGGGCCTCCTCCTCCCATCCTGGGGGACCAACACCTCCCACCGTGCTGCCACCTCCTCGAGGAGGGCAGCAAGGCAGTCATCAGAAAAGTGAGGGGCTCATTGGCCCCCTCCTGGCCTATCCTGCAGCCTGCCCTGCTCCTGTGGCAGACCCTGCAACCTGGCCTGCTCCCCTGCCCTTCCCTCCAGCATGCTCTGCTCAGCCAACCTCCTGCGCTGTGACCTGGAAGTGGCCATTGTGAGCAGCCAACAGGAGGCTGCCAGGCCTTCCTTTAAACAGACTGCTGGGTCGCCATTGGCCACAGCCCACACACTCCCGCTATTCACAGGAGTCAGAAATGCGCTGGGCGGGCACACGTCCGCTCCTGCTCCACCCGCCCGAAAGGCAGAAAATTCTGCCCTATGGTTCTATCCTCCCGGTATCTACCTTATCAAATCACTTCAGGATCTTATATACGTCAATAAGATTGTTTTGTTCTTCTAAACTTCAATGGTATAGGCCCAACCTGTTCAACCTTTTTTCATAAGGTAAGCTTAATGTTGGGAATTTTGGTTGATATTGACTATCCCATGGTGGGCTATAATAAAAGTAATATACAGTTAAATTGGGGATAACTGTACTCTTCAGCATATGTCCAGCACTGCCTCCTCTGTATTTCCATTTCAATAAGGAAAGAAACATTGCTTGATTCACTCTGGGAAATGAAGTGGAGATGAGAGAGTAGGAGAACAATTGGAGAATAGTGATTTAAACAGAAGAAAGGATAATATGTCAAAGATAAAGTGCTGGACTGGAAAAATATAAGTTCAGTGAGATGAGAAGGCTTAATTTAGATAAACAGTAAAGGTAATAAACAGGTTGATAGAACATCAATATGAAATCGCCAAGTGAGATAGAGTATATAAATTCCTATGGGGAGAAAAGAGGTTTAGTAAATAAAGTTGCATGGATAAATAAAGAGATTAAAGCTAAACTGAAACATTAAAGAGAATGTTATGGTAAAGTTAAGGTTAACAATAGTAAAAATAATAGGAAGAGAAAATGTAGGGAGCTGGAAAGGGAACTTAGAATTGCTAAAAGACAATATTAAAAAAACATCATGGAAATCCTAAGCTTTTCTAATTATAATTAAAAGGGTCATGCTGACCACGGAATGAAGGAGGAATGTCTAGTTATGGAAGATGCTAGTATGACAGAGATATTAAATATTTTGTAGAAGCAGAGATTCTCAAGACATTTGCAATCAAATTAATATGTAACAATATTTCTTCAAATCCCCTTCCCATAACATTCCATCCATCCCTTGCCATCTCTCTCATGCACATTCTTTCCTTTCATATCGTTCCCACCTCATCCCCCAAATTCTTCCTATGCATCCTGCTCACCCATTCCACACCATGCTGTCCCCCACCCCCCACTTTCCTCCCAAACCATCTACCCCCTCCCTCCCATCCTCTTTCGCCCTTCCTGTCTTCGTCTCATAACATCACCCCTCCTTTCTTCCCTCATCTCCATGCCACCTCTCCCACCCCCATACCATCTTCCTCCCCTTCAACGAGGAGTGTATGACACCATATCAGGACCGATTACCATCACTAATCGTCTGCTTACCAATGCTCAGTTTGGATTGCACCAGGGTCACTGAGCTCCAGACTTCATTACAGCTTTGGTCCAAACATGGACAAAAGAACTGAATTCTTGATGTTATGGGTAATCTCTCTCACCTCACCTCTGGAATTCAGCTCTTTTGTCCATGTTTGGACCAAGGCTGTAATGCGGTCAGGAGCCAGGTGGCTTTGGGGAACCCAAACTGAGTAGAAGTGAGCAAGTTATTTTTGAATTAATTCAGCTTTATAGCACCATCGATGACGCTTTTCATCACTTTGCTGACAATTGAGAATAGGCTGAGGGGGTGTTAATTGGCTGGATTGGAATTTTTCTGCATTTTGAGAACAGGACATATCTGGAAAAGTGCCCACATTGGCAACATCACCACATGCAAGTTCCCCTCCAAGCCACTCACCACCCTGACTTGGAACTATATCGCTGTTCCTTCACTGCCGCCGGGTCAAAATCCTGGAACCAAGCCAAGCTGTTCCAGTACAGCTACAACACTGGCACCTACCCAGCAGTGTGGAAAATTGCCCTGGTATGTCCTGCAGGACAAGTCCAACCCAACCAATTACCGCCCCATCAGTCAACTATCAATCATCAGTAAAGTGATTGAAGGGGTCATCAACAATGCTATCAAGCGGCACTTGATTAGCAATAACCTGCTCTTTGACTTTCAGTTTGAGTTCCGTCAATCAGCTTCTGACCTCATTACAGCCTTGGTTCAAACATGGACAAAAGAGCTGAACTCCCGAGATGAGGTGAGAATGACTGCTCTTGACATCAAGGCCACATTTGATCAAGTGTGCCTTCAAGGAGCCCTAGCAAAACTGGAGTCAATGGGAATCAGGGGGAAAACTCTCCACTGGTTGGAGTTAAACCTAGCACAAAGGAAGATGGTTGTGATTGTTGGAGGTCAATCATCTTTGTTCCAAGGGCATCACTGCAGGAGATCCTCAGGGTAGTGTCCTAGGCCCAACCATCTTCAGCTGCTTCATCAATGACCTTCCTTCCATTATCAGGTCAGAAGCGGGGATCTTCGCTGATGATTGCACAATGTTCAGCACCATTTGCAACTCCTCAGATACTGAAGCACGTATAAATGCAGCAAGACCTGGACAATATCCAGGCTTGGGCTGACAAGTAGCAAATAACATTCACGGTACACAAGTGGCAGGCAATAACCATCTCCAACAAAAGTGAATCTAACCGTCACCCCTTGATATTCAAAGGCATTACCAACACTGAATCCCTCACTATTAACCTCCTGGGGGTTACCATTGACCAGAAACTGAACTGGACTAGCCATCTAATTACTGTGGCTACAACAGCAGGTCAGAGGCTAGGAATCCTGCAGCGAGTAACTCACATCCTGGCTCCCCAAAGCCTGTCCACCATCTACAAGGCACAAGTCAGGAGTGTGATGGAATACTCTCCACTTGCCTGGATGTGTGCAGCTCCAACAGCACTCAGGAGGCTTGACACCATCCAGGACAAAGCAGCCCACTTGATTGGCACTTCTTCCACAAACATTCACTCTCTCCTCCACTGATGCAGAGTAGCATCTACAAGATGCACTATAGAAACTCACCGAGGCTCCTTAGGCAGCACCTTCCAAACCCACAACCACTACCATCTAGAAGGACAAGAGCAGCAAACACATGGGAACACCACCACCTGGAAGTTCCCCTCCAAGCCACTCACCATCCCAACTTGCAAATATATCGCTGTTCCTTCACTGTTGCTGGATCAAAATCCTGGAACTCCCTCCCTAACTGCACTGTGGGTGTACCTACACCACAGGGACTGCAGCAGTTCAAAAAGGCAGCTCACCACCACCTTCTCAAGGGCAATTAGGGATAGGCAATAAATGCTGGCCTAGCCAGCGACATCCACATCCCATGAGTGAATTTTTAAAATGTCGGCTAGTTGTCAGTGTTGTAACTGTACTGGAGCTGCTTGGCTAGGGCTGCAGCTAGTTCTGGATCACAAGTCTTCAGTACTCCAGCTGGAATGTTATCAGGGCCCAGGGCTTTTGTCATATACAGCGCCTTCAGCCCTTTCTTGATATCATATAGAGTGAACTGAATTGGTTGAAGACTGTCATCTTTGATGCTGGGGACTTCAAAAGGAGGCTGAGATGGATCATTTACTTAGCACTTTTGGCTGAAGATGGTTTCAAATGCTTCAGCTTTGTCTTTTGCACTGACAGACTGGGCTCCCTCATCATTGAGGATGGGGATATTTGTGGAGCTTCCTCCTCCTGTTAGTTGTTTAATTGTCCACCACCACTCACGACTGAATATGGCAGGACTGCAAAGCTTAGATCTGATCCATTGGTTGTGGGTTTACTTAGCCCTGTCTACCATCTGTTGCTTCTGCTGTTTGGCATGCAAGTAGTCCTGTATTGTAGCTTCCACAGGTTGACACCTTATTTTTAGGAATACCTGGTGTTGCTCCTGACATGCCCTCATGCACTCCTCATTGAATCAGGGTTGATTCCCATCTTGATAGTAATGATAGAGTGAGAGATATGCTGGGCCATGAGGTTACAGCTTGTGGTTGAATACAATTCTGCTACTATTAAAGACCCACAGTACCTCATGAATGTCTAGTTTTGAGCTGCTAGATCTACTCTGAATCTATCCCATTTAGCACAGTGGTAGTCCACACAACACGATGGAGGATATCCTCAATTAAGACGGGACATCATCTCCACAAGGACTGTGCAATGGCCACTCACAATACTGTCATGGACAGATGCATCTGTAACAGGTAGATTTGTGAGGGTCTTGTTGGTTCTCTCGCTCAGGCCCAATCTGACAGATATGTCCCTCAAGATTCACCAGCTCGGTCAGCAGTGCTGCTACTGAGCTACTCCCGATGGTGGACATTGCAGTCCTGCATTAGGGTGTGTTTGTGCCCTTGATACCCTCAATGTTTCTTCCAATTGGTATTCAACTATTTAAAGGTAGCCTTGACCTCTTAATAGGGAAGTATATTGTGGCTGCTGAAGGTGATGAGAGTATTTTCAGAAGTGAGCTGTGGAAGATGCAACAATGGCTGACCGCAGTAGATAAGGACCACATTTATCATCCAACCTCTGTCACTCTGCCTCTCTGCTGCCAGTTAGTCAGCTCATACTACCGTCGCTATGATAGCCACTTCCAGAGGCCACCATTACCAAACAGTGTTGCAATGCGTGGGGATAATGTCATCACATATGGTGTGGCATCATCACGCACAGAGTTTCACTGACAGACATTTGGGGATGTGGTTGGGGAGGTGCTGATGGGAAAGAAATATGAAAACTGACCTATTTTCTGGGTTCCAGTCACATCAAAGCTGCTGCAGACGGGGAAAGGAACAAACAGAGGCCCCTGTCAGTGCTTCACTGAGGTAAGTGTACTAAGGCACAAAGTACTGGACATAAAGCCATCTGGTACCAGACAGCTAAATGCTGGGCTGTCTGTAACAAAACTGGACAACTGGCCACCCTAGTTCCTACAGGTTCCTAGATGGTGCAGTTCAAAGTGCTGGGCGGTTCTAAGCCAAGAGCTGCTTGAGATCACTCTCCAAGGCCATTGCAGCCTCCCTCTCTGAAAGTCAGCAGCTGTCCACCATCCATGCCGCAGTCCCTAGGGGTAGTACTGCACAGGAGCACTAGGCCAGTTAAAACCACGCAGAAGATGCACTGAGGGAATGTATAAAGGTGCTTAGTTTATTTTTGTATGTCATGATTTAATTTAATTTGATTTAATTTAGTGTTAGCTTTTATTTTTACATTATGGGAAAGAGGATGATGTGATCATCAGTGACAGGAAAGGTAAAGAGTGTGGGACTATTGGTGAATGGGGAGGTATGGTTGAGGTTACTGGTATCATGCGTTAATTATTTGATTATGTAGAGCTCAAGCAGAAATGGGCTGTCAATGTTATGGACACCCATCCTTTTCCTGTTCCTTCATATATTCTTCTTCCACTTCCACCTCCTCGTCCTCCTCGTGTTCCTCGTCCTCAGCCTCTTGTCTGATAGATGGTGGTACGAACTGTTCCCTCCTAATAACCAGGTTAAGCACCATGCAGCATGTTCCCACAAATCTTGAGAACTGCTCAGCTATGTACTCCAGAACAGTCTAGACAAAGCAAGTATTGCTGAGGACCCCAGTGGTCTGTTCTGTAATATTCCTGCGGCAGCATGGCTCTCAATGTGGTCCCGATGTGCACTTGTGCATGGATTCTAGACCAGAATAATTTGCCATGCCATCTGTGGAAAGCCAGCCTTTTACTTGTCATGGTGTGTCAAATAGAGCTGGCACAGCGGAGTGCTGCAGAATGAATAAAACCCTGCTGCCAGGATACTGAGTATTCACCTGAATGAAGCACTGTGGTCACACCAACAACTGCACATAGAGGGCAGAATTTTACATCCCGCGGGCAGGTGCGCACCCAACCCAGTCAGGCATAGAATAGCGCAAGTGTCCAGACTTCATCACGCACTTGCGCGATATGTAGGTCAGCAGGCAAGCGAGCCCGCCAAAAATTAAGAGGCCTATTAAGGCCATTAAAGTATTAATTATGAGAGATTTTTTGCTGCCTGTCCAACCTTATGGTTGGCAGGTGGGCAAATTGGCAAGGCGGCCTTTGCATTTTTGAGGAAACCTCATCCATGGGTGGGATGAGGTTTCCAACATTAGTTAAAAAAAATGTTTTGACATGATTTTTATTAGGTATATGTTCATGTGAGTAAGTCCTATGCGGGGACATATTTTTCAGAATTTCCAAACCTTTATTTTTGATTTCAAAAATCTTCAGCTACCTGAGGCAGCTCTGTGCCTTTGAGAAGCTTTCAGTGCACGCCATCCCACACCTGCACAGGCTTCAGCTCTTCCCCTCCTCCCGCCCACACCCCGGCAGCACTGAGCCTTTCAGTGCGCCAGCGTGAAATTGCGGCTGGGAGCCGATCGCATGCAGCATTCAGTTTACCGGCTGCTCCCAGGCCCGCCCGCTGCGTCCACCCAACAACTTGAAAATCCTGACAAGAGGGTTGGCATGATGTGCGCGCAAAGCAATGTGGGTGCAGTCAACGGCATCTTGTACTGTAGGGAAACCAGCAATTCCTGTAAACCTTCGATGCTAGAACTGTATAAAACACTGATTAGACTGCAGATAGAGTTCTGTGTATAGTTCTGGTCACCACATTACAGGTAGGATATAACTTCACCAGAGAGGGTACTGAGGGGATTTATGAGGACATTGCTGACAATGTACAATTTTAGCAATGAGGCAAGATTGAGTAGGCAGGGGAGGCTGAGGGGAGATTTAATTGAGGTGTATAAAATTATGAGGGGTCTGAATAGAGGGGATAGGAAGGATCTATTTCAATTAGCATAGCGATCAATAACCTCGGAGCATCGATTTAAAGTAATTAGTCGAATTAGCCACACTTGGAATATTGCGTGCAATTCTGGTCACCACATTACAGAAGGATATGGAGGCATTGGAGAGGGTGCAGAGGAGGTTTACCAGGATGCTGCCTGGTCTGGAGGTTATGAGCTATGAGGAGAGGTAGGAGAAACTCGGATTGTTCTCACTAGAGC
The DNA here is from genome assembly GCA_026770705.1 of Isurus oxyrinchus. Classification (NCBI taxonomy): domain Eukaryota; kingdom Metazoa; phylum Chordata; class Chondrichthyes; order Lamniformes; family Lamnidae; genus Isurus; species Isurus oxyrinchus. The sequence continues at coordinate 82,392,415 of JANJGN010000013.1, forward strand.
GGCGGAGATTGAGAGGCGACTTGAAAGAAGTTTACAAAGTTATGAGTGGCATGGACAGAGTAGATAGTCAGAACCTTTTTTCCCAGGGTGTAAGTGTCAATTACTAGGGGACATAGATTTAAGATGAGAGGAGAAAACTTTAGAGGAGATGTGTGGGGCAAGTTTTTTTACACAGAAGGTAGTGAGTGTCTGGAATTCGCTGCCAGACGAAGTGGTGGAAGCAGGTACGATAGTGGTGTTTAAGAGGCAGCTTGACAAATACATGAATAGGATGAGAATAGAGGGATACGGACCCCGGAAGTGCAAAATGTTTTAGTTTGACAGGCAATATGATCAGCGCAGGCTTGGAAGGCCAAAGGGTCTGTTCCTGTACTGTACTTTTCTTTGTTCTTTGTTTTTGTTCTAGAGCGGAGTTGAGGAGTAATTTTTTCACCCAGAGTCAAGTGGAGTCTGGAACTCACTGTCTCAAAGGGTGGTATAGGCTGAAAGCCTCATTGCATTTAAAACAAACATTCTTGGATATACATTTGAAGTTCCATAAACTACAAGGCTACTGACCAAGGACTGGAAAGTGGGTTTAGGTTGCAAAGCTCTCTTTCAGCTGCATAGACATGATGGCTGAATGGCCTCCATCTGTTCCATAACTTCTTCTAGGTTTCTGTATTTATAACTCATTCATTCACCAAAAAATGCCCTTTGTCAATGTCAAATGTATATCTAAGAATGTTTTAAATGCAATGAGGCTTTCTGCCTCTACCACCCTTTGAGACAGTGAGTTCCAGACTCCACTTGCCTCTGGATGAAAAAATTACTTCTCAACTCCTCTCTAATTCAACTAATTACTTTAAACCTATGCCCATCCAGACCACTCTCTATAAACCAGGAGTCCTCAAACTGTGGGTCACAATCCCTCATGGGGTCACAGATGTCACATTTGGGGTCACAAGCTGCCGCTTCTCTGAGCAGTAATGGCAACCATGGAGAGGAGACAACCTAGTCTTGAAGCTCTGGCGGGACAGCTCTGGACCCAGTAGGTCAATTCCACCAAACAGCACAGGGTGAATGTTGAGCCCTAGGTGTTCTTTAACTTCAGAAACACTCTAGCAGCAAGGCCACGTGGAATTTTTGTGCGCTGACTTGTCACAGGCAGAGGCCAGCAAGTGTGACTCAGTAACTGCCTGAGTGCAGGAAAACCTGAGAGGTCCTGCAGCTGAGCCAGGAAGCCCTGTGGCAGCTTCAAACTTTACTGTGTTTGTGCTCTTGTCTGCTCCTTCCCCAGGATAGTGACTCTGCTTCACAGACACCAGTAACTAGATCTAAAAGGGGTAAGGGGAGAGGGGCTAGTGAGTGAATGTGTGGGGTGGTGGGGGGATGAGAAGGGGGAGTGCTGAGTGAGTGAATGGGGGAGGGGGGTTAGGAAGAGTACTGCTGAGTGAATGAATGGGGAAGGGGGTGTGGGGGTTTAGAGGAGGGGCTGCTGGGTGAATGAATGGGGAGGTGGATTGGGAAGAAGGGCTGTGAGTGAGTGGGTGGGTGAGAGGGGTTGGGAAGGGGGGCTGCTGAGTGAATGAATGGGGAAGGGGGGTTAGGAAGAGTGCTGCTGAGCTTGGGGGTTTGGAGGAGGGGCTGCTGAGTGAATGAATGGGGAGGTGGGTTGGGAAGAGGAACTACTGAGTGAGTGGGTGTAGCAATGGGGTTGGGAAGAGGGGCTAATGTATAAGTGAATGGAGGGGATGGGGGTTGAGAAGAGGGGCTGGTGTATGTGGGGAGGACGGGGTACTCTGAAGAGGGGCATGAGTGTGCATGTGTGTGTATATCTGTGTGGGGTAGGGGAGAGGGGCTGACTACAATGGGTCTGTGGGGTGGGGGGAGAGGGGCTTCACTAAGAATCCTGTCACCAGGGAATATGGAGGGTTTAGCTAACTTCCATGAGTTCATAAAATAACATTTTTACAAAGTGCTTTAAAACACAGATTTTCATATTTATGTGATGTATATAGATCTATAACATGTGAACATTAATAAATTTATACTGAATGTTATTATACTGCTTTGTTTTTGCTGTCATCTGAAAATATTAATTTTCAGATGTTAAAATGGGGTTACATTAGAAAATATTTGAGAAACACTGCTGTAGACTTGGAACATTTAGTCAAGTATGGAAAAGCTTGTAGAATTGCAGCAACAGCCAGAAGAAATAATCCAACACCTAACCTGTAAGGTGTTCATGATCCCTTTAAGCAGCAATTTTAGAGGATCCTTCATACTGTTTGATATTGTGTTCTGCTCTGCGCGACTAAGAGGGGGCATAGGCTGGAGCTTTTTTTATTCTTTCACGGGATGTGGGCATCGCTGGCTAGAATGATTATTACAGATCCCTAAATGCCCTTGAGAAGGCAGCAGTTCAAGTGGGGTAGGTACACCCACAGTGCTGTTAGGGAGGGAGTTCCAGGATTTGACCCAGTGACAGTGAAGAAACGGCGATATAGTTCCAGGTCAGCCTGCAGTGTGACATGGAGGGGAATTTCTTTATTGACTCTTTGAACCATTTGCAAAAATACAGTAAAGAGTACAAGCTAGGAGCTGTCTCCAAGTTTGCTGATACAAACGGCTCTGTTGAACACTAGACTACCCTAGCTGCTGGTCATGTGCTCTCTTACATCACTGTGTGGACGGTATTGTACTCAGTTCCACATTAACTCTATATGTGCCAGACCCTTATACTGCAGGAGAGAGGGTCGTTGAACAGTGACAGTTTTTAATATGGATCTGGGAAGATTTTTTTCCCAACTTTCCTCAACATCTGTTGGTTGCACCTTTATTATCACGCAGTGCCCCTGGTCCTAACAGCCCCACATTAGCTCACCTAGGCTAGCCTCTGCTGAGAGCCTGACAGGCTATTGGGGAAGAGGTGCGAGGCAGCTCAGGAATCAGAGCTCAGCTTGAACCTGTCTTCTACTTGTCTACAAAGACACTTTCCTCCAGCGATTACTTCATGCTAAATAGCAGTTTGGCAATCCTGACCAATATCTCCCCTTCTCAGCCCAGTTTAGCCCCTTGCATCCCCCACACTCTGCCAGAGATTGGCCAGAGACCCCTGATACCGGACACCTTCGTGATAGGGAACATCATCACGTTTGGAGATTCCGTGCCATTGGACAAACAACATAAGGGCTGAGGGTGCAAAAACATTATCAAAACAAACCTGACCTTCACATTCTCATCACATTGAGGCTGCTGCAGACGAGGCAAGGAACAAGCACAGGCCCCTGTCAGTGCTTCACTAAGGTCAGTGGACTAAGGGTTAAAATGCTGAATGTGAAGCCAGCTGGTACTAGACAATGGCCAAATTGGCTAAAAAGCGGACTGTCCAGCACAATACCGGACACCTGGCCACTTTATCCTGCCCCTGGCTGAGACTGACCAATTGACCACACACCAGAGGTTGCACCTCCTGACTCGAGCACTTGGGGGAGCTCCAATTCTGCACATGCTTTTGAGAGCTCCATAGCCAGCCAGCACATCTTCACACCCGCCACACAGGGGTTTCTTTACATTTGGTTCCGGAAAACCATGGCAGCTCCGAGGAAAAAAAATGAGAATTCTCCTGCTCTTTTTCCAATCCTACTTTGGGATTTTTTACATCTAGCTAAGAGACAGACAGGATCTCAGTTTAATTCTTGTTCAATAGACAGCACCCCCAACAGTGCAGCACTAAGGTGTCAACTTGCATTATTGAAGTCTCTTCTGAATCAGGGACAAGAGTGCTACCGCAGAGTCAAGTCTGACTTTCTTAACTGCAGTCTGAAGAGATGGTGAGTGAACCATTCGCAGTCTGTTGAACTGCGTGATACTTGATTCTTTACACATGAAGATCATGTCTTATTGTAATAATTTGGGGAATAAGGAATTACGCATTAATCTTCCTGTTTATTCATTGGCCCTCTCCTGAACTTTATGTTTGTAGAGTATTGTACGCACAGTTACACCATTGCATCAATAAATAAGAAGCTCTCCTTGTTAATGTGCTTCCCCATCTGTAAATATTGATCTGTATTTGAGCAGAAGAGGGATCTTTAGACATAATTTAAAACAGGATACATACTTCAGCAGAGTCACAGAAGAGCTGTTTAAACTCAGAGTGGGTTTCCAATGGGTGTCTGCTCCAGGGAGTTAATTTCCCACCTGCTAGGGATAGCAGGAGACTTTTGGTAGCTTTAAGCGCTAGGTCACACACTCGGCTCTCGACCAACTAGCACCCACAGGCAAGTGGCAGGAGGAGGGGGTGGGGTTGTGGGGGATGGGGTAATGGGGAGTTTGCAGGCAAAGGAGACCATGATTTTCCTTGTGGGGTCCAGAGGATCTCTGCTCTTAAATAGAAAAGCAGAATATTTATTTAAATGGAGAAGGATTGCAGAATGTTGCAGTGCAGAGGGATCTGGATGTCCTCATATGTGAATCGCAAAAAGTTAGCATGCAGATACAGGAAGTAAGTGGGAAGGCAAATGGAGTTGGCCTTTATTCCAAGGGGGATGGAGTATAGAAGTAGGGAAGTCTTGCTACAACTATGCACAGAGCATTGGTGAGACCATACCTTGAATACGCTGCAGATTTTTAAAAATTCATTCACAGTATATGGGCATTGTGGCTAGGCCAGCATTTATTACCCATCCCTAATTGCCCTTAAGAAGATGGGGGTGAGCTCCCTTCTTGAATCACTGCAATCCGTGTGGTGTAGGTACACCTACAGTGATGTTAGGGAGGGAGTTCCAGGACTTTGAACCAGTGACAGTGAAAGAACATGATATAGTTCCTAGTCAGGATGGCGAGTGGCCTGGAGAGGAACCTCCAGGTGGTGGTGTTCCCATGTGTTTGCTGCTCTTGTCCTTCTAGATGGTAGTGGTCGTGGGTTTGGAAGGTGCTGTCTAAGGAGTCTTGGTGAGTTCCTGCAGTGCATCTTGGAAATGGTATACACTGCTACCACTGTGCGTCGGTGGTGGAGGGAGTGAATGTTTGTGATGGGGTGCCAATTAACAGGCTGCCTTATCCTGGACAGTGTCAAGCTTCTTGAGTGTTGTGGAAGCTGCACTCATTCAGGCAAGTGGAGAATACTCCATCACACTCCTAACTTGTGCCTTGAAGATGATGAACAGGCTTTGGGGAGTCAGGAGGTGAGCTACTCGCCGCAGGTTTCCTAGCCTCTGAACTGCTCTCGTAGCCACAGTATTTATATGGCTAGTCCAATTCAGTTTCTGGTCAATGGTAACCCCCAGGAGGTTGATGGTGGGGGATTCAGCCATGGTAATGCCATTAAATGTCAAGGGGTGATGGTTAGATTTTCACTTGTTGGAGATGGTCATGGCCTGATACTTGTGTGGTGTGAATATTATTTGCCACTTGTCAGCCCACCCCTGAATATTGTCCAAGTCTTGCTGCATTTGGAGATGGGATTGCTTCAGTATCTCGGGATCTAGAACTAGGGGAGCGCAGTTTCAGAATAAGAGTCTCCCAATTAAGTTGGAGATAAGGAGAAATTTCTTCTTTCAGAGGATCGTTAATCTTTGCAATTCCCTACTCCAGAAAGCAGAGGAGACTGGGTTATTAATGTTGAGTTAGTCAGGTTTTTGATTGACAAGGGAGTCAAGGGTTATGGTGGGGGTTGGCGGGGGGGTGGTGCAGACAGGAAAGTGGAGTTAAGGTCACAATCAGATCAGCCATGATCTTATTGAATGGTGGAGCAGACCCAAGGGGTAAAATGACCACTCCTGCACTTATTTCTTATGTTCTATGTTCTTCATGAACTCATAAAGGAAAGTTTCTTACCTTTTGGACTTCTTTTCTTTGCCAGCCTTCCTTCCCCTGGTGAGTAAAGCAACTTCCCCACTCAAGTCCGGGGTTAAATATTTTAATATTCTTTCATGGGATATGGGGTAAGGCCAGCATTTATTGCTTATCCCTAATTACCCTTGAACTGAGTGGCTTGCTAGGCCATTTCAGAGGCAGTTAAGAGTCAACCCTATTGCTGTGGGCCTGGAGTCACATGTAGGCCAGACCAGGTAAGGATAGCAGATTTCCTTCTCTAAAGTACTTTAGTGAACCAGATGGGTTTTTACAACAATGATCACTATTACTGAGATTAGCTTTCAATTCCATATACTATACATATATATTTATTGTTAATTGAATTTAAATTCCACCAGCTGCCATGGTGGGATTTGAACACCTGCCCCCAGAATATTAGCCTAGGCCTCTGGATTACTAGTCCAGTGACATTACCATAACATCACCATTGCCCCTAAAACTCAATTGGGGTACTGTAAGTTTCCTAAATTCCTTCTTTATGCGGCTGTCACAAAGGTCTGTGGGTCTCAACCCTGGAGGTTAAGATTGCAGGCAGCTGAGGGACGAGTGAGTTCTGAGTGGGTAGCTAACCAGCCCTTCATTAACTGCCAACCCACTTGGATTCTGCCAGGAGACTAATCTTAAAATTGATCCCCACCTCTCAATTTCAATTTTAACTTATACCATACCCAGCATACACCCCCACCTCTTTTTATTTTATATTGAGTGAGTTTAACCAGTAATTCTAGGGGATGCAGCTGGGCAACTACTCCAGAGGTGTAGCCCATGGTAAGAAGTAATTGAAGCAGAGACGCAAGGCTAAGCCCAATGTTAACTCAGCTGAGGTGAATCCGATATGCCTCAGAGTGAGAGTCTCACGACCCCACTCCACTCCCAGTCAATAGCAACTGTTATTTCAACAAAATTGGATCAACAAAATAGCAGAAAGGAGCAAAGACATGATTAAAATTTAATCTAATGATAAGACTTGGTGCTCCCTTGCAGTTTAGAAACAGTATTAATTGTTGACATTCCTTTGAAAAGGTGAGAGTTGGAATGTAGCGCCCTTTGTGAATCCTGCAGCCCACGCCTGGAACTCTTAGTCGTACAGTTGCACCTTGTGCACAATTCAAGCCCAGAACATAGAAGCTGTCCAGTGAAGTATATGATTTCCAGTCAATTCTGGCTCACAAATAAGGGCAGATGGTTTCTGGATAGTGATCCTAGCAGCACAGGCTGTAGTAAGTACGTAGAGTTCCACAGATTACACACCACAGAAGCAGGCCATTTGGCCCAGCTGATCCATGCTGGTGTTCATGCCCCACATGAGCCTCCTCAACCACGCTTTGTCACAATCAGCATATTTATCTAGCTTCCCCTTAAATGCATCTATGTTATTCATCTTAACTACTCCCTGTGGTAGCAGGTTCCAAGCCACTCTTTCAATAAAGAAGCTTCTCCTGAACTCCTATTGGATTTATTAGTGACTATGTTATATTTATGACATCTAGTTTTACTGTATCATAAGTGGAAACAGATTCTCTAAATCTACCCTATCAAATCCCTTCATAATTTTAAATCAGTTAAGTCCTCAGTCTTCTCTTTTCCAGAGACAAGGCGGCCAACCTGTTCAGCCTTTCCTGATAGGGATAAATCTTAGTTCCGGTATCATTCTTGTAGGTTTTTTTCGTAGTTTTTCCATGTCTCCATATAATTTTTGTAATGTGGGTACCAGAACTATTCACCGTACTCCAGATGTAATCTAATCAACGTTATGAACAAGTTTAACATAACTTATCTGCTTTTCAATTCTCTCCCTATAGTAATGAACCCCAGTAATGATGTCAGCTTTATCACAGTATAGGCTGTGAGAATTTCAGCTCCAAATGCTGAGGTCTTGGAGGGATCGGCTCAGCCCATCTGTCAGGATACTCCCATACTTGGACAGCAGCTCCCTCCCCTGTGACCTGCACCATTGAGTAGGTCAAGAGCAGATGTGAAACACCATCACCTTCCGTTTCTCTCCAAATCCACACAATCCTGACTTGGATGTACATCCTGTGCTTTCATTGTTGCTTCTTTCAGAATGTTGGAATTTCCTACAATACCATCATGGAAGCACCATCACCACGAGGACTTCAGCTGTTCAGGAAGGCAGCCCACCACCACCTTCTCAAAGGCAATTAGGGATGGGCAATGCAACTCCTGTGGGTGACATTGGAGTTCCAGCTTGCATTAAAATCAGCCGCTAATGTCCAGAGTGGATGTGAGGTTTCTCTACAGCCTAAATTGTTGAAGCAGCTTTTGCGCACTGTTGGGTGGTGACTGTATTTTTGTTCTTTATTCTTTCATGGGATATGGGTGTCTTTTGGGCACAGTGGGCACAAGACCAGCCCATCCCTAATTGCCCTTGAACTGAGTGGCTTGCTGGGCCATTCCAGGGGTCAGTTAAGAGTCAACCACATTGCTGTGGGTCTGGAGTCACATCTGGCCAGACCAGGTAAGGATGGCAGATTTCCATTCCTAAAGGGCATGAGTGGTGGGTTTTTACAACAATTCAATAGTTTCATGGTTACCATCACTGTGACAAGTTTTATATTCTAGATTTATTAATTGAATTTAAGTTCCACCAGCTGCCATGGTGGGGTTTGTACCCATGTCCCCAAAGCATTAGCTTGGGTCTCCAGATTACTATGCAAGCGACATTACCATGAAGCCATGGTATGAGACATGGAGACTGGCCAATCGTTCATGGTTTGAAGTTATGTAGTGTATGACATTCAAGCTGGAGATGAGAGTCTGTAATATCTTTCATTCACAAATGAACAAGTGGAAGAAAGTATAGAACAAGAAATGGAAAGAGAATGAGAGAAAAGAGGAAGGGACAAGAAGGAAGAGAAAATAATAGCAGTTGAATATTGGAAAGAATTTGACAAAATTGAGGAACCTGAAACTTTGTAAGAAGATGCAGAAAACTTGAGCTGCTGCAGTTGATTATTTTCAGCAAATGCTGACATCATTCAGTATAAAAACCTCATCGATGCAAAGATTAAAAGGCATTGCTCCCATAAATTGCCAATTAGCCTGAAAGAGAGAAACATAAACCTGCATTTTTGCAGCATCTTTTACAACCCGATGACAGCCCAGTGTTTTACAGCCAAAGACATATGTTTGAACTGTTGTCATGTCAGAACGGGGACAGGGGTACAGAAGATGGGGGCCTATCAAAAGAACAGTGTTTTCTGCACACCAGGAATTGCAGCAAGCAATTTGTGCACAGTAGGCTCCACAAACAGCAATAATGATAATGACCAGATCATCATATTTTAAATGATGTTGGATGACAGATAAATATTGGCCAGGGAGGATGACCCTGTTTTGCTTTAAAATGGTGCAATATTCTTTTACATTCACCTGAGCAAGCAGGGTCGCATGCCGCAAAGGAGTTGGCTTGCGACCTTTCCTTTGACAGATGTTCTGTCTCCTCCTGTAGGCCTAGTGCTATCACCTCTGGTTGGACCATATTCTGGGAGGTTTCCTCATGTGCCCTTCCACCTGCCCCTTCACCTTTGCCATCAATTGCCTAACATGCCAGTCAGTCAGTAATTGGGCTCCAATAACCATAATGTACTGCACTCCATCAGGTGGTTTAAATTGAATATGTACTAGGGTAGGGCTCCCAAGCTACTCCATCACATCTCTTCTCATGCTCACTTACCTTGTAAATGCACCTATCGCTTTCTATTTATGCATTTTCTCAGATCCCAATATATCTATCCGCCAGTGACATTCATCTTCATACAGTTTCATGGGTCTCTCTAATACTCACCCTCACTAAATGCTCTCCATCCATTAGATAAACACATGCCATTATACTCACTCATAAGTCTGTGCTTCCATTTCTTGCAGAAGAGAACCAGAAGTGGCCCTTCAGCCATCTCACAAGTCACAAGTGCAGAGGTGGAGGCAATGGAGATCAATGGAGTCTCACTGTGCCTGTCTGTCAGAGATGGTGACCTCCCAGCTACCTGGTGACACATTGAATATGAGACAGCCAAGTCATATAACACTCAGTCGCATTGACAATGTTAACAGCAAGTGAAAAATTATTTCCTAGCAAGAAGTTGCAACATTTTTAACTGGACAATCTTTGATCTCCCATGATGCAGTGGCTCAGATACTCACAAGTTCCTGGACCAGTAAGAGAGAGAGAGAGTTGGGTTTTCACCTGGAGATTCACACTTCACACATGAGCAAGAGCAGATGGTGGGGGTGGAGAAAGTAGTGGAGAGTCTGTGCCAGAGGATGCAGCCCTTTCCAAGCTATGCTTAGCTGGACACAGAGGCTGTACCCAGGAGCCATAGGTGAAAAGGAGAATCACTGAACTGTAATAGAGATTGTCCGATGCACTCACAGGCCTTCCAAACACGCTGACCACGATTAAAGAGAATGGGGGAGTCCATCTCAAACATGAGTGGGTTGATATTGTACAGAATTGTGATGATTTCTTCCTGCACAGATAGATTGGCCAACTGCAAACACAGCAATCACATGAGTCCATGCAGGCTTTGAGCAAGGGCTTGCAGACTTTGGATCCCACCTTAAATAGGATGACAGATACATTAGCTTTGGTCTTACAATACCATACTGATTTGCACCAAAGTTCTCTCCAACACAGTGGCAGCAGTGAAATGTGGCAGGGTCATAAGAGGAATAATGGCAAAAGGGGACATGGAAGTAGGGACTCCTCTCTGAGTTCTTCCACTCCTCACCTGTAACCTCCCCTCCCAACTTGTCCTTAGTTGGTGTCCGTTATACTGTAATTCTTGATTGCTGCTAGCAAGCTGTTTGATGAAGAGTGGGAAGCCAAGAATTGATAAATGGGGATGTAAAAGGTGGGGTTGATTGTTTGCAGGACCACTTTGTGTCAATTCTATTAATGGAGGGGATGCGGAAAAGTAGCTGCTGTATGTAGTCCTGAAATCAGTCCACAGGTGGACCCGAAGTGAATCTCAATAATCAGGGCATCCCAGGCAGCAAGTGAACAGCTGGTAATGCATTACCCTCATTACCTTCTCCCCTCTCGGAATCCTCAGAAAAGGCTCTGTGCCAGTGCCATGGTCTTCCTGTAGGTCCAAACCCAGTGTGCTGTGCATGTTCTGCAAAGCACAGCAGACCACTACCATGATGGAGAGCTGTCTGGTGTGTACTAAAGGGCACCTAAAACACATCTTCAACATGCCAATGACATGTTCAAACACACATCTGGTGGTGATATGGAATTCATTGTAATTCTCTTGAACACCATTCCTTGGATTTAAGTGTTTGAAGCATCTCCTAAGAGCCAACTATTAACTCTGCTTCCAGAGGGGAAGAGTTCAGGGAGGGTGAACTGCCTGCCACAGGATGCAAACATTATTGCTGCTGCCCAGGAATCTTGTCATACTTCCATAAAGATCTTTATGCGGCTGCAATCCAACTGCAGATTGACGGAGTGCAAGCCCTTGTGGTTGACAAACACTCCTGGGTGAACTGGGGTCCCTGGATTGCCACATTTGTATAGTCAGAGGTGCCCTGTACCTGTGGAAACCAGCAAGGGACACAAACCCAAGCACCCGCACACTCTGACTGGCATCATCACAGGCGAACTTGATATAATTGCCAACACTGGAAAACAACCCATCTGTGTACTTGTGAAATGCTGACCGGGAGATGCTGCAAATGTCTCCAGCAGAACCCTGGAAGAAACCAGATGCACAAACGTTGAGGACAAGTGTGACTTTGAGAGCCAATGGTAAAACATGGCCACCAGTTCCAGTAGCTGAAAATATCTGGCATCACCTGACATAACCACCTGAGTCTGCTGAGATTCTGCTGTTCTGACATGTTGAGGAAACTGATTATCTGTGTGCAAAGCCTGTGTGGTGGGTATGGCTCCTTGCAATCTGCACCTCTCTGCTGCTGCCCTCACTCTTGTATAGCTGCAGGCCTGTGACCAGCAGGCTGTAAGCGCTGCTTGTGCTGATCATCTTGATCTTCATCTGAGGTCCAATCTTTGGCAGCTTAAGAGGCACAAATCCTGACCTGATAGATTGGAGCTCCATAGTACAGAGAGTAAAAGAACTGTGAATACCTTTACCACTAAATGGTAAGAAAACAGTTGTGAGCACTGAGTACACTGTGCCACATATCCCTGAGATTAACTGACCCCCTCACTTGCTATGTTCCCACCTTGCTTTCCCTGACGAGTTCAGGAACTTGTGGATCGCACATTAAACTGAAAAATCAGTGTCAATATCACTCAAACTAAGTATTAACATACATATATAGGCAGGCCAACTCTTTCAAGAGATTTACACACACACAGCCTAACATGCTGGAGTGAACTGCAGTAGTTGGTGGCTTGGAGCTAGCTTCCTGATAAGTTGTCAATTTCACAGCCTATAATCCCCAACTGCTCTCAAACTCATGCACCCTTCCACATTAGAAATGTTGTATTATCACCGCTGATCACAATGCTGTGTTATAATGCCATCACTGTGGTGTCTCAATTATGAGATCTTGAGACTTGTATGTTTAAAAATGAACCATTTATTGTTAATCTTTAACTATGTACAGATCCCAGATATTGCTGTCATGCATAATGCTGCTCCATGCAGATAGGCTGCTTCTAGAGTGTTCTCTCAGTCTATTACCATGTGACTCTAAACATTCATACCATGGACGATGCTATTCTCCAGTCCCACGTTAACCCTTGCTCTGCTGAGCACCTTTACATCACAATGGCATACAGGCACACACAGCATCATACAACAAAAACTCTTAAAATTCCACCCAGTATTTCCACTGATTAGTTTTGAATTTACCTCTCAAAGTGCAGACCTCTGATACTGCTGTTCAGAACAAGTTGAAGCAACTTGCCACGGTCTACTTTATCCTTTGATGTACTGAAAACAGCAATCAGATCATCTCTCAATCTTCTCTTTTCCAGTGTGAACATGCCAAGTTTATAAGATCACTCCTCATAGTCCAATTATTCCATCTTGTCAATCATTCTGGCTGTTCTTTTCTGCACCCACTCAACAGCAATGAAGAGATAGGAGCATCTGTTTTTCTGCCTACCAGTTTGTCACCTCTGGTGAGTGCTGTTCTCACTGGAGGCTGAACCAGATGTTGCACATTAAAGGAGGAGCCCAGAAAATGGTCTGAGCTCTGACCTGACCAGTGATTCTCACTTCTCATTACACCTAGCTCCCATCAATTTTTAAGGCCACACCAATTCTAGACTTACAGTGTGAATGCTTACCTTAATCGCACACCATAGCAAAGGTGCAGGATTTGAAAGTGAACACAAAACTCTGTCTTAACTGTTGCCTTAACCAGCACAGACCCTGGCAGATCATTGGGGCCAGACCCTCACTTTATGACACCTGTAAAAAAAAGTAATTAAAACTATGAAGAAAGAATGACTTGCATTTACACAGCACAATCTCAAGATGTCTCAAAGAACTTTTAAGCCAATGAAGTACTTTTGAAATGTGGTCACTGTGTATTAGCATATCCAGCAACTAATTTGCACACAGCAAGCTCCCACAACACAAGACACCTGCTGTTAGGTGGTTGGCTGATGGATAAATATTGCCCAGGACAGTGGGGAGAACTCCCTTGATCTTCCTCAAAAGTGCCATATGGGATCTTTTACATCCACCTGAGGGGGCAGTTAACCAAAAGACAGCACCATCATCAATGTGACACTCCCTCTGCTGTGTCAGTTTAGATTGTGTGTTCAAACCTCTAGAATGGAACTATGAACCCATGACCTGTTGACTCAGAGACGAAAGTGCTAACCCACTGAGCCAAGGCTGAAAAAGTACTCCCATCGCTTATTTATTGCATTACCTCCAAGCGTTTTCATTATCGGTACAATGATATTGTTTATAAAGATATTTAAAAGCCCACACGGGCTTTCTCACATTTCTGCTCTAGTGAAAGCACTTCTAATTACTGTGTTTCTCTAGGATCACAATGAATGATGCACTAATGATATACAGGATGGCACGTTAGAACATTCAGAAATTATTGTTTGTATTAGGCAGACAGTATGAAAAATATGGGCCCCAAAGACCATGAATTCAAAATGAACCAAAAGTATGTTGTGAATTCAATAGATCCCAGATCTTTTGGCACATACTGGGCAATTAAAAGATATACTGGACAAACATTTATGCAAACCACTACATATCTTAAATTGGATAGGTGCAATTTATTTTGCTCAGCTTTCAGTTCAGCTGCTTCTCTGGATTGTGAAATGAAGTACACACAATAGGAAACACTTGAAATCATAACAACAATTTGCTTTTATTTTAACCTAGAAAAATGTTCTTGCAGATGCCAAGCCAAAGGAGAGGCAACCAAAAACTAGGCCGAGGATCTTTGGGGAAAGAATTCTACAGTACAGAGCCCGAAGGCATGGCCACCAATGGTGTGATGAAGGAAGAGGGGCATATACAAGAAGCCAGAGTCAGAGGGATTGTAGGGCTGGAAGGATTTACAGAGGTAGGGAGAGGCAAGGCCATGAAACAATTTAAACATGAGGATGAGAATTTTAAATTTGAAGGCATGGGCTTGGAGCAATAATGTAAAAATGCATGTGAGCAAGAGCAGGACTGATGTGGCAGCTGAGTTTTGCATGAGCTGAAGTTTATGGAGGGTGTTAGGAATACATTGGAATAGTTGCATCTGGAGATAATAAAGGCATGGATGAAGGTTTCAGCAGCAGGTAAATTGAGGCAGGGGCAGAGATGGGCAATACTAAGGAGATGGAATTAAGTTGGTTTTGTGATGGAGTGGATATGGGGTTGAACGCTCAGCTTAAGGTCACATAGAGTTGAATTTAAAGACATTCTAATTCCTAACTGGGTCAGTGTGGTTCATTGGGTATCATTCTTCCTCTGAACTGAAAATCATAAATGTGGGGAGAGATATAACTGGACTGTAATTCGCTAATGCCTGATTTACATGGTCACACAAGGGATCTTCCCCAACCATGTTGGTTGGGTCTGGAGTCACATATAGACCAGGCTGGGCAAGAGTGGTAGGTTTTAGTGAACCATTAGGGTTTTTATGATAATCTGTGTCCAGGCCAATAGCACCTCACTGTCACAGCAGCCCAAGACTGTTTCAAAATGAGAGGAGTTTTGAATCAATTCACTCAAGTCTCTGGAGTGGGTATTGAACAATGAGCTTCTGACTCAGCGAGAAGAGAAGGAAGAGCACTTATACAGGGTAGCCAGGTTACACCCAGAACCACCGTTCAAGCTGAGAGATTAACTACTACTGTTGGGGGAGGGTTTAAACTAACTTGGCAGACGGAGATGAACCAGAGCATACATAAAGGAGAAGCAATGCGATCAGAGCACTGAGGCATATAAATAGTAAGATTGCAGGGACCAATATGGGGAAAAGAGCAAATGTAATGAAGGAGGTATTTAAACTGTATCTACATTAATGTCCCTGGTGGAAGTAATAAGGGTTGGTGAACCTCAGGCACAGGTTGTCATATGGCATTGTGCTGCTGTTGCATTAACAGAGACATGGCTCAAACAAGGTCAGGAGTGGCTTCTGAATATTCCTGGTTACTAAGTATTCAGAAATGATAAGAGAAGGAAACAAAGGGGGGGTATGGCAGTATTTGTCAAAGATGATGGCCGGGATTTTCCGCGCCCGTTCGGGATGGGCATGTTTGGTAGTGAGACTGGAAAATCTCGCTAGAAGGCCCTAGGTACATTCCTGGTGACGTAAATCTGGAAAGCGATTGTTCCCTCCCCCCCCCCCGCCCCCATGAATGGTAGGTTGTGTTTCCTGCCATCGAATGTTAGGAACGTACTTTGAATACATTTGCATATCATTATTGTGGCCACACACTGGAATCACCCCCAATGTGCCTAGGGCCTTCTCATGAGATTTTCCAATCTCGCCACCAAACATTCCCGTCCCAATCAGCAACAGTGCTAGAGAGAAGGGAACCTGAGGACAAGGGCAGCAGTGCTGGAGAGAGATAAGTCCCGAGCTAAGGGCAACAGTGCAAAGGGGAGTCATTAGCAGCACAGACTGAAGGCTGTACACTAACACGTTGGGGTTGGTGGGATGGGTGGGAAAAAAACAGCCAGGCAAATGGAAAAACATAAACATAAACAGAATTACCTGGAAAAACTCAACAGATCTGGCAGCATCGGTGGAGAAGAGCACAATTGACATTTCGAGTCCTCATGTTCTGTTGAAGGGTCATGAGGGCTCGAAACGTCAACTGTGCTCTTCTCTGCCAATGCTGCCAGCCCTGCTGAGTTTTTCCAGGTATTTATGTTTCTGTTTTTGTTTTGGATTTCCAGCATCCGCAGTTCTCTTTGTTTTTATCTCTGTAATAAAGTTATCTGTTTTAAGTAAGAAACCTGTCCAGTACATCAAGCTCATTATGCCCTCGTGCACAGACTACAAAATCGAATGAGTGCAATGGTATTGCAGAACCATTGGGTGACTGGGCAACCTTGAGGATCAATTTAGGAAAGGTGGCCATGGAACACTGATGGAGGGTGCGCTACTAATCTCTTGCATTATGTTTAAGTAAACATTGAAGTCACCCTTATGGGCCAAGCAAACCACAAAGCCTTGGAATGCAGGTTAGGACAATGGCTGCACCTGAGATGAGAGTTCAGGGTGCAGTCGAGTGGCCAAAGCTGTTGCCACTCGGTTATGTGGTGTGGGGTAGTGGTGAGTGGGGTTTTGGTCAACCATCATGCGCACTAAACACTGGGCATCCATGTGGTGGCCAGGACTCTCTGGCATGGGTAAAGGGGCCTTGAGAGGCAGCAGCAGGGGATGACTTGACCTAAAGTGGTCCTTAGGAGGCAATTGCTGACCCTCATGTCTCTCTCTTTGATACTACATTGAGGACACCATCAGAAAGATGGAGTCTGGTGGCTTTGCCGTCTGCTCTCACTGCCATATGCAGGAGAGAAGACAGAGGAGAATGCAACAGAGGCGCCTGGCTCGCCAAAGAGAGTAGCAGAACCCTCAAGTTCAAGGGGCGGCAGGGCCTCCTCCTCATGCAGAGGATGAACCCCAAAGAGCTGTCATTCATAGGTGCCTCACTGGACCCAAGGTCTATAGACAGTGCATGTGCTACCTGCAAATGAGCGAGAACCAGTGTCGCCGATGACTGTGAATGTCAAGGGAACTGGTCAGTCACCTTTGCCACTGTCTGCACAATTGGCACTATGGGGACTTGGAGGGCATCCACTGCCAGTGGCAGTGAAGGTAACCGCCGTGCTCAATTTCTATGGCTGTGGCTACTTCTAGAGCTCCACTGGGGACCTGTGCAGGATCTAACATGTTTCCACTCACAAATGTATCCAGGAGGTCACAGACGCCATTTAGCCAAGGCACAGAACTTTGACCACTTCAACAGACAATGTGACAATGTGATCTTCACATTGCATCTGGGATGTCTGATACCTGTCTGGCTGAGGGCAGCGCACATATGCTCTGTGAAGAGGCTTATATCATGGAGATACAGCTGAAATACAACGGCCACATGGATTTTAACAGCACTTGATCCGTTGGCAGGTTTCATCACCTGTTCCCCTTCGGCACCACACCTTCACCTGTCAGAAATGCTGACAATTTGGCAGGACAGCCCTGCCTCTAGGTTGCTGAGAGTACACAGAGGACATCACAGAACCAGGTGACGCTTGAGCACGAGACTGCAGCAAACACAAGCCATATCGAGGTGCAGGCATCACTGATCTGGAGAGTGACTTTGAAGTTGGACATTCACTGTACTCAATAGGTTACACACTGCACAGAGGAGAGGCCCTGGACTGTGACAGTAGTTTTATTTTGTGCAGGAACCAAGGTTTCACACCTGTTGCCGCAGACATTGCTCATCGTAGCAAGGAGCCATAGAGAAGGAGACATTCTTGGTCAACATTATGTACAAATGATTAACACCTGTGCCCAGGTTATGCTATTACACCTTCTTGACCTTTCTAACCCTGCCGCTATGTCTAGGTGCATCCCCAACATCCACACGGGGGGTGGAGGCAGCCTGCTGACTGTTATGCCTTGTTGTCTGTAATGACCCTGGGGGGTGTCCCCTGGAGGGCTGAGACCTAGAGAGCCCAGCCTGCTTTCAGGGTCCTGCTGTATGGTAGTGCCACCCTCCTCGGCCTGCAGAGCTGGAGCTGCTGGGGTCACAGGAAGAGGGGATTTGAATGGGCCGATCACTCCTGGAGTCACATGGGTGGATGGCCCAGGGGTGTGCACCTGCTGATTCTCCCTCCTTTGGGTGCCCGATGGCCCCTGGCTGACTCCTTGAGAGGAAGGAGCAGCTGGAATGAGCTCAAGATGCCCATTCCTCTCTCGCGTTGACAACGATAGATGCTAGCAAGTACCTCAGCGATGGGGTGTAGCTCCTGCAGCAGTGCAGGACCGATGTCTTAGACCAAGATAGCTATGACGGCTGCCACCCTACCAGTGTTGACCTTAGTGCATTGACATGTTGGCACTATCACTTCATTCTGAAGGCAGACGGAATCCTCCATCGCACCTTGCAATCTGAGGAGTCCAGCAGACATCCCTTTCTGATGTTCCCGAGCTTGTCTTTGCAGTTCCAGCAACTGAGGTACGACCAAGTCCAGAGGCTCCTCATCTGACTTGGACTCAGCAGATTTCTGGTATCCAATTGTCTTCCATGTGCCAGAAACCTGGGATGTCCCTGCCTCCGTCTGCTGTGGATCAGACAGTGCGATGTGCTCACCAGATTGTGACCCCTAGGTTGCTCTAGAATTAGATCCCACCAAGGTGTGTGTCTCTGCGCTGGTGAAGGGCTGTGATGAATCTTCAATGTCAGTGTCTGCAGATTCCTCTTCTGCAATGGCCTTGGGGCTGGAATTGAAGACCTGGCTCATGGAACCCCTCAGCTGCTCCCCACACGTACCTGCAAAAGAAAGGAGAGATAATTAGTGCAATAGTGAAACAGGAAACATTACTCACAACATGGTTGACTGATGGATGTTGCAGTGCTGGATCCTCACTTGGATGTGTGCCACCGACCTCAACGTTAGCATAAGAACGGTCCACATCCTCGATGGCCGCTGAATTGCTCTATTTTCAAAGTGTGTCAGGACCTTGATCTCAGGCATTCCTCCACCAGTCTGGGACCTGTCTCATGCAGCTTGTCCTGCATGAAGACAGATCGACAGAGTGTAAGCAGGATGCCTGCCAGGCCAGATGAGAAGGATACCTGGTATATGTGGGTGATGAGTGGTGCCATGGATGGGATGAGGACACTATCTGCAGTGCAGATGAAGGTGTGTGTGAGAGAGTGAATGGTGATGTCCCTTGAGTTGGCATTAATGAGATCCCTGTGGATGGGTTTGTGAGTGTTTGCGTTGAGAGTGATGAGAAGAATTACTTACCCTGCCGGAACGAAGGAGATCATTCATCCTCTTTCAGCACTGGGTGGCTGTCCTCTTTTGGAGTGTATTGCCACTGACCACCACTGCCACTGCCTCCCGTGCATGATTTGTCACCTTGCTTGCTGGTCTTCACCCAGAGCACGGGGTAAAGGACTTCAGGGCAGGCCTCCACTGCGTCTAGTAGGCGCTTGAGGGAAGCATGGCTAAATTTGGGGGCAGCACGTTTCCTATCTTTGGCAGCCTTCAGTCCCCAGCAGCTTCCTATCTTTTGGAGAGTGGAAGTTCTGTGCAGGGGCAGGCTTTAAATATGGTGCCCGGATTACTGAAGCTCTGAAGTCACGACGGGGCGGACGAATCTGAGGTCGTCCCACCAGCACTCCAACATAAAACCTGTGCCTCTAACTTTTTTAACAATGTTTCACACGATACAGGGTGAAATTCCACCATTGCTGTTGGCGGGTCAAATGCCAATTTCCCTGCCCGGTATTGGACTTTGCCAATTTCAGGGAAAATCCTGGCTGATATTACAGTTCTAAATAGAAAGGATATACCAGCTGATTCTAGGACTGATTCTATTTAGTTTGAGTTAAGAAACATAGGGGGAGCTGTAACATTGCTGGGAGCTTTTATAGAGCTCTCAACAGTGAGATAGATTAACAAATTTATCGACAATGTAACAAAATTGTAGTAGTAATATTAGGAGACGTGATTACCCTAATGCAGGCTGGGAAAACATAGTGCTAAGGATAGGGAAGGACAGACATTTCTAATATGTGTACAAGAGAATTTTCTCGATCTGTATGTCTCCAGTCCAACAAGGAAGGAAGGAGAATTGGATTGGATCTTGTTCAGGGAAATGAAGTAGGGCAAGTATTACAGTGGGAGATCATCTAACAGTGACCATGGCATAATTCAGTTTAAGTAATTTTGGAAAGAGACCAGAAATCATTGAAGTTCAAAATGCTGAAATGGGGAGCAGCTGATTTCAATGATCTAAAAAGGGGCCAAAATTCTTATTAGTTAATCCTCAGGTTTACTGACAGCTCCAAAACTTCATGATCATGAAGACTTCTGCTTTTAGTTCTGTTCTGAGACTGTTCTGTGATCATTATTTATTTGTTTAATCTATTTAACATATAGTCTCTGCTTGCACTTTTATACCTTTGTCAGGATCTACTACTGTGAAATCTCCCTCTTGCACTATTGGAGTGTTTTCCTTCCATACTTGATCATTTTCAGATATGAGTTATTTCCAGACTCACTATCAGTACTTGCATTGCACTTTCTTACCCTCCATTCTTACACCCCATTCTGCCAGTCCATGGACCTCACTTCTTGGCCATCATCCTGAACATTCAACCAATATTTAAACTTGTTAGTAGCTTTTCCTGCACATCCCACAATTGTTGCATCCCTCCATTCACTAGACCTCTCTGGAAGATATGTTACCCACTCTGGGCAATTGTTCTTTCGATGTGATAGCTCGATGCAATTTGACATGACCACTCACATTACCAGTAGCCGGCCCTTTGTCTCTCATATTCGGTCCCTCAGGATCTTCATCACAATACACATGAGGATTTGAGGTACAAGGTGCCTCATTTACTTCTATCAGCTGCTCAGAGTCCAAGATTTTGTAATTATTTCTGATTAATCATGAGGAATGAGCCTTAACAGTTTAGTTACCATTTTTGATAAATACTGTCTTATCATTGTAACCTAGTACAATCCCCTCTGACTCTATCTTTTATAACACACAAATGTCCTGAGTTAAACTCTGTCTCAGATGGATATAGTAAGTAATGAGAAGGAAAGTAACAGACTTCAAAAAATCTATATGTCACTACTCGCTGCTTTTTATCCTTTTGCTAATTTTACATCCATGTAATCACTGCCCCTTTAATTGCATGGGCTCTAATGTAACTAACAAGTTTATTATGCAATATTTTGTGTAAGTTCATATACACAACATCAACTGCAACACCAAAAGCTCGTGAAATGGGCAGACACACGGCAGATGAAATTTAACACAGAGCAACGTGAAGTGATACGTTTTAATAAGAAGAATGAAGAGAGGCAAAACTAAATGATACAATTTTAAGATGAGTGAACAGAGAGACTCAAGGTTGTATGTGCACACAACTTTGAAGGTGGCAGGACAAGTTGAGGAAGCTGTTAAAGAAGCACATGGAGTCCTTGATTTTATTAATAGAGGCATAGGCAGAATCTTCTTATCCTCAGACACTGCTGCAATGGCGGAATCATTTTTGGGTTTGGAACCTGATTCGTTGATTCATTGAACAATGCACCCAACAGCTACTCTTTGCCAGAGCAAGCTAACTATCATCCCACTTCTGGATTCCCCCAACCAAATAGGGAGGGTGGGTAGAATAATGTGTCCATTCTGTCGAAAGATTTCTTATTAAAGGGGCCATAGCAGGGCATCCCAGAACTGAACCACTCGTGTGAAAAAGTTTTTTCTCACGTCACACTTGCTTCTTTTGCAAATCACTTTAACTCTGTGCCCTCTCCTTCTTGATCCTCTTATGAGCAGGAATAACTTCTCCCTATCTACTCTATCCAGCTCCCTCATGATTTTGAATATCTCAATCAAATCTCCTCTTAGCCTTCTTCTCTCCAAGGAGTACAGTCCCAACCTCTCCAATTTATCCTCATAGCTGAAATCTCTCATCCCTGAAACCATTTTTATAAATCTCTTCTGCACTCCCTCCAGTATGTTCACATCCTTCCTATAATGTGATGCCCAGAACTGTACACAATATTCCAACTGCAGTCTGTCAAGTGTCTTATATAAATTCGGCATAACCTCCTTACACTTGTACTAAAACTAGAGGGCACAGTTTAAAAATAAGGGGTCTCCCTTTCCTTGAAGGTCGTTAGTCTTTGGAATTCTCTTCCCCAGAGAGCAGTGGAAACTGGGTCATTGAACAGAGTGCTGGAGGTTTTTGATGAGGTAACAGAAAAGGTCAATGAGAGTATTACTGTTGTTGAGGTGTACACGGACTTTCAAAAGGCATTTGATACTGTGCCACACAACAAACTTGTAAGAAAAGTTGTTGCTCAAGGAATAAAAGGGACAGTAGCAACATGGATATCAAATTGATTGAAAAATAGGAAGAAGAGAGTAATGGGTATTTTTCAGGCTGGAGGAAGGTTTGTAGTGGAGTTCCCCAGGGCCTTTGTTTTTCCTGATATATATTAATAATCTAGATCTTGGTGTGCAGGATACAATTTCAAAGTTTGCAGATGATACAAAGCTTCGGAGTGTTGTAAACTGTGAGGAGGACAGTATAGAAGGACATAGACAAGTTGGTGGAGTGAACAGATAGGTGGCAGATGAAGTTTAATGCAGTGTGAGGTGATGCATTTTGGTTGGAAGAACATGGATAGACAATATAAAATAAGGGGTGAAATTTTGAAGGAGGTGCAGGAGCAGAAAGACTGTGATGTATATGTGCATAGATCATTGAAGGTGGCAAGACAGGTGGAGAGAGCAGTTAATATAGCATATAGTATCCTGGGTTTTATTAATAGGGGCATAGAGTACAAGTGCAAGGAGGTTATGCTGAATTTATATAAGACACTTGACAGACTGCAGTTGGAATATTGTGTACAGTTCTAAGCATCACATTATAGGAAGGATGTGAACATATTGGAGGGAGTGCAGAAGAGGTTTACAAAAATGGTTTCAGGGATGAGAGATTTCAGCTATGAGGATAAATTGGAGAGGTTGGGACTGTTCTCCTTGGAGAGAAGAAGGCTAAGAGGAGATTTGATTGAGATGTTCAAAATCATGAGGGAGCTGGATAGAGTAGATAGGGAGAAGTTATTCCTGCTCATAAGAGGATCAAGAAGGAGAGAGCACAGATTTAAAGTGATTTGCCTGGAAGCGTGGTGGAGACAAGTTACATCGAGGCATTCAGAGGGCATTGGATGATTATTTCAATAGAAACAATGTGCAGAGGTATGGGGAAAAGGCAGGGCAATGGCACTAGGTCATAATGCTCATTTAGAGAGCCAGTGCAGACATGATGGGCCAAATGGTCTCCTTCTGTGCCATTAAAATTCTGTGATATGTTCAAGGCTGAGTTCGACAGATTTTTATTGTACAAGGGAGTCAAGAGTTTGGGAGCAAGCAGGAAAATGGTGTTAAGGCTACAATCAGATCAGCTAATTTCTTACTGAAAAGTATAGCAGGCTTGAGGGGCCAAATGGCCTACTCCTACTCTTATTACTTATGATCTTATTTTAATTTATGTGACCAAGTGTGGCATCAAGGAGCCCTGGCAAAATAGAAGTCTATCGAGGGGAAACTCCATGGTTGGAGTCATATCTAGCACAAGGGAAGTTGGTTGTGGTTGTTGGAGGCCAATCATCTCAGCCCAGGACATTGCTAGAAGTTCTTCAGGTTAGTGTCCTCAGCCTAATCATCTTTAGCTGCTTCATCAATGACCTTCCCTCTATCATAAGGTCAGAAGTGGGGATGGTCACTGATGATTGCACATTGTTCAGTACCATTTGCAACTACTCAGATACTGAAGCAGTCCATGCCACAAGCAGCAAGACCTGGTCAAAATTCAGGCTTAGACTGATGAATGACATTTGCACTACACAAGTGCCAGGCAATGATCATCTCCAACCAGAGAGAATCTAACCATCTCCCCTTGATGTTTAATAGCATTATCATCGCTGAATCCCCCACTATGAATATCCAGAGGGTTATCATTGACCAAAACTGAACTGAATCAGTCAAATAAATACTGTGACTACAAGAGCAGGTCAGAGTTGAGAATTCTGCAGCGAATAACTCAGCTCCGGTCTCCCCAAAGCCTATCAACCAGCTATAAGGTACGAGTCAGGAGTGTGATGGAATATTCACCATTTGCCTGAATCAGTGCAGCTCCAACAATCCTCAAGAAGCTTGACAGCATCATATTTAATTGGAGTGTCTGACCTCTTCTTCCTGCCCATGGGAGTGCTCACCTCACTGCAGTCCCTGAGATCCCACAGCAGGACCTCCAGGTAAGAGTGAGAAACCCGGAGGCAGCCTTTGCAAGTCTCCTTTCCATTCCTGTGATTGCAACAGCCTCAAAAAAATCCAAATGTTCATGAGCCCTTGTTGTTTGAATTTGTTGTGTGGCACTGTATCAAATGCCTTTTGAAAGTCCATGTACACCGCAACAACAGTATTACTCTCATTGACCTTTTCTGTTACCTCTTCAAAAAACTCCAGCACTCTGTTCAATGACCCAGTTTCCACTGCTTTCTGGGGAAGAGAATTCCAAAGACTAACGACCTTCAAGGAGAGGGAGACCCCTTATTTTTAAACTGTGTCCTCTAGTTTTAGATTCCCCTATGAGGGGAACATCTACCCTGTCATGCCTCCTCAGAATCGTATATGTTACAATAAGATTACCTCTCATTCGTTTGAACTCCAATAAGCATAGGCTCAACCTGCTCAACTTTTACACATAAGACAACACCTTCATCCCAGGAATGAGTTCAGTCAACCTCTGAACAGCTTCCAATGCAGGATTTCCTGCTTTAAGAAAAGGGATCAAAACTGTACACAATACTTTTGGTGTGGTCTCACCAATGTCCTGTAGCAAGACTTTCCTACTTTTTATTCCATTCCCCTTGCAATAAAGGCCAAAATTCCATTTGCCTTTATAATTATTTGCTATACCTCCATGCTAACTGTGATTCATGTATCTCTGCAGCTACTTCCTTTAAGATCCTGGAGGCTGGTCACCAGAACGAGAGGACAAATTGTCAGCTATTAGTCCTATTAGTTTTTCTAGTACTTTTTCTTTAGTGATCATGAATGTTTTAAGTTCCACCCTGCCTTTTGCCTCTTGATTTTCCACTATTCTTGGGATGCTTTCTGTGTTTTCTACTGTGAAGATATGTACAAAATACTTGTTCAAAGTCCCTGCCATTTCCTTGTTTCCTTTAATAATTCCCCAGACTCATCCTCTGAGGATCCAACATTTATTTTAGCTACTCTTTTCCTTTTTATTTACTTGTAGAAACGTTTACTGTCTATTTTTATATTTCTTGCTAGCTTTCCCTCATGTAATTTGCTGATTTCTAAAATTTTCCCAATCTTCTAGGCTACCACTAATCTTCGCAGCACTGTACACTTTTTCTTTCAATTTGATACCATCCTTAACTTCCTGACTGAGCCACTCATGGTGCATGTCCACCACTGCTTCTCTACTGTCCTAACTTATAACCTATTTTCCCATTCCACTTTAGCCAACTTTTGTAATTGCCTTTATATAAGTTTGAGACACTAGTTTTATACCCATATTTCTCACCCTCAAACTGAATATGAAATTCCATCATATTATGATCACTGTTGCCTAGAGGAGCCTTTACTAATAGGTTAATTAATCCTGTCTCATTACACATTACCAGATCTAAGATAGCATGTTCCCTGGTTGGTTCCACAATGTATTACTCTAAGAAATTGTCCTGAATACACTTTATCATCTTTCAATTTGATTCATTCAACCTACATGAAAATTAAAAACACCCACAATTATTGCCGTATCTTTAATACAACCCCAGGTTATTTCTTGATTTATATACTATCCTACATTGTAGCTATTGTTAGGGGATACTATAAAACACTCCCACCAGTGACTTTCATTTGCTATATCTTATCTCCACCCAAACTGGTTCTACATCTTGATCTTCTGAACCAAGATCATTTCTCAATACTGTACTGACCTCATATTTTCTTAACAGAGCTACCCCACCTCCTTTCCTTTCTCCCTCCCTGTCCTTCTGAAATGTCAGACACTCTTGCATATTCAGGCACCAGCCCTGATCACCTTGCAATGGCTATCATATCATGCTCATTTATTTCTTTTTGGGCTATCAATTAATCCATCTCATCATGAATGCTGCCTGCAAAATGATGGACTGCGCCTGGGGTGTATGTCATTTCTGTTCTGAAAATCACCTGTTGTGAATGTAGAGGCTGACTCATGACTGAGTTTCTTTCACAGTTGGCACAGATGAATAGCTTTGGCCTGGAGTTGAGTTCCAATATGGGGAAGTTAGGCCAAATTGGCCAGTTTTGTGCTGTAAATACTGTGCATTTAATTGTTGGGCTTTGCAGTCAGTGGGAAAAAATGGTGTCAGATTTTTGTTACATTTGCACTTTCTCATAGATTTTCCTTAGAATCTTACCCTGGAGTTTCCCATCAGCCAAAAAGCCAACACCTTCTTCAGGGCATCTGGGACCTGTATGGATAGGGGAAGTAACTGTGTATCCCATCAATCAATCAAATTGGAGAGTGGTTAATGAGTACAGATTCTGAGACACAAAGTGTCAGTTGGAATAATTAATTCAATGTCAAATCAAAAAACAGAAAATGAAATAAAGGGAGGGAAAGAAAGATTGGTTTAAAAAAGAGACATAAGAAAAATGCTAAAATCTCTAAGAATCATTAAAATGTGAAAGAGTGACACTCCACACTTGTTAAAGTTAACCTGCAGTAATTAAGACTTACCACACTATTAAAAGAATGCTTATACTAGAATGAACAACCCTTAACTTTTTTGGTGGGACTAGATCAGGTAAATACAATAAGTTCATGCCACTCCATGTATTTTAATAGCAAGGCCAGAACTTTTGGCTCTGTGAGCGGGGGCGGGGCCCACTCACTGAGGCATAAAAAGATGCAGGGTGACATCAGGCGTGCATCCCGATGTTACTGCACGTCATTTTGATTTTCAGTTGGGCAGGTGCGCAACCGTAAGGCCATTTAAAAACTAATTAAACTAATAAATTGAGCTGCTGTCAAACCTTAAGGTTGGTGGGCAGATGAAGAGCCCAGGCAGCCTTCACATTTTTCATGGAACCTCATCCATAGGCGGGATGAGGTTTCATGAAGGGTTTATAAATTAAAGTTTTTCATTAAAGTTCATTGACATGTCCCAGCTCATGTGAAAGTGTGTAGGCCCCGACTCAGGGAACCCACACCTGCACCCCCCCCCCCTCCGCCCGCACAGGGAACGCTCAGCACTTTTAAGGCCCACCCACGTAAAATGGCGGTGCAGAGCCGATCGGGGGCATCGATCGGATCCGCGCCCACCCTGCCCGCCCCCAACCTGGCCAATTACTGCCCCATCAGTCTACTCTCAATCATCAGCAACGTGATGGAAGATGTCATTCGACAGTGCTATCAACCCAGCTGACAGGGGAAAATTCTCCCCCAAGATACCATTATCATGCCGCTCCTTGAGGAGCATTGCATCTCAGACAGCAATTTCTTGATTTACACATTTAACTGCACATGCAGTTGTCAGAAGTTACTGTCTGATTTGCATGAGTAATGATGTTAGCCTCGCCACTATTTCTGTCACAAAACTAGTAACAATTTCTTCTTAGTTACTATCAAAAGTGTTTGACTTTGAACACCTTTTGCAAATGTCTCCTTAATGTTCTCTGCTAGAAGGAGGCCAACCCCAGCTTCTCCAGGCTCTCCAAATAACTGAAGCCCTCATCCCTGCTATCATCCAAGGAAGTCTTTTGTGCAACCTCTCAAGCTTATCTAGGTCTTCACTAAATACAGCAATGCTAATCGCCTCAATCATTCCATGTAGTTCTCACCAGGTTCTGGGTAAAGGAATTTCTCCTGAATTAATTATTGGATATAATAGTGACTATCTTACACTTATAGCTTTGGATTCTCCAACAGGTGGAAGTATCTTCTCTATTTCTACCCTATTAGCACACTTTGAACAGAGGTTGAGCATTCAACTCTTCATCAGGTGCTGGTAACTGCATGCTCTCCTAATTCGTTCAAATGTGAGGTACTTTCATTATTAGCATTTTTACTCACCATACAATCCAACTCACTGCAGTGCAACCACGTGCTTCAGAATCCATTACTGCTGTCCCCCACTTCATTGGTCTACCTTTTATTGTTTAACCTACCAAACTCTTCAAAGCCTCCTTTCCTTTGGAAAGGAACACAGGCACACCTTAAAGCCAGAGATGACAGTCTCTGTCCAAATTAACAAGAGGAATCACAAAAGCATACATTTTTTAAAAATTAAATCTTGAATTGTTCCTTAGGCTCCATATTAATAACTATTGTTGGAGTGTTTTAATTGACCTGACCTTTCAAGCAAACTGAGGTTTTGCTGGTGGAGCAGAGTGGTGATGAATAAAGTCAAAGGTTTCACGCCGTTCAAGTCGTGACAAAAAAACGATCAACAAAAGCCACATTGTGCGAAAAAAAATGAACCCATTTGCAAGCACTTTTGTCATTTCTTCCCTCATTCTGAAACATAGCCTCAGCTGCTCTTGGCAAGCTTTCCATATCAATCATCAGTCCCTGTCAGCAGGTGAACACTTTCTCACTCAGCCTTGCAGCAATGTATAAAAAGAGGCTCGGTAACTGCACACAAGCTTATCCCACAGACTCGAGAAGATTAAGAGCTTTAAACTGCAGACTGATTAAAGCCCGTCCTTGCCTGAAGATGTTGCTCAAGCACATTTCTCACATAACTAGTGGCTCGACGATGTACAATACACTTGTAAATCAAGCCCAGAGGGAATTAGAAACCTAAGTGTTGGAGAAATGTTTACTTCAGTGAGGCTGAACAAATATAACCCTTGGAACTGCAGAGCTTTATAACAGCAAGTTTCAATTTTATAGCACCTTTAATGCTGTAAAAATGTCCAAGGTGCTTCATAGGAGCTTTAACAAACAAAACCTGATACCGAGTCACGTAAGGAGACTTTAGGGCAGGTGACCAAAAGCTCAGTCAAAGATTAAGGCTTTAAGGAGTGACTTAAAGGGGGAAAGAGAGACAGAGAGTTGTAGGGAGGGATTGCCTCCCTACATGATTGCCAGTGGGGGAGAAATGAACATGGGGCACGCACTAAAGGCCAGGATTGGTGGAATGTTATGATCTTGGAGGGTTGTCGGGCTGGAGATGATTAATACATCTGCCTGTGTGTTAACACCCACATTTTCAAAAACGAATGGAACAAGAGACAGGCAAAAAAGATCCCCTAAGATTTGTAATATATTACTTGTCCATCCTCTACACAGTAAGTTAGAGCAATGGTCTCTTTTGGCTGTCTCATTAGTATTTGTGTTGCTGTTTTTCGCTCTGTCTCCACTGTGACTACTGTCCCTTTTTCTGCTCTGCTGGTTTCTCTTCCTGTAACTCTTCCTCCTCTTTCCTTTCAGGTGGTGGATGAGATAGGACATTGTGGTGAGGGTTGTAAATTTTGTCCCTCTTGTGCTTCCTTGCATCCCTTCCTGAATCTTTATGATTCCCCCACCAGTTTTCAATGTTCAAATCTCTAACCCATCATCTTCCCTCGACCCTCTTTCCTTCTGCTCTAAGTTAACTCACCCTGAATCCTCTGTTTCCTACTTGTTGTGCTATCACTCACCTCGACATTAATCCTGCATCCAATCCAACACGTAATCTCACTCACCACCTCCACCCAGGGATGGGTAGATAGAGACCTAATAGCCCCTCAACTTCTTTTTTATCTATTTTCCTTAAAAAAATCAATTTATTTTAAAATTGAGAAAAGGAACTGATTTTTCTGCCTGTGTCTGTCTCTGTCCCTCTCTGTCTACCTGTTAGCAGGTGACATTATTTTTCTCTGTTTTTCTTTCTTACCATCTGTCTCTCTCACTCTCTCTCTCTCTCTATCTCTGTTACTCTAACTGTGTGCCATTCTCAATCTTTGTGACTATCCCACTCTCTTGCTGTGTATCCCTCTCGGAATCATTGGTTGGTAACCACTCTGAGATCAGCCAAAGATATGAACGTTCCTGTATATGTTCAAATTCCTTTTGTGTCGGATGCAATACTGCAGATTCCCCTTCATCACCCAGAAGGAATCAGCATCTTACATCCAGGTCAAGTGTGCAGAGAAATCCCAATAAACCTGAGCTGATTTTAATCAAAGCACATTACTGCCTTACACAGAAGCAGGAAGATTTCCCTCCATTCCTGCAGATAAAAATAAGGAATTGTATGTGATTTATACATACAGAAGCTCAGATTGTTTGCTGAAGTTAATTTTCGACAAATATCATAGAAGGGAAAGGATTAAAAACTCAGTTTTGCCTTCTCCCCTTTTTTTCCCTGTGAATGTTTATTTAGGCGACTGTTAAGTCAAAGTAGAAAGGAAGACGATGTATCACCACTTCTTTAAAAAGTTGGTTCAGCCTGAGCTTTGACCCTGCTTCCGTCATGACATTTATGACAGACAGAGGATACCATGTATTTCTTACTCCACCCGGGTCATGTTGTCATGATCTCCAATATTTCCCCTTAAAGCTGCATCATTACTCCCAGATCTACTTCAAATGACATTTTTTTGGCTGACATTTTTGCACTTTTGCACAATTTGACCACTGCTGAATGATGTCCTTTAACCTTTTCAGTGTTGCTAGTGGGTTAGGAGTGAAAGGAAGTCCTCTGACAGTATAGAAAACATCCTCAGGAACTCTCTGCTCAGAGTGTAATGACTGTTTATACAACACACACATGTTGACCACTGGCAACTTAGAGGGGCTACTGCTCATTTGAGCCAGTGCTGTGATTTTATAGAACTGAATTATTGAAGGAATATACAAATTAGACAGGATTCATTTTCTGAATCAAAGCCCGATATCTGCTAAAGATCTGTGAGATTGCGAATAAGTGTGTGTGTGAACGAGTGTGTCTTTGAGCATGTGAGTAAGTGTGAGTGTGTGGTATGTATGATTATATGAATGTAAGTGTGTGGATTATTGTGAATAAGGGCTGAATATTTGCTCTCGAATCAGGGACGCAGAGTCGGGAAAATTCCTATTTCCGGAAATCCGACATGGGGAAATGTGCCCCGTATGTTCTAATTTTCATTCGGAGGTGGTGTGTGTTAACAGCAGTCAAGCCCGCCGCCCCTGGAAACAGCGCGGAGGTAGCACAATGGCTGCCGGGTGCGGAGGTGGGCTGTGTGAAAGGCCAGCCTCGGTGCTCTGGGAATAGTAAGAAAAACCATCAAACAAAAAACAGCCCCTCACATCCCATCACCATCCTTACACAATCCCCATGCACCAACTCATGGCAGCTCATGCACCCGCCCCCACCCCCGTAGCCTCTCATACATCCTATGCTCCTCTACCCACCCCGTGGCCCCTCATATCCTCCATGCCAACCCATACCTCTCTGCTCACCTCCCAGCGCTTTATAACCCTTAGTGCCAACTCATGCCAACCCATGTCCCTCCACATACCCTCTGCCCTTACATCCTCCATGCCAACTGACTCAATACCCACTATGGACAGACCTCAGGAACCATGCTGAAATAAAACAAAATAATATATTGATGACTTCATTTTTTTTTAGAAAAACAGACTTTAATTGATAGAAACCCATTCAATAGTGTTAAATTCCTTCACCCTTATAAAAGCAGACATTTCATTCAAGTAATTAATCATTTATAAAAACAAGCATTTGCATTCATAGCCCCATCGAACTATGAACTGGCAGGCATCCCACTGTAATAATGCTAGGCTCTGAAATCAGTCATGCAGCACAAATCCTATAATCCTCAAATGTATGTCAATAGACAAATTGAATAGCAAGCACTTATTTTTTTAAAAATGCAGACTTTTTTTTACTTAAAGGTCAGGAGATTTAAAAGCCTTGACAGCTTGACAGTTCCAATGAGATTATCTGCTTTTTACACACATTCATGTCTAATTTTAACAATACCATAGAGCACTTGACCTCTCCCTAGGGGTGCCTGGACTTATCCAATAGGGTCCCTGACCTCTCCAATGAGGTATCCCATCTCCTGAAAAGTGTAAAGCCTACAAGTCATATTTCAGAAATCTGGGTGATGAAAATCAGATCTGACTGAAGGTAGCTGCTCTTTTACATATGCAGCTGCCTCCACAAACCACGGATGTGAAAAGTACAGTGTGCTGCTTGGATCATGGTACAGTCGGTTAGAGGAAGATTTTGATCTCACTATCCTGTTCTGTGATACTTCATGTCCCAGGTGAAGAGGGCAAGGGGACTGAACTTGAGATAACGATACTGGTAAAAAGAAGCCCACAGTGACTGCATCAGATGGTACCATTTTAAATCGAAGGTTTCTCTTCCATAAACAGAAATTAGACAGTGAGAGTTAATTGATAACACAGCATGGTGACGATGTCTTTTCCCAGGGGGGTGCACCATCGAAGGTACAGACAGAATATGAAACCTGGCTGACCTCACGCTCACTGGTTCAGGGGTCAGAGGTCAATTACAGGTACCTGCCACTCTCCCAGCCTTGATCCACTAACGCTGCAGAGATTAGAAAACAAATCATGGGCCTCAATCCCCAGCCAATGTGACTTGGTACCAGTGTTTAACACAAATAATTGTCAAGCTCCTTCAGAACCTTCTTCACTTGGATCTACTCTTTAAATCTATGTTCGTCTTGGAAGTCAACTCACCGTCCTTGCTTCCACCTTATGTCTTGGCAGATTTTACTCTCTTGCAGTTCCCTGATTTCACTCTCCCTTTCCTTTGTAATATTTCCAAACCCTTATCCCCCATCTTTCAAATGCAATGATATCTACAGGTGGATGTAAAAGATCCTATGGCACTATTTGAAGAGCAGGAAAAACATCCCTCACTCAACACCATTGAAACAGATTGTCTGGTTATTATTGCTTTCCTGTTTGTGGGAGATTGCTGTGCACAAATTTGCTACTGTGTTTCCTACATTACAGCAGTGCATACATTTCAAAAGTACTTCATTGACTGTAAAGCACTCTGGGCCATCCTTTGATCATGACAATGCAGGTAGAGGCCCAAAATTTATGCAGATTGTGGTCCATTAAGGTCGAGAGTTCTCCAATTGTATTACCTGGTGACCGAGTGAGTAAGTTAAGGTATTTTCCCAGCCATACTGAGGCAGGCCTGAATTCAGGAGAGGGCCTCTGGAACATGAGAACCTTCCTGTGTGGAGTAAGGTAGAGTAGGAGGGTTTGCCCAGCCCCCACAAAGAAAATCCGTGTCTCTTCTATCCCAAAGTCCTCCCCATCCCCTCCCTCACATGAGGTTCTCCAGAAACCTCTTCCTCTCGACATATAACTTATGCAGGTTTAAAGGTGAGGTGAATGATAACACAGCAAGTAGGAAGGAGAGAGGGGAAATTACAAGGGTCGAGTTGTTTCATAAGGGAAGCAGCATATTCCAAAAATTACAATGTGCATTTATATAGCACCTTAAACATGGAACAACTAACCAAAGGGTTTCACAAAGGTATAATCAAAAAAGTGGATGCCAAGCCAAGGAAGGCGAAAGTTTTATTAACGAGACGGATTTTAAGACAGGAATTAAGACAGGAGATCTGAACGAGAGAATGGGGAACAAAAAGTGGACAGGGAGAGATGACCTCAGCTGTCGAGTCACCTTCCAGAGAAATATGCCATGCAGCTTAAGCACAATGGAAATGTGTACAACAGGAAATGGTCATGTTCAGCACTTTGAATAGCATTTTCCAAACAGTGAAGCAATTCCTAACTTAGCTTTAATCCATTACTGATGCTAGTAAGGATTGTTGTAAAAGTCAGGTGCATGCTTGTTTCTGGTACCAGCAGTATCTTCAATTACAGCCAGGTAGGAGGCTGACTGGGTTGACCTTCGTACATTGACCCAGCATCTGTACTCTTAAAGGGGGTACCTTCAGCCTTAAGTACAGTGACTTTCCTTTGGTGGAATGCATGACCTTCAGGAACACCTGCAACTCCTCCTCATCAATGTTGGTCACATGTCTATGCTCTGCTATGAACAATTAGACCATTTTTGCAGTCCGCAGCGCAATTTCCCCTTTTACCGTAAGCTGCATCTATTTAAGTGCTGCTGTGAAATTGAATTTTGCCCCCATCCCCAACCATGTGTGCTACACGTCAGGTTTGCCAGTAGCATATGCAAATTAGAGAGAGGGGCACCTGTCACAAAATTGGACACAGATCCCCTGCACCCCACCCCCGCTTACCCGTGTAAATGAGCCTGTGTCATGGGTCAGAAAAATAAATATCCGTCTGTTTTAAAAAGCCAGGTCTCCGTAATACAGAAGTTTGCCAGTTGGCGTACAACACCTTGTTCCTGGTACTATAGAAGGGTAGGGCCTAATACAAGGAAGTCTATTGTGAACAGCAAAGGAACCCAGAACCAAAACTAACAGAAGCAGCTGTGTGTATATACAGTGTGCTGGGAGATCATGCTATAACAAAGACTATAAATGTCTCTGAGTTTATTGGAAGTACAGGGAAGGTATGATTACATTTACTAAAGGAAAAATGATCTTACTTTCATTTATTATTCAATCTCACCCAGTCATTACATAAAGATTTGAAAACCGAGGACTATAATGGTAATACTTGTCCATTATTTAGGAAAAGGAACCAGGTTAATGTGTGGTTTTTTGATGCCAATAATGGAGAGACAATCCCTGAGGAAAATTAATCTTTTGCCTAGGTGAAGGCTCTTTTAAATTATGAACAATTCAGTCCAAATACTAAAGAAAGAACTTGCATTTATATACAAACTGACCAGCTCGTCCATCAAGTCTGTTTCATTCTCAGGATACTCAGAGTATTTCAAATAAACAGTGCCTTTCACCAACTCAGGATGTCCCAAAGCATTTTTACATAGGATTACACAGAACATACAGCACAGAAACAGGCCATTCAGCCCAACCAGTCCATGCCTAAGCAACCTAAGGTACAGCCACAAATGGTGTAGTGATTAATATCAGGAATGTTTATGCTCCACTCAAGCCTCCTCTAATCTTTCCTCATTTAACTCTTAACATTGTAACCATCCATTACCTACTCCCTCATATGCTTGTCTAGCTTCTCCTTAAATGTACAAATACAACTCACTTCAACAACTCCCTGTGGTAGTGAATTCCACATCATTCTTTGGGTGACTCTTGACTCCTCTATTGTTGAAAAATTATCACACTGTTTATCCAACATCTAGTGCTGGATGAGCAGAAATTTCACCCGATTAAATATTTGGAAGACCGAAGCCATTTTTTTTTGTTCCGGCTCCAAACTCCATTCCCCTGTACCAATTCCATCTCTCTCCCTGGCAACAGTCTGAGATTAAACCAGTCTGGTCGCAAACTTGGGGCTGAATCTTTAGCTCAGTGAGCAGGAGTGGAGGAGCTTGCTGAGGCATAAAATGACACAGAGTGACATTGGGCATATGTCCCGACATCACCGTGCGCCATTTTGATTTTCAATTCGGCAGACGCGCAGCTGAGTCAGCTGTGCGCCTGCGGAACTGTCTAAGGCCTGTTAAAGCCACTAATGAACTAATTAAGCCTATTGAGAAAGCTGCCCATCCAACCTTAAGGTTGGCAGGCAGATGAAGAGCCCAGGCAGCCTTCGCATTTTTCATGGAACCTCATCCACGGGCGGGATGAGGTTTCATGAATGATTTAAAATTTTCAGAAAAATTTTAATTAAAAGTAATGCACATGTCCCAGCTCATGTGACATGAAGGGACATGTCATAAAAATTTTTACAACACTTTATTAGACTGTTTAAATTTAAAACTAATCTCCTTGAGACACCTCTGTGCCTCAGGGAAATTTCTGCACTCTTTCAACCCCTGACTCAGGCAATCACCACCCCCCCTGCTGCACAGGAAGTGCACAGAGCCTCCGGGTGTGCATCATGCTGGGCGGGCCTTAATTGACCCGCCCATGTAAAATGGCAGGGTGGTCAGGGTGGTTCTGATCAGGGGTGCCGATCAAGTCCACACCCGCCCGCCCCCACACAACACACTCCCCCCCCCCCCCCCCGCCCCCCCGCCCCCTCTCTCCCTGCCAACAGCGGGAAAATTCCACCCTCGGTGTTGTATTTGACCCTGAGATGAGCTTCCGACCTCATGTTCTTGCCATCACAAAAACAGTCCATTTCCACCTTTGGAGCGCTGTGCTTGCTGACCTCCATTGGCTCCTGGTCAAGCAACATTCTGATTTTAAAATTCTCACCTTTGTTTTGAATTCCCCCCCTAGCCTCATCCCTTAACCCCACAACACTCCAAGATATCTGTGCCCCTCTAATTCTCATCTCTTGATGATCCCTGATATTAACTACCCCACCAATTGTGGCTGTACCTTCAGTTGCCTAGGCCCTAAGCTCTGGAAATCCCTCCCTGCCTTTCTACCTTGCTTTCCTTCTTTACGACATTCCTTAAAACTTATCTCTTTGACCAAGCTTTTGGTCATTTGACCTAATATCATCTTACATGGTTCAGTGTCATACTTTGTTTTACAATGCTCTTGTGAAGGGTCTTGGGATGTTTTATTACATTTAAATGTGCTATATAAATACAAATTATTGTTGTTGCAGTAAATAAGTTTCTCTTGAATTCCCTATTGGATTTCTTGGTGACTATATCTAGTTTTGCTCTTCTCCACAAGTGGAAACATTCTCCCTGCATCCACTCAATCTGAACCTCCTAGAATTTAACTTCTATTCGGTCACCCCTCAGCCTTCTTTTTTCAAGAGAAAAGAGACCCAACCTACTCTTCATTTCCTGATATGTATACCAAATTAATTAAAGCCGATGAATTCCTTTTAAAGTGCTGTCACTGTTGTAGTGTAGGGTAACACAACACCCAATTTTTGCACTGCAAATTCCCATGAAAATAAAATAATGACCATATCATTTTCTTTTAGCCACATTAGGTGAGGGATTAATATTGCCCAGGACAGTGTGGAGAACTCCCCTGAAGTCCCAGAGGCATTTAAGATATAGATTTGATGCTGGTTTTACATGTGTTCCCTTTCTTGAATGTTCCTTCACTGTCAAAATCCTGGAACTCCTTCCCTAACAACATTGGCGGTGTTCCTACACCACATGGACTGCAGCGGTTCAAGAGGGCAGCTCACCACCGCCTTCTCAAGGGCAATTAGGGATGGGCAATAAATGCTGGCCTATAGCCAGTGACACCCACATCCCATGAACAAATAGAAAAATGGTGATTTTTCTTCCAAGAAACATAAAGCAAATGCTGCCATAAATTACTAAAAGCCAAAGGGACAATCAATGCTCGTCTCATTTGTGCTAAAAATGGGATTGGGAGCCTTACCCCACCCCACACACCACCCCACACCACCCCACCCTTCTGTCCTGCCATTTTGAAGGGGGCCTAGTGTTCTGTGTCCAAAGTTTCTGCCTAAGTCAGGCAATGGGCCCCTTTTACCATGGAAATTGGAGTATTATGCTGTAAGTAGGACCCTGATTTTCATTTGAACTGGAATTGTAAGTTTGATGTTTCTCTTGGGTCTTGCTTGCTTGCCTGATTTACACCCATTTTATGTTTAGAGGTATTCTAATGACACTTAACACCAGCAAAATGGGCATAAGATTGGGCCCATTTGCCTGTCAAACTTCTGGGTTGTGTCCATGTAGGAATAGGAATTTCCAGGCGGGGTACTATGCTGATGTTTGCACCCCAATTGCAATATTTAGGGATAAGTGGGAGGAGCTTCAACAGTTTAAAATGTCCACCCAGATAAAAGTCCTGAGATTTTGGCTGTGAGAATTTTTGTTAGGCCAGGAGGGGTTGTAGTAGGGAATGGCCCTCCCACTCCACAGACCCAACCAGACCCCAATTGGCTGGTTCAGCATGGATGTTGCCAAGTTTGCACCTTCCCAACACTGGAGAGCCCCACAGCCCATTGGAGGCGTTCAAACAGGCCTTGGCCCAGAACTTGGCTCCAGTCTCCCCATGTGAGCTGTGGGCAAAGGTTGAACTTAACACCTGTTTGTCACCACCCTCTCTTCTTATTAATGTATGGATCATTTAGCCCCAATTTTGGTCATAAATGAGATAAGCTCATTAGTACAATGCATCTAATCCTTCCCAATTTCATAAAGCTACCATCTGTCGATCCCTTCAGCTGAATTCTTTTTAAAGAGCTTTGTTTTCCTAAGAAAAGAAAAATGGGCTGAATTTTGTTGGGAGAGCAGATATCCTGCCACTAGAGCCGAAAACAGGTGACAACTCAACCACTTCAGCGGGCAACGGAAACAGGATCAGCATTTTGTCAGCTGTGGCCAACTAAGTGGTGTTGTCAGGGCATCTAATTATGGATGGTGACCCAACCTCAAGAGTTGTCAACCCAAACAAAGGGTCAACAGCTCAGCAGTCTCAGCTGCGCCACCATTAGCAGTGGCCATTGCTGAGGCTGCAGTTGCAGGGAGAGGGTGCCTCAATGGTGGGAACCCTCAAAGAGAGATAAGAAACCAGGGCCAAGCAGAGAGGCCCCAGCGATCGGGCTGGGGGATGGATGTTCTATTCTAGAGGTGGAGACCAAGATGCATGGGCAGCCTTTGCTGCTGGGGGTGAGGGAGGGCATCTGTGGGTCATGGAGGGCCCATAAAAGATTGCCCTTAACCACAGAGTCCACCTGGTGGCCTTCCCAAATGGTGGTAAGCCCTGCAAAATGCTTGCGGAAGGAGGGAGTGGCTCTTAATCAGCCACTTAAGTGGCTCAATTGGGCATCTGGTGGGTGTCCAAACCACCATCTTTCCCACCGCTGGCAAAAAGACATGGCTGCAGTTGCATTTTGCCTTGCCATTTTGCCAATCCTCTCAACACCAAACCCATCCCCACAGGGCTTGGAAAATCCAGGCTATTATTTAGTTCATTTTTGTGCTGTTTAGGATAAGCCAGGTAAGTTCCAGGGAATGGAGTATATGACCGTCTCAAACTTTAGGCCACATTTTTGATTTACATCCTGATTCTGCACACCTCAGGGTGCAAATGTGCAGGAAATTCCAGTCCTGTGTATTTAAGTAGCTGTCGGCCAATTCCAGACCAGCCTGAAAAGTGGATCAGGAGGGTCTTGGTCATTAATGGGGCAGCTGAGGTAACCCTAATCTATAACTAGTAGACGGCAATTTCTCAGGCAGTTAAAGGATCACCACTGAAAATGATGATACTGATCCCTTTATAGGTATGATCTATAAATCATGTTTGTATTTTGGAGATGGAAGCGCGCTTTCATTAGTAAGGTTTCTAACACTGGAGTGTTTCCATAATATATATCTGGGCTGCTGATTTCTCCAAGTTTGGAGTGTGGCTTCATTTCTGCTGGGCTTTGTTCAAAGTCACTCCTCAAAGCTCCCCAAATGTGTTCACCTGTGTCAGTCTTGGTGGGCCCTGGAGGGAAGGGTTCTTCCAGGCCAGCAGGATCCTTGGTACACAGATTAAGAAGATTCACACTGACTCACTGACTGGTGGAAGTGAGGCCCACCAAGGCCAGGGACTCAGCCTGGGTCTTCTTGAAATTAATACTGAAAGTAATTCCTGCCCTGGCTTGCCCCCCCTTAATAAAAGGGAGGCCCGTTCTTGGCCCTTCCAGGGTCAGTGATGCTGGGATGCCTGTGAACAGCTTCTGACAGGTGCCTGGCCCTCCAGGGTGCAGCAGTCACCCCCACCTGTATGATTAAAATTGGGGAATCTCTGTTTAGTCTGGTTCAGGACACAGGATAGGGGGTTTACAATCAATGGTGAAGGTTTTAGCTGTGGAGATACCAACATTCACATTGAGATATTATGCCCTAGGTACTCTTGCAATCATAATCATTGGCCTTGGTGGGCCTCACTTCCACCAGCCGGTGGGTCAGAGTGAATCTTCTCAATCTGCGTGCCAAGGAGACTCCTGGCCTGGAAGTTCCCCTCCCCCCAGCCCCACCCAGTCTGATGAAGGCAAACATATTTGGGAAGGGTGGAACAATCACTTTGAACAAAGCCCTGGGGAAATGAGGCTACACTCCCACCCAATGTATGGCTGGAATGCATCGGAATCTCTGCAGAAATTCAGCAGGCTGATTGTCAGCTTTGCTTCCTGTGTGAAACTATAAATCTGCAGCTGGAATTTCCATGGAATGTTTATTCTGATCCCTGTAATTTCTGTGAAAGATTGGGGGTAAATAGCAGAGAAACACCAGATCCAGCTGTGGGCACCAGTCCTTGAGGGTTTGCGGCCTCTGTCAAAAGTTACAGAGGGAATTCAGGAACCGCCCCATGGAAATTCTACGCCCAATATTTAACTAAATGGGAAGGACACTTAAGATGACAGATGTGCAAAAGGATGTTTCTTTACAGAAGTGGAGATGTTCCCTGATGTTTGCACAGTCCATGCTTACATGCAGCAAGACCTGGACTGCATTCAGGCTTGTCAAGTAACATTCATGCCAAACAAGTGCCAGGAAATCGCCACCTCCAAACAGCAGAGAATTTAACCATCTTCCCTAGACATTCAAAGGTATTGCCATCGATGAATCCCCCACTATCAACATCCTGGGGGTTACCATTGACCAGAAACTTAACAGGACCAGCCACATAAATGCTTCAGCTACAAGACAAGGTCTGAGGCTCGGAATTCTATGGCAAATGACTCACCTCCTAACTCCCCAAAGCCTGTCCACCTTCTACAAGGCACAAGTCAGGTGTGTGATAGAATACTTATCATGTGCTCAGTGAGTGTGCCTCCAATAACA
Source organism: Isurus oxyrinchus (assembly GCA_026770705.1). Taxonomy (NCBI): domain Eukaryota; kingdom Metazoa; phylum Chordata; class Chondrichthyes; order Lamniformes; family Lamnidae; genus Isurus; species Isurus oxyrinchus. Next base: position 82,433,322 of record JANJGN010000013.1, read on the forward strand.
CAGAAGAAGCTCGACACCATCCAGAACAATGCAACACACAGTGACAGCAGTGTGTACTATCTACCAGATGCACTGCTGCAATTCACCAAGTCTCCTTTGACAGCACCTTCCAAACCTGTGACCTCTACCATCTAGAAGGACAAGGGCAGCGACACATGTGAACACCATCACCTGAAAGTTCCCCTCCAAGCTGCACACCATCCTGACTTGGAAATATATCACTATTCCTTCTCTGGGTCAAAATCCTGGAACTCACTCCCTAAAAGCACTATGGATGTATCTACACCACATGGATTGTAGCGGTTCAAGAAGACAGCTCACCACCACCTTCTCAAGGATGATTAGGGACGGGCAATAAATATTGGACTAGTCAGTGACACCCACATCCTGTGAAGGAAATGTAAAAAATTCAGTTTTAAGGAGGAACTTAAAGGAATGAAGGGAGGTGGTGAGGCCAAAGGGTTTAAGGAATAAATTGGAGAGCAGCTTAGGGCATCAGCACTAAAGGCAGAGATAAAGCAAGTGGGGATGTACAAGAGGACAGAGTTGAAGGTGCAAGGAATTCAGGAAATCTGAAAGAGGTTACAGAGATTGTGAGGGATGAGGCACTTAAACACAAGGATGAGTTTACTGAACAAGTAACCTGTGTAGATCAGCAAGCACAGGGGTGTGACGGACAGACAGGATCTCATGAGAATTGGGATGTGGCAGCAGAATTTTTAATGATTATGGAAGGCTATCTGTCAGCACCAGGCTGGTGGAGAGGTCAAGGTCAATCTCATCAACACACATGTGGAAGCTGACGTTCTGTCAGCAGAGGATATCACCCAGGGACAGCATCAATGAGCAATCAGAAATTCTACTACTGTACTTTTACCTTCATTAACCTGTTTGGCAATTAGATTCGATTAATTAGATTAATTTATTTTAGATTAATGTAGTTGTTTAAACTTGCAATCTTTCTTGTTCACTTATTTATTCCAAACCCTCCTGTGGCACCTGGCTCACTGTTAAATCTTCAGGATTTTTGCTCTGATAATATTTAGAGTCAGTTAGAGTGTTTTGGTGAATGGTTTGAGGTGCTGATGGATTAGTTAGCACCTGCTATTCACCTTCACTCACTTGGGGAAATTATCTCGAACAATGTTGCCATTGTACGAGCCTCTTCAAGTTACCTTGTGACTAATGTTGAAATGTGATATTGCCAAGACTGACACATGTAATAGCACATGTTTCATACAGATTTTCAAGTCCCAATATGTAAAATCAGAACATTCATTGTTGTTAATGGAAGGCGGCTAAATATCCAAATCCCTCAGCTAATGATATCCAGTCAGAACACAAAATGTTATCATAACATGTAGTGCCCGTTGGCAATCAGCCCTGACTCAGTCGGTAGCACTCTCATCTCCCAGTCAGAAGGTTGTGACTCCCACATCAGAATCTTGAGCCCATAATCCAGGGTGACATTGACTTGTCCAATACTGATGGAGTGCCACACTGTCAGAGGTGCCACCTTTTGGATGGGATGTTAAACTGAGGCCCTGTCTGACCTGTCAGCTGGATGTTAAAGATTCCATGGCACAATTTGAAGAAGAGCAGGAAGGCTTTCCCTGGTCTCCTGGCCAACATGAATCCTACAACCTAACCCAATTAGTTGATCGTTTATCTAGCTGTTTGCAGGATCTTGCTGTGTGTAAATTCACTGTTGCGTTTGCCTATATAACACTTCAGAAATACTTCATTGTGTGTAAAACACACTGGGACATTCTGAAGTTGTGAAAGCCATGCATATAAATACCAGATCTTTCCTTTGTGATGTGGTAAATATGAACAGATTCTGAACAATTTCGTCCTAAGTAATGATTTTAATCCACTCTACCCGCCCTGAGTATAAAATCCTCTTTGTGTTGTATAACTTTCATCAAATGTCAAGTGTGGAGATTGAATCTCTGGTAAAGTGCCAGCGGGCCATCATCCAGCATGGATTTATATACATCCAGAAAGGATGGAGCATATGATGGGTAAATTAGCTTCTTTCTGCTTCTTCTAGTTCACAAATCAATAATGTAATTAAAGTAGCCCAAATTGGCTTTATTTCATTTTGATGTTGTAAAGCTGACTTTATCTTTACCTGAAATCTTAACATTGCACATTTCATTTGCCTGTTTTTAAAGGGGAAACTGAGTCTAAAAGGAATATGTCTTCCTCATTATATAATGGAAAAAGATAATTCCTTCAAATTTGGTTGGACCATGAACAAAATGTCAATCAAACTTGTTGCCTTTGGTGGGAACATAAGATTGAGTGACCAATCATATTGAGGAAGGGGAAGAGATTTTTTTGTGGGTTGAGTGGCTCAGGGTGATAGATGATTAGGATGGTGAGAAAAGAGCCATGCTAAATCATTTCCTGACTTAGGCATTAATTAGTTTCTATGAACTGGAAGATACCTCACAGGTACAAAGAAGTGAATGAATTACTCACAATGTCTGTTAAATAGTGGGAAGGAGTCTGAGTAGAGTTATAGATTCAACCATTCTATTGTGAAGTAAGCGTTTGCTTATTCTCTAGACTGAGACATGAGCAAACATCTGCATTAATTGGCATCTGCAAGGGAATACCCCAAGGTGGATCATTCTTTCATTTTCTGGATTGGTTTTGATCATCTCAGGGGATTGAAGTGGATTTTTCCAAATGTTTTTGTTCACTCTGGGCTTTTTCCTGTACCTTTGTCTTGGCCAGAAATTACATTGCTGAGGGGAGTAGGGAGGGGGAGAGCTTGGAATGAGCTACAGTCATAACGTTCCAGACATTGGATGAAGGGACTGAGTGTATTGTTGCCAAGGCTGCTGATGATACAAAGATAGATAGGAAAGCAAGTTGTGAGAAGGATACAAAGAGACTGCAAAGAGTTATAGATAGGTTAAGTGAGTGGGCAAAAAATTGGCAGATGGAGTATAATGTGGGAAAATATGAGATTGTTCAGACTGAATAGAAAAACAGAATATTATTTACATGGATGGAGTACAGAGGGATCTGGTGTCCTTGTATATGAATCACAATGTGTATGTTAATGTGTAGGTATAGCAAGTAAATAGGAAAGCAAATGAAATGTTGGCCTTTATTGCAAAGGAGATGGAGTTAGGGAGGTCTTGCTGTCATCGTGCAGCACCTGAAGCATTGCGTACAATTTTGGGTCTTCTCACTTGCACTGGAAGCTAAGAAGTGAAGCCTATTGGTAATGTTACTTTAAGAATCTTTTGGACTGCTAATAATCTGTTTAGTTAATTGATTGGTAGTCAGCAAGCTTTACTTATCCAAAGGACAGGTTTAAATGTATAATAATGAGGATAGAATGCAGGAAAGTTCCCGTTTTAAAATGATACACTCCTTATTTTATTATAGTAGGTAATCATTTGCTCGTTTCAAACCGATGATTAAATCTGTAAACATCCTATTGCTTTTTTGCTTCAAGAAATGCTTCAGTCAAGTATTATCTCGAGGTACATGTATGTAGAATTCGTAAAATTCTACTGGAAGATAATGCTGCCTGTCAGTGGGGGGAATAGTTCAAAAACATTGACAATGGTGAAGAGACTTAAAACTATCATTGCGCAGAAACACTGGTTGGGATTTTCCGGTCCAAGCCAGCACCATTGACTTTCGGCAGTATCGGAAAATCCCGGCCACTGGGTGGAGTGAGATAGTAACACAGAGTGTGTAATTATAACATGACCAGTTTGCTTAGATACAGCGTTGACCAGCAAGGTGCAAACCATCTTCTTAAAAGACGGAAGGCAACCACAGAGTTTCCACTGGTAACTTCTACTGTAAATGTGGACAAATTGCTAGGTACCACATGAAAACATATCCAACATATTCTTCAGTGGTAATCCTGGAAAAGTTCCTAGCGATGATTTTTAATAATCAATATATCACCGTTTGAACCATGAGCTCTTGAATCCCCTATAAAACTCTACTCTTCTCTCTCTGTTAAGGTGCTGCTTAAAACTTACTTTCTTTTGGTCGCCTATCCTAATGTGACTCAAATTTTATCTGATAAGACTCCTGTGAAGCACCTTGGACTGTATTACTATTTTAAGGGTGCTATATAAATACAAGTTGCTGTTGTTTTAGGTTGTGGGTTTGGATTTGTCTTTCTTGTATCTCCTCTGCGTTCCTATTGGGGTGAAATGGCTCTTTGCCAGCTGATAGCAAACCACCACGCGATTTTACACCCGTTTGATATCCTATTCACGCGGAATGCAAAACAAAATGTCTATTTGCTTTGTATTACTGCCACTTCACCTCTGAAGTTTGAGAGAAGGACGGGTACAGCTCCAGGATGAATTCATTCTCAGGATTATTATCCCGCTCTCTGCGGTTATCCTTTCCCCGCTAGGTTTAGGTCTCTTCATCATTCTCAATGCTTTGTGAACCATTCCCCCCACTGACAGGCTGCAATATATTAGAGTAGAGCTTTATGAGGGTACAGCATGTAATTCTAGACAATATATGCATGAAGAATTTCTTAAAGCAACGAAAGCTTTAATGCATGTAGAAGCTTGTTTCTAGATCTAATCATCAGTTTAAAACTAACAATTCATTCAGTCATAATTGGCCAACGTCATGTGAGACCTTTAGAAACCTTTTGACTGAGTAATTTCATATGGCGCTGTGAGTATTGGAAAAACTAACAGGCGTTTTGATCTTGAAATATTCTCACGATCAATCATTCTTAATGACTCTGCTGAACAAGGAGGAACTGCTTTAAAGATTTGCTTCACTTTGGCACGGTTTTCAATCCGTAGGTACGGCTATAATGTCAGATTCTTTTTCCATTTAAAACCTAATTACAAACCATTCTGAGTGACTAACTATAATGATAAATAATGTTAATTGGCAAATACCCAACCCTGTTTTTTCAGCGTGAAATAGGCACGAGCTATTTCATTATGCAGAATACCCACTGAGATGTCAGAAGAGTTTTAATCAGTCCTGTGCAGGACAAATGGGACTGTTCTCATTAGAACACAAAGATGTTAGGGGCTAATTTGATAGAAATGTTCAAAATTATAAAGAGATTGGACAGGGCTGAGAGCAACAAGCTCTTTCCATTAGTTAATGGGGTCCAAAAAAGAAACTTGCATTTATACAGTGCCTTTCACAACCTCTGGATGGCCCAAAGCAATTTTTTTTTTATTAATTTACGGGATGTGGGCTTCGCTGGCTGGGCCAGCTTTTGTTTCCCATCAATAATTGCCCTTGAGAAGGTGGTGGTGAGCTGCCTCCTTGAACTGCTGCAGCCCATGTGGTGTAGGTACACCCATGGTGCTGTTAGGGAGGGAGTTCCAGGATTTTGACCCAGCGACAATGAAGGAACAGCGATATATTTCCAAGTCAGGATGGTGAGTGACTTGGAGAGGAACTTCCAGGTGGTGTTCCCATCTATCTGCTGTCCTTGTCCTTCTAGATGGTAGTGATCGTGGGTTTGGAAGGTGCTGTCTTAGGAGCCTGGGTGAGTTTCTGCAGTGCATCTTGTAGATGGTACACACTGCAGCTACTGTGCGTCGGTGGTGGAGGGAATGAATGTTTGTGGATGTGGTGCCAATCAAGTGGCCACTTTGTTCTGGATGGTGTCAAGCTTCTTGGGTGTTGTGGGAGCTGTGCTCATCCAGGCAAGTGGAGAGTATTCCATCATACTCCTGACTTGTAGATGGTGGACAGGATTTGGGGATTGAGCAGGTGATTAGAGACTAGATTCCTAGCCTCTAATTTGCTGTTGTAGCCACAGTATTTATATGGCAAGTCCAGTTTAGTTTCTGGTCAATGGTAACCCCCAGGATGTTGATAGTGGGGGATTCAGTGATGGTAATGCCATTGAACATCAAGGGGTGATGGTTAGATTCTCTCTTGTTGGAAATGGTCATTTCCTGGCACTAGTGTGGTGCGAATGTTACTTGCCACTTGTCAGCTCAAGCCTGGATATTGTCTAGGACTTGCTGTATTTGGACATGGACTGCCTCAGAATCTGAGGAGTCGAAAATTGTGCTGAATGTTGTGCAATCATCAGTGAACATCCCCACTCCTGCCCTTATGATGGGATGGAAGGAAGGTCATTGATGAAGCAGCTGAAGATGGTTGGGCCTAGGACACTACCCTGAGGAACTCCTGCAGTGATGTCCTGGAGCTGGGATGATTGACCTCCAACAACCACAACCATCTTTCTTTGTGCTAGGTATGAATCCAACCAGCGGAGACTTTTCCCTCTGATTCCCATTGACTCCAGTTTTGCTAGGGCTCCTTGATGCCAGACTCAGTCAAATGCAGCCTTGATGTCAAGGGCAGTCACTCTCACCTCACCTCAGGAGTTCAGCTCTTTTGTCCATGTTTGAACCAAGGCAGTAATGAGGTCAGGGGCTGAGTGGCCCTGGCAGAACTCAAACTGGGTGTCAATGAACAGTTTATTGCTAAGCAAGTGCTGCTTAATAGCAATGTTGATGACCCCTTCCATCACTTTACTGATGATCAAAAGTAGATTGATGGGGTGGTAATTGGCCAGGTTGGATTTGTCCTGCTTTTTGTGTACAGGACGTACCTGGGCAATTTTCCACTTAGTCGGGTAGATACCAATGTTGTAGCTGCACTGGAATAGCTTGGCCAGGGTTGTGGCAAGTTCTGCAGCACAAGTCTTCAGTACTATTGCCGGAATATTGTCAGGGCCCACAGCCTTTGCAATATCTAGTGCCTTCAGCCATTACGATATCACATGGAGTGAGTCGAATTGGCTGAACACTGGCATCTGTGATGCTGGGGACCTCCATTGGAGGCCGAGATGGATCATCCACTCGGCACTTCTGGCCGAAGATTGTAGCAAATGCTTCATCCTTATCTTTTGCACTAATGTGCTGGGCTCCCCTATCATTAAGGATGGGGATATTTGTGGAGCCTCCTCCTCCAGCCAGTCGTTTAATTGTCCATCACCATTCACGACTGGATGTGGCAGGACTGCAGAGCTTAGATCTGATCCATTGGATGTGGGATGGCTTAGCTGTCTATCACTTGCTGTTTATCCTGTTTGGCATGCAAGTAGTCCTGTGCAATAGCTTCCCCAGGTTGACACCTCATTTCTAGGTATGCCTGGTGTTGCTCCTGGCATGCCCTCCTGCACTCTCCATTGAACCAGGGTTGATCCCCTGCCTTGATGGTAATGGCCAAATGGAGGAAATGCTGGGCCATGAGGTTCCAATTTGTTCGAGCACAATTCTGTTGCTGCTGATGGCCCACAGCGCCTCACTGATGTCCAGTCTTGAATTGTTGATCTGTTCGGAATCTATCCCATTTAGCACGGTGGTAGTGCCACACAATATGATGGAGGGTATCCTCAATGTGAAGGCAGGACTTCGTCTCAACAATGACTGTGTGGTGGTCACACCTATCAATACTATCTTGGACAGATGCATCTGTGGCAGGCAGGTTGGTGAGGATGAGATGAAGTATGTTTCTCCCTCTTGTTGGTTCTCTCACCACCTGCTGCAGACCCAGTCTAGCAGCTATATCCTGTAGGACTCAGCCAACTCGGTCAGTAGTTGTGCTACTGAGCCACTCTTGGTGATGGACATTGACGTCCCCCACCCAGAGTACGTTCTGCACCCTTGTCACCCTTAGTGCTTTATCCAAGTGGTGTTCAACATGGAGGAGCACTGATTCATCAGCTGAGTGGGGGCAGTACATAGTAATCAGAAGCAGGTTTCCTTGCCATGTTGCCATGATGCCATGAGACTTCATGGGGTCCGGAGTCGATGTAGAGGACTCCCAGGGCAACTCCCTCTTGACTGTATAGCACTGTGCTACCACCCCTGCTGAGTCTGTGCTGCCGGTGGGACAGGACATATCCAGGTGTGGTGATGGTGGTAAGTGACAGCAAGTGAATTATTTTTTGAACTGCAGGGATTGTTATAATGTAGGAATCCTGGCAATGAAACCTGTGAACAAACAATGATAATTATGACCAATCTGTTTCTGTATTGTTGATTGAGGGATATGTATTTGCCAGGCAGGGGTAACTCAGTTGCACTTCTTTGAAATACTGCCATGTGATCCGTTTTATCCACCTGATGGAGCAGACTGGGCTTCAATATGAAGTCTTATCTAAAATAGGGCTCTATAACAGTGCAGCACTCCCTCAGTGCTGCGTTGGAAGATCATCCCAGATTGATTGGAAAGGGTCCAGAATGAGAGGACTAGATACAATATTAAATATGATATTTAAGATAGAGGTAGGAGAATGTTTCTTACATGGGGTTATGAGGCCGTGGAATGCGCTAATGGAATTAGTGGTTGAAGCACAGTTCATATTTATCACAGAATCACAGAGTGCAGAAGAGGCCCTTCAGCCCATCGAGTCTGCACCGACAGATGAGAAATACCTGACCTACCTACCTAATCCCATTTACCAGCACTTGACCCATAGCCTTGAATGTTATGACATGCAAGTGCTCATCCAAGTACTTTTTAAAGGATGTGAGGCAACCCGCCTCCACCACCCTCCCAGGCAGCGCATTCCAGACCATCACCACCCTCTGGGATAAAAGGTTTTTCCTCACATTTCTCTCCACCCCCCCTCCCCAATCTTCCTGCTTCTCACCTTGAATGTGTGTCCCCTTGTGACTGACCCTTCAACTAAGGGGCACAGCTGCTCTCTATCCACCCTGTCTATGCCCCTCATAATCTTGTACACCTCGATCAGGTCACCCTTCAGTCTTCTCTGCTCCAATGAAAACAACCCAAGTCTATCCAACCTCTCTTCATAACTTAAATGTTTCATTCCAGGCAACATCCTGGTGAATCTCCTCTGCACCCCCTCCAGTACAAGCACATCCTTCCTATAATGTGGCGACTAGAACTGCACACAGTACTCCAGCTGTGGCCTCACCAAGGTTCTATTCAACTCCAACATGACCTCCCTACTTTTGTAATCTATGCCTCGATTGATAAAAGCAAGTGTCCCATATGCCTTTTTCACCACTCCACTAACATGCCCCTCTGCCTTCAGAGATCTATGGACACACATGCCAGGGTCCCTTTGTTCCTCAGAACTTCCTAGTGTCATGCTGTTCATTGAATACTTCCTTGTCAAATTACTCCTTCCAAAGTGTATCACCTCACACTTTTCAGGGTTAAATTCCATCTGGCACTTATCTGCCCATTTGACCATCCCATCTATATTTTCCTGTAGCCCAAGACACTCAATCTCACTGTTAACCACCCGGCCAATCTTTGCGTCATCCACAAACTTACTAACCCTACCCCCCATATAGTCATCTATGTCATTTATATAAGTGACGAATAATAGGGGACCCAGCACAGATCCCTGTGGTACGCCACTGGACATGGGCTTCCAGTCACTAAAGCAGCCTTCTGTCATCACCCTTTGTCTCCTACAACTAAGCAAATTTTGAATCCACCTTATCAAATTACCCTGTATCCCACGTGCATTTGCCTTCTTTATAAGTCTCCCATGTGGGACCTTGTCAAAAGTTTTGCTGAAATCCATATAAACTACATCAATTACACTACCCTCATATACACAGATAAAAACAAAAAACTCGGCAGATCTGGCAGCATCGGCAGAGAAGAACAAAGTTGACATTTCGAGTCCTCATAACCCTTCAACAGAACTAAGTAGAAATAGGAAAGGGGTGAAATATAAACTGGTTTAAGGGGGCTGGGTGGGGGGGGGGGGGGGTAGTTGTTGGGATAAGCAAGCAGTGATAGGAGAAAATAACCAAAAGATGTCACAGACAAAAGAACAAAGAGATGTTGAAGGTGGTGATATTACCTAAAAGAATGTGCTAATTAAAATTGGAGAGCAGGACAAGCAAGGTAGCTCTAGTGGGGGTGGGGTGAAATAAATCATGGGTGGAATACATTTAAAAATAATGGAAATATGTGGGAAAAGAAAAATCTATATAAATTATTGGAAAAAGCAAAAGGGAGGGGGAAGAAACGGAAATGGGGTGGGGATGGAGGAGGGAGTTCAAGATCTAAAGTTGTTGAACTCAATATTCAGTCCAGAAGGCTGTAAAGTGCCTAGTCGGAAGATGAGGTGCTGTTCCTCCAGTTTGCTTTGTGCTTCACTGGAACAATGCAGCATGCCAAGGACAGACATGTGGGCAAGAGAGCAGGGTGGAGTGTTAAAATGGCAAGTAACAGGGAGGTCTGGGTCATTCTTGCAGGCAGACCAAAGGTGTTCTGCAAAGCGGTCGCCCAGTTTACGTTTGGTCTCTCCAATGTAGAGGAAACCGTATATCCTCATTTACACACCTGGTCAGCTCCTCAAAAAATTCAATCAAAAAATTCAATCAAATTTGTTAGGCATGACCTCCCGCTAACAAAGCCATGCTGACTGATCAAACCCTGCCTCTCTAAGTAGAGATAGATTCTCTCCTTGAGAATTTTCTCTAATAGTTTCCCTACCACTGACGTGAGACTCACTGGCCTGTTGTTCCCTGGCTTATCTCTACAACCCTTCTTAAATAGTGGAACCACATTAGCTGTTCTCCAGTCCTCTAGCACTTCCCCTGTGGCCAGAGAGGAATTAAAAATTTGGGTCAGAGCTCCTGCAATCTCCTCCCTTGCCTCCCTCAGCAGCCTGGGACACAAATCATCCGGACCTGGAGATTTGTCCACTTTTGAGCCTGCCAACACCTCCAATACCTTGTCACTCCCTATATCAGTTTGCTCAAGAACCTTGCAGCCTCCGAGTTCAATACCTTCACCCTCATTGTCTCGGGGATATATTTAAGAATATGTGAGTTATTGAGCTGTAGGTAAGGGTGATAAAGAAAGATGGGATATGAGATTACTTGCATAGAGGATAGTTTGGGTGAAATGGGATGACAAATTCACTGAGAGTGTGGCATGTCATCACTGAGAATGTGGAAACATTTCACTGTAACAGTGCAGAGAGAATGAGACAGTGTGGAGTGACATTACTGTAGGAGTGCAGAGAGACATCACTGTGACAATAGTGTGGAGTAACATTACTGTGGGAATGCAGAGAGACATCACTGTGACAATAGTGTGAAGTGATGTTACTGTGGGAGCGCAGAAAGACATCATTGTGACAGTGTAGAGTGGTGTCACTCTGCCAAATTGTCTACAGATTGACCACCAAGAGCTGTCATGGTTCTTGTGTGAAGTGGATGTGCTGAAGCCGGCCCTGTGGTGGAATGGCCATGAGAGATTGTAAGGACCATAAAGTTCACTTACTGGCCTTTTTGTGATTCCCAGTTGAGCAACTATGCACATCTCCACTTAAGTAGAAAATTGATAGGTCAATACAGATTCCAAAATAAAAATGGAAAATGCGGGAAGGATAAAGCAGGCCAGTTAGCGCCTGGAAAATCAAGTAAGGCTTATGTTTTGGGTTTGGAATTTTTATAAGAATGCAGAAAGCATGAGTTCAAATCCCACCCTGGCACTTTGAGAATTTAAATTCAGTTTAAGAAATATCTGGAAATTTTTTAAAAACCGAGAATGACTAGTAAAGAACCTATTCATTGACCTGTTGTATATTTGCACCTTTTAAATATTTATATTTTAGAACTCAAAAACCAAGGGGAGATTTTGTCTTTATTACAGAGAATTGTTATTAAATGGTATTTGATTGAATTAGTGCTCATCATTGACAGCTGAGCAGGACCATGGGCAGAATTTTACTGTCCCCATCAGCAAATTTGCAGGGGGCAGGGGGGCCTGTAAAATTCCAGTGTGCGCCAATTTGTGGGGTGGGTGAGGCCCAGAGCACATAACACACCACCCCCCACCCTCCATATAACAGTCTGGCCTCCATTTTGAGGCTGTCGTGAGAAGTTCAGTCACCCTACTCAGGCCTCAGGCATGAAGGCGGCAGGGTGCTCCCTCAAGAGTCTCCTTTCCATATTGGGTGCACCGTCCTCTGCTCCTGTGGGTGCTCCCTGTCCACCCTGGCCTCTCCATCAAGACCTCCACCTCCCCCTCCCCAGGCTTCCATCCCCCCATGGTTCATCTCCTCATCTCATCATGAGACCCCCTGTACTTAACCTGAGAACTGCTTGTAGTCCCAGTCCTAGCCACTGCTTCCACTGGTGCTGCTGGGACTACAGCGCTGTCAGCAATCAGATTGGAAGCTCACTGATGTGACACCTCCACCCGAGTGAGGGGTGGAAGTCCTGACTGCAGCCAATTAACATTCCCCGGTAACCCCACCATCCAAAAAGTCCTGCCCCATATCTCTTATATTCATAACACTGCCTGGGACCAAAGGGATGTGATGCCTCAAACCTGATGTCAAAACAAACAGTCAACTCTGATTTAGAAAGTTAGAATTTATCCAAAAGAGAACAAGGTTGGCCTTAGAAAATTAGCAGAAGGTCTGACCGCCTGATTTGTTAAGATATTTGAAACCTATCGTAAACACACAAAATGATTTATTCATGACAATTCTGCTGGCGTGGTACATGTTATTACGTTTCCTATGGGACCTAGTTCAGGAAGAGTCAGAGTTTGGGGCCGTAGCCACTCTCACTCGCCAAACAAAAACACTTGCAAAGAAATGACTACTTCAGGATGTAGGCATTTGAACAATATCCTGAGGAAAACACAATGATACATCACAGTGACGGCACTTTGGTGAGTTCCAATTGCTAGTGCCAGTGATATTGTACCCAAACAAGTATCAAGGCAGTTTGGGGATTTGTCAATTTCCTGGCGACATTGGGTGTTGCTAAAGAGTTTTCAAACTGTTAGAAAACGTTAACCATCGTTTCAGTGTTTGTCCTGAGGTCCCATGTGGAGTCATACCTAGCACAAAGGAAGATGGTTGTGGTTGTTAGAGGCCAATCATCTCAGTTCTAGGGCATCACTGCAGGAGTTCCTCAGGGTAGTGTCCACAGCCCAACCATCTTCAAATGCTTCATCAATGACCTTCCATCATAAGGTCAGAAGCAGGAATGTTTGCTGATGATTGTGAAATGTACTGCACCATTTGCGACTCTTCAGATACTGAAGCAGTCCATGTCAAATGCAGAAAGACCTGGACAATATCCAAGCTTGGGCTGACAAGTGGAAAGTAACATTTGCACCACACAAGTGCCAGGCAAGGACAATCTCCCACAAAAGAGAATCTAACCATCGCCCCTTGACATTCAATTACATTACCATCACTGAATCCCCCACTATCAACAGCCTGGGGGTTACCATTGACCAAAAACTGAACTGGACTAACGATATAAATACTGTGGCTACAAAAGCAGTCAGAGGCTAGGAATCCTGTGGTGAGGAACTCACCTCCTAGACTCCCCATAGCCTGTTCACCATCCACAAAGGCACAAGTCAGGAGTGTGATGGAATACTCTCCACTTGCCTGGATGAGTGCAGCTCCAACAACAGCCAAGAAGCTTGACACAATCCAGGACAAAGCAGTCTCTTGATTGGCATCCTATCCACAAACATTCACTCCCTCCACCACTGACACACTGCGGCAGCAGTGTGCACCATCTACAAGATGCACAGGAGGAGCTCACCAAGGCTCCTTAAACAGCACCTTCCAACCCCACAACTGTTACCATCTAGAAGGATAAGGACAACAGACACATGGGAACACCACCACCTGGAAGTTCCCCTCCAAGCCACTCACCATCCTGACTTGGAAATATATCGCCGTTCCTTCACTGTCACTGGGTCAAAATCCTGGAACACCCTCCTTAACAGCACTGTGGATGTACCTACATCACATGGACTGCAGCGGTTCAAGAAGGCAGCTCACCACCACCTTCTCAAGGGCAATAGGAATGGGCAATAATGCTGGGCTAGCCAACGACACCCATATCCCATGAGTAAATTAAAAAAAGCTCTGCTTAACTCCTCCCAACTCTGGATTCTTGTGCAAGCCCAGTTCCTTTGCCTCACCATTGGAGGCTGGGCCTTCAGCTATCTAGCACACAAGCTCTAGAATTCTCTCAATCCCCAAACTTCTTTGCCTTTTCATTGCTCTCTCTCCTCCTTTAAGACTCTCCTTAAAGCCGACCATTTTCCGAAGCCTTTAATCACTGTTAATATCTCCTTTGGCTCAGTTTCAATGAGTGGAATTTTACAGCCCCATTGTGGTGGGGGTGGGGCCATAAAATGTGGTGAACCATTCAAACGCCCATGGACTTCGGCGGGACTGTAAGATCCCGCCAACGTAAAATTTTGCCCAATGTTGATTATGCTTCTGTGAAACATCTTAGAATGTTTTACAACTTTAAGGCACTATAAAAATGCAAGTTATTGTTGCTTGCAGGCAGTCATCTATATGTACATGTTGATTTTATTTGTATAGTTTTACACAACGAATTAGCAGAGAAGAGTCAATGAGTTGACCAAAAAGGCCAGGGTCCAGCCCTGATAAATGTATATGTTATGGGGAGACTCAAACCGATGCCTCCTGTACATGGACTAGCAGTAAGGAGAAAAATAGCCAGTTAGAATTGACAAACTAATTTCCCACAAGTTACCACACAAGGGAAGGTCTGGCCTTTGTTAGAAAAGGGGCACCCTTTAGTGATTGGCTCTTCTTACTTTTGTAATCATCAGCAATTCACTACAATTTTTGCCTCAGGTCTTGTGGTTTTGCTGGCTTGCCTGAACTAGTCAAAGAAAATTATTTGGGTGCTGCTGAAAAAGAAACATGTTGAAGCTTTTCATCTTGTACTCATCAGGACACTTCACAAGATTTCCAATATAAGGGGAAAACAACAATTTATTCTGTATGAGAGGACAGCGCTGATTAGTTTGCAACTGGACTCTGGTTGATAGAGGCATTTCCATGGAGAATGCACTAGTGATGGTGACTGACAATTAACTGCCAAGGATTATTTGAAATTTAAACCAAGCAGCTTGGTCAAGGCATTGCCCTGAGGAATGAATCAGTGAATGGCTGTCATTTATTTTGTTTAACTGAAACAGGTGCAATGTTTGTACATGTTCTTTCTGTCTGCAAAGAACAGGGCCCTGTGTATTAATATATGTAGCTACTAGTACACACGAAGGCACCACACTGCGAGCCCCACTGACAATCTTAAATTGGTTGTCAGTGTAATTTTTAGCACACTGAGGATCATTTAGCAAATGTTGTCCAATCACAGAATCACATCTAATGTTGGACATTGTGTTTTGAGTTTTTGCAAACAGGGACTGGTTGGGATCGTTCCAAAATCATTTGCAAAGAAATGACTGGTTCAGAACATGGGCATCAGGACAATATCCTGGGAAACCGACAAAGGTATGGGCGACGATACAGAGTTGTTGGCATCACAATGATGGCACTTTGGTGAGCTATAATTGCTGGTTCCAGTGTTTGCCCTGAGGTCCCATGTGGAGTCATACCTAGCAAGAATCAAGACCATTTTATATCATAGACTCTCAAGGGAGAATCCACAGACTCTCCAACTCCCCAGTGACTTTAGGTCAACAGAAAAACTATGCAAGAACAATGAATGAAGAAAGGACCCATTGTGCCCCCCCCAAAATAAAAGCCCAAATAAAGAATCTTCTCCTCCCACCATGAGCTGGAGTCATGATGACTGAGGAATTATGTATGCTTCTTCACTAGATGTTTGGGGGAGGCCGACGTCACGGTCAGCACAGACACATTCACCATCCTCCTCTGCCAGCTCGGCAGCCTGCTGCTCAAATTGAGTATGGGGCCTGAGTTTAAGCATCCCCCCCTCCTGTTTTCTCTCTCTCCCTCCTGTTGTGGGCTGTCTTCTCCTGCATAAAGACAGATGGATTGTGAGCACATATGATGAAAGAGCAGACTGCTAATTCTGTGGTTGCTAACTGACCTCGTGCCTCCCCAAATCCCGACAACTATGTGCATTCGCTCAAGTCAGGAGTATGATGAAATACTCTCCACCTGCCTGGATGAGTGCAGCTCCAACAAAGCTCAAGAAGCTCGACCCTATCCAGGACAAGGCAGCCCACATGATTGACATCACCCACTTGATTGACACCACACCATCCACCACCCTCAACATTCACTCCCTCCACTGCCAACACACAGTGGCAACAGTGTGTACCCTTGTACAAGATGCACTGCAGCAAGTCATCAAGGCTCCTTCAGAACCCTTCAACCCCACGAGCTCTACTAGCAGCAGATGCATGGGAACAGCACTACCTGCGAGTTGCCCTCTGCTCCAAATCCCATGGCTGTGTGTTCACTGTGGCTGGGTGAAAATCCTGCAGTTGCCTCGCTAACAGGACAGCACATGAACTGCAGGGGTTCAATAAGACAAAAGACTACTTTGTCAAGGGCATTTAAGGATGGGCCTTCCCAGTGACACCCAGGTCCCATGAGAAAAACATATGAGTGGTGATGTGTGTTGGGAGTGTAGGAAGTTAGGTTACCCTAGCAGTGCAGATAAGGTGATGGACCCATTTTCTGCACAGCAAGGTGGTCCTCCTCTGCACCCCACAGGTGCTGACCACCCTGGTGACCTCCTTCCAGGCCACAGTGGTCAGTCAGAGGAGCCTCCTTGTGGCCAGACCTGGGGATTTCTGTACTGTCTCGAGGAGATGACCCAGGGATGCATCGCTGAAGCGGGGAGTCGCGCCTTGTTGCCTTCTCCTGCTCGTCCTTCTTCCTGTTAGGGAAACCTGTCTGGATGCTTTTTAGATATGGCACCTGCACACCCACCTTCCTGCCTGCCCTGCCATGAGACACTCGAAACATGCACAAGCAATGAGGTGGGGAATGGACAATTGCGCGTAAAAGCCAGCCCTGCTCTGTAGCAGGAATCACACCAACTTTCTGATCCCATCATGGAACTTATGGTGGGAGTGGACAATTCCAGCCAGTATCTGAGACATACTCCAGTCAACCGTAGCTATTCAGAAACTCATTTGCTTCCAGATATGCTGGAGTGGCTTCATGGAACTGGTGAACCATCTGTGTTTTATCCTACTTATTTCAAGTAAGAGTTGCAGAAAACATATAGTTACTTCAGGAGTCGAGTACCAACCAGGTTGAGGTGCCAGGAAATCTTTCATCCCACAAGATAGCATTTTTACAGCCACTTATAACTAATTAGATTTATATGAATTTAATCATTGATGACAGGAGAATATGTTCACAACCAAGATTTCACTTATTCAAAGTTTAATCCACCAAATAAGGTACAGTACAGGCAAGTTTAGTCAGGAAAACTATTTTATCAAGATCTTGAGTTCAATCTGCCTGAGTCAAATCCAAATATTCAATATTGTTAACATTATACTTATTTGCACTAAAAGTTTCTTATCACAATGTTCACATGTGGAAGACTACATACATGGTTTAACTATGCAATGCTCACAAGCATTCTACATTACCACAAGATACATAGTTAATCTATCAGGATGGATGAAATTGCTCATCACTTCTTCCCTTGGTCTTGTCTCAGGCCTTGTTATTCCTGTTCTGTCTGTCATGGTCCATACCGATAAGAGTGTGTGTGTGTGTTTGCGTGTGTTTTGCTAATTAACTTTGGTAAAGAGAAATCTTTCTGACTGAGCATTTTACCTTTGGTTCCCATGGGTTGGATTTTACATGTATCGGTGGGGTAAGGGAGGAGGATCAAAAATGGAGTGGTCCGCTCACTGCTGCGTCTGCCATCTCAGATCATCAAACCAAGTCAAAGGCAAAATACCATGGATGCTGGAAATCTGAAACAAAAACAAAAAGTGCTGGAAAAACTCAGCAGGTCAGGAAGCATCTGTGGAGAGAAAGACAGAGTTAACATTTCAGAATTAAGCGTCAGACAGCTAATCATTGGCCGCCCAATGGGAAGACAGCCAATTGGCAGTGCGAAACCAGGCTCCACATCCAATCAGGAGTCTAGGCTGGAACGTCATGTGGTGGAGCAGTTCTGCCACAAACAGGAAGTTGGTCAAGGCTACAAATTTAAAGGACCCCCTTGCTCTCTGGATCTGTCTTTATTTTCTACTGAAGGCTCAAAAAAGTCAATAAATGAACTCAAAAATTATACAGACACTGTTACCTTCACCAGCACAATCTACTGTATAAAAGGAGGCCTTTTCTTCCACCCTTGTGTCGCTTCATTATACCTGCTGTAAAGCACTGCCAAACGTTTTCACCTGGTGCCTGAGAAATGAAGTAGGCAATGAACAATCCCATATAATTGGCTCTTTAACAAGTTCAATAGCTCAATAGCTTGTTAATTGGTGATTTAAAATGGAGGGCGGGCGGGCTTCTGATTTACGTGAGACTGGCAAAATGAAGTTGTATTGCTGACCTGACGTCATCATGCTGCTATTTTGTGCGGGATGGGGAGCCTGCCCGGTTTGAAGTTGTAACATCTAGCCCCCATGTTTCTTTCCAGTACAGCAAGGTGCTTCAAAGGGGGCACCGGGCAGGAGTGGACAGATAGGTTAGGGAAGATGACCAAATCATATATCACCATCTTCATCATTGCTAGGTCAGAATGCCAGAGGTCCCTACCTAACAAATCGTGGGAGTTCCTTCACCACATGGACTGTAACTGCTCAAGAAGAAGGCCCAGCACAACCTTCTCAAGGTCAACCACATCCACATCCCGAAAATGAAGTTTTTTAAAAGCCACAGAGAGGTGGATTTTAAGGAGGCTTTTGAAGACTCAACAAGGTTCAGCAAGTTGAAAGCACTCAGTGTTGTAGGGGAATGATGGTTGAACATTGTGTAATCATCATGGGGGTGACTGCAGTCCAGTCTCAGAGGAACAGAGGTGTGCATGGGGAACATGGATGTTGCATAGGTCACCCAGAGTAAGGCTGTGGATCGATTGAAGGCAAAAATTTTGGATTAAATAATCTGAAGCTTGGTGACAACGAGTTGATGAGGTGAGTGAGACATAGCACAGGATAGAATGTGGATCATGAGGATCTGGGTTAGCTGAAGTTGCTGTAAGAAGCCAGCTGGGAGAGCCTGAAGCCTGGAGGAGACCAAGGGAGAGGGAGATCATTTTCATTTTCCGCTCGGGCTCACTCCCATGAATTCCTGTGACTTGTAGTGGGAAGCTTGTTGCTGATTTTAGCAAGGTGTCCTGGAACTAAAACCTTACTCTATATTTTTATAAAAATTTTATATATAACATCATGGCTAATTTATAATTTTTAAAAAACTGGACAAAGGCTTTAAAATGACTTAGGCAAATGCTGGCTATGACTCAAACAAAAGGAACTTCCTGGCTTCTGAATAGCTGTCACCTTGTTATCTGTGAAGAGATGATAATGACCCCTGTGACTGCAGAGATCAAACCCAAGGGAATTGTGCACGACTATTTACATTTCTAAAGCCAAGGCCTGGCCAACAGAGATGACCAGTCTGCGAGGACAAAGAACCCCTGAATCCTCTTGGGTAATGTTTCAACCATTAATAATTCCAATTTCAAGAATCCAGACTAAGGAATATATATCCTTTGCCCAAGCCACGGTGGAGAGGTGAGAGTCACCTGACTCTCCTCCCGCCTCCCCCCCCACCCCCCCCACCCCGCCCCACCCCGCATCCAAAGCTGCTGGAACCTGTAAGATTGCAGCTTAGACTGCCATTTTCCATCAACCAAGCAGCAGCTCAGAACAAGGGTGAATGCTTGACCCCCATCTACACTGTTTCTACTGGAACTTCTGAACTTCTGTGCCAGCACCTACAAGACCTGTTCATCCCTATGTACCCATCTCATCATGGAAGTCAACTCTACTGAAAAAGTGAATTATCCAGCATCAGTCTTCAACTTGCCGGCTCTGTGAAAGAATACGCTATTGGAATTTTCATTCTGGACTCATGCGAAACAATATTTATTTATTCTGTGGTTTACCCTGTACCTCTTTCTTTCCTTATCCCTCTTTTACTCTATACTTGTACTGGGGGCTACCTAGCAACTCCCTCCCTTGCACATTTGAGTGTGTGCAAATAAACCAACCATCTGATTTTACCCTATCTCAAGTTTGCTGTGGGGTTATTAATAGAAATTGGATCACACCAAAACTGAGGGGTTGGGAAAAATACATTCATAAAGAGGGAAATCAAAATTGAAACACCTTTCTGTTTAAGGACAGCGGTGAGAGGAGAATCAGGGCTGTTTAAATTAAAACCTTCCTCCTGTCCATAACAAAGGCTTATTGCAGATTCTGCAACATCACTAAAAGGAGTAATCCATGCGCCTGGTCTGGTGCAATGTTACCAGCCTGTGACAGTGTGTGATAGAATCGTATCATAATTAACTAGGCTATGAGTTAGCTACAGTGGAACCTGAGGGAAAGATATTGGCAGACCAAACCAAGAGAATAATCCACTTATCTCTTTTCAAAAAGACTTGCATATATACATACAATGCCTTTTACAATTCCAGGATGTTACCGCCAATGAAGTACATTTGAAGTGTAGTCAGTGTTGTAATGTAGGAAACATGGAGCCAATTTCAGCCAATTTGTGCACAGCAAACTCTCACAAACAGTAATGGAATAATGAGCACATAATCTGTTTTAGGGATTAACCAGGATACTAGGAGAAAAACTCAGAATCACAGAACTATTGCAGCACAGAAGGAAGCCAATCGGCCTGTCATGTATGTGCTGGCTCTTCGTACGACCAATTTACTTATTGTCACTCCCCCATCTTGCTCCTCTTTGAAATAGTGTCATGAATCATTTATGTCCATCTGAGAAGTTTGAAGGGCCTCGGATTAACATCTTTATATTTAATTGATAAATGCTACTCACCCCCAACTACTCTGCATGGGAGAGCATTCCACATTCTCAACATTTTCTGGGTAGAGAAATTCCTTCTGAATTTTTTAGTGGATTCTCAGTGATTATCTTGGTTTTGGTCTCCCCATAACACATCTCTGCATCTACCCGATCAAGTTGCTTCATAATTTTTAAGATTCCTATTAGGTTACTGCCAGTCTCCTCTTTCTAGAGAAGAGCACCTGCCTGTTTGTCTTTTCTGACAGGTATAATCTCTCAGTTCTGCTATCATCTGCGTAAATCACTTTGAGCCCTCTCCACTTCCACTATATCCTTTTTATAGTATGGGGATTAGAATTGTGCATGGTACTCTAAGTGTGGTCTAACCAAGGCTCTAATCAAGTTTAACATAATTTTTCTGCTTTTCAATTCTATACCTCTAGGTATTAATGCCAGTATTTTGTTTGTATATTTTATGACCTTGCCAACTTGCATCGCTATCTTCAGTGATTTGTGTATCTGTACCCCTAGATCCCTTCGCTCTTCTTCCCCATTTAGACTCTTAGGAGGGAGTTTTAAGCTGAAGAAAGCTGGTTAAAGGGACTGAAATTAGCTGTGCATCAGGTTGCTGGCAGGAACCCACTGACTTCTGCTTTTAACTTCAGCATGTTTAGCTGCGCACAGGAAACCCCTGTGGGAAAGGCAGGTTGCCAATCATATATATAAAGAGGTCATTATGAGTTGCTTTAACCGTGAATTTGAACTTTAATCATGTGTGCATGTGTTTCCTGGGCTTCGTGGCACACACCAGTGAGATCAAGGGTAGAGGACAACAGGAATTGAAAGGGCTGAGCAAATGCCAAGCAAACATCCTTTAAGAACTGAGACCTCACACCTGCTTCCTCACCTAAATAAAAGAACCTTCCAGACCCATGACCTAGAAGGACAAAGCCAGGAGACACATGAGAACACCATCACCTGCAAGTTCCCCTCCAAGCTACTCACCATTCTGACTTCAAAATATATCGTCGTTCCTTCACTGTCGCTGGGTCAAAATCCTGGAACTCCCTTCCTAATAGCACAGTGGGTGTACCTACACCACATGGACTGCAGTGATTCAAGAAGGCAGCTCAGCACCACCTTCTCAAAGGCAATTAGGAATGGGCAATAAATGCTGGCCCAACCAGAGAAGCCCATGTCCATTGAATGAATTTAGAAAAGGCTTTTGCTCGCAGGATTTGTTCTGAGAGTGTGCTTTCACTGCTTTTGAGGTTATTTCCACCACTTTGGAGTTTTATGTGGCTGATTTACACAGTTTCCAGCTGTCAACTTTAAGTTCAGCATAGGAGCCTTATAGACAGTGCTACCTGAGACCCTCGATGAGGAACAGGATGCGCAGCAGCAGTAACACCAAGAGCAGCAGCAGCAGCATCAGGAGCAGCAGCAGCAGTAACACAGGAGCAGCAGCATCAGGAGCAGCAACAGCAGCAGTAACACCAGGAGAACCAGCATCAGGAGCAGCAGCAGCAGTAACACAGGAGCAGCAGCATCAGGAGCAGCAGCAGCAGCAGTAACACCAGGAGAACCAGCATCAGGAGCAGCAGCAGCAGTAACACAGGAGCAGCAGCATCAGGAGCAGCAGCAGCAGCAGTAACACCAGGAGAACCAGCATCAGGAGCAGCAGCATCAGTAACAGCAGGAACAGCAGCACCAGAAGCAGCAGCAGCAGCCTTCTCCTCAGCAGCTGGCACTCCACTGGAAACAGGATGAACACTGAGACCCAGCTCACAGGAGGCGATACCCTCAACACAGAGTTTACAGGATCAGCTTCCTGGACATGCCAGTGGCTCAGGGGGCTCAGGCTTTTGGCAGCAGGTTTTTGCTGACATCTGCGGTTTCCTGGCAGAAGACAAGAAGTCACAACTTGAGTACTGTGTGCAGCTCTGGTCACTTCATTACACAAAGAATGTAATTGCACTAGAGAGGGTGCAAAGAAGATTTACGAGGATTTGTCAGGACTGGAGAATTACAGCTATGAGGAAAGATTGGATAGGCTGGGTTTGTTCTCCTTGGAACAGAGAGAGGAGATTTGATTGAGATGTAGAAAATTGTGAGGGACCTGAATAGAGTGGATGGAAATGACCATGTACTTTAGCAGAGAGGTCAGTGACTTAGGGACATAGATTTAAAGTGATTGGTAGAAAGATTAAAGGGGAGATGTGGAATAGTTTTTTCACTCAGAGTATGGCAGAGGTCTGGAATTCTCTGTCTGAAAGGGTAGTAGCTGCAAAAACCCTCAACTCAAAGGTGTCTGGATTTGCACCTCAAGTGCGTAACCTGCAGGGCTAAGGACCAAATACTGGTAAGTGGTATTAGGCTGGGTGGCTCATTTATCGACTGGTGCAGACACGATGGGGCAAGTGCTCTCTTTTTGTGCTGTAATTTTTCATTGATTTATAATTCTAAGACTGGATGCCAAGCGAACTAGGTAGACACATTGCCAGTGGCCGTCAAAGTCACCACCGTCTTTATATCTTTGCCTCGGGCTCCTTCCAGAGATCAAACAGCAGAAAATATTTACAGAAGTTTGCAACCTGCTGCAATAAAATGCAACTCACAGGTGACCATGTTGGTCAGGGATGGGAATTATCTACACTTTGCAACTGATAATGCCAATGAGAATGAGTGAGCTTTCTGGCTCTGACTGGCTTCTCACTGGTCCAGGGAGTCATTGACTGCACACACGTAGCAATCCTGGCTTCCCCAGATTACCCTGCAGTCTTTATCAATGTAATGGTTGCCATGCATCACCTTGCAGCTCATATGCAACCATACATGTTTGTGCAACATTCCCAGAGAGCTGCAATGATGCCAGCCAAGCCTCCCCAAGTACTTCACGACTCAAAGCAGAGTTGGTGGCTGCTTCCTTAGAGACAAGAGCTACTATCCCTGAAGACATAGCTAATGAGCCCAGACAATGATCACCAGGAAAGGTCCAATCAAAGTTATCTGACTCTAAGGAGTAGGCCCTTTGAACCTGCTCCACCATTTAATAAGATCTTGGCTGATCTGATTGTGGCCTCAACACCATTTTCCTGTCTACCCCCAATAACCTTTGATTCCCTTGTCAAGAATCTATCTACCTCTGCCTTAAAAATATTCAATAACCCTGCAGCCACCGCTCTCAGTGGAAGAGAGTTCCACAGACTAACAACCTTCTGAGAGAAAAACTTCTCCTCATTTCCATCTAAAATGGGAGACCCTTTATTTTTAAACTCTGCCCCCAGCTCTAGTCTCTTCCACAAGGGAAAACATCCTTTCAGTGACCACCAATGCGAACAGGTGATTGGGTTCCAGAAGATGCACTTTAGGAGCCTCGATAGATGTGGGGGTGCCCTTCATTATACACCAGTTCAAGTATCAAGAATGATAGCATTGCACTGCTCTTTAAACAGTAGCCACATCAAGGACTGAATTCCCGGAGGAAGAAGATGCCTGTACACTCCCTTCAGAGGAACAGGAGCTATATGACGAGCAGGAGATGGAGGGACTTGATGTGGCGAGGGCACAAGGAGTAGCACATAGCTGCCCATGATACCCGGCCGGGATGCCCTAATTCTGACATTTAGATTGAAGCAGTGAATTCAAGCAGGAATTCAACGGCCAGCCAAATTCAGAACCCAGCTGACCTCCCCAACCCCCAACACAAAGCAGTTCTACAATTGACGAATTGTCCCTGCTACAGGCACTCAGGGCTGGATCTAATGCAGCCCATCATGGTGGAAACCATGGAGGCCAGGCCCACTTAATCACAGGAGAGGCACAGGGCAGAATCTCCGTCCAATCACACACACTGTCTCTGGAAAAATTGACAGAACTGCACATGTGCTGCTGCTGCTCCAGAACAGTGCTCTTCACTGATGACCCCTGAGGGTCAGCATCTGCATCCAGCTGAGCAGAGCTTGAATGGTCCTGAGCCCTCCGACACTGCTCTCCACTGATGTCCCTGTATCCAGCACCTCTTACTGGTCATTTGCAAAGTATGAAACACTATGTGCCAACCCTGTCTTGCTGGTCCCACTGAAGTGTGTGTATCTGCACTATGTGGCTCTGCGTGAGTCCTGTGATGGTGCATCTTCAGAGAGAGTGACCTCCTCTGATAAATCTCCATCATCCTCCAGCACCACCTCTTGCAGGATGCTTGATGAGTGTGTGGGAGATGAAAGACATGATTTAGGAAAGTTAAGGTAAGAAGGTGTTAAGTCACCATTATGCACATTAACACCAGCTGCTGACATCAAGTCAACTTGAGAAAGGGTTGTGCCATGTGGCTATCCGATATTTCATTCTGTTACCAGGTAACTGGGCAACGCTCCATCCTCCATCTTTGATGGCCAGGCATAACAAGACTCAGCTTATCTCCAGTGCCTCCTTCTCTGCAGGTGTCAGTATGGAGAAGGCTGGAGAGCCACCCCCTGTTCTCTCCTCTCCCTGGTGTTCTGTGACCCTCGTCTCCTGCAAGGAGTGAAAGAAGAGATCCACGATGGAGAGTAATGGAGTGTTTTGAGTGGACTGATAGACAGAATTTGTGGAAGGTCATTGTGAGGGAGGGGCATGGCATTGCATTAATATGAGGGTGAATGACAATAGTGGATGGTCAGATGGGAATGTGAAAAGGTATCTAGACAGAGAGAAATGGGTGATCCTACAAGATAAGTTGGTGTCAAGAGCGATGTCCAGAAGCAGGCTTGAGAAGGCAGATTGAGGGGAGAGTTGGGGTTAGGTTCACATCAGGATATACTTGAATGTGTCATGCCACTCACCTCTCCTGTCCTCATTAGGTCATCAAACTTCTTCCAGCGCTGTATCCAGGAGCATGGCTTCCAACATGCCTTCTTCAACTCTGTGACAGACTTCTTCCTCCTGTCAGCAAACAATAGAATCTCTGTCCTGGCCCTTACACCATTGGGGAAGCAACAGTATCACAAGGCGCTGCCTTGCAACATTGTGAGTCTATGGCCACACTTACCCTATTTAAACAGTTGGGCATTCCTTCCAGTGTCACCCTAGCAGAGTCCTTTCAAATACTTCAGCTTAAATTGACTACAGTGAGTCGTTATCGGCCTGCATGGCCTAATTGGTCAGGAAACCCAGGAGTCAGATGCAAATGCAATGATTGGCTTTAAAAGCTACTGACAAATGTGATGCTGAAACCTTGGGCTCCCCACTGAATAGTGAGCTCCCCCCACTACCAGTGCATTGAAAAGTTCAAATCCAGACCTTATTTTCCAAGGATTAGGTGGCTTCCTTATTTCTTCTACCAAAATGCACCACTTCGCCCTTATCTGTTTTGAAATTAATTTGCCATTTACCTGCCTGTTTTGCAAGTTTATTAATGTCTTCTTGTGTTTTGTCACAGTCATCCTCAATATTAACCATACCCTTCAACTTGGTGAAATTAGCAAATTTTGAAATTGTGCTTCTGATTCCCGAGACAAATGGTTAACCTATTTTTAGCCATGCTGGTTGAGGGGTAAATGGTGGCCAGGACATTGTTTGCTCTTTAAAAACAATACCATCTGGGCAAGCAAATGGGCCTTGGTGATGTCTCATTGAAAAGGTGACATACTCTCAGTTTTACGTCAGTACGCTAGCCTAAGTTATTGGCTAAAGTGGGGACTTGAACCCTTGACCTCTGGCCTAGAATTAAGAGTGCTATCACTGAGAACTTAAAGGGGAAGCAAAATAAAAACTGTAATATTACAGAGTGTCCCAGTTAATTACCAAATGCTCAACTGTGAGCTTCAGTCATTCTGCTATGAATCCCCTTCAACAGGCACTTTTGAATAAACTGACATCAGCAACGTTAAACTGAGACAACATAGACTCACAATGTTGAGTCTCAAAAGGACAGTGAAAGACAGAAAGTCAGAATGGGACAAATTGAACCAATGAGGGGAGGGTGTGTGGTACTAATGAGCAGTTTTGAAGTGTTAATTCCATCAAAGAAAGCTTTATAGTTGAGATCAACTTTGATGAAAGCCACTTGATTCAATGGCCTTTGGGCAGTTGGGACGACATTAGATGACCTACAGTGATGTGTGTAAGTGCCTTTTGTTATCCCCAAAGAACGTAATTCAAACAAGACTGCAGATGTTTTCAGTATCAGGAACAACAGCCCCATTCATACATCGCATTGAAATCTAAAATAAAATATAATTCTCACTCAAATATACATCTACATCAGTGAAACCTCTTTTTCTTTCAAACACTAATTTCTATACACAGACGGCACACAAAAGATCAAAGGCACCAAAAGAGAACTAAACATGAGGACCGGTAGTGTAAGTGAATAGTAATGAGATCATTTTTACATTTTTCATCTACTAATAGCTTACATACACGATGTACATAATTCTATCACTGTGCTGAGTAAGGGATAGATTCACAACACGTTGTTAACAATTCATATCTTATAGGAGTCAAAGGTCAACAAAATGTATATGAAAAGATCATCAGTCACATTAATAAAAGATAGGACTCCCATTTAGCCTCAGCATGCCCCAAAGTACTTTACCAAATGGATATTTAATTCTGCTCATCGTTATGTCTCTATGATGACCATTGACTGATGTGAGTTAATCTGCCTAGGGTTTAGTGTTACCTGTTAATCCTAGTTAACTCTGAATTATTAAGTAAGGTTTAAGGATGGACAGAGGAAAATGGAGCAAATCACATCCACAGCCTTTACCAAAGAAGAAGACACTGCCAAAGTCATAGTTATTTTTATTCTTTCATGGGATGTGTGTCGCTGGCAAAGCTAGCATTTGTTGCTCATCCCTAACTGCCCTTGAACTGAGTGGCTTGCTCGGCCTTTTCAGAGGGTAGTTAAGAGTCAACCACGTTGCTGTGGATGTCGAGTTACATATAGGCCAGACTGGGTGAGGACAGCAGATTCCCTTCCCTAAAGCACACAAGTAAATCAGGTGGGTTTTTACAGAGATGAGCTTTCAATTCCAGATTTTCTATTAATTAAATTTAAATTCCACCAGCTGCCACAATGGGATTTGGACTTGTGTTCCCCGAGCATTAGCCTGGGCCTTTTAATCACTAGTCCAGTGACATTACCATTATGCCACCATCTGCCTGATAGTGAAAGTAGAGGTATTTAAGATACAGGATGGGCTAAACTTTGATAACAAGAAGGCACTAGAAAGGTTGATTATACATAGAATTTTGAATATTGCTGAAAAAAAGAGACATGTCAAAGCTTTTTGTCTTGCACTCAGTTCACTTTGCAAGATTACCAATATAAGAGGAGAAAACAATTTATACTGTATGAGAAGAGAGTGCTGATTGGTTGGCAAGTTGACTCTGCTTGATAGAGGCATTGCCATGGAGAATGCACCAGCGATGGTGACTGACAGTTAACTGCCAAATATTGTTTGAAATTTAAACCAGGCAGCTTGACCCTGATTGTTCAAGGCATTGCCCTAAGGAATGAGTGAGCAAATGGCTGTCACTTATTTTGTTTACTGAAACAGGCTCAATGTGCGTACATGTTCTTTCTGTCTGCAAAGAATAGGGCCCTGTGTATTAATATATGTAGCTTCCAGTACACATGAAGGCACCACACTGCGAGCCCAACGAACAATCTTAAATTTGTTGTCAGCATAATTTTTAGCAGACTGAGGATTATTTAGCAAATGTTATCCAATCACAGAATCACATCTAATGTTGGACACTGTGCTTCGAGTTGTGCAAGCACGAGCTAACTCAGCATGGTCTGTACTTGCCTGTTGTGAACAGCAGTTGGGACATGCTATTTGATATGATCTGCCAGTCTTTAGGATGTACAGCCTACATACCTAGCATCACACTGGTACTGAGATTCATATACCACATTATTCATTTGTGTGATAGGCAGAACGTCCTTTTGGCTTGATGGCAGCATCCTGTTAGTGGTGAATACCACTTGCTATTGCATAGTAGCAGCGTGAAACAGCTAGCTTCATCTGTTGCTCAAATTTTTGAGATACCTTGCCTTTCCAGGGTAAACTGAGGTAGACTTGACATTTTTAAGGGCCGAAAATGACAGCCTTAGGCCCATTCATGAGTTTGCGTGATATACAAAGCAAAATGATCTAATCAGGGTAGCCATTCTCCTGCAGGGTGCCTTTTATGTGCCCTATTTCAGCATCAAGCTTGCATGGTGAGCAAATGGTTTGGGCCCTATTTACGAGGTTGCCAATAAGACCAATCTTATAGCATGTGGAACTGTAAGAATCCCAATGTGTTTATTGACCAGTGAAGGTAGGCTTGAGGTAGACCGTGGTAGAGAAACCCCTGGCAAATTTCTCAATTAGTACGTCAAGGAAGGGGAATTCATTTGAAAGGTGAATTTGAGCACAGAATGGAGCTCATTAAGACATGTAAGGAAATTATGGCATACAGCTGTGGATTTAAATATAGCGAACGTATCATCTATATATTGGAATTATGCGAACCGTAGGAGGATAGATGTCATTCCATTGAAGACACATTTCTCATGGAACCCAACAAAGATGTTTGCGAGAGCAGGATCTAGAGGGGATCTCATGGCAACACCATCTATTTGGGCACATATTGTGTCATTAAAGCTGAACTCAACTGCCCATGTTGCCGAGTTCATAAGTTCAATGAATGCTGATTCATGCAATAGTGACTGGTTTATATCACCATGATATGGTGCTGCAGCTCAAATATCAATAGCTTCCGTAAGTGGAACATTGGTGAATAGGCTAGCAATGTCAAATGAGCACATGGACACAACATTGCTATCATTATGCAAGTCCTGTATGGCCTTTGCAAATCTTAAGGAATCCTTCACCATGTTATGTGGAAAACTTGCTCAAAATAATTCACCCAAGCATTTTGCCAATTCATGTTGTGCGGGAACAGTCATAGATAAGGTAGGCTGTAAAAGAACATTACTTCTCATACAGTATAAATTGTTGTTTTCCCCTTATATTGGTAATATAGCGAAGTGCCCTGATGAGTGCAAGATGAAAAGTTTCAACATGTCTCTTTTTTCAGCAATAGTCAAGTTTTGTACTACAAAACAACTATACTTAGAATTGATATGTCACTAGGACCAGATGGGATGTAGAATGTTTTCATGACAGTTTCCTGGAGCAATATGTTGTGGAACCAACTAGGGATAAGGCTATTTTAGATCTAGTATTGTGCAACGAGGCAGGATTAATCAGTAAACTCGTAGTAAAAGATCCATTGGGAACTAGTGATCATAATACAATTGAATTGTTAAGTTTGAAAGCAACACACTTAATTCACAAACAAGAATCTTAAACTTAAACAAAACCAATTACATAGGTATCAAGCAAGAATTGGTTAAGGTTGATCAAGTAAATACATTAAAAGGTATGGCAGTAAACATTTAAAGAAACAAATCAAAGTGTTCAATAAAAATACATTTCATTGAAAAACAAAAACACAGCAAAAAAGATACATTCGTGGCTTACTCAGGAAGTTAAGGATAGTATTAGATTAAAAGTAAACGTGTATAATGTTGCAAAGAATAGAAGTAAATATGGGGATTCGGAGTGTCTTAGAAGACAGCAAAGGACCACCAAAAAGTTGATAAAAAGGGAAAAAATAGAATACGAGAGTAAATTTGCCAGGAATATAAAGTAGTTTTTAGAAGTATATAAAAAGGAAGAGAGTAGCTAAAGTAAATGTTGATCCCTTAGAAGCAGAGACAGAAGAATTATTATGGGGAATGAACAAACAGCAGAGACATTGAATAAATATTTTGTGTTTGTCTTCACAGTAGATAACACAAATTACATACCAAAAATAGAGGGTAACCTAGGTGCTAAAAAGAGTGAGGAAATTAAGGGTAATTAATATCAGCAAAGAAAAAGCACTGGGGAAACTTAAGAGAGTAAAATCCCCAGGAGCTGATGCCCTACATCCTAGGGTTCTAAAAGAGATAGCTGAAGAGATAGTGGATGTGCTGGCTATGATTTTTTCAAAATTCCCTAGATTTTGGAATGGTACCAGCAGATTAGAAGTTAGCAAGTATAACATTGCTATTCAAGAAAGGAAGGAGAAAGAAAACAGAAAACAACAGGCTAGTTAGCCTGACATCAGTCATCAGGAAAGTGTTGGAATCGTTTATTGGGGTAGGCAGGGATGTGGGGGTTGAGCGGCCTACTCCTGCTCCTAATTCGTATGTTGTATGATGGCGGGAATGGTTTCCCACCAAAGGCCGTTATTAGAAGGATTCAAATTACCAACTGACTGGAATTGCGTCCCCACTCACAACCCGGTCATCCACCCCACCAGGGGAGTACATGCCGGTACTGGGATGGATGGCTGGAGCAGTGAATGCCCTGAGCAGTGGACAACTAGAGCAACTCTTTCAGGTTACAACCAATTAAACTAAATTAACAAAATCAGGGACAAGGCAAAAGGCAGCCCCTTAAAGAGAAACTGCAAAAACAAAAGACAAAATTCAAAGGAAACTTACAAACATTAAACCAAAATGTGATTAAAGGGGGTCAATAAAACACCCCAGCCTCCACGGTGCCCACCAGGGCATGGAAGGCCTCGACGGTGGCGGTGGACACCACATGCTCCTTCCCCAGCGACACCCGGCCATGAACGTAGCCGCGGAAGAGGGGCAGACAGGGTCGGACAACACCCTCAATCGCCCGCTTCCTGGACCTGTTAATGGTCAACTTAACTAGGCCCAGGAGCAGGTTCACAAGGAGGTCCTCCTCCCTCCCGGCCCTCCTCCGTACCGGATGCCCGTAGATCAGCAGCATGGAGCAGAAGTACAAACAAAACATCAATAAAAGGTTTTTTAAGTAACTAAAAGGGGGTGCAGCCTAATCAACCTACATATGTATGGTTCACAGATTCCACAAGGCCGCAATAAATGCAAGCATCTTGGGAGTCCATGTACCGACACATCCTACGATTGTGTGGGACTGCTGTGTGCAACACCCTCCACGCCAGGTTCCCAATGGAAAGGGGAAGGACTCCCATGTAGAGGGCCCCCCACTGGGGGGACGGCAACAATGCACACCAGGGCGTGTCCAAGTTGCGGGCAAGGGTAAGGAAGTGAAGGGTGTGCAGTAGCAGCCCATACAGGAAACCCCTCCGTGCAGTGCTAAATGACATGGAGGGCATTTCCGGGAGGTGACTCAGGTTGCAGGGCACCGGCTCCAGAGGGAGGGTTCGAGATTTGGGGTCAATGTGGAATTCCGTCCAAACAGGGGTACGCTCAGATGGAAGACCACCTATGTCGCCTGCGTCACCTCGATACCCAGAATGATGTCCGGGCTGAGCACAACAGTCCTAAAGTCTTGGATGGCATTGGCTGTGAGCCAGACATCCACCAACGTGCAACGTGCCAACTCCTGTGGAAGCATCCAGCCCACTCCTCCGCCACCCAGCACGTCCCGGAACAAAAACAGAATTACCTGGAAAAACTCAGCAGGTCTGGCAGCATTGGCGGAGAAGAAAAGAGTTGACGTTTCGAGTCCTCATGACCCTTCGACAGAACTTGAGTTCGAGTCCAAGAAAGAGTTGAAATATAAACTGGTTTAAGGTGTGTGTGTGGGGGGCGGAGAGATAGAGAGAGAGAGGTGGGGGGTGTGGTTTTGTGGACAAACAAGCAGTGATAGAAGCAGATCATCAAAAGATGTCAACGACAATAGTACAATAGAACACATAGGTGTTAAAGTTAAAGTTGGTGATATTATCTAAACAAATGTGCTAATTAAGAATGCATGGTAGGGCACTCAAGGTATAGCTCTAGTGGGGGTGCTTTTTTTTAAATTTTTTTTTATATAATGGAAATAGGTGGGAAAAGGAAAATCTTTATAATTTATTGGAAAAAAAAAGGAAGGGGGAATCAGAAAGGGGGTGGGGATGGGGGAGGGAGCTCACGACCTAAAGTTGTTGAATTCAATATTCAGTCCGGAAGGCTGTAAGGTGCCTAGTCGGAAGATGAGGTGTTGTTCCTCCAGTTTGTGTTGGGCTTCACTGGAACAATGCAGCAAGCCAAGGACAGACATGTGGGCAAGAGAGCAGGGTGGAGTGTTAAAATGGCAAGCGACAGGGAGGTTTGGGTCATTCTTGCGGACAGACCGCAGGTGTTCTGCAAAGCGGTCGCCCAGTTTACGTTTGGTCTCTCCAATGTAGAGGAGACCACATTGGGAGCAACGAATGCAGTAGACTAAGTTGGGGGAAATGCAAGTGAAATGCTGCTTCACTTGAAAGGAGTGTTTGGGCCCTTGGACGGTGAGGAGAGAGGAAGTGAAGGGGCAGGTGTTACATCTTTTACGTGGGCATGGGTTGGTGCCATAGGAGGGGGTTGAGGAGTAGGGGGTGATGGAGGAGTGGACCAGGGTGTCCCGGAGGGAGCGATCCCTACGGAATGCCGATAAGGGGGGTGAAGGGAAGATGTGTTTGGTGGTGGCATCATGCTGGAGTTGGCGGAAATGGCGGAGGATGATCCTTTGAATGCGGAGGCTGGTGGGGTGATAAGTGAGGACAAGGGGGACCCTATCATGTTTCTGGGAGGGAGGAGAAGGCGTGAGGGCGGATGCGCGGGAGATGGGCCAGACACGGTTGAGGGCCCTGTCAACGACCATGGGTGGAAAACCTCGGTTAAGGAAGAAGGAGGACATGTCAGAGGAACAGTTTTTGAAGGTAGCATCATCGGAACAGATGCGACGGAGGCGAAGGAACTGGGAGAATGGAATGGAGTCCTTACAGGAAGCGGGGTGTGAGGAGCTGTAGTTGAGGTAGCTGTGGGAGTTGGTGGGTTTGTAATGGATATTGGTGGACAGTCTATCACCAGAGATTGAGACAGAGAGGTCAAGGAAGGGAAGGGAAGTGTCAGAGATTGACCACGTGAAAATGATGGAGGGGTGGAGATTGGAAGCAAAATTAATAAATTTTTCCAAGTCCCGACGAGAGCATGAAGCGGCACCGAAGTAATCATCGATGTACCGGAGAAAAAGTTGTGGTAGGGGGCCGGAGTAGGACTGCAACAAGGAATGTTCCACACACCCCATAAAGAGACAGGCATAGCTGGGGCCCATGCTGGCATCCCTGATCCTGGTCACCCCAGCTGCCACAGCCCTCCTCTCTGCCAGCCACCAAAAGTGGCAGAGGTACAGACTCCTGAGCAGCAGTTCTCTGACGATAGCCGCTACTCCTGACGGGGTAGAGCTGCATCGCAAGGTGACCATGTTCCAGTCTTTGATCAGGTCCTGGTAAAAGATGGGCAACGCCTGCAAGGAGCCACAAAGGCCCCTCAGGTCAATAAACAGGAGCTGTATGTCATAATTCAGGCTGTGCACCTGGCAGAAGAAATACGTTGCCAGGGCACACCATCTCAGTGGGGGCTCAACATAAAGGTATCACTGCAGAACCTGAAGGTGGAAAGTCATCACCTGGGTGTGTAGGCACCCCAGGGCCTGACTGCCCTCCCTAAGCGGGAGACTCAGAACCTCAGCAGTGACCCAGTGCAGCCTTTTTACCCCAGAAGAAATCGATAAGATTCTCTGGATTTTTGTGACAAAGTCTGGGGAAGGGGTCAAAGTGACCAGCCGGTACAACAACATGACCGAGGTTGGGGGTCGTGGGGAAAGAGTCCGGGAAGCAGTGCAAGGACCATGGGACAGCAGGGGACCCTGATATGAGTGGCCAGGAGACAGCAGGGGACTCTGGGCGGGAGAGGGGTTCAGAGGGAGGCGTTGGTGGTATCAGTTGCGGAATCCTGGGTGCCAAACTGAGGATAGTGTTAGAGTTAAAGGGGGCAGTGGGATGTGGTAGGGTGACGGTCCGCCGGTGGCAGTAAAAGGGCCGGTTAGGGTTGCAGGAGGAGACTCGGAGGTGGTCATGCATCCTAGGGTTGCGCAGGATGAGGGTGGGGGTGGGCATGAGGATTGTAGCTCGGATGGGCTCGTTGGGGAGGGAGGGCATGTGAACAGTGACTGTGATGGGCTGCAGGATTATGGGTGACGATTGGGAGGGTAAAGGATAAAGGTTACACCGGGATAGGGCGTTGGCAGTGGTGATGGGGGCAGAGAGTGTGGGTTACAGGTGCAGGGTAGAGAGTGTTAGGGCACGTTTGAAATGAAATGCGCACCATCTTGCTGCTGAGGCACTGAGCACTACCTCGATGTCCAGGTCAAGAGATACTGGTTGGGAAGAGGATCATCAGGTGGGTGGAGCTGAAGGTCAGCTCAACTGGTCAACTGAAGTGGAACAATAATTACCCTGACAAGGGAAAGGTGTTTCTATAGACTAGGCAGTGAAGGACAAGGGAACAGGGTGTATGGGAGGCTTCTTGCAAATGGCTCACAAGGGCCCTGGCAAAGAAAGATGCCATCATGTGCAGGCATGATTCAGGGGAACATATACCCAGCCTGGGTCGGCCCCTTGAATTGAGGGAGTATGGGTTGCACAGGCGTTGCCGTGAACAGAATCAATAAAAATGCAGCAGACCACCATTAAGTGCACTATACATATATTTACAAGTGTGCAAGAACTATTTACAATGCTTGTACACCCATGTTACCAGAGTGAACCTAGAACTTCTTAATTTTCCTTACCCTACCACTACTTTGAGGTGCTTCCCCAATGTGTGCAGCAGAGGTGGAGGTAACCCTTTTCCCTTGTCTCTGATGTCTTTGGCGGGTGTCCTCTGGAGGCCCGAAGCCTGGAGGGCCCTAGCTTTCTTTGGGTCTCCCACTTTGGGGCAGGTGCACTCTCAGTGGTCCCAGAAACTGATGGGGTTACTGCCAAGAGGATTTGAAATGTCGGGACACCCTTGGAGAGTCCTAGTGGAGGCCCCAGGGTTGTCCGCCTGAAGCTCTTCCTCCCATTGGATGCCCAAGGGTCCCTTCCTGACTCCTTGAGGGAAAGGGGCACCTGGGGGTGGCTGAGGTGCACCATCCCCTCTTGTATAGTGGCTGCAAAAGCTTGCCCATGGTTACAGCAATGGAGTGCAGGCCTGTGCCTTCAGGGCAGAAACTGGATGTTCTGCTCAGGTCTTTTGAGGTTCTCCATGGCGTCCGCCGTCCTCCCCTTGGAGACCTCGATGCGCACACATTTCGGTGTTGCTACATCAGAGAGCAGGCAGATGGACTCCTCCACCTCACTCTGTTGAAGGCCTCTGGCACCTCTGCCTGATGTTCCCCCGCCTCTCACTACGTCTCTTGGACCGCACCCAGAGGATCGTCAGCAACTCGGATTTAGCAGAAGCCTCTTCTCCAGCAGCCCTCCGTGTGCCGGGGTCCTTGGCTGTCCCTGCCTCCTCCTGCTGTGGACACATGTCCATGCAGTGACTACCAGAGTGTGAGATCCAGCCTAAACTAGATCTATGACCCACCGAGTTGTGTGTATCTGGGCTGCCAGAAGGTGCGTGTCACTGCTGCGATGGCTGTACAGGTGAGAATATATCATCATCATCATCCTCCTTGGTCCCCTGCAGGCTGAGGTTAAGTTCAGGATTAGGGTCATGCCTCACCCTCTTCCTGCTGGCACCTGTAATGGAAAGCAGAGAGAATGAGTGACTGCATGGACTTCCTCCTCCGCTGCACCGAGCATCATCATCAGGATTCTTTGTGCAGAGATAAAACATGCTTACTCACTGGAAATCTGGGAGAGGCTGATCTCGCCATTGCCACAGAAATAGTCACAGTCTTCCTCTGCCAGCTCAGCAGCCTGCTCTTCATACTGTGTGAGGGGGTGCAGATTGGGCATGCCTCCTCCTGTCTTCTCCCTCTTGTGCCTGTTGTGCACTGACTTCTCCTGTGTAAAGATAGAAGATAGTTTGTGTACACATGTAATGCAGCTGTCAATCTCCGCCACCAACCCAACTGTGTGCCATATGAATGATGCACTGTTGCTACTCCTAAAGGGTACTTCAACAGCACCCTCCAGACCCATGATCTTCAGCAGCTAGAAGGACAAGGACAGCAGAGGAATGGCATCAAGAGCAGCCTCTGCAGTTGCTGTCCATGCCAACCCCCCCCCTGAAAAAATGTATACCTTCAGTGTGGCTGGGCCAGCAACCTGCAGTCACTTCCCTTCCAACAGACTACATGGGCTGCAGTGGGGCTATGAGGCAGCACTCCAGCACCTTGCAAAGGGCTTTTATGCATTGGCAGCACAGATTGTGGCCTTGCCCTTGAGGCCCATGTCCCAGTTCCCATTCAGTGAGGGGAATATGGGGAATAGAGAGTTCATTTACCATGGTGATGCAGATAAGGTCATTCATTCTTTTCCCACATGACAGCGCAGTCCAGCTCTGCGTAGAGGTGGCATTCACCACCCTGGTGATTTCCTCCCATGCTGGTGCAGTGAGATGGGTGGGCCTCCTCCTCCCATCCCTCAGCAAAAGAATGTCCCTCCTGTCCTGCACCGTGTTCAGAAGTGTGTCCAGCAAAGAATTGTTGAACCTTGGGGCTGTTCAAAGGGCCTGGTGATACAATGAGAATTTGCATTCAAAGGGAAAGGCTGGGTATAGCACAAAGGAGTTTGTGTGTACAGGGCAGAGGCATGTAATATCGAAGCAGCTGTAAGCCTACAACTGCCTGCAAAGGAACCAAATTGAAAGGAATCCATTTTGAATTCGTAAGGTGAAAATGCTTTGCCTGGTTATTGTTGCCTTAGTGGAGATTAATTTGGGCATTTGTTATGTTATGATAGTAGCAATTTGTAGCCATGTGTATGTGTTTAATTTGTTGTAAATTAATAAATGTTTAATTTAGTTTGGTATAAAAACCTCTTGAGACTTGGCGGTCTTATTCCTGAATTTAGAGCTGCAACTCTAAACATACCAGTTGAAAATATAGGTTATGACAGTTGTTAAAGTTTCCCTCTGGGATCTTAAATAACTCAGCCTTTACCAAACTGCTGTGTCATAACACATGTCCTGCTCCAAACTTCAACACGTGATGAATGAGTAGCTGTCAGGGCACTTTTTAAATATGGCGCCCTGATATGACAGTGGGGTGTGCAACTTCCTGCCTACCCCATCATGCGATTTCCCTGGAAACCCCCAGCTGCATAATTAATCAGCCCAGCATCACGTGATTCAGTGGGTTTACCTACTAGTCCCTCTGACTTCCCAACCCTGCCACGGACTTAGGCCCGGAGCAGAAAATCCTGACCATGGTGTTGCATTATGGTGTTTTTGTGGTGTTGTGTTATATTGCACTGTGTTATATTGCATTTTGCATTCTGTTGTATTTTCTTGCATTTAGTTATATTGTGTTATATTGTATTTTGTTGTGTACCTTTGTGTTTTATTGTGTTTAGTTATATTGTGTATTGTGTTGACTTATAACACAATACAATGCAATACAATATTACAGAACATAACACAATATAACAGAACTTACAATAACACAACATAACTCGCATACACTCACACGCATGCACACACACACTCATGCACACACCCACACATGCCGCATCCGCACGCATCCAGACACACATACATGCATACGCACATAAACACACACCCACGCGCATAAGCACCTATACCCACAAAAAGTACACATGCATGCAACTATGAATATACCCAAACCCACACAACTAAAATGGCTGCTTAAAGAACACAGGGACATACTAGAGAAACCTTAGGCACAGCCTCCGAGCCTTGTAAATTTTCAGCCTGACACCTGCTGTTCTATCAGCCATATTCCCACAACTTCCTGAGCCAATTCCTAGCTCCCCACTGACTGTGGAATGTGCTGCTTTCTTCCATCCCTACCCTCATTGACAACCATGACAATGACCTCGGCTGTAGAAAAATAGGAGTGTTATTTCATTACCAATGGGATTCATTGCTCGTTTTTCATGTACATTTTATGAAGATGAAATTCACATAAATACAAAAACAATAGAAGCGAGTATCTGAAAGAAACAAACCAATGTAAATCCTTTTATTATGCTGCAGACTCTGTAGTGAGTAAATGGTTTTGATATAATCTCACCTCATGTTACACTGGTCACCTCACACCAGTCTGTAGCAATGGGGTCCCAGGTTTATGTTAATCAAAAGTAATGGGGTATAAACAGAAAATGTATTCAGCAGGTCAGGCAACACCTCTGGAGAGAGAAACAGAGTTAATTTTTTTTAGTGATCTTTCATCAGAACTGGTAAAGGAGAGTGATGTAGCGCCATAGTGTTTTGTAACATAAAAGGTCATATATGTAAATGCAAGTTGTTGTTGTCTTATTTCCTGGCTACTCCCCATATCCATGCAGTATTTTTGCTGTCAAACATTTATCCAATTTCCTCTAGATAGCTACTATTGAATCTGTATCCATCAGCCTATCAACCAGTGCATTCTAATCCTAACTGCTCCGTGTTTGAAAATGCCTTTCCTCATGTCTCCTCAGGTCCTTTTGCCAATCACCTTAAATCTGTGCCCTCTGCCTATCAACCCTTCAGCCATTGAAAATGCTTTCTTTTTATTTACTCCATCTAAGCTCTTCATCATTTTAAACATCTCTATCAAATCTCCTCTTAGCCTTTTCTGCTTTAAGGAGAACACGCCAGCTTCTCCCGTTTATACATATGGATGTAATCCCTCATCCCTGTAAATTCCTTTTGTACATTTTCCAAAACCTTCCTATTTTTCCTCTTTTTATAAAGCCCAGGATCCCATAGGCTTTATAAACTGCCTTGTTAACCAGTCCTGTCACCTTCAAAGATTTATTCATAAAGACCCTCCAGGCCTCTCTCTTCTTGAACCCCCTTTAAAATTGTATAATTTGATACTTATTGTTTCTCCTCATTCTGCCTACCAAAATGTATCCCTTCACACTTTTCAGCGTTGAATTTTGTGCCTATCCATTACACCAGCCTATCTATGTCCTCTTGAAGTCTATTATTATCTTCTTCATTGTTTACTATACTTCCAAGTTTCACATCATCAGCAAATTTCAAAATTGTACCCGCGTCCCCAAGTCCAAATTATTAATGTATATCAAACACAACAATGGTCATTGTACATTGTACTGAACTATAGGGAACTTTACTGTAAAACTCAGCCTGAATTTTCACACAGACTGAGATGCCTGTGAAAATGGTGGATATAAAGTGTTAACATCAGAAGCACCTATTGCTGATGTAACTATGATGTAGTGACAAATGACTAAATAACAGCGATCTGGAGCGAGGAGAAATTCCAACCTCGTACAGTTTCTAAAATGTATGTAGAGGTGTAAATAAATGATAATGGTTTAACAAGCTAATGGTTTTAACCAACTACAGTAGACAAACCCCGAAGACCCCCCTACACATGACAAAACAGTGGAGACTGGGTTCGGGGGCAGGAATTCCGGACTTGGGCAGAGAGCCATGAAAACGCCGGCAGAGGCCCGAATCCATAAGCCCAGACCCGAACCCGGCCTCCATCATTTTCACAGGGATGGGGTTAAGAACAGTGAAAAGGGGGCAGATTCTAATTTGCACATCGTGGTTCATGGTGGCAGCTGTCCATATTATTCAGAGCTGCTTCCACTCATATGTGATTATGCTGAGGTAGGTGTCTGAAACTTAGTGTCCAGACTAGACCAGGTAAGAGCAGGTCTGAACCTTGTGGATTCATTTGGATAACCAGGGTATTCTTGTGGAGAGGTAAGGCACTCCTTTGGAATGATCCCGAGACACTTATGGGAGAGGTAAGTCACCCTTTTGGAGAGGAAAAGTTACCCTTTGGGAGAGGTCAGGTGCCCTTTGGAGCTGTTAAAATTAGACATGATTGTGCACAAAAAGTGCATGAACTCATTGGATATGCCAAGTTGTCAAAAAACTGTCAAAGCTGTCAAATAACTGTCAAAACTCATTGAAACTATCAAAGCTGTCAAGGGATTTAACTCTGCTGAGATTTAAATTTTAAAAAATATGTGGAGTTTAACAAAGTCAGTTCTCGTTATTTTATTCTATTAATGTAAGCCTGAGGGTTGTCATTTTAGGATTTGTGCTACATAACTGATTTTTACAACCTAACATTATCCCAATAGAATGCTTGTTTAGTGAACAGTTTGATTGAAAGTTCCAAATGGCTATAGAATAGAAATGTTTGTTTTCATAAGAGATTAGGTGAAGGAATTTCAATGTATTGAATTGTGTTTTTTATCAGTGTTTTTTTAAGTAGTAATGCCATCAACAGACGTGTTATTTTATGTCAGCATGTCTCCTGAAGTTGCCCATGGTGGATACAAGTGAGTTAGCATAGAGGGGCTAAGAGGAAAGGGTGGTGGGTGGGATACATGGGTTGGCATGACGTGAGGGGTGAGGGCTGGAGGGATGTTTTTTGTTTTATTCATTTTTCAAATAACTTCAGCAAAGTACTGGTCCATAGCTGCAGGTCTTCTGGCCAGTCTGCCTTGGCACACGACAGTCCCTGCGTTCATTCTGGGGGCAGCAGATCTGACTTCTAATGCAGCTATCCACCCACCACCCCCAACACCCTCAATGGAATGACAATCCCAATTTCCAAGCTTCTTTTTCCCATGTCGGGTTTGCAGGGCTGGGAAATGCTCCGACTCTGAGCTCCTAACACAGGAGTGAATATCCAGGTCCCCCCTTTTGGTCCAAAAACAGCCATTCACCATAACTCTGCTTCCATCCTTTAGCCAATTTTGTATCAATGATGTTACTTTCCCTATTCTCCCATGGGCTTCAATTCTGTTAACAAATCAAATTTGTGCTACACCATCAATGCCTTTTGAAAGTCTAAATAATCAACATCAACTGCGTAGCCCATATCCACCCTCACTGTTACCTTATCGAAATGATCTAATCAAGTTAGCCTTTGGCAAATCCATGCTGCTCTCCTTTACTGGTCCATGCTTGTTAATTTTCTTCTGGATTATTGCTGATGTTAAACTGACTAACCT
This sequence comes from Isurus oxyrinchus, assembly GCA_026770705.1. Classification (NCBI taxonomy): domain Eukaryota; kingdom Metazoa; phylum Chordata; class Chondrichthyes; order Lamniformes; family Lamnidae; genus Isurus; species Isurus oxyrinchus. Next base: position 82,475,016 of record JANJGN010000013.1, read on the forward strand.
CCAGTTACCAGGTTTATCTTTCTCCTCTTTTTTGAACAAGGGTGCAACCATTGTAATCTCCTGTCCTTTGGCACCATCCCTGTGTCTGAGGAGGATTGGAAGATTATGGTCTGCCCGTCTGCAATTTCTACGCTTACCCCCTTCAGCAGCCAAGGATGCATCCCATCTCAGCCAGGTGACTTATTCACATTAAGTCCCAGCAACATTTCTAGTACCTGCTCTCTACCTATTTTTATCTCATCCAGTGTCCCAGCAACCTCCTGCTTAACATTACTTTGGCAACGCCCTCTTCCTTGAGAAAAGCTGATGCAAAATACTCATTTTGTACCTCAGCCATGTCTTCTCCTTCCATCTCTAGTTCTCCATTTTGGTCTCTAATCAACCACACTGGCAACCCTTTTAGTATTATTATGCCTTTTGAAGTCCTCTAGTTTTCCTTTTATGTTAGCTGTCAATCTATTTTTGTACTGTCCCTCTGCCCTTCTTTCTTATCCCTCTTATTTCCTTTTCCCTTGTCTTCTGTACATTGTTGTGGAGTTTGCTTCTCAGGCAGATGGGAAGTTCCATCACCAACAGTCCAGATCTGTCACTGTGGGCTGGATTTTCATGGAGCCAGACAGACTCCTTGGAAGTTCAAGGATTCCCGATTCCATCCCCAGCGTTTCCAATTTTCCACAATGTGAATTATGGGTGCAGGCTGCTGTGGGTCATGAACCTGCACCCTGCACTCCTTGATGCAGCTGGTTCCATAGCGGGGAGGGGCATGCCCTAATCCTTCACAGTTTTCATGTATTTGGGCCAACTTTTAAAGGGCTAGTGGTTCACGGTCCCGTTCATGAAGCTATTAATGTATATAATATTATTGGAAAATATTTTTCTTTTAAAATAGATGTTTAGTTTATGGGTGTGGCTTAATTGGATTAAAGCCAGCCAGTCTGGGTACTTTGATGTGTACTAGTTTTGAGATGTAAAAGAGGTAGAGTGCATTTGCATTTTTTGAATAGAGCATTCAAGAAGTGGGGTGCTACCCCAGCTACCAGAGACCAAGCAATATGTTTATATTACTAATAAAATTGGTACTATGAAAGAGGTCTTATTGTAAAAGGTGGAGTTCAAAGAGGCTGGTGATACATGGCCAGAATTTTCGGCTCTCCAAGGTGTAAAATGACGAGGGGCGACATTGGGCATGCATCCCGACATGACCGCACGTCATTTAGATTTTCAGTTTGGCGGGCACACAGCCAAACTGTCAAAGGCCTATTAAGGCCACTTAAATATCAGTTAAAGTTATTAACTGAGCTGCCCGTCCAACCTTAAGGTTGGCGGGCAGGCGAAGAGCCCAGGCGGCCTTTGCGTTTTTCATGGAACCTTATCCACAGGTGGGATGGGGTTTCATGAAGGGTTTATGAGTTAAATAAATGTTTTCATTAATGTTCTTTGACATGTCCTAGCTCATGTAACACTGTCGCATGAGAGGACATGTCTTGAAATATTTTCTTCTCTTTATTTAATTTTTTAGGCCTTAAACTAATCTCCCTGTGGCACCTCTGTGCCTCACGAAGATTTCTGTGCTCTTTCGCATGCATGTGCAAAAAAGCGCAGGCCCCGACTCATGGAATCCCCCGCCATCACCACCCCCCCCCCCCCCACCCCCCCCCACATCGCCTGCACAGGGAGTGCACAGCGCCTCCAGTCGCATGTCATGCTGGGCGGGCCTTAATTGGCCCGCCCACATAAAATGGCAGCATGGACCCGATCGGGGGCGCCGATCAGGTTCGCACCCACTCCCACCCACCCCTGCACAACCCTTCCCCCAACGGGGGGAAAATTCTCCCCAATGAGAATTTTCATTCAAAGAGCGGTGCTAGGTATAACATCAGCAGTTTTGTGTGTGTGGGGCAGAAGCAATGTGAGATCAAAAGCAGCTATAAGCTTCCAATTGTTTCCACAGGAACCAAAGTGAAAAGCACCTCATTTTGAATTCATAAGGTGAAAATGCTTTGCCTGGTGTCTAGTTAAGTCAATGGGTTACTGTTGCCTTAATGGAGATTAGTTTGGGAATTCGTTAAAAGTTATGATCATAGTAATTTGTAGCCATGTTTATATATTTAATTTGTGTAACTTAATAAAATGTTTAAGTTAGCTTAATGTAAAACCTCTCAAGAACTGGTAGTATGATTCCTGAATTTAGAGTTGCATCTCAAACATAACACTTAAAATAATAGGTTATGACAGTTGTTTAAAGTTTCCCTCTGGGAGTTTTTAAAGAATAACTCAGCTTTACCAAGTGTATCAGTCATAACAGTCCCTCAGAACCACAATCTGGATGAGAGAATCTTTTGGAAGATGAGTTCAAAATGACTTGCCCATGCCTCTCTTATCTGCCCACTCAAGCAACACAGAGGCATCAAAGTGCCACCAAGTTCTCCAGAGCTCTCCACCCCCCACCACCCCCTCCCCCCAGCCCCAGCACAGACTGCAAATTCATGAGCACTTTAGTGGACTGCAGAGCTATTGGACTGCATACGTATAACCTCCTCGCTAAAGCTGGCCATGTAACAGTCACTGCTGGAGGTGCTCACAGCCTCTTGCAATGTCAGCACCCCGGTTTAAACCAGTCTTCCCCATGGTTCAAACTAACAGGGCTGCCATGCAACGCACTAATCTCTGGCCATCCAAGTGGTGGCCAGCATCCTCCAGGAAGCATTAAGAGGCCATCACACTTAACCAGGACAGGCTCATGGTACACCTGTGCTAGCCATGTGTCTCTTTCTTTCATCCTGCAGGAGGAGTACATCAGGATCGTGGAGCCTGGCGAACTAGCTGTATACCTGATGGCCTACAGAGCACGAAGATGATGGAGGAGAGAGTGACTGAGGCTCCTGGCTGCGCAGAGGCAGGAGCAGCAACCTCAGGAAGAAGGAGTGGCTGGGGCTCCCATACATGCTGCCCAAAAGCCACAGGGTCTATGGACGCCACCATTCATTCCTGCAGATGACCGAGAATCAGTGTTGTTGAAGTCTGAGAATGTTCAGGGAACTGGTGACTCACATCTGCCAGTTACTGCAGGATTTGGCACCACAGGGGACATGAAGGGCATCCACTGCCAGTGGCTGTGAAAGTGACTGTGGCGCTCAATTTCTATGCCAGTGGCTTCTTTCAGGGCTCCACAGGTGACTTCTGTGGGATCTCTCAAGCCTCCACCCACAAATGCATCCATGAGGTCACGGATGCCGTCTTTGGAAAGACATTCGACTTTGTGCATTTCACCCAGGACTCAAGCAAAACATTTGGTGAACTATATCAACCGTAAAGGCTTCCATTCGATGAATGTGCAGCTGGTGTGTGACCACCAGAAACCTGCAGGTGTGCGCACAGTTTCCAGGGAGTGTACATGATGCCTTCGTCCTCAGTCGGTCACAGATCCCTGGAGTCTTCCAGGGTCCAGAGAAGCTACAGGGATGGCTCCTCAGGGACAAGGGATACCCACAGAGGACGTGGCTGATGACACCCATGCGACAGCCTCAGACTGCAGCAGAGTGACGCTATAATGAGACTCATGCAGCAGCTAGCAACTGGGTGGAGCAGATCATTGGGATGCTGAAGATGAGGTTCAGGTGCCTGGACCGGTCTGGTGGAGCCCTGCAATACAGTCCGCAGAGAGTGTCTTACATCGTTGTCGTCTGCTATGCCCTTTACAACCTAGCGCTGCAACGGGATGAGGAGGAGATGGAGGAGCTATATGTCTCCTCCGATGAGGAGGACACCATAAGGGATGAGGGTGAGGAGGTCCTCGGAGGTGACGATGATGGGGATGAGGCCCTTGCACTGGCCAGACGAGGCAGGTGTGCTTGGGAGGCCCTCATAGCTGTAGGCTGATGACGACATGCAGTGAGGTGTCCCCACGGAACCTCACGTTGCAGTTGTGAACATTTGACTCCAGTCTGGCTTATGGCAGCACCAATACCCTCTGTGAGAATGCTCCTGTCATGGACAGGTGGTGGAGGCCCTAATAGTTGCTCGATTGCAGGAGGATGATGATGACATACAGTGAGGACACTCCATAGATCTTCACATAGACTCTGAGAATGTCTGACTCCTGTCTGGCCAAGGGCAGCTCACTTGTGCTCTGTAATCGGGATCATATCATAGAGATGCAGCAGTGAAACTATAGAAACATCTGATAATTTGTCCGCCTTCAGCAAATGAGCCCTTCAGGAACTGGAGCACAGCATCACTGGTCACAGATGCAGAAAAGATGGGGGTCAGCCCCACCTTAAAGGTGCTGAGAGCACACAGAGAGAATGATGGAATTCTGTGACCTGCCCACTACAATCTGGCAGCAATGACCAGCACCGTCGAGTTGCAGGTATCAGTGATGTGTCCAGTGAGTGTGATGCTGGGCCATCACTTTGATCTGAAGGCTGCACAGAGCAAAGGGAAGAGGCCCTGGACTGAGACACCTGCCTTTATCTTGTACAGAAAGATTTCACATCCGAGTGATAAGAACATTACTCATCAGAACAAGGAGCCACAGGGAGGGAGACATTCCTGGGAGTTAACTGAGAGAGAGAGAGAGAGAGAGAGAGAAAAAAAAAAGAGAAACTGCTGCTGCAGGACAGGGAGGCCAGGAGGGAAAAGACTGTTGATTCAACATCCTAGGTGGGTGTCTGGACTTTTATTCGGTGGGGGCTAAAGAGAACTGTGTGTTTTGTAGGGGGAGGGCAGAAAACTCATTAACTCATTGAAGAGACTTAGGGGAGAAAGGGTGTGTGTGTGTGCTGTTTAAAATCTTGCCACCAGCCCCCCCACCCCCACCCCACCCCTCTACACTTCAGCCAAGTCTGAGCCCAGGTAGCTGGTGCAGCTTGGTGAAGACATCATCCTCCCCCTACCTAAAAATCATCAAAGCCCCCACCCACGCTCCAATCCACTGAGCGACACCCACCTATACCTTACCCTTTCCCTCCTGTGTCTCCCTGCCCTTTACTCCTCTCCCTCCTCTCCCCTCTGTTTTTAGTCATCCTGGAGGGGGTGATTGTACCATCTTTCTCCCCCTCTCCCTGGGGAGGGATACTGTTATCTATATTTCTCGGGGTGGGTGTGGCTCAGCCTCTATGGCTGCGACACAGATGCCTGCAGCCGGGCTTTCCCAGACACATGTGGAGGCGGTGCTGACACCGGTGGCGGGTCCCCTAAGAAAACCTGTGCGGCCCCTGCTGCTCCCGCGGCCCCATCATCTTTCTGCCTCCTCACGAGGGCCCTGGGGGTGAAGAGCTACGCTCACCCCAAGATGACCATTGAGGCCTGCGTCAGGATTGTGGCTGGAGTCGTCGGCCCCTCAGCCATAGTTGCCACCTCGAAAATGTATGGCAAAGCCGTCTTTTTTCTGAGCACCGAGCAGGCGGTGCACCTGAGCCCTGGAAAAGGTGCTCACTGTGGGCGGCACCTTTCTGGACCCTTTGGAGGCCACCGCCCAGACGATCATCATTTCAAACGTCCCGCCCTTTGTCCCCAGTGAGCTCCTTCTGCCCCACCTCCATCAACTGGGGGAGGTTAGGTCAGGGGTTGCGCCGATCTCGCTCGGCTTCAAGGACGTGGCTCTCTGCCATGTCTACTCCTTCCGGTACAAGGTTTTCATCTGCCTGGCCCAGGAGGAGTGCGTGGAGGGGGCCTTTGACCTAGAATTCGAGGAGGCCACCTACAGAGTATTTTGGACTGAGGATGGCGTGCGCTGCCATGCCTGCAAGGAGGTGGGGCATGTGAGGAAGAACTGTTCCGCCTCCAAGGCCGCCAGCAACATCCACACGGCTGCAGCTGGTACCGCGGCTCCTCCCCCAGCCATCATTCCATCTTCCTCCCCGCAAAGGGGGGTGCCGCTGGCAGCCACCGCCATCTCGGCTGCCGGTGAGGCGAGGGGAGAGCTCCCACACCGTAAGAAGGTGCGGAGGAAGACCCACCACCTGGGGGTGGCCCTCGAGACTCCCCAAGACCCCCAAAATCACCAGGCCCCTGATGACACTGGCTCGGGAGAAATGAAAACACCTGGCCCCGGTGTCATGCCCGTGTGCGCCTCAACACAATGTGCCGGGCCCAGCGTTATCCCCACATGGGCTATCGGGTCCAGTGGGGGTGAGGCGCACGACCTCAAGCCTGTTGGCTCATTAAAAAGGGTGGATTTACCCAAACCCTAAGGGTGGAGCGCCCGGGAGGGCTGGACAAGGCAGAGGGTGCCTCTGAGATGGAGGTCTCCCCAACCCCCAGCCTACCCCGGAAGAGATGTCACCCTCGATAGGGGAGGACATTCCAACCTGTGAGGTTGGATGTGTCCCCTCCCCCGGTGAAGAGATGGTATCGTCTCCACCCCATAAGCCCTCGCTCTGCCCTCTGGGGGGAACCCAAAACCCTGTTATCCCTATTACCTCTGTTCCCTTGCTGCAGTTCCCTGAGAAGGGCCCCTCAGGGGTTGGTGAGGGTACCATCCTTGCAGTGGTGCTCCACCTCGACCCACCTTGTACACCCAAGATATCATCTGGCCTGCCAGGGGGCTGCGACAGTCCATTCATGGCCCCAAGAACTGGGTCATTGGGTGACAGTGGCGAAGAAGGCCTCCCTGCTCCCTCCCAACCTTCACACCAGTCCCCACTGTCTTAGGGCCGGAGCTTTCCCAGACTCGCCAGATGACCTGGTGCCTGGAGGGAAGTGGGGCTCTGAGCTGCTGCCGCCCTTTGGCCCGAATCCCTAAGAGACCAGAGAGGACCCCTCTGGCCTTGATCCTGGGAGTGAGATCGAAGTGGAGGTGGAGGTGGAGTCGACTGGGAGCTCCAAACCAGCCCCCGTACTCAATATGGGGGAGGATTGGATGCTGGAGGCGACGACCTGGAAGAGGATGGAGTTTCGGTGGTGAGCACCAGGGACGACTAAGAGTCATTGTCGGGTGAGGCGGTGGATCCCCTAGTGCTGACTGTCCCCTCATTCCTTTAAGGAAACTCCAGGATTTTCTAGTGAATAATTGCGGTCGCCGAGAGAGAGTTCAGTTGGCCCTGGGCCAGTGGTATTCATTTCCGCTGGTGTTCTGGTCAGCCGCAAGTTCCTAAAGGCTCCTGAGTTGGACAGGGACGCCCGGTGGAAGGTCCATATATTTCTCGCTAGGACTTAGAAAAATCCTCTCCTTTTATTTATTCTGGGTATTGGTAGCACATCCTTCTGACAATGAAGCCTACCATAGCCAGCTTCAACATCCACGACAGCAGGGACGCACAGAGCAGGTTCCAAGATTTCTCAGTCCTCAGGGACGGGAAGTCTGCAGTGTGCTTCCTGCAGGAAACCCAGACCGTTCCGGGAGATGGAGCTCTGTAGCTCCTGGAGTGGTGAGGGGGGGTCTACGTGAGTCACCTAGCCTCCAATTCAGGCGGGGTGGCTATCTTGTAGGCCCCACATTTTCAGCCAGAGATCTTGGGGGTCAAGGAGCCGGTGCTAGGTCAGTTGCTGCACCTTACTGTGCACCTAGGGGGTGCAGCGCTTCACTTTGTGAATGTGTACATTCCCCTGGACGCGCAGCAGCAAGTGAGCTTCTTTGAGGAAGTGTCCACTCATCTGGGCTCCATTGACACAGGCGAGTGCATTGTCCTCAGGGGGGATTTCAACTGCACCCTCGAGGCCCAGGGCCGTCACGGTACCCAGCACCGGTGGCTAGGTATGAGTAAGTTGCAGGACCTGATCGGGTCCTTCGACTCGGTGGATGTCTGGCGAAATCTCCAACCTGATTCCAGCGTTTTCACTTTCGTGTCACCTGGAATTGGAGCGTCCAGACCCAACCGCCTTTACATTTCGAGGGCGTACGGTGTCCTGCACTCCATCGGCTTCTGTGCGGTGGGTGCCATGCATGGGCCACCGTCTGATGTGGGTGGAGATTGCTTTGTTCTGCGCTCAGACGGGGTCCGCATACTGGTACTTTAACAACCTGCTGCTGGAGGACGAGCGGTTCCTCGACTCATTCCGTCATTTCTGGGCCAGCAGGAGAAGGAAGTGGGAAGGCTTCTCCTCCTTGAGGCTATAGTGGGACGTGGACAAGGCTCACGTCCCCATCTTCTGTCAGGAGTATGCAAGGGGGTTGACAAAGAGGCGGAAATCCAGGGTGGAGGAGTTGGAGAAGGAGGTGCTCAACCTGGAGGCATGTCTCTGTCAGCCCGATGCAGACCCAGCTCTGCGGCTGGTGTACGATGAGAAGGAGGGCGCACTGCAGGACTTGTGACTCATCGGGTCATGTGGCGTGTACGTGAGGTTGCGGATCCAGTTCCTCAAGGACCAGGACCGTGGCTCCGCCTTCTACTCACTGGAAAAAAGGCACGGGGTCCGTCAGCAGCTCCTTACGCTGCTGGCCAACGACGGATCCCTTGTCTCAGATCCAGAGGGCATCAGGGCCATTGCCAGAACCTACTACACTGCCCTGTTCTCTCCGGATCCATCCAGCGAGGATGCTCGCAGACTTTTGTGGGAGGACCTGCCGTAGGTTGGCCTAGAGGGTGCCGGAAAGCTTGACTCCCCAATACGTCTGGAGGAGCTGATCAGCGCTCTCAACAGTCTCTCTCGGGGCAAATCCCCGGGGTTGGACAGGTTGACCATCGAGTTCTTCAGGACATTCTGGGACGTCCTGGGGAACGACTACCCAGGGGTCCTGGAAGAGAGTATCGCAACCGGGGAGATGCCCCTTTCGTGGCGCAGGGTGGTCATTGCCCTGCTGCCTAAGAAGCGGAATCTCCGCCTACTTAAAAATTGGCGCCCAGTCTCCCTCCTCAGCACGGATTACAAGATCTTTGCCAAGGCCATGTCTTCTTGCCTTGGCACCATGCTGGACCACGTGATCCACCCTGACCAGTCCTACACCGTCCCAGGCCGTACCATCTATGGCAATATTCATCTGGTCGAGGACATCATCCACTTTTCCCAGAGGGCTGGTCTGTCGAGTGCCCTCCTGTCTCTCGACTAGGAGAAGGAGTTCAACAGGGCAGATCACGAATATTTATTCGGGACTCTGCGAGCATTCAGGTTTAGGACGCATTTCGTTGCCCGGATCCGACTTCTGTATGTTGCCGCAGAATTTCTAGTTAAGGTTAATGGGCTCCTTCGCTTTGGGAGAAGGGTGAGTCAGGGCTGCCCCCTGTCTGGCCAATTGTATTCTATCTGCATGGAGCCTTTCCTGCGCCTCTTGCGGAGGAGGTTGTCTGGATTGGTTCTGCACTGGCTGGGCACCGGGGTAGTCCTTTTCACTTACGCCAATGACATGCTCCTCATGTTCACCGAACTGGCTGAACTGCAGAGGATGCGCGAGTGCCAGGAGGTCTACTCTGCCACATTCTCTGCCAGGATCAACTGGGGCAAGTGTTCTGGACTCCTGGTCTTGGTCAGTGGCAGATGGATCCCCTATCCGAGGAGCTCGGACCTTTCACCTGGAGCAGGACCAGTCTTCTGTTCCTGGGGGTCCACCTCTGCCCTGCTGAGGAATCCTTACCGGCGAACTGGCAGGGGCTGGAGGCCAAAGTCAGCTCTCTCCTACGGCACTGGACAGGACTGCTCCGAGTGCTATCTTACCAGGCTTGAATTCTGGTCATAAACCAGTTGATTGCTGCCATGGTGCAGTCCCGGCTAGTCACTTTGACCCCTTCCCCGGACTTTGTCACAAAAATCCAGAGAATTCTCATCGATTTCCTCTGGGGTAAAAAGGCTGCACTGAGTCACTGATAAGGTTCTGAGTCTCCCGCTTAAGGAGGGCAGTCAGGTGCTGATGTGTTTATGTACCCAGGTGGTGACTTTCCACCTTCAGGCCCTGCAGTGATACCTTTACATCGAGCCCCCACTGAGATGATGAGCCCTGGCAACGTATTTCCTCCGCCAGGTGCATGGTCTGAATTATGACATACAGCTCCTGTTTGTAGAGCTGAGGGGCCTTCGTGGCTCCTTACTGGCATTGCCTGTCTTACCAGGACCTGATCAAAGTCTGGAACATGGTCGCCTCGCGACACAGCTCTGCGCCATCAGGAGTAGCGGCTATCGTCAGAGAGCTGTTGCTCAGGAATCTTCCCCTCCGTCCTTTTCAATGGTGGCAGAGAGGAGGGCTGTGGCAGCTGGAGTGACCAGGATCAGGGACGTGCTGGGTGGCGGAGGAGTGGGCTGGATGCTTCCACAGGAGTTGGCACATCGTGTGTCTGTGGGCTCGCAGCTCTTGCCATTCAAGACCTTAGGACGGTTATGTTCGGCCCCAACATTATACTGGGCCTCGAGGTGGTTCAGGTGTGCGGTGGTCTTCTGTCCAGCACACCACTCTTTGGACAGAATTCCACGTTGGCCCCAAGCCCTGAACCCTCTATTGGGAGCCGGTGCCCTGCAACCTGAGTCATCTTGTGGAAATGCCCTCCATGTCCTTTAGCACGGCGCAGAGGAGTTTCCTGTATGGGCTGCTGCTGCACACCCTTCACTTCCTTGCCCTCACCCGCCGCCCGGACACGCCCTGACATGCCTTGTTGCCATCCATTGGTGGAGGTCCCTAGTGAGGGGTCCTCTACGGAGGTGTCCTCCCACTTTCCATCAGGGACCCAGGGTGGAGGGTGTTGCACGCAGCAGTCCCATACAATCGTAGAATGTCTCGGTTCACGGACTCCCAGGATATCTGCGTCTTTTGTGGTCTTGTGGAGTTCGTGGACCACGCTTGTATAGGGTGTGGTAGGCTGCACTCTCTTTTCAGTTATTTAAGATACCTTTTATAGATGTTTTGTTTACACTTCAGTCCCACACTCCTGATCTATGGTGCGGTAGGGCCCAGGAGGGAGGAGGACCACCTTGTGAACCTGCTCCTGGGCCTGGCCAAGTTCGCCATTTACAAGTCCAGGCAGTGGGCAGTCGGGGTTATCCGACCCGACTGTCTGCCCCTCTTCCGCAGCTACGTTCGCAGCTGGGGGTCCCAGGAGAGGGAACGGTGTCTGCCAGCACTGTCGAGGCTTTCCATGCTCGGTGGGCACCGTGGGGACTGAAGTTTTATCGACCCTCTTAACCACATTTTGGTTTAATGTTTGTAAGTTTTCTTTAAATTTTGTCTTTGTTTTTGCAGTCTCCCTAATTTAGGGGCTGCTTTTACTTTGTCCCTCATTTTGTTAACTTAGTTTATTTGGTTGACTCAAAGGAGCTAATTCTCCTCAACTGTCCTAACTCGGCCGCTATGTCTTGATGCTCCCAGGACATCCACGGCAGAGGTGGATGTGATGACTTTGGTGGGCATCCTCTGGAGGGCCAAGACTTGGAGGGCCCCAGCCTGCTTTCAGGGTCCTGCTGTGTGGCAGTGGCACCCTCCTCGGCCTGTGAAGCTGGAGCTGCTGAGCTCACAAGTAGAGGGGAGTCGGATGGGTCGAACATTCTCGGAGTCACCTGGATGGTTCAGCCCGGCCCCTGCTGATCCTCCTCCCTATTGGTGCCCATGGGCCCCAGGCTGATTCCTTGAGGAGCAGGGGTAGCTGCAGTGAGATCGAGCTGCCCCACACCTGTCTCACGTACACACTGCTGAAGGCCAACTATGGCATCAGCAATGGAGTTGAGCCCAAACAGAGTGCGGGAGCGAAGTCCTGGACCAAGGTCTCCATGGCAGCTGCCATCCTACCAGTGTTGACCTTGGTGCATTGGCATGCCGGTGCTATCACCTCAACCTAAAGGCGGACGGACTCCTCCATCGTGCCTTGCAATCTGGAGAGTTCAGCGAACATCCCTTCCTGATGTTCCCGAGCTTGTCTTTTCAGCTCCAGCAACTGTGACATGACTGAGTCCAAAGGCTCATCATCTGACTCTGACTCAGCAACATTCTGGCCTCCAGCAGTCCTCTGAGTACCAGACACCAAGGAAGTCCCTGCCTCCGCCTGCTGTGGATCAGACAATACGATGTGCTCACCAGATTGTGATCCTGGGGCTCCACTAAAGCTAGGTCCCACCGAGCTGTGTGTCTCTGCGCTGGTGGAGGGTGTGGGTAAGCGCTGTTAGGGATGGTGCTGTTAGGGAGACTTTAGGGAGGGTGCCTCCAGATTCCTCTTCAGGGGTTTCTTCAGGGCTTGATTGGAGGCCCTGGGTCATGGCCACTGTCGGCTGTTTGGCAGATGTGCCTGTGAAAGCAAGGGGAGATAATTAGTGCATGGCAGTGGCCTGTGAAAGAGGACACATCACTCAAAGCATGGTTTTCTAATGGATGTTGCCCTGCTGGATCCTCACTTGGTAGAGCAGCGCTGACTTCACTGTCAACACAAGAATGGTCCAGATCATTGCCGGCCAGCTGGATGGCTCTGTTTTCAAAGTCCATGAAGGACCTTGATTTCAGGCATTCCTCCACTGGTCTGTGACCTCTTCCTCTTGTTGTGTGCCAGCTTGTCCTGCATGAATACAGTTGGAGAAAGTATAAGCAGAATGCCTGCTGGGCCAAATGATAAGTGTGCCTGGCCTGTGTGGGTGGTGAGTGGTCCCATGGACGGAATGAGGACAATGATGGTGAATGTGATAGAGTGAATGGTGATGTCCCTTGAACTGGCAGTGAGTGAGATCCCTGTGGATCTGTGATGGGTTTGTGAGTGTGTGAGTTGAGAGTGATGAGAAGAGTGACTTACCCTGGCGGAATGGAAATCATTCATCCTCTTGCGGCACTGGGTGGCTGTCCTCTTCTGAAAGGCATTGGCACTGACCACTGCTGCCGCTGCTGCCCATCCTGCGGCCAGAGTGGGGGTACAGGACAACCCCACGGGCCTCCATGGCATCCAGCAGCCGCTCGAGGGACCCGTCATTAAACTGGGGGGCTGCGGTCTTCTTGCCTTTGAGGGCCATGCCTCCCGGGCAGCAGTGGTGAGCTGGAAGCAATGAGAACTGTGCTTGCAGCTGACCTTTAAACATGGCACCCAGCATGATGCAACAGCGGGGTGATGGCGGGCGGGCAAATGAGGAGCCTGCCCACCACAGAAACGGCATGTTTCCCGGGAGTGCATAAATAATGAGGTGGTCCTGGGATGATACACTGTCAAAACCCGCCATCGCCATCAGCGGGCAGCATGCCCACTACCGCACTTAGTGCAAGTTTGGGAAAATTCCACCCCATGGAACCATTGCCAATTGCCGTAAAAACCCATCTGATTCATTAATGTCCTTTAGGTAAGGAAATCTGCTGTCCTCACCTGGTCTGGCCTACATGTGACCTTAGATCTACAGCAATGTGGTTGACCCTTAAATGCCCTGTGAACAAGGGCAATTAGGGATGGACAATAAATGCTGGCCTAGCCAGAGACTCCCACATCCCATGAGCAAATCTAAAAACAACTTACAGTAGATCCATACCTGACTGTTCAACATTTCCTTCACTATAAAAACCCAGGAGCTTGTGGAATCAGTGGGAGGACACCTCAATTGTGTATGTGGACAACATAAGCACTGCATCTCAAGTGCCCACCTGCCCTATACATACCAGCTATTGGGGAGGGGTGTTCCAGGTACCTTCCCTTAAACTAGGATTCTATTTTCATTCCCTTTGAGTGTGTAAGTAAATAAATACAAAACAAATTGCAAGTGGGGGTTGGGAACTTGCATTACCCTCTTCAGGGGCCCAGTCCAAAGCTCCCCTCAGTGGGGTCTGAGTCCACCCTCCTAGGGATTGATACATTTCATTACCCTTTGATGTATCAGCCTTCAATATTTATCACTTTCTAAAAAGGGCTAGGGAAGCAGCAAGTCCCAACGTAGGGAATCCCAGTTCTGCTCCTCTATCGTGGCTCACTCTACAAGATTACTCCTAAGGTCAGCTTGATTTCCAAATTAAGGTCAGGATCCCTGCTTGCCCAGCTTTTCTTCAAATCATTCTGCCACACGATGGGCAGTTGACAGAACAGCTGAGGAAAAACAGGCACGTGATGTGAGAGTCAATGATCTCACTAAACCGTGGAGAGGCGATCAAACACTTTGCCTAGTCTAGCTTCTTGCTACCTCTCACCCTGCCTCAGTACAGACCCCCACTTATCTCTCCACCTCTCACTCCACCATTGCTTAGCTCCATCCATGCAAACATCTTTGATGCTTATGACTCCAGAATTCTTAGATGTTCACTGGATCCACTGGAAATCAATGAATGCTGCAAAGGCAAATAAATTCTGCCTTATACATGACCTATTAAACTAAGGCTGTTTCAGAAATGTCCATTTGTGCCGCTGTTATAATTTTAAACTGCTTCCTAAGCATTATCAAAAACTAAATATTATCTTAAAAATGAATGGGTGCCTTACAACCACCACTGCGTCACAGCTGACGCCAAATTTACAATTCCCGTGCCAACCAATTGACAAATTGGTTGATGCAGTTTCCTACAAAACACGTCTACACTTCAAAACTACGTCAGCAACTTTAGATATCCTTGGGCCGTGTAAGACTTTTATCTAATTGCAAGTTGGTTCTTGTACAGAAATGTACAAATTCAGCTAGTAGTTTTCTGTTATGGGGTGAGGATTTATTCAAAATGTATTGTTTGTCAGACAGAAAGTACACTGTAAATGAAGTAACTGATTCGGAAAGCTTTATCGGTGGTGCATCGATAATCAGAACATAGTGGCCTTAGGGTTTGTCAATAAAACACACAAGAAGCACATCTTAAAAATGACAGAATACAACAGCAGATGTCTATAAGCAGCAGAGGAATCCAGCCTTGTGATTGCAACTCAGGTCAGTTGTAACAGTAAATTACTCAGGGAAATAACAACACAGGTCATTGTCCCCAACAAGTCTGAATCAACACTTACCATCCACATTAGTAAATAGTTCAATCGCATTTACACCCCTGTTACCATACCCCTTCATTCCCCTTTCATTCAAGCACCTATCCAATCTAATCTTCAATGTGACAGTGTCTGCCTCAACCACTAACCATGGGAGTGAACTCCCTGTGTGAAGAAGTTTTTCCTGCCTTCTGTTCTAAACCTCTTATATTTAATCTTGTGATTTCATGGAGTATGGAGAACGGAAGAAGTGTTTAGTCATGATGAAACTAGTCCTTGTGGATGATGTTTTATACCGGGAATGAATGACTTCGGTTATGTGAAGAGACTAGAAAACTAGGGATCAAAACAAAAAACTGCAGATGCTGGAAATCCAAAACAAAAACAGAAATACCTGGAAAAACTCAGCAGGTCTGCCAACATCGGCGGAGAAGAAAACAGTTGACGTTTTGAGTCCTCATGACCCTTCGACAGAACTGATTGAATGTTAGAAGAGGGGTGAAATATATGTTGGTTTAAGGTGGGGGGGTGGGGGGGAAGATAAGTGGTGGGGGGGGGGTGTGGTTGTAGGGACAAGCAAGCAGTGATAGGAGCAGATAATCAAAAGATGTCACAGACAATGTAACAAAGAAGTGTTGAAGGTGATGATATTATCTAAACAAATGTGCTAATTAAGAATGGATGGTAGGGCACTCAAGGTACAGCTCTAGTGGGGGTGGGGTGGAAAGACTAGCCCGGCATACAAGATTTAAAAATAATGGAAATAGCTGGGGAAAGAAAAATCTATATAAATTATTGGAAAAAACAAAAGGAAGGGGGAAGAAACAGAAAGGGGGTGGGGATGGAGGAGGGAGTTCAGGACCTAAAGTTGTTGAATTCAATATTCAGTCCGGAAGGCTGTAAAGTGCCTAGTCGGAAGATGAGGTGCTGTTCCTCCAGTTTGCGTTGGGCTTCACTGGAACAATGCAGCAAGCCAAGGACAGACATGTGGGCAAGAGAGCAGGGTGGAGTGTTAAAATGGCAAGCGACGGGGAGGTTTGGGTCTTTCTTGCGGACAGACCGCAGTTGTTCTGCAAAGCAGTCGCCCAATTTACGTTTGGTCTCTCCAGTGTAGAGGAGACTGCATTGGGAGCAACGAATGCAGTAGACTAAGTTGGGGGAAATGCAAGTGAAATGCTGCTTCACTTGAAAGGAGTGTTTGAGCCCTTGGACGGTGAGGAGAGAGGAAGTGAAGGGGCGGGTGTTGTATCTTTTGTGTGGGCATGGGGAGGTGCCATAGATGGGGGTTGAGGAGTAGGGGCTAATGGAGGAGTGGACCAGGGTGTCCCAGAGGGAACAATCCCTACGGAATGCCGACAGGGGGGGGTGAAGGGAAGATGTGTTTGGTAGTGGCATCATGCTGGAGTTGGCGGAAATGGCGGAGGATGATCCTTTGAATGTGGAGGCTGGTGGGGTGATAGGTGAGGACAAGGGGGACCCTATCATGTTTCTGGGAGGGAGGAGAAGGCGTGAGGGCGGATGCGCGGGAGATGGGCCAGACACGGTTGAGGATCCTGTCAACTACCGTGGGTGGAAAACCTCGGTTAAGGAAGCAGGATGACATGTCAGAGGAACTGTTTTTGAAGGTAGCATCATCAGAACAGATGCGACGGAGGTGAAGGAACTGAGAGAATGGGATGGAGTCCTTAAAGGAAGTGGGGTGTGAGGAGCTGTAGTCGAGGTAGCTGTGGGAGTCGGTAGACTTGTAATAGATATTGGTGGACAGTCTATCGCCATAAATTGAGACAGAGAGGTCAAGGAAGGGAAGGGAAGTGTCAGAGATGGACCATGTGAAAATGATGGAGGGCTGGAGATTGGAGACAAAATTAATAAATTTTTCCAAGTCCCGATGAGAGCATGAAGCAGCACCAAAGTAATCATCGATGTACCGGAGAAAGAGTTGTGGGAGGGGGCCAGAGTAGGACTGGAACAAGGAATGTTCCACATACCCCATAAAGAGACCGGCATAGCTGGGGCCCATGCGGGTACCCATAGCCACACGTTTCATTTGGAGGAAGTGAGAGGAGTTAAACGAGAAATTGTTCAGTGTGAGAACAAGTTCAGCCAGACGGAGGAGAGTAGTGGTGGATAGGGATTGTCCGGGCCTCTGTTCAAAGAAGAAGCTAAGGGCCCTCAGACCATCCTGGTGGGGGATGGAGGTGTAGAGGGATTGGACGTCCATGGTGAAGAGGAAGCAGTTGGGGCCAGGGAACTGGAAATTGTTGATGTGACGTAAGGTGTCAGAGCAAGTACGGATGTAGGTGGGAAGAGACTAGACAAGGGGAGAGAGAAGGGAGTCAAGATAACGAGAAATGAGTTCCGTGGGGCAGGAAGAGGCTGACATGATCAGTCTACCGAGACAGACTGAACATCAAGCCATTGTTTACAGGACTGTCACTCGGCGCGACATTAGTCGTCTCAATTTCTCTGCTCCTCTCACCCATTCTAATCTGTCTCTCTCTGAACTTACTGCACTCTGTTCTCTCAGGTCCAACCCCAACATTGTCATCAAACCCACTGACAAGGGTGTTGTTGTCTGGCACATTGACCTCTATATTGCAGAGGCTGAGCGTCAACTCGCAGACACTACCTCCTACCTCTTCCTGGACCATGACCTCACCACTGAACATCAAGCCATTGTTTCCAAGACTGTCACTGAACTCATCTTCTCTGGAGATCTTCCTCCCACAGCTTCCAACCTGATAGTCGCCCAACCTCGGACGGCCCACTTCTACCTCCTACCCAAAATCCACAAACAGTACTGTCCCAGTAGACCGATCGTGTCAGCCTGTTCCTGCCGCACGGAA
This sequence comes from Isurus oxyrinchus, assembly GCA_026770705.1. Taxonomy (NCBI): domain Eukaryota; kingdom Metazoa; phylum Chordata; class Chondrichthyes; order Lamniformes; family Lamnidae; genus Isurus; species Isurus oxyrinchus. The sequence continues at coordinate 82,492,639 of JANJGN010000013.1, forward strand.
CTTATTTCTCGTTATCTTGACTCCCTTCTCTCTCCCCTTGTCCAGTCCCTTCCCATCTACATCCATGTTTCCTCTGACACCTTATGTCACATCAGCAATTTCCAGTTCCCTGGCCCCAAATGCTTCCTCTTCACCATGGACGTCCAATCCCTCTACACCTCCACCAGGATGGTCTGAGGGCCCTTAGCTTCCTCCTCGAACAGAGGCCCGAACAATCCCCATCCACCACTACTCTCCTCCGTCTGGCTGAACTTGTTCTCACACTGAACAATTTCTCCTTTAACTCCTCTCACTTCCTCCAGATAAAAGGTGTGGCTATGGGTACCCGCATGGGCCCCAGCTATGCCTGTCTCTTTATGGGGTATGTGGAACTTTCCTTGTTCCAGTCCTACTCTGGCCCCCTCCGACAACTCTTTCTCCGGTACATCGATGATTACTTCGGTGCTGCTTCATGCTCTCATCGGGACCTGGAAAAATTTATTAATTTTGCTTCCAATCTCCAGCCCTCCATCATTTTCACATGGTCCATCTCTGATACTTCCCTTCCCTTCCTTGACCTCTCTGTCTCAATTTATGGCGATAGACTGTCCACCAATATCTATTACAAGTCTACCGACTCCCACAGCTACCTCGACTACAGCTCCTCACACCCCACTTCCTGTAAGGACTCCATCTCATTCTCTCAGTTCCTTCGCCTCCATTGCATCTGTTCTGATGATGCTACTTTCAAAAACAGTTCCTCTGACATGTCATCCTTCTTCCTTAACCGAGGTTTTCCACCCACGGTCGTTGACAGGGCCCTCAACCGTGTCTGGCCCATCTCCCGCGCATCCGCCCTCACGCCTTCTCCTCCCTCCCAGAAACATGATAGGGTCCCCCTTGTCCTCAATTATCACCCCACCAGCCTCCGCATTCAAAGGATCATCCTCCACCATTTCTGCCAACTCCAGCATGATGCCACTACCAAACACATCTTCCCTTCAACCCCCCTGTCGGCATTCCATAGGGATCATTCCCTCTGGGACACCCTAGTCCACTCCTCCATCACCCCCTACTACTCAACCCCCACCTATGGCACCTCCCCATGCCCACGCAAAAGATGCAACACCCGCCCCTTCACTTCCTCTCTCCTCACCGTCCAAGGGCTCAAACACTCCTTTCAAGGGAAGCAGCATTTCACTTGCATTTCCCCCAACTTAGTCTACTGCATTCGTTGCTCTCAATGCGGTCTCCTCTACATTGGAGAGACCAAACTTAAACTGGGCAACTGCTTTGCAGAACAACTGCGGTCTGTCCGCAAGAAAGACCCAAACCTCCCCGTCGCTTGCCATTTTAACACTCCACCCTGCTCCCTTGCCCACATGTCTGTCCTTGGCTTGCTGCATTGTTCCAGTGAAGCCCAACGCAAACTGGAGGAACAACACCTCATCTTCCGACTAGGCACCTTACAGCCTTCCGGACTGAATATTGAATTCAAGAACTTTAGTTTTTGAACTCCCTCCTCCATCCCCACCCTCTTTCCATTTCTTCCCCCTTCCTTTTGTTTTTTTCCAATAATTTATATAGATTTTTCTTTCCCCAGCTATTTCCATTACTTTTAAATCTTGTATGCCGGACTTGTCTTTCCACCCCACCCCCTCTAGAGCTGTACCTTGAGTGCCCTACCATCCATTCTTAATTAGCACATTCGTTTAGATAATATCACCACCTTCAACACTTCTTTGTTTCATTGTGACATCTTTTGATTATCTGCTCCTATCACTGCTTGCTTGTCCCTACAACCACACCACCCCCCCACTTCTCTTCCCCCCCACCACCTTAAACCAGCATATATTTCACCCCTCTTCTAACATTCAGTCAGTTCTGTCGAAGGGTCATGAGGACTCAAAACGTCAACTCTTTTCTTCTCCACCAATGCTGCCAGACCTGCTGAGTTTTTCCAAGTATTTCTGTTTTTGTTCTAGAAAAACAGGGATGGTTCTCCTTCGACCACAGAAGTTAATGGGAGATTTAATCGAGACATTCAAAATTGTGAAGGGTTTTGATAGAGTAACTCGGGAGAAACTGAAATGAAGTCAGTGATCAGAAAACACAGATTTAAGATAACTGGCAAAAGAACCAAAGGGGGACTAAGGAGAACTTTATTTACTACAGTAAGTTGCTTTACTCCAGAATGCACAGCTTCAAAGGCATTGGAAGCAGATTCAACAATAACTTTCATAAGACACAGGGGCAGGAGGAGGCCATTCAGACCCTCGAGCCTCCTCTGCCATTCAATAGGATCGTGGCTGATCTGACCCTGGCCTCAACTCCATCTCCTGCTTGCCACCCTGTCCCCCACCCCCACCACTCCCACACCCCTCATACCTCTTGACTCCCTTATTTTCCCAAAAAGGAAATTGGATATATATTTGAAAAGGAAACATTTGCAGGGCTATAGGAGCAAGAAAGTGAGACTAATTGCATAGTTCTTTCAAAGCACAGATATGATGGGTTGAATGGCCTTTTTCTGTGCTGTGAGATTCTATGACCATTGGGCCCTCATTATACTGTACCCAAAACCAACAGTGCATGAATGGGTACGATGATTCATTTTTGAGATATTCTGCTACATTAGTGTAAAAAAGAAAATCACACAACTGCTAGGCTGGAAAAACTGGATGTGAATTTCTAAAACATGTCAATGGCTCTTAAAAAGTATAGAGTTGAGTCTGATTAAAAAGCAAAGCCATATTAAACTCTCCGATTACATCCTTTAAATGTGCAGAATAACACCCGAGAAATATGCATGAGGATGCCTTTGTGAATCAGAAGAGTCCTTTAATGAGATGTTTCATGATAAGAGGGTTAATTATGGATTGACATAGCTCCAGGCAATGTATTATTACGTTCTTCAACTGTTTATGAAAGCATTGAACTACAGATTCCATTAAATCGAGTTGGTTTGGATTAGAGTGATGTTCTGTGAGAAATAATAGGGATGGTTTTCCTTTTATTTTGTGAATCAAGAAAGGTGCACAAAATAATATTTTCAGTTCCATTAAATACTTCCTGCTGTTACCACTTACAATGTTATTTTCTTTCCCCCTGGGCATTCATATAAGTGTCTCAGAACCATTCTGATGTCTTCAGTCAGCAGACACCTCCAACAACACCAACAATGTAATGAATTATAACAGTTAATTTTCTTGACCAGTGCTGGAGTATTTAGCCAACTGGAGGTAGGGGAGGGAGTCGAAGCCAAGATGTGGCTGACTTGGCAGACAGAGGGCCAAGTTTGGCACTGGCCTAGTCTAAAGGTCAAGCTGGGAGCCAATCCAATCGTGTTGATCAAGATCAAAATGAGTGACGTGGGAAAACCATCCAATTAGTTAAGGATTGTCTCCTTCCTGACATGACTAGCAAAACCCATCACCCAGAGAAACTGAATCAAAATTGAGACTCAAACGTGTCTTTAAATTCAAGCAGATACTTCCTAAATTCTTATATTATTGAGACAGAAGTAGTTCATTCAGCCCCTTAAGCGGCTTCTGCTATTCAATTAGATAATGTTCATATGCCTGGCACCAGACTCTACTCGGTACTCAGCCGCAGTAGGAGTCTCCCAGGAGGACAGCAGAAACACTTTAGTAATATCCTCAAAACATGCCTGAAGAGATCAAACATCCCTGCCAACTCATGGTAGTCCCTGGCTTGTTATTGACCAAATGGAGAAAGTTCATTCGGGAAAGTACCGAACACATTGAGAGATGCCAGACTCCATCAGGCACATACAGAGGTAAAGGTGAGGCATTGGAGGGAGCGCATAAACCTCCAAACACTTCATTTACCCAACCCTGAATCACCACCTACCCCACATGTGACAGAGTCTCCAGATCACACATTGGACTTATCAGCCATCTCAGAACCCATTGAACTGGAGAGGAAGCAAGTCAGCCTCAATCCTGAGGGACTGTCTAAGAAGAAGATCATGATTGATCTGCACCTTAACTCCATTCACCCACCTTATCCTACCTTATCAAGAAACTATTGGGGGAAGGGGGGTAACAGAATATTATAACCAAGATTTGTAAAAATGACATAGAGCATAAAACAGATGACCTAGTATTTATCACATTGCTCTTTGTAGGAGCTTGCATTGCGCAAATTGATTGTTGCATTTCCTACATTACAACAGTGACAGTACTGCAAAAGTACCTCATTGGCTGTAGAACACTTTGGGACATCCTGAAGTTGTGAAAGGAGCTACATAAATGCTAGTCTTTCTTCCTTCCACAGCTTATATAAAAAGTAAGATAACATGTTAACTGTATCAGAAATTCTTTTTAAAATGGGTACAAGGCATTATTGGGGACAGTTTGCCAGTTGTCTGATGTGCTATATTGTTTTAAAATAAGCAAGCAAGGATTTGCATTTATATAGAGCCTTTCACAACTTCAGGACCTCCTAAATGTAATGCAGAAAACTTGGCAACAAATTTGCACACAGCAAGGACCAACAAACAGCAATAAGATAATGCCCCGAAAATTTGTTTTAATAATGTTGGATGAGGGATGAATATTGGGCAGGTCTCCCAAGTTCTCCTTTGAAATATTGACAAGGGACCTTTTACACCCACTCTCTTCTCGACCTGCTGCTCATTGGCAGCCCCTGTTCCTGCCACGGTTGGCACTGGGCACCAAACACACAACCTCTTGTCCCGCACCACATACCCGCCAGCTCCTCTGCAGGAACTCATATAAAGTTTGCTTGACAGTGGTGTAGTCGCATTGTAGCTGGTGGGAAACTGAAAATGTGAGACTATGTCATGCTGGATTTGGGTCTCACACTTCCTGCTGAAATATAATTTGAACACTGATCCTGTCACCTTCCCATGGGCGATTTATATATTTAAAATTCTTGGTTACAGTCCCCATCACATAAAATGCGTAGATCACAGTACTGTACAGCACTGTAGAAGGAGCTTCCTGCTGTGTCTGGCTGTATTCATTGTAATTCAAGAGCGTTTGATGCTCACACCAGTGGAAATATATTTCATTCCACAGCAAATTACACCCCACTTCAAAAAAATTCACTGAAATCTAAAATGTGCAATTTAAAGACAAATTCTTTGAACTACCTAAACACCTCTCTTGCACACATTTATGGATTAGCTTTGTAATTTATTTTCGTACCCACTGCAACAAGATCCTGCTCTGGGATTCTGTTCAATATTCTTGAGTTCATGTGAGTTTGCAACTTCACTGAACATCAATCTGCTTCAATTATTAAACGGTAGTGATTATTAAATGGGTGTGTTCAGAGTTGCTAATGGAAAATATTTATTTTCTGAATGGATAATTAGTGGTACAGTCTCACCATATCTACCGCAATGTCAGCCATGCCTCAGTGGGTAGCACTCTTACCCCTGATTCATTGGCTAAAAACCCATTCCAAATATTGAGTCCATAACCTCGAGCTGACACCCTAATGCAGTACTGAGGGAGTGGCTGTACTGTTGGAGTGGCTGTCCTTTGGGTATGACATTAAATTGAGGCCCAATTCCATTCTATGACCTGCATGTCATACCCATTGGGTTTGGCTGGGAGTCAGGCGTGGGCTATAGTAATAAGGCCTGGATTAAAATGGTGAATGAGAGTGAGTCTAATGCTCCCTCAACTAGCCCCACACTCCTCTTTCTCCTAAGTTAATATTTTAAAATTTAACATGATTCACATTCAGTTTGAGAGTGAGAAGTTTGGGTTCAAAACTAGAGTCTAAAGCCAAGATTTTCCACTCCCATTTGTGGCAGGCGTCATAACAGGCGGGAGCAGCAAGTATTGGGATATTACAAAAATCAGCTTCACGTTGCTGTAAAATCAGTTTGCAATTGTCCACTCCACCCATCAATGGCAGACGGTGTTTCCCACCACTGCACTTCAGGAATCTAATTTCAATACTTTAGCATCTCATTTAGAATCATTCCTGCACACTGGATCATGAGTTCACACGCCGACATGTTTCACAACTGCACATAAGGGACATGCACCTGACCTGCTGCGCTTCGCTGGGGTCTTTGGGGTTTGTTTGCCCACCTTGATTCGGGCAGTCATCAGTGTCAGGCTTTGCAGGCAATACCACATTACTTTTGGGGGGCTCACAGGCAGGTCTCTACCTACCAGACCAGCAGTAAGATGAGGGTGGCTTTTCAGTGGCTAGGGCATGCTTTGGGAATGGGGGTATCCCAGGCAGTCTCCAGAGAAGCTGAGGCCAGATGGCGATGTGAGGGTGTGTGTGAGAGAGTAAGTGGTGAGATCCCTTGAGCTCGCAGTGAGTGAGATGCCAGTGAACGTGTGGTGATCTTATGAGTCCTTTTTTTATTCATTCACGGGATGTGGGCATTGCTAGGTAAGCCAGCATTTATTGCCCATTTCTAATTGTCCTTGAGAAGGTGGTGGTGAGTGGCCTTCTTGAACCGCTGCAGTCCATTTGGTGTAGGTACACCCACAGTGCTGTTAGGGAGGGGATTCCAGGATTTTGATCCAGCAACAGTGAAGGAATGGCGATATATTTCCATGTCAGGATGTTAAGTGGTTTGGAGGGGAACTTCCAGGTGGTGGTGTTTCCATGTGTCTGCTGCCCTTGTCCTTCTTGATGGTAGTGGTCGTGGGTTTGGAAGATGCTGTCTAAGGAGGCTTGGTAAGTTACTGCAGTGCATCTTGTAGATGGTACACACTGCTGCTACTGTGTCAGTGGTGGAGGGAGAGAATGTTTGTAGATAGAATGCAGTCAAGCAAGCTGCTTTGTCCTGGGTGGTGTCAAACTTCTTGAGTGTTGTTGGAGCTGCACTCATCCAGGCAAGTGGTGAGTATTGCATCACACTCCTGATTTGTGCCTTGTAGATGGTGGACAGGCTTTGTGGTGTGAGCAGGTGAGTTACTCGCCACAGGATTCCTAGCCTCTGACCTGCTCTTGTAGCCACAGTATTTATATGGTTAGTCCAGTTCAGTTTATGGTCAATGGTAATCCCCCAGGATGTTGATAGTGGGGATTCAGTGATGGTAATGCCATTAAATGTCAAGGGGCGATGGTTAGATTCTCTCTTTTTGGAGATGGTCCTTGCCTGGCACTTGTGTGATGCAAATGTTATTTGCCACTTGTTAGTCCAAGCCTGGATATTGTCCAGGTCTTGCTGCATTTGGACATGGTCTACTTCAGTATCTGAGGAGTCGTGAATGGTGCTGAACATTGTGCAATCGATGAACATTCCCACTTCTGTCCTTATGATGGGAGGAAGGTTATTGATGAAGCAGCTGAAGATGATTGGGTCTAGGACACTACCCTGAGGAACTCCTGCAGTGATGTCCCAGAGCTGACATGATTGACCTCCAACAACCACAACCATCTTCCTTTGTGCTAGGTATGACTCCAACCAGCGGAAATTTTCCCCCTGATTCCCATTGACCCCAGTTTTGCTAGGGCTCCTTGATGCCATACTTGATCAAATGCTTCCTTGATGTCAAGGGAAGTCACTCTCATCTCACCTCTGGAGCTCAGCTGTATTATCCATGTTTGAACGGAGGCTGTATGAGGTCAGGATCTGAGTAGCCCTGGCAGAACCCAAGCTGAACATCAGTGAGCAGGCTATTGCTAAGCAAGTGCCGTTTGATAGCACAGTTGATGACCCCTTCCATCACTTTACCAAGCGTGTGAGTTTAGAGTGATGAGATGGTTGGCAGCACAGATGAGATCATTCAACCTCTTTCTGCACTGGATGGACAACCTCTTCTGGGCAGGATTGGCACTGACCACCACTTCTCCCACCTTCCATGCTGGAATGGTGAGATTGCAGCCAGAGCTGGGATGGAGGACATCATGGCGGCCTCCAAAAGGCATTCCAGGGACAGATCACTGAACTCTTCTTGGCTTTCAAGGCCATGTCTTCACTGGACCTGTCCTGGGCTGCAAGCATTGAGAACTGTGTTCGCGGCTACAGTTTAGATATGGCAGCTAGAGTGAGGAAACAATGTGATAACGGTGTGGCAAGCGATTCAGAGGCTGCTCGCTAGCGATATGGCGTGTTTCCTGTAGCTGCATAATTAATGAGGTAGGAAGTAGACGATATGGCACAAAAACTTGCCCTTGCAGCTGGGGAGAAGGATGTCTTTTTTCACACTGCACTTAGTGCAGTTCAGGGAAAATTCCGGCCTTAAACTAAAATAAAGACAATTACAAGGATATGAAGACAGAGTTGGTTAAATTGGAATGGGAAAATAGGTCAAAGGTAAGACCACAGAGAAGCAGTGGTAGACAGTTAAGGAAATATTTCATAACTCTGAACAAATATATATTCGATTGAGAAAGAAAGACTCTTCAAGAAGGATGCACTGTCCACGGCTAACTAAGGAAGTTAAGGCTGGTATCAGATTGAAAGAAAAGGCACATAATGCTGCAGAGATTAGTGGTGGGCCAGAAGATTGAGAAAATTTTACAAACCAGCAAAGGATGACTAAAAAAGAGGGAGAAATTAGAGAATGAGAAAAAACTTGAAAGAAATATAAAAACAATGAAAATTTCTCCAAGTATTTAAGAAAAAAGAGAGTATCTAAAATAAGTGTTGGCCCCTTAGAGTTTGAGACTGGGGAATTATTGGGAAATAAGGAAATGGCAGAGACTTTGACTAAGTATTTTACATTTATCTTCACAGTAGAAAACACAGAAAGCATCCCAAGTATAGTAGGAAATCAAGGGGAAAATGGGATGGAGAAACATAAAACAATTATGATCACTAAAGGAAAAAGACAAGGAAAACTAACGAGACTAAAGGTTGACAAGTCCCCTGGACCTGATGGCCTGCATCCTAGTGTCTTAAAGGAAGTACTGCTGAGAAGGTGGATGTATTGGTTGTATTCTTCCAAACTTCCCTAGATTCTGGGAAGGTCCCAGCAGATTGGAAAACTGCAAATGTGACACCACTATTCAAGAAAGGAGAGAGACAGAAAGCAGGAAACGCTAGGCCAGTTAGTCTACCATCTGTCATTGGGAAAATGCTAGAATTCATTATTAAGGAGATAGTAGCTGGACATTTAGAAAATCGTATTACCATCAAGCAGAGTCAACATGGTTATGTGAAAGGTAAACCCTGGTTGACAAGTTCATTAGAATTCTTCTAGAATTTAACAAGCAGGGTGGGTGAAGGGGTAGGCGTAGTGTATTTGGATTCCCAAAAGGCATTTGATAAGGTGTCATATACTACACAAGAGCTGATCATGTTGAGTGATATGTTAACATGAATAGAGGGCTGACTAGCCAACAGGAAACAGAGAGTGGGGATAAATGATCATTTTCAGGTTGGCAAACCATAACAAGTGGATCACTGCTGGAGCCTCAACTATTCTTTTTATTCATTCATGGGTTGTGGGTGTTGCTGGTTGGGTCAGCATTTATTGCCCATCCCTAATTGACCTTGAGAAGGTGATGGTGAGCTGCCTTCCTGAACCACTGCAAACAATGTGGTATAGGTACATCCACAGTGCTGTTAGGGAGGGAGTTCTAGGATTTTAACCCAATGACAGTGAAGGAACGATGATATATTTCCAAGTCAGGATGGTGAGTGGCTTGGAGGGGAACTTCCAGCTGTTGGTGTTTCCATCTCTCTGCTGCCTTTGTCCTTCTGGATGGTATTTGTCGTGGATTTGGATGGTGCTGTCTAAGCAGCCTCAGTGAGTTCATGCAGTGCACCTTGTAGATGGTACACACAATTTATATTGACAAGGGATCTTTTACACCCACTCTCTTCTCGACCTGCTGCTCATTGGCAGCCCCTGTTCTTGCCACGGTTGGCACTGGGCACCAAACACACAACCTCTTGTCCCGCACCACATACCCGCCAGCTCCTCTGCAGGAGCTCATATAAAGTTTGCTTGATAGTGGTGTAGTCGCATTGTAGCTGGTGGGAAACTGAAAATGTGAGACTATGTCATGCTGGATTTGGGTCTCACACTTCCTGCTGAAATATAATTTGAACACTGATCCTGTCACCTTCCCATGGGCGATTTATATATTTAAAATTCTTGGTTACAGTCCCCATCACATAAAATGCGTAGATCACAGTACTGTACAGCACTGTAGAAGGAGCTTCCTGCTGTGTCTGGCTGTATTCATTGTAATTCAAGAGCGTTTGATGCTCACACCAGTGGAAATATATTTCATTCCACAGCAAATTACACCCCACTTCACAAAAATTCACTGAAATCTAAAATGTGCAATTTAAAGACAAATTCTTTGAACTACGTAAACACCTCTCTTGCACACATTTATGAATTAGTTTTGTAATTTATTTTCATACACACTGCAACAAGATCCTGCTCTGGGATTCTGTTCAATATTCTTGAGCTCGTGGGTATCTTGGACACAGGGACAGTAGCCAAATTTGCTGATGATACAAAAATAGATACGAGAGCAAGTTGTAAGGAGAATACAAATAATTTGCAAAGAATATAGATAATGGGCAAAAAACTGGCAGATGGAGAATAATAGAAGAAAATGTGAGATTGTTCTCTTTGGCAGGAAGAATATAAAAGCCCAATATTGTTGAAATAAAGACAGACTGCAGAATGCTGCAGTACAGAGGGATCAGGGTGTCTTTGTACATGAATCACAAAAAGTTAGTATGCAGGTACAGCAAGTAATTAGGAAGGCAAACAGAATGTTGGCCTTTATTGCAAGGGAAATGGAGTATAGAAGTAGGGAAGTCTTACACAACTATACAGGAATTTTGTGTACAATTTTGGTCTCCTTACTTAGATGGATATAATTACATTGGAAGAAATTCAGGGAATATTCACTAGGCTGATTCCTGAGGTGAAGGTGTTTTCCTGAATGGGAAGATTGAACAGGTTGGGCCTATACCTATAGGAATTTAGAAGAATGAAAGGTGATCTTATTGAAACATTTAAAATTCTGAGGTGGCTCAACAAACTAGATGCTAGTTTCCTGTTATAGAGGAATCTATAACTAGGTGTCACTATTCGAAAATAAGGAGTCTCCCAATTAAGACAGAGATGAGCAGGAATTTCTCTCCTCAGAGGGTCATTAATCTTTGGAATTCTCCTCCTTGCACTGGTCAGACGAGACAGGCATGCTTGGGAAGCCCTCCTAGCTACTAGATTTGTGGAGGATAATGATGAAATACAGTGAGGAGACACCATAGATCTTCACATTACATCTATGAACGTTTCACTCCAGTCTGGCTTATGGCAGTGCTAATACCCTCTGTGAGAATGCTCCTGTCACTGAGATGCAGTGGAGGCCCTAATAGTCGCTCAATTGCAGGAGGATGATGACAATATGCAGTGAGAACACTCCATAGATCTTCACATAGCCTCTGAGAATATCTGACTCCTGTCTGGCCAAGGGCAACTCACTTGCGCTCCATGAGCAGGATCATATCATAGAGTCGCAACCATGAAACTTTAGAAGTGCCTTACCCTTTGTCTGCCTTCAGCACCTGACCCCTTCAGGAGCACAGCATCACTGGTCATAGATGCTGAAGAGATGGGAGCCAGCCCCACCTTAAAGGTATTGAGGGCACACAGAAAGAATGACGGAACTCTGTGACGCCTGCCCACGACATTCTGGCAGCAATGACCAGGACCATTGAGGTGCAGGCATCAGTAGCGTTTCTAGGGAGTGCGAGACTGGACCATCACTTTGGTCTGAAGGCCACACAGAGCACAGGGATGAGGCCCTGGACTGAGACACCTGCCTTTATCTTGTGCAGAAAGGTTTCACAGTGACAAGAACACTGCTCATCAGAACAAGGAGCCACAGACAGGGAGACATTCTTGGCAGTTTATTGACAATAATGAACAGTATGTACAAGTGATTAGTCGACTTCTTCTGGGACAAAAGATTGCACTAGGTCGCTGCTGAGGTTCTGAGTCTCCCGCTTAGGGAGGGCGGTCAGGTGCTAATGTGCCTTTGCACACAGGTGGCGACCAACCGCCTTCAGACCCTGCAGCGATATCTTTACGTCGAGCCCCCTCCGAGAAAAAAATTTTAAAAAGAAAATTCTCCTTAACTGCTTTATTTGGTTGACTCCAAAAAAGTTAATTCTCCTGAACTGTCCTAATTCTGCTGCTACATCTTGGTGCTCCTTGGACACCCACAGCGGAGGGGACAGCCTGCTGACTGCTACGCCCTGTCTGTGATGACCTTGTTGGGTGCCCTTTGGAGTGCTGAGACCTGGAAGGTCCCGGCCTGCTTTCAGGGTCTTGCTGTGTGGCAGTGGCATCCTCCTTGGCTTGTGGAACTGGAGCTGCTGAAGTCGTAGGAAGAGGGGATTCAGATGGGCCAGACACTCCACGAGTCACCTGGGTGGATGGCTGTGTTTGTAGGGGGGGAGAGTGGTGGGGGGCACCTGCTAATCCTCCTACTTACAGATGCCGAGGGGCTATGGCCCCTTGAGGGGAAAGGGTAGCTGGAGTGAGCTCGAGCTTCTCTGCACCCCTCTCACATACACACCATTGGTGGCCAGCTTTGGTGTCAGTGATGGAGCTGAGCCCACACAGCAATGCAGTAGCAACATCCTGGACCAAAGTATCCATGGCGGCTGCCATTCTGCCAGTGTTGACCTTGATGCATTGGCATGCTGGCGCTATCATCTTAGACTGAAGACAGACAGACTCCTCCATCGTGCCTTGCAATCTGAGGAATGCAGCAGAAATTCCTTCCTGATGTTCCTGAGCTTGTCTTTGCAGCTCCAGCAACTGTGACATGACCAATTCCAGAGGCTCATCATCTGACTCAGACTCAGCACATTTCTGGCCTCCAGCGGTCCTCTAACTGCCGGACACTTGGGAAGTCTCTGCCACCACCTGCTGTGGATCAGACAGTGCAATGTGCTCACCAGATTGTGACCTAAAGCTAGGTCCCCCTGAGGTATGTGTCTCTGCGCTGGTGGAGGGTGTGGACGAGCGCTGTGACGGGACTTCAGGGAGGATGCCTCCAGATTCCTCTTCAGAGGTATTTTTGCGGCTTGATTGGAGACCCTGGGTTGTGGACTCCGTCGGCTGTTTCCCAGATGTGCCTGCGGAAGCAAGGGGAGGTAATTAGTGGCCTGTGAAACAGTACATCACTCATAGCATGGTTGTCTGATGGATGTTACATTGCTGGGTCCTCACTTGGAGCACCGCCAACCTTACCATCAGCACAGGAAAGGTCCAGATCCTCGCAGGGCCAGCTAGATGGCTCTGTTTTCAAATTCCTTGATTTCAGGCATTCCTCTACCAGTCTGCGACCTCTCCCTCTTGTTCTGTGCCAGCTTATCCTGCTTGAATAGAGTTGGAGAGAATGTAAGCAGGATGCCTGCCAGGCTAGCTGATAAGTATATTTGGCATATGCGAGTGGTGAGTTGACCCATGGACAGGCTGAGGACAATGACGGTGAGTGTGAGAGAGTGAATGGTGATGTCCCTTGAACTGGCAGTGAGTGAGGGCCCTGCCCTGAGTGAGAATGTGTGATGGGTTTGTGAGTGTGTGGGTTGAGAGTGATGAGAAGAGTGACTTACCCCTGGCGGAATGAAGCAGATCATTCATCCTCTTGCAGCACTGGGTGGATGTCCCATTTTGAAGGGTGTTGGCAGTAACCACTGCTGCCACCGCCTCCCAAGCTGGATTAATGAGGTTGCTGCCTATTCTGCAGCCAGAGTGGGAGTAGACAACATCCCGGCGGGCCTCCACAATGTGCAAAAGGCATTCCAGTGACGCGTCACCAAACCTAGAGGCTGCAGTCTTTTTGCCTTTTGTGGACATCTACCCTGCAGTAGCCTTGGCCTGGAAGAACTGAGAGGTGTACATGTGGCTGGACTTCAAATATGGCGCCCGATGTGATGAAGCTGTGAGGTGATGGCCTGGTGGGCGAATGAAAGCAATGTGTTTCCTGGAAATGCACAATTAATACGGTGGGTTTGGGACGATATGGCTTGAGAAGCTACCATTGCAGCCGGTGGGTTAAACATAATTTTACCCGTCCACTACCGTCTTTAGTGCAAATCTGGGATGATTCTGCTATAAGTGCAGTGCCGGGTGGGAAAGGCAGCATGGAGCTCGCAGGCCATCATGGCGGGTTTCTGCGTCAGGTTGTCCACTTTTCAGCTCATTATATATGCATGAATGTGAAGCACATCGGATCACATGGCAGGGCGGGGCTGTGGTTCATCCACCCTGCCCTTAACTCATTGAGTCATATTTCTGGGTGCCATATTTAAACAGCACCTGTGCACACATCACTCTCTGCAGCCCAGGACTTGTCTTGGCAAGAAACAGAATGGCCCCAGAGGAAAGAAGCCAACTGCCCCCAAGTTCAGAGACAATGCGCTTGGGGCACTTCTCGAAACAGTGGAGGAAAGGCAGAACAAACTTTTTCCCCATGATGGAAGTTGGAGGCCCAGCAACCTCACAACGCCAGCTTGGGAGCAGGTCGCCAAGGTGGTTGGCGCCAATGTTCCTCAGAGGAGGACCACCATCCAGGGCAGGAAGAGGATGAATGATCTCATCCGCTCGGCCAGGGTAAGTCAACCTTCTCCTCACTCTTAACTCACACTCTCACAAGCCCATCAGGCATTTGCAGGGATACAGTCCACAGGGATCTCACACCCTACCATCACAAGGGACATCACCACTGACTCTCTCACACACAGTTTGACATCTTCAGCTCTTATCACACCCTGTACAGTTCACATCCCCTTTATAGAGGCCCACTCAGCACCCACAGAAGGCAAACATCCTTATCATCAGCGCTGGCATCTATGCTACTCACAATCTATCCTATCTCTTTATGCAGGAGAAGATTGCCCGCAACAACAGGGAGAGATCCCAGACCGGGGAATGGATGCCTGATCACATCCCTCACAATATTCGAAGAGTGTGCGGCAGACCTGGCTGGCAAGGACCGGGACCGTGCCTGTGCCGAGAGTTGAGATTGGCGTCTCCCAAGCCAGTGAGGCCCCATTAACAGACCATCAGACACCCACCGAAACTGTGAGTGCTTTGTAATGTTGGTGACTATGCAGCCAATCACACATTATCTCTTCCCTCTTTGACAGGCACCAGCAGCAAAAGAAAGAAGCCCACCAGCAGCCAGCCCATCAGCTCCAGCCCCCAGACCACCTTGGATGAAGATGCTGAAGTCACACTTGATGTAAAGCCATCACAGCATTCACCCGCACCCTCCACCAGTGCAGAGACACTCTCCGAGGTGGGACCAAGTTGTAGAGTAGGCTCGGGATCACTATCTGGTGAACACAGGTCAGATTTGGGTCCACAGCAAACAGAGACAGGGACATAGAACCATAGAAAACTTACAGCACAAAAGGATGCTATTCGGCCCATCTTGTCCATGCCAGGCTGAGAACACCCAGGTGCTCTTTCTAATCCCACCATCCTGCACCCAGCCCATAGCTCTGCAGCTTACAGCACTTTAGGTGCAGATCCAGGTACTTTTTAAAAGAGTTTAGAGTTTCTGCCTCTACCACCAACTTGGGCAGCGAATTCCAAACACCCACTACCCTCTGTGTAAAAAAGTTCTTCCTCATGTCCCCCCTACACCTTCTGCCACTTATCTTGAATCTATGTCTCCTGGTTCTAGAATTCTCCACCAAGGGAAACAATTTTATCCTGTTCACTCTATCTATTCCCTTCATAATTTTGTACACCTCAATCAAGTCACCTCTCAGCCTTCTTTGTTCTAAGGAAAATAACCCCAACCTAACCAATCTCTCCTTGTAGCTACACTTTTCTAACCCGGCAACATTCTTGTAAACCTCCTCTTCACTCTTTCCAGAGCTATTACGTCATTCCTGTAATGTGGTGACCAGAACTGCACACAATACTCCAGTTGTGGTCTCACCAGTGTTTTATACAATTCCAACATTATATCTTTACTTTTATACTCTATACCTCTGCCAATGAAGGAGAGCATTCCATATGCCTTCTTTACAACCTTGTCTACTTGAACTGCTGCCTTCAGGGACCTGTGTATTTATACACCAAGATCTCTCACTTCATCTACCCCTCTTAGTATGTTCCCATTTATTGTGTAATCCCTGTAACTGTTTGACATCCCTAAATGTATGACATCACATTTCTCTATGTTAAAATCCAACTGCCACTTTACCGCCCACTCCAGCAACCCATCTATATCATTTTGGAGATTATGGCTATGCCCTACACTATCCACTCTACACTATCCACTACTCGGCCAATTTTTGTGTCATCTGCAAATTTCCCAATCGTGCCCCCAACATTCACCTCCAAATTGTTAATATATAACACAAACAGCAAGGGTCCCAACATCGAGCCCTGTGGAACACCACTTGAGACAACTTTTCATTCACAAGGGCATCCATCAACCATTACCCCTTGTTTCCTGTTACAAACCTTTTAGCCAGTTTGCCACATTACCCTGAATCCCATAGGCTTTTACTTTCCTGACCAAACTGCCATGTGGGACCTTTTCAAATTCCTTACTAAAATCCATGCACACAACATCCACTGCACTACCTTCATCAACCCTTCTTGTCACTTTCTCAAAGAATTCAATCAAATTTGTGAAGCAAGACCTTCCTTTAACAAATCCATGCTGACCATCCCTGACTAGTCCATCCCTTTCCACATGACAGTTAATCCTATCTCTCAGGATTGATTCTACTAATTTGCTCACCACTGATGTAAGACTAACTGGTCTATAATTGTTTGGCATTCCCATTGATCCCTTTTTAAACAATGGAACTACGTTTGCATTTCTCCAGTCCTCCGGTACCTCCACTGTATCTAGTGAAGATTGGAAAATCATCCTCAGAGCATCTGCTATCTCCTCCCTGACTTCCTTCAGCAGCCTTGGAAACAATCCATCTGGCCCTGGTGACTTATCAACTTTCAAGGATTTCATCCCTTCGAGCACTTCCTCTCTCTTTATGACTATCCCGTCTAATATCTCGCAGTATTCCTCCTGGACTACTATATCTCTATCCTTCCTTTCCTTTGTAAACACGGAAACAAAATATTCATTCAAAACCCTTCCCACAGCCTCTGCATCTACACACAAGTTTCCATCTTCATCTCT
The DNA here is from genome assembly GCA_026770705.1 of Isurus oxyrinchus. Taxonomy (NCBI): domain Eukaryota; kingdom Metazoa; phylum Chordata; class Chondrichthyes; order Lamniformes; family Lamnidae; genus Isurus; species Isurus oxyrinchus. The sequence goes on from JANJGN010000013.1 coordinate 82,509,742, forward strand.
GATAGGTCCCACTTTTTCCTTAACTAACCTTTTAAAGATGGTAAAACATCTTTGGGTTATCTTTAACTTTACTTGCTAATCTTTTTTCATGCCCTCTCTTTGATTTCCTTATTTCCTTTTTTACTTCGTCCCTACACTTTCTATATTCATCTAGGCTGTCTGCAGTGCTTAGTTCTTTGTGCCTATCGTACGCTTTCTTTTTCTGTTTGATTTTCTCCTGTATTCCTCTAGACAACCAAGGAGGTCCAGATTTGGCAGTACCACTCTTATTTTTGTAGGGGACATGTCTACTTTGTACAATTAGGATCTTGCTTTTTAATGCTTCCCACTGGTTTTCCATTGTTGTATCCTCCAGCAGTGCTGTCCAGTCCACCACAGCCAAGTCCCTTCTCATTTCTGCAAAATTTGCCTTCCCCCAGTTCAAGACTTTTACTCTTGCCTTATCTCTGTCCTTTTCCATGGTAATGCTAAATCTAACTGAATTGTGATCACTGTCCCTGATATGGTCGCCAGCTGTCACTTCACCCACTTGCCCTTCTTCGTTCCCCAAGACTAGGCCTAGAATTGCATCTCCTCTCATTGGGTTTGTCACTAACTGGTTGAAAAAATTTTCCTGGACACACTGCATGAATTTTTCTCCCTCAGTGCCCCTTATATTGTTTGAATCCCAGTTGATATTAGGCTAGTTGAAGTCTCCTACTATTATTGCCCTCTTGTTCTTACAAGCATAAATTTGCCTACATATTTGTTCTTCTATCTCGCTTTCACTATTTGGGGGTCTGTAGTATACTCTCAGTAGTGTGACTGCCCCTTTTTTATTTCTAAGCTCAATCCATAAAGCCTCGTTTGTTGACCCATTTAGTATATCATCCCTTCTCATAACTGGAATTGATTCTTTAACCATTAGTGCTACCCCCCCTTCCTTTTTTATCCCCTACTCTATTTTGTCTGAAGACCCTATAACCAGGGATAGTAAGCTGCCAGTTTTGTCCCTCCTTTAGCCAGGTCTCCATTATAGCAATGACATCCTGCTTCCATGTGTCTACCTGTGCCCTTAACTCATCTACCTTGTTTGTAATACTCCTTGCGTTGAAGTATAAACAGTTTAACTGCGTCAATTTCCCTTGCTGGACATTTAAAATTTTGCTTCTCCTGTAACTCCATGTCCATCACAACGTCCCTAGCCAATGTTCTACCTCCATTTTTCTGATCTGAATCTGACCTATCTGATCCTACTCCTGGGATCCCATCCCCCTGCCACACTAGTTTAAATACTCCCCAACAGAACTAGCAAAAGCCCCCGCAAGTACACTGGTCCCAGCTCTGCCTGGGTGCAGCCCATCCGATTTGTACAGGTCCCACCTTCCCCAGAACCGGTCCCAGTGCCTCAAGAATCTGAATCCCTCCCAGCTACACTATCTCTGCAGCCACATGTTCATTTGGTCTATCCTCTTATTCCTGCTCTCGCTAGCATGTGGAATTGAGAGTAATCCTCAAATGATTACATTTGAGGTCCTTCATTTTAATTTATTTCCTGACTTCCTGTATGGAGCTTGCAGGTCCTTATCCCTTTGTTTACCTATCTCGTTGGTACCAATGTGTACCACAACCACTGGCTGTTTACCTTCCCTCCCCAGAATGTCCTGCAGCTGCTCCATGGCATCCTGGACCCTGGCGCCAGGGAGGCAACATACCACCCTTGATTCACATTTGCAGCCACAGAAGCATTTGCCTGTGCCCCTAACTATTGAATCCCCTATCACTATAGCCCTGCCACTTGTTTTCCTCCCGCCCCTCTGAGCAGCAGGGCCACCCATGGTGCCATGAACTTGGCTGTTGCTGCTTTCCCCTGAGAGGCCATCCCACCCCCAACAGTATCCAAAGCGGTATATCTGTTAGAGAGGGGGATGACCACAGGGGACTCCTGCACTACCTACCTGAGTCTTTTACTGTTCCTGATGGTCACCCATTCCCTTTCTGCCTGTGTAATCTTCACCTGCGGTGTGACCACCTCGTTAAATATGCTATCCATGACTTGCTCAGCATCATGGATGCTCCACAATGAGTCCACCAGCAGCTCCAGCTCTGAAATCCAGTTAGCTAGAAGCTGCATTTGGACAAACCTTTCACACATATGGTCACCAGGGACACTGGAAGTGTCCCTCATTTCCCGCATCCTGCAGGAGGAGCATATCACGTGTCTGAGTTCTCCTGTCATGACGTCCCTCTCGATTAAGCTAGTTACTCCCTTAAAAAATACACTAGATTGGGGCCTTATTTATGTGAGCTCGGAACCCTGTTTCTTGACTAAATATACTTGTACAGTACTACTCCATACTTTTTTTAACTCCTACCTCAGTATTAAGCAATGAATAACTTTAATAGATTGAAAAAAAGCTCACCAGGATTTACTCACCAATCAGTGTTTTTTGTAAAATCCACTTTCAGAAGAGTGTCCTTCACAGGTCTGGTGCACACCTGAAGGTACTGCCTCTCCCTCCCTCCCTCTTTATCTTTTGGCTTGAGTAGGAGGGAGGGATGGAAACACTACAGCAACGTAATGTTTGGAGCTATTCCGCTCTTTGACAGTGGGTCCTCCTCAATCCCCTTCTGAGTTGCGGTGTCTGTGCTGACTTCTCCCAGAATGTTTCAGTCACTTCACACTACTGCCCTCTGTTGGATGTTCTTCCTCCTGTTGAGTGCAAGAGTCTTTCTCCTCAATCCCCTTCTGAGTTGCGGTGTCTGTGCTGACTTCTCCCAGAATGCTTCAATCACTTCTCACTACCGCCCTCTGTTGGATCCAAGGTCACCGGCACTCAGGCACCCAAGGAGAGGAGGACCTTCAGCTGGACACCCTGGAGACATCCTCCAAAAGTGTCCAGCCACTCCCAATTCCTTCTGCCTATGACCCCAAAAGCTCCAGCTTCACAGGCCAAGGAATATGCACTTGCCCCACAGCAGGAGACTCAAAAGAGGCCAGGGCTCCCAAGGCTTCGGCCCTCTAGTCGATGCCTACTAAGTTCTCACAGACAACAGGGTTTAGCAGTCAGCAGGCTACCTCCACCTCTGCTGTGCATGTCAAGATGTAGCGGTAGGGGAAATACAAAGAGCACAAAGATAGCACGGGCATCCACAATCTGTACATAATTTACACACATGTATATATAATTTGTTTCAATCAATTTCTCATCTAGTGTCTTCTATCTGATGATATACTCTGGGTCAGTCAAGTGTCACAGATGTCCTCCCTCCTCACAGATGTCCTCCCTCCTCACAGATGTCCCATCATCTGCCTCAGCTCTATGGTGTCTTGAACCATCTCATTATAATGCCTGACCGCTCTCTGCGCAGTATCGACATGAGTGAAGTCTCTGGCTCTAAGAACTTGATGGTTTGGCAAGGCATGTCTGAGACCTGCTTCAGAGGTTCATATCATGTTGCTTTATGAATTGAGAAGCTGGAGGTTGCTTTAGTCTCCTTGTGGTTCTGCATTGTAGAGTGCTCAATGTGGATCTTAGAGGATTGAATGGTGACGCGAATTGCAGTCAATCTCAGTAGTGCATCTTTCATTGGCCTCCATGTAATGTCTGTCAGTCTTGAGTGTTCTTTACATATGCAACAAAACTTGGGCTCTTATGCACTCCTGTCAGCCTGCCGAGTTATCTTTTCTAAACTAGACCAACCCTCCTGCAGCTAAGGTGAAAGGTCACAGCTTCAAGTGCAGGATACCATCAAGGTGAAAGGTCACAGACCCAGGTACTGGACACTATCAAAGTGAAAGGTCTCAGGTTGCAAGTGCAGGGCAATACCAATGTGCAACATGGGTAGTTTTAACTCATTTCCAAAACCTGCCTGCCTACCTCTCTCCCCACACCTCAAAGCCTATCTCTTTCATCATGCCTTCAGCCAACACCATCAATTCTACTCCCCACTGCTGTACAGCATTCTGTTTTGCCTTTATGAAGCTCGTTGACATACTTGCTATATTAAAGGCCATTCTATAAATGCAATCTGCTGTTGGAACTGGTGTAAAGATCGCCTAAAAAAAGAAATTGCCAAACAACTTAATTGATAAAAAAGTCATTAGAAATGAGACGCTGAACAAACACTGCTGATTAATGAGCAAAAGGGAATTTGAAAACAGTTCTCCATGACCTTCATCCTTCAAACCTCCTTGCTAGATTTGCTTGGTGACTTCACTTACCACTTGAAAGCTGATATGAGTCTTTGTTATTGCTGAATGAGAAAGTGAACAATGGAATATCATCATTAGTAACCAAGGCAGATTGTGGCATATTGTTTAGAAACAAAACAACAACTGTATTAATTCAAGCCACATACTTGCAGAGGGGAATTCACTGTGGGAGCATTAACCACATGGCTCTCGTCGTTAACTACCTCACTTCATTAAGTCTGTTTCTAGGAATCAGATGTATTCTCCAGCCTTGTGTTGTTTGCATTGAAATTGCTCCATATACTTGTGTCAATATAACGAGTAAAATATAATGCACAAAATCTCCTGGATTAAAGTCAAGAACAATTAGCAGCAGAAAATTGCTGTGTGATCAAATACTTTGAACTGTAAACATTTGGAAATGAATTGAAATGAACCTTTTTTGAGGTCTCTTCATAACAATTGCAACTGGATGTGAATGGGCAGCTTATGTGCTTATGAAGGGAGCTGCAAACAAGTCTTTGATTGATGGGCAGTCTTTAACTTTAGATAGGAAAAGTGACATCGACTGCCTGTTATATACATCACTCAGATTTCCTTTAGCTTGACATTAACAGAATGGATTGTGGCTCATTTGGTAGCACTCTCCCTCCTTTAAGGTAGAGTGGTGTAGGTTCAAGTCTCTGCTCCAGAGACTGAAATACATAATCCAAACTGATATTCTGGTGCAGTATTGAGGGATTGCTTCAGTGTCAGAGATGCTGCCTTACAGATAGAATGCTAAACTTAGGCCCTCTTAGGTGGATATTTGAGGCCTAACAAGTTTTGACCCTTTATTTGTGCTTTGATTCATCCAGTTTGTTTCCTCTTTCAAATTATTTGCTACTTTTAAAATTTGGCCTACACAGAACAAAGGTAGGACTGGTTAAAATTTATAAAATGTTGTTTGTGAGATTAGTATTTTGAAGGGTTGGTTTTGTTAGCTTGTTAAAGGTTATATCTCAGTGACAGATGAGCTAAGGGGTGCCAAATGGGTATCTCAGTGCAGTTCACTGAGTGAAGCAACAACCATCAGGAGGTGAGATGTAGGAGCAGGAGCAGGGGCAGGATCACAGTGTCGGGATGGGGGGAGGTGGGTGTGGAACCCTTTGAGCGGCAATGGCCCAGGTTATTTTTGAGTCCTGGTAGGAATGCTCTGATCTTTAACAGGAACCTTCAGTTCCAAAAAGGCCAAGGTCCATCTCGTTCATCTTCTACCACCCTGGTAGTAGTCACATGATACAATATTAAAGGAGTTATTGACTAATCATAGCAATTGAGCTCTATCAATTAATCTACAATAGACCCTGGCTTTTTTTTCTTTATTCTTTTGTGGGATGTGGGTGCTGCTGGCAAGGCCAACATTTGCTGCCCATCCTTGATTGCCCTTGAACTGAGTGGCTTCCTAGGCCATTTCAGAGGGCAGATGTCAACCATATTGCAGTAGGTCTGGAGTCACATGTAGACCAGACCAGGTAAGGATGGCAGATTTCCTTCCCTAAAGGGCATTAGTGAACCAGGTGGGTTTTTACAACAATCGATGATAGTTACCGTGGTGACCATTACTGAGTCTGGTTTTATATTCCAGATTTATTAATTGAATTTAAACTCAAATTCAAATGAGGTGAGGAAACCCCCAGCAGTGGAGAGCTTCAGGAACCATAGGTCCAAAGTTATCAGTTCCTCCTGAGCTTGCTACGCTTGTCATATATCAATTTCAAATTATTCACATACTGAGCTACATTTTTGTTTTGAAGTGAGGTCCCAATGTCAGGTGAATTTCCAGGTCCCAGCCCCACATCACATCAGACACCCGTTGCTTTCTGTGGGAACAGCCAGTTAGTGGCCAGGGAGCATGTTTACCATCCAATTAAGGACAGCGGGCAGGCTCCCAAGGCTGTAAGGCCAATAGGAGGTCCTCCAGCAATGACACATCAGCAGACCCAATGTGTGGTGCTGCCGATGTTTGTAGGAGAGGGAGTGAATGCCTCACAATGGAGACACCTGCTGAAGAGAAGGTTAAAAAAACAATTAAAATAGGCCACAGTTGGCAGGTCAGCATTGTGGAGAGACAACACAGCCCAGTGGACAGGAATGACTGCAGCTGTGGCCCAATGATGATGGAGACCTTAGTGGTATGGAATATTGATCTCAATCCTCTCACCTGCACATCCCTCCAGCTCTGCTGCCAGGAGGCTGCCTCCATTCCATGATCAATGGGGGGGCCCAAAATCTGACTGTAAAATTCCAGTCAGGTTCTGCTGAGTGGCCTTAATAGGCCCTTTAATTGACCTAATAGGCTACCTGCCACTTGCTGGCAAGTAGCTACCATTCCCAACACCCTCATCCCTCACCATTCATTCATCCCTGGACTTTTACAATTTGTATGCTTACAGAAGGCTTTTGGATTTCGTTTTATGTTCTCATACTCTCGGTTTGCTCCTCTTCATTATTTGCTCCCCCTCTGAACTTACTATATTCTAGCATCGGCGGAGAAGAAAAGAGTTGACGTTTCGAGTCCTCATACTCTTTTCTTCTCCGCCGATGCTGCCAGACCTGCTGAGTTTTTCCAGGTAATTCTGTTTTTGTTTTGGATTTCCAGCATCCGCAGTTTTGTTTTGTTTTTGTTTTTATTACTATATTCTAGCCTGGTTCTCACTTATATTAATAAACCAGACCTCCATCATACACACCCTTTTACTGCTTCATTTTACTCACTATCTCTTTCATCATCCAGGTAACGATAGGTTTGTTTGTCCCACCTTTTCCCCTCATGGGAATTTATCTCAGCTGTATCCAAACTATTTCCCCTTTAAAGGCAGCCAGTTGTTCCATTCCAGTTTTGCCTGCAAATCTTTGACTTCAACTATCAGGGCCAGATTCATTCTCACCCCACTGAAATTGACCCTCTCTCAATTCACTATTTTTCTTCTGTATTGCTCCTAGTCCTTCTCCATAGCTGACCTAAACCTTATGATGTTATGATCACTGTCCTCTAAATGTTCCCCTACTGACACTTGATTCACATGAACTACTTCATTTCCCAGAACCATATCTATCAATGCCTCATTCCTTGTTAGGTTGGAAATATACTGATGTAGAAAGTTCTCCAAAACGCACTTCAAAAATTCTTCGTCACCTCTGCCCTTTTCACTATGACTATCTCAGTCCATAATAGGATAATTAAAGTCTGCCGTTATAACTGTCCTACAGTTTTCCACTTCTCTGTAATTTCCTTACAAATCTGTTCTTTACACCTTTCCCACTAGTTGGTGACCTATAAAATATACCCAGAAGTCTAATGGAATCTCTATTATTCCTTAACTGTACCTGAATAGATTCTATCTTTGACCCCTCTAGGACATCCTCTCTCTCTCCAGTACTGTATTGTTATCCTTAATAAATATCGCCACCCCTCCTCCGCTCTTTCCTTCCCTTGGTAATGCAACCAATCTGCTGGTAATTTATGAAGTGTGCTGATGCTCTAACACATACCTGTGTACTGTTAATAACAATTCCAGAGCTTCCAGTACAGACAGTTGGCTATGTTGTATGAGTACTTTATTCAACAGCTACCAAGAGATATCCTGCTGAACTATACAAAGAGAGTTCACCTACCCATGACCCAGTGTACATAGAGAGCTCACCCTACCCGCTACTGTACTGTACATAGAGAGCTCACCCTCCCACTGCTGCACTATACAAAGAAATCTCACCCTACACACGACTGTACTGTACATAGACAGCTCACCCACCCACTATTGTATTGTACATAGAGAGCTCACCCTCCCACTGCTGCAATATACATAGAAATCTCACCCTACACACTACTGTACTGTACATAGAGAGCTCACCCTCCCACTGCTGCACTATACAAAGAAATCTCACCCTACACACTACTGTACTGTACATAGACAGCTCACCCACCCACTATTGTATTGTACATAGAGAGCTCACCCTCCCACTGCTGCAATATACATAGAAATCTCACCCTACACACTACTGTACTGTACATAGACAGCTCACCCACCCACTATTGCATTGTACATAGAGAGATCACCTCCCCACTGCTGTACTATACATAGAGAGCTCACCCTGCACACTTCTGTACTGCACATAGAGAGCTGACACTACCTATTACTGTACTGTACATAGACAGCTTCCCTACCCACTACTGTACAGTACATAGACAACTCACCCGCCCACTACTGTACTGTATATAGAGAGCTGACCTTACCCATTATTATACTGTACATAGAGAGCACATCCAATCCACGACTGTACTGCACATAGAGAGCTCACCTAACTACTACGGAATACCTATGGAATACTTACTATACAACACCTGCCCCTTCACATCCTCTCTCCTCATCGTCCAAGGGCCCAAACACTCCTTTCAAGTGAAGCAGCATTTCACTTGCATTTCCCCCAACTTAGTCTACTGCATTCATTGCTCCCAATGCGGTCTCCTCTACATTGGAGAGACCAAACGTAAACTGGGTGACCGCTTTGCAGAACATCTGCAGTCTGTACGCAAGAATGACCCAAACCTCCCTGTCGCTTGCCATTTTAACACTCCACCCTGCTCTCTTGCCCACATGTCTGTCCTTGGCTTGCTGCATTGTTCCAGTGAAGCCCAACGCAAACTGGAGGAACAGCACCTCATCTTCCGACTAGGCACTTTACAGCCTTCCGGACTGAATATTGAATTCAACAACTTTAGATCTTGACCTCCCTCCTCCATCCCCACCCCCTTTCTGTTTCTTCCCCCTTCCTTTTGTTTTTTCCAATAATTTATATAGATTTTTCTTTTCCCACCTATTTCCATTATTTTTAAATCTTGTATGGCCCCCATCCCCACTAGACCTTGAGTACCCTACCATCCATTCTTAATTAGCACATTCATTTAGATAATATCACCAACTTCAACACCTCTGTGTTTTTTTGTTCTTGTCTGTGATATCTTTTGATTATCTGCTCTTATCACTGCTTACTTGTCCCTACAACCACACCACCCCCTCCACTTCTCTCCCCCCACCCAACCCCCCCCACCTTAAACCAGCTTATATTTCACCCCTCTCCTTGGATTCACCCAGTTCTGCTGAAGAGTCATGAGGACTCGAAACGTCAACTCTTTACTTCTCAGCCGATGCTGCCAGACCTGTTGAGTTTTTCCAGGTAATTCTGTTTTTGTTTTGGATTTCTAGCATCCGCAGTTTTTTGTTTTTATAACTACTACGGTACTGTACATAGAGATGTCACCCTGCCCACTACTAAACTGTACATAGAGAGCTCCCCTATCCACTGCTGTACTGTACATAGAGATCTCACCTAAGTACTACGGTACTGTATGTATAGAGCTCCCCTACTCATTATCATTCTGTACATTGAGAACTCAACCTACCCACTACTATACTGTAAATAGAGCTTACCTAGCCACTACTGTACTGTGCATAGAGAGCTCAAGTACCCACTACTGTACTGTACATAGAAAGCTCACCTACCCACTACTGTACTGTACATAGAGAGCTCACCTACCCACTACTATCCAGTACACAGAGAGCTCACCCTTCACTCCACTTTACTGTACATAGAGAGATCATCTACCCACTACTGAACCGTACATAGAGACCTCCCATACACACTACTATACTGTATATAGAGAGATCAAACACCCTCTGTACTATCCTAGGGGCACTCAACTACCCACTATTATACTGTACAAAGAGAGCTCACCCTTCCCACTACTGTGCTGTACATAGCGAACTCAAGTACCCACTACTGTATTGAACATAGGGAACTTACCCTACTCACTAATGTACTGTACATAAAGAGCTCACCCTACCCATTCCTATACTCTACATAGAGAACTCCCGTACTCACTATTGTATTGTAAATAGAGAGCTCCCCTACCCACTACTGTCCTGTACATAGAGAGCTCCTCTACCCACTACTATCCAGTACATAGAGAGCTCACCCTTCATTCCACTTTACTGTACATAAAGAGTACCCCTACCCACCACTGTACCGTACATAGAGAGCTCACCCTACCCACTACTGTACTGTACATAGAGAGCTCACCCTACCCACTACTGTACTGTACATAGAGAGCTCACCCTACCCACTACTGTACTGTAAATAGAGAGCTCACCCTACCCAGTACTGTACTGTAAATAGAGAGCTCACCCTACCCACTACTGTACTGTACATAGAGAGCTCACCCTACCCACTACTGTACTGTAAATAGAGAGCTCACCCTACCCACTACTGTACTGTACATAGAGAGCTCACCCTACCCACTACTGTATTGTAAATAGAGAGCTCACCCTACCCAGTACTGTACTGTAAATAGAGAGCTCACCCTACCCACTACTGTACTGTACATAGAGAGCTCACCCTACTCACTATGGTACTGTACATAGAGACCTCCCCTACCCAATAATGTACTGTAAATTGGGAGCTCACATACCCTCTACTGTACTGTGCATAGAGGGTTCACCCACCCACTGATGTACTGTACCTAGGGAGCTCACCCTGCCCAATACTTTATTGTATATAGAGACTTCGCCTACGCAATATTCTACTGTACAAAGAGAGCTCACGTATCCACTACTCTACTGTATATAGAATACTCTATACACTACTGTACTGTATATAGATAACTCACAGACCCACTATTCTACTGTACATGGAGAGCCCACCCTACCCATTACTTTCCTGTACATTCAGAACTTGCCCTACCCACTACTATACTGTACATACAAAGCTCTCCCACCCAGTACTGCACTGATACATAGAGAGCTCCCCCACCCACTACTGTACTGTACATAGGGAGCTCACCCTCCCCAATACTTTATTGTATATAGAGACTTCACCTACCCACTAGTCTACTGTACATAAAGAACTCACCTACCCACTACTGTACTATACATAGAGAGGTCACCTACCCCAAGGCATTACTAAACCATACAGAGTTCACCTACCCACGACTGTACTGTACATAGAGAGCTCACCCTGCCCACTACTATAATGTACATAGGGAGCTCCACTACCGACTTCTGTACTGTATATAGAGACCTCCAATACACACTATTGTACTGTATATAGATAACTCACATACCCACTATTCTACTGTACGTAGAGAGCTACCCTACCCATCACTATACATAGGGAACTCACGTACCCCAACTAATGTACTGTACATAGAGAGCTCCTCTACCCAATACTATGTTGTACATAGTGTGCCCCCACTACCCACTACTATGCTGTAAGTAGAGAGCTCATCTACCCTCTACTGTACTGTACATAGCGAACTCACCCTACCCACCAGTATACTGTGCATACAGAGCTCCCCCACCCAGTACTATACTGTACATAGAAAACTCACCCTACCCACAACTATACTGTATATAGAGAGCTCACTTACCCATTACTATACCGTACATAGTGTACTCTCCTACTCACTATGGTACTATACATCAAAAATTCACCCTACCAACTACTGTACTGTAGATAGAAAGCTCACCCTACCCATTATAGTACTCTACATTGAGAAGTCACCTACCAACTACTATACTGTACATAGAGAGTTCACCCTACCCTCTACTGTACTGTACATAGTGAGCTCACCTACTCCTTACTGCACTGTACATAGAGAGCTCACCTACCCACTACTATACTGTACATGGAGATCTTCCCTAGCCACTAATGTAATGTACATAGAGAGCACACCTACCCACTACCACACTGTACACAGAGAGCTCAACCTACCCACTACAATACTGTGCATAGAGAGCTCATCTACCCACTACTGTACTGTATCTAGAGAGCTCCCCTACCCACTACTGTACTGTACAAAGAGAGCTCCCCTACCCACTATTGTACTGTACATAGAGAACTCACCCTTCTTGCCACTAAACTGTGCCTAGAGAGATCAACATGCCCACTACTATATTGTATGCACAGAACTCCCCTACCCACTACTATTCTGTACATAGAGAAGTCGTCCTTCCCGCTACTATACTGTACCTAGAGAACTCACCCTATCCACTGCTGTACTGTAGATAGAGAGCTTACTGTACCGACTACTGTACTGTACCTAGCAAGCTCACCTACCCACTAATTTACTACACATAGAGAGCTCCCCTACCCACCACTATACTGTACATAGCAAACTCACACTTCCTACTACTATGCTGTACATAGAGAGCTCACCCTACCCACTACTATTCTGTACACACCAAGCTCCCCTACCCACTATTGTACTGTGCACAGAGAACTCCCACACCCACTACTGTACACTACATAGAGATCTCCCCTACCCAGTACTGTACTGTACCTAGAGAGCTCACCTAACCACCACTATACTGTACATTGAGAACTCTCCTACCCACTACTGTACTGCACATACAGGGCTTACCTACCCACTACTATACTGTGCATAGGGAACTCACCTGACCCACCATTGTACTGTACATAGAGACCACTCCTACTCACCACTGTACTGTACTGGAGAACTCACCTACCCACTACTGCTGTTGTTGTCTGGCGCACTGACCTCTACCTCGCGGACGCTGAGCATTAATTCGCAGACACTTCCTCCTACCTCTCCCTGGCTCATGACCCCACCACTGAACATCAAGCCATTGTTTCCAGGATTGTCACTGACCTCATCTCCTCTGGAGATCTTCCTCCCACAGCTTCCAACCTGATAGTTGCCCAACATCAGAGGGCCCGCTTCTACCTCCTACCCAAAATCCACAAACAGAGCTGTCCCGGTAGACTGATTGTGTCAGCCTGTTCCTGCCCCACAGAACTCATTACTCATTATCTTGACTCCCTTCTCTCTCCCCTTGTCCAGTCCCTTCCCACCTACATCTGTGATTCCACTGACACCTTACGTCACATCAACAATTTCCAGTTCCCTGGCCCCAACCGCTTCCTCTTCACCATGGACATCCAATCCCTCTACACCTCCGTCACCCACCAGGATGGTCTGAGGGCCCTTAGCTTCTTCCTCGAACAGAGGCCTGAACAGTCCCCATCCACCACCACTCTCCTCCGTCTGGCTGAACTTGTTCTCACACTGAACAATTTCTCCTTCAACTGCTCTCACTTCCTCCAAATAAAAGGTGTGGCTATGGGTAGCTGCATGGGCCCCAGCTATGCCTGTCTCTTTATGGGGTATGTGGAACATTCCTTGTTGCAGTCCTACTCTGGCCCTCTCCCACAATTCTTTCTCCGGTACATCGTTGATTACTTTGGTGCTGCTTCATGCTCTCGTCGGGACTTGGAAAAATTTATTAATTTTGCTTCCAATCTCCAGCCCTCCATCATTTTCACATGGTCCATCTCTGACACTTCCCTTCCCTTCCTTGACCTCTCTGTCTCAATTTCTGGTGATAGACTGTCCATCAATATCCATTACAAGCCTACTGACTCCCACAGCTACCTCGACTACAGTTCCTCACACCCCACTTCCTGTAAGGACTCCATCCCATTCTCTCAGTTCCTTCGCCTCCGTCGCATCTGTTCTGATGATGCTACCTTCAAAAACAGTTCCTCTGACATGTCCTCCTTCTTCCTTAACCGAGGTTTTCCACCCACAGTCGTTGACAGGGCCCTCAACCGTGTCCGGCCCATCTCCCGCGCATCCGCCCTCACGCCTTCTCCTCCCTCCCAGAAACATGATAGGGTCCCCCTTGTCCTCATTTATCACCCCACCAGCCTCCGCATTCAAAGGATCATCCTCCGCCATTTCCGCCAGCTCCAGCATGATGCCACCACTAAACACATCTTCCCTTCACCATCCCCCTCTCCCCCAACCCACCCCCCCCCCCCCCCCCCCCCCCCCCCCCCCCCGGCGGCATTCCGTAGGGATCGCTCCCTCCGGGACACACTGGTCCACTCCTCTATCACCCCCTACTCCTCAACCCCTACCTATGGCACCTCCCCATGCCCACGCAAAAGATGCAACACCTGCCCCTTCACTTCCTCTCTCCTCACCGTCCAAGGGCCCAAACACTCCTTTCAAGTGAAGCAGCATTTCACTTGCATTTCCCCCAACTTAGTCTACTGCATTCGTTGCTCCCAATGTAGTCTCCTCTACATTGGAGAGACCAAACGTAAACTGGGCGACCACTTTGCAGAACACCTGCAGTCTGTCCGCAAGAATGACCCAAACCTCCCTGTCACTTGCCATTTTAACACTCCACCCTGCTCTCTTGCCCACATGTCTGTCCTTGGCTTGCTGCATTGTTCCAGTGAAGACCAATGCAAACTGGAGGAATAGCACCTCATCTTCCGACTAGGCACTTTACAGCCTTCTGGACTGAATATTGAATTCAACAACTTTAGATCTTGAACTCCCTCCTCCATCCTCACCCCCTTTCCATTTCTTCCCCCTTCCTTTTGTTTTTTCTAATAATTTATATAGATTTTTCTTTTCCCACCTATTTCTATTAATTTTAAATCTTTTATGCCCTGCTAGTCTTTACACCCCACCCCCACTAGAGCTATACCTTGAGTGCCCTGCCATCCATTCTTAATTAGCACATTCGTTTAGATAATATCATCAGCTTCAACACCTCTTTGATCCTTTGTCTGTGATATCTTTTGATTATCTGCTCCTATCACTGCTTGCTTGTCCCTACAACTACTCCCCCCACTTTTCTCCCCTCACCCCCCCTTAAACCAGCTTATATTTCACCCCTCTCCTTGGATTCACTCAGTTCTGTTGAAGGGTCATGAGGACTCGAAACGTCAACTCTTTTCTTCTCCGCCGATGCTGCCAGACCTGCTGAGTTTCTCCAGGTAATTCTGTTTTTGTTTTACCCAATACTGTACTGTATGTGGAGAGCTCCCCTACCCACTACTATACTGTGCATAGAGAATTCACCTACCCACAACTGTACTGTTCATAGAGAACTCACCCTACTCACTACTATACTGTTTTCTCATGTTCTTGCTGTTTTTCAAAATTCCTTCCCTACAAATAACAACAATTTGCATTAATATAGTACCTTTGGCATTAAATATGTCCTACGGCACAGGAGTGTTAGCAAAGGAGGTTTGACACTGAGCTACATAAGGAGCTATGAGGATAGATGCCTAAGGCTTTGTCAGAGAGTTAGATTTTAAGGAGAGCTTTAATTGAGGAGGCAGATGTAGAGAGGCAGTGAGACTTATGGAGGGAATTCTCAAGATCAGGGCCTAGACATGGCCACCGTTGCTGGAGCGATGAAAGTGGATGTTCAAGAGGCCAGAATTGGAGGTGTACGGAGAACTCAGAGGGTTTAGGGCTAGAGGAGATTACAGAGATAGGGACATCTCTCAGCAAACATGCAGTGGCCTTGGGTGTTACACTTGATAGATTGGATTGAACTGTGACAATGGAGGAATCAAGTGTGGTAATTTTATTTGTCACATATGCACTCTTAGAAATCCCAATGAAGTGTGTTTGAATGAAGATCCAGTATCTGAAGATCTTGTTCAAAATACTTGTGTTATGGAGCACAGCTGCTGGTCAGAGCTAGCTGTTGACAGACACGTTTACAGAGTTCAATCACCTTACTGTACATATTAGGAAGAGAATCCTGTTAACCCAAAGCAGTCCACAGGGTTTTTGGTCATTCATTCTTGAGATGTGGGTGTTGCTGGCAAGCCTGGCATTTACGGCTCATCCTAGTTGCCTTTGAGAAGTTGGTTGGTTATGGAGGTCAGCAGGCTGATTTGAACATTTTGAAAGTGTACAAAAGCCTGGAAACCCATGATACATAAGGCTAGTGCTACTTTTGATTTATTTTAAACCGCAGATGTGACAAATCTGAGGTGAAACGATACAGGAAATGCTCAGTAGGTCAGGCAGGAGCTCTGGACAAAAAGGAGAAGTTAATATTTTGCTGTTTGCAGCTTCCTCAGAGCTACTGCATACTTTAAATATTTCCTTTTTTAAGTTTATTGTACGTTGTTTTTCATTCTGGCAAGGGATGTGAGTGGTTGAGATTTATTTGGTCCTTGAGACTGTAAATGCAGGAGGAAAATAAACAAGACATGATAAGTGATACTTTTTCAAAGTGTGTAGGAAGGATATTCTCCTATATTGCTTAAATTTTATTTTGCTTGATGCTCTTTGGAGGTTTGAGCATTCTACATGAGCTAAGAAATGAGTTGCATTTCCACAGCATCTTTCATAACCCCATGAGTCAGAAGGCTCCAAAGTACTTTCCAATCAATAAAGTTCTTTTTAAAGTGTAATTACTGGTGTAATGTAGGAAATGCACCAGGCACTTTGCACACAGCAAGCTCCAACAATCAGCGACGAGATAATGACAAGACCATCTGTTTTAGTGATCTTGGTTGAGGAATAAAGATTGGACAGAACACCAGGGAGAACTTCTCCACTCTTCTCCAAAATAGTGCCATGGGTTGTTTTATACATCCAACTGTGAGGGCAGACAGGATCTCATTTGGAACACAGGATCTGCAACTGTGCAGCACTCCTTCAGTGGTACACCAGAGTATCAGCCTGGATTGTTTGCTCAAGTATGAACCCGGAGCCTTCTGACTCATGTAGAAGAACATTACTCAGTGAGCCACAGCTAATACTTCAGTAGCAATTTAGAAAGCTACCCAGCATTTGAACGCACTGAAAGGTTTTTTCATCTTTCAGGAGCCTATTACTTAGTAGGGGCTTGCAGTGAGGTCAATAATGGCACGATACACTGTGTGAAAGTAATAACATTTCAATACTGTCAGTTCCAAGGTCCACACCCAGTAACAGCTGCACAGAGTGGAGAAGGGTGTGAGCCATTTGAAAACGAGATGCATGGACTGCAAAGATCCAGACACCAGTGAATTCATTCCTTGTCTTATTGATATGTGTTGGACACTCCCCATATAATTATCATGCCCAATATGTGCTCAACATATTTTCAATTCAACCACAATGGTAAGAGAAGATCTTATGTGTTAATCATTTTAAATCACAAAGGAGGTTACAATTACAATTATTTCTGGCTGTGAGGTTGCCTTGGGAACATTTGTGGGCACATAATTCTTCTGTAACTTGCTCAGTGTGTGGTAAATAAGACCACTAATTTATATTTGGACCAAGACCAAAACAGAGACAGAATGTTTCCGTAAGTGGTACCTCATTGATCTGAGTTACTTAGTAAAGTTATTTCGTTCAGTGGTAACCTAGGCTGGTTGAGCTTCTGTCCAGGTTCTGTTCCAGTCTAACTCTATAGAAATGCATCAGTTACGACAAGGAAACAGGCTACTTGACTTGGGTAAATAGCCCCAATCACATTTACCCACCTATTCCCATATCCCTCTAACCTCTTTTTATAAGCATTTATTTGCAGAGTTAAATTTTACAAGCATATACCTCCTAACCCAACAACCACACTTTCAGTCTGTGTCTATTTATAGGAGCACAAGTGAGTCTTGAGTTAATGCCCACCACCTGCACACAATTAAACACAATTAATACGGAATTAACACTGTCTTCCTATACATTCACCTTCTATAGTACTGGGTTTGTAATCCCAAGATCAAGAGTTCAATGTTTAGCCAAGTGGTTACGGTACTGGGTTTGTAACCCCAAGATCAAGAGTTCAAATCTCACAATGGCAAACTATGAAACAATGTAACTTCATCTGAAATAACAGATGGAAATGGGTTTGTACTCGAAAGAGTTACAAGGACATTGATCCCAGCTCTGTTTAGGTCTGTACTGGTTGTCCAGCCTGTACAACCCTCTTTTCCCCCATAACTGGTCCCAATGTCCCAAGAATTTAAAGCCTTCTATAGTACTGGGTTTGTAATCCCAAGATCAAGAGTTCAATGTTTAGCCAAGTGGTTACGGTACTGGGTTTGTAACCCCAAGATCAAGAGTTCAAATCTCACAATGGCAAACTATGAAACAATGTAACTTCATCTGAAACAGATGGAAATGGGTTTGTGCTTGAAAGAGTATCAAGAGTTCAAATCTCACAATGGCGAAACAATGTAACTTTATCTGAAACAGATGGAAACGGGTTTGTACTCAAAAGAGTTACAAATCAGATAGTTCCATTGCTTGACTTTTGGCTTGGCCTAAATGGCCAAGTGGTTATGGTACTGGGTTTGTAACCCCAAGATCAAGAGTTCAAATCTCACAATGGCAAACTATGAAACAATGTAACTTCATCTGAAAAACAGATGGAAACGGGTTTGTACTCGAAAGAGTATCAAGAGTTCAAATCTCACAATGGCAAAACTATGAAACAATGTAACTTCATCTGAAACGGATGGAAACAGGTTTGTACTCGAAAGAAATCAAGAGTTCAAATCTCACAGTGGCAAACTATGAATCAAGAGTTCAATGTTTAGCCAAGTGGTTATGGTACTGGGTTTGTAACCCCAAGATCTAGAGTTCAAATCTCACAATGGCAAAACTATGAAACAATGTAACTTTATCTGAAACAGATGGAAACGGGTTTGTACTCAAAAGAGTATCAAGAGTTCAAATCTCACAATGGCGAAACAATGTAACTTTATCTGAAAAAGATGGAAACGGGTTTGTACTCAAAAGAGTTACAAATCAGATAATTCCATTGCTTGATTTTTGCTTGGTCAAAATAGCCAAGTGGTTATGGTACTGGGATTATAACCCCAAGATCAAGAGTTCAAATCTCACAATGGCAAACTATGAAACAATGTAACCAGCTTGGCCTAAATAGCCAAGTGGTTATGGTACTGGGTTTGTAACCCCAAGATCAGGAGTTCAAATATCAAGAGTTCAAATCTCACAATGGCAAACTTTGAAACAATGTAACTTCATCTGAAAAACAGATGGAAACGGGTTTGTACTCGAAAGAAATCATGAGTTCAAATCTCACAGTGGCAAAACTATAAAACAATGTAACTTCATCTGAAACGGATGGAAACGGTTTGAGCTCGGCAGAGTATCAAGAGTTCAAATCTCACAATGGCAAACTATGAAACAATGTAAATTCATCTGAAACAGATGGAAACGGGTTTGTACTCGAAAGAAATCAAGAGTTCAATGTTGAGCCAAGTGGTTATGGTACTGGGTTTGTAACCCCAAGATCAAGAGTTCAAATCTCACCACGGCAAAACTATGAAACAATGTAACTTCATCTGAAATAGATGGAAATGGGTTTGTACTCGAAAGAGTATCAAGAGTTCAATGTTTAGCCAAGTGGTTATGGTACTGGGTTTGTAACCCCAAGATCAAGAGTTCAAATCTCACAATGGCAAAACAATGTAACTTCATCTGAAACAAATGGAAATGGGTTTGTGCTCGAAAGAGTATCAAGAGTTCAATGTTTCATATAGGTTGGCCTAAATAGCCAAGTGGTTATGGTACTGGGTTTATAACCCTAAGATCAAGAGTTCAAATCTCACAATGGCAAACTATGAAACAATGTAACTTCATCTGAAACAGATGGAAATGGGTTTGTACTCGAAAGAGTTACAACGTCTTAATGAGCTTGGCCTAAAATAGCCAAGTGGTTATGGTACTGGGTTTGTAACCCCAAGAACAACAGTTCAAATCTCACAATGGCAAACTATGAAACAATGTAAATTCATCTGAAACAGATGGAAACGGGATTGGACTCGAAAGAAATCAAGAGTTCAATGTTTAGCCAAGTGGTTATGGTACTGGGTTTGTAACTCCAAGATCAAGAGTTCAATGTTTCATAGCTTGGCCTAAATAGCCAAGTGGTTATGGTACTGGGTTTATAACCCCAAGATCTAGAGTTCAAATCTCACAATGGCAAAACTATGAAACAATGTAACTTTATCTGAAACAGATGGAAACGGGTTTGTACTCAAAAGAGTTACAAATCAGATAGTTCCATTGCTTGACTTTTGGCTTGGCCTAAATGGCCAAGTGGTTATGGTACTGGGTTTGTAACCCCAAGATTGAGAGTTCAAATCTCACAATGGCAAACTATGAAACAATGTAACTTCATCTGAAACAGATGGAAATGGGTTTGTACTCAAAAGAGTTACAAATCAGATAGTTCCATTGCTTGATTTTTGCTTGGTCAAAATAGCCAAGTGGTTATGGTACTGGGATTATAACCCCAAGATCAAGAGTTCAAATCTCACAATGGCAAACTATGAAACAATGTAACCAGCTTGGCCTAAATAGCCAAGTGGTTATGGTACTGGGTTTGTAACCCCAAGATCAGGAGTTCAAATATCAAGAGTTCAAATCTCACAATGGCAAACTTTGAAACAATGTAACTTCATCTGAAAAACAGATGGAAACGGGTTTGTACTCGAAAGAAATCATGAGTTCAAATCTCACAGTGGCAAAACTATAAAACAATGTAACTTCATCTGAAACGGATGGAAACGGTTTGTGCTCGAAAGAGTATCAAGAGTTCAAATCTCACAATGGCAACCTATGAAACAATGTAACTTCATCTGAAACAGATGGAAACAGGTTTGTACTCGAAAGAAATCAAGAGTTCAAATCTCACAATGGCAAACTATGAATCAAGAGTTCAATGTTTAGCCAAGTGGTTATGGTACTGGGTTTGTAACCCCAAGATCAAGAGTTCAAATCTCACAATGGCAAGCTATGAAACAATGTAACTTCATCTGAAACAGATGGAAATGGGTTTGTACTCGAAAGAGTTACGAGATTTAAGCTTGGCCTAAATAGCCAAGTGGTTATGGTACTGGGTTTGTAACCCCAAGATCAAGAGTTCAAATCTCACAATGGCAAACTATGAAACAATGTAACTTCATCTGAAACAGATGGAAATGGGTTTGTGCTCAAAAGAGTATCAAGAGTTCAAATCTCACAATGGCAAAACTATGAAACAATGTAACTTTATCTGAAACAGATGGAAATGGGTTTGTACTCAAAAGAGTTACAAATCAGATAGTTCCATTGCTTGACTTTTGGCTTGGCCTAAATGGCCAAGTGGTTATGGTACTGGGTTTATAACCCCAAGGTCAAGAGTTCAAATCTCACAATGGCAAACTATGAAACAATGTAACTTCATCTGAAACAGAGGGAAACGGGTTTGTACTCGAAAGAAATCAAGAGTTCATCTTCTTAACGATCTCGTTGAGGCAATTGTTTTTAGTTATTTGAAAAACCTTTTATTGATGTTTCATTTGCACTTCAGCCCCACGCTCCTGATCTATGGGCACCCGGTGCGGAAGGGGGTCGGGAAGGAGGAGGACCTCCTCGTGAACCTGCTTCTGGGCCTGGCCAAGTTGGCCATTAAAAGGTCCAGGCAGCGGGCGATCGACGGGGGAGTCCTGCCCGATTGTTTGTCCCTCTTCCGCGGCTACGTTCGCTGCCGGATGTCCCTGGAGAGGGAGCACGCGGTGTCTGCTGGCACTCTCAAGGCCTTCCGTGCTCGGTGGGCACCGCGGGGACTGGGGTGTTTTGTTGACCCCTTTAATCACATTTTGATTTAAAGTTTGTAAGTTTCCTTTAAACTTTGTTCTTGGTTTTACAGCTGACCTGAATTAGGGGCTGTGCCTGATTTATCCCGATTTTGTTGATTTGGTTTTCATTTAAAAGTTTATCAAGAGTTCGATGTTTCATAGCTTGGCCTAAATAGCCAAGTGGTTATGGTACTGGGTTTATAACCCCAAGGTCAAGAGTTCAAATCTCACAATGGCAAACTATGAAACAATGTAACTTCATCTGAAACAGAGGGAAACGGGTTTGTACTCAAAAGAAATCAAGAGTTCATCTTCTTAACGATCTCGTTGAGGCAATTGTTTTTAGTTATTTGAAAAACCTTTTATTGATGTTTTGTTTGCACTTCAGCCCCACGCTCCTGATCTATGGGCACCCGGTGCGGAAGGGGGTCGGGAAGGAGGAGGACCTCCTCGTGAACCTGCTCCTGGGCCTGGCCAAGTTGGCCATTAAAAGGTCCAGGCAGCGGGCGATCGACGGGGGAGTCCCGCCCGATTGTTTGTCCCTCTTCCGCGGCTACGTTCGCTGCCGGATGTCCCTGGAGAGGGAGCACGCGGTGTCTGCTGGCACTCTCGAGGCCTTCCGTGCTCGGTGGGCACCGCGGGCACTGGGGTTTTTTGTTGACCCCTTTAATCACATTTTGATTTAAAGTTTGTAAGTTTCCTTTAAACTTTGTTCTTGGTTTTACAGCTGACCTGAATTAGGGGCTGTGCCTGATTTATCCCGATTTTGTTGATTTGGTTTTCATTTAAAAGATTATCAAGAGTTCAAATCTCACAATAGCAAACAATGTAACATCATCTGAAACAGATGGAAATGGGTTTGTACTCAAAAGAGTATCAAGAGTTCATCTTAACGATCTCGTTGAGGCAATTGTGGATTCAGTTTGTTCCCTGATCCTGAGGAGAGAAGGTGTGTGGTGTTGGTGTTGCTGCTCCTCAGGGTTTCAACTGTTTCTGCTGCTGCTTTGGGGTTGTTGCTTCTGCTGTGTGCTGCTGCTGCCCCTGCACTCGAGGGTGTTTGCTGCTGCTGCTGCCCCTGCCTGTGTGGAGCAAAAGGAGAGAGAGGGAGAGAAGAAGAACAGCTTCTGTTGCTGCTTCAGGACAGGAAGGCCAGGAGGCCAGGACTGTGTCTGGAAACAACATCTTAGGTGGGTGTCCAACGTTATTGTTTGTGTAAGGTGGGGGCAATACAGGACTGTGTTTTGTAGGGGGAGGAAAGAAGACTGCAGAAGGTTTGGGGAAGGAAGAGAGGAGGGTGTGTGTGTGGTTAAAACCACCTTTCTGCTACCCCCCGCCCCACCCAGCCCTTCCCCAGTAAGGCCAGTGGTGGCTGGTGAAGACATCGCCTCCCCCTGCAAGAAGATCATCAGGCCCCCACCCAACTTATCCACCTTTCACTGGAGACACTCACCTGGACTCTTCCCTTTTCCCTCCTGTGCCTCCCTGTCCTTCACTCCTCTCCCTCCTCTCCTCTCCTGTATAAAAGAGGGGAGGTTATTCCAACCTTTCTCCCCCTCCCTGGGGAGGAAATATATATTTAAATAAAAAACAACAAACAAACAATATATATAATATATATTAAAACAAAAATAAAATGGCCAATCCTTCCCAGGGTGGGCGTGGCTCTGGCCCTAAGGCCAGTTCAACATCTCCTGTGGCCGGGCCCTCGAGGGCTAATGTGGAGGCGGTTTTGTCACCGGTGGCAGGGCCTACAAAAAAGACCTATGCGGGGGTGGTTGCTTCTGCAGCTCCTGCTGCTCCCGTTGCCCTGTCGCCTTTCCGTCTCCTCACCAGGGCCCTCGGGGTAAAATGCTACGCTCACCCTGAGATGACTATTGAGGCCTGCGTGAAGGCTATGGCTGGGGTTGTCGGCCCCTCAGCCATTGTCGCGGCCTCAAAGATGTATGGGAGGGCCATCTTTTTCTTGAGGTCCGAGCGGGCGGTGCAACTCGCCCTGCAGAAGGGGCTCACTGTGGGCGGGACTTTTCTGGCGGTGGACCCCCTTGAGGCCACCGCCCAGAAAATTGTTATTTCGAACGTCCCGCCCTTTATACCATGTGGGCTCCTCCTCCCCCACCTTAATAAGCTGGGGGAGGTCAGGTCAGGGGTTGCGCCAGTCCTGCTCGGCCTCAGAGACTCGACCCTCCGCCACGTGTACTCCTTCCGGCGCCAGGTTTTCATCCGCTTGGCCCGGGAGGAGTGCCTGGAGGGAGCCTTTGTCATTAATTTTGAGGGGACCGCCTATCGGGTCTTCTGGACCACGGAGGGCGTGCGGTGCCATGCCTGTAAGGAGGCGGGGCACATAAGAAAGAACTGCCCCGCCTCCAAGGCCACGAGCCCCACCCAAGTGGCCGCAGCTGGCACCGCCCCTCCTCCACCCGCCACCACTCCATCTCCCTCCCCGCAAGGGGAACCAACCCCGGCGGCAGCTGCCATCTCGGTTGCCGGTGAGGTGGGGGGAGAGCCCCCGCGCCGTAAGAAGGCGCGGAGGAAGACCCGAAATTTGGAGGCGGTCCCTGAGACGCCCCAAACCCCCCAAACACGTGGAAAAACCGGCTCGGGGGAGAAAACATCATCCGGCCCCGGCGTCGTGTCCGCATGTGCTCCCGGGTCCGTGGGCGCTAAGGCGCCGAGTGCTGGGCCCGGCGTCGTCCCTGCGCGTGCTCCCGGGGCCGGCGGGGAAAAGACGCGGGACCCCGAGCCGAAAGAAAAATTTAAAACCCAGAGGGTGGAGTGTCCGGGAGGGCTGGGAAAGGAGGAGGGGGCCTCGGAAATGGAGGTCTCCCTAGCCCCCAGCCTGACCCGGAAGAGACGTCTCGCTTCAGAGGAGGAAGTGGGCGACGCCCAAACTGAAGAAGTTGGGTGTGTCCCTTCCCCTGATGAAGAGGTGGTGGCGTCTCCACCAAGTAAAACCTCGCCCTGCCCTCTGGGGGAACCCAAAACACCTGCACCTACTCCCACCACTGTTCCCCCCCGTCAACCTGCTGCAGTCCCCTGAACAGGGCCCCTCGGGGGTCGCTGAGGGCACCTCCCTTGAGGTGGTGTCCGACTCCAGGGAACTTAATACCCCCGAGGTACTTTCTAGCTCGTCGGGGGATTGCAGCTTTGAAATTTTAAAGAATGTAAATGGGTCATTGGGTGGCGGCGAAAAGGAGGGCCTTCCCGCTCCCTCCCAAACCTTGACACCGGGCGTCCTATGTTTAGGTCAGGAGCTTGTCCTGAGCTCCCCGGACGACCCGGTGCCGGGAGGAGAGCGGGCATCAGAACTGCCGCTGCCCTCTGGCCTAAAAAGTTTCGAGGAGACCAGAGAGGACTCCTCTGGCCTTGATCCTGGGGGTGGGATCGAGGCTGAGATAGAGCCAGCTGGCAGCTCCGAATCAGCCCCCGTACTCAATGCGGGGGAGGGGTCGGAAGCTGGAGGCGACGACCCGGAAGAGGACGGGGTGTCGGTGGTGAGCGTTGGGGATTATGCGGAGTTGCTCTCAGGCGAGGCGGTGGATCCCCTGGTGCCCTCCACTGACTCCCCCCTCATCCCCCCAAGGGAACTCCGGGACTTTATGTCGGGGCACCGTGGTCGCCGAGACAGGGTTCAGTTGGCCTTGGACCGGTGGCATTCATTTCCGCTGGTGTTCTGGTCCCCTCGCGAGGCTCTCAAATCTCCTGAGTTGGATAGGAACGCGCGGCGGAGGGTCCAAACGTTTCTCGCTGGGCTCCTGAAGGAGAGGAAGGACTAAAAAGTCCTCTTCTTCTTTTTTACGTAAGGTGAATGTTTGATGTACCTTTGACAATGAAGACGACTATAGCCAGCCTCAACATCCGCGGCAGCAGGGGCGCACAGCGCAGGTTCCAGAACTTCTCGGTCCTCAGGGACGGGAAGTATGCGTTGTGCCTCCTGCAAGAAACCCATACCGTTCCGGGAGACGAAGCCACATGGCTCCTGGAGTGGCGAGGGGGGGTCTACATGAGTCACCTAGCCTCCAATTCTGGCGGGGTGGCTATCTTGTTGGCCCCACATTTTCAGCCGGAGATCTTGGGGGTCAAGGAGCTGGTGCCAGGCCGGTTGCTGCACCTGACTGTGCGTCTGGGGGGGGCGGTGCTTCACTTCGTGAATGTATACGCTCCCGTGGGCACGCAGCAGCAAGCGAGCTTCTTTGAAGAAGTGTCCACTCATCTCGGCTCCATCGACGCTGGCGAGTGCATCGTCCTCGGGGGGATTTCAATTGCACCCTCGGAGTCCGGGACCGTCACGCTACCCCGCACTGCACACGAGGTGTGAGTAAGTTGCGGGACCTGGTCAGGTCCTTCGACTTAGTGGACGTCTGGCGAAATCTCCATCCTGACTCCAACGTGTTCACCTTTGTGTCACCTGGAGTCGGAGCGTCCAGACTCGACCGCCTTTACGTTTCAAAGGCGTACGTGTCCTGCGTTCCGGCTGCTTCTATACGGCAGGTTCCGTGCACGGACCACCGTCTGGTGTGGGCGGAGCTCACTTCGTTCTGCGCTCGGACGGGGTCCGCGTACTGGCATTTTAATAACCTGTTGTTGGAAGACCAGCGGTTGCTGGACTCGTTCCGTCGTTTCTGGGCCGGCTGGAGAAGGAAGCAGGGAGGCTTCCCCTCCTTGAGGCTATGGTGGGACGTGGGCAAGACTCACGTCCGAGTTTTCTGTCAAGAGTACGCGAAGGGGTCGACAAAGAGACGCAAATCCAGGGTCGAGGAATTGGAGAAGGAGGTGCTCGACCTGGAGGCACGTCTCCGTCAGCCTGATGCGGACCCGGCCCTGAGAAGAAGGGCGCGCTGCGGGACCTGCAATTGGTCGGGTCTCGGGGCGCGTTCGTGAGGTCGCGGATCCGGTTCCTCAAGGAGATGGACCGTGGCTCCCCCTTCTTCTACTCGCTGGAAAAAAGGCACGGGGTCCGTCAGCAGCTCTTTACGCTGCTGGCCGACGACGGATCCCTTGTCTCGGATCCGGAGGGCATTAGGGCCATCGCCCGAGATTACTACACTGCCCTGTTCTCTCCGGATCCGTCCAGCGAGGACGCTTGCAGAGTTTTGTGGGAAGACCTGCCGCAGGTCGGCCCGGAGTGCGCCGGAAGGCTTGACTCCCCTATAAGTCTGGGGGAGCTGACCGGCGCACTCGACGGTCTTTCTAGGGGCAAATCCCCGGGACTAGACGGGCTGACCGTGGAGTTCTTCAGGGCGTTCTGGGACGTCTTGGGGAGCGACTTCGCGGGGGTCCTGGGGGAGAGTATCGCTACCGGGGAGATGCCCCTTTCGTGGCGCAGGGCCGTGATTGCCCTGCTGCCGAAGAAGGGGGATCTCCGCCTTCTTAAAAACTGGCGCCCGGTCTCCCTCCTCAGCACGGACTACAAAATCTTCGCCCGAGCCATGTCTTCCCGGCTCGGCACCGTGCTGGACCACATGATCCACCCTGACCAGTCCTACACCGTCCCGGACCGAACCATTTATGATAATATCCATCTGGTCCGGGACATCATCCACTATTCCCAGAGGGCTGGTCTGTCGAGCGCCTTCCTGTCTCTCGATCAGGAGAAGGCGTTCGACAGGGTGGATCACGGATACTTACTCGGAACTCTGCGAGCGTTCGGGTTCGGGACGCATTTTGTCGCCCGGATCCGACTTCTGTACACCACCGCGGAGTGTCTAGTGAAGGTTAACGGGTCCCTGACGGTGCCCCTTCGCTTTGGGAGAGGGGTACGTCAGGGCTGCCCCCTGTCTGGCCAGTTGTATTCTATTTGAGTGGAGCCTTTCCTGCGCCTCTTGCGGAGGAGGTTGTCGGGATTGGTCCTGCGCGGGCCAGGCATCGGGTTGGTCCTTTCGGCTTACGCCGATGACGTGCTCCTTATGTTTAGTGACCCAGCTGACCTGCGGAGGATGCGCGAGTGCCAGGAGGTCTACTCTGCCGCTTCTTCTGCCAGGATCAACTAGGGTAAATGTTCTGGACTCCTGGTCGGTCAGTGGCAGATGGATCCCCTACCCGAGGAGCTCAGGCCTTTCACCTGGAGCAGGACCAGCCTCCTCTACCTGGGGGTCCATCTCTGCCCCGCTGAGGAATCCTGGCCGGCAAACTGGCAGGAACTGGAGACGAAAGTCACCGCTCGCCTGCGGCGCTGGACAGGACTGCTCCGAGTGCTATCTTACCGATGTCGAGTTCTGGTCATAAACCAGCTGATCGCCGCCATGTTGTGGTATCGGCTGGTCACTTTGACCCCTCCCCCGGACTTTGTCACAAGAATCCAGAGATTGTTAGTCGACTTCTTCTGGGACAAAAGATTGCACTGGGTCGCTGCCGAGGTTCTGAGTCTCCCGCTTGGGGAGGGCGGTCAGGCGCTAGTGTGCCTACGCACACAGGTGGCGACTTTCCGCCTTCAGACCCTGCAGCGATACCTCTACGTTGAGCCTCCTCCTAGATGGTGTGCCCTGACGACGTATTTCTTCCGTCAGGTGCACGGCCTGAATTATGACGTGCAGCTCCTGTTTATAGAACAGCTGGGCCTCGGTGGCTCCTTGCAGGCGTTGCCCGTCTTTTACCAGGACCTGATCAAAGTCTGGAAAGTGGTCGCCTCGCGACGCAGCTCTCCCCCGTCAGGAGTAGCGGCTATCGTCAGAGAGCCGCTGCTCAGGAATCCGCCCCTCCGTCCCTTTCAGTGGTTGGCGGAGAGGAGGGCTGTGGCCGCAGGCGTGACCAGGATCGGGGACGTGCTGGGTGGCGGAGGACTGGGCTGGATGCTCCCGCAGGAGTTGGCGTGACGCGCGTCTGTGAGTGTCCAGGTCGCAGCCGATGCCATCCAAGACCTGAGAATGGTCATGCTCGGACCCGACGTTATTTTGGGTCTTGAGGTGGCCCAGGTGCGCGGTGGTCTTCCGTCTGAATGTTCCCCTGTTCGGACGGAATTCCACATTGGCCCCAAGCCCCGAACCCTCCCTCGGGTGCTGGGGCCCTGCAATATGAGCCGCCTCGGGGACATGCCCTCCGTGCCTTTTAGCACAGCAAAGAGAGGCTTTTTGTACGGACTGCTGCTGCACACCTTCCATTTTCTCGCCCTTGTCCGCCGCCCGGACACGCCCTGGCGTACCATGTTGCCGTCCGGCGGCAGAGGCCCCCGATGGGAGGCCCTCTACGGAGGTGTCCTCCCCCTTTCTATCGGGGATCTGGGTTGGAGGGTGTTGCATGCAGCAGTCCCCTATAATAAGAGGATGCATAGGTTCACGGACTCTCAGGACACGTGCCCTTTTTGCGGTCTTATGGAGTCCGTGGACCATGTATACATAGGGTGTTGTAGGCTGCACTCCCTTTTTAGTTATTTGAAAAATCTTTTATTGATGTTTTGTTTGCACTTCAGCCCCACGCTCCTGATCTATGGGCACCCGGTGCGGAAGGGGGTCGGGAAGGAGGAGGACCTCCTCGTGAACCTGCTCCTGGGCCTGGCCAAGTTGGCCATTAAAAGGTCCAGACAGCGGGCGATCGACGGGGGAGTCCCGCCCAATTGTTTGTCCCTCTTCCGCGGTTACGTTCGCTGCCGGATGTCCCTGGAGAGGGAGCACGCGGTGTCTGCTGGCACTCTCGAGGCCTTCCGTGCTCGGTGGGCACCGCGGGCACTGGGGTGTTTTGTTGACCCCTTTAATCACATTTTGATTTAAAGTTTGTAAGTTTCCTTTAAACTTTGTTCTTGGTTTTACAGCTGACCTGAATTAGGGGCTGTGCCTGATTTGTCCCGATTTTGTTGATTTGGTTTTCATTTAAAAGATTATCAAGAGTTCAATGTTTCATAGCTTGGCCTAAATAGCCAAGTGGTTATGGTACTGGGTTTGTAACCCCAAGGTCAAGAGTTCAAATCTCACAATGGCGAACTATGAAACAATGTAACTTCATCTGAAACAGAGGGAAACGGGTTTGTACTCGAAAGAAATCAAGAGTTCATCTTCTTAACGATCTCGTTGAGGCAATTGTGGATTCAGTTTGTTCCCTGATCCTGAGGAGAGAAGGTGTGTGGTGTTGGTGTTGCTGCTCCTCTTCAGTCTTTCAACTGCTGCTGCTGCTGCTTTGGGGTTGTTGCTTCTGCTGTGTGCTGCTGCTGCCCCTGCACTCGAGGGTGTTTGCTGCTGCTGCTGCTCCTGGACTAGAGGGTGTTTGCTGCTGCTGCTGCTGCTCCTGGACTAGAGGGTGTTTGCTGCTGCTGCTGCTGCTGCTGCTAGACCTGCCCCTGTGGAACAAAGGGAGAGAGAGGGAGAGAAGAAGAACAGCTTCTGTTGCTGTTGCAGGACAGGAAGGCCAGGAGGCCAGGACTATGTCAAGAAACACCATCTTAGGTGGGTGTCCAACGTTATTGTTTGTGTAAGGTGGGGGCAATAAAGGACTGTGTTTTGTAGGGGAGGATAGAAGACTGCAGAAGGTTTGGGGAAGGAAGAGAGGGGGGTGTGTGTGTGGTTAAAACCACCTTTCTGCTACCCCCCCCCCCGCCCCACCCAGCCCTTTCCCAGTAAGGCCAGTGGTGGCTGGTGAAGACATCGCCTCCCCCTGCAAGAAGATCATCAGGCCCCCACCCAACGTCCACCTTTCACTGGAGACACCCACCTGGACTCTTCCCTTTTCCCTCCTGTGCCTCCCTGTCCTTCACTCCTCTCCCTCCTCTCCTCCCCTCTCCTGCACAAAAGGGGGAGGTTATTACTACCTCTTTCCCTAGGGAGGAACATTATATATTTAAAAAAAATATATATATAAAAAAAATATATATAATTTAAAAAAAAAATGGCCAATCCTTCCCAGGGTGGGCGTGGCTCTGGCCCTAAGGCCAGTTCAACATCTCCTGTGGCCGGCCCTCGAGGGCTAATGTGGAGGCGGCTTTGTCACCAGTGGCAGGGCCTGCAAAAAAGACCTATGCGGGGGTGGTTGCTTCTGCAGCTCCTGCTGCTCCCGCTGCCCTGTTGCCATTCCGTCTCCTCACAAGGGCCCTCGGGGTAAAATGCTGCGCTCACCCTGAGATGACTATTGAGGCCTGCGTTAAGGCTATGGCTGGGGTTGTCGGCCCCTCAGCCATTGTCGCGGCCTCAAAAATGTATGGGAGGGCCATCTTTTTCTTGAGGTCCGAGCGGGCGTGCAGCTCGCCCTGCAGAAGGGGCTCACTGTGGGCGGGACTTTTCTGGCGGTGGACCCCCTTGAGGCCACCGCCCAGAAGATTGTTATTTCGAACGTCCCGCCCTTTATACCATGTGGGCTCCTCCTCCCCCACCTTAACAAGCTGGGGGAGGTCAGGTCAGGGGTTGCGCCAGTCCCGCTCGGCCTCAGAGACTCAACCCTCCGCCACGTGTACTCCTTCCGGCGCCAGGTTTTCATCCGCTTGGCCCGGGAGGAGTGCCTGGAGGGAGCCTTTGTTATTAATTTTGAGGGGACCGCCTATCGGGTCTTCTGGACCACGGAGGGCGTGCGGTGCCATGCCTGTTAGGAGGCGGGGCACATAAGAAAGAACTGCCCCGCCTCCAAGGCCACGAGCCCCACCCAAGCGGCCGTGGCTGGCACCGCCCCTCCTCCACCCGCCACCACTCCATCTCCCTCCCCGCAAGGGGAAGCGACCCCGGCGGCAGCTGCCATCTCGGTTGCCGTGAGGTGGGGGGAGAGCCCCCGCGCCGTAAGAAGGTGCGGAGGAAGACCCGAAATTTGGAGGCGGTCCCTGAGACGCTCCAAACCCCCCAAACACGTGGAAAAACCGGCTTGGGGGAGAAAACATCATCCGGCCCCGGCGTCGTGTCCGCGTGTGCTCCCGGGTCCGTGGGCGCTAAGGCGCCGAGTGCTGGGCCTGGCGTCGTCCCTGCGCGTGCTCCCGGGGCCGGCGGGGAAAAGACGCGGGACCCTGAGCCGGGGAAAGAAAAATTGAAAACCCAGAGGGTGGAGTGTCCGGGAGGGCTGGGAAAGGAGGAGGGGGCCTCGGAAATGGAGGTCTCCCTAGCCCCCAGCCTGACCCGGAAGAGACGTCACGCTTCAGAGGAGGAAGTGGGCGACGCCCAAACTGAAGAAGTTGGGTGTGTCCCTTCCCCTGATGAAGAGGTGGTGGCGTCTCCACCAAGTAAAACATCGCCCTGCCCTCTGGGGGAACCCAAAACTCCTGTACCTACCCCTACCACTGTTCCCTCCGTCAACCTGCTGCAGTCCCCTGAACAGGGCCCCTCGGGGGTCACTGAGGGCACCTCCCTTGAGGTGGTGTCCGACTCCAGGGCACTTAATACCCCCGAGGTACTTTCTAGCTCGTCGGGGGATTGCAGCTTTGAAATTTTAAAGAATGTAATTAGGTCATTGGGTGGCGGCGAAAAGGAGGGCCTTCCCGCTCCCTCCCAAACCTTGACACCGGGCGTCCTATGTTTAGGTCAGGAGCTTGTCCTGAGCTCCCCGGACGACCCGGTGCCGGGAGGAGAGCGGGCATCAGAACTGCTGCTGCCCTCTGGCCTAAAAAGTTTCGAGGAGACCAGAGAGGACTCCTCTGGCCTTGATCCTGGGGGTGGGATCGAGGCTGAGATAGAGCCAGCTGGCAGCTCCGAATCAGTCCCCGTACTCAATGCACGGGAGGGGTCGGAAGCTGGAGGCGACGACCCGGAAGAGGACGGGGTGTCGGTGGTGAGCGTTGGGGATTACGCGGAGTCGCTCTCAGGCGAGGCGGTGGATCCCCTGGTGCCCTCCACTGACTCCCCCCTCATCCCCCCAAGGGAACTCCGGGACTTTTTGTCGGGGCACCGCGGTCGCCGAGACAGGGTTCAGTTGGCCTTGGACCGGTGGCATTCATTTCCGCTGGTGTTCTGGTCCACTCGCGAGGCTCTCAAGTCTCCTGAGTTGGATAGGAACGCGCGGCGGAGGGTCCAAACGTTTCTCGCTGGGCTCCTGAAGGAGAGGAAGGACTAAAAAGTCCTCTTCTTCTTTTTAATTACTTAAGGTGAATGTTTGATGTACCTTTGACAATGAAGACGACTATAGCCAGCCTCAACATCCGCAGCAGCAGGGGCACACAGCGCAGGTTCCAGAACTTCTCGGTCCTCAGGGACTGGAAGTATGCATTGTGCCTCCTGCAAGAAACCCATACCGTTCCGGGAGACGAAGCCACGTGGCTCCTGGAGTGGCGAGGGGGGGTCTACATGAGTCACCTAGCCTTCAATTCTGGCGGGGTGGCTATCTTGTTGGCCCCACATTTTCAGCCGGAGATCTTGGGGATCAAGGAGCTGGTGCCAGGCCGGTTGCTGCACCTGACTGTGCGTCTGGGGGGGGCGGTGCTTCACTTCGTGAATGTATACGCTCCCCTGGGCACGCAGCAGCAAGCGAGCTTCTTTGAAGAAGTGTCCACTCATCTCGGCTCCATCGACGCTGGTGAGTGCATCGTCCTCGGGGGGGATTTCAATTGCACCCTTGGGGTCCGGGACCGTCACGGTACCCCGCACTGCACGCGAGGTGTGAGTAAGTTGCGGGACCTGGTCAGGTCCTTCGACTTAGTGGACGTCTGGCGAAATCTCCATCCTGACTCCAGCGTGTTCACCTTTGTGTCACCTGGAGTCGGAGCGTCCAGACTCGACCGCCTTTACGTTTCAAAGGCGTACGTGTCCTGCGTTCTGGCTGCTTCTATACGGCAGGTTCCGTGCACGGACCACCGTCTGGTGTGGGCGGAGCTCACTTCGTTCTGCGCTCAGACGGGGTCCGCGTACTGGCATTTTAATAACCTGTTGTTGGAAGACCAGCGGTTCCTGGACTCGTTCCGTCGTTTCTGGGCCGGCTGGAGAAGGAAGCAGGGAGGCTTCCCCTCCTTGAGGCTATGGTGGGACGTGGGCAAGACTCACGTCCGAGTTTTCTGTCAAGAGTACGCGAAGGGGACAAAGAGACACAAATCCAGGGTCGAGGAGTTGGAGAAGGAGGTGCTCGACCTGGAGGCACGTCTCCATCAGCCTGATGCGGACCCGGCCCTGCGGTCGATGTACGATGAGAAGAAGGGCGTGCTGCGGGACCTGCAACTGGTCGGGTCTCGGGGCACGTTCGTGAGGTCGCGGATCCTTTTCCTCAGGGAGATGGACCGCGGCTCCCCCTTCTTCTACTCGCTGGAAAAAAGGCACGGGGTCCGTCAGCAGCTCTTTACGCTGCTGGCCGACGACGGATCCCTTGTCTCGGATCCGGAGGGCATCAGGGCCATCGCCCGAGATTACTACACTGCCCTGTTCTCTCCGGATCCGTCCAGCGAGGACACTTGCAGAGTTTTGTGGGAGGACCTGCCGCAGGTCGGCCCGGAGTGCGCCGGAAGGCTTGACTCCCCTATAAGTCTGGGGGAGCTGACCGGCGCACTCGACGGTCTATCTAGGGGCAAATCCCCGGGACTAGACGGGCTGACCGTGGAGTTCTTCAGGGCATTCTGGGACGTCTTCGGGAGCGACTTTGCGGGGGTCCTGGGGGAGAGTATCGCTACCGGGGAGATGCCCCTTTCGTGGCGCAGGGCCGTGATTGCCCTGCTGCCGAAGAAGGGGGATCTCCGCCTTCTTAAAAACTGGCGCCCGGTCTCCCTCCTCAGCACGGACTACAAAATTTTCGCCCGAGCCATGTCTTCCCGGCTCGGCACCGTGCTGGACCACATGATCCACCCTGATCAGTCCTACACCATCCCGGACCGAACCATTTATGATAACATCCATCTGGTCCGGGACATCATCCACTATTCCCAGAGGGCTGGTCTGTCGAGCACCTTCCTGTCTCTCGATCAGGAGAAGGCGTTCGACAGGGTGGATCACGGATACTTACTCGGAACTCTGCGAGCGTTCGGGTTCGGGACGCATTTTGTCGCCCAGATCCGACTTCTGTACGCCGCCGCGGAGTGTCTAGTGAAGGTTAACGGGTCCCTGACGGTGCCCCTTCGCTTTGGGAGAGGGGTACGTCAGGGCTGCCCCCTGTCTGGCCAGTTGTATTCTATTTGCGTGGAGCCTTTCCTGCGCCTCTTGCGGAGGAGGTTGTCGGGATTGGTCCTGCGCGGGCCGGGCATCGGGGTGGTCCTTTCGGCTTATGCCGATGACGTGCTCCTTATGTTTAGCGACCCGGCTGACCTGCGGAGGATGCGCGAGTGCCAGGAGGTCTACTCTGCCGCTTCTTCTGCCAGGATCAACTAGGGTAAATGTTCTGGACTGCTGGTCGGTCAGTGGCAGATGGATCCCCTACCCGAGGAGCTCAGGCCTTTCACCTGGAGCAGGACCAGCCTCCTCTACCTGGGGGTCCATCTCTGCCCCGCTGAGGAATCCTGGCCGGCAAACTGGCAGGAACTGGAGACGAAAGTCACCGCTCGCCTGCGGCACTGGACGGGACTGCTCCGAGTGCTATCTTACCGATGTCGAGTTCTGGTCATAAACCAGCTGATCGCCGCCATGTTGTGGTATCGGCTGGTCACTTTGACCCCTCCCCCGGACTTTGTCACAAGAATCCAGAGATTGTTAGTCGACTTCTTCTGGGACAAAAGATTGCACTGGGTCGCTGCCGAGGTTCTGAGTCTCCCGCTTAGGGAGGGCGGTCAGGCGCTAGTGTGCCTACGCACACAGGTGGCGACTTTCCGCCTTCAGACCCTGCAGCGATACCTCTACGTGGAGCCTCCTCCTAGGTGGTGTGCCCTGACGACGTATTTCTTCCGTCAGGTGCACAGCCTGAATTATGACGTGCAGTTCCTGTTTATAGAACAGCTGGGCCTCGGTGGCTCCTTGCAGGCGTTGCCCGTCTTTTACCAGGACCTGATCAAAGTCTGGAAAGTGGTCGCCTCGCGACGCAGCTCTCCCCCGTCAGGAGTAGCGGCTATCGTCAGAGAGCCACTGCTCAGGAATCCGCCCCTCTGTCCCTTTCAGTGGTTGGCGGAGAGGAGGGCTGTGGCCGCAGGGGTGACCAGAATCGGGGACGTGCTGGGTGGCGGAGGACTGGGCTGGATGCTCCCGCAGGAGTTGGCGCGACGCGCGTCTGTGAGTGTCCAGGTCGCAGCCGATGCCATCCAAGACCTGAGAACGGTCATGCTCAGACCCGACGTTATTTTGGGTCTTGAGGTGGCCCAGGTGCGCAGTGGTCTTCCGTCTGAACGTTCCCCTGTTCGGACGGAATTCCACATTGGCCCCAAGCCCCGAACCCTCCCTTGGGTGCTGGTGCCCCGCAATATGAGGCGCCTCGGGGACATGCCCTCCGTGCCTTTTGGACAGACTGCTGCTGCACACCTTCCATTTTCTCGCCCTTGTCCGCCGCCCGGACATGCCCTGGCGTGCCTTGTTGCCGTCCGGCCGTGGAGGCCCCCGATGGGAGGCCCTCTACGGAGGTGTCCGCCCCCTTTCTATCGGGGACCTGGGTTGGAGGGTGTTGCATGCAGCAGTCCCCTATAATAAGAGGATGCATAGGTTCACGGACTCTCAGGACACGTGCCCTTTTTGCGGTCTTGTGGAGTCCGTGGACCATGTATACATTGGGTGTTGTAGGCTGCACTCCCTTTATAGTTATTTGAAAAACCTTTTATTGATGATTTGTTTGCACTTCAGCCCCACGCTCCTGATCTATGGGCACCCGGTGCGGAAGGGGGTCGGGAAGGAGGAGGACCTCCTCGTGAACCTGCTCCTGGGCCTGGCCAATTTGGCCATTAACAGGTCCAGGCAGCGGGCGATCGACGGGGGAGTCCCGCCCGATTGTTTGTCCCTCTTCCGCGGCTACATTCGCTGCCAGATGTCCCTGGAGAGGGAGCACGCGGTGTCTGCTGGCACTCTCGAGGCCTTCCGTGCTCGGTGGGCACTGCGGGGACTGGGGTGTTTTGTTGACCCCTTTAATCACATTTTGATTTAAAGTTTGTAAGTTTCCTTTAAACTTTGTTCTTGGTTTTACAGCTGACCTGAATTAGGGGCTGTGCCTGATTTATCCCGATTTTGTTGATTTGGTTTTCATTTAAAAGATTATCAAGAGTTCAAATCTCTCAATGGCAAAACTATGAAACAATGTAACTTCATCTGAAACAGATGGAAACGGGTTTGTGCTCGAAAGAGTATCAAGAGTTCAATGTTTCATAGATTGGCCTAAATAGCCAAGTGGTTAAGGTACTGGGTTTATAACCCCAAGGTCAAGAGTTCAAATCTCACAATGGCAAACTATGAAACAATGTAACTTCATCTGAAACAGACGGAAACAGGTTTGTACTCGAAAGAAATCAAGAGTTCATCTTCTTAACGATCTCGTTGAGGCAATTGTGGATTCAGTTTGTTCCCTGATCCTGAGGAGAGAAGGTGTGTGGTGTTGGTGTTGCTGCTCCTCTTCAGTCTTTCAACTGTTTCTGCTGCTGCTTTTGGGGTTGTTGCTTCTGCTGCTGTTGCTGCTGTTGCTGCTTCTGCTGCTGCTCCTCCAGTGCTGCTGCTGCTGCCTTGCCCCTGTGGTGCCAAAGGAGAGAGAGGGAGAGAAGAGAATAGTTGCTGCTGTTGCTACAGGACGGGAAGGCCAGGAGGCCAGGACTGAGTTCAAAAACAACATCCTAGGTGGGTGTCTGAACTGTGTATTTTTGTTTAAGGTGGGGGCAATTAAGGACTGTGTTTTGTAGGGGGAGGCAAGAAGACTGCCAGAGGGGTTGGGGAAGGAAGAGAGGGAGGGTGTGTGTGTGTGCTGAAACCATCTTTCTGCCACCCCTCCCCCAACCCAGCCCTTTCCCGGTAAGACCAGCAGTAGCTGGTGAAGTCATCGCCTCCCCCTGCCTGAAGAACATCAGGCCCCCACCCACCGTCCATCCACCATCAAGGACATCCACCTGGACATTTACCTCTTTCCCTCCTGTGCCTCCCTGTCTTTTACTCCTCTCCTTCCTCTCCTCTCCTGCCTAAAAGAGGGGAGGTTGTTTCTACCTCTCTCCCCCACCCCCTTTCCTCCCTAGGGAGGAACACTACGTATATATTTAAAAAAAAATATATATATATATATATTAAAAATTAAAAAAAAACAAAATGGCCAATCCTTCCCAGGGTGGGCATGGCTCTGGCCCTAAGGCCAATTCACCATTGCCTGTGGCCGGGCCCTCGAGGGCTAATGTGGAGATGGTTTTGTCACCGGTGGCAGGGCCTCAAAAAAAGAAAACCTATGCGGGGGTGGTTGCTTCTGCAGCACCAGCTGCTCCTGCTGCCCTGTCACCATTCCGCCTCCTTACCAGGGCCCTCAGGGTTAAATGCTACGCCCACCCGGAGATGACTATTGAGGCCTGCGTGAAGGCTATGGCTGGGGTTGTCGGCCCCTCAGCCATTGTCGCGGCCTCAAAAATGTATGGGAGGGCCATCTTTTTCTTGAGGTCCGAGCGGGCGGTGCAACTCGTCCTGCAGAAGGGGCTCACTGTGGGCGGGACGTTTCTGGCGGTGGACCCCCTTGAGGCCACCGCCCAGAGGATTGTTATTTTGAACGTCCCGCCCTTTATACCATGTGATCTCCTCCTCCCCCACCTTAATAAACTGGGGGAGGTCAGGTCAGGGGTTGCGCCAGTCCCGCTCGGCCTCAGAGACTCGACCCTCCGCCACGTGTACTCCTTCCGGCGCCAGGTTTTCATCCGCTTGGCCCGGGAGGAGTGCCTGGAGGGGGCCTTCATTGTTAATTTTGAGGGGACCGCCTATCGGGTCTTCTGGACCACGGAGGGCGTGCGGTGCCATGCCTGTAAGGAGGCGGGGCACATAAGAAAGAACTGCCCCGCCTCCAAGGCCACGAGCCCCACCCAAGCGGCCGCGGCTGGCAGGGCCCCTCCTCCACTCGCCACCGCTCCATCTCCCTCCCCGCAAGGGGAAACGACCCCGGTAGCAGCTGCCATCTCGGTTGTGGGTGAGGCGGGGAGAGAGCCCCCGCGCCGTAAGAAGGCGCGGAGGAAGATCCGAAATTTGGAGGCGGTCCCTGAGACGCCCCAAACCCCTCAAACGCGTGGAAAAACCGGCTCGGGGGAGAAAACATCATCCAGCCCCGGCGTCGTGTCCGCGTGTGCTCCCGGGTCCGTGGGCGCTAAGGCGCCGAGTGCTGGGCCCGGCGTCGTCCCTGCGCGTTCTCCCGGGGCCGGCGGGGAAAAGACGCGGGACCCCGAGCCAAAAGAAAAATTGAAAACCCAGAGGGTGGAGTGTCCGGGAGGGCTGGGAAAGGAGGAGGGGGCCTCGGAAATGGAGGTCTCCCTAGCCCCCAGCCTGACCCGGAAGAGACGTCACGCTTCGGAGGAGGAAGTGGGCGATGCCCAAACTGAAGAAGTTGGGTGTGTCCCTTCCCCTGATGAAGAGGTGGTGGCGTCTCCACCCAGTAAAACCTCGCCCTGCCCTCTGGGGGAACCCGAAACACCTACCCCTACCACTGTTCCCCCTAACAGTCTGCTGCAGTCCCCTGAACAGGGCTCCTCGGGGGTCACTGAGGGCACCTCCCTTGAGGTGGTGTCCGACTCCAGGGCACTTAATACCCCCGAGGTACTTTCTAGCTCATCGGGGGATTGCAGCTTTGAAATTTTAAAGAATATAAATGGGTCATTGGGTGGCGGCGAAAAGGAGGGCCTTCCCGCTCCCTCCCAAACCTTGACACCGGGCGTCCTATGTTTAGGTCAGGAGCTTGTCCTGAGCTCCCCGGACGACCCGGTGCCGGGAGGAGAGCGGGCATCAGAACTGCCGCTGCCCTCTGGCCCAAAAAGTTTCGAGGAGACCAGAGAGGACTCCTCTGGCCTTGATCCTGGGGGTGGGATCGAGGCTGAGATAGAGCCAGCTGGCAGCTCCGAATCAGCCCCCGTACTCAATGCACGGGAGGGGTCGGAAGCTGGAGGCGACGACCCGGAGGAGGACGGGGTGTCGGTGGTGAGCGTTGGGGATTACGCGGAGTCGCTCTCAGGCGAGGCGGTGGATCCCCTGGTGCCCTCCACTGATTCCCCCCTCATCCCCCCAAGGGAACTCCGGGACTTTTTGTCGGGGCACCGCGGTCGCCGAGACAGGGTTCAGTTGCCCTTGGACCGGTGGCATTCATTTCTGCTGGTGTTCTGGTCCACTCGCGAGGCTCTCAAGTCTCCTGAGTTGGATAGGAACGCGCGGCGGAGGGTCCAAACGTTTCTCGCTGGGCTCCTGAAGGAGAGGAAGGACTAAAAAGTCCTCTTCTTCTTTTCAATTACTTAAGGTGAAGGTTTGATGTACCTTTGACAATGAAGACGACTATAGCCAGCCTCAACATCCGCGGCAGCAGGGGCACACAGCGCAGGTTCCAGAACTTCTCGGTCCTCAGGGACGGGAAGTATGCGTTGTGCCTCCTGCAAGAAACCCATACCGTTCCGGGAGACGAAGCCACGTGGCTCCTGGAGTGGCGAGGGGGGGGTCTACATGAATCACCTAGCCTCCAATTCTGGCGGGGTGGCTATCTTGTTGGCCCTGCATTTTCAGCCGGAGATCTTGGGGGTCAAGGAGCTGGTGCCAGGCCGGTTGCTGCACCTGACTGTGCGTCTGGGGGGGGCGGTGCTTCACTTCGTGAATGTATACGCTCCCCTGGGCACGCAGCAGCAAGCGAGCTTCTTTGAAGAAGTGTCCACTCATCTCGGCTCCATTGACGCTGGCGAGTGCATCGTCCTCGGGGGGGATTTCAATTGCACCCTCGGAGTCCGGGACCGTCACGCTACCCCGCACTGCACACGAGGTGTGAGTAAGTTGCGGGACCTGGTCAGGTCCTTCGACTTAGTGGACGTCTGGCGAAATCTCCATCCTGACTCCAGCGTGTTCACCTTTGTGTCACCTGGAGTCGGAGCGTCCAGACTCGACCGCCTTTACATTTCAAAGGCGTACGTGTCCTGCGTTCCGGCTGCTTCTATACGGCAGGTTCCGTGCACGGACCACCGTCTGGTGTGGGCGGAGCTCACTTCGTTCTGCGCTCGGACGGGGTCCGCGTACTGGCATTTTAATAACCTGTTGTTGGAAGACCAGCGGTTCCTGGACTTGTTCCGTCGTTTCTGGGCCGGCTGGAGAAGGAAGTGGGGAGGCTTCCCCTCCTTGAGGCTATGGTGGGACGTGGACAAGACTCACGTCCGAGTTTTCTGTCAAGAGTACGCAA
This sequence comes from Isurus oxyrinchus, assembly GCA_026770705.1. Classification (NCBI taxonomy): domain Eukaryota; kingdom Metazoa; phylum Chordata; class Chondrichthyes; order Lamniformes; family Lamnidae; genus Isurus; species Isurus oxyrinchus. The sequence continues at coordinate 82,550,474 of JANJGN010000013.1, forward strand.
AGGGGTTGACAAAGATACGCAAATCCAGGGTTGAGGAGTTGGAGAAGGAGGTGCTCGACCTGGAGGCACGACTCCGTCAGCCTGATGCGGACCCGGCCCTGCGGTCGGTGTACGATGAGAAGAAGGGCGCGCTGCGGGACCTGCAACTGGTCGGGTCTTGGGGCGCGTTCGTGAGGTCGCGGATCCGGTTCCTCAGGGAGATGGACCGTGGCTCCCCCTTCTTCTACTCGCTGGAAAAAAGGCACGGGGTCCGTCAGCAGCTCTTTACGCTGCTGGCCGACGACAGATCCCTTGTCTTGGATCCGGAGGGCATCAGGGCCATCGCCCGAGATTACTACACTGCCCTGTTCTCTCCGGATCCGTCCAGCGAGGACGCTTGCAGAGTTTTGTGGGAAGACCTGCCGCAGGTCGGCCCGGAGTGCGCCAGAAAGCTTGACTCCCCTATAAGTCTGGGGGAGCTGACCGGCGAACTCGACGGTCTTTCTAGGGGCAAATCCCCGGGACTAGACGGGCTGACCGTGGAGTTCTTCAGGGCGTTCTGGGACGTCTTGGGGAGCGACTTCGCGGGGGTCCTGGGGGAGAGTATCGCTACCGGGGAGATGCCCCTTTCGTGGCACAGGGCCGTGATTGCCCTGTTGCCGAAGAAGGGGGATCACCGCCTTCTTAAAAACTGGCGCCCGGTCTCCCTCCTCAGCACGGACTACAAAATCTTCGCCTGAGCCATGTCTTCTCGGGTCGGCACCGTGCTGGACCACATGATCCACCCTGACCAGTCCTACACCGTCCCGGACCGAACCATTTATGATAACATCCATCTGGTCCGGGACATCATCCACCATTCCCAGAGGGCTGGTCTGTCGAGCGCCTTCCTGTCTCTCGATCAGGAGAAGGCGTTCGACAGGGTGGATCACGGATACTTACTCGGAACTCTGCGAGCGTTCGGGTTCGGGACGCCTTTTGTCGCCCGGATCCGACTTCTGTACGCCGCCGCGGAGTGTCTAGTGAAGGTTAGCGGGTCCCTGACGGCGCCCCTTCGCTTTGGGAGAGGGGTACGTCAGGGCTGCCCCCTGTCTGGCCAGTTGTATTCTATTTGCGTGGAGCCTTTCCTGCGCCTCTTGCGGAGGAGGTTGTCAGGATTGGTCCTGCGCAGGCCGGGCATCGGGGTGGTCCTTTCGGCTTACGCCGATGACGTGCTCCTTATGTTTAGTGACCCGGCTGACCTGCGGAGGATGCACGAGTGCCAGGAGGTCTACTCTGCCGCTTCTTCTGCCAGGATCAACTGGGGTAAATGTTCTGGACTCCTGGTCGGTCAGTGGCAGATGGATCCCCTACCCGAGGAGCTCAGGCCTTTCACCTGGAGCAGGACCAGCCTCCTCTACCTGGGGGTCCATCTCTGCCCCGCTGAGGAATCCTGGCCAGCAAACTGGCAGGAACTGGAGACGAAAGTCACCGCTCGCCTGCGGTGCTGGACAGCACTGTTCCGAGTGCTATCTTACCGATGTCGAGTTCTGGTCATAAACCAGCTGATCGCCGCCATGTTGTGGTATCGGCTGGTCACTTTGACCCCTCCCCCGGACTTTGTCACAAGAATCCAGAGATTGTTAGTCGACTTCTTCTGGGACAAAAAATTGCACTGGGTCGCTGCCGAGGTTCTGAGTCTCCCGCTTAGGGAGGGCGGTCAGGCGCTAGTGTGCCTACGCACACAGGTGGCGACTTTCCGCCTTCAGACCCTGCAGCGATACCTCTACGTTGAGCCTCCTCCTAGATGGTGTGCCCTGACGACGTATTTCTTCCGTCAGGTGCACGGCCTGAATTATGACGTGCAGCTCCTGTTTATAGAACAGCTGGGCCTCGGTGGCTCCTTGCAGGCGTTGCCTGTCTTTTACCAGGACCTGATCAAAGTCTGGAAAGTGGTCGCCTCGCGACGCAGCTCTCCCCCGTCAGGATTAGCAGCTATCGTCAGAGAGCCGCTGCTCAGGAATCCGCCCCTCCGTCCCTTTCAGTGGTTGGCGGAGAGGAGGGCTGTGGCTGCTGGGGTGACCAGGATCGGGGACGTGCTGGGTGGCGGAGGACTGGGCTGGATGCTCCCGCAGGAGTTGGCGCGACGCGTGTCTGTGAGTGTCCAGGTCGCAGCCGATGCCATCCAAGACCTGAGAATGGTCGTGCTCGGCCCCGACGTTATTTTGGGTCTTGAGGTGGCCCAGGTGCACGGTGGTCTTCCATCTGAACGTTCCCCTGTTCGGACGGAATTCCACATTGGCCCCAAGCCCCGAACCCTCCCTAGGGTGCTGTTGCCCTGCAATATGAGCCGCATCGGGGACATGCCCTCCGTACCTTTTGGCACGGCAAAGAGGGGCTTTTTGTACGCACTGCTGCTGCACACCTTCCATTTTTTCGCCCTTGTCCGCCGCCCGGACACGCCCTGGCGTGCCTTGTTGCCGTCCGGCGGCAGAGGCCCCCGATGGGAGGCCCTCTACGGAGGTGTCCTCCCCCTTTCTATCGGGGATCTGGGTTGGAGGGTGTTCCATGCAGCAGTCCCCTATAATAAGAGTATGCATAGGTTCACGGACTCTCAGGACACGTGCCCTTTTTGCGGTCTTGTGGAGTCCGTGGACCATGTATACATACGGTGTGTTGTAGGCTGCACTCCCTTTTTAGTTATTTGAAAAACCTTTTATTGATGTTTTGTTTGCACTTCAGCCCCACGCTCCTGATCTATCGGCACCCGGTGCGGAAGGGGGTCGGGAAGGAGGAGGACCTCCTCGTGAACCTGCTCCTGGGCCTGGCCAAGTTGGCCATTAACAGGTCCAGGCAGTGGGCGATCGACGGGGGAGTCCCGCCCAATTGTTTGTCCCTCTTCCGCGGCTACGTTCGCTGCCGGATGTCCCTGGAGAGGGAGCACGCAATGTCTGCTGGCACTCTCGAGGCCTTCTGTGCTCGGTGGGCACCGCGGGGACTGGGGTGTTTTGTTGACCCCTTTAATCACATTTTGATTTTAAGTTTGTAAGTTTCCTTTAAACTTGGTTCTTATTTTTAAAGCTGACCTGAATTAGGGGCTGTGCCTGATTTATCCCGATTTTGTTGATTTGGTTTTCATTTAAAAGATTATCAAGAGTTCAAATCTCACAATGGCAAACTATGAAACAATGTAACTTCATCTGAATAGGAACAGATGGAAACATGTTTGTACTCAAAAGGGTTTCAATGTTTCATTTGGAATGGTCTGCATGAGTTATGGTGAAGTTAGTTTCATCTTCCAGTATGTCAACATCCAAGTTCATCTGGATATGTTGTGGTGGTGTTAGATGGAAAAGAGGTTCGTCATACAGTTCAGAGAATATTAGAGGATAATCATACCCTGATAATTTTCACTTGTGTTCTGCCCTTTTTTGTTAATGGCTATTTGATTGTAGTTTTCTGTCTGAATTCTTTTTTCTTAGTTGCAACCTTCACCTTTAGGCCACCACCTTCTGTTACCAGGTTATAATCTAGAAAGTTAGTTGATGTGTGGTTAAGGAATCTAAAAGCACTACTTGCATTATGTTTGGTCACTACAGAGAGCTTGTATTCCATGTGAAATAGTTGGAGTAAGCATTTTGTAAGTACTGGTGTAATCTAAAGCGAGATACCTATGCTATTCAGTGGGCCTTTTGTGAAAAAGGCACAAATGAAACTTGACAATGGAGCATGATAAGGCAATTATTTTTGGATCATTTTGGTATATCTGCAGTTTTCCCAGGACATATTGTATTCCCTTAACAAAACCTTGCATTTCTCATCAGATTGTTAAACAAATATTAATGGCATCAGATAATAAGAATAAGTGAGAGGAAAAGCACATACACAAGGCTAACCAAAGAGATTAGTGAGATGTGTGAAATCTGTCAAAACTATTGGAGGAAGCCACCACATCCTTTTGTCAGCCTTCCACTGGTATATGACCTTAACAGATCTAAAGGTATGGAACAAAGACAGAAATAGTTTCATTCTGCATTTTGTAGAACTGATGGCCAGATTTAGATTTTCTACAATAATACTGAGTAAAGACAGAATGTTTATTATAGACAAATCATGGAGAAATGGATAGAGACTGGACTTGGGACACCAGTGAAGTTTCTGTGATATGGAGGAGAATTTTTGAATGACGAGTTCACAGACATGTGTGAAAATATGAACATTATGTCAGGAAGACCGCAGCTGAAAACCCTTTCGGCAGCAAACTCTGTGAAAGGAATCACATGATGATAGATGAAATGCTGCATAATATCTTAGCTGTAACCAGACTACTATCCTGGCACTGGCAGTTTGTTTTTAATTCTTCCATGGGATGTGGGCAAGGCCAGCATTTGTTGCCCATCCCTAATTGCCCTTGAACTGAGTGGCTTGCTAGACCATTGCAGAGGGCAGTCAAGAGTCACATTGCTGTGGGTCTGGAGTCATATGTAGGTAAGACCAGGTAGGGATGGCAGATTTCCTTCCCTAAAGGACAGTAGTGAGCCAGATGGGCTTTTAGTCACCATTACTGAGACTAGCTTTCAAGTCCAAATTTTATTTAAACTCCATCAGCTGCTACTGTGGGATTTGAACACATGTCCTCAATGCATCAGCCTAGGTTTTGAGAGAATAAGTCCAGTGAATTACCACTACACCACCATTTCTCCAGACCATGCAAATGATTCACTCCAGGTGGTTTAAGGGTATAGTCCCTAACAATTAATTAATGGGCAAAATCCCAAATTCCTGTGCTGTGTGATAATCCTTCTGCTTTAGAAGGTACTGCAATTAGTTTCATCTTTTCTGCACATTCGAATGTTTTACATTCCGAGTGATAGACTTCCATCAAGCCTGAGATCTCAAAGCAAATTCGGAGAGCACTGAAACATCACATAACATCATCTGAGAATTTAATTCAGGAGATTTGGTGTATTATAAAAGTGAGAGTCATAGGGAATGGAAACACCCTGGTAAAGAAATAGGTTGTGACGCAAAGACAGTACTTATCAAATGTGATAATCAAACTAATTAATTAGAAAATCTCAAACTCTGATAGAAGTAAACAAGGCATTTTGTACCTCAAATATTCATGTATTTTGTGGTGAAGATTCTGAGGAATAGAAGTAGATCAAGAGATGGATTGTGGTCATGTAAGTGATCATGATAAACATGACAGAGCTTTTATATGCAAAAGCCAATTACCCAGAGTGGGCGCTCACATGACATATGTTCCAGAGGGTCTATTGACAATTGTGACAATTGTGGGGCCTGCAGGAAAAGCTACTGACAAGTTTAAATTTTTTTTTATTCATTCGAGGGATGTGGGCTTCGCTGGCTGGGTCAGCATTTATTACCCATCCCTATAATTGCCCTTGAGAATGTGGTGGTGAGCTGTCTTCTTGAACTGCTGCAGTCCATGTGGAGTAGGTAGGAGTAGGAGCAGCACAGCGCTGCTAGGAAGAGAGTTCCAGGATTTTGACCCAGCGACAGTGAAGGAACGACGATATATTTCCAAGTCAGGATGGTGGGTGACTTGGAGGGGAATTGCCAGGTGGTGGTGTTCCCATCTCATAGAGTCATAGAGGTTCTACAGAACAGAAAAAAGCCCTTCAGCCCATCGAGTCTGTGTCGGTCAAACAAGTGCCTAAATATTCTAATCCCATTTTCCAGCACTAGGCCCATGGCCTTGTATGCCATGGCATCGCAAGTGCACATCCAAATACTTCTTAAATGTTATGAGGGCTTCTGCCTCTATCACCCTTTCAGGCAGTGAGGTCCAGATTCCCACCACCCTCTGGGTGAAAAAATTCTTCCTCACATCCCCTCTAAACCTCCTGCCCCTTACCTTAAATCTATGCCCCTTGGTATTGATCCTTCCACCAAGGGGAAAAGTTCCTTCCTGTCTATCCTATCTATGCCCCTCCGCATAATTTTATACACCTCAATCATGTCCCCCCTCAATCTCCTCTGCTCCAGGGAAAATAACCCCATTCTATCCAATCTCTCCTCATAACTAAAACTCTCCAGCTCAGGCAACATCCTGGTAAATCTCCTCTGCACTGTCTCTAGTGCAATCACAGCCTTCCTATAATGCAGATTCCAGAACTGCACGCAATACTCTAGCTGTGGCCTAACCAGCATTTTATACAGTTCCAGCATAACCTCCCTGCTCTTATATTCTATGCCTTGGCTAATAAAGGCCCATATGCCTCCTTAGTCACCATATCTACCTGTCCCGCTACCTTAAGGGACCAGTGGACATGCACGCCAAGGTCCATCTGATCCTCAGTACTTCCCAGGATCCTACCATTCATCGTGTATTCTCGTGCCTTGTTTGTCCTGCCCAAGTGCATCACCTCACACTTATCCAGATTAAATTCCATTTGCCACTGATCAGCCCGTCTATATCCTCTTGTAATCTAAGGCTATTCTTCTCACTACTTAACACCCCACCAATTTTCGTGTCATTCGCGAATTTACTGATCAACCCTCCTACATTTATATAAATCACAAACAGCAAGGGACCCAACACTGTTCCCTGTGGAACCCCAATGGACACAGACATCCAGTCACAAAAAACACCCCTCGACCATCACCCTTTGCTTCCTGCTACTCAGCCAATTCTGGATCCAATTTGCCAAATTGCTTTGGATCCCATGGGCTCTTACCCTCATTATCAGTCTCCCATGCGGGACCTCATCAAAAGTCTTGCTGAAAGCCAAGTAGCCTATGTCAAATGCATTGCCCCCTTCTACACAGCTGGTCACCTCTTTGAAAAATTCAATCAAATTGGTCAGACGTGACCTCCCTTTAATAAAACCTTGCTGACTGTCCTTGATTAATCCCTGTCCCTCAGAATTGCTTCCTATAGTTTCCCCACCACTGAGGTTAGAATGACTGGCCTATAGTTTCCTGGTTTATCCCTCCTCCCTTCTTGAATAACGGTACCACATTGGCTGTCCTCCAGTCCTCTGGCACCTCTCCTGTGGCCAGAGAGGCATTAAAATTATTTCCAGCACCCCTGCTATCTCCTCCCTTGCCTCACTCAACAGCCTGGGATACATGTCATCCGGGTCTGGAGATTTATCTACTTTTAAGCCTGCCAGACCACTTAGAACCACCTCCCTTTCTCTGCTAATTTCTTTAATTATATTACAGTCCTTGTGCCTGATTTCCATACCCACACCATCCCTCTCACTTGTGAACACCGACACAAAGTATCTATTTAGAAGCCTACTTACGTCTTCCGGCTCCACATACGAATTACCACTATGGTCCTTAATAGGCCCTACTCTTTCCCTAGTTATCCTCTTACTCTTAATGTACTTGTAAAATAACTTTGTAATGGTTGAATATTTAGGATGATGGTCAAGAAGCAAGTTCCATGGACTGGTAGAATGGAGTGTAAGAATGGAAAGTAAGAAAGTCCAGGGCAAGAACTGATAGTGAGTCCTGAAGTGGAGCACAATAAGGCAATTATTTTTGGAAAGTCAGTGCATCTGCAATTTTCCCAGGACTTTATTGTATTCCTTTAATAAAACCTTGTGTTTTTCATCATATTGTTAGACAAATATTAACGGCATCAGGTGATAAGAATAAGAGAGAAAAAAAAGCACATATACAAAGCTAGTCAGATTAGTAAGACATATACATCAAAAAACGATCAAGTACTGGAAGAAGACCCTCTGATAGTGCAAGAGGAAGATCTCACAGTAGTGCCAACAGACATAAAAGTGCAAGTAGAGGCCATAGCTTTAATTGATTAGACAATGAAATAAAGACCATAGAACAGAATCGGAACAGAATTAGAAGCAGAAATCCTCATGATCGTGAAGTTTAGGTGGCTGCCAATAAACCTGAAGATAAACTACCAAGAGAGGCAAAACAAAGAGAGTTAAATAATTGGAGAGAGTTTGGAGTTTATTCTGAGGTCCCAGATAAAGGGCAACCAACTTTGCCGTGTATTCATGAGAGTTTAGATCAACTGATATTACCACCACATTTCTGAAGGGCGATATTTTTCAGAAAGGGATGTTTCTGAAACCACCCAAAAAGGCAACAGATATAGAAGGAAAACTTAACAAATATCTCTATGGCCCAAATGATGTTTCCAGAGTGTGGAATTTTTCAGTGATATCTGTTTTGCTGAAAATAGGTTGAATTCAGCTAAAAGCAGATCCCACATTGTTTAACTGGCATTATAAAGAAAACTTTCAGGCATCTTCCTGATGGGTCTGTGGAATTTGAGAACTGTCTTATTAATAAGATTAGAGTAAAATTTAAAATTGGGAGTCAGACTTGTAGAGATTTTAAAATATATTTTGTTTAAATATTAAGCAACATGGGTCTGAAATAACTTTAAATAAACAACCCAATTCAGAGAATGTTACTTCCATCATGGTTACTCATTCTAGGTCCCCACAGGAAATGACGTGATACTTAAAGAGACAGAGTAATTACAAAGCTTGATTGGTCAGTTGAACTAGTCAGGCACTCAGACTAGACCAGATATTAGTTTTGATGTGTTGGAGTTAAGTACTACAATGAAATATCCTAAAGTCCAAAATGTTTCAAAGGCAAATAAAACATATTTTAAAAAATCTTTTGACATGTATGCTTAAGTTCCTATCCTTAGATGACCCAAAAAACATGAAACTAGTCATTTTTAGAAATATATCACATGATAATCTTCCAGATGAGTATTCTTAGTGCAGCTGGTTTCATGATATTTCTTATGGTTGAAAATGGGCAATGTTGTTCTTTCATTTGGGAAGCTAAGAAAATAAAAAGAGTTGTTAAAAGTACTTTGGCTGTGAAACGCTGGTTCTTGTGGTGGTGTTGGATGTGAGATGCTAATTGTCAAATATTTTAAGTAAGATCCTGTAGATTGGGAATATTAAAGATAATATGCCTGTTGAATGTTATGTAGGAAATTGTCAGACAGTATACACTCAATGAGAAGTATGAGTGAAAAAAGATGACATATTAATCTTGCTGGTTTGAAACAAATGCTGAAGAGAAAGGAAAACTTTAAAATTAATTGAGTGGATGCATAGCATCAACTGTCTAATTGCTTTATAAAAGAAATACATGTACAAAGAAATTGTTAGGGGTCCTAGAGGAGGGGCATCTCACAATGTAATGCTTTAGGAACGTAGGAATATAGGAGCAGGAGTAGACCATTCAGCCCACTAAGCCTGCTCTGCCATTTAATATGATCATGGTTGATCAGCCGTCAATGCCTTTTTCCCATGTTATCCCCATATCCCTTTATGCCACTGGTATTCAGAAATCTGTCAATCTCTGCTTTAAACATACTCAATGACTGAGCTTCCACCGCCCTCTGGGGTAGAGAATTCCAAAGATTCACGACCCTCTGAATTAAGAAATTTCTCCTCATCTCAGTCCTAAGTGACTTCTCCCTTATTGTGTCCCCTGGTTCTAGATTCCCCAACCATCTTACCTGCACCTACCCTGTCTGTCCCTTTAAGTATTTTGTAGGTTTCAATGAGATCACCTCTCATTCTTCGAAACTCTGGAGAATACAGGCCCCGTTTCCCCAATCTCTCTTCATGGGACAGTTCCGCCACCCCCCCGGAACAAGCCTGGTGAACCTTTATTGCACTCCCCCTATGGCAGTAATATCTTCCTAAGGTAAGGAGACCAAAATTACACACGGCATTAACCAAGCTTCTGTACAATTGAAGAAGACTTCCCCACTCCTGTACTTAAATCCCCTTATGATAAAGACTAACTTAACATTAGCCTTCCTAATTGCTTGCTGAAGATGGAGTTTTTTGATTTAGCTTATTTTGAAATTTTGGCTGTACATATAAACTCTAAGTGTAGAGTTTTATAGCAACGGGATTTTACATTCCCACCAATGTTCAATGGAGTTTAGAATGGCTCTGGAACTTCTGCATAAATCAGCCATGATTATATTCTGAGAAAAAAATGTAAAATCCTTGATCTCTGTGTTAAATATAGAAAAGGAGTCATTCCAAAACTCCCTGAGAGATGGAAAGACCATCTGAAGAATATTGCACGGGCCTGTTCTCTAGAAAAGTGTGTGCAACAGGGCTGTAAAATTCCAGCCTAATTTTATTTTAAGAGAGAGAAAGGAATTTGTTAATTGTGTTTAATAGTATGCAGGTGATGGGCATTAACTGGGGATTCACTTGTGCCCCGACACGCACTGAAACTGTGGTCATTGGGTAAGGAGCTGCATGCTTGTAATATATAACTCCGTAAATAAATGCTCATAAAAGTGTGTAAAGGCTGGCTTGGATTCTATCCTTCACCCACTGGCTTTCTGGAATATAACAGGCAGTGGGCCCCTACTATCTATTTGACTCTGTCCTGGGTTTGAATCCAGCCTGGGCTGATTTGGTGATAATTTGGACTGTAAGTGAAATGTCTGGGCAGTGCCCATTGACCTTCTAGACCAAAGACTACATTGAATTCTGGCACTAATTGCCAATCCCACTCAGAGAGGTGGTAAAGATAACAAGTGTGAAGTGAAACTCATGCCTCTCCAGTATGGTCTGTTCTAATGGTAGGGTTAGGGTATGTTTTCTCCATGTAGAATCAGCACTAAGCTTCAGCAAGAAGTCAATTTGTACAGTGTTGGCTGTGCTTCAGTGAATAGTACTCTCACCTCTGAGTCAGAAGGCTGTAGGTTCAAGTCCCACTCCAGAGATTGGAGCACATAATCTAGGCTAATAGTGCCAGGGCAGTATGTTGGGAGTGCTGCATTGACTGCAGGTGTTGTCTTTCAAATGAGACATTAAACTGAACCCCTGTCTGCCCTCACAGATGAGCGTAATGGATCATGTGGCAATACTTTGAAGTAGAGCAGGGAAGTTCTCCTTGCTTTTCTGACCAATATTTATCCCTGGACCAACATCACTAAAACAGATTATCTGGTCATTGTCAGATTGTTGTTTGTGAATTCTTGCTGTGCACGTATTAGTTGTCCTGTTTCCTACATTACAACAGGAATCACACTTCAAAAAGTACTTCATTGGAAGTGGTCAAAGATGCTATAAAAATGCAAGTTATTTTTTTCTCTTTGACCAACAAGCCATCTGTATTCCTTACAGATTATCTTGGATATTCACAGTTAACAGGTCTGACAATTCTCCTGGAAATTTGTTTGGGCCGTCTCCAAATTGACCACCGGAAAGTCAACAGTTGATTGGCACAAACACAGCACACACTGTGTAAACAGAATTTTCACTGATTGAGGAACCTTCTGGCTTTTCTCTCTATCATAAATGATTTTCAACAATATTAACTAAACTAGAATTAAACTCCTGTAATTCGCAGGCTCTGGAACTTCTGCATAATCAACCATGATTATATTCTAATGAGAAAAAATGTAAAATCCCTGATCTCTATGTTAAATATGGGAAAGGAGACATTCCAAAACTCCCTGAGAGATGGAAAGACCATCTGAAGAATATTGCATGGGCCTGTTCTCTAGGGAAGTGTGTGCAGACTTGCCCCAGGCATGATTTTTAAAGGAAGCCTCAGGCCAGGATATGGCACATTGTCAAAAGGAGCTCCATTTGGTTCAAAGTACAGAAAGCTATAGGACTGGCTGCTACAGGAGCTTCTGGTACACAAACCCATCATTTATCACAGACTCATCACTCAGCACAACCAGAGCCTCCTCAGTGCAGATGTGAACTCTCAGCTCTCCCAGTGCTTCCTCTAACCCCTCTGTCTTTCACTCTGAACCCTCCTGCGTCTGCATTAACTTTATCACAGCTCTTTCCCTTGCTCTTGCTCTCCCACCAAAGTTGTACTTGGTACTGGGTAAGGTTTCCCTCCATAGCCTTCCACCAGGGATCTTTCACAGGAGGAACACAATGAGTGCAGTCGATAGTCACACTAATTATAAAAAGTCACTAGCTTTTCCTTAAATGAATCCTTAGAGGGCATAGAGATTAAGGTTTGTGGAAGATTGTTCCAGCCCTTAACTGTTCTTGGGAAAAAGGAGATAGCAAAGGTAGCACTTGGACTGTATACAGTTGGAGCTGTTGGCTATGAACTCTTTGAGCTTGGTACCTTTTGGGCTTAATGTACCACTTAAAAATGTTTAATTGTTAATTCAAAACTTTATAGCGGCATGTCAACCTATAGGCTTTTCTTTGGTTCTATAGATTTTGCAAGTCTAGCAATGTGACCAACTAGGAGACACTAGTATCTCAAGTAATTTTTTGCAACAAAACAAACTGCCTGGTATTGAACTTTCTCAAGGAGGGTAATGTTTTTAGCAGTATATGGGCTATGCCATACTCTAACTATTCTTATGCACTACTCTATATGTACAACATCCCATTTTCTTTTCCATCTGTTCCTTAATTTTAATCTCTCTATCTCTAATCTCTCTCTTTCTTACAATCTCTCTTTTTCAAATATCAAGTGATCACAATTTATACTACAGGAGAAAAGGGTGCTGATTAGTCGGCAAGTCAATTCTGATCAGAGATATTGCCATGGAGAAAGCAATGGGGAACTATAGGTCACTCAAAAAAGGTGCAAGACTTGAACTTATTCCTTTTGTTTGCAGGGAATGGGTCCCTGCGAATGAATGTATAACGCTTCTAGCAAACGTAAATGAGCCATGTTATGAACGGGACGGATTATCTTAAATTGGTTGTTAGTGTAGCTATTAGTGCACTCAGGAATGTTCAGCAAGTGCTGCCCAATCGCAGAATCTAACTGTAGATGTTTTGTTTTGGGTTTTGCAAGCGCAAGCTGGCTGACTACGGTCTGTACTCTGTCTATAACTGAAGGAACAATCTTGTATATAAGCACTAGCTAATTACTCACCTTGCAATCTTGATGCAGAAATAGAGTGCATCCAAGCTATCCTGTGGGACAATGGCTATTCTGATCACATCACTGTTCACTGTGTTCACACAAACTAAAAAAATGGCCAAGGACTGTCACTTTCAAACCTGAAAAGTGCCCGGTCAACCTCAAATTACCCTGGAAAGGCAAAGAATCTCAAAAATTTGAATGACAGGTTAACACTGCTACTATGCAAGAGGTATTTTTCACTAGCAGGAGACCACACCTAGAGTACTGGTCACCTTACTTAAGGATTGCATTGCAAGATGTTCAGACAATGTTCACTAGACTGATTCCTGGGATGGAGGCGTATGTCTTATGAGGAAAGGTTGAGCAGGTTGGGCCTATACTCATTGGAGTTTAGAAGAATGAAAGGTGATCTTATTGAAACAGGTAAGATTTTGAAGCTCAACAGGGTAGATGTTGAGTGAATATTTCCTCACAATGGGAAATCTAGAACTAGGGCACAGTTTAAAAATAAGGGATCTCCCATTTAAAATGGAGATGCGGTGGAATTTTTTTTTTCACTAGCAGGAGACAATGAATGCATTGGTTGTGATCTTCCAAAATCCTCTAGATTCTGGGAAGGTCCCACTGGATTGGAAAATTGCAAATGCAACACCTCCTGTTCAAGAAAGGAGGGAGACAGAAAGCAAGGAACTATAGGCCAGTTAGCTTATTTCTCTCAGTGAAAAAATGCTAGAATCATAGTATTAAGATTTTCCAAATGTCCTGCTACTATCAGGCTGAATCAATATGGTTTTGTGAAAGGATAATCATATTTGACAAACTTATTCAAGTTCTTTGGGGATGTAACAAGCAGAGTGGATAAAGGGGAGCCTGTAGATGTAGTATATTTTGATTTCCAAAAGGCATTTGATAAGGTGCCACATAAAAAGTTACTGTACAAGAGCTTATGGTGTTGGAGGTGCTATTTAAGAATGGATAGAGGATTGGCTAACTAACAGGAAAAAGCGAGTCAAGATAAATGGGCCATTTTCAGTTTGACAAACTGTAACTAGTGGAGTGCCTGAGGGATCAGTGCTGGGGCCTCAACTATTTACAACCTATATTAATGACTTGGATGAAAGGACCGACTGTTTTGTAGCCAAATTCTCTAATGATCTGAAGATAGATAGGAAAGTAAGATGTGAGGAGGGTACAAAGTGTCTCCAAAGGGATATAGATATAGTGAGTGGGGGAAAAATTGGCAAATTATGTATAAAGTAGGAAAATGGAGGTCGTCCACTTCAGCAGGAAGAATAGAAAAGCAGAATATTATTTAAATAGAAAGAGACTGCAGAATGCTGCAATACAGAGGGATCTGGATGTCCTTGAACATGAATCACAACAAGTCAGCAAGCAGGTACAGCAAGTAATTAGGAAGGCAAATGGAATGCTGGCCTCTATTGCAAGGGGGATGGAGTATACAAATAGAGAAATCTTGCTACAACTGTACAGGGCATTGGTGAGACCACACCGAGAGTACTGTGTATAGATTTGGTCACCTTACTTAAGGATTGCATAGCAAGATGTTCAGACAATGTTCACTAGACTGACTCCTGGGATGGAGGGGTATGTCTTATGAGGAAAGGTTGAGCAGGTTGGGCCTATACTAATTGGAGTTTAGCAGAATGAAAGGTGATCTTATTGAAACAGGTAAGATTTTGAAGCTCAACAGGGTAGATGCTGAGTGAATATTTCCTCACAATGGGAAATCTAGAACTAGAGCACAGTTTAAAAATAAGGGATCTCCCATTTAAGATGGAGATGTGGTGGAATTTCTTCTCTCAGAGGGTCCTTAGTGTTTGGAATTCTCTTCCCCAGAGAGCAGTGGAGGCAGGGTCATTGAGTTTATTCAAGCTTGAGTTAGACAGGTTTTTGATGTACAAGGAAGTCAAGGGTTATGAGGGGCAGAGAGGAAAGTGAAGTTCAGGTCACAATCAGATCAGCCATTGAATGGCGGAGCAGGCTCGAGGGACTGAATGGCCTACTCCTGCTCCTATTTCTTATGTTAATTACCATCCAAGTGGGAAGGTTGCCCATGAGCCTTCCCACTCTGAACCCAATCAGGTGGAGACAGGAAGGCAGCATTGTTCCCATCCCTTACCCTCCCTCCGATTAAATGCCCCACCACCAAATTTGATGCAGAGGGGTCATTAATTCCGTCCTCCATCTCAGTTTCACTCTGAACAACTCCCTCTCCCTGTCTCATTCTCTCTGTCCCGCTCCCTCTCCGCATCTCACTCCCTCTCCCTGCCACACTTTCAGTCCCACTCTTCTTCTTTTCTCACTCTGCCTCGCTCTCTCTATCTCAGTCCTCTTTCCCTCTGTATTTCTCACCTCCTTTGCCTTCAATCTTTATGTCTGTTTCTTACTGTGTTCTCTCTTTCCTCGTCTTTTCTTTCCCCCTTCTGCCCCTCTGCCTTCCTCCATGTTTCGATGTCTCTCTCTCTCCCAACCTTTGATTTGCCACACTTCAAATTGTTTCAGACACCCTGGGTTCTCCGACCGTTCAATGCTCCAGCTCTGCCTATAAGAAGATGACAGGCCCGATCTGATGTTCGCTCCCCAATGTTGGGGCTCCCGGTTGCAGGTAGCCGGGGCTGGGGTGTGTGAACCGGACCCCGAGATGGAACACCCACCCTGAGGGTGGGGTGGGGGCTTATTACAGATTCCGGAGTTTCCCACCCTCCCGCCACAAATTCCCATTGGCTGGAATTGGTTAAAGGGTTGAACGTGATCAAACTGAGTTTCCTTTTATACTGGGAACGATGTTCAGGGTTATTACTGTGTCGGTTAAACAGGTTCAGCTTCCGCCGAGAATAACCTGTATCCAACCGGCGGAGTGAGCAGCCCGAACCCAGAGCTAGCGACTCCCACACAACAGTCTCTGAGCGCTAGGGTAAAACAGAACCACAGGATCCAGAGTCAAAACAGACTCCGGAGAGGGTGAAAGAGAGAGAGAGAGACAATGAGAAATAAACTGAGACAGAGATAAATAGAAAGAGAGCGAGACAGAAATAGACTGAAAGACAGAAATAAAGTGAGAGAGAAATAGACACAGACAGATCCAGAGTAAGATAGAGAGAAATAGAGAGGGGGAGGAGGTGCAGAAGGATCAGAGAGAGACAGATAGAGACAGATTCAAAGAAATAGATATAAGGAAACACGAAGAGAGAGAGAGACACAAACAGGGATACAAAGAAAGGCAGATTACATAGAGAGAGAACGAGAGAAAGGGGATAGAGAGATAGAGCGGGAGGGAAAAGAGAGGAGGCAGAAACAGATACCCAGAGAGATAAAGAGAAAGTTATCACCGAAGAGAGAGAGAAAAATATACTGATAAGGAGGAAAAGAAAGAGAGAGAAAGTTACGGCGGGGTGGGGGCGGCGGACAAGAAAGAGAGAGCAGGACAGAGTAATAGAAAATAAGGAAATAAATGGAGAAAGATACAGAGAATGCAGGAGGAATAACTACAATTGGGAGAGAGTGTGTAGGCAGAGGGAGGGGAAAGTAGAGAGAGGGAGCGAGAGAGGGTGTGTGTGTGTGACAAACGAGGTATTAAACTAACAATTAGAGGGAACGAAATACAGAGGGAGGGGAAGTATATGTGTATATATATATATATATATATATATATAAGAGAGAGAGAGAGAGAGATGTAGGGGGGAGGAGGAGAGAGGGAGAAGGAATCAGAGAGAGGGACAGCCTCTCTTGAGCAGAGCCGGGAGCCGGCAGTTTCCATGCGGAGGAGCAGCAGCGAGCAGGGGGGATGCCGATCACAAGGAGGTCCCGGGAAGGAGCAGCCTGACCCCCGTGTCCGGAGAGCCTGAAGCCCCCATTCAGACTGAGTGCAGCGGAGATGAACCGCTTGTGGGTGGCCGCCTGTGTCCTGCTGTCCCTGGGCGGCCAGCCCCGGCTAATCGGTAGGTATCGGGACATGGACAGGAGGGTGTCCGTGGAGACGGGGGTGGGGGGTTGGAGCTGCCAGGTTGTAGATCCGAACGGAGAGTGTCTGCCCTCACCCCCTACCTTCATCCACTGCCCTCACCCCCTCTTCTGTCCCCCTACCCTCTCATCCCTGCCCTCTCCACACCCCCTGCCCTGAACCCCTACCCTCACCCTCTACCCTCACCTCCTTCCCTCACCGCTTCCCTCATTCCCTGCATTCACTCCCATCCGCACTCTTTGTCCTCAACCCCTACCCATTGCCCCTAACCTCACCCCTAACCTCACCCCTTCCCCCGCCACTGCCCTCTCCTCCTGCTCTCACTTCCTCTCATTTGCCTCTTTCTAGAGTTTTTCCCCCCGAGTTTGTGAACCACTGATGTGAGTCCACAAATCGGGAACATTAAACCTGCTGGATCCTGATGAATTTCAGTTTTTGGCTGAGACTTCCCTTCCAGGGTAACTCTTAACAGTTAAACAGCAGAGACTAACATTACTGCCGAGACTAAAAGCAAAATATCGCGGGTGCTGTAAAACTGAAACAAAAATAGAAAATGCTGGAAAAACTCAGCAGGTCTGACAACATCTGTGGAGAGAGAAACACAAAATTAATGTTTCGAGTTTCAGAGCTGAAGGGAGTCATATGGACTCCAAACGTTAACTCTGGGAGCTCTCAGAACCGCTGAGTCTTTCCAGCATTTTCTGTTTTTGTTACTACCGAGACTACCCGGTCAGCTTCACCATGGATATACCAACCTGACCAATCACAGGGAGAAAACAACTGGACAGTGGCTATAAACTGATCAATCCTAGGGAGAGAGTGCCCAAACTGACTAATCCCAGGGAGACAGAAATGGATGGACCATGGCAACAAACTGACCAATCACAGGAGATAGTAACGGGACCAGGGGATCAAACTGACCAATCATAAGGGTAACAGTAACTGGGCCGGGGATCAAACTGACCAATGACCAGCAAGAATAAAGGAGGGAGCAATGAGATTCGGAATAATTTCAGATTGACGAGTGACCTCAAACGCATGTTTACAACCTTGAGTTTGGACTGATGTCTTTCACTTCACTGCACAAAATCAATGCCTAAAGATTACTACATTTGAAAACAGATAAAAAATAAATTTATGTTTGAATAGCATTTGTTAGAGGATTATATGTAGATAACTTTTTATAGTAGTTTTGTGTCTGTGGTTATGTCAGACTGGAGTGAAAGTGGATTGAATTTTGAAGTCAGAAACTTTTGATAGCCTTTTTGGAGCAGTGCACCTTGGTGATGCGTAGATTGTGTGGGTATGATGTGCTAGGTGCTGGTTGTAATTTGGATTCCTGTTTATTTCTTTTTCAGGATCAATAGATGCGCCTGGGGTGAGGCGGCACTGTGAGTCTGGAGCCTGTAACCCTCGGCTGGGGAACCTGGCTGCAGCCAGAGAGCTACGAACCAGTACCACCTGTGGCGTTAACTCCACCGAGCTCTTCTGTTCGTACTCAGGGAGGGGTTGTGAGGATCCACCAAGATGTGAGAAGTGTAGTGGGACCCATGGCCACCCAGCCACTGCAATGACTGATTCTTCATTCCAGTTCCCACACACCTGGTGGCAGTCAGCCCTGGGGAGCTACAGGGAAACCATCCAGCTGGATCTGGAGACCTACTTTTACTTCACCCACCTCATTATGATCTTTAAGTCTCCTAGGCCTGCTGCCATGGTTCTGGAACGTTCCCAAGACTTTGGTTCCACCTGGAAACCCTACAAGTATTTTGCCACGAACTGTAGTGACACCTTTGGGCTACCAGATGATCAGAATGGCGTTGGGGCAATTTGTACTTCCAGATATTCAAATCCACTTCCTTGTAGTCGAGGAGAGGTAATAATCTTCCCCATATTTCGCAGAGTGATACTGACTTGGGATGTAAATGGCCAGTGGACAAATTAGGGTCCCCTGACTCCTTGGCAGGACATCCATTGTTTCCCTATTTAAGATAGAAACAGCTTGCATTTATATAGTACATTTCATGTCCTCATGACATTTCAAAATGCTTCAGGGTCAATGAAGTACTTTTGGAGTGTAGTTCCTGTTGTAATGTAGGGAAGTGTGGCACCTTATTTAGATGATGCACAATCCTACAAATAGCAATGGTAAAAAAAACACTTAAGCAGCTTTTCGAAGGTGTTCTCTGAGGGATAAAAATTATCCAGAACGCCCCTGTTCTTCATCAAATCTTCCACATCCACCCGAAAGAGTGGATGGGACCTCAGTTTACCACCTCTAACAGTGCAGTACTCCTTCAGGACTGCACCAGAAATGCCAACCAAGGCTATGTGCCCAAGTCTGGAGTGAAACTTGAACCTACTACCCATGAGCCTAAAATCTAAGTGATATAAACAAAATCCTGATATATTCCTTTGGCTCAGTTGGTTGCACTCTCACCTTTGAGTCATTAGGTTCTGGATTCAAATTTCACCCCAGGATTTGAGCACAAAAATTCAGACTGACACTCCAATGCAATACTGAGAGAGTGCTGCACTGTTGGAAGTACTGTCTTTCACTTGAAACATTAAACCGAAGCCATGTCTGCCCTCTCGGAAGAATGTATAAGATCTCCTGGTGCAATTTTGAAGAAGAGCATGGTAGTTCTACCTAGTGTCCTGGCCAATATTTATCTATCAATCAACAGCACAAAAAAAAGATGATCACTTTGCTGTTTTTGGGGGCTTGGTGTGCACAAATTGGCTGCCGGGTTTCCTACATTACAACAGTGACTACATTTCAACTTCATTGCCTGTGAAACGCTCTGAGATATCCAATAAGACAATATTAAGTACGCTTGTTACAATATATCAGGAGTGACACCTATAACATTATCTCCCATATATATCACTCTCACTCCATATTAGGGGTGACACATTTGTGCTGTAAGTTTGTTTGACCCAATGTATACATTATGATTAGTGGTTATGTTAGGGCAGGAGGGCAGATATCAGCACCTAAGTTGAGTTACAAATTGACAAAATCTTCCTTGGGCCACATTGGTGATGTTTCTCCCACTTCAAAGCAGGAATGATAATCGTTTCATTGCTTTTTCCACCTCCAGGACCAGCATGCATGCTGGAGAAGTGTGAGAAATATCATTATTTCGGGTTAGCCAGTAGATAGATCAAATTTGCTTTCCACGACCTCAGCGGGAGGTGAACACTCAGCAGCTTATCATTTTGATTAGTGAGCAATTTAGCTCGTCCCATCAACCCATACCCTGCCCTTTCCCCATAGCCCTGCAAGGTTTTATTCTTCAGGAAAAAAAAACTGCGGATGCTGGAAATCCAAAACAAAAACAGAATTACCTGGAAAAACTCAGCAGGTCTGGCAGCATCAGCGGAGAAGAAAAGAGTTGACGTTTCGAGTCCTCATGACCCTTCAGCAGAACTGGGTGAATCCAAGGAGAGGGGTGAAATATAAGCTGGTTTAAGGTGGGGGTGGGGGGGTTGGGTGGGGGGAGAGAAGTGGAGGGGGGTGGTGTGGTTGTAGGGACAAGCAAGCAGTGATAGGAGCAGATAATCAAAAGATGTCACAGTCAAAAGAACAAAAGAACACAGAAGTGTTGCAGTTGGTGATATTATCCAAACGTATGTGCTAATTAAGAATGGATGGTAAGGCACTCAAGGTATAGCTCTAGTGGGGATGGGGGGGCATAAAAGATTTAAAAATAATGGAACTAGGTGGGAAAAGAAAAATGTATATAAATTATTGGAAAAAACAAAAGGAAGGGGGAAGAAACAGAAAGGGGGTGGGGATGGTGGAGGGAGGTCAAGATCTAAAGTTGTTGAATTCAATATTCAGTCCGGAAGGCTGTAAAGTGCCTAGTCGGAAGATGAGGTGTTGTTCCTCCAGTTTGCGTTGGGCTTCACTGGAACAATGCAGCAAGCCAAGGACAGACATGTGGGCAAGAGAGCAGGGTGGAGTGTTAAAATGGCAAGCGACAGGGAGGTTTGGGTCATTCTTGCGGACAGACCGCAGGGGTTCTGCAAAGTGGTCACCCAGTTTACGTTTGGTCTCTCCAATGTAGAGGAGACCGCATTGGGAGCAACGAATGCAGTAGACTAAGTTGGGGGAAATGCAAGTGAAATGCTGCTTCACTTGAAAGGAGTGTTTGGGCCCTTGGACGGTGAGGAGAGAGGAAGTGAAGGGGCAGGTGTTGCATCTTTTGCGTGGGCATGGGGAGGTGCCTTAGGTGGGGGTTGAGGAGTAGGGAGTGATGGAGGAGTGGACCAGGGTGTCCCCGGGGGAACGATCCCTATGGACTGCCGCCGGGGGGGTGAAGGGAAGACGTGTTTGGTGGTGGCATCATGCTGGAGTTGGCGGAAATGGCGGAGGATGATCCTTTGAATGCGGAGGCTGGTGGGGTGATAAGTGAGGACAAGGGGGACCCTATCATGTTTCTGGGAGGGAGGAGAAGGCATGAGGGTGGATGTGCGGGAGATGGGCTGGACACGGTTGAGGGCCCTGTCAACGACTGTGGGTGGAAAACCTCGGTTAAGGAAGAAGGAGGACATGTCAGAGGAACTGTTTTTGAAGGTAGCATCATCGGAACAGATGCGACGGAGGTGAAGGAACTGGGAGAATGGGATGGAGTCCTTACAGGAAGCGGGGTGTGAGGAGCTGTAGTCGAGGTAGCTGTGGGAGTTGGTAGGCTTGTAATGGATATTGTTGGACAGTCTATCACCAGAGATTGAGACAGAGAGGTCAAGGAAGGGAAGGGAAGTGTCAGAGATGGACCATGTGAAAATGATGGAGGGGTGGAGATTGGAAGCAAAATCAATAAATTTTTCCAAGTCCCGACGAGAGCATGAATCGGCATCGAAGTAATCATCGATGTACCGGAGAAAAAGTTGTGGAAGGGGGCCAGAGTAGGACTGGAACAAGGAATGTTCCACATACCCCATAAAGAGACAGGCATAGCTGGGGCCCATGTGGGTACCCATAGCCACACCTTTTATTTGGAGGAAGTGAGAGGAGTTGAAGGAGAAATTGTTCAGCGTGAGAACAAGTTCAGCCAGACGGAGGAGAGTAGTGGTGGATGGGGATTGTTCGGGCCTCTGTTCGAGGAAGAAGCTAAGGGCCCTCAGACCATCCTTGTGGGGGATGGAGGTGCAGAGAGATTGGTCGTCCATGGTGAAGAGGAAGCGGTTGGGGCCAGGGAACTGGAAATTGTTGATATGACGTAAGGTGTCAGTGGAATCACAGATGTAGGTGGGAAGGGACTGGACAAGGGGAGAGAGAAGGGAGTCAAGATAACAAGAAATGAGTTCTGTAGGGCAGAAGCAAGCTGACACGATGGGCCTACTGGGACAGTTTTGTTTGTGGATTTTGGGTAGGAGGTAGAAGCGGGCCGTCCGAGGTTGGGCAACTATCAGGTTGGAAGCTGTGGGAGCAAGATCCCCAGAGGAGATGAGGTCACTGACAGTCCTGGAAACAATGGCTTGATGTTCAGTGGTGGGGTCGTGGTCCAGGGAGAGGTAGGAGGAAGTGTCTGCGAGTTGACGCACGCTGACGTCTACCACGTGGAGGCTGAGCGTCAACTCACAGACACTTCCTCCTACCTCTCCCTGGATATAAGTGAATAAACGAAACAGGTATCCCCTCTCCAAAACTCATAAAAGGGTACAAGAGAAAGCAGATTAAAACCATATGAACAGGGATAAATCCCTGCCAAGACAGTGGGCCACTTGACCAAAAGCTCAGTGCAGGTTCAGCCCCGTCCGTCACCCATGGAGAATGCAGTGCTGACCTCACCGGTAGCAGTGGAGTAGCTTTTATTCCCACTCTCATTCACTGCACAGGGGCAAAGATGAAGTTTCCGAAATAGTTAACATCTTTAAAGACAGCTTGTAGTGTCTGGCCTGCGGGTAAGTCACTTGCTGTGTTTATTTTCGGTCCTGGGCAGTTGAAACCCTCTGCTTCATCCTTTACTCTTCCTCCAGTTTGCATTTGCAACTAACATTTGCTTAACGTTGGAAGATGGACCGTCATTTTTTAAAAATCAAACTATTTCTTGCATTGTAATTTCTCTTTTTTAAAGTTGAACACAGTGAATGCCTTCACTCCGATTTTTAGGCTGGAATTTTCCAGCCCCCCCACCCCCCACCCCACAGCTGGTTCCCCCTTTGGAGGGGCCAGCAAGCCATTGAAATCTCCATTCACATTGGTAGAACCAGAAGATCCCACCAGCATGAGGGGCTGGAACATTACGACTTTAAAGTTTTCTCCCGTTGGGGTGTGGGGTGTGTTAGTAAACATGTTCTAACGGAATCCCATAGCGATCATGGATTCCTCCTTAACAACATGAGGGCCAACAATTATGTTCAGTCTTACGTCGACACAGTTATCACAGTCAATAGTGCAGTGCATGCTTGTAACCGAGTGCTCAGTAGCTGGGAGCTGCAGGTGCTCCTTTTCACACACACGCTCAGGGACCCCACCGTCAGAAGAGACTTGTCTAAAAATGTTATGGGGGGCCCACACAGTGTGATTTCCACTTGGCCCTGCACCTCCCTAAGGATGACCCTGATTGTGACCTTTATTTTATATTGTGTCTCCTCATTCTTCCTAACAAAATGTATCACTTTGCATTTCTCTGCATTAAATTTGATCTGCTACTTGAAGGTAAATCAATGTCAGGGCAGTGGGAGGCATTCCAGGAAGAGATAGTGAGAGTTCTGAACAAATATATTCCCACAAAGAAAATGAGTGGGACTTCCAAATCTAGAGCCTCTTGGTTACCAATGAGTATAGAGGGTAAGAGAAAGCAATTAGGGAAACTTGTGTCAGATCCCGAGAGCTCAGTGTTGCAGGAAGCCTAGAGGAGTATAGAAAATGTAAGGGTGAAATTAAAAAAGAAAATTAGGAAGGCAAAGCCAGAGTACAAAAAAATATTGTCGAGTAAAATCAAGAAAAACCCAAAGTTTTATAAATGAATTGAGGGCAAGAGGATTTTTTTTATTATTCGTTCATGGGATGTGGGTGTCGCTAGGCCAGCATTATTGCCCATCCCTAACTGCACTTGTTCAGAGGACATTTGTAAGAGTCAACCACATTGCTGTGGGCCTGGAGTCACATATAGACCAGACCAGGTAAGGACAGCAGATTTCCTTCCCTAAAGGATATTAGTGAACCAGATGGGCTTTTGCAACAATCAGTGATGGTTCTGTAAACAAAAACAGAATTACCTGGAAAAACTCAGCAGGTCTGGCAGCATCGGCGGAGAAGAAAAGAGTTGACGTTTCGAGTCCTCATGACCCTTCGACAGAACTTGAGTTCGAGTCCAAGAAAGAGTAGAAATATAAGCTGGTTTAAGGTGTGTGTGCGGGGGGGGGGGGGGGGGGGGGGTGGCGGAGAGAGAGAGAGAGAAGTGGAGGGGGTTGGTTTGCTGTAGGGACAAACAAGCAGTGATAGAAGCAGATCATCAAAAGATGTCAACAACAATAGAACAAAAGAACACATAGGTGTTAAAGTTGGTGATATTATCTAAATGAATGTGCTAATTAAGAATGGATGGTAGGGCACTCAAGGTACAGCTCTAGTAGGGGTGGGGAGAGCATTAAAGATTTTAAAATATTTAAAAATAATGGAAATAGGTGGGAAAAGAAAAATCTATATAATTTATTGGAAAAGAAAACGAAGGGGGAAACAGAAAGGGGGTGGGGATGGGGGAGGGAGCTCAAGACCTAAAGTTGTTGAATTCAATATTCAGTCTGGAAGGCTGTAAAATGCCTAGTCGGAAGATGAGGTGTTGTTCCTCCAGTTTGCGTTGGGCTTCACTGGAACAATGCAGCAAGCCAAGGACAGACATGTGGGCAAGAGAGCAGGGTGAAGTGTTAAAATGGCAAGCGACAGGGAGGTTTGGGTCATTCTTGCGGACAGACCGCAGGTGTTCTGCAAAGCAGTCGCCCAGTTTACGTTTGGTCTCTCCAATGTAGAGGAGACCACATTGGGAGCAACGAATGCAGTAGATTAAGTTGGGGGAAATGCAAGTGAAATGCAGCTTCACTTGAAAGGAGTGTTTGGGCCCTTGGATGGTGAGGAGAGAGGAAGTGAAGGGGCAGGTGTTGCATCTTTTGCATGGGCATGGGGTGGTGCCATAGGAGGGGGTTGAGGAGTAGGGGGTGATGGCGGAGTGGACCAGGGTGTCCCGGAGGGAGCGATCTCTACAGAATGCCGATAGGGGGGGGGTGAAGGGAAGATGTGTTTGGTGGAGTTGGCGGAAATGGCGGAGGATGATCCTTTGAATGCGGAGGCTGATGGGGTGATAAGTGAGGACAAGGGGGACCCTATCATGTTTCTGGGAGGGAGGAGAAGGTGTGAGGGCGGATGCGCGGGAGATGGGCCGGACACAGTTGAGGGCCCTGTCAACGACCGTGGGTGGAAAACCTCGGTTAAGGAAGAAGGAGGACATGTTAGAGGAACTGTTTTTGAAGGTAGCATCATCGGAGGCGAAGGAACTGAGAGAATGGGATGGAGTCCTTACAGGAAGCGGGGTGTGAGGAGCTGTAGTTGAGGTAGCTGTGGGAGTCGGTGGGTTTGTAATGGATATTGGTGGACAGTCTATCACCAGAGATTGAGACAGAGAGGTCAAGGAATGGAAGGGAAGTGTCAGAGATGGACCACGTGAAAATGGTGGAGGGGTGGAGATTGGAAGCAAAATTAATAAATTTTTCCAAGTCCCGACGAGAGCATGAAGCAGCACCGAAGTAATCATCGATGTACCGGAGAAAGAGTTGTGGAAGGGGGCCGGAGTAGGACTGGAGCAAGGAATGTTCCACATACCCCATAAAGAGACAGGCATAGCTGGGGCCCATGCGGCTACCCATAGCCACACCTTTTATTTGGAGGAAGTGAGAGGAGTTGAAGGAGAAATTGTTCAGTGTGAGAACAAGTTCAGCCAGACGGAGGAGAGTAGTGGTGGATGGGGACTGTTCAGGCCTCTGTTCGAGGAAGAAGCTAAGGGCCCTCAGACCATCCTGGTGGGGGATGGAGGTGCAGAGGGATTGGATGTCCATGGTGAAGAGGAAGCGGTTGGGGCCAGGGAACTGGAAATTGTTGATGTGACGTAAGGTGTCAGAGGAATCACGGATGTAGGTGGGAAGGGACTGGACAAGGGAAGAGAGAAGGGAGTCAAGATAACGAGAAATGAGTTCTGTGGGGCAGGAGCAAGCTGAGATGATCGGTCTACCGGGGCAGTTCTGTTTGTGGATTTTGGGTAGGAGATAGAAGCGGGCCATCCGAGGTTGGGCGACTATCAGGTTGGAAGCTGTGGGAGGAAGATCCCCAGAGGAGATGAGGTCAGTGACAGTCCTGGAAACAATGACTTGATGTTCAATGGTGGGGTCGTGGTCCAGGGAGAGGTAGGAGGAAGTGTCTGCGAGTTGACGCTCAGCCTCCGCGAGGTAGAGGTCAGTGCGCCAGACAACAACAGCACCACCCTTGTCAGAGGGTTTGATGACAATGTCAGGGTTGGACCTGAGAGAATGGAGTGCAGTAAGTTCAGAGAGAGACAGGTTAGAATGGGTGAGAGGAGCAGAGAAATTGAGACGACTAATGTCGCGCCGACAGTTCTCAATGAAAAGATCAAGAGAAGGTAAGAATCCAGAGGGAGGGGTCCAGGTGGAGGGAGAATATTGGAGATGGGTAAAAGGATCCGTTGAACTGGGAGAGGACTCTTGCCCAAAGAAGTGAGCCCAGAGACGAAGACGGCAGAAGTAGAGTTCAGCATCATGCCGAGCCCGAAATTCATTGAGGTGAGGGCGTAAGGGTATGAAACTAAATCCTTTGCTGAGCACTGAACGTTCAGCATCGGAGAGGGGAAGGTCAGGGGGTATAGTGAATACACGGCTGGGGTTGGGATTGGAAGATGAGGTGGGGACGGAGGGACGGGCAGGGGTGGAGGGTCCTAGATGGGTGTTGGTGTTGATGAGTTGTTGGAGCTTGCGTTCCTTAGCACTTGAGAGAAAGAGAAAAGGTTTCTTGTTGAGGCGTTGGATGAGCCGAAGAATCAAATGAAACTGGGGGCACGCGCAGCTTTGAAAAAGGGTACGGCGGTGCTGCTGGAGGGAGAGGTCGAGTGTGTTCCTATGGCGGTGCATGGCACTGAGTGTGGTTTCAGAATGTGACGGGAACAGCAGTCTGAGAAATGTTTTATGTCCCAGAGATACCGGTAATCCTGGGTGGGTTCGAAACATGAGGGGTGGAATTTCAGTTGAAATCTATGTGGGGTAAGTCAGAGACGGAGACAGTCACTGAGAAAGGAGATATGGCTGGGAAAGTGGGGTTTAGTAAACACCTTGTCAAACACCAGGAGGGAAATGGAAAGCAATGAAGGTGAGCAAGGCAACAGAGACATACGGAAATCTTGTCGCAGAAAAGAACAAAACTTCTTCAAGGAGGTAGGCATTTCTTGAAGAGCAGTGGCAGTCAATTAAACACAGAGATAAAAACAAAAAAACTGCAGATGCTGGAAATCCAAAACAAAAACGAATTACCTGGAAAAACTCAGCAGGTCTGGCAGCATCGGCGGAGAAGAAAAGAGTTGACATTTCGAGTCCTCATGACCCTTCGACAGAACTTGAGTGAATCCAAGAACGAGTTGAAATATAAGCTGGTAATTCTGTTTTTGTTTTGGATTTCCAGCATCTGCAGTTTTTTTGTTTTTATCTCTGTGTTTAATTGACTGCCACTGCTCTTCAAGAAATGCCTACCTCCTTGAAGAAGTTCTGTTCCTCTCTGCGACAAGATTTCCGTATCTCTCTTTTGCCTTGCTCACCTTCTTTGCTTTCCATTTCCCTCCTGGTGTTTGACAAGATGTTTACTAAAACCCGCTTTGACAGCCATATCTCCTTTCTCAGTGACTGTCTCCGTCTCCGACTTACCCCACGTGGATTTCAACTGAAATTCCACCCCTCATGTTTCGAACCCACCCAGGATTACCGGTATCTCCGGGACATAAAACATTTCTCAGACTGCTGTTCCCGTCACATTCTGAAACCACACTCAGTGCCATGCGCCGCCATATGAACACACTCGACCTCTCCCTCCAGCAGCACCGCCGTACCATTTTTCAAAGCTGCGCGTGCCCCCAGTTTCATTTTATTCTTCGGCTCATCCAACGCCTCAACAAGAAACTTTTTCTCTTTCTCTCAAGTGCTAAGGAACGCTAGCTCCAACAACTCATCGACACCAACACCCATCTAGAACCCTCCACCCCTGCCCGTCCCTCCGTCCCCACCCCATCTTCCAATCCCAACCCCAGCCGTATATTCACTATACCCCCTGACCTTCCCCTCTCCGATGCTGAACATTCAGTGCTTAGCAAAGGACTTAGTTTCATACCCTTACGCCCTCACCTCAATGAATTTCGGGCTCGGCATGATGCTGAACTCTTCTTCTGCCGTCTTCGTCTCCGGGCTCACTTCTTTGGGCAGGAGTCCTCTCCCAGTTCAACGGATCCTTTTACCCATCTCCAATATTCTTCCTCCACCTGGACCCCTCCCTCTGCATTCTTACCTTCTCTTGATCTTTTCATTGAGAGCTGTCGGCGCGACATTAGTCGTCTCAATTTCTCTGCTCCTCTCACCCATTCTAAGCTGTCTCTCTCTGAACTTACTGCACTCCATTCTCTCAGGTCCAACCCTGACATTGTCATCAAACCCTCTGACAAGGGTGGTGCTGTTGTTGTCTGGCGCACTGACCTCTACCTCGCGGAGGCTGAGCGTCAACTCGCAGACACTTGCTCCTACCTCTCCCTGGACCACGACCCCACCACTGAACATTAAGCCATTGTTTCCAGGACTGTCACTGACCTCATCTCCTCTGGGGATCTTCCTCCCACAGCTTCCAACCTGATAGTCGCCCAACCTCGGACGGCCCGCTTCTATCTCCTACCCAAAATCCACAAACAGAACTGCCCCGGTAGACCAATTGTCTCAGCTTGCTCCTGCCCCACGGAACTCATTTCTCATTATCTTGACTCCCTTCTCTCTTCCCTTGTCCAGTCCCTTCCCACCTACATCCGTGATTCCTCTGACACCTTACGTCACATCAACAATTTCCAGTTCCCTGGCCCCAACCGCTTCCTCTTCACCTTGGACGTCCAATCCCTCTACACCTCCATCCCCCACCAGGATGGTCTGAGGGCCCTTAGCTTCTTCCTCGAACAGAGGCCCGAACAATCCCCATCCACCACTACTCTCCTCCGACTGGCTGAACTTGTTCTCACGCTGAACAATTTCTTCTTCAACTCCTCTCACTTTCTCCAAATAAAAGGTGTGGCTATGGGTAGCCGCATGGGCCCCAGCTATGCCTGTCTCTTTATGGGGTATGTGGAACATTCCTTGTTCCAGTCCTACTCCGGCCCCCTTCCACAACTCTTTCTCCGGTACATCGATGATTACTTCGGTGCTGCTTCATGCTCTCGTCGGGACTTGGAAAAATTTATTGATTTTGCTTCCAATCTCCACCCCTCCATCATTTTCACGTGGTCCATCTCTGACACTTCCCTTCCCTTCCTTGACCTCTCTGTCTCAATCTCTGGTGATAGACTGTCCACCAATATCCATTACAAACCCATCGACTCCCACAGCTACCTCGATTACAGCTCCTCACACCCCGCTTCCTGTAAGGACTCTATCCCATTCTCTCAGTTCCTTCGCCTCCGTCGCATCTGTTCCGATGATGCTACCTTCAAAAACAGTTCCTCTGACATGTCCTCCTTCTTCCTTAACCGAGGTTTTCCTCCCATGGTCGTTGACAGGGCCCTCAACCGTGTCCAGCCTATCTCCTGCGCATCCGCCCTCACGCCTTCTCCTCCCTCCCAGAAACATGATAGAGTCCCCCTTGTCCTCACTTATCACCCCACCAGCCTCCGCATCCAAAGGATCATCCTCCGCCATTTCCACCAACTCCAGCATGATGCCGCTACCAAACACATCTTCCCTTCACCCCCCCTATCGGCATTCCGTAGGGATTGCTCCCTCCGAGACACCCTGGTCCACTCCTCCATCACCCCCTACTCCTCAACCCCCTCCTATGGCACCACCCCATGCCCACGCAAAAGATGCAACACCTGCCCCTTCACTTCCTCTCTCCTCACCATCCAAGGGCCCAAACACTCCTTTCAAGTGAAGCAGCATTTCACTTGCATTTCCCCCAACTTAATCTACTGCATTCGTTGCTCCCAATGTGGTCTCCTCTACATTGGAGAGACCAAACGTAAACTGGGCGACCACTTTGCAGAACACCTGCGGTCTGTCCGCAAGAATGACCCAAACCTCCCTGTGGCTTGCCATTTTAACACTCCACCCTGCTCTCTTGCCCACATGTCTGTCCTTGGCTTGCTGCATTGTTCCAGTGAAGCCCAACGCAAACTGGAGGAACAAAACCTCATCTTCCGACTAGGCACTTTACAGCCTTCCGGACTGAATATTGAATTCAACAACTTTAGGTCTTGAGCTCCCTCCCACATCCCCACCCCCTTTCTGTTTCCCCCTTCCTTTTTTCTCCAATAATTTATATAGATTTTTCTTTTCCCACCTATTTCCATTATTTTTAAATATTTTAAAATCTTTTATGCTCTCCCCACCCCTACTAGAGCTATACCTTGAGTGCCCTACCATCCATTCTTAATTAGCACATTCGTTTAGATAATATCACCAACTTTAACACCTATGTGTTCTTTTGTTCTATTGTTGTTGACATCTTTTGATGATCTGCTTCTATCACTGCTTGTTTGTCCCTACAGCAAACCAACCCCCTCCACTTCTCTCTCTCTCTCTCTCTCTCCACCCCCCACCCCCTCCCCACACACCTTAAACCAGCTTATATTTCAACTCTTTCTTGGACTCGAACTCAAGTTCTGTCGAAGGGTCATGAGGACTCGAAACGTCAATTCTTTTCTTCTCCGCCGATGCTGCCAGACCTGCTGAGTTTTTCCAGGTAATTCTGTTTTTGTTTTGGATTTCCAGCATCTGCAGTTTTTTTGTTTTTATCTCAGTGATGGTTCTGTGTTCATCATCAGACTTTTAATTCCAGATTTTTATTGGATTCAAATTTCACCATCTGCTGTGGTAGGCTTCAAACCTGGGTCCCCAGAGCGTTACTCTGGGTCTCTGGAATACTAACCCCAGTGATAATACCACAATGCCACCACCTCCCTACTAAGGTAGGAGTAGGGTCAACTAGAGACCAAAAGGTCGCCTGTGTGTGGAGGTGGAAGGCGTGGCATGGCTCTTAATGAATAATTTGCATCTGTCTTCATGAAAGAGGGGTTAATGCAGACCTTGTAGTTAAGAAGGAGGTAAGGGGTTTAGCACCCTAGGAAGGCCTGGATGTCATGTATCCCAGGCTATTAAAAGAAACAAGGGAAAGAATAGCAGAGACTCTGACCATCATTTTCTGATTCTCCCTGGCTACATGCATGGTGCTAGAGGACAGTTAATGATGTACTATTGTTTCCAAAGGGAGAAAGCTATAGCCCGAGTAGCCTAACCTCGGTGGTGGGAAAATTGTCGGAAAGAGTTCAGAGGGGCAATATTGCTTATCATTTTGAAAGGCATAGATTAATCAAAGACAGTCAGTATGAATTTGTTATGGGAATGTCACATCTGAACTTTTTGGGGGGATCACAAGGAGGATTGAAGAGGGTAGCACATTTGATGTCTTCTATGTGGATTTAACAAGGTTTTTAACAAGGTCTCACATGTCAGACTGGTCAGAAGAATATAAGTCCATGGGACCCAAGGGTAAGTGACAAGCTAGATCCAAAATTGGCTCAGTGGCAGAAAGAAAAGGGTCATGGTCAACAGGTGTTTTTGTGACTGAAAGGCTGCTTCCAGTGAGGTTCCACAGGGCTCAGTACTGGTACCATACTCTTCATGGTATATATCAATGATTTTGATTTGAATGTAGAAGATATGTTTAAGAGGTTGGTAGATGATACGAAAATTGGCCATGTGGTTTGATATTTAAGAATTAATTTGTAGACTGCAGGGAGATAGCAATGGATTGGTTGTGGGGGGCGGGGAGCAGAAAAGTGGCAAACTGAATTCAATCCAGAGAATTGTGAGGTGATGCATTTGGGGAAGGTAAACAAGGCAAGGGAATACACAATAAATGGTAGGATGTGGAGAAATGTAGAAGAACAGAGGGACTTGGAGTGCATGTCCTCAGATCCCTGAATTAGCAGGACAGATGGATAAGGTGGTAAAGAAGGCACAGGGGATACATGCCATTATAACCTGAGGAAAAGAATATAAGAATATGCTGGAACTGGATAAAACACTAGTTAGATCGCAGCCAGAGTACATCATACAGTTCTGGTCACTGCATTGTAGGAAGGATATGATCACACTAGAGAGGGCACAGAGAGATTTTAAGAGGATGTTGCCAGGAATGGAGAATTTGAGCTGTGACAAAAAGTTGGATAGGCTGGGGTTAATTTCTGTGGAAAAAAGGAGGCTATGGGGAGATTTAATTAAGGTGTATAAAATTATGATGGTATGGATGGAGTGGATAAGAAGGGCTTGTTTCCATTAGCAGTGAGGTCAGTAACCAGGAGGCATAGATTTAAAGTAATTGGCAGATGGATTACGGGGAGGTTGAGGAGTAATTTTTTTCACCCAGAGGGAGGTGGGGGTCTGGAACTTGCAGCCTGAAAGGGAGGTAGAGAGAGAAATCTTCATGACATTTAAAAAAAACACTTGGATATGCACTTGTGGTTATGGACAAAGAGCTGGAAAATGGGATTAGGCTGGATGACGTGCTGGCACAGACATGATGGGCTGAATGGTTTCCTTCTGTGCCGTGTATCTATTATTCCTGTAATATGCACTGGTAATTTCCTTGTTTTTTTTCATGATCAACAGCCTAGAAGCTTAGTGTAACCCTGATTTACACATAGTATCTGAGGGCCCACCAGTCCTACTCAGATATGACAGCTGCCAATCTTTTTTTCTCTTTATTCTTTATGGGCTGTGGGCATCATTGGTAAGGTCAGCATTTTTTCCCATCCCTAATTGGCCTAGCAAGGCACCCTAACTGGGTGACTTGCTGGGCCATTTCAGAGGGCAGTTAAGAGTCAACGACATTGCTTTGGATTTGGGGTCACATGTAGGCCAGAACAGGTAAGGATGACAGATTTCCTTCCCTAAAGGACATTGTGAGCCAGATGGGTCTATGACAATCAGTGATAGTTTCACAGTCACCATTACTGAGACTAGTTTATATTGCAGACTTATTAAATGAATTTAAATTCCACCAGCTGCCATGGTGGGACTTGAGTCCATGTCCTCAGAGTATTAGCCTGGATCTCTGGATTACTAGTCCAGTGACATGACCACCCGTGAGGAAATTCACAGTGATAATCTACAATTAATTTAAGGAAAGTAATTCCAAGGCTCCTTATATCACTATGACTGATGAGAATGGGACCATTAAGGACAGGATAATACTACAGGTCTGATATAGAGACGACAGAAGTATTAAATAGCTATTTTACTTCAGTATTTACCAGGGAGGTAGAATAAGTAGACATGACATTGAATGAAATGAGAAATGAAATAAATGCATTTAAAATAAAAATGGGATGTATTGAATAAACTAAACAAACTCAGGGATGATAAATACCCTGGTCTGGATGGACTGCATCAACACATTTTTAAAGAATCTAGGGAAGAGATAGCAGAGGCATTAATACACATATTCAATAATTTGTTAGAAAAAGGTGTAGTGCCGAAGAACTAATGGATAGCCAATGTCATTCCTGTTGATGCTGTTGAAGGAGCCTTGGTGAGTTGCTGCAGCGCATCTTGTAGATGGTACACACTGCTGTTACAGTGTGTCAGTGGTGGAGGGAGTGAATGTTGAAGGTGGTGGATGGGGTGCCAATTAAGCAGTCTGCTTTGTCTGGGATGATGTTGAGCTTCTTGGAGTTACATTCATTCAGGCAAATGGAGAGTATTCCATCACATTCATTTTCCATCCATCAGCAACTCACCTAGGCTCCTTAGACAGCACCTTCCAAACCCAAGACTGCTACCATCTAGAAGGACAAGGGCAACAGATAGATGGGAACATCAATGCCTGGAAGTTCCCCTCCAAGCCACTCACCATCCTGACTTGGAACTTTATCGCTGTTCCATCACTGTCACTGGTTCAAAATCCTGGAACTCCTTCCCTAACAGCATTATGGGTGTACCTACACCACATGGACTGCAGAGGTTCAAGAAGGCGGCTCACCACCACTTTCTCAAGGGCAACTAGGGATGTAAAGTAAAAATGCTGGCTTAGCGCATCCCATGAACGAATAAAAAAAATCACACTCCTGACTTGTGCCTTGTAAATGATGTATAGGCTTTGGGGAGTCAGGGGGTGAGTTACTCTTTGCAGAATTCCCAGCCTCTGATCTGCTCTTGTTTATGTGGCTAGTCCAGTTCAGTTTCTGGTCAATGGTAATCCCCAGGATGTTGATAGTGGGGGATTGATGATGAAAATGACACGGAATGTGAAGGTGAGATTGTTGGATTCTCTCTTGTTGGACATTATCTGGTCATTATCTGGCACTTGTGTGGTGTGAATGTTTCTTGCCACTTGTCAGCCCAAGCCTGGATATTGTCCAGGCAGGGATTCACCTCTGACACTTGAGCTCTAACTGACTTTGAAAGTGGTCACAGTCGTGTAAACAGAGGGGTGAATATTTATGAATGGAGGAAATATTTGTGAATGGAGAGAAATACCCTTGAATCATACATAGGATGGTGCAGCACAGGAGACCATTCAGCCCATCACGTCTTTGCTGACTTTTTCAAAGAGCAGTCCAGTTAGTCCCACAACCCTTCTCTTTCCCTATATTCCTGCAATTTTTTTCTTCTTCAAGTATTTATCCAACTCATTTTTGAAAGTCCCTGTTGATCCTGTATCTACTTCTGTACCAGGCAGGATATTTCAGATCCTAACCATTCATTGTGTAGAAAGGATTTTCCTCATGCCATCTCCGGCTGCCTTGCCAATTATCTTAAATCTCTGACCTCTGGCTATTATTTCAGCCACTGGAAACAGTTTCTCAATATTTACTCCATCTAAGTCCTTCATAATTTTAAATGCCTCTGTCAGATTTCCTGTTAGCCTTTTCTCCTATGGGAGAAATATCCCAGCTTCTCCAATCACTGTTATCTCTCATCCCTGGAACTAATCTAGTGAATCTCTTCTGTACCCATTCCAGAGCCTTCACGTCCTTCCTAAACTGTGGTGCCCAGAATTGAACACAATACTCAGCTGAGGCAGAGGTAGTGCTTCATATAGCTTTAGCTTAACTTCCTGTCTTTTATACTGTATGTCTATTAATAAAGCCCAGGAGTCCATAATGCTTTATTAACTAATAACACCATAGGCTCTCCTCCCACCTAAAAAAATTGTACACATTCATAACCTCTGTTTATTACACCCTTTTAAATTTATACCATTTTGTTCTGAATGAGGGGCAAAGGTATCTGTTGATTGGGGGGGTGTGTGGTATATCTGTGAATGAGGGACTATCTGTGAATGGGTGGGGAAGTATCTGTGAATCTCCTACCAATAAGATAAATAGTGGCATATTACTGTATATGGGTTAGAAAGAATCAGCCTAGGAACAGAACTTTAGGTCTAGTGTAGTGTCCGTGCATCCTGTGATATTGAGCTGTTCCATGCAGTAATTCTGCCAACGTAAAAACACATCAATTTTCAGCTTTTTGGAAGTCTCTCGGTGGATTCTGAAACTGGGTGAAATTATCGGTCATTAGTTTGCACCACATATGTAGCAATTCCAGTTAAAAGATCAACTGCAAATTTGCACACGCATCAAAGAATGGAACTGCTTCAGGGCGTGGGTCATAAAGGAATTGAAGAATTTGAAAAGAATTCTGAAACATGTTTTCTCATGCACTGTGTACAGTGGTGATTATACTCTCTATATGTTTGTACTGTTTTTGACAAAATTGAAAAATACTTAGCATTTATCACACTCGATGACTCACTCCCTTGTTACTATGGAGACAGGGCTTCATAATAAGCTGCTCAATTCCAAATTGAATCCTCTCTGGATGATTGACAGGTATAGGGTACATACCAAGTCGTGTCTGCTAGAAAAAAGGACCCAGGCTTGTTCCCAGTGCAGGCCCATCACCTGGTAGGGGCCTTGAGCCTCAATGTAAGGTAGGTCCCAGGAGTAAGATATTCTCGCAGCTAACTCAAAGGCACTCTTCCCACATCACCTAATGCCCCCTCCCCACACCCTCCAGCCCATACATAATCTCCACTCACCACCCTTCCCCCAACCCCATTCCACTAATATTCTTCTCCCTTGCCCTACACTGTGCAGTTGGTACCTTCACATGTACAATGGGTGATGGTGTGCTATTTGACCAGATGAAGCATCACATCTGAACCCAAACCCGATAACCGAGCAGCCGCATTATCCAACAGAGGTCACTGGATGGCGATCAGCTGTGTGAGCCACCCTGATTTTCCCCTACCTGGTGTGGTCCAGCGATGATTTCTTCTTCTTCAGTTCTCTGCCCGAAGGCAGGTCTGACCCACAGTGCCACGGCTTCCACCACAGGTAGGCAAGTCCTGAATCCACCTGCAGCTGGAACAAAGGGAACAAAGCCTGTGTCGCTGGCACCAATCTGACCCATACTAGCCATCCAGCCAATGGACCACCCCTCCCACCCCGCCCGTAAGGACTCCGAGTTGCTGTGACAACATACACTTATACATGCATGTTGTAGTCCAGAGCTATGGATGGCGATGGTAGAGGCTCTAATTTTCTTTCCATCACATGGCTGACCAGAAATCTCTCCCACTCTACCACCTGCAGTTGATGTGTGTTGGAAGGATTTGCAGGTTGATAATCAACCTGTTTAGCCACATTTTGAACGTACCTTCTATGGATATCAAGTCCTGGAGTGGGACTTGAACCCAGAGCTTCTAGCTCAGAGGCAGGATACTAAACACTGCACCACATGACCTCTTTGGTCCAGTAAAAATGAAGCAGATGAACAGGGGCACAGGAACTGGAGTAGGACATTTGGCCCCTCGAGCCTATGTTGACATTGAAATTGACCACAACTGACCTGCTCCTGAGTGCCATTTACTTGCCTAAGCACCATGTCCCTTGATACCCTACCTAACCCTAACCAAAATTAGCCTTGAAAGTTGCAATTGACCCCCAACCATAATAGCTTTTTGGGGAAAAGAGTTCCAGATTTCCACTTGCTTCCTGATATCACTCCTGACTGGTCTGGCTGTAATTTTAAGGACCGGTCCCCTTGTTCGGGCCTGTCTAACCAGAGGAAATAGTTTCACTCAGTCTGCCCTATTAATTCCTTTAATCATTTTACACACCTCTTAATCAGCCCTTAATCTTCTACGCTCAAGGGGATAGAAGCTAGCTTTATGCAACCCTGTCTCATAATTTAACCCTTTTAGCCCCAGTATTTTTCTGGTGAATTTGTGTTGCATCTCCTCCCAGGTCAGTATGTCCTTTTGAGGTGCAGTGCCCAGAGCTGAATGCAGTTGCTCCCGATGAGGTCTGACCAAGGCTCTGCACAACAGAAGTATCATAAAATGTGGCAGACATAGAGCTACACTTATATAGCGCCTCTCACAATCTCAGGACATTCTAATATTTTTTTACAGCCTATAGTACCTGTGCAGTATCACATCATTGTTTCTTTTCTATTCATTCAAGGAATGAGGGCTTCGCTGGCTGAACCAGCATTTATTGCCCATCCCTAGTTGCCCTTGAGAAGGTGGTGGCAAGCTGCCTTCTTGAACCACTGCAGTAGTCCATGTGGTGTAGGTACACCCACAGTGTTGTTAGGAACATTGTGATGATCCTACATTGTGATGTGGGAAATGCAGCAGCCAACTTGTGTAGAGGGGTTTTGCACAGACAGCAATGTGATAATAACCCAGATAATCCATTATAGATGTTAACTGAAGAATAAATATCAGCCAGACCACTGAGGAGAACCGCCCCTCCTCCTGCCCCACCACAGCAACCCCCCACCCCTCCACGCTTCTTAT
This sequence comes from Isurus oxyrinchus, assembly GCA_026770705.1. NCBI lineage: Eukaryota > Metazoa > Chordata > Chondrichthyes > Lamniformes > Lamnidae > Isurus > Isurus oxyrinchus. Next base: position 82,588,399 of record JANJGN010000013.1, read on the forward strand.
GAGCACTGTCATGGGATATCCTACTGTCTGAGTAATGCACTGGAGTGTTTGCTTGAAATATAGACTCAAATCTCAGGAGGGGATTTGTTTGAAAGGTGAAAATGCTGCCACTTAGCCATAGCTCCGTATAGTGCAATGTCCTTTTCAAGCTTTAAGCTTGGTTTGAGGAAACCTGGTCTTGAAGCAGCCTAACCAGTAAACAACTTTCACAATCAAGTTACTATCATGGTAAACAGGAAACACTTTAAATCACAAAAATTTCTCTGGTATCTGCAAATCTCTTTTATCCAGTGTTTTTTTCTGTAAATTCAACAAATGGGCTTTGGCATGAATTTAAAAAGGATTATAGAATCCTACAGCACAGAAGGAGGCCATTCAGCCCATTATGTCTGTGCCTGCTAATTGAAAGAGTTATCCAGTCAGTCCTACTCACCAGTTTTTTCCCCCACAGCTCTGCATTTTCTTCCTTTTCAAGTTTCTATCCAATTCTCTTTTGATAGTTACAATCAAATCTGCTTCTGGCTCTCAGGCAGTGCATTCCAGATCAGAACGCATTTCCTGCTTGGTCTGCATCCTTAACTCTTTTGCCAGTTTCTCCTGTATACTCATGTCAAAACTCTTAATAATTTTGAACACATCTATCAAATTCCCCATTTAAACTGCTGTGCTCCCAGGAGAACATTTCTAGCTTCTCCAGTCTCTTCACATAACTGAAGTCTCTCATCTCTGCTGCTATTCCAGTAAATCTCCTCCACACCATCTCCAAGACCCTGACACCCTTTCAAAGCTATGGTGCCCCAGCATTGTGCACAATACTCTGTAAACATGTCAGGTCCAGTCAGTTCACACAACCTTGTTAATCTCAGTTGGGTATGGGCTCTGCAGGCCTGGGCCACACTGTGTGTCTAAGGGGAAAAGAAATGAACAAGTCCTAGATTGGCTCAGATATATTGCATTGGTCAATCTACCATTGTCAAGACACAGTGCAATCGCCAGGGAAATAGGGTTAGAGGGCAGCAGATAATTGGACCCATTCAACCCCCTTTTTAGAGTCATGCATTCTGTTCTTATTTTGATACTTCTGTTATAAATTCCTATGTCTACATTTATAATGGCACTGCCCATGTAAGTGTGTTGTGCTTTGTGTTGTAATTATACCCTTCTGCTAATGGTGGCACTGGTTTCCATTGTGAATGTAAAATTTATCATGGGAAGCTGATAGAGAACTTGCAGAAAGATTTTAAACACATTATAGATATGACACATGCTGTTCTGATCTGTATAGTGATCTAATATCCATCATTCTTAGCAAAACCTAATGTCTAAGTTAAAATCTTGTTGCTTTCATTATTTAAGCAGCAATTAACAGCTTGAACAAATCCCAGCTTAACAGAATGGAGGATAACCACAGGCATTACAAGTCCATAATCTAACTAAAGGATTCGCCTTGTAATCAAGTCTTGATGCAAAGCTTCCATGGGGTATATTTATTAATTGTCATAGACTCTTTATTATGGCACAGAAGGAGGCCATTCAACCAATTAAGTTCATGCTGGCTCTCTATAGAGCAATCCAGTCAGTCCCAATCCCCGCTCTATCCCTGTAGTCCTGCAAGTTTATATCCCTCAAGTTCCTGTCCAATTTCATTTGAAATCATTGATCGTCTCCGCTTCCACCACCCTCGTAGGCCGCGAGTTCCAGGTCATTACCACTCACTGTGTAAAAAAGCTCTTCTTCACATTCTGCCCAGCATCTCTTGCCCAAAATCTTAAATCTGTGTCTGTTCAAGAGGGATTTCTAGGATTTTGACCCAGTGACAGTGAAGGAATGGCGATATATTTCCAAATCAGGATGGAGATTGGCTTGGAGAGGAACTTCCAGGTGCTGGTGTCCCCATATAGCTAAACCCTTGTCCTTCTAGGTGGTAGCGGTCTCAAGTTTGAAAGAAGTCTTAGCAAGTTCTGAGTTCAATCCCACCATGTAGACAATACACGCTGCCATCACCGTACACTGGCAAAAGTTTAGGCTACTGGATGGGCCAACAGTTAAGCAGATTGCTTTTTCCTGGATGGTGTCGAGCTTCTTGAGTGTTGTTGCAGCTTCACTCATCCAGATAAGCAGGGAGTACCATAGATGTCAGCATATAAGTCGACCTGAAACCTCCAAAAATCGCTCCAATAGCAGGGGTCAGCCTATATGCTGGGTAGCCTTATACGCTGCAATCTACGGTATTCTATTACAGTCCTGACATGAGTTCTCCTGCTCTATGTGACTCAGTATCACGTGCGGATTGTCCACTGTTAGCAGGGAAATACAAGAGACCATTTGCATTACATATGACTATCCCTTATCTGACATACACTTGGAGTGACTGCCAGTAATTATTACCTTTAGATAAATGATAGTAAAATATTTATTGCCTGACTTTCATTTTACTTCAAAATGTTCGAATTTGCTGCTCTGTGAATTGATGGGAAAAATAAGGCTGTACCAGTGTAGCAGGGTGTGGTGGGAAGGTGAGGAATTTACAGATTCATAGGGGAACAGGATATGAAAAAGGGGAGTTTATAGATAGGATTGAGGTGAGACAAAGGGGGATTTGTAAGTCAGGATAAGATTTTTTTTACGTGGGGGGCAAAGAACTAGAGAGAATCAAAAAGGATCGGATGCGAGGAGATTGGGACAGAGTATGGGCAGTGGAGTTTAGATTATGTAGGGTAGACCTCAGGACCAGTGAATGGCACTGGAGAAGTTGGATTGGGAAGTAAACACCAAAACAGCTGCTGGCTGTGGGGTCAGGGCTGGGTGAATGGTACTGCAGAAAGGGAAGCGAATGCCCTTGGATAGGTTATGAGTTCAAAGCTCAAATGTGGGATTGAAGAGGAGTGGAAATGGTCAGTTAGTGGTGACGTTAATGACTAGTAACGCAAGCAGATCACCAGCACCTTCTCAAGGGCAATTAGGGATGGGCAACAACTACTGGCCCAGCCAGTGACACCCACATCCCATGAACAATTAAAAATGGAAGAACATGAGTTCAGGTCCCACCATGATAGTTTAAGAATTTGATTTTCCATAAATAAATTTCAGAGTGAAAATCTGTGGTGGAATCATCCCAGATTTGCACTAAGTGCGGTACTGGATGGGGAAAATGACGTTTTACCCGCTAGCCACAATGGCGGCTTCTCACGCTGTATTGACCGAAACCCACCGCATTAATTATGCATTCACGGGAAACATGTTGTTTCAATGGCAGGAGGGCTCTCATTCGTCTGCCCGCCATCATCTCACCGCTTCCTCACGTCGGGCACCATATTTAAAGTGCAGCTGCATGCGCACCTCTCAGTGTTTCCAACCCAGGACTGCTGCACAGGAGACAGGATGGCCTCGAAAGGCAAAAAGACTACAGACCCCTGGTTTAGTGACGCATCCCTTGAGCATCTTTTGGATGCAGTGGAGGCCCTCCATGATGTCCTCTACCCCTGCTCTGGCCGCAGGAGGGGCAGCGGCATCACCATTCCAGCATGGGAGGTGGTGGCAGTGGTGGTCAGCACCAACACCCTGCAAAAGAGGTCAGCAAGCCAGTATCGCAGGAGGATGAACGGTGTCCTCTGTTCCGCCAGCGTAAATCACCCTTCTCATCACTCTCAACTCACACACTCACAAACCCATCACACATCCACAGGTCCCTCACTCACTGTGGGTCCAAGGGACATCACCATTCACTCCCTCACATACATCGTCATTGTCCTCATCCCGTCCATGGGACCACTCACCACCCACACATGCCAGACATACTTATCATCTGGCCTGGCAGGCGTCCTGCTTACATTGTCTCTATCTCTATTCATGCAGGACAAGCTGGCACACAATAAGAGGGAGAGGTCGCAGATATTGGAAGAATGCCTGAAATCAAGGTCCTCACGGACTTTGAAAACAGAGCTATCCAGCTGGCCGGTGAGGATCTGGACCGGTCCTGTGCTGACAGTAAAGTCGGTGCTGCTCTCTCAAGTGAGGATCCAGCAGTGCAACATCCATCAGACAACCATGCTGTGAGTGAGTGCCCCTGTTCTGCAGTCCCCTGCAATGCACTAATTACCTCTCCTTGCTTCCGCAGGCACATCTGGGAAACAGCCAAAGGAGCCCATGATCCAGGGCCTCCAACCAAGCCCCAAAGAAACAACTGAAGTGGAATCTGGAGGCACCCTCCCTGAAGTCCCGTCACAGCGCTCACCCACACCCTCCATCAGCACAGAGACACACACCTTGGTGGGACCTAGCGTTAGAATAGCCTCAGGATCACAATCTGGTGAGCACATTGCGCTTTCTGATCCACATCAGGCGGTGGCAGGGACTTCCCAGGTGTCCAGCACCCAGAGGACTGCTGGAGGCCAGAAGTCTGCTGAGTCCAAGTCAGATGAAGAGCATCTGGACTCGGTCGCACTGCAGTTGCTGGAGCCACAAAGGCAAGCTCAGGAAGATCAGGAAGGGAAGTTGCTGCACTCCTTAGATTGGAAGGCTATCCTTAGATAGAGGAGTCTGTCCATCTTCAGTCTGAGGTGCTAGTGTGGGCATGCCGATGCACCAAGGTCAACACTGATATGATGGCAGCAGCCTTGGAGACCTTGATCCAGGACGTTGCTCCTGTACTTTGTGGGCTGAACTCCATCGCTGATGCCATAGTTGGGCTCCAACAGTGTGTACGGGAGAGGGGTGAGGGGCAGCTTGATCTCACTCCAGCTACCCCTTCTCAAAGAGTCAGCCAGAGGCCCTTGGGCACCCATAGTGGGGAGGATCAGCAGGGGCAGACCCCGAAGCCATCCATCCAGGTGACTCCAGGAGTGTCCAGCCTATCCAGATCCCCTCTTCCTGTGAACCGACAGCTCCAGCTCCACAGGTCGAGGTAGGTGCCACTGCCACACAGCAGGACAACAAAAGCAGACCAGGGCCCTTCACGTTTCGGCCTTCCACAGGATGCCCATCAAGGTCATCACAGACAGGCCGTAGCAGTCAGCAGGCAGCCTCTACCTCCACTGTGGATGTCCAGGGAGCAACAAGGCATATTGGCAGGGTTGGAAGGTTAAGAAGATGTAAGTCTCTTTGAGTCAAAACAAATGAACTAAATTAACAAAATCAGGGACAAATTAAAAACCAGCCCCTTAAAGGGAAACTACAAAAACAAAAAACAAAATTTAAAGGAAACTTACAAACATTAAATCAAAATGTGATTAAGGGGGTTGATAAAACACTGTAGTGCCCACCGAGCATGGAAGGCCTCGACAGTGCCAGCGGATACCGCGTGTTCTCTCTCCAGGGACACCCGGCCGCGAACATAACCGCAGAAGAAGGGCAGACAGTTGGACCAGACAATCCCCTCGATCGCCCGCTGCCTGGACCTGTTAATTGCCAACTTGGCCAGGCTCAGGAGCAGGTTCATGAGGAGGGTTAAGAAGATGTAACTGTTTTGAACTAAATTAACAAAATCAGGGACAAAGTAAAAGGAAGTCCCTTAAAGGGAAACTGCAAAAACAAAAGATAAAGTTCAAAGGAAACTTACAAACATCAAACTAAAATGTGATCAAAAGCATCTATAAAACACCCCAGTCTCCACAGTGCCCACCGAGCATGGAAGGCCTCAACGGTGCTGGCAGACACCGCATGCTCCCTCTCCAGGGACACCCGGCTGTGAACATAGGTGTGGAAGAGGGGTAGACAGTTAGGTTGAACGACCCCCTCGATCGCCTGCTGCCAGGACCTGTTAATGGCCAACATGGCCAGGCCCAGGAGGAGGTTCACCAGGAGGGTTAAGAACATGTAACTTTTTCGAGTACAAACCCATTTCCATCTGTTTCAGATGAAGTTACATTGTTTCATAGTTTTGCCATTGTGAAATTTGAACTCTTGATATTCTTTCGAGCACAAACCCATTTCCATCTGTTTCAGATGAAGTTACATTGTTTCATAGTTTTGCCATTGTGAGATTTGAACTCTTGATCTTGGGGTTACAAACCCAGTACCATAACCACTTGGCTATTTAGGCCAAGCTTAAAGTAACTCTTTTGAGTACAAACCCGTTTCCATCTGTTTCAGATGAAGTTACATTGTTTCATAGTTTGCCATTGTGAGATTTGAACTCTCAATCTTGGGGTTACAAACCCAGTACCATAACCACTTGGCTATTTAGGCCAAGCTTAGTTGATACTCTTTTGAGCACAAACCCGTTTCCATCTGTTTCAGATGAAGTTACATTGTTTCATAGTTTGCCATTGTGAGATTTGAACTCTTGATACTCTTTCGAGTACAAACCCGTTTCCATCTGTTTTCAGATGAAGTTACATTGTTTCATAGTTTGCCATTGTGAGATTTGAACTCTTGATACTCTTTCGAGCACAAACCGTTTCCATCCGTTTCAGATGAAGTTACATTGTTTCATAGTTCGCCACTGTGAGATTTGAACTCTTGATCTTGGGGTTACAAACCCAGTACCATAACCACTTGGCTATTTGCACAACCTGGGCACAGCTGTTAATCGCTTGTACTTAATGTTCATTATTGTAAATAAACTCCCAAAAATGTCTCCCTGCCTACGGCTCCTTGTTCTGATGAGCAGTGTCCGTGTCACTCAGATGTGAAACCTTGGTTCCTGCACAGAATAGAAACAGGTGCCTCAGTCCAGGGCCTCTTCCCTGTGCCCTGTGCAGCCTTCAGACCAAAGTGATGATCTGGCCTCACACTTCCTGAACACATCACTAGTGCTTGCATCTCGACGGTGCTGGTCATTGCTACCAGAATGTCGTGGGCAGGCATCACAGAGTTCTCTCATTCTCTCTGTGTGCTCTCTGCACCTTTAAGGTGGGACTGGCCTCCATCTCTTCAGCATCTGTGACCAGAGATGCTGTGCTCCTGAAGGGGTCAGGTGCTATAGGTGGACAAAGGATCAGATGCATTTGAAGTTTCATGGCTGTGTCTCCATGATATGACCCTGATCACAGAGCGCAAGCGAGCTGTCCCCGGCCAGACAGGAGTCAGACATTTTAAGGCTATGTGAATATGGTGTCTCCTCACTGCATGACATCATCCACAAATCTGGCAGCTATGAGAGCCTCCCAAGCACGCCTGTCTTGTCTAGCCAGTGTGAGGGCCTCATCACTGTCATCATTGCCTTCAAGGACCTCCTCACTCTCATCCCCATCGACATGGTCCTCATCAAGGGAGACCTCCAGCTCCTCTATCTCCTCCTCAGCCAGCTCCTCTCCCCATTGCAGTGCCAGGTTGTAAAGGGCACAGCAGATGATGATGATGTGTGAAACCCTCTGCAGACTGTGTTGCAGGGCTCCACCAGACCGGTCCAGGCACCGGAACCTCATCTTCAGCATCCCAATGGTTTGCTCCACCAGGTTGTCATCCATGGGTGTCATCAGCCATGTCCTCTGTGGGTAGCCCTTGACTCCAAGGGGCCAACCCTGCAGCCTCTGTGGACCCTGGAAGACGTCAGTGACCGACTGAGAATGTAGGAGTCATGCACACTCCCTGGAACCTGTATGCAGACCCGCAGGATGTGTTTCTGGTGGTTGCACACCAGCTGCACATTCAGCAAGTGGAACACCTTGCTGTTAACATATTTGACCACTTGTTGCAACAGAGATCTGAGCACCACATGAGCGCAGTTGATTGCACACTGCACCTGTGGGAAACCCGAGATCTGGAAAAATCCAATCGCTCTTGCATCCTGGCTGTCCTGGTCCCGGGAAAAATACATAAAGTTGTGTGCCCTTGCGAAAATGGCATCCGTGACCTCATGGTTGCAGTTGTGGGTGGCGGATTGTGAAATCCCTACAAGAAGCCACTGGTGTAAAAATTGAGCGCCACAGTCACTTTCATGACCACAAGCAGTGGATGCCCTTCCTGTCCCTGTGGTGCCAAATCCTGCAGCAGGTGGCAGATGTGACCGACTGGTTCCCTGAATATGCACAGTCTTTGGTGACTCTGGTTCTCAGTCGTCTGCAGGAATGAAAGGCGGTGTCTATAGACCCTGGGTGTCACGAGGCACCAATCAGCGACGCCTCGCTGTGACTCTTCAGTAACATGTGCGGGAGCCCCAGCCGCCCCTTCTTCCAAAGGGCGCTGCTCCTCCCTCTGTGCAGCCAGGCACCTCCATCACTCTTTTCTTTGTTGTCTTCGCTCTCTGTAAGCCATCAGGCATACAAATAATTCACCAGGCTCCATACTCCTGATGTACCCCCTCCTGCAGGATGAAAGAGAGAGACACGTGGGTTAGGTTGGCTGTTCTAAGAACCTCTCCTGGTTAAGCCTGAAGGCCCTTAACACATCCTGGAGAGTGCTGGCCATCACTTGGATGGCCAGTGTGTAGTGTGCTGCACGGTTGTCTGAGACCCCACCCACCTCCGTCCCACTCCACCTGACTGACTGGCGGCAGCTTTGCCCATTGGATTACATGCTGTGCTCTCAGCTCAGGCACAGGCATTCTCCTAACCTGCACTGCAATACTGCACTGTTAGTTTGAACCATGGGGTGGACTGGTCCAAACCGGGATGATGACATTGCAAGGGGCTGTGAGCGACTCCAGCACTGACAGCTCTATGGCCAGCTTTAGTGAAGAGATTGTACAACGTGCCTAGTTATCCAACTGATTTGCAGTCCACTAAAATGCTCATTAGTTTGCAGTCTGTGCCCAAGGGATGTAAAGCTCTAGAGCACTTGATGGCACTTTCAGGCTTCTGTGTTCGTGAGTAGGCAGATAAGCTAGAGGCCCGACTCCATGCATGTCAATGTGGCTGCATCTGAGCTGTCTCAGCTGTGGAGGAATGGTCACTTTATACAAGGTTTCCCTGATGCATGGCCGCTTTCCTCCCCCAACTCTGCACATGCTTATACACTACCTTCAACCACAGGGCAGCCCTTGTCCCCTCTCCAAGTCGCGTCAACCACAGGGAGGCCCTTGCCCCCACCCCCACCCATGCTGCCTCAACCTTGAAGTCCAACCAGTGACCCTCATCTGTTTGTAATCTGCTAAAAAGTGGATTTCAGTCCCCATTGTCTAATTTATTCCTGTGTTTCTCCTCTCTAAACAGGTTATATTCCGTGTTCTCTCCCCTCCGCATTCTGTAGAAGACCCGTACAGTATTCAAGCTCAAGAGCTGTTGAAAGTTACTAACATCCGTGTCTGCCTGCTTAAACGTCAGCCGTGCCCCTGCCCGGCCCAAGCCGCCAGCCTCAAACCCCAGCGATTTGCGTACTATGGAATCTACGACTTCATTGCGATGGGGAGCTGCTTCTGTAATGGCCATGCTGAGCAGTGTGAGCCAGCTGATGGTTTCAGAGCAGTGAGGGGCAGGTTTCTGACTGTGGTATGTATGCTCACCATTACTCTGCAGAGAGCCTGTACACACCATGAGATAGCCTGGCATGAGGAGAGGTGTTGTCATGGAAGCAATACACACCATTTCCGTCCCATTCACAGAACCGCACTAAATCCCTTCATTCATTATCCTGCTGCAGGTTTAAAGAAATAATTTACATTTTATACAACGTGTTTCATGTTCTCAAGACATTTTAAAGTACTTTACAACAAATGAGTTACTTTGACGTAGAATCACAAAATATTTACAGAACAGAAACAGCCCATTCAGTCCATTCACACTGATGTTTATATTCCACACGACTTCCTCTAACTTGATCAACACCCGCTAACCAGGTCAACATATCCTTCTGTTCCTTTCTGCCTCATATCCTTATCCAACTGCCCCTTAAATGGATCAATGCTATTCACATCAATCACTCCACACGGTAGTAGGTTTCTCACCACTGCCTGGGGAAAGAGATTTCATCTGAATTACTTCTTGCATTTATTAGTGACTATCTGATATTTATCCTAGTTCTGGTCTCCCCGACTAGTGGAAGTGTCTTCTCTATGAGAAGATTTCTCTAGCTCATATCTCTATTTTGGATGCTGAGAGGAAGTTTCCCCTTGTGAGGGGTGGGGGGGCGGTGGCTAGAACTAGGGGACACAGTTGGAAAATAAGGGATCTCCCACTTAAGACGGAGATGAGGAGAAACTTTTTCTCTGAAAGTCGTGAGTCTTTGGAACTCCCTTCCCCAGACAGTGGTGGAGGCAGGGTCAAGATTTTTAAGGCAGAGGTAGATAGATTCTTGACTAACAAGGATGTCAGAGGATATCGGGAATAGGCGGAATGTGGAGTTGAGGCCACACTCAGATCAGCTTTGATCTTATTGAGTGGCAGAGCAGGCTCGAGGGGTTGAAAGACCTACTCCTGCTCCTAATTTGTATATGTATGTCTGCATTTCACACTTCTAAAGATCTCAATCAGGCCAGCCCCCTCAGATTCTCTTTTCTGGAGGAAAGAGCCCCAGCCTAGCCACTCTTTTCTGAAATCTGTAACCTCTCAGTTCTGGCATCAACCTTGTAAACTAATTGTTATAATATCAGCACTGGGAGCATCCACTTTACACACAGAAAAGACCCACAGACAGGGAAATGAGTGACCTGCTAACCAGCCTGGTGGTGTTCGATGAGGGAGAAATGTTGGCTAGTATTCATCTGCGCATGGTCCTGATAGTACCAACATCCTATCAGCCTCAGTTTCATACTTCCTGTGAAAGACAGCACTTCCAGCAGTGCAGCCCTCCCTCAGCACAGCACTGGGAACGTCAGCACAGATTATAGTAGGAATGATCCTTCCACATGGTAATCAGGCCCTGCTGTATGTATATGTAACTAACTACCCGTACTGAGAAAAACCAGGCCTATTTCACTGCAACTTATTCCCTGAAGCTTTTCAGTTGAAAAAAAAACTCCAGCTTGCAGAAAATAATAATTCAAGCCTCGCATTTCAGTCATTGGGTCTTTTGTTCATTTGTCAATTGATTCTTTTCTGAAAATCATGTTTCAGCCCCACCCCCATCCCCACTTCACCCCCACCCCCATCCCCACCTCATCCCCACTTCAGCCCCATCCCCACCCCCACTTCAGCCCCAGGCCCATCTCACCCCCACCTCATCCCCATCCCCACTCCCACCTCTTCTAATGGCCACCGGGTCAACACCTGTGTTACTTCGAACCACCTATTGCAGCACATCATTGGTTCATACCTCAGCCAATAGGAAATGTCCCAGGATGAGTGAAATGCCCACACCTTCCTGAGAACTGGAAAGGTGAGGGTGAGGGGGAGATCCCTGCAACCAGAGTTTCACTTTATACTGGGTGACAAAGAGGTCACTGTCTGTTTGATGTGTAGAGTAAAGGGCTCAGGGAACAGGAGCTCTGATCCACATGGAGGTTAGGAAGTGATGGACACAGGAACTGTCTGATTAGCTTTTCCACAAAAAAAGCAACTAACACTGAAAAGAAAAGGAAAAGAGTTTCCCTTACCCTGGATCTCCTGCCTCTCAAAAAATAGTCTCAAAGTGCTTAACAGACAACATGTGGAAATCATTGAAGATTCCACACACAGTGATAATACAATTGATCAGTTAGTCCAGTGGTGGGGCTGTTGACTGAAGGGAGAAAAGTTGGCCAGGATCCTGGAAGAACTCCCTACTTATCTTCAAGCAGTACAGCAAGATCATTAAGGTTCACCTAAATCACCAAATCAGGCAGCCTGAATATAATAATGGCGCACACCCTCAGTGCTTCAGGCAGTGCCAGCTGAGGCTGTATACCCCACCAACTCAAACAAGTTGACACAAGATGAATGCAACCTGAGTTGTCAAGCAACAGCAGTTTAACATCAGGCAGACATTATATACACAGAGCTAACTGGTAGCAGTCTTCAAAACTAACAATGAAAGACTTCAACACTGCCTTTCAATTAAATCCAAAATTCAGTTAAATATCTTCAGAACTTTGTGGTGTCGAGGTAGTTTGCTGTACTCCCACTTGTTGGATCAGCATTCATAAACAAAGCAAAAGGCTCACATCTTCTACAGCACCTTCCATGATCTCAGCACCTCCCCAAACTGCTTCACAACCAATGAAGTTGTATTCGTATTCTGTTGTATTGTAGGAAACGCAGTGGTGAATTTGTGCACGGCAAGATCCCACAAACAGCAATGTGATGAATTAACAGTTAATGTGTTTTGGTGATTTCAGTTGAGTGATCACTATTGGCCAGATTGCTGAGGAAGACTCCCCTGTTTGTGTTTGAAATAGTGCCATGGAATGTATTACATTGACCTGAGAGGGCAGGCAGGGCCTCAATTTAACCTGGGCACCTCTGACAACGAAGCATTCACTCAGCATGCACCAAGTCTTAGGGATGATGCTGAACCAATGACTTTGTGACTCAGAGCCAAGGAAGCTGCCACTGAGCTACAACTGGCATTGATGCTTAGAATTACAAAATGGAAACTTTTTTTTCCAATCCCTCTTTGGTCACACACCTCCCTATATCTAAGCTCCTCCAGCCTCACAACCCTCTGAAACATCTGGCCTCTTGTACATCCCTGATTTTAATTGCCCCACCTTTGGTGGCTGTGCCTTCAGTTGCCTAAGCCCCAAGCTCTGGAATTCCCTTCCTACACCTCCCTACCTCTCTACCACACTTACTCCTTTAAGACGCTCCTCAAAACCTATTCCTTTGACCAAGCTTTTGGTCACCTCTCCTAATGTCTCCTATGTGGCTCAGTGCCTAATTTTGTTTGATAACACTCCTGTGAAATGCTTTGGGAAATTTTCCCACCTTAAAGATGCTATATAAATACAAGTTGTTGTGTAATCAGAATTGATTGCAGATCTATACACCCCCAAAGATCTTGGCCCTTGCCTTAATTATCCCTTGTTTAAAATAAACCCATCAGCAATACATTGAAAAGAGAGCCTGCAGCGATGGTCACGCTGTGATGTGGTGGTGCTTGCTTATCCAGGACTCAGATACATGTAGTCAGGGAGTGAGGACTACATCTTGATCTGGAGTGTTTTTTGTTGATAGGCTCGCCCATTTTTTAGTTCATTCTTGGGATATGGATATCGCTGGCAAGACTCACATTTATTGCCCATCCCTAATTGCCCTTGAGAAGGTGGTGATGAGAACTTCTTGAACTGCTGCAGACTATGTTGTGTAGGTACACCCACAGTGCTGTTAGGGAGGGAGTTCCTGGATTTTGACCCAGTGACAGTGAAGGAATGGTGATATATTCCCAAGTCAGGACGTTGTGTGGCTTGGAGGGGAACTTCCAGGTGGTGGTGTTCCCATGCATCTGCTGCCCTTGTACTTCTAGGTTGTAGAGGTCACGAGTTTGGAAGGTGCTGTCGAAGGAGTCTTGGTGAGTCGCTGTAGCGCATCTTGTAGATGGTGCACACTGCTGCAAATGTGCGTCGGTGATGGAAGGAGTGAATGTTTAAGTTGGTGGAGGGGGTGCCAATCAAGTGGACTACTTTGTCCTGGATGGTGTTGAGCTTCTTGAGTGTAGCTGGAGTTGCACTCATCCAGGCAAGTGGGGAGTATTCCATCACACTCTTGACTTGTGTCTTGTAGATGGTGGACAGGGTTTGGGGAGTCAGGAGGTGAGTTACTTGCCAAAGAATTCCCAACGTTTGACTTGCTCTTGTACCCACAGTATTTATATGACTGATCAAGTTCAGTCTCTGGTTAAAGGTAACCCCCAAGGTGCTGATAATGAGTGATTCAGTGATGGTAATGGCATTGAGTGTCAAGAAGAGATGCTTAAATTCTCTCTAGCTGGAGATGGTCATTGCCTGACACTTGTGTGGCACGAATGTTACTTGCCACTTGTCAGTCCAAGCCTATATGTTGCTCATCTCTTTTCCTTGGCCCTGCAAAAGTCTCAGCTTCAGTTCACCAAATGTGGAGCTCACCCTGGCAATCTGGCCAATTGCACCATTGTACACTGTGCTGTTCTGAGAGGGAATGCTGCTGATCAAGCCATGTTTGTCCATGACCTTGGTGGTACATCATTGATTGTAACCACAGGGTATGTGACTGGGTCCTTCACTGGCTGTGGAGTGCTTTGGGGCATCCTGAGTTCCCACCAATGAGATACTTTCATTGTAGGAAATGTGGCACCCAATTTGCACACAGCAAGATCCCATGACTAGCAAGTGATAATGAGCAGATAATTTGTTTTTAGTCAGTTGCTTGAGGAATTGAAATTGGCCAGGATACTCGGGAGAACTCATCTTTGAATAAAGCAGTAGGCTCTGTAGAAATGAGTCCATTGTGACCATTGAATAGTGTTCATGGTAATAAGGGAACCCTGGAAGACAGCAGGGAGAATATGTTATCCCCTTTAATAACATTTAGAATTAGGTGGATACACTTTTCCTGTAAACTGTAAGGTATTTAATCGGCTTACAGGGATTAGCCTCACCACTCTAATATGCAAGAGATCAGATTTTATGTTTGTAGCAAGGCCTGTTGTTTAAGTGTTGCTCAAAGCAGGCTGCGAGCCATTTAGAATAAATACAATTATATTTTGGAAGTGCAGAGGAAAAGAAATAATGACACCACAAAATGGTGAACATAACTCTTTATCACCTGAACTGAAAATCAAAGGGAATTTTAGCTGAGGAAAGTGGTGCCTTGCAGTCAGTGCGATGGTTCATGAAGTGGCAATAACAGATTAGTAGATCAATGGTAACTGTTCCACACGATGAGTGAGGGGGCTGGTGAACTCTCCCTTCTACTCTGCTTGGTCCTGATTTATGCCCTGCACATAAGAGGCGGTCATGGGAGGTTGTGAGCAAAGATTCACAGAGGAGAGAAATCATTCCAGACTGCATTCACCCCCACCCCCACCTGCTAACAGTCAGTTGCTTAGCAACATCAGTAGAGGTCTGAGAGCAGATTACAAAGAAAGATCCTTCATCGCTCATGATTGAATGGGAATATTGGTGGCAGGAATGTTGGGAATGATTTGCTCTCTGGAGAAGTACGGAGGTTGTGACTTGAACATTGAACAAGCCCATTAGGCAGTGATTGAGAGGTTGTGACCCCATTGAGAGGCAGAACTGAATAAAGGGATTAAACCAGGTGTCAGAATACCAACAATCCACTCCTGTATCAACTGACTGCTCCTTTCCCTGAAGCACATTGCTACTGCCTGGGAATCTTTGATCATTAGTATTGATGGGGACTGGAGTTATACTGATGGCAATTTGAAGAAGGAATCACAGTCTCATCTCAAGGTTATTGAAAGAACCAGCTACACTCACTCTGCGGAGGGATATCACTCACCAAAACACAATAATCACCCAGTGTTGGGGTCAATTATAGATACAACATTGAGACTGCCATTAGAGAGGGTGCTCTACTGTTACATCATCTTCCATACTGGGCACAGCACCTGCAACAAACATTTACCTGGGGCCCTGCTGAAGTCACCAGCATGCTGATCTTTGTTAATTCATGAGCCTCCGGCTGGAGTCTCATCCATTGCCAAACCAAAGGCTTCAAGTAGGAAATAGTTGGGAAGGGAGTGGAAAACGGAACTGCTCTATTGGAACTACCTTCCTAGTCCATATCTGCCATGAGAAGAGTTAGAACCATTTGTCCAACCCCATGAATTAAACCCAGGGTCAGTCCTACATTTGCCAAGTCCCATTCCGGAGGTTAGTGGCTTCATCTTCAGAAATACCAGCGATCCAAAAGAACTCAACACAAAGATGCATCAAATCATGGCAGCTTTAGAAAATTAAGGGGTGATCTTATTGAAACCTGCAAGATCCTGAGGGACTTGACAGGGTGGATGTTGAGAGGATGTTTCCCTTTATGGGGGAGACTAGAACCAGGGGACACAGTTTAAAAGTAAGGGGTCTAAGAAATTTTTTCTCTCAGAGTATTGTGAATCTTTGGAACTGTCTTCCACGGAGAGCAGTGGAGGCAGGGTCAATGAATATTTTTAAGACAGAGGTAGATAGATTCTTGACAAACAAGGGAGTCAAAGGTTATTGGGAGTAGGCGGAATGTAGAGTTGAGGCCACAATTGGATCAGCCATGACCTTACTGAATGGCAGAGCAGGCTAGAGGAGATGAATGACCTACTCTTGTTCCTAATTTGCATGTTTGTATGAAATTAATATTTAAACCATCAAGGTAGTGAGCATAATAACCAGCACAGAGTGCTGCTTAACCACAGCTCTTAGCATGAAGTGTTTTGTCATCAAAGTTAATGAGGAAGGCAGACGGATAGCAGCAGCAAGCATCATGTGTTTCATATAGAACTCTTGGTGTTAATAATAAAGGGCTGGTGAATGGATAGTCCTGTTTTTGGGGCAATGTGTTGTTCAGACATTCAGTGTTACCATCTATCTGAACATGCCTCACAATCCTTCACTGTTGCTGCGTCAAGATTTTGGAACTCCCCCTAACAGCACTGTGGGAGTGTCTTCAGCACACAGGCTGCAGCGTTATAAGAAGATGCCTCACTGCCTTCTCAAAATGGGATGGACAATGGATGCCAGCGATATCCATATTTTTAAAATGATTTTCTTTTTAAATCCACCTTGTACACTGGATGATTAAATCTAAAGGAACCGTGATATATAATAATCAAATTTAGTTTGTTAACCCTCTACCTTCATTATTAGTCTGCTATGTTGAAATTAGCAGCAGTAAAGCATACAAAGAGTAGGAGGCCAGAGTTGGGCCATCACCTTCCTGAGGGCAACTAGCTGCTGCTGCTGCTTGTAGCTCCTCCTGTCAGGAGATCTGCTGTCATGGTAGGTCACACTCGCCTTTCTTGCGTCATCCTCACACATCCACCGAAAGGCAACCACTCTGATGTCCATTATCCAATTACACATAGGTTGGCCCCCCTTTTTGCTGCCTTTCACTTTTCCTCTAGAAGAGCTGTCTGTAGCTTTTCAGCTCTGATCAAATGGTGAAAATACTGACATTTTTTTTCACTTTTTAGAGTTCTTTTTGCTCTTGCAATTTCGAGCACCTCTTCATTTGACTTACGGTCTGTGTATGGAGATTTTAGCATATTTCTTAGCATCCACATTTCAAAGGCCTCTAATTGCCGCCACAGATCTTTATTTATTGTCCAGCTTTCTAAGGCAGACAGGGAACGTGGATAGAATGTGACTTCTTATGAGTTTTTTCCTTGTTACAAGCTTGAATTTTCTTGTTGGTAATTTCATATAGCCAAGGCAATTAGGAATGGACAGTAATGAGATCTTACAAGTGATACCCACATCTCGAGAATCAATAATTTGAAAAGAAAAATATAAAATTATAGCTTCTGGAAGTAAGGTTAGGGAAAGGAAATACACCTTCTAGGTTGCGATTTAAAACGGAATAGACTGCAGGTCAGTAAAGGTGGTCATGAAGGTGTGGGCAGAATCCTTTGCTTTGCATCTAGAGACACAGTCTACCATGAAGTAATGTTGAACATGTGAGGACCTTAGCTAAGATGGTTATGGATTATTGTTCATACGACTCTTCTTCAGAACTGAAGAGAGGTAGGGATGTGATGAGTTTTATGCTATTGATAAAGGGGGGAGGGGCAGGTGGAACAGAAGAGGTCTGGGATAGGTTAGAGAGCGGGGAGATTAAGTGACAAAGATGTCATGGAATGTGAGGCAAAGGGAGTGATAATGATACTATTAAAGACACAAAGTATTGGTCCAGCATAGGTGTTAATAAAGGTTAGTGCTGTCTGAAAGCAAAAACACAAGAACAAGATACAGACTGACATTTGGGGAAATAATTCAAAATGGAGGAGGGAGTTCATGGTCTGAAGTTCTTGAACTCAATGTTGAGTCCAGAAGGCTGTAAAGTGCCTAATTGGAAGATGAGGTGCTATTCCTCAAGTTTGCGTTGGGCTTCACCAGAACATTGCAACAGGCCAAGGACAGAAATGTAGGCATGAGAGCAAGGTGGTAAATTGAAATGGCAAGCGACAAGAAGTTCGGGGTCATGCTTGCAGACTGAAGGGAGGTGTTCTGCAAAGCGGCCACCCAGCCTGTGTTTAGTTTCACAATGTAGAGGAGACCACATTGTGAGCAGTGAATATAGTAGACTAAATTGAAAGAAGGACAAGTAAATCACTGCTTCAACTGGCAGGAGTGTTTGAGGCCTTAGACAGTGAGGAGGGAGGAGGTAAATGGGCAGGTTGCGTGATTACATTGGAAGGTGCAATGGGAAAGGAATGAGGTGTTGGGGGTGATAGAGTGGACCAGGATGTCACAGAGGGAACAGTCCCTTCAGAATGCCAACAGGGAGGTGAGGGAAAGTTGTGTTTGGTGGTGGCATCACGCTGGAGTTGGCAGAAATGGCGAGGATGATCCTTTGATGGTGGAGGCAGGTGGTGGGGTGGAAAGTGAGGTCAAGGGGACCCTATCATGGTTCTGGGAGGGAGGGGAAAGGGTGAGGGCAGAGGTGCAGGAGATGGGTCAGGAACGGTTGATGGCCCTGTCAGCCACAGTGGGGGAGAATCCTTGGTTAAAGAAAAAGGAAGACATGTCAGAAGTTCCGTTGTGGAAGGTAGCATCACCAGAATAGATGTGATAGAGAAACTGGGAGAATGGAATGGAGTCCTTACAGGAAGCAGAGTGTGGAAGATAGGAGGTAGCTGTGGGAGTCGGTGAGCTTGTAATGAATATTGGTAGACAATCTATCACCAGAAAATGGAGACAAAGAAGTCAAGGAAGGGAAGGGTAGTGTTGGAGATGGACCATGTGAAGGTGAGAGAGGGGTGAAAATTGGAAGCAAAGTTGATAAATCTTTCTAGTTCCAGATGAGAAATACGAACGGCTCCGATACAGTCATTGATGTCCCGCAAAAAGACTCGTGGGAGGGGGCCTGAGTAGGACTGGAACAAGGAATGTTCCACATACCCCACAAAAACAGAGGCATAACTGGGGCCCATGCAGGTACCTATAGCCACACCTTTTATTCGGAGAAAGTGAGATAAGTTAAAGGAGAAATTGGTCAGAGAGAGAACAAGTTCAGCCAAGTGGAGGAGGGTGATGCTGGATGGGATTGTTCGGGCCTCCATTGAAGGAAGAAGCAGAGAGCCCCTAGACTGTCCTGGTGGGAGTGGAAGTGTAGAGAGATTGGGTGACCATAGTGAAGAGGAGACGGTTAGGACCAAGAAACTGGACATTGTTGAAATGATGTAGGGTGTCAGAAGAATCACAATCATAGGTGGGAAGAGACTGGACAAGGGAAGAAAAAGTAGAGTCAAGATAGGAAGAAATAAGTTTGGTGAGGCAGGAACTGACTGAAAACAATGGGCCTGCAAAGACAGTCCTGTTTTTGGATTTTGGGAAGGAGGTAGAAGTGAGCTGAACAGCCTATGAGGTTGGAAGCTGTGGAGGGAAGATCTCCAGAGGAGATAAGGTCAGTGACAGTCTTGGAAACATGGCTTGATGTTCGGTAATGGAGTCATGGTCTGGGGGAGGTAAGAAGAAGTGTCTGAGAGTTGGTGCTCAGCCAGGTAGAGTCAGTACACTGAAGTTATTGGAATTGAGGAAAATTGAGAGTAGACTGGGTAGGATGTTAAAGGGTATGAGGAACAGAGAGGATAGGATTAGACTCGGTGGCATATTTTATAGAGTCAACCTTGGCTTGATGGTAGTATTTTTACCTTGGAGGCATGAAGGTCACAGGTTTAAACACTTGAACGTTTTATCCAGGCTGACACTCCAGTGAAGCACTGAGAGAGCGCTTAACTCTCAGACGAGTCAAACTTTCTCAAACCAAGATCCCATCTGTCTTCTCAGGTGAATGTAAAAGATTCCATGGCACTACTTTGAAGAGCAAGAAAGATTCCTGACCAATATATATCCCTCAGCCAACACCAACCAAACAGATTAACTGGTCTTTATCACATTGCTGTTTCTGGGACCTTGCTGTGCATTAATTACCTGTCATATTTCCCCACATTACATAGGCTGTAAGATTTGTTGGAATGGCCTTAGCTTGTGAAAAGCATCGTATAATTGCAAATTATTTCTTAAGGGTTTTGGGGAATGTGTAAAAAATGGGAATAAGTGGCTCATAGGGAAATATTAGGGTAGATTTGATAGGGTGAATGCTCTGTTTCCGTGCAAGACCTTCCATGGCTCCATATTTTGAAATCACTACGGAATTCAACTGAGATGCTGATATTTAACATGCTGATGAAGTGCAGAGATTATGTGATTTAAAAAAATGTTCCCTATCTCAGAAACTGTTGTCCAGAATTAGTTTTACACCAATCTATGTCCCTTATCAGAAAATCTTATGACCGGAGATATGCGATTGTGGTCTGGCTGCAGAGAGTAAATCACATAACAAGGAAGTGCTCGCAGTTTCAGAGAAGCCAGAAAAGCTGCTTTGTTGCTTCTGCAATTTGTCAGCTTCCCTACTATCTGCCAGCTCAGTCTGCTTATCGACTCTGTGCTGACTCTCTACAAGAGCAATTTAGCTAGCCCCACTACCCCGCCCTTTCCCCATAGCCTTGCAATTTTTTTCTCATCAGGTGTTTATCCAATTCCCTTTTGAAAGCCATGATTGAACCTGCCTCCATCACTCTTTCAGGCAGAGCATTCCACATCTTAACCGCTCACTGTGTAGAAAAGATTTTCCTCATGTCGCCTGTGGTTTTTTTTGTCAATCACTATAAATTGTTGTCCTCTGGTTCTCGACCCTTCCACCAGTGGGAACAGTTCCTCTGTATCTATTCTGTCCAGCCCTCACATGACTTTTGAAAGCCTCAATAAAATCTCCTCTCAGCCTTCTCTTCAAGGAAAATGGCACTTGCACGTAACCATGCAACTGAAGTTCCTCATCCATGGAACCATTCTTTAGGACATCACTGAGATGAGTAATTTGCAGAGGGTGTTTTCATCAAACTAGTGTCCTCACTGCGTACTCCATGTACTTGTTCATGTGAGCCTCATTCATCCTTCAGAACTTCTCTCACTCTCTAAATCCCCTCCTTCAACCCAGCACACATCATTCCACAACTGACAGCACAAGCTTGAATCTAGTGGTTGTGGTTCTAGATGAGGAACCCAGAGATGCTGAGTTCAAGTCCCACCATAACAACTCATGAACTTGAATTCAGTAAATCTCTGAACTGTGTTGTTAAAATGACCATGTAGACTGTCAGATTATCACCAAAAAGTGATCTAGTTGCTGTACTTCCCCCACCCCCTCCCCGCCATAAGTCAGAAATCTCAGCCCTGAGAGCTGCCGGCCAATCAGAGGCCAACAGCTCTCCATTATCGCAGTGTCACCAAGGTTCATCGTGGGGGAGAGGGGTTGGAGTAAAGGGCAGGGGGGTGGCTCTCAGGGGACCCCCTTCCCGATGCAAGGTCACTCTTTCAATTGCACTCAGAGCCTGATCAAGGGACCCCACCCCACCACCTCCCACCACCACAATCCTTTGGTTTGCTTGTCAGTCTCCCACACGGTGAGTCCCCCAACCGCTGCTGGGCAACAGGTTGAGGTACTTAAGTGATTAATTTCCCATTTAAGGGGCCTCAATTGATGTCCGGGTGGGAAGGCTGCCCACAAAAGGTGCTATATAAATGCAAATCTTTCTTTATTTCTTTCGGTGTGTCATTGACTGACTGGCTCCTTCCCTGATTTATTAGGTTCTCTATTCATCTCTATAACAGGTCCATGGGAAGTGTATCTGTGAGCACAATACTGTGGGTAAGCACTGTGAAAGGTGTGATCCTTTGTATAACGACCAACCTTGGAGGCCTGCAGATGGCAAGAGGGGAACCGCGAACCAATGCCGGAGTAAGTATTGAGATGGCTGCAGTTCTCTGCAAAGTTTTTGAAGCCAGTGCAGAGGAGATTTACCAGAACGGGAACAAGAATGAGGGCGCTCAGTTATTTGGAGAGACTGGAGAAGCTGGGATTATTTTCCTAGAACAGAGGAAGTTTAAGAGAGATTTAATGGAAGTGCTGAAAACCAGGAAGGGCTTTGATAAAGTAGATAGGGAGAAACTGTTTCCAGTGGCTGGAGCTACACAGTTTGAAGATAATCAGCAACAGAATCAGACAGGAGATGCGGAGAACATTATTTATGCAGCGAGCTATGATCCAAAACACACAGCCTGAAAGGCTGGTGGAAGCAGGTTTAACTGTACCACCCAAAAGAGAATGGGATAAATATTTTAAAAAGGGAAACTTGCAGGGATATGAAGAAAGAGCACAGGGGATTGGGATGAATTGGATAGTTGTTTCCAAGAGCCAGCACAGGTATGATGGGCCGAATGACCTCCTTCTGTACTTTATGAGATTCTAACAAGCAAAGGTTGAAGCGGGAACAACTGGAGAGAGATGTGACTCAGGGTACATTCCAAACATACATGAAATAAATTGGTGAACACAGTATTGAGGGGCATTGGTGAGTATGGAGGGTGTTCACCTTAACCCAGTCTAAAATCAATCAAGAATGAGACAAATTCAGGCGGATGAGACCCTATCACCACCTTAACCCCCATCTCACCACCTTGCCCTACTATCACCTCACCACAAGCTCCTTCCCAGTCATCACATGCAAATGGTGGTGGACTACCATGGGGAGATAGTATATTATCTTTCCAGGTCCCAGGGAGCTTTACCTCTTTTTATGCAGGGGCTGACTGCGGGCCCAGGGGAGCTGTGGTGAAGCTCGCTCATTCCTTCCAGTGGTGGGACAGGGCCCTGCTGTGGCCAGCTGTCCCTCTAAGAACTCACCCACTGAAGGCCTCGGCTTCGGGCCCCGGCAAGAGATCACATTTGCCATCTTGCAGCGTGGCCCAGTGTCCCCTGACCCTAAGAGATTTTCATAAATAGTTCTATCATTTTTAACAGGGTCTGTCCATGATGGGTCTGTCAAGAAAGGATGGACATTGTCTCTACTCCTTCCTCGCCTCATACCCCCTGCCACTCCAACTAAATGCTGCACTCGTATCTGGTGCAGGGGGATTAAAATCAGGCCTCAAGTTTTACATTTATATTAGGTAAGTGGCTAAGGAAAAGGGAAATAAAGAGAGATTGGAGCAGTGTTGGCACAGGGGATTAAGAAACTGCTTGTGTGGGGTATGAACATTAATGGGGGCTGGTTAGCCTGAATGGCCTATTTCTGAGTTGAAATCTATGTGTTTGAGGGAAAACTTAAATGTGGACAAATTAATGATTAATCATTTCACTCAAACAATCATGTTTGTTCCAACAAGTTTTAATTCTGTCTCGCTCATTTGCAAGTATTTTAACTCCCTTATCTTTCCCCTTGTGACAGAATGCAAGTGCAATAACCATGCAAACAGCTGCCATTTCGACCTGAGCATGTGGTTGGCATCGGGTAATCGTAGTGGCGGAGTGTGTGATAACTGCAAGCACAACACAGAAGGCCAGCACTGCCAACAATGCCAGTCAGGTTTCTACAGGAATCTCAATGTCCCTCTCTCTGCCCCAGACACCTGCCTGGGTAAGATAGTTTCTGCCTTAACATTTGTGATATATGTATTGATAAATCTCTAAATTCTGCCTGAACTGCTTCCTGATATCCAGGAGTGTTCCTATATTGCACTAACGTGGCTATCAGCCCAGCTAATCCCCTTATTTAATTATCTACAACTAAATACTAAACAGGTGGAAGTTGATGGTTGGAGAATTAATGGTCATTATCATTATGGGTGATGGCACAAGAAACCTTCTTGGATGTCAAGGAGGAACTAGACAGGCTCTTGGCAACAAATGGGATTAGAGTTTGTAGAAATTGGAATACCGTGGATAGGTGGGTTAGATGGGCTGAATGGAGCAGGGCTGGAATTGGTCTTCGAAAGCAGCCAGTCTTGAAATCAATACAAAAGAAAATTGGGGTAAAAGGATCTGCTGATTCGCTATGCCCTATTTACATTCCTGGCACTCCTCTCTGACGCTGTTGTGGCCACATTTGTTCACAGGGCAAGTATACCAGAGAGAAACTATTGGACAAAAAAACTCCAGCTCCATCTAGTTCACCTGCCATCATCCTGGCACTCCCATGATACAATAATGGAGACTTTGACAAGTCAGAACAATCTCTATCAGTTAGTCTACAACAGGCCCAGACATGGGGCAAGGAAAACCCAGCTGTAGAGAGCTTTGCGAACCACTGATTCAAAACCACATGTTCTTGCCAAACATGTTACACTCACCCAAACAACAAGGTCAACAACTTATATTGATACAGCACTTTCAACATAATAAAACATTCCAAAGTGCTCCACAAGGAAGTTATGTAACAATATATGATACCGAGCCACATAGGTGATATTAGGTCAGATGCTTTTGAGATAGTTTCTTAGAGCAGCATGTTCTGGAACCAACCAGAAAGCAGGTTATATTAGGCTTCATACTGTGTAATGTGACAGGATTAATTAATTGCCTCAGTGTAAAGGCACCCCTAGGTACCAACAACCACAATATGATTGAATTTTACATCCCTTATGAAAGGGAGAAGAATGGGTTTAAGACTAGTATTTTAAACTTAAAAAGGGCAAATATATGGGCATGAAAGCTGAACTAGCTGAAGTGAACTGGGATACCAGGCTAGGAAATAGATCAATAGAGAAGCAGTGGCAGACATTTAAGGGAATATTTCAGAATACTCAGAATAAATATATTCCTACTATAAAGAAAAATTCTAAAGGGAGGACCCACCATCTGTGGTTAACTAAAGAAGTTAAGGAAAAGCATTAAATTTAAGGACAAAGCATATAACTGCACAAAGATGAGTGGCAGGTCAGATGATTGGTCAGAGTATAAAGATTGGCAAAGAATGACGAAAAGGTTAATCAGGAGAAAGAAATTGGAATATGAGAGGAAGCTAGCTAATAATGTAAAAACTGATAGCCAGAGTTTTTACAGGTATTTAAAAAGGAAATGAGTAAAGTGAGTGTTGGTCCTCGAGCAAGTGACAGTGGGGAGTTAATAGTAGATAATAAGGAAATGGCGGATAAAATGAACAAATATTTTGCTTCTGTCTTCACCATAGAGTATACAAAAAATATTCCAGTAATAGCTGTAAATCAGGAGGTGGAGGGGAGAGAGGAATTTGGTGAAATTGCAATCACTATGGAAGCGGTACTGAGCAAACTGCTGGAGCTACAGGCTGACAAGTCCGGGTCCTGAAGGACCTCATTCTAGGGTCTTAAAAGTGGTGGCTAATGAGGTAGCTGATGCATTGGTGTTCATTTTCCAAAATTCCCTATAATCTGGAAAGGTTCCATCAGACTGGAAAATAGCAAACATAATCCCTCTATTCAAGAAGGGAGGGGGGCAGAAAAAAAGAACCTATAGATCAGTTAGCTTGATGTCTGCTATGGGAAAGATGTTAGAATCCATCATTAAAGAAGTTATAGCTGGACACTTAGAAAAACACAAGCTAATTGGGAAGAGTCAGCATGGTTTTGTGAAAGGGAAACATGCTTAACTAATTCATTGGAGTTCTTTGAAGGAGTACCATGTGCTGTGGGTAAAGGAGAGCCTGTAGATGTACTGTACTTGGATTTCCAGAAGGCAATTGATAAGGTGCCTCATCAAAGGTTATTGTGGAAAATAAAAGCTAATGTGTAGGGGTTAACATATTAGCCTGGATAGAAGATTCGTTGGCTGGCAGAAAACATATTTGGGTCTTTTTCTGATTGGCAGGATGTAATGATTGTAGCCCCACAGGGGTCTGTGCTGAGGCCTCAACTTTTTATAATTTATATCAATGATTTAGATGAGGGGAGTGAAGGCATGGTAGCTAAATTTGCAGACAACACAGTAAGGAAAGTATGTTGTGAAGGAGACAAAGAGTTTGCAGATAGATATAGAGAATTTGAGTGAGTGGGCAAAAATCTGGCAGATGGAGTATAATGTGGGAAAATGTGAAGTTGTTCACTTTGGCAGGAAGAATAAAAATGCAAAGTATTACTAAAACAGAGAATGACTGTAGAATTCCAGGGTGCAGAGGGATCCATGTGTTCTCATGCATGAGTCACTAAAGTTAGTATGCAGGTACAGCAAGTAATTAAGAAGGCTAATGGAATGCTATCCTTTATTATGAGAGGAATTGAACATAAAAGTAAGGATGTTATGTTTCAGTTATACAAGGCATTGGTGAGACCACATCTCGAATACTGTGTGCAGTTTTGGTCTCCTTATTTAAGGAAGGATGTAAATGCGTTGGAGGTGGTTCAGGGGAGGTTACTAGATTGATACCTGGAATGAGTGGATTGTCTTAGGAGGAAAGGTTGGACAGGCTGGGCTTGTTTCCACTGGAATTTAGAAGACTGAGGGGTGATTTGATTGAAGTATACAAGATCCTGAACCGTCTTGACAAGGTGGACGTGGAAAGGATGTTTTCTCTTGTGGGTGAGTCCAGAACTAGGAGGCACTGTTTTAAAATTAGGGGTCACCCTTTTAGGACAGAGATGAGAATTTTTTTCTCTGAAGGTTGTGCAACTTTGGAACTCTCTGCCTCAGAAAGCGGTGGAGAAGACCACTGAATATTTTTGAGGCAGATGTAGATAGATTCTTGTTAGGCAAGGGAATCAAAGGTTACCAGGGGTAAATGGGAATGTAGAACTTGAAACACAAACAGACCAGCCATGATCTCATTAAATGCCAGAGCAGGAGTAAGAGATCAAATGGCCTACTTCTGTTCCAATTTCGTATATTCGAATGACTAAAAACTTGGTCAAAGAGGTAAGCTTTAAGGAGTGTCTTAAAGGAGGAAAGCGAGGTAGAGAAGTGGAGAGGTTGAGGGAGGAAATTCAAGTGCTTGGGGCCGAGGCATTTGAAGGCACAGCCACCAATGGCCCATGTTGTCACACCATGTCTCAACTTACTCATATACCATATCTCCAATGAACTATTTGATGAAAGACAACAAAATTTTAAAAAGACAAATTCAATGGCTGACACTCCCACAGATTTGCAATTGGAAATAATTTTCTTGCATTTATTTTTGATGTTGGTTTCCCTGTTCTACAAAGATTATAACATCCACAGCAAAAGCATCATTCCTTCCTACATCACAGCAGAGACAGATTGTTCAAAATAATTCAAAAACGGCAGCATTCAGAACCAAATACCATCCCCAAATGGGGTTACCCACCCATCCAAAATACAATTCCTAAAATGGCTATGCAACCATCCAAACTATACTCCCTGGTTACTCCCTCTGTCCAAAATACCCTCTAAAAACTGGTTACTCTCTCTTTCCAAAATACACTCTAAAAACTGGTTACTCCCTCTGTCTAAAATACACTCCCCAAACTGGTTACTCCCTCTGTCCAAAATACACTCCCCAAACTGGTTACTCCATCTTTCCAAAATACACTCCAAAAACTGGTTACTCCCTCTTTCCAAAATACACTCCCCAAACTGGTTACTCCCTCTTTCCAAAATATACTCCCCAAACTGGTTACTCCCTCTTTCCAAAATATACTCCCCAAACTGGTTACTCCCTCTGTCCAAAATACACTCCCCAAACTGGTTACTCCCTCTGTCCAAAATACACTCCAAAAACTGGTTACTCCCTCTGTCCAAAATACACTCCCCAAACTGGTTACTCCCTCTGTCCAAGATACACTCCCCAAACTGGTTACTCGTTATCCAAGATACACTCCCTGAACTGGCTACTCCGCCCATTATCACATTCCAGTTTGTGGGATCTTGCTGTGCACAAAATGGTTGCTGTGTTTACGGCAGTGACCACACCTCAAAAGTATCTCGTTGGCTGTGAAGCGTTTGGGACATGCTGAAGTTCCAAGATGTAAAGCACCGAGTCTGAAAGAAGATCATGGGCAGAATTTTGCCCTCATTGAGCGGGCGCGGCGGGTGGGCCCGGGAACGGTTGCGAAGCCGCCCGCCGCCCGTGATTGGGCCCCTGTATGGATTCCACACTGGCCTGGGGACAGCAGGAGCATGAATGCTGATGTTCATGCATGTGCAGGTGTATGCAGTAAAAGCTCCCTGACCCACAGAGCTGCCTCAGGGAACTGAAGATTTTTTATCAATATAAATAAAGAATTTTAAAATTGTGAAAACATGTTCTCTCATGTGACTCTGTCATATGAGCAGGGACCTGTAAAATGTGAGTGCAGAAAGTTTTAATTTTCTTTTTAATCACTGGATGAAACCTCATCCCTCCCGTGGATGAGGTTTTGCCAAAAATGCAAAGGACGCTCGGCCTTTTTGCCCGCCTGCCAACTGTACAGTGGGACAGGCAGAGAAAAATTCCAAACGATTAGTTGATTAAGAGCCTTAATAGGCTGCTTAATTGTCGGCGGGTGCGCTGCCAACTCCCACGAGTCTGCCAACCAAAATATCACGTCATTTTACGGTCATTCAGGACAGGCGCGCACCCAACCAACAAGCGCAATATTCTGCCCCGTGAATCCAACCATTCACCAGTCCTGAGGTGTTCACACTACAAATTAATGCAGGAAAGAATAGAGACATCATCAATGTATCCTGCCTGGGCAACTGCTGCTTTGCTATGGCTCAAGTGTTTGCACTCAGCTCTTTAATTATTCTACTGTCATTATTGACACCTAAAATAAGCTTAGTAAATATTTCCAGTTGATTGTTTAAACCCCTGGTTTCTCAGATTGCAACAAGGGATGTTCTGGCATTCAGAGATGGGGCCAGTGCAGGGAAGCTGCAAACCAACCACTCAAGGTTCCCCCAGCAGAATCGGTGATAAGATTGTTTAGTAAGATGAAGAAACCCCAATCAGCACCTTTACCTGGGGACACTGCAAGTAAAGCACTATTCCTGCAGACAGAACAGTTTAAACTAATGCTAAATCCAGTCCTGGGTAAAGGGGGGAAAGGGTCAGACTGAGATGCCCCCATTGTAACTGGGTCTGCCTGTCAGCCAAGATTTGAAACTGTGCTGAAAAAAAAAGAGGCTGTGCTAGAAAGATTTGGGGCATTTGTTTTATTGTCTGAGTGTTTCATGAGGATGATGGAGTGGCTGTGCCACCTTGTTCCTGAGTCAGCATAACCATGCTGTCTTCATTAAAATAAACCCCCAATCACAAATGGTAAAAGGTATTGAAATGTTAACAAACACCAGGATAAAAAAAATAGGCATTGCCTACGTCTCGATGCTCATGTTCTCCATGATATCACTCAAAGAAGATGGGATCAAAATGCACTTGTCCGATATTTGTATTTTGCTTTCTGTGTGAAGGAAGACTATGATTGGCAAAGACCACCTCAAACAGTTGGGGAACTGTCTCTGTTTCCCAGCTGTATCCAAGGAAAAACTGTATCCCAGCATGCACTGTATCCCGGACTACACTGTATCCCAGCGTGAGCTGTATCGCATCCTGCACTATATCCCATCCTACACTGTATCCCTTCCTGCACTGTATCCCCTCCTACATTGTATTCCATCCTACACTGTATCCCAGCCTGCACTTTATCCCAGACTACATTGTTTCCCAGACTACACTGTCTCCCAGCCTGCACTGTATCCCATCCTGCACTGTATCCCATCCTGCACTGTATCCCAGCCTGCACTGTATCCTGGACTACACTGTATCCCAGGCAATACTGTATCCCAAGCTGCAGCACCGTAACCCAGATTACACTGTATCACAGCCTACACTGTATCCCAGCCTGCACTGTATCCCGGACTACACTGTATCCCAGGCTGTACTGTATCCCAAGCTGCACTGTATCCAAGCCTGCACTGTATTGCAGCCTGCATTGTATCCCAGACTACACTATATCCCAGCCTAGACTGTATCCTGGACTACACTATATCCCATCCTGCACTGTATCCCATCCTGCACTGTATCCCATCCTACACTCTATCCCAGCCAGCACTGTATCCCAGCCAGCACTGTATCCCAGCCTGCACAGTATCAAGGACTACACTGTATCCCAGCCTGCACTGTATCCCAAGCTGCACTGTATCCCATCCTACACTGTATCCCAGCCTACACTGTATCCCGGACTACACTGTATCCCAAGCTGCACTGTATCCAAGCCTGCACTGTATCCAAGACTACACTGTATCTCAGCCTGCACTGTATCCCAGGCTACACTGTATCCCAAGCCTGCACTGGATCCAAGACTACACTGTATCCCAGCCTGCACTGTATCCCAGCCTGCACTGTATCCCAGGCTACACTGTATCCCAAGCTGCACTGTATCCAAGCCTGCACTGTATCCCAGCCTGCACTGTATCCCAGCCTACACTGTATCCCAAGCTGCACTGTATCCAAGCCTGCACTGTATCCAAGACTACACTGTATCCCAACCTGCACTGTATCCCAGGCTACACTGTATCCCAAGCTGCACTGTATCCAAGCCTGCACTATATCCCAGCCTGCACTGTATCCCAGTCTACACTGTATCCCAGTCTACACTGTATCCCAGCCTGCACTGCAACCTGGACTACACTGTATCCCAGCCTGCACTGTATCTCAGGCTGTACTGTATTCCAAGCTGCACTGTATCCAAGCCTGCACTGTATTGCAGCCTGCACTGTATCCCAGGCTACACTGTATCTCAGCCTACACTGTATCCCAAGCTGCACTGTATCCCAGCCTACACTGTATCCCAGTCTACACTATATCCCAGCCTGCACTGTATCCCAGCCTGCACTGCATCCCGGACTACACTGTATCCCAGGCTATACTGTATTCCAAGCTGCACTGTATCCCAGCCTACACTGTATCCCAGCCTACACTGTATCCCAGGCTACACTGTATCCCAGCGTGAACTGTATCCCAGACTACACTGTATCCCAGCCTGCACTGTATCCTGGACTACACTGTTTCCCAGGCTATACTTTAAACCAGGCTATACTTTATCCCAAGCTGCACTGTATCCAAGACTACACTGTATCCCAGCCTGCACTGTATCTCAAACTACACTGTATCCCAGGCTATACTGTATCCCAAGCTGCACTGTATCCCAGCCTACACTGTATCCCAGTCTACACTATATCCCAGCCTGCACTGTATCCCAGCCTGCACTGCATCCCGGACTACACTGTATCCCAGACTATACTGTATTCCAAGCTGCAGTGTATCCCAGCCTACACTGTATCCCAGCCTACACTGTATCCCAGGCTACACTGTATCCCAGCGTGAACTGTATCCCAGACTACACTGTATCCCAGCCTGCACTGTATCCTGGACTACACTGTTTCCCAGGCTATACTTTAAACCAGGCTATACTTTATCCCAAGCTGCACTGTTTCCAAGCCTGCACTGTATTGCAGCCTGCACTGTATCCCAGCCTGCACTGTATCCCCAACTATACTGTACCCAGACAGCACTGTATTCCAGCCTACACCTTATCCCAGGCTACACTGTATCCCAGGCTACAGTGTATCCCAGACTACACTGTATGCCAGCCTGCACTGTATCACAGGCTACAGTGTATCCCAGACTACATTGACTCCCAGGATATGCTGTATTCCCACCTGCATTGTATTGCAGCCTGTAGTGTAACCTTGCCTGCACTGTATCCCAGGTACACTGGATCCCTACCTGCACTGGATCCCTGCCTGCACTAGTTCACAGCCTGTGCTGTATCCCAGGCTACACTGTATCCCAGGTTGGTGCTGTATCTCAGCCTGTGTTGTATCCCAGGCTACACTGTATCCCAGGTTGGTGCTGTATCTCAGCCTGTGTTGTGTCCCAGTCTACACTGTATCCCAGGTTGGTGCTGTATCTCAGCCTGTGCTGTATCCAAGGCTTCACTATACCCCAGCCTGTACTGTATCCCTGGAAATAACGGACTGTAAGAGTTTATTTAAATATATAAAAATGAAGAGCAAGGTCACAATTATTTACGATATATATTAATGACTTGGATGACGGAAGTGAATGTACTATCATCAAGTTTGTGGATGACACAAAAATAGGTTGGAAAGCAAGTTGTGAGGATAACACAGAGCTTACAGAGGGATATAGACAAGTTAAGTGAGTGGGCAAAAACTTGGCAGATGGAATATAATATGGGAAAATGTGAGGTCATGCACTTTGACAGGAAGAATAGAGGAGCTGAATATTATTTAAATGGAGAAAGACTGCAGAAAGTTGCAGCACAAAGGGATTTGGGGGTCCTCATGCTTGAATCACAAAAAGCTAACATTCGAGTTCAGCAGGAAATAAGGAAGGCAAATAGAATGTTGGCCTTTATGTCAAAGAGAATGGAGTATAAAAATAGGGAAGTCTTGCTAAAACTATACAAGGCACTGGTTGGATCATACTTAGAATGTTGTGAACAATTTTGGTCCCCATATCTAAGGAAAGATATACTGGCATTGGAGGTAGTCCAGAGAAGTTCATTAGGTTGATTCTGGGTATGGTGAGATTTTCTTATGAGGAGAGTTTGAGTAGGTTGGGCCTGTGCTCATTGGAGTTTACATAGAAACTAGGAGCAGGAGTAGGCCATTTGGCCCTTTGAGCCTGCACTGCCATTCATCATGATCATGGCTGATCATCCAACTCAATAGCCTGCTCCCGCTTTCTCCCCATATCCTTTGATCCCTTTCGCCCCAAGAGCTATATGTAACTCCTTCTTGAAAACGTACAATGTTTTGGCCTCAGCTACTTTCTGTGGGAGCAAATTCCACAGGCTCACCACTGTCTGGGTGAAGACATTTCTCCTCATCTCAGTCCTAAATGGTCTACCCAGTATCCTCAGACTGTGACCCCTGGATCTGGACTCCCCCATCATCGGGAACATCCTTCCTGCATCTCCCCTGTCTAGTCCTGTTAGAATTTTATAGATTTCTATGAGATCCCCCCTCATTCTTCTGAACTCCAGCAAATATAATCCTAACTAACTCAATCTCTCCTCATATGTCAGTCCCGCCATCCCAGGAATCAGTCTGGTAAGAAAAATGAGAGGCAACCTTATTGAAATATATAAGATTCTTAGGGGGCTTGACAAGCTAGATGCTGAAAGGTTGTTTCCCTTTGTGGGAAAGTCGAGGACCAGAGGGCATAATCTCAGAGTAAGGGGTCACCCATTTAAGGCAGAGATGAGGAGGAATTTCTTCTCTCAGAGAGTAGTGAATCTGTGGAATTCTTTTACCGCAGAGGGTTGTAGAGGCTGGGTCGTTAAGTATATTCAAGGTTGAGATAGACTGATTTTTAATCATTAAGGGAATAAGGATTATGGGGAAAAGGCAGCAAAGTGGAATTGAGGATTATCAGATCAACCATGATCTCATTGAGTGGTGGAGCAGACTCAATGAGCTGAATGGCCTACTTCTGCTCTTATGTCTTATGGCCAGTGATGCAAAATGTACCCCATCTACTACTCATTGTTATTCACTCTCTTTTTTATTCAATGGTTAGCTGTGACAGTGTGAAATCAGTGGCAAGCATTCAAAAGCAAGATTCTATGGGCACAGTGCAGACATGTCTCCACAAAGATAAAGGGCGGTACTGCCAAATCTAGAACCCCCTTGTTATCCAGAAGCATACAGTGTAAGATAAAGCAGATAAAGAAAGCTTATGACAGTCACAAAAAGCTTAATACTGTAGAAAGCTTACAGGCGTATAGAAAGTTCCAGAATTTTGACCCAGCAACAGTGAAGGATCGATGATATAGTTCCAATCAGGATGGTGAGTGGGCTGGAGGTGTACTTGTGATTGGTGGTGTTCCCATGCATCTGCTGCTCTTGTCCTTCCATGTGGTAGAGGTCGCAGGTTTGGAAGGTGCTGTCTAAGGAGCCTTGGTGAGTTGCTGCAGTGCATCTTGTAGTTGGTGCACACTGCTGCTAATGTGCATTGGTGGCAGACGGAGTGAATGTTTGTAGATGTGGTGCCAGTCAAGTGGACTGCTTTGTCCTGGACAGTGTCAAGCTTCTTGAGTGTTGTGGGAGCTGCACTCATCCAGGCAAGTGGACAGTATTCCATCATACTCCTGACTTGTAGATGGTGGACAGGCTTTGGGGAGTCAGGAGGTGATTTACAGAGTTCCCAGGGCTGTACGCGGTGGACATGGGGCCAAAAAATGTGGCAAGCTGTTCAAAAGTCCATTGTCTTCGGCAGGACTGGAAAGTCACGCCAGCAGGAGGGGCCATAAAATTCTATTCCCAGTCTCTGACTTGCTCTTGTAGCCACAGTATTTAAATGGTTGTTCAGTTAAGTTCCTGGTTAGCGATAACGCACAAGATGTTGATGGATACACTGAAAGTCTTCTCTTTTTTTTGTTTGACTCTAGCTTGCACGTGCCACCCTGTTGGTTCTGCCATCTTATCTTTACAGCCCCACATCCCCTGTGATCCCATGACTGGTGACTGTTTGTGTAAACCTGGCGTGGCTGGGCCCCGCTGTGCCAAGTGCATGCTGGGATACTGGGGTCTTGGAGAATATGGCTGCCGACCATGTGACTGTGCGGGAAGCTGTGACCCTTATACCGGGGACTGTACCAGCAGGTGGGTACATGGGAACCTTAGCTCAATGGGAAGAAACAGATGAACCAGCTTAGAGGGTGTAATTAGAAGGCAGCAGGGATAATCCAGGAAATTACAGGCCGGTGAGCCTTACGTCAGTGGTAGGGAAATTATTGAAGAAGATTCTTTGTGACAGGATTTACTACCATTTGGAAGCAAATGGATGTATTAGTGAGAGGCAGCATGGTTTAGTGAAGGGGAGGTCGTGTCTCACTAACTTGATCGAGTTTTTCGAGGAAGTGACAAAGATGATTGACGATGGAAGGGTAGTGGATGTTATCTACATGGATTTCAGTAAGGCCTTTGACAAGGTCCCTCATGGCAGACTGGTACAGAAGGTAAAGTCGCACAGGATCAGAGGTGAGCTGGCAAGATGGATACAGAATTGGCTTGGTCATAGAAGACAGAGGGTAGTAGTGGAAGGGCGCTTTTCTGAATGGAGAGCTGTGACTAGTGGAGTTCCACAGGAATCTGTGCTGGGACCTTTGCTGTTTGTAGTATATGTAAATAATTTGGAGGAAAATGTAACTGGGCTAATTAGTAAGTTTGCAGATGACACTAAGGTTGAAGGAGTTGCAGATAGTGAAGACAATTGTCAAAGGATACAACGGGATATAGATCGGTTGGAGACTTGGGCGGAGAAATGGCAGATGGAATTTAATCCGGACAAATGCAAGATAATGCATTTTGGAAGGTCTAATACAGACAGGAATTATATAATAAATGGCAGAACCCTTAAGTGCATCGACGGGCAGAGGGATCTGGGTGTACAGATCCACAGGTCACTGAAAGTGGCAACACAGGTGGATAAGGTAATCAGGAAGGCAAATGGCATGCTTGCCTTCATTGGCAGGGGTATTGAGTATAAAAGCTGGGAAATCATGCTGCAGCTGTATAGAACCTTGGTTAGGCCGCACTTGGAATATTGCGTGCAATTCTGGTCGCCACATTACCAGAAGGATATGGAGGCATTGGAGAGGGTGCAGAGGAGGTTTACCAGGATGCTGCATGGTCTGGAGGTTATTAGCTATGAGGAGCGGTTGGAGAAACTTGGATTGTTCTCACTACAGCGACGGAGATTGAGGGGCGACTTGATAGAAGTTTACAAAATTATGAGTGGCATGGACAGAGTAGATAGTCAGAAGCTTTTTCCCAGGGTGGAAGAGTCAATTACTAGGGGACATAGATTTAAGGTGAGAGAAAAAACTTTAGAGGAGATGTGCAGGGCAAGTTTTTTACACAGAGGGTAGTGAGTGTCTGGAATTGGCTGCCAGAGGAGGTGTTGGAAGCAGGTATGATAGTGGTGTTTAAGAGGCAGTTTGACAAATACATGAATAGGATGGGAATAGAGGATACGAACACAGAAGCGCAAAATGTTTTAGTTTGATAGGCAATATGATCGGCGCAGGCTTGGAGGGCCGAAGGGCCTGTTCATGTGCTGTACTTTTCTTTGTTCTTTAGTGTATTTTTGCTTAACTGTGGGGTATGGGACCTGGACTAGTGACTCAGAGGTCGTGAGTTCAAATCCCAGGTTAGCACATGGAATAATTAAATAATTCCAGGAATCTGTGGGAAGATGTCAGGGAAAAATGACCATCAAAAGCCATTGGATGCCATAAACACGAATTGCTTCACTGATAGAGGATCGAACCTGCTGTCCTTACCTGGTCTGGGCCTAAACGTAATTCTAGTCTTACATGGTTAACTCTTAATGCCCTCTGAAGCAACTTGGCTTAATGTACAGTGCATGCTGCTGTTTGGGTTATAGGCCACATTCAGCCCCTCAAGCCTGTTCTTCCATTCAGTTCGACCATGGCTGATCTGTAATGCAATTTCATTTCTGTGCCTTTGTTCTGTATCCCGATACCCCTACCCAATAAAAATCTCTCACTCTCAGTCTTAAAAATGTCAATTTATGCCCAGCATCCAAAGCTTTTTGGGGGAAAGAGTTCCAGAATTCTATTACCCTCTGTCTGAAAACATGCTCCCTGATTTCCCCACCCCTGGGAACGGCTTGGCTCTAATTTTAACTTTTTGCCCCCTTGTCTTGGACTCCCCCTCACCAGAGGAAATGGCTTCTCTTTGGTTTACCAAATAAAATCTCTTTATTATATTTTAAACAACTCCATTAAATTGCCTTCCAATCTTCTAAACTAAAAAGAATACAAACCAAGCTTATGTACCTGTCCTCGTAATTTATCCCTTTAAATCGTGTATCATTCTGGTGAATCTGTGCTGCCCTCTCTCCAAGGTTAATGTGTCTATCATGAAGTACAGTGCCTAGACCTGAATGCAGTTCTCCAGATGGAGTCTGACCAAGGCTCTGGACGACTGAAGGATGGGCGCGGGTGGGGAGTGGGGGCAGAGGATGGTGGAGCTGGTGTTGAGGTTAACATTTCAAATTCACAACTTGCAAACTCTGAAGGGGCCTAGCCAGCTACTCAAGACCCAGGGCAACCAAGGATGAGTATTAAATGCCAGCCTTGTCAGCAATGCCCAGACCCCACGGATGAATGAAATGAACTCATGATGTCAGTTCAACATGTCAAGGACTCTTTTAGGCTAGCAGAGAAATTTAAATTTGCCTGCAAATCACAGCATCTGCTATAAAATGTGAACGGGGACTGCTTCCCCTTTAAGTAACTATTACGGTGTAAAGATAACTCATAGCACCTGTTACCGAAAGCAGAAGGGCATGTGAACTCAAGTAAATGAGGTGTGCCATTTGAAGCCCCAACCCTCCCCACCCACCTCATGCAGAACATGCCCCCTCTCTCGCCCTCTACAGGGGAAAGATTCCCCCTCACCCCCAAACTCTGCACCCAACAGGAGCAGAAAGTGGGGAGGTTGGGTTTAAATAGCTTCAAATACAAATTGAAAGCATACTTTATTAAGAGAGCCTTGGGGTGTAGGGTGGGAGCTATAGCCTCCAGGTTGATATTTCATTGGAGTAGAATGGTCCCTCCTGATCATGTCTAAACCAGTTTTTCTGGTAGGGGATTGGGAATCAGGCTGACAGTCTGAGGGACTTTGTTAAGGAAACAACCTAGTTCTGGAAACAGATTGTCATCATGGGCCTGTAGGCATTGAAAACTAATTGAGAGCAAAATATTTGAATTTCCTTCATGTTCCTGACATGTCTTCATTGAATCTGCCAGCCCTGCTGACATGAACTGGTATCAGCGGCCTGCAGACACAGCACAGAACCAGGGCCTTTTCTCTGCACTCACTGGGAAAGAACTCACCTGGGACTGGGAGAACGAGCAAGGTTTCTCCGCTCTTAGACATTCAGGTGAGGAACTTCATTCATCACACTTCACATCAGAATCCTCGCCAAAGATTCCAGTTTCCATTTTGCTGTTATTGCGGCAAGTGCAGGTTTGTCTTATGTGACTTTGAGCGATAATAGTGGTAGTGAGTCACTAGCCGGTATCACATCTCTCCCCACTTATATTCCCATTGAGTTCAACAAGGAGAGATATAACAAAGGCTGCCGACCTGCTAACACCTGTTTGACACCATTGCATAAAGTCAAGACCTACTCCAGAGTCTGGATTTCTGATGTGGTGAATACTGTAATCAGCTCCAAAAATACTACTCTTAAAAAAACTCTATTCTCAGCAACAATTAACTTTCCCAAACTTTTAGACAGTGTTCCTTTAATATGCTAGAATCATAAGACCTTACAACACAGAAAGAGATCATTCAATCCATCATGTCTGTGCTAGCCTCTTTGAAAAAGCTATCCAATTTGTTCCAATCCCCCCTACTCTTTCCTCATAGCTCTGTAACATTTTTGCTTTTCCAAGTTTTTATCCAATTCCCATTTGAATGTAATTATTGAATCTGCTTCCACCACCCTTTCAGGTAGTGCATTCCGGATCGTAATCACTTGCTGAATTAAAAAATTTTTCCTCATCTCCTCTCATTTTCTTCTGTCAATTATCTTAAATCTGTGACCTCTGATTGACCCTCTGTGTTTCTTATTATTTAAAAACACGTCATGATCTTGAATGCCTATAGTAAATCGCCTTTTAACCTTCCTTGTTTTAAGGAAAATTAGTCACGTTGTTTGTTGTGATAACTTCCCATCTATCTTTGAATATGGCAGGATAATGGGATCCATTTCATAACTCCTCACAGTGAGCTATTGAATTCAGTTTGGTTACTGATGCCAGAAAAGGGAATTGGAAAAGGCAGCCATTGGTTGTGGAGGCCTGAAATCAGAGTGGGTACGCAGCCTCTCAGTCCAGGAATGTGTGTACATCTGTGCACGTGCATGCGTGTGTATGGGGGTCAGGGTTGGAGGGGGGGTGGGGGGGGTAGAGGGGGCACAAAAATAATATATAACACTATCATATAATGTACAACAAGCACACACAATTATACAGAAAGACATTGCCCACCGCATTGTGAATGTTGCAACAGCCATGGTGTAATGGAGTGTTGTAACTCTCAGTGTTCCCTTCCTACCAGCTGCCAGGTCATCTCCTGGGAGAAGTAAAGAGCCCAGATTAAAAAGACAAGGCAATGAAACTGAATCCCAGGAAGTCACAGTGATCATGAGGGTGAAACCCATTGTTCCACCTTCTACCTTCTGTACACCCGTGAAATCAGCAACAGTGAGGAGATTACCCAGCTCCTTCTGAATCGCTGAAACTAATCAACACTCACCACAAGAGCCAGTAACTTTTTCCAAGAATCAATAACCCTCCATGCAAAGAAAAATCTCTGAAAACCGCATCTACCTATCCTGGGTTCACATCGTTTATACTCATGACTCCTTGTTTCCCCTACACTATCTAGTTTAATGATCTGTCCACACAGGCACAGTCTAGTGCACAGATTAGGTAGCAGTGACAGTGATAAAAACAAAAACAAAAAACTGCGGATGCTAGAAATCCAAAACAAAAACAGAATTACCTGGAAAAACTCAGCAGGTCTGGCAG
This sequence comes from Isurus oxyrinchus, assembly GCA_026770705.1. Lineage (NCBI taxonomy): Eukaryota > Metazoa > Chordata > Chondrichthyes > Lamniformes > Lamnidae > Isurus > Isurus oxyrinchus. Next base: position 82,627,748 of record JANJGN010000013.1, read on the forward strand.
CATCGGCGGAGAAGAAAACAGTTGACGTTTCGAGTCCTCATGACCCTTCAACAGAACTAGATCTAGTCATTCAAAGAATTTTGGCATCTGATCAACTTTTTTCAAAGTCTTAATAGATCTCTGGACTTTAAATTAACGTAAAACTCAAAGCACAGTGTCTAGATGATCCATTTAAATCAGAATCCCAATTCTATTGAATGCATAAGAGCACTTTATCCATCGGATAAAGTACTTAAATGCATGTGAACATTACACAGTGCTAGTCACTTAAGGACCAGAATCTGATGATTGATCACTGTATTGAAAAACTACTTAAATCATCATACACCATTCAATTATGACATTTGAAGTTGGCAAGATCTTTCAAACTTACCTGTCAAAAGATTCCTGACTCCACAGCAGCCTTTCTCCAAGGTTCACAATGTACTTACCTGATGTGGTTCCTACAGTCTTCAGGAACCCACCTGCCTCGATGAAAATACCAACATCGGGAAAAATTGCATTTGTAGCAGGCATTTAATTGGGGATCCTGACTTCACTTTACGTGAGCATTGGGTCACAACCACCCATGATTCCAGGCCTGGGGAAAATGGGGTCTGTCGAGAATGGCCTGGTAAGTTTAAGATTGAAGACCTGCATGCCTCTTGATACGGGTTCACTCAGCGTTGGGAGGGGAAAATCCAGCCCAACGTTTCTGTTGGGAATATTCTTTTCCCCCAATTTGTTTAGTCTCCATCAAATCTCAAACACACAAATGGACCTAATTCTTTTCCCTCTGAGCTCATATTTTAACTGTTTCTTTCAGGAAAGTGTGAGTGCAGAAACCAGATCTTGGGAAATCCCAAAGTGTTCTGCAACATGAAGTATACATTTGGTGAGTTGTGGAGATAATTTTATCATTATTCAGTCCTCGAGATTCAAAATACTGAACCTGATTCCAACAGGAATTGCAGTATGGGCAGATCTTCCCACCAGCCCCGCTTGGGAAAAGTGTCCTAGAAATGCCCCCCCACCATGGTATGCCCTTACCAGGACTCAGCAGAACTCTCACCAGCTGAAGTCCTCTGGGAAGCCCCCTAGTTTTTAAAAAATAATTGAATCCAGATGTGCTGGATACTTTCCTGAGATATCAGGCTGGTTGTTTTCTAAGCTGAAGACTGCTGGAACTCCTTCAGCGCAGGGCGGAATGTGGGCACCTCAGGGGAGGATCAGGCTTGTGCTACTTGGCCTCTCTATACTACATCAAGGCTGGCAGAACCAATAAAGTTCTGCCAAGTCACCTTGAGATGCAGCTGATCCCATTCTCATCATTCAAGGTGAGTACCACTTCACCTCACTTCTACTGGCAGAGCTAGCCTTTACAATTTGCACAGCCTCCTCCAACCCCAATATGCACAGGCTCCATAACATGCCTTGTGTGAAGAAACCATTTTGCTGAACCATTTCCCCAATTTTATGCTTTAAAGAGGGTGTCATAGACACAACCAGGGTATTCGGGGAGTTAGGAGACCTGAAGTTCTGCATTCTGCATTGTCTGATCCAGGTTTCAGAACTGAAATTGGCTTCACTCCTGGTTTACCCAACAGACTGAGGTTTGCCAATCTCGGGTCAGTTACATGGGAACACCAGAATAAATTCACTGGGATTGAGCTCCTTTACTTCCTGCTCAGAGGGTCTCTGTGGAGATCGCGCTCTATCCCAAACTGGTGATGAAGAGGAATTAATGTGGTTGTGACTGAGAATCTATTGATGGTGGCAAAAAAATAAGGTGAATGTAAAGTTCAATACTAAAAGCCTGTCGCAGTAGCCAAGGTTTAAGAGTATTCAATTGCAATTATATAGCAACATTAACAGAAAAAAGCATTCCAAAGCACTTCACAAAGGATACAAGTGATGGCTAAAAGTTTGGTCAAAGACGCAGGTTTTAAAGAGCATGTTAAAGGAGGCGAGAGACATAGGGATGCTAAGAGGATTAAGGAGGGAATCCCAGAGCTTCAGACCTTGGCATCCGATGATACAGCCAGCAATGATGGAAGGCAGACCAGGGTTGAAGGAGGGGGTAGTAGGACTGGAGGAGGTAGCAGAGATGAGGAATGGGTGAGGTCATGATGTAATTTAAACACAAGGATAAGAATATTAACTTTGAAGCATTTGAGTTCTGGTCAACAAAGACAGGCATGATGAATGAACAGGACTAGTGCAGGATAGGGTACAAGCAACAAACTCCAACCTGTGTCCTCAATCCTAATGGACAGAAAAACAAACACAGATGGCAATTCTTAAAAATTTCATTGCACATTTGCGAGGAAAAAGCTTCTTTAATCAAAACATTATGAAATGATTTTTAAAAAATGGAATCCAAAAGTAACAGATAAAATCTGTTTGATGTTCCCAATGGGATTCAGTGAGAGTAAAACATTTCCTGATTCAGATATTCCCATCATTTCCCTTTAATGAGACATCAAGAGTGTTTCCATGAGCACATCGCGACAGAATTTGGTAATATCCTTCATTCCTATGTTTAAAAAAATTCCTGTAGATAATTGAATAATTTGCAGTCTTGCCTGGAGTGACTGCTATGAACTCACAAACATAACACTGCATATTGTTCTTTAGGGTTACTGTATAAATTCATGTAAAAGTCAGTCTCAATTATAAGTTGACCCCATGACTTTTGGCATTAAAAAACTAATTTTTTATATACGTCACATAAAAGTTGACCCTAGTTTCTCCAGGGTTTCAGACCAAAATATAATCCTGGAGCTGTTAATAATTCGATTTCATGCATAAATACTAATAAAAATGAATACTGGTAAGTAAATTCTTAAAACATTCAGATGGTTCAGTTTCGTTTGTATTTATTAATATTATTATTTTGGTCAGATTATGAATGACATACCATATTGTGCTGGTGCCTCAACTTTTTACAATTTATATAAATTACTTGGATGAAGAGTCCAAAGGTATGGTTGCTAAATTTGCTGATGACACAAAGATAGGTAGGAAAATAAGTTGTGAAGAGGACATGAGGAGGCTACTAAGGGACATAGATAGGTTAAGTGAGTGGGCAAAGATCTGGCAAATGGAGTATAATGTGGGAAAATGTGAAATTGTCCATGTTGGAAGGAATAATAAAAGGAAACATATTATCTAAATGGCGAGAGATTACAAAGCTTTGAGATGCAGAGGGATATGGGTGTCCTAGTGCATGAATCGCAAAAGGTTAGTATACAGGTGGGGCAAATAATTAGGAAAGTTAATAGAATGTTATCATTTAATGAATACAAAAGTAGGGAGGCTATGTTTCAGTTCTAAAGGGCATTGGTGAGACCACATCTATGTAAAGTATTGGTCTCCTTATTTAAGGAAGGATGTTAATGCATTGGAAGCAGTTCAGAGCTAGTTTACTTGACTAATACCTGGAATGGGAGGGTTGTCTTATGAGGAGAGGTTGGATAGGTTAGGCTTGTATCCGCTAGAGTTTAGAAGAGTAATAGGCAACTTGATTGAAACATATAAGATCGTGAGGGGTCTTGACAGGGTGGATATGGAGAGGATGTTTCCTTTTGTGGAAGAATCTAGGACTAGGGACTACTGTTTAAAAATAAGGGGTCGCTCGCTTAAGACAGAGGAGGAGAATTTCTTTGTCTCAGAGGTTGTGAGTCTTGGAACTCTTCCTCAAAAGGCAGTGGAAGCAGAGTCTTTGAATATTTTTAAGGCAGTGCTAGATAGATTCTTGATAAGCAAGGGGGTGAAAGGTTATTGGGGGTAGGCAGAAATGTGGAGTTGAGGTTAAAATCAGATCAGCCATGGTCTTATTGAATGACAGGGCAGGCTCAAGTGGCCTACTCCTGCTCCTAATTCATATCTTCATATGTTCATAATTAATTACTTACCAAGAATGAATGTGAATTCTTCAGTATTGTTGGTTTTTACTTTATTCCATTGTGACCATCTTTCTTGGATTTCACTTGGGCCCAAATCAAGCTAACGTGCCAACCGCTCAAAAATGTCACAAGTGTAAAGGTCGACCCCAAGACCTTTGGCCTAAAAATTTGTCTGCAAAATTCGACTTTTTCACGAGCATATAAGTTAGATGATGATTTATTTAAGACATTGATGCAAAACATATAACCCAAAAGAAAATAGCAACAAGTGGAGGCACTCACTCAGTTGATATCACTCTCACATCTAAGGTAGATCATTGCATTCCAAAGACTTAAGTACAAGATCCAGGCAGACATCCCAGTACAGTACTGAGGGAGTGCTGATCTGTCAGAGGTACCATCTCGTGGATGCAACGTTAAGCTAAGGCAGTATCTGCCCTCTCAGTTGGATGTAAACATCTAACAGCACTATTAAAAGAGAGGCCAATTCACTTGGGACTGATATTTATCCCAGGTTATCTGTTTTGGGATCTTGCTGCATATGAATTAGATGTCACATCTGCCTACATTATAGCGATGAATACACTTCAAAAGAACTTTATTGGCTGCAAAGCACTTTGGGATGTCCTGAGGTTGTGCTACATAGTTGCTATATAAATGCAACTTTCTTATTGTACATCAGTATAGTCATTGCCCTTTCTCACTCTTAAATAGCAGGAATAATATCAGGAATAATGGATACCCAGGAGTAATTAGAAATAGCTTCTTAAATCATCCTTCAAACCTTGTGTTGTGCTGACTGCCCTGAAATTATTCCTGTGCACTGATTTTCCAAATTATATACTTCCTATGCAGAACTTGTTATTCTGAAGCACTTTAGTGTACTGTCATGTCAGGGTGAGCTGGTTGAATGGTTGTCTATTAATTCCCTTTCATTGCCACAGTCCTGAAAGTAAAGATTCTCTCAGCTCATGACAAAGGCTCACATGCAGAGGTCAATGTGAAGGTCAAGAAGGTGTTGAAACTGACAAAGTTAAAGATTCACCGGGGCAAGCGAGTGCTGTACCCAGAATCCTGGACAAACCGAGGCTGTACCTGCCCAGTACTAAATCCTGGTAAGAAACATGTCAACAACAGAACACGCAACACAAACATATCACCGTCCTGCTGAATATTCATTGCTGATGTAATACAAATGAACCCACATTGCCAGATTGACAGCAAAGACATGAGCAGAGCTGTGCTCTAATCAGCCCTCCCCTCGGGAATCAGTGATGAGTGGGAATAAAGGAATGTCTTTGTACGACACTAACAATCATTAGTGTTATTGTCTCAATGCTGAGAGTCTAGGAGCTGTGAGGGAGCAAAGGAATTTTGGTGTCCCCATGCAGATAAATCACTAAAAGCTAACGCATAGGTTACCAAAACTGGCGAGTGTGGGGGGGGGCAAGGCCTGTTTGCCGATACGTAAAATGACATGGGATGACGTTGGGTGGAACCCCTGATGTCACCGCGCCTCATTTCAATTTTCAGGTTGGCGGGGGCACAGCCGAATCACCTGTGCACCTGCTGACCTGTTAACGACCTACTGAGGCCATTGAAAAACTAATGGAACTAGTTAATAGACCTGCCCGTCCAACCTTATGTTGGTGGGCAGGCTGGGAGCCATGGCGGGCTTCAGAAAAAACATGAAACCTCATCCATGGGCGGGATGAGGTTTCATGTTGGTTTTTAAAAATTTAATAAAAGTTTAATTAAAAGTGATGGACATGTCCCAACTCATGTGACAGGGTCACATGAGGGGACATGTCAGGAAAATTTTATTTATCTACATTTACCATTTTTAAATTTAAAGCTGATCTCCCTGAGGCACCACTTCACCTAGGGAGATGAGTGTGCTTTTTCACGCGCATGCACAAAAGAGTGCACTCCTGACTTAGGGAAATTCCCCTCCCCCCCACCCCCCAGCCCACATAAGGAGCGCATAACGCTTCCTGATGGATGTCACGCTTGGTGGGCCTTAAATGGCCCGCCACATAATATAGTGATTGGAGGCGCACCCACACACTCCCGCTCCTGAACTTCCCCCCAACGGGGGGAAAATTCTTCCCCAAGGGTAGAAAATGATGCTTCAGTTGTACAAAGCCTTAGTCAGACCCCATCTGGCATAACTGTGTTCAGCTCTGGGTACTCAGCTCAGGAAGGTTACGAACATACATATGAACATATGAGATAGCAGTAGAAGTAGGCCAAATGGCCTTCAAACCTGCTCTGCCATTCAATAATATCATGGCTGATCTGTTTGCCTTTTGAGTTCCACGTTCCCACCTACCCCCAATAATCTCTAGTTGCCTTTCCTAACAAGAATCGATCTACCTCTGCCTTAAAAATGTTCAATAACCTCGTCTTCTGAGGCATAGAGTTCCAAAGTTTCACAACCCTCTGAGAGAAAAAATTTCTCCTCATTTCTGTCCTAAAAGGGTGATCCCTAATTTTAAAACAGTGCCCCCTGGTTCTGGACTCACCCACAAGAGGAAACATCCTTTCCACGTCCACCTTGTCAAAACCATTCAGGATCTTAAATACTTCAATTAAATCACCCCTCACTCTTCTAAACTCCAGAGGAAACAAGCTTAGCCGGTACGACCTTTCCTCATAAGACAATCCACTCATTCCAGGTATCAACCTAGTAAACCTCCTCTGAACCGCCTCCAATGTATTTGCATCATTCCTTAAATAAGGAGACCAAAACTGCACACAGCGTTAGAGATGTGGTCTTACCAACGCCCTGTATCACTGAAGCATAACATCCTTACTTTTATGTTCAATTCCTCTCATAATAAAGGATAGCATTCCATTAGCCTTCTTGATTACTTGCTGTACCTGCATACTAACTGTTGCGACGCATGCACAAGAACACCTAGATCCCTCTGCATCTCATAATTCTGTAGTTGTTATACATTTAAGTAACATTCTGCTTTTTTAATCTTCCTGCCAAAATGAACAACTTCACATTTCCCCACATTATATTCCATCTGCCAGATTTTTGCCCAGTCATTCAACCTATATATATCCATCTGCAAACACCTTAGGTATTCTTCACAACATACTTTCCTACCTATCTGAGTCATCTGCAAATTTAGCTACCATGCCATTGCTCCCCTCATCTAAGTCATTGATGTAAATTGTAAAAGTTGAGGCCCCAGCATAGACCCCTGTGGGATTCCGCTAGTTACATCCTTCCAATCAAATAAAGCCCATTTATGCATATTCTTTGTTTTCTGCCAGCCAATCTTCTATCCAGGATAATATGTTATCCCCTACACTATGAGTTTTTATTTTCCACAATAACCTTTGATAAGGCACCTTATCAAATGCCTTCTGGAAATCCAAATACAGTACACCTAGAGGTCCCCCTTTATCCACGGCACATGGTACTCCTTCAAAGAACTCCAATAAATTGGTTAAACATCATTTCCCTTTCACAAAACCATGCTGACTCTTCCCAATTACCTTGCATTTTTCTAAGTGTCCAGCAATAACTTCTTTAATGATTGATTCTAACAACTTCTTCATGATAGACATCAAGCTAACTGGCCTATAGTTTCCTGTTTTCTGCCTCCCTCCCTTCTTGAATAGAGGGGTTATATTAGCTATTTTCCAGTCTGATGGAACCTTTCCAGAATCTATAAATTTTGGAAAATTGACATCAACACATCTACTACCTCATTAGCCACTTCTTTTAAGATCTTTGGATGAAGTCCATCAGGACCCGGAGATTTGTCAGCCCACAGAGCCGGCAGTTTGCTCAGTACCAGTTCCCAGTGATTGTAATTTCACATCTTTCTCCTGATTTACAATTATTCCTGGAGTGTTTTTTGTATCCTCTATTGTGAACACAGAAGCAAAATATTTGCTCCTTTCATTCACCATTTCCTTATTATCTGCTATTAACTCCCCATTCTCGATCTCTCAAGGACGAACACTCACTTTACTTACTCTTTTCCTTTTTAAATACCTGTAGAAACTCTTGCTATCCATTTTTACATTTCTAGTTAGCTTCTCTCATACTCTAATTTCTTTCTCCTGATTAACCTTTTAGTCATTCTCTGCCATTCTTTATCTTCTGACCAATCATCTGACCTGCCACTCCTCTTTGCGCAGTTATATGCTTTTTCCTTAAGTTTGATGCTTTTTTTGACTTCTTTAGTTAACCACAGATGGTGGGTCCTCCCTTTAGAATTTTTCTTTATAGTAGGAATATACTTATTCTGAATACTCTGAAATATCTCCTTAAATGTCTGCCACTGCTTCTCTGTTGATCTATCCCCTAGCCTAGTATCCCAGTTCACTTCAGCTAGCTCGGCTTTCATGCCCACATAGTTGCCATTATTTAAGTTTAAATTGCTAGTTTTAGACCCACTCTTCTCCCTTTCAAACTGGATGTAAAATTCAATCATATTGTGGTCAATGCTACCAATGCCTTTACTCTGAGGTCATTAATTAACCCTGTCACATTACACAATACCAAGTTTAATATAACCTGCTCTCTGGTTGGTTCCAAATGTGCTGCTCTACAAAACTACCTCGAAAACATCTTATGATCTCCACATCCAGGGCCTGTAGACCACTCCCACTAATGACTCCTTTTCCCTATTATTCCTCATCTCCACCCAAACCAATTCTACATCCTGATCTCCTAAACCAAGGCCATCTCTAACTATTGTACAAATGCCATCCTTCATTATCAGTGCTACCCCTCCACCTTTACCTAGCTTTCTATTCTCCTTGAATATCATTTGGCTCTCAATATTCGGGACCCAATCCTTGATATCCTGCAGCCATGTCTCCGTAATGGCTGTCAGATCATATTTATTCACTTCAATATGCACTATCAATTCATTTACTTTGTTCTCAATGCTACATGCATTCGGATCTAGAACCTTTAGTTTTGCCTGTTTCTTCTTTTTGTAACATCTAGTCTTGATTGTTGGTGCATTCTTAGGTTTTTTCTCTCTGTCCCTTCCTGCCATTCTCTGACCCTCATTTCCCCTATCACTATTTCCCTTTCTTACCTTGTCTCTACTCTTTGATATACCACGTCTTTCTATATTTGATCCCTTGCCCCACTTCCCTAGTTATACAGTTTGTGAGAGCACTGGTCCCAGCACAGTTCAGGGGCAGACCGACCCAATGGTACAGCCCCCACGTTCCCCTTTACTGGTGCTAGTGTCCCACAGACTAGAACCCACTTCCCCCACTCCAGTCTTTGAGCCACATCTTCATCTCTCTAATTTGCCCTATGTCAATTTGCATGCGGTTCAGGTAATAATCCAGAGATTACTAGGTTCTGCTTTTTTAATTTAGTGGCCAACTCCTCATAGTCTATGCAGAATCTCTTTCCTAGTTACCTACATGGACCATGACAATTGGATCCTCCCCCTCCCACTGTAAGTTCCTCTCCAGCCCTGAGCAAATGTCCCGAACCCTAGCACCAGGCAGTTCTTTGCTGCAGAAAACAGTGTCAATCCCCCTCACTATACTATCCTCCACTACCACTATGTTCCTTTTTACTCCCTCCACTTGAATACCTTCCTGTACCACGGTGCCAAGGTCAGTTTGTTCAACCATCCCGCAGCCCCTGCTCTCATCCAAACAAGCTAAGAACCTCAAACCTATTGGATAATTGCAGAGGCTCACACTCCTGCTCTCCTGCTCTCTGGGTCCCCTTACCTTCCTCACTAAAAGTCAAACCCTCCTGTCCCTGACCATTGGCCAAATCACAAGACCCTATCTTAAGTGGTTTGTCTGCGTCCTGGTACAAAGCATCCAGGTAACTTTCCCCCTCCCTGATGTGTCACAGAGTCTGCAGCTCAGCCTCCAGCTCAATGACTGTAAGCCGAAGTTCCTCGAGCCATAAACAGTTACGCGTTTGCCCTGGAACATGCTGGCGCCCAGGAGATCCCACATGCTGCAGCCTTGACACATCACCTGTCTTGCCATCCTTAATGTGTTTTCATTAATTAGTTAATTATATTATTCACTTAATTATTTTTCTTTTTTATATATTTTATTAACTTTGCCACAATTTGTATAATATTTTAAACCTTAATAATAGAATAGACCTTAACCACTTACCAGATACTCACTCCTTTTCCTGTAGTAAAGTAAGAACGAATTCCTATAGGGTGCGAGAGGTAGAAAAAGCAACAGAAACTGAACACTTCCTTCCTCCCCCTCACTGACTCCCCCACTCACCAAACTCAGGTTTGCACTCAGCTTCCTCAGCTGCACTTATTTGCCTATATTGGTCTTGGAGGGGTGCATTGCAGATTTACCACAATGATACCAGGATTCAAAGGGTTGAATTATGAGTGCAGGTTTAACTTTGCTTATATTCCTTAATGTCTAGAACATAAGAATGTAAGAAATAGGAGCAGGAGTAGGCCATATACCCCCTCGAGCCCACTCCGCAAAGAAGATTGAGGAGTGATCTAACCAAAGTATTTAAATTGTAAAAGAATTAGATTAGGTAGCTAAAGAGAAACTATTTTCTCTGTATAGGGGAATTCAGAACAATCTTAAAATAAGAGCAAGTCCATTTAGAATTTTTTTATTTGTATGACTGGGGAAGCAGGTATAGATTGATGTTGAGGTTAACAATCCATTCAACGGCTTCAGCTGCCACAGTGTGAATGGTGGTGATGCACCAGGAATGGATCTCTCAGGGCAGGAGTTCAGTATGTGGGCGATAGTCTGACTTGGATGGGCCATGGCCACAATTCAAGCTGCTCCTCATGTTCCACTTGTGGAGCATTAGGCCATATCTCCCCTGACCCATCCTCAAGCAGTTGAGGGTTGTCCAGATTTTGGTTGAAACCTGGGACTTCACCACTTGGGTCAGTTATCAGGTTGTGGTTGGTAATGTTTGCAGTCAGCCAGGAGGTATGCTATTGAGAGGTGAGGCTGTCTCAGTTTGTAAGGTGTGGAGTGTGTTCCAGTAGGGAGTGTGGAATTTCAGACCAGTGTATAGGTTGTTTGAGGTCCTGGATCAGTGGGAGTGCTTTGTTAGCTGTCAAACAGTGGTGCTCTTTGAGGAGGATGTTTTTCCTGCGGACCTCAGGAGATTCAGTATGTGCTGGCACAGGAAGGCACTCGAGCTGCATTAGTCTCAGCATCCCAGAAATAATCCCAATGCCTTCTCAGAGGTGAATACCTACACTTTTGTAGGGTGGCTCCTGAGCCAGGTTGAGCAGCAGTACTGTGCTGTTGGATAGACTAGGGTGAGTGAATAGTGTGCAGTGTGTTAACTCTGCTGCCCCAGTTTGTTCACACCAGCTACACTGAATCACAGAATCACAGAGTGCAGAAGAGGCCCTTCGGCCAACATCACACATTGGGGGACCTCGACAACAACACTGCTAGAAAACAACTGTCAGACTGGGCCTCCATGCACGTGTTAAAAATCATGTATGATGCAACGCAGTCTGGAACATTCCATTCCTCCAGGCAGAAGAAGGACTTTGCTTCATGATCCACGACAGCAACGTCTGACCACTGATGTCCTCCTGACAAGTGCTGCCCATCTTTGTCTATTCCCAACATTGACAAAACCTCACTCACATCAACTTTGAACTACCACCCATAAGCTCAGAGCCAAAACCACACAAGAATTTGTGCGAAGACAACTGGGATACTTGCAGCAGGTACATAGAAACCACCTTTAACCAGATCCAAGTCCTTCCTGAAAACTACACCCACTTTACTCAACTTCTCAAACTACTAGACACCAAATTACTTCCCTTGAGCTTCAGAAAACCTTTCATCCCTTGTTAGTCCCCAGAAAGTGAACAGCCCCTGGAAGAATACAGGGAAAATGAAGACCCCAACGTGTCAACAGCATTCCTCAGGCCCCTTGATGAAGGACACCTTCATGCGATGTTGGGAAATAGTGGAGAGCATTAACTTAATACATTCAAGTCGAAAGGCATGGAACCTCTTCTGACGCCAGGGAGCAGCCGAGCAACAACCACACCAGCGATCCAGACTCAATGCTGATGCCTTCGCTCTACAATTCCTAATAAGCTCCGAGATACCAGCCAGCTGGGGAGATAAGTGGATGGTAAAAATAGTCCCGATGTAGTCTCTCAACACTGCCCCAGAGCAGACAGACTTCTCTTACACACAGGCCCTTACACACAAGAGGAAGTGAACAATGCCCTGATGACAGTCAAGTCAGGCACAGCAGCAGGAGTTGATGGGATTTAGTCAGAATTCCTAAAGAACATTGGACCACTGGGAAGGAAGTGGCTAGGAAAGCTGTTTACCAACATCCACAGTACAGGCACCATTCCAAATATCTGACATTAATCCAAGATAGTGACCATTACCAAGTCAGGGATGCCCCTCAATAACCCATGCAGCTACTGCCCCATCACCCTGCTCTCAATAATATATAAGGTCCTGGAAAGCCTCCTGCTAAACAAACTGAGTCCCACTCTGGATGCCCCCACCCCTCCCCAAACCTCCCCAAGAGGCAGCTTTTCACATCAATTGCTCCGAGCAGGTCCTGACACTAACCTCGCATATTGAGACCTGTTCTCCAGAAGGCCTGAAGACAGGAATAGCAGTCATTGATTTACCCTGGGCCTATGACACAGTTTGGCACACAGGCACACTGCTGTGTGAAAACTCCATGAATAGCAACCGACAGCTCTGTTCATACCTTGGAGATCAAATCAGCTGCCCGGGCATTCAGGAATGAAATCAGGAAACACCTTTTCACACCATGGCTGGTGGAAATTTGGAACTCTCTCCCCAAAAGGCTGTGGATACTGGGATCAACTCGAGCTTTGAACACTGAGGCTGGTGGATTACTTTTAATTAAGGATATTAAGTGATATGACACAAAAGTAGTTTAATGGAGTTGAGGTGCAGATTAGCCATGATCTAATGAATGTCGAAACACTCTCAAATGGCTGAATGGCCTCCTCCTCTTCCTAATGTTCCTATGTCTTCAGCTGAAGTGGGATTAGAAGGTAAGGGATAATTAGACAAGGGTGAGCAGATGTAATTCAACCTCCACTTCAGTTTTAGTCATACATGCTAACCTTAGTGTCTGATTTCCAAATCCACATTTCTAATAGGAACTGCCTATGTAAACCTGTCATGCTGTTATTACACCCTCACACCAGAGATGGCACTGCTCAAGGGTTTAATTACAATGTGACAGATTTACATAGGCAAAATTGTGAACGTAAGATTTATAATGGCAAGCGCTGATAGAAAGGATAAAGACCAATTAAAAATAATTTCAAGGCTTTAAGAAATATGTTGCATTAATTAAGCCCCTGTTGACATAGGACTTCAAACAGACTGAGTTTTGTGTCTCAATTTGTCTTGAGTAATCTACATTGCTAATTGGAACTTGCTTTATACACTGAGATTCACAGATGGCAGGAGAATCCAGAGGCTAGGGTTGTGCCAGGACCAAAAGCCGAACCCTTCCCTCACACCACTCCCCACTGCCCCCAAATTTACTGGGTGTGACTACGCTTTATAAAAACTTATGGATAGGAAACAGGGACAAAAAGTCCCAATTTCAAGCATGCCGAAATACATTGGACTTCCTTTTGAGTCGGGCAGTTCTTTAGCATCTCTGGTGGCTATTTAAAAAGGCATAAGGCCCCTTGCATATGTTAATGAGTGGCCTTAAACCTATTTTGGATCCTTTCTGCCAAACTGGGCCTGCTCCATGAAGCTTTTCCTGTGCTAGCACATGGCCACCATTAAAAATTTTTTAAAAGGCTCACAGTTTGATGTGGAGCAATAGATGAGGTAGAAGTGCTCCTCCCCACTACACCGCAGTCCAGAAGACTGGAGTCACTCCGTGAATGTTCCTGCTCCTTCCCCACTATCTAAGAGCCAAAGCCAGTGGGAAATCAATCTCTTGGAAATGAGTGAACAGCCTCTGGCTTGGGGTCACGATGGGTTTACCCAAAGTATTTAAACAAGGACTGCAGTCCAATTTAGGAAAACATCAAGTCTCCCAGTTCAGAGGATAGTTGGTTACATTACATGCCCAAGAGTGGACATTGGCCAGTTAATTAACTACCCATTGAACTCTTTCTATCAGTAAGTGACTTTGAGCCAGCACCGAGCTGAACCTTCAACGAACCTGACAATGAACGTAAGGAATTGGACTAAGATCAAGTCAGGCCCAGTTCAAGCCTCTAGTTTAAATTAGACTGGATCAAACGCAATTGAACTTTGCCAAGCAGCCACTTCAGGGCTGTGCCCTCATTTCCCATGAGATACTGCACCATTTTGTAAGACATAAAAAATAGGAGCAGGAGTTGCCCATTTAGCCCCTCGAGCCTACTCCACAATTCAATAAGATCATGGCTGATCTGGCTGTGGCCTTAACTCCACTTTCCTGTCTGCCTCCTATAACCTTTGACTCCCTTGTCGATCAAAAATCTGTCTAACTCAACCTTGAATATATTCAATGACCCAACCTCCACTATTCACTGGGAAGAGAATTTCAAAGATGAATGACCTTCTGAGAGAAGAAAATTCCTCCTCATCTCCATCTTAAATGGGAGACCCCTTCTTTTAAACCGTGTCCCCTAGTTCTAGATACCCCACAAGGGGAAACATCTCTCTCAACACCTACCTGTCAAGCCCCCTCAGAATCTTATACGTTTCAATAAGATCACCTCTCATTTTTCTACACTCCAATGAATATAGGCCCAAACTGCTTAATTTTTCCTCATAAGACAAATCCCTTCTTCCCAGGAATCAGCCTGCAATGCAAATCTCTTCTCCAATTCTTCTCGAGTTCTCTGCTTGAAGACAGGCCCTTTGCCAAACACAACAAAGCACCATGATTTTTCAGTACAGATAGGGCAAGGATGCAGGCCCACATTTACCTCAGCAAAACCCCGCACCATTGGCATTAATCTGATCTACTCATTAGCTGTCTAGCCAATTGAGCTATCTAGCCCTCTCCAATACAAGTATATCCAACCTTATATAAGGTCACCAAAACTGTACACAGTACTCCAGGTGCAGCCTCACTAATGCCCTGTACATCTGTAACAAGCCTTCCCTACTTCTATAATCCTTGCAATAAAGGCCAATATTTCATTTACCTTCCTAATTACTTGCTGTACCTGCATGCTAACTTTTTGTGATTCATGGACATGGACACTCAGATCCCTCTGTACCCCCAGCATTCTGCAGTCTCTCTCTATTTAAATTATATTCTGCTTTTCTATCTTTCTTGCCAAAGTGATTAACCTCACATTTTCCTACTTTACACTCTATCTGCCAATTTTTTGCCGACTTACTTAACCTATCTATATCCCTTTGCAGACTCTTTGTATCCTCCTCACAACTTGTTTTCTTTGTATATTCAGCAAATTTGCCTACCTTACACTCAATCCCTCCATCCAAGTCTTTAATATAGACTGTAAATAGTGGAGGCCACAGCACTGATACCTGTTGCACTCCATTAGTTACAATTTTCCAACATATAAGTGACCCATTTCTCCCAAATCTCTGTTTCCTGTCTGTTAGCCAATCCTCTATCCATGCTAATAAACCACCCCCAAGATGTATTAACAATCAAATGACATTGGTTTTATTCCTTAAATCACGCCCAGGAAGCATTAATCCTTCTCCCAGTCATGAGCGCTGGCATTGACCCTTATCTTTCACTCTTAACAGGTACAGAGTATCTTGTAGCAGGGCATGAGGATGTTCACAGTGGCCGGCTGATAGTCAACATGAAGAGCTTCGTCCAGACTTGGAAACCAGATCTAGGCCGGAGAATGGCGCACATCCTGAGAGCAAAATGCTAGTAGTGCCTGTTGTTTTAGACCAGGATGATTTTTCCCAATGGTATTGAGCAGGTCTCTGTCCTAGGGGAATCTGTAAGCCAAGGATTGTTACGTTAAAGCTCCAAACAGAATGGTTGCACATCGAAGTATCTGCTGCGCTGGTTGTGAACCAAAGTTGGCCTTGAATTCTTTTCTTTCTAAAAGAAAACTCTTGCTTTTTTTATATGTAATAACGCACTTTATTAGCTGACGGGTCATGATGGAGGAGAGATTATTACATACACGACTTGAAAAGTTAATGAGTTATGGGTGACAGGAGATCTACTAGCGTTAATCCAGCTGTACCACCCCCCACTCCTCAATTTGTAACATTGACATAGACTCTGAATCAGAAGGACTCGGGGGACTTTACTTTAGGAGAGTTTTGTGCATTTACAAATCACGGAAGAAAGTCAATTGGAATGTTTTGACCTGATAATTGCCTGTTGGCTTCTTTCATGTTGATATCAAGGACTGATCCTACAGACCAAGAATAAGTGAAATTGAACACTTCAGAATGTTCATCAGAACACAGGACAGTTGCCTTTTGTGGTGAGAAAGTGTCCTCAAACGGTGTCATTTCTCTGATTTTAAGTCTCCCTATACCACTGGACTCAGTGTCTAACATTAAACGTTTTCTGCAAATGAATGATAGTTTTATGTAGATGTACACCTTATGCACTGGACCTTAAAAGGGAAAATTGCAGTGTTACATGATAATAAATGATGTGTAGACTTGGAACAATAATGTATAGATATGTGTATGCACTTAGCAGTCCTATGGATTTGCAAAAATTGACATTTTGCCATTTATTTTTTATTTCTTAAGTTACGCAATAAAATTGACAAAGCTGTACAGTTGCTGAATCCTCTCTGCTCGATTCAATAATAAACTATAGGCCTGAAATTCCATCTTGTACTGGCAATATTCTTGGTGTAGCTCCAGGTGGGAAAAGGTTCGGAATTGGGGCAAATTCAGTCCTGTGGAGAGGAGGCCAGGTTTTTTAATGGGTGTAGCTCTATTTCCAGTGTCTCGTGTCCCCACCTTGAAAGGGACATGGCTCAGGAAAATATCAGGCTTCCTGTCAACTAATAGGCCCAATAGAATCTGCCAAAGAGCTACGAGCTGCAACTTCAGAATGCTGCAGGGAGCAGGAGGCCAATTCTGATCACCCTGTTGGAATGGCCCAATCTGTCATCATCATTGTGGATCTTAGATATGGTTGTCATGGATCTGGTCTTACAGATAATGCTGGAGGTTAGGCTGTTGGTAAACTCTAACTTTTATTGAACATTATACTAACTCAGTGCAACACAGACTCAGCACGAGGCTCTACATAGAACTATCTCTCTATGCTCTGTTGTCATATGATCTTACGTCACTGATGATATAAACTATATAGTAACATATTTAATATTAACCCTTTATACTACACCCAATAGCAAATTTGAGCAGCTCCATTTGGGGATCCGTCCTTTCCTGAGAGGCCTATTCCCATAGCTACACCTGCCGTGTTGCAGTGACCTAGGAGTCACCTGGTTTTCCAGCCCTCCATCAGCAGGCTGACATGAGTAGAATTCAGCCCAAATGTGTTAATGCAGCATGTCTGCAATTTGGGATTGTGCAGAGGTCCTCAGCTCAGAGGTCATGGGTTCTGCTTTACTTTGTTTGTAATTGAGGGGGGAGGGGGAGGTACAATTGGGATTTTAGCCCCAGTGTTTTCAATGTAATAAATTATAAGGAAAAGAACTCAACATCTCAGTACAACTCCTCAAATATACCTTGCAGTTAAACCAAGTATTAAAACATGTACACTATTTAAGAATAGAAAGAAATGCTGTAGCCGGTTTCCCTCTATCTGACCAATCAGGCACCTCAACTCCAATTCCCTACCTTTGCTTCACATACCTCGATACTCTTACCCAGCAAAAATCTGTCTGTAGTATCATTGAGTGGCAAGAAGGCAACTGGCTTGTATTCCTCCGAGTTTAGCACTTTGTGATGTAATCTAATGAAGGTGTTTGAAATATTAGTTTGATAGTCTACAGAGAAACTATTTCCTCTTGGGATGGGGAAGTCCAGAACAAGAGGACAAAATCTTAAAATTAGAGTTAGGCAGTTCTGGAGTGAAATCAGAAAGCACTGCTTCACACAAAGGGTGTATCTGCAACTCTCTCCCCTGAAAGGCTGTGAATGTTGGGGTGATTCACTCAAAACAGAGATTGATAGATATTTGTTAAGCAAGGGTATTATGGATATGGGTGCATGGAGTTGAGATACAGATCAGTCAGGGTCTTATAGATTGGTAGTACAGACTGGAGGGGCTGAATGACCGTCGTCTGCTCCTAGTTTTCTGTCAGTACCACAGTAAGGATGCTTCATCAGAGGACAATTACGGAATTCCTGGAAAGAATCAAAAGTTGCAACAGCAATGAGAATCCAACAGCTTCATGGTCACTTTTACTGAAACCATAGTCAATTCAAATTCTCAAACTGCCATTGCGGGATTATGAACTCACTGGATTATTAGTCCAGGCTTTTGGATTGCCAGTCCAGCAGCATAACTGTTACGTTACCTGTCCTTCTGCAATATATAAATGGGTTTTAGTTCTAACTGCAGTTAAGACATAAGACATGGATGAGCAGAATAATAAACTGAACTAATCTTCAATAAGTGTATGATTATTGGTAGACAATGATTGGATGCTTTGGGGAACTCCTAAGTATTTAAGGGGTATGATAGCAAAGTGGTCATGTAACTGGACTAGTAATGCAATCCAAAGCCAAGGACTCAAATCCCTGCATGGCAACTGAAGGAATTTTTTTTAAATTATTTGTTTCTGGGATGTGGGCATCACTAGGCTAGCAATTATTGTCCACCCCTAATTGCCCTTGTTCAGAGATCATTTTTAAGCATCAACCACATTGCTGTGGGTCTGGAGTCACATGTAGGCCAGGCAAGGTATGCAGATTTCCTTCCCTAAAGGACATTAGTGAACCGGATGGGTTTTTAGAACAATCAACAATGGTTTTATGGTCATCATGAGACTTTTAAATCCTGATATTTATTGAATTCAAATTCCACTGTCTGCTATGGTAGGATTTGAACCCCAGTCCCCAAAGCATTACCCCAGTTCACCAATCTAGTGACAATACCACTACGCCATCCCGGTAAGTTCAGTTAATTCATAAATCTGGAAGAAAATGCTAGCCGCATTAATAATGACCATAAAACTACAGGATTATCATAAAAGTCCACAAGGTTTAGTTCAGGGGAGGAAATCTGCAGTCTGAGTTTGGCCCATCATGTTTGCACCCAGTTCTCCCAATGAGTAATTCATCAAGTACCATCTCCCTGCCTTCTCCACATAACCCTGCACATTCTTCCTTTTCAGATACCTGGTCTGGCCTGCACATTATTTCAGATCCACAGCAATGTGGTCGATTCTTAACTGCCCTCTGAAATTGCCTAGCAAAACACTCAATAGATGTTTCATGAAATAGCATTGTGGATGCCCCTTCATTACACAGGCTGCAGCAGTTCAAGGAGGTAGCTCACTACCACCTTCTCAAAGACAATTGTGAGAGGCACCAAGTATCAGCGATAGAGTCCAAGGCTTAATTAAAAATTCCAATAATGTAACCATTATGCTACCATACCTGCTTTAACCCTCTGCTTATGATAAAGCTGCTCCAATTTGGTTATTAAGTGAAAACTTTTTTTTTAATTATTTCACAGGATGAGGGTGTCACTGGCTGGACCAGCGTTTATTGTCCATCCCTAATTGCCCTTGAGAAGGTGGTGGTGAGCTGCCTTCTTGAACCGCTGCAGTTCATGTGGTGTAGGTACATCCACAGTGCTGTTAGGGAAGGAGTTCCAGCGAAGGAATGGCGATATATTTCCAAATCAGGATGGTGTGGGACTTGGAGGGAAATTGCAGGTGGTGTTCCCATGTATCTGCTGCCTTTGTCCTTCTAGGTGGCAGAGGTTGTGGGTTTGGAACATGCTGTTAAAGGCGGCTTGCTGAGCTGCTGCTTCGTGAGTGGTTGTTGAAGGTGGTGGTGCCAATCAAGCGGGCTGCTTTGTCCTGGATGGTGTCAAACCTCTTGAGTGTTGATGGAGCTGCACTCATCCAGGCAAGAGGGGAGTATTCCATCACACTCCTGACTTGTGCCTTGTAGATGGTGGACAAGATTTGGGGAGTCAGGAGGTGAGTCAGCATGTTCCAAACCCACAACCTCTGCCACCTAGAAGGACAAAGGCAGTAGATACATGGGAACATCACCTGCAATTTCCCTCCAAGTCCCACACCATCCTGATTTGGAAATATATCGCCATTCCTTCGCTGGAACTCCTTCCCTAACAGCACTGTGGGTGTACCTACACCACATGAACTGCAGCGGTTCAAGAAGGCAGCTCACCACCACCTTTTCAAGGGCAATTAGGGATGGACAATAAACTCTGGTGCAGCCTCTGATCTGCTCTTGTAGCCACAGTATTTATATGGCTGTTCCAATTCAGTTTCTGGTCAATGCTAACTCCCAGGATGTTGAAAGTGGGGAATTCAACGATAGTAATGGCATTGAATGTCAAGAGGCGATGGTTAGATTCCCTCTTGTTGGCTATGGTCCTTGTCTGGCACTTGTGTGGTGCAAATGTTACTTGCCACTTGTCTGCCCAAGCCTGGATATTGTCCAGATCTTGCAGCATTTGGGCATGGACTACTTCAGTATCTGAAGAGTCACAAAAGGTGCTGAACATTGTGTAATCATCAGTGAACATCCCCACTTCTGACCTTATGTTGGAGGCAAGGTCATTGATGAAGCAGCTGAAGATGGTTGGGCCTAGGACACTACCCTGAGGAACTCCTGCAGTGATATCCAGGAACTGAGATGATTGACCTCCAACAACCACAACCATCTTCCTTTGTGCTAGGTATGACTTCAACCAGCAGAGAGTTTTCCCAGATTCCAGTTTTGCTAGGGGGCCTTGATGCCATACTTGGTCAAGTGCTGCCTTGATGTCAAGGGCAATCATTCCAACTTCACCTCTTGAATTCAGCTCTTCTGTCCATGTTTGGATGTTTGCACTAAGGCTGTAATTAGGTCAGGAGCTGAGCGGCCCTGGCAGAACCCAAACTGAGCATCAGTGAGTAGGCAATTGCTGAGTATGTGCCGTTTGATAGCTCATGACACTTTCCATCACTTTGCTGATGATCGAGGGTAGACTGATGGGGGTGATAATTGGCTGGGTTGGATTTGTGCTGCATTTTGTGATCAGTTTTCCACATGCCAGTGTTGTAGCTGTTGTACTGAAACAGCTTGGCTAGGGGTGCAGCTAGTTCTGGAGCACAAGCTTTCAGTCAGGGTCCATAGCCTTTGCTCTATCTAGTTCCTTCAGCCGTTTCTTGATGTCATGTGGAGTGAATCGCATTGCCTGAACACTGGCATCTGTGATGCTGGGGACCTTAGGAGGAGACTGAGAAGGATCATCCACTCAGCGCTTCTGGCTGAAGATTGTTGCGAATTCTTCAGCCTTATCTTTTGCACTGATGTGCTGGGCTCCCCCATCATTGAGGATGGGATATTTGTGGAGCCTCCTCTTCATTGAGTTGTTTAATTGACCATTCACGGCTGGATGTAGCAGGACTGGAGAGCTTAGATCTTATCCATTAGTTGTGGAATCTATGGAGCTCAGTCTATTGCTTGCTGCTTATGCTATTTGGTACGCAAGTAGTCCTGTGTTGTAGCTTCACCAGGTTGTCATTTTTAGGTATGCCTGGTGCTGTTACTAGCATGTATTCCTCCACTCTTCATTGAACCAGGGTTGATCCCCTGGTTTGATGGTAACAATAGAGTGGGAGATATGTCGGGCCATGAGATTACAGATTGTGTTCGAATACAATTCTGCTGCTGCTGATGGCCCACAGCGCCTCATGGATGCCCAGTTTTGAGTTGCTAGATCTGTTCGAAATCTATCTCATTTCGCATGCTGGTAGTGCTACACAACATGATAAAGGGTTTCCTCAGTGTCAAGGCAGGACTTCATCTCCACAATGACTGTGCAGTAGTCACTCCTACCAATACGGTCATGGACAAATGCATCTGCGGCAGGCAGGTTGGTGAGGATGAGATCAAGTATGTTTTTTCCTCTTGTTCCCCTCACCACCTGCTGCAGAACCAATCTAGCAGCTATGTCATTTACGACTCAGCCAGCTCAGTCAGTAGTGGTGCTACAAAGCCACTCTTGGTGATGAACATTGAAGTCCCCCCCACCCAGAGTACATTCTGCACCTTTGCCGCCCCCAGTGGTGTTCAACATGGAGGAGCACTGATTCATCAGCTGAGTTGGGGCAGTATGTGGTAATCAGCAGGAGGTTTCCTTGCCCATGTTTGACCTGATGCCATGAGACTTAATGGGGTCCGGAGTCGATGTTGGGAACTCCCAGGTCAACTCCCTCCCAGATGTATACCACTGTGCCGTCACCTCTGGTGGGTCTGTCCTGCCAGTGGAACAGGACATACTGAGGGATGGTGATGGTGGTATCTGGGACATTGTCTGTAAGATATGATTCCGTGAGTATGACTGTGAAACAGCTCTCCCAATTTTGAAATAAGCCCCCAGATGTTAGTAAGGAGGGCTTTGCAGGGTCGACAGGTCTGGGTTTTCCGTTGACGTTTCCAGTTCCAACACCAGGTGGTCTGACCAGTTTCATTCCTTTCTGTAGACTCTGTAGCAGTTTTGATATAATGGAGTGGCTTGCTGGGCCATTTCAGAGGGCATTTAAGAGTCAACCACATTGCTGTGGGTCTGGAGTCACACATAGGCCCGACCAGGTAAGGATGACAGATTTCCTTCCCTAAAGGGTATTAGTGAACCAGACAGGTATTTTTGACAATTGATTCATGGTAACTATTACTGAGACTTGGTTTTTAATTCCAGATGTATTAACTGAATTTAAATTCCACCAGCTGCCAAAGTGGGATTCAAACCCAGAGCATTAGCCTGGGCCTCTGGATTACTAGTCCAGCTACGCCACTGCCTCCCCTTCACTCTTTAACAGGAGCATATGTTACTGACTCCCACAAGTGTGTGAGGAGGAAGCATGTTGACTCATGGCTACACTGTATTTAGTCAGTCCAAAGGGCTCGAGACTCAATATCATGAAGAGGGCTATCTGAACATCCCGCCAACTAGGTGAAGGAGGGATCCAAGTAACAACCTTCTTGGGTTACAGAAAAAGTGTCCTTGACTTTAATTTCTCAAAGTGGAAACTATGGAAATAATGAAAACCCTTAAAAATACAGCTGCATCAACAGATACAGTTACTAAAAATAAATTGGTATTTGTCCTGTTACAGGTTGTAATTCACTGTGAAGCAGTTGATATCTTGTAGCAAGATATAATTTTTTATTTTGTACTTGACTTCTTATCAAAGGCGATAGGGAAAGGAACTCATTTTCAATAAATTGCATCTTGAGCATCTTTGTTATTGAACTTGTCAGCAAGTTAACAACCTTTTTCAAATAAACAGATGGTGGTGAAATTCCTGAAATCTGCAGTGACCACATAACAGAGTAGGTATGAGATACTGAGTAAACAGCAGAAAAGCTGACCCGCTATCCTTAATCTTTGAAACTCCAGCAAAACAGCTATTGATTAGCGTGGCGGTCATTTATAGAATCATCAAATCTTACAGCACAGATTGAGGCCATTCTGCCTATCGTGCCTGTGCCAGCTGTTTGATTCCCTTCTTTCAGATTACCACGTCTGCCAAAGTACTGAAAAGAATTGTTTCAAATTTGTAAATTGCGCCCAATATGATCATTACCATAGTGAATTATCCCTCCTCGTCCTTCTCGACCTTTGCCTTTGACATGGCTGATCACACCATCCTCCTCCAACACCTCCTCACTCTTGTCCAGCTGGGTGCGATTGCCCTCACTTGGTTCCACTCTTATGTATCTAATCATAGCCAGAATATCACCTGCAATGGTTTCTCTCCCTGCTCCAGCAACATTAGCTCTCCTGCCCCACTCCATAAAGATCAATCCTTGGCCCCCTCCTATTTCTCATCTACTTACTGCTCCTCGGTGACGTTATCTAAAAGCACAGCATTAGATTCCAAGTGTGTGCTGACAACACCCAGCTCTACCTCACTACCATCTTCCACGACCCTGCCTCTCTCTTCAATTGTTGCATTGCTTGACCAACACCAGTATTGGATGAACTGAAATTTCCTCCAATTAAATATTTGATTAAGTACCACATAATAGACTTATCAGCAAAATTAAAGCTCATTGAACTGAAGGGACAGTGACAACATAGGTACGAAATTGGATAAGGGCAGAAAGGAAAGAGTAATGATGAACAGTTGTTTCTCAGTTTGGGGATAGTACATAGTGGTCAGTATTAGAACCTTTGCTCTTGTTGATATATATCAATGCCCTGGACTTTGGCAGACAAGGCACAATTTCAAAGTTTGCAGACAATACAAAATTCAGAAATGTAGTAAACAATGTGAAGGACAGAAATGGACTTCAGGAGGGCATTGACAGACTCAGGAATCACCAAATACTTGACCAATGAAATTTAAAGTTGAGAGTTGTGAAGTGACACACTTTGAAAGAAAAAATAAGGAGAGGATATGTGAACTTAATGGTACCATTTTAATGGGGATGCAGAACATAAAGGCTGGTGTGTCTAGATACAAATATTTGAAGGAGGCTTTTTGAAGGGAAGTTGAAACAACCTTATAGGAATTTTTAATTTATTAATAAAGGCCTAGAACACAAAAAAGAGAGGTCTTGTGGCACAGTGGATGGCATCCCAACCTCTGGGCTAGAAGCTGTGGGTTCAAGTCCCACTTCAGAACTTGATGGCCACAGGCATGTTTATAATGTGGCCAAACAGTCAATTGTCAGCCTGTGAATCCTTCCAATATGCCTGATGGCAGGTGGTGAGAGTAAGAGAGTTGCAAACCACTGCAGTACTTTGCCAAGCATAATCATGGACAAAGTCAATGGTCACCAATGTACTGGAGGAGAGGAGAATACAAGAGGAGAAAAGTTGTGTTAAACACTAGTTAGACCTTAGCAGGAGTACCATGTTCAGCTCTGAGCACTACTATTTCAGAAGGATGACAAGGCCTTCGAGGGAGCATCGAAGAGTTTTACCAGAATGGTACCAGGGATGTGGGACTTCAGTTATGTGGAGAGACTGGAGAGCTGGGGTGAAGAGGAGATTTGATAGAGATGTTCAAAAGCATGAATAGTTTTGATTGAATAAATAAGAAGAAACTCTTTCCAGTGTCTGAAGGATCAGTAACCATAGGACAGAAGAATCAGAGGCAACATGAGGAAATTTTTTTTAACATTGAGAGTTGTTCCAATCTGGAATGTGCTGTCTGACGATCATAACTCTCAAAAGGAAATTGGATAAATACTTGAAGGAAAAAGATTTACAGGCTATGGGCAAAGAGCTATTAACACAATCTACTATGTTACCTTTATGTCATCATCAGCACCTTCTTTAGTCTTTAACACTACCATTAACACTCCCTTTGTCTTGTGTCCATGTCTTTGTCCGTCTTTCATGAGCTTCCACCTATCCCCGACCTTCTGTTCCACCCCCTCTTAAACAGTATAAAATCTATCACATTTCTACTTCTCTTTAGCTCTGAAGAAGATTCATATGGACTCAAAACGCTAACTCTGTTTCTCTCTCAACAGACGCTGCCAGACCTGCTGAGTTTTTCCAGCATTTTCTGTTTTTATTTCAGTATTTTATTTATTTCAAAAATAAAATAGGAGTGGTGCTCAGAATTCTAAGAGAGTAGAAAACAATTATATTTATATAGCAAAATTTGCCTTTGTGTTTGATTAAATGAATTTCACACATATTTGGGTGGACAATAGACAGGTATTCAGCAGTACTCATTGTCCTGTCAGCCAACAACAGCAGTAAGGTGTTGAATTCCACCTCAGGACAAAAGGTTTTGATAAGTGTAATGCAAACTATTGTGATTCTATATCATTACAAAATGAAACATTAGACGGCGCAAACTGAGCAGACCATTGCAAAGTGGTAACCAGATCTGACACCAATGCTACTTCAGGTTTTCTTGCTAAAGCTCTTCATGTATAAATAAATATTTTTTTCTAGCAGTTGAACTTTGAATGTGTGAAATGAGTGACCATAAAGAAAATACAGTTCCTCCTATAGGAACGGACTGTCAATGCCTCATTGATTAAATTGTTAATGTTTGTTAATGTCATTTATATGGTTAAGCGAAACAAGGTGATAGGTATTTGAACACACGTAAATAGGGGATAGCTGGGACACTGGGTTTATTTTTTTAAATTTATTTACAGGATGTGGGCATTGCTGGCTAGGTCAGCATTTATTGTCCATCTCTAATTGCCCTTGAGAAGGTGGTGATGAGCTGTCTTCTTGAACCACTGCAGTCCATTTGGTGTAGGTACATCCACAGTGCTGTTAGGGAGAGAGTTCCAGGATTTTGACCCAGCAACAGTGAAGGAATGGTGATATATTTCCAAGTCAGGATGGTGTGTGCCTTGGAGGGGAACTTCCAGGTGGTGGTCTTCCCATGCATCTGCTGCCCTTGTCCTTCTAGATGGTAGCAGTCGTGGGTTTAGAAGGTGCTGTCTAAGGAGCCTGAACTAAGTTAATAAATCCTCTCAGCAAGGAAAGGCTTTGTGTCTTTGATTTTGACTTCACTCTCTGATGTAGATCCTGTTAACACTGATTGCAGTGCTAGGAAGAAACCCTAAAGGATTCTCTCCATTTCTGATACAATCTACTAGGATATCTGTGGGGGTGAAAGAACAAAACAGGACAACTGTGCATAGTTTGGACCATTGACAAAGGAAAGACTGACATTTCTACATTGCCCCTCAAGATGTACCGAGGTGGTTTTACAACAAAATAGGCAGTTTTGATGTGGGGTCCCTATTCTCATGGAAGAAACGCAGCAGCAAATTTACACACAGCAGCTCCTAGGAACAAGAATGAAATAAATGACCTGTTAGTCTGTTTTAGTGATGTTGGTTGTGGGATAAATATTGTCCTAGACACCAAGAAAATGTCCCTGCTCTCCTTCAAAGAGTACCGCAGGATGAGGATCCATCGCATTCTCCTGCGAGAGCAGACAGGGCATTGACTTATCATTTCATCTGAAAGGTGGTGCTTCCAACAATGCAGCACTCCCTCAAGTATCAGCCTGGATTGTGCACTCAAAATTTCTGGAGTGGGGTTTGAACCCACAATGCTGGGACTTAGAGGGAAGAGTTTTGGGTGCCATGGGTGACACCTCGCCAGGACCTGTGGCCTTGTGCCAATGTGACACGAGCACTGCTGTGTAGCTGCTGTAATATTGAAGGACCTGGTTCTTGGGAACACATACTTGGAATTCTTTCAACCGAAGTCTGTAAACAGGTTCATTCTGATCATAACTCTGGCATGACATTTAAGATAAAAGAATTTTGTCACAGTTTGCTATTCTAGTGCTACAATAAGTCAAGAAATGACCTTGACGGATTAAACCCAGACAATACAGTACTTGTGTGCTAGACAGTCGCATTTTTGCTTTTGTTAAAGTTGCATTCCTATGTTTAAACTGCTCTTTGTTGCAGGAGGAATTAAACCTCAGGAATTCCTCAGCCTGATTGTGGATGTAATCAGCTGCCACAAGAAAGGTGGGAGGACTTTGTAACAAATTTAAACTCGTAGGTAAATTTCTGACAAAAGGAGGTATCCTGAATTTTTATGTTAAAGTAACTGAGACAAGGAACACATGACATTTTGAAATTCTCATGTGAGAGCCTAGCACAAAAACTATTGAATGGATTAATGCCTGTGTTGCAGTAGTAGGGAGGAATTTCAAACAAAATCAAAATATTGCAGATGCTGGAAATCTGAAACGAACACAGAAAATGCTGGAAATACTCCAGTTCTGGCAGCATCTGTGGAGACAGTAACAGAGTTGACGTTTCAGGTCGATGATCAGAATTTCAAACAAATGTATTAAGCAGCTAAATGCATTTAGAACTTGTATTTGGCAGGACAGTATCCAGCCCACCCAGAAGTGTCAGCAGTGCCTTAATCAGGTATCTCCCTTGCCTTGAGTTTGTAAGATTATGGGTTCAAGTCCCACCCCATAAGACTTGGGCACAAACCTCTAGGTTGATGTTTCAGTGCAGGGCTCAGGGAATACTGCACTGCTTAAGGCATGGTCATTCATGCCAGATGTTAAATCAAGGCCCTGCCTGCTCTTAGGTTGACGTTCAAGATCCCGCACCACTCAGGGGGGTTCTCCCAGATGTTCAAGGACATATCTGTGTAAAGAATGTGGTCAATGTCATCTGTAGGAGATACTTGTTCATCAATCTCTCAGTAACTGACTCTGGCTGACAGTTCAGTTAAGGTGAAGCTAGACAGAAGCTTTGGTAGTTGTAATTGATAAGGAACAAGGTACAGTAATGGGAACATAGGGACACCAAAGCAGGAGTAGGCCATTCAGCCCCTCGATCCTGCTTTGCCATTCAAATAGATCATGGCTGATCATCTGTGCCAATGCCACTTTCCTGCATGATCCCCATATCCCTTGATGTCATTATGTCTAGAAATCTATCGATCTCAAACTTGAACATATACAATGATTGAGCTTCCGCAGCCCTCTGGGATAGAGAATTCCAAAGATTCACTGCCCACTGAGTGAAGAAATTCCTCCTCATCTCAGTCCTAAATGGCCTACCCCTTATTCTGAAACTGTGTCCCCTGGTTCTAGATACTGTCCTCCAACTGCCCCCACCCCTGCTACAGCCAATGGACACATCCTTTCTGCATCTACCCTGTCTAGTCTCTTAAGAATTTTGTAACTTCAACGAGATCACCTCTCATTCTTTTAAACTCTGGAGAATTCAGGCCCAGTCTCCCCAATCTCTCCTCATAGAACAGTCCCACCATCCCAGCAATTAGTCTGAAGAACCTCCACTGTACTCCCTCCAAGGCAAGTATATCCTTCCTTAGGTAAGGGGACCAAAACCATCCACAATACTCCAGGTGAGATATTACCAAGGCTCTATATAATTGAAGCAAGACATCATTAGTCCTGTACTCAAATCCTCTTGCGATAAAGGCCAAAAGAGCTAATTAAATGAGATAATGGGCAGAATTTTCCAGTCGGCATGCAGGGACGGGCCCAACATGTAAAATGATGCACAATGATGCTGGGTGTGCACCCCGACATCATCACACGCCATTGCAATATTTCGTTCGGAAGGCTCGCGCCAGAGTTGGCCGCACAATCACATGAGGAGACATGTTTAAATAAATTTTTAAATCAATTCTTTAATTATTTTAATATCCATTCAGTCTCCCTGAGGCAGCTCTGCCTCAGGGAGATTTCTGCACTCATTCACACACATGCACAGGCCCCGACTCTCCCTCCTTCCCCCCACCCCCCACCACCCTGCACAGGTAGCGCTGAGCATTACCAGCCACTGGGCGGGCCTTAATTGGCTTACTCACATAAAATGGCGGTGCGGAGCCAATCACAGGTGGCAACTGGCTCCGCGCCCGCCCCCGCCTGCTCTTGCCCAGCTCACCTGCTAAAGGAAAAGTCCTGGCCAGTGCCACAAAACATGTGGATTCCTACATAGGAGGGTTGAGAACAAGCTGCAAAAGAATACAAACATACAAAATAGGAGCAGAAGTAGGCCTTTCGGCCTCTCGAGCCTGCTCTGCCATTCAATAAAATCGTGGCTGATCTGTTTAGGTTTCGAATTCCACATTCCCAACTATCCCCGATAACCTTTGATTCCCTTGCCTAACAAGAACCTCTTGGGGCAAAAGGGATCAAAGGATATGGGGAGGAAGCAGGAGCAGGCTATTGAGTTGGATGATCAGCCATGATCATGATGAATGGCGGAGGAGGCTCAAAGGGCCAAATGGCCTACTCCTGCTCCTAGTTTCTATGTTTCTACCTCTGCCTTAAAAGTATTCAATGACCCCGGCTCCACTGCCTTCCAAGGCAGAGAGTTCCAATGTCACACAACCCTCTTGAGAGAAAATAATTTCTCCTCATCTCTGTCCTAAAAAGGCGACCCCTAATTTTAAAACAGCGCCCCCTAGTTCTGGACTGATCCACAAGAGGGAACATCCTTTCCACCTTGTCAAGGCCATTCAGGATCTTGTATACTTCAATCAAGTCATCCTCACTCTTCTAAACTCCAGTGCAAACAAGCCCAGTCTGTCTGACCTTTCCTCATAAGACATCTCACTCATTCCAGCTATCAATGCAGTAAACCTCCTCTGAACCACCTCCAATGCATTTACATCCTTCCTTAAATAGGGAAACCAAAACTGCACACAGTATTCGTGGTGTGATCTCACCAATGCCCTGCATGATAGGAGAATTACCTCAGAATTCGCTGATGCCTGATCAGCCTTAAAGATCCTCAAACTCAAAACTATGACATTTTTAAATTCTTCAGTAAACTTACAAGGTATTGTCATAAATGTATGTTCCATTACTGTCATTAGAAGTTATTACTGGATACTTAATTCCTATGAAAATCAATAAATGCTTTAAATTCTATCATTTTGAGAAGTAATGCATCACCATATACGTAACAGCACCCATCCCCTAACAAATCACCCAATGCCTAAATTTATTCCTACAATCTTCAACCTCACTTTCTCTCAAGTAAATCATCCAACTGATTAACTAACACTGCACACCATTCTCCAACTCTGACCTCGTGTGGGTTGAGTGAACAATGGGGGAATTGTAGAGACAAGGAAGGAATGAGGGAGGTAAAGAACTCCATTGTGTTGAAGTATTGGGAAGGAATGAGTTAATGTAACAGGCTGTGTTCAGAGTCTTCATTGCAACCCTGTGAGGATGAGAAAAGTGTGTGACATACTTGGAGCCAAAAAGGAACAAGGGAGGAAAATTGTGGGGAGATTGCTTGGTTTTTGGCATATTGATGAACACAATAATAGAAAGAAAAGCTCAGATGGAGACAGAAAATTGGAGGTGCCAGAAGCTTCAAGTCTTGATTGGACTTCCAATTACAGAAAAATTGCAGAGTAAATTAGTTCAGAAAACTATGATAAAAACAAAAAAACTGCGGATGCTGGAAATCCAAAACAAAAACAGAATTACCTGGAAAAACTCAGCAGGTCCGGCAGCATCGGCGGAGAAGAAAAGAGTTGACATTTTGAGTCCTCATGACCCTTTGACAGAACTTGAGTGAATCCAAGAAAGGGGTGAAATATAAGCTGGTTTAAGGTGTGTGTGTGTGTGTATGTGTGGGGGGGTGGGGGGGGCGTTTGGGTTGGGGGAGAGAAGTGGAGGGGGTTGGTGTGGTTGTAGGGACAAACAAGCAGTGATAGAAGCAGAGCATCAAAAGATGTCACAGACAACAGAACAAAAGAACACATAGGTGTTAAAGTTGGTGATATTATCTAAACGAATGTGCTAATTAAGAATGGATGGTAGGGCACTCAAGGTACAGCTCTAGTGGGGGTGGGGGGAGCATAAAAGATTTAAAAATATTTAAAAATAATGGAAATAGTGGGAAAAGAAAAATCTATATAATTTATTGGAAAAAACAAAAGGAAGGGGGAAACAGAAAGGGGGTGGGGATGGGGGAGGGAGCTCAAGACCTAAAGTTGTTGAATTCAATATTCAGTCCGGAAGGCTGTAAAGTGCCTAGTCGGAAGATGAGGTGTTGTTCCTCCAGTTTGCGTTGGGCTTCACTGGAACAATGCAGCAAGCCAAGAACAGACATGTGTGCAAGAGAGCAGGGTGGAGTGTTAAAATGGCAAGCGACAGGGAGGTTTGGGTCATTCTTGCGGACAGACCGCAGGTGTTCTGCAAAGCGGTCGCCCAGTTTACGTTTGGTCTCTCCAATGTAGAGGAGACCACATTGGGAGCAACGAATGCAGTAGACTAAGTTGGGGGAAATGCAAGTGAAATGCTGCTTCACTTGAAAGGAGTGTTTGGGCCCTTGGACAGTGAGGAGAGAGGAAGTGAAGGGGCAGGTGTTGCATCTTTTGCGTGGGCATGGGGTTGTGCCATTGGAGGGGGTTGAGGAGTAGGGGGTGATGGAGGAGTGGACCAGGGTGTCCCGGAGGGAACGATCCCTACGGAAAGCAGATAGGGGGGGTGAAGGGATGATGTGTTTGGTGGTGGCATCATGCTGGAGTTGCCGGAAATGGTGGAGGATGATCCTTTGAATGCGGAGGCTGGTGAGCTGATAAATGAGGACCAGGGGGACCCTATCATGTTTCTGGGAGGGAGGAGAAGGCGTGAGGGCGGATGCGCAGGAGATGGGCTGGACACGGTTGAGGGCCCTGTCAATGACCGTGGGTGGAAAACCTCAGTTAAGGAAGAAGGAGGACATGTCAGAGGAATTGTTTTTGAAGGTAGAATCATCGGAACAGATGCGACGGCGGCGAAGGAACTGAGAGAATGGGATGGAGTCCTTACAGGAAGTGGGGTGTGAGGAGCTGTGGTCGAGGTAGCTGTGGGAGTCGGTAGGTTTGTAATGGATATTGGTGGACAGTCTATCACTAGAGATTGAGACAGAGAGGTCAAGGAAGGGAAGGGAAGTGTCAGAGATGGATCACGTGAAAATGATGGAGGGGTTGAGATTGGAAGCAAAATTAATAAATTTTTCCAAGTCCCGATGAGAGCATGAAGCAGCACCGAAGTAATCATCGATGTACTGGAGAAAGAGTTGTGGAAGGGGGCTGGAGAAGGACCGGAACAAGGAATGTTCCACATACCCCATAAAGAGACAGGCATAGCTGGGGCCCATGCGGGTACCCATAGCCACACCTTTTATTTGGAGTAAGTGAGAGGAGTTGAAGGAGAAATTGTTCAGTGTGAGACCAAGTTCAGCCAGACGGAGGAGAGTAGTGGTGGATGGGGATTGTTTGGGCCTCTGTTCGAGGAAGAAACTAAGGGCCCTCAGACCATCCTGGTGGGGGATGGAGGTGTAGAGGGATTGGTCGTCCGTGGTGAAGAGGAAGCGGTTGGGGTCAGGGAACTGGAAATTGTTGATGTGACGTAAGGTGTCAGAGGAATCACGGATGTAGGTGGGAAGGGACTGGACAAGGGGAGAGAGAAGGGAGTCAAGATAACGAGAAATGAGTTCTGTGGGGCAGGAGCAAGCTGAGATGATCGGTCTACCGGGACAGTTCTGTTTGTGGATTTTGGATAGGAGGTAGAAGCGGGCCATCCGAGGTTGGGCGACTATCAGGTTGGAAGCTGTGGGAGGAAGATCCCCAGAGGAGATGAGGTCAGTGACAGTCCTGGAAACAATCGCTTGATGTTCAGTGGTGAGGTCATGGTCCAGGGAGAGGTAGGAAGAAGTGTCTGCGAGTTGACGCTCAGCCTCCGCAAGGTAGAGGTCAGTGCGCCAGACAACAACAGCACCACCCTTGTCAGCGGGTTTGATGACAATGTCAGGGTTGGACCTGAGAGAATGGAGTGCAGTAAGATGAGAGAGAGACAGGTTAGAATGGGTGAGAGGAGCAGAGAAATTGAGACGACTAATGTCGCGCCGACAGTTCTCAATGAAAATATCAAGAGAAGGTAAGAATCCAGAGGGAGGGGTCCAGGTGGAGGGAGAATATTGGAGGTGGGTGAAAGGATCCGTTGAACGGGGAGAGGACTCCTGCCCAAAGAAGTGAGCCCGGAGACGAAGATGGCGGAAGAAGAGTTCAGCATCATGCCAAGCCCGAATTTCATTGAGGTGAGGGCGTAAGGGTATGAAACCAAATCCTTTGCTGAGCACTGAACGTTCAGCATCGGAGAGTGGAGAGGCAGAGATGGAGGGTCCTAGATGGGTGTTGGTGTCGGTGAGTTGTTGGAGCTAGCGTTCCTTAGCACTTGAGAGAAAGAGAAAAAGTTTCTTGTTGAGGCATCGGATGAGACGAAGAATAAAATGAAACTGGGGGCATGCGCGGCTTTGAAAAATGGTACGGCGGTGCTGCTGGAGGGAGAGGTCGAGTGCGTTCATATGGTAGCGCATGGCACTGAGTGTGCATCTCAGAATGTGACGGGAACAGCAGTCCGAGAAACGTTTTATGTCCCGGAGATACCGGTAATCCTGGGTGGGTTCGAAACATGAGGGGTGGAATTTCAGTTGAAATCCACGTGGGGTAAGTCGGAGACGGAGACAGTCACTGAAAAAGGAGGTATGGCTGTGAAAGCGGGTTTTAGTAAACACCTTGTCAAACACCAGGAGAGAAACGGAAAGCAATGAAGGTGAGCAAGGCAAAAGAGAGATATGGAAATCTTGTCGCAGAGACGAACAGAACTTCTTCAAGGAGGTTGGCATTTGTTGAAGAGCAGTGGCAGTCAATCAAACACAGAGATAAAAACAAAAAAACTGCGGAAATCCAAAACAAAAACAAAATTACCTGGAAAAACTCAGCAGGTCTGGCAGCATCGGCGGAGAAGAAAAGAGTTGACGTTTTGAGCCCTCATGACCCTTTGACAGAACTTGAGTGAATCCAAGAAAGGGGTGAAATATAAGCTGGTTTAAGGTGTGTGGGGGTTGGGGGGGGATGGTGGTGGGTGGGGGGGTTTGGGTGGGGGGAGAGAAGTGGAGGGGGTTGGTGTGGTTGTAGGAACAAACAAGCAGTGATAGAAGCAGATCATCAAAAGATGTCAGAGACAACAGAACATAAGAACACATAGGTGTTAAAGTTGGTAATATTATCTAAACGCATGTGCTAATTAAGAATAATTAAGAATAATTAATAATAATTAAGAAGCATCCATTTTCTTAATTAGCACATTCGTTTAGATAATATCACCAACTTTAACACCTATGTGTTCTTTTGTTCTGTTGTCTGTGACATCTTTTGATGATCTGCTCCTATCACTGTTTGTTTGTCCCTACAACCACATCAACCCCCTCCACTTCTCTCCCCCCACGCAAACCCCGCCCCCCCCACACACATTAAACCAGCTTATATTTCACCCCTTTCTTGGATTCACTCAAGTTCTGTCGAAGGGTCATGAGAACTCGAAACATCAACTCTTTTCTTCTCCGCCGATGCTGCCAGACCTGCTGAGTTTTTCCAGGTAATTCTGTTTTTGTTTTAGTTCAGAAACCTCCAATTTAATGGAAAAGATTCAGAGAATGAACGACAAACTACAGCACAGAGAGAGAATATTTCTCCCAAATGCATCAGGTAAAATATCCCCAAGTGTGGTTTATTCACTAGATATTTAAATGGAGAATCTCCTGATTATTGTAAACATAGTGAGTGGGTGTCACACAATAAGGGAGGAGTTGTGCCCGGGGCCATTTAGAGAGTATTGTTCAGGATGTTGATGTAAACAATATGGATGTTCCTTGGAACATCTCTCTCTCTCTCTCTCTCTCTAAGGTACCATTCCCTAAGAGGGTGTTGGCCACCACAGGCCTCCATGTTAATCTTGTTCTGGAGACGTGGATCATCTTCGTTGGTAGTACATTCATCCAGTTTGTGAGGCTCTTTCGAAAGATCACTTTTTGTCTATCTCTATCTCTCATTACCATCAATCTTTTCCATCAGCATCAGACTTTCTAAATCATGATTTCTTATTAGCTGCCCAAGAAATTCCAAGGGCAGAATCTTCTGTTCAGTGAGTGGGGGGGTGCCCACTCGCTGATGTGTAAAATGACGCGGGGTGATGGGCATGCGTCCCGACCTGTCGACGGCCTATTAAGGCCATTAAAAAACTAATTTAAATCATTAATGGTCCTGCCTGTCCAACCTTAGGGTTGACGGGCAGGCTGGGAGCCCTGGCGGTCTTAAGAAAAAGCATAAAACCATGAAACCTCATCCACAGGCGGGATGAGGTTTCATGAGTGATTTTAAAATCCCAGAATATTTCAAAATAAAAGTTATGGACATGTCCCGACTCATGTGACAGTGTCACATGAGGGGACATGGCAGCAAATTTTTTTTCTCATCTTTATTTGAATTTTCAAATCTGAGTCAATCTCCCCTGAGGCAGCACTTTGCCGCAGGGAGATGAGTGTGCCTTCTCGCATGCACTTGCGAAAGAGCGCACTCCTGGCTCAGGGAATCCACCCCCCACTCCTCTCCAGTACATGGAGCGCATAGTGCTTCCTGGTGGACGTCACACTGGGCAGGCATTAATTAGCCCGCCCACATAAAATGGCGGCACGCCCCTGACCGGGGGCGTCGATTGGGAACCTGCCCACCTGCGCCCACTCCCACACATCCCCTCCAATAGGGGGGAACATGTTGCCCCAACTATCTCTTCCTAATCTTGGTCAGCAGAGTTCTTTTGATCTTAGATTTTACTCGCACCTCCTCATTGGTAGTGTGACTTGTCCAAGATATCTTCATCATTCACCTCAAAAACCATGACTCTGCAGCCTTAATCCTTCCCTAGTACATTGTGGGATCTACTTGTTATGGCATGGCAGATGGTAAATGCTGAGCTGCCCACATCCCAGAGGGAAATTTGAAACAGCTGCCAAAATGGTTTTTGAAATTTGTATAGTATGAGGAGAGGTTCTAAAATCAGAAAATGATGTCCCTGACTACTTGTGTTGATTTTATGGTAAAGTAAATATGTATTAAATGAATAAAGCAAAAAAATTAAAACACAATTACACTTAAACACAAAAAGGGCTTCACACAGTGAACAGTACTTTAAAACAGTTCCACAAG
Source organism: Isurus oxyrinchus (assembly GCA_026770705.1). NCBI lineage: Eukaryota > Metazoa > Chordata > Chondrichthyes > Lamniformes > Lamnidae > Isurus > Isurus oxyrinchus. Next base: position 82,664,255 of record JANJGN010000013.1, read on the forward strand.
ATCTTAACTTTACCTTCAGAGCTAACCTCCCCTTTTCTGTTTAGCAACTATCCTTATAGATTTTCAAATCTATAGGAGTCCAGTAATTTTTACTACAATGCTTTTTTCCTTTCTGAGACTGACAACAACTGGGTCTTCAGGTCTGGCCTTGTTCACATTATCTTCTTGGAGTTCTGGAAGTTCTTCCCAGCTATCCTGCTATCTTCTGGGAGTTCCGCCCAGCTATCTACTATCTTCTGGGAGATCTGACCAACTAGCCCCACCTAGGCATAAGTATTTCCTTAAATGTATTCCTTACCTTTGAACTCTCTATTCTCTCAACCAATCTCTTCAGAGATGCTTCCTTCCCAGAATTGATTAAATTTGTTTCATTACTCTAGCTCTTAGACTTGTAAAATCAAACTTACCCTATCTTTACCTTAGGTTGGATGGGCAGCGAAAAATTTAGATTAATTGATTATTTAATGGCCTTAACAGGTCTTTTAATTGTCGGTGGGCACACTGCTGACTCCGGCGCATGCCCACTGACCAAACTATCATGTAACTGCATGTTGACATTGGCATGCTCGGCCGACATCAATGCGCGTTATTTCATGCTCAAGCAGGTCAAGCGCATGCCCACCCACCAAGCGAAAATTTCTGCTCATTGTGTGCCAGTTAGTCACTGATCAGTAAAGCACTTGTTGAAATAATTATGATGTGGTATGACCCAGGGTGAGTTATATAGCATCATTGTGTAATTAATGAAAAGAAAGTAGTGAAATCAGCAGGAAAAGGGCAAATAATTTCAGAGAATCTTCCCACTGAGCAAAGAAGGGATAATTTATTTTAAATCTTTACTAATAATATCAAGAAAGCAAGAAATTGAGTTAGATTAATCAGGAAGCTAGAAATTATTATAGTAGTAATTTGTGAACCTGTGTATGTGCTTAAATCATATTTTTATTTAAAAAGGTTTAATTTAATTTTGTAAGAAACCTGTAAGACTCAGTGGTCTTATTACTACTGAATTCAAGGCCATAAGACCATAAGACATAGGAGCAGAAATGAGGCCATTCAGCCCATGAGTCTGCTCCGCCATTCAATCATGGCTGATAAGTTTCTCAACCCCATTCTCCCACCTTCTCCCTGTATCCTTTGATCCCCTTACCAATCAAGAACATATCTATCTTGGTCTTAAATACACTCAATGAGCTGGCCTCCACAGCCTTCTGTGGCAATGAATTCCATAGATTCACACTCTCTGGCTAAAGAAGTTTCTCCTCATCTCTGTTCTAAAAGGTCTTGCCTTTACTCTGAGGCTGTGTCCTCGGGTCCTAGTCTCTCCTGCTAATGGAAACATCTTCCCCACGTCCACTCTATCCAGGCCTTTCAGTATTCCCCCCTCATCCTTCTAAACTCCATCAAGTAAAGACCCAGAGTCCTCAAACGTTCCTCATATGTTAAGCCTTTCATTCCTGGGATCATTCTCGTGAAGGCACGCATCTCAAAATTTATACAAATTGCAAAACAATTGTGACAGTTGTTTCAAGTTTCCCTCTGGGATTTGAGCAGCTCAGCATTTACCATCAGTTGTGCCATAACAAAATTGGGGGCTCTTTCCAGGATATATTTGAAATTCTTTGATTGGTTTGGAGTTGGTGAATTTTAAGGTTACAAGTACGAGAAGCCCTTTGAATTCAGGAGTTGGTGTGAGGTATTTTTAAAGTGGTGAGATTGCAAAAATGGCTGTATCCACGACTAAAACCTTTTTGGAAGTAGAAGATATAACTCTAATTTGGTCACAAAAAGTATCTAAGGATAAGTTAACAGAGTTGGCAGATAACTTGCAGTTGAGGTTACCTGCAGGGGCAAAGAAAGCAGGCATGGTTGAAGATATAGCACAGCATTTGAAGTTGGAAGTGACACCTGACACTAATGAGTCACAGCTGGAGGTATTGAGACTTCAGTTAGAAATGAAGATTTTTGAATTTGTATAAGAAAAGCAACTGAGAAAACTTGAATTGGAGGCAAATGAAAAGGAAAAAGAATTGGGAATGAAAAAAAACTGGAAATCGAGGCAGCATAAAAATAAAGGGAAAAAGAGAGATTCTTTCAAAAAGAATGGAAATGTGAAAACTTGATCTCCAGAGAGATATGTTAGCAATGGAAGACAGAATTAAGGAAAGAGACAGAGAGTATTGGCTTAAAGAGCTGTATTTTAAAAAGGAGACATCAGATGCTGAGGAAAGTTCTGATGATGAGGAAACCGTTAACCTAAAACCCAGTGGGGAGATGTTTAAATTTGTGCAAGTTCTTCCGAAGTTTGAGGAAAAAGATGTGGAAGCATTCTTTATTTTAGCTGAGAAGATAGCTAAACAGATGAAATTGCCACAGGAAAACTAGACATTGTTCATGTTGGTTGATGGGTAGAGCACATGAGGTTTATACTTTACTGCCAGAAGAAATGTCGGTAAACTATGATGTAGTTAAAAAAAAGGCTATTTTGAGTGCATATGAATTGGTTCCTGAGGCATACAGGCAGAAATTTAGGAATTTGAGAAAACAGCCTGGGCAAACTTATGTTGAGTTCAATTCCTTGAGTAGTGAGAACATGTGTAGGAACAAAAGGTTCAAATGCCAAGACAAGCATCAGCTGCTGATTACGGGCAGAAATTTTTGCTCGGCAGGCGGGTGCGTACCTGACCTGCTTGAGCATGAAATGAAGCGTGTTGACATCGGCTGAGCGTGCCATCATTAACGTGCAGTCGTGCGATAATCGGTCAGCAGGCATGCGCCAGAGCCGGCAGCGTGCCCGCCGGCAATTAAAAGGCCTATTCAGGCCATTAAGTAATCAATTAAATTAAATTTTTTGCTGTGTGTCCAACCTAATAGTTGGTGGGCAGGCGAAAAGGCCAAACGGCCTTTGCACTTTTTTGGAAAACCTCATCCATGGGCAGAATGAGGTTTCCAAAAGCAAATTTTTAAAAAACTTTAATTTTTCATTAATAACATGAGTCACATAAGGGGGCATGTTTTCGTTACATTTTACTTTTTAAAATTTTTTTTCATATCTCTTCATCTCCCTGAGGCAGCTCCATATTTCAGGGAGATTATGAAGCGCTCGGCCCGCTCGACCTCCTCCCCTACCCGCTCAGGCAGCTCTGCCACTCACGTTTCACGCTGGGAGGGCCTTAATTGGCCCACCCAGTGTGAAATCATGGTCCGGTGCCAATCATGGGCAGTGGTTGGCTTCATGACTGCCCCCACCCACCCCCACCAAGGGCAAAATTCTGCCCTTTGAGTTAGCTCATAGAGCTAAGCCCTTTTCCATCACCCTTTTAAATCAAAGAAGTTTAGAAAGTGGGAAGGTGAAAGGGAGGTGGGTAGTCAGGGAAGAGAAGGTTTAAGTGGAAATTCACAGGAAGTTTTCTCTCAGAATAAAAAGGAAGGTGCTGAGGGTAGAAGTGATATTCTAAAATTGAGGTGTTTTCATTGTAATAAAGTTGGACACATGAAGTCAGTGGGGAGGATTTTCTCCCCATCAGGTGGGAGCGGGCACAGGCCCAGGCAGTTGCACAGCCGATCGCCGCCGCCACCATTTTACATGAGCGGGCCAATTAAGGCCCGCCCAGCATGAAGCACACCCGGAAACGCTGAGCACTCCTTGTGTAGCGGTGGGAGGAGGGAGAGTCGGGGCCAGCGTTCTTTTGCAAAAGAGCACAGAAATCTCCCTGAGGCAGCTCCTTTACTTATGAAAAATTGAAATAAACAAAAAAGAAAAAATTATAAGACATGTCCCCTCATATGTCAGTATCACATGAGCTGGGACATGTCAATGAATTTTAATAAAAATTTTTATTACATTTATAAACACTTCATAAAGCCTCATCCCACCTGTAGATGAGGTTCCAAGGAAAATGCGAAGGCCGTCTGGGCTCTTCGCCTGCCCGCTAACCTTAAGGTTGGACAGGTAGCCCTGTTAATTATTTCAATTGCTATTTAAATGGCCTTAGTAGGCCTTTGACAGTTCGGTGGTCATGCAGCCGACTCCAGTGTGCACCCGTCGAACTGAAGATCTGAATGATGCGCGGCGACGTTGTGACACATCATTTTAGGCATCAGTGTGTGGGGCCAACCCCTGCACACCGACCAGAAGATTCAGGCCAGTGTATTTGAAATTGCAGGGAAGATCTGTTGGGATTATGAGGGGAATAGATAGAGTGGACAGGATAAAATTGTTTTCCTTGATGGAGAATTCTAGAACCAGGGGACATAGATTCAAGATAAGTGGATGAAGGTGTAGGGGGGACATGAGGAAGAACTTTTTTTATGCAGAGGGTAGTGGGTGTCTGGAATTCGCTGCCCGAGTTGGTGATAGAGGCAGAAACTTTAAACTTTTTTAAAAAGTACCTGGATCTGCACCTGCTGTAAGCTGCAGGGCTATGGGCTGGGTGCAGGAAGGTGAGATTAGAAAGGGCACCTGGGTGTACTCAGGCTGGCATGGACAAGATGGGCCAAATGGCCTCCTTCTGTGCTGTAACTTTTCTATGGTTCTATTGGGGTACAGAAAAGTTCTGGAAGTAAAAGTACTGTGGTTTCTGAGGTTCAGGCTCAGGGAAAAACAATGTTTTGTGTACAGGTAAAACAGGAAGAATCAGCGAAAGGTAAAGAAGTGGGAATGAGTTCACAAGTTATCCAAGGGAGATCTGAGGAGCAAGTTGCAGAAACGTTTAAAGACTTTGAATGTGAAGGGGAAGTATTTCCATATATACAGGGTGGAGTAGGTAATGATATTAGAATTTTAAAAGACACAGGGGCTAGTCAACCTTTAATGTTGTGGGATAGTGATATTTATTGTTCAGAGGGAGCATTGCAGGAATAGGTGAAAATAAATGGGGTTCATGAAGATACTAAACCTATTCCATTGTGGAAGGTAAATTTAAGGAGTAAGTGGAAAACAGATGAGGTGATTGTTGGAGCAGTGGAAAAAATGACCACTGTGGGGGTTCAATTTATTTTGGGTAATGATATAGCTGGTCACAGATGTGGGTGATGCCTATAGTAATTGATCAACCTATAGAAGTGTTTTCAACAGAAGTGTTGCAGAGAGAGCATCCTGGATTGTTTCCAGATTAAGTGATAACAAGATCACAGGCCCATAGGTTGAAACAAGAAGAACAGGAAGATCAAAGGCAGATAGAAGGTGTAGAAGTCCAATTAGCTGACATTGAGTTTGATACGGTTGTTCCGGAAGAAAGACTGGAAGACAATGCAGCTGGAGTGTTTAACTCAAGGCAATTAGTAGAATTACAGAAAAAGAATTTGCAAATAAGACAATTATATCAAACAGCTTACTCAGAAACAGAGGCAAAATGTATTCCAGAATGTTATTACCCTAAGGGTAATTTTTTAATGAGAAGAAGGCAGACTTATTATGTTTCAGCAAATTAAAGCTGGAGGAAAGTGCATTAGATTGTAATACCATTTGGATATAGAAATGAGATTCTGAGGATAGCTCATGAAACTCCAATGGGGGAACATTTAACGATATCACAGCAAGTGATGAAAGTGAGGGCAGACAGGGAAGCTACAGCTTGTAGTTTTGTTGCTGGGGAGAAAGTGTTAGTTCTGTTACCTGTACTGGGTGACTCATTAAAGGAAAAGTTTATTGGGCTTTACAGGATTGAAAAGAAACTGAGTGGAGTAAATTATTTAATAAATACTACAGATAGAAGAAAGAAGCAGCTGGTAAAAAGTACTTTGACAGAGAAGAGGACCAAAAGGAGGTGTTTGGGGTTGTAGATAAAAGGTAGAAATGCAGGATTCTGAAATTAACTTTCCTTTAATTGAATTGGATAATGAGGGGGCATTTGAAAATTTAAATGTAATATTGAGTTACGTTCCAGACAAGTTTCAAAGTGATTTGGGAAGTTATTGCAGTCACACAAAGCTATTTGTGGAAATAAGTTGGGGAGGGCAAATTTAGCTATATGTGATGTGTCTGTAGCAGTTTCATCTTTGCTAAGGCAATATCTTTATAGATTAAATCTGGCAAAGTTATCACAAGTACAGAAAGATATCAAATTCATGCTTCAAAATGATATCATTGAGTCTAGTTGCAGTAATTGAAATTCGCCTGTTGTGCCGGTACTGAAACGAATGGAACACAAAGACTGTGTGTGGACGGTCAAAAGGTGAATGCAGTGACAAAAGCTGATTCATATCCTATACCATAGTTGGAAGATTGTATTGAGAAAGTGGAACAATCAAAATTTATCACAAAGATTGACTTGCTAAAAGGAATTATCGGAGAAAGCAAAGGAGATATCGGCGTTTCTGACACTGGATGGACTATGTCAGTTTAAAGTCAAAACATTTCAAAGACTGACAAACAAAGTAATTGCAGGCCTGAGCAATTGTGCTGTTTATATTGATGACTTGATAGTTTTCAGTCAGAAGTGGGAAGAGCATTGACAGCATCCAGAAGAGTTGTTTTGTCGATGATGAAGCTAATTTGGTGATGAACTTGGCTAAAAGTGAATTTGCAAAAGAACAAGTTATGTACCTAGGCCATGCCATTGTACATGGTAAGGTGGTTCCGGGAGATGTGGAAGTCAAGGCTATCGTGGATTTCTCCATGCCTACAACAAAATGAGAAGTTTTGAGATCTCTGGGCATGAGTAGGTTTTACCAGATTTTAGCAGTGTGGTAATTTTTGCATTGACTGAACTATTAAAAAGAACAAGAAGGTTCAATGGACATAGGAGTGTCAGAAGGCATTTGACAGTTTGTATTGACTACGACACCAGTTTTGGCAGAACTCAATTATGCCAAACAATTTAAGTTGGCCATTGACACAAGGGATATAGGCATTGGGGCCATACTGTTATAAGATGAAGAAAATGGAATTGAAGAACCGATAGGGTATTTTTCACGAAAGTTGAATGTACAGCAGAGAACATATTCAATGATTGAAAACGAAACTTTGGATTTGATGTTAGCATTGCAGAATTTTGAGATTTATGTGGCAATTCATCAGAAACAATTGTTTATACAGACCACAATCCTTTAAAGTTTCTGGACAAATTTTTGAGAATGAAGTGCAAGGCTATTCAGATGGAGTTTATTGCTGCAGCCATTTAATCTACAGATTATTATATGCGGCTGGATAAGAAAAACTGATTGCTGATGCATTGTCAAGAGCTTAAAGCTTAAAGGGAAATTGGACATTTAAAACCTGGACACTGGACTGGAATGATTTCTGTTGATACTAAGGATTTGTGTATACATATTATGTTGATGCATGTTTCTGGTAATATAATAGTGTAATAAATATAGGAGGTAATGTAAGATGAGTTCAGAAAATGAAGCTGTCTTTTTAAATTATGATGGTTCATTTTTTTAATAATAAGGGGGATGTCAGGAAGATATAATAATTTTCATAATGCTATTGGAATTTATTGTAAAATAGAGTAATAGTGGGATCTGTGTCTATGGGTCTGTGTGTATGGAGGGGGTGGGGGTGTTAACTGAATTACAGACAGCTGGTCCGGGTGCTTTGATGTATCAGATGAGAAGCAAGGTTTGAAATGCTAAGTAGGTAAACATGGGTGAAGTTTTAGAATGTGAAATCTAAAAAGAACATTTGCATTTTTAAATAAACCAGGCTAGCTTGAACATAAAAGAGGGGGTAAAATGTTTCACTTAGGCAGGAGAAGTTAAGTTACGATGTGTTTATTTTTCCCAAAGATTACTGGTAAAATTAGTACTATGATAGATTTTTATTATTAGAGAGGTAAAGTCCAAAGACATAGTGAAACAATGGTAATTTGCATTCAAAGAGGAAATATGTATAAAGGAGTGAAGGTTGTGTATAAAGGCAGGAATTCTAAGATCTCACAAGTGTTAAAAGCTTCCAGCCTCTAAGCCTCAAACTGTTGTCTGCAGGAACGGAAGTTAAGAAAACTCACTTTGACTTTGACTGTTCAGGGTATCGTGTTACTTTGCCTTTGTCTTTTCAAATCTATGGGCAGAATTTTACAGGCCCAGTTGTGGCGTGAGCAGGGCTGTAAAATCCGGCGAGCCCTTCAAAAGTCCATTGACTTTGGCGGGACCATAAAATCCCGCTGGCATAAAATTCTGCCCAATGTGTTTTACTGTTGCCTTAACAGAGGTGTTATTGGGGGTTAGATTAACTAGGAGAGCTAGAAGTTATTATAGTAGTAATTTGTAAACCTATGTATGTGCTTAAATCATTTTTTTATTACAGATGGTTTAATTTAGTTTTGTAAGAAACCTGTAAGACTCGGTGGTCTTATTACTACTGAATTGAAGGCTCGTATCTCAAAATTTATACAAATTGTAAAATGGTTGTGGCAATTGTTTCAAGTTTCCCTTTGGGATTTGAGCAGCTCGGCATTTACCATTGGCTGTGCCATAACAGCCCCTTGGTAAGGATTGGTAGCAATCTTGGTAGGATGTTATTTCAAAAAGAAAGACTTGCATTTATATAGCACCTGTCATGGCCTTGGAGTATCCAAAAGCGCTTTCCAGCCAGTGAACTACTTTTGAAACCATCACAGTTATAATGGAGGAAACACAGCAGCCACTTTGACAAAGTGTTAGACTACTGTAAAATTATTTAAATGATCAAAGCATCCCAGCAATTTAGTATCTTAACCGAACATTGAATGTGGACGAAAGAGGAAAATGTACAAACAAGGGCAGTTTGAAAACTCAAAAGACGGAGAATGATGAACATTCAGGTCAAGAGGAAGCCTATACCGAAATAAGGAGACAATTGCTAAGACACCACATAGCACAATAAAGAGATAGTACGGGATAGGCAGAGTTATGGAAGATTGCAAAGTCCACCCGGCACATGCATTAAACAAAGCTTGTAGAGAGCAGGGTGAAAGATTAGAAATGGACTAAACACCCAAATGGCCTCCACCAGTGAGCAGCTACACAGAGGTGGTCAAATTGTATAACAATGGGACCTGCCTCCACTTAACCTTCAGAGCACCCTCAAGAGAGTTGTAAACACAGCCGTGAAGATTCCAAGTCCGATCGCCTTGACCGAGACTGAAGAATGAAATAGGTCGGATTAGTTTATTGCTATTTAAAGTAATCCACTTGTATAAATCCAAAACTGCTATTGGTTAATATTTATTAAAGCTATTGTTTAAAAGCATTCAGGCCTGAATTGCACAAATGTTATTGTTACCAGAATGACAAACCTTTGGTGCCACTGTAACCATGGGATATCCATCAACAAACAACAATGCGCTAATGACCAGATAATCTATTTTTCATATTATTGGTTATGGGATAAACTTTGGCCAGAACACCCAGAGGACACCAGGAGAACTCCCCTGCTCTTCTTTGAATAGGGCTACAGGATCTCTTCCATTATCCGAGAGGCAGACAGGGTGTTGTCCACTCTAAAGGCAACACTCCTGACAGTGCAGCACCCCTTCAGTACTGCTGGCTTAGCTTACCTGCTCGAGACTATGTAATGGGTCTTGAACCCACAGCCTTCTAACTGGGGTTGCCAACTCTAGCTGGACATATTCCAGGAGACATCGGCAGAAATGTTGTCACGGAAGTGATGTCACGGAAAGCTGGTGGTGTGGTGTGAGAAGGTGAAACTAGCTCTTCTGTTGAAGGAAATCAATGAAGAGACAATGGGTGGAATTTTTCCAGATTGGCACTAAGTGCAGTTGTGAGCAGTTAAAACAACGTTTTACCCGCTGGCCGCAATGGCGGGTTTTCACCAAAACAGCCTCATTATTTATGCATTCCTGGGAAACATGCCATTTCAATGGCGGACAGGATCTCATTCGCTCGCCAACACCTTGCCATGTTGCACCACACCATCGCTCATCGATACCAGCTCAGAACCACTGCCCAGGAGACATGACCAGCAAAGGGAAAAAGACTGCAGCACCATCCACAACCCTCCCCCCGTCCGGTTTAATGATGGGTTCCTCGAGCAACTGCTGGATGCCATGGAGGCTCGCTGGGATGTGCTGTACCCTGGCTGTGGCCGCAGGATGGGCAGCAACATGACCAATCCAGCTTGGGAGGCAGTGGCAGTGGTGGTCAGCGTCAACGCCCTTCAGAAGAGGACAGCCACCCAGTGCCAAAAAAGGATGAAAGATCCTCTCCATTCTGCCAGGGTAAGTCACTCTTCTCATCACTCTCAACTCACACACTCACAAACCCATCACATATCCACAGGGCCCTCACTCACTGTGGGTCCAAGGGACATCACCATTCACTCTCTCACTGTCACCATCATTGTCCTCATCCTGACCATGGGACCACTCACACCCACACAGCCAGGCATACTTATCATCTGGCCTGGCAGGAGTCCTGATTACACTCTCTCCGTCTCTATCCATGCAGGACAAGCTGGCACACAACAAGAGGGAGAGGTCGCAGACCGGTGGCGGAATGACCGAAATCAAGGTCTTCACAGAATTTGAAAACAGACCCATCCAGCTGGCCGGCGAGGATCTGGACTGGTCCTGTGCTGACAGTGAGGTCGGCGCTGCTCTACCAAGTGAGGATCCAGCAGTTCAACATATATCAGACAACCGTGCTGTGATGTGTCCTCTTTCACAGGACACTGCCATGCACTAATTATCTCCCCTTGCTTTCGCAGGCACATCTGGGAAACAGCCAAGAGAGTCCACAACCCAGGGCCTCCAATCAAGGCCCAAAGAAACCTCTGAAGAGGAATCTGAAGGCACCCACCTTGAAGTCCTGTCACAGTTCTCACACACATCCTCCTCCAGCAAAGAGACACACACCACAGTGGGACCTAGCTTTAGAGTAGCCTCGGGATCACAATCTGGTGAGCACATCACACTGTCTGATCCACAGCAGGTGGAGGCAGGGACTTCCCAGGTCCCCAGCACTCAGAGGACTGCTGGAGGCCAGAACATTGCTGGGTCCGAGTCAGATGATGAGCCTCCAGACTCGGTCATGTCACAGTTGCTGGAGCTGCAAAGGCAAGCTCGGGAACATCAGGAAGGGATGTCCACTGCACTCCTCAGATTGCAAGGCACGATGGAGTAGTCTGTCCACCTTCAGGCTGAGGTGATAGTGCCGGCATTGCAAAGCACCGAGGTCAACACTGGCAGGGTGGTGGTTGCCATGGAGACCTTGGTCCAGGATGTCACTCCTGCACTGCTGCATGGGCTCAACCCCATCGCTGATGCCATTGTTGGCCTCTGACAGCGTGTACATGAGAGGGGTGCTGAGCAGCTCGATCTCATTCCAGCTACCTCTTCCGTTCATGGAGTCAGCCAGGGGCCCTCAGACACCCATAGGGAGGAGGATCAGCAGGTGCACACCCTGGGACCATCCACACAAGTGACTCCGGGAGCGTCCAGCCCGTCCGAATACCCTCTTCCTGTGACCTCCACAGATCCAGCTCCACAGGCCGAGGAGGGTGCCACTGCCACACAGCAGCACCACAAAAACAGTTCGGGAGGAGCCAGGTCTCAGCCCTCCAGAGGACGCTTGCCAAGGTCATCACAGACAGGGCGTAGCAGTCAGCAGGCCTCCTCCACCACTGCTGGGGATGTCCGGGGAGCACCAAGACGTAGCAGCAGAGTAAGGACAGTTAAGGAAAAGTAACTCTTTCGAGTACAAACGTTTCCATCTGTTCCTATTCAGAAGAAGTTACATTGTTTGCCGTTGTGAGATTTGAACCCCTGATACTCTTTCGAGCACAAACCCGTTTCCATCTGTTTCAGATGAAGTTACATTGTTTCAGAGTTTTGCCATTGTGAGATTTGAACTCTTGATCTTGGGGTTACAAACTCAGTACCATAACCACTTGGCTATTTAGGCTGGGCACAGGTGTTAATCACCTGTATATACTGTTCACTATTGTCAATAAACTCCCAAGAATGTCTCCCTGCTTATGGCTCCTTGTTCTGATGAGCAGTGTCCGTGTCACTCAGATGTGAAACCTTTCTGCACAAGATAAAGGCAGGTGCCTCAGTCCAGGGCCTCTTCCCTGTGCTCTGTGCAGCCTTCAGAGCAAAGTGATGGTCCAGCCTCACACTCCTGATGCCTGTACCTCGATGGTGTTTGTCATTGCTGCCAGAATGTAGTGGGCAGGCGCCACAGAGTTCCGTCATTCTCTCTGTGTGCTCTCTGCACCTTTAATGTGGGACTGGCCCCCATTGCACCAGCATCTGTGACCAGTGACATTGTGCACCAGCTCCTGAAGTGGTCAGATGATGAAGGCAGATACAGCATCAAATGTGTCTAAAGTTTCATGGCTGTGTCTCTGTGATATGGCCCTGATCACACAACGCAAGTGAGCTGCCCTCAGCCAGAAGGAGTCAGACATTCTCTGAGGTTATGTGAAGATCTATTGAGTATCCTCACTGCATGTTGTCATCATCCTCCTGCAATCGAGCAACTATTAGGACCTCCACTGTGTCTCTGTGATAGGAGCATTCTCACAGAGGCTTTTGGTGCTGCCATAAGCCAGACTGGAGTCAAACATTCACAGTAAGGATCTATGGGGACACCTCACTGCATATTATCATCATCTTCCACAAATCTGGCAGCTATAAGGGCCTCTGGAGAGTGCCTGCCTCATCTAGCCAGTGCAAGAGCCTCATCCCCACCATCATCACCACTAAGGACCTCCTCACCCTCACCCCCCCCTGCTGTCCTCCTCAACCGAGGAGACCTCCAGCTGCTCCACCTCCTCCTCAGCCAGCTCCTCTCCCTGTTGTAGTGCCAGGTTGTAAAGGGCACAACAGACGATGATGATGTGTGACACCCTCTGTGGACTGTATTGCAGGGCTCCACCAGACCGGTCCAGGCACCAGAACCTCATCTTCAGCATCCCAATGGTTTGCTCCACCAAGTTGCGAGTTGCAGCATGAGCCTCATTATTGCGTCGCTCTGCTGCAGTCTGAGGCCGCCGCACGGGTGTGATTAGCCACGTCCTCTGCGGGTATCCCTTGTCCCCGAGGAGTCAACCTTGCAGCCCCTGTGGACCCTGGAAGATTCCAGGGATCTGTGACTGACTGAGGATGTAGGCATCGTGCACGCTCCCTAGAAACCTTGCGCAAACCTCTAGGATGCATTTCTGGTGGTCGCACACCAGCTGCACATTCAGTGAGTGGAAGCCCTTGTGGTTGATGAATGTAGTGATGGAGATCTGAGCGCCACATGAGTGCGGTCAATCGCACCCTGCACCTGTGGGAATCCTGAGATCAGGGCGAATCCAATGGCTCTTGCATCCTGGCTGTCCTGTTGTGTGCCATGGAAAAGATGGCATCTGTGACCTCATGGATGCATTTGTGTGTGGTGGATTGTGAAATCCCACAGAGGTCACCTGTGCAGTCCTGAAAGGAGCCACTGGCATAGAAATTGAGCACTGCAGTCACTTTCACAGCTACTGGCAGTGGATGCCCTCCATGTCCCCTTGGCACCAAGTCCTGCAGTAAGTGGCAGATGAGAGTGACTAGTACTCTAGACATGGTTCTCAGTCATCTGCAGCAATGGCAGGTGGTGTCTATAGACCTTGGGTGTCACTAGGCACCGATCAACCACAGCTCACTGTCATTCCTGGGCAGTGTGTGTGGAATCCCAGCTGCCCCTTCTTCATGAGGTTACTGCTCCTGCCTTTGCAGCCAGGACCCTCAGTCGCTCTCTCCTCTGTCTTCTCCTCTCTCTGTAGGTCATGAGGTGTACAGCTGAGTCACCAGGATCCATGATCCTGACATGGTCCTCCTGCAGCATGAAAGAGAGAGATGTGGTTATCATGGCTGTACTTACCACCTTTCCTGCCCCTGTGTGACCACCCTTAGTGCTTCCCGGAGAGTGCTGGTCACCCCTCAGATGGCCAGAGATGAGTGCGCTGCATGGCTGCCCTGTCAGCCTGTGACATGGGGGACACTGGTCCAAACCGGGCTGCTGAGATTGCAAGGGGCTGTGAGCATCTCCAGCAGTGACTGCTACATGGCCAGTGTTGGCCAGTAGATTGTACAACGTGCGCCGCCCAACTGCCCCACGGTCCAGTAAAGTGGTGGAGGACTCGCAGTCTGTACCGGTGGAGGTGGGTGGGGGCCGGGGGGGGAATTAAGTTGTGGAGCGCTTGGTGACCCTTTGGTGCCTCCACGTTGCTTGCCTGGGTGGGCAGGCTAGAGCCTGACCCCAATCATATCACTGTGGCTGTGCCTGATCTGTCTCAGTTTCAGAGGGATGGTCAGTTTATGCAGGTGTCCCTACTGTGTGGCCACTTCCCTCGCTCACCCTGCCCCCACCTCGATTTCTTGTGGGCAAGATCCAAAGCCAGGGCAGCAATTGCCCCTGGACACCCCCTGCCGCAACAGTTGCCCCCGAGTTTGGGCGGCACTTCACTCTGGCCCCCCGGCGTCCCTGAAGCCTGCAAAGCAACAGGCGACCCTGGTGAACTCGGCAGACCAATGCTGCTCACTCACCTCCAGTTCCCCCAAAGTGAAGGCCGCCATATGCACCTCGCCTGTGAGCTGTTGTGAAACACGTCGACCTGCTTTCCCGCTGACATGGACGGAGGATCCGGTGGGGATCCAGAGCCTGGCAGGATGGCCTCTTAATGAGATGCTGATGTATCACAATGAGCTCCCCACTGAGCATTGATGGGAAATGGGCTCCGCTATCGGTGGGCTGAGCGGACGATCGCGACCTGCCTTCCCGCCATCGTGAAACTGATCGCGCCACATTGTCCGCGCCCACCACCTACCACGCTGGCTGCCAGCGGGCACAGAAAATTCCACCCAATAATGTTAAAGTTGGAGCCAAATGGGCCCTCCACCGAAATCCTCTAACATCCAATGGTTAGCTTTACACTCTGCCAAATAAGACTTCTTGGCTGCATCATTGCCATTAAACTGATCCCGTGTGTGAGGATGCAGTGGTCTGGAAGGTACTGTACCAGCCCAGTTCTATGTTAAATACAGAGAGTGAGCAACTGTGTAAATATATCAAAAGATACATAGAAGAAAGTGGATGCCCACAACATTTGGGGATTCGCACAGGCCAGCCTTGAGTCTCCATCTGACTTCATCAAAAATCTTTCTAAATAACATCTGATTACCTTTCCCTGAAGCACCTTCAGCAACTCCCTTTAAGATTGGCTGTGACTGTTGACACCGCAAGCAAAGCACTGAGGGCCCGGGCCCCTTGTGCAGGGTCAGTGGTCGGCATTAACGATGGCAGAGACCAAGCACAGAAAAGAACTTCCCCCCGCCTCCCCTCACTGAACTTCCCCTCCTCCTCTCTCTGAGCTTCCTGCCTACCCTCACTCAGCTTCTACCCTCCCCTCACTCAGCATCCCCCTCCCCTCACTGAATGTCCCGCCATCCCCTGACTGAGTTCCACCCTCCCTTCACTGAACTTCTCCCCCCTCCCCTCACTCAGTTTCCCCATCCCCTCACTCAGCTTCCCTCCTCCCCTCACTCAGCTCTCCCCTCCCCGAGCTCCCTCCTCCCCTTACTGAACTTCTCCCCTCCCCTAACTGAGCTCCCCCTCCCGTCACTGATCTCCCCCTCCCTCACTCAGCTTCCCCCTCCCCTCACTCAGCTTCCTCCCCTCCTCCCACTCTGCTTCCCCCCTCCCCTCACTCAGCTTCACCCCTCCCCCGACTGAGCTCCCCCTCCCCTCACTGAGCTCCCCCCCTTCCCTCACTGAGTTTCCCCCCTCCCCTCACTCAGCTCTGCCCTCCCCTCACTGAGGTTCCCCCCTCCCCTCATTGAACTTCCCCCCACCCCTCACTGAGCTCACCCCTTCCCTCACTGAGCTTCCCCCCTCCCCTCACTCAGCTTCCCTTCCTCCCCTCACTCATCTACCCCCCTCCCCTCACTGAGCTCCCCCTCCCCTCATTGAACGTCCCCCCTCCCCTCCCCTCACTGAGCTTCCCCCTTCCCCTCACTGAGCATCCCCCCTCCCCTCACTCAGCTTCACCCCTCCCCTCACTCAGCTCCTCCTCTCCTCACTGAACTTCCCCCCTCCCCTCACTGATCTTCCCCCCTCCCCTCACTGAGCTTCCCCCTCCCCTCACTGAACTTCCCCCCTCCCCTCACTGATCTACCCCTCCCCTCACTGAACTTCCCACCTTCCCTCACTGATCTCCCCCCTCCCCTCACTCAGCTTCCCCCCTCCCCTCAATCTGCTTCCCCCTCCTCTCACTCTGCTTCACCCCTCCCCTCAATCTGCTTCCCCCTCCTCTCACTCTGCTTCACCCCTCCCCTCACTGAACATGCCCCCCTCCCCGACTGAGCTACCCCCTCCCCTCACTGAGGTTGCCCCCTTCACTCACTGAGCTTCCCTGCCTCCCCTCACTCAACTCTCCCCTCACTGAGGTTCCCCCCCTCACTGAATTTCCCTTCTCTCACTGAGCTTCCCCCTCCCCTCACTCAGTTTCCCCCCACACCTCACTGAGCTCCCCCTCCCCTCACTGAACTTCCCACCCTCCCCTCCCCTCTCTGAGCTTCCCCCCCTCCCCTCACTCATTTTCCCCCTCCCCTCACTGAGCTCCCCCTCGCCTCACTGATCTGCCCATCCCCTCACTCAGCTCCACCCTTCCCTCAATCAGCTTCTCCCTCCCCTCACTGAGCTCCCCCCTCCCCTCACTGAACGCCCCCCTCCCCCAACTGAGCTCCGCCCTCCCCTCACTGAGCTCCGCCCTCCCCTCACTGAACTTCCACCTCCCCTCATTGAACTTCCTCCCTCCTCTCACTCAGCTTACCACCCTTTACTGAGATCCCCCTCCCCTTACTGTGCTTACCCCCCTCCCCTCACTAAGCTTCCTCCCCACCCCTCACTCAGCTTCCCCACCCCTCACTCAGCTTCCCCATCCCCTCACTCAGCTTCCCTCCTCCCCTCACTCATTTCCCCCCTCCCCTCACTGAGATACCTCCTCCCCTCACTGAACTTCACCCTCCCCTAACTGAGCTCCCCCTCCCCTCACTGATCTATACCTCCCCTCACCGAACTTCCGCCCTCCCCTCACTCAGCTTCCCCCCTCCCCTCACTCAGCTTCCCCCCTCCCCTCACTCAGCTTCCCCCCCTCCTCTCACTCAGCTTCTCCCCTCCCCTCAATGAGCTTCAACCCTCCCCTCACTGGAACGTCTCCCCACCCCCGACTGAGCTCCCACCTCCCTTCTCTGAGCTCCCCCCTTCCCTCACTGAGTTTCCCCCCTCCCCTCACTCAGCTCTGCCCTCCCCTCACTGAGGTTCCCCCATCCCCTCACTGAACTTCCCCCTCCCCTCACTAGCTCCCCCTCCCCTCACTGAACGCCCCCCTCCCCCGACTGACCTCCACACTCCCCTCACTGAGCTCCGCTTCCCCTCACTGAACTTCCTCCCTCCCCTCACTCAGCTTCCCCAGCCTCACTGAGCACCCCCTCCCCTCGCTGTGCTTACCCCCTCCCCTCCCCTCACTCAGCTTCCCCCCTCCCCTCAGTCAGCTTCCCCCCTCCCCTCATTGATCTTCCCTCCTCCCCTCACTGAGTTTTCCCCCTCCCCTCACTGATCCTCCCCCTCCCCTCACTCAGCCCTCCCTTCACTGAGCATCCCCCTCCCCTCACTAAGCTTCCCCCCTCCCGTCACTGAGCTCCCCCCTCCCCTCACTCAGCTTCCCCCCTCCCTTCACTGAGCTTCCCCCACTCCGCTCACTGAGTTTACCGCCCTCCCTTCACTGAACTTCCCCCTCCCCTCACTGATCCTCCCCCCACCCCTCACTCAGCTTCTCCCTCCCCTCACTCAGCTTCTCCCTCCCCTCACTGAGCTTCCCCCCGTCCCCTTACTCAGCTTCCCCCCTCCCCTCACTGAGCTCCCCTCTCCACTCACTGAGCTTCCCCCATCCCAACCCTGCTGCCCGCTCCCCTCACTAGCTCCCCCCTCCCCTCACTGAAAGCCCCCTCCCCCGACTGACCTCCGCCCTCCCCTCACTGCGCTCGGCTTCCCCTCACTGAACTTCCTCCCTCCCATCACTCAGCTTCCCCCCCCCCTCACTGAGCACCCCCTCCCCTCGCTGTGCTGACGCCCAGCCCCTCACCTCACTCAGCTTCCCCGCTCCCCTCACTCAGCTACCCCCCTCCCCTCACTCAGCGACCACCCTCCCCTCACTCAGCTTCCCCCCTCCCCTCATTGATCTTCCCCCCTCCCCTCACTGAGCTTCTCCCCCCTCCCTCACTGTTTCCCCCTCCCCTCACTGAGAATCACCTCTCCCCTCACTGAGCTCCCCCTCCCCTCATGGAACTTCCCCCTCCCCTCACTGATTTTCCCCCCTCCCCTTACTCAGCTTCCCCCTCCCCTCACTGAGCTCGCCCTCCCCTCACTGAGATCCACCTCCCCTCACTGATCTTCTCCCCTCCCCTCACTCAGCTTCCCCCCCTCCCCTCACTGAGCATCCGCCCCTCCCCTCACTCAGCTTCCTACCTCCCCTCACTCAGCATTCCCCCTTCCCTCACTGAGCTTCCCCCCCCATCACTGATCTCCCCCCTCCCCTCACTGATCTCCCGCCTCCCCTCACTGAGCTCCCCCCTCCCCTCACTGAACTCCCCCTCCCCTCACTGAGATCCTCCTCCCCTCACTGAACTTCCCCCCCCATCACTGGGCTTCCCCGTCCCCTCACTCAGCTTCCCCCCTCCCCACACTGAGCTTCCCCCCTCCCCTCATTGAGTTTCCCCCCTCCCCTCACTGAGCTTCCCCCCTCCCCTCACTGAAACCCCCTCCCCTGACTGACCTCCGCCCTCCCCTCACTGAGCTCCACCCTCCCCTCATTGAGCTTCATCCCACGTCTCCCTGAGCTCCCCCCTCCCTTCACTGAGTTTCTCCCCCTCCCCTCAATGAGTTTCCCCTGCTCCCCTCACTCAGCTCATCCCCCCCTCACTGAGATCCCCCTCCCCTCACTGAGATCCCCCTCCCCTCACTGAACTTCCCCATCCCCTCACTGATCTTCCCCCTCCCCTCACTCAGCTTCCCCCCTCCCCTCACTCAGCTTCCCCCCTGCCCTCACTCAGCTTCCCCCCTGCCCTCACTCAGCTTCCCCCCTCTCCTCACTGCTTCCCCATCACTGAGCAACCCAGCTACCCTCACTGAGCTCCCCCCTCCCCTCACTGAGCTCCCCCCTCCCCTCACTGAGCTTCCCCCCTCCCCTCACTGAGCTCCCCCCCTCCCCTCACTGAGCTCCCCCCTCCCCTCACTGAGCTTGCCCCCGCCCCTCACTGAGATTCCCCCTCTCCTCACTCAGCTTCGCCCTCCCCTCACAGAACTTCCCCTCCCCTCACTGAACTTCCTCCCTCCCCTCACTCAGCTTCCCCACCCCCACTGAGCTCCCCCTCCCCTCGCTGTGCTTACCCCCTCCCCTCCCCTCACTGAGCTTCCCCCCTCCCCTCACTGAGCTTCCCCCCTCCCCTCATTGAGCTTCATCCCACGTCTCACTGAGCTCCCCCCTCCCCTGCTGAGTTTCCCCTGCTCCCCTCACTCAGCTCCCCCTCCATTCACTGAGTTCCCCCTCCCCTCACTGAACTTCCCCCTCCCCTCACTGATCTTCCCCCCTCCCCTCACTCAGCTTCCCCCTCCCCTCACTGAGCTCCCCCTCCCCTCATGGAACTTCCCCCTCCCCTCACTGATCTTCCCCCTCCCCTCACTCAGCTTCCCCCTCCCCTCACTCAGCGCCCCCTCCCCTCACTGCTGCCCCCTCCACTCACTAGCTCCTCCCTCCCCTCACTGAATGCCCCCCCCTCCCCTGACAGACCTCCGCACTCCCCTCCCTGAACTCCGCTTCCCCTCACTGAACTTCCTACCTCCCCTCACTCAGCTTCCCCCCCTCACTAAGCACCCCCTCCGCTCGCTGTGCTTACTACCAACCCCTCCCCTCACTCAGCTACCCCCTCCCCTCACTCAGCTACCCCCCTCCCCTCACTCAGCGACCACCCTCCCCTCACTGAGTTTCCCCCTTCCCTTCACTCAGCTTCCCCCCGCCCTCACTGAGCTCGCCCTCCCCCTCACTGAGATCCTCCTCCCTTCACTGAACTTCCCCCCTCCCCTCACTCAGCTCCCCCTCCTCTCACTGAGATCCCCCTCCGCTCACTGAGCTTCCCCCCTCCCCTCATTGAGCTTCATCCCACGTCTCACTGAGCTCCCCCCTCCCTTCACTGAGTTTCTCCCCCTCCCCTCAATGACTTTCCCCTGCTCCCCTCACTGAACTTCCCCGTCCCCTCACTGGTCTTCCCCCCTCCCCTCACTCAGCTTCCCCCCTCCCCTCAGAGTTTCCGCCCCTCCTCTCACTCAGCTTCCCCCCTCCCCTCAGAGTTTCCGCCCCTCCTCTCACTCAGCTTCCCCCCTCCCTTCACTGAACTGCTCCCACTCCCCTCACTGAGATTCCCCCCTCCCCTCACTGAAATTACCCCCTCCCCTCACTGAGCTTCCCCCCTCCCCTCACTGAAATTACCCCCTCCCCTCACTGAGCTTCTCCCCCTCCCTTCACTGAGTTTCCCCCCTCCGCTCACTGAACTTCCCTCCCTCCCCTCACTGATCTTCGCCCCTCCCCTCACTCAGCTTCGCCATCCACTCACTGAACTTCCCCTCTCCCCTCACTGAGCTCCCCCTCCCCTCACTGAACTCCCCCCCCCCTCACTGAGCTCCGCCTCCCCTCGCTGTGCTTACCCCCAACCCCTCCCCTCACTGACCTTCCTCCCCACCCCTCACTAAGTTTCCCTCCTCCCCTCACTCAGCTTCCACCCTCCCCTCATTGAGCTTCTTCCCACGTCTCCCTGAGCTCCCCCCTCCCTTCACTGAGTTTCCCCTGCTCCCCTCACTCTGCTCCCCCTCCCCTCACTGAACTTCCCCGTCCCCTTACTGATCTCCCCCTCCCCTCACTCAGCTTCCACCCTCCCCTCACTCAGCTTCCTCCCTCCCCTCACAGAGCTCCCCCTCCCCTCACTGAGCTTCCCCCTCCCCTCACTCAGCTTCCCCCTCCCATCACTCAGCGCCCTCTCCCCTCACTGAATGTCCCCCCTCCCCTGACTGACCTCCGCACTCCCTGTGCTTACTACCAATCCCTCCCCTCACTCAGCTACCCCCCCTCCCCTCACTCAGCTACCCCCTCCCCTCACTGAGTTTCCCCCCTCCCCTCACTGAGCTTCCCCCCTCCCCTCACTCAGCTCCCCCTCCTCTCACTCAGCTTCCTCCCTCCCCTCACTGAGCACCCCCTCCACTCACTGAGATCCTCCTCCCCTCACGGAACTTCCACCTCCCCTCACTGATCTTCTCCCCTCCCCTCACTGAACTTCCTCCCGACCCTCACTCAGCTTCCCCCCCTCACTGAGATCCCCCTCCCCTCACTGAACTTCCCCATCCCCTCACTGATCTTCCCCCCTCCCCTCACTCAGCTTCCCCCCTCCCCTCACTGAGCTCCCCCCTCCCCTCACTGAGCATCCCCCCTCCCCTCACTGAGCATCCCCTCTCCCCTCACTGAGCTTCCCCCCCCTCACTGAACGCCCCCCTCCCCCGACTGACCTCAGCACTCCCCTCACTGAGCTTGCCCTCTCCCTTCACTCAGCTTCCTCCCTCCCCTCACTGAGCTCCCCCTTCCCTCACTGAGATCCTCCTCCCCTCACCCAGCATCCCCCCTCCCCTCACTGCTTCCCCATCACTGAACTTCCCCCTCCCCTCACTGAGATTCCCCCTCCCCTCACTCAGCTTCGCCCTCCCCTCACTGAACTTCCTCCCTCCCCTCACTGAGATTCCCCCTCCCCTCACTGAGATTCCCCCTCCCCTCACTCAGCTTCGCCCTCCCCCCACTGAGCTTCCCCCCTCCCCTCACTGATCTTCCCCCCTGCCCTCACTCAGCTCATCCTCCCCTCACTCAGCTTCCCCCCTGCCCTCACTCAGCTCATCCTCCCCTCACTCAGCTTCCCCCCTGCCCTCAATCAGCTTCCACCCTCCCCTCACTGAACGCCCCCTCCCCTCACTGAGCTTCCCCCTCCCCTCACTGAACGCCCCCCTCCCCCGACTGACCTCCGCACTCCCCTCACTGATCTTCTCCCCTCCCCTCACTGAATTTCCTCCCTCCCCTCTCTCAGCTTCCCCCCTCCCCTCACTGAGTTTCCCCCCTCCCCTCACTGAACTTCCCCCCCTTCCCTCACTGAGCTCGCCCTCCCCTCACTGAGATCCTCCTCCCCTCACTGAACTTCCCCCTCCCCTCACTGATCTTCCCCCCTCCCCTCACTCAGCTTCCCCCTCCCCTCACTCAGCGCCCCCTCCCCTCACTGCTGCCCCCTCCACTCAATAGCTCCTCCCTCCCCTCACTGAATGCCCCCCCCTCCCCTGACAGACCTCCGCACTCCCCTCCCTGAACTCCGCTTCCCCTCACTGAACTTCCTACCTCCCCTCACTCAGCTTCCCCCCCTCACTAAGCACCCCCTCCGCTCGCTGTGCTTACTACCAACCCCTCCCCTCACTCAGCTACCCCCTCCCCTCACTCAGCTACCCCCCTCCCCTCACTGAGTTTTCCCCTTCCCTTCACTCAGCTTCCCCCCTCCCCTCACTCAGCTCGCCCTCCCCTCACTGAGATCCTCCTCCCTTCACTGAACTTCCCCCCTCCCCTCACTCAGCTTCCCCCTCCCCTCACTGAACTTCCTCCCTCCCCTCTCTCAGCTACCCCCCTCCCCACACTGAGCTCCCCCTCCCCTCACTGAGATCCTCCTCCCCTCACGGAACTTCCCCCTCCCCTCACTGATCTTCCCCCTCCCCTCACTCAGCTTCCCCCTCCCCTCACTCAGCGCCCCCCTCCCCTCACTGCTGCCCCCCTCCCCTCACTAGCTCCCCCCCTCCCCTCACTGAATGCCCCCCCTCTCCTGACTGACCTCCGCACTCCCCTCACTGAGCTCCGCTTCCCCTCACTGAACTTCCCCCCTCCCCTCACTCAGCTTCCCCCCTCCCCTCACTGAGTTTTCCCTCTCCCTTCACTCAGCTTCCCCCCTCCCCTCCATGAGCTCGCCCTCCCCTCACTGAGATCCTCCTCCCCTCACTGAACTTCCTCCCTTCCCTCACTCAGCTTCCCCCCCTCACTGAGCTCCGCCTCCCCTCGCTGTGCTTACCCCCAACCCCTCCCCTCACTGACCTTCCTCCCCACCCCTCACTAAGTTTCCCTCCTCCCCTCACTCAGCTTCCCCCCTCCCCTCATTGAGCTTCTTCCCACGTCTCCCTGAGTTCCCCCCTCCCTTCACTGAGTTTCCCCTGCTCCCCTCACTCTGCTCCCCCTCCTCTCACTGAGCTCCCCCCTCCCCTCACTCAGCTTCCCCCCTCCCCTCACTGATCATCCCCCCTGCCCTCACTCAGCTTCCTCCCTCCCCTCACTGAGATCCTCCTCCCCTCATGGAACTTCCCCCTCCCCTCACTGATCTTCCCCCTCCCCTCACTCAGCTTCCCCCCCCACTGAGCTCCTCCTCCCCTTGCTGAGCTTCCCCCCTCCCCTCACTGCTGCCCCCTCCACTCATTAGCTCCTCCCTCCCCTCACTGAATGCCCAACCCTCCCCTCACTGACCTCCGCACTCCCCTCACTGAGCTCCGCTTCCCCTCACTGAACTTCCTACCTCCCCTCACTCAGCTTCCCCCCCTCACTGAGCACCCCCTCCGCTCGCTGTGCTTACTACCAATCCCTCCCCTCACTCAGCTAACCCCCTCCCCTCACTCAGCTACCCCCTCCCCTCACTCAGCTACCCCCCTCCCCTCACTCAGCGACCACCCTCCCCTCACTGAGTTTCCCCCTTCCCTTCACTCAGCTTCCCCCCCCCCTCACTGAGCTCGCCCTCCCCTCACTGAGATCCTCCTCCCTTCACTGAGATCCTCCTCCCCTCACTGATCCTCCCCCTCCCCTCACTCAGCTTCCCCCCTCCCCTCACTGAGCTCGCCCTCCCCTCATTGAGCTTCATCTCACGTCTCCCTGAGCTCCCCCCTCCCCTCACTGTTTCACCTGCTCCCCTCACTCAGCTCCCCCTCCTCTCACTGAGATCCCCCTCCCCTCACTGATCTTCCCCCCAGCCCTCACTCAGCTTCCCCCCTCCCCTCACTCAGCTTCCCCCCCACTGAGCTCCTCCTCCCCTTGCTGAGCTTCCCCCCTCCCCTCACTGCTGCCCCCTCCACTCATTAGCTCCTCCCTCCCCTCACTGAATGCCCAACCCTCCCCTCACTGACCTCCGCACTCCCCTCACTGAGCTCCGCTTCCCCTCACTGAACTTCCTACCTCCCCTCACTCAGCTTCCCCCCCTCACTGAGCACCCCCTCCGCTCGCTGTGCTTACTACCAATCCCTCCCCTCACTCAGCTAACCCCCTCCCCTCACTCAGCTACCCCCTCCCCTCACTCAGCTACCCCCCTCCCCTCACTCAGCGACCACCCTCCCCTCACTGAGTTTCCCCCTTCCCTTCACTCAGCTTCCCCCCCCCCCTCACTGAGCTCGCCCTCCCCTCACTGAGATCCTCCTCCCTTCACTGAGATCCTCCTCCCCTCACTGATCCTCCCCCTCCCCTCACTCAGCTTCCCCCCTCCCCTCACTGAGCTCGCCCTCCCCTCATTGAGCTTCATCTCACGTCTCCCTGAGCTCCCCCCCTCCCCTCACTGTTTCACCTGCTCCCCTCACTCAGCTCCCCCTCCTCTCACTGAGATCCCCCTCCCCTCACTGATCTTCCCCCCAGCCCTCACTCAGCTTCCCCCCTCCCCTCACTCAGCTCCCCCTCCACTCACTGAGCGTCCCCCCTCCCCTCACTCAGCTTCCACCCTCCCCTCACTGAGCTTCCACCCTCCCCTCATTCAGCTTCATCCCACGTCTCCCTGAGCTCCCCCCTCCCCTCACTGAGTTTCTCCCCCTCCCCTCAATGACTTTCCCCTGCTCCCCTCACTCAGCTCATCCTCCCCTCACTGAGATCCCCCTCCCCTCACTGAACTTCCCCGTCCCCTCACTGATCTTCCCCCTCCCCTAACTCAGCTTCCCCCTCCCCTAACTCAGCTTCCCCCCTCCCCTCACTCAGCTTCCCCCCTCCCCTCAGAGTTTCCGCCCCTCCTCTCACTGAGTTTCCCCCCTCCCATCACTGAGCTTCCCCTCTCCCCTCACTCAGATTCCCTCCACTCACCCAGCTTCACCCCTCCCTTCACTCAGCTTCCACCCTCCCCTCAGAGTTTCCGCCCCTCCTCTCACTCAGCTTCCCCCTCCCTTCACTGAACTGCTCCCACTCCCCTCACTGAGCTTCCCCCCTCCCCTCACTGAAATTACCCCCTCCTCTCACTGAGTTTCCCCCCTCCGCTCACTGAACTTCCCTCCCTCCCCTCACTGAGCTCCCCCTCCCCTCACTGAACTTCCCCACTCCCCTCACTGAGCTTCTCCCCCTCCCCTCACTCAGCTTCGCCATCCACTCACTGAACTTCCCTCTCCCCTCACTGAACTCCCCCCCACCCCTCACTGGGCTTCCCTGTCCCCTCACTCAGCTTCCCCCCTCCCCTCACTGAGCATCCCCTCTCCCCTCACTGAGCTCCCCCTCCCCTCACTGAACTCACCCCCACCCCTCACTGGGCTTCCCCGTCCCCACACTCAGCTTCACCCCTCCCCTCACTGAGATTCCCCCCTCCCCTCACTGAGTTTCCCCCCTCCTCTCACTCAGCTTCCCCCCCCTCACTGAACGCCCCCCCCTCCCCCGACTGACCTCCGCACTCCCCTCACTGAGCTCCGCATCCCCTCACTGAATTTCCTCCCCCCCCTCACTCAGCTTCCCCCCCCTCACTGAGCAGCCCCTCCCCTCAGTCAGCTTCCCCCCTCCCCTCATTGATCTTCCCCCCTCCGCTCACTGAACTTCCCCCCGTCCCCACACTCAGCGCACCCCTTCACTGAGCGTCCCCCCCTCCCCTCACTGAGCTTGCCCTCTCCCCTCACTCAGCTTCCTCCCTCCCCTCACTGATCTCCCCCTCCCCTCACTGAGATCCTCCTCCCCTCACTGAACTTCCCCCCGCCCCTCACTGAGATTCCCCTCCCCTCACTGAACTTCCTCCCTCCCCTCACTCAGCTTCGCCCTCCCCTCACTGAACTTCCCCTCCCCTCACTGAACTTCCTCCCTCCCCTCACTCAGCTTCCCCCCCACTGAGCTCCCCCTCCCCTCGCTGAGCTTACCCCCTCCCCTCCTCTCACTGATCTTCCCCCCTGCCCTCACTCAGCTTCCCCCCTCTCCTCACTGAGCTCGCCCTCCCCTCACTGAGTTTCCCCCCTCTCCTCACTGAGCTCCCCCTCCCCTCACTGAGATCCTCCTCCCCTCACTGAGTTTCCCCCCTCCCCTCACTGAGCTCGTCCTCCCCTCACTGAGATTCTCCTCCCCTCACTGAACTTCCCCCTCCCCTCACTGAGATTGCCCCCTCCCCTCACTCAGCTTCCTCCCTCCCCTCACTGAGCTCCCCCCTCCCCTCACTGAATGCCCCCCCCTCCCCTGACTGACCTCCACACTCCCCTCACTGAGCTCCCCCCTCCCCTCACTGAACGCCCCCCTCCCCTGACTGACCTCCGCACTCCCCTCACTGAGCTCCGCTTCCCCTCACTGAACTTCCTACCTCCCCTCACTCAGCTTCCCCCCTCACTAAGCACCCCCTCCGCTCGCTGTGCTTACTACCAATCTCTCCTCTCACTCAGCTAACCCCCTCCCCTCACTCAGCTACCCCCTCCCCTCACTCAGCTACCCCCCCTCCCCTCACTGAGTTTTCCCCCTCCCCTCACTGAGCTCCCCCCCTCCCCTCACTGAATGCCCCCCCCTCCCCTGACTGACCTCCGCACTCCCCTCACTGAGCTCCGCTTCCCCTCACTGAACTTCCTACCTCCCCTCACTCAGCTTCCCCCCTCACTAAGCACCCCCTCCGCTCGCTGTGCTTACTACCAATCTCTCCCCTCACTCAGCTACCCCCGCCCCTCACTCAGCTACCCCCCTCCCCTCACTGAGTTTTCCCCTTCCCTTCACTCAGCTTCCCCCCTCCCCTCACTCAGCTCGCCCTCCCCTCACTGAGATCCTCCTCCCTTCACTGAACTTCCCCCCTCCCCTCACTCAGCTTCCCCCTCCCCTCACTGAACTTCCTCCCTCCCCTCTCTCAGCTACCCCCCTCCCCACACTGAGCTCCCCCTCCCCTCACTGAGATCCTCCTCCCCTCACGGAACTTCCCCCTCCCCTCACTGATCTTCCCCCTCCCCTCACTCAGCTTCCCCCTCCCCTCACTCAGTGCCCCCTCCCCTCACTGCTGCCCCCTCCCCTCACTAGCTCCCCCCTCCCCTCACTGAATGCCCCCCCTCTCCTGACTGACCTCCGCACTCCCCTCACTGAGCTCCGCTTCCCCTCACTGAACTTCCCCCCTCCCCTCACTCAGCTTCCCCCCTCCCCTCACTGAGTTTCCCCTCTCCCTTCACTCAGCTTCCCCCCTCCCCTCCATGAGCTCGCCCTCCCCTCACTGAGATCCTCCTCCCCTCACTGAACTTCCTCCCTTCCCTCACTCAGCTTCCCCCCCTCACTGAGCTCCGCCTCCCCTCGCTGTGCTTACCCCCAACCCCTCCCCTCACTGACCTTCCTCCCCACCCCTCACTAAGTTTCCCTCCTCCCCTCACTCAGCTTCCCCCCTCCCCTCATTGAGCTTCTTCCCACGTCTCCCTGAGTTCCCCCCTCCCTTCACTGAGTTTCCCCTGCTCCCCTCACTCTGCTCCCCCTCCTCTCACTGAGCTCCCCCCCTCCCCTCACTCAGCTTCCCCCCTCCCCTCACTGATCATCCCCCCTGCCCTCACTCAGCTTCCTCCCTCCCCTCACTGAGATCCTCCTCCCCTCATGGAACTTCCCCCTCCCCTCACTGATCTTCCCCCTCCCCTCACTCAGCTTCCCCCCCCACTGAGCTCCTCCTCCCCTTGCTGAGCTTCCCCCCTCCCCTCACTGCTGCCCCCTCCACTCACTAGCTCCTCCCTCCCCTCACTGAATGCCCAACCCTCCCCTCACTGACCTCCGCACTCCCCTCACTGAGCTCCGCTTCCCCTCACTGAACTTCCTACCTCCCCTCACTCAGCTTCCCCCCCTCACTGAGCACCCCCTCCACTCGCTGTGCTTACTACCAATCCCTCCCCTCACTCAGCTTCCCCGCTCCCCTCACTCAGCTACCCCCTCCCCTCACTCAGCTACCCCCCTCCCCTCACTCAGCGACCACCCTCCCCTCACTGAGTTTCCCCCTTCCCTTCACTCAGCTTCCCCCCCCCTCACTGAGCTCGCCCTCCCCTCACTGAGATCCTCCTCCCTTCACTGAACTTCCCCCCTCCCCTCACTGAGATCCTCCTCCCTTCACTGAGATCCTCCTCCCCTCACTGATCCTCCCCCTCCCCTCACTCAGCTTCCCCCCTCCCCTCACTGAGCTCGCCCTCCCCTCATTGAGCTTCATCTCACGTCTCCCTGAGCTCCCCCCTCCCCTCACTGTTTCACCTGCTCCCCTCACTCAGCTCCCCCTCCTCTCACTGAGATCCCCCTCCCCTCACTGATCTTCCCCCCAGCCCTCACTCAGCTTCCCCCCTCCCCTCACTCAGCTCCCCCTCCACTCACTGAGCGTCCCCCCTCCCCTCACTCAGCTTCCACCCTCCCCTCACTGAGCTTCCACCCTCCCCTCATTCAGCTTCATCCCACGTCTCCCTGAGCTCCCCCCTCCCCTCACTGAGTTTCTTCCCCTCCCCTCAATGACTTTCCCCTGCTCCCCTCACTCAGCTCATCCTCCCCTCACTGAGATCCCCCTCCCCTCACTGAACTTCCCCGTCCCCTCACTGATCTTCCCCCTCCCCTAACTCAGCTTCCCCCTCCCCTAACTCAGCTTCCCCCCTCCCCTCACTCAGCTTCCCCCCTCCCCTCAGAGTTTCCGCCCCTCCTCTCACTGAGTTTCCCCCCTCCCATCACTGAGCTTCCCCTCTCCCCTCACTCAGATTCCCTCCACTCACCCAGCTTCACCCCTCCCTTCACTCAGCTTCCACCCTCCCCTCAGAGTTTCCGCCCCTCCTCTCACTCAGCTTCCCCCTCCCTTCACTGAACTGCTCCCACTCCCCTCACTGAGCTTCCCCCCTCCCCTCACTGAAATTACCCCCTCCTCTCACTGAGTTTCCCCCCTCCGCTCACTGAACTTCCCTCCCTCCCCTCACTGAGCTCCCCCTCCCCTCACTGAACTTCCCCACTCCCCTCACTGAGCTTCTCCCCCTCCCCTCACTCAGCTTCGCCATCCACTCACTGAACTTCCCTCTCCCCTCACTGAACTCCCCCCCACCCCTCACTGGGCTTCCCTGTCCCCTCACTCAGCTTCCCCCCTCCCCTCACTGAGCATCCCCTCTCCCCTCACTGAGCTCCCCCTCCCCTCACTGAACTCCCCCCCACCCCTCACTGGGCTTCCCTGTCCCCTCACTCAGCTTCCCCCCTCCCCTCACTGAGCATCCCCTCTCCCCTCACTGAGCTCCCCCTCCCCTCACTGAACTCACCCCCACCCCTCACTGGGCTTCCCCGTCCCCACACTCAGCTTCACCCCTCCCCTCACTGAGATTCCCCCCTCCCCTCACTGAGTTTCCCCCCTCCTCTCACTCAGCTTCCCCCCCCTCACTGAACGCCCCCCCTCCCCCGACTGACCTCCGCACTCCCCTCACTGAGCTCCGCATCCCCTCACTGAATTTCCTCCCCCCCCTCACTCAGCTTCCCCCCCCTCACTGAGCAGCCCCTCCCCTCAGTCAGCTTCCCCCCTCCCCTCATTGATCTTCCCCCCTCCGCTCACTGAACTTCCCCCCGTCCCCACACTCAGCGCACCCCTTCACTGAGCGTCCCCCCCTCCCCTCACTGAGCTTGCCCTCTCCCCTCACTCAGCTTCCTCCCTCCCCTCACTGATCTCCCCCTCCCCTCACTGAGATCCTCCTCCCCTCACTGAACTTCCCCCCGCCCCTCACTGAGATTCCCCTCCCCTCACTGAACTTCCTCCCTCCCCTCACTCAGCTTCGCCCTCCCCTCACTGAACTTCCCCTCCCCTCACTGAACTTCCTCCCTCCCCTCACTCAGCTTCCCCCCCACTGAGCTCCCCCTCCCCTCGCTGAGCTTACCCCCTCCCCTCCTCTCACTGATCTTCCCCCCTGCCCTCACTCAGCTTCCCCCCTCTCCTCACTGAGCTCGCTCTCCCCTCACTGAGTTTCCCCCCTCTCCTCACTGAGCTCCCCCTCCCCTCAATGAGATCCTCCTCCCCTCACTGAGTTTCCCCCCTCCCCTCACTGAGCTCGCCCTCCCCTCACTGAGATTCTCCTCCCCTCACTGAACTTCCCCCTCCCCTCACTGAGATTGCCCCCTCCCCTCACTCAGCTTCCTCCCTCCCCTCACTGAGCTCCCCCCTCCCCTCACTGAATGCCCCCCCCTCCCCTGACTGACCTCCACACTCCCCTCACTGAGCTCCCCCCTCCCCTCACTGAACGCCCCCCTCCCCTGACTGACCTCCGCACTCCCCTCACTGAGCTCCGCTTCCCCTCACTGAACTTCCTACCTCCCCTCACTCAGCTTCCCCCCTCACTAAGCACCCCCTCCGCTCGCTGTGCTTACTACCAACCCCTCCCCTCACTCAGCTACCCCCTCCCCTCACTCAGCTACCCCCCCTCCCCTCACTGAGTTTTCCCCCTCCCCTCACTGAGCTCCCCCCTCCCCTCACTGAATGCCCCCCCCTCCCCTGACTGACCTCCGCACTCCCCTCACTGAGCTCCCCCCTCCCCTCACTGAATGCCCCCCCCTCCCCTGACTGACCTCCGCACTCCCCTCACTGAGCTCCCCCCTCCCCTCACTGAATGCCCCCCCCTCCCCTGACTGACCTCCGCACTCCCCTCACTGAGCTCCGCTTCCCCTCACTGAACTTCCTACCTCCCCTCACTCAGCTTCCCCCCTCACTAAGCACCCCCTCCGCTCGCTGTGCTTACTACCAATCTCTCCTCTCACTCAGCTAACCCCCTCCCCTCACTCAGCTACCCCCTCCCCTCACTGAGTTTTCCCCCTCCCCTCACTGAGCTTCCCCTCTCCCCTCACTCAGCTCCCCCTCCCCTCACTGAGATCCTCCTCCCCTCACGGAACTTCCCCCTCCCCTCACTGATCTTCCGCCCTCCCCTCACTCAGCTTCCCCCCTCCCCTCACTGAGTTTCCCCCGTCCCCTCACTGAGTTTCCCCTCTCCCCTCACTGAGTTTCCCGTCTCCCTTCACTCAGCTTCCCCCCTCCCCTCCATGAGCTCGCCCTCCCCTCACTGAGATCCTCCTCCCCTCACTGAACTTCCCCCCCACCACTGATCTACCACTTCCCCGCACTCAGCTTCCTCCGTCCCCTCACTGAGGTCTCCCTCCCCTCACTGAGATCCTCCTCCCCTCACTGAAATTCCCCCCCCTCACTGATCTACCACTTCCCCGCACTCAGCTTCCTCCGTCCCCTCACTGAGGTCTCCCTCCCCTCACTGAGATCCTCCTCCCCTCACTGAACTTCCCCCTCCCTTCACTGAGCTTCCCCCCTCCCCTCACTGAGCTTCCCCCTCCCCTCACTCAGCTTCCCTCCTCCCCTCACTGAGCTCCCCCTCCCCTCACTGAGATCCTCCTCCCCTCACTGATCCTCCCCCCTCCCCTCACTCAGCTTCCCCCCTCCCTTCACTGAGGTCCACCCCCTCCCCTCACTGAGTTTCCCCCCTTCTCTCACTCAGCTTCGTCCCTCTCCTCACTGAGATCCCCCTCCCCTCACTGATCTTCCTCCCTCCCCTCACTGATCTTCCCCCTCCCCTCACTGATCTTCCTCCCTCCCCTCACTGATCTTCCCCCTCCCCTCACTGATCTTCCTCCCTCCCCTCACTGATCTTCCCCCTCCCCTCACTGATCTTCCTCCCTCCCCTCACTGATCTTCCCCCTCCCCTCACTGATCTTCCTCCCTCCCCTCACTGCTTCCCCCCCATCACTGAGTTTCCCCCTCCCCTCACTGAACTTCCCTCCCTCCCCTTACAGAGCTCCCCCCTCACTGAACTTTCCCCTCCCCTCACTGAGCTCCCCCCTCCCCTCACTCAGCTGCCCCCTCCCCTCACTGAGTTTCCCCCCTCCAATCACTGATCCTCCCCCCTCCCCTCACTGATCTTCTCCCCTCCCCTCACTGAGATCCCCCTCCCCTCACTCAGCTTCCCCCCTCCCCTCACTGATCTTCTCCCCTCCCCTCACTGAGCTTCCCCCCTCCCCTCACTGAACTTCCCCGTCCCCTCACTGATCTTCCCCCCACCCCTCACTCAGATTCCCCCTCCCCTCACTGATCTTCCCCCCTCCCCTCACTGATCTTCCCCCTCCCCTGACTCAGCTTCCCCCTCCCCTCACTGAGCATCCCCCTCCCCTCACTGAGCATCCCCCTCCCCTCACTGAGTTTCCCCCCTCCAATCCCTGAGCTCCTCCCTCCCCTCACTGATCCTCCCCCCTCCCCTCACTGATCCTCCCCCCTCCCCTCACTCAGCTTCCATCTCCCCTCACTGATCCTCACCCCTCCCCTCACTCAGCTTCCATCTCCCCTCACTGATCCTCACCCCTCCCCTCACTCAGCTTCCCCCCTCCCCTCACTGAACTTCCCCGTCCCCTCACTGAGCTCCCCCTCCCCTCACTGAGCTCCCCCTCCCCTCACCGAGATCCCCCTCCCCTCACTCAGCTTCCCCCCTCCCCTCACTGAGCTCCCCCCTCCCCTCACTGAGCTCCCCCTCCCCTCACTGAGCTCCCCCTCCCCTCACTGAGTTTCCCCCCTCTCCTCACTGAACTTCCCTCCCTCCCCTCACTGAGCTTCCCCCCTCCCCTCACTGAACTTCCCTCCCTCCCCTCACTGATCTCCCCCCTCCCCTCTCTGAGCTCCCCCCTCCCCTCACTGAACTTCCCGCCCTCCCCTCACTGAACTTCCCTCCCTCCCCTCACTGAGCTCCCCCCTCCCCTCACTGAGCTCCCCCTCCCCTCACTGAGCTCCCCCCTCCCCTCACTGAGCTCCCCCTCCCCTCACTGAGTTTCCCCCCTCCCCTCACTGAACTTCCCTCCCTCCCCTCACTGAGCTCCCCCCTCCCCTCACTGAGCTCCCCCTCCCCTCACTGAGCTTCCTCCCCCCCTCACTGAGCTCCCCCTCCCCGGCTGTGATAACCCCCACCACTCCCCTCACTGACCTTCCTCCCCACCCCTCACTCAGATTCCCCCCTCCACTCACTCAGCTTCACCCCTCCCCTCACTGAGCTTACCGGCCTCCCCTCACTCAGCTTCCCCCCTCCCCTCACTCAGGTCCCCCTCCCCTCACTGAGATCCCCCTCCCCTCACTGAACTTCCCCGTCCCCTCACTGATCTTCCCCCTCCCCTCACTCAGCTTCCCCCCTCCCCTCAGAGTTTCCGCCCCTCCCATCACTGAGCTTCCCCCCTCCACTCACTCAGCTTCACCCCTCCCTTCACTGAGCTTCCCCCTTCCCCTGACTGAGCTCCACCCTCCCCTCACAGATCATCCACCCTCCCCTCACTCAGCTCCCCCCTCCCCTCAGAGTTTCCGCCCCTCCCCTCATTGATCTTCCCCCCTCCCATCACTGATCCTACCCCCTCCCTTCACTGAGCTTCCCCCTCCCCTCACTCAGCTTCCCCCCTCCCCTCACTCAGCTTCCCCTCTTCCCTCACTCAGCTTCCCTCCTCCCCTCAACGAGCTCCCCCTCCCCTCACTGAGATCCCCCTCCCCTCACTGAACTTCCCTCCCTCCCCTCACAGAGCTCCCCCTCACTGAACTTTCCCCTCCCCTCACTGAGCTCCCCCCTCCCCTAACTCAGCTCCCCCCTCCCCTCACTGAGCTGCCCCCTCCCCTCACTGAGTTTCCCCCTCCCCTCACTGAGGTTCCCCCTCCCCTCACTCAGCTTCCCTTCCTCACCTCACTCATCTTACCCCCTCCCCTCACTGAGCTCCCCCTCCCCTCACTGATCTTCCCCCCTCCCCTCACTAAGATTCCCCCCTTCCCTCACTGAGCTCCCCCCTCCCCTCACTGAGCTCCCCCTCCCCTCACTAAGATTCCCCCTCCCCCCACTGAGCTCCCCCTCCCCTCACTGAGATCCTCCTCCCCTCACTGAGATCCCCCTCCCCTCACTGATCCTCTACCCTCCCCTCACTCAGCTTCCCCCTCCCCTCACTGAACTTTCCCACTCCCCTCACTGAAGCCCCCCTCGCCTCACTAGCTACCCACTCCCCACATTGAACGCCCCCCCTACCCCAACTGACCTCCACACTCCCCTCACTGAGCTCCGCTTCCCCTCACTGAACTTGCCCCCTCCGCTCACTGAGCTTCCCCCCCCCCACTGAGCAGCCCCTCCCCTCGCTGTGCTTACCCCCTCCCCTGCCCTCACTCAGCTTCCCCCCTCCCCTCACTGATCCTCCCCCCTCCCCTCACTGATCCTCCCCCCTCCCCTCACTCAGCTTCCTCCCTCCCCTCACTGATCCTCCCCCCTCCCCTCACTCAGCTCCCTCCCTCCCCTCACTGATCTTCCCCCCTCCCCTCACTCAGCTTCCCCTCACTGATCTTCTCCCCTCCCCTCACTGAGCTCCCCCTCCCCTCACTGAGATCCCCCTCCCCTCACTCAGCTCCCCCCTCCCCTCACTCAGCTTCCCCCCTCCCCTCACTGAACTTCCCCCTTCCCTCACTGATCTTCCCCCCACCTCTCACTCAGATTCCCCCTCCCCTCACTGAACTTCCCCCTCCCCTCACTGAACTTCCCCGTCCCCTCACTGGTCTTCCCCCCTCCCCTCACTCAGATTCCCCCCTCCCCTCACTCAGCTTCCCCCTCCCCTCCCTGAGCTTCCCCCCTCCCCTCACTGAGTTTTCCCCCTCCAATCACTGAGCTCCTCCCTCCCCTCACTGATCCTCCCCCCTCCCCTCACTCAGCTTCCCCCCTCCCCTCACTGAACTTCCCCGTCCCCTCACTGAGCTCCCCCTCCCCTCACTGAGCTCCCCCTCCCCTCACTGAGCTCCCCCTCCCCTCACTGATCTCCCCCCTCCCCTCACTGAACTTCCCCCTCCCCTCACTGAGCTCCCCCTCCTCTCACTGAGATCCCCCTCCCCTCACTGAGATCCTCCTCCCCTCACTGAGTTTCTCCCTCTCCCCTCACTGAGATCCCCCTCCCCTCACTCAGCTTCCCCCCTCCCCTCACTCAGCTCCCCCTCCTCTCACTGAACTTCCCCCCTCCCCTCACTGAGCGTCCCCCTCCCCTCACTGAGCTTCCACCCTCCCCTCATTCAGCTTCATCCCACGTCTCCCTGAGCTCCCCCCTCCCCTCACTGAGTTTCTCCCCCTCCCCTCAATGACTTTCCCCTGCTCCCCTCACTCAGCTCATCCCCCCCTCACTGAGATCCCCCTCCCCTCACTGAACTTCCCCGTCCCCTCACTGATCTTCCCCCTCCCCTAACTCAGCTTCCCCCCTCCCCTCACTCAGCTTCCCCCCTCCCCTAACTCAGCTTCCCCCCTCCCCTCACTCAGCTTCCCCCCTCCCCTGAGTTTCCGCCCCTCCTCTCACTGAGTTTCCCCCCTCCCATCACTGAGCTTCCCCTCTCCCCTCACTCAGATTCCCTCCACTCACCCAGCTTCACCCCTCCCTTCACTCAGCTTCCCCCTTCCCCTGACTGAGCTCCCCCCTCCCCTCACAGATCATCCACCCTCCCCTCACTCAGCTCCCCCCTCCCCTCATTGATCTTCCCCCCTCCCATCACTGATCCTACCCCCCTCCCTTCACTGAGCTTCCCCCTCCCCTCACTCAGCTTCCCCCTCCCCTCACTGAGCTCCCCCTCCCCTCACTGAGATCCTCCTCCCCTCACTGATCCTCCCCCCTCCCCTCACTCAGCTTCCCCCCTCCCTTCACTGAGGTCCACCCCCTCCCCTCACTGAGTTTCCCCCCTTCCCTCACTCAGCTTCCTCCCTCTCCTCACTGAGATCCCCCTCCCCTCACTGATCTTCCCCCTCCCCTCACTGATCTTCCCCCTCCCCTCACTGATCTTCCCCCTCCCCTCACTGATCTTCCTCCCTCCCCTCACTGCTTCCCCCCCATCACTGAGCTCCCCCCTCCCCTCACTGAACTTCCCTCCCTCCCCTCACAGAGCTCCCCCTCACTGAACTTTCCCCTCCCCTCACTGAGCTCCCCCCTCCCCTAACTCAGCTCCCCCCTCCCCTCACTGAGCTCCCCCCTCCCCTCACTGAGTTTCCCCCTCCCCTCACTGAGGTTCCCCCTCCCCTCACTCAGCTTCCCTTCCTCACCTCACTCATCTTACCCCATCCCCTCACTGAGCTCCCCCTCCCCTCACTGAACATCCCCCCTCCCCTCACTCAGCTTCCCCCCTTCCCTCACTGAGCTTCCCCCCTCCCCTCACTGAACGTCCCCCCCTCCCCTCACTGAGCTCCCCCTCCCCTCACTGAACGTCCCCCCCTCCCCTCCCCATACTGAGCTCCCCCTCCCCACACTGAGCTTTCCCCTACCCCGCCACTCCCATATAATAATAACCTGAATGCAATTCATGGCCCCTTTAAATTTCGCTGGGGCTTCTTCTTTCTGATTCTAGTTTGTATTCAGCAGATAGAAAAGAGGAGCTGAGGCCACAGCCAGACCAGCCTTGAGCTTATTGGGTGGTGGTGCAGGCTCAAAGGGTTGCATAGCCTATTCCTGCTCCTAAGTTTTATGTGCTTATGTGAGGTTAAGAAATGGTCTCGGCTGCAGCTTAAAGATTCAAAATGACATCTCTGGTGTCAGATGAGCATTCCTGCTGATTGACATAGCCATCTGCTTGCTCTGTATGATACTGGTGGCTACTAAGTACAAACTGCCTTCGCGCACACCAACTCACTTTACAAATCTGGTGTCTGACGTAAGTCTCATTGGAAGTCTGCAGAGTAATGGCCAGAACTCAGATGCTGCAGAGCCTAATTTCACACCCCACTCCTTATATCTTAACATAAAACAAGGCTGCCCCCTGCTGGCTTCTCAGAGTGACACACCATTGAATAATGAGCAGGGGAGAAATGGGACTTCATTTTGCCCATTCTTCTCTCCCCTCCTGCTAGAGGGCATTTGCAACAGGGGCAACTGGAATTATTAAGATGAAGCCCAAGTACCAATTTCAGGTGCTCTTTGGGCCAGATTATTGAGCCGGCCTTGTCTGGCACCTGGAGCACTCAGAAAGGGGTTTCCTGCCTGTGACCTCCTGAGCAGTTAGTTAATAAGAGTCTCCAGGTCAGTGGAGGAACCCATTCTCTTTGCATTGCAAAAGTCTTCTCCCCTATCTCAGGGAGAAGGGGAGACAGAAGCCTCGATAATTCCCTTTAAGGATATATTCAGAGTGTGTCTGCTCAGGTGGATGTGAAAGATTCCCCAGCATGATTTGGGGAAGCAGGGTAGTTCTCTCTGCTGCCCTGGCCGTTATTTAATCCTCAGCCAATATCACAAAAACAGATTAACCAGTCAGTAGCACATTGCTCAGTTTTCTCTGAACACACTGGAATGCTGTTCCTTATTTCTGATGGGGAGCTAAGAGTAGAGAATGGAGAATGGGGGGGTGGGGTTGAACAAGAATGGGGGGGTTTGAGAATGGAAGTGTCCAGAATTGGGGGATCTGAGAATGGGGAGGTCAAGAATGGGGGAATTGGTAATGGGCCATCTACAATGGGGGGTTGAGAATGAGGGGCATCGAGAATGAGGATTGAGAATGAGAGGTCTGAGAATTGTGGATTTCTCTGAATGGGGAGGCCTGAGAATAGGGAGCTTTGGAAATTTGTGTTTTGAGAATGGGGGCTTTCAAATGGAGATCTGAGAATGGGGGCAGTGAGCACTGGGCTGAGAATGGGGGAATGAAAATGGTCAGTGAGAATGGGTTAGTGAGAATGGGGTCTGAGAATGGGTTAGTGAGAATGGGGTATGAAAATGGGTTAGTGAGAATGGGGTGTGAGAATGGGTTAGTGAGAATGGAGTTTGGGAATGGGTTAGTGAGAATGGGTTAGTGAGAATGGGGTTTGGGAATGGGTTAGTGAGAATGGGGTTTGGGAATGGGTTAGTGAGAATGCGGTGTGAGAATGGGTTAGTGAGAATGCGGTGTGAGAATGGGTTAGTGAGAATGGGGTTTGAGAATGGGGTTTGAGAATGGGGTTTGAGAATGGGGTTTGAGAATGGGGTTTGAGAATGGGTTAGGTGAGAATGGGGTGTGAGAATGAAGGAGATAATAAGCTTTGAGAATGGGGGAGCTGAGAACTTGCGAATGAGGTTCTGAAAATGGGGTCTGAGAATAGCAAGTGAGAATAAGGGGCTGAGAATAAGAGAATGGGGAATGAGAATGGGACCCATACTTTCACAAACCCCCACTGCCAATTTTCCACCATTAAGCATCACTGTCCACCTTGAATGTAGTCCAAACCACCCCTCACTCCTGTCTGCACAGGTTCGTATGGCTTGGAGTCTGTAACTACTAACAGCAGAATTAGATAGATTGAAGAATCAGTGATTCTTGTAATCCCATTTATTTTTCAATAATTCAGCTTTCACAGCAGTGACCTGAGGATGGGTCATAAGAGGGTGTAGTGA
The DNA here is from genome assembly GCA_026770705.1 of Isurus oxyrinchus. Taxonomy (NCBI): domain Eukaryota; kingdom Metazoa; phylum Chordata; class Chondrichthyes; order Lamniformes; family Lamnidae; genus Isurus; species Isurus oxyrinchus. Next base: position 82,702,884 of record JANJGN010000013.1, read on the forward strand.
CCACACATTGCCTCCTTATCCAGGTTTAGATTTTGTGGCAGGAATGTGAGTTCCAATTTGGGTGACGGGGAGAGAAGAGTTTAAATATCACACCTTCAGAGCATCTCAACACCTGATCACTGGCAAAAAAATCCTGTGGAGGTGTTTGTCAATACATGGCAATTTGCACAGCCCCAGATTACCCAGCAGTTTTCATCAACCACAAGGCCTTACATGCTAATGAGAGCTGGGCTGCAGCAAAAAAATAATATTTATTTAACTGTGTACAAGATCCTCAGGCAGCTGCCATGACCCTGCGGCAATCTGCTCTTCCTGATCTGAGGGGCATGGACAGGGTGGGTATGGAGCAGCTGTTCCCCTTAGTTGAGGGGTCAGTCACAAGGGGACATAAGTTAAGGTGAGGGGCAGGAGGTTTAGGGGGGATGTGAGGAAAAACTTTTTTACCCAGAGTGTGGTGACGGTCTGGAATGTGCTGCCTGGGAGGGTGGTGGAGGTGGGTTGCCTCACATCCTTTAAAAAGTACCTGGATGAGCACTTGACACGTCATAACATTCAAGGCTATGGGCCAAGTGCTGGTAAATGGGATTAGGTAGGTAGGTCAGGTGTTTCTCACATGTAAGTACAGACTCGATGGGCCGAAGGGCCTCTTCTGCACTGTGAGATTCTGTGATTCTTTGATCTCTTCACACCTTGAAGCAGAGTTAGCAACAAGAGCAAATACCTCAGTGATACGCACTTATTTTTCTTCCCTTTATGCAGGTACCTTTGCAACATTTAACATGAGTATGAAACACCTGCTTCAACAGGAATAAAAACTTCTAATCCAATATTTGAAACTCTTGACCAAAGAAGAGCCTCCTATCTTCCCCACAACAATCTAACCTTAATTTGTACCCATTAACTGGAGGAGGTCCTGCCCTCAGATTATTCTTCTAGTCAATCAGCTTTGTAGCTTTAACATCTATTTACTGTTGAGCTAGACTTACTGGAGCTCAAATATGTCTAATCTATAACTTCATTTCACTCCAAGTGTTCTTTCTCAAAGTTACATTATTGCGCACCACCACCACCTTCTCAAGGGAAATTAGTGATGGGCAATAAATTCTGTCCTAGCCAGTGACACTCACATCCCATGAATGAATTTAAAAAAAAGCACTTAAAGCGATGCCAACTTTAAGTGTTTTTTAACAACAGAACCCAGAGTCTACAAATCACCCCAATAATACATACAAATTAAGGCTTTTCATCACTGAGCTTATATAATGTGTAATTTGATCATGTAAGCCTTATTGATTACACAAATGGCCCATTGAAGTGAAGTCTAACAGCGTGCTTGTCTGCTTGTAGTCCCAGCAGTGGCACTACTCTCCTCTGGTGCTGCTGGGACTAAGACCTGCTGGGCAGATGGAGCCTTTGGCACATCGATCAACCGAGTCCGAGGCTATGCTGAAAGAAACAGGCCACAACGTTGATTCACTGCCGTGGCAAGCGTGCCCTGGTCCTCCCCACCCTTCAAACAGTCAGGGGGAAGCAACAACGGCCAGTCTGCTTCGATGTTACCAGGAGTGGGACGAGGGTCCCCGGGAGGGAGGGTGCGGGGGCACGGTGGGGTGGGGCAGGAAGTTCAGAGGAGAGAGGATACCCGGAGGGGGAGAGGGGTGTCCCTGAGTGGGGGTGGAGTGGGTTGGGGGGGTGGGGGTAGGGGCGAGTGGGGTGTGGTCACATGATGGGAGGGGCCAATCAGGTTGGCCAGCAGCTCTTTAGTTCTCTAGGACGGGACTTCCAATGTCATGGAGCAGGAGTCCCACTCTGGCCCAATTAAGGCCACCCCCAGTGTAATATCACTGCAGGCCAGCTGGATGTCTGGTCGGCAAGGTACCGACCAACTTTTAGGTCAGAGGGGGTGCATAATCTATTCCTCCATAAAATCTACCCTTATGCTTCTATGAGACACTTTCCAAATCTCAGTCAGCCGCTCTCAAGTGCATTAGACAGGCCGTTGTTTGTTTGGCAGGTTTGGCAATTATGCCAATCTTTTGCATGATGATGCCAATCAGAATGGGGTGTGCTCGGATTTGCAACTCTGGATGGGTTCCCACAGGAGCAGGGCGTAACCAACATTTTTGTTTGTGGCTCATTCCGGGGCTCATTTGGAGATGATTCTTCGATCTGCAGCCCATTGCTGTAAAGAGATCACAATGCCATATATTGTCAGGCTGGTCAGTATATCACAATTACACAGATCAGGCCAGTCAGGCCGAGAGAGCTGTTGGCTTCAGCCCATGGCTGGGTTTCCCAGATGCAGGGGGTCATTGACTGTACTCATGTGGCCATCAAGGCTCCCTCACTGCAGCCAGGAGGCTTTGTGAACAGGAAGGGGCTTCACTCTCTGAATGTTCAAATTCTTTGTGACCATCATAAGTGGATCTTGCAGGTGTTCCTGAAGTTTCTGGGAAACTGCTATGACTTCTATATTCTTAGAGAGATCCAATTGCCTCAGCTTTGATCTCATCATGGCCAGATCTTGGGCATCAAGGGGTATCCACTGAAGGTGTGGCTTCTGACCCTTGCATGCAATCCCAACACACAGGCAGAGGACACATATGACTACAGGGGCCACAGACCCTTGGCCTTCTGAAGACAGAGTTTCAATGTCCCAATAGATTTGAGGGAGCCCTGCAATACCAGCCTCAAAGGTGTCCTACATCATTATTGTTTGCTATCTATTGCACAACCTGGCACTCCAGAGGGGAGACATGCTGGAGTCAGAGGAGGCCATTGGATGAGCGGTATCCTCAGAGCAGCAAGATGAGCATGAGGCACCTCAAAAGATGCCAGTCGATGAAGAGGGCGCTGCACAGTCCAGCTCACCAACATGCATGCCAGGGAGGCTCCCAACTCTCACCAGCATGTGCTTCACATGAGGTTAAATGCAAGGGGCCACCAAACCAGCTAATTCTCTCCCAGAGTCAGAGTCAGCCTTTCTGACCTTTCATAAGAGACCCTTACCATTCCTTAGTCAACACTATATGCCAAGATAAAAGCAAAATACTGCAGATGCTGGGAATCTGAAACAAAAACAAAAATAGCTGGAAAAACTCAGCAGGTCTGACAGCATCTGCGGAGAGGAAGACAGTTAACGTTTCGAGTACGTATGACTCTATATCAGAACTAAAGAAATATAGAAATGAGGTGAAATATAAGCTGGTAGAGGTGGGTGGGACAGGTAGAGCTGGAAAGAGGGCCAGTGATAGGTGGAGGCAAAGAAGAGACTGCCAAAGATGTCATAGACAAAAGGACAAAGGGGTGTTATGCCAAGGCCTTAATCTCAACCCAGGCACCATGAGGCCTGGCATGTCTCCCACATTCTACTGGAGAAAGTGGAAACCTGCAAAGTTCAGTTAAACATGAGGCTGCACAGTGCACACAGTGAATCATGCGCAGTACACACACCAATCATAATCTAAGCAAGCTCAGAGGCACCGGGGTCTCCCTCCCCACCCCATCTTCCAATCCCAGCCCCGGCCAGGTATTCACTATACCCCCTGACCTTCCCCTCTCCGATGCTGAACGTTCAGTGCTCAGCAAAGGACTTAGTTTCATACCCTTACGCCCTCAGCTCAATGAATTTCGGGCTCGGCACGATGCTGAACTCTTCTTCCGCTGCCTTCGTCTCCGGGCTCACTTCTTTGGGCAGGAGTCCTCTCCCCGTTCAACGGATCCTTTCACCCACCTCCTATATTCTCCCTCCACCTGGACCCCTCCCTCTGGATTCTTACCTTCTCTTGATCTTTTCATTGAGAACTGTCGGCGCGACATTAGTCGTCTCAATTTCTCTGCTCCTCTCACCCATCCTAACCTGTCTCTCTCTGAACTTACTGCACTCCATTCTCTCAGGTCCAACCCTGACATTGTCATCAAACCCGCTGACAAGGGTGGTGCTGTTGTTGTCTGGCGCACTGACCTCTACCTCGCAGAGGCTGAGCGTCAACTCGCAGACACTTCCTCCTACCTCTCCCTGGACAATGACCCCACCACTGAACATCAAGCCATTGTTTCCAGGACTGTCACTGACCTCATCTCCTCTGGAGATCTTCCTCCCACAGCTTCCAACCTGATAGTCTCCCGAACCTCGGACGGCCCGCTTCTAACCTCCTACCCAAAATCCACAAACAGGACTGTCCCGGCAGACCGATCGTGTCAGCCTGTTCCTGCCCCACGGAACTCGCTTCTCGCTATCTTGACTCCGTTCTCTTTCCCCTTGTCCAGTCCCTTCCCACCCACATCCGTGATTTCTCTGACACATTACGCCACATCAATAATTTCCAGTTCCCTGGCCCCAACTGCCTCCTCTTCACCATGGACATCCAATCCCTCTACACCTCCATCCCCATCCACCACTACTCTCCTCCGTCTGGCTGAACTTGTTCTCACACTGAACAATTTCTCCTTTAACTCCTCTCACTTCCTCCAAATAAAAGGTGTGACTGTGACTATGGGTAGCCACATGGGCCCCAGCTATGCTTGTCTCTTTATGGGGTATGCGGAACATTCCTTGTTCCAGTCCTACTCCGGCCCCTTCCCACAACTCTTTCTCTGGTACATCGATGATTACTTTGGTGCTGCTTCATGCTCTCGTTGGGACCTGGAAAAATGCATTAAATTTTGCTTCCAATCTCCACCCCTCCATCATTTTCACATGGTCCATCTCTGACACTTCCCTTCCCTTCCTTGACCTCTCTGTCTCAATTTCTGGAGATAGACAGTCCACCAATATCCATTACAAGCCTACCGACTCCCACAGCCACCTTGACTACAGCTCCTCACACCCCGCTTCCTGTAAGGACTCCATCCCATTCTCTCAGTTCCTTCGCCTCCGTCGCATCTGTTCTGATGATGCTACCTTCAAAAACAGTTCCTCTAACATGTTCTCCTTTTCCTGAACCAAGGTTTTCCACCCACGGTAGTTGACAGGGCCCTCAACCGTGTCCGGCCCATCTCCCGCGCATCCGCCCTCACGCCTTCTCCTCCCTCCCAGAAACATGATAGGGTCCCCCTTGTCCTCACTTATCACCCCACCAGCCTCTGCATTCAAAGGATCATCCTCCGCCATTTCTGCCAACTCCAGCATGATGCCACCACCAAACACATCATCCCTTCACCCACCCGCCGCCATTCCATAGGGATCGTTCCCTCTGGGACAGCCTGGTCCACTCCTCCATCACCCCCTACTCCTCAACCCCCACCTATGTCACCTCCCCATGCCCACGCAAAATATGCAACACCTGCCCCTTCACTTCCTCTCTCCTCACCATCCAAGGGCCCAAACACTCCTTTCAAGTGAAGCAGTATTTCACTTGCATTTCCTTCAACTTAGTCTACTGCATTCATTGCTCCCAATGCGGTTTCCTCTACATTGGAGAGACCAAACGCAGACTGGGTGACCGCTTTGCAGAACACCTTTGGTCTGTCTGCAAGCATGACCCAGACCTCTGTGTCGCTTGCCATTTTAACACCCACCCTGCTCTCTTGCCCACATGTCCGTCCTTGGCTTGCTGCATTGTTCCAGTGAAGCTCAACGCAAACTGGAGGAACAGCACCTCATCTTCCGACTAGGCACTTTACAGCCTTCCGGACTGAATATTGAGTTCAACAACTTTAGATCTTGACCTCCCTCCTCCATCCCCACCTCCTTTCTGTTTCTTCCCCCTCCCTTTTGTTTTTTCCAATAATTTATATAGATTTTTCTTTTCCCACTTATTTCCATTATTTTTAAATGTATTCCACCCATGGTTTATTTCATCCCACCTCCACTAGAGCTACCTTGCTTGTCCTGCTCTCCACTCTTAATTAGCACATTCTTTTAGATTATATCACCACCTTCAACGCCTCTTTGATCTTTTGTCTGTTACATCTTTTGGTTATCCCCTTCTATCACTGCTTGCTTGTCCCTACAACCACCCGCACCCCCCGCCACCTTAAACCAGCTTATATTTCATCCCTTTCCTATTTCTACTTAGTTTTGTTGAAGAGTCATGAGGACTCGAAATGTCAACTCTTTTCTTCTCTGCCGATGCTGCCAAACCTGCTGAGTTTTTCCAGGTATTTCTGTTTTTGTTTTTGATTGACAGGTCTCCCCGGGGTGAGATTCCCGCAAGTGAAAAAGGACGCTGCGCAGTTGCGTGTGACGCAGAACGTTACGAGGTGACGAAGAACGCGACCCGCAGCCCGGGCGCTCGCGCCTTAAAGCGGCTCCGTTACAAGATGGCGGCGGTTTGAAAACAAGGTTCCGAGAGGCCGGGCAGATGGAGCCTCCGGCACACCGAGCAGCCCAGCCGGTAAGAAACAGGCCGCGATACTCATTCACCGCCCTGGCAAGCGAGCCCGCCCCATCAAACAGGGGAAGGCAACAGAGGCCGGGCAGCTTCGATGTTACCGGGAGCGGGGAGAGGATCCCTGGGTGGTCGGGTCGGGTTGTGTCGTGTCGTGTCCGGGGTGGGTGGGGGGGGGGAGAGAGAGGATCTGCAGGTGGCATGGGGGCAAAGGGGAGGGGATGGTGGGGAGGGGGAGGAGAAGGAGGGGGTGGTTTGGAGGGAGGGGGAGGAGGGGATGGTGGGGAGGGAGAGGGAGGGGGTGGTGGGGAGGGGGAGGGTGGGGAGGGGGAGGGAGGGGGAGGGAGGGGTGGTGTAGAGGGAGAGGGGGGAGAGAGGGGGAGGGAGGGGGTGGTGGGGAGGGAGGGGGAGGGAGGGGGTGGTGGGGAGGGAGGGGGAGGGAGGGGGGTGGTGGGGAGGGAGGGGGAGGGAGGGGGTGGTGGGGAGGGAGGGAGTGGTGGGGAGGGTGAGGGGGGAGGGAGGGGGTGGTGGGGAGGGAGGGGGTGGTTGGGGGGGCAGTTGGAGGCGAGGTGGGGGGGAGAGGGGGTGGTTGAGGGTGAGGTGGGGGGAGGAGGGGGTGAGTTGGGGGGGTGGTTGGGGGTGAGGTGAGGGGGTGGGAGGGAGGAGGGGTGGTTGGGGGGAGGTGGGGGTGGTTGGGAGTGAGGAGCAGGCGGGGTCAGGATTGGAGGGATCAGGATTGGAGGGAGGGGTGGTGGTCAGGATTGGAGGGGGGTGGTCGGGGTTGGAGGGAGGGGGTCGGGGTTGAGAGGGAGGGGTCGGGGTTGGAGGGAGGGGTCGGGGTTGCAGGAGGAGGGGTTGGTCGGGGAGGAGGAGGGAAGGGGACGGGGGGTGGTTTGGAGGGAGGCGAGGAGGAGGAAGGGGGTGGTTTGGAGGGGAGGACGGCGAGGAGGAGGGGGTGGTGGTTTGGAGGGGTGACAGGAGGAGGGGGGTGGTTTGAGAGGGAAGGCGGGAGGAGGAGAGGGTGGTGGTTTGGAAGGAGGCGGGAGGAGGAGGGGGTGGATTGGGGGGAGGGGATCCGGTGGTGAGTGGTGATGCCCTTGCGGGGGGGGGATTTTTCCCTGACAGAGAAATCCAGAAACAGGGAACACAGTATCTGAATAAGGAGATTTAATACTGACTCATAGACGTTTAGAGTACAGAAGGAGGCCATTTGGCCCATCGTGTCCACGCTGGTCAATAATGATCTGACTACACTAATCCCATTTTCCAGCCCTTGCCTCATTGCCCTGGAGGCTATGGCAATGCAAGTGAATATCTAAATATATCTTAAATGTTACGAGAGTTTCTGACTCCATCACCCCTTCAGGCAGTAAGTTCCAGATTCCCACCACCCTCTGGATGAAAAAGTTCTCCTCAACTTCTCTCTTGGCCTTCTACCTCTTACCTTAAATCTATGGCCCCTGGATATTGACTCCTCAAATAATGGAAAAAGTGCCTTCCTACCCACCCTACCCACCCTATCTATGCCCCTCATAATCTTATGCACCTCTATCAGGTCCCCTCTCAATCTTTGCTGCTCCAAGGAAAACAACCCCAGCTTATCCAATCTTTCCTCATTACTCAGACCCTCCAGCCCAGGCAGCATCTTGGTAAATCCCCTCTGCACCCTCTCCAGTGCAATCACGTCCTTCCTGTAATGTGGTGACCAGAATTGCACGCAGTTCTCCAGTTGTGGCCTAACCAGCATTTTATACAGTTCCAGCATAACCTCCCTGCTCTTGTATTCTATACCTCGGCTAATAAAGGTAAGTATCCCATATACCTTCTTAACCACCTTATCTACCTGCTCTGCCACCTTCAGGGATCTGTAGATATGCACACCAAGGTCCCTCTGATCTTCGGCACATTCCAGGGTCCTATTCTATCCAGGATTCATAGCGTAATCCCTTGTCTTGTTAGCCCTCCCCAAGTGCATTACCTCCCACTTTTCTGGGTTGAATTCCACTTGCCACTGCTCTGTCCACCTGACCATCCATTGATATCCTCCTGCACTTTACAGCTATCCTCCTCACTATTTACCATCCTACCAATTCTTGTGTCATCCGCGAACTACTTGATCATACCCCCTACATGTAAGTCCAAATCATTTATGTACACCACAAACAGCAAAGGCCCCAGCACTGAGCCCTGCAGAACCCCATTGGAAACAGACTTTCAGTCACAGAAACATCCCTCTACCATCACCCTCTGCTTCCTGCTTCTCAGCCAATTTTGGACCCAATATGCTTGGATCCCATGGACTCTTACTTTCTTGACCAGTCTGCCATGAGGGACCTTATCAAAAGCTTTGCTAAAGTCCATGTAGACCACATCAAATGCATTACCCTCATCAACACTCCTGGTTACCTCCTCAAAACGTTTGATCAAATTTGAAAAGCACAACCTTCCTTAACAAATCTATGCTGACTATCCCTGATTAATCCATGTCTCTCCAAGTGCAGATATATTCTGCCCCTCAGAATTCTTTCCGGTAACTTTTTCATCACTGAGGTTAGACTGACTGGTCTGTAATTTCCTAGTCTGCCCCTTCCTCCCTTTTTTAATAATTGGATGTTAGCAGTCCTCTGGCACCTCACCTATGGCCAGAGAGGATTTGAAAATTACTGCCAGGGCCTCTGATATCTCTTCCCTTACCTCCCTCAACAGCCTGGGATACATCACCTCTGGGACTGCGGATTTAACCACTTTTAAGGTCACTAAACCCGCTAGTACCTCCTCTCTCTCTGTTAGTTTCCTCTAATATTTCACAGTCCTCCACTCTCTATTACCTGCATCGTCCTTTTCCATTGTGAAGACCAATGCAAAGTATTCATTGAGGACTGTACCTATGTCTTCTGGTTCCCCACACAGATTACCACTAATTGTTCCTAATTGGCCCTACTCTTTCCCTAATTATTCTCTTGCTCTTTATATATTTTAAAAACCCCTTTGGGTTTTCCTTTATTCTATCTACCAATTAGTTATCCTAATTTCCTTTTTAAGTTTCCCCCCTGCACTTTTTATACCCCTAGGGACTCTGCCATATTGAGCTCTTGTTATCAGCCATAAGCTCCTCTTTTTTTCCTTAATCATAACCTTTATATCCCTTGACATCCAGGGTTCTCCTGACATGGTCCCTGCCTTTATCTTTATGGAAACATATTTGCCCTGTACACTCACTATTTCCTCCTTGAATGCCTCCCACTGCTCTAACCCAATTTTATCTGCAAGTAATTGCTCCCAGTCCACTTGGGCCAAATTGTATCTGATCTTAGTAAAATTAGCATTTCCCTAGTTTAGAATTTTTATTCCCGGCCCAACCTTATCCTTTTCCATAACTATCCTAAACCTAGCTGAGTTATGGTCACCATCTCCAAAAAGCTCTCTTATTGATACGCCTTCCACCTGCCCGGGCTCATTTCCGAAAAGTAGGTCCAGAACTGCCTCCTCCCTTATTGGGCTTTCTACATACTGGCTAAAAAGTTATCCTGGATGCAACTTAAGAATTTTGCTCCCTCCCTACCTTGCACACTAAAACTATCCCAGTTAATATTTGGGTAGTTAAAATCCCCTACTATTACTGCCTTATTATTCTTACACTTCTCTGAAATTTGATTACATATTTGATCTTCTATCTCTCCCTGAATATTTGGGGGCCAATAGTACACACCCAACAGCGTGTTTGCCCCTTTTGTGTTTTCTTACTTCTACCCATATGGCTCATTTGATAATCCTTCCAAGATATCATACCCCCTCCCTAATATAATTGATTCCTGATCAATATTGCCACACCCCCTCCTCTTCTATCCCCCTCTCTATCTCGTCTGAATACCCTATAACCAGGAATGTTGAGCTGCCAATCTTGCCCTTTTAGCCAAGTCTGGTCACAGTTATGGTATCATACTCCCACGTGCCTATCTGTGCCCTCAGCTCATCTATCTTATTCCTCAGGCTCCTTGCATTAAAATATATTCCATTTAGCCTTACTAAACTCACTTCTTTCTTATCTAGCCTATGTTTCCTCTGCCTTCCAGACTCACTCACTAGTGTTTAACTTCTAATTCCATCACAGTTCCCCTCTGAACCACTTTTCAGGATGCCACGTCCCTGCCAATTTAGTTTAAATCCGCCCCAACAGTATTAACAATCCTTCCCATGAGGATGTCGGTCACATTCCTGTTCTGATGTAACCCGTCCAACTTGTACAGGTCCCACCTCCCCCAGAAACGGTCCCAATGCCCTAGGCATCTAAAGACCACCTTCCTATACCATCTCTCCAGCCAGGCTTTCATCTGCTCGATTCTTCTGTTACTGTAGTCACTACTGCATGGCACCGGGAGTAATCTAGAGATTACTACCCTTGAAGTCCTGCTTTTCAATTTCCTACCTAATTCCCTGAAGTCTGCTTGCAGGACCTCATTTCTCTTTCTTCCTATGTCATTGGTCCCAACATGGACATGACCTCTGGCTGTTCACCCTCCCCCCTCAATGCCCTGGATCCTGGCACCCGGGAGGCATCATACCATCCTGGAATCATGTTAATGGCCGCAGAAGCGCCTGTCTGCTCTGCTCACTAACGAATCCCCTACTACTATCACCCTTCCACACACTCTCCCCCCCCCCGCAGCTGGACCACCCACAGTGCCATGGCCTTGGCTCTGGTTGGCCTCCACAGAGGAACTGTCATTCTCACCATTTTCCAAGGCCGAAAAATGTTTTGCGAGCAAGATGCACTTGGGAGATTCCCTCACTACCTGCCTGGTCCCGTTCTTCTGTCTGGCGGTCTCCCGTTCCCTTTGCTTGCACTTAAGATGTGGGGTGACCACTTCCTGAAACATGCTATCCACAAACCCCTCAGCCTCGTGAATGCACCATAGTGGCCCCAGTTGCCGCTCAAGCTCCAAAACCCGGAGCTCGAGTTGCTCTAGCTGGAGGCACTTCCTGCACACGTGGTCGTCCAGACGGCCAGGAGTGTCTACGATTTCTCACATAGCGCAGGATGTGCAGATCATGGAACTGAGCTCCCCAGACATATCTTAACTAAATAGAATATGGACCCTTGCTTTTATTTTACTTTTACTTCTGCTTGAGTACAGGCTAGATCCGCTAAGTGCTACTGACAGTCCATCCCAGGGGGTCCTCTCGCACTCTCAGGTGCTGCTGACTGCCTGTCCCAGGATTCTCATCTCACACTCTCCTCTGGGACTGGGATGAAGAGAAATTTCTTCACTCGGAGGGTGGTGAATCTTTGGAATTCTCTACCCTAGAGGCCTGTGAGAACTGTCACTGAGAATGTTCAAGACAGAGATTGATTTCTAGATATTAAAGATATCAAGAGATATGGGGATAGTGTGGGGAGCGGTGTTGAGGTAGAAGATCAGCCATGATCTAGTTGAATGGTGGAGCAGGCTCGAGGGGCTGAATGGCTGACTGCTCCCATTTCTGATGATCCTATGTAAAACAAGACACTTTCAGGCCCTGTAAGTGGGAGCAACATAAAGTTTAAAAACAAAGACTTGCATTTATCTAGCACCTTACAAAACCTCCACATCTCTCAAAGAGCTTTATGGCCAATTAAGTACTTTAAGTATAGCCACTGTCATGAAGTAGGAAGCCTGGCAGCCAATCTGCACACAGCAAACTCCTACATACAACAATGTAATAATGACCAGATCACCTGTATCATTACAAGTGAAGTGTTGGTCAAGTGTTAAATATTGGCCAGGATATTCCAACAATTTGTGTTTCATTAAGCTAATTGTACTCTTGGAGAAATGTGCTACTTTTGGTGCAAGTGGGCAGTATTTCTAATGATTAATTGTTTGCATATTGAAAACAAACATTGGCGAAAGGGAGAGTTGCACTTATATAGCACTTTTCTTGAACAGTGAAATATTTATTGAAGTGTGGTCACTGTTGTCTTGCAGCAGCATGAACATGACAGTTAATTTGCACCAAACCAGACTCTGAAAAATAGCAATGTGATAATGACCATATAACCTGTTTTATGTGATGTTGACTGGGGGTGAGTATTAATCAGGACACCAGAGATAATTTCCTGTTCTTCGAAATAGTGCCACCCATCTAAGCAGGCAGAAGGGGCCTCAGTTTAACATCTCATCCGAAAGACAACATCTCCAACAATGCAGCACTCCTTAGTGCTGTATTGGTTTGTCAATCTAGATTTTTGCACTCAAACCTGCCTGGGATGGGTTTTGAACCCAGAACCTTGGATTGAGAGGCGAGTGTGCTACCAACTGAGCCACAGACTAAGATTCATATACAGTGCTTTTTATTTGTAATTGGCCATGTATATTCTACCTTTGTTTGATGACTTTACTTCTATACTGCCAAATAAGTATAAACTCCCTGAGGACCTTGCCAACCTCATTTTAAGCCTAATCTTTGAATCTAGGTGCTCAACAACAATGAATTTCCACAAATGAGGGATTCAACTAGCAAACGAAAGTGATGAGCAAGTTACAGTCAATCTCACAAGTAGAACTAAGCTGCATATTTTCATAAACCTCAGTAAGAGGAGCTAACAGTCTAAACAATGAGTATTTGACAAGCCTTTTAGCAAAATGTTAGTAAATATGTGGTTCTAAGCTTTTTATAGTGTGTGAGTGTGCTGATGGTGTGAAATTTGTTATCCAGTGGAGTCCTGGTGTATCTCCTCGGGAAATATATCCCACCATCAAATTAACAAGTACCTGCTAAAATTAAAATTTGCTTCTTGGCCCTGGATGGAGCTGCCTCATGATGCAAGTTTAGTTGCGTTTGTTGCATAACTGGTCTTGAGGTGCTAGAGTCCTATTTAAAAATGCTGGCCTGAATATGAAAGGACATACAGATATAAGAGCAGGATAGACCAAATGGCCTGTCAAGCCATTCAACACGATCGTGACTGATCTTCGGCTTCAACTCCACTTTCGCACCTGCTCCCCATATCTTTCGATTCCCTGAAAGACCAAAGTTAATGTTCTATTGATAACCCTTAACTGTGACAGCACTGGAATTCAAACTTCTAGCTACACAGTAAGCAAAGTGGTAATGGGACAAGAAAGGAAACAGAAGTTGTGTCTAGAGGAGGTGTGAATGGCAGAATCAACAACTACCAGCCGAACGTAAAAATAAGAGAACGGTTTAAGTTAAAACCTGCAAAGGGAAGGGAAACAAAATGAGGGCAGGAATTACTGCTTGAAGTCGTTGAACTCAAGTGTTGATTCCAGAAGGCTGTAAAGTGCTGAACAGCCGGTGTAGAGCAGATCACACTGTGAGCAGTAAATACAGTATTGAAATTTAATGTAATACAAGTATGTCACTGTTTGGGGCTCTGAATGGTGAGGGGTGGTAAAAGGACAGGTGTTGCACATTGAAAGGGAAGGGAGTGTTGGGGGTTTTATAGGAGTTGCCCAGATCATTGTGGAGGGAACAATCCTCAATGTTGAAAGGGGATGGGAGAATTCTGCTTGTCTTCTTGAAACTCCTTTACTCTGTGTTGCAGTTCAAACTTATTTTTCCCCAGAGATAATTCTTTTAAAAATCATCATTCCTTTTACACTTGAGTTCCAACCCAGTTTTCGTTTCATTTGATCTCAAATACTGTTGTGTTTTATGTTGGGAAGGACACTGACTCATAGACTTAGCATAGTCTTTAAGCAGAGAAAATTGTGAAACCAGTTGTTGCATTCCTTCATGAGCCCAAATCACTGAGCTGCAGTGTGTTAAAGCAATATCTCCAGAGCTTAAGGCCTGGCATGATGAAGACACAGTTGCCGCAGGTGGAACAATGAAAATCAGGGATGTGCAAGAGGCCTCAATTGGAGAAGCGCAGTACCACAAAGGGCTGACCATGCAGCAGTCAGGAATGTGCCACGCATGGGATGAACAGGCTACACATCAAGCAGCAGTTCATTTAAGATGCACACAAACAGGGCAGATTCAGTGCTGGAGGTGGTTACAGGGATAAGGATGACTGAGGCCATGGAGAGATTTAGAAATATGGAAAATTCACGGCACATAATGAGACCATTCAGCCCATCACATCTATGCCAGCCAAAAAAAACTACACAGCCTAAAACCCACTTTCCACCTCTTGGTCTGTAGCCCTCTAGGTTACAAAATTTGAAGTGTATTTCCAAGTACTTTTTAAATCCAGTGAGTGTTTTTGCCTCTACCAGCCTTTCAGGAAGTGAGTTCCAGACCCCCACCACCCTCTGGGTGAAAGAAGTTCTCCTCAACTCCCCTCTAATCCTTTAAATCTATGCCCTCTTGTTATTGACTATTTGGCTTAGAGAAATAGGTCCTACCTATGCACTATACCTGGGGGCCTTCTCAATTTTATACACCTCAATTTGATCACCCCTCAACCTCCTCTGTTCCAAAGGAAACAACCCCGGCCAATCCAATCTTTCTGCATTCCTAAAATCTTAATTCCTGGCAATATCTTTGTAAATCTCCTCGGTACCCTCGAGTGAAATCACATCCTTCCTGTAATGTGGTGAGCAGAACTGTATGCAGTACTCTAGAACTGGCCTAACTAGTGTTTTATACAGTTCTAGCATAATCTCCCTCTCTTATATCATTTTCCTCAGCAAATAATGACATGTGTCCTGCATGCACTCTTGACCACCTTATCTAGCTGTCCTACCATCTTCAGGGATCTGTGGACATGTGTTGCAAGGTGCCTCTGTTCCTCTACACTTAGTATCCAACCATATATTGTCTATTCCCTTGCCTCGTAAGCCTTCCCCAAATGCATTACCCTCCACTTCTCTGGAATGAATTTCATTTGCTACTTTTCTGCCCAACCAATCAGTTTATTGATGTCTTTCTACAGTCTACTGCTTTTATCCTGACTATCAATTACACACACTTTTTATTATAATAAACAATTGTTGATGTCCAAAGGGACCTGGGTGTACTTGTTCACAAGTCACTGAAAGCTAACATGCAGGTGCAACAAGCAATTAGGAAGGCAAATGGTATGTTGGCCTTTATTGCAAGAGGATTTGAGTACAGGAGTAAAGAAATGTTGCTGCAGTTGTATAGAGCCTTGGTGAGACCACACCTGGCATCGTGTGTGCAGTTTTGGCCTCCTTGCCTAAGGGAGGATATACTGGCCATAGAGGGAGTGCAACAGAGGTTCACCAGACTGACTCCTGGGATGGCAGGATTGTCCTATGAGGGGAGATTGAGGAGTCTGAACCTGCTGGACCTGTATTTTCTAGAGTTTAGAAGAATGAGAGGTGACCTCATTGAGACCTACAAAATTCTTACATGGCTTGACAGGGTAGATGCAGAAAGGATGTTTCCCTGGCTGGGGGTTCTAAAACCAGGAGAGACAGTCTCAGAATAAGAGGTTGGTCATTTAGGACTGAGAAGAGGAATTTCCTCGCTCAGGATGGTGAATATTTGGAATTCTCCGAGTGGACTACTCCTGCCCCTATTTCCTGTGTTCCTATCAAGGGTGCTAGGTGGGAAGGTCAAGTGAACGTTGGAATGGTATCTAAATGGCTTTAGCTTTGTTTTTAGACCCATGTAGCATGTCTTGCATTAATTGTAAGTTCAGTGCCAAATATTACTCACCCTGGTACCAAAGTCATGAGCACAATCTTAAAATATATGCTGCTTAAAATTGTACATTTTTCCTATTTTTTTTTTTCAATTATTCTATTTTTCATGGTATCTTCTCTACACTTTGTGCCCTGTTTTTTGCCCTTTTTCCAATCCGACTGGAGTTCCTTATGTGAATTTAAAAGCAAAGAATTATGCAGAAGTGTGTCAGACATGCTAAATTAATCTATTCTGACCCTGTTACATATCGTTTATTTAGCATTGTTCAGAAAACTGATTAAAGTTCTTATTGTTGCTGGTGAATTACAGTGCTTCCTTAAGACCAATGTGACATTTGGTGATATATTGACACTATTGGTTACTACTAGTAGTGTTTATTGTGGTTATACTTCATCACATTCTATTCCTATATTGCTTATTGTTAACCTAGTTTTCATGTCTCCTGACTCTAGTCCTCGAGGTCAAAACTGTTACTAGTATCGCCTTCTGTATATATAATCAGAAGCTCCATTGAATTTCAAACCAGTGTTTTTTGTTGAACCCTGAGGGCCACAACAAAATAAATTTTATATATTTTTTCAAGTTGTACGGCTCTTGTAAATTACTTTGCCTTTTACAAAGATTTTTAAAAAGGCTATTCCATTGGTACGTTTGTGAAGGAATAGCATTATTCATTTCACTCTGAAGTAGCAAGGTCCAATGTAGGATTTCTGATTATTGCCATAATCATATTCAAGTTTCTTTTATCACCTCTTCCTCCACCCCCATATTGATTCATCTTTCTCTGAAGGTTGCACTTATCTTTTTTGCTTTTCGTTTCTCTTTTATCCCTTCATCTCATTGTCTTTTTAGCCATGGTACAGCTTGCTAGGATGAGTCATTTTACACCCTTCCACATAGTTATCCCAGTCAGCTTGAGCTACATGATAACTGTGCTCTGTTGTATAAATTAAGGTTGTGTCAATAGGTGGGGTGGGTGGCACTCGTTATACTCTTTTGAGTAAACTGAAACCAAATGGAGAAATTAACTAATTAACCCCTTAAAGGGGCACTGAAACTATAACAAAACTACAAAGGAAACCTATCAAATTAAAATTACGTTCCAAGGGCTGGTGATGCATTCGAGTCCCTGCGGCACTTTATGCCCTTGAGTAAAATCTGCGCAACAAATTGACAGCTCCTTAAAGGGGCACTGTAATAAAAACTAAATCCTTTTGGCACTCTATTATTCACTTATTAATATTGATGGGTTGTTGTAGGGTTAGGAGCTTAACGTTTATAATATCTCGCTTTGCGATTGAATCTAAAATTGAGTAAAGATTGACTTCTGGTCATCTCCTCCACCAGCTGGCTGGAAGAAGTGTAACGCTTGTTTCTAGGAGGTGCAGTTTGGAGCCATTTTCACTCAGATTTTTCCCTCTTTCTGGGAAACACCTGACTGCTGCTCCATGTATTTCCATAGCAACATAACTCCTGATTAAACATCTTTTGATCGCTTCTCCACAAAAGCGAACTTCATTAGAAGGCATCACGGTGGATAGACAATGACTAATATTTAAGGAACGAATGTACGCATTGCAACAGTTACACGCTCCTTTCTGGTGCAAAAACACAACAGGAAAAGCAGCCCAACCATGGCTAACAAAAGAAATTAAGGATAGTATTAGATCCAAAGAGGAGTCATATAAAGTTGCTAGAAAAAGTAGCAAGCCTGAGGATTGGAAGCAGTTTAGAATTCAGCAAAGAATGACCAAGAGATTAAGAAGAGAAATTTGGAGTATGAGAGTAGATTTGCAAGGAACTTAAAAGGCTGTAAAAGCTTCTATAAGTAAGTAGAAACAAAAAGATTAGTGAAGACAAATGCAGATCCCCTACAGACTGAAACGGGAGAATTTATAAAAGAAAGCAAGGAAATGGCAGAGCAGTTAAACAACTATCTTAGTTCTGTCTTCATGGAGGAAGACACAAATAACTCCCCAGAAATATTAGGAACCCAAGGACCTATTGAGAAGGAAGAATTGAAGGAAATTAGTATCACTAAAATAATATTGGAGAAATTAATGGAACTGAAAGCCGATAAATTCCCAGGGCCCGATAATCTACGTCCCAGGGTACTAAAGGAGGTGGCCGTGGAAATAGTGGATATCTTGGTTGCTATCTTCCAAAATTCTGTAGATTCTGGAACAGTCCTGGCAGATTGGAAGGTGGCAAATGTAACCCCACTATTTAAAAAAGGAGAGTGGGAGAAAATACAGAATTATAGACCGGTTAGCCTAATCTTAGTAGTAGAGAAAATGCTAGAGCCTATTATAAAAGAGGTGATAACGGGACACTTAGAAAATATCAATGGGATTAGACAAAGTCAACATGAATGTATGAAAGGAAAATCACGTTTGTCAAACCTACTGGAGCTCTTTGAGGACTTAATTGGCAGAATAGATAAGAGAACCAGTGGATGTGGTGTATTTGGATTTTCAGAAGCTTTTGATGAAGTTCCCACAAGAGGTTAGTGTGTAAACTTAAAGCTCATGGGATTGGGGTAATCTATTGGCATGGATTGAGAATTTGTTAGCCAGCAGGAAACAAAGAGTAGGAATAAATGGGTTTTTTTAAGAGTGGCAGGCAGTGACTAGTGGGGTACTGCCGGGATCAGTGCTTGGGTCCCAGCTATTCACAATATATATTAATGATTTGGATGATGGAACCAAATGTAATATTTCCAAGTTTGCTGACGACATGAAACTTGGTGGGGATGTGAGCGATGAGGGTGTTAAGAAACTTCAAGGCGATTTAGACAGGTTGAGTGGGCAAATACATGGCAGATGCTGTATAACGTGGATTAGTGTGAACTTATCCAATCTGGTAGGAAAAACAGAATGGCTGAGTATTATTTAAATGGTGATTGGGAAATGTTGATGTACAAAGGGACCTGGGGGTTCTTGCACACCAATCACTGAAAGCAAGTATGCAGGTGCAGCAAGCAGTTAATGCAAATGGTATGTTGGCCTTCATTGCAAGAGTACTTGAATACAGGAGCAAGGATATCTTGCTGCTGTACAGAGCCTTGGTGAGAGCACACCTGGAATAGTGTGTGCAATTTTAGCCTGTCATAGAGGGAGTGCAGCGAAGGTTCCTGGGTTGATCCCTGGGATGGCAAGATTGTTGTATGAGGAGAGATTGGGTTGACTAGTCCTGTATTCATTGGAGTTTAGAAGAATGAGAGGAGATCTCATTGAAACATAAAATTCTGAGGGTTGGACAGACCGGATGCAGGGATGATATTTCCTCTGGCTGGGGGGCGGGTGTATAGAACAAGGTCACAGTCTTTAAGATATGGAGTAGACCATTTGGGACTGAGATAAGAAACTTCTTCACTCAGAGTGGTGAACCTATGGAATTCTCTACCACAGAAGGCTGTGGACCCCGAGTCACTGAATATATTTAAGAAGAAAATAGAAAGATTTCTGGATCCTAAAGGTGTCAAGGATATAGGGAGAATGCAGGAGTATGACGCTCAGATAGGGGATCAGCCATGATCGTGTTGAGTGGCGGAGCAGGCTCAAGGGGCCGAGCGACCTACTCCTATTTTCTATGTTTCTGTTTCTTGAAGCATTTTGGTATGTTACATGAAATTGTTGGGTTTTTAAAGACAAGTGTATTTGTGCAATATTTTTTAAACAACAAGGGACACAACGTTTGCCTGACTTAAATTTAAAATTACTGTTTGTGATTCTTGTCCGCAAGTTGAATCCACTATGACTTCTCCAGCCTGGAATGCTTGGGGCCAAGTCATTTCTGGATTTTAGAATTTTCTGGATTGACACCAGACTGCCTAACCACAAGTGAGTGAACTGGATAACGCCGTAGATATATTTATTTACTTGAAGCATAAAACAGTGAAAAACATTATGAAGTAGTAATAAAAATAGTTTTACTTATCCAAATACTGTATCTTTCATGTTTTTGTTGCACTTTTTTAAGATACGATGGGAGGGTTTAAAAAAAAAATCAAACTCTACCCTGGAAATCCTTGGGTCTGCTTAAAAGCACCGCTGCCAAAGGAGAGGAAGGGGCAAAGGAGAGACAGACAGAAAGAAAAACAGAGTAAGAGAGAGCCAGGGAGAGAAAGCAAGAAAGATGGATGGAGAAATAGACAGAGAGAGAGAGACAGTCAGACTGACAGGGACACTCTAGAGTTAGAAATCAATTGGCTTTGCAACCTTGCCCTGAGTTTTTCTGCATTGCACCACCACCATGTCCCCCCTATCACCCGCCATTTTTTACCCTCCGTCTGAAAATTGTTGAGCCCATGCTTTCCTGATTTGTTGCAGGTCCCCAACAGTCAAGTGGCGAGTCCGTGGGTCTGTTCAAAAAATTTACAGATCACTGATGTTTCCAGACTCCAGATTTCTGGACTGGAAAGGTTATAATGAATCAGGATCCATTACATGGTCACGATTTGCAAAATATTAACTATTTCTAACACAGTACTCATTGCTAAATCCAGTATTGCCTGTCCTCCCAGTTTGTGCTGCAATTGTGCATTCAATATGCTGAGCTAACCTGCCATAATATTTATTGTGGACTGAGTGGTGAAATTCATTCCATCCTGCCTGTGGATGATGGTACTTGGACGCAGGTTGCTACTGCCAGTCAACAGATTTTAATGGTTCCATTAGGCATACTATAATTATCTACCACCTTGCTTATTTACTATGATTTTTGAGAATATCCTCTTAGTGAACAGCCCATTATTTCACGATTTCCTCTGGAACAGAGCATTGGTTTTTATTTCTATGCTTATCCTCATTCCTTTGCCAAGAGTAATTCTGTACTATAATGTTTGTTTTTGGGTATCCCCTTTCACATCAAAATACTTCATGAATTGAAATTGAACTTTTGGCATGTTGAATGTTATGGCAGTGAACATGGCAGCTGTTCTGAATCCACAGTACCCTGAAAACATCCATCATATGAAAGACTAGTCTGTTTTCTTTAGTTTAAATTGCCATCGGAAAATGCAGTGGGAGAAACCCTTGTTTTTCAAATAGTGCTGTGCAATCTTTGATATCCACTTGAACCAGCAGAGTTTTCAGTTATAACATCAGTTTAGCACCTCATCTGAAAGACTGCACCTCTTCACCATGCAGCACACCCTGACTAATGCACTTGATTTTTGGCCTAGATTACACACCATACATGTAAAACCAAATTTTGGGCATTCTTAAATTTTATGCCATAATTTCCATCACACCCTGGGAGACCCCTTCCTTTCTGATGGATAATAGGATGTTCTTTTTAAAATGGACATGTCTACAATTTAAAACAAAAACAGAAATACTTGGAAAAACTCAGCAGCTCTGGCAGCATCAGCTTCTACTTAGTTCTGTTGAAGGGTCATGAGGACTCGAAACATCAACTTTGTTCTTCTCCGCCGATGCTACCAGACCTACTGAGTTTTTCCAGGTATTTCTGTTTTTGTTTTGGATTTCCAGCATCCGCAGTTTTTTGTTTTTATGTCTACAATTTAGTTTTTAGATCTTGCTTAATCTGTCCTGTAAACCATTGCCAATTCCACTGATTTTTTTAATGCATTTGTGTGTGTAAAACTGACGTTTAAGTGCCCTAGGCTTAGAGAGGCAGAAAAGTCTCACCACTACCTATTTCAATAGTTTCAGCTTGTCTCCGTTGGTAGTGCTGTGTCAGACGGTTGTGGCCCCAAACCCCACTACAGATGAGGAAATAACCTAGAGTGACAGTTCAGAACAAGAGGAGTGCTGTTATCAGAGGCTTTCGGGTGAAATGTTAAATGGAGGCTCATCTGTCACCTAGGGATTTGATCCATTCGTTGACTGCCCAGATTCTCTCCAGTTATGCATTTAACTGATGGGATTGCATGTAGGTGTAGAAAGATTTTTTTTTTAAAGTTTCTCTGTTTTGCAATAACTAGTGTAAAACAATAGCATTTGAATCATTTGGGCCAGGAAATGACATACCACATGTTAACCTAATGGTTATGTAAAAATAAACCACAACAAAAGCAACTTTCTCGCAATTCTTGAGTAATTGTTGAATATTCTGGCCAAATTAGGTTATAATTCAGTAAGGCCCAATACCCTTCCATAAAAGTAGAAATTATTACTGTCAGTCTCGACAGTCTCACAATGCATTCACATGGCATTTTTTTATTCACAACTTATGCAATTTTTTTATTCTTCCATGGGATGTGGGCATTGTTGGCAAGGACAGCATTTGTTGCCCATCCCTCATTGCCTTTGAGAAAGTGGGGGTGAGCCACCAACTTGAACCGCTGTTGAACATCTGGTGCAGGTACATGCAGTGCTGCTGGGAAATGAGTTCCAGGATTTTGACCCAGTGACAGTGAAGGATAGGTGATATAATTCCTAGCCAAGATGGTGTGTGGTTTGGAAGGGAAATTGCAGGTGGTGTTGTTCCCATGCATCTGCTGCCCTTGTCCTAGGTGGTGGAGTTCATGGGTTTGGGCGATGCTTTCAAAGGAACCTTGGTGAGTTGCTATAGTGCACTTGTAGATGGTGCACACTTGCCACTGTGTCTTGGTAGTGGAGGGAGTGAATGTTAAAGGTGGTGGATGGGGCGCCAGTCAAGCAAGCACTTTGTCCTGCATGGTGTTGAACTTCTTGAGTGTTGATGAAGCTGCGCTCATCCAGTCAAGTGGAGAATATTCCATCACACTCCTGACTTGTGCCTAGTAGATGATGGACTGGCTTTGGGAAGTCAGGAGCTGAGTTAGTCAACACACGATTCCTAGCCTCTGACCTGCAGTTGTAACCACGGTATTTATGTGGCCTGTCCAGTTTAGTTTCTTGTCAATGGTAATCCCCAGGATGTTGATAGTGGAGGATTCAATGATGGCATTACCATTGAATGTCATGGGGAGATGGTTAGAGGCTGTCTTGTTGGAGATGGTCATTTCCTGGCATTTGTGTGGTGCGATTGTTACCTGCCACTTAGCCTAAGCCTGAATGTTTTTCATGGGATGTGGGCAATGCCAGCAAGGTCAGCATTTGTTGCCCATCCCTAATTGCCCTTGAACTGAGTGCTTGCAAGGCCATTTTATAGGGCATTTAAGAGTCAACCATATTGCTGTGGGTCTGGAGTCACATGGGCCAGACCAAGTAAGGATGGCAGATTTCCTTCCCTAAAGGACATTAATGAACCAGATTTTTTTTATGACAATCAGTCATTTCATGGTCACCATTACTGAGGCTAGCTTTATGTTCTAGATTTATTTTCAATTGAATTTAAATTCCACCAACTGTCATGGTTGGGATTTGAGCCCATGCCCCCAGAGCAGTATTCAGGGCTGGGCCTCTGGATTACTAGTCCAGTGACATTACCACTATGCCATCATATCCCCCTAATGTGAATGTTACTTGCTAGTTATCAGTCCAAGCCTGAATGCTGCCCAGGTTTTGCTGCATGTTGGTACGGGCTACTTCAGTATCTGAAGAGTTGTGAATGGTGCTGAACATTGTGCAACCAAGAATGAACATCCTCACGTCTGACTTTATGATGGAGAGAAGCATCTGTAATGGTTGAGCCTAGGACACTACACTGAGAAACATCTGCAGTGATGTCCTGGGTCTGAGATAATTGGCCTCCAAACAGCCACAACCGACTTTTGTGCTAGGTATAACTGGTGGAATTTTCCCCCGATTCCCATAGACTTCAATTTTGCTAGGGCTCCTTGACGCCACACTTGGCCAAATGCTATCTTAAAGTTAACGGCAGTCACTTTCACTTCTCCTCTTAAGTTCAAACCTTTTGTCTCTGTTTGAACCAAGGCTGTAATGAGGTCAGGAGCCGAGTGGCCCTGGTGGTCCCCAAACTGAGCATCACTGAGCAGGTTATTGCTGTGAAGTGCAGCTTGATAGCACTGTTGACGGCACTTTCCATCATTTTGCTGATGATCAAGAAACTCTGATGGGGTGGGGTAATTGCCCTGACTGGTGTTATCCTGCTTTTTGTGGACAGGACATATCTGGGCAATTTTTCACATTGTCAGGTGTGTTGTAGTTGTACTGGAACAGCTTGGCTAGGGGTACAGCTAGTTCTGGAGTACAAGTCTTCGGTGCCATTGCAGGAATGTTGTCAGGGCTTTTGCAGTATCCAATGCTTTCAGCTGTTTCTTGATATCAGGTGGAGTAAATCGAATTCTGAAGACTGGCATCTCTGATGCTGGGGACATCAAGAGGAGGCCGAGCTGGATCATCCACTCGGCACTTCTGGCTGAAGTTTGTTGCAAATGCCTTATCTTTTGCACTGATATGCTGGGTTCCCCCATCATTGAGGATGGGATGTTTGTGAAGCCACCTCCTTGTGTTAATTGTTTAATTGTACACCACCATTCGCGAACTGGATGTGCAGGATAGCAGAGCATTGATCTTATCCATGGTTGTGGGATCATTTAGTTTTGTCTATCGTATGCTGTTTCCACTGTCTGACACGCAAGTTGCCCTGTGCTGTATCTTCGCCAGGTTGATGCCTCATTTTTAGGTATGCCTGGTGCTGCTCCTGGCATGACTTCCTGCATTCTTCATTGAACCAGGCTTGATACCCAGCTTAATATAGAAGTAAAATACTGCAGATGCTGGAAATCTGAAACAAAAACAGGAAATGCTGGAAAACCTCAGCAGCTCTAACAGCATCTGTGGAGAGAAAGACAGAGTTAACGTTTCGAGTCCATATGACCCTTCTTCAGAGCGCTGAAACGTTAACTCTGTCTTTCCACAGATGCTGTTGGAACCACTGAGCTTTTCCAGCATTTTCTGTTGATACATAGCTTGAGGGTAATGTTAGGGTAAGGGATATGCTGGGGCAATGAGGTTACAGATTGTGGCTGAATACAATTCTGTAGATGGCTCACTGTTTTGAGTTTCTGGATCTGTTCAAAATCTATCCCATTTAGCACAGTGGTTGTGCGACATGACACAATGGAGGGTGTACTTAATGTGAAGGCAGGACTTCATCTCCCTAAGGAATGTGGGGTGTTCCCTCCTACCAATACTGTCATGGACAGATGCATCTGTGACAGGTAGATTGGTGAGGACAGGGTAAAGTAGGTTTTTCCCTCTTGGTTCCCTCACTGCCTGCTGCAGGCCCAATCTGGCAGATATGTCCTTCAGGACTTGGCCAGCTCGATCTGTAGTGGTGTTAACAAGCCACTCCTGGTGATGGACATTGAAATCCCCACCCAGAGTACATTCTGTGCCCTTGCCATCCTCCGTGTTCCTCCAAGTAGTGTTCAACATGGCAGAGCACTGATTCATCAGCTGGAGGAGGGGTGGAGATGGTAGGCCGTAAACAGCAGGTGGTTTCCTTGCCCATGTTTGATGTGTTGCCTTGAGGTTTCATGGGGTCTGAAGTCGATGTTGGTGACTCCCAGGGCAACTCCCTCCCAACTGTATACCACTGTACCGCCACCTCTGTGGGTCTGTCCTGCCAGTGGGACAGGATGTAGCCAGGGATGGTGATGGTGGAGTCTGGGACATTGGCTGTAAGGCATGATTCTTTGAATATGACTGTCATATTGCTTGAGTAGTCTGTGGGACAGCTCTCCCAATTTTGGCACAAGCCCCCCAGATGTTAGTAGAGGACTTTACAGGGTCAACAGGGCTGGGTGTGTTGTTGTTTCCAGTACCCAAGTCAAATGGCAATTGGAAATCCATCACCCCTGCTGAAAATGCAAACAAAGGAAAATTTTATGAAGGCATTAAACACTCATTATTTAAGTGATTTCTAACCAGTGGTGATTTAAACAGAAGGATGATTGACGGCATCCATTGAAACACGGAGGTTTAAAGGCAAAAGAAAGTGTTGCAGGAACACTTTCTGTTGAAAGCACTCCATATTACAGAATGAATTAGTTGATTCTGTAGAATTTGATCATTTTCTTTTTGGAGTGGGTTAGGACTCCCTCAATGCTGGACTATTCTGATGATATTGCCAATGGGCAATCTGGAATAAAAACAGAAAATGCTGGAAATAGTCAGCAGCTCAGGCAGCATCTTTGGGGAATTAACATTTCAAGTTTGACCCTTCACCAATACTGGAAAAGGTTGAGGTGTAAAAGGTTTTAAACAAGTACAGAAGCAGGGAAAGAACAAATGGGAAGATCTGTGGAAGGAAGGGATGATGGTGCAAGGCAAAAGGATGATAGTGGGTTAAGTAAAGAAACAAAATATGGGTCTGGAGGAAGTGTAAATGGCAACAGCAGAATCATTGCTCTTGGCTTCCATCTGAAAAAATGAGCAAAGAGGTTATGATCTGAAATTGTCGAACTCAGCACATAGTCCAGAAGGCTATAATGCATCTACTCAGAAAATAAGGTGCTGCCCTTTGACTTTTATTAGAGAGGTGCTGGCTGAAGACCGAGATGGAAGTGAGAAGGAGAATTAAAATGACCAGCGACCTGAAGCTTGGGGTCATGCTTGCGGACTGAACTGAGGTGTCTCTCCAAGCAATCATCCAATCTGCATTTGGTTGACTCAATGTAAATGAGACTGTATAGTGAGCAGTGAATGCATACTAAATTGAAAACTTGCTTTAGATTGCTATTTCACCTGGAAGGAGTGTTTGGAGCACTGCACCATGAGCAGGGAAGAGATAAAAGGGCAGGTATTATGTCTCTTGTGCTTGGATGGGAAGTTGCTTTGGCAAGTAGAAGGGGGTGGTGTTTGGGTTTATTGAAGAGTGGAGCAGGGTGTCACAGAAGGAACGGCCCTTTTGGAATTCTGAAAACAGTGGGGAAAATGTTTTTGGTAATGGTGTTAGCACTTGAAATGGCAGAAATGCCAGATGATCTGTTGAATATGGAGGTTGGTGGGTCGGGAAGTAAGGACTAGGGAAACCCCATCGTGGCCCAGGAAGAGAGGGGAAGGGATGGGGGCAGAAAAGCAAATAATAGGATTAATTTGATTGAGGGCCCTTTCACTCATGGTGGAACAGAATCCTTGATTGAGATAAAGGAAGCCATGTTGGAAGCTCTGGTACAGACCATGGCATTGCCAGAGCAGATGTGGCAGCTGAGACAATGGAATAGAGTCCTTCTAGGAAATGAGATAGGAGGAAGTGTCATTAAGGTAGCTGCCGGAAGTCAGTGGGTTTATGGTAGATATTAGTTTACTACCTACTCCCCAGAATTGGAGACAGAAGTCAAGGAAGGGAAGGGGAGAAGTAGAGATGGGTCATGTAAAGGTGATGCTAGAAATTGGAAACAAAATTGATGTAATTTTCCAATTTAGTGAGAGTGGGAAATGGCACCATTAATCATCAGTGTACCAGAAAAAGAAGTGAGGGAGGGGACCCAAGAAGGACTAGAGCAAAGAATGTACTAATTGTTGGAACTGTTCTGAAGATCCACAGCTGCTGTCAGACCTGATGAGTTTTACCAGCATTTTCTGTTTTCTGATGGAGTCATGTGAACTCAAAACGTTAACTCTGTCTTCCTCTCCACAGATGCTGTCAGACCTGCTGAGTTTTTCCACCAATTTTTGTTTTTGTTTCGGATTCCGAGCATCTGTAGTATTTTGCTTTCTTTCTGTCATATACCTGTCATAGATCTTTACTTTTGTTCTTTCCTGCCCGCTTTCCCTGCCTCTGTACTTGCTTAAATTAAATTCGTTATATTTCTAGCTTTTTCTGCTGCTGATGAAAGGTCATTGACCTGAAATTTTATTTCCCTCTCTGCAGATGTTACCAGAGTATTTCCAGCATTTCGTTTTTAAAATTTCCAACATCCGCAGTATTTTGTCTGCACGTTCTGGAGTGGCTCCATGGTAAA
This sequence comes from Isurus oxyrinchus, assembly GCA_026770705.1. NCBI lineage: Eukaryota > Metazoa > Chordata > Chondrichthyes > Lamniformes > Lamnidae > Isurus > Isurus oxyrinchus. The sequence continues at coordinate 82,730,658 of JANJGN010000013.1, forward strand.
CAATGAGAACTGTAACCTTAAACCAGTGTAAAAACCATTGAACCTTAGCGGGGGTTGGTGTAGAGAACCATGATGTTGCAGATTTCCTATACAGCTGCCCTCACATTATGGCCCCTGTTGTCTCTTACTCTGCATTGGAGCAGTGTAGCAGGGTAGGAATGTCATACCAGTAGGAAAAATGACATTCTTTCAAAAATTTTAAAATAAAATTCTGAAAAAGAAGTTTAGTAGCTTGAAGGAAAATTTTTCGCTGGCCCCCAACTTTCTTTTTAGTGAAACCTCATCAGTTTGGCCATCAGTTTTGCAAAATTATAGAAATGAGCTTTGGCTATGGGCATTACAATATGTTATGCATATAATTGATTATCTTTTTCACTGTTAAATCATTAGTGAATCCAGCATAATGTACTTTATCAACTCATTGACAGAAAGTGCTATCATATCTCTAATGCTAACATTCATTGGGTGGTCTCTTGTTCTGTCTCATATTTAGTGAGAATACAACTAACTTGTGCTTTTGTTCAAATCCAAAGTGCTCTTATGACTTCAGTAACTTGCCAGTGTATCATTGTTTTGTGAATTTAGGCAATGGCGAGTTATTTAACAATAGTTTTCCATGGATTGAAATTAAAAGAACCATATGTTTAAAGCTGGAAAATCGCACAATGTTAATTCAAGGGCAACTGATAAATTTCTTTCAAAATTGCCGTTTAGACTTCCATGCGCCAAATTTTGGTCAGGGAAGTTGGGAGGTCTGTGACCAGGCTTCAGGCAGTGCCACCTTTCAGCTGAAGACTATGCTTGAGTCCTTGTGGCCTGTGTAAATAATCATCCAAATCTGGGGAAAATATCTGATCTCTGCATGCCTCTATAAGTCAGTTTTCCTGTGGAGGAATTTTTAATTTATTACCCCTTAGCACTTCGACTTATTTTGAAGCACCAACACACTGTGCCTCACATTTCCTGCTTGTGGAAGTTTAAGTTATGATATTGAGAACTTTCATGATTGTTATCCATGCTCAGTTTCTTTTGTATATCTTGCAGGTTAACATATTGGATGTTTGTCATGCATCTTTCAGAATGGTAACACGTGAAATCAATGGATAGATGCAAGCATGTAGGGCGGCTTCGGCTTGCCCAGGACCATTCAATCCTAAACCCCCAAAAATGGCATTGTTTGGACTGCAATACTACAGAATCAATGTGGGCATGTCTCAATTGTTCACATGTTGCTTGTGGACGATACAATGAAGAACATGCACTAAAACATTTTCAGGAAAGTAAGCACCCCGTGGCCTTGGAAGTAAATGAATTGTATGTATTTTGTTACATTTGTGATGATTATGTGCTGAATGACAATGCAACAGGTGATCTAAAATTGTTGCGGAGCACATTAAGTGCAATTAAGAGCCAGAACTATGACTGTACAACTCGAAGTGGCAGGACTTTACGGTCAATGGCAGGAGGTGATGACTCCTACCTTTCTCGGGGGTGTGCACAAGCGCAGCTGCGGAATGAAGATAGGATGTTCACGGCACTTTGGCATCGGCGTAAGTTGCTCATGTCTAAAGTCTTCCAGTCTTGGTTTGCGTTGACATGCAGTGGCAAGCTGAGACTTGAAGAAGAACGATTAAAGGAAGAGGCTGAAATGAAAAGGGAAGAAGCCAGAAAAAAACGACAAGAGCTAAAACGGCGGCTGCACGCCGAGTTGCTGAGCACACCACCCCGAAAGAGTTCCCGTATAAATGAACCCTCTAAAATTAGTGACACATCAGCTCCACGGACATCAGCAAAATATCCAGCAGTAACAACTGGCCTTACCTCAAGCACAGTTAGGTTGAAAAAAATTGGTGATTCCCCTATTAAACGGAGACCAACTGTCACACCTGGTGTGACGGGACTGAGAAACCTGGGAAATACCTGCTATATGAATTCCATTCTGCAAGTGCTAAGTCACTTGCAAATATTTTGTGAGTGTTTCTTGCATTTTGACTTAAGTCAAACCCAAGAACTGCTGACCAGTACAGCAAATGGGAAAACTAGGTCCTCTAGCCAGCAATATTTGATTAGTGACATTAATTCAAGTACAGGTACATCTTTGATAGATGAGGAAAAGGGGTCAAGACGACCAAGTCTTTCAGAAGGATTAAGTGGGGGAGCATCTAGGAGCAGAAATAGGGAGCTGATTCAACTAAAGGAGCCAAGCTCAAAGCATATATCTCTGTGCCACGAACTCCACACCCTTTTTCTGGTCATGTGGTCTGGCAAGTGGGCGTTGGTATCTCCCTTTGCTATGCTACACTGTGTATGGCGACTCATCCCAACCTTCCGTGGATATGCCCAGCAAGATGCCCAGGAATTCCTCTGTGAGCTGTTGGATAAAGTACAACAGGAGTTGGAAGCCACAAGAACAATGTGTACAGCCCCTATTCCAATATCACAGCGAAATCTTATCAAGAGAGTTCTGACTGTGATTAACACCATTTTCCATGGACAGCTACTCAGCCAGGTAATGGTCATGTTACTTCTCAAATCATTAATATGGTGTTCTTTGATTATTTGATTGTCAAATGATGGTGTAGTTCAAGTTAAAAATCTTGCAAATCAGCTCAGCAATAAAGGTAATATTTTGGTAAACTATGTTTCCCTTTACTATCCTAGTTCAGAAACAAAAGGTTGCACAAGAAAATAGCCCCAAAGAACCTATTATGAGATCTTGCTGAGCATATATAACCTCATAATGTTCACTACTTGTCATATTTAATTTATATTGGGCAAGTTGAGACAGTGTTAATTCTTTATGTAAAGCCAAAGTCCCAAGCAACTAAAGACTGACTTGCTCACCGTCAGGAACTGCTGAGACCTGGGAAATTCCACATTTAATCTCTCATTCATGCTGAACTTGACTGGCTCAAAAATTTGCCTCTGTCCACTTTGACTTGAAAAAAGATCAGTTAGCGTTGTGCTCTTTATCACTATCCAGTGATTGTGTGTTTCCTCCCACTCAGCTGAAGAGCTGCCATGTAGCCTTTTTTGAGGGCAGTGACTGTGATAACCCCCAAGCCAAATAACCTTCTGAACCTTCCAATTCAGTGTTATGCATGATACAGCTTTTGGAATGCAATTGGCTAAGCACTAGGGGAAAAATGTGAATGGGCAAGGGAAAAAGGACCTAGCTGTCTGAGGGCTAGCAGTACAAGTGTGATTGGCTAGATGCCTTTCTTCTCTATTGTAAAATTGATTGTCTTATGGCCATTTAAGTTATATACTAGCATAAAGCACCAACTTGGAAAGATAGCAGAAAATTGGGAGAAGTTTAAGTGCAAGAACAATATTTGTTTGAGTTAGCTTCCTAATCCTTGTGATTTTCCCTCAATTATATTTCCTCCACTTAACAGCTGTGACCTCTGGTGTCTTCTGGCTGCAAAGGGAAGAGGTAAATTCTTGTAACGCCAACATTCATTAGTGTTCTATCTGTGGGCTGGCCAAGGTTTTTTTTTATCCTCTTCTGATGTGGGACAGTTCACATAATCCAGAAACTGTGGAAATTGAACAACTGCCAAAGTAGATATTCATATAATTAGATTGAAGTCTGTTTGTAAATTTGTAATTTAAAACAAAATGGAGTTAAGCAATATGTGCACTAATGTCATGGGTTATGGAGCACTTAACAATTTTTAACACAAACCATTCCAAGATCGAATATAATGTGATCAGATGCAGGTTCAGATTTCCTCCAACTGCCCTTCAGGACTGCACTGTTTTTTTTTGTATATCTTTCATTTTAAATTGTTTGGTACTTATATCTTGCATCATTCTTGTAGGTGTGTCTCAATTTCTAATGTCTCCTAGAGCTTTTTCGTTAGCTTTGCTGTTCAGTTACATGTTTGGTAATGCAGACAGAATAACAAAACAGTTTTAAGCTAATAGATTTGTTCCTGTGCATCCAACCTTCAGTAAGTGATGGATCTCATTCTTCTAACCATGGCAGATGGGAAAAGACCCACACAATTGTGTGATATACCCTCCAGCCCACCCAAAACAGCATGATTTCCTAGGAGAGGTGAGAAACAAATTTGGGAAGAAAATCTAGGACGTTTCTCTGATCCTTGCCATGGTAAAAAATATTCCAGATCATCATCTCCCCTTCAATACTGATATGCAGTACTGACCTTTAGTAAAATGTGATCTGTGCCTCAGCAGGAAACAAGTTTAGATTTTGCTTGAAGGTACTCAGACAGTCTGCATCTGCTGGCAGCCTGTTCCCTAAGAATAGTGGACCTCTGGAAAAGAGCCACCTCCTAATATGTAACATGGCTTCTGGAAATGAGGCAGAGTTGAGATCTAACTGAATGGTGGAACTGAAGGGACTGAATGACCCATTCCATTCCTATTTTCCTGGATCTGGCCTTGCATGATTTAAATTTGTGACCCCTGATCCTCCCTAGCCTGTTTAATTGTAACAAACTGTCAGCTGGAACATGACCTATTCCCTCCATCATCTTAACCACAATCAGATCACCCGTAAGTCTCTACAGTGTACCGCCTCCACTTTTATAGCCTATCTTGAAAGCTATGATGGGCTTTAGACTGGGAATTAGTCTCATTGCTGCCCTCTTCACCCTGTCCAAAGCATCACTATCACCCACAGCCATTCACCGTAACATTTTCAATTGTTCAGTCAATTTTGTAACCACGCCCCTTTTGGTCCATGGGCTTTAGTTTTGTTAACCTCTTTCTTATGTGGCTCTGTATGAAATGCCTTTTGGAAGTCCATGCACATTAACTACACTGCCCACATCCACCCTCTCTGTTACCTCATTATTATACTCCCTTTTGTTCCCAACAACAAATAGTGTTGGCCCTCCTTTATTAATCCAAGCTTGTTCAAGTGATTGTTAATTTTCTTCCGGATTATTGTTCCTACTACTGATGTTAAACTTGGAATTGCCAGGTTTATTCTCCTCCCTTTGAACAAAACTGCACCATTTGTAATCCTCTCATCCTTTGGCATCATCCCATGTATAAAGTGGATTGAATGAATGTGGCCAGCATCTCCATAATTTTTACTCTTTCTTCCGTCAGTGACATGGGGTGAATTCCATCCAGACTGGGTACCTAAAGTGCTACTATCCTTTCTGGTACCTCTTTATCTGAGAGTCATAGAGACCATTCAGCCCATCAAATCCATGCCTGTTGTCTGTAGAGCAATCCAGTCAATCCCATTCTTGAGCTCCAAACCCATAGCTTTGCAAGTTTATTTCCCTCAAGTACCCATCCAATATCCTTTTGAAATTATTGATCACCTCTCTTTCCACTGCCCTTGTATGTTTTCCTTTCTTAAGCAACTATTTTATCCAATTGGGCATTGACCCTCCTATTCCATGAGCCTCAATTTTGTTAATCAACATTTTGTGATAACTTCATCAGATACTTTCTTAAAATCCAAATAGGCAACATCTACTGCAATCCCTTCAACTTTCTCTGATACATTATCAGAAAACTCAGATTAGTCTAGTGAAATTTGCCTTTTACAAATCCATGCCACCCCTCCTTAATTAACTCAAACCTCTCCCAAGTACCTATTGATTTTTTTCTATGATTATTATTCCTAGAACCTTGCCCATCACTGTTTTAAACTGACTGACATGTAGTACTAGGAATGTCCTTGTGTTTCTTTCTTGACCAAGGGTGACACATTTGCTACATTGACATTACAATAGTTAGCTTGTTCCTGAAAGGCCAACTGTGATTTGCAGAGAAGACATTTTGAAAATATTTGTGATTATACAATTTACACAACACTATGCATTTATCCAGCACTTTTAACCAAGAAAAACATCCAAAGGTGCTTCACAGGCACATGACCATGTTCAGAGGTTGGTTTTCAGGAGCATTTTAAAAGAGGAGCAAGAGAAGAGAGATTTAGGAAGGGAATGCTGCATGTTGGGGCTCGGACAGCTAAAGGCATAGCTGGCAACAATGGAGTAGTGAAAATTGGGATTCCCCAAGAGACTAGAGATCTTGGAGATTAATAGGGCCAGAGGAGGTTAAAAATATGGTTGGACAAGGCCATTGAGGAATTTTGGAAAAAGATAAGAGTTTAAATTTGAGGTATGCCTGGAACGCATGTAGGTCAGAGAACATAATTACAAGTGAACGGGACTCGGACAAGTTAGGATACAGGCATCTGAGTTTTGGATAACCTCAAGTCTATGGAAGATACATGATGGAAAGACAGGAGACCATTTAAATAACGGAATCTGAGGTAACAAGAGCATGAATGAAGGGTTCCGCAGCTAATGAGTTGAGGCAGGAGTGAAATTGGCTAATAGGTAGAAGTAGGAGTCTAGCTAATGGAGAGGGTGTGGGCCTGAAGCTCAGCCAAGGCTCAAACAGTTACAAAGGATCAAGTTTAGCCTCAGACAGTTATGAAGAAGAGAGATTGAGATGGTGGCTAGGGAATGGAGTTTGTGATGGAAACCAAACTTGATAGTTTTAGCTTTTCTAATATTTAGCTGGAAGAATTTCTGATTTTCTAATGTTGGGTTGTATTGAGAGAGAGTTGGTGCTAAGTTAGAGCTGAATTTTATCAGAGTACGTGTACAACCTGATATGTTTTCAGATGATGTCAGCGAGGGAAAGCATGTAGGTGAAGCATGGGAGGTATCAAGTCATTGAGAGGGGAGAGAAGCCATTATAGGAAATTCGCTGATGCATAGGAATGGAGCCAGGCAGTCCCACCCAGCTTGAAGAAGGAAGATGTGGTCAACTGTATCAGAGACTTCAGGCAAGTAAAGAATGAGGAAGGGAAGTTTTTTGTGGTCACGTCAATTTGTGACTTCCATAAGGATGGTCTCTGTACAGTGGCGGTGGGGGGTGGTGGGGGGGGGGGGGCGGAATCTGCTTGGATGGGTTCATACGTGGAGCTGTGGAAAAGATGAATCAGACAGAATCTTATCCTCTGTCATCATAGCAATGAAGTTTAGACTGATTTAACTTGGATGATGATTGTAGGAAACTTTTGTTCTCTGGGGATGATTGTCTATATTACTGTAATAACCTTAAAATGCTTATTTAACTTTATTAGGGCAATATTAATCCTAAATTACTAAAGCTGTAAGAATAAGCCAGAAATAAAATGACATGCTTTATTTCTGATTGCCAAGTTGCTACTTTTCCATTTTATTACCTATTTAATTTCAATATTTTTCACCACCTCTGCACTAAACTGATTTTAAGACAATTACTCTCATTAGCTGTTTTAACTGCACAGTCTTTTCAAACTGTGGTTCTGAGGCACTAGGGAGTCTACGCAGGGATCTGAAGTTATCTAATTTCTATGGTTTTTCTGCATCTGTTGACTCATTCCTGTTAGTCTACTCATGTTTTTTTGGTATGATAGCGCTGTTTTCCTTTTTGATTAGCTAGCATTGTCTTTGGAAATTAGGGTGGGGAATCCTTGTAGGAAAATTTGAAAGCCACGAGGCTGTGTAAGTTGGTATGTGTCCAAACTTTGTCTTAAAGCACTTGAGTTTCAAATGTAAGTGTGCAGGTTACTTATCTGGTTAATAAGAAACTAGTGCTGCAGATTAACATGAGAAACTATTAGAAGCTGTATATAGAACCATGACTGATATTGATGTGAAGTCTTTTTTAAATGCCCCTCATCAGTTCCGATTGTAAATTCGTGCTTGAAGCTGTGTCAGGCCACTTCATGTCAGTTGCATGATCCTGTTCTATATTCGTTTAAGTGGAATTTTAAATGTTAAATTTTAGATGCTGAGTATTACGGTTGCACATCATTTAGAACTGGATGTAGTTCAAGCCAAAAACTTGTAAAATGCAGAGTAAACTGAGAAGATTGGTAAATGAAAAATGTAGTGACATTTTTTATAATGGAATCCAGATTCAATTTTTAAATCTTTTTGCTGGAGTAGAACAGGGGACTGAGGGCATTGGTAATGTTGTTTGTCAAATACCCAGTTTTAGATTTGAGTATTGCTGATGAAAAGAGACATGTCAAAGCTTTTCTTCTTGCACTCATCAGGACACTTCAAGAATGCCAATATAAGGGGGAAACAACAATTTATATTCTGAGGAGAGACTGCTGATTGGTTGGAAAGTGGACTCTGACTGGTAGAGTCTTTGCCATGGAGAATGCACCAGTGATGGTGACTGATAGTTAACTGCCAAGCATTGTTTGAAATTTAAACCAAGCAGCTTGACCCTGATTGGTCAAGGCATTGCCCTGAGGAATGAGTCAGCGAATGGCTGTCACTTATTTAGCTGAAATAGGTGTAATGTGTGTACATGTTCTTTCTGTCTACAAAGAACAGGGCCCTGTGTATTGATATATGTAGCTTGCAGTACACGCAAATGTGCCGCACTTTGAACCTAACTGGCCATCTTAAATTGGTTGTCAGCGTAATTTTTAGCGCACTGAGGATTATTTAGTAAATATAAACAGAAAATGATGGAAAAACTCAGCATCTGTGGAGAGAGGAAAACCGAGTTAATGTTTCGAGTCTGTATGACTCTTCTTCACTTAACTCATACTGACTATGCAGAACCTCCTTCCTCAACCTGCCAATGTGTTTAGTACCTACGTGGACTGTGACCACTGGACCCTTCCCCTCCCACTGCAAGTTCCTCTCCAGCCCTGGGCAAATGTCCTGAGCCCTGGCACCAGGCAGGTACCACAGCCGTATGGACTCTCGCTTCTTGCTACCGAGAACAGTGTCAATCCCAGTTACTATACTGTCCCCTACGACCGCTATGTTCCTTTGTGCTCCCCCCACTTAAGTGGCTTCTTGTACTGCAATGCCATGGTCAGTCAGCTCATCCACCCTGCAGTCCCCACTCTCATCCAAGCAAGCTGAAAGAATCTCAAACCTGTTGGACAATTGCAGAGGCTGATACTCCTGCACCCCTGCCTTATGGATCCCTTTACCTACAGCTACACTCACACCCTCTTGTTTCTGATGACCTTCCAAATTAGAAGACCCTATCCTAATAGGTGTGACCGCTTCCTGGTACAGAGCATCCAAATAACTTTCCACCTCCCTGATGTGTTGCAGTGTCGCAGCTCAATGACTCAGCCAGAGCTCCTCAAGCTGCAGACATTTACTACAGACTTGCTTGCCCTGGATAACACTGGTGACCAGGAGCTACTACATGTTGCAGCCATGACACATTACCTGTCCTGCCACACACATGTGCTTTAATTAATTTCCTAATTTTATTCAATTATTTATTTTCTTTTATGTATTAATCTTATCACAAACCCCTGTACTATTTTAAACCTTAGAAATAGAATAGACCTTAACCATTTACCAGATACCCACCAAACAGCTGGCTTCTTCCCCTATAGCAGAGCAACAGGGTGAAAAAGTTAGAAAAAGCAAAGGAGCACCTCCCTCCCCTCCTCACCAAACTCTCTCAGCTCCCAAACACTCTCACTTTGTTGAGGCCATCCACTCAGTGCTGGTCCCACTGACAATGTTTGAATTTATATGTTTTAAACAAAGGGACTAGCTGAGCTCAGGTACCACACCTCAGTCCAACCATCCTTAGCTGCTGCTTCAATGACCTTCCTTCCATCTGAAGGTCAGAAGTGGGGTGTTCACTGAAGATTGCACAATGTTCAGCACCATTCACGACTCTTCAGATATTGAAGCAGTCCATGTCCAAGTAACATTTGCACCACACAAGTGCCAGGCAATGACCATCTCCAACAAGAGAGAATGTAAGCATCGCCACACTGAATCCCCCACTATCAATATCCTGGGGGTTACCATTGAACGGTTTCATGGTCACCATTACTGAAACTAGCTTTCCTTTCTGCTTTCTGTGCTAGCTAGTATTGTAAATGGTTTCTTTTTCTCCATGGCTGTCCTAATACCTTTCAAACCCATAGTCATCACACCTCCTGAATAAAAATGCTCCCTACTTCTCCCCTCACTAACCCTAACCCCTATCCTTATCAACATGCTGTCCCTGGTGGCAACATCCACAGACATCAGAGCAGATTCCACATATACTGATACCTAGCTCTAACCCATCCCGCAACAAGTTGTCTGACATCTGAACTTGAATGAGCTGTCATTTCCTCCAACTAAACATTGGGGAAACCCATTAGCTTTGGCTCCCACCCCCAAAATACATACACAAATTGTATTTCCTTCCACAGCCATCTTCTTGGGCCGAAAGGAACTTTGATATCCTGTTCTTCCCCAAGCTGAGCTTCTGTTCCTATATCCTCCTCATGAAAGGAGGGTCTACTTTCACCATTTAACATCAACTTGCTTCTATCTATCTCAGTTCATGGTCCAAAGAAACAATGGTAAATACTGTTGTCACCTGTAGACTTGATTAATAGTCGTTTGGTAGTACAGAACTTCAGTATTGCTCAACAAAGAAACATGTCAAAGCTTTTGTCTTGCACTCATGAGGACACTATGTAAGAATACCCACACAAGGGGAAACAACAATTTATACTGTATCTGAAGAGAGTGCTGATTGGTTGGCAAGTGGACTCTTCGACATGCCTCTTTTTTTCAGCAAGACTTGATTAACTTCATTCCTATCTGCCACCACCCATGAACTTAGCTCATCTAAAACTCCATTGTCTGTATTCTATCGTGCACCAAGTACCTCTCATCCATTGCTTTCATCCTCACTAATTTGCATTGACCCCTGGTCCCACAACGTGTAAAATTTGTAAGTTTCACATTTATATTTAAAACTCTTCATCGTCTCACATTCATTATCTCTCCTACAGCTCCCTGTCCCTTGAATTCTCTGCTGCTCTGATTGTCCACCACATCTTTTCCCCATCACCTTTGGCAGCTATGCTTTCACGTCTAGGCCCCACTTTCTAGAATTCCTTCCCTGGACCTTTCGGCCTCTCAATGTTCCTTTCCTTCTCCCTCATAACTGTTTTTGGTACATTTGCTTCATGCCTGTGAAGTGCTTTGTGACACTCTTCTGCATTAAAGGTGTTATTAGGTTGCAAACCTAACTTCTGAACCAATGCACATTTGTATTCAAAAAGGAAAGGGGACATTTATTGGTTTCAGAACAGTTTTCAGGATTGTTGCTTACCCCAGGACTGTTTAAGGCACTTGCTTTAGGATTCTTTCAGACCTTTACATCAGAAATTCATTTTCTCTGCTTATTCCTCTGGGTGAGTTTGCTCAGGATCTCAGCAAATTTGTATTTGTCTGTATATCCAGTAAATTGTTGCTCTGTCGCTTAAGCATCCCAGGACAGGCCTTAGCAGCTCTTTTCAAATGTGCATAGACAGCAAGTGCCAGCAGGCCATTCATTCAGAGCATTTTAGTTTAACAATGCTTTGCATCTAGCGTGGCTCTCAAAGTGTATTCATAATTGCTACTAACATTCCCTTTTTTCTCTTGTGCATCTGGCCTATTCACTCAAGTGTGCAGGTACTTTAACTCATTTGTGCATCCCCACACACGTGATCAACTTGTGCTCGGCCTATGCAGGAGCTTCTGGGTTGCCACAGAGCCACACAGGTTAGTGGGAACAATCTTACTGACTCTAGAGTTAACTTGCCCTACACTACAACTGTGACTATACTTCAAAAGAACTTCATTGGCTGCAAAGTGCTTTAGAACACTAAGATCATGAACGGCATTGTATAAAAGCAAGTTTTGTTCCTTGGTAAAATGTTATCATTCAGATTTACTAAGTGTGTCCTTTCCTACATCTGTAAAGCATTCTGGGCTGAAATCCAGGGAACAGTGACAGATATCAGGAAACAGACTATTAGAACATTAACACAGGGAGTCAAGGGTGATATTTACTACACAAGATGTGTGTTTTGTTCAATAACAGTACACAAAAGTATATTAGGTTAGAGGAAGAGAGGTGGGAAGAGTCTCGTTTGGAGCATCTATGCCAGCATAGACCAGCTAGGTTGAATGCCTATTTCTACTCTCTGGCACTCTTTATGTAATTCCTGCTCCATTTGTGTACTTTTCAGCAGTTACCTTATGTGCAAGCCATCATCAGTAGGAACCTGTGTTTTTTTTTTGCTTTGTTCTTTCTGTTCTCTTTCTGCTCTCCATCAAAATAAGACTGATCACACTAAGGTGAGCTATATTGCCTCAAAGCTATCTGAACTAAGATCAAGTTACTTGACATAGCTAAAAGAATGTACCTTGGACCCATTAAAGGCCATTTTACTATATAACCATCTTGATAATTGGGTCTTCATGAATCACTTGTATTTTTACATTTGAATTGTTGACACTGGAGCCAATCAAGCCCACTTGCGGCCATTTCAGTACACAGAGACTGGTTCTTCACAATTGTCCTGTTTGCATACGAGCCCTGAAATAATTGTATTTTCTATAACAATGAGAAACTTTTATTAAAGTAATGTTTCTAAGTGATGATTGCTGACTTTGACATTGAGCTGGTCTTGTGTCAGCTTGTTTAGTCATGACTGTTGCATGACATGCAGACAACAGACTGAACTATCCTGGATAGCTGAATACCGCACCTTACAATGCATTTATCCTCTCACTTGCCTTGACAGACAAGCTCATCTTATACCTAATACATTTCTCATTTTCCAGATGTGTATTTGAGTAGCAGCCAAAGTGATTTTCACTGGAGTAAAACATGTATGTCACTGTGACATGAAAACATAACTTGCAAACTTTATTTTATCTAATTTCTCTATAACATTCCTCGAGCCTTTCTCTTTGCCTTCATCAGATGCTTAAATGTGTTGTAAAAAACATTTATTTGCATTTTGATTTTGGCAGTTACGAACCACTTTGTGGGAGAAATATTCTGAGCCTACCCTGAATGTATTGTGTTCCCTCTTGACAAGTCAAAAATAGTCCAATCTAATTTTGTAGAGGACACTGTTTATAGCCAGTGTGATGGGCACTTAAGCATGCCCAAATGTCCCTCAGTTAAATGGTCAGCTTATAACCTTGAGGCTCCTGTGCTCTGAGCTTTTTCAGCAATATTATCCACCTTGTTTATTTGTGATCTGCACTTCGAAAGGAGAATGGGGGTGGTGACACCTCCATGGCCCTGAATTTCCTCCCCCCACTTCCACCCCCTCTAAGCTTTCAGCATTGCCTTTGTTTAACGGTGGGCACAATCCTGCTGTTTGTAGCAGATTTAGGGAAGGTGGGTGCAATTTTTAGGTCGCAAGTGCTCGGTTATATTTTTTATCTGCCAGTTTCTCCTAGATAATTCCTCAGAGCAACTTTCGATGAGGGCTCACTGTTCCATACTACAACTCCAGAATATCTAATTAACCTGACAAAATTGCCTGTTCTGAGAACTGTTCACTGTTATGTTCAGTTACATTTTTATATTCAAATTTAATCAGGAAGATAATAAATGAGCTTGTCAGGTAAACCTATGGGGTGGGTTCTTGTTGCATCAGAGATATTTCCGGAGAATAGGTTTCTTTGTAAAACGTTTAATCTTTGTTGGTGTCTTCCCTTAAAATTGAGTTCTGTACCTTGGCTTGGCTCTTTGAGCTGAACTTCAAAAACACAATTTAAAGCCAACATTCCTGTACCCTGCAGGCGGACCTTGCTCTCTTGGAGTGAGGATTGGATTTTGTATCTAGAGCCACTTTATTTTCATTGGGCAGTGTGGCTACTGAGAAGCCAAAGCCTTTTGTCATCAGTGGTCAAGTCTCTCTGCCCTAGGAAAATGGCCACTAACTGGCCTCATATTGCAAAATTCTGCTGTTTTACATTATGTTGCACAGCCAAGTCTGCTCGCTACTTGCACGAAGACTGTAATTTAATTTTTATATTAATATTTCAATTGCAGCTGGGTCTAATATCCAGCCTTTGGCTGCCATTATAATTTTTCTCAGTATTTGTAATCAGCACCAAAAGGTTCTTACCCACTTCCTGTCCTTTTATGAGTCACATGGACATTTTCCAGCATTTTCTTGTTTTTTGAACATGCCTTTTTGAAAACTGCTTGATATCCATTTTAATTTGATGTGATTGGTGATTTGATGTGACTGTTGTTGCTGCAGTTTCCTCCCTCCACAGTGGCTTGCCAAATGGGAGCTCAGTGAAAACTGGAGTTACCTGTGCTAGCCTTGAAATCATACTGGTGCAATGAGATGGGACTGTTTAATACACCACTCTTGCTGCAACCTTACACATAGGTTTCATCATATTAAAAGCGTGGCTTGGTACAAAGTACTGCTTTCACAAGTAAACTGCGTAGTGAGTGTGAACACTGCTTGGGCAACATTTTGCAATCTGTCACTATATAGAAACAATTCTGCATTGGAATCAGTTCAGAGAAGCTTCACTCGGTTGATTCCCAGGATGAACGGGTTGTCTTATGTGGAAAGGCTGAGCAAATTGGACCTATATCCATTGGAGTTTAGAAGAGTGAGAGGTGATCTTATTGAAATATATAAGATTCTGAGGGGACTCGACAGGATGCTAAGAGGATGTCTCGCCTCCCCATCTCCACGGGAAAATCTAGAACCAGGGGGCACAATTTAAAAATGTGGTCTCCTTATGGATGCAGATGAGGATTTTCTTCTTTCATAGAGATGTTAATTTTTGCATTTCACTACCGTAGAGAGCAGTGGGGGCTGAGTCATTGACTATGTTCAAGGCTGAGCTAGACAGATTTTTGGTCAACAAGAGAGTCAGGGTTATGGAGGTAGGCAGGAAAGGAGTTAAGGCCACAATCAGATCGGCCATGATCTTATTGAATGACGGAGCTGGCTCAAGGGGCTGAACAGCCTACTCCTATTTATGTTCTTATTCTGTTCCATGTCTTATCGTCATACGGGTGGTAACACTATGAAACAGCTGAATGTAACAGATCGATATCATTCTTATGGGGAAGGAGCTTCTTGTCATAATATCAGTATACTTGGTGTATTGTGGTAGCTTAGCAACCAGGGCTTTAAATTCTAGGTATTTTACTTCAGTTTGGTTCTCTGTCAAGATTGACTTGACTTCACTGTTATAGGAAACCCAAGCAAAATTCTCCCTTCATAAGTAACATTTGTTCACGAAAAAAGTTTATTGTATGAGATCAAGATGACAGCAACAACTTTGAAAATCCATAGTTCTTTGTTTGTAGTCTAATAGATGGAGGTAGTCACCCAGTTTGTGGATACTTGGTGTGGGAAAAACTGTATTGGATTTTTGAGAGGGCTCCTGTTTCCTTGGGGAATTTCTAGCTGCTGACACCGATACGAGATTGGGCACTAAGCCTAGTCTATAGTCACTCTCTTCTAGTTAGGGTCTGTATGGAGGTTTCTGACTTCAGTTGTGATGTCCATGATGTGGATCTCTTTATAAGTTCTGAGCAACTGGTGCAGGACCAAAAAAATGTACAGAATTATTCTTTAGGTTCAGGAATGATTTGCTTAAAATCTTGGCTTTTTTAATTTTAGAGGATATATGAAGGATGTGTGAATAATGCCAACATGCCCTGAAGCCTGGGATTTTGATGGCTTTTCACCCAAAAACCCAATGGCTCTGTTTCGACAAGAAAATTGACTTGCACCCAGGCAGTCACTGATCATTTAGTCTAACCACTTCAAAACACTTGATCACAATAGCTGCTGTTTCTTTTGAAGAAAATATGTTTACAAATTAGCACATGTTGTGATCAATTTCTGTCCCATCATCAGCTCCATTTCAGATTAGTTTGCAGTAGATTGTCAGGTGCTCATAGTTCCCCAAAGTTGGATGCCAGTAAGACATGATTTGCTTTACGTGGTCTAGAAGTTTGGATGTGATAGTGTGATTGCTGAAGCATGTATGGAGAATGGGTTGCTCACTCTGTTTTAATGTTGTTAGCAATAAATCAAATGATTTGTGAAAGTATTGTACCATTTCATGCACAATGGATTATTCTACTACTTCGGTATAGTTTTGTCCTCTTAATATCAATTATAAGAATCCTGGGCTGGAGTTAATTCTTTGACCATACACTGCACAGATTCCTCTTGAAATTTGCCTTTCAAATTTGAAGCCTGAATCTTGGATAACATGTCTGGATTCTTATTAGTTTGTGTGATTACTCGAGTCAATAAATCATGTGGACGCTCCAGTGGTATTATCTGTCAATGAGGCTCCCTGTGCATAGGGTTCAATTGGAAGAACTATATTGGAGGAAATCCAGAGGAAAGCTGTAAGAAATGTTCTCATTTATGTGACAATGAGGTGTGACGTGACATACATTAGATGTGCTTTTATTAGCAGCTTCCTGTGGTCCTGCTTGGGTGAGTGAGTCTGAGGATGTTACTTAATACAGTGTGCCACTCTGCATCAAACTTGGCTGACCTGGGGATTCTCCCTCCCTTACCACCACAGACTTATTGGAAGGATTTACAAGTCGATAATCAACCTGCTTGGCCACATTATGAACACACCTTTTGTGGCCATCAAGCCCTGGAGTGGGACATGAACCTGGAGCTTCAGGCTTAGAAACAGAGTTGACTGTTTCTCTGTACCCAATCTGCCATAAGACCACCTATGCCTATGTTTCCCAGTGTTGTACTAAACCTTTGAGCACAGATCTGAAAAGTTAACTTTCTCTCAGATGCTGCCAAACCTGCTGACAGATTTCTGACATCTGTAGTATTTTGTCTTTGTATTTCTTCAACCAGTTTTGAAGAATACACTGTTGCTTGCCTTGCTCTCTTAGATCCCAGGTTCCCTGTATTATGACCATAAATTGTTGCTCAAAGACACTCAAACTTTCTGTTGGCAACTATAAGAGTAATGAATGGCAAGCATGGCTTATTCACTGCTGGCTACAAAATCAAGTGATTGTCTAGCCTATATCACTTCAAAACAAAATCTTAGAACGGTGGCACGGTGGTAATCTTATCGGATTAGTAATCCTGTGGGCTAGACTAATTGTCAAAGATATGAGTTTAAGGCTCAGCATGGTGGCTGGTAGATTTTAAATTCAATTAATTAAAAATCTGGAATAAAAAGTTAGTCTCAGTAATACGGGACTCAATAGTGATTACAAAACTACTGGATTGTCGTGAAAAGCTCAGCTGGTTCACTAATGTCCTTCAGGGAAGGAAATCTGCTGTCCTTATCTGGGCTGGCCTACATGTGACTCCAAACCCACAGAACTGCACTAGAAATGGCCCTACAGAGGCCACTCAGTTTTATTAGGATGGAGAGCACTGCACTATGCATCTTTTTAGCTGCAATGACACACTTTGCAGTGGGATAAACATTGGTTTTGTGGAGCACATCAAACTTGTCTGTCTTTAGAGATTCCCCTGTTCTACAGAATTCTCAATTTCCCTGAAATGTTGAGAACAAATCCACTGTTTTTCTCCTTTCAAAACATTCCTTTCGTGGCCTTTGTCCAGAAAACCCAGGATGAATGTTTTAAATTCCTAACAAAAACATAAATCAATCAACTAATTGTACATTTGCTGAAAAATTGGCAAGTTTTAGTACTCCAAAAATTAGCTGAAAAATATTAATCATTTTATTTCCCTTTGCAGTAAAATAGGAACTTGAGCTAGCTTCATAAACAGCACCTGTTTCTATTGGAAGTACTAGATGGGACTTGGACATCCAAGATGTGAACTTGGAGTGCTCCTTATGTACAGAATTGGATACATTATCTGAGTTGGAATTACATAGTTCGAAATCACTGTAGTTATATCACTGACTCGTATCCTTCTGAAACAGGTTACATGCCTTACTTGCGACAACAAATCCAACACGATTGAATCCTTCTGGGACCTTTCTTTAGAATTTCCTGAGAGATACCACTGCAATGGAAAAGAAGCTGCTTCCCAGTATTCTTGCTTATTGACGGAAATGTTGGCAAAATTCACAGAGACAGAGGCCTTGGAAGGGAAAATTTATGCCTGTAACCAGTGCAACAGTGAGTAAAGAGGATGTACTCCATATGTATGTACATTGGAGATATAATCATTAAAGAGCAATGTAGTATTCTTCATTCTGAATTTGCACCACAGTAAAAGATTGTTAAAATTTGGCACTAGATATGTTTTAAACTGCTGACAATTTAATCTTTGTGTAATTAATGAGGAATATATGCGCCTGTTCTGGCTGATTTATAATGTAATGATTTCTTTTCCCCACCTGACTCCCCGCCCCTTGCTACAACATGCTTGTGAAGCCCTCTGAATATCCTGTTCAGTAATAATTTCAGGTGAAATCTTCTTCGCAGCCTGAATGAGGCTGCTCCTTCATTGAAAGGAGACATTGGACAAAGGAGGTGATCTTCACTCAGTAACTGCTAAAAGCACAATTGACCGAGGCATAAACATCAGCTGAAGAATGGCATAGAGATTCTAAAGACGATTTGAAAAAAGCTTCATGATATTGAGTTGCTTCCTGCCTGAACTTAAGAGTTCAGTCAAAAATCTGAAGCTAAGGATGTTGCTTAAACGTTTTAAGGCTGTTATAACAATCAACTACACAAATATTAGTATTAATTCATGACAATGAATGGCAATGTATTGGACTTGCATAGTTCCTTTAACCTAACAAAGTACAAGGTAATTCAAGTGAGAATTGGGAGATGAGTCAGGAAGAAAACATGGTCAAACAGGTGGATTTTAAGGATGCCTTTGATGGTGGAGAGAGTAAAACAAATCAAAGGAGTTTAGGAATGGAGTTCAGTTGTCAAGGTGAGGGGGCGGGGTGGGGGGGGTGTGTGGCTGGGATAACTGAGGGCTGTTCTGATGGTGAAACAGAACAGTATACTTAGTAGGCCAGAATTGGTGAAGGATTGAATGTGTGGGGAATATAGGATAGTTTAGGGTCAGATACCGTAACTGAGGGATTTATGTGAGAACAAGAATCAAAAATTCAGCACATTGACCAGGAACCAGTGGAGATTAATAGGAGTGGTGAGGGTGGAGGGATCTGTAAATGGAATTTAGTTTGGAATGTAATAGGATATGTGTGAAGGAGCTTTGAGTAGCGAGGAGTTTGTGTAATAACGTTCAGGCCAGCAAGAGAGAAATAGTGAAAATGTTGGTGGGAATTTCAGTATTAGCAGCAGTGAGATGGGAATGGAGGCAGGTGATTGCTAAAGATGAAAATAAGCTGTCTGTTGATGGAATGAGTTGAGTTTGAATAATCAATTCAGATCTAAACAGCACACTGAGGTTGTATGCCATCTGTCAGCCTGGGAAAACGGGTATGGCTCCAAAAGTTCCTGATTAGTCTTGTGTGAGACTTTACTACCATGGAGTGTCTGCTTGTCCCTATTAATCTACTGCTGACTAGATGACATTCAAAATCCTGTGACAGCTTAATTAGAATAAAGGGCATTAAAAGAAGTATCTATATGAGGCGATTAACCATTTGCAGGATGCATACTGACAAATCATGTTAAATGAGGAATTGGATATGCATGCATATAAATACCTAATAGTCCAATAACATTGTCTGCTCACAGCAGTTTTCCCCAACCAATACAACTGTAAGTGATACTTCTAACCAAATTCATTAGATACTGGTCTGTTGAATGGATTTCGATTAAGGGCTTAATCCTGACCCATCTGGTGTGACATTCTAACTGTTCACCTGTTTTAGCAGCATATGAGAACACAGTGAGTCAAGTAAAATTTTAAAATGAAAATATTACTTGCCCTCATTCATCCATTTTATAGGATTTTTCTCTTTAAAAACATGAAGCTTGGAATTGAGAAACCATTCAGCCCATCAAATTTGCTTGTTTGGCAGTTAATACATGACTTCCTCAATCATAAGTAGTCAAAAGACATGTATTTCGAATCCTGCCTTTTCTCCTGTGAAAATAAGCTGTCAACTTTCTCTTTTTCTAAATGTAATTACCCTTGTTGTTCTCCACTGACTTTCTGCTGTGGCAATGCCCATTGTACATAAAATCTTTTTGTATTAGGGTTTACAGTTTGCCTTAATAGTATTATGTAATCTGGTGCCTCAAGATGCAGCCCTGCAACTGATAATATTGACAACTGCTTTACAATGGGTTTAGAGCAGTGATAGTGCCTCTTTCACTCCATTAATAAACAAAAGTACAGAATTGGGTCTTTTATGCATGCTTACTATCATCTTCTGTATCTGTTGTCATAAATTTATCAAGAATTTTTGTTCCTTTGCTCAGTTGATTTAAATCTCTGTTATCCATCATGTATTTGTCATCTCTAAATTTAATAATGGGCTAGATCTTTCAGGAATAGGGCACCTTGTACATGCACTTCAGTTAAGCTTTTTCCAGCACCCTTCAGCTCAGATTGTTTGCATTGTAGCTTGCTCCAAGTACAAAGTTAATATTGGCCAGAGCAATGAGGGTCTGGGACCTTAGCAAACAGCAAGTTTAATGGACGATTAATGCGCAAACCCAACAAAACAACGAATTGCAGTTAATGCAAAGTAAATGATGGAGCAATGTAAATTGACTGTGCTCTGGAGATTTGCAGCTCAGTATTTTTGTATTCTTTCACAGGATGTAGGTGTCACTGGCTAGGCCAGCATTTATTGCCCATCTCTCATTGCCCTTGAGAAGCTGATGGTGAGCTGCCTTCTTGAAACGCTGCAGTCCACGGGGTGTAGGTACACCCACAGTTCTGTTAGGGAGGGAGCTCCAGGATTTTGATCCAGCGACCGTGAAGGAACGGCGATATATGTCCAAGTCAGTGGCTTGGATGGGAGCCTGAAGGTGCTGGTACTCCCATGCATCTGCTGCTCTTGTTCTTCTAGGTGGTAAAGGTCGTGGGTTTGGAAGGTGTTGTTGAAGGAGCCTTGGTGAGTTGCTGCAGTGCATCTTGTAGATAGCACCACTGCTGCCACTATGCATTGGTGGCAGAAGGAGTGAATGTTTAAATCTCTCAACCCCTTGAACTTGTTTAATGAGAAAATCTGATTTGCTCAAAGTTGTTTCACCTAAAGTCACACTTTTCAGGAATGCAACTACGACATTAAGTGAGGACTCACCAATTATTTGTCCTGTCTTTGCTTCATCTCCCCCTATTACATAGCTATAGAAGCTTTTACAATCAGTTTTTATGTCTTTTGCTAGTTTACTCTCATATTCTCTTTTATCATTTTCTTGTACGTATTTTGCAGAATTTTTAAATCCTCAGGTGTGCTATCCTTTCTAGCAACAATCTCTCCCCTTGATCTGATGCTATCTTTAACTTTCCTTGTTATCTGGGATCAGTGTACTTCTCCCATTAAGTTTTTACTCCTTAAGGGAATATGCATTTGTTGCATATTGAATTAATTTCTTAAACATTTGCCATTGCTTATTTACTGGCATAATTTTAACCTAAAAGCAAAATACTGCGAATGCTGGAAATCTGATACAAAAACCAAAAATGCTGGAAAGACTCAGCAGGTCTAGGCTCCTTTAGAGAGGGAAAAAAACAGTTTCAAGTCCGTATGGCTCTTCTTCAGAATGAAGTTTTTCCAGTGTTTTCTGTAACTTTTAACCTAGTTTCCCAATATACCTTGGGCAACCCAGCCCTCATAACTATGCACCACATAGAGTTGTTAAGGCAAGTAACAAAGACATTTAAAGGGGAAGCTAAACACATGAAAGAGAAAAGGAATAAAAGGTTATGGTGAGATAGGTGGGTGAAAGCGCATGTGAATCATGATCAGCATATAGCATTGGGTCAAATGACCTGTTTAATATTGTAAATTCTATATAACGTTGGGAAATTAAACAACCCTGTCACATGGAGCTGTTGTAAGGCAGGTTCTGCGATGGTTTTTCATTGTGGGCAGTAAAAACAATGCTTTCTTTCAACGATGTTTGCTATAAGTTTCTGAAAGCTGATGAATCATACGATATTCACAAATATAACCCATAACTGGTATTACATGTCCATTTGTTAATGAGTTGGTTGTTATGCTATAAAGTGGGAACTGCAAGAAAAAACCACAGGAAGATATAGTTTACTAAGCACTAAATAACGCTGTACAGGCATTCATGGCTACAAGAAGCTCCCTGGTCTCGTTTGTGGTTGGTAAGTTGCTTAAACCTTTTCTGGACTAACTTGCTGCTTGCAGACACATGGAGAACTGGCCTATCCCATGTATTTGCACTTGAAATATGTTTAGGTTTGTAACAGTTGCGCTGTTTTGCATGAATAAAATGAAAGAACTTGCACCTGAAATATCCATTTTATTTTTAAACCAGTTTTCAGTTCAGCAGACAGACCAACAAGCAACCTCATCCTCAGAGCCTGGTTAGTCCCCTGGGAGTCTTCAGTTTCAGCAGCTACTAAGTATAGCAATGAGCTAAGGTGGCTGGGGCAGAGGGGATTTTCGTCAACAATATTTGCAGTTTATTGCTGACACTTGCATGATTTACAACCTGTATTTGCCTTTTTTTGGTCCGTTTTCTATTTGCTTATGAATGCAAGACAAGCCCAGACACAAACAGCACTTCTTAACTTTGTGTCAGCCTTAACACATTATGTAGCTGATTAATTCTTTCACCAGCTCAGTATCCTTGTCAGTGAGCAAGTTGTTGAGCAGTTGGGAACTATGTTCAAAATAGAATTATAACCACAATTGTCCAAAACAGTTACCAGTTCTTTACCTTCTTGGGATGTAGGTTATTGACAAGGCACCACATAGTGTCCATCCTTAATTGCCCTGAGCGCATTAAGCTGAGACAAATAACATAAAGACATTTAAAGGGGGAGTAAATACGTACATGAAAGAGAAAAGGAATAAAAGAATATGGTGGGATAGGTGAGAGGAAGTGCATGTGAATCACAATCAGCATGGAAACATTGGGTCAAATGGCCTGTTTAATGTTGTAAATTCTATGCACTCTTGGAAAATTAAACAGTTAATCACAAGATGCTCTTGTAAGGCAGCTTCTGTGTTGGTTTTTCATTGTGGGGGTAATAAACAATGGTTTCTTTCAGCGGTGTTTGCTGTTTATTGCTGAAGGCTGATGAATTATGCAATATTCACAAAAATAACCCATAACTGGTGTTACATGTCTATTTGTTAACAAGTTGGTTTCTGTGTTGTAGTGTAGTATACATATATGGGATGTAGTGTATATATAGTCAGGGGCTGGAATCATATGTAATCCAAACTGGGTAGGGGTGACAAGGTTCCTTCCCTGAATGACATTAGTAGACCAGTTTGGATTTTAGCTATTTTCGTTTCTCATATTCCCACAAATTGCCAGGCTTATTGAATTCTATTTCATAACCTGTGCGCTGGTATTTGAACTTGTGATGTGGGTTTCTAATCCAGTACCTTAGGCCAGTACCTCAGCTCAGCTCTTTATCTCAGGTATGCTATTGAATAAGTGTTGATTTCACTTGTACATCCTCAGGTGGTCAGATTCAGAGTTGTTTGACAGCAGTTTAAGATTAGATTACATTTCTGTTCTCTTGGCTGGGATATTGCATTTGAAGTGTCATAGTTCTGTATCCTCCTTCAAAAACTAGCTTTTGGCCTCAGTCTCCTAGATGTTGACCTCGCTCAGACTGATGCATTGAAAAGGACCTGATGGACATCTCAAACCTATTTCCTAGTGAGAATGTGTCTACATAGCTGTCCCCAGTTCAGTAAGTTTTAGTTCGTCAGCGGGGATTCCATCTACTCCTGATGCTTTATTTCTCTTTAGCTGTCGAATGGCCTTTTCATGCCAGGTTAGGTTGTGCTGAGATGATGGCAGGTAGAATGCTACGAAATCCAGTTGAGGACATTTGTGTTGAGTACAGAGTCTCTGTTAAGAAGATCCTCAAGGTGCTCCTTCCAGCAGGTGCTGACTGCCTCTCTGTCTTTGATAAGCATCTCTCCATTCTTGGCCAGCAGTGGGAAGCCCTGACCAAAGAATGCCTGAAGTAGAGGCAAAGCATCTGGTAAGGAGTTGAACACCTCGAGTCCCATCACCAAGGGCTAACTGAAGCCCAACATCGACAGCAAACGGAACATATGGCAACCCGGGCACCCCACCCACCCATTCCCCCTACCATCGTCTGCCCCACCTGTGACAGAGACTATAAATTGTGCATTGGACTCGTCAGTCACCTGAGAACTCATTTTTAGTGTGGAAGCAAGTCATCCTCGACCCCGAGGGACAGCCTAAGAAGCAGCAACAGTCTGTCTGCAACTGCAGTACATCTGATGGATGAAGAAGGTTTGTTTTAAGAGTTGGAGAGGAGTGAAGGATCTTTACTCAAGCCATACACCATCCTGACTTGACAACTTATTGCTGTTCCTTCACTGTCACTGGGTCAAAATCCTGGAACTCTTGCCCTAACAGCGCTGTGGGGGTACCTACACTACAGATTCTGCAACAGTCAGAAGGCAGCTCACAACCACCACCTCAAGGACAATAAATGCTGGCCTAACCAACAAGGTCCACATCCTGTAAATGAATAAAAAAAGCTTTGCTCCACTTGACCTTGGACTGCTCAATGCTGACGAGAGTTGCCTGAAATTAAAACTGCCAGTTACCAATACAGCAGCTTCATGAGTACAATAAATCATAAAAGAGAAACGGCAGGCAAAATAGAATCACAAGATTGGGACATTATAATTGACACAATATTGGGTGGGTTATTTTACAAATTATAATATTATCCAATTCCATGTATTACATATAGAATAACTTGCATTAATACAATGTCTTATCACTTGAGCATCATAAAGTGCTTCATGGTAGTGATTTAACTCTGGGAAATATAATACACATGCACACTAACACGAACAGCAGTGAAATGAATAACTTTCTCAAAATAGATACTGAAATATTTTTGAATTTGGTGTGTCTTTTTTAATGCTATGCTATAAGTGTGGTCTGAGAAAATACTTCCTGAGATGGTAAGAATTTAGAAATTGTTAACCAATTTAAATGTCTTTTTTTTGAGTAGAGTTCAGAGCCAAAAACATTTTGGTTTAGACTTTACTATACAGATACTACCATGTGCTACTCATACCAGTGTGGAAACAGTGCCTGGGATCTCTAGAATGAATGACAGTCAGAAACTTTCATCACATGGGTTATATATAAGCCTGGCTGAATGTGGGATATGTGCTTTCGATTTCAAAGTATTTTGTTTTTGCAATTTAGTCAGTAGACTGACAGACTTCAGTCTGCTTCATATCTGGCAACAGTTTCATTCGATTTGTGATTTAGAACATACAATATTTCAACAGAACACAAACTGTGCAACTAACCTCAAAATGCAAACTCTTGCCATTAGTTCACCTGAAGAAGGCCTCATTCTGGGTGACGCAGCATTTCATGAACTAAATTGGAACCTTACATAATGAAGTATGTGATGTTCAAATATTGCTTCATGTCCTAGGGAAACGCAGGAAGTCATCTTCTAAACCCTTGATTTTGACTGAAGCTCAAAAACAACTAATGGTTCACAAGCTACCTCAGGTTCTGCGATTACACCTCAAACGTTTCCGGTAAGTGAACTGTTTTTTTAAATAGTTAAATGAAGCTCCTTGCTCTTAGGTTTGTAATTCTGTTTGTAATTATTCAGTTTGTAATTCTGTATTCAGTTCTTTGGGCTTTTTGTTGCAGGTGGTCAGGTCGCAATCACCGTGAGAAGATAGGAGTACATGTCAGCTTTGACCAGGTTTTAAACATGGAACCATACTGCTGCAGAGAGTTGGCAGGAAGCCTTGGGCCCAACTGCTTCATATACGACCTGGCTGCTGTGGTCATGCATCATGGAAAGGGCTTTGGCTCAGGACATTATACCGCATATTGCTACAGTACAGATGGAGGTATGTACTTAAATGTTTCTATTGAAATTGTGTGATTGGGATATGAGCAGTGTAGGAACTGAGAACAAATTAGTTTCACTATATAGTATTGTGAAAATATTCTATCTCGTGTTTCTTTATCAATCATCAAATACGCATTTGCCCAGAGTACTGAGCAGACCTCTATCTGTAGTGATAATCAGAGGGTTGCATCTGTATGATTGTATCAAAAATCTTCTGGGTGGGTAAAGAAATGGCTGTTTTGTGGTTTCTGTTTCCTCCCCCCACCCCATAATAACCTCTACAGGTTTATTAGACAGCACATGGCCCACTGCTGGATCCTTCAGTGGTGATGGAAGTAGCAATTGTATCTATATCAGTTCTGTAATTACAAACATAGGCATTGGTTAGCTCAGTTGGCTAGTTAGCTAGAATGTGATATAGAATGATGCTAACAGCATATCCCCAGACTGGCTTTGGTATTCATGGACACCTTCCTTGCCTTGCCCCACCCTTGTCAAGCTATATATAACTAATTGTTTCTCTCTTTAATAGAGAGAAACGTCTGTGGTTGTGAACCATGGCTAAATAATAATGGAAGAAGTGACAGTAAACACACCCAACCAAGAGTGGGATTTGCCTGGGGATCCGTGCTTCACTCTACCCCAGTAGTTTGCCTTTACTTAAATTTTGGGAGTACACTACTACACCAGTGAGTTTCTGTAATTTTCAGTGTCTGATTATTGGCTCCTGGGCACTAAGTGCAGGTTTTAAGTTATGGGTTCACTTTGTCTTTGGTAAGGTATGGTTACCATTTTTCTCTTTCTCCTTTTATAAATTTAGTGAAGATAGCTGGCTGTTGACCCATGATCCATATCCTTTGGTGCCTGCTCTTTCCATTGTCAATAAACTGCCAAAAGTAGAAACAGCTTGCAATGGCTCACTTGTCTCCCCTAGGGCTACACACTGGGAGAAGGTCTCGGATGCAGTGCTGCGTCCTACCGCTTTGACCGATAGAGTACCACCAGATCACACAATGGACTTGCATTTGATCTATAAATTTGAGTTCTCCTCTTTACCCCCAAATCACTTGGTTCCAATGCCCTCCATGGTCAACTATACTGCCAACACTTGCCATTCACTTGCATTGCTGGCTAGGAGAGTTAGCAGAAGGTTGTTAGCACCTCAGTACGATTGCTGTGATATAAATCTGTGCGTGTGTGTTCAATGTTATGTAACTAATTACTTCAGTTTACCTAGTAATTGGGATTTTTGAGTCTCTTGTAGGATTGTGGGTCCATTGTAATGATTCCACAGTGACAATCTGTACTGTGGATGAAGTTTGTAAAGCTCAGGCCTACATCCTCTTCTATACTCGTCGACTTCTTCACAACATTAAAGTACCATCACCACCTGCCTCACCTGGAAATAATTCGACACCAGCATCACCATGACTGAAGCTTGGAAATTCTGTATGTTGCAACTACTTTCTTAAGCACAGTCCAAACACAGAGGCAGCATTGTCCTAAAGTTTTTATGCCATTTTGGTTTTGTAAGGATTTTGTACTTTATAGACATTTATGCAGTTATAGCTGTGATTTTCGTTTTGAACATGTGTACAGTACATTCATAGTTTTGTAGTGTATTTTTTTATCTTACCAGATAAGTACTTGGAAGTAATTTGAGTAAATGCTTCTAATTCTTTCACATGCAGTAATGTTCTCGTAATAGCCACAGCAAGAGTGTGTTTCTATTTTTCATACATTTAGTCAGTAGAATTCAATAGATCAACTCACTGTGTGAAGTTTGCAGCTCAAGTGCTCGCCCCAATTGATGGGCAATACACTATCCAACATAGTATTAATATTTCTACTATACAGGTCTCTGAAATAAACTAACTTGCCTGTTTCTCATTGCTCCAACACTGAATTGTATTTTTGTGATGCTTACAGATTCACTGTCTTGTATATGGGCTTTACTGTAATATGTGCAGGGCGCTTTGAAGAAAAAATGGAAAAGTAGAGTATTAAACTAGTGTCCAGATCAATAGAATCTCAGGTGTGTCCCCTCTCTGAAACTTTGAAATGGAAAAGTAATCTTTAATTTTGTGTTTTTCTGCCTCCCCTTTCAAGTGGCAGTCATCGTGAACTGTTATCCACTTTCATTACCTCTCCACCATGTATTGCAATCTACTTACAATTATTTCTAAAATGAATCTAAAAACAAATAACTTTAAAGAAATAGCCCCCTCATGAATTATCTCTGGCCTGTGACAGTTTGGAATTGACTTGGAAACTCTATCTGAGGCCATGGAGGCATTGGATTATGAGGAGCGATTTATGTAAAGTGAACATGTTCTCACTGAAAAAGAGAGAGCTGAGAAAGGATATATGATTGTCTTTAGCACTGAATAATGGAGACCATGACCCAGTGGTGGATACATCCTGTACTTGTGACTTTGGATCTATGGTTCCCAAAGCTCTTCATTACTGGGGTTTGTCTCACCTTATGTCTCGGTCTGTTGTAGCCTGATTGATAGAAATTAATTGCTCTGGTTATTCAACAAGGTTCACTAGGTTGATTCCGAAGATGAATGTGTTGTCTTGAGGACAGGTTGAGCAGGTTGGACCTGTACTCATTGGAGTTTAGAGAAATGAGAGTTTATCATAGTGAAGTATATGAAATTCTGAGGAGGTTTGACAGGATAGATGCTGAGAGGATGTTTCCCTTCATGTGGGAATCTAGAACTAGGGGGCTTAGTTTCAAAATAAGATGAGGAGGACTTTATTTTAGAAGTTTGTTGGTGTTTGGAATTCTCTGCCACAGTGAGCAGTGGAGGCTGGATCATTGAATATATTCAAGACTGAGTTACAGATTTTTGATCAACAAGGGAGTTGAGGGTCGTAGGGGGAGTTGGGGGGCAGGCAGGAAGGTGGAGTTGAGGTCATAGTCCAATCAGCCATCACCTTATTCAATGGCGGAGCAGGCTCGATGCGCCGAACAGAGTACTCCTGCGCCTAGCTCTAATGTTCTTATATTACAACTCCTTTGTGTCATGTGATTGCCAGGATGGTAGAAAGTGATATAGAGGGATATGGTTGTCTTTCATTGTGATTCCTCAGTTCCCTATGTTTGCCTCTCGTTGCTATCTGAAACTCTCGTCCTTCCTGCTTTGCTACAACAAATAGTCCGGAGTCATATGTATGAACAAAGAGCAAGAGGAGGCCACTCAGCCTCTCGACCCTACTCTACCATTTAATAAGTGCTTCCACCTAGCAGCTGAAATTGGGAATGATGGCAGCTGTGAGTGCTGTTTCCTATCATGTGCTGTAATTATTGTGTTGAGGGCCAGAGCCTGAAACTATCACTGAGCACTAATACCAGACACAGCAGTGTGACCTACACCAACTCTGAACATTCACCACATTGGTCAGACATCAGCCAGGGCTTTTGGCTTTGTGCTTATTGCACCTAAACAGTTCAAAACTTGCGTGATATTTTTCAGTCCTGGGGGAAAAATTGAAGAGAGGACATCCTCTATTACAGCATCCTGAAATGACACTTTGATATTTGCAATTGTTGCAGTTTCAAAGAAGGGGTGAAATAAAGTGGCTATATTTACAAACTAACACAGAGGTATCTAGAAGCTACAGCACTGAAACAAGCCATTCAGCCCAATCAGTTGTTGAACAAATGATTCTAATCATATTTGCTTACCCCATATCCTTTCTTCATCTTTCCTTCACCCACTTATCCAAACTAATTTCAGTCTCAGCTTCAACTGATAACTAAAACCCACAGCCTCTCACCTCCTTGTAAAAATGTTCCTCCTGCCCTCTTATCTAAATCTCATACAATTTGTAGCTATGTTCACTCATTCTAGGTCCCTTTACTGGACACAGTCACCTATCTGTCACCTGTCCATGCATTTATAATTTTAAAACACTTCAAATTGCAATCTAAAGAACAAAGACTGGGTTTTATTAATGTACTTAAATTTTATTCCCAATATTCATCTATTTGTGCTTTGTTTAGTGGATGCATTTATCCCGACAGCTGATAAAAGTGGTTGTTTGGCACTCAAGTATTGTCACAGTACGTTTGAATAATGCTAGTATGTATCCCTGCCAAAGTGTAGCAGAACCAGACCTTAAACAGTGTTTCTGACCAACATATTCCCTGTGCCTGAGGCCTGTGCCCATGTGAGAGCAGGAAAATAGTTGCTGACTTGATGCAGTCATTTGGGGAAGGGAGTGAGGGAACTGCATCAAGGATTGTAAAAGCAATAATGCTGCATGCAACTTTCACTGATGTTTCACTGTAACTGCTGTTTGAACCCTTTTCTCCACTTATGTGGATGATGTAGCGGTAATGTCACTAGACCAGTAATCCAGAGGCCCTGGGGACATGGGCTTAAATCCCACCACGGCAGCTGGTGGAATTTAAATTCAATCAATAAACCTGGAATATAAAGCTATTCTTAGTAATGGTGACCGTGAAACTATCTGTTGTTTAAAAACCCATCTAATTCACTAATGTCCTTTAGGGAAGGAAATCTGCTGTCCTTACCTGGTCTGGCCTACATGTGACTCCAGACCCACAGCAATGTGGTTGACTCTTAATTGCCCTCTGAAATGGCCCAGCAAGCCACTCAGTTCAAGAGCAATTAGAGATGGGCAACAAATGCTGGCCTTGCCAGTGATGCCCAGATTCCATGAAAGAATTTTTTAAAAACCCATAGATGTTTACAGAAGGTATTCAGTATATCATATCTGTTTGCTGAAGTAATCCTGTCTGTCTCCTCACACCTCTATCTTCCTTTACTTTATTGTGACCATCTTGAGCTGCTATTCTTCTGATATATTTTTATGCAGTTCTAGCCTGTACCTTGGAATAACGATATCTCTCTTGAACCAAGAGTGGTGAAATCCATTGAAAGTTGAGTGGGAAGTCTAAACTTGAATGTAAAGTGCTGGAGATGCACTACTTTGAATGTAGGAACGATAGTAACTGCATTTATGCAGCATTTTTAATGTAGAGAAACATCCGAACAGCAGTATTTTTGAGAAACTTGGTTGTGGAAACCAGGAAATCAATTTGAGTTACCCTGTGCTTTAAAAGGGGGCTGCCAGATGCCCTTCTGCTGTTGAACTTTTAAAATACTTAAGTTTCAAAATACTGACTGCACAGAGGGTAGTGAAATCCTCCCGAGCCTATGCAGATCTTTATGGCCAAATTGATGGACACTGACCCATGTTTTGGGTAAATGTGCAATATTTACTAGCCGTGTAAGATAACAAAGGTAACTTTGTTCCCATCTTCCTGTACTTTTTATATGCAAACCTGAAAGTATCTGCCAATTGCAAAGTTCAGCAAGTCCCTTCACAGGGAGTTTTACATTTTTGAATTCTGTTTGTACTGTCCAGTAAAGACAACCAAATCAGCCTATTGTAATTTGAACTGTTCAACATTTTATTGAAAGCTTCAATTTCTTTATTTTCAGAATTTCCAAGTCAGTGTCGCAGTGTGTATTTTTTTTTAAGTAAGAATATATGAAATTCCTAAACTTAAAAGGATCATGAGGTCTATGATTTTTAAATATATATTAGGGTTCACAGAAACCTGTCACAGGAGTGTGGCATTTAATATTTGCTAGTTTTACTCTTGGTTTAGTTTTCACTTCATAATGGATATGTACCAGGCACTGTAAAAATCTGTTTTGGATCAGTATTTCTCAGAGACTGTTATTTTCCAGTCTCGCCTTCATCCAGATCCAATCGCAAGCATTCTGATTCTAACTCCCTGATATTTTCCTCTTTTTCTGCCTCATCACATAACTCTTCCCCAGAGTGATGTGGTCCATTTGGGAGTGAGGCACAATGTGGCTGTGAATCCACATACTCCCAATTACTAAAAAATCAAATATTAAGGTATATTTTTAAAGGCTTTTTTATACTAACTTCTGAGCTAATGATTTAACTCTTCTATTAAGGGTACAGTATCTCTGTGCTATAAATTTGATAATCATTGCATAATCCATGCCAACCTGTTTATTCTTTATTTTTGGTGTCATCCCACATATGATTTCCATTGACTTTGTTATCATGACGAGGGTTGATCTCCTCCTACATTTATAAAACCTCATCAATCTCCCCAACCTCATGCTGTGTATAGTCCTTGGATCTAATACCATACTGCCAGTGGTCTGATTTTTTTTACATAAACCTCCCTCAGCAGTTGTTGAAAAATATTCTTCAGCAGTATATGCTACAAAAATGTTATCTGAAATTAAGTTCAAACAATGGTGCCCTGAGGGCTAAGTATCATCTATTCTCTTTACTGGGATTATTAAATTCTGTTCATCTGTCTTTGGAACTTTTGTACAATATGTGAGTATATTCTAATTTTTACTGAACTTTTTTAAGCAAAATACAGTGGAATGCAGTAATTGTTTTAGTCATCTTGGAGATGAGGGAATTTTTCTAAACCATTAAGTTATAGTTTTAAAAAAATAGTTTAATATTGTGCCAAAAAAAATTAGGAGACAGGGAAAAATGAAAGCAGACAATGGAAGGTTGTTGCTTCAGTCCAAGGTTTTCTATAATCAAGGTTTGGATTCAAGGTTCTACTGTGTTTTTCAAATATGCAGATCCTATACGAGATGAATCATTGCATATATGTGCACCTAGCTTTAATGAACAGGTTCTGCTATGTGACGTAGCACAATATAAAATAATCAGCCTCAAAGCTGATTTTGTAATTTGACAAACTTACTCATGTTGCTAGCTGTAAATTTTGGTTGTCATAAAGTAATTCTATGCAAAATTGTTACCTCAACTTCTAGATATTTTACCTCAATAAAATGACCTTTAAAATAAACTGCAGCTGTGAGCATTTACTTCCAGTTAAAATTTTTACACCTCCGGGTACAAACATTGTTTCCTGGAAACTGCAATTCCATCTAACATGAATGTGGTGATCGTCAAACTGCTTGTTTCACCTCCTGTACTGTAGGCAGCTGCAACTCCACCTTCACCAGACGGGAAATTGTGTTTTTTTTAATTGAACTTCTCACCCAAAATTGCTGTTCATTCATCGGCAAGTGTACAAGGCAATTAATATGAGGGACCTAGTGTTATCTTTGATTCAGCCTTGAACCAGATTTAAATCTGGTCCAGGGTGCGAAGTATAACTGGACAAAGTCTCTGCTTAATGTTTCAAAATTCTAACCTGGTAAGCATCCAGATGCCCAAACATGGAGTGGTGTCACTAAATACAAAGACTTTCATAACCAAGGAATACTAAATGATATAGAATATTGTCACACCAGATTGTAGCTAGTTAATCTATTACTTTAATACCCCAATCAGTTAAGATGAATGTAATCAGCAAAGGACTGTTTCATCCCCTTAATGCCCTTACCTTAATGAATTTCAGGCTCAGCATGATTCTGAACTCTTCTGCTGCCTTCGTCTCCGTGCTCACTTCTTTGGGCAGGAGCCCTCCCCCTGTCCAATGGATCCTTTCACCCTCCAGTATTCTCCCTCAACCTGGACGCCTCTCTCTGGCCTCTTCCCTGCTCTTGATCTTTCATTGAGAACTTTTGGCTGTCTTAATTTATCTGCTCCTCTCACCCACTCTAATCTTTCTCGTTCTGAACTTGCTGCACTCTGTCTCTTGGGTCTAACCCTGACTTTCTTATAAAACCTGCTGACAAGGGTGGTCTGGCGTGCTGACCTCTTCCTTGCAGAGGCTGAGTACATTTTTTCCTACCTACCCCACCACCAAACTTCAAGCCATTGTTTCAAGAACTGTCACTGACTTCATCTCCTCTGGAGATCTTCCCTCTACAGCTTCCAACTTCATAGTCTTCCAACACCGCACAGCCCGCTTCTACCTCCTTCCCTAAATCCACAAATAGGACTGTCCTGGTAGACCCGTTGTGTCAGCCTGTTCCTGCCCCACGAAACACATTTCTTCCTTTCTTGACTCCATTCTTTCTCCCCTTGCCCAGTCTCTTCCCACCTACATTCATGATTCCTCTGATACATCATGAAGGTAGGTGGGAAGAGACTGGACAAAGGAAGAAAGAATGGAGTCGAGATAGGAAGAAATGAGTTACGTCATATTAACAATTTCCAGTTTCCTGGCTCTAACTTCCTCTTCACTATGGACATCCAGTCCCTCTATACCACCGTCCCCTCCTGCAGGACGATCTGAGAGCTCTCTGCTTCTTCGTTGAACAGAGGCTCAAATAATTCCCATCCACCACCACCACTCTGCCTGGATGAATTTGTGTTCTCACTGATCAATACATACGAACATATGAATTAGGAGTAGGCCACTCAGCCCCTTAAGTCTGCTCTGCAATTCAATAAGATCATGGCTGATCTGATTGTAACCTCAACCCCACTTTCCTGCCTACTCCTGATAACATTTCACCCCACCTTGTTAATCAAAAACTGCCTTAAAAAATATTCAAAGACTCTGCTTCCACCGCCTTTTGAGGAAGAGAGTTCCAAAGACTCGCAACCCTCTGCGAAAAAATTTCTTCTCATCTGTTTTAAATGGGCAACCCCTTATTTTTAAACAGTGACCCCTAGTTCTAGATTCTCCCACAAGAGGAAACATCCTCTCCACATCCACCCTGTCAAGACCCCGCAGGATCTTAAAGGTTCCAATTAAGTCACCGCTTACTCTTCTAAATTCCAGTGGATACAAGCCTAACCTATCTGGCTTTTCCTCCTAAGACAACTTGCCCATACCTGTTATTAGTCTAGTAAACCTTCTCTGAACTGCTAACACATTGACATCTTTCTTTAAATGAGACCAGTACTGTACACCATACTCCAGATGTAGTCTCATCAATGCCTTGTACAACTTAAGCATAACGTCCCTATGTCCTCTTCACAATTTACTTTCCTATCTTTGCTAAATTTGCTGATGACAGTACCATTCCTTTGATCCCTTCATGCAAGTCATTATGTAAATTGTAAAAAGTTGAGGCCCCAGCACTGTTCCCTGTGGCACACCACTAGTCACATGTCACCAACCAGAAAGACATTTATGCCAACTCTCTGCTTGTTAGCTAGCCAATCTTCCATGTTTGCCAATATGTTACCCCCTACACTGAGATTTTATTTTCTGCAATTTCTCCTTTAACTTGTCTCCCTTCCTCCAAATGAAAGGTGTGGCGGTGAGGTGGGGGAGGAGGCATCCTCCCACATCGATGACTGTATTGGTGCCACTTCATGCTCTCATCTGAACCTGGAAAAATTTATTGATTTTGCTTCCAATTTCCACCCCACTCTCATCTTCACATGACCTATCTCCAACACTTCCCTTCCCTCCCTTGACCTCTGTCTCCATTTCTGGTGGTAGACTGTCTATCAATCTTCATTGGAAGCCCACCGACTCCCATAACTACCTTGATTGCAGCTCCTTACACTTTGCTTCCTGTAAGGACTCCATTCCATTCTCCCAGTTCCTCTGCCACATCTGTTCCGATGATGCTACCTTCCAAAACAGCACTTATGACATTTGTTTCTTTTTCCTTAACTGGGGATTCCCCACCCACCCCCACCACTGTGGTTGACAGGGCCGTCAACTGTATCGGATCCATCTCCCACATCTCTGCCCTGGTTCCTTCCCCTCCCTCCCAGAATGATAATAGGGACCCTTTTCCTCACTTCTCACCCCACCAGCCTCTGCATTTGAAGGATCATCCTTTGCTTTTTCTGCCAATTCCAGCATGATGCCACCATTAAATACATCTTCCCTACCACTTCCCCACCCCCCCCCCCCCCCCCCCCGCCAGCATTCCTTAGGGACTGTAACTTCTGTGACACCCTAGTCCACTCCATCAGCTGCAACTCCTCATCCCCTTCTGACAGCACCTCCACATGCAATCGTAGAAAGTGCAATATCTGACCATTTACCTCCTCTCCGTCCAAAGATCCAAACTTTCCATTTGCACCTCTTTCAATTTGGTCTACTGCATTCACTGCTCCCAATTTTGTCATCTCTACATTGGAGAGATTAAACTAAGACTGCGTGACATTTTTATGGAACACCTTTGCTCAGACCGTCCTGCCGCTTGCCATTTCAACACACCATCCTGCTCTCATGCCCACATGTCCATCATTGGCCTGCTGTAATATTCTAGTGAAGCCCAACACAAACTGGAGGAACAGCACTTCATCTTCTGCTTAGGCACTTTACAGACTTCCTGACATAACATTTGAGTTCAACAGCTTCAGACCATGAACTCTCTCCTGCATCTTTACCCCTGTTTTAATCCATGTAAAATATATTTTACTTATTTATTAATTTTTTTATCCTTTCTACTGCTCTTTAGCTCTTAAGAATTCATATGGACTTGAAATGTTAACACACTCCACAAATGCTGCCAGACCTACTGAGTTTTTCCAGCATTTGCTGTTTTTATTTGCCAAGATGGATTTTCCTGTCTTGTTTTGGTCTGAAGAAGCTTGTTTCACTGCTGGCCAGTCATACTGCACCAAATATGCATTTCTTTTTAAAACTGTCTGCTTAGAATGTAAATGCTACTGACTGCTGTATTTACAGTGCATCCCAAGATGTGCTGGGACTTTACCCGGTCTGTTTTATGATCAGTTACTTTCCCTGTGAAAGACATCAGTGAAGCAGTGATCCATCTCCTGCACCTCTGCCCTTACCCCCTTCCCCTCCCTCCCAGACCTATGATAGGATCCTTCCTTGTCCTCACTTTTCACCCCACCAGCCTCTGCTTTCAAAGGATCATCCTCTGCCAAATCCAGCATGATGCCACTGCTTCCAGTGAACCAGTTATGTTGTGACAACCTAGTAAATTTCAGTCTGCAAGTTACCAATTCATTGAGTTAAATTTCATATTGCCATGAGATTTGAACCCACCCCTGGATTTGCCAGTCTTATGACATAACCATTGACTGGGTGGGTGGGGTGTTACTTGATAAAAAAAATTATGAAAAGTTAGACACAGCTGTTATCATTTGATCACTTTTGATGACATCCATTTTTTTCAAAGACAAAGGAACAAAGCTACCATCATGCCTGCTCAGATTTTGAATTTCACATTGAAAAAAAATACAACCTATGCACCAATTAAAACTGAGCAACTGCACGTGATTCACACTGGCACATTACTGAACTTTTTAAATCTTTCATTCAATCCAGCCAGGGTCCTTTGTATGCAATAACCTTCAAAACACAACGACTGAACAAAAAATAAAATTGCATTTATGAGGTACCTTTCATGTTCCAATGCCATATTTTAAGTTAACCCTTGCTGTAATGTAAATAACGCAATACCTAATTTTCATACTGCATACTCCCACAAACAGCACAATGACCAATTTTAGCATGTTTACTAATGGATAAATATGGCCCAGGAATTCAAGAACTCTTTTACTCCAGATAGTACCATGGGTCTTTCACATCCAACCTAGAGAGGACATCGAACTTTGATTAAATGTCTCATCGGAAATACAGCACCTCTGACAATGCAGCACTCCCTCAATACTGTACTAAAGGGTTCAACTAGATTAAATGCACAAATCACCAGTCAACTCTGAACATGACTTCTATCCACAAAACTACAGCCAATACCTCCTCTTAGCTATCCAGTACAAATAGCAGCCAAGTTGCACAAAGCAGGATCCCATAAGCTGCATTTAATTGTCAGCCTGGATAATATCAAGTGCCTGGGGTGGACCTTGATCCCATAATCTTCTGAATCTGAGGTGTGTGTGCTACTCACTTTGGGGACAGTCCAAAAGTTAAATGAAAAAATGCTTCTGCCACAGGAGTGACTATTTCTAAGACAAACCATTTCTAGACAAACTGCACACTAGTTGGAACCACATCAATTCACCAGTTTTTTTTTTTACATACTTGAACACCCAGTAAATGGATGTTAAATGCTAGCCTTTTTGTAACAATGCTTTTGAATTATTCCATCAGTCTGATGTCTGCTCCACATTGCTCTGATTATTGCTCATTATTCTGTTAAAGATTTGACAACTTTTTCCACAGAATGTGAAAATTCACACAACCCACTCTTGAATGGTTTAAAAGGTTTTTAATTTAACTAGTGCTTACAAATTCCAACTTCAAGCTCCCAATCCTCTAACATAGCACTTCATCAGTCTTAAAATATGAGACTCCATCTTCAGCAGTGCTTCATACCAGCCCCTTGAACAATCATGGCCAGGCTAACACTGCAGCCAAAGTCTTAATTCCAGTGTTGGCAAAGGATATTCCAGTATTGGTAAAGGACATTCCAGTATTGGTAAAGGACACAGTCTAATTCCCCATATCCCTGTGTTTGTAAAGGGCCTAGACTCAGCAGCATTGAAATCGCACAAAAAAAAATTACTTAGCAAAACTGATAGGAATTGAAGGTGATTTACAAAGCTCACTGGCTGTCTTGACAGGTAGTGCATCAGCCTGGAGGCCCCGAATAAACCTGTGGCTGTAATTTGAGTCTCTATACAAATACAGTTAATAAAAATAAAGAATCTGAAATGGCAGAAAAATATGCCCATGGATTTCCTTTTCCTCAGGCACTCCACCTTCTGCATTGTGACATAAAGATGATTATAGCCGGTGACAGCACACTGGAAATTAATTTTTATTTTTATTAAATTGTTTGCCAGGGAATTTAGAAGACAGAGTCAAGAGTGCAGGTATTGGCATAAGTTATATTCAACACCATTTTCTATATAAAAAGGAGCCTCTGTGAAATATTGGGGAAAGTAGAACTCTTCGTATAGGAGGTGCATTTATTTACTTTTTATTTTACAGCAAGCAGCACTCCATGCTCCTGAACTGTCAGTACCCGATTAGACTTTCTGGATTAATCCAGCAGCAGACAATTTTGTGGGGGGGATATCACAATCCACTTGGAGGTGCCAGTACTTAGTTATGTTCTATATTAATCCATCAGCGGGTAAGCGTAAGGAGAAAGTCCCATCAACATAAAAAAAGTTCCTAGACATCAGAAACCTTTTATTAAAAATTTTTGTGGTAGGTGGAAATACAATCTCTGCTCCCTATTGTCACCCTCAAACATGGCAAACATAAACCCGGTCCATACTAAAACAAACTGGTAGAACGATGCAGGTGGAACCATTCACAGCCTCTCTCATCACAGCAAAGTCAAACGATGGATGCGCTCAGTAATCGTCCCCACGGCTCACAACTTCTTTACACGTTGGGCGAAGCAGGATGGTGTGCTCGAACTGTGCCGTGTACGAGCCTTTGATATCACACAGCGGAGGGTATGGGTCCACTATACCCAGATCACACAGATTCTTCAAGGCCATGAGGTATTTGCTCTCACCCAAACGATCTAGCCATCGGCGGCAGAAAGCAAGGGTCCCAAAGTTCTCATTGATAACATTTAGGAGATGTTTTGCTCGTGGAAGCCTAGAGAAATACAGCACGACAAACATTAATTTATCTAGTTGTTTGGTAGTACAGAACTTGAGTACTCACTTTTCGTCTTGCACTCATCAGGACAGTCGCAAGAATATCAGTATAAGGGGAAAACAACAATTAATCTGTTTAATAAGGAACCTGCATTTGTCAATAGTTAAAAATGGATTGCTGGTCAAGGCTGAAGCAATCATTCAGTATTATTAACCCAGATGACACCCATTCAGCAACAAACAGTAGCCGAGTGAGTAACAGCAATCATTTAAAATTTTCCTTTCTCTAATTTAGTTCCAAGCCTTTTTTTCTCTGGTTTGGGTTTTAAAGGAAGCATACCACATGAACCAAAAAGATTCCAGTTCTCACTTTTTATTAATTCTACTTTGAACAGTTACAGGTAGAGTTTCTGCTTTGGTGCAATCAGCGATGAGCACAATCTGCACCAGTTGAGGTGCTTTTCTTGCCTCACCCCACACTGCACCGAGTTACCGCTCAAACACACTTCATAATCGCTGAATATGAAATCTGTCATGAACCGGTGTAATCAGGCAGCATTTTAGAATGTCCTTAAAATAAACTTTTACGTTAAATATATCAAGGGATATGTTTTAAAGTGGATAACTTGGTGCATTTTGATTAATACAGCTGAAAATGGGTTTATCACAAAAGTATTTAACCACCATCTGAGTAACCTGATGCTTAATGAAATGACTAAAAAAACTATACAAACTATTTGCTAGTTCCATTGGTGTACTGTAGATTTAGTATATTCAAAATTATATTCAAAGTGGTTAAAAAATATGTCCATTCATATGCTTCCACCTAAAAAAAAAGCATAATACTTAGAGTTTCTTGAAGGTTTGCAAACAGGTACAATTAATGGAAGCTTGCAATGGTAATTAATTCAATCTGGATGCATGGCCATATTCCAATGGGATTTTTTTTTTTTTACAGAAACCAGAGTTGCGCTAAATGTAACTTACACTTAAATATTCTGCAATCTTTGCACTGAATTTGCCAACTTTGGATGAATTGTGCGGAGATAACCAGCTCAACTAAGTAGACTCTAGGTCTTAATGTTAGTTTTTCCCACTAATGCAATGATGGAATTAATATAACCCAAACTCGTTTCCGTTAACTCATTTTTAGTACAAGGTGTGTTATAGATGGGAATTCTTTAAGAATTTGTTAAAACACAACAATTTACCCTAGTCAATATTGATGGAATGTGATCACACTTTTCCAATGTAGAGACAATGAAATGGTTACACTTGCTCAACTGCACAAATACCTGACTGGGACAGATATTACCATGAACACAAAGCCTGCTTACCATATCAAATGGTTTCACTTTTTAAAAAAAATTATTTGTTCATGGGATGTGGCTCTCGCTGGCAAGACAAGCATTTATTGCCCAACCCATTTGCCCTTGGGGAAGTGGTGGTGAGTCTGCAGTCCATGTGGTGTAGATACACCTACAATGCTGTTGAGGGAGTTCCAGGATTTTGACCCAGCAACAGTGAAGGAACAGTGGTATATTTCCAAGTCAGGATGATGTGTGCTTTGGAGGGGAACTTCCAGAAGGCGGTGTTCCCATGCATCTGCTCCCCTTCTCCTAGGTGGTAGAGGTCACGGGTTTGGAAGGTGTTGTCAAATGAACCTTGGTGAGTTGCTGTAGTGCATCTTATAGATGGTACACACTGCTGCTACTGTGTGTCGGTGGTGAAGGGAGTGAATTTTTGTGGATGGGGTACCAATCAAGTGGGCTGCTTTGTCCTGGATGGTGTTGAGCTTCTTGAGTGTTGTTGGAGCTGCACTCATCCAGGCAAGTGGGGAGTATTCCATCACACTCCTGACTTGTGCCTTGTAGATGGTGGACTGGCTTTCGGGGTGTCAAGCAGTGAGTTATTCACTGCAGAACTCCCAGCCTCTGACCTGCTCTTGGATCTACAGTATTTACATGGCTGGTCCAGTTTAGTTTCTGGTCATAGTAACCACGCCCCTGTTGACAGTGAGTGATTCAGCAATGGTAATGCCATTGAATGTCACGGGGAGATGGTTAGATTCTCTCTTGTCGAAGGAGGTCATTGCCTGGCACTTGCACGACATGAATATTACTTGCCATTTGTCAGCCCAAGCCTGGATATTGTCCAGGTTTTGCTACATTTGGACAAGGACTGCTTCAGTATGAGGAGTCGCAAATGATGTTGAACATTGTGCAATCATCAGCAAACATCCCCACTTCTGACCTTCTGATGGAAGGAAGATCATTGCTGAGGCAGCTGAAGACGGTTGGGTTGGAATTAAGACAATTGTGTTGAAAATACAAATCTCATCTCTACTGATCATCTGCTCCAAAACATTTATAGACTTACCTTATTGGTACATGGCCAACGTCAAAGTTCTTCATATAGTGTGAACAGTCCATGTCATCATGAACAACTCCTTTCCCTGTGCTGCCAAAAGTCTCTATTGCATACACCTCGCCTTCCTAAATGAGAAACAGGGAGACAACGGCCAAATCTTTAAATCTCAACTTCCCCTTTCACTCAGTGAAGAACCTTCAATGCACACAATGTTAGGCCTGCTGGGGCAGCAATGTGATGCACAAAAGACTATAAGACATGACACATAATTGAATGACATGTTTCTCTAGGATGTATGGATCTCAGCCATTTTGGGAAATAAAAAGGGGTGCAAGTTTACTACTTTCTGCACCTAACAGGCGATTCTGAAAGTGACTAGGAAAAGAACTGATCAACATTGAAGTAGACTTCAAAGCACAGGAAGGAAAGACAGTGATTTTCCCAAGATTTCATTGCAGACACAGCCTCTGTGATAGGTTGAGAAATTGAAGGACGAACTGAACTTATTGTCCTTTACCTCCATCCGGGTTGCTTCTCCACCTTTAACAATTGGAACTGTTTTCCCTGCGTGTATTCTGTACTGCCCAATGGAATGTCCATTTAAGTTGCGGATTGGTTTTACTGTTGAGATATAAATCAGTCAAACTTTTCAGAAGGCACACATGAGGATATACTTTATAGATAACTTATATAGCATGTTTAATGCAATAAAACACCCAAGGTGCTTCATTGGAGCATTATAAAACAAAATATGACACAAAGCCACAGGAGGAGATTATCAGGTCAGCTGATCACAAGCTTGGTCAAAGAAATGGGTTTTTAAGGAATGTCTTAAAGGAAGAAAGCAAGGTAGAGGTGAAGGAAGGGCATTCCAGCGCTGAGGGCCCAGGTAACTGAAGGCATAGCCAATGGTGGAGCAATTATGATTGGGAATCTGAGTGCGGATATCTTGAGTGTTGTGGTGCTGCAGATTACAGAAGTAGGGAGGGGTGAGGCCCTGGAGGGATTTGGAAACTCCTGAGTATTTTAACATCAAGATGTCCCTTGATCAGGCACCAATGTAGATCAGTGAACACAGGGATGGTAGGAGACCAGGACCTGCTGCGAGTTTATGGGTAGCAGAATTTTGGATGACCTCAGATTTGCAGAGAGTAAAATGTGGGAGAACAGTCAGGAATGCATTGAAATAATTGAATCTACAGGTAACGAAGGCAGAAATGAGGATTCAGCAGCAGATGAGCTGAGACAGAGTCAAAGTTGAGCAATGTTAAGGAGTTGGAAGCAGGTGATCTTAGAGATGGCTTATGTAAGAAGTCAGAAGCTCACACTGGGATCAAATGTGACACCAAGGGTGTAAATAGGTTGGATTAATCTCAGAATGTTGCCAGGGAGAGGGATGGAGCACGTTGGAATGGAGTTTGGAACAGGGATGCACACTTTAACACATCTAGATAGCCTTCACTATGGCAACATGCCAGATCTTTGAATGCAATGAGTGGTCAATTCCAGAATACAAATGAAACCTTGATCAAGGAGCTCAGTGAGGGCTCAGCTGATTAAAGACAGAGTTTCCAAACTACACAGACCCATAGCTTCCATGTTTGAATTGAGATGAGCTGACAACAGGAGTGCTGCAAATGCTGAGTGCACCCGACCAAGAGATGGACAAAGGGGAAACACAATGCTCCAATGCAATCTAAACAGCTGATACCTTGGTATGTTTTGCCATCAATTTCAACTTCATAGGACTCCATGACTTCCTGGATGGATTCACCAATGTCACAAAGGCGAACATCAATTCCTGCATTCTAAAGTAAAGAACACATCCAGATTCGAATGACAGACAAAAACATCTATTTCTATCAAATGAGAGCCTTGGGTCACAGAATGGCCTGTGCCACTTTACAGACCGATTAGGTAAAGTGCAGTAGCCCACAGGAATGTGGCATAATCCAGCTTTCCCAACCACAGTCCAACCCCAATCCAATGATAGGGCCTTCCCACAGCCTTTCATGTGCATTTTATACAGTTTATGGTTTGAGATGTCAAATTAATAAACATGTTCTGAAGAGTGTTTCATGCTTTCAGTCCTTGCTCTAACACAATGGGATATTTTTCTGCCTTGTTTTCACAAAAAAGGGTTGATTGTTAAATATCAAACATCAGTTTTTCATTCTCACCAAATATCATTTGCAAATCATTTGGTAAAAAGTAGCTATGCTGTTGGGAATGATGCTGTGTAGGCATTGAAGGGATGGTTGAACTGCTTTGGAAATGTGAAAGGAGTTAGCCAGTCTCTCAGGAAAATGTGTTTTGTTGTGTGATGCTTTTAGTTGTGCTGGGCAGATGGTATCTTCAAC
Organism: Isurus oxyrinchus; assembly: GCA_026770705.1. Lineage (NCBI taxonomy): Eukaryota > Metazoa > Chordata > Chondrichthyes > Lamniformes > Lamnidae > Isurus > Isurus oxyrinchus. Next base: position 82,774,590 of record JANJGN010000013.1, read on the forward strand.
TGTGCTGCACTCCTTCAAAACCGGACCGTCGGCCCAGGTTATATGCATGACCCCAGGACTGGGAGTCAAACTCATTTCCTACTGATGAACTTGGACAGACTTCATATCTTTTGTGACAACTGGCAATGTTACCAACTGATCCAGGTTGGCACACCTGACTTGTGAAAGACAATATTTAATCTAAACTACAACTTTTGCTAAAATGTAAATTATTTCAATTTTTTGGGATATTCCATCTAGGTTCCTAATTTACTAACATCTGAAGCTCTGGTCAGGTTAATAAGCCACTGTACCAGCATTTAAGTTTGCAAGTCTCACTACAATTGGTCATTATTTAATGAAAACATGGCTACCAACACCATGACAATGTAAAATCATATCTCCACAACAAGGTGAGCAAAGTGACAAATGCCCTTCAACACATTAATGTTGGGAAGTCCCAGCTATATGCCAATGTTAGCTGCTCTCAGCTGGGGCATGAGAAGCATTCTATTGGTTGTGGATAATGGGTTAAATATATTTTTAACTTAATCACAAACACAATATTGGAAAACACTTAACAGATTAGTCAGCACCATTGGAGAGAACAGAGCAGTTAATGTTACAGGTTCAGGGCACTGATCCAGTTCCGACAAAGGGCTCATGTCCGAAGCATTACTGACCTGTATTTACCAAGCACATTCTCTTTTTGATTTCAATTCCAGCTTTTATTTTATTCCAACTTTTATTTTATTACAAAATTGATATTTCTAGCTTACCTTGATACCAGTATTAGTAGCATCTTTAACAGCTTCAATAAGCCTGTCATATTTGGGGTTAAATGCGACCGTGAAAGCACAATCAATAATATGGCCTGTGGAGGAGATAAGTCAAATTAAGCATCGACTGAAATAAAATCCAAACAGATTTGAAACAGTTCAGAAAGTCCAGCCTAAAATCAAATGTGGCCAACCATTGATGTGGGTTCCAAAGTCAATTTTGCAAACATCATCGTACTGGAGCACTGTTGGGTCTCCTGCATTCGGTGTGTAGTGAGCTGCACAGTTGTTGAGGGAACAACCCGTCGGAAATGCCAGGCCCGCACTCAATCCGTTCTCCTTGATCAACTTACGGGAACAGTCTTCCAGCTTTTCACTGTAAAATGAAAGCTGGTTGTTATTCTTTCCTCCTGGCATATAAAGGTATCACACAGCAAGCTTGCACCATGTTATCAGTTACTTCATGGGCTGCACTGATTTTATTGGGTTAGAAAGGTCATTGAGTTAAGCTACAAAAAAATCTTTCACCAGTTTCAAGGGTAAAGGATCAGCCTGTCACATCTTTTTTCAAATCCTGATGGACCTGCTGTGTGTCTAGCATGTTCTACTTTTATTTCAGGTTGCTGGCAGATGAGATTTTTTAACAGCCATTCAATAGTTTCATGGTCACTGTTGCAGATACGAACGTTTCACTCGAGTTTTCTTTATTAATTGAATTTAACTTCCCAGTAGACATGGTTGGATTTGAACTTAAGTCTCAGGATCATTAGTTTGGGCCTCTGGATTACTAGTTCAGTAACATTAGCACTATGCTACCATACCCTATTAGATGGAACATGAAGCATACATTCAACCTAGGTTAAAAGCAAAAGGAATAACATATGAAGTTTACACACTGCCAGCTGTACATTTCCTCCTCACTAAAGTCCCAACCTTATACATTGTTAATAATCTTTATAATTATTTTAAAAAAAATTATTTGGCAAAATCAGAAAGAATAACCATGTCCATATCGGTGTTCCACGATGATCTAGATAGAGGAGATCAGTACAACGGAGCATTCTGCTTTACAGATTTTGTCCTTTGCGACTGCATCATCATTAGCAGTCAATTAGTGACTGGACAAGAGATCAGGCGCTCACCCTTCCTGCTCCAAATAAGAAAAACAGAAGGGCTAACAGTTTCTTTTACATTTCATTCTCGGAATGAGAGTATCTCCAGAAAGGGCAGCAGAGGATGACAGCTTTCCTTCCCCAAAGGATTTTATTGAACCAGTTAGGTCTATATGAGAATTCTGACAGCTTCACACTCACTCTTACTATCATTAAAAAAAAAAGAAATTCAAGGTCTCAAACTGCCTTGGTGGAATTTGAACACATGCTTTTTGGATTACTAGGCTAGTAACATAGCCATACACTACTGTACCCACTGCTTATAAATAATGGCAGGATTTTTCACTTACCAGATCTCAATCATGGTCATGCCTGGCTTGAGCCAGCTTCTCACATACTTGCGCACTTGTCTGTGTGCTTCAGCTGCTTGTCTGAAATCGCTCCAGATCTCCTCACTGGCTTGGTTTAACACTTTCTTCTCTTCGCTAGTCATGCGCCAAGCAGATGTACGTCTGAATGCCAGGTGGTGGTGAGGGGGAAGAGAATAAAGATTACTGATCCTAACAGTACAGGCCAACTATAAGGAAGGTCAAGAGATATTAAAACTAATATCCCTTTATTATACATTAAGCTGCTTCCAAACACTCTTTACTCATGATTATCCCTTTTCTGAACTGAAATTTCACTTTATGCTTACTGCCCCTCCTTCACTACTAGTTATACCAAGTACGGGGTGAACTGTTCAGTTCAACCTTCATCTCTCCAGTAGGCAGAAAATATCAATATTTATTTCAGGCTAAACTACGAATTATGAGAAAGAAATATACAAAAAACTTCAACTGGCAAATTAAAATTGCCATTTTGGTCCTTAACTTTCATCACTATGAAAAACTATTGTCCAATTGCAAATCATTTCAAGACTTGTAATTGCGTTAAGCAGGTTTTATGACTTGGCCTTAAAGAGTTTGGTCTCAATGCAGTGACCAGCACTATGATCACTTGCTTAACTAAAGATAAGGTGATATTGCAAAACTCCAATAAATGAACCTTGACAGGAGTCACCAAATAGAGGTGATACATTTTTTGGAGCTTCAATTTATATTCCAGACAATGAATTTACCACACCTTTCACAACTACTTTTGGAAAGGCTTTGTTTTATCAGAAACTAGTTTAAATTTGCCATAATTAATGCTTCCAGATAGTTGTTTGTTCATAAAAGGGCAAAAACAAGACAATTAACTGAACAAAATTTATTCAAATAAATTTATTGGTAAAGATAATAAGAGGGCTCAAAACACCAATTTTAACTTGTACTGATTTCACTTTAGATTTACTGCTATTTTCTTGGAGCCATAGACATCAACAAATGTGTGTTTTTTTCCAAATGACATAGAATTTTCTATTCCAGAATTAATCTTCTTAAAAGTTCAAATACAGTGATGGCATAACATTTTTTTATCCCTGCTGTCCATGGAGTTTTGATGACATGTGTGTGAAGATCATGGTCCAGCTCCTTCTAAGCTTTGCCTACATAAGCAAGCACCCTCTAGTCAGACAGTGCCCAAAGGATGAGGAATAGAAGCATTTCTCAGTGCATTGCAGCATGATTATGTGAAGTTGAAGTTCAAAGACAATATTGATGCAGAGTCGAGGAGTTTTAAACTGTGTCTAACCATGTTATACCTGACCTGGGGCTACTAAACACCAACTTCTTTAGATAAGTATTCCAAGTAGTAACACCCCTCATTTGATGGTGCCATTCAAGAATGTCCCTTTTACCTCTCATAGATTCAATAGCAATGACTATGCGATGCTATTGAAGCCATCAATACAACATCCTCCAGTACAAAATATGAGGATCAAATTGTATTTTCTTTGTAGTTTATAGTGAAGAATGGCCACTACTTTCATAATGCACCAAACACCTGGGGAAAAAAAATCAAACGGCATTTTCTGATCTAGAACACATCTGGAGTAAAAGCAAGAGGAGAGGGAAAAGTTGCCTAATTTCTATATATATATATATATATATAAATAAAATATATATAGAGACACATTAGTATCTGGATGAAGAACTTACCCATCCTGTAAAGGTGGATATTCACATTCTTGCCCTTTAAGAAATATGCCAGAAGGGAACAGCTCACAAATCGGAATGGAAGGAGGATCTGTCTGAACTTTTGCTGTTCACAGATAAAAGCATATTAAGACACAGGTTAACCATTGTATAAAACACCAAGTTGCATTAAAATCTGTCTCATATCAGAGGAACAGGTCATTTAGCCCTTCAGACTTGTTCTGTCACTTAATATGATCATGGTTGGTTTGTATTTGAACTTCACCTGCCCACCATATCCACAAACCTTAAAAGCTTGGGCTGATAATTGGCAAGTAAAATTCACACCTTTCAAGTGCCAGGGAGTAACAATCTCCAACAAGACAGAACCATCTCCCCATGACATTCAATGGCATTACCGGTACTGAATCCCCTGCTATCAACATCCAGGGTGGGGTTACCATTGACCAGAAGCTGAATTGGATCAGCCATATAAACACTGTGGCTACAAGAGCAGGTCAGAGGCTAGGAATCCTGTGGCAAGTAACTCACCTCCTGACTCCCCAAAGCTTGTCCACATCTACAAGCCACAAGTCAGGAGAGTGTTGGAATACTCTCCACTTGCCTGGATGAGTGCAGCTCCAACAACACTCAAGAAGCTCGACACCATCTAGGACAAAGCAGCCCACTGCATTGGGAACCCATCCACCACCAACTCTCAGCAGCAGCACCGTGTAGCATGTACAAGATGCACTGCAGCAAATCACCAAGGATCTTCGACAGCACCTTCCAAACCCACGGCCTCTACCACCTAGAAGGACAAGGGCAGCAGCACATGGGTACACCACCAGCTGCAAGTTCCCCTCCCAAGCCACACAACATCTCGACTTGGAAATATATTGCCGTTCCTTTCACTGTTGCTGGGTCAAAATCCTGGAGTTCCCTTTCTAACAGCACTGTGGGTATTGCTACACCACATGGACTGTAACAGTTTAAAAAGACTGCTCTATGCCGCCATCACAAGGGCAAATAGGGATGTGCAATAAATGCTAACTTAGCCAGCGATGCCCACACCCTGTGAAAGAATTTTAAAAATCTTAACAAAAACTTGAAAATTTCAGTTTTGAAATTTTCAATAAGCCACCAGTCTCAGCAGCTTTTCTGAGAGAATTCCAAAGTTCCACTATCCTTTGTGTGGAAAAGTGTTTCTTGATCCACTCAATGGCCTTGCTTACATTTTACGGTTATGTCCCCTTATCTGACTCATCAACCACAGGAAATAGCTTCCTCTAACTGCTTTGATCAAATCCTTTAACCATCTTAAACACCTGAAATGAGATTACCTCTCAATCTTCTATAATCCAGGCTTGATTTTTACAACCTGTCCTCATTATTTAACCCTTTTAGTACAAGTATCATTCGTGTGAATCTGAACAGCCCCATATTCAAGACCATTACAATCTTCCTGAGGGGCAGGTCCCAGAATTGAACATAGTACTCCCGATGGGGTTTAACCAAAGTTTTGTCTAACTTTAATTCCTTTGAGATAAAGGTCAACATTCCATTAGCCTTTGAAGCTATTTTTGTGCCAACCACCAATTTTTAATGATTTCTCTACTTAGATTCCTAAATCTCTCTGCTCCTCCACAATCCCTAGCTTCTCACTATTTAGAAAGTTCTCTGACTTATCCTTCTTAGGTCCGAAGTAGATGACCTCACACTTCCCCACACTGAACTCCATCTTTTACCCATTCACTTAATCAAGCAATGTCCCTTTGCAATTTTCTGCTTCCATTTACACTTCTGGCACCTAACTCACTTTCATCAGAAAAGCTGAACATACGGCTCTCTATCGCTTCATCTAAACCACTGACAATCCAGGAAACCATAGACCAGGAAAGATAATGGAAATGCCACTAAAAGAGAAAACAGAAAAACCTCTAGAATACAGAAATAATAAATAGTCAGCTAGGATTTTCAAAGAAATTCTTCTTGATTAACCTCATTGTAATAAACAAGGGTAATGCAGTAGGTGCATATTATTTCGATATTTAAAAGCCCTTTGATTAGAGGCCTTACGATAGACTATGAATAAGGTCAGATCTTGCATATTTAGGGGCCAAGTAGCAGAATGGATTGCTAGACAGGAAGCAGAGATTAGGGATCAAGTGTAGCAACACAGAATGGCAAAAGGTGGGAAGTGGGACCCCACAAGGATCAGTGCTGTTCACAATTTATATTAGCGATTTAGATGTTGGAATCAAAAACACAATTTCTAAATTTGTAGCTGACGCCAAATTAGTGGTAGGGGAGAGGGGTGAGTCAATACTGAACAGGACTGCATCAAATTACAAGACAACATTAATAAACTTGCAGAATGGCAATATAATTGGCAAATGAATTTCACGGAAGAGATAAATGTGAGCAATGTGGTCACACAGCTACATGGATGCATGGTCACATAGCAGCCTGCAAGGCACCACACAGGCCTTCCCCTGAAGTAAGTAAAAAGTGTGCGGCCACACTAAAAAATTTAAAGGCACCACACACAACTACTAAATTTTAAAGGGAACATTGAATGTGAGATGTTATATTTTATTAAGAAAAAAATACACACGTTACTTGGAAAATAAGAATCTAAACACAAAGGCCATTTTAAAAAACAAACTAAGCACTAGCATTTATTTCTAGAGGAATGGAATTAAAAACTAAAGAAGCTATGCTAAACTTGTATCCTGGTTACACCACACTTGGAATACTGTCTACAGTTGTGGATATGAATTTATAAAAAGGACGTAGAGGCACTGGAGAGAATGCAAAAAAGATTTACAAGAGTGATACAAGAAATGCAAGGTTTTATCCATTCGGAAAGGGTGAACAGGCCGGGTCCTTCTTTTCAAAAGAGAAGTTCGGGGTGACTAATAAAGGCCGTTAAAATTGTGAAAGGTTTTGATAGGGGAGACTCTGAGTGCGCTTACAGTTTTCAGGAAGAGCAAATAGGTGTGTCCAAGAAATGAAACGAGAAATTCAGAACTTTTCTACTCAAAAAGAGTGTGGTGAGAATGAGGAATTCGCTACCATGGGGAATAGTTGAGGCGAGTAGTACATCTATTTAAGGGGCGGTATTATTAGCATATGAGGGAGAAAGAAAGAGGGTTATACTGATAGAGTTAAATGAGGAAAGACTGGAGAGGGTTCAAGTGGAGCATAAATGCCAACATGGGTTGTTTGGCTGAATGGCCTGTTTCTGTGCTGTGTATTTCTATGTATTTATTCACTTGAGACACTGTTTAGAGCCCTGTGAACCTGAACTTTCTCAGGATGTTCAAAGCCCACTCACGTCCTTTCTTCTTTTTCTTTTTCTTCTTTTTTTTGGCTGCGGAACTTTCTCCTTCACCATCTCCTTCTGTTGGGTAAAAAGGTTTTAATCAACAAATGTACTTCTTTTTAGTGTAACTAAAACATTCTGCGCAGAAGTTCCTTTCGTTCAACAGTCTACTTGCCTTCTTCCCCATCTTCCTCTTTCTCCTTGTCCTCAAGGACCTGCTTTTCCAGCTGTTTTGCTACATCATCAACTCCTGCAGATTCTTTTTCACATTCATTTTGCGGCCCTTCAGAGAATAAGTTTCAAATGTTAAATTACAGAGCTACTATAAACTCTAAGTGCTGAACTGAAGACATCTGATGCCTGCAGACAACACTAAATACAGGCACATTCCATTTACTTCTGTCCCCGCTGCACATTTACATCTGATAACTACAGATTAGAAGGAACTTACGAGCAAGAGGTTGTGCATAACTGTGTTTCCCGTGACATGAGGAAAAGGGAAATTGATTCATAATTCACTGTACCCCAATCAGTGTCCCCAGGGATGGGGTACTGGTCTACACAAAATGTTCACTCTAGGATGCCTCGAAGCAACAAATGATATTAATTACATTAAGGATTATTAACGAAATGGCTCTTATCAAACAGCCCTGATGATATCCTATGTGACTGGGACAAAGGCAAACTTTCCCTTCTCCTCGTCCTCGAATTGTCTGAAGCTTTTGACATGGTTGACCATACCAACGTCCCCTAACACTTCTCACTGTCGTCCAACTGGCTGGGGCTGCTCTCACGTGGTTCCTTTCTTATCTAAATAATCATAGCAAGAGTATCATTTGCAATGACTTCACTTCCTGCTCCTGCACCGTTACTTCTGGTGTTCCCCAAGGATCAATCCCTGGCCCCCTATTTCTCATATACAGGCTGCCCCTCTTCAGCATCATCCAAAAGCAGTGTTGGTTTTCACTTGTACAATGATAACACCCAGCTCTACCTCACCACTTCTCTCAACTCCTTCCCACTGTTACTAAATTATCATACTGCTTATCTGACATCCAGTGCTGGATGAACAGAAATTTCCTCCAAATAAATACTGGCAAGACTGAAGCCATTGCTTCTCGGTCACCGCTCCAAACTCTGTTCCCTCGCTACTGACTCCATCTCTCACCTGGGCAACAGTCTGAGAACAAGCCTGTTAGTTCACGACCTTGGTGTTACATTTGATCCCAAGATGAGCTTTCGTGCCATCATTAAGACTGCTGATTTCCAACTCCATAACATCGCCAAACTTCGCAACCATCTTGGTTCATCTGCTGGTGAAACCCTCATTTGTTACCTCTAGACTAGACTATTCCATTGCATTTCTGGCTGGTTTCCCACATTCTACCCTCCATAAACTTGAGGTCATCCAAAACTCTGTGTGATGCCCTAACACCAAGCCATGTTCTCTTCCTTGTTTCAAATCCTTCCATGGCCACACCCTCCAACTCTGATGTCCTCCAGTCCCACAACCCTTTGGGATAGCTGTATTCCTCTTATACTGGCCTCTTGAACACCCCCAATTTTAATTGCTCCATCATTGGTGGCCATCCCTTCAGCAACTTGACCCTTAACTCTGGAATTCCCTCCTTAAACCTGCCAGGCCCTCTATATCTCTTTCCTCTAAGAAGCTCCTTAAAATGTTTAACCGAGTTTTTGTCCATCTGCCTCATTATCACTTGATGTGGTTCAGGTAGACAACTGAGTAATGACCATTTCATCTGTTAGTTATAACCTTAAGACCATGCTCACTTGTTCTAGATTCTCCATCAGAGGAAATAGTTTCTCTGCACCAACCTAATTGATTTCCATTATCATTACAAACACTTCAGTTAGATCATTCTTAACCTTCTAGACTCAAGGGAATACAAGCCAAGTTTATGCAAACCTATTGGCATAACCCAACCCTGTAGACAACCAGTAGCAGCTGATGTCAGGCCATGTTGACACTGCAGTTATGCTAGAGATTCTCATTGAGGAATTATCCTTTTATTGCTGAACTGTAGGGGAATCATTTACTAACAAGCTGGTGTAATTAAACATAATTAAGCAGCTACAGCTTTTTTTATTTAGACAATTCAGTTTTAAAGGATCAAACACGATACCGACTGAGGGAGATCCCAGAGTATACCCGTCTGTTTATTGCAAAGCCACATTGTTTCATAATCCTAGATATTATAAAGGGGAATATCTCCATACATAATTGTGTCTGTCGTCCCTCGTTATGTTTTAGAGGCTGCATGGAAAATGTTCAGGGTATAACATGTGGCACATAGTGGAATCCATCTTCTTTTAGGGAAAACCTACTTCCTTTCTGATCCCCAGCGGTGAGAGATCATGCAAACTGGGCATGTTCACTGCGAAAGAGAAGGTTGAGAGATGATATGAATGATGTTGTTTGGATTTTAAAGGGATGGATTATACAGACCTTCACAAATAGTTTCACCTTGTGCTCAATTTAGGAAACATGCTCCCTAAGACGACAACAGAAGATGATAGTACTGGATCTTTCAAAAGCAAATTAAATAGATTCCATTTAGAAAATAACATTTTGGGGTAGACTAGTTTGAGGCTTGATATGTACTAAGTCCAGCATAATTGGGACAAACAGGTGACTTTGAATCTATCGTCTCCAAAGCTCTTCACCACAGGAGATTCCTTGTCTCATGTCTGTGGCTGTTGTAGACTAATGGTTAGAAATTAATTGCTGTGATTAGCAAACAACTCCATTATTGTTGTATTATGAAACTACCAGAAGGGAAGCAAATAGTGCTTGGGTCTTGTCATCTAGAAATTTCTTGGCTGCATCTAGCCAGCAATTTAAAGCATATATCATCATGAGGGTGCCTGACGCAAGTAAATATACAGATATTCATATTTTAAAATACAGATATTCATATTTAATGTAGATACTTTCCCTTATACCACCTTAGGACAGTGAAAATAGAATAAACAGCTCCTTGGATGAAATTTGAAACATGTTTGCCTCTGTAAACACCTATATTTGGATTTATATTTTAAAACAATGTTTCTACACAAAGTGGCTCTCCTTTTCTTTACAGGTCAATGCCTAAAAAACATGGGATGTGCGTTTAGAATTACAGTACTGATGCAAATTTGGCATCAAGCACTTTATAACTGAACAAAAATTGAAAAATATAACCACTTGATTAGAAAGTGAAGATTCATAAGCATACCCAGCTACATTTTGTTTTCTGATAAGTGAGCAATTCAGAATTCTCAAACTTGAATATTGTATGCTTCTTGATATAGTTTCTGTAACACCATAGTTTCACTGAACAACAAACACTTCTGTAATAAAGTGAACTAACAGAACAATTCGAAAAATTCAGTTTCCTTCTGTTACAACTGTGACAATTTCTCGAAAAGTACTTCAGTGGTGGAGTGAAAGGCCCATATAAATGTGCCTTTCTTCCCTCTTCCTTTAGTTAACTGGAAGATAGTCTGTTAGCACTAGAAAGGGAACTGATATCCAAGATTTTCCTTCATTCCTTTACATTTTAAATTTCTAAGAGTGGGGTTTCAGAACATGCATTCTGGGTTAGAAAGCAAGCAGATCACATCTTTTTGGAATTACAATTCGAGCTGCAATAAAAATTCTGACAAAACTTTCTCTCTGTGAAGGTGTATAAATATTATTGATATTAAATGAAGCAACTTGCTCAGGTGAAGAAAGTAATCAAAGATTGAATGTCATCTCGAGAGCTGAAATAGAGAACTGAGGAAGTTCTGCTTCTCTGGCACTGGCCTCAGTCAGACCCCGGCAGAGTGCTATGCTTACATGCGGGGATCATAACTCAGGATGAATCACATCCGTGATTCCTCTGACACCCTACATCATATCAACAATTTCCAGTTCCCTGGCCCCAACTGCCTCCTCTTCACCATGGATGCCCAATCCCTCTACACCTCCATCCCCCACCAGGATGGTCTGAAGACTCTCCGCTTCTTCCTCGAGCAGAGGCCTGAACAATCCCCAACCACCACTACTCTCCTCCGTCTGGCTGAACTTGTTCTTACACTGAACAATTTCTCCTTACACTCTTCTCACTTCCTCCAAGTAAAAGGTGTGGCTATGGGTACCCACATGGGCCCCAGCTATGCCTGTCTCTTTATGGTGTATGTGGAACATTCCTTGTTCCAGTCCTACTCCGGCCTCCTCCCACAACTCTTTCTCCGGTACATCGATGATTACTTCGGTGCTGCTTCATGCTCTCGTATGGACCTGGAAAAATTTTATTAATTTTGCTTCCAATTTCCACCCCTCCATCATTTTCACATGGTCCATCTCTGACACTTCCTTTCCCTTCCTTGACCTCTCTGTCTCAATTTCTGGTGATAGACTGTCCACCAATATCCATTACAAGCCTACCGACTCCCACGGCTACCTCAACTACAGCTCCTCACACCCCACTTCCTGTAAGGACTCCATCCCATTCTCTCAATTCCTTTGCCTCCGTCGCATCTGTTCTGATGAAGCCACTTTCAAAAACAGTTTCTCTGACATGTCTTCCTTAACCAAGGTTTTCCACCCACGGTAGTTGACAGGGCCCTCAACTGTGTCCGGCCCAATTCCCGCGCATCCACCCTCACACCTTGCTCGCCCTCACAGAAACATAATAGGGTCCCCCTTGTCCTCACTTATCACCCCACCAGCCTCCGCATTCAAAGGATCATCCTCCGCCATTTCCGCCAACTCCAGCATGATGCCACCAGCAAACACATCTTCCCTTCACCCCCCACCCCGGCGGCATTCCGCTGGGATCGTTCACCCTGGGACATCCTGGTCCACTCCTCCATCACCCCCTACACCTCAACCCCCTCCTACGGCACCTTCCCATGCAACCACAGCAGGTGCAACACTTTACTTCCCCTCTCCTCACCGTCCAAGGGCCCAAACACTCCTTTCAAGTGAAGCAGCATTTCACTTGCACTTCCCTCAATTTAGTCTACTGCATTCGTTACTCCCAACGCGGTTTCCTCTACATTGGAGAGACCAAACGCAGACTGGGCGACCGCTTTGCAGAACACCTTCAGTCTGTCCACAAGCATTACCCAGACCTCCCTGTGGCTTGCCATTTCAACACTCCACCCTGCTCTCATGCCCACATGTCCATCCTTGGCTTGTTGCATTGTTCCAGTGAAGCTCAACGCAAACTGGAGGAACAGCACCTCATCTTCCGACTAGGCACTTTACAACCTCCCGGACTGAATATTGAGTTCAACAATTTTAGATCATGAACTCTCTCCTCCATCCCCACCCCCTTTCCGATCCCCCTCTTTTTTTTCCAATAATTTATATAGATTTTTCTTTTCCCACCTATTTTCATTATTTTCAAGTGTATTTCCTTTCCATTGTTTTATCTCTACCTTTTAGCCTTTTTTGATTCCTTTACCCCACCCCAGCCCCCCTAGGCTATCTGTACCTTGCTTGTCCTGCTTTCTACCCTTAATTAGCACATTCCTTAGATAATATCACCACCTTCAACACCTCTTTGTCCTTTTATCTGTGACATCTTTTGGCTATCTCCACCTATCAATGACCCTCTATCCAGCTCTACCTGTCCCATCCACCCTTAAACCAGCTTATATTTCACCTCTCTTCTATTTTTACTTAGTTCTGTTGAAGGGTCATTCGGACTCAAAACGTTAACTGTGCTCCTCTCCGTAGATGCTGCCAGAGCTGCTAAGTTTTTCCAGGTATTTTTGTTTTTGTTTTGAATTATACTGGCTTTGGAAGGGGCGCTGCGCAGGCTCAATAGAGTGGAGCTGGTCGAGGGTGGGGGTTGGGGGGGTGAAAGGGAATTAAATGAGGGAGAATAAGGTGGGGGAGGGAAAGGCAGGGGAATGTTTTATTTTAATTCTCTCAAAGGATGCAGGCATCTCTGGCAAGGCAAATGTTTATTGCCCACCCTAATTGCCCATGAGAGCAGTTACGAGTCAACCACACTGCTGTCGGTCTGGCGTCACATGTAGGCCAGACCAGGTAAGGATGGCAGATTTCTGTCCCTAAGGGACCTTAGTGAACCAGACAGGTTTTTACAACAATTGATGAGTGATGAGCAATTCCAGATTTTTTTGAATTAATTTAATTTGTTACTGAATTGAAATTCCACCAGCCGTCATGATGGGATTTAAATTCATGTCCCTGGAGCATTGGTCTCAGCCATTAGATTAGTGGACCAGTGACATTACCATTATGGGCAGGGAGGGAACGGCAGGGGCAGGGTTAAAACCTGGCACAGGTTGTAGCATGGGCCGGGGAGAGGGCAGGAGGAGGGGTTTAAAGTGGGCGGCAGAAGGGGCTTAACGCGGGCCGGTGGTGAGGGGGAACAGCCGGGGGCCCAACAGGGGCAAGGGGGCGCCCCGGGGGCCCAACAGGGGCAAGGGGGCGCCCCGGGGGCCCAACAGGGGCAAGGGGGCGCCCCAACAGGGGCAAGGGGGCGCCCCAACAGGGGCAAGGGGGCGCCCCAACAGGGGCAAGGGGGCGCCCCAACAGGGGCAAGGGGGCGCCCCAACAGGGGCAAGGGGGCGCCCCAACAGGGGCAAGGGGGCGCCCCAACAGGGGCAAGGGGGCGCCCCAACAGGGGCAAGGGGGCGCCCCAACAGGGGCAAGGGGGCGCCCCAACAGGGGCAAGGGGGCGCCCCAACAGGGGCAAGGGGGCGCCCCAACAGGGGCAAGGGGGCGCCCCAACAGGGGCAAGGGGGCGCCCCAACAGGGGCAAGGGGGCGCCCCAACAGGGGCAAGGGGGCGCCCCAACAGGGGCAAGGGGGCGCCCCAACAGGGGCAAGGGGGCGCCCCAACAGGGGCAAGGGGGCGCCCCAACAGGGGCAAGGGGGCGCCCCAACAGGGGCAAGGGGGCGCCCCAACAGGGGCAAGGGGGCGCCCCGGGAGCCCAACAGGGGCAAGGGGGCGCCCCGGGAGCCCAAGAGGGGCAAGGGGGCGCCCCGGGAGCCCAACAGGGGCAAGGGGGCGCCCCGGGAGCCCAACAGGGGCAAGGGGGCGCCCCGGGAGCCCAACAGGGGCAAGGGGGCGCCCCGGGAGCCCAACAGGGGCAAGGGGGCGCCCCGGGAGCCCAACAGGGGCAAGGGGGCGCCCCGGGAGCCCAACAGGGGCAAGGGGGCGCCCCGGGAGCCCAACAGGGGCAAGGGGGCGCCCCGGGAGCCCAACAGGGGCAAGGGGGCGCCCCGGGAGCCCAACAGGGGCAAGGGGGCGCCCCGGGAGCCCAACAGGGGCAAGGGGGCGCCCCGGGAGCCCAACAGGGGCAAGGGGGCGCCCCGGGAGCCCAACAGGGGCAAGGGGGCGCCCCGGGAGCCCAACAGGGGCAAGGGGGCGCCCCGGGAGCCCAACAGGGGCAAGGGGGCGCCCCGGGAGCCCAACAGGGGCAAGGGGGCGCCCCGGGAGCCCAACAGGGGCAAGGGGGCGCCCCGGGAGCCCAACAGGGGCAAGGGGGCGCCCCGGGAGCCCAACAGGGGCAAGGGGGCGCCCCGGGAGCCCAACAGGGGCAAGGGGGCGCCCCGGGAGCCCAACAGGGGCAAGGGGGCGCCCCGGGAGCCCAACAGGGGCAAGGGGGCGCCCCGGGAGCCCAACAGGGGCAAGGGGGCGCCCCGGGAGCCCAACAGGGGCAAGGGGGCGCCCCGGGAGCCCAACAGGGGCAAGGGGGCGCCCCGGGGGCCCAACAGGGGCAAGGGGGCGCCCCGGGGGGCCCAACAGGGGCAAGGGGGCGCCCCGGGGGGCCCAACAGGGGCAAGGGGGCGCCCCGGGGGGCCCAACAGGGGCAAGGGGGCGCCCCGGGGGCCCAACAGGGGCAAGGGGGCGCCCCGGGGGCCCAACAGGGGCAAGGGGGCGCCCCGGGGGGCCAACAGGGGCAAGGGGGCGCCCCGGGGGCCCAACAGGGGCAAGGGAGCAGCCAGAGAGGCGAAGGGGAAGCTATGAGGGAGATTAAGCCCCAGCTCCTGACACGGTCTCGTGGTGTTTCTGTTCTGTACCGAGACCTTTAGCCTGATTTCCAGCCGGCAAACCGGGTCTTCTACCTCTTCCCCTGCCCCGGACTTGGGCCTACCCTCTCCCCTCCTCCTTACCACTCTTCCCCTTTCTCTTCTTCTTCCTTTTCTTCTTGGCGTTCTCCTCAGCCACCTCCTCCTCCTTATCCTCCGGGCCGCCGTTTACTAGGTGCTGCCTGTCGACCACTCCCTCCCCGCCGCCTCCGGCCTCCACCTTCACCGCCTGCTCCGCCATCTTGGGTCGAGCCCGCCGGGAGAGCGTGGCTGCACATGCGCGCGGTAAGGGGGTGTGAGCGCGCGGAGGAGGGCGGGGATACTGACGTCAGGGGCTGCTGCGCCGATGTCTGGAAATTACGGTAAAGGGGGTGGAACAGTAAATGTGCCCGAGGTGGAACAACCCCTTCTTCATGTTAAGGAGTTCAGTGCTGGAAATCCAAAACAAAAACAGAATTACCTGGAAAAACTCAGCAGGTCTGGCAGCATCGGCGGAGAAGAAAAGAGTTGACGTTTCGAGTCCTCATGACCCTTCGACAGAACTAGATGCCGCCAGACCTGCCGAGTTTTTCCAGGTAATTCTGTTTTTGTTTTTTTATTTTATAATAAGCAGCTTCATAGAGGCAAAATGAAGAAAATGGTTGCACGGGATCAGGAGGGGTGATCAAAGACCACCAAAGAGCAGGGATTTAGGAATTCCGGAGTGAGGGGCCTGGTGAGCCTGGCTAATGGTGGAATAAATATATGGATATGCACAGATATTTGTAGTCTGTGGAATTCTGTTTCCCAGAGAGCAGTGGAGGGGGCTGGTAATGGTGCAAGGAAAGGAAAGTGGAGTTGAGGCCACAATCAGATCAGCAATGATCTTATCGAATGGTGGAGCAGACACAAAGGGCCAAATGGCCTACTCTTGCTCCTAAGTTCTATGTTCCTCAGTCCCATGGAAAGCATTTCTCGTGTCCTAGACAACTGTGTACAGGAAATGGCGTCATGGCTCTGGGTTTGGGAGCTTGAGCAGCGCTTGCCATCATTGTTGTGGATTTGGCAGCCTCAGAGCTACATTTGAATCACAGAATCTTTGCAGTGCAGAAGGAGGCCATTCATCCCATGGAGTCTGCACTGGCTCTCTGAAAGAGCATTCTACCTAGACCTGCTCCCTTGCCTTATCACATGACATAGCACATTCTTTCCAGGTAACAGTCCAACTCCCTTTTGAATACCTTGATCAAATCTGTCCCTACTGCCCTCTCAGGAAGTTTGTTGTAGACTCCAACCACCCTCTGAAAAAAAATTCATCTGATCACTCTTACTCCTTTTGCCAATTATTTTGAATCTGTGCCCTCGAGTTCTTGATGCTCTCTTGAGTGAGAACAATTTCGCACTATTTACCTTGTCCTTACCCCTCAGGATTTTGAATACCTCTATCAAGTCTCCTCTCGGCCTTGCTTTCCCCAACCTCTCCAATCTATCATAGCTACAGTTCTTTATCCCTGCAAGCATTCTTGTGAATCTCCACTGTAGTCTCTCCAATGCCTTCACATCCTTCCTCAAATATGGCACCCAGATCTGGATGCAGTACTCCAGATGAAGCCTAACTAGTGTCTTATACAATCGATTGCCTACAGGTAAAACAGACATGGAAAGCATGTATCTGACGTGGACAGAAATCCTGTTCCGTAACCTTTCCCTAGCTACTGACTCCATTTCTCCCTGGCAACAATCTGAGATTATGTCAGTCCGTTCAAAATGTGGTGTCACGTTTGATCCCAAGATGAGTTTGCCACCTGCTATTCATGCCATCGCTTTGACCACCTTCGTAACATCACCCAACATTTTTTATTGATTCTCTCACAGAACATGGGCTTTGCTGGCTGGTATATGGCTGGTCTAGTTCAGTTTCTGATCAATGGTAACCCCCTGGATTGTTCTTCGGCCCTGTATTATCTCATCTGCTGCTGCAAATCTCCTTTATGTTTCATTACTTCTAGACTCAATTATTGCAATCCACTCCTGGGTGGTTTCCCCTATTCTACCCTCTGTAAATTTAAGGGCACCCAAAACTCTGCTACCTGTGTCTTAACTCGCAGCAAGCCCTGTTCCCTCATCACTCCTGTGCTCACATTGTCTCCCAGTCAAGCATATGTTGTCCAGCCCTAATTGTCCTTGAGAAGGTGGTGGTGAGCTGCCTTCTTGAACTGCTGTAGTCTATGCGGTGTAGGTACACCCTCAGTGCTGTTAGGAAGAGATTTTGAGTCAGAAACAGTGAAGGAACGGTGATATTGTCTCAAATCAAGATGTTGTGTGACTTGGAGGGGAACTTGCAGGTGGAGGTGTTCCCATGTATCTGCTGCCCTTGTTCTTCTAGGTGGTCGAGGCTGTGTATTTGGAAGGTGCTGTTGAAGGTGCCTTGGTGGGTTGATGCAGTGTGTACCATTTACAGCATGCATTGTTGCCACTGTGCGTCAGTGGTGAAGGTAATGAATGTTGAAGGTGGTGGATTGGGTGCCAATCAAGTGGGCTGCTTTGTCCTGGATAGTGTCGAGCTTCTTGAGTGTTGTTAGAGCTGCACTCATCCAGGCAAGTGGAGAATATTCCATCACACTCTTGACTTGTGCCTTGTAGATGGTGAACAGGCTTTGGGGAGTCAAGAAGTGAGTTACTTGCCACAGAATTCCCAGCCTCTGACCTGCTGTTATAGACACAGTTTATATGGCTGGTCCAGTTCAGTTTCTGGTCAATGGTAACCCCCGGTATTATCTCATCTTCTGCTGCAAATCTCCTTTATGTTTCATTACTTCTAAACTCAATTATTGCAATCCACTCCTGGGTGGTTTCCCCTATTCTACCCTCTGTAAATTTAAGGGCACCCAAAACTCTGCTGCCTGTGTCTTAACTCGCAGCAAGCCCTGTTCCCCCATCACCCTGTGCTCACTGACCTACATTGTCTCCCAGTCAAGCAGTTTTGTCTTTAAAATACTCATCCTTGTTCTCAAATCCCTCCATGGCCTCTCCCTCCCTATGTGTAATCATCTCCAGCCACACAATCCTGTGAGATTTCTGCACTGCTCTAATTCTGGCCTCCTGTGCATCCCTGATTTTAAGTGTTCCGCCGTTGGTGGCAACTCCTTCAATTGCCTAGGCTCCAAGCTCTGAAATACCTTGCCTACAGCTTTCCATCTCTCCTCATGTCCCACCTTCAAGACACTCCTTAAAATATACCTCTTTAGCTAGGCTGTCAGAACTCAGAGTCATATTCAACTCAAAACCTTAATTCTGTACATAGATGCTGCCAGAACTGCTAAGTATTTCCAGCAATTTGTTTTTATTTCAGATTTCTAGCATGTGCCTTGTACCTTGTAAGAGTTTATTCATTGTGCAGATGAAATCTGGCATTGATATTCTAAATCCTGCCATTTTACATCTTAATTCAGTTAGTTGTTTTGACTTTCATAGTTTTGTAATACTTTGTTTTACAATGCTACTGTGAAGCTCCTTGGGATGTTTCAATGCGTGAAGTGCATTATATAAATATAAGTTATTATTGTATCAGGATATGGTCAGTTTGCAGAGTATGGGTTTGCAGGCAGACAGGGAATGGCTGACTGCCAAGCAGACAAGGAGGACCAGCAGGGAATGCAGGAATCCCCTGAGTGCGTCCCACTGTCTATAACTTGTTTTCAGTTCTGTGTAATGGTGAAAGTGATGGCTCTTCTGGGGAGTGTAGTCACCAGCAAGGCCACAACACCATGGGTGTCTCAGCTGAACAGTGGGTGAGGAACAAGATTGGGAAAGCAATAGTGATAGGAGACACACTAAGGGTAGATGCAGGCATTTCTGCAGCTGCAGATGTGATTCCAGGATGGTATGGTGCCTCTTTAGTGTAAAGATCCAGGATGCCACGGAGTGGCTGCAGAGCGCTCTGAAGGGGGATTGTGGTTCATATTAGACCAATGACATGTAGATCGAGGGATGAGGTCTTAAAGGCATATTTTAGCGAGGTACAAAAGAGATTAATGAGCAGGACCTCAAAGTTCATAATGTCCAGATTACTCCCAGTGCCACGTGTTAGTGTGAATTGAAATAGGAGCATACACCAGGTGGCTGGAGAGATGGTGCAGGAGGGAGGGTTTAGATTCCTGCGATGTTGGGACTGGTTCTGGAGAAGAAAGGACCTGTATAGGCCTGATGTGTGTGCACCTCAACAGAGCCAGGACCAATGTCTTTGCAGGGCAATTTGCTGGTGCTGTGGGAGAGGGTCTGAACAGGGGGATGGGAAAAGATGCATCTTTTGATGATCTGCTTCTATCACTGCTTGTTTGTCCACACAACCACCTCTCTCTCTCTCTATCTCTCTGCCCCCCACACACACACCTTAAACCAGCTTATATTTCAACTCTTTCTTGGACTCGAAATCAAGTTCTGTCGAAGGGTCATGAGGACTCGAAACGTCAACTCTTTTCTTCTCCGCCGATGCTGCCAGACCTGCTGAGTTTTTCCAGGTAATTCTGTTTTTGTTTTGGATTTCCAGCATCCGCAGTTTTTTTTTGTTTTTATCTCTGTAGATAGATTCTTGTTAAGTAAGGAAATCAACGGTTATTGGCATGATAATCTGGAATTCGAAACACAAGGAGATCAGCCATGATCTTATTCAATGGTGGAGCAGGCTCGAGAGGCCAAGTGGCCTACTCTTGCTCCTGTTTCTTATGTTCTTATGTAATGTCCTTTAGGGAAGGAAATCTGCCATTCTTACCTGGTCTGGCCTACATATGACTCAAGATACACAACAATGTGATTGACTCTTTTAACTGCCCTCTGAAATGGCCTAGCAAGCCAACCAGTTCAAGGGCAATTAGGAATGGGCAACAACTGCTAACTTTGCCAGTGACACCCACATCCCAGGAAAGAATACATTTTTAAAAAATCCAAATTAGGTTTACAGTGCATGTTTGCAAATGCACAAAACGTGGCAAATAAGGTTGGTAAGCGGTAGGTGCAATGGGAATCTGATGCCATGATGAGAACAAAGACCTGACTCAGAAAACAGCATGACTGGTTCCTATAGGTCACTGGATACAAATTGTTCCAGAATAATAAGGAAGGAGTGAAAGGAAGTGGAGTGGCACCATTGATTAAGTAGAATATTAAACTGTTAAAGGAATCCTTCAAGGATTCAAGGATTAAATCTATTTGGTTAGAGCTAAGAAACAATAGAGGTACCATTACACTACTGGATGTATTCTATAGGCCACTGTCTAATGGGAAAGACGTAGAGGCACAAATTTACAGGGAAATTATCGAAAGGTGCAAAACCATAAAGTAGTGATGATTGGAGTCATCAATTATCCAAATATAGACTGGGATAATAACAGTGTAAAGGGCACAGAGGAAGAGTTTCTGAAGTGTGATCAGGAAAATTTTCTAGATCAGTATGTTTCCGGCCCAATGCGATTAGAGGCATTGTTGGATCTGGGGAATGGGGAGAGGGTCAAGTGGATCAAGTGTCAGTCGGGGAACATTTCGGGGACATTTAGAGATTATACTATCATAAAGTTTAGATTAGCCACAGGAAAGAAAAAAGGAGCAGTATAAAGTAAAAAAAGAAAGAAGTCCAATTTCAGTGGGCTGAGAACAGATCTGTCTTAAGCAAATTGGAATCAAGGATTGGCAGGCAAAACACAATTGGCTGCATTTAAAGAGGAGATGCATTCCCACAAGATGAAAGGTAGGGAAAACAAAACCATCACTATCTCTGGATGATGAAAGAGATAGAGAGTAAGATGGATAAGAATAAGGTAACATTTATATTGATGATGTATTTGTTTATATTCTTTCAATTTAATGCACGTTTGGCACTGACACAGTCAAAACTTATTTTACTGTGATTGACTTTGGCACATTTGGAATGATGTATCAGAAGGAAATGGATACTGACTGGAAGAAGCCCCCATCATGTGGAAGGCCCCTTGAGTGAATCTGAGGAGGCCACCTTGGGATCATTAGACATAATGAAGAGCCTGGAGAAGAGGGAGGCTTGAGACCACATTTGTTCTCAAGGCTGGTACCTTCAGTCTGAGACATTTCCTCTCACCTCATTAGCTCACTCACCAGCCCAATCATTCACTCCAGCACTGCTCCGTGTGACACTGCTGTGGATTTGCTTCAGTGCATCTTCAGTGTATTCTTATTGTAGCAATATTTACTATTGCCATTTAATGTTTATGTCTTAATGGAAACATTATTTTCAAGATGTGATGCAGAAAAACACAGGAAAATTTCATGCAAATTAATACTGTTAAAAAGAGGAAGTGTTTATAGTGACTCAAGAACAACAATGAGGCCTCAGAATGGAGTCCATGACACTGCCAATGTGGCCAGTGCCACTTTGAAAGGGGCCAATCCCCCACCTGTCCAAAGTGTCCAACTGATTCATATGAATATGGAAATCAGGGTGCTATGATGTAAATTGGACCCCAGTTGATATTTTATCTCAAAATTGAAGCCTGTGAGATTAAAGGAGCAATGGCTAAAAGGGTGTTTTTTAGATTGGAGGGAAGTTTGAAGTAGTTCCTCCCAGGGATCGGTTTTGCAGCCATTGTTCTTTTTGACATATATCAATAACCTAAATGTGGGTATAGAAGACATAATTTTAAAGTTTGTACATGGCACAAAACCTGGAAATGTAGGAAGTGGGGAGGATAGTAACAGATTTTAGAGGATGTTGACAGATTGATGAAATGGGCAGACTCATAGCAGATGAAATTGAAAGCATGAAGTGTGAAATGATATATACTTGACTGAGAGCTTAGACATCCATTACTCTGGTTGAAACAGCTGTGCCCCAGAGAAAACATAGCTTGATTGACAGCTCTGGCTGCCTGATTTCTGCTATCAATTTCACAATGTTTATTTACAGGGGGTTAAATGGTTTCAAGGGCTTGTGATTTCTGTTAATGATATTGTTATTGACTTTTATTGCCCTGTAGTAAAATTATTATTGTTTTAACATTGTAAAAAATAATGAATAAATGACTTGTTTAAGTTTTTTTTACACATCCGACTGTCACTATAGGGTTCATTGGTTCCATACAGTGTATGGTGGGTCAATGGGCATGGAAGTGCCACAGCTTGGCGTAGGGGGCATGAGGAGCCATGGGGGGGGTGGGGGGGGGTGGCGGGGGGTGGGTGGCAGTGTGGAGTTCCATTGCTTGGCATGAGGGGTCATGGGGAAATCAGTGGAATGCCATAGCTTGGCATAGGGGATCATGAGGAGGACCTTTTGAACTCACTTTTTAAAAGATCTCCTCATGCAGACTAGGTCCTTTGAGGGGCCATGAACTACGGCTCTTTAAAATCCTAGCCCGACTCCATGAAAATGGCAGGGGAGTATGAGATGCTTATCTCCGCAATGGAGCCGGCCAGGTCAAGAGTGCAGAATGTGAGCTTTTGACACAAACCAGCCCGCACACTTAAAAGACACCCTCAAAAATCAGACAGCCTGGAAATGGGAATCGGGACCTGTCCACCATTTTCAAAGGGCTCCCAAGTCATTCTGATTCAGTGCAAATTCAGCCCAATATAGACTTAAAGGTACAATTTTAAAGGGGCTGCAGCAACACTGAGGATGAGCATGTACATAAATCACCTGAAGTAGCGAGAGCAGTTGAGAAGGCTGTTAAAGAAGTCCGGGTCCTTTGCTTTATATGCCAAGATGTAGAGTACAAAAGCAAGGAAGTTATTCTAAACTTTTATAAACATTGGTTAGGCCCGGCTGGAGTACCCAATGCTGGACACTACACTTTCAGGAGGATGTTAAGGACCCGGTGCAGAGGAAATTTACTAGAATGATACCAGGGATATGGGACATCAGTTATGTGGAGAGAATAGGGAGGTTATTCACCTTAGAGCTGAGAAGGTTAAGGAGTGATTTAACAGAAGTGCTCAAAATCATGAAGAGTTTTGATGAAATAAATAAATAGAAACTGTTTCCACTGCGGGAGGGTTGGTAACCAGAGTACACAGGGGAGGGGGTGGAAGGGGTGGGGGAGAGAGGGAGGGGAGGGAGTGGAGTGGGGAGGCAATGGAGGTGGCGTTCTTCACCTCTGGGACAGTCAGTTGATCAAAATATCAGTCACTCTTAATACCAGGTGAGGGGACAGGGGTGGAGTCCAACCTGATCACAAAATGGAGCCTGAGGAACTTCCACTAGAAATAAAAACAGAAAATACTGGAAATCCTCAGCAGGTCTGGCAGCATCTGTGGGGAGAGAAAAATAGTGTTCTGTTTCTCTATCCGTAGGCGCTGCCTGAAGTGCTGAGTATTGCCAGCATTTTCTGCTTTTATTTCAGATTTCCCACAGTGTTTTGCTTTTGTGTTAACTTTCAGCAAAGACTGGGTGGCAGATAGAGCAGTCCAAGTGCTGATGGGGATTGGATATAGGTATTATTCACACTGGCAGTCTCGCAGAGCCCTGCAGCTGTGAATTATCAGTATTTACTTGGTATCCAAACAGCCAAGCAATGATGTGTAACATGAACGATCAATTTGGGAGTATATCAAGTTGTAGTTAGCCAACAAAATATCAGAACTGTCAGTGAGGCCTGCCAAAGCTGTGGGATGCAAGGGAGAGAGTGCTCAGTGTCATTACTTTCAGGGAAAGAGTTCAAGATGTTTATGGTGTCATCAGGATCTATTGCACAGATATATCTTTTAAATGTATTTCCTGAAACAGTGCATGGGCCACTTGGTATTGACAGTGCCAGTTGCATGGTAGCAGGTATCTGCTTTGGGCTCAGTGCAGAGTACCTTTACTATGACTCCTCACCAACTCCTGACCACCACCCCACCCCAAAGGAGACATGCACATACCTCCGCCTCATGCCAAGCTCTTACTGCAGGGCCTGTGTCAGGATACCCACAGACTGATTAAGGGCTGAGGGACAACTGGGAGGTTGTGGTCGGGGAAGTGCATCCCCGCCCCCTCAAGGTGGGGTAGATATCAGGGCCGTGTCAGAACAAGTGGGAGGAGGACCTCGAGATGCACCAATGAGGAGGCTGATTGAGGAGCGTCACTGTGTATCTATGGCATTTTGAGTTCATTGCCGCCAAATAACATTTCCAGTAAGATTGATAGGGCAAAGGTGGGGCGATCTGTCCCAATGCACTGCTAGGGTACCTTCTGTTAATTAAATGTTTTAACTTGGAATCTATAAATAAGAAGGTTTTGTTGATTTATTAAAAATAAATTATAAATGAATTATTATCAATAAACCTCCTGTACTCTGTTTCCAAAATGAACATTTTAACTTATGGGAATGAGTCTCACATCTGCGATGTGGTTGACTCTTAAAAGCCCTCTGAAATGGCCTAGCAAGCCACTCAGTTGTATCAAACTGCTACAGAAAATTGGATAAGGAATGAACCTGAACGGACCACCTAGGCACCGGAAACAACAATGGCAACAGCCCTGTTGACCCTGCAAAGTCTTCTGGGGGCTAGTGCCAAAATTGAGAGAGCTGTCTCACAGACTAGTCAAGCAACAGTCTGACATATTCATACTCACGGAATCATACCTGACAGATAATGTCCCAGACACCACCATCACCATTTCTGGGTATGTCCTGTCCCACTGGCCGGACAGACCCAGCAGAAGTGGTGGCACAGTGGTAAACAAGTGGGAGTTGCCTTGGGAGTCCTCAACATTGACTCTGGACCCCATGAAGTCTCATGGCGTCAGGTCAAATATGAACAAGGAAACCTTCTGCTGATTACCATGTACTGCCTTCCTGCAGCTGATTAATCAGTACTCCTCCATGTTGAATATCACTTGGAGGAAGCACTGAGGGTGTAAAGGGTGCAGAATGTACTCTCGGTGGGGGACTTCAATGTCTATGACCAAGAGTGTCTCAGTAGCATGACTACTGACCAGCAGTTTGAGTCCTAAAGGACATAGCTGCTAGACTGGGTCTGCGGCAGGTGATGAGGGAACTAACGAGGAAAAAACATACTTGACCTTGTCTTCAGCAACCTGTCTGCCACAGATACTTCTGTCCATGACAGTATCGGTAAGAGTGACCACCGCACAATCCTTGTGGAGATCAAGGACAATGAAGATACCCTCCATCGTGTTGTGCGGCACTATCACCACACTAAATGGGATAGATGTCAAATAAATCTAGCAAATCAAGACTGGACATCTAAGAGGCATTGTTGGCTATCAGCAACAGAAATTATACTCAACCACAATCTGTAACCTCAAGGTCCACATATCCCCCCACTCTACCGTTACCACCAAGTCAGGGGATCAACCCTGTGCAGGAGGGCATGCCAGGAGCAGCACTAGGCATACCTAATAAAAAGGTGTTGGCATGGTCAGGCTACAACACAGGACTACTTCTGTGACAAGCAGCATAAGCAGCAAGTAATGGAGAGAGCTAAGTGATCCCACAAACAACAGATCAGATCGAAGCTCTGCAGTCCTGTCACATTCAGTTGTGAATGGTGGTGGACAATTAAAGAACTCACTGGAGGAGGACACTCCAAAAATATCCCCATCCTCAATGATGGGGGAGCTCAGAACATCAGTGCAAAAGATAAGGCTGAAACATTTGCAACCATATTCAGCCAGAAGTGCTGAGTGGATGGTCCATTTCAGCCTCCTCCGGAAGTGCCCAGCATCACAGGTGCCAGTCTTCAGCCAATTTGATTCACTCCACCTGATATCAAGACAGGGCTGAAGGCACTGAATACTGCAAAGGCTTTGGGCCCTGACAATATTCTGGCAATAGTACTGAAGACTTGTGCTCCAGAATTTGCTGTGCCCCAAGCCAAGCTGTTCCAGTACAGCTCCAACACTGGCATCTACCCGGCAATGTGGAAAATTGCCCAGGTATGTCCTGTCCACAAAAAGCAGGACATGTGGCTGAAATTGACCGGGTTGCATGTCAGTCTACTCTCGGTTATTAGTAAATAATCAACAGTGTAATCAAGCAGCTCTTGCTTAGCAATAACCTGCTCAGTTAGGGTTCCGCCAGAGTCACTCAGCTCCTAACCTCAATACAGCCTTGGTTCAAACAGACAAAAGAGCTAAACTCCAGAGGTGAGGTGAGAGTGACTACCCTTGACATTAAGGCAGCATTTGACCGAGTGTGGCATCAAGGAGCCCTAGCAAAACTGGAGTCAATGGGAATAATGGGGAAATCTCTCCGCTGTTTGGAGTCATACCGAGCACAAAGGAAGATGGTTGTGATTATTGGAGGTCATTCATCTCAGTTCAAGGGCCTCACTGCAGGAGTTCCTCAGGGTAGTGTCCTAGCCCAACCATCTTCAGCTGCTTCATCAATGACCTTCCTTCTATCATAAGGTCACAAGTGGGGATGTTCGCTGATGGTGCACAATGTTCAGCACCATTTGCAACTCCTCAGATACTGAAGAAGTCCATGTCCAAATGCAGCAAGACCTGGACAATATCCAGGCTTGGGCTGACAAGTGGCAAGTAACATTCACACCACACAAGTGCCAGGCAATGACCATCTCCAACAAGAGAGAATCTAACCATCGTCCCTTGACATTCAATGGCATTACCATTACTGAATCCCCCACTATTAACATCCTGGCGTTACCATTGATCAGAAACTGAACTGGACTAGCAATATAAATACTGTGGCTACAAGAGCAGGTCAGAGGCTCTGAATCCTGTGGCAAGTAACTCACCTCTTGACTCCCCAAAGCCTATTCACCATCTACAAGGTACAAGTCAGGAGTGTGATGGAATACCCTCCACTGCCTGGATTAGCGCAGCTCCAAAAATATTAAAGAAGTTCAACACCATTTAGCATATGTATGTACGAACATATAAACATACGAATTCGAAGAAGGAGTAGGCCTCTCGGCCCCTCGATCATGCTCCACTATTCAATAAGATCATAGCTGACCTGATTGTAACCTCAACCCCAAATTCCTGCCTACCCTCGATAACCTTTCACCTCCTTCTTAATCAAGAAACTATCTAGCTCTGCCTTAAAAATATTCAAAGACTCTGCTTCCACCGCCTTTTGAGGAAGAGAGTTCCAAAGATTCACTACCCTCTGAGAGAAAAAAATTCTCCTCATCTCTGTCTTAAATGAGTGATCCCTTATTTTTAAAAAGTGACTCCTAGTTCTAGATTCTCCCACAAGAGGAAGCATCCTCTCCACCTCCACCCTGTCAAGACCCCTCAGGATCTTAAAGGTTTAAATTCAGGAGCCTTTTACTCTTCTAAATTCCAGTGGATACAAACCTAACCTGTCCAACTTTTCCTCATAAGACAATCTGCCCATTCCTGCTATTAGTCTAGTAAACCTTCTCTGAATGGCTTCTAATGCATTTATATCTTTCCTTAAATAAGGAGACCAGTACTGTACACAATACTCCAGATGTGGTCTCACTAATGCCCTGTACAACTGAAGCATAACTTCCCTACTTTTGTAATCAATTCCCCTCAAAATAAATGATAACATTCTATTAGCTTTCCTAATTACCTGCTGTACCTGCATACTAGACTTTTGTGATTCATGCACTAGGACACCCAGATCCCTCTGAATCTCAGAGCTCTGCGATCTCTCACCATTTAGATAATAAGCTTTTTTATTCTTCCTGCCAAAATGAACAATTTCACATTTCCCCATATTTACTCCATTTCCCAGATCTTTGCCCACTCATTTAACCTATTTATGTCACTTTGTAGCCTCCTTATGTTCTCTTCACAATTTACTTTTCTACATATCTTTGTGTTGTCAGCAAATTTAGCAACCATTCCTTCAGTCCCTTCATTCAAGCCATTTATATAAATTGTAAAAATTTGAGGCCCCAGCACTGAGCCCTGTGGCACACCACTCATCACATCCTGCCAACCAGAAAAAGACCCATTTATGCCAACTCTCTGATTCCTGTTAGCTAGCCAATCTTCCATCCATGCCAATATGTTACCCCCTACACCATGAGCTTTTATTTTCCACAATAACCTTTGATGTGGCCCTTCATCAGGTGCCTTCTGGAAACCTAAGTCCAGTACATCCACTGATTCCCCTTGACCCAATGCACACAGCACAAGCAACCCATTTGATTGGCACCCCATCCACCACCTTCAACATTCACACCCTCCACCACCGACGTATGATGGCAGCAGTGTGTACCATCTACAAGAGGCACTTCAGGAACTCACCAAGGCTCCTTAGACAGCACCTTCCAAACCCATCACCGCTGCCATCCAGAAGGGCAAGGGCAGCAAACATATGGGAACACCACCACCTGCAAGTTCCCCTCCAAGCCACTTACCATCCTGACTTGGAAATATATCGCTGTTCCTTCACAGTCGCTGGGTCAAAATCCTGAAACTCCCTCCCTAACAGCACTATGGGTTTACCTACAACACATGGACTGCAGCGGTTCAAGAAGTTAGCTCACCACCACCTTCTCAAGGACAATTAGGGATGGACAATAAATGCTGGCCTAGCCAGCAACAACCACATCCCATGAATGAGTTTAAAAAAAGCCCCTTTTAAAAATTAATTAATAATTTTAAAAGGCCACCATTTTCACTGGAGCACTTGTGGGTGGTAGAAGGGTGCTGGCCAGGTGGGTGGGGAGCATTCCATCATGCTGCTGACTTGTACCTTTTGAATGGTGGATGGTTTCAGGTGAGTTGGGAGATGAGTAAGGGGATCCCAGCTGAGATAGAGAATGAAGATACCGATCCTATCCAACAGTCTACTTGCTAGCTGAGAGATTCAGGATAAAGGCTGTCGCAGGAGCAGCAATATGCCCCCTCTAGCCTCCTCCACCATTCAATAAAGATCATCTACTGTTCTTCTGCCTCACTCCACATTCCCAACCATTCCTCATATTCCTTGATTCCGAGACAACAAAAATCTATATCTGTGCATTAATATATCAAGAATGGAGCAAACATTTTTCCTCATCTCAGTCCTAAATGATCACCTCTTTATCCTGACACTGTGCCCTCGTGTTCTGGATTTCCTAGCCGGGGGAAACGACCTCACAATGGCTATCCTGTAAAACTCATTCAGAATCTTGTCTACTTCAATGAGATTGCCTCAGTTTACTCAGCTACTCACCATAGAACAACGCTCTCATCACAGGAACCTTTGCTGTACCACCAACAGGGCAAGTATATTCTTACTTAAGCATTGAGACCAAAGCTGCACACACTACCCCAGGTGTGGTCTCGCCAAAGCCATGTATAATTGTAACAAGAATTCCTTGTCCTTTTACTCCAATGCTCTTGCCAGTAAGGGCACAGGCAGCAGCAGAGTTTTGGATGATCTCAAGTTTACAGAAAGTAAAATTTGAGGGGGCAGTCCAGGACTGCATTGGAACATTCGAGCCTAGAGGTAACAAAGGCACATTTAATGTTTTGGGACCTGCTACATAATCCCATTTTTAAAGTTGTGGTATGTGGGCATCACTAGCAGGGCTGGCATTTGTTAGTGTCCCTGGTGGCCCTTATGGGGATGGTGGTGGGCCTTCTTCTTGCGCTGCTGCAGTCCGTCTGGTGTGGGTGCACCCATGGTGCTGTTAGGAGAGGAGTTCTGGGTTTTTGATTCAGCGACAGTGGGGGAGAGGCAGTATGGTTCTGGATCGGGATGGTGTGTGGTTTGGAGGGAGGGCTTGCTGCTGGTGGTGCTCTTGCCCTGCCCTTGTCCTTCTAGATGGGAGAGGTCGAAAGTTTGTTGGGGGGGTGGGGGGGAATGGTGGTGCTGTTGAGGGAGGATTGGTGTTTTGCTGCAGTTCATCGTGCGGTTGGTGTGCACTGCTGCCATTGTGCACAGGTGGTGGATGGGGTGTTGATTGTGCTGCTTTGTTCTGGGTGGTGCGAACTTCTTGGATGTTTTTTGAACTGTGCCTTTCCAGGTGCGTGGGGAGTGTTCCATTGCACTGCTGACTTGTACCTTTTGGATGGTGGACGGTTTCAAGCAAGTTGGGAGGTGAGTCACTCACTGTAAAGTTCCCGCAATCAGGCCTGTTCTTGTAGCATAGTATTTATGAGCTAGTCCAGTTAGGTTTCTGGTCAACGATAATCCCCAGGATGTTGGTGGTCAAGGATTCAGCGATGGTGATGCTGTTGAATGCTGGTGGAGTGTAATAGTTCTGTAATTCTGTGAAAGCATTAAGATCCTAGGCACCATGGTGCATAATAAAACATAAAGTAACAACAAAAGTTATTTTAGAATAACTGAGACGCACACACATACATGTTCACTGCTCCAGCTTCTCCAATCACATGTTCCCTCTCTTCCTATCTTGGTGCTACTCCAGAGACTGAATCTATGATTGGAGGAGCAGCAAGAATGAGCAAGAGGGAAACTGCGATTGGAGGATCAGCTCCTCACAGATTCTGTCTCTACCATGTACAGAGGCAACTTTTCTCTCATTGGTTGCCCACAAAATTGATTTTTTTTTTTGTGGGCTTTTTGGTGTTTTCAAGGTTAAATTCACCAACTGCCCCCATGTATTTTGAACCCTGATCTGTATGCCCCACTGCCATAGCACCACCCACTGAAGAGACAAGCCCAATGCTGTGAGGGACATGCTGCTGGCCACCCTCAGGCTTAGAGCCAGATGCACAGGTCTTGTAGGACACGGCTGCAGTGACGCAGCTAGTAGTTGCCCAACTGCAGGAGATGGTTATACTCCATTCCCTTTGAAATAAAGGCTAACATTCCATTTGCCTTCCCTATTACCTGTTGAACTTGTATGTTAGCTTTCTGGGATTAATGCACAAGGACCCCTAAATCCCTCTATTCTGCAGCCTTTTTCCATTTAAATAATATTCAGCTCCACTATTCTTCCTGCCAAAGTGCAAGACCTCACATTTTCCCACATTATATTCCATCTGCCACTTTTTGCCCACTCATTTAACCTGTCTATATCTGTCTGTAGACTCCTTGTCTCATCCTCACCATTTGCCTTCCCACCTATTTTTGTATCATCCTCAAATTTCCCTCATTCACTTCCCTCATCTAAGTCATTAGTATATATTATAAATAATTGAGGACCCAGCACTGTTCCCTGTGGCACTCCACTAGTTACAGGTTGCTATCCTGAAAATGTCCCCCTCATCCCAACTGTCTGTCTTCTATTAGTTAGCCAATCCTCTATCCATGCCAATATACTACCCCCAACACCATGGGCTCTTAGCTTACATGTAGTACCTTATCAAACGCCTTCTGGAAATCCAAATATATTATGTCTATTGGTTCTCCTTGGTCTATCCTGCTAGTTACCTCCTCAAAAAATTCTAATAAATTTGTCAGGCATGATTTCCCCTTCATGAAGCCATGCTGACTCTGCTTGATTAGATTATATAATTCTAAATGGTGCTATTATATCCTTTATTATAGACTCTAACATTTTCTCAGTGACAGATGTTAAGCTAAATTGGCCTAGAGTTACCTGTTTTTTGTCTCCCTCCCTTTTTGAGTAAGGGTGTTACATTGGCAGTTTTCCAGTCCTCTGGGACTTTTCCAGAATCTAAGGATTCTTGGAAGATTACTACCAGTGCATCCACTATCTCTGTAGCTACTTCCTTTAATATCTTAGGATGCAACCCATTGGGCCTGGAGGACTTATCAGCTATTAGCCCCATTAGTTTCCCTAGTACCTTTTCTCTAGTAATAGTTGTTTTATTTGTTTCCTTCCCCTCTTTTGCCCCTTGATTATTTAGTATTGGAATGTTATTCATACCCTGGTGTCCCTGTTCCTAGACACATGTAAAATTGTAGTTTATATTGCTTTTCCTCATTCTTCTCATCAAAATGTATCACTTCACATATCTCCACATTAAATTCCATCTACCACATGTCTGCGCATTCTACCAGCCTGCCCACGTCCTTTTGAAGTCTATCACTCACCTCCTCACAGTTCACAATACTTCCAAATTTTGTGTTGTCTGCAAATTTTGAAATTGTGCTCAGCACACCCAAGTCTAGTGTCCTGACCAATATGGAGTACTACCTTCTTCCAGCCTGGAAAAAAAAACCCTCACCTCTACTCTGTTTC
This sequence comes from Isurus oxyrinchus, assembly GCA_026770705.1. Lineage (NCBI taxonomy): Eukaryota > Metazoa > Chordata > Chondrichthyes > Lamniformes > Lamnidae > Isurus > Isurus oxyrinchus. Next base: position 82,806,958 of record JANJGN010000013.1, read on the forward strand.
CTGTCGCTCAATCCAACCTTATATCCATGCTGCCACTGTCACTTTTATTCCATATATAGCCACCTAAAATGCATTGCCCTCATCAACTCTCTCTGTTAACTCATCAAAAAGTCAATCAAGTTAGTTAAACATGATTTGCCTTTAACAAGACTGTTAATTTTGTCCCAGATTATTGTTTGTAAAATTTGTCTCACTGATGAGGTTAAACTGACTGGCCTGTAGTTGCTGGGTTTATCCTTACACCTATTTTTGAACAAGGATGTAACATTTATAATTCTTCAACCCTTAGGCACTCCCCCATATCAAAGGAGGATTGGAAGATAATGGCCAGGAGCTGTCCAATTTCCATTCTTATTTCCCTCCCTCTGGATCCTTGGATACATCCCACCCAGTCCTGGTAAAATAATAATTTTAAGTACAGCCAGTCTTTCCTATACCTCAACTTTGAGTCCATCCTATATCTCAATTACCTCTTTCTTCACTGTGTATGACCTTGGCATCATCTTCTTGCTTGTGAAATGTAGATACATTTCTCATCAATGTTAGCTGCTAGATTTTTAAAGTAATTGTTTTCATTCATTTTTTACATTCAACATGGTATTTGAGATACTTTCTTCACCCCATGTGAATGTCTGAAACTTTATTTTACTCTGTGTAAAATGTTTAAAAAGTGATTTGCTTGCTTTTCATAGCTTGCTTGGCTGTCTGTGAGAATCCTTCCATGTGATCGCTGCTTGGGAATCCCCAATAAAGAATTTGGCCATGGTGAGAGAGGGAAGGCTCTCACCACAGAGATTGCTAGACATCTCAGCTTGTCTTTCTTCAATTCAATGGTGAGCGTCTTTGTTTCACTGCTGACTGCAAATTCTGGGCCAATTTCCAGCCCTCAATGGTTGCGTCAGGGTTAGTTTGTAACAATGCCGTAAATCCAGGAATTTTATGATCATCATTGCATTCAATGGGGATCCTCCTGGTGAGAAGGGACATTTATCAAGCTTAGTGCAGTGACCAAAGCAAATGGTCCAACAGTCTGGGGTGTGTTGGCACCCAGTGTGTAACTCAGTATACTGCATGTTTCAGTGAATCAATTCTGGTCTTTGAGGTTAATGCCTCATTCCAAGTCCATTTCTGGCCTTGACTTTTTACTGGGATTTGAAAATTTTGAACTATTCTTTTCCTTCTGAAGCTTCTACTTTTAATTTGAACTGCAAGGTTGATCCAGGGCTGGTGACCATCTGCTCACTTTAACACACACTTTGTGAAGTTTGACAATTGCTAGCAACCAGCACTGAAGGGCCATGTAACAAGTGTGTCCGCCAGCGGGCTCCGGGAAGCCTGGGAAGGGAGGGCTTGGTGCTCCCCACTCGGTGTGTCTTGGTGGCAGAGCTGCCTCCCTCACCAGCAGCAATCCAGCCCAGCCCAGCCTGGTCAAATTTGGAACTGGAACAAAACACACTGTCACCCGGGCAACAGGGAGACGCCAAGACACCGCGGGATAATCCGTGATAGACCCAATTCCGGCAGCATGAGCCGGAGCTGCCGCGTTATTCAGCCCAGCCATCACTAGACCGGTACTAAACATCCCGGAGGGGGAACTCTCAGCCTCAAGGTCCGGGTTTTTCCCCTTAAGGTTTGAAGCGGGTTTGGGGTCGGGAGCGAGGGTGGGAGGGGCGGTGTCAAACCCGACAAACTTTATTTTTACACGACCTCCTGGAGCTCCTTCATTCGTGGTGTGAATGGTCAGGCAGACCGAGTGAGTTCTGATCAAAGCTCACAAACCCGAGGGGTTAACTGTCTCTCTCTCTCCACTGAGTGTTGCCAGCATTTTCTGTTTATATTTCAGATTTCCAGCATCTGCAGAATTGCATGTGTGTGTATATGTGGTATATAAATGTGATTTTCTTATGTGTGATTGTGTGAGCCTGTATTTGAGTGCGTGTTTGAGCCTGTGTTTGCCAGTTTGTGTTAGGTGTGTTATTTAGTGTTTGTGTTTAGTATCTATGTGTGTGTGTGAGTCAACATGCTTTTTATTCATTCTTGTGATGTGTGCGTCACTGGTAAAGCAAAGGCAGCATTTATTGCCCACCGCTAGTTGCCCTTGAGATGGTGGTGGGGAGCTGCGTTTTTGAATTGAACAAAGCTGTAATAAAAACAGAAATTGCTGGAAAAATCCAGCATGTCTGGCAGCATCTGTAGTTCCAAAGAGGAGTCATATTGGACTCAAGACGTTAACAATGTTTCTCTGTTTCTCTCCCCACAGATGATGCCAGACCTGCTGAGTTTTTTTCCAGCACTTTCTCTTTTTATCTCAGTAATTTGTTTTTATTGAAATGTTTTGCTTGGCCATTTCAGAGGGCAATTAAGAGTCAACCACATTGCTGTGGGCTTGGAGTCACATGTAGGCCAGACCAGGTAAGGATGGCAGATTTCCTTCCCTAAAGGACTTAGAGAACCAGATGGGTTTTTATGATCGGCCTTACTGAGGGTAGAATTGTCCCAGATTTGCACCAAGTGTGGTAGCGGGCCTGAAAAAGACGTTTTACCCGCTGGCCGCAATGGTGGATTTCTGTAGCACATCATTCCATTCTCGCCTCATTAATCATGTAGCCACAAGAATCATGCTGTCCCACTGGTGGGTGGCCTCTGATTTGCCCACAATTACCTCTCTGCTTCCTCACACTGGGTGCCATATTTGAACTGCAATGCACACACACTTCTCAATGTTTGCAGCCCAAGGCTGCTCTGGTGAAGACATGGCACCAAAAGCCAAGAAGAGTGCAGCCCCCGGATTCAGTGATGCAACCCTGGGATGCCTTCTGGACACTGTGGCAGCCCGCCACAATGTCCTCTACCCCTGCTCTGGCCACAGGAGACCCATTAGTCTCACCACTCTGGCTTGGGAGATGGTGATAGTGGTGGTCAGTGCCAATGCTGCACACAAGAGATCAGCCATCCAGTGCAGAAAGAGGATGAATGATCTCGTTTGTGGCACCAGGGTAAGGCAACCATCTCATCACTCTAAACTCACACATTCGCACGGCCATCACACATTCACTGGCACCTCGCTCACTGCCAGCTCAAGGGACATCACCACTCAATCTCTCACACACACTCACCTCTCCATCTGGCCTCATTTTTTCTGGAGGCTGCCTCCTCAAGCCTCACCATCTTGAGGCCACTTGCACAGATCAACATGTGCCCCCAAACACACCCTGGGATACCTACTTCCCCAGTACAGCCCTCGCCCTGCAGCCTTTTCCCTTGCCTGAGGCCACTTCTCTCCATTCCCCAAACAAGCCCTCACCCTGCAGCTTTACACTGGCCTGGTAGTTAGAGACCTGCCTGTGAACCTCCTTAAAAGTGATGTGGCGCTGCCTGCGAAGCCTGGGGCTGATGACCACGAGTGCCACCTGAAGCAAGGGAGGCAAACAAACCTCAATGTCAGGTGCATGTCGCTTATGTGCAGTTGTGAAACACATCTGGATGATCCAGTCTGGGGGGATGATTCTGGTGAGCAGGGCTTATCATGAAATGTTAAAGTGTTGAAATTAGGCTCCCGATGTGCGGTGGCGGGAAATGTGGCCCACCATTGACAGTTGAAGTAGATGATCATAAACTGGTTTCACAATGGCGTAAAACCGATTTTTGGCCTTCTTGCCCAAGTCCTCCATGATGCCTGCCATCAATGGGATTGGGTGATCAGACCCTGAGACTAACTTTTTATTGCAGATTTATTTAATTCGCCAAATTTAAATTCCCTCTGCTGTGGTGCGATTTGAACTCATGTCTCTGGATAATTCAGGCCTTTGGAATACTTGTCCAGTAACATAACCACTATTGTATTGTACGTGTGTGTGTGTGTGTGTGTCTTTTTAATTGAACTCTAAAGAATGTACTGTCACATTTGATGAAGCAAGCATGAGTCTTTGTGTACCAGTGTTTCATTGTGTGTTCAGGCTCTAGACAGGGTTCTTTGGGGCTTGTCTATTCTCCCAAAGTAAGCTGCTTGAGACTGTAGTTTGTTAAAACCATTACTCTTAGTTTACAGCTACTATGTACATATTGGGGACTCATGCACGAGGTTGGAACTTCTCCCTCCTCCAAATCTCTGTTGCTCAATCATGTGATGTTACATCATCATTATATCAGCATCATGTGTTCCTGATGTTAATCCTTTACTCTGCATCTCCCCACAAGTCTTTATCCCAATTATATATATCCACCTACATCTCCCCCCAAAGTCTCAGACTTCACAGGGTTAGTCTCTGAGGTACCATGACCTATCGCCCTGATCTTGTCCTGATTTCTTTCTGAGATTGACGATGTTCCACATTCTCCCTTCTGTCAGTGTGAGAGTTCTTTTCTGGGTGGCTGTTACGGACAGGAGGGGAGTTAATGTAACCAGCCCTGATTTGACCTCTCACAACTCGTCTGTGTCCTCAGAATTACTGTTCTGTCATTGAAAGCAAGGAGATCATCAATGGTTGTGAGGTCCTTTCTCCTTCTGAAGTATAGCCATAATTCTGGATTGTTAGGAGTTTAGTGTGGCCATCCTTCCATACCGTATTCTTTTATCTGGACACATTTGTCATCTTGCTGCTGTGCTTATTGTATCTCCTGCAATTTCTTTGCAGCAGCCTGTAAGTGTTGCGTAATGAGGGATGTATATGCTTCCACTTCCTTAATGAAATGCAAATCCTCTAGATTGGTTCTTTCAACTGGTATCCTTGATGATGTATCTGCTGTCATCTGATTCTATCCTTGAACGTAGTCTGTTACGGAGTCATATCTCATTAATCTTAGTCTGAACTGTTGGATTCTAGGCGGCATCTTTGCATCTCTTTCATGTTCAGAAGAGTGACTAGTGGTTTGTGATCTATTTCAATTTTGAACTGCAATCCCATCATGTAGTTTGAGAATTTCTCACACGCCCATATTGCTGCTGATGCTTCCTTCTCAATTGTAGCATTCCTTTTCTCTGTGTCTGTGAGTGACCTTGAGGCATAGTAAATTGGTCTACCTTTACTGTCTCTTTGTACTTGGAATTATACTGCATCCAGATCTGTAGACGATGCATCTGCTGCCACTATGGTCAGTGGTTCTGGGTTGTAAGGTGCCAAAATTTCAGAAGAAATTAGAAGATTTTTGATTTTCTCAGAAGCATTTTGCTGGTCCACGTTCTAGTACCACAGTTGACCCTGTCTCAACAGCTGTCACAAGGGCTCATTGACCTCTGCCAAATTTGGTAGGAACTTGCCCACCTGGTTGACCATTCCTAGGAATCTCTGAAGCTCAGTAATATTCCTGGGTTGCGGAAACTCTCTGATCACTTTTGTTGTTTTTGTAGGTTGACTGTTATTCCAGAGATTTGCTATTCCAGAGACTTGCATGCCGTGACTTAGAAATTTGATCATAATTTTGGCAGACTCACATTTTTCATTCAATGTTAGGCCTGCACCCTGTAAGATTGTCAGGACTGCTTAACTCTATGGTCACGCTCTTCTCTCATGGAGCCATGTAAAAGTATATCATCCATATGGCATATTACTCCTTCCATGTCTTCTAGGGTTTGAGACATTGTTCTCTGGAAAATTTCTAGAGCGGATGCAATTCTGAAAGGTAATCTATTGAAACAATAACAACCGACTGGCATTATAAATCTTCATCCAGAAGCAACTGCCAAAATCCACTGTTTGTATCCAATTTGGTGAATAGAGTGCTCTTAGCTAGTTTGGCAAGACTGTCATCCACTGAGGCCATTGGGTAGATCTCACATTCCACTGATTTGTTTAGTTAAGTTAAATCCATTCAGATTCTAATTGAGCTATTTGGCTTTGGGACAGTGACCATTCCTGAACGCCATTTCATTGGTTTGGTTACTGGTGAGATAACCCCCTGCTGTAGCATGTTCTCAATTACTCTTCAGTCTTCCCAATCCTATAAATAATCTTGGAAATTCATTCCTGAATGCATTGCTTAATGCTCATCAGCAATTTCTTCAACTTTATAGATTAGCTTCAATTTTAAGCATGCCTTCCTGCTTAGTAGGTCAGTGAGCATAGAGGTGATGGGGGAACAGGACTTGCTATAAGTTAAGAAAGGGGCAGCAGAGTTTTGGATGACCTCAGATTTATGGAGAGTAGAATGTGGGAGACCAGCCAGAAATGCATTGGGATAGTCAAGTGTAAAGGTAACAAAGACATGGATAAGGGTTTCAGTAGCAGATGAGCTGAAGCAGGGGATGAAGTCAGGTAATGTATCAGAGCTGGACCCAAGTGGCCTTAGCAATGGCGCAAATATGTGGTCAGAAGCTCACCTCAGGATCAAATATATCACCCAGGCCGCAAACAGTCTGGTTCATTCCAATGCCAGGGAATGGAATAGTGCTGTTGGGAACCAAAGTCAATGGTTTCAGTCTTCCCAATATTTAATTGGAAGAAATTTATGCTCATCCAGTACAGGATGTCAGACAAGCAGTCTAACAATTTAGTGTCAGTGCAGGAATGGAGAGAGGTGGAAGTGTGGTAGAACTGGGTGTGGTTAACAGACATGCCAAAACTAACACTGTGCTTTCAGATGATGTCACTGAGAAACAAAGCATAGATGAGAAATGGGAGGGGGTTAGGGATAGGTCCTTGGGAGACACCAGAGGTAACAGTATGGAAGCAGGAAGAGAAGCCAAATTGGAAGGATTAATTATGTGAGAGTCTTGTGGCACACTGGGTAGCCTCCCTACCCCTGGGCCAGAAGATTTGGGTTCAAGTCCGACTTCAGGACTTGACCATGTTCATCATGTGGCCAAACAGGTTGATTATCAGCTGGTAAGTCCTTCCAGGATGCCTCATGGGGGGCAGTAAGAGTGGAAGAGTTTTCTAGTTAGCAATACTGCAGAAGACAACAGCAAACCGTTGCAGTACTTCATCAAGCATAATCATGGACCATTCCAACGGAAGTCCATGGTTGTCAATGCCCTCTTAGGGCTTGGTAGCTGGAAGAGGAGGATTGATGTGAGATATGTCTGGTCAGTTGAAGTGTGGAGCAGAGAATCTCAGAACAAGAACAGGAACGACTGGTGAATAGCAATCAAGTTGTAAGTAAGCAAAAAAGTTAAATATATGTTTAATTGTAGAACTTATTTTTGTACAGAAACAATACTTGTGTTAGTGGAATTGGGGTTTATGGAATTTTATGGGCCTGGGGGAGCCCTCAGAAACAAAAAGGTCGAGAACCCATTGCCGGACAGCATAATTAACTGTACAATTGTTAAAAGCCTCCCTTTTTGCTTCTCATTTTACCCTCCATATATTTAGGGAGCTTAACCTTGGGATGCTCTTCCTTTGACCTTAGGATGCTCTTCCTTTCCCCCTTATAGGAATGTATCTATTCTGTAGCTGAAACATCTCCCCTTTGAAGACCTACAATTGTTCAATTATTGTTATACCTGTCAATCTTTCATTCCAATTCACTTGGAAAGGGTCCATTTTCAACTCACTATAGTTAGCTGTCGCCTAGTTATATTTTTTTGAGAGGTGCAAGTAAGGAATTGAGGATGAATGTCTTCACATAGTGGTGACTATGTGGAACTCACTGCTGTGCGAATGGTTGGAATAGACAACATTGATGCATTTAAAGGGAGGCTTGATGCATACATGAGACAACTGGGGATACAGGGACATGGGGGGAGGATAGGATGAGGATATTAGAGTGGGCAGAGGCTCATATAGACACTGACCCAGAAGAGTTAGGTCGAATGGTCAATTTCTGTGCTGTACATTCCATGTAATGGATGGAGAGAGCTGTTACATGGGCTACACTGTCCTCTGTGCTCCCCAGAGTGTTTCTTGCTGCAGATCACTAGACAGGATAAAAAGTGCCCAAACTGGAGTCAGCATAAGTGAGGCTGTCTTCCATTTTAGGTGACTCCACAAGCATTCTCAACAGTCAACCCCTCAAATATTCACGATGCAGAAGAAAGTGGCAGATCTGGTTGAAAAGCCAGGATCAAGATAACAACAACTTGCAGGAGTAGAGGGGCCTGGTTGTATAGACACATAAATCATTGAAGGTGGCAGGACAGGTTCAGAGAGCGCTAAATAAAGCATACAGTGTTCTGGTTATGTTGAACTTGTATAAGTCACCATATTGTAGGGTTGAAAACAAAGAAAACTGCGGATGCTGGAAATCCAAAACAAAAACAGAATTACCTGGAAAAACTCAGCAGGTCTGGCAGCATCGGCGGAGAAGAAAAGAGTTGACGTTTCGAGTCCTCATGACCCTTCGACAGAACTTGATTTCGAGTCCAAGAAAGAGTTGAAATATAAGCTGGTTTAAGGTGTGTGTGTGGGGGGGGGAGGAGAGAGAGAGAGAGACAGAGGTGCTTGTGTAGACAAACAAGCAGTGATAGAAGCAGATCATCAAAAGATGTCAGTGACAATGGTGCAAAAGAACACATAGGTGTTAAAGTTAAAGTTGGTGATATTATCTAAACGAATGTGCTAATTAAGAATAGATGGTAGGGCACTCAAGGTACAGCTCTAGTGGGGGTGGGGGGAGCATAAAAGATTTTAAAATATTTAAAAATAATGGAAATAGGTGGGAAAAGAAAAATCTATAAAATTTATAGGGAAAAAAAAGGGGGGAAAAAAGGGGGAAACAGAAAGGGGGTGGGGATGGGGGAGGGAGCTCACGAGCTAAAGTTATTGAATTCAATATTCAGACCGGAAGGCTGTAAGGTGCCTAGTCGGAAGATGAGGTGTTGTTCCTCCAGTTTGCGTTGGGCTTCACTGGAACAATGCAGTAAGCCAAGGACAGACATGTGGGCAAGAGAGCAGGGTGGAGTGTTAAAATGGCAAGCGACAGGGAGGTTTGGGTCATTCTTGCGGACAGACCGCAGGTGTTCTGCAAAGCGGTCGCCCAGTTTACGTTTGGTCTCTCCAATGTAGAGGAGACCACATTGGGAGCAACGAATGCAGTAGACTAAGTTGGGGGAAATGCAAGTGAAATGCTGCTTCACTTGAAAGGAATGTTTGGGCCCTTGGACGGTGAGGAGAGAGGAAGTGAAGGGGCTGGTGTTACATCTTTTGCGTGGGCATGGGGTGGTGCCATAGGAGGGGGTTGAGGAGTAGGGGGTGATGGAGGAGTGGACCAGGGTGTCCCGGAGGGAGCGATCCCTACGGAATGCCGATAAGGGGGGTGAAGGGAAGATGTGTTTGGTGGTGGCATCATGCTGGAGTTGGCGGAAATGGCGGAGGATGATCCTTTGAATGCGGAGGCTGGTGGGGTGATAAGTGAGGACAAGGGGGACCCTATCATGTTTCTGGGAGGGAGGAGAAGGCGTGAGGGCGGATGCGCGGGAGATGGGCCGGACACGGTTGAGGGCCCTGTCAACGACCGTGGGTGGAAAACCTCGGTTAAGGAAGAAGGAGGACATGTCAGAGGAACTGTTTTTGAAGGTAGCATCATCGGAACAGATGCGACGAAGGCGAAGGAACTGGGAGAATGGGATGGAGTCCTTACAGGAAGCGGGGTGTGAGGAGCTGTAGTCGAGGTAGCTGTGGGAGTCGGTGGGTTTGTAGTGGATATTGGTGGACAGTCTATCACCAGAGATTGAGACAGAGAGGTCAAGGAAGGGAAGGGAAGTGTCAGAGATGGACCACGTGAAAATGATGGAGGGGTTGAGATTGGAAGCAAAATTAATAAATTTTTCCAAGTCCCGACGAGAGCATGAAGCAGCACCGAAGTAATCATCGATGTACCGGAGAAAAAGTTGTGGAAGGGGGCCGGGGTAGGACTGCAACAAGGAATGTTCCACATATCCCATAAAGAGACAGGCATAGCTGGGGCCCATGCGGGTACCCATAACCACACCTTTTATTTGGAGAAAGTGAGAGGAGTTGAAGGAGAAATTGTTCAACGTGAGAACAAGTTCAGCCAGACGGAGGAGAGTAGTGGTGGATGGGGATTGTTCGGGCCTCTGTTCGAGGAAGAAGCTAAGGGCCCTCAGACCATCCTGGTGGGGGATGGAGGTGTAGAGGGATTGGACGTCCATGGTGAAGAGGAAGCGGTTGGAGCCAGGAAACTGGAAATTGTTGATGTGACGTAAGGTGTCAGAGGAATCATGGATGTAGGTGGGAAGGGACTGGACAAGGGGAGAGAGAAGGGAGTCAAGATAACGAGAAATGAGTTCTGTGGGGCAGGAGCAAGCTGAGACGATCGGTCTACCGGGGCAGTTCTGTTTGTAGATTTTGGGTAGGAGATAGAAGCGGGCCGTCCGAGGTTGGGCGACTATCAGGTTGGAAGCTGTGGGAGGGAGATCCCCAGAGGAGATGAGGTCAGTGACAGTCCTGGAAACAATGGCTTGATGTTCAGTGGTGGGGTCATGGTCCAGGGAGAGGTAGGAGGAAGTGTCTGCGAGTTGACGCTCAGCCTCCGCGAGGTAGAGGTCAGTGCGCCAGACAACAACAGCACCACCCTTGTCAGCGGGTTTGATGACAATGTCAGGGTTGGACCTGAGAGAATGGAGTGCAGTAAGTTCAGAGAGAGACAGGTTAGAATGGGTGAGAGGAGCAGAGAAATTGAGACGACTAATGTCGCGCCGACAGTTCTCAATGAAAAGATCAAGAGAAGGTAAGAATCCAGAGGGAGGGGTCCAGGTGGAGGGAGAATATTGGAGATGGGTAAAAGGATCTGTTGAACTGGGAGAGGACTCCTGCCCAAAGAAGTGAGCCCGGAGACGAAGACGGCGAAAGAAGAGTTCAGCATCATGCCGAGCCCGAAATTCATTGAGGTGAGGGCGTAAGGGTATGAAACTAAGTCCTTTGCTGAGCACTGAACGTTCAGCATCGGAGAGGGGAAGGTCAGGGGGTATAGTGAATACACGGCTGGGGCTGGGATTGGAAGATGGGGTGGGGACGGAGGGACAGGCTGGGGTGGAGGTTCCTAGATGGGTGTTGGTGTCGATGAGTTGTTGGAGCTTGCGATCCTTAGCAGTTGAGAGAAAGAGAAAAAGTTTCTTGTTGAGGCGTCGGATGAGCCGAAGGATAAAATGAAACTGGGGGCACGCGCAGCTTTGAAAAAGGGTACGGCGGTGCTGCTGGAGGGAAAGGTCGAGTGTGTTCATATGGCGGCGCATGGCACTGAGTGTGGATTTCAGAATGTGACGGGAACAGCAGTCTGAGAAGCGTTTTATGTCCCGGAGATACCGGTAATCCTGGGTGGGTTCGAAAGATGAGGGGTGGAATTTCAGTTGAAATCCACGTGGGGTAAGTCGGAGACGGAGGCAGTCACTGAGAAAGGAGATATGGCTGTGAAAGCGGGTTTTAGTAAACACCTTGTCAAACACTAGGAGGGAAATGGAAAGCAAAGAAGGTGAACAAGGCAACAGAGAGATACGGAAATCTTGTCGCAGAGAGGAACAGAACTTCTTCAAGGAGGTAGGCATTTCTTGAAGAGCAGTGGCAGTCAATTAAACACAGAGTTGAAAACAAAGAAAACTGCGGATGCTGGAAATCCAAAACAAAAACAGAATTACCTGGAAAAACTCAGCAGGTCTGGCAGCATCGGCGGAGAAGAAAAGAGTTGACGTTTCGAGTCCTCATGACCCTTCGACAGAACTTGATTTCGAGTCCAAGAAAGAGTTGAAATATAAGCTGGTTTAAGGTGTGTGTGTTGGGGGGGGAGGAGAGAGAGAGAGAGACAGAGGTGCTTGTGTAGACAAACAAGCAGTGATAGAAGCAGATCATCAAAAGATGTCAGTGACAATGGTGCAAAAGAACACATAGGTGTTAAAGTTAAAGTTGGTGATATTACCTAAACGAATGTGCTAATTAAGAATAGATGGTAGGGCACTCAAGGTACAGCTCTAGTGGGGGTGGGGGGAGCATAAAAGATTTTAAAATATTTAAAAATAATGGAAATAGGTGGGAAAAGAAAAATCTATAAAATTTATAGGGAAAAAAAAAGGGGGAAAAAAGGGGGAAACAGAAAGGGGGTGGGGATGGGGGAGGGAGCTCACGACCTAAAGTTATTGAATTCAATATTCAGACCGGAAGGCTGTAAGGTGCCTAGTCGGAAGATGAGGTGTTGTTCCTCCAGTTTGCGTTGGGCTTCACTGGAACAATGCAGTAAGCCAAGGACAGACATGTGGGCAAGAGAGCAGGGTGGAGTGTTAAAATGGCAAGCGACAGGGAGGTTTGGGTCATTCTTGCGGACAGACCGCAGGTGTTCTGCAAAGCGGTCGCCCAGTTTACGTTTGGTCTCTCCAATGTAGAGGAGACCACATTGGGAGCAACGAATGCAGTAGACTAAGTTGGGGGAAATGCAAGTGAAATGCTGCTTCACTTGAAAGGAATGTTTGGGCCCTTGGACGGTGAGGAGAGAGGAAGTGAAGGGGCAGGTGTTACATCTTTTGCGTGGGCATGGGGTGGTGCCATAGGAGGGGGTTGAGGAGTAGGGGGTGATGGAGGAGTGGACCAGGGTGTCCCGGAGGGAGCGATCCCTACGGAATGCCGATAAGGGGGGTGAAGGGAAGATGTGTTTGGTGGTGGCATCATGCTGGAGTTGGCGGAAATGGCGGAGGATGATCCTTTGAATGCGGAGGCTGGTGGGGTGATAAGTGAGGACAAGGGGGTGTTGTAGGGTGTTGGTTACAGTTTGGTAGGTCTGAGGAAATCTTCGTAGTCATATGTAGGTTAACTGTAAGTCTTTATTGACTCTTAGAACCATTTACAAAAATACTGTAAAGGGTACAAGCTAGAAGCTGTCTCCATGCTTGCTGGTACACATGGCACTGTCCAACACTAGACTGGCCCTTGGTGTGGGTCATGTGCTCTCTTACATTACTGTGTAGGCGGTACTGTACTCAGTCCCAAATTAACCCTTTACGTGCTTAGACCCTTATACTAAGTTCGGCTTCAGCTGGAGTATTGCGTCCAGTTCTGGCCACTGCACTTTAGGAAGGATGTGAAGGCATTAGGGAGAGTGCGGAAAAGATTCATGAGAATGGTTCCAGGGATGAGGAACTTCAGTTATGAAGATTTTCTCTGGAGAAAAGAAGGCTGAGAGGAGATTTGATGGAGGTATTCAAAATCATGAGGGTTCTGGACAGAGTGCTCTTCTGAAGTGCACTGGGTTGTTTTACTATATTACAGGCACTATTTCACAGAATCACAGAAATGTTACAGTGCAGGATGAGGCCAGTTGGCCCATCACGTCTGCACCAGCTCTCCGAATGAGCAATTCACCTAGTGCCATTCCCCCGTCTTCTCCCTGTAACCTGTAGATAGGGAGGAACTATTCCCACTCATAAAAGAATCGAGAACAAGAGGGTGCAGATTTGAAGTAATTGGCAAAAGAGACATGAGGAAAAACTTTTTTACGCAACAAACAATTAGGATTTGGAATGCACTGCCTGAGACTGTGGTAGAGGCAGGTTCAACTGAAGCATTCAGAAGGAAATTAGATTGTTATCTGAAAAGAAAGAATTGCGCAGGGTTACAGGGAGAAGACGGGGGAAAGGCACTAGGTGAATTGCTCATTTGGAGAGCTGGTGCAGACATGATGGGCCGACTGGCCTCCTCTTGCACCATAACATTTCTGTGATTCTCTGAAATAGTGCCTGTAATATAGTAAAACAACACAGTGCACTTCAGAAGAGCACATTCAGACAAAATTTGACACAGAGGCTCATTAGGAGACATTAAGACAGGTAATAAAAAGCTTGGTTAAATCTGTAAGTTTAAAGGAGCCTTTTAAGGGGTTTTAAGGAGGAGAGAAAGGCAGTGAGATTTAGGGAGGGAATTCTAGAAATTGAGGACTAGGCAGCTGAAGGGATGGTCACCAATGTTGAGTCAAAAGAAACTATGAATGTGCAAGAGGAACACTGATTCTCAGTTATAGGGCTAGAGGAGGTTATAGAGATAGCGAGGGCCAAGGCCATGAAGTGATGACCTAGCACAAGGAGGCAGAGCGTCAAGTGATTCTTTAGGCCCAGCAGCCAGCCCCACTCTCATACTCTCCCCCCTGGGATAACTGGTAGAAAAAAGTGAGATAGTTTGTTTACATTGCAAAGGACTTCACAAACAATGAGTGTTTTTGAAGTTAGTTACAATTGCTTTTAGTCAAGCACAGTGGTCAGCTTGCACACAGCAAGATCTCTCAAACAGCAATGAGATAATCTCTTTTCATGGTGATGGTTGAGATGCAAACATTGATCAGACACCCCTCCTACTCTTTAAACTGTGCCATGGGAATTTTTAATTCATTTCAGCTTTTGTTTCATGTCTCATGCCTCAGGCTGCACCCATTCAAGACTACTTTGAAGCAGCAGCCTCGATTTTGGGCTGGATTTTACATGCGCCCCCACCAGGTGTGTTTTCGGCAGGTTGGTCATGTAAAATATGTTGGGTCACTAGTGCCCCCGCCCTCCAGCTGCCTGGCCTCAAGCTGACCCCCGTAATACACAACAAAAACAGAATTACCTGGAAAAACTCAGCAGGTCTGGCAGCATCGGCGGAGAAGAAAAGAGTTGACGTTTCGAGTCCTCATGACCGTAATACACAGGTGGACGGACACCAAAATGGGCAGCCTACCTGCCATATGTAAATCAATAATTACAGGTCAATTAGGCTTGTTAGCAAGTCTATTGACCTGGATAATACTCTGCCCACTGCATAACATGGCTGGCATGGGCAGGTGAGTGGTAGTGGCCAGGCTGTTTTTTACAGCCTACATGAGAAAAGGTGGGAAGGAAGGTGTGGCATTTGGGGAATGCATCGGTGGCACCCCCTGCCCCCAAGGTATCAACTCCTCCTCCCTTTTGCACTATCTGCCCTCCAAAACCCACCTACTCTCCTCCCCCCACCTTCCTGGTATCCAGGATTCCTTCTTGCCCTGTAACCCTGGGACTTACCTTTCTGGGGCAGCCTACCTGCCATATGTAAATCAATAATTACAGGTCAATTAGGCTTGTTAGCAAGTCTATTGACCTGGATAATACTCTGCCCACTGCATAACATGGCTGGCATCCAACTTCTTTGTCCTTCCTGCAGCACCATCAGCACCCACAAATGAGCTCTGGGACTGCTGGAGCTGTTGGCCAATCAGATTGGCTGGCAGCTCCCGGGGGCTGGAATTCCTGCTGAGATGAATTAAAAATTTCCATGGCACAGTTTAAAGAGTAGGAGGGGTGTCTGATCAATGTTTGCATCTCAACCATCACCATGAAAAGAGATTATCTCATTGCTGTTTGAGAGATCTTGCTGTGTGCAAGCTGACCACTGTGCTTGACTAAAAGCAATTGTAACTAACTTCAAAAACACTCATTGTTTGTGAAGTCCTTTGCAATGTAAACAAACCCCACTCTCAACCCTCAACCTCTTTAGCAGCCCCCCACCCCTGTCCCACCAGCGAGTTATAGTCGCTTCTTCGGGTGTGTCAGCTTCTGGCCGACTTTCCACCTTGTGTTGGGGGTGTGGTTGTGAGCAGTCTGCCGCACCCCCACCCACTCCTGTAAAATGCAGCCCGTGTGTCTAAGTCTGCAGAGTGGGGTTTGAAACTTCAAACGTCTGACAGTACATAAGCGAGAGTATTGTCACCGAATTAAGGCTGATTCTTAAAGTCACAAGCCCATACATAGACACCAAGGCTCGCACTGGAGCCCAGAGGACAGACAGAAATCACTCACAAGAGCATGTTAAGCGTAGTTCCACTTTATATGAGCCTGTCTACACAGAGTTTCCTTGGGGTGGAACAAGATTAATAGGGAATCAAAGGAATGGGATCCATGATATTCGAATCGGTGCAGAGGCCAGTGTTGGTGAAGGGGAGGGCTGTGTATTTGGTAGCTGTACAATACACCTGCGGAGAAAGGAGAGTATGATTATTGGGTGGTGACGGGCACATAGGCGATGCACTTGTTAGTCAATTTGTAACAAGTCCTAACGTTTCTGAGCATTAATTTCAACAAGTTGAAAGTTAAGTTTCCTGCCAATCGAAACTCCAATTCACACTCTTGCCAAAGCAAGATCCCACAATAGGAAAATCTCTCCAGTCGAAGGTGCTTCTCTTGCCTTTCTCATGTATCGAGAAAACTTGAAAGGGGCTTTTATGAGCAGAATAAAAAATATGAATTGATTGGTTTTGACATGTGTCTCTGTTTGAACAGGTGACGGCAGTGCATTCGGGCAATCTTAAATAATGTCTCTGAACATCACTGATTTGGTATTTTTTGACCAGGTAAGAAAATGGCAGCTTCTTTAAACTCAGTTAAACAATCAACAAGGAATCAATAGTAAGAATCTAATTCTATCTCAACAGGCAAGTTTTAGAAATTTTAAAAAACCACAGAAGCAGGCGCAAGATGATGTAAGCTCTGCAATTGTTATTCCAGTCATCGGTTCACAAGTTAATTCAATTAGCAGGTAAGGTAACTGATGGTCACTAGTCAGCATAGAAACAGTATTCATACAATACTTGGAGTTCCAGCACATGGAGAAGCAGTGCAGCATTAAGGATGCAAATTTTCTTAGCTCTGCTTTGCCTGAACTGTAAATGTCTGACCACAGTGACGCAGTGACTTTGAGTCTGTATCACCCTGACCAATGGTACCTCGAAGCTGCATGGTGCACTGCAGTCCAGAACGTAATACACAGGGGGCAAACAGGCCAGGAACAACCAGTGTTCCCTCAAAGATGCATGTAGGCACAGATGAGCAGCAACCTTAAAGGGACTGGGCAAGCCAGCCACACAATGAAGGGAAATTAAAGGGAATATTTACCCTGACTGGGTTTGTCTTTACCCATTTCCAGGTGGGCAGTTATTTAGGGAGGGATTGTGAGAATCCAAAACTAGGAGCCATAAATATAAGATAATCACAGATAAATAATTCTTAACTTAATTTGCCTCATGTTGGTTAGAATGTGGAACTTGCTACCATATGGAGTGGTTGAGGTGAAGGGAATTGTTTTTACTTTATTCTTTCATGCTGACCACTAGCAAGGTCAGCATTTATTTCTCATCTCTAATTGTTCTTGAACTGAGTGGCTTGCTGAACCATTTCATAGGGCAGTTACATTGCTGTGCATCTGGAGTCACATGTAGGCCAGACTAAAACAAAAACAGAATTACCTGGAAAAACTCAGCAGGTCTGGCAGCATCGGCGGAGAAGAAAAGAGTTGACGTTTCGAGTCCTCATGACCCTTTGACAGAACTTGAGTCAAGTCCAAGAAAGAGTTGAAATATAAAATGGTTTAAGGTGTGTGTGTGGGGGGCGGAGAGATAGAGAGAGAGAGAGGTGGGGGGGTGGTGTGCTTGTATGGACAAATAAGCAGTGATAGAAGCAGATCATCAAAGGATGTCAACGACAATAGTACAATAGAACACATAGGTGTTAAAGTTAAATTTGGTGATATTATCTAAACGAATGTGCTAATTAAGAATGGATGGTAGGGCACTCAAGGTATAGCTCTAGTGGGGGTGTGTTTTTTTATAATGGAAATAGGTGGGAAAAGGAAAATCTTTATAATTTATTGGAAAAAAAAGGAAGGGGGAAACAGAAAGGGGGTGGGGATGGGGGAGGGAGCTCACGACCTAAAGTTGTTGAATTCAATATTCAGTCCGGAAGGCTGTAAGGTGCCTAGTCGGAAGATGAGGTTTTGTTCCTCCAGTTTGCATTGGGCTTCACTGGAACAATGCAGCAAGCCAAGGACAGACATGTGGGCAAGAGAGCAGGGTGGAGTGTTAAAATGGCAAGCGACAGGGAGGTTTGGGTCATTCTTGCGGACAGACCGCAGGTGTTCTGCAAAGCGGTCGCCCAGTTTACGTTTGGTCTCTCCAATGTAGAGGAGACCACATTGGGAGCAACGAATGCAGTAGACTAAGTTGGGGGAAATGCAAGTGAAATGCTGCTTCACTTGAAAGGAGTGTTTGGGCCCTTGGACGGTGAGGAGAGAGGAAGTGAAGGGGCAGGTGTTACATCTTTTGCGTGGGCATGGGGTGGTGCCATAGGAGGGGGTTGAGGAGTAGGGGGTGATGGAGGAGTGGACCAGGGTGTCCCGGAGGGAGCGATCCCTACGGAATGCCGATAAGGGGGGTGAAGGGAAGATGTGTTTGGTGGTGGCATCATGCTGGAGTTGGCGGAAATGGCGGAGGATGATCCTTTGAATGAGGAGGCTGGTAGGGTGATAAGTGAGGATAAGGAGGACCCTATCATGTTTCTGGGAGGGAGGAGAAGGCGTGAGGGCGGATGCGTGGGAGATGGGCCGGACACGGTTGAAGGCCCTGTCAACGACCGTGGGTGGAAAACCTCGGTTAAGGAAGAAGGAGGACATGTCAGAGGAACTGATTTTGAAGGTAGCATCATCGGAACAGATGCGACGGAGGTGAAAGAACTGAGAGAATGGGATGGAGTCCTTACAGGAAGCGGGGTGTGAGGAAAAAAAATACACCCCCACTAGAGCTATACCTTGAGTGCCCTATCATCCATTCTTAATTAGCACATTCGTTTAGATAATATCACCAACTTTAACTTTAACACCTATGTGTTCTATTGTACTATTGTCGTTGACATCTTTTGATGATCTGCTTCTATCACTGCTTGTTTGTCCATACAACCACACCCCCCCCACCTCTCTTTCTCTCTATCTCTCCGCTCCCCACACACACACCTTAAACCAGCTTATATTTCAACTCTTTCTTGGACTTGAACTCAAGTTCTGTCGAAGGGTCATGAGGACTCGAAACGTCAAATCTTTTCTTCTCCGCCGATGCTGCCAGACCTGCTGAGTTTTTCCAGGTAATTCTGTTTTTGTTTTGGATTTCCAGCATCTGCAGTTTTTTTGTTTTTATCTCTGTGTTTAATTGACTGCCACTGCTCTTCAAGAAATGCCTACCTCCTTGAAGAAGTTCTGTTCCTCTCTGCGACAAGATTTCCGTATCTCTCTGTTGCCTTGTTCACCTTCTTTGCTTTCCATTTCCCTCCTGGTGTTTGACAAGGTGTTTACTAAAACCCGCTTTCACAGCCGTATCTCCTTTCTCAGTGACTGTCTCCGTCTCCGACTTACCCCACGTGGATTTCAACTGAAATTCCAGCCCTCATGTTTCGAACCCACCCAGGATTACCGGTATCTCCGGGACATAAAACGTTTCTTGGACTGCTGTTCTGTCACATTCTGAAATCCACACTCAGTGCCATGCGCCGCCATATGAACACACTCGACCTCTCCCTCCAGCAGCACCGCCGTACCCTTTTTCAAAGCTGCGCGTGCCCCCAGTTTCATTTTATCCTTCGGCTCATCCGACGCCGCAACAAGAAACTTTTTCTCTTTCTCTCAAGTGCTAAGGAACGCAAGCTCCAACAACTCATCGACACCAAAACCCATCTAGGACCCTCCACCCCAGTCTGTCCTTCCGTCCCCACCCTTTCTTCCAATCCCAACCCCAGCCGTGTATTCACTATACCCCCTGACCTTCCCCTCTCTGATGCTGAACGTTCAGTGCTCAGCAAAGGACCTAGTTTCATACCCTTACGCCCTCACCTCAATGAATTTCGGGCTCGGCATGATACTGAACTCTTCTTCCGCCGCCTTCGTCTCCGGGCTCACTTCTTTGGGCAGGAGTCCTCTCCCAGTTCAACGGATCCTTTCACCCATCTCCAATATTCTCCCTCCACCTGGACCCCTCCCTCTGGATTCTTACCTTCTCTCGATCTTTTCATTGAGAACAGTCGGCGTGACATTAGTCGTCTCAATTTGTCTGCTCCTCTCACCCATTCTAACCTGTCTCTCTCTGAACTTACTGCACTCCATTCTCTCAGGTCCAACCCTGACATTGTCATCAAACCCGCTGACAAGGGTGGTGCTGTTGTTGTCTGGCGCACTGACCTCTACCTCGCGGAGGTTGAGCGTCAACTCGCAGACACTTCCTCCTACCTCTCCCTGGACCATGACCCCACCACTGAACATCAAGCCATTGTTTCCAGGACTGTCACTGACCTCATCTCCTCTGGGGATCTCCCTCCCACAGCTTCCAACCTGCTAGTCGCCCAACCTCGGACGGCCTGCTTCTATCTCCTACCCAAAATCTACAAACAGAACTGCCCCGGTAGACCGATCGTCTCAGCTTGCTCCTGCCCCACAGAACTCATTTCTCGTTATCTTGACTCCCTTCTCTCTCCCCTTGTCCAGTCCCTTCCCACCTACATCCGTGATTCCTCTGACACCTTACGTCACATCAACAATTTCCAGTTCCCTGACCCCAACCGCTTCCTCTTCACCATGGACGTCCAATCCCTCTACACCTCCATCCCCCACCAGGATGGTCTGAGGGCCCTTAGCTTCTTCCTCGAACAGAGGCCCGAACAATCCCCATCCACCACTACTCTCCTCCGTCTGGCTGAACTTGTTCTCACGCTGAACAATTTCTCCTTCAACTCCTCTCACTTTCTCCAAATAAAAGGTGTGGCTATGGGTACCCGCATGGGCCCCAGCTATGCCTGTCTCTTTATGGGGTATGTGGAACATTCCTTGTTGTAGTCCTACTCCGGCCCCCTTCCACAACTTTTTCTCCGGTACATCGATGATTACTTCGGTGCCGCTTCATGCTCTCGTCGGGACTTGGAAAAATTTATTAATTTTGCTTCCAATCTCCACCCCTGCATAATTTTCACGTGGTCCATCTCTGACACTTCCCTTCCCTTCCTTGACCTCTCTGTCTCAATCTCTGGTGATAGACTGTCCACCAATATCCATTACAAACCCACCGACTCCCACAGCTACCTCGACTACAGCTCCTCACACCCCGCTTCTTGTAAGGACTCCATCCCATTCTCCCAGTTCCTTCGCCTCCATCGCATCTGTTCCGATGATGCTACCTTCAAAAACAGTTCCTCTGACATGTCCTCCTTCTTCCTTAACCGAGGTTTTCCACCCACGGTCGTTGACAGGGCCCTCAACCGTGTCCGGCCCATCTCCCGCGCATCCGCCCTCACGCCTTCTTCTCCCTCCCAGAAACATGATATGGTCCCCCTTATCCTCACTTATCACCCCACCAGCCTCCGCATTCAAAGGATCATCCTCCGCCATTTCCGCCAACTCCAGCATGATGCCACCACCAAACACATCTTCCCTTCACCCCCCTTATCGGCATTCCGTAGGGATCGCTCCCTCCGGGACACCCTGGTCCACTCCTCCATCACCCCCTACTCCTCAACCCCCTCCTATGGCACCACCCCATGCCCACGCAAAAGATGTAACACCTGCCCCTTCACTTCCTCTCTCCTCACCGTCCAAGGGCCCAAACACTCCTTTCAAGTGAAGCAGCATTTCACTTGCATTTTCCCCAACTTAGTCTACTGCATTCGTTGCTCCCAATGTGGTCTCCTCTACATTGGAGAGACCAAACGTTAACTGGGCAACCGCTTTGCAGAACACCTGCGGTCTGTCCGCAAGAATGACCCAAACCTCCCTGTTGCTTGCCATTTTAACACTCCACCCTGCTCTCTTGCCCACATGTCTGTCCTTGGCTTGCTGCATTGTTCCAGTGAAGCCCAACGCAAACTGGAGGAACAACACCTCATCTTCCGACTAGGCACCTTACAGCCTTCCGGACTGAATATTGAATTCAACAACTTTAGGTCGTGAGCTCCCTCCCCCATCCCCACCCCCTTTCTGTTTCCCCCTTCCTTTTTTTTCCAATAAATTATAAAGATTTTCCTTTTCCCACCTATTTCCATTATAAAAAAAAACACCCCCACTAGATGCCCTACCATCCATTCTTAATTAGCACATTCGTTTAGATAATATCACCAACTTTAACTTTAACACCTATGTGTTCTATTGTACTATTGTCGTTGACATCTTTTGATGATCTGCTTCTATCACTGCTTATTTGTCCCTACAACCACACCACCCCCCCACCTCTCTCTCTCTCTATCTCTCCGCCCCCCACACACACACCTTAAACCATTTTATATTTCAACTCTTTCTTGGACTTGAACTCAAGTTCTGTCAAAGGGTCATGAGGACTCGAAACGTCAACTCTTTTCTTCTCTGCTGATGCTGCCAGACCTGCTGAGTTTTTCCAGGTAATTCTGTTTTTGTTTTTGTTTTCCAGCATCTGCAGTTTTTTTGTTTTTATCTATGTAGGCCAGACTAGGTAAGGACAGCAGATTTCCTTCCTTAAAGAGCATTAGTGAGCCAGATGGGTTTTTATGACAATTGATGATCATTCCATGGTCACCATTAATGAGACTAGCTTAAGTTCCACCAGCTGCTGTGGTGGGATTTGAACCCATGTCTCCAGAGCATTAGCCTGAGCCTCTGAATTGCCAATCCAGTGACATTACCACAATGCCACCTTCTTCCCCCCAGAATAGATGCATTTAAGGGAAAACTGGAAAGGACATGAGGGAGAAAAGAGTAAAAAGCTTTATTGATGGGGTTTGATGAAGTAAGGTGGAAGGAGGCACCTGTGGGTCATATACATTGGTGTGGACTAGATAGAGTGAATGGTCTGCCTTCATTCTGTAAATGCTATGTACTTCCATCAGGTGGCTCTGTTTTTTTTAAAATCTGGGACATTAATTTATTCCAGTTTGTTTCTTCCATTACTTTCAGGCAACCTAAGAGCAAAAGACATTCCACAGCCCCACCATTTATTACTAAAAGTAAGGGAGATGATGCCGAGACACCCGAACGACCTAGTTCAGCTGGCATTAGGGTTAACGTCTTTGTTTCTGCATACGCTGACGAAATCGAGCACATGCATTATTTTGAGAAACTGAAAAGTGCTGCCCCTTTGTTGCTGACCAACATTGATGGGATGATTCTTCACTGCAAGATTGCTGGAATCCCATTCCCCCGGGGCCTTGAGAACATCTTGAACTACAGCTGGAGTGATTTAATCAAGGAGGTGTCCTACAGCAGAAAAAGATGGCCAACTGCAGCCTGCCAATACACTTGTGAGCCGAGGAAAGCCTTGCAGAAAACGACACAGAGCGCTAGTCTGTCACCTGACAGCATTGAAACTGAGAACATCAAAAGTAGATCCAAATCCACGTTGATTACAGAAGAGGTGAAAGAAGAAGTAACTATGAGGATGGAGCGGGAACCCATTTCAATTAATTCAGTCAAGCGTAAGTCAATTTCAGGCACCAAACACAGTGTTTCATCTACCTAGTGCTACCTCAGCTCTAGAAAGAAAGACTTGCACTTATATAGCGCTGTTCACAGCCTTGCAGCATCCCAAAGCACTTCACAGTAAATGAACTACATTTAAAATGTAGTCATTTTTATAATATGGGAAACATGACAGCCAATTTTAGCACACCAAGGTCCCACAAACAGCAACTAAATAAATGACCAGGTCATCTGTTTAGGTGTTGGTTGAGGAATAAATATTGGCCAGGAGGCCAGGGGCAGTTCCACTGCTCTTCTTCAAAATGGTGCCAGTGGAATCTTTTATGTCCACATGTGAGAGCAGACACATCTCACCACTTCTGACAGTCAAGCATTCCCTCAGTACTGCGCTGGAGTGTCAGCTATGAGTTTGTGCTTAAGTCTCTGGGATTTCAATCTACAACTTCTGACTCAGAAGATAGAGTGCTACCACTGAGCCAATATGAGAGTTAGAGATAGATTGAGAAAAACACAGAAAGGAGAAATTTGCAGGAAGATTGAGGGTGAGAAAGAGAGTTCAATGCATGTAGAGTTGGGGAAGGAGGGAAGAAAGAGAGATAGATGGACAGAAAGACAGGGAAGGAGAGAGAAAGAGTGAGAAGAGCGCAGGATTGTTACATTTACTAGATTCTTGATTCGATAGAGTTCAATCAGTTTGATGTTCATTTCTAATGTATCCCAAAATTTGCAAACCCCTGTAATATCATGATTCTGTTTGCTTATAATGAACCGGTAAGTAAGTTGAAGGAATGTGCAAAGTGAGCACATATCCAATTAACATTTGGTTCAAATTTCTCAGTGGCCTCATCCCTCCCTTTCTCGATAAACCAAATTTCAAGAGTTTGACTCTGTAAGCTTTCATCCTGTTATGACGGTATAATAGCTTCTTGTTCAGTGTCTTGAGGAAGAATTTTTCGCTCAGCGTGCGCCTGACCCCCTTGAGCATGTGATGTCGTCAGGTGAACGTCCAGATGTCATCACACACTCGTGCAATATTTCGGCTGGCAGGTGTGCGCAAGAGTCGGCAATGTGCCCACTGACAATTAAGAGGTCTTTAAAGGCCATTAAAGTAGTAATCAACGGTCATTTTTCATTGCCCATCCATTGTTACAGTTGGGTGTGCAAGTCGGCCAGGCGGTCTTTGCCTTTTTGAAGAAACCTCATCCAAGAGCGGGATGAGGTTTCCAATATTAATCTTAAAAATTAAAAATGTTTGGACAGAATTTACATCTGCCATATGTTCAGGTGACAGATCCTAATGCATGGATGTTTTTTTTTCTGGCATTTAAAAATCTTTATTTATGGCTTTTGAATTCTTCAGCTCCCTGGGGCAGCTCTCTGCCTTCAGGGAGCTTTCTGTAAGCGCTCCCCTGCACCTGCACTGATTTCAGCACTCGCCCTCCTCCTGCCCCTGCCCAACAGCGCTGAGCATTTCAGTGTGCCAGCCAGCATGAAATCGTGTTCGGGGTCCAATCGCAGGTGGCGGCCCGTTTCCCAGCCATTCCCAGGCCCATCAACCATGCCCACATACCAAACTCAAAATCCTGCCCTTGGATTTAGCAGCAAGAGCACTAGAACTCCCTACCTAACAGCACCATGGTGTTCTTAGACATGGACTGCAGTGATTTAAGACGATGACTTACCACCAGCTTTTCAAGGGCAGCTAGTGATGGGTAATAAATGCTGGCCCTGCTAGCGATGCTCACATCTCAGGAAAGAGTAAAAAAATGTTTCCTGTACATGATTTATATCTAGTTTAGAATTACTGGTTTATTTCCTGGTTTAGACTTTGCAGGGACAATCTTGTGTTCAGAAATTGGGACTGCTGCCGTCCCACACATGCGTAAAATCCGACATGATGATGTTGGGTCACTAACCGTGAGGCTATCTGTGTTCATTGTTATTATGGTGTAAATCGAACTGCAACTTCCAGAGTCTGCACATGCATGGTTAGACGTTGATATCTGGAAGTTTCTGTCTGAGTAATCCTGCTAAGTTATAACAGTACCTTGCTGAGAGATTCGTCATTGAAATCAGTGTAAGGGTATGAAGTTGCTGTGCTAGCTACTCACTAACATGGCAGGAAAGATTAGGGCTGGTGCATTCAGCTGTAAGTGAATTTTTAATGGTGTGATAAGTCATAATTACTACCAAATAACCTCTCTGGCCCTGAAAGTTTAATTTTACTAGTGTGGAGTCTTATTTCCTCCAAATTTACTTAGTCACTGTAGTCAGCAGCAGCCCCTTGATTCGAGGATACATCTACTCAAGGTCGCAAGTTTCTGCCCTGGGTCTTCGTGTGACTGAAAAGGCCGATTCTCTGCCCACAGTTCTTCAGGCACGTGGGGCAGGATGTCCCACGAGTGCCGGGTTTGCTTCTTTTTTTTTCCTTCTCTGCCACTGCTCTGCCTCATCATTAAGACGTTGTGACTCAAAGCATGATGCAGTTTGATGGACAAATTGTTGAACGATTGGTAGCAAGGCTCTCCCAGTCATTAATGTCAAAGCTGCTGAGCTTCCAGGAGAGCCTCAGAGTCCCTTTGTAGTGTTTTCTTTGCCCTCCCTGGAATGTTGACCATTTGAGAGTTGGGAAAACTGGAGCCGGCTGGGGAGATGGTTTTCAGCCATCCTGATACAGTGTCCGGTCCGTCGAAGTTGACTTTGAAGGAGTTTGGTCTGAATGCTTACAGAGCTGGCTTCAAGAAAGACACTAGTTTTTATTTGAGGGTCCTCCCATTAATTTCATCGGAGGTGACAGAGGCATTGCTGGTGGAATTTCTCTCACACTCATATGTATCGCTGATACACAGTCCAGGTCTCACTGCAGTACAGGAGTGTGGTGACAACAACTGCCCTGTCCACTAGGACTTTTGTTGACTTGATCGTTGTTGCCAAACACTCACTGCGGTAGTTTGTACAAAGTTGAGCTGATGTAGCTGATCCGGTGTTGGATCTCCTTGTCAATTGTGGCCTTTTGAGAGAGGTGGCTGCCAAAGGTATGGGAAGTGCCCAGATCAGACGTGGGTTGAATTTATGAGTTTTGTTTTGGCAACATTCAAGGACAGACCGAGTCTCTTGCAATCTGGTGTATAGTGGGCAATGACACTACAGTTACCCGCAAACTAGATCATGTATATCTATGATGGTCAGTTTAGCTTTGGCATGGAGGTGAATGAGGTTAAAGATCTTTCCATTCAGCTGATATTTAATTCTGATACCAGAAGGCAGTTGATCTTTGACATGGTGAATAACACTGTCAGGTAGTTTATAATCAATGTGGAGTCTCATTTCTTCACAATTTACTTATTGTAAGAGTTAGAAAAACTCAATTTTTTTTCACTTTTTCCGTCAGTCTCTTTCATTTCTTTCCCCTAATCCCATCTATCTTTCCCAATCCTTATTCATCATCGCTGGGTAAAGATCCTTCCCCAACAGCACTATGGTGTACTTAGACTCATACTGTGATGGTTTAAGAAGGCAGCTTATCACCAGCTTCTTGAGAGCAATTGGAAATGTGTAATAAATGCTGGCCTTGCCAGTGACGCTCACCTCCCATGAAAGAATTTTTAAAAAATGTTTTCTGTACATGATTTAAATCCAATTTAGAATATATTTCTTAGTTTAGACCTTGTGGGTGGAATTTCACATTCAGAAATCTTGACTACTGCCATCCCACTCATGCATAAAATCTTGCTTGATGATGTTGGCAATGTGGTGGTCTCCGACAATAAGGAAGTTGGGCACATTTCCCTTTCCACCTCCCACAACTCCATACCAATCACTCCTGTGCCTTTCATCACTTTCAAATCTGTAAATTGGAATCAGTCTTAATTCCCTGGGTGAAACACAATGGGAGTTCAACTAATCAGTATTAAAAAGAATCAAACAAAAGTCAATAACTGTAGAATAGCAGATAATATCTTGTACCCCAGCTATGCCTGTCTCTTTATGGGGTATGTGGAACATTCCTTGGTCCAGTCCTACTCTGGCCCCCTCCCATAACTCTTTCTCCGGTACATTGATGATTACTTCAGTGCTGCTTCATGCTCTTGTCTGGACCTGGAAAAATTTATTAATTTTGCTTCCAATTTCCACCCCTCCATCATTTTCACATGGTCCATCTCTGACACTTCCCTTCCCTTCCTTGACCTCTTTGTCTCAATTTCTGGTGATAGACTGTCCCCCAATATCCATTACAAGCCTACCAACTCCCACAGCTACCTCAACTACAGCTCCTCACACCCTGCTTCCTGTAAGGATTCCATCCCATTCTCTCAGTTCCTTCACCTCCGTCGCATCTGTTCTGATGATGCCACTTTCAAAAACAGTTCCTCTGACATGTCTTCCTTCTTCCTTAACCAAGGTTTTCTACCCACATTGGTTGACAGGGCCCTCAACCATGTCCAGCCCATCCCCTACGCATCCGCCCTCACACCTTCCTCTCCCTCACAGAAACATGATAGGGTCCCCCTTGTCCTCACTTATCACCCCACCAGCCTCCGCATTCAAAGGATCGTCCTCCACCATTTCCACCAAGTCCAGCATGATGCCACCACCAAACACATCTTCCCTTCACCCCCCCTGGCGGCATTCTGCAGGGATTGTTCCCTCTGGGACACCCTGTCCACTCCTCCATCATCCCCTACATCTCAACCCCCTCCGACAGCACCTTCCCATGCAACCGCAGCAGGTGCAACACCTGCCCCTTTACTTCCCCTCTCCTCACCATCCAAGGGCCCAAACACTCCTTTCAAGTGAAGCAGCATTTCACTTGCTCTTCCCTCAATTTAGTCTACTGCATTCGTTGCTCCCAATGCACTTTCCTCTACATTGGAGAGACCAAACGCAGACTGGGTGACCGCTTTGCAGAACACCTTCAGTCTGTCACCAAGACCTCCCTGTCGCTTGCCATTTCAACACTCCACCCTGCTCTAATGCCCACATGTCCGTCCATGGCTTGCTGCATTGTTCCAGTGAAGCTCAACGCAAACTGGAGGAACAGCACCTCATCTTCCGACTAGGCACTTTACAGCCTTCCGGACTGAATATTGAGTTCAACAATTTTAGAT
Organism: Isurus oxyrinchus; assembly: GCA_026770705.1. Lineage (NCBI taxonomy): Eukaryota > Metazoa > Chordata > Chondrichthyes > Lamniformes > Lamnidae > Isurus > Isurus oxyrinchus. Next base: position 82,835,198 of record JANJGN010000013.1, read on the forward strand.
CATGAGCTCTCTCCTCCATCCCCACCCCCTTTCCGATCCTCCCCCCATTTTTTTTTCCAATAATTTATATAGATTTTTCTTTTCCCACCTATTTCCATTATTTTTAAATGTATTTCCATCTATTGTTTTATCTCTACCTTTTAGCCTTTTTCGATTCCTTCACCCCACCCCACCCCACTAGAGCTATCTGTACCTTGCTTGTCCTGCTTTCTACCCTTAATTAACACATTCCTTAAATAATATCACCACCTTCAACACCTTTTTGTCCTTTTGTCTGTGACATCTTTTGGTTATCTCCACCTATCACTGGCCCTCTATCCAGCTTTCTTGTCCCACCCCCCCTCCACTTAAACCAGCTTATATTTCACCTCTCTTCTAGTTTTCCTTAGTTTTGTTGAAGGGTCATTCAGACTCGAAATGTTAACTGTGTTCCTCTCCCCAGATGCTGCCAGACCTGCTGAGTTTTTCCAGGTATTTTTGTTTTTGTTTTGGATTTCCAGCATCCGCAGTTTTTTGCTTTTATCTTGTACCCTTTGTTCAGCCTTCATGGAGAAAAGCACATTCCTGTACATTTAAGTTAAGTAGATCCGTCATGTGTCGTATGTTTAAAGTCTCATTTTGTAAAAGATTTTTGAAAACATCATGAGCAGACTCTGTCTATTTTACATTAGGTAAATTTGAAGTAACCAAACTTTCTTGGTTCTAACATAATAATAGACAATGCTGGCAATATCTGTGGGGAGAGAAACAGTGTTAACATTTCAGATCGATGACCTTTAATCAGAATTGGAAAAAGATGTAACAGGTTTTAAGCAAGTACAGAGGCAGTGAAAGTTAAGGAGGGGGAAAGAGCAAAAGAGAAGATCTGTAATGGGTGGAGTGTGAGAGTGATTAAATGACAAAAGGGATAATAGTACATACATCTACTCCTACATCTTATGGTCTTATAGACAATTTTTTAATCAGTAAGGGAGTCAAGGGTTATGGAGAAAAGGCAGGAAAGTGGAGTTGAGGATTTTCAGATCAACCACGATCTCATTGAATGGTGGAGCAGACTCGATGGGCCAAATGGCCTACTTCTGCTCCTACGCCTCATGGATGAGTGTCAAAATCTACAGCCCACCTGCCATTTTTTAAAAAACTAATTAAAGACCAATTCAGCTTGTTAAACAATCCAATACACCAGAATAATACGTTGCCCATGTCATTATATGGTGGGTACATGGGAAACATTTTCAGAGCATGTCATGTTTTTTATCAAAAAGTGTTGCAATGGCGAATATAGACTGCAAGTGGAACTATGGCTGACTTTAGCAGAAGCCACCGCTGAAGCTGGGAGACTTTGCTGGTGTTGTTACTTCTGTTTTTCATTATATTTCAACCATTATTAGGGCACTTCCTCAGGGCAGGGGCCAAAAAAAGAAGTACTCTGATCAACATCAAGTAAAACGGCATTTGTACATCGTTGTGCCCTTTGGGACTTGTCTATTCTGTTGGTGGAACCTCCTCCGGAGAGGAAGAGAAGGAAAAAGGAGGAGGGCAGCTGGACGGGGATAGGTGCACCATGAGGTGCAAGAAGGTGGGCAAGATGCTGCTGAGCAAGGGCCTGTGGAGGACAGACAGCAGCACCAGGTAAGCAGAGGTAGGCGAAGGCACTACCCTGCCAACCGTTTCTACAGGATCAAGATGTCTTAGCTGCACCTCTCAAGGGAGACAGTCACATCCCAGTGTGGGTGATCACTTTGGCTTTGAACTTCTTCACCTCTGGGTCATACCAGGAAGCATATGGAGATCTTGGTGGAATTTCCCAGCCTGCAGCCCACCACTGTATTAATGTTTTCATTGGATGCTTCCTATGTGTAGCTATTTACACTCCCTTACAACAAGCTAAGGGATTGATTTTTTTTGTGCCTTCACCTGGTGTTAAAGGGCTGGTAACAGCCTCAAAATGGTGCTGGTGGCTTCAGCGCCTTGTTAAAACCAGCTATGTGGCCAAATCTGTTTTGAAAGGGGCCTCCGGCTACATGTCCAAAGCACCTGTTATGTTTCAGGCAATAAACCTATTTAAATATGGGAAACAGACCCTGATACTATTTAGGTTGGAACCGGCTGGAACCTGCACCATGCTTACTCCTTCCAGTTTCACAAGTCATGAAGCCAAAATTAACAGAAACTGGAAGCTAAATAAAATGTTACTGCACCTGGGGTGAAACAATTGTTTAAGCATTTGCTTTATAGTTTTGCCATTGTGAGATTTGAACTCTTGATACTCTTTCGAGTACAAACCCATTTCCATCTGTTTCAGATGAAGTTACATTGTTTCATAGTTTGCCATTGTGAGATTTGAACTCTTGATCTTGGGGTTACAAACCCAGTACCATAACCACTTGGCTATTCAGGCCAAGCCAAGCATTTGCTTTATGGTGCACTGGCGGTTCAAACCTTAATGAGAGCAAGAAATTCCCATTAGGTCAGGCTAATTTTAGACAGGGGCAGAGGAGGGGAGTGGTGCTGAGTGTGGGGGATGGGGCAGGAGGGTGATGGAGGAGGGGGTGTTGGAGCAGGGGGTGGGGGATGGAGAGGGAGGGTGTTGGAGGAGGGGATGATGGAGCAGGGAGTAGGGGATGGAGTAGGGATAGGGGATGGAGCAGGAGGGTGTTGGAGGAGGGGTTGACGGAGCAAGGGATAGGGGATGAAGTTGGGGTAGGGGATAGAGCAGGAGGGGTTGATGGAGCAGGGGTGGTCAATGGAGCAGGAGGATGTTCAAGGAGGTGGGGATGGAGCAGGGGGTGGAGGATGGAGCAGGAGGGTGTTGGAGGAGGCCGGGATGGAGTGGGGATGTAGGATGGAGCAGGAGGTGTGGAATAGAGCTGATATATAAGGAGATAGAGGTGAATGAAAGACTGAAGAGTCACCAGGGAATATAAGCACATCCAGGGGAGGTGGAAGGAGAGCAGATGTGCTACCGTAGCACATAGGAGGAGACAGGAAGAAGGCAGGCAGATAATGCAGGAATGGCAAATAGCAGGGAGAAGGTCCCAGTTTGACCCTAGGCCACTGTGGAAATAATTGTCTATGGAACTATGTTTAAATGATTAGTTTTCTTGCCCATAGGGGAGACTGGAGATACTGTTTAAAGGAAAAAGAACCACAACCAAAACTGGATAAGTTGCACTGCCTGGTCACCAGAGCCTGCAATGACAGTGTGACAGACAACTGTTGACATAGGAAATCTGGTTGTAAATGTTGACATAGAGATTTCCAATTATAAGTGTTGACATTTGTTGAAAATTGTAACACAGGAGATAGGGTTTGTGGATAGGAATCGAACATGGATTTTTAAACCTCCAAGTCACTCTTCATCCTGCATTGGAACTATGGGTAGAATTTTCCACTCCCACCAGCAGCGGGAATCATGGTGGGCAGGGGAGCAAGATTTGGCGGGAGGCCAAAAATCAGTTTCCTGATGTTGGGAAATTAGTTTGGAATCTTGTTCCCCCGACTTTCATGATGGCTTGCCGTGGGTTGAGTGTCCCGCTGATCTATGTCAGGAACCCCATCTCATGAATGCTCATTAAAAGGCCTATGCACCGAAATCTTGTTTTCCCCCTCCAAATTTTGTGCCCCGCCAGCGGGAACTTAGAACATTCACTTTCACAACTGTTCACCTGATGAGGTAGACTTCTTCCTGGACTTTCAGGTCAGTCAATGTTGTTTTCGCCTTCCTTTCACACCGTCGCTGAGAGACATCAGCTGCCTGTCTCACACACATTGCGCCAAGATTGGGAACGGGGGAGGGGTGAGTCCAAGCCAGGACTGTGGAGGGGTGGTGGTGGGACGGAGGGCATGTCAAGGAGCAGAGTGGAGGAGTGAATGGATGTCTGGGTGCCGTTACAATATTGTGCCCGGATGTTGCAGCCTATGAGATGATGGCGGGCGGGCCACTTCCTGCCCTGCACTCCAGCAGCAGTCACTCCGACTTTCACTTCCACCCCGAGATTTACTCTTCCAAATGGAAAATTCCACCCTATATCGCCAATTCTTCACTGTCACTGGATCAAAACCCTGGAACTTCCTCGTTAACAGCACTGCGGGTGTACCTACACCACAATGACTGTAGCATTTCAAGAAGGCACCTCACCACCACCTTCTCAAGGGCAATTAGGATAGGCAATAAAACTGGCCTAGCTAGCGACACCAACATCCCATTAAAAAAATAATTAAGGAAAAAGGTGATTAAGAAACTACATTCATAGCAGCAATTTTCATTTATACAGCATCTTTAAAACTTCACAAGTAATACATTTTCCAAGAAAATTATTGGCAAATGAATAAAATCCTGCTTCAACATTTAATATGCAATGGGCTCTAAAGGTTGTAAATTGCTTATAAATATCTAGGCCTCGCTTTATGACACAAGTTAGAGAATTGGAACTAGGTGAACAAGCTGATTTGCCTGCAGCAGGTAAACTCGAGGGAAAGAAATGAACTTGAACCTGAAGCTGAAATTCAATCAGAGACACTAGCATCATCTCTCTCTCTGATTCAGCACAATCTCACTGTGGAGCAATCTGGAGCTGTCACCCTTTGACCATTCAAAGAGAGAGAGAGGGTGAATCCCAGCTGTTTTACTGACAGTAATACAAGTTCTCTAAATAGTCATCTTAGTGTGAAAGATCGGGTGTCCCAGAGGGAGAATTCTGGTGAAACCTGCAGGACTGACCCAACCTGATGTAATGATGAACTTGTTTGCAGCCCCTTTATGTTGCCTCCTTGTAGCTAGTCATGGCTCTTCGAGCATTGCAATATTATTATAACTTCCAAGCTCCCCAGCATTGGATTTGAGGCGGGGGGTGGTGGGAGATTCCTTTCAGAACTTCACAGGTGAGGGTTTGCATGGCAATCGCTCAGAAGCATAAACTTCCCCTGGGCATTTGCCCTGCACTGGGAACCATCTGAAAATGCGATTTAAATCGTGATCTTCGGATGGTTCCGACAGGGTTACACTAATAGTTACTCAGAAAAAGTTAGGCAAGTTAAAGCCTCTTCTAATTCTGGGTAATTATTGTAAAAACCCAGCTGACACCCCCATGTACCCGCACACGACTACCCCACACACCTGACCACACCCCCCCCCCCCCTACCCGGTGACTTCCCCCAGCTCCCCTGACTAACCACCTCCCCCATGATATTGCCTGTTGTCCCCCCATGGGATTCACCCCACCTGTATTGGACTCTTCCCCCACCGTGGCCCCAAGTCTCACCCCACTGATGTGAGCCGACCTGACCCAACCGCCCCCCAACCCAACCAACCCCCCGACACCCTCCCACCAGCAAGGTCTGAGCCTTCCCACCCCCTGACCTCCGAACCCCCACCCCCCTGCCGAGATCCAACCCCCAACCCCCCACCGTGGTCCGACCTCCCCCACCCCCGCCTCCCGAGGTCTGACTCCCCCACACCCCATTCCCCCTGAGGGCCAACCCCACCAACATTCCCCTGAGGACCGACTCCTCCACACCCGCCCCTAGGTCGGCCTCCCCCTGTTGTTCAACACCTCTCCACACCTCCCCCCGAGCTCCAAAACTTCCCCCACCCCGAGGTCCACAACCCCACAACAAGATCTGAAACGCCCCACAGCCCCCACCCCCTCCAAGTTCTGACACCATCCCCACCCCCCGAGGTTCGACAACCCTCCCCATCCCGAGATACGAAACACCCCATCCGAGCTAGTAAAAAAGGGGCTTGTCCTCTTTCAATTCGATGGAGCTGGACTTCAACACTGGGCCTTGGTGATGAGCTGTCCTGCCCCAGGCCTTGGTGATGAGCTGTCCTGTCCTGGGCCTCGGGGACGAGCTGTCCTGCCTGTGCCTCGGGGACGAGCTGTCTTGCCCCGGGCCTCGGGGACTTGTTGTCCTGCCCCGGGCCTCGGGGACGAGCTGTCCTGCCCCGGGCCTCGGTGACGAGCTGTCCTGCCCCGTGCCTCGGTGACGAGCTGTCCTGTCTGTGCCTCAGTGACGAGCTGTCCTGCCCCTGGCCTCGGGGACGAGCTGTCCTGTCTGTGCCTCAGTGACGAGCTGTCCTGCCCCTGGCCTCGGGGACGAGCTGTCCTGCCTGTGCCTCGGGGACGAACTGTCCTGCCCCGGGCCTCGGTGACGAGCTGTCCTGCCCCGTGCCTCGGTGACGAGCTGTCCTGCCCCGGGCCTCGGTGACGAGCTGTCCTGCCCCGTGCCTCGGTGACGAGCTGTCCTGCCCCGGGCCTCGGTGACGAGCTGTCCTGCCCCGTGCCTCGGTGACGAGCTGTCCTGCCCCGGGCCTCGGTGACGAGCTGTCCTGTCTGTGCCTCAGTGACGAACTGTCCTGCCCCTGGCCTCGGGGAAGAGGTGTCCTGCTGTGGGCCTCGGGGACGAGCTGTCCTGCCGTGGGCCTCGGTGACGAGCTGTCCTGCCCTGGGCCTCGGGGAAGAGCTTTCCTGCCTGTGCCTCGGTGACGAGCTGTCTTGCCCCGGGCCTCGGTGATGAGCTGTCCTGCCCCGGGCCTCGGGGAAGAGGTGTCCTGCCCCGGGCCTCGGGGACGAGCTGTCCTGCCGTGGGCCTCGGTGACGAGCTGTCCTGCCTGTGCCTCGGTGACGAGCTGTCCTGCCCCGGGCCTCAGGGACGAGCTGTCCTGCCCCGGGCCTCGGGGACGAGCTGTCCTACCCTGGGCCTCGGGGACTTGTTGTCCTGCCTGTGCCTCGGTGACGAGCTGTCCTGCCCCGGGCCTCGGGGACGAGCTGTCCTGCCCCGGGCCTCGGGGACGAGCTATCCTACCCTGGGCCTCGGGGACGAGCTGTCCTGCCCCGGGCCTTGGGGACGAGCTGTCCTGTCTGTGCCTCAGTGACGAGCTGTCCTGCCCCGGGCCTCGGGGACGAGTTGTCCTGCCCCGGGCCTCGGGGACGAGCTGTCCTACCCTGGGCCTCGGGGACTTGTTGTCCTGCCTGTGCCTCGGTGATGAGCTGTCCTGCCCTGGGCCTCGGGGACGAGCTGTCCTGCCTGTGCCTCGGGGACGAGCTGTCTTGCCCTGGGCCTCGGGGACTTGTTGTCCTGCCCCGGGCCTCGGTGACGAACTGTCCTGTCTGTGCCTCAGTGACGAGCTGTCCTACCCTGGGCCTCGGGGACGAGCTGTCCTGCCTGTGCCTCGGGGACGAGCTGTCCTGCCCCGGGCCTCGGTGACGAGCTGTCCTGCCCCGTGCCTCGGTGACGAGCTGTCCTGCCCCGGGCCTCGGTGACGAGCTGTCCTGCCCCGTGCCTCGGTGACGAGCTGTTCTGTCTGTGCCTCAGTGACGAGCTGTCCTGCCCCTGGCCTCGGGGAAGAGGTGTCCTGCTGTGGGCCTCGGGGACGAGCTGTCCTGCCGTGGGCCTCGGTGACGAGCTGTCCTGCCCTGGGCCTCGGGGAAGAGCTTTCCTGCCTGTGCCTCGGTGACGAGCTGTCCTGCCCCGTGCCTCGGTGACGAGCTGTCCTGTCTGTGCCTCAGTGATGAGCTGTCCTGCCCCGGGCCTCGGGGAAGAGGTGTCCTGCCCTGGGCCTCGGGGACGAGCTGTCCTGCCGTGGGCCTCGGTGACGAGCTGTCCTGCCTGTGCCTCGGTGACGAGCTGTCCTACCCTGGGCCTCGGGGACTTGTTGTCCTGCCTGTGCCTCGGTGACGAGCTGTCCTGCCCCGGGCCTTGGGGACGAGCTGTCCTGTCTGTGCCTCAGTGACGAGCTGTCCTGCCCCGGGCCTCGGGGACGAGCTGTCCTGCCCCGGGCCTCGGGGACGAGCTGTCCTACCCTGGGCCTCGGGGACTTGTTGTCCTGCCTGTGCCTCAGTGACGAGCTGTCCTGCCCCGGGCCTCGGGGACGAGCTGTCCTGCCTGTGCTTCGGGGACTTGTTGTCCTGCCTGGATCTTGTCCAGTCTGAGTCGGAAGGTCGGGCAAGATAGGCACAGAAGAAAATCCACAAAGATAATTGGGCATGGAGTGGAATCCAGCACTGATGTGAGCCAACCTGAGGCTTGCAATAGGAGGAGGCTCGGGGCCACTTCCCAGTACAGGTTGCCATCTTCCCTGACCACAGATAGGCTAAGCTTTGACAGTTTCGAACCAGAAGTCTGAATTTCACTGCACTGGAATGAATGGGATCTGCCCTCATCAGCAAGGAAGATCCATGGACAGAAACCATAAAAAAAATTCCCAATGCCAACTTTCAGACAATTTTGCATTGATAGTTATGGGCAAATGCAATATCAGTGCATTGTGGGGATTTGATTTGCAGTGTGGATGGGATGGTTTCCAGGGAAACCAGACCCGTTCCTTGACCAGTTGAAGCTGTTTCAGCGAGTGAGAGAGAGGGAACAGCCTGCTCCTCTCTTTAACATTGGGGTGTCGGTTTTCCATTGGACCATAGCCCATTGTGCCTAAGTCAAGCGTTTCTGCAAAAATGACACCCAGTAGTTTGGCTGCAGTGAAACTCAGGATATAAATCAGTAATGGAAAGAAAAGCAAGAAATTGCATTTGTAAAGTGCCTTTCGCAACCTTTGGACTCCAAAGAGCTTCACAGTACTTCTGAAGTGGAGTCACTTGTAAAATGGACAACCATAGCAACCAAATTGCACACAGCAAGATCCCACAAACAGTAATGAGTTAAATGACCAGTTGATCAAATCGGTGGTGTTGGCTGGGGGTTTAAATATTGTTCAAGACAGTAGGAGAGCTCTCTTGCTCTTCTAACAATGTCATGGCATCATTTGTAATACATATGCCTGGGAGATAACACTTCTGACATTGCAGCACTCCTCAGTGCTGCACTGGACTGTCATACTGGGTTACACGCTTAAGTCTCTGGAGTGGGGTTTGACCCCACAACCTGCTGACTCGGGTGACAGTGCAACCTGGCCCATGGCTGACACCTAAATAATGATGACCATAGCACATACTATTAAATATCTTATGTTAATCAATAGAATTAGATATTTCAAATCTATTGGGTGTCAAACCTTTCAAAGGCGTCACACCTTGAAAGTATTCCACACTGTGGGACAAACTATTGCAATTGTCTCAGATAATTGCTTAGCTCTTAAGTTCCCAGTCAAATAGCCAATCAACCGATTCTGAATGCCACTCCATGGAAGTTATGGCCCAATCACAGTTGGATTGCCACTCCACTCCTAATTATTTACCCTGAAATGCAACTGCGCCTTTCTTGCCCAACATTCCGACTGGGGCCGGGTGAGAAAAGGGCAGTGCAGTGGGTTCCTGAGACCTTCCCAAGACCTCGCATGCAGGAGAGTGAGGGTAAGGACATGCCCTGTTTTTTTATGGCACTAGCCAGCACTAGCAGTAGTGGGGTCCCATGGGCGGGGTTGGGAGGACAGTCGGTGAAGGGGGCGGGGATGTTGGGAGGTTCCAGTAGGGGTTGGGGGGTGAGGGGGTCAATAGTATGCTTACCCAGGAGTTAGAAGTGGTTTTAATTCTTCTAACTTTTCCTGGATAACTGTTCCTGTAAGACAGCCGGAACTATCCAAGGTCTGCAATTTAAATTGGAGTCCCAGTGCAGGGTAATTGACCAATGAAGTTTGAACTTCCCAGGCAATTGGCATGCAGTCCTTACATGGGGACTTCAAGTGGTTTCCCCAGCACAACTTTGGGGTACCTCCTGGGCACAATGCCCCAGGGAACAGAAGTTATGGTCCAATATATCAAACCCAACAACAATTATCAATGAGTCACTATTACAGCTATCTCTCTGCTGCCCTCTCAGTTTGGGAGGTGTAAATAAAGTTAGTTCAATAATGACTGCCTGCAGTTTTGTTTTATTTATTTTTTCATGGGATGTGGGCATCACTGGCAAGGCCAGCATTTGTTGCCCATCCCTAATTGCCCTTGAAATGAGTGTCTTGCTAGGCCATTTCAGAGAGCATCTAAGAGTCAACCACAATGCTGTCAGTCTCGAGTCACATGTAGGCCAGACTGGGTAAGGATGGCAGATTTCCTTCCCTAAAGGAAATTAGTGAACCAGATGGGCATGGGTTAGTCTTACCCAGTGCAATACACAACAGAAAGATGGTGACGAAGATAAATGGAATTCTTTTTTATATTTCATCTGAGAAATTAAGGACTGTGGAACATTATGACACACTTTTTGGAACTTCCAAAAGTCAATTTTGAGGAGGTTTGAATGATTTGAAAGATTGCGCCATGTGTGTACATTGTGTTCAATTACACAGTGAGTCAGCACAGTATGTAATTGAAAAAAATGACACGACATATTTGGCAACAATGGGGGAATTCAACCCTAATAAAGCGAACTGGTGTAATTATGAATAAAGCTTACACATTTGGCTGAAAATGAATAAAATAGGAGATGAGGATAAAGTAAATATTTTCCTCACCATGATAGGGCCAGATGTTTTTGAGGTGGTGTCTGACCAATGTTACTCATGCGACCCCAGGTCTATGAGTTATTCTAATATTAATGAGACTCTGGACTTGTATTATGGCATGACCAAGAAGGAGAATGGACTGTGAGTCATTCTGTGAAAGGAAGCAGTTGCCAAGTGAGACTATTGCAGATTAAATTCTCAAATTAAAGAAACTCCCTCCTCATGTTGGTTATGGCACAAACTTATAAATCAACTTTAGAGATATGTTCATAGAGGGCTAAAGAACGAAAAAATCCAGGCCAGGCTTTTGAGAAAAGGCAATAAGCTGACATGCGATAAGGCCACAGCCATGGAAATGGCAGAAAAAGGAGTTGCAAATTACAAGGGACTTCTTTTCCTGAGCCAGCAAGGGGAGGTCCACCAGATTTCAGTGAGATCCAGGCCATGACAACCAAGTTCACAGGCTGAGAATCAGAAATTTAGATGCTACCATTGCCATGGTAGCCATCAACCATTTAAATGTCCCCATTTCCAGCCAAAGGGCTGTCCCTTTTGAAAGTCAGACCTATTAAGATGGTATGCAGGAGTAGAGGAAACAGTAATTCTCCAGGTCACGGTAAAGCTTCAGGCCGCAGCCATACACTGGGTCATAGTCGTATTGGATCTAAAGCTAATTCAGGAGTCTTGAAATTATCGAATATGCATATGATACATATGGAAACAGAAGCTGTTGTTATCGAGCAGTGAGATCAAGAGTTGTATTCAGTCAGTGAACAAAAAAAACAGCTCATGGGATATGAGTAATAGAGCTGAAGATAAAATTCCAGCACTCAGGGTAGAAATGAGTCAGAGATTCACAACTTACTTTCGTCATTGATACAGCTGCAGCAGTGTCTGTCATCTCAGAAGGAGAGTACAAGAAATCTCTAAGTCACATTTCCTTGAACAAAACTGATGTGAAACAGACTGGTGCTGGAATAGATTGGGAGTGATCTGTGGCAGAAAGCATTTGAAGAAGTGAAGAATGTACTGACTGGTGATGCTGTTTTGACCTAGTGATCCCAAGAAACAATTGGTTTTAGAGTGCAATGAATCACTGCAAGTATTAATTCACATAATGGAAGACAGTGTGGAGAAGCATATGCTTCATGCACTTTCATGAAGTCAGAGCAAAATTATTCTCAAGTTAAAAAAGAGGCATTAGCAAATATATATGATGTTACTAAGTTCCACAAATACTTGTACGGCAGGAAGTTCATTTTGTTAACTGACCACCCAGCCCTTATGATCATATTTGGTTCAAAGAAGGGAGTACCATCCCAAGTGGCTTCAGAGATGGGCATGGATTTTGATGGCCCAAAAGTACAATATTAAATATCAAAAATCAGCAGATCATGCAAATCCGGACATTTTTTCAAGGTTTCCCATGAAAACTTTTTAGCCACTGACTTACCTGTGTATTATTTTACAAATACAAATTACATGCCAAGGTCTGCCAGAGAGATTAGTGAAGAAACTTGCAAGAAAGTGGTGCTCAGTAAAGCACTCAATTATGTCTTGAATGACTGGCCTAAGGAGTATGATGATGAGAAAGTACAGGAATATTTCAGGCTTAGAAATGAACTGAGTGTAGATCAAGGCTGTCTTCTCTGGGATTTAAGAATCATTATGCTGCCAAGGTTTAGAGAGAGATTGTCAGAGGAACTTCACCAAGAGCACAGAGATTGTTCATATGAAGCCAGCAGCAATAAGCTATTTTTGGTATTCAAAAATAGATGGAGATATTGAGGAGTTGGTGAAAAGTTAAGTGTGTCTCAGAATGAGAAATGATCCAACCAAGGTTTCTTTCATTTCATGGTCAAACACAAGAAAAACATGTTGATTTATTTGAAATGTAAGAAAAAGAGAACCTTGTTTTGGTCAATAGCTATAGCAAGTGTTTATGCCCAGTATCCCATAAATACTTAAACTATTGTGATTTTGAGAAGTTGATTTGCAATTTATGGGTTGTCAGAGGTGTTAGTGTCAGATAATAGTCCACAGTTCATGTCAGCAGAATTTGAAATATTTCTGAGTAAGAATGGAGTCAAACACACTAATAACACCGTAGCATTGAATGATGCTGCAGAAAGAAGTGTACAGATTGTGAAGCAGTCTTTTCAGAAGCGTTTGCTTGGTGACAAGCTAGGCAGTAATTTCCATATTTCTTTTCGAAACAAGCTGAACAATTTTCTGTTCTTTTACAGAATAGCCCTACAGTATACAATGGATTGCTCACCTTATGAATTTGTGTTTAAACACGCTCCTAGGACAAGGCTTAGTTTGCTTAAGTCTGACCATCAATAGCAAAGTAGGAGAAAAGCAAGACAAAGTGAAGATGAGTCATGATGCTAGAGGCATGAAACTTAGAATTCAGTGTTGTTTAGAAGGTAATGGTGAAAAACCACCAAGGTGATCAGGAGAAGTATGTGATTGGAGTTGTTGTAAAGACACTAGGAGCATTCACATATCTAGTGAAGGTTAGTGAGAAACTCCAGCTGTATTATGTAGATCATTTACATGGTAGAGAAAATCTGACAAAGGGAGAACACGAGAAATCTCCTGTAGTCCAAATTCCTCCTGACCAAGCGAAGGTCAGTAAGAAAGTGAAAGTCATAAAGAAACTGAAAGTTTGCCAGTATTACGAAATCTAGCGATAGAACAAAGAGAGCCACGGTCTTTGATTAAGACAAATCAATGCCATGGCCCCAATCACTAAGTGGAGTTAGTAGTTGAAGTCCAGGTTCAGGTTTGACACAGTCAGAGGTGTTGAGGAGAGTATAGTCGAGCTAAGAGGAATGGGAGGAGATACTCAGACAGAAAGAGAAAGAAGCCAGATAGGTTAATTGAAAGTATATAGGAAGGAAGAAGAAACAAGTTGTTATTTTCATTATTTCTTATCAAATGATGATATTTTGTTAAATGCATTCTGATGTTAAAGAAAAACAAATATTTTTATACATGTGAATTATTTTGGAAGTATTAGTCATATGTGTTTTGGTTGTGATTGTAATAAAATAAATATGAAAAACAAGAAAACAATTATGCAATGCAGCCTGTTAAATTTTCACGTTTTATTTATTTTGGTATAGTCATCTTGTATTCCGGGAAATTATGTACGTGCACCATTTTACATTTTAATGTACAAGTTTTTTTTAAGTGGGGAGGGAGTTTAGTATATTACAGCTGCCTCTCTGCTGCCCTCTCTGTTGGGGAGATGCAAATAAACTTAGTTCAATAATGGCTGCCTGCAGGTGAGCAGATGTTAGTCTCACTCAGTGCAACATCTCCTACATTCCATAAACTTAAAGTCATTCAAAAATCTTGCTGCCTGTGTCTTAAATTGCAGCAAGTCTGATTCCCCTATCACCCTTCTGCTTCCTATATTGGCTCCTGGTCAAGCAATGTCTTGACTTTAAAATTCTCATCCTTGTTTTCAAATGTCTCCATGGACTCATCCCTCCCTATCTCTGTAATCTCCTCCAGCCTCACAACCCTCCGAGATATCTGCCTCCTTTAATTCCTCTTGTGTATTTACAATTTTAATCACTCCACCATTGGCGGCTGTGCCTTCAGTTGCCCAGACTCTGGAATACCCTCTCTACCTCTCCACCTCACCACCTCACTTTCTTCCCTAAAGATACCCCTTTGACCAAACTTTTGGTCATCTGATCTAATATCCCCTTATGTGGCTCAATGTTGTTCTTTGTTTCATAAAATTCATGTGAAGCACCTTGGGACATCTCATTATGTTAAAGCTGCTACATAAATATAAGTTGTTGTTCTTGTAAGGTGAAGCCTGGAGAACCATGGATAGCTGATTCACTGCCACTAAAGAATTCAAGTAGGCAGTTTTCCATCTCGAAAGGCGCCAGTTCAGGAGCTCCATTCTAGCATGGCAGTCTCTGCCACATTTTCTGCAGAGGGAGACAGTGGGCTAAGAAGGTGCATGATTCACTGGCCTCTGTTTTCTCTGGGCCCTCTTCTTGGCCAGATAATCTTTTCATTTTTGCTCACCTATTCCGATGACCTTTCCAACAGTCGGCCTCCAGAGGTCACGGCCGTCAGCGAATGTCTCCCAGTTGTCAGTGTCAGTGTCGGTCATCTTCATATCTCACTTGCAGGTGTCCTTGTAGCGGAGGTATGGAAGCCCAGGAGGTCGTGACCCAGTGGCCAGTTCACTGTGCAGAAGGTCTTTGGGTTTATGGCCGTCAGCCATTCGGATAGCCTACTCCTGATCCTGAGTCCTGTGCTCCTGTGTTCCATACGATGAATGTGATGAGCCAGAACAGATGTTGCTGCCTTAGCAATGAGTGTTTGCTGATGGAATTAACATGCTCCAGACCCTTCAGTTGGTTACCTTGTCCTGCCAAGAGGTGCCGAGGATACGTCTGAGGCAGTGAAGGTGGAAACTGTTCCGCTTTTTTCCTGCCTGGCATATGTTGTCCAGGTCTCACCACTGTAGAGGAGTGCGCTAAGGACACAGGCTTGATAGACTCGCAGTTTGGTGTTCTCAGTCAGGTTGCTGTTGTTCCACACTCTCTCACTCAGCTTGGACATAACAGCTGCAGCTTTTGTGATGTGTGTGTTGACTTCAGCATCAAGTGACAGATTGTTGGTGATTGTGGAGCCTAGATATGTGAAGCTATCAACCACCTCCAGTGTCACATTGTCAATGCTGATAGCTGGTGATATGACAACATCCTGGACTATGACATTTGTCTTCCTGATGCTGATGGTCAAACGAAACTCTTTACAGGTGTGAAAGAGTCTGTCCATTTGCTGCTGCAGGTGTTCCTCAGTATGGAATGTTAGTGCAGCATCATCAGCATAGGGCAACTCTCTGAGGTGGACTTGGCGCCCCTTTGTCTTGGTTAAAAGGTGAATAAGGCTGATCAGTTTTCCGACAGTTCTGGTATGAAAGTAGACGCTCTCTGTAGATGACCTGAAGGCAAATGATAGCAGGAAAGAGAAGAATGCGCCAAAGAGCATCGGTGCCAGAACACAACCTTGTTTGACCCCACACTGGATCTCAAAGGTTTCTGATGTTAACTGACCTTACCCATCATGTTGCCATGGAAAGAGATCACATTGACCAGCTTTTGACATGCAGCCAATTTTCTCCAGTTTAAATAGACTGCCGCTGCTCACATGGTCAAATGCCTTGGTGAGATCAATGAAGGCAATATATACTGGTCTTCTTTGTTCATGGCATTTCTCTTGCACTTGCCAGACTGAGAAAATCATGTCAATTGTAGATCTTCCAGTTCTGAAACCGCAATGGGGCTCATGATAGATGTGTTCAGCCAGGATCTGCAGACTTACAAGGGCAACATTGACAAATACTTTTCCCACAATGTTCAGCAGGGAGATGCCTCGACAGTTGTTGCAATCATTGAGGTCATCCTTGTTCTTGTACAGGTTCACAATCTTTGCATTACACATATCCTGGAACACTACCCTCTCTCTCCAGCAGAGACGGAGAAGTTCATGCAGATACTGCAGGAATGCTGGTTTCCCATGCTTGATGAATTCAGCCAGAATAACATCTATTTTGTTGGGTTGTCACTACCCATGGTGTGTACTGCTTAAACACCAATGAGCAGTTGCATAGAAGTTACCAAGAAATCCTTATTAACATTACTGAACAATGGATATCTTTACAGTAGAGGGTACAGATATGGAGAGGACTCCATGGCATGTCCTTACATGTTGCTACCTAGCTCAACACTGTGATGGAACCAGTCATTGAAGCCAAGTAGTCCACTCTCATTAATTACAAGAGAGATCCGAGCAACAAAACTCTGAATGCACTAAGAGCCACTCAAAGTGGCCAAAGTGCTCGGTGTGGAACCTTCTTACATCACTAGTGGACAATGCTGTACTCAGTCCCAGGTGGATCCTTAATGTTCCAGATCCTTCCGTGACAGCATCAGTACCTGGGGATTTGCCCATGACAAGTAAGTCAATAGCTTTGTTCAGCTCCTCCACAGTGGGTTCCCATGTTAGACAGGCTTTCTATAACATCTAGAGCTTCCTCAGTGACAGTGTTCTCCTGAGAATACAACTTTAGTTAGTGTTCCACCCATCTCTCCAACTGTTTACTGCAGTCAGCGATCACCTTCCCTGCCTTTGTTTTCAATGGAGCTGTTTTCTTTGCTGATGGACCTGTGCCTTTTTGATCCCTTCATAAGTGCCCCTAGCATTCCCTGTGTTGAAGGATATCTGGATAGTCTGGCAAAGTTCTAACTAGTAATCATTGGAGCACCTCTGAGCAGTCTGTCGGATTTTACTTCGAGTGGCCCTTAGTGCATTTAGAGTTTTGTTGCTCAGATCTCTCTTGTAATTAATGAGTGGACAACTTGGCTTCAATGACTGGTTCCATCACAGTGATGTTAGCCTTGAGCCAGTTAGTATTTTTGCTGGCTTCCTGTGTGTTTAGAGTGCGGTATTGTAGATGGTGTCTTGAAGTATGTTCCATTTCACTTCTGTACTCTGTTTGGGAATGCCAGAGAGTGCTAGTTCAACTGAATTCAGGAATTGTTGATTTTCATCTGGGTAGGCAGTATGGCTGACGTTGGTACAAGGATGGTATTTCTGCTTTGAATGACAAAACTTTGTGTTCTGTCCTAACCCTAGTACACACCAGGGGGTGATCTGTATCAGTCATCATTGTGGTTGCTGCTTGTGTTGAGAAAGTTGTTCAGAGAGTCACATCTGGTGATAATCTCCAGCTGGTGCCAATGCCCTGATCTTAGATGTTTCCAGGACACCTTGTGGCATGGTTTATCCTGAAAGAAGGTGTTAGTTACACAAAGTTCATGGTAGCAGCAAAGCTCAACTAGTCTCTGCCCATTCTCGTTTATCTTTCCCAAGTCATGATCCAAGATAGGAGAGCCATGCCTCATGGTCCGCGCCCACTGTTGCATTGAAATCCTCCAGTAGATAAGGACGTTATGACTTGGGGATTCTGTTGATAACAGTATCAACATCCTCATAGAACTGATCTTTCAGCTCTCCTGGGGCACAGCGTTTGGAACGTAAATACTCATGAGGTTAAGAGGCCCCGTTTGAGTTGAGAGGGGGATAGAGAGAACACTTTCTGAACCATTTGTGGCAAGTTCTATCTTTGGGATTAGTGAGTTCCTTACAGTGAAGCCTACACTTTGCTCTGGCATTTCCTCTGAACCCTTCCCCTGCAGATGAACGTGTAATGTTTTCTTTCAGTGATCCACACTCAGTGAGCCTGGTCTCTTGTCAATGTCAATATTCAGCTTATTAAATTCAATATTGATCACAACTGTATTGCACTTTTGACCAGCTGCAAATCCTCTGTCAGTCCCATGCACATGGTCCTGACATTCAAGCTTACCAATCAAAGAGTTCACATCCTTTTTTTTCATTTGTTTGCCTGGCGCAATGGATTCCACTTGTTGAGCAGAGACTCTAAGTTCCAAGCACCATTGAAGTCGATAGGCCGTGGCAGGTCAGCATTTTACTAGTCGGGGCTGCCTGTCTTGAGATGGGCAGTGGCTGACCAGTGGGACACAATGGTCCCTCCCACCATCAGAGACATCTCCTAGCACCCATTCTGTGCAGCAGTTGAGTTGGGCTTATCACTCGTAACTGCTGGTTCCCACGCCGTGTTAATGCTCTGCGGTGAAACTGGAATGTCCTCTCCAGGGCACAAGCCTGGGCAAAATTTATAGAGGCCTTGGGTTGCCCAATTGTCAGGGTCACCCTCTCAATTTCCCCGGCTGAGTCCAAAAGAATGCAAAGCATTGCGTTTGGCACTGGCTTGGTTGCAGGAATTGCTGGAAAGATTATCTATTTAGACATCAGTCTGCCTTTGGGCTCCACTCCAGATTTTTTGTCAGGGTTTACTCCCTTAGCCTTCAACTCTCCTGAGGTATCCCCAAGGTAGTGGAGCTTTTCAACTAGAGCTGGGTGTTTGGTTCATGAGTGCCAGGGCATGTCCACATATCAGTGGGCCTGCATAATGCATAAGTGGGCCAAACTCATCCAAGTCCCTCTGAACCTTTAGCCTAGGGTTAGTTTCTGCATCTCACCCGAGGAGACACAGCAGAGGACTTGTCCATGGAGAGGCTGTGCATTGACAGGGAGAGACTTATACATTTAGCTGTCTTTTTCACATTGCTGCTAGCCAGCAGTGTCAACTGAATATGAGAAGCAAACTAGCACACCATAAGTGGCAAGCAAGCTCACTCTTCACCCACACACACTAGATACATCATATTGACCTGTAGGGGACACAAAGAGTTACTTAATGTCAAATATATTATGTAAAATATGAATTTAACAATATCAGCTACAAAATGTATGTTTATTTTTTTCATTCCCATTATGACTCTATCTCTGTCAGCCTCCCCAGACCTAGAGCAACCCCCACCCCTGCCTATCATATTGTTCCTCGCACTGTCCTCTTGTACATCCCCTGCCTTCCACCTTGCTCACCTTTGCGAACACTATATGACATATGGGAACCAAAACAGAAAATGTTGGAAACACACAGCAGCCCAGTCAGGATCTGTGCAGAGAACACATTAAGCTAATATTTCAACAGCCAACTATATCAGAATGGAATATTTGAAAGGTTAACTAGATCTCTTTGCCTGTTCGCATGCAGAGACACGTGGGGGTTAAATACAATTTCATCAGGGGCTCAAAGCAAGCAGTAGTGGATTTGCCCAGTGGACACCCTGGGGCTGAAATTGTACTTGGCCAGCAGGATTGAATGGGATCAAACTATTGTTCCGGGCTCCTGCTGAACAAACCTGAATGTCGGACGGGGTGTATAACTGGCACCTTTTTTGATCTCAGAGAGTTAACATGCAGGTGCAACAAGCAACCAGGAAGACAAATGACATTGAGATAAAAACAAAAAACTGCGGATGCTGGAAATCCAAAACAAAAACAGAATTACCTGGAAAAACTCAGCAGGTCTGGCAGCATCAGCGGAGAAGAAAAGAGTTGACGTTTCGAGTCCTCTCTTTTGAAGGGTCATGAGGACTCGAAACGTCAACTCTTTTCTTCTCTGCCGATGCTGCCAGACCTGCTGAGTTTTTCCAGGTAATTCTGTTTTTGTTTAAGACAAATGACATGTTTGCCTTTATTGCAAGAGGCTTGGAGTATAAGAATAAGGAAGTCTTGCTGCAATTGTATAGGGCTTTGGTGAGACCACAGCTGGAGTACTATCCACAGTTTAGGTCCCTTTGCCTAAGGAAGGATATACTTGCCTTTGGGTTGGTGTCACAGAGGTTCAATAGATTGAGGGGGTTATTCTACAAGGAGAGGTTGAAGAAACTAAGCCCTCCTTCGTTGACATTTATAAGAATGAGAGGGGATCCCACTGAAACATATAAAATTCTTAGAGGGTGTGATATGGGAGATGCTGGGAAGCTGTTTTCTTTGGATTTTCAAGACTGAGATCTTTAGCTTTTTAGGGGTATTGGGATGGGCAAAAAAGTGGAGTTGGTGTAAAAGTTCAGCTATAATCTTATTGAATAGTGGAGCAGGCTCAAGGGGCCAAATGGCCTCCTTCTGCTATTTCTTTTGTTTTTATTTTAATTTGTTCGTGGGATGTGAGTGGCACTGGCAAGCCCATAATTTCTTGCCCATCCTTAATTGCCCTCGAGAAGGTGGTGGTGAGCTGCCTTCTTCAACCGCTGCAGTCCATGGGCAGAATTTTGCTGTTGGCGAGCAGGGGGCGGGGCCTGCTCGCTGACGCGTAAAATTACTCGGGATGACGTCAGAGGGAACCCACGATGTCATCCCGCCCCATTTAAATCTTCAGGAAGATGGGAGCGCAGCAAAATCAGCTGTCCACCTGCTGACTTGTCAATGGCCAATTGAGGCCATTGACAGGATCATTGAAACAATTAAAGGACCTGCCCGTCCAACTTTAAGGTTAGCGGGCAGGCCAGGAGCCCCGGCGGCAACTAGAGAAAACATAAAACCTAGCCAGCAGCGGGATGAGGTTTCATGAAGGGATTTAAAAAGTTTAATAAAGTTTTAGTATAATTTATGAACATGTCCCATCTCATGTGACATTATCACATGAGGAGGACATGTTAAGAATTTTTATTTCTATTTTTAGTGTTTTTAAAACTGTCAGCAATCTCTCTGAGGCAGCACTTAGCCTCAGGGAGATGTGCACTCTTTTGTGTGCATGCGCAAAAGAGCGCACTCTCGCTTTTGGGGAATCCCCACCCCCCCTGCCCGCACAGGAAGCACACTGTGCTTCCCAGCAGATGTCACACTGGGCGGGCCTTAATTGGCCTGCCCACGTCAAATGGCAGTGGGTCCCCCTTCTCCGGCAGGGATCGGCCACCCGCCAGCCGGAGTTAGGGTCGGGCCTGTCCGCCCCGTAAGCAGAAAATTCTGCCCCATGTGTTGTGGGTACATTAGTGGTGTTAGAAGGGAATTCCAGGAGTTTGACCCAGCGACAGTGAAGGAACAGCGATATATTTCCAAGTCAGGATGATGTATAGCTTGGAGGGGAACTTGCAGGTGGTGGTGTTCCCAGGCGTCTGTTGCCCTTGTCCTTCTAGGTGGTAGAGGTCACAGGTTTGTTAGGTGCTGTTGGCAGAGCCCCACCAAATTGCTTTAGCGCTGCTACACAAAACCAAATTCTATCCTCCCCCCCATCTGATTTTGTTTTATTATACACTGTGAAGTTCTGGGGGCCATTTTACTGTATTAAAGACACTTTAGAAACCCTAGTTGTTGTTGAATATGTTTTGTGTAGTATTCTATTCTTTCTATGTTTCCAAATATATAATCAGTCAGACATACAGTAAGAGGTGGATAAGGAGTGCCGTATTAATATGGGAACTGTTTAAACCCTTAAGCTGGTCCTTTCAGTGGTAATAGAACCTTTTTAAAAATGTTATGACCAGTTATTCAGTCATAGCAGTCTGGCCTCTGAGCAAAGAGTTGAAGATGAAACTCAATAGTTTTGACTGTAACCGTTTGGGAATGGGGTGGTGATTGATGTGGGACTAATATTACATGACATTAGAGATGAGTGCTGCTGTCAGATGGAGACTATAGTCAGTGGAAAATTCAGACTCACTAAGAGGTAAACTGTAGCAAGAGCGTAACTATTATACCTGTGACGTATGCGAGACTGGAGGCAGAAACCAGGTCAAGGTTCAAGATTAAATTGGACAGGTGGTTGGGGACTTGGAGGGTTATGGGGACACGGCAGGAAAATGTGATCAGAACCTTTGGTTCATGTGGATTATAAACATCAACAGGCACTGTTTGTCCAAATCGTCTGTTTCAGTTATTGGAATTTCTCTGGGCAGCAGCAGGAATCATGGTGGGTGGAGGTACAAAATTTGGAGTGATGGCAAAAGTCAGTTCCCTGCTGTCAGGGAATTAGTTTGGAGTTTTGTTCTCTCAACTTTGATGGCGGGTTAAAGGCAGGTCAACTTTCCCGCTGATCTATGTGGGGAACCACATTTGCATGTATTTGCATCTCATGAATTCTCATTAAAAACCCAACTTGCTGAAATCATGTTCTCCCTCCAAATTAAGTGCCCCGCCAGCAGATAATTAGGATGGTCTGTTTCATGATTGCACTTAAGTGGGGTGCACCTAGTAAGCTTCACTCCATCAGTGACTTTGAGGTGCATAGATGCTGCTTTCCCCTACCTTTAACAGCACTGCTGTAACATCTCCATGCTTGTCTGAATCTGCGCCAATGCTGGTGCCCGTGAGGCAAGACCAGAAGGAAGGGGGAAGACAGAGGTCGGACTGGGGCTGGGAGAGAAGGGGGGAAGAAAAACGTATAACTGGGAGGAATGGGGGTTAAAAGAAACAGGGGAGTAGTGAAAGACTATCCTAGGATCACAGTTACAAGACTGTTCAAAGAAGAAGAGACTGTCCTGGGGTGGAGTAGGCCATGTTAGAGGGCTCAGTATGGCACGCATGTCTTGCTCCTGATCCTGGGCAGGGGAAGGCCTCTGTGGACAGTGACAGTTGTGCACACCATGGTGTGCAGGCTGTGGTCAGTCACTTAAAGATTCTGGGGTTAGAGGCTTGGTACTGTGAGGCAGATGGCACAGTCACATTCAGGGGGGGGGCACCTGATGTAATTGGGGAGTTGGAAAGCCATGGGTGGGTATTATATGATCTCATGGCGGGGTGGTTGGAGGGTTTCCTGGAAAGCCTGGGCGCATATGGCCTTGAGAAGGGAAGGGGTCTGGTTGACAAAGGGCATGGGGACATCAGCAACAAAGTTCAAGGGGAGGATGGAATTATCTACATCTATTATGATGGGCTCAAGGGTATAAGTGGGGAGTCTGGAGAGTGATAGGAGGTAGGGGTATTTGGATGTGGTGAGGATGGGGGAGGATTGGAGGAACTTGGTGGGTGATGGGGGAGCTTGGAAGCTGGTTTCCCATAAGAAGTGCAGCAGCAGCATTTCCAATAATACCTTGGATTAACGCAGTTGAAAAATAACGCTGGGAAAGAAATCACCCAGGGAGGGGTCTGGGGGCATGTGGGAGGAGGCAACAACTACAATTTAGCAATGATTGAAGAGACATCCCAATAATTGCTAAAGTCATGGAGAGCAAGGCTCAACTGAGTACTGTTTCCGTGGGTTAAATGCCCATTGAAGGAATATTGCTCCTTTACTGATGGTACGCATTCATGCAAGAGTCTATTAAGTCTTGAGGTTACATTTGAGTTGGTCTGATTGATCATCTGTTCCTGACAGAGGCATGTAAAAAGGGATGGTAGTGGCATAGTGCTATTGTCACTGGACTAGTAATCCAGAGACCCAGGGTAATGCTCCAGGGACCTGGGTTCGAATCCCACCATGACAGATGGTAAAATCTGAATCCAATAAAAACCTGGAATTAAAAGTCTGATGATGACCATGCAGCCATTGCCAATTGTCGTAAAAACCCATCTGGTTTACTAATGTCCTTTAGGGAAGGAAATCTGCTGTGCTTACCTGGTCTGGCCTACATGTGACTCCAGACCCACAGCAATGGTTAGATGTCCTCTGAACAAAGGCAATTAGGGATGGACAATAAATGCTGGCATAGCCAGCAATGCTGACACCCCATGTTTGGATAAAAAAAAAAGATGCAAGGAGGAGTGGGGAATGCAAGCTGCAGACAATGTTGCTTTCTTGATAGTTTTGGTGCGACTGAGGAGAAGAAATTGTTTGGAACACCATTGCCCTGAGAAACAAGAGGCTGGATTTGAGATGGTCTGATTGGCCATCCTTGGCAGCAGCCAGTGCAATTCATAAACAGCAAAGGATTTCACTCTCTGAACATCCAGCTGATCTGTGGTCACACCAAGCAGATCATGTAGGTTTGTGCCAGGTATCCAGGGAGCTCTCACGACTCTTACATCTTGAGTCACTCGCAGGTGCCAAAGATCTTTGCGGGACTTCGGCGCATAGAGGATTGGCACCTTGGTGATAAGAGGGTACCCCCTGAAGATGTGGCTAATGAGGCCTGTTCATCATCCAAGTAGTGTATTTGAGGAGAGATACCATGCTGCACTTTCAGCCACAAGGTGCTTAATAGAACAGACCATTGTTGAAGATGCATTCCAGATGTTTAGACCGATCAGGTGGGGTTCTCCAGTACTCAGCACAGAGGGTGTCTCGCATCATCATCATTTGCTATGCCCTGCACATCCTTGTGCTGCAAAGGGGGGAAGAGTTGCCACATGGAGACATGGAGAAGCTATACGCCCCTGGGGAAGAGGAGAACATTGAGGGGGAGGAATTGAGGAGGGCAAGGATTCAGACTAGCAACATGAAGAAGCCATCGCACGGGCATAACGTGAAAGATGTGCCCATGACAACTTTATAGTGACAAGATTCCAGGAGGAATAAGGTGAAGACACTGTTCTCCTGATACCTTGATGCAGGGGAGATAATAAGACCTTCATCGTCATCATCGACATCTGAAAATGAGAATGGAGGAAGCAGAAGTCACCTTCAATCATTAAGATGGGGTCATCCTTGGAAGGTGCATTACCCTAGGGAGCACGTGGCCTCTGTGTGATGGGAGGAGCACTCCACCAGCGCTCACTGCTAAACAACTACACACAGCCCAGCCCTTTCAACCATGGAGGGAAGAAGTTACTGTCCATTGTAGCCATCAAGAGGCCTAAATGTCACTCCTCACATCGATGTACTCATGCCAGTGTGACAGGAGCTTAGCTAGGCAGCTATAAAAAGGAAAACATTCATCATTGGTTATCACTTGTCCATCTAAAGACAGAGCTTCATCCAGAAAGCAGCATCTCTCCAAATGCCAGCTGGTAGACATACAGTGTTGGTGTCCGATTTGCTGGTTGTGTGTGACATCCCTGTGGACTCTAACCTTTAGACTTCCTGATGCCCTTATGAGAGTGAGAGTTTGGAATGAAGAGAAGGTTCAGTTGCCCTGGCAGAGCTGATGAGATCATTCACCCTTTTTCTGCACTACAGGGCAGTCCTTTCCTGTTTGCCCCAGGTGCTGACCTTTATGGCAACCGCCTCCCAGTCCACCGAGATCAGTGGAAGCCCCTCCTGCTCCTATTCCTCAGAAAGAGAGCCTCCCACCTTTCCTGGATGGCCTGGGGGAGAATCCCCAGTGAGGCCTTGCTGAACCGTGGAGCTGCTGGCTTGGAAGGTTTTCCAGACAATCTGACGAGCTCTTCGCTGATGAATAATTAATGAGCCAAAAGTTGGAAGATTGGGTGCAGCAACCCGCCCCGCCCTGCTACCCAATGGGAATCACACTGATATCCCCGTTCACCACTGCACTTTGTCTCCAAAGTGGAAAATTCCGGTCCAGGTGGATGTCTAAAGCAGGAGCTGTTTAGCTCGAGCCTAACTTAACCCAATCTGAAACCTGACCATATCACTGGCCAATGTATTTCACAGCACGATATATTCTCACACTGTGAAACGCTTGCACAGTGAATAAACCCTGTTGTCCTACCTTAACTCTATCAGTGAAGAATTAAGCAGGTTTCCCTTTCTCAGCAATCATTAGGTTAGTTTATCAAAGAATTGAGGCCATTCAGCCCATTCACTGCTCTCCGAATGAACAATTCACCTAGTGCCATTCTCCCACCTTCTTCCTGTAACCCTGCACATCTTTCCTTTTCAGATAACAATCTAATTCACTTTTGAATGTTTCATTTGACCCTGCCTCCGCCAATCTCAGGCACCCTAATCCTCGCTGTGTGAAAAAGTCTTTTCTCATATTGCTTTTGCTTCTTTTGCAAATTACCTTAAATAAGGTAATTCATTATGTATCATAAATAAAATCTATGAAAAACTTATGTTGAGAGTTAAACACCTCAAGTACTTTCTCGTACATGAGATTACAGGAATAGCATTTTGTTCATTTTTTCTTAAATCAAGTTTTCCTACCTATAGCAAAATAGATTTTCAACCAGAACGAGTCACAATACTTTACAGAAATAATAGGAATTAAAGTCTTGCTGCAAATTATATATAAATGTTTCAGAGGCACAAACTCTGAGATGTTAGTTGGAACTTCCATGCTTCAAAATCATCTGTAACTTCATAGACCCATGTCTAATTGAATTTTCACCTTCACTGCCCAGCAGGGATGGGGCACATGCAGTGAAAATAGCTGTGCAAGAACTTATCATCGTGTCCCTGCTCGATTCTTTTTGTGTCGACATCATAACTTTGATTTTGGTGGTCATGGTACCCTCTTGATCAAGTCACAGCATCGTCAGCATATACTATTAGGGGGTCCTATGATATCCTTAGACCCCTATGGCATTTTAATAGCCAACCAAGTAGGTGAAGAAGAGATGGCTTCTCTAAGGTGAGTCCAAACAGTTCCTTGCTGGAACCAGGAGCTCCTCTGGACCCCTGGAGGAAATTCCAGGCCCTAGTTTCCCCAGAGTTCCCCTAACTCCCCTTCTCCTCCCCCACCACCTACTTTGTGCCTGTGAGCTCAGAACCTGTTTGAGTTGGTCAGCACCCTCTTTCCGCATGTTTCAGTTGAGCAGCTGGCTAGGAGGATTTAAAGAAAGACCAGCTGCTAAAATCGGTCAAGATATCCTGCTGAGACTCTCAAGTGGGGGAGGCAGTTTTCTCTACTAATGTTTCCCCCATCTCTCATTAGTAACCCCACTCATAACCAATCCTTTCTGTGTACAGATACTGACTGAGCTGCTATGTATGTCCAACATTTGTACTTCTGCATGGAATCCATTATTGTATAAGATTTGACAATCCCATTCATTGATTCCCTGCCTAATTCCATCATTTTTAAACCCACTAAAATCCTTGTTGCCCTTAAAGCTAGTTTAATGGTCCATTTAAAATTTTTTAAAAACTCATTCTTGGGCCCTGGGTGTTGTAACAAGGCCACGTTTATTACTGTTTCTAACTATGCAAAGATGGTGATGGGCCCTCTCCTTGTGCTGAAGATGGTGTTGGGCCCTCTCCTTGTGCTGAAATTGTTGATGGGCTTCTCCTTGTGTTGAAGATGGTGATGGGCCCTCACCTTATGCTGAAGATGGTGATGGGCCCTCACCTTGTGCTGAAGATGGTGATGGGCCCTCACCTTGTGCTGAAGATGGTGATGGGCCCTCTCCTTGTGCTGAAGATGGTGATGGGCCTTCTCCTTGTGCCGAAATTGGTGATGGGCCTTCTCCTTGTGTTGAAATTGGTGATGGGCCTTCTCCTTGTGTTGAAGGTGGTGATGGGCCCTTTCCTTGTGTTGAAGGTGGTGATGGGTCCTTTCCTTCTGCTGGTGATGGGCCCTCTCCTTGTGCAAAGCTGTTCCAACAATGCTGGGTCCAGCAGTTTGATTCTTGCTCTTTCTTTGTAGCAGTTTTGGTACAACTAATTGAAAAGAAAATGAAGAATGCATGTCCGTCAAGACTTTGAAAAGGGTGCACAGGAGATTTACTGGAATAGTTCTGGAGATTAGGTATTACAGTTACATGGGTAGTCCGGAGAATTTGAGATTATTGTTCTTGGAGCAGAGAAGATTTGATAGAGGTGTTTAAGATCACAGCTGGAATTTTCCAGCCCCTCATACCAGCAGATTCTTCCGGTCCTGCCAGTGTGAACAGAGATTTTGATGTTCTTGCCAACTCCACCAAAGCTGGAAAATTCTGGCCTACGAAGGGTTCAGATAGAGTAAATAAAGAGGAATTGATTCCAATGGCTGAAGAGTTGATAAGCAAAGGACACAAGTTTAAGGTGATTGTAAAAGAACCAGAGGGGGTATGAGGAAAAACATTTTTATGCAATGAGTAGTTAGGATTTGGAATGCACAGGCTGACAGGGTGGTGGATATAGATACAATAGTAGCTTTCAAAAGGGAATTGCAAATACATGTAAGATCTCAGGAAGCAGTGCTTGAAATTTATACAGGACTCAGGATCAAAACCCTTAACCACTATTGCAGTGCTTCCCAAACTTTTTCCCACTGTGACACCATTTTGAGGCTTGAAAATTGTCATGACCCTAGACCGTGAGCCAGGTGGGAGGGTGAGGAGCTGTGAGAGTGGTGGGGGTGCTGGATGATTGGTGGGGGGTGTGCAAACAGGGGGTGGGTGGAGTGAGATTCGGTGAGCTGTTTACACTGCAGGTTTTTTGCCTAGAAAGCACCCACCCACCTTTTCACTGGCTTTTTTGGAGCATGAATGAGGCCTCAAAGATTGGCCAGTTGGGCCATGCCCCCATTTAAAAAAAGTGAGGATTTAAAGGGGCCTCACAGCTGTGAACACTCAGTCAGTGTACAGCAGCCATTGATGTCTCAGAGCTCGCAATCCCAAAATTTCATCTGGAGTCGCGACCCACAGTTTGGGAAGCCCTGCTCTATATTGCTTTGATTTTGAGCAGCACCCAATAATATTACAAGAGGTTTATACATAGGTTTAATGCTCTGCCCATTCTTTCATATTTTAAGGAGAAAAATTGCAAAGACACAGGGTAAAAGTGGAGAAGTGGAGATTAAGTGGATTGCGCTTTGAAAGGGCCAGCACAGATTTGAGGAACTGAATGGCCTCTGGCTATGATTCTATGAACTGAGTAGCTTGCTAGGCCACTTCAAAGAGCAGTTACGAGCTAACCACATTGGTGTGGGATTGGAGTCACATATAGTCCATCTTCTTCCTTCTTAAGCAGTCCCTCAGGATCGAGGATGACTTGCTTCCACTCCGGTTTGATGGGTTCTGAGATGGCTGATTAGTCCAATGTGTGATCTGCAGACTCTGTCACATGCAGGGCAGATAGTACTTGAAGGGTTGGGTAGATGAGTTGTTTGGAGATTTTGTGCGCTCTGTCCGTCACCTCGACTTTGCCTCTGCATGTTCCCGACAAAGTTTGTCGATGTGTTTAGTGTCTTCCTGAATGAACCTTCTCCATTTTGGTCGGTCACAAGCCAGGGTCTCCCATGACTCAGTGGGGATGTTTGATCTCTTCAGGGATGCTTTAAGGATATTCCTAAAACGTTTCCACTGTCCTGGGAACCTCCTGCCAGTAGTTCCAAGTAGAGAGTTGCTTCAGGAGTCTGGTGTCAGGCATATGATCATGTCCTGCCCAGCAGAGCTGGTTTGAGTGATTAGTGTATCGATGCTGAACATGTTGTCTAGATAAGGATGGCAGGCTTCCTCCCCAAAGGACATTACTGAACAGTCAGGTTTTTACAACAATCTGACAACTTTCATTGTCATTTTGACAGGTGCCAGGTTTTTATTTACAGAACTTTTTAAAACTGAAATTAAATTCTAAAACTGCCATGGTGGGACCTGAGCTCCTATTCTGTCCAGGAGCATAACCAATACATATCCTCCCATTGCCTTCTGTATCCATTCTGCAGTCCGACCCTTGACTGGCAGTGCCTGTATTATGACGCAATGTTGACCCTACAACCTTGAGGAACACCTTGTTAAAATTCCCTGGAGAGCCCTGGAGTTTTGTCACATGTGTATACCAATATGGACTCTGTGGTGTGTACAAACACCAGCCTCTTGCATTTACACAAAACTCCCCCATATGTAGTTGGTGGATGGTTGGGGAACAAGTGGGCACTGGGGGGAGGGGGACAAACACTTACCATGAACATGGTATTCTTTCATTCCGTTACAAAGCCTTATTTTCACACACCAGGGTTGTTCTTTGTTGGCTGTGGTTTGAAACAGCTTCTACTAGCTTTCATCCACAGAGTTTCAACCAGGGACCAGGTAGAAGGAACTTGCATTTATAATCAGGCTTAGAACATCCCAAAATGCTTCAAAGCCAATGAAATATTTCTGAAGTTTGAGTGGCTGTTCCAATGTAGCAGTCAATTTGTTCACATCAAATTGCTACAAACTGCAATGAAATGACCAGTTGATCTATTTTGATGGCATGTGATAAGGGATAAATATTGACCAAAGATATCAGGGATAACTCCACTGCACTCCTTCGAAACAGTCCCAAGGTCCTTTTACCACCTGAGGGGGTAGACAGTGTTTGGAGGCTATTGAATACAGAAGTGTCTCTTAAATATGTCTTTGTAGTCTTCAGTAGGTTAAATGTATGTCTTTATTAACAAGTAGAACTATTTTGCACATGTACAGTAAAGAGTACAGGCTGGGAGATATTCCTATGCTTAGGTATTTACTCGTCTCTGCTCAACACCATATGGACACCTGGGTCTGGGGTCATGTGCCTTCTTGCATCACTGTGTGGGTGGTACTGTACTCAGTCATACATGACCCTGCATGGGCCAGACCCTTATACTACAGACAGGACCTGAAAGATGGCACTTCTGACAATGCAGCACTCTCTGAGTACTACAGTGGAGCGTCAGCCTAAATTTTATGCTCAAATCTCTGGAATGAGGCCCACATCTTTCTGTCTCAGAGGTGAGAGTGCTAATAAGTGAGATACAGTGGACTCTTAATGAGACAGAATTGTGACACTTTCTTTTTTGCTATTTAAGCCAGGAAGAAAACTAAACGGCAGGAAAAGACTAGACTGAGTAAAGCTCGCCGTTCAACAGGTATATGGAGCTCCTTCATATTAATACTGTGTGTTCAGAGGATCATTTTGTTATGCTGTATTCTGTTAAACTAATTACTATTTTATCATTTATTTTACTTTTTAAATTGCTATTTTCTACATCATAGGCAACACGAGGAGATTTTTAAAATATCTATAGCCTTGCTGACATCCCCTAGAGATACACAGCCAATGAATTACTCCTGAAGTACAGCCACTGTTGTTATAAATGTGGCAGCCACTTTTCACACAAAAAGATCCCTCAAACAGGAAATTACATGATTGACCTATTGGTGTGTTTTTTTTGGGTATGTTGGTTGAGGAAGGAATGCGAAGCATGCCCGCAGAACCCTCGGTCACAGGCCAACTCACCTGATAGCCTCTCAACCTTGCTGGTCACTGGTGAGAAACAGAGACAGTAAATTTAAACGAGGACCTCCCATTAAATCCAGCAGGATTTCTACCTTACCTGTATTTCCAGGTTGCCTCCTCATCTCCCTGAAAATATCAAGGCTGATGTATCACAGGGAATAAACTTTAAGGGTAGATTTTAACTTGTTGGCTGGGTGTAGAACTGACATTAGGGATCACTAAATACAAAGCACCCAAAGTTTGGTTTCAATTGATTCCAATGTTCCTCTCCTCCAGCTTGCAGTGGGGTTGCCACCCCCCCTGGATTGCCCCCAGAGTCCCCTGGAATTAAAGATTAATCTGCAGGGTGTTGCTAAGAGAAAACCCAGGACAAAAGTCATAAAGGCTGGAATCTTCCAGCACCACCCCCCCCACCCCACCCCAACTGCGGCAGGGCCAGCGAGCCATTGAAATCTCTGTTCACATCAGTAGGAACGGAAAATCCTGCCGGCGTGAGGGGCTGGAAAATTATGGCCAAAGATTTTAAACACAATTTTGTTTATTTTCGAATACTTCTATTTGTTAATTATGGAAATATGGGGCTAGATTTTATGGCCGCCCTGCTGGTGTATTTGAATATGGGGGAGTCTCCTAAAATGCAAGCACATGGCCTGCCAGCCACCTTCCCACCTGACCCTGACCTGTCATCCATTTTACCGGGAGAGGTGGAGACATCAGGTGGCCCACCTGCCCTTGGGCCTATTGAGGTCCTTCCGGGATCAATTAATGTCCAGTTAAGGGCCTCATCCTACCCCCACTGCTATTTTACCCTGGGCAGGGGGAGGCCCATGCTGGGTGGGTAGCTTGGCAGGTTTTACTGAGGAAAGTTGTGTCAGGCAAGAAAGGAGGGGGATTCTCCTTTGGTTAATCCAGACCAAGTTGTGTTTGAAATGTTGTTTATGTTTGATTTCTAGGGTTTACAATAAATTTTTCAGTGTCATCGAAAACCTGTCAGGACCAAGGTAATGCACAGTTTTTAAAAGATAGACAGAGTTCTCAGATTATTTTATTGTCTTTTTCTGAGTCAGTGAAGCAGAATGAAACTTATAGTTGTTGATATGATTTGGCTACAATGAGAGGCATTTCTCTATCATTCCTTGACCTCCCATTGCTTCTCAGTTTCCTACTTTCCCAGCTGCAACGTTTGGGACAATTTCCCTCCCTACCCTGTGTTGGAGGAGGGATAGTTACAATCACCCAGGTTTCATGTAGCCTCCTGGAGCTGAACGTTTCTGATTTTAACCTGACCAACTGAGCAGACAGAAATGACATCCACCTAAAGCCAGGAGGGTCCTTCACGGATGCATGTCGGGTTCTGATGATGCCATCGGGACCCAACAACTGCGATTTTAACTCAACGGCCTGACTGTTGTGGCCTTTTCCTGCCAGATAAAGGCAGCAGGGGTGAGGACTGAGACTCAAAGTGATCCAAACAGATAACTGAGAACTGGTGCAGATACAATGGGCCAAATGGTCACCTTCTGTGCTGTACTAATTCTGTGATTTGGTATTATTTTCCACTTGGGGGCTGGGAGGAGCAGGATTGATCCTCCTTGGGCCCCACAGAGAAAACTTAAAGCACCACTGCTGAGACCTCACACACCACCCATACCCCACACCCACTCAAGATGGCCACAGCAGCCCATCCCAAATCCTCCTGAAGTCGGCAGGCAGAATCCAGGCCACACTATATTCTGCCCAAAATTGACTGACTGGTTTTAAATGAGGCCTGAGAGTTCAAATAGCCTCATTCCTGCTGGTGAGTTTTCCACTCACCTTGGCACCTGCCCAAAACCCACCCAGAGTTAAAATCAAGGCCTTTGGTTGCTGCCTTAGCCCCAGTGAGAGATCTATTCATTCTGTTTCATTAGCGAATGAAAATCCCTGAAGCCAAGCGATAGCCTCCTCATTTGTTGAGTTTAAGGTGGTCATTCCACGACTTAGTGTGTATAGGGAACACTCCTTGGTAATGTGCATCACTGTTTGTGTCTCTGCACAAGTGCATAAGGGGTTTGTACTGAGGCCGCAGCGGTGGAGATAGGCTGTACACGGGCCTGTCCTGAACTGATTTAGAGGGACACTGTCACTGTGGTAGTTCAAAATCTGCCATTCAACAAATGGGGTTTGTTACAAGGAACTTGTTAGTGAATTCCTGTGTTTCCCATTCCTTGATCCAGAGGATGTCTGCTGGTAGATCTTCTTAGGAAGGGTGCTCTATATGGGCACTGAGATAGAAGGCTGTAGGTGGGTTGAACAGGTCACGATGGAGTTCTTTTATTCGTTAATGGGATGTGGCATCACTGGCTGGGCCAGCATTTTTATTGCCCATCCCTAATTACCCTTGAGAAGGTGGTGGTGAGCTGCCTTCTTGAACCGCTGCAGTCCATGTATTGTAGGAACATCCACAATGCTGTTAGGGAGGGACTTCCAGGATTTTGACCCAATGACAGTAAAGGAACAGCGATATATTTCCAAGTCAGGATGGTGAGTGGCTTGGGGGGGAACTTGCAGGTGGTGGTGTTCCCATGTGTCTGCTGTCATTGTCCTTCTAAATGGTGGAGATTGTGGGTTTGGAAGATGGAGTGGTAAGTGAGGTTCAGCACGGATATGTGAGTTTTTGTCAGTTGGTGGATGTGTGGGGGAGTGATGTTTGCGAAGACAGGAAGCCAGGCAAGGGATGTTGAGCAGAGGGTTCCAGTTATGATGTGAGTGAGAGATACTGAAGAGTATCATGCAGCTAAAACACATTGAATAGATCAAAACCCCCCCATTTTGAAACAAACTATTACTAGCATACAATTCGAATTGTCACATGTTTCCAATCATTATGATGGTGATTGCAAGATACCCATTTCACTAATGCCCCCCAGGGTGGGAAATCTGTCACCCTTACCTGGTCTGGCCTATGAATGACTGCAGTCCCACACCGTGATTGACTCTGAAATGTATACAGAAGATGCTGGAAATTTGTGGAAAGAGAAACAGAGGGCGGTATCTTACGCTCCCATCAGCAGCAGGAATCATGGTGGGCGGGGCACTTAACTTGGCGTGAATGAGAAAAGAAGTTTCCTGCTGACAGGAAAATAGTTTGGAATTTTGTTCTCCTGACTTTCAAGGTCGGTTAAAGGTGGGTCAAGTTTCCCATTGAACAATGTCGGGAACTATATTAGCATTCATTAACATCTCATGAATGCTTATTAAAAGGCCAACTCGCCAGAATCACTTTTCCCTCCAAATTAAGTGCTCCACCAGCAGCTAATTAGAACATTCTGTTTTACGACTGTATATAAGTGCCATGCATCTGGCAAGCTTCATTTCATCCACAACTTGGAGGTCAGTAGATGCTGCTTGCGCCTTCCTTTCACACCATCACTGAGATATGTCGGTTGCACCAAGGTTAGGCTCAAGAGGCATGATCATAGGGGAGGGGGTGAGACGAATACAGGACTGGGGGTTGGGGAGAAGGACAAATGGGAAGGGGTAGGACTTGAGGGGACAAGGGACAGAAGGGAAGGATAAAAGACTGTCCAGGGAGGAAATTTTAACAGATTGTTTGGGAGAAACTTTAACAGATCATCCGGGAAAGGGTGAAAGACTGTCCGTGGGGCATGTTTAAGCCTGGGGCAGATGGCCACACTGTACGGGCCATGTTAGAAATCTCTGTGTGGCACACATGTCTTGGTCCCGGTCTTGGGTGGGAAAAGGCCTCTCTGGGCATTGACAGTCATGTGCAGAACGGCATGTAGGCCAAGGTTAGTCAATTAAGGCATTTGGTCCTGGAGGCTCGAGTCATCGTAATGGGAAACAGAGGAAGCAAATACATTCAGGGGAGGCATCTGAATGCTGTATGTCAGCATTTGTAAAGTCATTGGATAGTCTCCTGGGATGAGTCTCAAAAGGTAAGGATGCAGCAGGCCTCAAGAAGGGAAGAGGTCAGATCAACTAAGGGCATGGGGACATCAACATTGAAAGGAATGGGGGCAGAACAGGGATATCCACTGGAACAATAATGAAGTCAAGGCTAACAGAGGGAGGCTAAATAGTAACAGGAGGGATGGGAATTAGGTGGTGATGACTGTGGAGAAGGTTGGGATGAACAACTTGTTGGGTGACGGGGAGGTTGGAGGTGTTGGTCACACTCACAAAGTTTAGGAGCACCATCTTTGCCTTTACTGCGCAATGATGCAGTTGGAAAAACAAGCTTGAAAGAAACAATATGGGAGGGGTCTCAAGGTGTGTGGGAGGAGTTCAGGACTATATTTTGCGCCAACTGAAGGGGCACCCTATTAATTATTTGTTCAAGCCAAGGAGAACCAGTCTCAGCTGAGTACTGGTTTCGAGGATCAAATGCCTATTAGAGGAGCATTGCTCCTTTACTAATAGTGCGCAGTCATGAAAGAATCCTTTAGGTTTTGGGATTACATTTCAGTTAGTCTAATTGGCCATCTGTTCCTGACAGAGGCATGTAAAAGGGGAAGGAGGATCAAACAATCAAGGGCCACAGCTGCTATACAGAAGCTATATGCACACTGCAAGACTCAAAAAGGATTTCACTCTTTCAACATCCAGCTAATTTGTGATCTACAGAAAGTAGATCTTGCATGTTTGTGCTAGGTACTCAGGGGGCTTTCACACTTTTACATATTGATGCATTCACAGGTGCCACAGATCTTTGAGGGATCTATGTGCATATAGGGCTGGCTCCTCAGGGACAAGGGGTTCCCCCAGAAGACCTAGCTGACATCCGTACACCATCCATATAGTGCAGCTGATGAGAGATACAATGCAGCACATTCAGCAACAGGATCCTCGATAGAGCAAACGATTGCCCTCCTGAAGATGTTTCCGATGTTTGGACTGCTCAGATGGGGCTCTCTAATACTCACCACAGAGTGTCCCACAAGGGGAGACGGTGGCATAACTGGACTGGTAATCCAGTAATTCAGTTAATAAAACCCAGAATTGAAAGCTGGTCTCAGTAATGGTGACCATGAAACTATCAACATTTGTTGTAAAAACCCATCTGGTTCACTAGTATCTTTTAGGGAAGGAAAGCTACCGTCCTGGCCTGGTCTTCCAGGCTTGGTCTACATGTGACTTCAGATCCATAATAATGTGGTTGACTTTTAACGGCCCTCTGAGATCACCTAGCTGGCTACTTAGTTCAAGGGCAATTAGGGATGGGCAACAAATACTGACCTTTCCATCGATGCCTATATCGCATGGAAGAATAAAGAAAAAAATACCATTGTTGTTTGCTGTGCTCTGCACAATCCTGCACTGCAAAGGAGGGATGTGTTGCCTGAGGGAGAAATAGAGGAGTGAGACATCCTCTCCACATCCAACCTGTCAAGACCTCTCAGGATATTGTATGTTTCAACCAAATTGCCTCTTACTCTTCTAAACTCCAGCGGATACAAACCTAGCCTGTCCAACCTTTCCTGATAGGACAACCCGCCCATTCCAGGTATTAGTCTGGTGAGCCTTTTCTGAACTGTTTCCAATGCATTTACATCGTTCCTTAAATAAGGTGACCAATATTGTACCCTGTACTCCAGATGTGGTCTCAATAGTGCTCTGTACAACCTCCCTACTTTTGTATTCAATTCCCTTGTAATAAATGATAATATTCTATTAGCTTTCCCTAATTACTTGCTGCACCTTCATACTAGCCTTTTGCAATTCATGCAGTAAGACACCTAGATCCTTCTGCATCTCAGAGCTCTACAATCTCTCACCCTTTGATTAATATGCTTCTCTTTTATTCTCCCTGCCAAAATGGACAATTTCACATTTTGCCATATTATACCCCATTTTCCAGATCTTTGCCCATTTCTAGGTTTGTTTGCATTGTCCTCACTGAGAGTGCCTCACCAAGACAATGCTTTGCTGGGGTGCAACCACTTGGGACCCCTGCAGTTGTCAGAATCCTGACAAGTCTCTCTCTTGGATGACCTTTACATTACCTTGCCCAGTCTGACACTACAGCCAATGACTAATTCTTTCCTTCATGGACCCTGATGAGGCCTTAGGGAAGTTGCAAATGAATCGCTTTGAGAGCATCACAGTCCTTGACAGCTCACAAAGGCCATTCCTGTTTAGATATCTTAAGTCAATGAGAGTCCTGTCAAGAAATGAATTCCAGATTGAGTTGTGTGCTGTGCCTTTCCCCAAGGATCATGTAAAGTCCCACTAAGCAGCTGTGCAGGTTCAGTTAAAGATCATTGGAAGTAAGGAGGTGGTTTTATCAAGATGAACACACAGCTCTTAGATCACACACTCTAACTCTTCTTGCACTCAAATGCAAGGTTCCTGATGGATCTTTCCTTCCCTAGTTCAGCGTCATGCATGTGGAGAGTGGGAACTCAGTGAGGAATGATGTTCACCATTAAATGTGGACACTGCATCTTCCTGCAGAGTGGCATGGAAGCCAATGGGCTTCGAAGGTTTACAGTACATTTTTCATAAGCTGATTGTCGTAAAGTAAAAGCCATTCTAAACGACACATTGAACATACGAATCTAACATGAGTTGCGACAACTACTTGTGGCTTCCACAAACAACAGACATCAGTGTAACAGCAGCAGTTAAATCACTAACCTTGGTAACTCAAGGCCAACACATGGTTGTCTGAGAAAATAGGCAGACAGGTGCATTGACCAGGCAGCAGTGTCACTAATGATGTGCATTTCCTGATGTGGAATTACAGACCGTTCACAGTGGTAAGATTGTGTGAGAATTTATGCAATTGAAGATCCAGATGGGATTCTATTACAGGCACATTTGAACCCTTAAATGACCATGAAACGTAGAAGCCAATTGATTATAAATGGAACCCATGAGACTTGGAAAAGGATTGATTCAACATATATTTACAAAAGTGCAAAGTATATACTATGAGTGAACATCTGTGCCACCAGTGTGCATTCAATACTTCTTAATTCTTCTTACCACTATTGTCTAGGTGCAGCCCTGATGTCCACAGCAGAGGTGGAGGCAGCCTGCTGACTGCTATGCCCTGTTGATGACTTTAATGGACATCCTCTGGTGATCAGAGGCCTTGAGGGCTCCAGCCTTCTAAGAGTTTCCTGCTCAGGTGCACTTCCCTTGGCCCAACCTGTGGGAGTTGATGGGGCACTGGCAGAGAGGGGTTGAGGTGGCAGGGCACCCTTGGAGTGTCCTGGCTGGATGCTCCCAATATGCCTAGCTGGTACTTCTCTTCCCTTTGGGTGCCTGATGACCCCTCCCTGACTCCTTGAGAAGAAGGGACACCTGGAAAGTGATTGAGGTGCCCCCTCCCCTTCTCGCCTAGCGACTGCTGAAATGTACCCATGGCTAGAGCAATAGTGTGCAGGTCTGAGCGCAAATCCCCAGAAACTGCGGGACCTGGGTCTCCAAGGCAGCCACCATCCTTCCCGTGGTGTCTTCAAAGTGCTCGCATGCCGCAGCCACGACATCAGAGAGAACGTGGATGGACTCCTCCAGCCTTTGGCCCAGTCTGTGGATGGCCTCTGACAATTCTGCCTGATGTTCCTCTCCAAAAAGGTCTGTTCAGGTCAAGTCCAGAGGCTTGTCATCGGACACAAACTCAGCAAGGGCCTGGTCTCCAGCATTCCCCTGAGTGTCAGAGACCTTGGCAATCACTGTCTCACCAGCTGTGGACCCATGTTTGTGAGGTGAGCACCAGATTGCGAACCCGAGCCTACTCTAGAACTAGGACCCCAAGGTGTGTGTATCTGCACAGGTGGAAGGTACAGGTGAATGCACCTGAGGATACTGCTGCTTCTTCCTCCAAGATGTCTGGACACTGGAACTGTGTTGTTTGGAGGACGATGCCCTCCCGCTTTTCTTGCTAGAATAGGGAGTAGAGAGAATTAGTGATTGACTAAGCAGGCCGATACATTAAAGTTCAGTCACTGTTGTTGCCTGTATCTTGTCGATGTATACAGGATGCACCCTCACTGGCTTGTTGGAGGATTTTGCCTTCCCACCAGCGAGTTCTGTGGCCTTGAAAACTTGACAGGGTCGAGATCTCCGGGATTCCCCCTCCGGTCTTGGCTCACTCTCTTTTGTTATGTGCAAGCTTGACCTGGAGAAAGACAGAGGAGTGACTGTGAGCATAATTGATGAATGAACAGTTCAGAAGCATGCATGCTTGTTGGCTCTGATGAGCCTTCCACGGTAAGGGTTTAAGATGCTGTTTGTCCAGGCAGTAATATGAGATGGAGAGCTTAAAGTGGCTGGCAGGCATTCAATGCTGATGTCCCATCAGCTGGTCATGTGTTAACTTAGACTGCCTGATGCCCTTATGAAAGTGTGAGTTTGCAGTGGGTAGAAGTTTCATTAACCCTGGCGAAGCAGAGCAAATCATTCATGTATTGCCTACCCTGCAGGGCTGTGCTTTTTTGAGCCCACAGGCGCTAACCTCCCAATTTCTGGCTTGCTCTGAGTGAATGTCTGTCTGGGTGCTGTTTAACTATGACTCCAGGACCTTCGACTCCATAAGGGAACAGTGGGCTGGGTGACTTCTGTCCACACTGCCACGAGATTCGCCGAGCTCCTTGCTGATACATAATCAATGAGCTGAAAAGTGGAAGATTATGTGTGTTCACCCGCCCGGCCACCCAGTGGAAATTACGCCAACTTTCCCGCCAGCCCCCAGGCTTAGTTCTCCAAAATGTAAGATTCCGCCCAGAGTTAACGTTTCAGCTCAGTGACCTTTCCTTAGAACTGGAAAAAGGTAGAAATGGAATAAGAATTAAGCAAGTGAAAGGCGAGGGGGTGGAAAAATTAAACAAAAGGGAAGCTCTGTGATAGGGTGGAGGACAGGAGAGAGTAAATGACAAAAAGGCTGGTGATACAAGGCAAAACAGAGTAATAATGGGACAAGTAACGAAGCAAAATATGTGTCTAGAGGATGTGTAAATGGCAGAATGATGAACAGCTGCAGTCCGAAAGCAATAAGAAGATTAAACCAAAGATTCCAAGAAATATGGTACAAAATGGGGGCAGAGATGACATTTTGAAATTGTTGAATTCAAATGTTCAGTCCGGAAGGCTGGAAAATGTCTAATTGGAAGTTGAGGTGCTGTTCCTCCAGCTTGCGTTGAGATCTATTTAACATTGAAGAGGCTGAGGACAGAGAGGTCGGAGTGGGAATGAGAATTAGAATGGTCAGCCATTAGAAGCTTGGGGTCATCCTTGCAGAGGTGTTCCACAAAGCAGTCATCCAATTTAATCTGCATTAGGTCTCCCATGTAGTGTAGCTTGTATTCTGTACAGTGAATACAGAATGCCAGAATGAAAGGAGAACACATAAATTGCTGTTTCACCTGGAAGAAGTATTTTGGGTTTTGGACAGTGAGGAAAGAAGAGATAAAAGGGGGCAGGTGTCACATCGCCTGCACTTTCATGGGAAGGTGCCATGGGAAGGGGTTGGGATGTTGGGGATGATTGAGGACTGGACCAGAGAATCACAGAGGGAGTGGACCCTTCAGAATGCTGAAAGGGGAGGAGAGGGGAAGATGTGTTTGGTAGTGGCATCACGCTGGAGGTGGTGGAAATGGCAGAGGAAGATCCGTTGAATATGGAAGCTGCTGGGGTGGAAAGTGAGGACAAGGGGAACCCAATCATGGTTCTGGACTGGAGGGGAAGGGTGAGAACAGAAGTGCAGGAAATAGAACAAACATGGTCAAGGGCCCTATCAATCACAGTGTGGCAGGGGAATGAGGTACACTTGATTGAGGAAAAAGACGTATTAGAAGTTTGCATCATAGGAACAGATATGATGAAGACAGAGAAACTAAGAGAATGGAATAGTCTTTACAGGAAACAGGGTGCGAGGAATTGTCATTGAGGTAGCTGTGGGAGGCTTAGCATGAATATTTATTGATAACCTATCCCCAGAAATGGAGACAAATAAGTCAAGGAGAGGAAGGGGTGCGTTGGAGATCTACCAGATGAAGGTGGGAGAATGGTGGAAATTGGAAACAAAGTCAATGAAATTTTCCAGTTCAGGGTAAGAGCAGAAGTGGCCCCGACACAGTCATCAATATGCTGGAAATAGAGATGAGGGAGGGACCTGAGTAGGACTGGAACAAGGAAGATTCCACATATCCCACAATAAGGCAGGCATAACTAGGGCCTATCTGGGTATCCATTGCAACACCTTTTATTTGGAGGAAGTGAGGGGAATTAAAGGAGAAGTTATTCAGAGTGAGAACAAGTTCAGCCAGACGGGGGAGGGTGGTGGTAATGGGGACAATTTTGGCCTCCATTCAAGAAAGGAGCTGAGAGCCCTCAGACCGTCCTGGTGGGGGATGGAGGTGTAGAGGGATTGGATGTCCATTGTGAAGAGATGGTTAGGGCCAGGAAACTGGAAACTTAAAGTGACAGAGGGTATCAAAAGAGTCATGGATGTAGATGGGAAAAGACAGGACAAGGGGAGAAAAGATTGTTGAGATAGGAAGAAATAAGTTCAGTGGGGCAGGAACGATGGGTCTGCCAGGACAATCCTGTTTGTGGATTTTGAGAAGGAGGTAGAAGTGGGCTGTGTGGATTGGGGGGAGGATGGTGGTTTGAGGTTGTAGGCTGTGGAAGAAAGATAACAAGAGCAGATGAGATTAGTGACAGACCTGGAGACAATGGCTTGATGTTTGGTGGTGGGATCATGGTCCAGAGGAGGTAGGAGGAAGTGATTGGCTTAGCAAGCCATTCAATCACATCAAATCGCTATCATCAAACCCATCATACCTGCCATTTCAGGAGAATCAGGAATAGGCAATAAATCCCAGCCTTGCCTGTGCCACCCTCACCTGAGAATTACTTTTTAACACATACTGTCACCACACTAATTACCTTCTTTTGGTTGTTTGTTAGGATGGATTATTAAATCACACGATGAAATCACTGAAAAATCGAACTGGAAGGAAATCTGCACCCTGATTTTGGAGAAAATTCAAGTTGAAAATGCAAGGATGTAAATATGTAAAATGGAATTGTTTCCTAATGTTTTAATGTGCTGAGTGTAATTGGATATAATGAGAGATTGAAGAGATTGGTACCAGGGGTGAGAGACTTATGTTATGTGGAGAGACTGGAGAAGCTGGGCTTGTTCTCCTTGGAATAGGGATGGCTATAGGGGGATTATTTAATAGTGTTCAAAATTATGTGGGGTTTTTCTTTCAAGGAGAAACTGATTCCATTGGTAGAACAGTCACTAACCAGAGGACACAGCTTTAAAATAATTAGCCAAATAACCAGAGTGTGAATGGGGAGAAATGTTTTTTGACTCAGGGGAGGTGGGGGGAGGGGGGCTGGAGTAGGAGGCAAACGGAGGTGGGTTTGGCTGACTGCAGGGAGTTAACTCCCCCAAATGTGAGGTCAGGTCAGGATCCCGACGTCGTCCTGCCCATATCTGGATCTCATCTGGGCAGATTTGAATGCGCGCAGGGAGCTGTGAGGTAAGGATTTAGATATTGAAATAGGCCTCTAACTGCTGTTTTAACCACCCATTATGGCTTTAACAGAACTTTGTAGAACTCAGATTTTCTGCCAAACAGAAAAGCTGATCTCTTCCTGAAGCGATTTGCTTCTCCTCACAAGAATTGTCTGTGTTCTTCTTTCTGTTTCTGTCTGCTTTCTCTTTCTGTCTGCTTCTGTGTGCTGATCACTTTCATCCTCCAGCTCCTCTGCTTGTAGTTTTCCTTTGTGTCTGCAGCTCTCTTTTATGTCTGCCAGCTACAGGGCTTTTTTTTCTTAGCTTCCTTCCTGTTGGTACTACTTCCAGGTTAAGGGTCGCCAGGTCACATGGACCAGTAATTCTTACTATTCAAGAAAAAGACAATTGATCCCTTAAAATTGATCCAAACTCTTAAAAGTCCTTTTCAAACATTGTTAAAAACAATTACAGATTCCAAAGACCTTTTAAAGAAATTACAAGTTTTCCTTTCTGCACTACTTCTGGGTCAAGTGTCATCGCAGTACTTAGATCTGGGTTTCTGTACAAGCTGTAGAGAACCTGTTCCAACACTTACCAAATATTCAAACCCTCCCCACCCCCCCACCCCAGTACTAACCAATTTTCTCTTCTGCTTTCTATTCAGAAATTTTGAAAAAATGAATATGATGAAACATGGGTTTGATAAGCCGGTTATTCTCCTGCATTATGAAGAAGCCAAAACTGAACCCACGTCCAAGTTCAGGAAGCACGCCCTAGTGCCTGAGGTGCCACTTCTAAAGGAGGGGAAGCCATACATCCCAAACTTAAAGGTGGAGAGCCCTGCATTAAGTAAAATGCATTATGCATTGAATGATGGATCGGCCATCATTTAGTATCCTTGGAACATCAATCCCAGCTTATTTATGTATGACTCAACAACATTGGGTGCTGCACCATTTTTGAAATTGAAATATCAAATATAATAAAGGGAACGATTAGGTGGCACGCCATGAGTCCGGGTTCAGCTCCCACCTATGCTGTTGCGTTGGAGCTCAACATCTCCCCCTCTGGGCCTGTCTACCATAACGAGCCCACAAAAAGTGAGATTGGACTATCAATCAAGTGATGAGGGTGATGGGGAGGATGATGGGAGGGTGAAGGTGGTGGAAGGGTGGGGGTGATGGGGAGGGTGAGGGTGATGGGGAGGGTGAGGATGATGGGGAGGGTGAAGGTGATAGGGAGGATGAGGGTGATGTGGAGGGTGGTGGGAGGGTGAGGCTGATAGGAGGGTGATGGTGATGCGGAGGGTGAGAGTGATGGGGAGGGTAATGGTGATGCGGTGGGTGAGGGTGATGTGGAGGGTGGTGGGAGGGTGAGGGTGATAGGGGAGGGTGATGGGAGGGTGAGGGTGATGGGGAAGGTGAAGTTGAGGGTGATAGAGAAAGTGACGGTAAGACAGATGGGACGGTAAGAGTAAGAGTAAAGGGTGTTGGAAGAGTGAGGGTGATGGGAGGGTGAGGGTAATGGGGAGGGTGATGGGAGGTTGATGGTGCGGGTGATGGGGAGGGTGAGGGTAATGGGGAAGGTGAAGGTGGGGGTGATGCGGAGGGTGATGTGTGATGGGAGGGGGAGATGATGGAGAGGATGAGGGTGATGGGAATGAGGAGGGTGAGGTTGATGGGGAAGGTGAAGGTGATAGGGAGGGTGGGGGTGATGGGGAAGTTGGCGGTGATGAGGAGGATATGGGTGTGGGTTTGGGTAAAGGTGAAAGTGATGGGGAGGATGAGGGTAATAGGGAGGGTGAGGGGAATGCAGAGGGTGAGGGTTATGGGGAGGATATGGGTGTGGATTCATGTGAGGGTGAGTATGATGGGGAGGTGATGAGGCTCTGAAATGCTTTCCCTACACCTCTCCGCTTCTCTTCCTCACTTTCCTTCTTTAAGGCACTCCTTAAAACCTACCTATCGACGAAGCTTGTGGTCACCTGCCCTAATATCTTCTTTTGTGGCTTGCTTTTCATTTTTTTAATGGTAATGATCTTTCTTGTTAAGCGCCTTTGGATGTATTACTGCATTAAAGTTCCTATATAAATACAAGTTGTTGTTGTGAGGGCAAGGTTGAGGGTGAATTTGATGGTGAAGTTGGGGTTGGAGGGAGGGGGAGGGAGAGGGTGTGTGTATATGGGTGGGGGTTGAGAATGCAGTGGGAGTGATGGTGATAAGGTTGTTGCTGAAGGTTAGGGTGAGGGTGATGGGGACTGTGAGGGTGACAGAATGAGGGTGAGGGTGAGCAGGTAGGTAAGGGTGGGGTGAGGAGGCAAGGATGATGGTAATGGGGCACGTGTGAGGGTATGTGTGAGGTTAGGGTGAGGATGGGGGATGGAGGTTGATAGCTAACCAGGTATTATTCTGCAACATTTGGAACTATTTCTTGTGTGCGAGTGATAACTCTATCAATGAAATCATTATCCATGAGTTACTCCTTGACTTA
This sequence comes from Isurus oxyrinchus, assembly GCA_026770705.1. Taxonomy (NCBI): domain Eukaryota; kingdom Metazoa; phylum Chordata; class Chondrichthyes; order Lamniformes; family Lamnidae; genus Isurus; species Isurus oxyrinchus. The sequence goes on from JANJGN010000013.1 coordinate 82,880,003, forward strand.
AGGTGCAGTTATCCTTCAGGTAATATTGCCGTCTGTCGCAGTCACTCTGGACTTTCCTGTCAAGGAGCATTTTACACCAATGTCTTCAATGATACAGCGCGACAGCCTGTTTTACTGGCTAGTTTCACACCATTTGGTCATGGAAGTATTTTCATACCTGGCGAGTAAGTTAAATTGTAAAAAAATGTGAGAGTATTGCTAAATTTCAACTAAGCTAAGTAACTTTAACTCTCTAAACACATTGAGTGGTGTCAAATTTTGCCCCTTGTGTTTATGAAATTACACGTGTGATATTATTACCATTCTCATCCTAACCTGCAGTTTTGTTTTGTTTGATAATGCTGCTGTGAAGCATTATGTAAAGGTGCCCTATAAACATAAACTTAAATGTAGATGAAAATTGAGACACATTGCAGAAGATTTTCCTCTTTCACACATCAGGACAAACACAAGAATTCCAAATTTCAAACAATCACCACAATTTGTACTACGGGAGAAAAGGGCGCTGATTGGTTCGCAGGTCGATGCTGGTTGGCCAAGGTCTTGCCATTGGAGGAAGCAATGGGGAATTATAGGATCCCCAAGCTCCTGGGTAATTCAAAGGAGCTGCAAGGCTTGAACATATTCCTTTTGTTTGCAGAGAGCAGGCCCCTTTGTATGAATGTATATCACTTCTAGCAAGCATAAATGAGCCATGTTATGAGCTTGACTGATTATCTTAAATTGGTTGTTAGTGTAGCTATTTGTGCACTCAGGATTGTTCAACAAGCGCTGCCCAATTGTGAAATCACATCTAACAGTAGAGGTTTTGTTTTGGGTTTTGCAAGTGCAAGCTGGTTGAGTACAGTCTGTACTCTGCCTATTACGGACAATCAAAGGACCGTGTTGTGTGATTCAATCAGCCAGTGGAAAGTTGTTATTGTTGATTGTCCACATTACTATTGCTCATATTAATACTGTTTAGTTTGAGCAGGGTCTCAATCCTGTAACACACAGTTAAGCAATGGGAAAACTTCCTATAAAGTTCCTTTTAACAGTCCTGAGAGCATTGATTGTTGCCAGGAGACCACAAGAAGTGATAGCCCCCACATACCTCCACCATCCCGCCAACTCCAAACCCCTGTATACTTTCGAAGTGTTAGTTCATAGAAACATAGTTCATGAAAACATAGAAAATTGGAGCAGCAGTAGGCCATTCGGCCCTTCGAGCCTGCGCCACCATTCATTATGATCATGGCTGATTATCCAACTCAAAAGCCTGCTCCTGTTTTGTCCCCATATCCTTTGATCCCTTTTGCCCCAAGAGCTATATCTAACTCCTTCTTGAAAATATATGATGTTTTGGCCTTAACTACTTTCTGTGGTAGTGAATTCCACAGGCTCACCACTCTCTGGGTGAAGAAATTTCTCCTCATCTCAGTCCTAAATGGTCCACCCCATATCCTCAGATTATGACCCCTGGTTCTGGACTCCCCCACCATCGAGAACATCCTTCCTGCATCTACCCTGTTTAGTCCTGTTAGAATTTTATAGGTTTCCATGAGATCCCCCCTCATTCTTTTGAACTCCAGCGAATATAATCCTAACCCACTCAATCTCTCCTCATATGTCAGTCCCACCATCCCAGGAATCAGTCGGGTAAACCTTCGCTGCTCGCCCTCTATAGCAAGACATCCTTCCTCAGATAAGGAGACCGAAACTGCACACAATATTCCAGGTGTGGTCTCACCAAGGCCCTGTATAATTGCAGCAAGACATCCCTGCTCCTGTACTCGAATCCTCTGGCAATAAAGGCCAACATACCATTTGCCTCCTTTACCACCTGCTGCACCAGCATGCTTACTTTCAACGACTGGTGTACGAGGACACCCAGGTCTCATTGCACATTCCCCTCTCTCAACTTATAGCCATTCAGATAATAATCTGCCTTCCTGTTTTTGCTACCATAGTGGATAACCTCACATTTATCCACATTATACTGCATTTGTCATGCATTTGCCCACTCACTCAGCTTGTCCAAATCACACTGAAGCATCTCTGCATCCTCCTCACAGCTCACCCTCCCACCCAGCTTTCTGTCATCTGCAAATTTGGAGATATTACATTTAGTTCCCTCATCTAAATCATTAATATATATTGTGAATAGCTGGGGTCCCAGCACCAATCCCTGCAGTACCCCACTAGTCACTGCCTGCCATTTGGAAAAAGACCCATTTATTCCTACTCTTTGTTTCCTATCTGCCAACCAGTTTTCTATCCATCTCAATACACTACCCCCAATCCCATGCGCTTTAATTTTACATGCTAATCTCTTATGTGGGACTTTGTCGAAAGCCTTCTGCAAGTCCAAATAAACCACATCCACTGGCTCCCCCTCATCAACTCTACTAGTTACATCTTCGAAAAATTCCAGTAGATTTGTCAAGCATGATTTCCCTTTCGTAAATCCATGCTGACACTATCCGATTCTGCCACTGTTTTCCAAGTGCTCAGCTATTAAATCTTTTATAATGGACCTAGAATTTTCCCCACTACTGACATCAGGCTGAATGGTCTATAGTTCCCTGTTTTCTCTCTGCCTCCCTTTTTAAATTGTGGGGTTACATTAGCTACCCTCCAATCTGTTGGAAATGTTCCAGAGTCTATAGAATCTTGGAAGATGACCACCAATGCATCCACTATTTCTAGGGCCACCTCCTTAAGTACTCTGGGATGTAGATTATCAGGCCCTGGGGATTTATTGGCCTTCAATCCCTTCAATTTCTCCAACACCATTTCCCTACTAACACTGATTTCTTTCAGTTCCTCACTCTCACTAAACCCTGTGTTCCCCAACATTTATTAGTGTCCTCCTTTGTGAAGACAGAACCAAAGTATGTGTTTAGTTGGTCAGCCATTTCTTTTTTCCTCATTATAAATTCCCCTGTTTCTGACTGTAAGGGACCTACATTTGTCTTCACCAATCTTTTTCTCTTCACATACCTGTAGAAACTTTTACAGTCTGTTTTTATGTTCCCCGCAATCTTAGTCTCATACTCTATTTTCCCCTTCCTAATCAATTCCTTGGTCCTTCTTTGCTGAATTCTAAACTGCTCCCAATCCTCAGATCTGTTGTTTTTTCTGGCCAATTTGTATGCCTCTTCCTTGGATCTAATACTATCTCTAATTTCCCTTGTAAGCCATGGTTTGGCCACCTTTTCTGTTTTACTTTTGCACCAGGCAGGAATAAACAATTGTTGCAGTTCACCCATGCACTCTTTGAATGTTTGCCATTGCCTATCCACCATCGTCTCTTTAAGTAACGTTTCCCAAATCCATCATAGCCAACTCGCACTTCATGCCATCATAGCTTCTTTTATTAAGATTCAGGACCCCAGTCTCAGAATCAACTACGTCACTCTCCATCTTGATGAAGAATTCTATCATATAATGGTTGCTCATCCCCAAGGAGTCTCGCACAAGTAGATTGCCAATTATTCCTTTCTCATTACACAATACCCAATACTCAGTGTGACATCCTTGTTGCTGAGTGAGGACATTGTGGATAGAGGACCCACTTCAGGGTTTCAGCACACTAATCAGGCTGACATTCCAATGCAGTACTGAGGGAGTGCTGCACTGTCAGAGGTGCAATTTTTCAGATGAGATGTTAAACTGAGGTCATATCTACCTGCTCTGGAGGATGTAGAAGACCCCATGGCCACAATTTTGAAGAACAGCAGGTGTGTTCTTCCTAGTGACCTAGCCAATATGTATCCCTCTCAATTAATGTTATAAAAACAAATTAAATGATCTTTATCTCATTGCTGTTTGTGGGATCTTGCTGTTTATAAATTCATTGCTCCGTTTCCTACATGACAACAGTGACTAAACTTCAAAACTACTTCATCAGCTGTACAGTGCATTGGGATGTTTTGTGGTTTGAAAAGCACTCTTGAAATGTAAGAATTTTTTATGTGACATTGGACCAATCCCACTGTTGAAATGGATATAAAAGGTCTCACAGCCATTATTTGAAGAAAAGCTGGTGTAGCCAGGGGTCCTGACCCACATTTATCCCCCAGTCAACACTTCTAAAAACAGATAACCTGGCTACTTATCAAATTGTTGCTTGCGGAAGTGCTGTGTAGAAATTGGCTGCCATGTTGCCCAATATGACTCAGCTTCAGAAACAATTAATTGGCTGTTTGGGACACCCTGAGGATGTGAAGGGTGCCATATAAATGCAAGTTCTTTCTCTTGCTAAGTTGCCATTGTGTGCTGCCTGCTGCCCATGGGCATCCCCTCACTCTAACAGGACTCAGGAGTTGATGGGACTAACAGCTGGGCTCAGCTTCCCCTGTCAATACAACTGGTTAATACTGCACCACCCGCTCATTGGAAAATAGAAACAGGAGGAGGCCATTCAGCCCCTTGATCATTTTGATCATGGCTTATCCATATCTTAATTCTATTTGCCCTGCTTGGTTCCATAACATAGCCTCGTCTAGAAAGAATCTATCAATGTCAGTTTGAAATGTTCTATTGTACCCAGCTTCAACAGCTTTTTTGGGGAACGACTTCCAGATTTCCACTCCCCTTTGTTTGAAGCAGTGCTTCCTGACATCACCCCTGAACGGCCTGGCTTTTATTTGAATGTCTACCTCCTTGTTCTGGACCCCGCCCCACAACCCAACCCCCCACCCCCCACCTCCATCTCTGATGTCTTAAATCTTGTATAAATGTTCCCGAGTGCCTCATCTTAATAAGCACATTGTTTACCCAATCCTTCCAGAGTAGCCAGATTCAGAAAAGGAGCAGCCAATCTGCATAACTCCAGCAGGTGTCCACGCTAACAGGTAAACATGGACAGCTCTATGGAGGGGATGGCATACCATAGCACCATCGAAAAATTACAGCACAGATGGAGGCCATTTGGCCCATCTTGTCCATGCCAGCCTGAGGACACCCAGGTGCCCTTTCTAATCCCACCTTCCTGCACCCGGCCCATAGCCCTGCAGCTTACAGCACTTTAGGTGCAGATCCAGGTACTTTTTAAAAGAGTTTAAAGTTTCTGCCTCTACCACCAACTTGGGCAGCGAATTCCAGACACCCACTACCCTCTGTGTAAAAAAGTTCTTCCTCATTCCCCCCCTACACCTTCTGCCACTTATCTTGAACCTATGTCTCCTGGTTCTAGAATTCTCCATCAAGGGAAACAATTTTATCCTGTCCACTCTATCTATTCCCCTCATCATTTTGTACACCTCAATCAAGTTACCTCTCAAGCCTTCTTTGTTCTAAGGAAAATAACCCCAACCTATCCAATCTCTCCTCATAGCTACACTTTTCTAACCCTGGCAACATTCTTATAAACCTCCTCTGCAATCTCTCCAGAGCTATTACATCCTTCCTGTAATGTGGTGACAAGAACTGCGCACAATACTCCAGTTGTGGCCTCACCAGTGTTTTATACAATTCCAACATTATATCCTTACTTTTATATTCTATACCTCTGCCAGTGAAGGAGAGCATTCCATATGCCTTCTTTACAACCTTGTCTACTTGAACTGTTGCCTCCAGGGACCTGTGTACTTGTACGCTAAGATCTCTCACTTCATCTACCCTTCTTAGCATATTTCCATTTATTTTGTAATCCCTGTAACTGTTTGACCTCCCTAAATGTATGACCTCACATTTCTCTATGTTAAACGGGCCATTTGACCTCCTGTTGGAGGCGGGCTGGTACTTAAAAGTTGCTGCCGTGACACATTCAATTGGCCCTCTTTCTAAGAGGTCATCCAGGCCACAACTTTGATTGGCTCTCTTTGGACACCTTCATGGACCTGGATTCAGGTATATCAGAGTGTCCAGATCAGTTTGTGGGTTGGGAGCACTCCTCCTGGCTTCACCAGAATATTGTGTGCCACTGTCACCTGGGCTGCATTTGATTTTTCACCTAACCACTGCAGTTCCTCGAGGGCCCATGGACATAAACTTTACACAACTCACAGAGAAAGGACTGTGTTTACTTTTACAATAGTGTGTTCTATGTTTGAATATCATCAGATAGTCCTTCCTGTCAGAAGTCTGGCTATATGTGAGAAGCCTGGGCCTTAGGTTCATGATGGTTGCCCACTCCCATTGCCCTTGGTGATACAAATCATGGCAATGCTGCTGGTTTTGTTCTTTAATGCTAAAAGAAGAAAAAACATAGATTGGTTAAAAGAAAAAGAAAAATAAGCAACATAGCATGCTCTACATTTTAACATTATTTTATCATCAGGTGTGGTTGACTACTATAGAACCCTGTGACTGCCCTTCACATTGTGGCTGGAACTTGAACCCTGCTGTTGTGTCTGGCACTGTTTATGATCACTCTTTCATTAACCTGCTCTTGTGTCCACCCCATCACGCACAGGTTCTGGACAACGATGATTAATTCAAGGATTGAATCATCTCTTTTTCATGGCATTTCCTTCATCAGGGGTCCCGCTTCCCCTCCCCTTCCCCTAGGGACTCATATGCCCAAAGCTCTTGGCTCTTTCTTGGTATTGACCAACCATGGCAGCCCTGCCAACTGTTGTTACGGCAACATCAGTTTGTATTTATGTGGCACCTTTATCATAGAAAACATCCCAAGGTACTTCACAGGAGCCTTAGCAAACAAAATGTGGCACTGAGTCACACAAAAATATTAGGACAGATGACCAAATGCTTGGTTAAAGATTTTAAGGAGCATCTCAAAGGAAGCGAGAGAGAGGCGGTGAGGTTTAGGGAATTCCAAAGCTTAGGGCCAAGACAGCTGAGGCACAGCCAATGGTGAAGGGATTTAAATTGGGGATGTACAAGTGGCCAGAATTGGAGGAGCGCAGATATCTTGGAGGGTTGTAGAGCTGGTGGTGGATACAGAGGTTGGGAGGGGTGAGGCCATGAGGGATTTGAAAACAAAGATGAGAATTTAAAAATCGAGGCGTTTCTGGATCGGAAGCCAATGCAGTTCAGCGAGCGCAGGCGAACAGGTCTTGCCTAGAGGAAGAGAGTTTTGAATATGTTCATATTTACAGAGGGTGCAGATGCGAGGCAAAGCTTTTAACACCACCTTTTGTATACATTTAATCAAACAAATTGTTATGATGTGGGATGCTCTACCTGAAACGGTAATGGAAGCAAATTAAATAATACATTTCAATAAGTACTTTGATAAATAGGTGAAAAGAAAAAAATTGCAGGGCTGTACGGAAAGAGCAGAGGAATGGGAGTGAATAGGTCTTTCAAAGAGCCAGAGCAGACACATTGGGCTGAGTGGCCTCCTGTGCTGTGTGATTCTTTGGATGGAATTTATCAGTGCTGCACTGTTCCCAATGGCAGAAAAGGAAGTGGGTGCCATTTTCCACTCTCTTGCTCTTTACCATTTCCCAAGCGATTACAATTAAAATTTTAAGCATCAGCAATGTGCACGGGAGACACGTGATTCCATGGCGGGGGAAGCTTTTCCTTGGTGAAACCTACTGTCAGCTGACAGTGCAGCAGGTGCGGACAAGTTATAAAAGAATCCCTTCAACAAACAAGGAGGTTCTGCATCACAGCCAAATCTTTCTGCCCAACTCTGTTGCCATTAACAAAAGACTTATTGAGAGCACAAGGGTGGCACGAGTGTGTTTCAAATTTAAAATTAGCTTGTAAATATTTCACAATTCATTGGTTTCACTTTACTCGTGTACATCATCGTTATTTGTTGAGGCTAGTTTAGTCAGAGAGCTAAATGTTCTGGCACATCTCAAAATTGACAGGCATTGATGGTTATGAACATTTGAACATACGACTTGCAAGCCAGTTGGCCCCTCAAGCCGGCTCTGCCGTTCAATAAGATCATGGTTGATCTGAATGTAACTTCAACCCCATATTCCTGCCTACCCCCGATAACCTTTTACCCCTTGCCTTAAAAATATTCAAAGACTCTGCTTCCACCGCCTTTTGACAAAGAGTTCCAAAGACTCGCAACCCTCTGAAAGAAAAAAAAATTCTCCTCAACTCTGTCTTAAATGGGCGATTCCTTATTTTTAAACAGTGACCCCTACTTCTAGATTCTTCCACAAGAGGAAACATCCTCTCCACATCCACCCTGTCAAGACCCCTCAAGATCTTAAAGGTTTCAATTAAGTCACCTCTTACTCTTCTAAATTCCAGTGGATACAAGCCTAACTTGTCCAGCGTTTCATCATAAGATAACCCACCCATTCCTGATATTAGTCTAGTAAACCTTCTCTGAACTGTTTCTAATGCATTCACATCTTTCTTTAAATAAGGAAGCCAATACTGTACACAATACTCCAGATGTAACCTCACCAAAGCCCTGTACAACTGAAGCATAACCTCCCTACTTTTGTAATCAATTCCCCTCACAATAAATGATAACATTCTATTTGCTTCCCTAATTACCTGCTGTACCTGCATACTAGACTTTTGTGATTCATGTACTAGGACACCTAGATCCCTCTGACTCTCAAAGCTCTGCAATCTCTCACCATTTAAATAATAAGCTTTTTTATTCTTCCTGTCAAAATGAACAATTTCACATTTTCCCACATTATACTCCATTTTCCAGATCTTTGCCCACATACGTAGCCTATCTATGTCGCTTTGTAGCCTCCTTACTTCCTCTTCATAATTTATTTTCCTACCTATCTTTCTGTTGTCAGCAAATTTAGCAACCACACCTTCAGTCCCTTCATCCAAGTCTTTTATATAAATTGTAAGAAGTTGAAGCCCCAGCACTGATCCCTCTGACATATCACTCATCACATCCTGCCAACCAGAAAAATGACCCATTTATGTCAACTCTCTGCTTCCTGTTAGCTAGCCAATCTTCTATGCATGCCAGTATGTTATCCCCTACACCATAAGCTTATATTTTCTGCAATAACCTTTGATGTGGCACTTTATCAAATGCCTTCTGGAAATCAATGTACAGCACATCCACCCCTTTATCCACAGCGCATGTGACTCCTTCAAAGAACTCCAATAAATTGATTAAACATGATTTCCATTTTACAAAACCATGTTGACTTTGTCTGATTGCGTTGAATTTTTCTAAGTGTCCTGCTATAACATCTTTAATAATAGCTTCTAACATTTACCCTTTTACAGAGGAGATAGGGACATTTCCTTTATTGTGCAAGAAACAATGTTGTGTTTTATTGTTTACTCTTTATTGAATATTCATGTTAGTGTCCAGTGTTGTACTCGTCACTCTATGGGACTGGCTGAACTTGCAGGCTCAGCTGCACTCCCCCCCCCCCCACCACTTTTTCTACATTGTAAAGGACATTGTCTGAGATCACTCTCAGTGCGGAAAATTGAAATGTTGTAGGTGATCTCAAAATCCTGTAAGGATGCTGCCAGCCAACACCCTTAGATGGATCTACATGTGGACAGTACTGACACCGCTCTTTAAGCCCCTCACTTTTTTTACCTTGACTGACTGTCGCCACCACCTCCCCATCACAGCCAGACAGCCAGGCCCTTCCCACTTCACTCCTCCATACCACCGACCAGATCCTCTGTCCTCCCTTGGATGCCCCTTCCACTTCTCCGTGCACCCAACCTTTCAACCTTCACCCCGACTCACCCTTTCTAATCCTGAGCCTCCATGCAAGCTGTCATTCTTCTGCTCCCTTCCCCTGTGCTGCAGAGCTCAGCAAGGAAAACTACTGACCTCAGACACAACTGCACAAAGCCGACTGGTGTGCGCCACCATTAAGCGAACGTGAACCAGGCACCACGAAATTCTTGTGCACGGCTGACTTTATCTCGAACAATGATTCTAAGTTTAAAGAGTAATTGTCTCTAATTGATTGTTGTTATTAGAAATGCAATGGTCCTGCAGTTCCACGAAGAGGGCGGCGTGATGATAGATGTAAAGGAAACAATAATGAAGAATTGGCAATGGCCAAGAAGGGGGAAACTTCCTGAACCGATTTGGGTCAAGGTTTGTGTCTACAGAGTCTCCATCAGGGATATGAATTGCTAAAAGTCCTGGCTACAGATTGGAAAGGGCCATGCACCTGCCTCCCCAAGCAGAATGTCTGCCAGGCAGGGGATTAGAGTTGCCAACTCCACTTGGAGGCATTCCTGGAGGATTGATCATGTGATTTTTTGAGCAAATGACCTCTGACTGTATGATGCTTAATCACATGACCTTTGATCACATGCTTTCTGTTATTGCATTTGCTTTATAAAGATTGGGTCCACTGTAATAGGGAATCGCTGTTGGTGGTTTCACATCTGCACCTAGTCTGAGGAAGGTTTCGGGAACCAGAAGGCCACGGGAAAGAAGGAAAATTAATGGGAGGGAGGGGAAGAGGGAAAACTGAGGGTGGGGGAGGAGAGGAATTTGAGGGTGGGGGAGCAGGGGAAACTGGAGTGGGGGGAGGGGAGGTGGGAAAAAGGAGGTGGGAAGGAGGGGAAACTTGAGGGGGGGAAGGAAAGGGAATGGACAGTGGAAGTGGAGGAACCAAGGATGAAGGAGGGGGCACTGAGTGGGAGAGAGTGGGAAACTGATTGGGGGAAGGAGAGGAGAGAAAACTGAGGGTGGGGAGGAGGGGAAATCGAGAGGGGAAGAGGGGAAACTGAGGCTGGAAGGGGAAGAAGGGAAATGGAGGGAGGGAGGAGGGTGAACTGAGGAGGGAGGGCTGGAGAGGAAGGAAACTGAGGGGAGGAAGGAGGGGAAACTGAGTAGGTGGGTGGCGACGAGGTGAAACTGGTGTGAGGGGAGAAGAGGAGAGGAAACGGAGGATGGATAGAAGACAAATTGAAAAGGTGTAGGAAGGAAAACCGAGGGTGGTGGGGAGGGTAAGAGGGGAAACCAGGGGAAGCAAGAGAGGAAACTGAGGTTGAGGAGAAGTGGAGAATTGGGGAGGAGGGGAAATGGAGGGAGGTGGAAGAGGGAAAACTGAGTAAGGGAAAGAGGGGAAACTAAGGGCAGGACATCACCATGGTAAAGAGTGGAAACTGAAGGGAGAAAATGGAGAGCTGGTGACTAACAGTGATTTCGTCTATAGGTAGCTGGTAATAATAAATCTTGTATTTCATTTCTGTAACTAGCAGTAATTCTATAACGTATTGATATTCCTGCTGAAACCTTCAGGGACTGCAGTGGTTCAAGAAGACAGCTCACCACCACCTTTTGATGGGTAATTAGGGATGGGTAATAAATGCTGGCCCAGCCAGTGATGCTCACTTCCTGTAAATAAATAAATAAAAATTCACTCTGATCTCACACTGGAATGGCTTGGCTCTCATCGGAAGATTATGCTCCCTTGTTCTGATTCCAGAACCAGAGGCAATAGAAATTTTTGTGTGCTATATTTTATATCACAAGGGCGGGAGAGGAGGAAGGAAAAACATTTAAAATTCTCAAATTTGAACCTAACCCGCCTCCAACCCGCACACCTGGAGTTTTAACAAAAGCAGGTTTAATGAGACCAACCTGCTCTCAGGAGGCAGGTTGGTCACTAAAATGTTTAAAGGAGGCTGCCTGTCTCACATTTGACAGGATTTTTATCTTTATCTGATGGAGTCCAGGTTTCCGGCTTCTCTCAGGAATCTCAGTAGTTAAAAGGGGATGAGGAGAGCTGGGTCCATGAGGAACATGCCTTTAGTTGCCAGGAGCAACAAGTTTATTTCTATGCAATTAGACCCCTATGATAAGCCGACAGCCTCTCAATATCCACCCCCCACCCCCAATGTCTGACTCCCACTCCCAATATTCACACCCTTCTCTTCCCTGCCCCACCCGCCCCGATGTCAATCAGGCTGATGGTTGGGGGGAATAAATGTTTTAATTGATTTAAATTTAAAATTTAAATTTAATGATTAATTACTGTGGGATGTTCAGGAAGTGTTCAGGATGGCAAACTGTAACTAGTGGAGTTCCACAGGGATCAGTGCTGCGGCCTCAACTTTACAATCTATATTAATGACTTGGATAAAGGGACCGAGTGTAAATGTAGCCAAATTTGCTGACAATACAAAGATAGATGGAGAAAGCAAGTTGTGAGGAGGATTAGAAGAGTCTGCAAAGGGTTATAGATAGATTTAATGAATGAACAGAAATTTGGCACTTGGGAGTATGATGTGGGAAAATGTGAGGTTGTTCACTTTGGCAGGAAGAATAGAAAAGCAGAATATTATTTAAATAGAAAGAGACCGTAGAATGTGGTACAGAGGGATCTGGGTGACCTTGTACAGGAATCACAAAAAGTGAGCATGTAGGTACAGCAAGTAATTAGAAGGGCAAATGGAATGGTGGCCTTCATTGCAAAGGGAATGGAATGTTAAAGTAGGGAAGTCTTGCTACAACTGTACAGGGCATTGATGAGACAACACCTAGAGCACTATCTACTGTTTTGGTCTCCTTATTTATGGAGGGACATACTTGCATTGGAATCAGCTCAGAGAAGGTTCACTAGGCAGATTCCTGGGATGGAGGGGGTTGTCTTACGAGGAAAGGTTGAGCAGGTTGAGCCTAAATCATTGGAGTTTAGAAGAATGAGAGGTAATATTATTGAAACATCTAAGATTCTGAAGGGGTTTGACAGGGTAGGTGAAGAGAGGATGTTCCCCCTCATTAAGTGAATCTAGAACTAGGGTGGACAGTTTAAAAATAAAAGCCTCCCATTTAAGATTGAGATGAGAATGAATTTCTTTTCTCAGACGGTCATTAGTGTTTGGAATTCTGTACCCCAGAGAGCAGTGGAGGCTGGGTCATTGAATGTATTCAAGGCTGAGTTAGACAGATTTTTGATCTACAAGGGAGTCAAGGGTTATGGGGGGCAGACAGGAAGGTGGAGTTAAGGCCATAGTCAGATCAGCCATGATCTTATTGAATGGTTGAGAGGCTGAATGGCCGGCTCCTGCTCCTATTTCTTATGTAACCTTACTTCTCATCCCCTGTCCGAAAATCCACCCCCTGCTTTCTTCTCAGCCCCAGGCAAATATCGGGTCCTCTTGCCTCTTATCCTATTAAATCCCCTTAAATCATTTGAAGTCCTTCAATTAGTTCTCCTCTCAATTCTCTGAACTCAAGGGAATATAACCCAAGTTTATATAGCCTGTCCTATCCTAGCTGAAGAGGAGAGGTTGGAGAAACTCGGATTGTTCTCACTAGAGCGTTGGAGATTGAGGGGCGACTTGATAGAAGTTTACAAAATTATGAGTGGCATGGACAGAGTAGATAGTCAGAAGCTTTTTTCCAGGGTGGAAGAGTCAATTACTAGGGAACATAGATTTAAGGTGAGAGGAGAAAACTATAGAGGAGATGTGCGGGGCAAGTTTTTTATGCAGAGGGTAGTGAGTGTCTGGAATTGACTGCCAGAAGAGGTGGTGGAAGCAGTTACGATAGTGGTGTTTAAGAGGCAGCTTGACAAATACATGAATAGGATGGGAATAGAGGGATACGGACCCCGGAAGTGCAAAAGGTTTTAGTTGACAGGCAATATGATCGGCGCAGGCTTGGAGGGCCGAAAGGCCTGTTCATGTGCTGTACTTTTCTTTGTTCTTTGTTCTTTGTTCTTTGAACTGCTGTTACTGTGATATCACAGTGTGTGTGAGACTTCTGTTCCATGTCTGCAGGTAAATGACTACATCACGATCCGGATTATTGGGCAGTATTCCATCTATTTCATCTACAAGTGGCAGTATGAGATCATTCGCTTTCCTCTCTCTCCCTTGCCAGATGTCGTTCCGCCCCAGCCAAATGAAATGGTAAGTGCTGATCATAGTGTGTGCTGCTGAATTATAGCCAACATACCCCCTATTGAAATCCCTTTGCCTGTGAACGAATGTGGTTATAAGTCCTAAAAAAAAAGTATGCACAGTCCTATAGGAACATAGGAAGAGGAGAGGCCATTCAGCTCCCCCCAAGCCTGTCCCGCTAATGTATGGGATCATGGCTGATCTGCAATCTAATTCCATTTACTTTTAAGTGGAAGAAAGTGAATTGTAAGGTTGTCAGCTCTGATTGGACATACATCCCATGGTTCATCACCTTCCATCCGCTCAACCTTGTCAAAGAGCCTTTACGCTCTCATCTTCAGCATTAACTGATAAATAAAGTTGTTTTTTTAAAAATGTCAATATTTTTCTGTCTCTGCTTTTTTTCCTCTCTGGTTGGTCACAGCAGTCTCTTTAATTTCTAGTGACCAACCCACTCTGGGGTAAACCTGCAGACTTGGCACCCTGAGATTAAAAATGAATAAAGTGATGAAAACCACCTGACTATCTCTCCTCACAGGCGGAAGCATTCCTCTGTCAGCCATGTTTCAGAGGAGAAGTAATGCTCTCACTTCTGAGTCAGAATGTTGTAGGTTTAGGCTCCACTGCAGACACTTGAGTACAAATCTAGGTTAGTGCTCCAGTGCACTACTGCCTGAGTGCTGCACTGTCAGAGAGGAGATGCTAAATTGAAGCCTGCCTGCTCTCTCAGGTGGATGTAAGTCACCCATGGCATGGTTTTGAAGAAGAGCAGTGGCCTGCTCCCCAGTGTCCTGGCCAATATTTACCCCAAACCAATATCACCAAAACATAGCATCAGACCATGATCACATTGCTGTTTGTGGGACCTTGCCATTCCCAAATGGGCTGCTATATTTCCTACATTATAGCAGTGACTAGCACCCTTCTAATGCACTTCTGGCTGTAAAGCTACTTGGGGCCCTCTGAGGATGTGAACTGTGCTTTATAAATGCAGGATTTTCATTTTTAGTTGAGAAGTGTTAAATTTACCAAATTTGCACTGTGTTCAGTACTCGGGGGGTTGCAAGTTCCGGAGTCCTGTTTGACACAACCATTACCATGGTGTTATTGTCAAACTGTTCCATAAAAACTAACAAACATGGGCATGAAATGAAAGGAGCAAACTGACATAATGATCGGCTCACTCTTTCTCTTAAATTAAGGTTGATAAATGTAATCCAATTAGTTCAATGACTTTAGTGCAATAAATATTCTGCTGTGACTGATTGGGAATGCCTGAAGGTGAGAGTGGTGGAAGCTGAACAGATAACTACCTTGCATCCAACAGAATTAGCGAGGCAGCTTCAGTGTCCATGGAACTCGTTTCAGTCCACAAATCATTGTAAAGGGTTAATACTGAACCTTCAGATAATTATCCCTCCAATGTCACCATTTAAACATTGGTGATCTCTCCAGTGATAATCAGTGTTAAAATAAAATCACTGACGACCCACAGTTGTGACAGTGGTGCAGTAATTTTAATTGAAAACACCTCACACAACACAGTGAAATGTATTTCACATGTGTATATTTACATTTTAAAAAATCCCGTGGTGCCGTGGGTAGCATCACTGCCTCTGAGTCAGAATCTCTGGGTTCAAGTCCCACTCCAGGATTTGATGGCCAAGGAAGCTGCATTCATAATGTGGCCATACAGGTTGATTATCAATATAAAAACAAAAAAACTGCAGATGCTGGAAATCCAAAACAAAAACAGAATTACCTGGAAAAACTCAGCAGGTCCGGCAGCATCAGCGGAGAAGAAAAGAGTTGACGTTTCGAGTCCTCAAGACCCTTCGACAGAACTTGAGTTCGAGTTCAAAAAGAGTTGAAATATAAGCTGGTTTAAGGTGTGTGTGTGGGGGGCGGAGAGATAGAGAGAGAGAGAGAGAGAGAGGTTGGGGTTGTGGGGGGGTGGATGTGGTTGTGTGGACAAACAAGCAGTGATAGAAGCAGATCATCAAAAGATGTCAACGACAATAGTACAATAGAACACATAGGTGTTAAAGTTAAAGTTGGTGATATTATCTAAACGAATGTGCTAATTAAGAATGGATGGTAGGGCACTCAAGGTATAGCTCTAGTGGGGGTGTTTTTTTATTATATAATGGAAATAGGTGGGAAAAGGAAAATCTTTATAATTTATTGGAAAAAAAGGAAGGGGGAAACAGAAAGGGGGTGGGGATGGGGGAGGGAGCTCACGACCCAAAGTTGTTGAATTCAATATTCAGTCCGGAAGGCTGTAAGGTGCCTAGTAGGAAGATGAGGTGTTGTTCCTCCAGTTTGCGTTGGGCTTCACTGGAACAATGCAGCAAGCCAAGGACAGACATGTGGGCAAGAGAGCAGGGTGGAGTGTTAAAATGGCAAGCAACAGGGAGGTTTGGGTCATTCTTGCGGACAGACCGCAGGTGTTCTGCAAAGCGGTTGCCCAGTTTACGTTTGGTCTCTCCAATGTAGAGGAGACCACATTGGGAGCAACGAATGCAGTAGACTAAGTTGGGGGAAATGCAAGTGAAATGCTGCTTCACTTGAAAGGAGTGTTTGGGCCCTTGGACGGTGAGGAGAGAGGAAGTGAAGGGGCAGGTGTTACATCTTTTACGTGGGCATGGGGTGGTGCCATAGGAGGGGGTTGAGGAGTAGGGGGTGATGGAGGAGTGGACCAGGGTGTCCCGGAGGGAGCTATCCCTACGGAATGCCGATAAGGGGGGTGAAGGGAAGATGTGTTTGGTGGTGGCATCATGCTGGAGTTGGCGGAAAAGGCGGAGGATGATCCTTTGAATGCGGAGGCTGGTGGGGTGATAAGTGAGGACAAGGGAGACCCTAGCATAGCTGGGGCCCATGCGGGTACCCATAGGCACACCTTTTATTTGGAGGAAGTGAGAGGAGTTGAAGGAGAAATTGTTCAGCGTGAGAACAAGCTCAGCCAGACGGAGGAGAGTAGTGGTGGATGGGGATTGTTCGGGCCTCTGTTCGAGGAAGAAGCTAAGGGCCCTCAGACCGTCCTGGTGGGGGATGGAGGTGTAGAGGGATTGGACGTCCATGGTGAAGAGGAAGCGGTTGGGGCCAGGGAACTGGAAATTGTTGATGTGACGTAAGGTGTCAGAGGAATCACGGATGTAGGTGGGAGGGGACTGGACAAGGGGAGAGAGAAGGGAGTCAAGATAACGAGAAATGAGTTCTGTGGGGTAGGAGCAAGCTGAGACGATCGGTCTACCGGGGCAGTTCTGTTTGTGGATTTTGGGTAGGAGATAGAAGCGGGCCGTCCGAGGTTGGGCGACTCTCAGGTTGGAAGCTGTGGGAGGGAGATCCCCAGAGGAGATGAGGTCAGTGACAGTCCTGGAAACAATGGCTTGATGTTTAGTGGTGGGGTCATGGTCCAGGGAGAGGTAGGAGGAAGTGTCTGCGAGTTGACGCTCAGCCTCCGCGAGGTAGAGGTCAGTGCGCCAGACAACAACAGCACCACCCTTGTCAGCGGGTTTGTTGACAATGTCAGGGTTGGACCTGAGAGAATGGAGTGCAGTAAGTTCAGAGAGAGACAGGTTAGAATGGGTGAGAGGAGCAGAGAAATTGAGACGACTAATGTCGCGCCGACAGTTCTCAATGAAAAGATCGAGAGAAGGTAAGAATCCAGAGGGAGGGGTCCAGGTGGAGGGAGAATATTGGAGGTGGGTAAAAGGATCCATTGAACTGGGAGAGGACTCCTGCCCAAAGAAGTGAGCCCGGAGACGAAGACGGCAAAAGAAGAGTTCAGTATCATGCCGAGCCTGAAATTCATTGAGGTGAGGGCGTAAGGGTATGAAACTAAGTCCTTTGCTGAGCACTGAACGTTCAGCATCGGAGAGGGGAAGGTCAGGGGGTATAGTGAATACACGGCTGGGGTTGGGATTGGAAGAAAGGGTGGGGACGGAGGGACAGGCAGGGGTGGAGGGTCCTAGATGGGTGTTGGTGGACACCTCCATCCCCCACCAGGATGGTCTGAGGGCCCTTAGCTTCTTCCTCGAACAGAGGCCCGAACAATCCCCATCCACCACTACTCTCCTCCGTCTGGCTGAGCTTGTTCTCACGCTGAACAATTTCTCCTTCACTCCTCTCACTTCCTCCAAATAAAAGGTGTGGCTATGGGTACCCGCATGGGCCCCAGCTATGCCTGTCTCTTTATGGGGTATGTGGAACATTCCTTGTTCCAGTCCTACTCCGGCCCCCTTCCACAACTTTTTCTCCGGTACATCGATGATTACTTCGGTGCCGCTTCATGCTCTCGTCGGGACTTGGAAAAATTTATTAATTTTGCTTCCAATCTCCACCCCTCCATCATTTTCACGTGGTCCATCTCTGACACTTCCCTGCCCTTCCTTGACCTCTCTGTCTCAATCTCTGGTGATAGACTGTCCACCAATATCCATTACAAACCCACCGACTCCCACAGCAACCTCGACTACAGCTCCTCACACCCCGCTTCCTGTAAGGACTCCATCCCATTCTCCCAGTTCCTTCGCCTCCGTCGCATCTGTTCCGATGATGCTACCTTCAAAAACAGTTCCTCTGACATGTCCTCCTTCTTCCTTAACCGAGGTTTTCCACCCACGGTCGTTGACAGGGCCCTCAACCGTGTCCAGCCCCATCTCCCGCGCATCCGCCCTCACGCCTTCTCCTCCCTCCCAGAAACATGATAGGGTCTCCCTTGTCCTCACTTATCACCCCACCAGCCTCCGCATTCAAAGGATCATCCTCCGCCATTTCCGCCAACTCCAGCATGATGCCACCACCAAACACATCTTCCCTTCACCCCCCTTATCGGCATTCCGTAGGGATCGCTCCCTCCGGGACACCCTGGTCCACTCCTCCATCACCCCCTACTCCTCAACCCCCTCCTATGGCACCACCCCATGCCCACGCAAAAGATGTAACACCTGCCCCTTCACTTCCTCTCTCCTCACCGTCCAAGGGCCCAAACACTCCTTTCAAGTGAAGCAGCATTTCACTTGCATTTCCCCCAACTTAGTCTACTGCATTCGTTGCTCCCAATGTGGTCTCCTCTACATTGGAGAGACCAAACGTAAACTGGGCAACCGCTTTGCAGAACACCTGCGGTCTGTCCGCAAGAATGACCCAAACCTCCCTGTCGCTTGCCATTTTAACACTCCACCCTGCTCTCTTGCCCACATGTCTGTCCTTGGCTTGCTGCATTGTTCCAGTGAAGCCCAACGCAAACTGGAGGAACAACACCTCATCTTCCGACTAGGCACCTTACAGCCTTCCGGACTGAATATTGAATTCAACAACTTTAGGTCGTGAGCTCCCTCCCCCATCCCCACCTCCTTTCTGTTTCCTCCTTCCTTTTTTTTCCAATAAATTATAAAGATTTTCCTTTTCCCACCTATTTCCATTATATAAAAAAAAATAACCCCACTAGAGCTATACCGTGAGTGCCCTACCATCCATTCTTAATTAGCACATTCGTTTAGATAATATCACCAACTTTAACTTTAACACCTATGTGTTCTATTGTACCATTGTCGTTGACATCTTTTGATGATCTGCTTCTATCACTGCTTGTTTGTCCACACAACACATCCACCACCCCCCCCCCCAACCCCAACCTCTCTCTCTCTCTATCTCTCCGCCCCCCACACACACACCTTAAACCAGCTTATATTTCAACTCTTTCTTGGACTCGAACTCAAGTTCTGTCGAATGGTCATGAGGACTCGAAACGTCAACTCTTTTCTTCTCCGCTGATGCTGCCAGACCTGCTGAGTTTTTCCAGGTAATTCTGTTTTTGTTGAGGTTGATTATCATCCTGTAAATCCTTCCAACACACACCAACGGCAGACAGTAAGACCGGAAGAGATTCCTGGTCAGCCATGTGATGGGAATAACATTGGCGCCTCTACCATCCCTATCCGTAGCTCCACAGCAACTCGGACTCTCTGAGTGAACTGTCACACACATACGTATTTACTGACCAAGTATCTCCCACCCCTCAGTGACCAAGGAAGTAGATGACTCACACCAATCGATAACACATACACGATCTGCTTTCCCTCTCAGTAGTTTATCAACAATTGCATGAAAATGTTAGTTCACTTGTATATGCCATGCTAAAATGCTAAAATGGGTGCTGAGATCACGTGACCAACAGCAGTGTACTTTATTCATTTTTTATTCGCTAATCAGAATTGCAATTGTCTACATCTGGATTCCCAAATAGCCACATGTGAATGGTGACTAAAGAGCTGTACAGCATCGTGCTGGTGATATGGTAAGTCTAGGAAGGAACTAATGTCTCGGGAACACTGGACCATGACTAGCAGTCAGATGTGTACGGAGTTAGACAGACCAGGAGTGCAGTCTTTGACCTGTGCCCACAATTAGCTGGGAGTAGCCCAATTGTCCCGCATATCCCTTGTTACTAAATGGCTTGTTTTACAGTGTCCGACTTTGTCACTCATTCTGTGACCTCTTAAAACAATGCAGTCCTGTCACTTCTCGGAGTTACTTTAGTGTATTTGCTGAATGCCAGTGTTACAGTATAACAAAAGATTAGGCTATATCCTTACCGAGATGTATATGAGGAGTGTCTTTCAATATTTTAGGCCCAATGAATTCCATATTTATGCAATATTTTAGGGTGAGCTACAGACTGATATGGCATTTTCATCATCAGCAGCCAGATTGTTCGTGAAAGTGAAAGGATTGAAGTATAGGAGTAGAGATGGGATCGGAAAATTCAACAGAC
Organism: Isurus oxyrinchus; assembly: GCA_026770705.1. Lineage (NCBI taxonomy): Eukaryota > Metazoa > Chordata > Chondrichthyes > Lamniformes > Lamnidae > Isurus > Isurus oxyrinchus. The sequence continues at coordinate 82,900,518 of JANJGN010000013.1, forward strand.
CAGGACTAGTAAGTAGTTACCAAATGCTAGAGGTAAAAAGAAGATGATACAATACTTGGTGTGTGTGTGTGTGTGTGTGTGTGTGTGTGTGTGTGTGTGTGTGTGTGTGTGTGTGTGTGTGTGTGTGTGTGTGTGTGTAATGTCCAGTGGAGAGTATAGAAACATAGGACTTTAGAGCAGGACTAGGCCACTCAGTCCTTCGAACCTTCTCTGCTATTCAATAAGATCATGGCTGATCTGGTTGTGTCTCAAATCCACTTTCCTGTCTGCCCCCCATAACCTTTGACTCCCTTGTCTATCAAAAATCTGTCTAAATCTGCCTTGAATAAATTCAGTGACCCAGTTTCCACTGCTTTGTGTGGAAGAGAATTCTACAAACTAATGACCCTCTGAGAGAAAAAAATTCTCCTCATCTCAGCCTTAAATGGTAGACCTCTTATTCTTAAGCTGTGTCCCCTGCTTCTAGTCTCCCCCACAAGTGGAAACATCCTTCCAGTATCCACCCTATCAAATCCCCTCAGGGTCTTATATATTTCAATAAGATCACCTCTCATTCTTCTAAACTCCAATGGATATAGACCCAACCTGAAAGGCCTGGCTCTAATTTTTAGGCCATTTGTTTTTATTCTTTCACAGGATGTAGACATCACTGGCAAGGCCAATATTTGTTGCCGATCCCTACTTGCCCCTGAACTGTGTCTTGCTAGGCCTTTTCAGAGGGCAGTTAAGAGTCAAGTATATTGCTGTGGGCCTGGATTCACATGTAGGCCAGACCTAGTAAGGATGGTAGACTTCCTTCCCTAGAGGACACTTGTGTACTAGATGACAATCAATAATAGTTTCCAGATTTATTAATTGAATTTAAATTCCACCAGCTGCTATGGGAAGATTTGAACCCATGTCCCCAGACCATTAACCTCAGCCACTAGATTACTAGGCCCATGACATTACCATTATGCCACCAACAACCTTTCTGAGCTAGTCTTAGTCCTAAACTCCTAGTCCTAGGCTTCCCAACTAATAGAAATAGTGTCTTGAAAACTTTAATTAAATCACTTCTTTAACCTTCTAAATCCCAGGGTGTACAACCTTAGTTTGTGTAATCTCTTTTTGTGGCTTGAACTCTGGAGTCCAGCTATCGTTTTAGAAAATCTATACTGCACTCCCTCTGAGGCCAGTATATGCTTCCTAAAGTGACCCAGAACTGCTCACAGTAACTCCAGATGCGGCCTAACTAGGCTTTTGTAAGCTGAAGCCTGACTCCTGCCCTCTTGTATTCTAGCCCTCTAGATATAAAGGCCAGCATTCCATTAACCTTTTTGATTATTTTCTGTATCTGTCCAAGCCATTTTAATGATCCATGTTGACTCTCTCTGATCAGCTGAGAATTCCACCCTACCAACCTAGCCTTAATTATATCCGGAATGAATCCTTTAAACATCTTGTTGCGGCATGAGCCAATACAACGTAATTCCATGTTGGGGTCTAGACCTCAGATAGACATTTAGGAGGAAGAATGAGGTGCTGTGACACAGTTGGCAAGAGAATGATGGAACATGGGATTTGTTTGCCCTGCATGGTTGTAAGGGGTCTTTTTGTATGTGTGTTAGCCATGGCTCAGTTGGTAACCCTCTTGCTTGTGAGTCAGAAGGTTCTGGCTTCAAGTCCCGCTCCAGAGACTAGGGCACATAATCCATGCTGACACTTCCAGTGTGGCTCTGTGGGAGGTGCTGTCTTTTGGATGAGACGTTAAACCAAAGCCCCATTAGACCTGTCAAGTGGACATAGAAGATTCCACAACACTTTCAAAGAAGAGCGGGGGAGTTATGCCCTCGTGTCCTGGCCAATATTTACCCCTCAACTAAAAAACATTATCTGCTCTTTTAACTCAATGCTGTCTGTTTGTGGAATCTTGCTGTGTGCAAATTGCCTACCACAATGCCTACATAACAATGGTGACTACAACTCAAAAGTACTTCATCGGCTGTAGAGCACTTTGAGACACTATGAGGTTGTGAAAGATGCTATATAAATGCAAGTCGTTTGTTTCCTTTTAGACAACTCAACAGCAACAGGGGTCAATGTGGAGGCTAGGCATCCTCCTAAAGACTTTACAACTGATATTAATGATGGAAATGGTATTAGCTGGATCTTGACCCACCACCACAACCCCCCTCCAAACCTGACCTCTCAGGAAGAAAAGTAATCAGAGTTGAAAAGCATAAAAACATAAGAAATAGGAGCAGGAGTAGACCACTTGGCCCATCAAGCCTGCTCCGCAATTCATTACGATCATGGCTGATCTTGGGTTTCAACTCCATTTTCCCGCCTGCTCCCCATATCCCTTGATTCCCTGAGACCCCTAAACTTGTCTATCCCAGCCTTAAATGTATTCAACGATGGAACATCCACAACCATCTGGGGTAGAGAATTCCAAAGATTCACAACCCTTTGAGTGAAGAAATTTCTCTTCATTTCAGCCCTAAATGATTGACCCCTTATCCTGAGATTGTGAAACCATGTCTTAGACTCCCCAAACAGCGGAAACAATCTCTTAATGTCCAATCTATAAAGCCCCCTCAGAATTTTATAAGTTTCAATTAAATTGTCTCTCATTCTTCTAAACTCCAGAGAATATAGGTTCAATTTACTCAGCCTTTCATCATAGGGAAATCGTCTCATCCCAAGAACCAATTTAGTGAACCTTCACTGTAACACCTCCAATGCAAGTATATCCTTTCTGAAATGTGGAGACCAAAACTTCATACAGTGCTTCAGATACTGTCTCACCAAAGCCCTCGCGGTGTCACTGTCACTGCAGCTAACTCCGTGCCTTCTCCATCTTACTGGTGTTGCTGGCACCCAAGTCATGCCTAAGCCTACAGAGAATGAGTCTAGCCCCTTTGCTCACTCAGACCATTCCTCAACAACTGCTGTCAGTTTCTCCAAATCCCATCATTAATGTAGTATCGGGGGTAATGTTAAACTGACTGTCTAGATCAAATTAAATTCTGGAAACACTTAGCAGGTCCTGCAAAATCTATGGAGAGGGAAACTGAGTTCAGGTGAACTGGAAGATGTTAGAGATGAATGATTTTTAAGCAAATACAGAGACAGAAAGGGAAGGGGTGGTGCAGGGGGGAATGAAGGGGAGATTCTGATGGGGTGGAGGGCAGGAGAGATTAAATGTCAAAAGGGATGATGATCCCAGACAAGTGAAGAAGCAAAAGATGTACTGAGAGGACATGTAAATGGTTGCAGCAGATAGCAGATTGAGGAGGGGTGGGGTGGGCAGCATCGGAAAGCTGGCAAAGAGGAGAAGGTTCCTGTAGCTAGGGAAGGTTGCACAGAGTCGTCAAGAGACCCCAGGGGTATGGACCCCACCCCCCCTCCCACCCCCACCACCCCCATCGACTGTATACCAATAGGGAATCCTCCAATCATAACACCAGACTACAGTCCCTCCCACCCCCCCACCCCGCATCCCCAACCAACCCCCAGTCATTTTGGTTCCAGTATTTTCTGTTTTAATTTCAGATTTCCATCATCTGCACTACTTGCTTATCTACCTGTTTTTGTTTGACAATGCACAATGTCGAGTTGGAGATAATGGGCAGAATTATCTCCCCGTTGAGGGGGAAGTTGATGGGCGGGTGTGTGCAGACGCATTGGCACCCCCGATCGGAGGCGTGGTGCTATTTTATGTGGGCGGGCCAATTATGTCTGCCCAGCATGACGTCAGCACAGAAGCGCTATGTGCTCCCTGTGCGGGCGGGGGGGGGGGGGGGGGGGGGGGGGGTGGGTGGGGGGTGAAATGCCTAAAATTGAGAGTGCGCTCTTTCACGCATGCGCACAGAAGAGCGCATTCATCTCCCTGAGGCTAAGTGCAGCCTCAGGGGTATTGCCTCTACTTTCAAAAATATTAAAAATAGAGAAAAAAATTCCCTTACATGTTCCCTCATGTGACAATGTCACATGAATTGGGACATGTTCATAATTTCCAAAATAACTTTATTAAAATTTTTAAATCCCTACATGAAACCTCATTCTGCCTGTGGGTGAGGTTTCATATTTTTTCTAGTTGCCGCTGGGGCTCCTTAAGGTTGGACGGGGAGGTCCACTAATTATTTTAATTGATCTGTCAGTGGCCTCAACTGGCCATTGACAGGGCGGCGGGCGTACAGCTGATTTAGCTGCGCCCCTGCCTTCCTGAAAATTTAAATGGGGTGGGGTGACGTTGGGAGTTCCGCTCGACGTCACCGCGTGTCACTTTCCGCGTTGGTGAGCGGGCCTCGCCCCCTGCTCACCGACAGTAAAATCCTGCCCAATGTTGTAGTTTCAAGTGTTTAATTGTCCTTCCTCGTCTCTTTATCTTCATCAGTTTTTGTCTTTCCAGGCAGTTCTTGATGCATTTCAGATGTGATCGATTTTATCTCTGTCTTTGGTGACTAGCTTGTAATGGGAGCAAGTAGCCATGGGTAACAATTGTGTCTTTTACCCTGGGAGTGTGCCATCCTGACACCCTGATCCTGCTCCAGTTTGTAAGGTCCGTGCGAGGAGTGGATGGGGGGGTGTCCGCTTTCTGGGGTGTTGGCCAGCACCACGCCACAACATCTTAAGGCAGCCATCCTGAATCATCAACGGCACTTCTCTGCATGCTTTTGCACCCAGAGCTCTGGAGCCTGCACCACCACCCTCCCCACCCGACCCCCCCCGCCCCACAACCCAAAGATCATTCCTTGACTCTCTCCTATTTCTCATCTGCCATCAGTGACATCAACCAAAGATATATCAGGATCCTAGGTGATACCCAGCTCTACATCACCCCCACTTCTCTCAACACCCTCGACTGGCTCTCATTTGTCACACTGCTTGTCTGACCTCCCCAACTGGATGTGCAAATGTTTCTGCCCAATTACAAGTTGGGAAGACTAACTCTATTCTTTTCACATCCCATAACAAAACTGTTCTCTCGCCCCCATTTCCACCCCCCTCCCTGACTGCTGTATGAGGCTGAACCAGATCATTTTAAACCTTGCCATTCTATTTAACCCTGAGATGAGTTTCTAACCCCATAGCCATCACACACACTGCCTACCTCCACCTCAGCAACTTTGCCTACCTCTGCCCCTGCCTCAGCTTCCTGACAGCTGAAACCCTACCTCCAGATTTGATGGTTTAAAGCACTCCCGGCCAACCTCACACAGTTTGTCCTCCTTAAACTTAAGTTCATCAAAACTCTGCTGCCCGTGTCCTGACTTGCACTAAATCCCTTTCACCCAACCCCCTGTGCTTGTTGGTTTGCAGTCCAGTGATGCTTCAAGTTTAAAATTCTCATCCTTGTGTTTAAACCCCTTCATAGCCTCATTGTCCTCTCTCTCTGCAAACCTCCTCCAGCTTCACAACCCTCCCGGATCTCAGCATTCCTCCTTTCCTGGCTCGGTTGGATGCTCCTCTTCCTTCACTCCACCACTGGCGGCTGTGCCTTCAATTGTCTACATCTCAAACTCTGAAATTGCTTCCTTATGACCTCTCCCTCCTCCTTTAAGATGAATATTAAACCCACCTCTTTGACCAAGTTTTTGGTCATCTGCCACAAAGCCTCTTTCTTTAGCTCAGTGATGGTTTTTCTGTCTGATGCCATGTTTGTGAAGTGCTTTGGGACTTTTTACTATGTGAAAGGTGCTATTTAAATGCAACTGTTATTATGTTAAGGTGCAGTTAAAGGAAACAGTGACTGTTCTCTCTCTACAGATGCTGCCAGTCCTGTTGAGTTTTTCCAGCACTTTCTGTTTTTATTTCAGATTTCCAGCATCTTTTGCTTTATTTTTTATATTACCCTGTCTATTTTTAGTTTTATAACAAGTCTGTTGCAGCAAAATCGCATTGGGACTCGTATTCTCACAGAGTGAGTTGATCCCACAGTCATGTATATATATAAATAGCGTAAAATGCTCAGAAGAGACTCCACCTAGAATAGCTTATTATGTGTGATTCACAATTCTTCTGCCAATGAATTGTTAGTCAGATGATTCTCTGTCAAATATTTGAAAGCTTTAACTCACTGTATCAGCAATAAGGCCAGAGCGGAAATATTCAGTCATTCCAGTAAGTAATGGACCAATGGTGTGAGACCCAAGCTATACAGACGAGGAGACCTGTATACTTCCTCCTAATTTTCTTACCCATTTGCCACTGAAGCCCTTCTCTGTGGTTTTGCTACCCCTGCACTCATTTATTTCACTACCCCCGTGCATTAGCTTTCCGATAACATCATCAACCCTCCCCTCGCCTGCCCAGTGACTTCCCCATCATCCCACTGTTTCCTCTAGTATCTCTTTGTTGTATGGGTCCAGTTTATTGCGCTGCCTGGTACATTCCAGATTGCTGTACTGCCACACACAAACACATCATAGAGGAAACACCATGACAATAAACTGTATCTGTGACATCATCCCCATGCAACGACATCGCCTCACCGCCCTGTGACATCATCCCCATGCAACAACATCATCTCACCGCCCTGTGACATCATCCCCGTGCAACGACATCACCTCACTGCTCTGTGACATCATCCCCGAGCAACGACATTACCTCACCGCCCTATGACACCATCCCCATGCAATGACATCGCTTCACCACCCTGTGACATCATCCCCGTGCAATGGCATCACCTCACCGCCTGTAACATCATACCCGTGTAACAACATCACCTCACCGTCCTGTGACATCATCCTCGTGCAACGACATCACTCCCCTCTCGCACTCGGGACGGTTATGGAAGGGGTGCAGATGAGCTTGCACCCTGAGGGACAGGGGAGAGGGGGATGCGTAGAAGTAAAAACTCACTGTTTTCTGCCTTAATAGTTTCTCAGGAAGCACTCCAATCTGTCGAAAACAGGCAGTTATCCCAGGTGTCCACCCAGTTTTAAGGAAATCACCATCCAGTCCCTGCGGCAGCTGCACAAGAAGATAAAGGGCATCATCAATAAATGGATGGAGTATTACAGAACTGAAACCGGTAAGTCACTACCAGGTAAACTCCAACAGAACGTTGTTTATACTTTGTTGTTTCTGCATTGTTGTAGGTAGCTTTTGTGGGCTGGATCATGACTTTGTGTGATGGCCTGTTTTACTAAACTCCTATTTGAAGTCAATGGAAATAAAAATAATGCTCATAAGGAATAGGAGCAGGCATTCAGTCCATCAAGACTGCCCTGTCATTCAATAAGATCATGGCTGATCACATCTTATGAGAGATGTAGCCTGCGCTGCCAACTTGCCATTGCCTGTTTCACATGGTTACACAAAGTTAATAAGTTTATGTCGATTTCTGTACAGGTAGTACTTCAATGTAATGTTCAACTGGGAGTTGCACCAGTTCTTGACCTTGCACAAGTTCTGAGCCACAATAAGTGAAACTGAGCTGGTGACTGGCGTATTTGCAGGTTCAAGGTATTATGATCCCAGCTGAGGTTACCCCTGGACAAGCCTGATCCCAGGGTGGATAGATCAGCTTGATCTAGTTTATATATCCTAATTTTTATTTGTTTAGATACGTGGAGAGGAGCCACTGAACAGAGTCACTGGAGTCAGCTAAAGAACTTTTAACAAAAGCATAAAACATTTATTAAACAAGAAAAGATTAACTATATTACAATATCCTTCACCCACACCTATACCTTTACAAATATATACAGATTTGCAAGGATAAGTTATAAGTTACAAAAGCTATTTTATACTTTAATGTTCACAGTAAGTACACAGCCCATGTATGGCGACCTATGGTCAGACACACCACACTCTGAAACCAATTGACAGGTGCCACCTCAAACAGATGCTATAGATCTCTCATCAACTTCCCCCAACACTTGTCCCACCATGAACCAACCGATCTCACTGAACTCCCGTCTTTCACACGAGGGTTTCCAATTTCTCCAAGAACTCACTTTGGAATCTTCTCCCAAACTGATGCTTTCTCTCAGACACCTTCTGCAAGGGTTCACCTCGAGGTTTCGAACTCTCCTTCCGATGTTCTTCTTCCCTGGGTCACCACATCCATTCCAGCTGCCTTCCACGCATTGTCCCTCACTGACTCAACTGTCAACAATACACCACTGCTTCGCGTGCCCAAAGCAAAGTGTTACAGACCTTTAGCCGTCTCTTTGGACCTTCTTGCCTCTTGCAAGCTGTTCTCGCTTTAAGTCTGCTTCCTGCAGCTTTTGTCTCTTTAAATCTAAACCTTGGAGTCTTTCTCTCTGCCCCACAGTCTTCACTTCACTTAACAGGACCTGTTTCAGGCTCCTCTCCTTCCTTTGACTAGAAGACCTGCTTGGGACTTTCTCCTGTTCCACTCCCCTGGATTTTGAGGTCTTTTCTTTAGCTTGGGACTTGCTATCTGTCCATTATGCTCCAGTTTCTCTCTGGCAGCTACTTTCAACCAATTTCAGCTTGGGACTAGCTACCTGTCCCTTCTAGGTGGCTTCTGTTTTGCAGCTGTCTTCAAACTGAATGCAAAACTGCTGTTTTTTTAGTTTTTCTGTGTGTGTCTGTGGGAGGGACCTGCCTCTCTGGACCGCTGTTGCTACGTTTGTTGACTCCTGTTTGTTTAACTTAGCTGCTACAGTTATAAAATTCTCAGTAGAAATGCAGGCACCTTTTAAAGTGGAACAAAAACTCAATTTTACCTTTCTTAAACACACGGATACAGAAATACAAATCAAACTTAAACATTAAAGCTAAAACTCATTCCTAACACCTACAAAAATACAAATATAACTTATTTAAACTATCTCTATTTCCTAACAAAGGGCATGTCAACTTTGTTCTTTGCCACATGTTGCGCATTTCTGATGTCAAGAGAAGGTGTTAATTAGTGTGGAAATGTATATTAAAAAACTCTTCTCTCTTTTTCTTTGCTTTCTTCTATCTCATTTTGTAATGTGCACTCCAAGCACAAAACAACGTACAAGATAAATTTCTGAGAAACACATAATGTATGCCCATGAGGGAGGTACCATGACTGTGTTAAATAAGATGGATTCAGAACAGATCCAGCAACTCAAAACTGGGCATCCATGAGGTGCTTTGAAACAACAGCAGCAGCAGAATTGTATTCAACCAAAATCTGTAGCCTCATGGCCTGGCATATCCCCTACTCTACCTTTACCACCAAGCCAGGGGATCAACCCTCGTTCAATGATGTGTGCAGGAGGGCATGCCAAGAGCAGCACCAGGCATACCTAAAAATGAGGTGTCACCCTGGTGAATCAACAATATAGGCCTACTTGCATGCCAAACACTGAAAGCAGCATGTGATAGATGGAGCTAAGCAATCCCACAGCGACAGATCAGATTTAAACTCTGCCGTTCTGCCACATCCCATTGTGAATGATGGTGGACAATTAAATAACTAACAAGAGGAGGAGGCTTCTCAAATGTCCCCAGCCTCAATGATGGAGGAGCCCAGCACATTAGTAGAAAAGATAAGGCTGAAGCATTTGCAATCATTTTCAGCCTGAAGCGCCGAGTGGATGATCCATCTCAGCCTTCTCCTGGGTCCCCAGCATCACATATGCTAGTCTTCAGCCAATTCGACTCACTCCACATAACATCAAGAAATGACTGAAGGCAATGGATACTGCAAAGACTATTGGTCCTGACAACATTCCAACAATAGTACTGAAGATTTGTACCCCAGAACTAGCTCCACCCCTAGCCAAGCTGTTCCAGTACAGCTGCAACATTGACATCTACCCAGCAATATGGAAAATTGTTCAGGTATGGACTAACCACAAAAAGTAGGACAAATCCAACCTAGCCAACTATCAGTCTATGTCAGGAAGATATAATAATTCTCATAATGTTATTGGAATTTATTGTAAAATAGTGGTGTGTGTGTGTGTCTGTGTGAAACTTAATTGGATTAAAGGCAGCTGGTCTGAAGGCTTTGATGTAAGCATGGGAGATAATTTTTCCCCCCCATTGGCAGGGGGGGGGGGGGGGGGGGGGGGGGTGCGGGCGGGGGGGAGGGGGGGGGGTGGGGGGGCGGGGGGCAGGCGGGGGGGAGGGGGGGGTAGGGTGGTTGTGCAGGGATGGACGCGGGCCCAATTGGCACCCCCGATCTGGTCCACACTGCCATTTTACGTGGGCGGGCCAATTAAGAGGTGCCTCAGGGAGATAAGTTTTAAGTTTTAAAAACTTTAATAAAGAGAAAAAAAAATTTCCTTAAATGTCTCCTCATATGAGTTGGGACATGTCAATGAACTTTAATGAAAAAATTTATTTAATTCATAAATCCTTCATGAAACCTTATCCTGCCCGTGGATGGGGTTCCATGAAAAATGCAAAGGCCACCTGGGCTCTTCGCCAGCTCGCCAACCGTAAGGTTGGATGGGCAGCTTTCTTGATAGCCTTAATTAGTTAATTAATGGCCTTAACAGACCTTTGACAGGTCGGCTGCACACCCGCCGAATTGAAAATCTAAATGATGCGCGTTGACGTCGGGACGCACGCCTGACGTCACCCTGTGTTATTTTACGCCTCGGCAAGCGGGCCCCGCCCCTGCTCGCCAGGTCAAAAATTCTCCCCATGGTAAAGATGGGGAAGTTTAGAATGTATGGTATAAAAGGACATTTGCATTCTTAAATAAACGAGACTAGATTTATATGGAGGGGTAAAACGTATCACCTAGCCAGGTGAAGTTTAGAAACAAAGATTACTGGTAAAACTTAGTGCTATGAAAGATTTCATTATCAGAACGATAAAGTCCAAAGACATAGTGAAACAATGGGAATTTACATTCAAAGGGGAAAATATGGAGCGAAAGCTGTGTGTAAAGGTAGGCTTTTTTTAAAGATCTTAAGTGTGAAACACGTTCAACATCTATACCTCAAGCTGCTGTCTTCACAGAACTGAAGTTAAGAAAACTACTTTGAATTCAACTTCTTCAGGGTATTGTGTGTCACCTTGTCTGGGTCTTTTAAAATCTATGTGTCTTACTGTTGCCTTAACAAAAGTATAACTGGGAGTCAGATGATGTAGGGGATTTAGAAGTTATTATAGCAGACATATCCATATCATTAGAAATCATTTTTCTTGTTAATAAATGTTTAATCTGGTTTTGTAAAATCCTATAAGACTTGGTGGTCTTATTACTACTGAATTCAAGAGACCCATCTTGAAATTTACACAAATTACAAAAGAAGTTGTGGCAGCTGTTTCAAGTTTCCCTTTGGGATTTGAACAATTCAGCATTTACCATTAGCTGTGCCATAACATAGTTGGGGGGCTCTTTGCAGGATATATTGGGAATTCCTTGATTGGTTTGGAGGTGGTGAATCTCAAGGTTATGAGTACGATAAGCACTTTGAATTCAGGAGTTGGTGTGAGGTTTTTTTGAAATGGTGAGACTGAAATATGGCTTTGGCAGTTGCTCAGATTTGTCTGGAAGTTGAAGTTATAACTTTGGCTGGTTTACAAAAGGTAACTAAAGTTAAGTTAATGGAATTGGTGGATAAATTACAATTGCAGAGGTGAAGAAAGCAGATATAATTGAAGGTATAGCACAGCACTTAAAGTTGGAAATGATACCTGACAGCAGTCATAGCTAGAGGTAGGGAGATTTCAGTTAGAAATAAAGAAGCTTGAACTTGAACAAGCAAAGGAAATGGAAAAAGCTTGAGCTAGAGGCAGCAGAAAAAGAAAAAGAAAGGGCATTTCAAAGGGAAGAGGCAGAAAGGCAGGAGGGAGAAATTGCACTTAGTGCAATTCTGAGAAAATTCTGCCCATAGTTCCAGTACTAAAGCCTGACCAGAATGTATGAATATGCGGGGACTACATTAACAAAGTGGCCAGACTTGATAGGCACCCTATACCAAAACTTGATGAATTGCACTCCAAGCTGACAGGGAGATCCCCATATATGAAACTCAGCTTGAGCCACGCTTACCAATAAGTCGAGCTAGGAAAGGCCTCTCGGGATTTTGTGACTATCTACATACATCAGGGGTTATACCGGTATACCTGGTTACCCTTCAGAGTCTCATTGGTTTGTGCCATTTTCCAGCGGACCATGGAAAATTTACTTCAAGGTCTACCCTATGTGGTGGTTTATCTCAATGATGTCTGAGTAACAGGACTAACTGATGAAGAGCACCTGGCTAACTTGGAAGAGGTATTGAAGCATTTCTCACAAGCCCGAGTGTGCTTGAAAAGGGAAAAATGTATCTTCCAAGCAAAAGAAGTGATTTACCTGGGTCATAGGGTTGACTCACAGGGTCTTCACCCAATACAATTCAAGGTGAGAGCTATTTGTGAGGCACCAGCCCCGAAAAATGCCACAGAACTCAAGTCCTTCTTGGGAATTGTTAACTACTGTGGTCGTTTTCTCCCAAATTTGTCGACAGTACTGGCTCCAATTTACGGGTTACTCAAGAAAAAACACAGGTGGACTTGGCAAGCCGCACAACAACACGCTTTTACGGCAGTAAAGCTGTTACTACGTTCATCAACCCTGTTGGTACATTTTGACCCAAAGAAAGAGCTGATTTTAATCTGCATTGCATCCCCTTATGGAGTATAGACAGTATTCTCCCACCAGTTGGCGGGTGGCTCTGAAAGGCCCATTGGCTACGTCTCAAGAGCACTCTGTGTGGCACAATGAAGATACTCACAAATAGAGAAAGAAGGCTTATCCGTTGTATTTGGCATTAAGAAATTCCACCAATACATCCATGGTCACCACCTCACCATTGTATCCGATCACAAGCCACTACTAGGCTTGTTTGGGGAAGATAAGACAATAGCCCCAACTGCCTCTGCATGCATCCAAAGGTGGGCATTGATTCTAGTTGCTTACGAATATACTTTTATTCACTGGCCGGGAAGCCAGATTGCCAATGCCGACACACTGAGCTGATTACCCCTGAAGGACAGCAATGTGAATGTCCCCATCCCTCAAGAACTTGCCTTGTAATTAAACTTTCTGGATTCATCACCAGTGAATGCCGAACAGATCAGAGAATGGACAGACCATGATCCAGATTTGTCTCACATCAGGGAACAAGTCTTGCAGGGATGGTGTAACGAGCCAAAGTTGGATGAAATGAAGCCCTAATTTAAGAGGAGATATGAGCTGTACTGCCAGGATGGCATCTTACTGTGGGGAGTGAGAGTCATTGTGCCTCCCAGAGGAACACAACCATTATTGATAGAATTGCATTGCACTCACCCCAGCATTTCTAGAATGAAAACATTAATACGCAGCTACTTACGGTGGCCAAGGATGGACACTGAGATCGAAAACATGGTCAAGAGCTGCATGCAATGCCAACAGGTGCGGAAATTGCTGTCTCCTGCTCCACTGCATCCTTGGAAATGGCCAGGAAGACCATTGGTCTGCCTCCACCATGGAGGTTGACTACATGGGGCCTTTTTTGGGCATTATGTTCCTCTTACTTATTGACATTCATTCCAAATAGATGGATGTATATGAGGTGAGATCACTCACATCTGCTGCCACCATTGACAGATTGCATCAGAATTTTGTGATGCACAGGTTACCAGAGATATTAGGTCTGATAATGGACCGGCATTCACCAGTGGGGAATTCCAAAGATTTACAAGTCTCAATGACATAACACATATCAAGACCTCGCCATACCACCCTATATCCAATGGTTTGGCCAAGAGGGCAGTCCAGACCTTCAAGGAATGAGAAAACTAGATGGAGACTCTATAGCAACAAAATGATCATGTTTCCTGCTCAGCTATAGGACTATGCCACCTATGGCCACAGGTATTGCCCCCGCAGAGTTATTAACAAGGAGATATTAGGTCAGATGACCAAAAACTGCATTCAGCAATAATCTGCTCACTGATGCTCATTTTGGGTTCCACCAAAGCCACTGGACCTCAGACGTCATTACAGCCTTGGTCCAAACATGGACAAAAGAGTTGAATTCCAGAGTTGTCATTTGTGTGTCGCATCAAGGAGCCCTGGTAAAATTGAAATCAGTGGGAATCAGGAGAAAAACTCTCTACTGGTAGGAGTCATACCCCGGACAAAGGAAGGTGATTGTGAATGTTGGAGGCCAATCAGCTGAGTCCCAGGACATTGCTGCAACTGATGCAGTGAAGCGGGATCATATCTCACTCCAAAACACCATCGATTGTGACCCAACCCAAGGTGCATACCACCTGTCCCTTCTTTCACATCGAGCCCAAACCATCCAATCCACCACTTTCCATTGCATTATGTGGGGTCAACTGACTGAACATGAGATGTGAATACAGTAAAATAAAGTTTTGACTTTTATTTTATGGTAGGAGGTGGGGAATGAATTCAATAAATGTTGGCAAGAAATTATGGTTTAATTAAAAGAAACCTTTCGAGGTGTTGGTCAACATTCTCGTTTTGTGTATTCTATACATATATTCTTGCTCTGATCAGAATTTCCTTGTTATTCATTTACACAGGTCTCAGCAAATATACCCCAGCCGATGTTGTTGAGTCTGAAAAGCACATTGATAAAATGCTCCTGGCACGAGACCAAACAGATGGCCGTGCCTCACCAAGCAGAAATCTTTCACCTCAGGCTGGTTATATTCACTTCCGATCAGCTCAAGATAAAACCAAGTGTCTGCCTCAGAGTTGCACCTTTACCAGGTAAGCCAGTGACAAACTGTTTCATTGTTCAAACGTGCACACAAGGTCTAAAAGAAATGCGAGATGGCCAATGCAATTTATCCAATAGGTGGCAAGCTGATAGGAGCTGTAAGAGATAACAGTATGTCAGAATGATCCATTTCCACTGGGTGTCCAACTGAGTTAGGAGCAAGTATCCCGCTTTTCATAAAATAAAGTGGACTTTGTTGCTGAATCTGAATCACAGCTGCCATATCCAATATGATTTGTATCTTATTGTTTCCCTGTAATTAAAAGTTCCACAAATATAAACTCACAGCTGCACCTCATTGGCTCAAATATCATACTCACAGAAATGCAACAAGTTACTGTGGAGTAAATCGTAATGAGCAATTAGAATGGGACAGATCCAGCTAGGGCAGGAAGCAAAACTGGGCAGCCAACAGCTAGTCAACAACGTTGGTAGAAGGATCGAGAATGAGAGGGCACAGATTTAAAATAATTGGCAAAAGAAGCAATGGTGACATGAGGAGAAAATTTTCCACACAGCGAGTGGTTAGGATCTGATGCTATACCTGAGAATCTGGTGGAGGCAGGTTCAATCTAGGCATTCAAGAGGGAATTGAATTATTATCTGAAAAGGACAAATGTTACAGGAAGAAGGTTGGGAAGTGGCACTTGGTGCATTACTCATTCGGAGAGCCAGCGCAGACATGATGGGCCAAATGGCCTCTTCTTTGCCATAACAATTCTGTGATTCTGTGAACACAATCCAGCCTGTAAAAATTGCTCAATGCATTCTTCAAGAGGGTTTATCAGCCATCTTGGTTTCTACCATACAATCAGGTACAAAAAATATATTTCCTAAATTATAAACAGAACATTGACATTCACAGCAGAATGTACTTACAGACTTTGCTAGCTCATCTTCTGTTATGTAGCAAATTGTATTTTGATGAATTCAATTTAGATTGTAATATAATAAAACATGCCCACATGCTCAGTGTGTTTGGAAGTGAGTCAAGGTATCCCACAGCACTCTGACCTAGGTTCCCCCTTCTGTTCACTGAAAAGCAGTGATTTCCATTGAGAACTGGAGGGGGGGATCCCCGAGTATGTGGATGATATTAAAAGAAATATTTAAATAGGAGGCAAGGTAACTAATTCTGAGGTAAAAAGAAGCTGCAAGGAGCTACTGATTGTCAATAAGATGTTGGAAATGAGCAAAAAAGCAGCAGTTGGAATTCAACAACAGTAAATGTGAGGTTATATAGTTTAAAAAGCAGTTCTAATTATATGTTGACTGGAGGAAGGCTGGGTGATGTGGAAGAGTAGAGGGATTTGGGGCTGAGACATTAAAAGCGGCATCTTAACTAGATAAGACCATTGATAAGTTAATGGAATCTTGGGTTTTAGGGCAACAGGTGTAGAATATAAAAGCTAAAATGTAATGGTACGTCTGTATAAAACCTTAGTAATACCACAGTATGCAGATTCGGGCTCCACACTCTAGGAAGAATGCTGCCAGGTATTTGGAAACATAAACACAAAGGGGTGGACATTCGCAGAGGCGGAACAACTCTGGAGCCATTTAAAAATGGCAGACGGGACCCAGTTCTGGGATTGCCGTGCCCATTCCCAGCACCAGCAATGTTTGCCGGTGTGCAATAAGGGTACAGATAGTGAGCCTGCACTCCTGACCTGGCCTGCTCCATTGCAAGGTTAGGCATCTCTTAGCCCCCTTACATTGGCGGAGTGTTATGGCCTTGTTTTGGTGGGGGCACAGGGCCGTAAAATGCGGCAAGCCATTCAAAAGCTCGTTGACTTTGGCAGGACTGTAAAATTCTGTCAGCTTAAAGTTCCACCAATGGAGTCGGGCCATTGTCTCCATGACATGAACCATAGTGAAGTCGTGAACCATAATCTGATTTCAGGAACTTTTTTGGAAGGTAAGTTCAAAAGGTCTTACCTATGCCCCCAGCCACTCCCTATGGCCCCCCCCCAACCACTCCATGACAACTCAGTGCCAACTCATGTCCCTTCCATGCTAATTCACCCAGAGTGCACCATGCACATAACTAATGAGCGATATAGCAATGTCAAGTGTGGAACTGCTGAGAAAAAAAAACACCTATTTAGAAATGTTCTTTGAAAAAAACTGCAGTTCATACAAGCAATGTCAATTAGGCAGGCCTTAGAAGTATCAATAACAGAGGCTTTTAAGACTTAACATCTATTAGTCTTGTCCAAATAAACCTTGAACCATTGACAAAAGAGATCACAGAAAGAATAACTGACTATACCCACTTAAAGATGTCAGTCAAGCCAAGTCAACAATTTCCTTCACCTGTCAAAACAGAATCCTTGCTGAGCTCGTGCTTATATTGGTCTGGCTCTCAGACAATCATGCATAAGAATGGAGCCACCCGTAGTTCCACCTAATACAATAACATCAACAATATATTTATATCGCACCTTTAATGTGAGGAAACATTTCCATTCCAAGGCGCTTCACAGGGGCGTTATAAAACGAAGTATGACAGCAAGCCAGATAAGGAGAGATTAGGTCAGATGACCAAAAGCGTGGTCAAAGAGGTAGGTTTTAAGGAGCATCTTAAAGGAGCAAAGTAAATTTAAGAGGCAGAGAGGTGCAGGGTGGGAATTTCAGAGCTCGAGGCCCATACAACTGAAGGCATGGCTAACAACGGTGAAACAGTTATGATTGAGAATGCACAAGAGGCCAAAATTAGAGGAGCGCAGCTATCTCAGAGGGTTGTGGGGTTGGAGGACATTACAGAGGTAGGAATATGTCTTAATTATAAAAATCAGAATGTGTCACTTTTAACATAGAAGATACTTATCCCTGCACTATCCAGAGATATAAAGGGTGCTGTGGGTACTGATAATAAAATGTCTGCATCATGTGCCAGGATTCACGTACAACAGATGTTTTTAAGTTATATGCGCCAATCAATAATAATGACGCTTACTGAAGCAAAACAATATACAAAAAAGCTCGTACTATATCATTACATACCCATCTACACTCTACTGGGTGTAATTAGAAACCTGGTGTCAAATTGTGTTGAATTACAGGCAGCTTTGTATTGTGATATGCACAACTGCTGAAATCTGAAATAAGACAAGCCTAGCTCACTCAGTGTCAGAGTTCTGTGGCCAGCACAGATACCTTTTATCTAATTTCCAAGGGAAGTGTGAGAGTTTAGTGTTGGTATTCCAAGTGTAGGCCAAAAAGGAGAAATCAATGATAAGGCAATGTGGCATTCTGCCGTGCATGTGGCATCCTGTAGGTGTCCTAACAATAAGTATCTCCCACATTAAAGGTGCTACACATTAGCTCTGATTTTAGAATTAGGGCGTATTACTCTGAGACTTCACAATCTGTCACCCAGATCCCATAAGTCAATCACAATACCTTCTGAAATATTTTAATTTGCTATTTTTTTCTCAGTAACTAAAATTTTAATATCCATAATAAAGGTTAAAATTCATATAAAAATTACATGTTGCACAATGACATGATTGATTTTACCTATTGAATTTTCTTTACTGCCCTTTAATAACTTCAACAAGTTTATATTAAGGCACTGTGAGTGTACATACACCACATGGACTGCAGCGGTTTAAGAAGACAGCTCACTACCACCTTCTCAAGGGCGATTAGGGATGGGCAATAACTGCTGGCCCAGCCAGTAACATTCACATCTCATGAATGAATAAAAGAGAATTTGAAATTGTGTGTTCTGAACATGTACAGCATACCTCTCTCACGGAGTGTTAAGGCAGCTAAACAAAGAATATTTTCTCTATTTCCAAGCACTCCCCACCCAATTAATATTCTTAAAATCATTTGAAAGGCAAAGAGACAAGTCGAAAAGATTTACTGAGGCAAATGTATACTGAATTTAAAAAAAGGAAAACTATTTCGGAGTATGTGTGTACCTCTATCAGAGCACCCAAATCTGAGTTTCTTCAATGAAAACTGTTGTAAGGTTGTTTGGTGTCTCACTAAGAGGTCTGGGGGCTTGTATGGTTAAACATAAACTATTTATTGTTAACATATAACTATATACATCTCCAAGGTGCAGCCCTGCATGGGTGCTGTCTCCATGCTAGCTTCTTTCAGACTCTACTACACACAGTCTACCATCATGTGACTCTCTGCATCATACCATGGTCGGTACTGTTCTCCCTTCCCACATTAACCCTTGTTCTGCCTGAACACCCTTATACTACAAAATCTGTCCAAATTTAAGGACATTCAAATTAGGAGCAAAAGTAGATCAGAGGCCCCTCGAGCCTGGCTCCACCATTCGATAAGTTGATGGTTGATCTGTTTGTGTTTCAAATTCCATATTCCCATCATTTCAAGTCTTTCTTTGTATTTGCATTTTCTAACACCTGGCATCAGATTTTATACTTGTAATGTCAGCAGATTAGTAATCCAGAGGCCCAGGCTAATGCTCTGGGACGTGGGTTCAAATCCCACCATGGCAGCTCATGGAATTTAAATTCAATTAATAAAATCTGGAATTGAAAGCTAGTCTCAGTAATGGTGACCATAAAACTATCATTGATTGTTGTAAAAACCCGCCTGGTTCACTAATGCCCTTTAGAGAAGGAAATCTGCCACCCTTACCCGGTCTGGCCTACATGTGGCTCCAGACCACAGCAATATGGTTGACTCCTAACTACCGTCTGAAATGGCCTAGCACTCAGTTAGGAAGGGGCAACAAATGCTGACCTTGCCAGTGACGCCCACATCCCATGAAAAAATTAAAAAAAAACACAGTTTGGTTTTACTGGTCTGTCCACTGTCTGGTACTACACACAAACATACGAATTAGGAGTAGAAGTAGGTGCCTTAATGTCTGGTATCAGGGTTAGGAGGGAAGAATCATTTAAAGATGCAAACACTCAAAGTAATTTCTGAAAAGACACCAATCTGAAAGACAGTGACCAGCCAGGAATACATTCAAATTCAGTTTTCTGCTCTCATCAACTTTTGTCCAATGAAATTAGGCCATTAGACATTTTTCTCCCAGCGCTGCAGCGCTGCTTGTCTGGCAGGTGTGGTGTCTGGTATTCTTGGGCCCTGCAATGGCCATCCTGTCTATCTACTTTCAGCCAGATGTAGTGAAATGCAACCCCTTGTAACAGGCAGCTGGTGCTCAGCTACATTGCTGGCAGGAAGCCAGTAGTGAGCATATTGTTGATGTACACCATAATATTTGACCCTTAACATGTGCATGTCTCTGTAACTGGAGTGGACAGACTAACCTGTCACTGAACCTGTGATGAACCTAATCTTGAAACATTTGAGTATTACAAATGAATGCTAAGTTCCGCTCTGGTTCAGGTCTGCCTTAGATATTCTCCCAGGTTCACTGTCAATCCCATAAGCAGTCCAAGTCTCTTAGGTTCAGAAGGGTGCCTGTAATACTCAATATCTAACTATATAATAGCGTAAAGTGGGATAATAGCAATAAAACCCCTTCTGATCGAAACTAAATTTAGTGCCTTAAGTACATATGTAAAAAGCAAGAGGGTAGCCAGGGAAAGGGTAGGCCCACTCAGGGACAGAGGTGGGAATCTGTGTGTGGAGCCAGAAGAAATGGGAGAGATACTAAATGAATACTTCTCATCAGTATTCACCAAAGAGAAGGACTTAGCGGTCGATTTGTCTAAGGAAGAGTGTGTAGATAGCCTTGATCATGTTGAGATAAAAAAAGAGGTGGTGTTAGGCATCTTGAAGAATATTAAGATGGATAAGTCCCCAGGGCCAGATGGGATCTACCCCAAGTGTACTGAAGGAGGCAAGGGAGGAGATTGCTGGGGCCTTGACAGAAATCTTTGTATCCTCACTGGCTACGGGTGAGGTCCCAGAGGACTGGAGAATGGCCAATATTGTTCCATTGTTTAAGAAGGGTAGCAGGGATAATCCAGGAAATTACAGGCTGGTGAGCCTTACGTCAGTGGTAGGGAAATTATTGGAGAAGATTCTTGGTGACAGGATTTACTACCATTTGGAAGCAAGTGGGCATATTAGTGAGAGGCAGCATGGTTTTGTGAAGGGGAGGTCGTGTCTCACTAACTTGATCGAGTTTTTCAAGGAAGTGACAAAGATGATCAACAATGGAAGGGCAGTGGATGTTATCTACATGGATTTCAGAAAGGCCCTTGACAAGGTCCCTCGTGGCAGACTGGTACAGAAGGTAAAGTCACATGGGATCAGAGGTGAGCTGGCAAGATGGATACAGAATTGGCTTGGTCATAGAAGACAGAGGGTAGCAGTGGAAGGGTGCTTTTCTGAATGGAGAGCTGTGACTAGTGGAGTTCCGCAGGGATCAGTGCTGGGACCTTTGCTGTTTGTAATATACATAAATGATTTGGAAGAAAATGTAACTGGGCTAATTAGTAAGTTTGCAGATGACACTAAGGTTGGAGGAGTTGCAGATAGTGAAAAGGATTATCAAAGGACACAATGGGATGTAGATCAGATGGAGACTTGGGCGGAGAAATGGCAGATGGAGTTTAATCTGGACAAATGCGAGGTAATGCATTTTGGAAGGTCTAATACAGACAGGAATTATACAGTAAATGGCAGAACCCTTAAGTGCATTGACGGGCAGAGGGATCTGGGTGTACAGGTTCACAGGTCACTGAATGTGGCAATGCAGGTGGATAAGGTAGTCAGGAAGGCATATGGCATACTTGCCTTCATTGGCAGGGGTATTGAGTATAAAAGCTGGGAAGTCATGCTGCAGCTGTATAGAACCTTGGTTATGCCACACTTGGAATATTGCGTGCAATTCTGGTCGCCACATTACCAGAAGGATATGGAAGCGTTGGACAGGGTGCAGAGGAGGTTTACCAGGATGTTGTCTGGTCTGGAGGTTATTAGCTATAAGGAAAGGTTGGAGAACTTGGATTGTTCTCATTAGAACGACGGAGATTGAGGGACGACTTGATAGAAGTTTACAAAATTATGAGTGGCATGGACAGAGTAGATAGTCAGAAGCTTTTTCCCAGGGTGGAAGAATCAATTACTAGGGGACATAGATTTAAGATGAGAGGAGAAAACTTTAGAGATGTGCGGGGCAAGTTTTTTACGCAGAGGGTAGTGAGTGTCTGGAATTGGCTGCCAAAGGAGGTGGTGGAAGCAGATACGATAGTGGTGTTTAAGAGGCAGCTTGACAAATACATGAATAGGATGGGAATAGAGGGATATGGACCCCGGAAGTGTAAAATGTTTTAGTTTGAGAGGCAATATGATTGGTTCAGGCTTGGAGGGCCGAAGGGCCTGTTCCTGTGCTGTACTTTTCTTTGAGTACATGGCTTTATGTGCACTCTCCCAAATCTTTTGGACAGTGTCTGAGAAGTACTTGGTGAGATAAAGCCAGGTACAATTCTTTAGTTCAGAGAGTGAACTTACAGAGTAACAGTCAAAACAAATGCTACGGACTTCACTTAAACTTCACAAATGACAACTGGATAATAAAACCCGTCCCTTTCAGTGGCTGATTCACTTGGTTCTGGCATCACTTTTCTTTCTAGATAATTTCTAAGTGTGAAAAGTGACCTCCTGATCTTTTAGCTTCCAACTTCAAGCCTAGTAAAGCCTCACACTCCTTTGTTCAAAACCTGAACATTTGTCAATCCTGATCCCAAGAATCAGAGCATCAAGGAAATTGAATCATCCTTACTGTGTGATACTGGATAATGAATTGTTAAAACATCTACCAACATCCTGGGGGGGGGGGTTACCATTGTCCAGAAACTGAACTGGATCAGCCAGATAAATATTGTGGCTACAATAGCAGGTCAAAGACGAGGAATCCTGCGGCGAGTAACTCACCTCCTGTCTCCCCAAAGCCTGTCCACAGAGCTCAAGTCAGGAGTATGATGGCATACTCCCCACTTGCCTGGATGAGTGCAGCTTCAACAACACTCAAGAAGCTCAATGCCATCCAGGACAAAGCAGCCCGCTTAATTGGCACCCAATCCACAACATTCACTCCCTCCATCATTAACACACACTGGCAGCTGTGTTTACCATCTACAAGATGCACTGCAGAAACTCACCAAGGCTCCTTAGACAGCACCTTTCAAACCTACAAACTCTTGCACCTAGAAGGGCAAGGGCAGAAGATAGATGGGAACACCACCACCAGCAAGTTCCCCTCCAAGCCACTCACCATCCTGACTTGGAAATATATCTCCATTCCTTCTCTTTCGCTTGGTCAAAATCTTAGAACTCCCTCCCTATCCGGACTGCAGGTGTACCTACACCACAAGGACTGCAGTGGTTCAAGAAGTTGGCTCACCACCACCTTCTCAATGGCAATTAATTAGGGATGACCTAGCCAGCAACAGCCACATCCCATGAAAAATAAAAAAAAGATCTGTAGCAGTTTAAGAAAAGCTTTTTGAGCTATGTTGTATCAGTAAAAGGCTTGTCTGCCTTTTATAGCCATCTTTAATGCTTGTGACTCTTGCTGTTTTGAAACTTGTGCAAATTCACTGGGGTTTTAAAACACAACAATTAAATGTAAATATTTCAAACCCGTTCCATCAAGAGAAGAAAATGATCAACCATTTTTAAATGTGGCAGCCTGACAGTGTTGCAAATTGTCACAGTGCAAATCTCTGGTTCCTTAGACTTTGCTATTATAATTATTAATTCTCAATCTTCTCATTCTACTAGGGATTTGGCTTCAATGATTGCCAGAGAAGGCAATATTAACTTACTGATGGCTAACAGGCGTAGATCTTTTACCCATGCTGATATCAAACAGGGGTAAGTGTGAGTCTAAACACATGCCAAACTTGAGTGAATCCACATGCTAACTAATCCCAGGTAATTCTGTTTTTGTTTTGGATTTCCAGCATCCGCAGTTTTGTTTTGTCTTTTGCTAACTAGCACTGTTTGGAGGTATATTGTTTGATACTATTTAAACACCAGTCCTGTGGAATTGCTTGAATTATAAATTATATGTTTGCATCTTAACATGCACAGAAATTTGGAATTTCTGTAAACCAGGTTTCCCAAGGACTGTATACTAACATTGCTCTAGAAAGCTACCATCTGGATTGGGAGGAGGTGCTGCAATTTCCCCATACACCAGAGGAGTGTGCTGCAGAATAGTGGTACAAGGACTTACTCTAGGCTTCTCTGTGAGGTTGGCTTTAACTCTGGGGCCAGAGGTGCAAGTGTTTCCCCTAAGTTGGAGGAAACATATGAGAACTTAAAGAAGTATTAGGGGATTCCCACCGGAATTTCTTTGAAGATTGAAAACCTTTTGGGTTGTGAGAAAGCGTATTGTAATGTGTTATATTTTCTGGAATGTAATTGTTTGAATTCCCTGGAACACAGGGCTGAGTATTCTGAACAAAGAAAAGGATGTGGCATGATGGAGCACAGGTCTCCAATGCAGGCAGAATGCAAAATGATACTCCTGATAATAAAATTACTGCTACAACTTGTTGCACATAAAACCCTAAATAAGCTTTTTTGACATTGAGAGCCTCAGCCCTCCCCTCTCTGAGGGTTTCACTGATCTCTAAAGGACAATGTGATGTAAATTGGCTTGTCTCACTCCTAGATATAAATAGAGCTTCACAGTGCAGTTACTGGGAGTTGTCTCTGCCAGTGTGGAACCTTGCTGGATGGAGGGATGGACAACATTGTAGGCCTGATTCTGTACCCATGCCTTAGCCTTTGCATTCCTAAGTTTATTTGTAAGATGTGGGTGTTGTTAGCACAGCTGGCATTTATTGTACCTCCCATGTGTGATCCTTTTCATAACAAACCTCAATCCTATGATAACTTTCAGATGATGGGGAGTTGATGTGCTCAACATCATGGTGAAGCAGGGATGAGGAGGAGGTTGCTGATGGAGGGAGGCAGTATCGCCAGAATTGAAGATTTCACTCCTGAACTGTTAAATTCAGGTTAAAAAGGCAAAAGTTTGGAACATGAGAAGATCCTCTGGGCCATCAAGGCTGTATGTGCTGCAGGCCACATACCTCCTATTTTATCATGACATCAGTTTAATCTCTCAAGGAATATTTTCCTTACTGGGAGAGGTAGCAATGAGTTAAATCCTGGATGTTACTGATCTGCTTTGAGGTAAAGGAGCAAACAAGTGGGCAGGGCGGATGGACCCTGGGTCTGGTTTGAAGTCGGACTAACCAGGAGACTGTGCACAGACTGGGAGAGTGAGGAAGCGGTTGACAGACTGGAATCAGCGTCATGGTCAGTCCCTTGAAATGAGGATGATGTTTGCCAGGCTTCACGATTTGTCTGTTCTCGAGCCACAGCCCAGAAAGAAAAAACAGTAAAACCTGGGAAATAATAATACTGGTACAAATTAGTCTTGCATACCTTAAAATGGAACACTAGTAAGAATTGGGAAATAAGAGTACTGGTCCAAATTGTTATTTCCTTCTGGAAGCTCTTTGGGTAGAGAGGACAGGAGTTGCCCTGAGGAATGGGGGTGTTCTCGCGAACTAGAGTTCTGTTCTCTCTCCTTCCACTTTAGTCGCTTCTCTGCAGCAGATCTTATGCAGTCATTTTCTGACTGGGTTGCAGCTTGTTGGGTGCATGAGGTGCTGCTACGTGGCACGGTTAGTGGCAAGCGTCACTGATATCAATTTGTCCCCTTCTCAATGGGGCTGTCAGAGTGTCCTCAAAACATTTTCTGTGTCCTCCTTGAGATCGGGTGCCATCCTTAAGTTGTGAAAAGAAGATGTGCTTCGGAAACTGATTATTTGGCATGTGGATGCAGTGTCCAGAGCAGCAGAGCTGATTTTACATGATCATGCTTGTTATACTGAAGGAATTGTTTTCAGTGAGGACACTGGAGTTTGTTCGTCTGTCTTCCCACTTGACTATAAGTATCCTGTGGAGACACAACTGGTGGAAATTCCCCAGCGACTGGAGGTGTCTTTGGTAGGTGACCCAAGTCTCATTGTCATATCTACAGACTGGAATAGATTGTTAGTGTGAGAAAGATTGGAGGAGAAGGGGTATCCTTTTCAATGCACTGCATAGGAATTAAAAAATCAAATTATAACACACAATCAGAATAAGAGGATTAAGGTGTTGATCACATAAGATGGGGAATTGCTCAAGTATTCAGGTTCAGTGGTAGACAGACACTGTATAAAGATGATGTGAAGACTGGTTCGACAAGCGAATATAAAGATTGGGACTAGGAATTCATAGAACACTAAAACAATACAAGTACTGTCCTCATCACACTCACCATCCCTGCTTAGCACAGTGAGCTGCCTATATACGGCAAATAGCATACAAACCATTAAGTGCAAAGGTGCCACCTATAATTAATTAAGTGTGCCAAATATTTCAGGCATCTAATTAATTTTTATCCTATACTTACCCATTTAAAGATGATGGATTCTCCCACAAAAAAGACCGGTTTCCAGTTTACATTGGTGTCACTTCATGTGTGATGTTAGACCGAGTCTTGGTTTGCATAACCAAGTCGGAGTTGGAGAGATGGATGGAGGCACTGGCTTTGCACCATGCTCGCTTGTCCAGATGGTACGCAGTGAGGACGGATTGTAACATCTGACCTTATATCTCCTCCTTTCTCACCATCTAAGGCCCTAACATACCTTCCAACTGAAACAGTGATTTGCTTGCACTTCTTTCAATTTAGTAACTGTATTCACTGATCACAATGCAGTCTCTTCTACCTTGGAGAGCAAACACAGATGTTAGGGTCATTGAGTTGAAGTTCTCAGTTATGTGCCTGCCTGATATTCAAATTGATGGCTTTATAACAGACAATACTGCAAATTTAGCACACCAGCCAAGTCGAATTTTAACCCCCAAATTATCAGCACTGCTCCTTGCTGATTACTCACCCACCCCTTTGATAGCTCCATGCATTTCTGCCCCCCCTGACACAGCTGCATGGCATTGCTGCCCCTTCTGACACAGCTCCATGGCATTGCTGCCCCCCCCAACATAGCTCTATTGCATTGCTGTCCCCCCGACACAGCTTCATACATTGCTGTCCCTTCTGACACATCTCCATGCACTGCTGCCCTCTCTGACTCATCTCCATGTATTGCTGTTCCCTCAGGCACATCTCCATGCATTACTGTCCCCTCTGACACAGCTTCATGCATTGTTGCCCCCTCAGGCACATCTCCATGCATTGCTGTCCCCTCTGACACAGCTTCATGCACTGCTGTCCCTTCTGGCACCTTTGGATATCCTCATCAGTAACTGCTTGCCACTGTGGAATAACTTTAAAGCACTCACAGTTTAAGCTTACACAGATAGAATAGCCATTTGTATAGGGTGCAGAGGAGAGGAGTGGGGATGGGGCTGATGATCAAGGACAGAAGCAGGTGGAGGGGGCACAAACAAAAAGGGCACAAACGGAAAGATATAATGTATGCAGTGTAGGTGCATGGGTATGTATATAAAATCTAGATATCTATATTTACTGTGTATATATTTGTATGTGTATGTGTGTTTATATATATATATTATATATTTATGTGTATATATAATTTGCATGAATATATGGATAGATATATATTTGTATATGAGATAATGTGTATGCATATATGGATAGGTATATGATGTTCTTTCTTTTGATTTATTCCCTTGTTCCGATCACTAACTCCTTCCTTTAGGCTTCGGTTTCCTAGTGTTCAGCAGGAAGACAAACCATGGCTGCATTCGCCCAGTCCCTGTCCAGTTGCACTGCGGTCTGCAATGCTTGGTGAAGGAATGAAAAGCTGTAAGTGCAGGACAAATAAGGTTCCCAACATCACAGACCTAGAATATGACACCTTAATCCAGAGGTCAAGAACGGACACTCAGCACATCATCGTTGTCTGTGTGGTGACATCCCAGCAGCTGCAGCCCCCAGCCTATGAGAGGATGATTCAGGAGTTATACGAGCAGAATAACAGAAACAGAAACCAGCCGTGTGTGGAGGTACGGTCACCCTGGCCCTATCCTGGATCCGGGTTGCTGATAGTGAGATCAAGCCAGCTCCCCTTGAATCGAGCAGCTCATGATGGAATTATAACCCACCATGATTATTAACCCATTACAGGGTGGTTTTTGTTGACCCCCCACCCCCCCCCCCGCCCCCCCCCCCCCCCACCCTCCCCCCCTCCCACACCACCCCACCGTTTGGCAAAAACAGGGAAATGGTCATACAGAAACCATGAGGGAAAACTTTACAGCCCTTTCCCACCTTACTGTAACTGCCACCATCTTGTTGGGCTGCTCAGACAGGAAGTCACCTGAAGTGAGTGCATGGCTAATTTAGGCATTTAAACTGGGGCTCCCTGATGTCTGTAGGACTCTGATGCTGTTTTAGGAGTCAGCTGGACATAGGCTGCTGTCTGCTGTAAGTAAATGTGTTCCTGGAGGTTTCATCACATGACTTGTCCGCATGCTTCCGCCATTAGTCAGCCAACACGGCCATCCTTGTGATGTACTGCCTTCCTATGCCAATTTTTAAAATTGGTTAGTGGGATGGGGGCATCGCTGGCTGGGCCTGTATTTATTGGCCACCCCTAATTGCCCCTGCGAACTGAGTGGCTTGCTAGGCCATTTCAGAGTCAACCACATGGCTGTGGGTCAGGAGTCACATGTAGGTCAGACCCAGTAAGGATGGCAGATTTCCTTACCTAAAGGGCATTAGCAAGCCAAATGGGTTTTTACAAGAGTCGACAATGATTTTGTGGTCATCATTAAGCTTTCAATTCAAGATTTTTATTGAATTCAAATTCCACCATCTGCCGTGGTGGGATTCAAACCCCGAATCCCCACAGCATTACCCTGGGCCTCTGGATTACTAGACACCACCGCCTTCCCTTTGAGCAAAAAGTACTCAATTGGATGATGCTTGATTGTCAGCCAAACAACCTTTTTTTATCCCCATTTTCATTATTTTTATATCTGGTAAAGAAAAAATCTCAAAGAAAATGACAAAAAAAATATTTGTTTTAATTTTTCTCCAGTGTCCTAGAGATTGATCTTCAGTTCCTGGAGACTCCAGGCCAATCTTGGCAACCTTAAGTCTGGACAGAGAGTATGCCAGCACATTGTGACCCTGCCCTCCCCACCCCTCCAGCCAGGTTGACCAACCCTTCTGGAGAAAAATAAGGGAAACTGGACTAGGGTTGCCAACCCTCCAGGGATCATTTCTCCTCGAAAGATGGAATTGCAGAATAAGTGAGCAAGGATGACTTTGAGGTGGCCTGACCAGTCCTATGTCAATACAAAGCTTTCTCCTCCCAGACACATATCAAGTTTGCAAAGCATTGAGAACAATCTTTAAAAACTAGAACAATTGCTTTGAATTTACAGAAACAGGCCATTCACCCAGCTGCTCTAAGCTGGTGTTTACACTCCACACAAATCTCCTCCCACCCTGTCAACAGAACCTCCTATTCCTTCACCTCAATGCATTTCTCTAACTTCCTTTTAGATTATTACATAACAATAACCGTCGTGTTGGCCTAGAGTGGATATGGTTAGGATTTATTGTAAATCTAACCTGAACTCTTATCTCTCAGCCTCAGGAAGGTCAAGGATATTAAAATGGCGAAGGAAAGGCAAATCTCTGTGGACGCAAACTCCTACTTCATTGTTTTGTAAGAAGTTGTTCCTTCAGCATTCCAAATCTCTTTGTTCTGTTAAACATAGGGAAGGATTGCATGAAGCAAAGCATTCACATCGTTTAATAGGTTAATCACATCAGTAAAGGAGTTCCTGTTTGTAAATCAGTGCAGTTCAAACTCTTGATTGTTCTCTTAATTGTTTAAATGTGAATTGTCGATCAGAATGACATTGACTGAAGGAAAGGTTAGGGGTCAGGGAGGAGAAATGGTGGGGGGGGGGTGGTGGGTGACAGGTCAGGAAGGGTGAGGGGTTGAGGGGAAGGGTGAGGTGTCGGGCAGAAGAGTGAGGGGTCAAGGGGAGGGGTCGGGGGAAGAGTGAGGGGTCGGGAGAAGGGCGAGTGGTCGGGGAAAGATGAAGGGTCAGAGGATCGGGGAAGAGGGTGGGAGGGTCGAGGGAGGAGGGTGTCAGAGGAAGAGAGACTCGTTGATGGAAGGAAAATTTTCTTCATTCTCCTGAAGATTCAACCTTCCTTTTCAATTGATACCCCCATTCATTTCAGTCAGTAAAAAAACTGTTCGTCTTCCTCTTGAATACACTGACACAGTCCACTTCTACCATCTCTTTGGGCAGACGGTTCATCCCATTCATCGTCCTGTGTGTGAAATGGTTAAATAGAAACTCTTCACTCCTGAGCTTGACTCCAGTCCTTCAGGTGTGACCAAGTTAAATATTATGGTTCTGTATGAATCCTAGGCCTCCTGAGCTGAGCTGTAAACCACAAACCCTCTCCATCACCTAGATCCTAGCACCTCAGTGACATTGCCATTCTCCACTCCTCCACTGTAGAATTTGATATCCCTATCTTTGTCACTTCCCAATTGAATCTCTCAACATCCTCCCAACAGAAGCTTCAAACTCCTCCAAAACCATGATAGCCTTTTTCTATCTGACACTAAAGGCAGGATTCACCCTGCGGGATTTGGGACCTCGAAGTCAGGGTTGAATGGGGCTCAGACGTTTGCACCCACGGTCACCCAGCAGTGATTTTTCTTGAATTGGGCAATTAGTGGCTAGAGGGTGGGCTCTCAGAGGCCAATAGAAGGCTCTCCAACACTAAAGAAGCAGAAGTTTGCCTTTCCAGGTAAGTGAGAGAGAGAGCGCCCCAAGATAGAAGTGCACAAGTTCCTCCGCAGGGCAGCCCCTACTCAGGGCAGCCCCTCCAGAGGGCAGACCCTCCACAGGGCAGCTCCTCCACAGGGCAGCCCCTCCACAGGGCAGCTCCTCCGCAGGGCAGCTCCTCCACAGGGCAGCCTCTCCATAGGGCAGCCCATCCTCAGGGCAGCCCCTCCTCAGGGCAGCCCCTCCGCAGGGCAGCCCCTCCGCAGGGCAGCTCCTCTGCAGGGCAGCCTCTCCGCAGGGCAGCACCTCCGCAGGGCAGCCTCTTCTCAGGGCAGATGATGAAGTATGAATTTAACACAAATCCTTTCCTTGACAGCTGGTTTATTTACAGATTGCAAAATTACATATCTCTATTCTGACCTACCAACAGCCAGTGTCCCAACAGTCCCTTTATATACCCTTTTGAGTAAATCGACTAAACAAATATACTAATTAACTGATGAATGACCCCTTACATGTAACCGAAAACTTTAAGGAAACTTATCAGATTAAAATAATGTTCCCAGTTCAGATGATGTATGCCAGACCCGATGGTACCCACTGGTTGTGGAAGGCCTCAAGCATACCAGTGGACACTGCGTGCTCCCTCTCCAGGGACACCCGGGCGTGGACATAACTGCAGAAGGGGGCAGATAGTCAGGATGAACGACCCCCTCAACCACCCACTGCTTGGACCTATTGATGGCCACCTTGGCTAGACCCAGGAGCAGAGCAATGAGGATGTCCACTGCCCTGCCGGCCCCCTCTGCACCAGGTGACCAAAGCTCAGGAGCTTGGGGCTAAACTGCAAACAAAATTTGAGGTGCAGCTCCTTCAGCTAATGAAATAGGGGCTGCAACCTCACACAGGCTATAAATATGTGGAACACAGAATCCTCAAGGCCGCAGAAAAGACAGGCGGCCTGGGTGTCCGTGAACCATCTTAACCTTCTGTTGCATAGGACTGCTGCATGCAACATCCTCCATGCCAAATCCCTGATGATAAAGGGGAGGACTCCCACGAAGAGAGAAAGTCTTTCTTTACACTCTTTTGAGCATACCAATAAAACAAACAAATGAACTACTGATCAAATTAACTAATTAACAGCCCCTTAAAGGGGAAAGTCTTTCTTTATAGACTCTTTCGATGAAACAAAATCAATAAATTAAACAAAAAGTCAATAAATCAGAGGGGGGCCGTTGTATCTTAAACAAAAACTTGAAAGGAAACTTACAAAATCAAATCAAATCAAAATGTCACTTCCAGGGGTGACGATGATACATCCCAGGAGTCTTTCTTTATGTGTGTTCAAAATACTCAAATGGCCTTCACCTGTGTATACCTAACCATGGTAACACAATTAACATACCATTAACATGTTCCACCTCCAGGAAAATGGCCCAGGGCTGAGATGGTGCCAGCAAACCAACACTTTGGCCAGTGATGTGAAATTTCCGTGCCTGCCCACCCCCATCGGGACCTAAAGATTCAGGTCTAAGTCTTGCTCAGAAATAAGGAAAGTCAGAACAAAAACAAAAATTACTGGAAAAACTCAGCAGGTCTGACAGCATCTGTGGAGAGGAAGACAGAGTTAACGTATCGAGTCCGTATGACTCTTCATCAGAACTACAGAGGAATAGAAATTGGTGAAATATAAGCTGTTTAAGGGGGATAGGACAGGTGGAGCTGGATAGAGGGCCAGTGATAGGTGGAGGCATAGGAGAGATTGCCAAAGATGTCATAAACAAAATGTCAAAGGGGTGTTGACGGTGGTGATATTAGCTAAAGGATGTGCTAATGGTGACATTAAGGGTAGAAAGCAGGATGACCTTCCTGTTGCTTGCCAGTTCAACACACCACCCTGCTCTCATGCCCACATGTTCGTCTTTGGCCTGCTGCAATGTTCCAGTGAAGCTCAACGCAAACTGGAGGAACAGCACCTCATCTTCCGACTAGGCACTTTACAGCCTTCTGGACTCAATATTGAGTTCAACAACTTCAGATCATGAACTCTCTCCTCCATCCTCACCCCCTTTTTGATCCCCTTTTTTCTAATAATTTTTATATATTTTTTTCTTTTCCCATATATTTCTATTATTATTTTTATAATTTATTTCCATCCATTGTTTTATCTCCACCTTTTAGCCTATTTTGATCCCTTACCCGCACCCCACACCCACTATGGCTATCTGCCACTTGCTCATCCTGCTTTCTACCCTTAATGTCACCATTACCACATCCTTTAGTTAATATCACTACTGTCAACACCCCTTTGTCCTTTTGTTTATGACATCTTTGGCAATCTCTTCTTCGTACCCACCTATCACTGGCCCTCGATCCAACTCCACCTGTCCCACCCCCTCTTAAATAGCTAATATTTCACTACACTTCCATTCCTCTTTAATTCTGATGAAGAGTCATACGGACTCAAAACGTTAACTGTATTCCTCTCCACAGATGCCGTCAGACCTGTTGAGTTTTTCTAGCTATTTTTGTTTTTGTTTCAGATTTCCAGCTTCCACGGTACTTTGCTTTTTCTTAAGGAAAGCTAGAGTCCAGTGAAAAAAAAGTTTTAAAAGTTTCAGGTTCAGTGCCCTTTGATTGCCCTTGAGGTGTAGTTTTTTAAACATTGCAACCAATTTGGATTAGTTGGGCTTGCAGTCAGGTGTAGCCAATGTTGCAATTATTACAAGACCTTGGTTCGCTGGTAGATTTCCAGTAAAATTGGTTTCCAAACCGGGTAATATACTCGTTCGAAAAGAGAGAGAGGAAGAAAGCCCAGATTTCAGCTGTTTCATCAGCTGAAAACTTTCTTGCAATCCCTCTGCAGCGGCTGCAGCCTGGTCTGTTATACTTTCACCCATTGTGTATTTTCACGGGATTTTAGGTGTGTCTGTCTGTGGTAGCCATTGTCTCTATATCCAGTACTTTGCATTTCAAGGTCTCTTCCTTAGACTGATGAGTTTGGATGGGTCTCTAAATTACAGGAAACATCTCTCTCTTCACACTCCCCTGAGGGTGATTTGTTTGTTTCTCACCTTCATCTTGGAAGGTGGCCTTGCATTTTTTAAGTACTTTGTTCTGTCTCATTTCAAGTTGCAAAATTTCCAGTAAGTTGAAAGTTTGAAAATCATATTTTTAAAAATAAAGGGACATAGTCTCTTGACAATAGTTATGGTTAATTCCCTTCTCTGTAGGACAGATCAGCAGCATTTACAACTTAGTATAGTGGGATTTTAACTCCACAAGCTCTGGGTTACTAATCCAGGACTATGACCACGGTCACTGGGTTATCAATCACAATTCATGTACCTCCACTCACCACCTTCCCAGTTGCATGTGCAGGCTATTTTCTCACCTTGGCCCTGATCTCTGGAAGTCCCTCCCTAAACTCTCCTGTCTCCCCCACCATCTTTAAGAACTTTCTGAAAACTCGTCTCTTCAACCAAGCCTTGGATCACCCTTTCTAACCTTTCCTTCTTTAGCTTTGTGTCCATTTCCTATAGCTAAAGGCACCAGGGTTGTTTGCAAAGATGTTATATAAATGCAAATTGCTGTTGATAAACATTATCGTGCCAGATATCCAGTTGTTTAACTCCTGAATTGCTGGATGGGGATGTATATTTACTGACACACAGCAAGGCTAATGGTATTTCCTGTCCACAATTAGTGTCAACGAGACTCATTCCGGATAATAAAGTACAACATCAGCAAAGCCAATGAATACACAGCTCAAGGCCCAGCATTACTCGTGAAGCGACACAACGTAACTCCCGGCATGTTCCTGGTAAGAGAGGAAGTTTGATGTGTGAGAGCTGAAAGAATGAAATTATCGAATATTCACTTGGTAGTACAGAACATGAGTATTGCTGAAAAGAGAGACATGATTTGCAAGAATACCAAATCTCAAAGGGAAAAACAAATTATGCTGCATAAGAAAATAAGGGGTGATTGGTTGATTGATTGATTTATTAACCAATCAGAGTGCACTTGCCAACCAATCAGCATTCCTTTTCTCATGCAGTATAAATTGTTGTTCCTTTGAAATTTGGTATTCTTGTATCAGTCCCGATGAGTACAAGACAGAAAGCTTCGACAGCATGTCTCTTTTTTCAGCAATAATGAATTTATAATAATTTTTGAAAAAATTCTCTATTTATTCTGAACCATTAATTAAAAATGCAAATTCCACTCAGCGAATATTTCTCAAGACCTTTACTCTGCACTATGATTGGAAGAGAACTGATGTATAGTCACCAGCTCTCAATGTATTCTAAGAGGTTGCCACATGACCTCCAATTGCCACACCCCTCATGCTTCCAACATTGGTTGGTTGACATATCAATCATTGTGATCCAATTACATAACTCTTTGTTTCCCTACTCCAATATTTTAATGACAAATAAACAAAGAAAATGAAAAACCATTTTTAAAATTGCCCCTATGGTTTTTCTCCCAGTTTTGCATGTAGCTGGAGATTAATCTTTAATTCCTGGAGACTCCAGGACAACCCTGGAAGGTTGGCAACTTCAGCTTGTGTTTAGTTAATGTCAGAACCTTGAATGTGTTGTACTCACTCAGGAGATAGACCATGACTTTTGCTACAGAACAATGATGTCAATGCATACAGCGTATATAGGAACAGAAGGAGGCCATTTAACTCCTTCAGCTAGTTCTGTCGGTAAATGAGATCATGGCTGATTTGTGACCTAACTCCATATACTGACCTTTGCCCCACCTCCTTTAATACCTTTGGTTAACAAAAATGTATCCATCTCAGATTTAAAGTTAAAATTGATCCATCATCAATTGCCATTTGTGGAAAAGAGTTCCAAACTTCTACCAGCCTATATGTAGAAGTGTTTCTTAATTTCACTCCTAAATGGTCTGAATCTAACTTTTAAACTATGTCCCATAGTACCATACTCCCCAACCAGCAGAACGTTACCTTAAGTATCTTGAAAACTTTGATTAAATCACCTCTTCACCTTCTAAATTCCAGGGAATACAATCCTATCTTGTGTCATCTCCCCTGATAATTTAACCCTTGGAGTCCAGGTCTCATTCTGATAAATCTATGCTGCACTCCCTCCAAAATCAATATATCCTTCTTAAGGTGTGGTTCCTGAACTACTCACTCTGCTCCAGGTGTGGTTGAAACAGGGCTTTGTATAGCTGAAGTATGACTTTGAATCTCTTCTATACTAGTCCTCCAGATATAAAGGCCAGCATTCCATTAGCATTTTTTTATTATTTTCTGTACCTGCTCTTGATATTTTAACAAACTTTGTATCTGGACCCCCAAGTCTCTCTAGACCTCTGCTGTTTCTAGCTTTACACCATTTTGAAAGTACCCTGTTCTATCCTTTTCAGAACCAAAGTGGATGACCTCACATTTGCCTATACTGAAACCCATTCTCCACTGTTCTGCCCATTCAATTAGCTGGTCAATATCTCTTTGAAATTTTACACTCCCATCCAGACTGCTAACAGTACCACTTATCTCTCTGGCTTCAGCACATTTGGATATGTGGCTTTCTATCTTGTCTAAGATATTAAAAGATATTGGAGCTTCTAGCTGCCTTATTCACTGTAATCTGTATGTGGTTCTGGAATTTATTATTGAAAATTATATTTTTCATGGCCGATTAGATTTGCCTATAATCCTCCACCATTAAATAGACTGAAGCAGGGAGAGTGCTGCTTTCTAATTGAGGGCAGGGAGAGTGCTGCTTTCTAACTGAGGGCAGTGAGAGTACTGCTGTCTAAGTGAGGGTAGTGGGAGTGCTGCTTTCTAATTGAGAGCAGTGAGAGTGCTGCATTCTAACGGAGGGCAGTTAGAGTGCTGCTTTCTGGGGGCAGTGAGAGTGCTGCTTTCTAACTGCGGGCAGGGAGAGTTCTGCTTTCTAACTGAGAGCAGTGAGAGTGCTGCTTTCTAACTGACTGTAGTGAGACTGCTGCTTTCTAACTGAGGGCAGGGAGAGTGCGGCTTTCTAACGGTGGGCAGTGAGAGTGCTGCTTTGTAACTAAGGGCAGTCAGAGTGCTGTGTTCTGGGGACAGTGAGAGTGCTGCTTTCTAACTGAGAGCAGTGAGAGTGCTGCTTTCTAACAGACAGTAGTGAGAGTGCTGCTTTCTAAATGAGGGCAGGGAGAGTGCTGCTTTCTAACTGAGGGCAGGGAGAGTGCTGCTTTCTAACTGAGAGCAGTGACAGTGCTGCTTTCTAACTGAGAGCAGTGACAGTGCTGCTTTCTAACTGACAGTAGTGAGAGTGCTCCTTTCTAACTGAGAGCAGTGAGAGTGCTGCTTTCTAATTGAGAGCAGTGAGAGTGCTGCTTTCGAAATTGAGGGTAGTGAGAGTGCTGATTTCTAAATGAGGGCAGTGAGAGTGCTACTTTCTAATTGAGAGCAGTGAGAGTGCTGCTTTCTAACTGACAGTAGTGAGACTGCTGCTTTCTGAGGGCAGGGAGAGTGCTGCTTTCTGGGGGCAGTGAGAGTGCTGCTTTCTAACTGAGGGCAGGGAGAGTTCTGCTTTCTAACTGAGAGCAGTGAGAGTGCTGCTTTCTAACTGACAGTAGTGAGACTGCTGCTTTCTGAGGGCAGGGAGAGTGCGGCTTTCTAACGGTGGGCAGTGAGAGTGCTGCTTTCTAACTGAGGGCAGTCAGAGTGCTGTTTTCTGGGGACAGTGAGAGTGCTGCTTTCGAACTGAGAGCAGTGAGAGTGCTGCTTTCTAACAGACAGTAGTGAGAGTGCTGCTTTCTAAATGAAGGCAGGGAGAGTGCTGCTTTCTAACTGAGGGCAGGGAGAGTGCTGCTTTCTAACTGAGAGCAGGTGACAGTGCTGCTTTCTAACTGACAGTAGTGAGAGTGCTGCATTATAACTTAGGGCAGGGAGGGTGCTGCTTTCCAATAGAGGGCAGTGAGAGTGCTGCTTTCTAACGGAGGGCAGGGAGAGTGCAGCTTTCTAACGGTGGGCAGTGAGAGTGCAGCTTTCTAACTGACAGCAGTGAGAGTAACAATGGTACCAAAGAACACATAGGTGTTAAAGTTAAAGTTGGTGATATTATCTAAACGAATGTGCTAATTAAGAATGGATGGTAGGGCACTCAAGGTACAGCTCTAGTGGGGGTGGGGGGAGCATAAAGGATTTTAAAATATTTAAAAATAATGGAAATAGGTGGGAAAAGAAAAATCTATAAAATTTATAGGGAAAAAAAAGGGGGGAAAAAAGGGGGAAACAGAAAGGGGGTGGGGATGGGGGAGGGAGCTCACGACCTAAAGTTATTGAATTCAATATTCAGACCGGAAGGCTGTAAGGTGCCTAGTCGGAAGATGAGGTGTTGTTCCTCCAGTTTGCGTTGGGCTTCACTGGAACAATGCAGTAAGCCAAGGACAGACATGTGGGCAAGAGAGCAGGGTGGAGTGTTAAAATGGCAAGCCACAGGGAGGTTTGGGTCATTCTTGCGGACAGACCGCAGGTGTTCTGCAAAGCGGTCGCCCAGTTTACGTTTGGTCTCTCCAATGTAGAGGAGACCACATTGGGAGCAACGAATGCAGTAGACTAAGTTGGGTGAAATGCAAGTGAAATGCTGCTTCACTTGAAAGGAATGTTTGGGCCCTTGGACGGTGAGGAGAGAGGAAGTGAAGGGGCAGGTGTTACATCTTTTGCGTGGGCATGGGGTGGTGCCATAGGAGGGGGTTGAGGAGTAGGGGGTGATGGAGGAGTGGACCAGGGTGTCCCGGAGGGAGCGATCTCTACGGAATGCCGATAAGGGGGGTGAAGGGAAGATGTGTTTGGTGGTGGCATCATGCTGGAGTTGGCGGAAATGGCGGAGGATGATCCTTTGAATGCGGAGGCTGGTGGGGTGATAAGTGAGGACAAGGGGGACCCTATCATGTTTCTGGGAGGGAGGAGAAGGCATGAGGGCGGATGCGCGGGAGATGGGCCGGACACGGTTGAGGGCCCTGTCAACGACCGTGGGTGGAAAACCTCGGTTAAGGAAGAAGGAGGACATGTCAGAGGAACCGTTTTTGAAGGTAGCATCATCGGAACAGATGCGACGAAGGCGAAGGAACTGGGAGAATGGGATGGAGTCCTTACAGGAAGCGGGGTGTGAGGAGCTGTAGTCGAGGTAGCTGTGGGAGTCGGTGGGTTTGTAGTGGATATTGGTGGACAGTCTATCACCAGAGATTGAGACAGAGAGGTCAAGGAAGGGAAGGGAAGTGTCAGAGATGGACCACGTGAAAATGATGGAGGGGTGGAGATTGGAAGCAAAATTAATAAATTTTTCCAAGTCCCGACGAGAGCATGAAGCAGCACCGAAGTAATCATCGATGTACCGGAGAAAAAGTTGTGGAAGGGGGCCGGGGTAGGACTGCAACAAGGAATGTTCCACATATCCCATAAAGAGACAGGCATAGCTGGGGCCCATGCGGGTACCCATAGCCACACCTTTTATTTGGAGAAAGTGAGAGGAGTTGAAGGAGAAATTGTTCAACGTGAGAACAAGTTCAGCCAGACGGAGGAGAGTAGTGGTGGATGGGGATTGTTCGGGCCTCTGTTCGAGGAAGAAGCTAAGGGCCCTCAGACCATCCTGGTGGGGGATGGAGGTGTAGAGGGATTGGACGTCCATGGTGAAGAGGAAGCGGTTGGAGCCAGGGAACTGGAAATTGTTGATGTGACGTAAGGTGTCAGAGGAATCACGGATGTAGGTGGGAAGGGACTGGACAAGGGGAGAGAGAAGGGAGTCAAGATAACGAGAAATGAGTTCTGTGGGGCAGGAGCAAGCTGAGACGATCGGTCTACCAGGGCAGTTCTGTTTGTGGATTTTGGGTAGGAGATAGAAGCGGGCCGTCCGAGGTTGGGCGACTATCAGGTTGGAAGCTGTGGGATCTCCCTCCCACAGCTTCCAACCTGATAGTCGCCCAACCTCGGACGGCCCGCTTCTATCTCCTACCCAAAATCCACAAACAGAACTGCCCTGGTAGACCGATCGTCTCAGCTTGCTCCTGCCCCACAGAACTCATTTCTCGTTATCTTGACTCCCTTCTCTCTCCCCTTGTCCAGTCCCTTCCCACCTACATCCGTGATTCCTCTGACACCTTACGTCACATCAACAATTTCCAGTTCCCTGGCTCCAACCGCTTCCTCTTCACCATGGACGTCCAATCCCTCTACACCTCCATCCCCCACCAGGATGGTCTGAGGGCCCTTAGCTTCTTCCTCGAACAGAGGCCCGAACAATCCCCATCCACCACTACTCTCCTCCGTCTGGCTGAACTTGTTCTCACGTTGAACAATTTCTCCTTCAACTCCTCTCACTTTCTCCAAATAAAAGGTGTGGCTATGGGTACCCGCATGGGCCCCAGCTATGCCTGTCTCTTTATGGGATATGTGGAACATTCCTTGTTGCAGTCCTACCCCGGCCCCCTTCCACAACTTTTTCTCCGGTACATCGATGATTACTTCGGTGCTGCTTCATGCTCTCGTCGGGACTTGGAAAAATTTATTAATTTTGCTTCCAATCTCCACCCCTCCATCATTTTCACGTGGTCCATCTCTGACACTTCCCTTCCCTTCCTTGACCTCTCTGTCTCAATCTCTGGTGATAGACTGTCCACCAATATCCACTACAAACCCACCGACTCCCACAGCTACCTCGACTACAGCTCCTCACACCCCGCTTCCTGTAAGGACTCCATCCCATTCTCCCAGTTCCTTCGCCTTCGTCGCATCTGTTCCGATGATGCTACCTTCAAAAACGGTTCCTCTGACATGTCCTCCTTCTTCCTTAACCGAGGTTTTCCACCCACGGTCGTTGACAGGGCCCTCAACCGTGTCCGGCCCATCTCCCGCGCATCCGCCCTCACGCCTTCTCCTCCCTCCCAGAAACATGATAGGGTCCCCCTTGTCCTCACTTATCACCCCACCAGCCTCCGCATTCAAAGGATCATCCTCCGCCATTTCCGCCAACTCCAGCATGATGCCACCACCAAACACATCTTCCCTTCACCCCCCTTATCGGCATTCCGTAGAGATCGCTCCCTCCGGGACACCCTGGTCCACTCCTCCATCACCCCCTACTCCTCAACCCCCTCCTATGGCACCACCCCATGCCCACGCAAAAGATGTAACACCTGCCCCTTCACTTCCTCTCTCCTCACCGTCCAAGGGCCCAAACATTCCTTTCAAGTGAAGCAGCATTTCACTTGCATTTCACCCAACTTAGTCTACTGCATTCGTTGCTCCCAATGTGGTCTCCTCTACATTGGAGAGACCAAACGTAAACTGGGCGACCGCTTTGCAGAACACCTGCGGTCTGTCCGCAAGAATGACCCAAACCTCCCTGTGGCTTGCCATTTTAACACTCCACCCTGCTCTCTTGCCCACATGTCTGTCCTTGGCTTACTGCATTGTTCCAGTGAAGCCCAACGCAAACTGGAGGAACAACACCTCATCTTCCGACTAGGCACCTTACAGCCTTCCGGTCTGAATATTGAATTCAATAACTTTAGGTCGTGAGCTCCCTCCCCCATCCCCACCCCCTTTCTGTTTCCCCCTTTTTTCCCCCCTTTTTTTTCCCTATAAATTTTATAGATTTTTCTTTTCCCACCTATTTCCATTATTTTTAAATATTTTAAAATCCTTTATGCTCCCCCCACCCCCACTAGAGCTGTACCTTGAGTGCCCTACCATCCATTCTTAATTAGCACATTCGTTTAGATAATATCACCAACTTTAACTTTAACACCTATGTGTTCTTTGGTACCATTGTTACTGACATCTTTTGATGATCTGCTTCTATCACTGCTTGTTTGTCTACACAAGCACCTCTGTCTCTCTCTCTCTCTCCTTCCCCCCCCCCCCCCCCCCCCCCCCCACACACCTTAAACCAGCTTATATTTCAACTCTTTCCTGGACTCGAAATCAAGTTCTGTCGAAGGGTCATGAGGACTCGAAACGTCAACTCTTTTCTCCTCCGCCGATGCTGCCAGACCTACTGAGTTTTTCCAGGTAATTCTGTTTTTGTTTTAGATTTCCAGCATCCGCAGTTTTCTTTGTTTTCAACAGCAGTGAGAGTGCTGCTTTCGAACTGAGGGCAGTCAGAGTGCTGTTTTCTGGGGACAGTGAGAGTGCTGCTTTCTAAATGAGAGAAGTGAGAGTGCTGCTTTCTAAATGAGGGCAGGGAGAGTGATGCTTTCTAACTGAGAGCAGTGACAGTGCTGCTTTCTAACTGACAGTAGTGAGAGTGCAGCTTTCTAACTGACAGCAGTGAGAGTGCTGCTTTTGAACTGAGGGCAGTCAGAGTGCTGTTTTCTGGGGACAGTGAGAGTGCTGCTTTCTAAATGAGAGAAGTGAGAGTGCTGCTTTCTAAATGAGGGCAGGGAGAGTGATGCTTTCTAACTGAGAGCAGTGACAGTGCTGCTTTCTAACTGACAGTAGTGAGAGTGCTGCATTATAACGTAGGGCAGGGAGGGTGCTGCTATCCAATAGAGGGCAGTGAGAGTGCTGCTTTCTAACTGAGGGCAGTGAGCGTGCTGCTTTCTGAGGGCAGTGAGAGTGCTGCTTTCTAACTGAGGGCAGTGAGAGTGCTACTTTCAAACTGAGGGTAGTGAGGATGCTGATTTCTAACTGAGGACAGGCAGAGCGCTGCTTTCTAACTGAGGCCAGTGAGGGTGCTGCTTTCTAACTGAGGGCAGTGAGAATGCTGCTTTCTAAATGAGGGCAGTGAGAGTGCTGCTTTCTAACCGAGGGTAGTGGCAGTGCTGCTTTCTAACTGAGGGAAGTGAGAATGCAGCTTTCTAACTGAGGGTAGTGAGAGTGCTGCTTTCTAACTGAGGGCAGTGAGAGTTGCTGCTTTATAACTTAGGGCAGGGAGGGTGCTGCTTTCTGAGGGCAGTGAGAGTGCTGCTTTCTAACTGAGGGCAGTGAGAGTGCTACTTTCAAACTGAGGGTAGTGAGGATGCTGATTTCTAACTGAGGACAGGCAGAGCGCTGCTTTCTAACTGAGGCCAGTGAGGGTGCTGCTTTCTAACTGAGGGCAGTGAGAATGCTGCTTTCTAAATGAGGGCAGTGAGAGTTGCTGCTTTCTAACCGAGGGTAGTGGAAGTGCTGCTTTCTAACTGAGGGCAGTGAGAGTTGCTGCTTTATAACTTAGGGCAGGGAGGGTGCTGCTTTCCAATAGAGGGCAGTGAGAGTGCTGCTTTCAAACTGAGGGCATGAGAGTGCTACTTTCTAACTGAGGGTAGTGAGGGTGCTGCTTTCTAACTGAGGGGAGGGAGAGCGCTGCTTTCTAAATGAGGGCAGTGAGAGTGCTGCTTTCGAACTGAGGGCAGTGAGAGTGCTGCATTCTAACTGAGGGAAGTGAGAGTGCTGCTATCTAACTGAGGGTAGTGAGAGTGCTGCTTTCTAACTGAGGGTAGTAGGAGTGCTGCTTTCTAAATGAGGGCTATGAGAGTGCTACTTTCAAAATGAGGGCAGTGAGTGTGCTGCTTTCTAACAGAGG
This sequence comes from Isurus oxyrinchus, assembly GCA_026770705.1. Classification (NCBI taxonomy): domain Eukaryota; kingdom Metazoa; phylum Chordata; class Chondrichthyes; order Lamniformes; family Lamnidae; genus Isurus; species Isurus oxyrinchus. The sequence continues at coordinate 82,943,473 of JANJGN010000013.1, forward strand.
GCAATGACAGTGCTGCTCTCTGAGGGCAGGGAGAGTGCTGCTTTCTAACTGAATGCAGTGATAGTGCTGCATTCTGAGGGTAGGGAGAGTGCTGCTTTCTAACTGAGGGCAGTGAGAGTGCAGCTTTCTAACTGAGGGTAGTCGGAGTGCTGTTTTCGAAATGAGGGCAGTGAGAGTGCTGCTTTCTAACTAAGGGCAGTGAGAGTGCTGCTTTCTAACTGAGGGTAGTGAGAGTGCTGCTTTCTAACTGAGGGTAGTGAGAGTGAAGCTTTCTAACTGAGGGCAGTGAGAGTGCTACTTTCTAACTGAGGGTAGTGAGGGTGCTGCTTTCTAACTGAGGGCAGGGAGAGCGCTGCTTTCAAACTGAGGACAGTGAGAGTGCTGCTTTCTAACCGAGGGTAGTGGGAGTGCTGCTTTCTAACTGAGTGCAGTGATAGTGCTGCTTTCTGAGGGTAGGGAGAGTGCTGCTTTCTAACTGAGGGCAGTGAGAGTGCAGCTATCTAACTGAGGGTAGTCGGAGTGCTGTTTTCTAAATGAGGGCAGTGAGAGTGCTGCTTTCTAACTAAGGGCAGTGAGAGTGCTGCTTTCTAACTGAGGGTAGTGAGAGTGCTGCTTTCTAACTGAGGGTAGTGAGAGTGAAGCTTTCTAACTGAGGGCAGTGAGAGTGCTACTTTCTAACTGAGGGTAGTGAGGGTGCTGCTTTCTAACTGAGGGCAGGGAGAGCGCTGCTTTCAAACTGAGGACAGTGAGAGTGCTGCTTTCTAACCGAGGGTAGTGGGAGTGCTGCTTTCTAACTGAGGGCAGTGAGAGTGCTGCTTTCCAACTGAGGGTAGTGAGAGTGCAGCTTTCTAACTGAGGGCAGAGAGAGTTGTTGCTTTATAACTAATGGCAGTGAGAGTGCTGCTTTCTAACTGACGGCAGCGAGAGTGCTGCTTTCTAACTTAGAGCAGTGAGAGTGCGGCTTTCTAACTGAGGGCAGTGAGAGTGCTGCATTCTAACTGAGGGCAGTGAGAGTGCTGCTTTCCAACTGAGGGTTGTGAGAGTGCTGCTTTCGAACTGAGGGAAGTGGGAGTGCTGATTTCGAAATGAGGGCTATGAGAGTGCTGCTTTCTAACTGAGGGCAGTGAGTGTGCTGCTTTCCAACTGAGGGCAGTGAGAGTGTTGCTTTCTAACTGAGCGCAGTGATAGTGCTGTTTTCTGAGGGCAGGGAGAGTGCTGCTTTCTAACTGAGGGCAGTGAGAGTGCAGGTTTCTAACTGAGGGTAGTCGGAGTGCTGTTTTCTAACTGAGGGCAGTGAGAGTGCTGCTTTCTAACTGAGGGCAGTGAAAGTGCCGCTTTCTAACTGAGGGTAGTGAGAGTGCTGCTTTCTAACTGAGGGGAGTGAGAGTGATCTTTTCTAACTGAGGGCAGTGAGAGTGCTGCTTTCTAACTGAGGGTAGTGAGAGTGCAGCTTTCTAACTGAGGGTAGTGAGACTGCTGCTTTCTAACTGAGGGTAGTGAGAGTGCTGTTTTCTAACTGAGGGCAGTGAGAATGCTGTTTTCTAACTGAGGGTAGTGAGAGTGCAGCTTTCTAACTGAGGGAAGAGAGCGTGATGTTTTCTAACTGAGGGCAGTGAGAGTGCTCTTTTCTAACTGAGGGTAGTGATATTGCTGCTTTCTAACTGAGCGTAATGGGAGTGCTGCTTTCTAACTGAGGGCAGTGAGAGTGCTGCTTTCTAACTGAGGGTAGTGAGAGTGCTAGTTTCTAACTAAGGGCAGTGAGAGTGCTCTTTTCTAACTGAGGGTAGTGATAGTGCTGCTTTCTAACTGCGCGTAATGGGAGTGCTGCTTTCGAACTGAAAGCAGTGAGATAGCTGCTTTCTAACTGAGGGCAGTCGGAGTGCAGCTTTTTAACTGAGGGTAGTGAGAGTGCAGCTTTGTAACTGAGGGCAGTGGGAGTGCTGCTTTCTAACTGAGGGCGGTGAGAGGGCTACTTTCTAACTGAGGGTAGTGAGGGTGCTGCTTTCTAACTGCGGGCAGGGAGAGCGCTGCTTTCTAACTGAGGACAGTGAGAGTGCTGCTTTCTAATAGAGGGCAGTGAGAGTGCTGCTTTCAAACTGAGGGCAGTGAAAGTGCTGCTTTCTAACTGAGGACAGTGAGTGTGCTGCTTTCTAACCGAGGGTAGTGGGAGTGCTGCTTTCTAACTGAGGGCATGAGAGTGCAGCTTTCTAACTGAGGGTAGTGAGAGTGCTGCTTTCTCACTGAGGGCAGTGAGAGTTGTTGCTTTACAAGTAAGGGAAGTGAGAGTGATGCTTTCTAACTGAGGGCAGGGAGAGTGCTGATTTCTAATTGAGGGCAGTGAGAGTGCTCTTTTCTAACTGAGGGTAGTGATAGTGCTGCTTTCTAACTGTGTGTAATTGGAGTGCTGCTTTCTAACTGAGGGCAGTAAGAGTGCCGCTTTCTTACTGAAAGCAGTGAGATAGCTGCTTTTTAACTGAGGGCAGTGGGAGTGCTGCTTTCTAACTGAGGGCAGTGAGAGTGCATCGTTGTAACTGAGGGCAGTGGGAGTGCTGCTTTCTAACTGAGAACAGTGAGATTGCTGCTTTCTAGCTGAGGGCAGTGAGAATGCTGCTTTCTATTTGAGGGCAGTGAGAGTGCTGCTTTCTATTTGAGGGCAGTGAGCGTGCTGCTTTCTGAGGGCAGTGAGAGTGCTGCTTTCTAAGTGAGGGCAGTGAGAGCGCTGCTTTCTAATTGAGGGCAGTGAGAGTGCTGCTTTCTAATAGAGGGCAGTGAGAGTGCTGCTTTCAAACTGAGGGCAGTGAGAGTGCTGCTTTCTAACTGAGGACAGTGAGAATGCTGCTTTCTAACCGAGGGGAGTGGGAGTGCTGCTTTCTCACTGAGGGCAGTGAGAGTTGTTGCTTTACAACTGAGGGCAGTGAGAGTAATGCCTTCTAACTGAGGGCAGGGAGAGTGCTGCTTTCTAACTGAGGGTAGTGAGAGTGCTGCTTTCTCACTGAGGGCAGTGAGAGTTGTTGCTTTACAACTAAGGGCAGTGAGAGTAATGCCTTCTAACTGAGGGCAGGGAGAGTGCTGCTTTCTAATTGAGGGAAGTGGAAGTGCTGCTTTCTAACTGAGGGCAGTGAGAGTGCTGCTTTCTAACTGAGGGCAGGGAGAGTGCTGCTTTCAAACTGAGGGCAGTGAGAGTGCTGCTTTCTAACTGAGGGCATGAGAGTGCAGCTTTGTAACCGAGGGTAGTGAGAGTGCTGCTTTCTCACTGAGGGCAATGAGAGTGCTGCTTTCTAAGTGAGGGCAGTGAGAGTGTTGCTTTCTAACTGAGGGCAGTGAGAGTTCTGCATTCTAACTGAGGGCAGTGAGAGTGCTGCTTTCCAACTGAGGGTAGTGAGAGTGCTGCTTTCTAACTGAGGGTAGTGGGAGTGCTGCATTCTAACTGAGGGCTATGAGAGTGCTGCTTTCCAACTGAGGGCAGTGAGAGTGCTGCTTTCTAACTGAGCGCAGTGATAGTGCTGTTTTCTGAGGGCAGTGAGAATGCTGCTTTCTAAATGAGGGCAGTGAGAGTTGCTGCTTTCTAACCGAGGGTAGTGGAAGTGCTGCTTTCTAACTGAGGGCAGTGAGAGTTGCTGCTTTATAACTTAGGGCAGGGAGGGTGCTGCTTTCCAATAGAGGGCAGTGAGAGTGCTGCTTTCAAACTGAGGGCATGAGAGTGCTACTTTCTAACTGAGGGTAGTGAGGGTGCTGCTTTCTAACTGAGGGGAGGGAGAGCGCTGCTTTCTAAATGAGGGCAGTGAGAGTGCTGCTTTCGAACTGAGGGCAGTGAGAGTGCTGCATTCTAACTGAGGGAAGTGAGAGTGCTGCTATCTAACTGAGGGTAGTGAGAGTGCTGCTTTCTAACTGAGGGTAGTAGGAGTGCTGCTTTCTAAATGAGGGCTATGAGAGTGCTACTTTCAAAATGAGGGCAGTGAGTGTGCTGCTTTCTAACAGAGGGCAATGACAGTGCTGCTCTCTGAGGGCAGGGAGAGTGCTGCTTTCTAACTGAATGCAGTGATAGTGCTGCATTCTGAGGGTAGGGAGAGTGCTGCTTTCTAACTGAGGGCAGTGAGAGTGCAGCTTTCTAACTGAGGGTAGTCGGAGTGCTGTTTTCGAAATGAGGGCAGTGAGAGTGCTGCTTTCTAACTAAGGGCAGTGAGAGTGCTGCTTTCTAACTGAGGGTAGTGAGAGTGCTGCTTTCTAACTGAGGGTAGTGAGAGTGAAGCTTTCTAACTGAGGGCAGTGAGAGTGCTACTTTCTAACTGAGGGTAGTGAGGGTGCTGCTTTCTAACTGAGGGCAGGGAGAGCGCTGCTTTCAAACTGAGGACAGTGAGAGTGCTGCTTTCTAACCGAGGGTAGTGGGAGTGCTGCTTTCTAACTGAGTGCAGTGATAGTGCTGCTTTCTGAGGGTAGGGAGAGTGCTGCTTTCTAACTGAGGGCAGTGAGAGTGCAGCTATCTAACTGAGGGTAGTCGGAGTGCTGTTTTCTAAATGAGGGCAGTGAGAGTGCTGCTTTCTAACTAAGGGCAGTGAGAGTGCTGCTTTCTAACTGAGGGTAGTGAGAGTGCTGCTTTCTAACTGAGGGTAGTGAGAGTGAAGCTTTCTAACTGAGGGCAGTGAGAGTGCTACTTTCTAACTGAGGGTAGTGAGGGTGCTGCTTTCTAACTGAGGGCAGGGAGAGCGCTGCTTTCAAACTGAGGACAGTGAGAGTGCTGCTTTCTAACCGAGGGTAGTGGGAGTGCTGCTTTCTAACTGAGGGCAGTGAGAGTGCTGCTTTCCAACTGAGGGTAGTGAGAGTGCAGCTTTCTAACTGAGGGCAGAGAGAGTTGTTGCTTTATAACTAATGGCAGTGAGAGTGCTGCTTTCTAACTGACGGCAGCGAGAGTGCTGCTTTCTAACTTAGAGCAGTGAGAGTGCGGCTTTCTAACTGAGGGCAGTGAGAGTGCTGCATTCTAACTGAGGGCAGTGAGAGTGCTGCTTTCCAACTGAGGGTTGTGAGAGTGCTGCTTTCGAACTGAGGGAAGTGGGAGTGCTGATTTCGAAATGAGGGCTATGAGAGTGCTGCTTTCTAACTGAGGGCAGTGAGTGTGCTGCTTTCCAACTGAGGGCAGTGAGAGTGTTGCTTTCTAACTGAGCGCAGTGATAGTGCTGTTTTCTGAGGGCAGGGAGAGTGCTGCTTTCTAACTGAGGGCAGTGAGAGTGCAGGTTTCTAACTGAGGGTAGTCGGAGTGCTGTTTTCTAACTGAGGGCAGTGAGAGTGCTGCTTTCTAACTGAGGGCAGTGAAAGTGCCGCTTTCTAACTGAGGGTAGTGAGAGTGCTGCTTTCTAACTGAGGGGAGTGAGAGTGATCTTTTCTAACTGAGGGCAGTGAGAGTGCTGCTTTCTAACTGAGGGTAGTGAGAGTGCAGCTTTCTAACTGAGGGTAGTGAGACTGCTGCTTTCTAACTGAGGGTAGTGAGAGTGCTGTTTTCTAACTGAGGGCAGTGAGAATGCTGTTTTCTAACTGAGGGTAGTGAGAGTGCAGCTTTCTAACTGAGGGAAGAGAGCGTGATGTTTTCTAACTGAGGGCAGTGAGAGTGCTCTTTTCTAACTGAGGGTAGTGATATTGCTGCTTTCTAACTGAGCGTAATGGGAGTGCTGCTTTCTAACTGAGGGCAGTGAGAGTGCTGCTTTCTAACTGAGGGTAGTGAGAGTGCTAGTTTCTAACTAAGGGCAGTGAGAGTGCTCTTTTCTAACTGAGGGTAGTGATAGTGCTGCTTTCTAACTGCGCGTAATGGGAGTGCTGCTTTCGAACTGAAAGCAGTGAGATAGCTGCTTTCTAACTGAGGGCAGTCGGAGTGCAGCTTTTTAACTGAGGGTAGTGAGAGTGCAGCTTTGTAACTGAGGGCAGTGGGAGTGCTGCTTTCTAACTGAGGGCGGTGAGAGGGCTACTTTCTAACTGAGGGTAGTGAGGGTGCTGCTTTCTAACTGCGGGCAGGGAGAGCGCTGCTTTCTAACTGAGGACAGTGAGAGTGCTGCTTTCTAATAGAGGGCAGTGAGAGTGCTGCTTTCAAACTGAGGGCAGTGAAAGTGCTGCTTTCTAACTGAGGACAGTGAGTGTGCTGCTTTCTAACCGAGGGTAGTGGGAGTGCTGCTTTCTAACTGAGGGCATGAGAGTGCAGCTTTCTAACTGAGGGTAGTGAGAGTGCTGCTTTCTCACTGAGGGCAGTGAGAGTTGTTGCTTTACAAGTAAGGGAAGTGAGAGTGATGCTTTCTAACTGAGGGCAGGGAGAGTGCTGATTTCTAATTGAGGGCAGTGAGAGTGCTCTTTTCTAACTGAGGGTAGTGATAGTGCTGCTTTCTAACTGTGTGTAATTGGAGTGCTGCTTTCTAACTGAGGGCAGTAAGAGTGCCGCTTTCTTACTGAAAGCAGTGAGATAGCTGCTTTTTAACTGAGGGCAGTGGGAGTGCTGCTTTCTAACTGAGGGCAGTGAGAGTGCATCGTTGTAACTGAGGGCAGTGGGAGTGCTGCTTTCTAACTGAGAACAGTGAGATTGCTGCTTTCTAGCTGAGGGCAGTGAGAATGCTGCTTTCTATTTGAGGGCAGTGAGAGTGCTGCTTTCTATTTGAGGGCAGTGAGCGTGCTGCTTTCTGAGGGCAGTGAGAGTGCTGCTTTCTAAGTGAGGGCAGTGAGAGCGCTGCTTTCTAATTGAGGGCAGTGAGAGTGCTGCTTTCTAATAGAGGGCAGTGAGAGTGCTGCTTTCAAACTGAGGGCAGTGAGAGTGCTGCTTTCTAACTGAGGACAGTGAGAATGCTGCTTTCTAACCGAGGGTAGTGGGAGTGCTGCTTTCTCACTGAGGGCAGTGAGAGTTGTTGCTTTACAACTGAGGGCAGTGAGAGTAATGCCTTCTAACTGAGGGCAGGGAGAGTGCTGCTTTCTAACTGAGGGTAGTGAGAGTGCTGCTTTCTCACTGAGGGCAGTGAGAGTTGTTGCTTTACAACTAAGGGCAGTGAGAGTAATGCCTTCTAACTGAGGGCAGGGAGAGTGCTGCTTTCTAATTGAGGGAAGTGGAAGTGCTGCTTTCTAACTGAGGGCAGTGAGAGTGCTGCTTTCTAACTGAGGGCAGGGAGAGTGCTGCTTTCAAACTGAGGGCAGTGAGAGTGCTGCTTTCTAACTGAGGGCATGAGAGTGCAGCTTTGTAACCGAGGGTAGTGAGAGTGCTGCTTTCTCACTGAGGGCAATGAGAGTGCTGCTTTCTAAGTGAGGGCAGTGAGAGTGTTGCTTTCTAACTGAGGGCAGTGAGAGTTCTGCATTCTAACTGAGGGCAGTGAGAGTGCTGCTTTCCAACTGAGGGTAGTGAGAGTGCTGCTTTCTAACTGAGGGTAGTGGGAGTGCTGCATTCTAACTGAGGGCTATGAGAGTGCTGCTTTCCAACTGAGGGCAGTGAGAGTGCTGCTTTCTAACTGAGCGCAGTGATAGTGCTGTTTTCTGAGGGCAGGGAGAGTGCTGCTTTCTAATAGAGGGCAGTGAGAGTGCTGCTTTCAAACTGAGGGCAGTGAAAGTGCTGCTTTCTAACTGTGGGCAGTGACAGTGCTGCTTTCTAACTGAGGACAGTGAATGTGCTGCTTTCTAACCGCGGGTAGTGGGAGTGCTGCTTTCTAACTGAGGGCATGAGAGTGCAGCTTTCTAACTGAGGGTAGTGAGAGTGCTGCTTTCTCACTGAGGGCAGTGAGAGTTGTTGCTTTATAACTAAAGGCAGTGAGAGTGATGCTTTCTAACTGAGGGCAGGGAGAGTGCTGCTTTCTAATTGAGGGCAGTGAGAGTACTCTTTTCTAACTGAGGGTAGTGAGAGTGCTGCTTTCTAACTGTGCGTAATGGGAGTGCTGCTTTCTAACTGAGGGCAGTAAGAGTGCCGCTTTCTTACAGAAAGCAGTGAGATAGCTGCTTTTTAACTGAGGGCAGTGGGAGTGCTGCTTTCTAACTGAGAGCAGTGAGAGTGCAGCTTTGTAACTGAGGGCAGTGGGAGTGCTGCTTTCTAACTGAGAACAGTGAGATTGCTGCTTTCTAGCTGAGGGCAGTGAGAATGCTGCTTTCTAACTGAGGGCAGTGAGAGTGCTGCTTTCTAACTGAATGCAGTGATAGTGCTGCTTTCTGAGGGTAGGGAGAGTGCTGCTTTCAAACTGAGCGCAGTGAGAATGCTGCTTTCTAACTGTGGGCAGTGTCAGTGCTGCTTTCTAACTGTGGACAGTGAGTGTGCTGCTTTCTAACCGAGGGTAGTGGGAGTGCTGCTTTCTAACTGAGGGCATGAGAGTGCTGCTTTCTCACTGAGGCAGTGAGAGTTGTTGCTTTACAACTAAGGGCAGTGAGAGTAATGCCTTCTAACTGAGGGCAGGGAGAGTGCTGCTTTCTAATTGAGGGAAGTGGAAGTGCTGCTTTTTAACTGAGGGCAGTGAGAGTGCTGCTTTCCAACTGAGGGCAGTGAGAGTGCTGCTTTCAAACTGAGGGCAGTGAGAGTGCTACTTTCTAATTGAGAGCAGTGAGAGTGCTGCTTTCTAACCGAGGGTAGTTTGAGTGCTGCTTTCTAACTCAGGGCATGAGAGTTCTGCATTCTAACTGAGGGCAGTGAGAGTGCCGCTTTCTAACTGAGGGTAGTGAGAGTGCTGCTTTCTAACTGAGGGTAGTGGGAGTGCTGCATTCCAAATGAGGGCTATGAGAGTGCTGCTTTTCAACTGAGGGCAGTGAGAGTGCTGCTTTCTAACTGAGCGCAGTGATAGTGCTGTTTTCTGAGGGCAGGGAGAGTGCTGCTTTCTAACGGAGGGCAGTGAGAGTTATGCTTTCTAACTGAGGGTAGTGAGAGTGCAGCTTTCTAACTGAGGGTAGTGAGAGTGCTGATTTCTAACTGAGGGTAGTGAGAGTGCTGATTTCTAACTGAGGGCAATGAGACTGCTGCTTTCTAACTGAGGGTAGTGAGAGTGCAGCTTTCGAACTGAGGGTAGTGAGAGTGCTCTTTTCTTACTGAGGGTAGTGATATTGCTGCTTTCTAACTGAGCGTAATGGGAGTGCTGCTTTCTAACTGAGGGCATTGAGAGTGCTGCTTTCTAACTGAGGGTAGTGAGCGTGCTAGTTTCTAACTAAGGGCAGTGAGAGTGCTCTTTTCTAACTGAGGTTAGTGATAGTGCTGCTTTCTAACTGCGCGTAATGGGAGTGCTGCTTTCTAACTGAGGGCAGTGAGAGTGCTGCTTTCTAACTGAAAGCAGTGAGATAGCTGCTTTCTAACTGAGGGCAGTGGGAGTGCAGCTTTTTAACTGAGGGTAGTGAGAGTGCAGCTTTGTAACTGAGGGCAGTGTCAGTGCTGCTTTCTAACTGTGGACAGTGAGTGTGCTGCTTTCTAACCGAGGGTAGTGGGAGTGCTGCTTTCTAACTGAGGGCATGAGAGTGCAGCTTTCTTACTGAGGGTAGTGAGAGTGCTGCTTTCCCACTGAGGCAGTGAGAGTTGTTGCTTTACAACTAAGGGCAGTGAGAGTAATGCCTTCTAACTGAGGGCAGGGAGAGTGCTGCTTTCTAATTGAGGGAAGTGGAAGTGCTGCTTTTTAACTGAGGGCAGTGAGAGTGCTGCTTTCCAACTGAGGGCAGTGAGAGTGCTGCTTTCAAACTGAGGGCAGTGAGCGTGCTGCTTTCTAACTGAGGGCAGTGAGAGTGCTGCTTTCTAACCGAGGGTTGTTTGAGTGCTGCTTTCTAACTGAGGGCATGAGAGTTCTGCATTCTAACTGAGGGCAGTGAGAGTGCTGCTTTCTAACTGAGGGTAGTGAGAGTGCTGCTTTCTAACTGAGGGTAGTGGGAGTGCTGCATTCCAAATGAGGGCTATGAGAGTGCTGCTTTTCAACTGAGGGCAGTGAGAGTGCTGCTTTCTAACTGAGCGCAGTGATAGTGCTGTTTTCTGAGGGCAGGGAGAGTGCTGCTTTCTAACTGAGGGCAGTGAGAGTGCTGCTTTCTAACTGAGGGTAGTGAGAGTGCAGCTTTCTAACTGAGGGTAGTGAGAGTGCTGATTTCTAACTGAGGGTAGTGAGAGTGCAGCTTTCTAACTGAGGGTAGTGAGAGTGCTGATTTCTAACTGAGGGTAGTGAGTGCAGCTTTCGAACTGAGGGTAGTGAGACTGCTGCTTTCTAAATGAGGGTAGTGAGAATGCTGTTTTCTAACTGAGGGCAGTGAGAGTGCTGTTTTCTAACTGAGGGTAGTGAGAGTGCAGCTTTCTAACTGAGGGTAGTGAGCGTGATGTTTTCTAACTGAGGGCAGTGAGAGTGCTCTTTTCTTACTGAGAGCAGTGATAGTGCTGTTTTCTGAGGGCAGGGAGAGTGCTGCTTTCTAACTGAGGGCAGTGAGAGTGCAGGTTTCTAACTGAGGGTAGTCGGAGCGCTGCTTTCTAACTGAGGCCAGTGAGGGTGCTGCTTTCTAACTGAGGGCAGTGAGAGTGCTGCTTTCTAACTCAGGGTTGGGAGAGTGCTGCTTTCGAACGGAGGGCAGTGACAGTGCTACTTTCTAACATTGGGCAGTGAGAATGCTGCTTTCTAACCGAGGGTAGTGGGAGTGCTGCTTTCTAACTGAGGGCATGAGAGTGCAGCTTTCTAACTGAGGGTAGTGAGAGTGCTGCTTTCTAACTGTGGGCAGTGAGAGTTGTTGCTTTATAACTAAGGGCAGTGAGAGTTGTTGCTTTATAACTAAGGGCAGTGAGAGTGATGCTTTCTAACTGAGGGCTGGTAGAGTGCTGCTTTCTAACTGAGGGTAGTGGGAGTGCTGCTTTCTAACTGAGGGCAGTGATAGTGCTGCTTTCTAACTGAGGGTAGTGGGAGTGCTGCTTTCTAACTGAGGGCAGTGAGAGTGCTGCTTTCCAACTGATTGCAGTGAGAGTGCCGCTTTCTAACTGAGGGTAGTGAGAGCTCTGCTTTCTAACTGAGGGTAGTGAGAGTTATGTTTTCTAAGTGAGGGCAGTGAGAGTGCTGCTTACTAACTGACGGTAGTGAGAGTGCTGCTTTCTAACTGAGGGTAGTGAGAGTGCTGCTTTCTTACTGAGGTTAGTGAGAGTGCTGTTTTCTAACTGAGGGTAGTGAGAGTGCTGTTTTCTAACTGAGGGCATTGAGAGTGCAGCTGTCTGACTGAGGGCATTGAGAATGCAGCTTTCTAACTGAGGGTAGTGATAGTGCAGCTTTGTCTCTGAGGGTAGTGAGAGTGCTGCTTTCTAACTGAGGGTAGTGATAGAGCTGCTTTTTAAATTGAGGGCAGTGAGAGTGCTGCTTTCGAACTGAGGGCAGTGAGAGTGCTGCTTTGCAACTGAGGGTAGTGCGAGTGCAGCTTTCTAACTGAGGTCAGTGAGAGTGCTGCTTTCTAACTGAGCGCAGTGAGAGTGCTGCTTTCTAACTAAGCGCAGTGAGAGTGCTGGTTTCTAACTGTGGGCAGGGAGAGTGATGCTTTCTATCCGAGGGTAGTGGGAGTGCTGCTGACTAACTGACGGCAGTGAGAGTGCAGCTTTCTTACTGTGGGTAGTGAGAGTGCTGCTTTCTAAGTGAGGGCTGTGAGATTTGCTGCTTTATTACTAAGGGCAGTGAGAGTGCTGCTTTCTAACTGAGAGTAGTGAGAGTTATGTTTTCTAAGTGAGGGCAGTGAGAGTGCTCTTTTCTTACTGAGAGCAGTGATAGTGCTGTTTTCTGAGGGCAGGGAGAGTGCTGCTTTCTAACTGAGGGCAGTGAGAGTGCAGGTTTCTAACTGAGGGTAGTCGGAGCGCTGCTTTCTAACTGAGGCCAGTGAGGGTGCTGCTTTCTAACTGAGGGCAGTGAGAGTGCTGCTTTCTAACTCAGGGTTGGGAGAGTGCTGCTTTCGAACGGAGGGCAGTGACAGTGCTACTTTCTAACATTGGGCAGTGAGAATGCTGCTTTCTAACCGAGGGTAGTGGGAGTGCTGCTTTCTAACTGAGGGCATGAGAGTGCAGCTTTCTAACTGAGGGTAGTGAGAGTGCTGCTTTCTAACTGTGGGCAGTGAGAGTTGTTGCTTTATAACTAAGGGCAGTGAGAGTTGTTGCTTTATAACTAAGGGCAGTGAGAGTGATGCTTTCTAACTGAGGGCTGGTAGAGTGCTGCTTTCTAACTGAGGGTAGTGGGAGTGCTGCTTTCTAACTGAGGGCAGTGAGAGTGCTGCTTTCTAACTGAGGGTAGTGGGAGTGCTGCTTTCTAACTGAGGGCAGTGAGAGTGCTGCTTTCCAACTGATTGCAGTGAGAGTGCCGCTTTCTAACTGAGGGTAGTGAGAGCTCTGCTTTCTAACTGAGGGTAGTGAGAGTTATGTTTTCTAAGTGAGGGCACTAAGAGTGCTGCTTACTAACTGACGGTAGTGAGAGTGCTGCTTTCTAACTGAGGGTAGTGAGAGTGCTGCTTTCTTACTGAGGTTAGTGAGAGTGCTGTTTTCTAACTGAGGGTAGTGAGAGTGCTGTTTTCTAACTGAGGGCATTGAGAGTGCAGCTGTCTGACTGAGGGCATTGAGAATGCAGCTTTCTAACTGAGGGTAGTGATAGTGCAGCTTTGTCTCTGAGGGTAGTGAGAGTGCTGCTTTCTAACTGAGGGTAGTGATAGAGCTGCTTTTTAAATTGAGGGCAGTGAGAGTGCTGCTTTCGAACTGAGGGCAGTGAGAGTGCTGCTTTGCAACTGAGGGTAGTGCGAGTGCAGCTTTCTAACTGAGGGTAGTGAGAGTGCTGCTTTCTTACTGAGGTTAGTGAGAGTGCTGTTTTCTAACTGAGGGTAGTGAGAGTGCTGTTTTCTAACTGAGGGCATTGAGAGTGCAGCTGTCTGACTGAGGGCATTGAGAATGCAGCTTTCTAACTGAGGGTAGTGATAGTGCAGCTTTGTCTCTGAGGGTAGTGAGAGTGCTGCTTTCTAACTGAGGGTAGTGATAGAGCTGCTTTTTAAATTGAGGGCAGTGAGAGTGCTGCTTTCGAACTGAGGGCAGTGAGAGTGCTGCTTTGCAACTGAGGGTAGTGCGAGTGCAGCTTTCTAACTGAGGTCAGTGAGAGTGCTGCTTTCTAACTGAGCGCAGTGAGAGTGCTGCTTTCTAACTAAGCGCAGTGAGAGTGCTGGTTTCTAACTGTGGGCAGGGAGAGTGATGCTTTCTATCCGAGGGTAGTGGGAGTGCTGCTGACTAACTGACGGCAGTGAGAGTGCAGCTTTCTTACTGTGGGTAGTGAGAGTGCTGCTTTCTAAGTGAGGGCTGTGAGATTTGCTGCTTTATTACTAAGGGCAGTGAGAGTGCTGCTTTCTAACTGAGAGTAGTGAGAGTTATGTTTTCTAAGTGAGGGCAGTGAGAGTGCTCTTTTCTTACTGAGAGCAGTGATAGTGCTGTTTTCTGAGGGCAGGGAGAGTGCTGCTTTCTAACTGAGGGCAGTGAGAGTGCAGGTTTCTAACTGAGGGTAGTCGGAGCGCTGCTTTCTAACTGAGGCCAGTGAGGGTGCTGCTTTCTAACTGAGGGCAGTGAGAGTGCTGCTTTCTAACTCAGGGTTGGGAGAGTGCTGCTTTCGAACGGAGGGCAGTGACAGTGCTACTTTCTAACATTGGGCAGTGAGAATGCTGCTTTCTAACCGAGGGTAGTGGGAGTGCTGCTTTCTAACTGAGGGCATGAGAGTGCAGCTTTCTAACTGAGGGTAGTGAGAGTGCTGCTTTCTAACTGTGGGCAGTGAGAGTTGTTGCTTTATAACTAAGGGCAGTGAGAGTTGTTGCTTTATAACTAAGGGCAGTGAGAGTGATGCTTTCTAACTGAGGGCTGGTAGAGTGCTGCTTTCTAACTGAGGGTAGTGGGAGTGCTGCTTTCTAACTGAGGGCAGTGAGAGTGCTGCTTTCTAACTGAGGGTAGTGGGAGTGCTGCTTTCTAACTGAGGGCAGTGAGAGTGCTGCTTTCCAACTGATTGCAGTGAGAGTGCCGCTTTCTAACTGAGGGTAGTGAGAGCTCTGCTTTCTAACTGAGGGTAGTGAGAGTTATGTTTTCTAAGTGAGGGCACTAAGAGTGCTGCTTACTAACTGACGGTAGTGAGAGTGCTGCTTTCTAACTGAGGGTAGTGAGAGTGCTGCTTTCTTACTGAGGTTAGTGAGAGTGCTGTTTTCTAACTGAGGGTAGTGAGAGTGCTGTTTTCTAACTGAGGGCATTGAGAGTGCAGCTGTCTGACTGAGGGCATTGAGAATGCAGCTTTCTAACTGAGGGTAGTGATAGTGCAGCTTTGTCTCTGAGGGTAGTGAGAGTGCTGCTTTCTAACTGAGGGTAGTGATAGAGCTGCTTTTTAAATTGAGGGCAGTGAGAGTGCTGCTTTCGAACTGAGGGCAGTGAGAGTGCTGCTTTGCAACTGAGGGTAGTGCGAGTGCAGCTTTCTAACTGAGGTCAGTGAGAGTGCTGCTTTCTAACTGAGCGCAGTGAGAGTGCTGCTTTCTAACTAAGCGCAGTGAGAGTGCTGGTTTCTAACTGTGGGCAGGGAGAGTGATGCTTTCTATCCGAGGGTAGTGGGAGTGCTGCTGACTAACTGACGGCAGTGAGAGTGCAGCTTTCTTACTGAGGGTAGTGAGAGTGCTGCTTTCTAAGTGAGGGCTGTGAGATTTGCTGCTTTATTACTAAGGGCAGTGAGAGTGCTGCTTTCTAACTGAGAGTAGTGAGAGTTATGTTTTCTAAGTGAGGGCAGTGAGAGTGCTGCTTCCTAACTGAGGGTAGTGAGAGTGCAGCTTTCTAACTGACGGTAGTGAGAGTGCGGCTTTCTAACTGAGGGTAGTGAGAGTGCTGTTTTCTAATTGAGAGTAGTGAGAGTGCTGTTTTCTAACTGAGGGCATTGAGAGTGCAGCTGTCTGACTGAGGGTAGTGAGAATGCAGCTCTCTAACTGAGGGTAGTGATAGTGCTGCATTCTAACTGAGGGTAGTGAGAGTGCTGCTTTCTAACTGAGGGCAGTGAGAGTGCAGCTTTCTAACTGAGGGTAGTGAGAGTGCTGCAGTCTGACTGAGGGTAGTGAGAGTGTTGTTTTCTGACTGAGGGCAGTGAGAGTACAGCTTTCTAACTGAGGGTAGTGTGAGTGCTGCTTTCTAACTGAGGGTAGTGAGAGTGCTGCTTTCTAACTGAGGGCAGTGAGAGTGCAGCTTTCTACCTGAGGGTAGTGAGAGTGCTGCTTTCTAACTGAGGGTAGTGGGAGTGCTGATTCCTAAATGAGGGCTATGAGAGTGCTGCTTTCTAACTGAGGGCAGTGATTGTGCTGCTTTCCAGCTGAGGGCAGTGAGAGTGCTGCTTTCTAACTGAGGGCAGTGAGAGTGCAGCTTTCTAACTGAGGGTAGTGAGAGTGCTGCTTTCTAACTGAGGGTAGTGAGAGTGATGTTTTCTAACTGAGGGCAGTGAGAGTGCTCTTTTCTAACTGAGGTTAGTCAGAGTGCGGCTTTATAACTGAGGGCAGTGAGAGTGCTGCTTTCTAACTGAGGGCAGTGAGAGTGCAGCTTTCTAACTGAGGGTAGTGAGAGTGCTGCATTCTAACTGAGGGCATTGAGAGTGCAGCTGTCTGACTGAGGGCATTGAGAATGCAGCTTTCTAACTGAGGGAAGTGATAGTGCAGCTTTGTCTCTGAGGGTAGTGAGAGTGCTGCTTTCTAACTGAGGGTAGTGATAGAGCTGCTTTTTAAATTGAGGGCAGTGAGAGTGCTGCTTTCGAACTGAGGGCAGTGAGAGTGCTGCTTTGCAACTGAGGGTAGTGCGAGTGCAGCTTTCTAACTGAGGTCAGTGAGAGTGCTGCTTTCTAACTGAGCGCAGTGAGAGTGCTGCTTTCTAACTAAGCGCAGTGAGAGTGCTGGTTTCTAACTGTGGGCAGGGAGACTGATGCTTTCTATCCGAGGGTAGTGGGAGTGCTGCTGACTAACTGACGGCAGTGAGAGTGCAGCTTTCTTACTGAGGGTAGTGAGAGTGCTGCTTTCTAAGTGAGGGCTGTGAGATTTGCTGCTTTATTACTAAGGGCAGTGAGAGTGCTGCTTTCTAACTGAGAGTAGTGAGAGTTATGTTTTCTAAGTGAGGGCAGTGAGAGTGCTGCTTCCTAACTGAGGGTAGTGAGAGTGCAGCTTTCTAACTGACGGTAGTGAGACTGCGGCTTTCTAACTGAGGGTAGTGAGAGTGCTGTTTTCTAATTGAGAGTAGTGAGAGTGCTGTTTTCTAACTGAGGGCATTGAGAGTGCAGCTGTCTGACTGAGGGTAGTGAGAATGCAGCTCTCTAACTGAGGGTAGTGATAGTGCTGCATTCTAACTGAGGGTAGTGAGAGTGCTGCTTTCTAACTGAGGGCAGTGAGAGTGCAGCTTTCTAACTGAGGGTAGTGAGAGTGCTGCAGTCTGACTGAGGGTAGTGAGAGTGTTGTTTTCTGACTGAGGGCAGTGAGAGTACAGCTTTCTAACTGAGGGTAGTGTGAGTGCTGCTTTCTAACTGAGGGTAGTGAGAGTGCTGCTTTCTAACTGAGGGCAGTGAGAGTGCAGCTTTCTAACTGAGGGTAGTGAGAGTGCTGCTTTCTAACTGAGGGTAGTGGGAGTGCTGATTCCTAAATGAGGGCTATGAGAGTGCTGCTTTCTAACTGAGGGCAGTGATTGTGCTGCTTTCCAGCTGAGGGCAGTGAGAGTGCTGCTTTCTAACTGAGGGCAGTGAGAGTGCAGCTTTCTAACTGAGGGTAGTGAGAGTGCTGCTTTCTAACTGAGGGTAGTGAGAGTGATGTTTTCTAACTGAGGGCAGTGAGAGTGCTCTTTTCTAACTGAGGGTAGTCAGAGTGCGGCTTTATAACTGAGGGCAGTGAGAGTGCTGCTTTCTAACTGAGGGCAGTGAGAGTGCAGCTTTCTAACTGAGGGTAGTGAGAGTGCTGCATTCTAACTGAGTTTAGTGAGAGTGATGTTTTCTAACTGAGAGCAGTGAGAGTGCTGCTTTCTAACTGAGGGCAGTGAGAGTGCAGCTTTCTAACTGAGGTTAGTGAGAGTGCTGCTTTCTAACTGAGGGCAGTGAGAGTGCTGTTTTCTAACTGAGGGCCATGAGAGTGCAGCTTTCTGACTGAGGGCAGTGAGAGTGCACCTTTCTAACTGAGGGTAGTGAGAGTGCTGTTTTCTAATTGAGGGCAGTGAGAGTGCTGTTTTCTAACTGAGGGCCATGAGAGTGCAGCTTTCTGACTGAGGGTAGTGAGAGTGCAGCTTTCTAACTGAGGCCAGGGAGAGTGCTGCTTTCTAACTGAGGGCAGTGAGAGTGCAGCTTTCTAACTGAGGGTAGTGAGAGTGCAGCTTTCTCAATGAGGCCAGGGAGAGTGCTGCTTTCTAACAGAGGGCAGTGAGAGTGCTGTTTTCGAACTGAGCTGAATGGCAGTGCTGCTTTCTATCTGAGGGCAGTGTGAGTTCTGCTTTCTAACTGAGGGTAGTGAGATAGCTGTTTTCTAAATGAGGGCAGTGGGAGTGCTGCTTTCTAACTGATGACAGTGAGATCGCTGCTTTCTAACTGAGGGTAGTGGGAGTGCTGCTGTCTCACTGAGGGCAGTGAGAGTGCTGCTTTCTAACTGAGGGCAGTTAGTGTGCTGCTTTCTGAGGGCAGTGAGAGTGCTGCTTTCCAACTGAGGGCAGTGAGAGTGCTACTTTCTAACTGAGGGTAGTGAGGGTGCTGTTTTCCAACTGAGGGCAGGGAGAGCGCTGCTTTCTAACAGAGGCCAGTGAGAGTGCTGCTTTCTAACTGAGGGCAGTGAGAGTGCTGCTTTCTAACTCAGGGTTGGGAGAGTGCTGCTTTCAAACGGAGGGCAGTGAGAGTGCTGCTTTCTAACATTGGGCAGTGAGAATGCTGCTTTCTAACCGAGAGTAGTGGGACTGCTGCTTTCTAACTGAGGGCATGAGAGTGCAGCTTTCTAACTGAGGGTAGTGAGAGTGCTGCTTTCTAACTGTGGGCAGTGAGAGTTGTTGCTTTATAACTAAGGGCAGTGAGAGTGATGCTTTCTAACTGTGGGCAGTGAGAGTTGTTGCTTTATAACTAAGGGCAGTGAGAGTGATGCTTTCTAACTGAGGGCTGGTAGAGTGCTGCTTTCTAACTGAGGGTAGTGGGAGTGCTGCTTTCTAACTGAGGGCAGTGAGAGTGCTGCTTTCTAACTGAGGGTAGTGGGAGTGCTGCTTTCTAACTGAGGGCAGTGAGAGTGCTGCTTTCTAACTGATTGCAGTGAGAGTGCCGCTTTCTAACTGAGGGTAGTGAGAGCTCTGCTTTCTAACTGAGGGTAGTGAGAGTTATGTTTTCTATGTGAGGGCAGTGAGAGTGCTGCTTACTAACTGACGGTAGTGAGAGTGCTGCTTTCTAACTGAGGGTAGTGAGAGTGCTGCTTTCTTACTGAGGGTAGTGAGAGTGCTGTTTTCTAACTGAGGGTAGTGAGAGTGCTGTTTTCTAACTGAGGGCATTGAGAGTGCAGCTGTCTGACTGAGGGCATTGAGAATGCAGCTTTCTAACTGAGGGTAGTGATAGTGCTGCATTCTTACTGAGGGTAGTGAGAGTGCAGCTTTGTCTCGGAGGGTAGTGAGAGTGCTGCTTTCTAACTGAGGGTAGTGATAGAGCTGCTTTTTAAATTGAGGGCAGTGAGAGTGCTGCTTTCGAACTGAGGGCAGTGAGAGTGCTGCTTTGCAACTGTGGGTAGTGCGAGTGCAGCTTTCTAACTGAGGTCAGTGAGAGTGCTGCTTTCTAACTGAGCGCAGTGAGAGTGATTCTTTCTAACTGAGGGCAGTGAGCGTGCTGCTTTCTGAGGGCAGTGAGAGTGCTTCTTTCTAATTGAGGGCAGTGAGAGTGCTACTTTCTAACTGAGGGTAGTGAGGGTGCTGCTTTCTAACTGACAGCAGGGAGCACTCTGCTTTCTTACTGAGGGCAGTGAGAGTGCTGCTTTGTAATAGAGGGCAGGGAGAGTGCTGCTTTCAAACTGAGGGCAGTGAGAGTGCTGCTTTCTAACTGTGGGCAGTGACAGTGCTGCTTTCTAACTGAGGACAGTGAGTGTGCTGCTTTATAACCGAGGGTAGTGGGAGTGCTGCTTTCTAACTGAGGGCATGAGATTGCAGCTTTCTAACTGAGGGTCGTGAGAGTGCTGCATTCCCACTGAGGGCAGTGAGAGTTGTTGCTTTATAACTAAGGGCAGTGAGAGTGATGCTTTCTTACTGAGGGCAGGGAAAGAGCTGCTTTCTAATTGAGGGTAGTGGGAGTGCTGCTTTCTAACTGAGGGCAGTGAGAGTGCTGCTTTCAAACTGAGGGCAGTGAGAGTGCTGCTTTCTAACTAAGGACAGTGAGTGTGCTGCTTTCTAACCGAGGGTAGTTGGAGTGCTGCTTTCCAAATGAGGGCATGAGAGTGCAGCTTTCTAACTGAGGGTAGTGAGAGTGCTGCTTTCTCACTGAGGGCAGTGAGAGTTGTTGCTTTATAACTAAGTGCAGTGAGAGTGATGCTTTCTAACTGAGGGCAGGGAGAGTGCTGCTTTCTAATTGAGGGTAGTGGGAGTGCTGCTTTCTAACTGAGGGCAGTGAGAGTGCTGCTTTCAAACTGAGGGCAGTGAGAGTGCTTCATGCTAAGTGAGGGCAGTTAGAGTGCCTCTTTCTAACTGAGGGTAGTGAGAGTGCTGCTTTCTAACTGAGGGTAGTGGGAGTGCTGCATTCTAAATGAGGGCTATGAGAGTGCTGCTTTCTAACTGAGGGCAGTGAGTGTGCTGCTTTCCAACTGAGGTCAGTGAGAGTGCTACTTTCTAACTGAGCGCAGTGATAGTGCTGTTTTCTGAGGGCAGTGAGAGTGCAGCTTTCTAACTGAGGGTAGTCAGAGTGCGGCTTTATAACTGAGGGCAGTGAGAGTGCTGCTTTCTAACTGAGGGCAGTGAGAGTGCAGCTTTCTAACTGAGGGTAGTGAGAGTGCTGCATTCTAACTGAGTTTAGTGAGAGTGATGTTTTCTAACTGAGAGCAGTGAGAGTGCTGCTTTCTAACTGAGGGCAGTGAGAGTGCAGCTTTCTAACTGAGGTTAGTGAGAGTGCTGCTTTCTAAACTGAGGGCAGTGAGAGTGCTGTTTTCTAATTGAGGGCAGTGAGAGTGCTGTTTTCTAACTGAGGGCCATGAGAGTGCAGCTTTCTGACTGAGGGCAGTGAGAGTGCACCTTTCTAACTGAGGGTAGTGAGAGTGCTGTTTTCTAATTGAGGGCAGTGAGAGTGCTGTTTTCTAACTGAGGGCCATGAGAGTGCAGCTTTCTGACTGAGGGTAGTGAGAGTGCAGCTTTCTAACTGAGGCCAGGGAGAGTGCTGCTTTCTGACTGAGGGCAGTGAGAGTGCAGCTTTCTAACTGAGGGTAGTGAGAGTGCAGCTTTCTAAATGAGGCCAGGGAGAGTGCTGCTTTCTAACAGAGGGCAGTGAGAGTGCTGTTTTCGAACTGAGCTGAATGGCAGTGCTGCTTTCTATCTGAGGGCAGTGTGAGTTCTGCTTTCTAACTGAGGGTAGTGAGATAGCTGTTTTCTAAATGAGGGCAGTGGGAGTGCTGCTTTCTAACTGATGACAGTGAGATTGCTGCTTTCTAACTGAGGGTAGTGGGAGTGCTGCTGTCTCACTGAGGGCATTGAGAGTGCTGCTTTCTAACTGAGGGCAGTTAGTGTGCTGCTTTCTGAGGGCAGTGAGAGTGCTGCTTTCTAACTGAGGGCAGTGAGAGTGCTACTTTCTAACTGAGGGTAGTGAGGGTGCTGTTTTCCAACTGAGGGCAGGGAGAGCGCTGCTTTCTAACTGAGGCCAGTGAGAGTGCTGCTTTCTAACTGAGGGCAGTGAGAGTGCTGCTTTCTAACTCAGGGTTGGGAGAGTGCTGCTTTCGAACGGAGGGCAGTGAGAGTGCTACTTTCTAACATTGGGCAGTGAGAATGCTGCTTTCTAACCGAGGGTAGTGGGAGTGCTGCTTTCTAACTGAGGGTAGTGAGAGTGCAGCTTTCTAACTGAGGGTAGTGAGAGTGCTGCTTTCTAACTGTGGGCAGTGAGAGTTGTTGCTTTATAACTAAGGGCAGTGAGAGTGATGCTTTCTAACTGTGGGCAGTGAGAGTTGTTGCTTTATAACTAAGGGCAGTGAGAGTGATGCTTTCTAACTGAGGGCTGGTAGAGTGCTGCTTTCTAACTGAGGGTAGTGGGAGTGCTGCTTTCTAACTGAGGGCAGTGAGAGTGCTGCTTTCTAACTGAGGGTAGTGGGAGTGCTGCTTTCTAACTGAGGGCAGTGAGAATGCTGCTTTCCAACTGATTGCAGTGAGAGTGCCGCTTTCTAACTGAGGGTAGTGAGAGCTCTGCTTTCTAACTGAGGGTAGTGAGAGTTATGTTTTCTAAGTGAGGGCAGTGAGAGTGCTGCTTACTAACTGACGGTAGTGAGAGTGCTGCTTTCTAACTGAGGGTAGTGAGAGTGCTGCTTTCTTACTGAGGTTAGTGAGAGTGCTGTTTTCTAACTGAGGATAGTGAGAGTGCTGTTTTCTAACTGAGGGCATTGAGAGTGCAGCTGTCTGACTGAGGGCATTGAGAATGCAGCTTTCTAACTGAGGGTAGTGATAGTGCAGCTTTGTCTCTGAGGGTAGTGAGAGTGCTGCTTTCTAACTGAGGGTAGTGATAGAGCTGCTTTTTAAATTGAGGGCAGTGAGAGTGCTGCTTTCGAACTGAGGGCAGTGAGAGTGCTGCTTTGCAACTGAGGGTAGTGCGAGTGCAGCTTTCTAACTGAGGTCAGTGAGAGTGCTGCTTTCTAACTGAGCGCAGTGAGAGTGCTGCTTTCTAACTAAGCGCTGTGAGAGTGCTGGTTTCTAACTAAGGGCAGTGAGAGTGCTGTTTTCTAACTGAGGGTGGTGATAGTGCTGCTTTCTAACTGAGGGCATGGAGAGTGCTGCTTTCTAACTGAGGGCAGTGAGAGTGCTGCTTTCTAACTGTGGGCAGGGAGAGTGATGCTTTCTATCCGAGGGTAGTGGGAGTGCTGCTGACTAACTGACGGCAGTGAGAGTGCAGCTTTCTAACTGAGGGTATTGAGAGTGCTGCTTTCTAAGTGAGGGCTGTGAGATTTGCTGCTTTATTACTAAGGGCAGTGAGAGTGCTGCTTTCTAACTGAGAGTAGTGAGAGTTATGTTTTCTAAGTGAGGGCAGTGAGAGTGCTGCTTCCTAACTGAGGGTAGTGAGAGTGCAGCTTTCTAACTGACGGTAGTGAGAGTGCGGCTTTCTAACTGAGGGTAGTGAGAGTGCTGTTTTCTAATTGAGAGTAGTGAGAGTGCTGTTTTCTAACTGAGGGCATTGAGAATGCAGCTCTCTAACTGAGGGTAGTGATAGTGCTGCATTCTAACTGAGGGTAGTGAGAGTGCTGCTTTCTAACTGAGGGCAGTGAGAGTGCAGCTTTCTAACTGAGGGTAGTGAGAGTGCTGCAGTCTGACTGAGGGTAGTGAGAGTGTTGTTTTCTGACTGAGGGCAGTGAGAGTACAGCTTTCTAACTGAGGGTAGTGTGAGTGCTGCTTTCTAACTGAGGGTAGTGAGAGTGCAGCTTTCTAACTGAGGGCAGTGAGAGTGCAGCTTTCTACCTGAGGGTAGTGAGAGTGCTGCTTTCTAACTGATGGTAGTGGGAGTGCTGATTCCTAAATGAGGGCTATGAGAGTGCTGCTTTCTAACTGAGGGCAGTGATTGTGCTGCTTTCCAGCTGAGGGCAGTGAGAGTGCTGCTTTCTAACTGAGGGCAGTGAGAGTGCAGCTTTCTAACTGAGGGTAGTGAGAGTGCTGCTTTCTAACTGAGGGTAGTGAGAGTGATGTTTTCTAACTGAGGGCAGTGAGAGTGCTCTTTTCTAACTGAGGGTAGTCAGAGTGCGGCTTTATAACTGAGCTTAATGGAACTGCTGCTTTCTAACTGAGGGCAGTGAGAGTGCAGCTTTCTAACTGAGGGTAGTGAGAGTGCTGCATTCTAACTGAGTTTAGTGAGAGTGATGTTTTCTAACTGAGAGCAGTGAGAGTGCTGCTTTCTAACTGAGGGCAGTGAGTGTGCTGCATTCCAACTGAGGGTAGTGGGAGTGCTGCATTCTAACTGAGGGTAGTGGGAGTGCTGCATTCTAACTGAGGGTAGTGGGAATGCTGCATTCTAACTCAGTGCTATGAGAGTGCTGCTTTCTAACTGAGGTCAGTGAGAGTGCTGCTTTCTAACTGAGCGCAGTGATAGTGCTGTTTTCTGAGGGCAGTGAGAGTGCTGCTTTCTAACTGAGGGTAGTGGGAGTGCTGCTTCCTAACTGAGGGCAATGAGAGTGCTGCTTTCTAACTGATTGCAGTGAGAGTGCCGCTTTCTAACTGAGTGTAGTGAGAGCTCTGCTTTCTAACTGAGGGTAGTGAGAGTTATGTTTTCTAAGTGAGGGCAGTGAGAGTGCTGCTTACTAACTGACGGTAGTGAGAGTGCTGCTTTCTTACTGAGGGTAGTGAGAGTGCTGTTTTCTAACTGAGGGTAGTGAGAGTGCTGTTTTCTAACTGAGGGCATTGAGAGTGCAGCTGTCTGACTGAGGGCATTGAGAATGCAGCTTTCTAACTGAGGGTAGTGATAGTGCTGCATTCTAACTGAGGGTAGTGAGAGAGCAGCTTTGTCTCTGAGGGTAGTGAGAGTGCTGCTTTCTAACTGAGGGTAGTGATAGAGCTGCTTTTTAAATTGAGGGCAGTGAGAGTGCTGCTTTCGAGCTGAGGGCAGTGAGAGTGCTGCGTTGCAACTGAGGGTAGTGCGAGTGCAGCTTTCTAACTGAGGTCAGTGAGAGTGCTGCTTTCTAACTGAGCGCAGTGAGAGTGCTGCTTTCAAACTAAGCGCAGTGAGAGTGCTGGTTTCTAACTAAGGGCAGTGAGAGTGCTGTTTTCTAACTGAGGGTGGTGATAGTGCTGCTTTCTAACTGAGGGCAGTGAGAGTGCTGCTTTCTAACTGAGGGCAGTGAGAGTGCTGCTTTCTAACTGTGGGCAGGGAGAGTGATGCTTTCTATCCGAGGGTAGTGGGAGTGCTGCTGACTAACTGACGGCAGTGAGAGTGCAGCTTTCTTACTGAGGGTAGTGAGAGTGCTGCTTTCTAAGTGAGGGCTGTGAGATTTGCTGCTTTATTACTAAGGGCAGTGAGAGTGCTGCTTTCCAACTGAGGGTAGTGAGAGTTATGTTTTCTAAGTGAGGGCAGTGAGAGTGCTGCTTCCTAACTGAGGGTAGTGAGAGTGCGGCTTTCTAACTGAGGGTAGTGAGAGTGCTGTTTTCTAATTGAGAGTAGTGAGAGTGCTGTTTTCTAACTGAGGGCATTGAGAGTGCAGCTGTCTGACTGAGGGTAGTGAGAATGCAGCTCTCTAACTGAGGGTAGTGATAGTGCTGCATTCTAACTGAGGGTAGTGAGAGTGCAGCTTTCTAACTGAGGGTAGTGAGAGTGCGGCTTTCTAACTGAGGGCAGTGAGAGTGCTGCTTTCGAACTGAGGGCAGTGAGAGTGCTGCGTTGCAACTGAGGGTAGTGCGAGTGCAGCTTTCTAACTGAGGTCAGTGAGAGTGCTGCTTTCTAACTGAGCGCAGTGAGAGTGCTGCTTTCAAACTAAGCGCAGTGAGAGTGCTGGTTTCTAACTAAGGGCAGTGAGAGTGCTGTTTTCTAACTGAGGGTGGTGATAGTGCTGCTTTCTAACTGAGGGCATGGAGAGTGCTGCTTTCTAACTGAGGGCAGTGAGAGTGCTGCTTTCTAACTGTGGGCAGGGAGAGTGATGCTTTCTATCCGAGGGTAGTGGGAGTGCTGCTGACTAACTGACGGCAGTGAGAGTGCAGCTTTCTTACTGAGGGTAGTGAGAGTGCTGCTTTCTAAGTGAGGGCTGTGAGATTTGCTGCTTTATTACTAAGGGCAGTGAGAGTGCTGCTTTCCAACTGAGGGTAGTGAGAGTTATGTTTTCTAAGTGAGGGCAGTGAGAGTGCTGCTTCCTAACTGAGGGTAGTGGGAGTGCGGCTTTCTAACTGAGGGTAGTGAGAGTGCTGTTTTCTAATTGAGAGTAGTGAGAGTGCTGTTTTCTAACTGAGGGCATTGAGAGTGCAGCTGTCTGACTGAGGGTAGTGAGAATGCAGCTCTCTAACTGAGGGTAGTGATAGTGCTGCATTCTAACTGAGGGTAGTGAGAGTGCAGCTTTTTAACTGAGGGTAGTGAGAGTGCGGCTTTCTAACTGAGGGTAGTGAGAGTGCTGTTTTCTAATTGAGAGTAGTGAGAGTGCTGTTTTCTAACTGAGGGCATTGAGAGTGCAGCAGTCTGACTGAGGGTAGTGAGAATGCAGCTCTCTAACTGAGGGTAGTGATAGTGCTGCATTCTAACTGAGGGCAGTGAGAGTGCTGCTTTCTAACTGAGGGTAGTGGGAGTGCTGCTTTCTAACTGAGGGCAGTGAGAGTGCTGCTTTCTAACTGATTGCAGTGAGAGTGCCGCTTTCTAACTGAGGGTAGTGAGAGTGCTGTTTTCTAACTGAGGGTAGTGAGAGTGCTGTTTTCTAACTGAGGGCATTGAGAGTGCAGCTGTCTGACTGAGGGCATTGAGAATGCAGCTTTCTAACTGAGGGTAGTGATCGTGCTGCATTCTAACTGAGGGTAGTGAGAGTGCAGCTTTGTCTCTGAGGGTAGTGAGAGTGCTGCTTTCTAACTGAGGGTAGTGATAGAGCTGCTTTTTAAATTGAGGGCAGTGAGAGTGCTGCTTTCGAACTGAGGGCAGTGAGAGTGCTGCGTTGCAACTGAGGGTAGTGCGAGTGCAGCTTTCTAACTGAGGTCAGTGAGAGTGCTGCTTTCTAACTGAGCGCAGTGAGAGTGCTGCTTTCTAACTAAGCGCAGTGAGAGTGCTGGTTTCTAACTAAGGGCAGTGAGAGTGCTGTTTTCTAACTGAGGGTGGTGATAGTGCTGCTTTCTAACTGAGGGCATGGAGAGTGCTGCTTTCTAACTGAGGGCAGTGAGAGTGCTGCTTTCTAACTGTGGGCAGGGAGAGTGATGCTTTCTATCCGAGGGTAGTGGGAGTGCTGCTGACTAACTGAGGGTAGTGAGAGTGAGGCTTTCTAACTGAGGGCAGTGAGAGTGCTGCTTTCGAACTGAGGGCAGTGAGAGTGCTGCGTTGCAACTGAGGGTAGTGCGAGTGCAGCTTTCTAACTGAGGTCAGTGAGAGTGCTGCTTTCTAACTGAGCGCAGTGAGAGTGCTGCTTTCAAACTAAGCGCAGTGAGAGTGCTGGTTTCTAACTAAGGGCAGTGAGAGTGCTGTTTTCTAACTGAGGGTGGTGATAGTGCTGCTTTCTAACTGAGGGCATGGAGAGTGCTGCTTTCTAACTGAGGGCAGTGAGAGTGCTGCTTTCTAACTGTGGGCAGGGAGAGTGATGCTTTCTATCCGAGGGTAGTGGGAGTGCTGCTGACTAACTGACGGCAGTGAGAGTGCAGCTTTCTTACTGAGGGTAGTGAGAGTGCTGCTTTCTAAGTGAGGGCTGTGAGATTTGCTGCTTTATTACTAAGGGCAGTGAGAGTGCTGCTTTCCAACTGAGGGTAGTGAGAGTTATGTTTTCTAAGTGAGGGCAGTGAGAGTGCTGCTTCCTAACTGAGGGTAGTGAGAGTGCGGCTTTCTAACTGAGGGTAGTGAGAGTGCTGTTTTCTAATTGAGAGTAGTGAGAGTGCTGTTTTCTAACTGAGGGCATTGAGAGTGCAGCTGTCTGACTGAGGGTAGTGAGAATGCAGCTCTCTAACTGAGGGTAGTGATAGTGCTGCATTCTAACTGAGGGTAGTGAGAGTGCAGCTTTCTAACTGAGGGTAGTGAGAGTGCGGCTTTCTAACTGAGGGTAGTGAGAGTGCTGTTTTCTAATTGAGAGTAGTGAGAGTGCTGTTTTCTAACTGAGGGCATTGAGAGTGCAGCAGTCTGACTGAGGGTAGTGAGAATGCAGCTCTCTAACTGAGGGTAGTGATAGTGCTGCATTCTAACTGAGGGCAGTGAGAGTGCTGCTTTCTAACTGAGGGTAGTGGGAGTGCTGCTTTCTAACTGAGGGCAGTGAGAGTGCTGCTTTCTAACTGATTGCAGTGAGAGTGCCGCTTTCTAACTGAGGGTAGTGAGAGTGCTGTTTTCTAACTGAGGGTAGTGAGAGTGCTGTTTTCTAACTGAGGGCATTGAGAGTGCAGCTGTCTGACTGAGGGCATTGAGAATGCAGCTTTCTAACTGAGGGTAGTGATCGTGCTGCATTCTAACTGAGGGTAGTGAGAGTGCAGCTTTGTCTCTGAGGGTAGTGAGAGTGCTGCTTTCTAACTGAGGGTAGTGATAGAGCTGCTTTTTAAATTGAGGGCAGTGAGAGTGCTGCTTTCGAACTGAGGGCAGTGAGAGTGCTGCGTTGCAACTGAGGGTAGTGCGAGTGCAGCTTTCTAACTGAGGTCAGTGAGAGTGCTGCTTTCTAACTGAGCGCAGTGAGAGTGCTGCTTTCTAACTAAGCGCAGTGAGAGTGCTGGTTTCTAACTAAGGGCAGTGAGAGTGCTGTTTTCTAACTGAGGGTGGTGATAGTGCTGCTTTCTAACTGAGGGCATGGAGAGTGCTGCTTTCTAACTGAGGGCAGTGAGAGTGCTGCTTTCTAACTGTGGGCAGGGAGAGTGATGCTTTCTATCCGAGGGTAGTGGGAGTGCTGCTGACTAACTGACGGCAGTGAGAGTGCAGCTTTCTTACTGAGGGTAGTGAGAGTGCTGCTTTCTAAGTGAGGGCTGTGAGATTTGCTGCTTTATTACTAAGGGCAGTGAGAGTGCTGCTTTCTTACTGAGGGTAGTGAGAGTTATGTTTTCTAAGTGAGGGCAGTGAGAGTGCTGCTTCCTAACTGAGGGTAGTGAGAGTGCAGCTTTCTAACTGACGGTAGTGAGAGTGCGGCTTTCTAACTGAGGGTAGTGAGAGTGCTGTTTTCTAATTGAGAGTAGTGAGAGTGCTGTTTTCTAACTGAGGGCATTGAGAGTGCAGCTGTCTGACTGAGGGTAGTGAGAATGCAGCTCTCTAACTGAGGGTAGTGTTAGTGCTGCATTCTAACTGAGGGTAGTGAGAGTGCAGCTTTCTAACTGAGGGTAGTGAGAGTGCTGCAGTCTGACTGAGGGTAGTGAGAGTGTTGTTTTCTGACTGAGGGCAGTGAGAGTGCAGCTTTCTAACTGAGGGTAGTGTGAGTGCTGCTTTCTAACTGAGGGTAGTGAGAGTGCTGCTTTCTAACTGAGGGCAGTGAGAGTGCAGCTTTCTAACTGAGGGTAGTGAGAGTGCTGCTTTCTAACTGAGGGTAGTGGGAGTGCTGATTCCTAAATGAGGGCTATGAGAGTGCTGCTTTCTAACTGAGGGCAGTGATTGTGCTGCTTTCCAGCTGAGGGCAGTGAGAGTGCTGCTTTCTAACTGAGGGCAATGAGAGTGCAGCTTTCTAACTGAGGGTAGTGAGAGTGCTGCTTTCTAACTGAGGGTAGTGAGAGTGATGTTTTCTAACTGAGGGCAGTGAGAGTGCTCTTTTCTAACTGAGGGTAGTGAGAGTGCTGCTTTCTAACTGAGCTTAATGGAACTGCTGCTTTCTAACTGAGGGCAATGAGAGTGCTGCTTTCGAACTGAGGGTATTGAGAGTGCTAGTTTCAAATGAAGGGCAGTCAGAGTGCTCTTTTCTAACTGAGGGTAGTGAGAGTGCAGCTTTGTTACTGAGGGCAGTGGGAGTGCTGCTTTCTAACTGAGGACAGTGAGATTGCTGCTTTCTAACTGAGGACCGTGAGATTGCTGCTTTCTAACTGAGGGCAGTGAGAGTGCTTCTTTCTAACTGAGGGCAGTGAGCGTGCTGCTTTCTGAGGGCAGTGAGAGTGCTTCTTTCTAACTGAGGGCAGTGAGAGTGCTACTTTCTAACTGAGGGTAGTGAGGGTGATGCTTTCTAACTGAGAGCAGGGAGAGCTCTGCTTTCCTACTGAGGGCAGTGAGAGTGCTGCCTTGTAATAGAGGGCAGGGAGAGTGCTGCTTTCAAACTGAGGGCAGTGAGAGTGCTGCTTTCTAACTGTGGGCAGTGACAGTGCTGCTTTCTAACTGAGGACAGTGAGTGTGCTGCTTTATAACCGAGGGTAGTGGGAGTGCTGCCTTCTAACTGAGGGCATGAGATTGCAGCTTTCTAACTGAGGGTCGTGAGAGTGCTGCATTCTCACTGAGGGCAGTGAGAGTTGTTGCTTTATAACTCAGGGCAGTGAGAGTGATGCTTTCTTACTGAGGGCAGGGAAAGTGCTGCTTTCTAATTGAGGGTAGTGGGAGTGTTGCTTTCTAACTGAGGGCAGTGAGAGTGCTGCTTTCAAACTGAGGGCAGTGAGAGTGCTGCTTTCTAAATAAGGACAGTGAGTGTGCTGCTTTCTAACCGAGGGTTGTGGGAGTGCTGCTTTCTAACTGAGGGCATGAGAGTGCAGCTTTCTAACTGAGGGTAGTGAGAGTGCTGCTTTCTCACTGAGGGCAGTGAGAGTTGTTGCTTTATAACTAAGGGCAGTGAGAGTGATGCTTTCTAACTGAGGGCAGGGAGAGTGCTGCTTTCTAATTGAGGGTAGTGGGAGTGCTGCTTTCTAACTGAGGGTAGTGGGAGTGCTGATTCCTAAATGAGGGCTATGAGAGTGCTGCTTTCTAACTGAGGGCAGTGATTGTGCTGCTTTCCAGCTGAGGGCAGTGAGAGTGCTGCTTTCTAACTGAGGGCAATGAGAGTGCAGCTTTCTAACTGAGGGTAGTGAGAGTGCTGCTTTCTAACTGAGGGTAGTGAGAGTGATGTTTTCTAACTGAGGGCAGTGAGAGTGCTCTTTTCTAACTGAGGGTAGTGAGAGTGCTGCTTTCTAACTGAGCTTAATGGAACTGCTGCTTTCTAACTGAGGGCAATGAGAGTGCTGCTTTCGAACTGAGGGTATTGAGAGTGCTAGTTTCAAATGAAGGGCAGTCAGAGTGCTCTTTTCTAACTGAGGGTAGTGAGAGTGCAGCTTTGTTACTGAGGGCAGTGGGAGTGCTGCTTTCTAACTGAGGACAGTGAGATTGCTGCTTTCTAACTGAGGACAGTGAGATTGCTGCTTTCTAACTGAGGGCAGTGAGAGTGCTTCTTTCTAACTGAGGGCAGTGAGCGTGCTGCTTTCTGAGGGCAGTGGGAGTGCTTCTTTCTAACTGAGGGCAGTGAGAGGGCTACTTTCTAACTGAGGGTAGTGAGGGTGATGCTTTCTAACTGAGAGCAGGGAGAGCTCTGCTTTCCTACTGAGGGCAGTGAGAGTGCTGCCTTGTAATAGAGGGCAGGGAGAGTGCTGCTTTCAAACTGAGGGCAGTGAGAGTGCTGCTTTCTAACTGTGGGCAGTGACAGTGCTGCTTTCTAAATAAGGACAGTGAGTGTGCTGCTTTCTAACCGAGGGTTGTGGGAGTGCTGCTTTCTAACTGAGGGCATGAGAGTGCAGCTTTCTAACTGAGGGTAGTGAGAGTGCTGCTTTCTCACTGAGGGCAGTGAGAGTTGTTGCTTTATAACTAAGGGCAGTGAGAGTGATGCTTTCTAACTGAGGGCAGGGAGAGTGCTGCTTTCTAATTGAGGGTAGTGGGAGTGCTGCTTTCTAACTGAGGGTAGTGGGAGTGCTGCATTCTAACTGAGGGTATTGGGAATGCTGCATTCTAACTCAGTGCTATGAGAGTGCTGCTTTCTAACTGAGGTCAGTGAGAGTGCTGCTTTCTAACTGAGCGCAGTGATAGTGCTGTTTTCTGAGGGCAGTGAGAGTGCAGCTTTCTAACTGAGGGTAGTCGGAGTGCGGCTTTATAACTGAGGGCAGTGAGAGTGCTGCTTTCTAACTGAGGGCAGTGAGAGTGCAACTTTCTAACTGAGGGTAGTGAGAGTGCTGCATTCTAACTGAGTTTAGTGAGAGTGATGTTTTCTAACTGAGAGCAGTGAGAGTGCTGCTTTCTAACTTAGGGCAGTGAGAGTGCAGCTTTCTAACTGAGGTTAGTGAGAGTGCTGCTTTCTAACTGAGTGTAGTGAGAGTGCTGTTTTCTGACTGAGGGCAGTGAGAGTGCTGTATTCTAACTGAGGGTAGTGAGAGTGCTGTTTTCTAATTGAGGGCAGTGAGAGTGCTGTTTTCTAACTGAGGGTAGTGAGAGTGCTGTTTTCTAATTGAGGGCAGTGAGAGTGCTGTTTTCTGACTGAGGGTAGTGAGAGTGCTGCTTTCTAACTGAAAGTAGTGAGAGTGCTGTTTTCTAATTGAGGGCAGTGAGATTGCTGTTTTCTAACTGTGGTCCATGAGAGTGCAGCGTTCTGACTGAGGGTAGTGAGAGTGCACCTTTCTAACTGAGGCCAGGGAGAGTTCTGCTTTCTAAATGAGGGCATTGAGAGTGCTTCTTTCTAAGTGAGGGTAGTGAGAGTGCTGTTTTCCAACAGAGGGCAGTGAGAGTGCTCCTTTCTAACTGAGCGCAATGATAGTGCTGCTTTCTGAGGGCAGTGAGAGTGCTGCTTTCTAACTGAGGGCAGTGAGAGTGCAGCATTCTAAATGAGGGTAGTGAGAGTGATGTTTTCTAACTGACGGTAGTAAGAGTGCTGTTTTCTAACTGTGCTTAATGGGAGTGCTGCTTTCTATCTGAGGGCAGTGAGAGTTCTGCTTTCTAACTGAGGGCAGTGAGATAGCTGTTTTCTAAATGAGGGCAGAGGGATTGCTGCTTTCTAACTGATGACAGTGAGATTGCTGCTTTCTAACTGAGGGCAGTGAGAGTGCTGCTTTCTAACTGAGGGCAGTGAGAGTGCTGCTTTCTTACTGAGGGCAGTTAGTGTGCTGCTTTCTGCGGGCAGTGAGAGTGCTGCTTTCTAACTGAGGGCAGTGAGAGTGCTACTTTCTAACTGAGGGTAGTGAGGGTGCTGCTTTCCATCTGAGGGCAGGGAGAGCGCTGCTTTCTAACTGAGGCCAGTGAGAGTGCTGCTTTCTAACTGAGGGCAGTGAGAGTGCTGCTTTCTAACTGAGGGCAGTGAGAGTTCTGCTTTCTAACTCAGGGCTGGGAGAGTGCTGCTTTCAAACGGAGGGCAGTGAGAGTTAAAAACAAAGAGAACTGCGGATGCTGGAAATGCAAAACAAAAACAGAATTACCTGGAAAAACTCAGCAGGTCTGGCAGCATCGGCGGAGAAGAAAAGAGTTGACGTTTCGAGTCTTCATGACCCTTCGACAGAACTTGATTTCGAGTCCAGGAAAGAGTTGAAGTGCTGCTTTCTAACCGAGGGCAGTGAGAGTGCAGCTTTCTAACTGAGGTTAGTGAGAGTGCTGCTTTCTAACTGAGTGTAGCGAGAGTGCTGTTTTCTAACTGAGGGCTTTGAGAGTGCTGTATTCTAACTGAGGGTAGTGAGAGTGCTGTTTTCTAATTGAGGGCAGTGAGAGTGCTGTTTTCTAACTGAGGGTAGTGAGAGTGCTGTTTTCTAATTGAGGGCAGTGAGAGTGCTGTTTTCTGACTGAGGGTAGTGAGAGTGCTGCTTTCTAACTGAAAGTAGTGAGAGTGCTGTTTTCTAATTGAGGGCAGTGAGATTGCTGTTTTCTAACTGAGGGCCATGAGAGTGCAGCGTTCTGACTGAGGGTAGTGAGAGTGCACCTTTCTAACTGAGGCCAGGGAGAGTTCTGCTTTCTAAATGAGGGCATTGAGAGTGCAGCTTTCTAACTGAGGGCAGTGAGAGTGCTGCTTTCTAACTGAGGGCAGTGAGAGTGCAGCATTCTAACTGAGGGCAGTGAGAGTGATGTTTTCTAACTGACGGAGGTGAGAGTGCTGTTTTCTAACTGTGCTTAATGGGAGTGCTGCTTTCTATCTGAGGGCAGTGAGAGTTCTGCTTTCTCACTGAGGGCAGTGAGATAGCTGTTTTCTAAATGAGGGCAGTGGGAGTGCTGCTTTCTAACTGATGACAGTGAGATTGCTGCTTTCTTACTGAGGGCAGTGAGAGTGCTGCTTTCTAACTGAGGGCAGTGAGAGTGCTGCTTTCTTACTGAGTTTAGTGAGAGTGATGTTTTCTAACTGAGAGCAGTGAGAGTGCTGCTTTCTAACTGAGGGCAGTGAGAGTGCAACTTTCAAACTGAGGGTAGTGAGGGTGCTGGTTTCCATCTGAGGGCAGGGAGAGCGCTGCTTTCTAACTGAGGCCAGTGAGATTGCTGCTTTCTAACTGAGGGCAGTGAGAGTGCTGCTTTCTAACTGAGGGCAGTGAGAGTGCTGCTTTCTAAATCAGGGCTGGGAGAGTGCTGCTTTCAAACGGAGGGCAGTGAGAGTGCTGCTTTCTAACATTGGGCAGTGAGAATGCTGCTTTCTAACCGAGGGTAGTGGGAGTGCTGCTTTCCAATTGAGGGCATGAGAGTGCAGCTTTCTAACTGAGGGTAGTGAGAGTGCTGCTTTCTAACTGTGGGCAGTGAGAGTTGTTGCTTTATATCTAAGGGCAGTGAGAGTGATGCTTTCTAACTGAGGGCTGGTAGAGTGCTGCTTTCTAACTGAGGGTAGTGGGAGTGCTGCTTTCTAACTGAGGGCAGTGAGAGTGCTGCTTTCTAACTGAGGGCAGTGAGAGTGCTACATTCTAACTGAGGGGAGTGAGGGTGCTGCTTTCTAACTGAGAGCAGGGAGAGCTCTGCTTTCTTGCTGAGGGCAGTGATAGTGCTGCTTTGTAATAGAGGGCAGGGGGAGTGCTGCTTTCAAACTGAGGGCAGTCAGAGTGCTGCTTTCCAACTGTGGGCAGTGACAGTGCTGCTTTCTAACTGATCGCAGTGAGAGTGCTGCTTTCAAACTGAGGGCAGTGGGAGTGCTGCTTTCTAACTGAGGGCATGAGATTGCAGCTTTCTAACTGAGGATAGTGAGAGTGCTGCTTTCTCACTGAGGGCAGTGAGAGTTGTTGCTTTATAACTAAGGGCAGTGAGAGTGATGCTTTCTAACTGAGGGCAGGGAGAGTGCTGCTTTCTAATTGAGGGTAGTGGGAGTGCTGCTTTCTTACTGAAGGCAGTGAGAGTGTTGCTTTCAGACTGAGGGCAGTGAGAGTGCTTGATTCTAACTGAGGGCAGTGAGAGTGCTTGATTCTAACTGAGGGCAGTGAGAGTGCTGCTTTCTAACTGAGGGTAGTGAGAGTGCTGCTTTCTAACTGAGGGTAGTGGGAGTGCTGCATTCTAAATGAGGGCTATGAGAGTGCTGCTTTCTAACTGAGGGCAGTGAGTATGCTGCTTTCCAACTCAGGTCAGTGAGAGTGCTGCTTTCTACCTGAGCGCAGTGATAGTGCTGTTTTCTGAGGGTAGTGAGAGTGCTGCTTTCAAACTGAGGGTAGTCAGAGTGCGGCTTTATAACTGAGGGCAGTGAGAGTGCTGCTTTCTAACTGAGGGCAGTGAGAGTGCAGCTTTCTAACTGAGGGTAGTGAGAGTGCTGCATTCTAACTGAGTTTAGTGAGAGTGATGTTTTCTACCTGAGAGCAGTGAGAGTGCTGCTTTCTAACTGAGGGCAGAGAGAGTGCAGCTTTCTAACTGAGGGTAGTGAGAGTGCTGATTTCTAACTGTGCTTAATGGGAGTGCTGCTTTCTATCTGAGGGCAGTGAGAGTTCTGCTTTCTAACTGAGGGCAGTGAGATAGTTGTTTTCTAAATGAGGGCAGAGGGATTGCTGCTTTCTAACTGATGACAGTGAGATTGCTGCTTTCTAACTGAGGGCAGTGAGAGTGCTGCTTTCTAACTGAGGGCAGTGAGAGTGCTGCTTTCTTACTGAGGGCAGTTAGTGTGCTGCTTTCTGCGGGCAGTGAGAGTGCTGCTTTCTAACTGAGGGCAGTGAGAGTGCTACTTTCTAACTGAGGGTAGTGAGGGTGCTGCTTTCCATCTGAGGGCAGGGAGAGCGCTGCTTTCTAACTGAGGCCAGTGAGAGTGCTGCTTTCTAACTGAGGGCAGTGAGAGTGCTGCTTTCTAACTGAGGGCAGTGAGAGTGCTGCTTTCTAACTGAGGGCAGTGAGAGTTCTGCTTTCTAACTCAGGGCTGGGAGAGTGCTGCTTTCAAACGGAGGGCAGTGAGAGTGCTGCTTTCTAACTGAGGGCAGTGAGAGTGCTGTATTCTAACTGAGGGTAGTGAGAGTGCTGTTTTCTAATTGAGGGCAGTGAGAGTGCTGTTTTCTAACTGAGGTTAGTGAGAGTGCTGCTTTCTAACTGAGTGTAGCGAGAGTGCTGTTTTCTAACTGAGGGCTTTGAGAGTGCTGTATTCTAACTGAGGGTAGTGAGAGTGCTGTTTTCTAATTGAGGGCAGTGAGAGTGCTGTTTTCTGACTGAGGGTAGTGAGAGTGCTGCTTTCTAACTGAAAGTAGTGAGAGTGCTGTTTTCTAATTGAGGGCAGTGAGATTGCTGTTTTCTAACTGAGGGCCATGAGAGTGCAGCATTCTGACTGAGGGTAGTGAGAGTGCACCTTTCTAACTGAGGCCAGGGAGAGTTCTGCTTTCTAAATGAGGGCATTGAGAGTGCAGCTTTCTTACTGAGGCCAGGGAGAGTGCTTCTTTCTAAGTGAGGGTAGTGAGAGTGCTGTTTTCCAACAGAGGGCAGTGAGAGTGCTGCTTTCTAACTGAGCGCAATGATAGTGCTGCTTTCTGAGGGCAGTGAGAGTGCTGCTTTCTAACTGAGGGCAGTGAGAGTGCAGCATTCTAACTGAGGGTAGTGAGAGTGATGTTTTCTAACTGACGGAGGTGAGAGTGCTGTTTTCTAACTGTGCTTAATGGGAGTGCTGCTTTCTATCTGAGGGCAGTGAGAGTTCTGCTTTCTAACTGAGGGCAGTGAGATAGCTGTTTTCTAAATGAGGGCAGTGGGAGTGCTGCTTTCTAACTGATGACAGTGAGATTGCTGCTTTCTTACTGAGGGCAGTGAGAGTGCTGCTTTCTAACTGAGGGCTGTGAGAGTGCTGCTTTCTTACTGAGTTTAGTGAGAGTGATGTTTTCTAACTGAGAGCAGTGAGAGTGCTGCTTTCTAACTGAGGGCAGTGAGCGTGCAACTTTCAAACTGAGGGTAGTGAGGGTGCTGGTTTCCATCTGAGGGCAGGGAGAGCGCTGCTTTCTAACTGAGGCCAGTGAGATTGCTGCTTTCTAACTGAGGGCAGTGAGAGTGCTGCTTTCTAACTGAGGGCAGTGAGAGTGCTGCTTTCTAAATCAGGGCTGGGAGAGTGCTGCTTTCAAACGGAGGGCAGTGAGAGTGCTGCTTTCTAACATTGGGCAGTGAGAATGCTGCTTTCTAACCGAGGGTAGTGGGAGTGCTGCTTTCCAATTGAGGGCATGAGAGTGCAGCTTTCTAACTGAGGGTAGTGAGAGTGCTGCTTTCTAACTGTGGGCAGTGAGAGTTGTTGCTTTATATCTAAGGGCAGTGAGAGTGATGCTTTCTAACTGAGGGCTGGGAGAGTGCTGCTTTCTAACTGAGGGTAGTGGGAGTGCTGCTTTCTAACTGAGGGCAGTGAGAGTGCTGCTTTCTAACTGAGGGCAGTGAGAGTGCTACTTTCTAACTGAGGGGAGTGAGGGTGCTGCTTTCTAACTGAGGGCAGTGAGAGTGCAGCTTTCTAACTGAGGGTAGTGAGAGTGCTGCATTCTAACTGAGTTTAGTGAGAGTGATGTTTTCTACCTGAGAGCAGTGAGAGTGCTGCTTTCTAACTGAGGGCAGAGAGAGTGCAGCTTTCTAACTGAGGGTAGTGAGAGTGCTGATTTCTAACTGTGCTTAATAGGAGTGCTGCTTTCTATCTGAGGGCAGTGAGAGTTCTGCTTTCTAACTGAGGGCAGTGAGATAGTTGTTTTCTAAATGAGGGCAGAGGGATTGCTGCTTTCTAACTGATGACAGTGAGATTGCTGCTTTCTAACTGAGGGCAGTGAGAGTGCTGCTTTCTAACTGAGGGCAGTGAGAGTGCTGCTTTCTTACTGAGGGCAGTTAGTGTGCTGCTTTCTGCGGGCAGTGAGAGTGCTGCTTTCTAACTGAGGGCAGTGAGAGTGCTACTTTCTAACTGAGGGTAGTGAGGGTGCTGCTTTCCATCTGAGGGCAGGGAGAGCGCTGCTTTCTAACTGAGGCCAGTGAGAGTGCTGCTTTCTAACTGAGGGCAGTGAGAGTGCTGCTTTCTAACTGAGGGCAGTGAGAGTGCTGCTTTCTAACTGAGGGCAGTGAGAGTTCTGCTTTCTAACTCAGGGCTGGGAGAGTGCTGCTTTCAAACGGAGGGCAGTGAGAGTGCTGCTTTCTAACTGAGGGCAGTGAGAGTGCTGTATTCTAACTGAGGGTAGTGAGAGTGCTGTTTTCTAATTGAGGGCAGTGAGAGTGCTGTTTTCTAACTGAGGTTAGTGAGAGTGCTGCTTTCTAACTGAGTGTAGCGAGAGTGCTGTTTTCTAACTGAGGGCTTTGAGAGTGCTGTATTCTAACTGAGGGTAGTGAGAGTGCTGTTTTCTAATTGAGGGCAGTGAGAGTGCTGTTTTCTGACTGAGGGTAGTGAGAGTGCTGCTTTCTAACTGAAAGTAGTGAGAGTGCTGTTTTCTAATTGAGGGCAGTGAGATTGATGTTTTCTAACTGAGGGCCATGAGAGTGCAGCATTCTGACTGAGGGTAGTGAGAGTGCACCTTTCTAACTGAGGCCAGGGAGAGTTCTGCTTTCTAAATGAGGGCATTGAGAGTGCAGCTTTCTTACTGAGGCCAGGGAGAGTGCTTCTTTCTAAGTGAGGGTAGTGAGAGTGCTGTTTTCCAACAGAGGGCAGTGAGAGTGCTGCTTTCTAACTGAGCGCAATGATAGTGCTGCTTTCTGAGGGCAGTGAGAGTGCTGCTTTCTAACTGAGGGCAGTGAGAGTGCAGCATTCTAACTGAGGGTAGTGAGAGTGATGTTTTCTAACTGACGGAGGTGAGAGTGCTGTTTTCTAACTGTGCTTAATGGGAGTGCTGCTTTCTATCTGAGGGCAGTGAGAGTTCTGCTTTCTAACTGAGGGCAGTGAGATAGCTGTTTTCTAAATGAGGGCAGTGGGAGTGCTGCTTTCTAACTGATGACAGTGAGATTGCTGCTTTCTTACTGAGGGCAGTGAGAGTGCTGCTTTCTAACTGAGGGCTGTGAGAGTGCTGCTTTCTTACTGAGTTTAGTGAGAGTGATGTTTTCTAACTGAGAGCAGTGAGAGTGCTGCTTTCTAACTGAGGGCAGTGAGCGTGCAACTTTCAAACTGAGGGTAGTGAGGGTGCTGGTTTCCATCTGAGGGCAGGGAGAGCGCTGCTTTCTAACTGAGGCCAGTGAGATTGCTGCTTTCTAACTGAGGGCAGTGAGAGTGCTGCTTTCTAACTGAGGGCAGTGAGAGTGCTGCTTTCTAAATCAGGGCTGGGAGAGTGCTGCTTTCAAACGGAGGGCAGTGAGAGTGCTGCTTTCTAACATTGGGCAGTGAGAATGCTGCTTTCTAACCGAGGGTAGTGGGAGTGCTGCTGACTAACTGACGGCAGTGAGAGTGCAGCTTTCTAACTGAGGGTATTGAGAGTGCTGCTTTCTAAGTGAGGGCTGTGAGATTTGCTGCTTTATTACTAAGGGCAGTGAGAGTGCTGCTTTCTAACTGAGAGTAGTGAGAGTTATGTTTTCTAAGTGAGGGCAGTGAGAGTGCTGCTTCCTAACTGAGGGTAGTGAGAGTGCAGCTTTCTAACTGACGGTAGTGAGAGTGCGGCTTTCTAACTGAGGGTAGTGAGAGTGCTGTTTTCTAATTGAGAGTAGTGAGAGTGCTGTTTTCTAACTGAGGGCATTGAGAATGCAGCTCTCTAACTGAGGGTAGTGATAGTGCTGCATTCTAACTGAGGGTAGTGAGAGTGCTGCTTTCTAACTGAGGGCAGTGAGAGTGCAGCTTTCTAACTGAGGGTAGTGAGAGTGCTGCAGTCTGACTGAGGGTAGTGAGAGTGTTGTTTTCTGACTGAGGGCAGTGAGAGTACAGCTTTCTAACTGAGGGTAGTGTGAGTGCTGCTTTCTAACTGAGGGTAGTGAGAGTGCAGCTTTCTAACTGAGGGCAGTGAGAGTGCAGCTTTCTACCTGAGGGTAGTGAGAGTGCTGCTTTCTAACTGATGGTAGTGGGAGTGCTGATTCCTAAATGAGGGCTATGAGAGTGCTGCTTTCTAACTGAGGGCAGTGATTGTGCTGCTTTCCAGCTGAGGGCAGTGAGAGTGCTGCTTTCTAACTGAGGGCAGTGAGAGTGCAGCTTTCTAACTGAGGGTAGTGAGAGTGCTGCTTTCTAACTGAGGGTAGTGAGAGTGATGTTTTCTAACTGAGGGCAGTGAGAGTGCTCTTTTCTAACTGAGGGTAGTCAGAGTGCGGCTTTATAACTGAGCTTAATGGAACTGCTGCTTTCTAACTGAGGGCAGTGAGAGTGCAGCTTTCTAACTGAGGGTAGTGAGAGTGCTGCATTCTAACTGAGTTTAGTGAGAGTGATGTTTTCTAACTGAGAGCAGTGAGAGTGCTGCTTTCTAACTGAGGGCAGTGAGTGTGCTGCATTCCAACTGAGGGTAGTGGGAGTGCTGCATTCTAACTGAGGGTAGTGGGAGTGCTGCATTCTAACTGAGGGTAGTGGGAATGCTGCATTCTAACTCAGTGCTATGAGAGTGCTGCTTTCTAACTGAGGTCAGTGAGAGTGCTGCTTTCTAACTGAGCGCAGTGATAGTGCTGTTTTCTGAGGGCAGTGAGAGTGCTGCTTTCTAACTGAGGGTAGTGGGAGTGCTGCTTCCTAACTGAGGGCAATGAGAGTGCTGCTTTCTAACTGA
The DNA here is from genome assembly GCA_026770705.1 of Isurus oxyrinchus. NCBI lineage: Eukaryota > Metazoa > Chordata > Chondrichthyes > Lamniformes > Lamnidae > Isurus > Isurus oxyrinchus. The sequence continues at coordinate 82,983,170 of JANJGN010000013.1, forward strand.
TTGCAGTGAGAGTGCCGCTTTCTAACTGAGTGTAGTGAGAGCTCTGCTTTCTAACTGAGGGTAGTGAGAGTTATGTTTTCTAAGTGAGGGCAGTGAGAGTGCTGCTTACTAACTGACGGTAGTGAGAGTGCTGCTTTCTTACTGAGGGTAGTGAGAGTGCTGTTTTCTAACTGAGGGTAGTGAGAGTGCTGTTTTCTAACTGAGGGCATTGAGAGTGCAGCTGTCTGACTGAGGGCATTGAGAATGCAGCTTTCTAACTGAGGGTAGTGATAGTGCTGCATTCTAACTGAGGGTAGTGAGAGAGCAGCTTTGTCTCTGAGGGTAGTGAGAGTGCTGCTTTCTAACTGAGGGTAGTGATAGAGCTGCTTTTTAAATTGAGGGCAGTGAGAGTGCTGCTTTCGAGCTGAGGGCAGTGAGAGTGCTGCGTTGCAACTGAGGGTAGTGCGAGTGCAGCTTTCTAACTGAGGTCAGTGAGAGTGCTGCTTTCTAACTGAGCGCAGTGAGAGTGCTGCTTTCAAACTAAGCGCAGTGAGAGTGCTGGTTTCTAACTAAGGGCAGTGAGAGTGCTGTTTTCTAACTGAGGGTGGTGATAGTGCTGCTTTCTAACTGAGGGCAGTGAGAGTGCTGCTTTCTAACTGAGGGCAGTGAGAGTGCTGCTTTCTAACTGTGGGCAGGGAGAGTGATGCTTTCTATCCGAGGGTAGTGGGAGTGCTGCTGACTAACTGACGGCAGTGAGAGTGCAGCTTTCTTACTGAGGGTAGTGAGAGTGCTGCTTTCTAAGTGAGGGCTGTGAGATTTGCTGCTTTATTACTAAGGGCAGTGAGAGTGCTGCTTTCCAACTGAGGGTAGTGAGAGTTATGTTTTCTAAGTGAGGGCAGTGAGAGTGCTGCTTCCTAACTGAGGGTAGTGAGAGTGCGGCTTTCTAACTGAGGGTAGTGAGAGTGCTGTTTTCTAATTGAGAGTAGTGAGAGTGCTGTTTTCTAACTGAGGGCATTGAGAGTGCAGCTGTCTGACTGAGGGTAGTGAGAATGCAGCTCTCTAACTGAGGGTAGTGATAGTGCTGCATTCTAACTGAGGGTAGTGAGAGTGCAGCTTTCTAACTGAGGGTAGTGAGAGTGCGGCTTTCTAACTGAGGGCAGTGAGAGTGCTGCTTTCGAACTGAGGGCAGTGAGAGTGCTGCGTTGCAACTGAGGGTAGTGCGAGTGCAGCTTTCTAACTGAGGTCAGTGAGAGTGCTGCTTTCTAACTGAGCGCAGTGAGAGTGCTGCTTTCAAACTAAGCGCAGTGAGAGTGCTGGTTTCTAACTAAGGGCAGTGAGAGTGCTGTTTTCTAACTGAGGGTGGTGATAGTGCTGCTTTCTAACTGAGGGCATGGAGAGTGCTGCTTTCTAACTGAGGGCAGTGAGAGTGCTGCTTTCTAACTGTGGGCAGGGAGAGTGATGCTTTCTATCCGAGGGTAGTGGGAGTGCTGCTGACTAACTGACGGCAGTGAGAGTGCAGCTTTCTTACTGAGGGTAGTGAGAGTGCTGCTTTCTAAGTGAGGGCTGTGAGATTTGCTGCTTTATTACTAAGGGCAGTGAGAGTGCTGCTTTCCAACTGAGGGTAGTGAGAGTTATGTTTTCTAAGTGAGGGCAGTGAGAGTGCTGCTTCCTAACTGAGGGTAGTGGGAGTGCGGCTTTCTAACTGAGGGTAGTGAGAGTGCTGTTTTCTAATTGAGAGTAGTGAGAGTGCTGTTTTCTAACTGAGGGCATTGAGAGTGCAGCTGTCTGACTGAGGGTAGTGAGAATGCAGCTCTCTAACTGAGGGTAGTGATAGTGCTGCATTCTAACTGAGGGTAGTGAGAGTGCAGCTTTTTAACTGAGGGTAGTGAGAGTGCGGCTTTCTAACTGAGGGTAGTGAGAGTGCTGTTTTCTAATTGAGAGTAGTGAGAGTGCTGTTTTCTAACTGAGGGCATTGAGAGTGCAGCAGTCTGACTGAGGGTAGTGAGAATGCAGCTCTCTAACTGAGGGTAGTGATAGTGCTGCATTCTAACTGAGGGCAGTGAGAGTGCTGCTTTCTAACTGAGGGTAGTGGGAGTGCTGCTTTCTAACTGAGGGCAGTGAGAGTGCTGCTTTCTAACTGATTGCAGTGAGAGTGCCGCTTTCTAACTGAGGGTAGTGAGAGTGCTGTTTTCTAACTGAGGGTAGTGAGAGTGCTGTTTTCTAACTGAGGGCATTGAGAGTGCAGCTGTCTGACTGAGGGCATTGAGAATGCAGCTTTCTAACTGAGGGTAGTGATCGTGCTGCATTCTAACTGAGGGTAGTGAGAGTGCAGCTTTGTCTCTGAGGGTAGTGAGAGTGCTGCTTTCTAACTGAGGGTAGTGATAGAGCTGCTTTTTAAATTGAGGGCAGTGAGAGTGCTGCTTTCGAACTGAGGGCAGTGAGAGTGCTGCGTTGCAACTGAGGGTAGTGCGAGTGCAGCTTTCTAACTGAGGTCAGTGAGAGTGCTGCTTTCTAACTGAGCGCAGTGAGAGTGCTGCTTTCTAACTAAGCGCAGTGAGAGTGCTGGTTTCTAACTAAGGGCAGTGAGAGTGCTGTTTTCTAACTGAGGGTGGTGATAGTGCTGCTTTCTAACTGAGGGCATGGAGAGTGCTGCTTTCTAACTGAGGGCAGTGAGAGTGCTGCTTTCTAACTGTGGGCAGGGAGAGTGATGCTTTCTATCCGAGGGTAGTGGGAGTGCTGCTGACTAACTGAGGGTAGTGAGAGTGAGGCTTTCTAACTGAGGGCAGTGAGAGTGCTGCTTTCGAACTGAGGGCAGTGAGAGTGCTGCGTTGCAACTGAGGGTAGTGCGAGTGCAGCTTTCTAACTGAGGTCAGTGAGAGTGCTGCTTTCTAACTGAGCGCAGTGAGAGTGCTGCTTTCAAACTAAGCGCAGTGAGAGTGCTGGTTTCTAACTAAGGGCAGTGAGAGTGCTGTTTTCTAACTGAGGGTGGTGATAGTGCTGCTTTCTAACTGAGGGCATGGAGAGTGCTGCTTTCTAACTGAGGGCAGTGAGAGTGCTGCTTTCTAACTGTGGGCAGGGAGAGTGATGCTTTCTATCCGAGGGTAGTGGGAGTGCTGCTGACTAACTGACGGCAGTGAGAGTGCAGCTTTCTTACTGAGGGTAGTGAGAGTGCTGCTTTCTAAGTGAGGGCTGTGAGATTTGCTGCTTTATTACTAAGGGCAGTGAGAGTGCTGCTTTCCAACTGAGGGTAGTGAGAGTTATGTTTTCTAAGTGAGGGCAGTGAGAGTGCTGCTTCCTAACTGAGGGTAGTGAGAGTGCGGCTTTCTAACTGAGGGTAGTGAGAGTGCTGTTTTCTAATTGAGAGTAGTGAGAGTGCTGTTTTCTAACTGAGGGCATTGAGAGTGCAGCTGTCTGACTGAGGGTAGTGAGAATGCAGCTCTCTAACTGAGGGTAGTGATAGTGCTGCATTCTAACTGAGGGTAGTGAGAGTGCAGCTTTCTAACTGAGGGTAGTGAGAGTGCGGCTTTCTAACTGAGGGTAGTGAGAGTGCTGTTTTCTAATTGAGAGTAGTGAGAGTGCTGTTTTCTAACTGAGGGCATTGAGAGTGCAGCAGTCTGACTGAGGGTAGTGAGAATGCAGCTCTCTAACTGAGGGTAGTGATAGTGCTGCATTCTAACTGAGGGCAGTGAGAGTGCTGCTTTCTAACTGAGGGTAGTGGGAGTGCTGCTTTCTAACTGAGGGCAGTGAGAGTGCTGCTTTCTAACTGATTGCAGTGAGAGTGCCGCTTTCTAACTGAGGGTAGTGAGAGTGCTGTTTTCTAACTGAGGGTAGTGAGAGTGCTGTTTTCTAACTGAGGGCATTGAGAGTGCAGCTGTCTGACTGAGGGCATTGAGAATGCAGCTTTCTAACTGAGGGTAGTGATCGTGCTGCATTCTAACTGAGGGTAGTGAGAGTGCAGCTTTGTCTCTGAGGGTAGTGAGAGTGCTGCTTTCTAACTGAGGGTAGTGATAGAGCTGCTTTTTAAATTGAGGGCAGTGAGAGTGCTGCTTTCGAACTGAGGGCAGTGAGAGTGCTGCGTTGCAACTGAGGGTAGTGCGAGTGCAGCTTTCTAACTGAGGTCAGTGAGAGTGCTGCTTTCTAACTGAGCGCAGTGAGAGTGCTGCTTTCTAACTAAGCGCAGTGAGAGTGCTGGTTTCTAACTAAGGGCAGTGAGAGTGCTGTTTTCTAACTGAGGGTGGTGATAGTGCTGCTTTCTAACTGAGGGCATGGAGAGTGCTGCTTTCTAACTGAGGGCAGTGAGAGTGCTGCTTTCTAACTGTGGGCAGGGAGAGTGATGCTTTCTATCCGAGGGTAGTGGGAGTGCTGCTGACTAACTGACGGCAGTGAGAGTGCAGCTTTCTTACTGAGGGTAGTGAGAGTGCTGCTTTCTAAGTGAGGGCTGTGAGATTTGCTGCTTTATTACTAAGGGCAGTGAGAGTGCTGCTTTCTTACTGAGGGTAGTGAGAGTTATGTTTTCTAAGTGAGGGCAGTGAGAGTGCTGCTTCCTAACTGAGGGTAGTGAGAGTGCAGCTTTCTAACTGACGGTAGTGAGAGTGCGGCTTTCTAACTGAGGGTAGTGAGAGTGCTGTTTTCTAATTGAGAGTAGTGAGAGTGCTGTTTTCTAACTGAGGGCATTGAGAGTGCAGCTGTCTGACTGAGGGTAGTGAGAATGCAGCTCTCTAACTGAGGGTAGTGTTAGTGCTGCATTCTAACTGAGGGTAGTGAGAGTGCAGCTTTCTAACTGAGGGTAGTGAGAGTGCTGCAGTCTGACTGAGGGTAGTGAGAGTGTTGTTTTCTGACTGAGGGCAGTGAGAGTGCAGCTTTCTAACTGAGGGTAGTGTGAGTGCTGCTTTCTAACTGAGGGTAGTGAGAGTGCTGCTTTCTAACTGAGGGCAGTGAGAGTGCAGCTTTCTAACTGAGGGTAGTGAGAGTGCTGCTTTCTAACTGAGGGTAGTGGGAGTGCTGATTCCTAAATGAGGGCTATGAGAGTGCTGCTTTCTAACTGAGGGCAGTGATTGTGCTGCTTTCCAGCTGAGGGCAGTGAGAGTGCTGCTTTCTAACTGAGGGCAATGAGAGTGCAGCTTTCTAACTGAGGGTAGTGAGAGTGCTGCTTTCTAACTGAGGGTAGTGAGAGTGATGTTTTCTAACTGAGGGCAGTGAGAGTGCTCTTTTCTAACTGAGGGTAGTGAGAGTGCTGCTTTCTAACTGAGCTTAATGGAACTGCTGCTTTCTAACTGAGGGCAATGAGAGTGCTGCTTTCGAACTGAGGGTATTGAGAGTGCTAGTTTCAAATGAAGGGCAGTCAGAGTGCTCTTTTCTAACTGAGGGTAGTGAGAGTGCAGCTTTGTTACTGAGGGCAGTGGGAGTGCTGCTTTCTAACTGAGGACAGTGAGATTGCTGCTTTCTAACTGAGGACCGTGAGATTGCTGCTTTCTAACTGAGGGCAGTGAGAGTGCTTCTTTCTAACTGAGGGCAGTGAGCGTGCTGCTTTCTGAGGGCAGTGAGAGTGCTTCTTTCTAACTGAGGGCAGTGAGAGTGCTACTTTCTAACTGAGGGTAGTGAGGGTGATGCTTTCTAACTGAGAGCAGGGAGAGCTCTGCTTTCCTACTGAGGGCAGTGAGAGTGCTGCCTTGTAATAGAGGGCAGGGAGAGTGCTGCTTTCAAACTGAGGGCAGTGAGAGTGCTGCTTTCTAACTGTGGGCAGTGACAGTGCTGCTTTCTAACTGAGGACAGTGAGTGTGCTGCTTTATAACCGAGGGTAGTGGGAGTGCTGCCTTCTAACTGAGGGCATGAGATTGCAGCTTTCTAACTGAGGGTCGTGAGAGTGCTGCATTCTCACTGAGGGCAGTGAGAGTTGTTGCTTTATAACTCAGGGCAGTGAGAGTGATGCTTTCTTACTGAGGGCAGGGAAAGTGCTGCTTTCTAATTGAGGGTAGTGGGAGTGTTGCTTTCTAACTGAGGGCAGTGAGAGTGCTGCTTTCAAACTGAGGGCAGTGAGAGTGCTGCTTTCTAAATAAGGACAGTGAGTGTGCTGCTTTCTAACCGAGGGTTGTGGGAGTGCTGCTTTCTAACTGAGGGCATGAGAGTGCAGCTTTCTAACTGAGGGTAGTGAGAGTGCTGCTTTCTCACTGAGGGCAGTGAGAGTTGTTGCTTTATAACTAAGGGCAGTGAGAGTGATGCTTTCTAACTGAGGGCAGGGAGAGTGCTGCTTTCTAATTGAGGGTAGTGGGAGTGCTGCTTTCTAACTGAGGGTAGTGGGAGTGCTGATTCCTAAATGAGGGCTATGAGAGTGCTGCTTTCTAACTGAGGGCAGTGATTGTGCTGCTTTCCAGCTGAGGGCAGTGAGAGTGCTGCTTTCTAACTGAGGGCAATGAGAGTGCAGCTTTCTAACTGAGGGTAGTGAGAGTGCTGCTTTCTAACTGAGGGTAGTGAGAGTGATGTTTTCTAACTGAGGGCAGTGAGAGTGCTCTTTTCTAACTGAGGGTAGTGAGAGTGCTGCTTTCTAACTGAGCTTAATGGAACTGCTGCTTTCTAACTGAGGGCAATGAGAGTGCTGCTTTCGAACTGAGGGTATTGAGAGTGCTAGTTTCAAATGAAGGGCAGTCAGAGTGCTCTTTTCTAACTGAGGGTAGTGAGAGTGCAGCTTTGTTACTGAGGGCAGTGGGAGTGCTGCTTTCTAACTGAGGACAGTGAGATTGCTGCTTTCTAACTGAGGACAGTGAGATTGCTGCTTTCTAACTGAGGGCAGTGAGAGTGCTTCTTTCTAACTGAGGGCAGTGAGCGTGCTGCTTTCTGAGGGCAGTGGGAGTGCTTCTTTCTAACTGAGGGCAGTGAGAGGGCTACTTTCTAACTGAGGGTAGTGAGGGTGATGCTTTCTAACTGAGAGCAGGGAGAGCTCTGCTTTCCTACTGAGGGCAGTGAGAGTGCTGCCTTGTAATAGAGGGCAGGGAGAGTGCTGCTTTCAAACTGAGGGCAGTGAGAGTGCTGCTTTCTAACTGTGGGCAGTGACAGTGCTGCTTTCTAAATAAGGACAGTGAGTGTGCTGCTTTCTAACCGAGGGTTGTGGGAGTGCTGCTTTCTAACTGAGGGCATGAGAGTGCAGCTTTCTAACTGAGGGTAGTGAGAGTGCTGCTTTCTCACTGAGGGCAGTGAGAGTTGTTGCTTTATAACTAAGGGCAGTGAGAGTGATGCTTTCTAACTGAGGGCAGGGAGAGTGCTGCTTTCTAATTGAGGGTAGTGGGAGTGCTGCTTTCTAACTGAGGGTAGTGGGAGTGCTGCATTCTAACTGAGGGTATTGGGAATGCTGCATTCTAACTCAGTGCTATGAGAGTGCTGCTTTCTAACTGAGGTCAGTGAGAGTGCTGCTTTCTAACTGAGCGCAGTGATAGTGCTGTTTTCTGAGGGCAGTGAGAGTGCAGCTTTCTAACTGAGGGTAGTCGGAGTGCGGCTTTATAACTGAGGGCAGTGAGAGTGCTGCTTTCTAACTGAGGGCAGTGAGAGTGCAACTTTCTAACTGAGGGTAGTGAGAGTGCTGCATTCTAACTGAGTTTAGTGAGAGTGATGTTTTCTAACTGAGAGCAGTGAGAGTGCTGCTTTCTAACTTAGGGCAGTGAGAGTGCAGCTTTCTAACTGAGGTTAGTGAGAGTGCTGCTTTCTAACTGAGTGTAGTGAGAGTGCTGTTTTCTGACTGAGGGCAGTGAGAGTGCTGTATTCTAACTGAGGGTAGTGAGAGTGCTGTTTTCTAATTGAGGGCAGTGAGAGTGCTGTTTTCTAACTGAGGGTAGTGAGAGTGCTGTTTTCTAATTGAGGGCAGTGAGAGTGCTGTTTTCTGACTGAGGGTAGTGAGAGTGCTGCTTTCTAACTGAAAGTAGTGAGAGTGCTGTTTTCTAATTGAGGGCAGTGAGATTGCTGTTTTCTAACTGTGGTCCATGAGAGTGCAGCGTTCTGACTGAGGGTAGTGAGAGTGCACCTTTCTAACTGAGGCCAGGGAGAGTTCTGCTTTCTAAATGAGGGCATTGAGAGTGCTTCTTTCTAAGTGAGGGTAGTGAGAGTGCTGTTTTCCAACAGAGGGCAGTGAGAGTGCTCCTTTCTAACTGAGCGCAATGATAGTGCTGCTTTCTGAGGGCAGTGAGAGTGCTGCTTTCTAACTGAGGGCAGTGAGAGTGCAGCATTCTAAATGAGGGTAGTGAGAGTGATGTTTTCTAACTGACGGTAGTAAGAGTGCTGTTTTCTAACTGTGCTTAATGGGAGTGCTGCTTTCTATCTGAGGGCAGTGAGAGTTCTGCTTTCTAACTGAGGGCAGTGAGATAGCTGTTTTCTAAATGAGGGCAGAGGGATTGCTGCTTTCTAACTGATGACAGTGAGATTGCTGCTTTCTAACTGAGGGCAGTGAGAGTGCTGCTTTCTAACTGAGGGCAGTGAGAGTGCTGCTTTCTTACTGAGGGCAGTTAGTGTGCTGCTTTCTGCGGGCAGTGAGAGTGCTGCTTTCTAACTGAGGGCAGTGAGAGTGCTACTTTCTAACTGAGGGTAGTGAGGGTGCTGCTTTCCATCTGAGGGCAGGGAGAGCGCTGCTTTCTAACTGAGGCCAGTGAGAGTGCTGCTTTCTAACTGAGGGCAGTGAGAGTGCTGCTTTCTAACTGAGGGCAGTGAGAGTTCTGCTTTCTAACTCAGGGCTGGGAGAGTGCTGCTTTCAAACGGAGGGCAGTGAGAGTTAAAAACAAAGAGAACTGCGGATGCTGGAAATGCAAAACAAAAACAGAATTACCTGGAAAAACTCAGCAGGTCTGGCAGCATCGGCGGAGAAGAAAAGAGTTGACGTTTCGAGTCTTCATGACCCTTCGACAGAACTTGATTTCGAGTCCAGGAAAGAGTTGAAGTGCTGCTTTCTAACCGAGGGCAGTGAGAGTGCAGCTTTCTAACTGAGGTTAGTGAGAGTGCTGCTTTCTAACTGAGTGTAGCGAGAGTGCTGTTTTCTAACTGAGGGCTTTGAGAGTGCTGTATTCTAACTGAGGGTAGTGAGAGTGCTGTTTTCTAATTGAGGGCAGTGAGAGTGCTGTTTTCTAACTGAGGGTAGTGAGAGTGCTGTTTTCTAATTGAGGGCAGTGAGAGTGCTGTTTTCTGACTGAGGGTAGTGAGAGTGCTGCTTTCTAACTGAAAGTAGTGAGAGTGCTGTTTTCTAATTGAGGGCAGTGAGATTGCTGTTTTCTAACTGAGGGCCATGAGAGTGCAGCGTTCTGACTGAGGGTAGTGAGAGTGCACCTTTCTAACTGAGGCCAGGGAGAGTTCTGCTTTCTAAATGAGGGCATTGAGAGTGCAGCTTTCTAACTGAGGGCAGTGAGAGTGCTGCTTTCTAACTGAGGGCAGTGAGAGTGCAGCATTCTAACTGAGGGCAGTGAGAGTGATGTTTTCTAACTGACGGAGGTGAGAGTGCTGTTTTCTAACTGTGCTTAATGGGAGTGCTGCTTTCTATCTGAGGGCAGTGAGAGTTCTGCTTTCTCACTGAGGGCAGTGAGATAGCTGTTTTCTAAATGAGGGCAGTGGGAGTGCTGCTTTCTAACTGATGACAGTGAGATTGCTGCTTTCTTACTGAGGGCAGTGAGAGTGCTGCTTTCTAACTGAGGGCAGTGAGAGTGCTGCTTTCTTACTGAGTTTAGTGAGAGTGATGTTTTCTAACTGAGAGCAGTGAGAGTGCTGCTTTCTAACTGAGGGCAGTGAGAGTGCAACTTTCAAACTGAGGGTAGTGAGGGTGCTGGTTTCCATCTGAGGGCAGGGAGAGCGCTGCTTTCTAACTGAGGCCAGTGAGATTGCTGCTTTCTAACTGAGGGCAGTGAGAGTGCTGCTTTCTAACTGAGGGCAGTGAGAGTGCTGCTTTCTAAATCAGGGCTGGGAGAGTGCTGCTTTCAAACGGAGGGCAGTGAGAGTGCTGCTTTCTAACATTGGGCAGTGAGAATGCTGCTTTCTAACCGAGGGTAGTGGGAGTGCTGCTTTCCAATTGAGGGCATGAGAGTGCAGCTTTCTAACTGAGGGTAGTGAGAGTGCTGCTTTCTAACTGTGGGCAGTGAGAGTTGTTGCTTTATATCTAAGGGCAGTGAGAGTGATGCTTTCTAACTGAGGGCTGGTAGAGTGCTGCTTTCTAACTGAGGGTAGTGGGAGTGCTGCTTTCTAACTGAGGGCAGTGAGAGTGCTGCTTTCTAACTGAGGGCAGTGAGAGTGCTACATTCTAACTGAGGGGAGTGAGGGTGCTGCTTTCTAACTGAGAGCAGGGAGAGCTCTGCTTTCTTGCTGAGGGCAGTGATAGTGCTGCTTTGTAATAGAGGGCAGGGGGAGTGCTGCTTTCAAACTGAGGGCAGTCAGAGTGCTGCTTTCCAACTGTGGGCAGTGACAGTGCTGCTTTCTAACTGATCGCAGTGAGAGTGCTGCTTTCAAACTGAGGGCAGTGGGAGTGCTGCTTTCTAACTGAGGGCATGAGATTGCAGCTTTCTAACTGAGGATAGTGAGAGTGCTGCTTTCTCACTGAGGGCAGTGAGAGTTGTTGCTTTATAACTAAGGGCAGTGAGAGTGATGCTTTCTAACTGAGGGCAGGGAGAGTGCTGCTTTCTAATTGAGGGTAGTGGGAGTGCTGCTTTCTTACTGAAGGCAGTGAGAGTGTTGCTTTCAGACTGAGGGCAGTGAGAGTGCTTGATTCTAACTGAGGGCAGTGAGAGTGCTTGATTCTAACTGAGGGCAGTGAGAGTGCTGCTTTCTAACTGAGGGTAGTGAGAGTGCTGCTTTCTAACTGAGGGTAGTGGGAGTGCTGCATTCTAAATGAGGGCTATGAGAGTGCTGCTTTCTAACTGAGGGCAGTGAGTATGCTGCTTTCCAACTCAGGTCAGTGAGAGTGCTGCTTTCTACCTGAGCGCAGTGATAGTGCTGTTTTCTGAGGGTAGTGAGAGTGCTGCTTTCAAACTGAGGGTAGTCAGAGTGCGGCTTTATAACTGAGGGCAGTGAGAGTGCTGCTTTCTAACTGAGGGCAGTGAGAGTGCAGCTTTCTAACTGAGGGTAGTGAGAGTGCTGCATTCTAACTGAGTTTAGTGAGAGTGATGTTTTCTACCTGAGAGCAGTGAGAGTGCTGCTTTCTAACTGAGGGCAGAGAGAGTGCAGCTTTCTAACTGAGGGTAGTGAGAGTGCTGATTTCTAACTGTGCTTAATGGGAGTGCTGCTTTCTATCTGAGGGCAGTGAGAGTTCTGCTTTCTAACTGAGGGCAGTGAGATAGTTGTTTTCTAAATGAGGGCAGAGGGATTGCTGCTTTCTAACTGATGACAGTGAGATTGCTGCTTTCTAACTGAGGGCAGTGAGAGTGCTGCTTTCTAACTGAGGGCAGTGAGAGTGCTGCTTTCTTACTGAGGGCAGTTAGTGTGCTGCTTTCTGCGGGCAGTGAGAGTGCTGCTTTCTAACTGAGGGCAGTGAGAGTGCTACTTTCTAACTGAGGGTAGTGAGGGTGCTGCTTTCCATCTGAGGGCAGGGAGAGCGCTGCTTTCTAACTGAGGCCAGTGAGAGTGCTGCTTTCTAACTGAGGGCAGTGAGAGTGCTGCTTTCTAACTGAGGGCAGTGAGAGTGCTGCTTTCTAACTGAGGGCAGTGAGAGTTCTGCTTTCTAACTCAGGGCTGGGAGAGTGCTGCTTTCAAACGGAGGGCAGTGAGAGTGCTGCTTTCTAACTGAGGGCAGTGAGAGTGCTGTATTCTAACTGAGGGTAGTGAGAGTGCTGTTTTCTAATTGAGGGCAGTGAGAGTGCTGTTTTCTAACTGAGGTTAGTGAGAGTGCTGCTTTCTAACTGAGTGTAGCGAGAGTGCTGTTTTCTAACTGAGGGCTTTGAGAGTGCTGTATTCTAACTGAGGGTAGTGAGAGTGCTGTTTTCTAATTGAGGGCAGTGAGAGTGCTGTTTTCTGACTGAGGGTAGTGAGAGTGCTGCTTTCTAACTGAAAGTAGTGAGAGTGCTGTTTTCTAATTGAGGGCAGTGAGATTGCTGTTTTCTAACTGAGGGCCATGAGAGTGCAGCATTCTGACTGAGGGTAGTGAGAGTGCACCTTTCTAACTGAGGCCAGGGAGAGTTCTGCTTTCTAAATGAGGGCATTGAGAGTGCAGCTTTCTTACTGAGGCCAGGGAGAGTGCTTCTTTCTAAGTGAGGGTAGTGAGAGTGCTGTTTTCCAACAGAGGGCAGTGAGAGTGCTGCTTTCTAACTGAGCGCAATGATAGTGCTGCTTTCTGAGGGCAGTGAGAGTGCTGCTTTCTAACTGAGGGCAGTGAGAGTGCAGCATTCTAACTGAGGGTAGTGAGAGTGATGTTTTCTAACTGACGGAGGTGAGAGTGCTGTTTTCTAACTGTGCTTAATGGGAGTGCTGCTTTCTATCTGAGGGCAGTGAGAGTTCTGCTTTCTAACTGAGGGCAGTGAGATAGCTGTTTTCTAAATGAGGGCAGTGGGAGTGCTGCTTTCTAACTGATGACAGTGAGATTGCTGCTTTCTTACTGAGGGCAGTGAGAGTGCTGCTTTCTAACTGAGGGCTGTGAGAGTGCTGCTTTCTTACTGAGTTTAGTGAGAGTGATGTTTTCTAACTGAGAGCAGTGAGAGTGCTGCTTTCTAACTGAGGGCAGTGAGCGTGCAACTTTCAAACTGAGGGTAGTGAGGGTGCTGGTTTCCATCTGAGGGCAGGGAGAGCGCTGCTTTCTAACTGAGGCCAGTGAGATTGCTGCTTTCTAACTGAGGGCAGTGAGAGTGCTGCTTTCTAACTGAGGGCAGTGAGAGTGCTGCTTTCTAAATCAGGGCTGGGAGAGTGCTGCTTTCAAACGGAGGGCAGTGAGAGTGCTGCTTTCTAACATTGGGCAGTGAGAATGCTGCTTTCTAACCGAGGGTAGTGGGAGTGCTGCTTTCCAATTGAGGGCATGAGAGTGCAGCTTTCTAACTGAGGGTAGTGAGAGTGCTGCTTTCTAACTGTGGGCAGTGAGAGTTGTTGCTTTATATCTAAGGGCAGTGAGAGTGATGCTTTCTAACTGAGGGCTGGGAGAGTGCTGCTTTCTAACTGAGGGTAGTGGGAGTGCTGCTTTCTAACTGAGGGCAGTGAGAGTGCTGCTTTCTAACTGAGGGCAGTGAGAGTGCTACTTTCTAACTGAGGGGAGTGAGGGTGCTGCTTTCTAACTGAGGGCAGTGAGAGTGCAGCTTTCTAACTGAGGGTAGTGAGAGTGCTGCATTCTAACTGAGTTTAGTGAGAGTGATGTTTTCTACCTGAGAGCAGTGAGAGTGCTGCTTTCTAACTGAGGGCAGAGAGAGTGCAGCTTTCTAACTGAGGGTAGTGAGAGTGCTGATTTCTAACTGTGCTTAATAGGAGTGCTGCTTTCTATCTGAGGGCAGTGAGAGTTCTGCTTTCTAACTGAGGGCAGTGAGATAGTTGTTTTCTAAATGAGGGCAGAGGGATTGCTGCTTTCTAACTGATGACAGTGAGATTGCTGCTTTCTAACTGAGGGCAGTGAGAGTGCTGCTTTCTAACTGAGGGCAGTGAGAGTGCTGCTTTCTTACTGAGGGCAGTTAGTGTGCTGCTTTCTGCGGGCAGTGAGAGTGCTGCTTTCTAACTGAGGGCAGTGAGAGTGCTACTTTCTAACTGAGGGTAGTGAGGGTGCTGCTTTCCATCTGAGGGCAGGGAGAGCGCTGCTTTCTAACTGAGGCCAGTGAGAGTGCTGCTTTCTAACTGAGGGCAGTGAGAGTGCTGCTTTCTAACTGAGGGCAGTGAGAGTGCTGCTTTCTAACTGAGGGCAGTGAGAGTTCTGCTTTCTAACTCAGGGCTGGGAGAGTGCTGCTTTCAAACGGAGGGCAGTGAGAGTGCTGCTTTCTAACTGAGGGCAGTGAGAGTGCTGTATTCTAACTGAGGGTAGTGAGAGTGCTGTTTTCTAATTGAGGGCAGTGAGAGTGCTGTTTTCTAACTGAGGTTAGTGAGAGTGCTGCTTTCTAACTGAGTGTAGCGAGAGTGCTGTTTTCTAACTGAGGGCTTTGAGAGTGCTGTATTCTAACTGAGGGTAGTGAGAGTGCTGTTTTCTAATTGAGGGCAGTGAGAGTGCTGTTTTCTGACTGAGGGTAGTGAGAGTGCTGCTTTCTAACTGAAAGTAGTGAGAGTGCTGTTTTCTAATTGAGGGCAGTGAGATTGATGTTTTCTAACTGAGGGCCATGAGAGTGCAGCATTCTGACTGAGGGTAGTGAGAGTGCACCTTTCTAACTGAGGCCAGGGAGAGTTCTGCTTTCTAAATGAGGGCATTGAGAGTGCAGCTTTCTTACTGAGGCCAGGGAGAGTGCTTCTTTCTAAGTGAGGGTAGTGAGAGTGCTGTTTTCCAACAGAGGGCAGTGAGAGTGCTGCTTTCTAACTGAGCGCAATGATAGTGCTGCTTTCTGAGGGCAGTGAGAGTGCTGCTTTCTAACTGAGGGCAGTGAGAGTGCAGCATTCTAACTGAGGGTAGTGAGAGTGATGTTTTCTAACTGACGGAGGTGAGAGTGCTGTTTTCTAACTGTGCTTAATGGGAGTGCTGCTTTCTATCTGAGGGCAGTGAGAGTTCTGCTTTCTAACTGAGGGCAGTGAGATAGCTGTTTTCTAAATGAGGGCAGTGGGAGTGCTGCTTTCTAACTGATGACAGTGAGATTGCTGCTTTCTTACTGAGGGCAGTGAGAGTGCTGCTTTCTAACTGAGGGCTGTGAGAGTGCTGCTTTCTTACTGAGTTTAGTGAGAGTGATGTTTTCTAACTGAGAGCAGTGAGAGTGCTGCTTTCTAACTGAGGGCAGTGAGCGTGCAACTTTCAAACTGAGGGTAGTGAGGGTGCTGGTTTCCATCTGAGGGCAGGGAGAGCGCTGCTTTCTAACTGAGGCCAGTGAGATTGCTGCTTTCTAACTGAGGGCAGTGAGAGTGCTGCTTTCTAACTGAGGGCAGTGAGAGTGCTGCTTTCTAAATCAGGGCTGGGAGAGTGCTGCTTTCAAACGGAGGGCAGTGAGAGTGCTGCTTTCTAACATTGGGCAGTGAGAATGCTGCTTTCTAACCGAGGGTAGTGGGAGTGCTGCTTTCCAATTGAGGGCATGAGAGTGCAGCTTTCTAACTGAGGGTAGTGAGAGTGCTGCTTTCTAACTGTGGGCAGTGAGAGTTGTTGCTTTATATCTAAGGGCAGTGAGAGTGATGCTTTCTAACTGAGGGCTGGGAGAGTGCTGCTTTCTAACTGAGGGTAGTGGGAGTGCTGCTTTCTAACTGAGGGCAGTGAGAGTGCTGCTTTCTAACTGAGGGCAGTGAGAGTGCTACTTTCTAACTGAGGGGAGTGAGGGTGCTGCTTTCTAACTGAGAGCAGGGAGAGCTCTGCTTTCTTGCTGAGGGCAGTGATAGTGCTGCTTTGTAATAGAGGGCAGGCGGAGTGCTGCTTTCAAACTGAGGGCAGTGAGAGTGCTGCTTTCCAACTGTGGGCAGTGACAGTGCTGCTTTCTAACTGAGGGCAGTGAGAGTGCTGCTTTCTAACTGAGGGCAGTGAGAGTGCTGCTTTCTAACTGAGGGTAGTGAGAGTGCAGCTTTCTAACTGAGGGTAGTGAGAGTGCAGCTTTCTAACTGAGGGTAATGAGAGTGCTGCTTTCTTACCGAAGGTTTTGGGAGTGCTGCTTTCTAACTGAGGGCAGTGAAATTGATGCTTTCTAACTGTGGGCTGTAAGAGTGCTGCTTTCTAAGTTAGGGTAGTGGGAGTGCTGCTTTCTAACTGAGGGCAGTGAGAGTGCTGCTTTCTAACTGAGGGCAGTGAGAGTGCTGCTTTCTAACTGAGTGCAGTGAGAGTGCTGCTTTCTAACTGAGGGCAGTGATAGTGCTGCTTTCTAACTGAGGGTAGTGAGAGTGCAGCTTTCTAACTGAGGGTAGTGAGAGTGCAGCTTTCTAACTGAGGGTAATGAGAGTGCTCTTTTCTAACTGAGGGTCGTGAGAGTGCTGTTTTCTAACTGAGGGCATTGAGAGTGCTGCTTTCTAATTGAGGGTAGTGGGAGTGCTGCTTTCTAACTGAAGGCAGTGAGAGTGCTGCTTTCAGACTGAGGGCAGTGAGAGTGCTTCATTCTAACTGAGGGCAGTGAGAGTGCCGCTTTCTAACTGAGGGTAGTGAGAGTGCTGCTTTCTCACTGAGGGTAGTGGGAGTGCTGCATTCTCAATGAGGGCTATGAGAGTGCTGCTTTCTAACTGAGGGCAGTGAGTGTGCTGCTTTCCAACTGAGGTCAGTGAGAGTGCTGCTTTCTAACTGAGCGCAGTGATAGTGCTGTTTTCTGAGGGCAGTGAGAGTGCAGCTTTCAAACTGAGGGTAGTCAGAGTGCGGCTTTATAACTGAGGGCAGTGAGAGTGCTGCTTTCTAACTGAGGGCAGTGAGAGTGCAGCTTTCTCACTGAGGGTAGTGAGAGTTGTTGCTTTATAACTAAGGGCTGTGAGAGTGATGCTTTCTAACTGAGGGCAGGGAGAGTGCTGCTTTCTAATTGAGGGTAGTGGGAGTGCTGCTTTCTAACTGAAGGCAGTGAGAGTGCTGCTTTCAGACTGAGGGCAGTGAGAGTGCTTCATTCTAACTGAGGGCAGTGAGAGTGCTGCTTTCTAACTGAGGGTAGTGAGAGTGCTGCTTTCTAACTGAGGGTAGTGGGAGTGCTGCATTCTAAATGAGGGCTATGAGAGTGCTGCTTTCTAACTGAGGGCAGTGAGTGTGCTGCTTTCCAACTGAGGTCAGTGAGAGTGCTGCTTTCTAACTGAGCGCAGTGATAGTGCTGTTTTCTGAGGGCAGTGAGAGTGCAGCTTTCAAACTGAGGGTAGTCAGAGTGCGGCTTAATAACTGAGGGCAGTGAGAGTGCTGCTTTCTTACTGAGGGCAGTGAGAGTGCTGCTTTCTAACTCAGGGTTGGGAGAGTGCTGCTTTCGAACGGAGGGCAGTGAGAGTGCTACTTTCTAACATTGGGCAGTGAGAATGCTGCTTTCTAACCGAGGGTAGTGGGAGTGCTGCTTTCTAACTGAGGGTAGTGAGAGTGCAGCTTTCTAACTGAGGGTAGTGAGAGTGCTGCTTTCTAACTGTGGGCAGTGAGAGTTGTTGCTTTATAACTAAGGGCAGTGAGAGTGATGCTTTCTAACTGTGGGCAGTGAGAGTTGTTGCTTTATAACTAAGGGCAGTGAGAGTGATGCTTTCTAACTGAGGGCTGGTAGAGTGCTGCTTTCTAACTGAGGGTAGTGGGAGTGCTGCTTTCTAACTGAGGGCAGTGAGAGTGCTGCTTTCTAACTGAGGGTAGTGGGAGTGCTGCTTTCTAACTGAGGGCAGTGAGAATGCTGCTTTCCAACTGATTGCAGTGAGAGTGCCGCTTTCTAACTGAGGGTAGTGAGAGCTCTGCTTTCTAACTGAGGGTAGTGAGAGTTATGTTTTCTAAGTGAGGGCAGTGAGAGTGCTGCTTACTAACTGACGGTAGTGAGAGTGCTGCTTTCTAACTGAGGGTAGTGAGAGTGCTGCTTTCTTACTGAGGTTAGTGAGAGTGCTGTTTTCTAACTGAGGATAGTGAGAGTGCTGTTTTCTAACTGAGGGCATTGAGAGTGCAGCTGTCTGACTGAGGGCATTGAGAATGCAGCTTTCTAACTGAGGGTAGTGATAGTGCAGCTTTGTCTCTGAGGGTAGTGAGAGTGCTGCTTTCTAACTGAGGGTAGTGATAGAGCTGCTTTTTAAATTGAGGGCAGTGAGAGTGCTGCTTTCGAACTGAGGGCAGTGAGAGTGCTGCTTTGCAACTGAGGGTAGTGCGAGTGCAGCTTTCTAACTGAGGTCAGTGAGAGTGCTGCTTTCTAACTGAGCGCAGTGAGAGTGCTGCTTTCTAACTAAGCGCAGTGAGAGTGCTGGTTTCTAACTAAGGGCAGTGAGAGTGCTGTTTTCTAACTGAGGGTGGTGATAGTGCTGCTTTCTAACTGAGGGCATGGAGAGTGCTGCTTTCTAACTGAGGGCAGTGAGAGTGCTGCTTTCTAACTGTGGGCAGGGAGAGTGATGCTTTCTATCCGAGGGTAGTGGGAGTGCTGCTGACTAACTGACGGCAGTGAGAGTGCAGCTTTCTAACTGAGGGTATTGAGAGTGCTGCTTTCTAAGTGAGGGCTGTGAGATTTGCTGCTTTATTACTAAGGGCAGTGAGAGTGCTGCTTTCTAACTGAGAGTAGTGAGAGTTATGTTTTCTAAGTGAGGGCAGTGAGAGTGCTGCTTCCTAACTGAGGGTAGTGAGAGTGCAGCTTTCTAACTGACGGTAGTGAGAGTGCGGCTTTCTAACTGAGGGTAGTGAGAGTGCTGTTTTCTAATTGAGAGTAGTGAGAGTGCTGTTTTCTAACTGAGGGCATTGAGAATGCAGCTCTCTAACTGAGGGTAGTGATAGTGCTGCATTCTAACTGAGGGTAGTGAGAGTGCTGCTTTCTAACTGAGGGCAGTGAGAGTGCAGCTTTCTAACTGAGGGTAGTGAGAATGCTGCAGTCTGACTGAGGGTAGTGAGAGTGTTGTTTTCTGACTGAGGGCAGTGAGAGTACAGCTTTCTAACTGAGGGTAGTGTGAGTGCTGCTTTCTAACTGAGGGTAGTGAGAGTGCAGCTTTCTAACTGAGGGCAGTGAGAGTGCAGCTTTCTACCTGAGGGTAGTGAGAGTGCTGCTTTCTAACTGATGGTAGTGGGAGTGCTGATTCCTAAATGAGGGCTATGAGAGTGCTGCTTTCTAACTGAGGGCAGTGATTGTGCTGATTTCCAGCTGAGGGCAGTGAGAGTGCTGCTTTCTAACTGAGGGCAGTGAGAGTGCAGCTTTCTAACTGAGGGTAGTGAGAGTGCTGCTTTCTAACTGAGGGTAGTGAGAGTGATGTTTTCTAACTGAGGGCAGTGAGAGTGCTCTTTTCTAACTGAGGGTAGTCAGAGTGCGGCTTTATAACTGAGGGCAGTGAGAGTGCTGCTTTCTAACTGAGTGCAGTGAGAGTGCAGCTTTCTAACTGAGGGTAGTGAGAGTGCTGCATTCTAACTGAGTTTAGTGAGAGTGATGTTTTCTAACTGAGAGCAGTGAGAGTGCGGCTTTCTAACTGAGGGCAGTGAGTGTGCTGCTTTCCAACTGAGGGTAGTGGGAGTGCTGCATTCTAACTGAGGGTAGTGGGAGTGCTGCATTCTAACTGAGGGTAGTGGGAATGCTGCATTCTAACTCAGTGCTATGAGAGTGCTGCTTTCTAACTGAGGTCAGTGAGAGTGCTGCTTTCTAACTGAGCGCAGTGATAGTGCTGTTTTCTGAGGGCAGTGAGAGTGCTGCTTTCTAACTGAGGGTAGTGGGAGTGCTGCTTCCTAACTGAGGGCAGTGAGAGTGCTGCTTTCTAACTGATTGCAGTGAGAGTGCCGCTTTCTAACTGAGTGTAGTGAGAGCTCTGCTTTCTAACTGAGGGTAGTGAGAGTTATGTTTTCTAAGTGAGGGCAGTGAGAGTGCTGCTTACTAACTGACGGTAGTGAGAGTGCTGCTTTCTTACTGAGGGTAGTGAGAGTGCTGTTTTCTAACTGAGGGTAGTGAGAGTGCTGTTTTCTAACTGAGGGCATTGAGAGTGCAGCTGTCTGACTGAGGGCATTGAGAATGCAGCTTTCTAACTGAGGGTAGTGATAGTGCTGCATTCTAACTGAGGGTAGTGAGAGAGCAGCTTTGTCTCTGAGGGTAGTGAGAGTGCTGCTTTCTAACTGAGGGTAGTGATAGAGCTGCTTTTTAAATTGAGGGCAGTGAGAGTGCTGCTTTCGAGCTGAGGGCAGTGAGAGTGCTGCGTTGCAACTGAGGGTAGTGCGAGTGCAGCTTTCTAACTGAGGTCAGTGAGAGTGCTGCTTTCTAACTGAGCGCAGTGAGAGTGCTGCTTTCAAACTAAGCGCAGTGAGAGTGCTGGTTTCTAACTAAGGGCAGTGAGAGTGCTGTTTTCTAACTGAGGGTGGTGATAGTGCTGCTTTCTAACTGAGGGCATGGAGAGTGCTGCTTTCTAACTGAGGGCAGTGAGAGTGCTGCTTTCTAACTGTGGGCAGGGAGAGTGATGCTTTCTATCCGAGGGTAGTGGGAGTGCTGCTGACTAACTGACGGCAGTGAGAGTGCAGCTTTCTTACTGAGGGTAGTGAGAGTGCTGCTTTCTAAGTGAGGGCTGTGAGATTTGCTGCTTTATTACAAAGGGCAGTGAGAGTGCTGCTTTCCAACTGAGGGTAGTGAGAGTTATGTTTTCTAAGTGAGGGCAGTGAGAGTGCTGCTTCCTAACTGAGGGTAGTGAGAGTGCGGCTTTCTAACTGAGGGTAGTGAGAGTGCTGTTTTCTAATTGAGAGTAGTGAGAGTGCTGTTTTCTAACTGAGGGCATTGAGAGTGCAGCTGTCTGACTGAGGGTAGTGAGAATGCAGCTCTCTAACTGAGGGTAGTGATAGTGCTGCATTCTAACTGAGGGTAGTGAGAGTGCAGCTTTCTAACTGAGGGCAGTGAGAGTGCGGCTTTCTAACTGAGGGCAGTGAGAGTGCTGCTTTCGAACTGAGGGCAGTGAGAGTGCTGCGTTGCAACTGAGGGTAGTGCGAGTGCAGCTTTCTAACTGAGGTCAGTGAGAGTGCTGCTTTCTAACTGAGCGCAGTGAGAGTGCTGCTTTCAAACTAAGCGCAGTGAGAGTGCTGGTTTCTAACTAAGGGCAGTGAGAGTGCTGTTTTCTAACTGAGGGTGGTGATAGTGCTGCTTTCTAACTGAGGGCATGGAGAGTGCTGCTTTCTAACTGAGGGCAGTGAGAGTGCTGCTTTCTAACTGTGGGCAGGGAGAGTGATGCTTTCTATCCGAGGGTAGTGGGAGTGCTGCTGACTAACTGACGGCAGTGAGAGTGCAGCTTTCTTACTGAGGGTAGTGAGAGTGCTGCTTTCTAAGTGAGGGCTGTGAGATTTGCTGCTTTATTACTAAGGGCAGTGAGAGTGCTGCTTTCCAACTGAGGGTAGTGAGAGTTATGTTTTCTAAGTGAGGGCAGTGAGAGTGCTGCTTCCTAACTGAGGGTAGTGAGAGTGCGGCTTTCTAACTGAGGGTAGTGAGAGTGCTGTTTTCTAATTGAGAGTAGTGAGAGTGCTGTTTTCTAACTGAGGGCATTGAGAGTGCAGCTGTCTGACTGAGGGTAGTGAGAATGCAGCTCTCTAACTGAGGGTAGTGATAGTGCTGCATTCTAACTGAGGGTAGTGAGAGTGCAGCTTTCTAACTGAGGGTAGTGAGAGTGCGGCTTTCTAACTGAGGGTAGTGAGAGTGCTGTTTTCTAATTGAGAGTAGTGAGAGTGCTGTTTTCTAACTGAGGGCATTGAGAGTGCAGCAGTCTGACTGAGGGTAGTGAGAATGCAGCTCTCTAACTGAGGGTAGTGATAGTGCTGCATTCTAACTGAGGGCAGTGAGAGTGCTGCTTTCTAACTGAGGGTAGTGGGAGTGCTGCTTTCTAACTGAGGGCAGTGAGAGTGCTGCTTTCTAACTGATTGCAGTGAGAGTGCCGCTTTCTAACTGAGGGTAGTGAGAGTGCTGTTTTCTAACTGAGGGTAGTGAGAGTGCTGTTTTCTAACTGAGGGCATTGAGAGTGCAGCTGTCTGACTGAGGGCATTGAGAATGCAGCTTTCTAACTGAGGGTAGTGATCGTGCTGCATTCTAACTGAGGGTAGTGAGAGTGCAGCTTTGTCTCTGAGGGTAGTGAGAGTGCTGCTTTCTAACTGAGGGTAGTGATAGAGCTGCTTTTTAAATTGAGGGCAGTGAGAGTGCTGCTTTCGAACTGAGGGCAGTGAGAGTGCTGCGTTGCAACTGAGGGTAGTGCGAGTGCAGCTTTCTAACTGAGGTCAGTGAGAGTGCTGCTTTCTAACTGAGCGCAGTGAGAGTGCTGCTTTCTAACTAAGCGCAGTGAGAGTGCTGGTTTCTAACTAAGGGCAGTGAGAGTGCTGCTTTATTACTAAGGGCAGTGAGAGTGCTGCTTTCTAACTGAGGGTAGTGAGAGTTATGTTTTCTAAGTGAGGGCAGTGAGAGTGCTGCTTCCTAACTGAGGGTAGTGAGAGTGCAGCTTTCTAACTGACGGTAGTGAGAGTGCGGCTTTCTAACTGAGGGTAGTGAGAGTGCTGTTTTCTAATTGAGAGTAGTGAGAGTGCTGTTTTCTAACTGAGGGCATTGAGAGTGCAGCTGTCTGACTGAGGGTAGTGAGAATGCAGCTCTCTAACTGAGGGTAGTGATAGTGCTGCATTCTAACTGAGGGTAGTGAGAGTGCAGCTTTCTAACTGAGGGTAGTGAGAGTGCTGCAGTCTGACTGAGGGTAGTGAGAGTGTTGTTTTCTGACTGAGGGCAGTGAGAGTGCAGCTTTCTAACTGAGGGTAGTGTGAGTGCTGCTTTCTAACTGAGGGTAGTGAGAGTGCTGCTTTCTAACTGAGGGCAGTGAGAGTGCAGCTTTCTAACTGAGGGTAGTGAGAGTGCTGCTTTCTAACTGAGGGTAGTGGGAGTGCTGATTCCTAAATGAGGGCTATGAGAGTGCTGCTTTCTAACTGAGGGCAGTGATTGTGCTGCTTTCCAGCTGAGGGCAGTGAGAATGCTGCTTTCTAACTGAGGGCAATGAGAGTGCAGCTTTCTAACTGAGGGTAGTGAGAGTGCTGCTTTCTAACTGAGGGTAGTGAGAGTGATGTTTTCTAACTGAGGGCAGTGAGAGTGCTCTTTTCTAACTGAGGGTAGTGAGAGTGCTGCTTTCTAACTGAGCTTAATGGAACTGCTGCTTTCTAACTGAGGGCAATGAGAGTGCTGCTTTCGAACTGAGGGTATTGAGAGTGCTAGTTTCAAATGAAGGGCAGTCAGAGTGCTCTTTTCTAACTGAGGGTAGTGAGAGTGCAGCTTTGTTACTGAGGGCAGTGGGAGTGCTGCTTTCTAACTGAGGACAGTGAGATTGCTGCTTTCTAACTGAGGACAGTGAGATTGCTGCTTTCTAACTGAGGGCAGTGAGAGTGCTTCTTTCTAACTGAGGGCAGTGAGCATGCTGCTTTCTGAGGGCAGTGAGAGTGCTTCTTTCTAACTGAGGGCAGTGAGAGTGCTACTTTCTAACTGAGGGTAGTGAGGGTGATGCTTTCTAACTGAGAGCAGGGAGAGCTCTGCTTTCCTACTGAGGGCAGTGAGAGTGCTGCCTTGTAATAGAGGGCAGGGAGAGTGCTGCTTTCAAACTGAGGGCAGTGAGAGTGCTGCTTTCTAACTGTGGGCAGTGACAGTGCTGCTTTCTAACTGAGGACAGTGAGTGTGCTGCTTTATAACCGAGGGTAGTGGGAGTGCTGCCTTCTAACTGAGGGCATGAGATTGCAGCTTTCTAACTGAGGGTCGTGAGAGTGCTGCATTCTCACTGAGGGCAGTGAGAGTTGTTGCTTTATAACTCAGGGCAGTGAGAGTGATGCTTTCTTACTGAGGGCAGGGAAAGTGCTGCTTTCTAATTGAGGGTAGTGGGAGTGTTGCTTTCTAACTGAGGGCAGTGAGAGTGCTGCTTTCAAACTGAGGGCAGTGAGAGTGCTGCTTTCTAAATAAGGACAGTGAGTGTGCTGCTTTCTAACCGAGGGTTGTGGGAGTGCTGCTTTCTAACTGAGGGCATGAGAGTGCAGCTTTCTAACTGAGGGTAGTGAGAGTGCTGCTTTCTCACTGAGGGCAGTGAGAGTTGTTGCTTTATAACTAAGGGCAGTGAGAGTGATGCTTTCTAACTGAGGGCAGGGAGAGTGCTGCTTTCTAATTGAGGGTAGTGGGAGTGCTGCTTTCTAACTGAGGGTAGTGGGAGTGCTGATTCCTAAATGAGGGCTATGAGAGTGCTGCTTTCTAACTGAGGGCAGTGATTGTGCTGCTTTCCAGCTGAGGGCAGTGAGAGTGCTGCTTTCTAACTGAGGGCAATGAGAGTGCAGCTTTCTAACTGAGGGTAGTGAGAGTGCTGCTTTCTAACTGAGGGTAGTGAGAGTGATGTTTTCTAACTGAGGGCAGTGAGAGTGCTCTTTTCTAACTGAGGGTAGTGAGAGTGCTGCTTTCTAACTGAGCTTAATGGAACTGCTGCTTTCTAACTGAGGGCAATGAGAGTGCTGCTTTCGAACTGAGGGTATTGAGAGTGCTAGTTTCAAATGAAGGGCAGTCAGAGTGCTCTTTTCTAACTGAGGGTAGTGAGAGTGCAGCTTTGTTACTGAGGGCAGTGGGAGTGCTGCTTTCTAACTGAGGACATTGAGATTGCTGCTTTCTAACTGAGGACAGTGAGATTGCTGCTTTCTAACTGAGGGCAGTGAGAGTGCTTCTTTCTAACTGAGGGCAGTGAGCGTGCTGCTTTCTGAGGGCAGTGGGAGTGCTTCTTTCTAACTGAGGGCAGTGAGAGGGCTACTTTCTAACTGAGGGTAGTGAGGGTGATGCTTTCTAACTGAGAGCAGGGAGAGCTCTGCTTTCCTACTGAGGGCAGTGAGAGTGCTGCCTTGTAATAGAGGGCAGGGAGAGTGCTGCTTTCAAACTGAGGGCAGTGAGAGTGCTGCTTTCTAACTGTGGGCAGTGACAGTGCTGCTTTCTAAATAAGGACAGTGAGTGTGCTGCTTTCTAACCGAGGGTTGTGGGAGTGCTGCTTTCTAACTGAGGGCATGAGAGTGCAGCTTTCTAACTGAGGGTAGTGAGAGTGCTGCTTTCTCACTGAGGGCAGTGAGAGTTGTTGCTTTATAACTAAGGGCAGTGAGAGTGATGCTTTCTAACTGAGGGCAGGGAGAGTGCTGCTTTCTAATTGAGGGTAGTGGGAGTGCTGCTTTCTAACTGAGGGTAGTGGGAGTGCTGCATTCTAACCGAGGGTATTGGGAATGCTGCATTCTAACTCAGTGCTATGAGAGTGCTGCTTTCGAACTGAGGTCAGTGAGAGTGCTGCTTTCTAACTGAGCGCAGTGATAGTGCTGTTTTCTGAGGGCAGTGAGAGTGCAGCTTTCTAACTGAGGGCAGTGAGAGTGCAGCTTTCTAACTGAGGGTAGTGAGAGTGCTGCTTTCTAACTGAGGGTAGTGGGAGTGCTGATTCCTAAATGAGGGCTATGAGAGTGCTGCTTTCTAACTGAGGGCAGTGATTGTGCTGCTTTCCAGCTGAGGGCAGTGAGAGTGCTGCTTTCTAACTGAGGGCAATGAGAGTGCAGCTTTCTAACTGAGGGTAGTGAGAGTGCTGCTTTCTAACTGAGGGTAGTGAGAGTGATGTTTTCTAACTGAGGGCAGTGAGAGTGCTCTTTTCTAACTGAGGGTAGTGAGAGTGCTGCTTTCTAACTGAGCTTAATGGAACTGCTGCTTTCTAACTGAGGGCAATGAGAGTGCTGCTTTCGAACTGAGGGTATTGAGAGTGCTAGTTTCAAATGAAGGGCAGTCAGAGTGCTCTTTTCTAACTGAGGGTAGTGAGAGTGCAGCTTTGTTACTGAGGGCAGTGGGAGTGCTGCTTTCTAACTGAGGACAGTGAGATTGCTGCTTTCTAACTGAGGACCGTGAGATTGCTGCTTTCTAACTGAGGGCAGTGAGAGTGCTTCTTTCTAACTGAGGGCAGTGAGCGTGCTGCTTTCTGAGGGCAGTGAGAGTGCTTCTTTCTAACTGAGGGCAGTGAGAGTGCTACTTTCTAACTGAGGGTAGTGAGGGTGATGCTTTCTAACTGAGAGCAGGGAGAGCTCTGCTTTCCTACTGAGGGCAGTGAGAGTGCTGCCTTGTAATAGAGGGCAGGGAGAGTGCTGCTTTCAAACTGAGGGCAGTGAGAGTGCTGCTTTCTAACTGTGGGCAGTGACAGTGCTGCTTTCTAACTGAGGACAGTGAGTGTGCTGCTTTATAACCGAGGGTAGTGGGAGTGCTGCCTTCTAACTGAGGGCATGAGATTGCAGCTTTCTAACTGAGGGTCGTGAGAGTGCTGCATTCTCACTGAGGGCAGTGAGAGTTGTTGCTTTATAACTCAGGGCAGTGAGAGTGATGCTTTCTTACTGAGGGCAGGGAAAGTGCTGCTTTCTAATTGAGGGTAGTGGGAGTGTTGCTTTCTAACTGAGGGCAGTGAGAGTGCTGCTTTCAAACTGAGGACAGTGAGAGTGCTGCTTTCTAAATAAGGACAGTGAGTGTGCTGCTTTCTAACCGAGGGTTGTGGGAGTGCTGCTTTCTAACTGAGGGCATGAGAGTGCAGCTTTCTAACTGAGGGTAGTGAGAGTGCTGCTTTCTCACTGAGGGCAGTGAGAGTTGTTGCTTTATAACTAAGGGCAGTGAGAGTGATGCTTTCTAACTGAGGGCAGGGAGAGTGCTGCTTTCTAATTGAGGGTAGTGGGAGTGCTGATTCCTAAATGAGGGCTATGAGAGTGCTGCTTTCTAACTGAGGGCAGTGATTGTGCTGCTTTCCAGCTGAGGGCAGTGAGAGTGCTGCTTTCTAACTGAGGGCAATGAGAGTGCAGCTTTCTAACTGAGGGTAGTGAGAGTGCTGCTTTCTAACTGAGGGTAGTGAGAGTGATGTTTTCTAACTGAGGGCAGTGAGAGTGCTCTTTTCTAACTGAGGGTAGTGAGAGTGCTGCTTTCTAACTGAGCTTAATGGAACTGCTGCTTTCTAACTGAGGGCAATGAGAGTGCTGCTTTCGAACTGAGGGTATTGAGAGTGCTAGTTTCAAATGAAGGGTAGTCAGAGTGCTCTTTTCTAACTGAGGGTAGTGAGAGTGCAGCTTTGTTACTGAGGGCAGTGGGAGTGCTGCTTTCTAACTGAGGACAGTGAGATTGCTGCTTTCTAACTGAGGACAGTGAGATTGCTGCTTTCTAACTGAGGGCAGTGAGAGTGCTTCTTTCTAACTGAGGGCAGTGAGCGTGCTGCTTTCTGAGGGCAGTGGGAGTGCTTCTTTCTAACTGAGGGCAGTGAGAGGGCTACTTTCTAACTGAGGGTAGTGAGGGTGATGCTTTCTAACTGAGAGCAGGGAGAGCTCTGCTTTCCTACTGAGGGCAGTGAGAGTGCTGCCTTGTAATAGAGGGCAGGGAGAGTGCTGCTTTCAAACTGAGGGCAGTGAGAGTGCTGCTTTCTAACTGTGGGCAGTGACAGTGCTGCTTTCTAAATAAGGACAGTGAGTGTGCTGCTTTCTAACCGAGGGTTGTGGGAGTGCTGCTTTCTAACTGAGGGCATGAGAGTGCAGCTTTCTAACTGAGGGTAGTGAGAGTGCTGCTTTCTCACTGAGGGCAGTGAGAGTTGTTGCTTTATAACTAAGGGCAGTGAGAGTGATGCTTTCTAACTGAGGGCAGGGAGAGTGCTGCTTTCTAATTGAGGGTAGTGGGAGTGCTGCTTTCTAACTGAGGGTAGTGGGAGTGCTGCATTCTAACCGAGGGTATTGGGAATGCTGCATTCTAACTCAGTGCTATGAGAGTGCTGCTTTCTAACTGAGGTCAGTGAGAGTGCTGCTTTCTAACTGAGCGCAGTGATAGTGCTGTTTTCTGAGGGCAGTGAGAGTGCAGCTTTCTAACTGAGGGTAGTCAGAGTGCGGCTTTATAACTGAGGGCAGTGAGAGTGCTGCTTTCTAACTGAGGGCAGTGAGAGTGCAACTTTCTAACTGAGGGTAGTGAGAGTGCTGCATTCTAACTGAGTTTAGTGAGAGTGATGTTTTCTAACTGAGAGCAGTGAGAGTGCTGCTTTCTAACTGAGGGCAGTGAGAGTGCAGCTTTCTAACTGAGGTTAGTGAGAGTGCTGCTTTCTAACTGAGTGTAGTGAGAGTGCTGTTTTCTGACTGAGGGCAGTGAGAGTGCTGTATTCTAACTGAGGGTAGTGAGAGTGCTGTTTTCTAATTGAGGGCAGTGAGAGTGCTGTTTTCTAACTGAGGGTAGTGAGAGTGCTGTTTTCTAATTGAGGGCAGTGAGAGTGCTGTTTTCTGACTGAGGGTAGTGAGAGTGCTGCTTTCTAACTGAAAGTAGTGAGAGTGCTGTTTTCTAATTGAGGGCAGTGAGATTGCTGTTTTCTAACTGTGGTCCATGAGAGTGCAGCTTTCTGACTGAGGGTAGTGAGAGTGCACCTTTCTAACTGAGGCCAGGGAGAGTTCTGCTTTCTAAATGAGGGCATTGAGAGTGCAGCTTTCTAACTGAGGCCAGGGAGAGTGCTTCTTTCTAAGTGAGGGTAGTGAGAGTGCTGTTTTCCAACAGAGGGCAGTGAGAGTGCTCCTTTCTAACTGAGCGCAATGATAGTGCTGCTTTCTGAGGGCAGTGAGAGTGCTGCTTTCTAACTGAGGGCAGTGAGAGTGCAGCATTCTAAATGAGGGTAGTGAGAGTGCTGTTTTCTAACTGTGCTTAATGGGAGTGCTGCTTTCTATCTGAGGGCAGTGAGAGTTCTGCTTTCTAACTGAGGGCAGTGAGATAGCTGTTTTCTAAATGAGGGCAGAGGGATTGCTGCTTTCTAACTGATGACAGTGAGATTGCTGCTTTCTAACTGAGGGCAGTGAGAGTGCTGCTTTCTAACTGAGGGCAGTGAGAGTGCTGCTTTCTTACTGAGGGCAGTTAGTGTGCTGCTTTCTGCGGGCAGTGAGAGTGCTGCTTTCTAACTGAGGGCAGTGAGAGTGCTACTTTCTAACTGAGGGTAGTGAGGGTGCTGCTTTCCATCTGAGGGCAGGGAGAGCACTGCTTTCTAACTGAGGCCAGTGAGAGTGCTGCTTTCTAACTGAGGGCAGTGAGAGTGCTGCTTTCTAACTGAGGGCAGTGAGAGTTCTGCTTTCTAACTCAGGGCTGGGAGAGTGCTGCTTTCAAACGGAGGGCAGTGAGAGTGCTGCTTTCTAACCGAGGGCAGTGAGAGTGCAGCTTTCTAACTGAGGTTAGTGAGAGTGCTGCTTTCTAACTGAGTGTAGCGAGAGTGCTGTTTTCTAACTGAGGGCTTTGAGAGTGCTGTATTCTAACTGAGGGTAGTGAGAGTGCTGTTTTCTAATTGAGGGCAGTGAGAGTGCTGTTTTCTAACTGAGGGTAGTGAGAGTGCTGTTTTCTAATTGAGGGCAGTGAGAGTGCTGTTTTCTGACTGAGGGTAGTGAGAGTGCTGCTTTCTAACTGAAAGTAGTGAGAGTGCTGTTTTCTAATTGAGGGCAGTGAGATTGCTGTTTTCTAACTGAGGGCCATGAGAGTGCAGCGTTCTGACTGAGGGTAGTGAGAGTGCACCTTTCTAACTGAGGCCAGGGAGAGTTCTGCTTTCTAAATGAGGGCATTGAGAGTGCAGCTTTCTAACTGAGGCCAGGGAGAGTGCTTCTTTCTAAGTGAGGGTAGTGAGAGTGCTGTTTTCCAACAGAAGGCAGTGAGAGTGCTGCTTTCTGAGGGCAGTGAGAGTGCTGCTTTCTAACTGAGGGCAGTGAGAGTGCAGCATTCTAACTGAGGGTAGTGAGAGTGATGTTTTCTAACTGACGGAGGTGAGAGTGCTGTTTTCTAACTGTGCTTAATGGGAGTGCTGCTTTCTATCTGAGGGCAGTGAGAGTTCTGCTTTCTCACTGAGGGCAGTGAGATAGCTGTTTTCTAAATGAGGGCAGTGGGAGTGCTGCTTTCTAACTGATGACAGTGAGATTGCTGCTTTCTTACTGAGGGCAGTGAGAGTGCTGCTTTCTAACTGAGGGCAGTGAGAGTGCTGCTTTCTTACTGAGTTTAGTGAGAGTGATGTTTTCTAACTGAGAGCAGTGAGAGTGCTGCTTTCTAACTGAGGGCAGTGAGAGTGCAACTTTCAAACTGAGGGTAGTGAGGGTGCTGGTTTCCATCTGAGGGCAGGGAGAGCGCTGCTTTCTAACTGAGGCCAGTGAGATTGCTGCTTTCTAACTGAGGGCAGTGAGAGTGCTGCTTTCTAACTGAGGGCAGTGAGAGTGCTGCTTTCTAAATCAGGGCTGGGAGAGTGCTGCTTTCAAACGGAGGGCAGTGAGAGTGCTGCTTTCTAACATTGGGCAGTGAGAATGCTGCTTTCTAACCGAGGGTAGTGGGAGTGCTGCTTTCCAATTGAGGGCATGAGAGTGCAGCTTTCTAACTGAGGGTAGTGAGAGTGCTGCTTTCTAACTGTGGGCAGTGAGAGTTGTTGCTTTATATCTAAGGGCAGTGAGAGTGATGCTTTCTCACTGAGGGCTGGTAGAGTGCTGCTTTCTAACTGAGGGTAGTGGGAGTGCTGCTTTCTAACTGAGGGCAGTGAGAGTGCTGCTTTCTAACTGAGGGCAGTGAGAGTGCTACATTCTAACTGAGGGGAGTGAGGGTGCTGCTTTCTAACTGAGAGCAGGGAGAGCTCTGCTTTCTTGCTGAGGGCAGTGATAGTGCTGCTTTGTAATAGAGGGCAGGGGGAGTGCTGCTTTCAAACTGAGGGCAGTGAGAGTGCTGCTTTCCAACTGTGGGCAGTGACAGTGCTGCTTTCTAACTGAGGGCAGTGAGAGTGCTGCTTTCAAACTGAGGGCAGTGGGAGTGCTGCTTTCTAACTGAGGGCATGAGATTGCAGCTTTCTAACTGAGGATAGTGAGAGTGCTGCTTTCTCACTGAGGGCAGTGAGAGTTGTTGCTTTATAACTAAGGGCAGTGAGAGTGATGCTTTCTAACTGAGGGCAGGGAGAGTGCTGCTTTCTAATTGAGGGTAGTGGGAGTGCTGCTTTCTTACTGAAGGCAGTGAGAGTGTTGCTTTCAGACTGAGGGCAGTGAGAGTGCTTGATTCTAACTGAGGGCAGTGAGAGTGCTGCTTTCTAACTGAGGGTAGTGAGAGTGCTGCTTTCTAACTGAGGGTAGTGGGAGTGCTGCATTCTAAATGAGGGCTATGAGAGTGCTGCTTTCTAACTGAGGGCAGTGAGTATGCTGCTTTCCAACTCAGGTCAGTGAGAGTGCTGCTTTCTACCTGAGCGCAGTGATAGTGCTGTTTTCTGAGGGTAGTGAGAGTGCTGCTTTCAAACTGAGGGTAGTCAGAGTGCGGCTTTATAACTGAGGGCAGTGAGAGTGCTGCTTTCTAACTGAGGGCAGTGAGAGTGCAGCTTTCTAACTGAGGGTAGTGAGAGTGCTGCATTCTAACTGAGTTTAGTGAGAGTGATGTTTTCTACCTGAGAGCAGTGAGAGTGCTGCTTTCTAACTGAGGGCAGAGAGAGTGCAGCTTTCTAACTGAGGGTAGTGAGAGTGCTGATTTCTAACTGTGCTTAATGGGAGTGCTGCTTTCTATCTGAGGGCAGTGAGAGTTCTGCTTTCTAACTGAGGGCAGTGAGATAGTTGTTTTCTAAATGAGGGCAGAGGGATTGCTGCTTTCTAACTGATGACAGTGAGATTGCTGCTTTCTAACTGAGGGCAGTGAGAGTGCTGCTTTCTAACTGAGGGCAGTTAGAGTGCTGCTTTCTTACTGAGGGCAGTTAGTGTGCTGCTTTCTGCGGGCAGTGAGAGTGCTGCTTTCTAACTGAGGGCAGTGAGAGTGCTACTTTCTAACTGAGGGTAGTGAGGGTGCTGCTTTCCATCTGAGGGCAGGGAGAGCACTGCTTTCTAACTGAGGCCAGTGAGAGTGCTGCTTTCTAACTGAGGGCAGTGAGAGTGCTGCTTTCTAACTGAGGGCAGTGAGAGTGCTGCTTTCTAACTGAGGGCAGTGAGAGTTCTGCTTTCTAACTCAGGGCTGGGAGAGTGCTGCTTTCAAACGGAGGGCAGTGAGAGTGCTGCTTTCTAACTGAGGGCAGTGAGAGTGCTGTATTCTAACTGAGGGTAGTGAGAGTGCTGTTTTCTAATTGAGGGCAGTGAGAGTGCTGTTTTCTAACTGAGGTTAGTGAGAGTGCTGCTTTCTAACTGAGTGTAGCGAGAGTGCTGTTTTCTAACTGAGGGCTTTGAGAGTGCTGTATTCTAACTGAGGGTAGTGAGAGTGCTGTTTTCTAATTGAGGGCAGTGAGAGTGCTGTTTTCTAACTGAGGGTAGTGAGAGTGCTGTTTTCTAATTGAGGGCAGTGAGAGTGCTGTTTTCTGACTGAGGGTAGTGAGAGTGCTGCTTTCTAACTGAAAGTAGTGAGAGTGCTGTTTTCTAATTGAGGGCAGTGAGATTGCTGTTTTCTAACTGAGGGCCATGAGAGTGCAGCATTCTGACTGAGGGTAGTGAGAGTGCACCTTTCTAACTGAGGCCAGGGAGAGTTCTGCTTTCTAAATGAGGGCATTGAGAGTGCAGCTTTCTAACTGAGGCCAGGGAGAGTGCTTCTTTCTAAGTGAGGGTAGTGAGAGTGCTGTTTTCCAACAGAGGGCAGTGAGAGTGCTGCTTTCTAACTGAGCGCAATGATAGTGCTGCTTTCTGAGGGCAGTGAGAGTGCTGCTTTCTAACTGAGGGCAGTGAGAGTGCAGCATTCTAACTGAGGGTAGTGAGAGTGATGTTTTCTAACTGACGGAGGTGAGAGTGCTGTTTTCTAACTGTGCTTAATGGGAGTGCTGCTTTCTATCTGAGGGCAGTGAGAGTTCTGCTTTCTAACTGAGGGCAGTGAGATAGCTGTTTTCTAAATGAGGGCAGTGGGAGTGCTGCTTTCTAACTGATGACAGTGAGATTGCTGCTTTCTTACTGAGGGCAGTGAGAGTGCTGCTTTCTAACTGAGGGCAGTGAGAGTGCTGCTTTCTTACTGAGTTTAGTGAGAGTGATGTTTTCTAACTGAGGGCAGTGAGAGTGCTGCTTTCTAACTGAGGGCAGTGAGCGTGCAACTTTCAAACTGAGGGTAGTGAGGGTGCTGGTTTCCATCTGAGGGCAGGGAGAGCGCTGCTTTCTAACTGAGGCCAGTGAGATTGCTGCTTTCTAACTGAGGGCAGTGAGAGTGCTGCTTTCTAACTGAGGGCAGTGAGAGTGCTGCTTTCTAAATCAGGGCTGGGAGAGTGCTGCTTTCAAACGGAGGGCAGTGAGAGTGCTGCTTTCTAACATTGGGCAGTGAGAATGCTGCTTTCTAACCGAGGGTAGTGGGAGTGCTGCTTTCCAATTGAGGGCATGAGAGTGCAGCTTTCTAACTGAGGGTAGTGAGAGTGCTGCTTTCTAACTGTGGGCAGTGAGAGTTGTTGCTTTATATCTAAGGGCAGTGAGAGTGATGCTTTCTAACTGAGGGCTGGGAGAGTGCTGCTTTCTAACTGAGGGTAGTGGGAGTGCTGCTTTCTAACTGAGGGCAGTGAGAGTGCTGCTTTCTAACTGAGGGCAGTGAGAGTGCTGCTTTCTAACTGAGGGCAGTGAGAGTGCTGCTTTCTAACTGAGGGCAGTGAGAGTGCTGCTTTCTAACTGAGGGCAGTGAGAGTGCTACTTTCTAACTGAGGGGAGTGAGGGTGCTGCTTTCTAACTGTGAGCAGGGAGAGCTCTGCTTTCTTGCTGAGGGCAGTGATAGTGCTGCTTTGTAATAGAGGGCAGGGGGAGTGCTGCTTTCAAACTGAGGGCAGTGAGAGTGCTGCTTTCCAACTGTGGGCAGTGACAGTGCTGCTTTCTAACTGAGGGCAGTGAGAGTGCTGCTTTCTAACTGAGGGCAGTGAGAGTGCTGCTTTCTAACTGAGGGTAGTGAGAGTGCAGCTTTCTAACTGAGGGTAGTGAGAGTGCAGCTTTCTAACTGAGGGTAATGAGAGTGCTGCTTTCTTACCGAAGGTTTTGGGAGTGCTGCTTTCTAACTGAGGGCAGTGAAATTGATGCTTTCTAACTGTGGGCTGTAAGAGTGCTGCTTTCTAAGTTAGGGCAGTGAGAGTGCTGCTTTCTAACTGAGGGCAGTGAGAGTGCTGCTTTCTAACTGAGGGCAGTGAGAGTGCTGCTTTCTAACTGAGTGCAGTGAGAGTGCTGCTTTCTAACTGAGGGCAGTGATAGTGCTGCTTTCTAACTGAGGGTAGTGAGAGTGCAGCTTTCTAACTGAGGGTAGTGAGAGTGCAGCTTTCTAACTGAGGGTAATGAGAGTGCTCTTTTCTAACTGAGGGTCGTGAGAGTGCTGTTTTCTAACTGAGGGCATTGAGAGTGCTGCTTTCTAATTGAGGGTAGTGGGAGTGCTGCTTTCTAACTGAAGGCAGTGAGAGTGCTGCTTTCAGACTGAGGGCAGTGAGAGTGCTTCATTCTAACTGAGGGCAGTGAGAGTGCCGCTTTCTAACTGAGGGTAGTGAGAGTGCTGCTTTCTCACTGAGGGTAGTGGGAGTGCTGCATTCTCAATGAGGGCTATGAGAGTGCTGCTTTCTAACTGAGGGCAGTGAGTGTGCTGCTTTCCAACTGAGGTCAGTGAGAGTGCTGCTTTCTAACTGAGCGCAGTGATAGTGCTGTTTTCTGAGGGCAGTGAGAGTGCAGCTTTCAAACTGAGGGTAGTCAGAGTGCGGCTTTATAACTGAGGGCAGTGAGAGTGCTGCTTTCTAACTGAGGGCAGTGAGAGTGCAGCTTTCTAACTGAGGGTAGTGAGAGTGCTGCTTAATCACTGAGGGCAGTGAGAGTTGTTGCTTTATAACTAAGGGCAGTGAGAGTGATGCTTTCTAACTGAGGGCAGGGAGAGTGCTGCTTTCTAATTGAGGGTAGTGGGAGTGCTGCTTTCTAACTGAAGGCAGTGAGAGTGCTGCTTTCAGACTGAGGGCAGTGAGAGTGCTTCATTCTAACTGAGGGCAGTGAGAGTGCTGCTTTCTAACTGAGGGTAGTGAGAGTGCTGCTTTCTAAATGAGGGTAGTGGGAGTGCTGCATTCTAAATGAGGGCTATGAGAGTGCTGCTTTCTAACTGAGGGCAGTGAGTGTGCTGCTTTCCAACTGAGGTCAGTGAGAGTGCTGCTTTCTAACTGAGCGCAGTGATAGTGCTGTTTTCTGAGGGCAGTGAGAGTGCAGCTTTCAAACTGAGGGTAGTCAGAGTGCGGCTTTATAACTGAGGGCAGTGAGAGTGCTGCTTTCTAACTGAGGGCAGTGAGAGTGCAGCTTTCTAACTGAGGGTAGTGAGAGTGCTGCATTCTAACTGAGTTTAGTGAGAGTGATGTTTTCTAACAGAGAGCAGTGAGAGTGCTGCTTTCTAACTGAGGGCAGTGAGAGTGCAGCTTTCTAAATGAGGGTAGTGAGAGTGCTGATTTCTAACTGAGGGCAGGGAGAGTGATGTTTTCTAACTGAGAGCAGTGAGAGTGCTCCTTTCTAACTGAGGGTAGTGAGAGTGCTGCTTTCTCTCTGTGGGCAGTGAGAATGCTGCTTTCTTACCGAAGGTTTTGGGAGTGCTGCTTTCTAACTGAGGGCAGTGATAGTGCTGCTTTCTAACTGAGGGTAGTGAGAGTGCAGCTTTCTAACTGAGGGTAGTGAGAGTGCAGCTTTCTAACTGAGGGAAATGAGAGTGCTCTTTTCTTACTGAGGCTAGTGAGAGTGCTGTTTTCTAACTGAGGGCATTGAGAGTGCAGCTGTCTGACTGAGGGAAGTGAGAGTGCAGCTTTCTAACTGAGGGTAGTGACAGTGCTGCTTTCTAACTGAGGATAGTGAGAGTGCTGCTTTCTAAATGAGGGCCGTGAGAGTGCAGCTTTCTAACTGAGGCTAGTGAGAGTGCTGCATTCTAACTGAGGTTAGTGAGAGTGCTGTTTTCTAACTGAGGGCAGTGAGAGTGCTGCTTTGTAACTGAGGGTAGTGCGAGTGCTGCTTTCTAACTGAGGGCAGTGAGTGAACTGCTTTCATACTGAGCGCAGTGAGAGTGCTGCTTTCTAACTAAGCGCTGTGAGAGTACTGGTTTCTCACTAAGGGCAGTGAGAGTGCTGTTTTCTAACTGAGGGTGGTGATAGTGCTGCTTTCTAACTGAGGGCAGGGAGAGTGTTGCTTTCAAACTGAGGGCAGTGCGAGTGCTGCTTTCTAACTGTTTTCCGTGAGAGTGATGCTTTCTAACCGAGTGTAGTGGGAGTGCTGCTTACTAACTGAGGGCAGTGAGAGAGCAGCTTTCTTACTGAGGGCAGTGAGAGTGCTGCTTTCTATCTGAGGGCAGTGAGAGTTGCTGCTTTATTACTAAGGGCAATGAGAGTGCTGCTTTCTTACTGATGGCAGGGAGAGTGCTGCTTTCTAAGTTAGGGTAGTGGGAGTGCTGTTTTCTAACTGAGGGCAGTGAGAGTGCTGCTTTCTAACTGAGGGCAGTGAGAGTGCTACTTTCTAACTGAGGGCAGTGAGAGTGCTGCATTCTAACTGAGGGCAGTGAGAGTGCTGCTTTCTATCTGAGGGTAGTGAGAGTGCTGCTTTCTAACATGGGTAGTTGGAGTGCTGCTTTCTAAATGATGGCTATGAGAGTGTTGCTTTCTAACTGAGGGCAGTGAGTGTGTTGCTTTGTAACTGAGGGCAGTGAGTGTGCTGCTTTTTAACTGAGCGCAGTGGTAGTGCTGTTTTCTGAGGGCAGTGAGAGTGCAGCTTTCTGACTGAGGGTAGTGAGAGTGCTGCTTTCTAACTGAGGGCAGTGTGAGTGCAGCGTTCTAACTGAGGGTAGTGAGAGTGCTGCATTCTAACTGAGGGTAGTGAGAGTGCTGTTTTCCAACTGAGGGCAGTGAGAGTGCTGCTTTTTTACTGAGCGCAATGATAGTGCTGCTTTCTGAGGGCAGGGAGTGTGCTGCTTTCTAACTGAGGGCAGTGAGAGTGCAGCTTTCTAACTGAGGGTAGTGAGAGTGATGTGTTCTAACTGAGGGTAGTGAGAATGCTGTTTTCTAACTGAGCGTAAAGGGAGTGCTGCTTTCTTACTGAGGGCACTGAGAGTGCTGCTTTCTAACTGAGGGCAGTGAGATAGCTGTTTTCTAACGGAGGGCAGTGGGATTGCTGCTTTCTATCTGAGGGTAGTGAGAGCGCAGCTTTCTAACTGAGGGTAGTGGGAGTGCTGCTTTCTAACAGAGGACAATGAGATTGCTGCTTTCTAGCTGAGGGCAGTGAGAGTGCTGCTTTCTAACTGAGGGCAGTGAGAGTGCTGCTTTCTAACTGAGGGCAGTGAGAGTTCTACTTTCTAACAGAGGGTAGTGAGGGTGCTGCATTCTAACTGAGGGCTGGGAGAGCGCTGCTTTCTAAATGAGGCCAGTGAGAGTGCTGCTTTGTAACCGAGGGTAGTGAGAGTGCTGATTTCTCACTGAGGGCAGTGAGAGTGCTGCTTTCTAACTGAGGGTAGTGAGAGTGAAGCTTTCTAACTGAGGGCAGTGAGAGTGCTGCTTTCTAACTGATGGTAGTGAGTGTGCAGCTTTCTAACTGAGGGTAGTGAGAGTGCTGCATTCTAACTGAGTTTAGTGAGAGTGATGTTTTCTAACTGAGAGCAGTGAGAGTGCTGCTTTCTAACTGAGGGCAGTGAGAGTGCAGCTTTCTAACTGAGGTTAGTGAGAGTGCTGCTTTCTAACTGAGTGTAGTGAGAGTGCTGTTTTCTAACTGATTGCAGTGAGAGTGCTGTATTCTAACTGAGGGTAGTGAGAGTGCTGTTTTCTAATTGATGGCAGTGAGAGTGCTGTTTTCTAACTGAGGGTAGTGAGAGTGCTGTTTTCTAATTGAGGGCAGTGAGAGTGCTGTTTTCTGACTGAGGGTAGTGAGAGTGCTGGTTTCTATCTGAAAGTAGTGAGAGTGCTGTTTTCTAATTGAGGGCAGTGAGATTGCTGTTTTCTAACTGAGGGCCATGAGAGTGCAGCATTCTGACTGAGGGTAGTGAGAGTGCACCTTTCTAACTGAGGCCAGGGAGAGTTCTGCTTTCTAAATGAGGGCATTGAGAGTGCAGCTTTCTAACTGAGGCCAGGGAGAGTGCTTCTTTCTAAGTGAGGGTAGTGAGAGTGCTGTTTTCCAACAGAGGGCAGTGAGAGTGCTGCTTTCTAACTGAGCGCAATGATAGTGCTGCTTTCTGAGGGCAGTGAGAGTGCTGCTTTCTAACTGAGGGCAGTGAGAGTGCAGCATTCTAACTGAGGGAAGTGAGAGTGATGTTTTCTAACTGACGGTAGTGAGAGTGCTGTTTTCTAACTGTGCTTAATGGGAGTGCTGCTTTCAATCTGAGGGCAGTGAGAGTTCTGCTTTCTAACTGAGGGCAGTGAGATAGCTGTTTTCTAAATGAGGGCAGTGGGAGTGCTGCTTTCTAACTGATGACAGTGAGATTGCTGCTTTCTAACTGAGGGCAGTGAGAGTGCTGCTTTCTAACTGAGGGCAGTGAGAGTGCTGCTTTCTTACTGAGGGCAGTTAGTGTGCTGCTTTCTGCGGGCAGTGAGAGTGCTGCTTTCTAACTGAGGGCAGTGAGAGTGCTACTTTCTAACTGAGGGTAGTGAGGGTGCTGCTTTCCATCTGAGAGCAGGGAGAGCGCTGCTTTCTAACTGAGGCCAGTGAGAGTGCTGCTTTCTAACTGAGGGCAGTGAGAGTGCTGCTTTCTAACTGAGGGCAGTGAGAGTGCTGCTTTCTAAATCAGGGCTGGGAGAGTGCTGCTTTCAAACGGAGGGCATGAGAGTGCTGCTTTCTAACATTCGGCAGTGAGAATGCTGCTTTCTAACCGAGGGTAGTGGGAGTGCTGCTTTCCAATTGAGGGCATGAGAGTGCAGCTTTCTAACTGAGGGTAGTGAGAATGCTGCTTTCTAACTGTGGGCAGTGAGAGTTGTTGCTTTATATCTAAGGGCAGTGAGAGTGATGCTTTCTACCTGAGGGCTGGTAGAGTGCTGCTTTCTAACTGAGGGTAGTGGGAGTGCTGCTTTCTAACTGAGGGCAGTGAGTGTGCTGCTTTCTAACTGAGGGCAGTGAGAGTGCTACTTTCTAACTGAGGGGAGTGAGGGTGCTGCTTTCTAACTGAGAGCAGGGAGAGCTCTGCTTTCTTACTGAGGGCAGTGATAGTGCTGCTTTGTAATAGAGGGCAGGGGGAGTGCTGCTTTCAAACTGAGGGTAGTGAGAGTGCTGCTTTCCAACTGTGGGCAGTGAGAGTGCTGCTTTCTAACTAAGGACAGTGAGTGTGCTGCTTTCTAACCGAGGGTAGTGGGAGTGCTGCTTTCTAACTGAGGGCATGAGATTGCTGCTTTCTAATTGAGGGTAGTGGGAGTGCTGCTTTCTAACTGAAGGCAGTGAGAGTGTTGCTTTCAGACTGAGGGCAGTGAGAGTGCTTGATTCTAACTGAGGGCAGTGAGAGTGCTGCTTTCTAACTGAGGGTAGTGAGAGTGCTGATTTCTAACTGAGG
This sequence comes from Isurus oxyrinchus, assembly GCA_026770705.1. Taxonomy (NCBI): domain Eukaryota; kingdom Metazoa; phylum Chordata; class Chondrichthyes; order Lamniformes; family Lamnidae; genus Isurus; species Isurus oxyrinchus. The sequence continues at coordinate 83,022,205 of JANJGN010000013.1, forward strand.
GTAGTGGGAGTGCTGCATTCTAAATGAGGGCTATGAGAGTGCTGCTTTCTAACTGAGGGCAATGAGTATGCTGCTTTCCAACTGAGGTCAGTGAGAGTGCTGCTTTCTACCTGAACGCAGTGATAGTGCTGTTTTCTGAGGGTAGTGAGAGTGCTGCTTTCAAACTGAGGGTAGTCAGAGTGCGGCTTTATAACTGAGGGCAGTGAGAGTGCTGCTTTCTAACTGAGGGCAGTGAGAGTGCAGCTTTCTAACTGAGGGTAGTGAGAGTGCTGCATTCTAACTGAGTTTAGTGAGAGTGATGTTTTCTACCTGAGAGCAGTTTGAGTGCTGCTTTCTAACTGAGGGCAGTGAGAGTGCAGCTTTCTAACTGAGGGTAGTGAGAGTGCTGATTTCTAACTGATGGCAGGGAGAGTGCTGCTTTCAAACTGAGGGTAGTGAGAGTGCTGCTTTCTCACTGTGGGCAGTGAGAATGCTGCTTTCTTACCGAGGTTTTGGGAGTGCTGCTTTCTAACTGAGGGCACTGAAATTGATGCTTTCTAACTGAGGATAGTGAGAGTGCAGCTTTCTAACTGAGGGTAGTGAGAGTGCTGCTTTCTAACTGAGGGTAATGAGAGTGCTCTTTTCTAACTGAGGGTAGTGAGAGTGCTGTTTTCTAACTGAGGGCATTGAGAGTGCTGCTTTCAAACTGAGGGCAGTGAGAGTGCTGCTTTCTAACTAAGGACAGTGAGTGTGCTGCTTTCAAACCGAGGGTAGTGGGAGTGCTGCTTTCTAACTGAGGGCATGAGATTGCAGCTTTCTAACTGAGGGTAGTGAGAGTGCTGCTTTCTCACTGAGGGCAGTGAGAGTTGTTGCTTTATAACGGAGGGCAGTGGGATTGCTGCTTTCTATCTGAGGATAGTGAGAGCGCAGCTTTCTAACTGAGGGTAGTGGGAGTGCTGCTTTCTAACTGAGGACAATGAGATTGCTGCTTTCTAGCTGAGGGCAGTGAGAGTGCTGCTTTCTAACTGAGGGCAGTGAGAGTGCTGCTTTCTAACTGAGGGCAGTGAGAGTTCTACTTTCTAACAGAGGGTAGTGAGGGTGCTGCATTCTAACTGAGGGCTGGGAGAGCGCTGCTTTCTAAATGAGGCCAGTGAGAGTGCTGCTTTGTAACCGAGGGTAGTGAGAGTGCTGATTTCTAACTGAGGGCAGGGAGAGTGCTGCTTTCTAACTGAGGGCAGTGAGAGTGCTGCTTTCTAACTGTTGGCAGTGAGAATGCTGCTTTCTAACCGAAGGTTTTGGGAGTGCTCCTTTCTAACTGAGGGCAGTGAGAGTGCAGCTTTCTAACTGAGGGTAGTGAGAGTGCTGCTTTCTAACTGAGGGCAGTGAGAGTTGTTGCTTTATAACTAAGGGCAGTGAAAGTGATGCTTTCTAACTGTGGGCTGGTAGATTGCTGCTTTCTAAGTGAGGGTAGTGCGAGTGCTGCTTTCGAACTGTGGGCAGTGAGAGTGCTGCTTTCTCACTGAGGGCAGTGAGAGTGCTGCTTTCTAACTGAGGGTAGTGAGAGTGAAGCTTTCTAACTGAGGGCAGTGAGAGTGCTGCTTTCTAACTGATGGTAGTGAGTGTGCAGCTTTCTAACTGAGGGTAGTGAGAGTGCTGCATTCTAACTGAGTTTAGTGAGAGTGCTGTTTTCTAATTGATGGCAGTGAGAGTGCTGTTTTCTAACTGAGGGTAGTGAGAGTGCTGTTTTCTAATTGAGGGCAGTGAGAGTGCTGTTTTCTGACTGAGGGTAGTGAGAGTGCTGGTTTCTATCTGAAAGTAGTGAGAGTGCTGTTTTCTAATTGAGGGCAGTGAGATTGCTGTTTTCTAACTGAGGGCCATGAGAGTGCAGCATTCTGACTGAGGGTAGTGAGAGTGCACCTTTCTAACTGAGGCCAGGGAGAGTTCTGCTTTCTAAATGAGGGCATTGAGAGTGCAGCTTTCTAACTGAGGCCAGGGAGAGTGCTTCTTTCTAAGTGAGGGTAGTGAGAGTGCTGTTTTCCAACAGAGGGCAGTGAGAGTGCTGCTTTCTAACTGAGCGCAATGATAGTGCTGCTTTCTGAGGGCAGTGAGAGTGCTGCTTTCTAACTGAGGGCAGTGAGAGTGCAGCATTCTAACTGAGGGTAGTGAGAGTGATGTTTTCTAACTGACGGTAGTGAGAGTGCTGTTTTCTAACTGTGCTTAATGGGAGTGCTGCTTTCAATCTGAGGGCAGTGAGAGTTCTGCTTTCTAACTGAGGGCAGTGAGATAGCTGTTTTCTAAATGAGGGCAGTGGGAGTGCTGCTTTCTAACTGATGACAGTGAGATTGCTGCTTTCTAACTGAGGGCAGTGAGAGTGCTGCTTTCTAACTGAGGGCAGTGAGAGTGCTGCTTTCTTACTGAGGGCAGTTAGTGTGCTGCTTTCTGCGGGCAGTGAGAGTGCTGCTTTCTAACTGAGGGCAGTGAGAGTGCTACTTTCTAACTGAGGGTAGTGAGGGTGCTGCTTTCCATCTGAGAGCAGGGAGAGCGCTGCTTTCTAACTGAGGCCAGTGAGAGTGCTGCTTTCTAACTGAGGGCAGTGAGAGTGCTGCTTTCTAACTGAGGGCAGTGAGAGTGCTGCTTTCTAAATCAGGGCTGGGAGAGTGCTGCTTTTAAACGGAGGGCATGAGAGTGCTGCTTTCTAACATTCGGCAGTGAGAATGCTGCTTTCTAACCGAGGGTAGTGGGAGTGCTGCTTTCCAATTGAGGGCATGAGAGTGCAGCTTTCTAACTGAGGGTAGTGAGAATGCTGCTTTCTAACTGTGGGCAGTGAGAGTTGTTGCTTTATATCTAAGGGCAGTGAGAGTGATGCTTTCTACCTGAGGGCTGGTAGAGTGCTGCTTTCTAACTGAGGGTAGTGGGAGTGCTGCTTTCTAACTGAGGGCAGTGAGTGTGCTGCTTTCTAACTGAGGGCAGTGAGAGTGCTACTTTCTAACTGAGGGGAGTGAGGGTGCTGCTTTCTAACTGAGAGCAGGGAGAGCTCTGCTTTCTTACTGAGGGCAGTGATAGTGCTGCTTTGTAATAGAGGGCAGGGGGAGTGCTGCTTTCAAACTGAGGGTAGTGAGAGTGCTGCTTTCCAACTGTGGGCAGTGAGAGTGCTGCTTTCTAACTAAGGACAGTGAGTGTGCTGCTTTCTAACCGAGGGTAGTGGGAGTGCTGCTTTCTAACTGAGGGCATGAGATTGCTGCTTTCTAATTGAGGGTAGTGGGAGTGCTGCTTTCTAACTGAAGGCAGTGAGAGTGTTGCTTTCAGACTGAGGGCAGTGAGAGTGCTTGATTCTAACTGAGGGCAGTGAGAGTGCTGCTTTCTAACTGAGGGTAGTGAGAGTGCTGATTTCTAACTGAGGGTAGTGGGAGTGCTGCATTCTAAATGAGGGCTATGAGAGTGCTGCTTTCTAACTGAGGGCAATGAGTATGCTGCTTTCCAACTGAGGTCAGTGAGAGTGCTGCTTTCTACCTGAACGCAGTGATAGTGCTGTTTTCTGAGGGTAGTGAGAGTGCTGCTTTCAAACTGAGGGTAGTCAGAGTGCGGCTTTATAACTGAGGGCAGTGAGAGTGCTGCTTTCTAACTGAGGGCAGTGAGAGTGCAGCTTTCTAACTGAGGGTAGTGAGAGTGCTGCATTCTAACTGAGTTTAGTGAGAGTGATGTTTTCTACCTGAGAGCAGTTTGAGTGCTGCTTTCTAACTGAGGGCAGTGAGAGTGCAGCTTTCTAACTGAGGGTAGTGAGAGTGCTGATTTCTAACTGATGGCAGGGAGAGTGCTGCTTTCAAACTGAGGGTAGTGAGAGTGCTGCTTTCTCACTGTGGGCAGTGAGAATGCTGCTTTCTTACCGAGGTTTTGGGAGTGCTGCTTTCTAACTGAGGGCACTGAAATTGATGCTTTCTAACTGAGGATAGTGAGAGTGCAGCTTTCTAACTGAGGGTAGTGAGAGTGCTGCTTTCTAACTGAGGGTAATGAGAGTGCTCTTTTCTAACTGAGGGTAGTGAGAGTGCTGTTTTCTAACTGAGGGCATTGAGAGTGCTGCTTTCAAACTGAGGGCAGTGAGAGTGCTGCTTTCTAACTAAGGACAGTGAGTGTGCTGCTTTCAAACCGAGGGTAGTGGGAGTGCTGCTTTCTAACTGAGGGCATGAGATTGCAGCTTTCTAACTGAGGGTAGTGAGAGTGCTGCTTTCTCACTGAGGGCAGTGAGAGTTGTTGCTTTATAACGGAGGGCAGTGGGATTGCTGCTTTCTATCTGAGGATAGTGAGAGCGCAGCTTTCTAACTGAGGGTAGTGGGAGTGCTGCTTTCTAACTGAGGACAATGAGATTGCTGCTTTCTAGCTGAGGGCAGTGAGAGTGCTGCTTTCTAACTGAGGGCAGTGAGAGTGCTGCTTTCTAACTGAGGGCAGTGAGAGTTCTACTTTCTAACAGAGGGTAGTGAGGGTGCTGCATTCTAACTGAGGGCAGGGAGAGCGCTGCTTTCTAAATGAGGCCAGTGAGAGTGCTGCTTTGTAACCGAGGGTAGTGAGAGTGCTGATTTCTAACTGAGGGCAGGGAGAGTGCTGCTTTCTAACTGAGGGCAGTGAGAGTGCTGCTTTCTAACTGTTGGCAGTGAGAATGCTGCTTTCTAACCGAAGGTTTTGGGAGTGCTCCTTTCTAACTGAGGGCAGTGAGAGTGCAGCTTTCTAACTGAGGGTAGTGAGAGTGCTGCTTTCTAACTGAGGGCAGTGAGAGTTGTTGCTTTATAACTAAGGGCAGTGAAAGTGATGCTTTCTAACTGTGGGCTGGTAGATTGCTGCTTTCTAAGTGAGGGTAGTGCGAGTGCTGCTTTCGAACTGTGGGCAGTGAGAGTGCTGCTTTCTCACTGAGGGCAGTGAGAGTGCTGCTTTCTAACTGAGGGTAGTGAGAGTGAAGCTTTCTAACTGAGGGCAGTGAGAGTGCTGCTTTCTAACTGATGGTAGTGAGTGTGCAGCTTTCTAACTGAGGGTAGTGAGAGTGCTGCATTCTAACTGAGTTTAGTGAGAGTGATGTTTTCTAACTGAGAGCAGTGAGAGTGCTGCTTTCTAACTGAGGGCAGTGAGAGTGCAGCTTTCTAACTGAGGTTAGTGAGAGTGCTGCTTTCTAACTGAGTGTAGTGAGAGTGCTGTTTTCTAACTGATTGCAGTGAGAGTGCTGTATTCTAACTGAGGGTAGTGAGAGTGCTGTTTTCTAATTGATGGCAGTGAGAGTGCTGTTTTCTAACTGAGGGTAGTGAGAGTGCTGTTTTCTAATTGAGGGCAGTGAGAGTGCTGTTTTCTGACTGAGGGTAGTGAGAGTGCTGGTTTCTATCTGAAAGTAGTGAGAGTGCTGTTTTCTAATTGAGGGCAGTGAGATTGCTGTTTTCTAACTGAGGGCCATGAGAGTGCAGCATTCTGACTGAGGGTAGTGAGAGTGCACCTTTCTAACTGAGGCCAGGGAGAGTTCTGCTTTCTAAATGAGGGCATTGAGAGTGCAGCTTTCTAACTGAGGCCAGGGAGAGTGCTTCTTTCTAAGTGAGGGTAGTGAGAGTGCTGTTTTCCAACAGAGGGCAGTGAGAGTGCTGCTTTCTAACTGAGCGCAATGATAGTGCTGCTTTCTGAGGGCAGTGAGAGTGCTGCTTTCTAACTGAGGGCAGTGAGAGTGCAGCATTCTAACTGAGGGTAGTGAGAGTGATGTTTTCTAACTGACGGTAGTGAGAGTGCTGTTTTCTAACTGTGCTTAATGGGAGTGCTGCTTTCAATCTGAGGGCAGTGAGAGTTCTGCTTTCTAACTGAGGGCAGTGAGATAGCTGTTTTCTAAATGAGGGCAGTGGGAGTGCTGCTTTCTAACTGATGACAGTGAGATTGCTGCTTTCTAACTGAGGGCAGTGAGAGTGCTGCTTTCTAACTGAGGGCAGTGAGAGTGCTGCTTTCTTACTGAGGGCAGTTAGTGTGCTGCTTTCTGCGGGCAGTGAGAGTGCTGCTTTCTAACTGAGGGCAGTGAGAGTGCTACTTTCTAACTGAGGGTAGTGAGGGTGCTGCTTTCCATCTGAGAGCAGGGAGAGCGCTGCTTTCTAACTGAGGCCAGTGAGAGTGCTGCTTTCTAACTGAGGGCAGTGAGAGTGCTGCTTTCTAACTGAGGGCAGTCAGAGTGCTGCTTTCTAAATCAGGGCTGGGAGAGTGCTGCTTTCAAACGGAGGGCATGAGAGTGCTGCTTTCTAACATTCGGCAGTGAGAATGCTGCTTTCTAACCGAGGGTAGTGGGAGTGCTGCTTTCCAATTGAGGGCATGAGAGTGCAGCTTTCTAACTGAGGGTAGTGAGAATGCTGCTTTCTAACTGTGGGCAGTGAGAGTTGTTGCTTTATATCTAAGGGCAGTGAGAGTGATGCTTTCTACCTGAGGGCTGGTAGAGTGCTGCTTTCTAACTGAGGGTAGTGGGAGTGCTGCTTTCTAACTGAGGGCAGTGAGTGTGCTGCTTTCTAACTGAGGGCAGTGAGAGTGCTACTTTCTAACTGAGGGGAGTGAGGGTGCTGCTTTCTAACTGAGAGCAGGGAGAGCTCTGCTTTCTTACTGAGGGCAGTGATAGTGCTGCTTTGTAATAGAGGGCAGGGGGAGTGCTGCTTTCAAACTGAGGGTAGTGAGAGTGCTGCTTTCCAACTGTGGGCAGTGAGAGTGCTGCTTTCTAACTAAGGACAGTGAGTGTGCTGCTTTCTAACCGAGGGTAGTGGGAGTGCTGCTTTCTAACTGAGGGCATGAGATTGCTGCTTTCTAATTGAGGGTAGTGGGAGTGCTGCTTTCTAACTGAGGGTAGTGGGAGTGCTGCATTCTAAATGAGGGCTATGAGAGTGCTGCTTTCTAACTGAGGGCAATGAGTATGCTGCTTTCCAACTGAGGTCAGTGAGAGTGCTGCTTTCTACCTGAACGCAGTGATAGTGCTGTTTTCTGAGGGTAGTGAGAGTGCTGCTTTCAAACTGAGGGTAGTCAGAGTGCGGCTTTATAACTGAGGGCAGTGAGAGTGCTGCTTTCTAACTGAGGGCAGTGAGAGTGCAGCTTTCTAACTGAGGGTAGTGAGAGTGCTGCATTCTAACTGAGTTTAGTGAGAGTGATGTTTTCTACCTGAGAGCAGTTTGAGTGCTGCTTTCTAACTGAGGGCAGTGAGAGTGCAGCTTTCTAACTGAGGGTAGTGAGAGTGCTGATTTCTAACTGATGGCAGGGAGAGTGCTGCTTTCAAACTGAGGGTAGTGAGAGTGCTGCTTTCTCACTGTGGGCAGTGAGAATGCTGCTTTCTTACCGAGGTTTTGGGAGTGCTGCTTTCTAACTGAGGGCACTGAAATTGATGCTTTCTAACTGAGGATAGTGAGAGTGCAGCTTTCTAACTGAGGGTAGTGAGAGTGCTGCTTTCTAACTGAGGGTAATGAGAGTGCTCTTTTCTAACTGAGGGTAGTGAGAGTGCTGTTTTCTAACTGAGGGCATTGAGAGTGCTGCTTTCAAACTGAGGGCAGTGAGAGTGCTGCTTTCTAACTAAGGACAGTGAGTGTGCTGCTTTCAAACCGAGGGTAGTGGGAGTGCTGCTTTCTAACTGAGGGCATGAGATTGCAGCTTTCTAACTGAGGGTAGTGAGAGTGCTGCTTTCTCACTGAGGGCAGTGAGAGTTGTTGCTTTATAACGGAGGGCAGTGGGATTGCTGCTTTCTATCTGAGGATAGTGAGAGCGCAGCTTTCTAACTGAGGGTAGTGGGAGTGCTGCTTTCTAACTGAGGACAATGAGATTGCTGCTTTCTAGCTGAGGGCAGTGAGAGTGCTGCTTTCTAACTGAGGGCAGTGAGAGTGCTGCTTTCTAACTGAGGGCAGTGAGAGTTCTACTTTCTAACAGAGGGTAGTGAGGGTGCTGCATTCTAACTGAGGGCAGGGAGAGCGCTGCTTTCTAAATGAGGCCAGTGAGAGTGCTGATTTCTAACTGAGGGCAGGGAGAGTGCTGCTTTCTAACTGAGGGCTGTGAGAGTGCTGCTTTCTAACTGTTGGCATTGAGAATGCTGCTTTCTACCCGAAGGTTTTGGGAGTGCTCCTTTCTAACTGAGGGCAGTGAGAGTGCAGCTTTCTAACTGAGGGTAGTGAGAGTGCTGCTTTCTAACTGAGGGCAGTGAGAGTTGTTGCTTTATAACTAAGGGCAGTGAAAGTGATGCTTTCTAACTGTGGGCTGGTAGATTGCTGCTTTCTAAGTGAGGGTAGTGCGAGTGCTGCTTTCGAACTGTGGGCAGTGAGAGTGCTGCTTTCTCACTGAGGGCAGTGAGAGTGCTGCTTTCTAACTGAGGGTAGTGAGAGTGAAGCTTTCTAACTGAGGGCAGTGAGAGTGCTGCTTTCTAACTGATGGTAGTGAGTGTGCAGCTTTCTAACTGAGGGTAGTGAGAGTGCTGCATTCTAACTGAGTTTAGTGAGAGTGATGTTTTCTAACTGAGAGCAGTGAGAGTGCTGCTTTCTAACTGAGGGCAGTGAGAGTGCAGCTTTCTAACTGAGGTTAGTGAGAGTGCTGCTTTCTAACTGAGTGTAGTGAGAGTGCTGTTTTCTAACTGAGGGCAGTGAGAGTGCTGTATTCTAACTGAGGGTAGTGAGAGTGCTGTTTTCTAATTGAGGGCAGTGAGAGTGCTGTTTTCTAACTGAGGGTAGTGAGAGTGCTGTTTTCTAATTGAGGGCAGTGAGAGTGCTGTTTTCTGACTGAGGGCCATGAGAGTGCAGCATTCTGACTGAGGGTAGTGAGAGTGCACCTTTCTAACTGAGGCCAGGGAGAGTTCTGCTTTCTAAATGAGGGCATTGAGAGTGCAGTTTTCTAACTGAGGCCAGGGAGAGTGCTGCTTTCTTACTGAGGGCAGTGAGAGTTGCTGCTTTATTACTAAGGGCAATGAGAGTGCTGCTTTCTTACTGATGGCAGTGAAAGTGCTGCTTTCTTAGTTAGGGTAGTGGGAGTGCTGCTTTCTAACTGAGGGCAGTGAGAGTGCTGCTTTCTAACTGAGGGCAGTGAGAGTGCTACTTTCTAACTGAGGGCAGAGAGAGTGCTGCATTCTAACTGAGGGCAGTGAGAGTGCTGCTTTCTATGTGAGGGTAGTGAGAGTGCTGCTTTCTAACAAGGGTGGTTGGAGTGCTGCTTTCTAAATGATGGCTATGAGAGTGTTGCTTTCTAACTGAGGGCAGTGAGTGTGTTGCTTTGTAACTGAGGGCAGTGAGTGTGCTGCTTTTTAACTGAGCGCAGTGGTAGTGCTGTTTTCTGAGGGCAGTGAGAGTGCAGCTTTCTGACTGAGGGTAGTGAGAGTGCTGCTTTCTAACTGAGGGCAGTGTGAGTGCAGCGTTCTAACTGAGGGTAGTGAGAGTGCTGCATTCTAACTAAGGGTAGTGAGAGTGCTGTTTTCCAACTGAGGGCAGTGAGAGTGCTGCTTTTTTCCTGAGCGCAATGATAGTGCTGCTTTCTGAGGGCAGGGAGTGTGCTGCTTTCTAACTGAGGGCAGTGAGAGTGCAGCTTTCTAACTGAGGGTAGTGAGAGTGATGTGTTCTAACTGAGGGTAGTGAGAGTGCTGTTTTCTAACTGAGCGTAAAGGGAGTGCTGCTTTCTAACTGAGGGCACTGAGAGTGCTGCTTTCTAACTGAGGGCAGTGAGATAGCTGTTTTCTAACTGAGGGCAGTGGGATTGCTGCTTTCTATCTGAGGGTAGTGAGAGCGCAGCTTTCTAACTGAGGGTAGTGGGAGTGCTGCTTTCTAACAGAGGACAATGAGATTGCTGGTTTCTAGCTGAGGGCAGTGAGAGTGCTGCTTTCTAACTGAGGGCAGTGAGAGTGCTGCTTTCTAACTGAGGGCAGTGAGAGTTCTACTTTCTAACAGAGGGTAGTGAGGGTGCTGCATTCTAACTGAGGGCAGGGAGAGCGTTGCTTTCTAAATGAGGCCAGTGAGAGTGCTGCTTTGTAACCGAGGGTAGTGAGAGTGCTGATTTCTAACTGAGGGCAGGGAGAGTGCTGATTTCTAACTGAGGGCAGTGAGAGTGCAGCTTTCTAACTGAGGGTAGTGAGAGTGCTGCTATCTAACTGAGGGCAGTGAGAGTTGTTGCTTTATAACTAAGGGCAGTGAAAGTGATGCTTTCTAACTGTGGGCTGGTAGATTGCTGCTTTCTAAGTGAGGGTAGTGCGAGTGCTGCTTTCGAACTGTGGGCAGTGAGAGTGCTGCTTTCTAACTGAGGGCAGTGAGAGTGCTACTTTCTAACTGAGGGTAGTGAGGGTGCTGCTTTCCAACTGAGGGCAGGGAGAGCGCTGCTTTCTAACTGAGGCCAGTGAGAGTGCTGCTTTCTAACTGAGGGCAGTGAGAGTGCTGCTTTCTAACTCAGGGCTGGGAGAGTGCTGCTTTCAAACGGAGGGCAGTGAGAGTGCTGCTTTCTAACTGATGGCAGTGAGAATGCTGCTTTCTAACCGAGGGTAGTGGGAGTGCTGCTTTCTAATTGAGGGAATGAGAGTGCAGTTTTCTAACTGAGGGTAGTGAGATTGCTGCTTTCTAACTGTGGGCAGTGAGAGTTGTTGCTTTATAACTAAGGGCAGTGAGAGTGATGCTTTCTAACTGAGGGCTGGTAGAGTGCTGCTTTCTAACTGAGGGTAGTGGGAGTGCTGCTTTCTAACTGAGGGCAGTGAGAGTGCTGCTTTCTAACTGAGGGCAGTGAGAGTGCTACTTTCTAACTGAGGGAAGTGAGGGTGCTGCTTTCTAACTGAGAGCAGGGAGAGCTCTGCTTTCTTTCTGAGGGCAGTGAGAGTGCTGCTTTGTAATAGAGGGCAGGGAGATTGCTGCTTTCAAACTGAGGGTAGTGAGTGTGCTGCTTTCTAACCGAGGGTAGTGGGAGTGCTGCTTTCTAACTGAGGGCATGAGATTGCAGCTTTCTAACTGAGGGTCGTGAGAGTGCTGCATTCTCACTGAGGGCAGTGAGAGTTGTTGCTTTATAACTAAGGGCAGTGAGAGTGATGCTTTCTAAATGAGGGCAGGGAAAGTGCTGCTTTCTAATTGAGTGTAGTGGGAGTGCTGCTTTCTAACTGAGGGCAGTGAGAGTGCTGCTTTCAAACTGACGGCAGTGAGAGTGCTGCTTTCTAACTAAGGACAGTGAGTGTGCTGCTTTCTAACCGAGGGTAGTGGGAGTGCTGCTTTCTAACTGAGTGCATGAGATTGCAGCTTTCTAACTGAGGGTAGTGAGAGTGCTGCTTTCTAACTGAGGGTAGTGGGAGTGCTGCATTCTAAATGAGGGCTATGAGAGTGCTGCTTTCTAACTGAGGGCAGTGAGTGTGCTGCTTTCCAACTGAGGTCAGTGAGAGTGCTGCTTTCTAACTGAGCGCAGTGGTAGTGCTGTTTTCTGAGGGCAGTGAGAGTGCAGCTTTCTAACTGAGGGTAGTCAGAGTGCGGCTTTATAACTGAGGGCAGTGAGAGTGCAGCTTTCTAACTGAGGTTAGTGAGAGTGCGGCTTTCTAACTGAGTGTAGTGAGAGTGCTGTTTTCTAACTGAGGGCAGTGAGAGTTCTGTATTCTAACTGAGGGTAGTGAGAGTGCTGTTTTCTAATTGAGGGCAGTGAGAGTGCTCTTTTCTATCTGAGGGTAGTGAGAGTGCTGTTTTCTAATTGAGGGCAGTGAGAGTGCTGTTTTCTTACTGAGAGTAGTGAGAGTGCTGCTTTCTAACTGAGGGTAGTGAGAGTGCTGCTTTCTGAGGGCAGTGAGAGTGCTGCTTTCTAACTGAGGGCAGTGAGAGTGCTACTTTCTAACTGAGGGAAGTGAGGGTGCTGCTTTCTAACTGAGAGCAGGGAGAGCTCTGCTTTCTTTCTGAGGGCAGTGAGAGTGCTGCTTTGTAATAGAGGGCAGGGAGAGTGCTGCTTTCTGAGGGCAGTGAGAGTGCTGCATTCTCACTGAGGGCAGTGAGAGTTGTTGCTTTATAACTAAGGGCAGTGAGAGTGATGCTTTCTAAATGAGGGCAGGGAAAGTGCTGCTTTCTAATTGAGTGTAGTGGGAGTGCTGCTTTCTAACTGAGGGCAGTGAGAGTGCTGCTTTCAAACTGAGGGCAGTGAGAGTGCTGCTTTCTAACTAAGGACTGTGAGTGTGCTGCTTTCCAACCGAGGGTAGTTGGAGTGCTGCTTTCTAACTGAGTGCATGAGATTGCAGCTTTCTAACTGAGGGTAGTGAGAGTGCTGCTTTCTAACTGAGGGTAGTGGGAGTGCTGCATTCTAAATGAGGGCTTTGAGAGTGCTGCTTTCTAACTGAGGGCAGTGAGTGTGCTGCTTTCCAACTGAGGGTAGTGAGAGTGCTGCTTTCTGAGGGCAGTGAGAGTGCTGCTTTCTAACTGTGGGCAGTGAGAGTGCTACTTTCTAACAGAGGGTAGTGATGGTGCTGCATTCTAACTGAGGGCAGGGAGAGCGCTGCTTTCAAACTGAGGGCAGTGAGAGTGCTGCTTTCTCACTGTGGGCAGTGAGAATGTTGCTTTCTAACCGAAGGTTTTGGGAGTGCTGCTTTCTGACTGAGGGCAGTGAAAGTGATGCTTTCTAACTGTGGGCTGGTAGAGTGCTGCTTTCTAAGTGAGGGTAGTGGGAGTGCTGTTTTCTTACTGAGGGCAGTGAGAGTCCTGCTTTCTAACTGAGGGCAGTGAGAGTGCTGCTTTCTAACTGAGGGCAGTGATAGTGCTGCTTTCTAACTGAGGGTAGTGAGAGTGCTGCTTTCTAACTGAGGGTAGTGAGATTCCAGCTTTCTAACTGAGGGTAATGAGAGTGCTCTTTTCTAACTGAGGGTAGTGAGAGTGCTGCTTTCTAACTGAGGGTAGTGAGAGTGCTGCTTCCTAACTGAGGGCAGTGAGAGTGCTGCTTTCTAACTGAGGGCAGGGAGAGTGCTGCTTTCATACTGAGGGCAGTGAGAGTGCTGCTTTCTGTGGGCAGTGAGAATGCTGCTTTCTAACCGAATGTTTTGGGAGTGCTGCTTTCTAATTGAGGGAATGAGAGTGCAGCTTTCTAACTGAGGGTAGTGAGATTGCTGCTTTCTAACTGTGGGCAGTGAGAGTTGTTGCTTTATAACTAAGGGCAGTGAGAGTGATGCTTTCTAACTGAGGGCTGGTAGAGTGCTGCTTTCTAACTGAGGGTAGTGGGAGTGCTGCTTTCTAACTGAGGGCAGTGAGAGTGCTGCTTTCTAACTGAGGGCAGTGAGAGTGCTGCTTTCTAACTGAGGGCAGTGAGAGTGCTACTTTCTAACTGAGGGAAGTGAGGGTGCTGCTTTCTAACTGAGAGCAGGGAGAGCTCTGCTTTCTTTCTGAGGGCAGTGAGAGTGCTGCTTTGTAATAGAGGGCAGGGAGATTGCTGCTTTCAAACTGAGGGTAGTGAGTGTGCTGCTTTCTAACCGAGGGTAGTGGGAGTGCTGCTTTCTAACTGAGGGCATGAGATTGCAGCTTTCTAACTGAGGGTCGTGAGAGTGCTGCATTCTCACTGAGGGCAGTGAGAGTTGTTGCTTTATAACTAAGGGCAGTGAGAGTGATGCTTTCTAAATGAGGGCAGGGAAAGTGCTGCTTTCTAATTGAGTGTAGTGGGAGTGCTGCTTTCTAACTGAGGGCAGTGAGAGTGCTGCTTTCAAACTGACGGCAGTGAGAGTGCTGCTTTCTAACTAAGGACAGTGAGTGTGCTGCTTTCTAACCGAGGGTAGTGGGAGTGCTGCTTTCTAACTGAGTGCATGAGATTGCAGCTTTCTAACTGAGGGTAGTGAGAGTGCTGCTTTCTAACTGAGGGTAGTGGGAGTGCTGCATTCTAAATGAGGGCTATGAGAGTGCTGCTTTCTAACTGAGGGCAGTGAGTGTGCTGCTTTCCAACTGAGGTCAGTGAGAGTGCTGCTTTCTAACTGAGCGCAGTGGTAGTGCTGTTTTCTGAGGGCAGTGAGAGTGCAGCTTTCTAACTGAGGGTAGTCAGAGTGCGGCTTTATAACTGAGGGCAGTGAGAGTGCAGCTTTCTAACTGAGGTTAGTGAGAGTGCGGCTTTCTAACTGAGTGTAGTGAGAGTGCTGTTTTCTAACTGAGGGCAGTGAGAGTTCTGTATTCTAACTGAGGGTAGTGAGAGTGCTGTTTTCTAATTGAGGGCAGTGAGAGTGCTCTTTTCTATCTGAGGGTAGTGAGAGTGCTGTTTTCTAATTGAGGGCAGTGAGAGTGCTGTTTTCTTACTGAGAGTAGTGAGAGTGCTGCTTTCTAACTGAGGGTAGTGAGAGTGCTGCTTTCTGAGGGCAGTGAGAGTGCTGCTTTCTAACTGAGGGCAGTGAGAGTGCTACTTTCTAACTGAGGGAAGTGAGGGTGCTGCTTTCTAACTGAGAGCAGGGAGAGCTCTGCTTTCTTTCTGAGGGCAGTGAGAGTGCTGCTTTGTAATAGAGGGCAGGGAGAGTGCTGCTTTCTGAGGGCAGTGAGAGTGCTGCATTCTCACTGAGGGCAGTGAGAGTTGTTGCTTTATAACTAAGGGCAGTGAGAGTGATGCTTTCTAAATGAGGGCAGGGAAAGTGCTGCTTTCTAATTGAGTGTAGTGGGAGTGCTGCTTTCTAACTGAGGGCAGTGAGAGTGCTGCTTTCAAACTGAGGGCAGTGAGAGTGCTGCTTTCTAACTAAGGACTGTGAGTGTGCTGCTTTCCAACCGAGGGTAGTTGGAGTGCTGCTTTCTAACTGAGTGCATGAGATTGCAGCTTTCTAACTGAGGGTAGTGAGAGTGCTGCTTTCTAACTGAGGGTAGTGGGAGTGCTGCATTCTAAATGAGGGCTTTGAGAGTGCTGCTTTCTAACTGAGGGCAGTGAGTGTGCTGCTTTCCAACTGAGGGTAGTGAGAGTGCTGCTTTCTGAGGGCAGTGAGAGTGCTGCTTTCTAACTGTGGGCAGTGAGAGTGCTACTTTCTAACAGAGGGTAGTGATGGTGCTGCATTCTAACTGAGGGCAGGGAGAGCGCTGCTTTCAAACTGAGGGCAGTGAGAGTGCTGCTTTCTCACTGTGGGCAGTGAGAATGTTGCTTTCTAACCGAAGGTTTTGGGAGTGCTGCTTTCTGACTGAGGGCAGTGAAAGTGATGCTTTCTAACTGTGGGCTGGTAGAGTGCTGCTTTCTAAGTGAGGGTAGTGGGAGTGCTGTTTTCTTACTGAGGGCAGTGAGAGTCCTGCTTTCTAACTGAGGGCAGTGAGAGTGCTGCTTTCTAACTGAGGGCAGTGATAGTGCTGCTTTCTAACTGAGGGTAGTGAGAGTGCTGCTTTCTAACTGAGGGTAGTGAGATTCCAGCTTTCTAACTGAGGGTAATGAGAGTGCTCTTTTCTAACTGAGGGTAGTGAGAGTGCTGCTTTCTAACTGAGGGTAGTGAGAGTGCTGCTTCCTAACTGAGGGCAGTGAGAGTGCTGCTTTCTAACTGAGGGCAGGGAGAGTGCTGCTTTCATACTGAGGGCAGTGAGAGTGCTGCTTTCTGTGGGCAGTGAGAATGCTGCTTTCTAACCGAATGTTTTGGGAGTGCTGCTTTCTAACTGAGGGCAGTGAAAGTGATGCTTTCTAATTGTGGGCTGGTAGAGTGCTGCTTTCTAACTGAGGGCAGTGAGAGTGCTGCTTTCTAACTGAGGGCAGTGAGAGTGCTGCTTTCTAACTGAGGGCAGTGAGAGTGCTGCTTTCTAAATGAGGGCAGTGAGAGTGCTGCTTTCTAACTGAGGGTAGTGAGAGTGCAGTTTTCTTACTGAGGATAGTGAGAGTGCAGCTTTCTCACTGAGGGTAATGAGAGTGCTCTTTTCTAACTGAGGGTAGTGAGAGTGCTGTTTTCTAACTGAGGGCATTGAGAGTGCAGCTGTCTGACTGAGGGTAGTGAGAGTGCAGCTTTCTAACTGAGGGTAGTGAGAGTGCTACTTTCTAACTGAGGGTAGTGAGAGTGCTGCTTTCTAAATGAGGGCAGTGAGAGTGCTGCTTTCTAACTGAGGCTAGTGAGAGTGCTGCATTCTAACTGAGGGCAGTGAGAGTTGCTGCTTTATTACTAAGGGCAGTGAGAGTGCTGCTTTCTTACTGAGGGCAGGGAGAGTGCTGCTTTCTAAGTTAGGATAGTGGGAGTGCTGCTTTCTAAATGAAGGCAGTGAGAGTGCTGCTTTCTAACTGAGGGCAGTGAGAGTGCTACTTTCTAACTGAGGGCAGTGAGTGTGCTGCATTCTAACTGAGGGCAGTGAGAGTGCTGCTTTCTATCTGAGGGTAGCGAGGGAGCTGCTTTCTAACGAGGGTAGTGGGAGTGCTGCTTTCTAAATGATGGCTGTGAGATTGTTGCTTTCTAACTGAGGGCAGTGAGTGGGTTGCTTTGTAACTGAGGGCAGTGAGTGTGCTGCATTTTAACTGAGCGCAGTGATAGTGCTGCTTTCTGAGGGCAGTGAGAGTGCAGATTTCTGACTGAGGGTAGTGAGAGTGCTGCTTTGTAACTGAGGGTAGTGAGAGTGATGTTTTCTAACAGAGGGCAGTGAGAGTGCTGTTTTCTAACTGAGCTTAATGGGAGTGCTGCTTTCTATCTGAGGGCAGTGAGAGTTCTGCTTTCTAACTGAGGGCAGTGAGATAGCTGTTTTCTAACTGAGGGCAGTGGGAGTGCTGCTTTCTAACTGATGACAGTGAGATTGCTGCTTTCTAACTGAGGGTAGTGGGAGTGCTGCTGTCTAACTGAGGACAGTGAGATTGCTGCTTTCTTACTGAGGGCAGTGAGAGTGCTGCTTTCTAACTGAGGGCAGTAGAGTGCTGATTTCGAACTGAGGTCAGTTAGTGTGCTGCTTTCTGAGGGCAGTGAGAGTGCTGCTTTCTAACTGAGGGCAGTGAGAGTGCTACTTTCTAACTGAGGGTAGTGAGGGTGCTGCTTTCCTACTGAGGGCAGGGAGAGCGCTGCTTTCTAACTGAGGCCAGTGAGAGTGCTGCTTTCTAACTGAGGGCAGTGAGAGTGCTGCTTTCTAACTCAGGGCTGGGAGAGTGCTGCTTTCAAAAGGAGCGCAGTGAGAGTGCTGCTTTCTAACATTGGGCAGTGAGAATGCTGCTTTCTAACCGAGGGTAGTGGGAGTGCTGCTTTCTAATTGAGGGCATGAGAGTGCAGCTTTCTAACTGAGGGTAGTGAGAGTGCTGCTTTCTAACTGTGGGCAGTGAGAGTTGTTGCTTTATAACTAAGGGCAGTGAGAGTGATGCTTTCTAACTGTGGGCTGGTAGAGTGGAGCTTTCTAACTGAGGGTAGTGGGAGTGCTGCTTTCTAACTGAGGGCAGTGAGAGTGCTGCTTTCTAACTGAGGGCAATGAGAGTGCTGCTTTGCAACTGAGGGTAGTGTGAGTGCTGCTTTCTAACTGAGGCCAGTGAGAGAACTGCTTTCATACTGAGCGCAGTGAGAGTGCTGCTTTCTAACTAAGCGCTGTGAGAGTACTGGTTTCTAACTAAGGGCAGTGAGAGTGCTGCTTTCTAACTGAGAGTAGTGAGAGTGCTGTTTTCTAACTGAGGGAAGTGAGAGTGCAGCTTTTTAACTGAGGGTAGTGAGAGTGCTGCATTCTAACTGAGGGTAGTGAGAGTGCTGTTTTCCAACTGAGGGCAGTGAGAGTGCTGTTTTCTAACTGAGCGCAATGATAGTGCTGCTTTCTGAGGGCAGGGAGAGTGCTGCTTTCTGACTGAGGGCAGTGAGAGTGTAGCTTTCTAACTGAGGGTAGTGAGAGTGATGTTTTCGAACTGTGGGTAGTGAGAGTGCTGTTTTCTAACTGAGCATAATGGGAGTGCTGCTTTCTAACTGAGGGCAGTGAGAGTGCTGCTTTCTATCTGAGCGCAGTGAGAGTGCTGCTTTCTAACTGGGGGCAGTGAGATAGCTGTTTTCTAACTGAGGGCAGTGGGAGTGCTGTTTTCTACCTGAGGATAGTGAGAAAGCAGCTTTCTAACTGAGGGTCGTGGGAGTGCTGCTTTCTAACTGAGGACAGTGAGATTGCTGCTTTCTAACTGAGGGCAGTGAGCGTGCTGCTTTCTGAGGGCAGTGAGAGTGCTGCTTTCTAACTGTTGGCAGTGAGAGTGCTACTTTCTAACAGAGGGTAGTGAGGGTGCTGCATTCTAATGGAGGGCAGGGAGAGCGCAGCTTTCTTACTGAGGCCAGTGAGAGTGCTGCTTCCTAACTGAGGGTGTTGAGAGTGCTGATTTCTAACTGAGGGCAGGGAGTGTGCTGCTTTCATACTGAGGGCAGTGAGAGTGCTGCTTTCTGTGGGCAGTGAGAATGCTGCTTTCTAACCGAATGTTTTGGGAGTGCTGCTTTCTAACTGAGCGCAGTGAAAGTGATGCTTTCTAATTGTGGGCTGGTAGAGTGCTGCTTTCTAACTGAGGGCAGTGAGAGTGCTGCTTTCTAACTGAGGGCAGTGAGAGTACTGCTTTCTAAATGAGGGCAGTGAGAGTGCTGCTTTCTAACTGAGGGTAGTGAGAGTGCTGATTTCTAACTGAGGGCAGTGAGAGTGCTGCTTTCTAACTGAGGGCAGTGAGAGTTCTACTTTCTAACAGAGGGTAGTGAGGGTGCTGCATTCTAACTGAGGGCAGGGAGAGCGTTGCTTTCTAAATGAGGCCAGTGAGAGTGCTGCTTTGTAACCGAGGGTAGTGAGAGTGCTGATTTCTAACTGAGGGCAGGGAGAGTGCTGATTTCTAACTGAGGGCAGTGAGAGTGCAGCTTTCTAACTGAGGGTAGTGAGAGTGCTGCTATCTAACTGAGGGCAGTGAGAGTTGTTGCTTTATAACTAAGGGCAGTGAAAGTGATGCTTTCTAACTGTGGGCTGGTAGATTGCTGCTTTCTAAGTGAGGGTAGTGCGAGTGCTGCTTTCGAACTGTGGGCAGTGAGAGTGCTGCTTTCTAACTGAGGGCAGTGAGAGTGCTACTTTCTAACTGAGGGTAGTGAGGGTGCTGCTTTCCAACTGAGGGCAGGGAGAGCGCTGCTTTCTAACTGAGGCCAGTGAGAGTGCTGCTTTCTAACTGAGGGCAGTGAGAGTGCTGCTTTCTAACTCAGGGCTGGGAGAGTGCTGCTTTCAAACGGAGGGCAGTGAGAGTGCTGCTTTCTAACATTGGGCAGTGAGAATGCTGCTTTCTAACCGAGGGTAGTGGGAGTGCTGCTTTCTAATTGAGGGAATGAGAGTGCAGCTTTCTAACTGAGGGTAGTGAGATTGCTGCTTTCTAACTGTGGGCAGTGAGAGTTGTTGCTTTATAACTAAGGGCAGTGAGAGTGATGCTTTCTAACTGAGGGCTGGTAGAGTGCTGCTTTCTAACTGAGGGTAGTGGGAGTGCTGCTTTCTAACTGAGGGCAGTGAGAGTGCTGCTTTCTAACTGAGGGCAGTGAGAGTGCTGCTTTCTAACTGAGGGCAGTGAGAGTGCTACTTTCTAACTGAGGGAAGTGAGGGTGCTGCTTTCTAACTGAGAGCAGGGAGAGCTCTGCTTTCTTTCTGAGGGCAGTGAGAGTGCTGCTTTGTAATAGAGGGCAGGGAGATTGCTGCTTTCAAACTGAGGGTAGTGAGTGTGCTGCTTTCTAACCGAGGGTAGTGGGAGTGCTGCTTTCTAACTGAGGGCATGAGATTGCAGCTTTCTAACTGAGGGTCGTGAGAGTGCTGCATTCTCACTGAGGGCAGTGAGAGTTGTTGCTTTATAACTAAGGGCAGTGAGAGTGATGCTTTCTAAATGAGGGCAGGGAAAGTGCTGCTTTCTAATTGAGTGTAGTGGGAGTGCTGCTTTCTAACTGAGGGCAGTGAGAGTGCTGCTTTCAAACTGACGGCAGTGAGAGTGCTGCTTTCTAACTAAGGACAGTGAGTGTGCTGCTTTCTAACCGAGGGTAGTGGGAGTGCTGCTTTCTAACTGAGTGCATGAGATTGCAGCTTTCTAACTGAGGGTAGTGAGAGTGCTGCTTTCTAACTGAGGGTAGTGGGAGTGCTGCATTCTAAATGAGGGCTATGAGAGTGCTGCTTTCTAACTGAGGGCAGTGAGTGTGCTGCTTTCCAACTGAGGTCAGTGAGAGTGCTGCTTTCTAACTGAGCGCAGTGGTAGTGCTGTTTTCTGAGGGCAGTGAGAGTGCAGCTTTCTAACTGAGGGTAGTCAGAGTGCGGCTTTATAACTGAGGGCAGTGAGAGTGCAGCTTTCTAACTGAGGTTAGTGAGAGTGCGGCTTTCTAACTGAGTGTAGTGAGAGTGCTGTTTTCTAACTGAGGGCAGTGAGAGTTCTGTATTCTAACTGAGGGTAGTGAGAGTGCTGTTTTCTAATTGAGGGCAGTGAGAGTGCTCTTTTCTATCTGAGGGTAGTGAGAGTGCTGTTTTCTAATTGAGGGCAGTGAGAGTGCTGTTTTCTTACTGAGAGTAGTGAGAGTGCTGCTTTCTAACTGAGGGTAGTGAGAGTGCTGCTTTCTGAGGGCAGTGAGAGTGCTGCTTTCTAACTGAGGGCAGTGAGAGTGCTACTTTCTAACTGAGGGAAGTGAGGGTGCTGCTTTCTAACTGAGAGCAGGGAGAGCTCTGCTTTCTTTCTGAGGGCAGTGAGAGTGCTGCTTTGTAATAGAGGGCAGGGAGAGTGCTGCTTTCTGAGGGCAGTGAGAGTGCTGCATTCTCACTGAGGGCAGTGAGAGTTGTTGCTTTATAACTAAGGGCAGTGAGAGTGATGCTTTCTAAATGAGGGCAGGGAAAGTGCTGCTTTCTAATTGAGTGTAGTGGGAGTGCTGCTTTCTAACTGAGGGCAGTGAGAGTGCTGCTTTCAAACTGAGGGCAGTGAGAGTGCTGCTTTCTAACTAAGGACTGTGAGTGTGCTGCTTTCCAACCGAGGGTAGTTGGAGTGCTGCTTTCTAACTGAGTGCATGAGATTGCAGCTTTCTAACTG
Source organism: Isurus oxyrinchus (assembly GCA_026770705.1). Lineage (NCBI taxonomy): Eukaryota > Metazoa > Chordata > Chondrichthyes > Lamniformes > Lamnidae > Isurus > Isurus oxyrinchus. The sequence continues at coordinate 83,043,055 of JANJGN010000013.1, forward strand.
AGGGTAGTGAGAGTGCTGCTTTCTAACTGAGGGTAGTGGGAGTGCTGCATTCTAAATGAGGGCTTTGAGAGTGCTGCTTTCTAACTGAGGGCAGTGAGTGTGCTGCTTTCCAACTGAGGGTAGTGAGAGTGCTGCTTTCTGAGGGCAGTGAGAGTGCTGCTTTCTAACTGTGGGCAGTGAGAGTGCTACTTTCTAACAGAGGGTAGTGATGGTGCTGCATTCTAACTGAGGGCAGGGAGAGCGCTGCTTTCAAACTGAGGGCAGTGAGAGTGCTGCTTTCTCACTGTGGGCAGTGAGAATGTTGCTTTCTAACCGAAGGTTTTGGGAGTGCTGCTTTCTGACTGAGGGCAGTGAAAGTGATGCTTTCTAACTGTGGGCTGGTAGAGTGCTGCTTTCTAAGTGAGGGTAGTGGGAGTGCTGTTTTCTTACTGAGGGCAGTGAGAGTCCTGCTTTCTAACTGAGGGCAGTGAGAGTGCTGCTTTCTAACTGAGGGCAGTGATAGTGCTGCTTTCTAACTGAGGGTAGTGAGAGTGCTGCTTTCTAACTGAGGGTAGTGAGATTCCAGCTTTCTAACTGAGGGTAATGAGAGTGCTCTTTTCTAACTGAGGGTAGTGAGAGTGCTGCTTTCTAACTGAGGGTAGTGAGAGTGCTGCTTCCTAACTGAGGGCAGTGAGAGTGCTGCTTTCTAACTGAGGGCAGGGAGAGTGCTGCTTTCATACTGAGGGCAGTGAGAGTGCTGCTTTCTGTGGGCAGTGAGAATGCTGCTTTCTAACCGAATGTTTTGGGAGTGCTGCTTTCTAACTGAGGGCAGTGAAAGTGATGCTTTCTAATTGTGGGCTGGTAGAGTGCTGCTTTCTAACTGAGGGCAGTGAGAGTGCTGCTTTCTAACTGAGGGCAGTGAGAGTGCTGCTTTCTAACTGAGGGCAGTGAGAGTGCTGCTTTCTAAATGAGGGCAGTGAGAGTGCTGCTTTCTAACTGAGGGTAGTGAGAGTGCAGTTTTCTTACTGAGGATAGTGAGAGTGCAGCTTTCTCACTGAGGGTAATGAGAGTGCTCTTTTCTAACTGAGGGTAGTGAGAGTGCTGTTTTCTAACTGAGGGTAGTGAGAGTGCAGCTGTCTGACTGAGGGTAGTGAGAGTGCAGCTTTCTAACTGAGGGTAGTGAGAGTGCTACTTTCTAACTGAGGGTAGTGAGAGTGCTGCTTTCTAAATGAGGGCAGTGAGAGTGCTGCTTTCTAACTGAGGCTAGTGAGAGTGCTGCATTCTAACTGAGGGCAGTGAGAGTTGCTGCTTTATTACTAAGGGCAGTGAGAGTGCTGCTTTCTTACTGAGGGCAGGGAGAGTGCTGCTTTCTAAGTTAGGATAGTGGGAGTGCTGCTTTCTAAATGAAGGCAGTGAGAGTGCTGCTTTCTAACTGAGGGCAGTGAGAGTGCTACTTTCTAACTGAGGGCAGTGAGTGTGCTGCATTCTAACTGAGGGCAGTGAGAGTGCTGCTTTCTATCTGAGGGTAGCGAGGGAGCTGCTTTCTAACGAGGGTAGTGGGAGTGCTGCTTTCTAAATGATGGCTGTGAGATTGTTGCTTTCTAACTGAGGGCAGTGAGTGGGTTGCTTTGTAACTGAGGGCAGTGAGTGTGCTGCATTTTAACTGAGCGCAGTGATAGTGCTGCTTTCTGAGGGCAGTGAGAGTGCAGATTTCTGACTGAGGGTAGTGAGAGTGCTGCTTTGTAACTGAGGGTAGTGAGAGTGATGTTTTCTAACAGAGGGCAGTGAGAGTGCTGTTTTCTAACTGAGCTTAATGGGAGTGCTGCTTTCTATCTGAGGGCAGTGAGAGTTCTGCTTTCTAACTGAGGGCAGTGAGATAGCTGTTTTCTAACTGAGGGCAGTGGGAGTGCTGCTTTCTAACTGATGACAGTGAGATTGCTGCTTTCTAACTGAGGGTAGTGGGAGTGCTGCTGTCTAACTGAGGACAGTGAGATTGCTGCTTTCTAACTGAGGGCAGTGAGAGTGCTGCTTTCTAACTGAGGGCAGTAGAGTGCTGATTTCGAACTGAGGTCAGTTAGTGTGCTGCTTTCTGAGGGCAGTGAGAGTGCTGCTTTCTAACTGAGGGCAGTGAGAGTGCTACTTTCTAACTGAGGGTAGTGAGGGTGCTGCTTTCCTACTGAGGGCAGGGAGAGCGCTGCTTTCTAACTGAGGCCAGTGAGAGTGCTGCTTTCTAACTGAGGGCAGTGAGAGTGCTGCTTTCTAACTCAGGGCTGGGAGAGTGCTGCTTTCAAAAGGAGCGCAGTGAGAGTGCTGCTTTCTAACATTGGGCAGTGAGAATGCTGCTTTCTAACCGAGGGTAGTGGGAGTGCTGCTTTCTAATTGAGGGCATGAGAGTGCAGCTTTCTAACTGAGGGTAGTGAGAGTGCTGCTTTCTAACTGTGGGCAGTGAGAGTTGTTGCTTTATAACTAAGGGCAGTGAGAGTGATGCTTTCTAACTGTGGGCTGGTAGAGTGGAGCTTTCTAACTGAGGGTAGTGGGAGTGCTGCTTTCTAACTGAGGGCAGTGAGAGTGCTGCTTTCTAACTGAGGGCAATGAGAGTGCTGCTTTGCAACTGAGGGTAGTGTGAGTGCTGCTTTCTAACTGAGGCCAGTGAGAGAACTGCTTTCATACTGAGCGCAGTGAGAGTGCTGCTTTCTAACTAAGCGCTGTGAGAGTACTGGTTTCTAACTAAGGGCAGTGAGAGTGCTGCTTTCTAACTGAGAGTAGTGAGAGTGCTGTTTTCTAACTGAGGGAAGTGAGAGTGCAGCTTTTTAACTGAGGGTAGTGAGAGTGCTGCATTCTAACTGAGGGTAGTGAGAGTGCTGTTTTCCAACTGAGGGCAGTGAGAGTGCTGTTTTCTAACTGAGCGCAGTGATAGTGCTGCTTTCTGAGGGCAGGGAGAGTGCTGCTTTCTGACTGAGGGCAGTGAGAGTGTAGCTTTCTAACTGAGGGTAGTGAGAGTGATGTTTTCGAACTGTGGGTAGTGAGAGTGCTGTTTTCTAACTGAGCATAATGGGAGTGCTGCTTTCTAACTGAGGGCAGTGAGAGTGCTGCTTTCTATCTGAGCGCAGTGAGAGTGCTGCTTTCTAACTGGGGGCAGTGAGATAGCTGTTTTCTAACTGAGGGCAGTGGGAGTGCTGTTTTCTACCTGAGGATAGTGAGAAAGCAGCTTTCTAACTGAGGGTCGTGGGAGTGCTGCTTTCTAACTGAGGACAGTGAGATTGCTGCTTTCTAACTGAGGGCAGTGAGCGTGCTGCTTTCTGAGGGCAGTGAGAGTGCTGCTTTCTAACTGTTGGCAGTGAGAGTGCTACTTTCTAACAGAGGGTAGTGAGGGTGCTGCATTCTAATGGAGGGCAGGGAGAGCGCAGCTTTCTTACTGAGGCCAGTGAGAGTGCTGCTTCCTAACTGAGGGTGTTGAGAGTGCTGATTTCTAACTGAGGGCAGGGAGTGTGCTGCTTTCATACTGAGGGCAGTGAGAGTGCTGCTTTCTGTGGGCAGTGAGAATGCTGCTTTCTAACCGAATGTTTTGGGAGTGCTGCTTTCTAACTGAGCGCAGTGAAAGTGATGCTTTCTAATTGTGGGCTGGTAGAGTGCTGCTTTCTAACTGAGGGCAGTGAGAGTGCTGCTTTCTAACTGAGGGCAGTGAGAGTACTGCTTTCTAAATGAGGGCAGTGAGAGTGCTGCTTTCTAACTGAGGGTAGTGAGAGTGCAGTTTTCTAACTGAGGGTAGTGAGAGTGCTGTTTTCTAACTGAGGGCATTGAGAGTGCAGCTGTCTGACTGAGGGTAGTGAGAGTGCAGCTTTCTAACTGAGGGTAGTGAGAGTGCTACTTTCTAACTGAGGGTAGTGAGAATGCTGCTTTCTAAATGAGGGCAGTGAGAGTGCTGCATTCTAACTGAGGGCAGTGAGAGTTGCTGCTTTATTACTAAGGGCAGTGAGAGTGCTGCTTTCTTACTGAGGGCAGGGAGAGTGCTGCTTTCTAAGTTAGGATAGTGGGAGTGCTGCTTTCTAAATGAAGGCGGTGAGAGTGCTGCTTTCTAACTGAGGGCAGTGAGTGTGCTACTTTCTAACTGAGGGCAGTGAGAGTGCTGCATTCTAACTGAGGGCAGTGAGAGTGCTGCTTTCTATCTGAGGGTAGCGAGAGTGCTGCTTTCTAACGAGGGTAGTGGGAGTGCTGCTTTCTAAATGATGGCTGTGAGATAGTTTCTTTCTAACTGAGGGCAGTGAGTGGGTTGCTTTGTAACTGAGGGCAGTGAGTGTGCTGCATTTTAACTGAGCGCAGTGATAGTGCTGCTTTCTGAGGGCAGTGAGAGTGCAGATTTCTGACTGAGGGTAGTGAGAGTGCTGCTTTGTAACAGAGGGTAGTGAGAGTGATGTTTTCTAACAGAGGGCAGTGAGAGTGCTGTTTTCTAACTGAGCTTAATTGGAGTGCTGCTTTCTAACTGAGGGCAGTGAGAGTTCTGCTTTCTAACTGAGGGCAGTGAGATAGCTGTTTTCTAACTGAGGGCAGTGGGAGTGCTGCTTTCTAACTGATGACAGTGAGATTGCTGCTTTCTAACTGAGGGTAGTGGGAGTGCTGCTGTCTAACTGAGGACAGTGAGATTGCTGCTTTCTAACTGAGGGCAGTGAGAGTGCTGCTTTCTAACTGAGGGCAGTAGAGTGCTGATTTCGAACTGAGGTCAGTTAGTGTGCTGCTTTCTGAGGGCAGTGAGAGTGCTGCTTTCTAACTGAGGGCAGTGAGAGTGCTACTTTCTAACTGAGGGTAGTGAGGGTGCTGCTTTCCAACTGAGGCCAGTGAGAGTGCTGCTTTCTAACTGAGGGCAGTGAGAGTGCTGCTTTCTAACTCAGGGCTGGGAGAGTGCTGCTTTCAAACGGAGCGCAGTAAGAGTGCTGCTTTCTAACATTGGGCAGTGAGAATGCTGCTTTCTAACCGAGGGTAGTGGGAGTGCTGCTTTCTAATTGAGGGCATGAGAGTGCAGCTTTCTAACTGAGGGTAGTGAGAGTGCTGCTTTCTAACTGTGGGCAGTGAGAGTTGTTGCTTTATAACTAAGGGCAGTGAGAGTGATGATTTCTAACTGTGGGCTGGTAGAGTGGAGCTTTCTAACTGATGGTAGTGGGAGTGCTGCTTTCTAACTGAGGGCAGTGAGAGTGCTGCTTTCTAACTGAGGGCAATGAGAGTGCTACTTTCTAACTGAGGGAAGTGAGGGTGCTTCTTTCTAACTGAGAGCAGGGAGAGCTCTGCTTTCTTCCTGAGGGCAGTGAGAGTGCTGCTTTGTAATAGAGGGCAGGGAGAGTGCTGCTTTCAAACTGAGGGTATTGAGAGTGCTGCTTTCTAACTGTGGGCAGTGAGAGTGCTGCTTGCTAACTGAGGACAGTGAGTGTGCTGCTTTCTAACCGAGGGTAGTGGGAGTGCTGCTTTCTAACTGAGGGCATGAGATTGCAGCTTTCTAACTGCGGGTCGTGAGAGTGCTGCATTCTCACTGAGGGCAGTGGGAGTTGTTGCTTTATAAATAAGGGCAGTGAGAGTGATGCTTTCTAACTGAGGGCTGGGAAAGTGCTGCTTTCTAATTGAGGGTAGTGGGAGTGCTGCTTTCGAACTGAGGGCAGTGAGAGTGCTGCTTTCAAACTGAGGGCAGTGAGAGTGCTGCTTTCTCACTGAGGGCAGTGAGAGTGCTGCTTTCTAACTGAGGGTAGTGAGAGTGAAGCTTTCTAACTGAGGGCAGTGAGAGTGCTGCTTTCTAACTGATGGTAGTGAGAGTGCAGCTTTCTTACTGAGGTTAGTGAGAATGCTGCTTTCTAACTGAGTTTAGTGAGAGTGCGGCTTTTTAACTGAGGGTAGTGAGAGTTCTCTTTTCTAACTGAGGGTAGTGAGAGTGCTGTTTTCTAACTGAGGGCATTGAGAGTGCAGCTGTCTGACTGAGGGTAGTGAGAAAGCAGCTTTCTTACTGAGCGTAGTGAGAGTGCTGCTTTCTAACTGAGGGTAGTGAGAGTGCTGTTTTCTAACTGAGGGCAGTGAGAGTGCAGCTTTTTAACTGAGGGTAGTGAGAGTGCTGCATTCTAACTGAGGGTAGTGAGAGTGCTGCATTCTAACTGAGGGTAGTGAGAGTGCTGTTTTCCAACTGAGGGCAGTGAAAGTGCTGCTTTCTAACTGAGCGCAATGATAGTGTAGCTTTCTGAGGGCAGGGAGAGTGCTGCTTTCTAACTGAGGGCAGTGAGAGTGTAGCTGTCTTACTGAGGGTAGTGAGAGTGATGTTTTCGAACTGTGGGTAGTGAGAGTGCTGTTTTCTAACTGAGCATAATGGGAGTGCTGCTTTCTAACTGAGGGCAGTGAGAGTGCTGCTTTCTAACTGGGGGCAGTGAGATAGCTGTTTTCTAACTGAGGGCAGTGGGAGTGCTGTTTTCTACCTGAGGGTAGTGAGAAAGCAGCTTTCTAACTGAGGGTTGTGAGAGTGCTGCATTCTCACTGAGGGCAGTGAGAGTTGTTGCTTTTTCACTAAGGGCAGTGAGAGTGATGCTTTCTAACTGAGGGCAGGGAAAGTGCTGCTTTCTAATTGAGGGTAGTGGGAGTGCTGCTTTCGAACTGAGGGCAGTGAGAGTGCTGCTTTCTAACTAAGGACAGTGAGTGTGCTGCTTTCTAACCGAGGGTAGTGGGAGTGCTGCTTTCTAACTGAGGGCATGAGATTGCAGCTTTCTAACTGAGGGTAGTGAGAGTGCTGCTTTCTCACTGAGGGCAGTGAGAGTTGTTGCTTTATAACTAAGGGCAGTGAGAGTGATGCTTTCTAACTGAGGGCAGGGAGAGTGCTGCTTTCTAATTGAGGGTAGTGGGAGTGCTGCTTTCTAACTGAGGGCAGTGAGAGTGCTGCTTTCAAACTGAGGGCAGTGAGAGTGCTTCATTCTAACTGAGGGCAGTGAGAGTGCTGCTTTCTAACTGAGGGTAGTGAGAGTGCTGCTTTCTAACTGAGGGCAGTGGGAGTGCTGCATTCTAAATGAGGGCTATGAGAGTGCTGCTTTCTAACTGAGGGCAGTGAGTGTGCTGCTTTCTAAATGAGCGCAGTGATAGTGCTGTTTTCTGAGGGCAGTGAGAGTGCAGCTTTCTAACTGAGGGTAGTCAGAGTGCGGTTTTATAACTGAGGACAGTGAGAGTGCAGCTTTCTAACTGAGGTTAGTGAGAGTGCTGCTTTCTAACTGAGTGTAGTGAGAGTGCTGTTTTCTAACTGAGGGCAGTGAGAGTGCTGTATTCTTACTGAGGGTAGTGAGAGTGCTGTTTTCTAATTGGGGGCAGTGAGAGTGCTCTTTTCTAACTGAGTGTAGTGAGAGTGCTGTTTTCTAATTGAGGGCAGTGAGAGTGCTGTTTTCTGACTGAGGGTAGTGAGACTGCTGTTTTCTGACTTAGGGTAGTGAGAGTGCTGCTTTCTAACTGAGGGTAGTGAGAGTGCTGCTTTCTGCGGGCAGTGAGAGTGCTGCTTTCTAACTGTGGGCAGTGAGAGTGCTACTTTCAAACAGAGGGTAGTGAGCGTGCTGCATTCTAACTGAGTGCAGGGAGAGCGCTGCTTTCTAACGGAGGCCAGTGAGAGTGCTGCTTCCTTACTGAGGGTAGTGAGAGTGCTGATTTCTAACTGAGGGCAGGGAGAGTGCTGCTTTCAAACTGAGGGCAGTGAGAGTGCTGCTTTCTCACTGTGGGCTGGTAGAGTGCTGCTTTCTAATTGAGGGTAGTGGGAGTGCTGCTTTCTAACTGAGGGCAGTGAGAGTGATGCTTTCTAACTGTAGGCTGGTAGAGTGCTGCTTTCTAATTGAGGGTAGTGGGAGTGCTGCTTTCTAACTGAGGGCAGTGAGAGTGCTGCTTTCTAACTGAGGGCAGTGAGAGTGCTGCTTTCTAACTGAGGGCAGTGATAGTGCTGCTTTCTAACTGAGGGTAGTGAGAGTGCAGCTTTCTAACTGAGTTTAGTGAGAGTGCAGCTTTCTAACTGAGGGTAATGAGAGTGCTCTTTTCTACCTGAGGGTAGTGAGAGTGCTGCTTTCTAACTGAGGGTAGTGAGAGTACTGCTATCTAAATGAGGGCACTGAGAGTGCAGCTTTCAAACGGAGGCTAGTGAGAGTGCTGCATTCTTACTGAGGCTAGTGAGAGTGCTTTTTTCTAACTGAGGGCAGTGAGAGTGATGCTTTGCAACTGAGGGTAGTGCGAGTGCTGCTTTCTAACTGAGGGCAGTGAGAGAACTGCTTTCATACTGAGCGCAGTGAGAGTGCTGCTTTCTAACTAAGCGTTGTGAGAGTACTGGTTTCTAACTAAGGGCAGTGAGAGTGCTGCTTTCTAACTGAGAGTAGTGAGAGTGCTGTTTTCTAACTGAGCGCAATGATAGTGCTGCTTTCTGAGGGCAGGGAGAGTGCTGCTTTCTAACTGAGGGCAGTGAGAGTGTAGCTTTCTAACTGAGGGTAGTGAGAGTGATGTTTTCGAACTGTGGGTAGTGAGAGTGCTGTTTTCTAACTGAGCATAATGGGAGTGCTGCTTTCTAACTGAGGGCAGTGAGAGTGCTGCTTTCTAACTGGGGGCAGTGAGATAGCTGTTTTCGAACTGAGGGCAGTGGGAGTGCTGTTTTCTACCTGAGGGTAGTGAGAAAGCAGCTTTCTAACTGAGGGTCGTGGGAGTGCTGCTTTCTAACTGAGGACAGTGAGATTGCTGCTTTCTAACTGTGGGCAGTGAGAGTGCTGCTTTCTAACCGAGGGTAGTGAGGGTGCTGCATTCTAACTGAAGGCAGGGAGAGCGCAGCTTTCTAACTGAGGCCAGTGAGAGTGCTGCTTCCTAACTGAGGGTAGTGAGAGTGCTGATTTCTAACTGAGGGCAGGGAGAGTGCTTCTTTCTAATTGAGGGTAGTGGGAGTGCTGCTTTCTAACTGAGGGCAGTGAGAGTGCTGCTTTCAAACTGAGGGCAGTGAGAGTGCTTCATTCTAACTGAGGGCAGTGAGAGTGCTGCTTTCTAACTGAGGGTAGTGAGAGTGCTGCTTTCTAACTGAGGGCAGTGGGAGTGCTGCATTCTAAATGAGGGCTATGAGAGTGCTGCTTTCTAACTGAGGGCAGTGAGTGTGCTGCTTTCTAAATGAGCGCAGTGATAGTGCTGTTTTCTGAGGGCAGTGAGAGTGCAGCTTTCTAACTGAGGGTAGTCAGAGTGCGGTTTTATAACTGAGGACAGTGAGAGTGCAGCTTTCTAACTGAGGTTAGTGAGAGTGCTGCTTTCTAACTGAGTGTAGTGAGAGTGCTGTTTTCTAACTGAGGGCAGTGAGAGTGCTGTATTCTTACTGAGGGTAGTGAGAGTGCTGTTTTCTAATTGGGGGCAGTGAGAGTGCTCTTTTCTAACTGAGGGTAGTGAGAGTGCTGTTTTCTAATTGAGGGCAGTGAGAGTGCTGTTTTCTGACTGAGGGTAGTGAGACTGCTGTTTTCTGACTTAGGGTAGTGAGAGTGCTGCTTTCTAACTGAGGGTAGTGAGAGTGCTGCTTTCTGCGGGCAGTGAGAGTGCTGCTTTCTAACTGTGGGCAGTGAGAGTGCTACTTTCAAACAGAGGGTAGTGAGCGTGCTGCATTCTAACTGAGTGCAGGGAGAGCGCTGCTTTCTAACGGAGGCCAGTGAGAGTGCTGCTTCCTTACTGAGGGTAGTGAGAGTGCTGATTTCTAACTGAGGGCAGGGAGAGTGCTGCTTTCAAACTGAGGGCAGTGAGAGTGCTGCTTTCTCACTGTGGGCTGGTAGAGTGCTGCTTTCTAATTGAGGGTAGTGGGAGTGCTGCTTTCTAACTGAGGGCAGTGAGAGTGATGCTTTCTAACTGTAGGCTGGTAGAGTGCTGCTTTCTAATTGAGGGTAGTGGGAGTGCTGCTTTCTAACTGAGGGCAGTGAGAGTGCTGCTTTCTAACTGAGGGCAGTGAGAGTGCTGCTTTCTAACTGAGGGCAGTGATAGTGCTGCTTTCTAACTGAGGGTAGTGAGAGTGCAGCTTTCTAACTGAGTTTAGTGAGAGTGCAGCTTTCTAACTGAGGGTAATGAGAGTGCTCTTTTCTACCTGAGGGTAGTGAGAGTGCTGCTTTCTAACTGAGGGTAGTGAGAGTACTGCTATCTAAATGAGGGCACTGAGAGTGCAGCTTTCAAACGGAGGCTAGTGAGAGTGCTGCATTCTTACTGAGGCTAGTGAGAGTGCTTTTTTCTAACTGAGGGCAGTGAGAGTGATGCTTTGCAACTGAGGGTAGTGCGAGTGCTGCTTTCTAACTGAGGGCAGTGAGAGAACTGCTTTCATACTGAGCGCAGTGAGAGTGCTGCTTTCTAACTAAGCGTTGTGAGAGTACTGGTTTCTAACTAAGGGCAGTGAGAGTGCTGCTTTCTAACTGAGAGTAGTGAGAGTGCTGTTTTCTAACTGAGCGCAATGATAGTGCTGCTTTCTGAGGGCAGGGAGAGTGCTGCTTTCTAACTGAGGGCAGTGAGAGTGTAGCTTTCTAACTGAGGGTAGTGAGAGTGATGTTTTCGAACTGTGGGTAGTGAGAGTGCTGTTTTCTAACTGAGCATAATGGGAGTGCTGCTTTCTAACTGAGGGCAGTGAGAGTGCTGCTTTCTAACTGGGGGCAGTGAGATAGCTGTTTTCGAACTGAGGGCAGTGGGAGTGCTGTTTTCTACCTGAGGGTAGTGAGAAAGCAGCTTTCTAACTGAGGGTCGTGGGAGTGCTGCTTTCTAACTGAGGACAGTGAGATTGCTGCTTTCTAACTGTGGGCAGTGAGAGTGCTGCTTTCTAACCGAGGGTAGTGAGGGTGCTGCATTCTAACTGAAGGCAGGGAGAGCGCAGCTTTCTAACTGAGGCCAGTGAGAGTGCTGCTTCCTAACTGAGGGTAGTGAGAGTGCTGATTTCTAACTGAGGGCAGGGAGAGTGCTGCTTTCAAACTGAGGGCAGTGAGAGTGCTGCTTTCTGTGAGCAGTGAGAATGCTGCTTTCTAACCGAATGTTTTGGGAGTGCTGCTTTCTAACTGAGGGCAGTGAAAGTGATGCTTTCTAATTGTGGGCTGTTAGAGTGCTGCTTTCTAACTGAGGGCAGTGAGAGTGCTGCTTTCTAACTGAGGGCAGTGAGAGTGCTGCTTTCTAACTGAGGGCAGTGAGAGTGCTGCTTTCTAAATGAGGGCTGTGAGAGTGCTGCTTTCTAACTGAGGGTAGTGAGAGTGCAGCTTTCTAACTGAGGGTAGTGAGAGTGCAGCTTTCTAACTGAGGGTAATGAGAGTGCTCTTTTCTAACTGAGGGTAGTGAGAGTGCTGTTTTCTAACTGAGGGCGTTGAGAGTGCAGCTGTCTGACTGAGGGTAGTGAGAGTGCAGCTTTCTAACTGAGGGTAGTGAGAGTGCTGCTTTCTAAATGAGGGCAGTGAGAGTGCAGCTTTCTAACTGAGGCTAGTGAGAGTGCTGCATTCTAACTGAGGGCAGTGAGAGTGCTGTTTTCTCACTGAGGGCAGTGAGAGTACAGGTTTCTATCTGAGGTTCGTGTGAGTGTTGCTTTCTAACTGAGGGCAGTGAGTGCAGCTTTGTAACTGAGGGTATTGAGAGTGCTGCTTTGTAACTGAGGGTAGTGATAGAGCTGCTTTTTAATTGACGGCAGTGAGAGTGCTGCTTTCGAACTGAGGGCAGTGAGAGTGCTGCTTTGCAACTGAGGGTAGTGCGAGTGCTGCTTTCTAACTGAGGGCAGTGAGAGAACTGCTTTCATACTGAGCGCAGTGAGAGTGCTGCTTTCTAACTAAGCGCAGTGAGAGTACTGGTTTCTAACTTAGGGCAGTGAGAGTGCTGTTTTCTAACTGAGGGTGGTGATAGTGCTGCTTTCTAACTGAGGGCAGGGAGAGTGTTGCTTTCAAACTGAGGGCAGAGAGTGGTGCTTTGTAACTGTGGGCAGTGAGAGTGATGCTTTCTAACCGAGGGCAGTGAGAGTGCTGCTTACTAACTGAGGGCAGTGAGAGTGCTGCTTTCTTACTGAGGGCAGTGAGAGTGCTGCTTTCTTACTGAGGGCAGTGAGAGTGCTGCTTTCTAACTGAGGGCAGTGAGAGTTGCTGTTTTATTACTTAGGGCAGTGCGAGTGCTGCTTTCTTACTGAGGGCAGGGAGAGTGCTGCTTTCTAAGTTAGGATAGTGGGAGTGCTGCTTTCTAACTGAGGGCGGTGAGAGTGCTGCTTTCTAACTGAGGGCAGTGAGAGTGCTAGTTTCTAACTGAGGGCAGTGAGAGTGCTGCATTCTAACTGAGGGCAGTGAGAGTGCTGCTTTCTTTCTGAGTGTAGTGAGAGTGCTGCTTTCTAACTAGGGTAGTTGGAGTGCTGCTTTCTAAATGATGGCTATGAGAGTGTTGCTTTCTATCTGAGGGCAGTGAGTGTGTTGCTTTGTAACTGAGGGCAGTGAGTGTGCTGTTTTTTAACTGAGCGCAGTGATAGTGCTCCTTTCTGAGGGCAGTGAGAGTGCACCTTTCTGACTGAGGGTAGTGAGAGAGCTGCTTTCTAACTGAGGGTAGTGAGAGTGATGTTTTCTAACAGAGGGCAGTGAGAGTGCTGTTTTCTATCTGAGCTTAATGGGAGTGCTGCTTTCTATCTGAGGGCAGTGAGAGTTCTGCTTTCTAACTGAGGGCAGTGAGATAGCTGTTTTCTAACTGAGGGCAGTGGGAGTGCTGCTTTCTAACTGAGGGCAGTGGGAGTTCTGTTTTCTACCTGAGGGTAGTGAGAAAGCAGCTTTCTAACTGAGGGTCGTGGGAGTGCTGCTTTCTAACTGAGGACAGTGAGATTGCTGCTTTCTAACTGTGGGCAGTGAGAGTGCTACTTTCTAACAGAGGGTAGTGAGGGTGCTGCATTCTAACTGAAGGCAGGGAGAGCGCAGCTTTCTAACTGAGGCCAGTGAGAGTGCTGCTTCCTAACTGAGGGTAGTGAGAGTGCTGATTTCTAACTGAGGGCAGGGAGAGTGCTGCTTTCAAACTGAGGGCAGTGAGAGTGCTGCTTTCTGTGGGCAGTGAGAATGCTGCTTTCTAACCGAATGTTTTGGGAGTGCTGCTTTCTAACTGAGCGCAGTGAAAGTGATGCTTTCTAATTGTGGGCTGTTAGAGTGCTGCTTTCTAACTGAGGGCAGTGAGAGTGCTGCTTTCTAACTGAGGGCAGTGAGAGTGCTGCTTTCTAAATGAGGGCAGTGAGAGTGCTGCTTTCTAAATGAGGGCAGTGAGAGTGCTGCTTTCTAACTGAGGGTAGTGAGAGTGCAGCTTTCTAACTGAGGGTAATGAGAGTGCTCTTTTCTAACTGAGGGTATTGAGAGTGCTGTTTTCTAACTGAGGGCATTGAGAGTGCAGCTGTCTGACTGAGGGTAGTGAGAGTGCAGCTTTCTAACTGAGGGTAGTGAGAGTGCAGCTTTCTAACTGAGGGTAGTGAGAGTTCTTCTTTCTAACTGAGGGTAGTGAGAGTGCTGCTTTCTAAATGATGGCTATGAGAGTGTTGCTTTCTATCTGAGGGCAGTGAGTGTGTTGCTTTGTAACTGAGGGCAGTGAGTGTGCTGCTTTTTAACTGAGCGCAGTTATAGTGCTCCTTTCTGAGGGCAGTGAGAGTGCACCTTTCTGACTGAGGGTAGTGAGAGAGCTGCTTTGTAACTGAGGGTAGTGAGAGTGATGTTTTCTAACAGAGGGCAGTGAGAGTGCTGTTTTCTATCTGAGCTTAATGGGAGTGCTGCTTTCTATCTGAGGGCAGTGAGAATTCTGCTTTCTAACTGAGGGCAGTGAGATAGCTGTTTTCTAACTGAGGGCAGTGGGAGTGCTGCTTTCTAACTGATGACAGTGAGATTGCTGCTTTCTAACTGAGGGTAGTGGGAGTGCTGCTGTCTAACTGAGGACAGTGAGATTGGTGCTTTCTAACTGAGGGCAGTGAGAGTGCTGCTTTCTAACTGAGGGCAGTGAGAGTGCTGCTTTCTAACTGGGGGCAGTGAGATAGCTGTTTTCTAACTGAGGGCAGTGGGAGTGCTGTTTTCTACCTCAGGGTAGTGAGAAAGCAGCTTTCTAACTGAGGGTCGTGGGAGTGCTGCTTTCTAACTGAGGACAGTGAGATTGCTGCTTTCTAACTGTGGGCAGTGAGAGTGCTACTTTCTAACAGAGGGTTGTGAGGGTGCTGCATTCTAACTGAAGGCAGGGAGAGCGCAGCTTTCTAACTGAGGCCAGTGAGAGTGCTGCTTCCTAACTGAGGGTAGTGAGAGTGCTGATTTCTAACTGAGGGCAGGGAGAGTGCTGCTTTCAAACTGAGGGCAGTGAGAGTGCTGCTTTCTGTGGGCAGTGAGAATGCTGCTTTCTAACCGAATGTTTTGGGAGTGCTGCTTTCTAACTGAGCGCAGTGAAAGTGATGCTTTCTAATTGTGGGCTGTTAGAGTGCTGCTTTCTAACTGAGGGCAGTGAGAGTGCTGCTTTCTAACTGAGGGCAGTGAGAGTGCTGCTTTCTAACTGAGGGCAGTGAGAGTGCTGCTTTCTAACTGAGGGCAGTGAGAGTGCTGCTTTCTAACTGAGGGCAGTGAGAGTGCTGCTTTCTAACTGAGGGCAGTGAGAGTGCTGCTTTCTAACTGAGGGCATTGAGAGTGCAGCTGTCTGACTGAGGGTAGTGAGAGTGCAGCTTTCTAACTGAGGGTAGTGAGAGTTCTTCTTTCTAACTGAGGGTAGTGAGAGTGCTGCTTTCTAAATGATGGCTATGAGAGTGTTGCTTTCTATCTGAGGGCAGTGAGTGTGTTGCTTTGTAACTGAGGGCAGTGAGTGTGCTGCTTTTTAACTGAGCGCAGTGATAGTGCTCCTTTCTGAGGGCAGTGAGAGTGCACCTTTCTGACTGAGGGTAGTGAGAGAGCTGCTTTGTAACTGAGGGTAGTGAGAGTGATGTTTTCTAACAGAGGGCAGTGAGAGTGCTGTTTTCTATCTGAGCTTAATGGGTGTGCTGCTTTCTATCTGAGGGCAGTGAGAGTTCTGCTTTCTAACTGAGGGCAGTGAGATAGCTGTTTTCTAACTGAGGGCAGTGGGAGTGCTGCTTTCTAACTGATGACAGTGAGATTGCTGCTTTCTAACTGAGGGTAGTGGGAGTGCTGCTGTCTAACTGAGGACAGTGAGATTGCTGCTTTCTAACTGAGGGCAGTGAGAGTGCTGCTTTCTAACTGAGGGCAGTGAGAGTGCTGCTTTCTAACTGAGGGCAGTGAGAGTGCTGCTTTCTAACTGGGGGCAGTGAGATAGCTGTTTTCTAACTGAGGGCAGTGGGAGTGCTGTTTTCTACCTGAGGGTAGTGAGAAAGCAGCTTTCTAACTGAGGGTCGTGGGAGTGCTGCTTTCTAACTGAGGACAGTGAGATTGCTGCTTTCTAACTGTGGGCAGTGAGAGTGCTACTTTCTAACAGAGGGTAGTGAGGGTGCTGCATTCTAACTGAAGGCAGGGAGAGCGCAGCTTTCTAACTGAGGCCAGTGAGAGTGCTGCTTCCTAACTGAGGGTAGTGAGAGTGCTGATTTCTAACTGAGGGCAGGGAGAGTGCTGCTTTCAAACTGAGGGCAGTGAGAGTGCTGCTTTCTGTGGGCAGTGAGAATGCTGCTTTCTAACCAAATGTTTTGGGAGTGCTGCTTTCTAACTGAGCGCAGTGAAAGTGATGCTTTCTAATTGTGGGCTGTTAGAGTGCTGCTTTCTAACTGAGGGCAGTGAGAGTGCTGCTTTCTAACTGAGGGCAGTGAGAGTGCTGCTTTCTAACTGAGGGCAGTGAGAATGCTGCTTTCTAACTGAGGGCAGTGAGAGTGCTGCTTTCTAAATGAGGGCAGTGAGAGTGCTGCTTTCTAACTGAGGGTAGTGAGAGTCCAGCTTTCTAACTGAGGGTAGTGAGAGTGCAGCTTTCTAACTGAGGGTAATGAGAGTGCTCTTTTCTAACTGAGTGTAGTGAGAGTGCTGTTTTCTAACTGAGGGCATTGAGAGTGCAGCTGTCTGACTGAGGGTAGTGAGAGTGCAGCTTTCTAACTGAGGGTAGTGAGAGTTCTTCTTTCTAACTGAGGGTAGTGAGAGTGCTGCTTTCTAAATGAGGGCAGTGAGAGTGCAGCTTTCTAACTGAGGCTAGTGAGAGTGCTGCATTCTAACTGAGGGCAGTGAGAGTGCTGTTTTCTCACTGAGGGCAGTGAGAGTGCAGGTTTCTATCTGAGGTTCGTGTGAGTGTTGCTTTCTAACTGAGGGCAGTGAGTGCAGCTTTGTAACTGAGGGTATTGAGAGTGCTGCTTTCTAACTGAGGGTAGTGATAGAGCTGCTTTTTAATTGACGGCAGTGAGAGTGCTGCTTTCGAACTGAGGGCAGTGAGAGTGCTGCTTTGCAACTGAGGGTATTGCGAATGCTGCTTTCTAACTGAGGGCAGTGAGAGAACTGCTTTCATACTGAGCGCAGTGAGAGTGCTGCTTTCTAACTAAGCGCAGTGAGAGTACTGGTTTCTAACTGAGGGCAGGGAGAGTGTTGCTTTCAAACTGAGGGCAGAGAGTGGTGCTTTGTAACTGTGGGCAGTGAGAGTGATGCTTTCTAACCGAGGGTAGTGGGAGTGCTGCTTACTAACTGAGGGCAGTGAGAGTGCAGCTTTCTTACTGAGGGCAGTGAGAGTGCTGCTTTCTAACTGAGGGCAGTGAGAGTTGCTGCTTTATTACTTAGGGCAGTGAGAGTGCTGCTTTCTTACTGAGGGCAGGGAGAGTGCTGCTTTCTAAGTTAGGATAGTGGGAGTGCTG
Source organism: Isurus oxyrinchus (assembly GCA_026770705.1). Lineage (NCBI taxonomy): Eukaryota > Metazoa > Chordata > Chondrichthyes > Lamniformes > Lamnidae > Isurus > Isurus oxyrinchus. The sequence goes on from JANJGN010000013.1 coordinate 83,059,793, forward strand.
CTTTCTAACTGAGGGCGGTGAGAGTGCTGCTTTCTAACTGAGGGCAATGAGAGTGCTGCTTTCTTTCTGAGGGTAGTGAGAGTGCTGCTTTCTGAGGGTAGTGAAAGTGCTGCTTTCTAACTGAGGGCAGTGAGTGTGTTGCTTTGTAACTGAGGGCAGTGAGTGTGCTGTTTTTTAACTGAGCGCAGTGATAGTGCTCCTTTCTGAGGGCAGTGAGAATGCACCTTTCTGACTGAGGGTAGTGAGAGAGCTGCTTTGTAACTGAGGGTAGTGAGAGTGATGTTTTCTAACAGAGGGCAGTGAGAGTGCTGTTTTCTATCTGAGCTTAATGGGAGTGCTGCTTTCTATCTGAGGGCAGTGAGAGTTCTGCTTTCTAACTGAGGGCAGTGAGATAGCTGTTTTCTAACTGAGGGCAGTGGGAGTGCTGCTTTCTAACTGATGACAGTGAGATTGCTGCTTTCTAACTGAGGGTAGTGGGAGTGCTGCTGTCTAACTGAGGACAGTGAGATTGCTGCTTTCTAACTGAGGGCAGTGAGAGTGCTGCTTTCTAACTGAGGGCAGTGAGAGTGCTGATTTCTAACTGAGGGCAGATAGTGTGCTGTTTTCCGAGGGCAGTGAGAGTGCTGCTTTCTAACTGAGGGCAGTGAGAGTGCTACTTTCTATCTGAGGGTAGTGAGGGTGCTGCTTTCCAACTGAAGGCAGGGAGAGCGCTGCTTTCTAACTGAGGCCAGTGAGAGTGCTGCTTTCAAACGGAGGGCAGTGAGAGTGCTGCTTTCTAACATTAGGCAGTGAGAATGCTGCTTTCTAACCGAGGGTAGAGGGAGTGCTGCTTTCTTATTGAGGACATGAGAGTGCAGCTTTCTTACTGAGGGTAGTGAGTGTGCTGCTTTCTAACTGTGGGCAGTGAGAGTTGTTGCTTTATAACTAAGGGCAGTGAGAGTGATGCTTTCTAACTGAGGGCTGGTAGAGTGGAGCTTTCTAACTGAGGGTAGTAGGAGTGCTGCTTTCTAACTGAGGGCAGTGAGAGTGCTGCATTTCTAACTGAGGGCAGTGACAATGCTACTTTCTAACCGAGGGTAGTGAGGGTGTTGCTTTCTAACTGAGAGCAGGGAGAGCTCTGATTTCTTACTGAGGGCAGTGAGAGTGCTGCTTTGTAATAGAGGGCAGGGAGAGTGCTGCTTTCAAACTGAGGGCAGTGAGAGTGCTGCTTTCTAACTGTGGGCAGTGACAGTGCTGCTTTCTAACTGAGGACAGTGAGTGTGCTGCTTTCTAACCGAGGGTAGTGGGAGTGCTGCTTTCTAACTGAGGGCATGAGATTGCAGCTTTCTAACTGAGGGTAGTGAGAGTGCTGCTTTCTCACTGAGGGCAGTGAGAGTTGTTGCTTTATAACTAAGGGCAGTGAGTGTGCTGCTTTCTAACCGAGGGTAGTGAGAGTGCTGCTTTCAAACTGAGGGCAGTGAGAGTGCTTCATTCTAACTGAGGGCAGTGAGAGTGCTGCTTTCTAACTGAGGGTAGTGAGAGTGCTGCTTTCTATCTGAGGGTAGTGGGAGTGCTGCATTCTAAATGAGGGCTATGAGAGTGCTGCTTTCTAACTGAGTGCAGTGAGAGTGCAGCTTTCTAACTGAAGGTAGTCAGAGTGCGGCTTTATAACTGAGGGCAGTGAGAGTGCTGCTTTCTCACTGAGGGCAGTGAGAGAGCAGCTTTCTAACTGAGGGTAATGAGAGTGCTGCATTCTAACTGAGTTTAGTGAAAGCGATGTTTTCTAACTGAGGGCAGTGAGAGTGCAGCTTTCTAACTGAGGTTATTGAGAGTGCTGCTTTCTAACTGAGTGTAGTGAGAGTGCTGTTTTCTAACTGAGGGCAGTGAGAGTGCTATATTCTAACTGAGGGTAGTGAGAGTGCTGTTTTCTAACTGAGGGTAGTGAGAATGCTGTTTTCTAACTGAGGGTAGTGAGAGTGCTGTTTTCTAATTGAGGGCAGTGAGAGTGCTGTTTTCTGACTGAGGGTAGTGAGAGTGCTGCTTTCTAACTGAGGGTAGTGGGAGTGCTGCTTTCTGAGGACAGTGAGAGTGCTGCTTTCTAACTGTGGGCAGTGAGAGTGCTACTTTCTAACAGAGGGTAGTGAGGGTGCTGCATTCTAACTGAGGGCAGGGAGAGCGCTGCTTTCTAACTGAGGCCAGTGAGAGTGCTGCTTCCTATCTGAGGGTAGTGAGAGTGCTGATTTCTAACTGAGGGCAGGGAGAGTGCTGCTTTCAAATTGTGGGCAGTGAGAATGCTGCTTTCTAACCGAAGGTTTTGGGAGTGCTGCTTTCTAACTGAGGGCAGTGAAAGTGATGCTTTCTAAATGTGGGCTGGTAGAGTGCTGCTTTCTAAGTCAGGGTAGTGGGAGTGCTGCTTTCTAAATGAGGGCAGTGAGAGTGCTGCTTTTTAACTGAGGACAGTGAGAGTGCTGCTTTCTAACTGTGGGCAGTGAGAGTGCTACTTTCTAACAGAGGGTAGTGAGGGTGCTGCATTCTAACTGAGGGCAGGGAGAGCGCTGCTTTCTAAATGAGGCCAGTGAGAGTGCTGCTTCCTAACTGAGGGTAGTGAGAGTGCTGATTTCTAACTGAGGGGGAAGAGTGCTGCTTTCAAATTGTGGGCAGTGAGAATGCTGCTTTCTAACCGAAGGTTTTGGGAGTGCTGCTTTCTAACTGAGGGCAGTGAAAGTGATGCTTTCTAAATGTGGGCTGGTAGAGTGCTGCTTTCTAAGTCAGGGTAGTGGGAGTGCTGCTTTCTAAATGAGGGCAGTGAGAGTGCTGCTTTTTAACTGAGGGCAGTGAGAGTGCTGCTTTTTAACTGAGGGCAGTGAGAGTGCTGCTTTCTAACTGAGGGCAGTGAGACTTCTGATTTCTAACTGAGGGCAGTGATAGTGGTGCTTTCTAATTGAGGGTAGTGAGAGTGCAGCTTTCTAACTGAGGGTAGTGAGAGTGCAGCTTTCTAACTGAGGGTAATGAGAGTGCTCTTTTCTAACTCAGGGTAGTGAGAGTGCTGTTTTCTAACTGAGGGCATTGAGAGTGCAGCTGTCTGACTGAGGGTAGTGAGAGTGCAGCTTTCTAACTGAGGGTAGTGAGAGTGCTGCTTTCTAACTGAGGGAAGTAAAAGTGCTGCTTTCTAAATGAGGGCAGTGAGAGTGCAGCTTTCTAACTGAGGCTAGTGAGAGTGCTGCATTCTAACTGAGGGTAGTGAGAGTGCTGTTTTCTAACTGAGGGCAGTGAGAGTGCTGCTATGCGACTGAGGGTAGTGCGCGTGCTGCTTTCTAACTGAGGGCAGTGAGAGAACTGCTTTCATGCTGAGCGCAGTGAGAGTGCTGCTTTATAACTGAGCGCTGTGAGAGTACTGGTTTCAAACTAAGGGCAGTGAGAGTGCTGTTTTCTAACTGAGTGTGGTGATAGTGCTGCTTTCTAACTGAGGGCAGGGAGAGTGTTGCTTTCGAACTGAGGGCAGTGAGAGTGCTGCTTTCTAACTGTGGGCAGTGAGAGTGATGCTTTCTAACCGAGGGTAGTGGGAGTGCTGCTTTCTAACTGAGGGCAGTGAGAGTGCAGCTTTCTTACTGAGGGCAGTGAGAGTGTTGCATTCTAACTGAGGGCAGTGAGAGTGCTGCTTTCTATCTGAGGGTAGTGAGAGTGCTGCTTTCTAACTGAGGGTAGTTGGAGTGCTGCTTTCTAAATGATGGCTATCAGAGTGTTGCTTTCTAACTGAGGGCAGTGAGTGTTTTGCTTTGTAACTGAGGGCAGTGAGTGTGCTGCTTTTTAACTGAGCGAAGTGATAGTGCTGCTTTCTGAGGGCAGTGAGAGTGCAGCTTTCTGACTGAGGGTAGTGAGAGTGCTGCTTTCTATACTGAGGGCAGTGAGAGTGCAGCTTTCTAACTGAGGGTAGTGTGAGTGCTGCATTCTAACTGAGGGTAGTGAGAGTGCTGTTTTCCAACTGAGGGCAGTGAGAGTGCTGCTTTTTTACTGAGCGCAATGATAGTGCTGCTTCCTAGAGGGCAGGGAGTGTGCTGCTTTCTAACCGAGGGCAGTGAGAGTGCAGCTTTCTAACTGAGGGTAGTGAGCGTGATGTGTTCTAACTGAGGGTAGCGAGAGTGCTGTTTTCTAACTGAGCGTAAAGGGAGTGCTGCTTTCTAACTGAGGGCAGTGAGAGTGCTGCTTTCTAACTGAGGGCAGTGAGATAGCTGTTTTACAACTGAGGGCTTTGGGATTGCTGCTTTCTAACTGAGGGTAGTGGGAGTGCTGCTTTCTAACTGAGGACAGTGAGATTGCTGCTTTCTAGCTGAGGGCAGTGAGAGTGCTGCTTTCTAACTGAGGGCAGTGAGAGTGCTGCTTTCTAACTGAGGGCAGTGAGAGTGCTGCTTTCTAACTGAGGGCAGTGAGAGTGCTACTTTCTAACAGAGGGCAGTGAGAGTGCTGCTTTCTAACTGTGGGCAGTGAGAATGCTGCTTTCTAACCGAAGGTTTTGGGAGTGCTCCTTTCTTACTGAGGGCAGTGAGAGTGCAGCTTTCTAACTGAGGGTAGTGAGAGTGCTGCTTTCTCACTGAGGGCAGTGAGAGTTGTTGCTTTATAACTAAGGGCAGTGAGTGTGCTGCTTTCTAACCGAGGGTAGTGAGAGTGCTGCTTTCAAACTGAGGGCAGTGAGAGTGCTTCATTCTAACTGAGGGCTGTGAGAGTGCTGCTTTCTAACTGAGAGTAGTGAGAGTGCTGCTTTCTATCTGAGGGTAGTGGGAGTGCTGCATTCTAAATGAGGGCTATGAGAGTGCTGCTTTCTAACTGAGTGCAGTGAGAGTGCAGCTTTCTAACTGAGGGTAGTCAGAGTGCGGCTTTAAAACTGAGGGCAGTGAGAGTGCTGCTTTCTAACTGAGGGCAGTGAGAGAGCAGCTTTCTAACTGAGGGTAATGAGAGTGCTGCATTCTAACTGAGTTTAGTGAGAGCGATGTTTTCTAACTGAGGGCAGTGAGAGTGCTGCTTTCTAACTGAGGGCAGTGAGAGTGCAGCTTTCTAACTGAGGTTAGTGAGAGTGCTGCTTTCTTACTGAGTGTAGTGAGAGTGCTTTTTTCTAACTGAGGGCAGTAAGAGTGCTATATTCTAACTGGGGGTAGTGAGAGTGCTGTTTTCTAATTGAGGGCAGTGAGAGTGCTGTTTTCTAACTGAGGGTAGTGAGAGTGCTGTTTTCTAATTGAGGGCAGTGGGAGTGCTGTTTTCTGACTGAGGGTAGTGAGAGTGCTGCTTTCTAACTGAGGGTAGTGAGAGTGCTGCTTTCTGAGGGCAGTGAGAGTGCTGCTTTCTAACTGTGGGCAGTGAGAGTGCTACTTTCCAACAGAGGGTAGTGAGGGTGCTGCATTCTAACTGAGGGCAGGGAGAGCGCTGCTTTCTAACTGAGGCCAGTGAGACTGCTGCTTCCTAACTGAGGGTAGTGAGAGTGCTGATTTCTAACTGAGGGCAGGGAGAGTGCTGCTTTCAAACTGTGGGCAGTGAGAATGCTGCTTTCTAACCGAAGGTTTTGGGAGTGCTGCTTTCTAACTGAGGGCAGTGAGAGTGCTGCTTTCTAACTGAGGGCAGTGAGAGAACTGCTTTCATGCTGAGCGCAGTGAGAGTGCTGCTTTCTAACTGAGCGCTGTGAGAGTACTGGTTTCAAACTAAGGGCAGTGGGAGTGCTGTTTTCTAACTGAGTGTGGTGATAGTGCTGCTTTCTAACTGAGGGCAGTGAGAGTGCAGCTTTCTAACTGAGGGTAGTGAGAGTGCTGCATTCTAACTGAGGGTAGTGAGAGTGCTGTTTTCCAACTGAGGGCAGTGAGAGTGCTGCTTTTTTACTGCGCGCAATGATAGTGCTGCTTTCTAGAGGGCAGGGAGTGTGCTGCTTTCTAACCGAGGGCAGTGAGAGTGCAGCTTTCTAACTGAGGGTAGTGAGCGTGATGTGTTCTAACTGAGGGTAGTGAGAGTGCTGTTTTCTAACTGAGCGTAAAGGGAGTGCTGCTTTCTAACTGAGGGCAGTGAGAGTGCTGCTTTCTAACTGAGGGCAGTGAGATAGCTGTTTTACAACTGAGGGCTTTGGGATTGCTGCTTTCTAACTGAGGGTAGTGGGAATGCTGCTTTCTAACTGAGGACAGTGAGATTGCTGCTTTCTAGCTGAGGGCAGTGAGAGTGCTGCTTTCTAACTGAGGGCAGTGAGAGTGCTGCTTTCTAACTGAGGGCAGTGAGAGTGCTACTTTCTAACAGAGGGCAGTGAGAGTGCTGCTTTCTCACTGTGGGCAGTGAGAGTGCAGCTTTCTAACTGAGGGTAGTGAGAGTGCTGCTTTCTAACTGTGGGCAGTGAGAGTTGTTGCTTTATAACAAAGGGCAGTGAAAGTGATGCTTTCTAACTGTGGGCTGGTAGATTGCTGCTTTCTAAGTGAGGGTAGTGCGAGTGCTGTTTACGAACTGTGGGCAGTGAGAGTGCTGCTTTCTCACTGAGGGCAGTGAGAGTGCTGCTTTCTAACTGAGGGTAGTGAGAGTGAAGCTTTCTAACTGAGGGCAGTGAGAGTGCTGCTTTCTAACTGATGGTAGTGAGAGTGCAGCTTTCTAACTGAGGTTAGTGAGAATGCTGCTTTCTAACTGAGGTTAGTGAGAGTGCTGCTTTTTAACTGAGGGTAGTGAGAGTGCTCTTTTCTAACTGAGGGTAGTGAGAGTGCTGTTTTCTAACTGAGGGTATTGAGAGTGCAGCTGTCTAACTGAGGGTAGTGAGAATGCAGCTTTCTTCCTGAGCGTAGTGAGAGTGCTGCTTTCTAACTGAGGGTAGTGAGAGTGCTGCTTTCTAACTGAGGGCAGTGAGAGTGCTGCTTTCTAACTGAGGGCAGTGAGAGTGCTACTTTCTAACAGAGGGCAGTGAGAGTGCTGCTTTCTCACTGTGGGCAGTGAGAATGCTGCTTTCTAACCGAAGGTTTTGGGAGTGCTGCTTTCTTACTGAGGGCAGTGAGAGTGCAGCCTTCTAACTGAGGGTAGTGAGAGTGCTGCTTTCTAACTGTGGGCAGTGAGAGTTGTTGCTTTATAACAAAGGGCAGTGAAAGTGATGCTTTCTAACTGTGGGCTGGTAGATTGCTGCTTTCTAAGTGAGGGTAGTGCGAGTGCTGTTTACGAACTGTGGGCAGTGAGAGTGCTGCTTTCTCACTGAGGGCAGTGAGAGTGCTGCTTTCTAACTGAGGGTAGTGAGAGTGAAGCTTTCTAACTGAGGGCAGTGAGAGTGCTGCTTTCTATCTGATGGTAGTGAGAGTGCAGCATTCTAACTGAGGTTAGTGAGAATGCTGCTTTCTAACTGAGGTTAGTGAGAGTGCTGCTTTTTAACTGAGGGTAGTGAGAGTGCTCTTTTCTAACTGAGGGTAGTGAGAGTGCTGTTTTCTAACTGAGGGCATGAGAGTGCAACTTTCTAACTGAGGCCAGTGAGAGTGCTGCTTTCTAACTGAGAGTAGTGAGAGTGCTTTTTTCTAACTGAGGGCAGTGAGAGTGCAGCTTTTTAACTGAGGGTAGTGAGAGTGCTGCATTCTAACTGAGGGTAGTGAGAGTGCTGCATTCTAACTGAGGGTAGTGAGAGTGCTGTTTTCCAACTGAGGGCAGTGAAAGTGCTGCTTTCTAACTGAGCGCAATGATACTGTTGCTTTCTGAGGGCAGGGAGAGTGCTGCTTTCTAACTGAGGGCAGTGAGAGTGTAGCTATCTTACTGAGGGTAGTGAGAGTGATGTTTTCGAACTGTGGGTAGTGAGAGTGCTGTTTTCTAACTGAGCATAATGGGAGTGCTGCTTTCTAACTGAGGGCATGAGAGTGCAGTTTTCTAATTGGGGGCAGTGAGAGTGCTGCTTTCTAACTGAGAGTAGTGAGAGTGCTTTTTTCTAACTGAGGGCAGTGAGAGTGCAGCTTTTTAACTGAGGGTAGTGAGAGTGCTGCATTCTAACTGAGGGTAGTGAGAGTGCTGCATTCTAACTGAGGGTAGTGAGAGTGCTGCATTCTAACTGAGGGTAGTGAGAGTGCTGTTTTCCAACTGAGGGCAGTGAAAGTGCTGCTTTCTAACTGAGCGCAATGATACTGTTGCTTTCTGAGGGCAGGGAGAGTGCTGCTTTCTAACTGAGGGCAGTGAGAGTGTAGCTATCTTACTGAGGGTAGTGAGAGTGATGTTTTCGAACTGTGGGTAGTGAGAGTGCTGTTTTCTAACTGAGCATAATGGGAGTGCTGCTTTCTAACTGAGGGCAGTGAGAGTGCTGCTTTCTAGCTGAGGGCAGTGAGAGTGCTGCTTTCTAACTGAGGGCAGTGAGCGTGCTGCTTTCTGAGGGCAGTGAGAGTGCTGCTTTCTAACTGTGGGCAGTGAGAGTGCTACTTTCTAACAGAGGGTTGTGAGGGTGCTGCATTCTAACTGAGGGCAGGGAGAGCGCAGCTTCCTAACTGAGGCCAGTGAGAGTGCTGCTTCCTAACTGAGGGTAGTGAGAGTGCTGATTTCTAACTGAGGGCAGGGAGAGTGCTGCTTTCAAACTGAGGGCAGTGAGAGTGCTGCTTTCTAAATGTGGGCAGTGGGAATGCTGCTTTCTAACCGAATGTTTTGGGAGTGCTGCTTTCTAACTGAGGGCAGTGAAAGTGATGCTTTCTAATTGTGGGCTGGTAGAGTGCTGCTTTCTAACTGAGGGCAGTGAGAGTGCTGCTTTCTAACTGAGGGCAGTGAGAGTGCTGCTTTCTAACTGAGGGCAGTGAGAGTGCTGCTTTCAAACTGAGGGCAGTGAGAGTGCTGCTTTCTAAATGAGGGCAGTGAGAGTGCTGCTTTCTAACTGAGGGTAGTGAGAGTGCAGCTTTCTAACTGAGGGTAGTGAGAGTGCAGCTTTCTAACTGAGTGGAATGAGAGTGCTCTTTTCTAACTGAGGGTAGTGAGAGTGCTGTTTTCTAACTGAGGGCATTGAGAGTGCAGCTGTCTGACTGAGGGTAGTGAGAGTGCAGCTTTCTAACTGAGGGTAGTGAGAGTGCTGCTTTCTAACTGAGGCTAGTGAGAGTGCTGCATTCTAACCGAGGGTAGTGAGAGTGCTGTTTTCTAACTGAGGGCAGTGAGAGTGCAGGTTTCTATCTGAGGTTAGTGTGAGTGTTGCTTTCTAACTAAGGGCAGTGAGAGTGCTGCTTTCTAACTAAGCGCTGTGAGAGTACTGGTTTCTAACTAAGGGCAGTGAGAGTGCTGTTTTCTAACTGAGGGTGGTGATAGTGCTGTTTTCTAACTGAGGGCAGGGAGAGTGTTGCTTTCAAACTGAGGGCAGAGAGTGCTGCTTTCTAACTGTGGGCAGTGAGAGTGATGCTTTCTAACCAAGGGTAGTGGGAGTGCTGCTTACAAACTGAGGGCAGTAAGAGTGCAGCTTTCTTACTGAGGGCAGTGAGAGTGCTGCTTTCTAACTGAGGGCAGTGAGAGTTGCTGCTTTATTACTAAGGGCAGTGAGAGTGCTGCTTTCTTACTGAGGGCCGGGAGAGTGCTGCTTTCTAAGTTAGGGAAGTGGGAGTGCTGCTTTCTAACTGAGGGCGGTGAGTGTGCTGCTTTCGAACTGAGGGCAGTGAGAGTGCTACATTCTAACTGAGGGCAGTGAGAGTGCTGCATTCTAACTGGTTTTTTACTGAGCGCAATGATAGTGCTGCTTTCTGGGGGCAGTGAGAGTGCTGCATTCTAACTGCTTTTTTACTGAGCGCAATGATAATGCTGCTTTCTGGGGGCAGTGAGAGTGCTGCTTTCTATCTGAGTGTAGTGAGAGTGCTGCTTTCTAACGAGGGTAGTTGGAATGCTGCTTTCTAAATGATGGCTACGAGAGTGTTGCTTTCTAACTGAGGGCAGTGAGTGTGTTGCTTTGTAACTGAGGTCAGTGAGTGTGCTGCTTTTTAACTGAGCGCAGTGATAGTGCTGCTTTCTGAGGGCAGTGAGAGTGCAGCTTTCTGACTGAGGGTAGTGAGAGTGCTGCTTTCTAACTGAGGGCAGTGTGAGTGCAGCTTTCTAACTGAGGGTAGTGACAGTGCTGCATTCTAACTGAGGGTGGTGAGAGTGCTGTTTTCTAACTGAGGGCATTGAGAGTGCAGCTTTTTAACTGAGGGTAGTGAGAGTGCTGCATTCTAACTGAGGGCAGTGAGAGTGCTGCATTCTAACTGAGCGCAATGATAGTGTTGCTTTCTGAGGGCAGGGAGAGTGCTGCTTTCTAACTGAGGGCAGTGAGAGTGTAGCTATCTAACTGAGGGTAGTGACAGTGATGTTTTCGAACTGTGGGTAGTGAGAGAGCTGTTTTCTAACTGAGCATAATGGGTGTGCTGCTTTCTAACTGAGGGCAGTGAGAGTGCTGCTATCTCACTGGGGGGAGTGAGATAGATGTTTTCTAACTGAGGGCAGTGGGAGTGCTGTTTTCTACCTGAGGGTAGTGAGAAAGCAGCTTTCTAACTGAGGGTCGTGGGAGTGCTGCTTTCTAACTGAGGACAGTGAGATTGCTGCTTTCTAGCTGAGGGCAGTGAGAGTGCAGCTTTCTAACTGAGGGTAGTGAGAGTGCTGCTTTCTAACTGTGGGCAGTGAGAGTTGTTGCTTTATAACAAAGGGCAGTGAAAGTGATGCTTTCTAACTGTGGGCTGGTAGATTGCTGCTTTCTAAGTGAGGGTAGTGCGAGTGCTGCTTACGAACTGTGGGCAGTGAGAGTGCTGCTTTCTCACTGAGGGCAGTGAGAGTGCTGCTTTCTAACTGAGGGTAGTGAGAGTGAAGCTTTCTAACTGAGGGCAGTGAGAGTGCTGCTTTCTAACTGATGGTAGTGAGAGTGCAGCATTCTAACTGAGGTTAGTGAGAATGCTGCTTTCTAACTGAGGTTAGTGAGAGTGCTGCTTTTTAACTGAGGGTAGTGAGAGTGCTCTTTTCTAACTGAGGGTAGTGAGAGTGCTGTTTTCTAACTGAGGGCATTGAGAGTGCAGCTGTCTGACTGAGGGTAGTGAGAATGCAGCTTTCTTCCTGAGCGTAGTGAGAGTGCTGCTTTCTAACTGAGGGTAGTGAGAGTGCAGCTTTTTAACTGAGGGTAGTGAGAGTGCTGCATTCTAACTGAGGGTAGTGAGAGTGCTGCATTCTAACTGAGGGTAGTGAGAGTGCTGTTTTCCAACTGAGGGCAGTGAAAGTGCTGCTTTCTAACTGAGCGCAATGATACTGTTGCTTTCTGAGGGCAGGGAGAGTGCTGCTTTCTAACTGAGGGCAGTGAGAGTGTAGCTATCTTACTGAGGGTAGTGAGAGTGATGTTTTCGAACTGTGGGTAGTGAGAGTGCTGTTTTCTAACTGAGCATAATGGGAGTGCTGCTTTCTAACTGAGGGCAGTGAGAGTGCTGCTTTCTAACTGGGGGCAGTGAGATAGCTGTTTTCTAACTGAGGGCAGTGGGAGTGCTGTTTTCTACCTGAGGGTAGTGAGAAAGCAGCTTTCTAACTGAGGGTCGTGGGAGTGCTGCTTTCTAACTGAGGACATTGAGATTGCTGCTTTCTAGCTGAGGGCAGTGAGAGTGCTGCTTTCTAACTGAGGGCAGTGAGCGTGCTGCTTTCTGAGGGCAGTGAGAGTGCTGCTTTCTAACTGTGGGCAGTGAGAGTGCTGCTTTCTAACTGTGGGCAGTGAGAGTGCTACTTTCTAACAGAGGGCAGGGAGAGTGCTGCTTTCAAACTGAGGGCAGTGAGAGTGCTGCTTTCTAACTGTGGGCAGTGGGAATGCTGCTTTCTAACCGAATGTTTTGGGAGTGCTGCTTTCTAACTGAGGGCAGTGAAAGTGATGCTTTCTAATTGTGGGCTGGTAGAGTGCTGCTTTCTAACTGAGGGCAGTGAGAGTGCTGCTTTCTAACTGAGGGCAGTGAGAGTGCTGCTTTCAAACTGAGGGCAGTGAGAGTGCTGCTTTCTAAATGAGGGCAGTGAGAGTGCTGCTTTCTAACTGAGGGTAGTGAGAGTGCAGCTTTCTAACTGAGGGTAGTGAGAGTGCAGCTTTCTAACTGAGGGTAATGTGAGTGCTCTTTTCTAACTGAGGGTAGTGAGAGTGCTGTTTTCTAACTGAGGGCATTGAGAGTGCAGCTGTCTGACTGAGGGTAGTGAGAGTGCAGCTTTCTAACTGAGGGTAGTGAGAGTGCTGCTTTCTAACTGAGGGTAGTGAGAGTGCTGCTTTCTAAATGAGGGCAGTGAGAGTGCAGCTTTCTAACTGAGGCTAGTGAGAGTGCTGCATTCTAACTGAGGGCAGTGAGAGTGCTGTTTTCCAACTGAGCGCAGTGAGAGTGCTGTTTTCTAACTGAGGGCAGTGAGAGTGCAGGTTTCTATCTGAGGTTAGTGTGAGTGTTGCTTTCTAACTGAGGGCAGTGAGTTCACTGCTTTCATACTGAGCACAGTGAGAGTGCTGCTTTCTAACTAAGCGCTGTGAGAGTACTGGTTTCTAACTCAGGGCAGTGAGAGTGCTGTTTTCTAACTGAGGGTGGTGATAGTGCTGCTTTCTAACTGAGGGCAGGGAGAGTGTTGCGTTCAAACTGAGGGCAGAGAGTGCTGCTTTCTTACTGAGGGCAGTGAGAGTGCTGCTTTCTTACTGAGGGCAGTGAGAGTGCTGCTTTCTAACTGAGGGCAGTGAGAGTTGCTGCTTTATTACTTAGGGCAGTGAGAGTGCTGCTTTCTTACTGAGGGCCGGGAGAGTGCTGCTTCCTAAGTTAGGGTAGTGGGATTGCTGCTTTCTAACTGAGGGCGGTGAGAGTGCTGCTTTCTAACTGAGGGCAGTGAGAGTGCTACATTCTAACTGAGGGCAGTGAGAGTGCTGCATTCTAACTGCTTTTTTACTGAGCGCAATGATAATGCTGCTTTCTGGGGGCAGTGAGAGTGCTGCTTTCTATCTGAGTGTAGTGAGAGTGCTGCTTTCTAACGAGGGTAGTTGGAATGCTGCTTTCTAAATGATGGCTATGAGAGTGTTGCTTTCTAACTGAGGGCAGTGAGTGTGTTGCTTTGTAACTGAGCGCAGTGAGTGTGCTGCTTTTTAACTGAGCGCAGTGATAGTGCTGCTTTCTGAGGGCAGTGAGAGTGCAGCTTTCTGACTGAGGGTAGTGAGAGTGCTGCTTTCTAACTGAGGGCAGTGTGAGTGCAGCTTTCTAACTGAGGGTAGTGAGAGTGCTGCATTCCAACTGAGGGCAGTGAGAGTGCTGCTTTTTTACTGAGGGCAATGATAGTGCTGCTTTCTGGGGGCAGGGAGTGTGCTGCTTTCTAACTGAGGGCATTGAGAGTGCAGCTTTTTAACTGAGGGTAGTGAGAGTGCTGCATTCTAACTGAGGGCAGTGAGAGTGCTGCATTCTAACTGAGCGCAATGATAGTGTTGCTTTCTGAGGGCAGGAAGACTGCTGCTTTCTAACTGAGGGCAGTGAGAGTGTAGCTATCTAACTGAGGGTAGTGACAGTGATGTTTTCGAACTGTGGGTAGTGAGAGTGCTGTTTTCTAACTGAGCATAATGGGAGTGCTGCTTTCTAACTGAGGGCAGTGAGAGTGCTGCTTTCTCACTGGGGGCAGTGAGATAGATGTTTTCTAACTGAGGGCAGTGGGAGTGCTGTTTTCTACCTGAGGGTAGTGAGAAAGCAGCTTTCTAACTGAGGGTCGTGGGAGTGCTGCTTTCTAACTGAGGACAGTGAGATTGCTGCTTTCTAGCTGAGGGCAGTGAGAGTGCTGCTTTCTAACTGAGGGCAGTGAGCGTGCTGCTTTCTGAGGGCAGTGAGAGTGCTGCTTTCTGACTGAGGGTAGTGAGAGTGCTGCTTTCTAACTGAGGGCAGTGTGAGTGCAGCTTTCTAACTGAGGGTAGTGACAGTGCTGCATTCTAACTGAGGGTGGTGAGAGTGCTGTTTTCTAACTGAGGGCATTGAGAGTGCAGCTTTTTAACTGAGGGTAGTGAGAGTGCTGCATTCTAACTGAGGGCAGTGAGAGTGCTGCATTCTAACTGAGCGCAATGATAGTGTTGCTTTCTGAGGGCAGGGAGAGTGCTGCTTTCTAACTGAGGGCAGTGAGAGTGTAGCTATCTAACTGAGGGTAGTGACAGTGATGTTTTCGAACTGTGGGTAGTGAGAGAGCTGTTTTCTAACTGAGCATAATGGGTGTGCTGCTTTCTAACTGAGGGCAGTGAGAGTGCTGCTATCTCACTGGGGGGAGTGAGATAGATGTTTTCTAACTGAGGGCAGTGGGAGTGCTGTTTTCTACCTGAGGGTAGTGAGAAAGCAGCTTTCTAACTGAGGGTCGTGGGAGTGCTGCTTTCTAACTGAGGACAGTGAGATTGCTGCTTTCTAGCTGAGGGCAGTGAGAGTGCAGCTTTCTAACTGAGGGTAGTGAGAGTGCTGCTTTCTAACTGTGGGCAGTGAGAGTTGTTGCTTTATAACAAAGGGCAGTGAAAGTGATGCTTTCTAACTGTGGGCTGGTAGATTGCTGCTTTCTAAGTGAGGGTAGTGCGAGTGCTGCTTACGAACTGTGGGCAGTGAGAGTGCTGCTTTCTCACTGAGGGCAGTGAGAGTGCTGCTTTCTAACTGAGGGTAGTGAGAGTGAAGCTTTCTAACTGAGGGCAGTGAGAGTGCTGCTTTCTAACTGATGGTAGTGAGAGTGCAGCATTCTAACTGAGGTTAGTGAGAATGCTGCTTTCTAACTGAGGTTAGTGAGAGTGCTGCTTTTTAACTGAGGGTAGTGAGAGTGCTCTTTTCTAACTGAGGGTAGTGAGAGTGCTGTTTTCTAACTGAGGGCATTGAGAGTGCAGCTGTCTGACTGAGGGTAGTGAGAATGCAGCTTTCTTCCTGAGCGTAGTGAGAGTGCTGCTTTCTAACTGAGGGTAGTGAGAGTGCAGCTTTTTAACTGAGGGTAGTGAGAGTGCTGCATTCTAACTGAGGGTAGTGAGAGTGCTGCATTCTAACTGAGGGTAGTGAGAGTGCTGTTTTCCAACTGAGGGCAGTGAAAGTGCTGCTTTCTAACTGAGCGCAATGATACTGTTGCTTTCTGAGGGCAGGGAGAGTGCTGCTTTCTAACTGAGGGCAGTGAGAGTGTAGCTATCTTACTGAGGGTAGTGAGAGTGATGTTTTCGAACTGTGGGTAGTGAGAGTGCTGTTTTCTAACTGAGCATAATGGGAGTGCTGCTTTCTAACTGAGGGCAGTGAGAGTGCTGCTTTCTAACTGGGGGCAGTGAGATAGCTGTTTTCTAACTGAGGGCAGTGGGAGTGCTGTTTTCTACCTGAGGGTAGTGAGAAAGCAGCTTTCTAACTGAGGGTCGTGGGAGTGCTGCTTTCTAACTGAGGACATTGAGATTGCTGCTTTCTAGCTGAGGGCAGTGAGAGTGCTGCTTTCTAACTGAGGGCAGTGAGCGTGCTGCTTTCTGAGGGCAGTGAGAGTGCTGCTTTCTAACTGTGGGCAGTGAGAGTGCTGCTTTCTAACTGTGGGCAGTGAGAGTGCTACTTTCTAACAGAGGGCAGGGAGAGTGCTGCTTTCAAACTGAGGGCAGTGAGAGTGCTGCTTTCTAACTGTGGGCAGTGGGAATGCTGCTTTCTAACCGAATGTTTTGGGAGTGCTGCTTTCTAACTGAGGGCAGTGAAAGTGATGCTTTCTAATTGTGGGCTGGTAGAGTGCTGCTTTCTAACTGAGGGCAGTGAGAGTGCTGCTTTCTAACTGAGGGCAGTGAGAGTGCTGCTTTCAAACTGAGGGCAGTGAGAGTGCTGCTTTCTAAATGAGGGCAGTGAGAGTGCTGCTTTCTAACTGAGGGTAGTGAGAGTGCAGCTTTCTAACTGAGGGTAGTGAGAGTGCAGCTTTCTAACTGAGGGTAATGTGAGTGCTCTTTTCTAACTGAGGGTAGTGAGAGTGCTGTTTTCTAACTGAGGGCATTGAGAGTGCAGCTGTCTGACTGAGGGTAGTGAGAGTGCAGCTTTCTAACTGAGGGTAGTGAGAGTGCTGCTTTCTAACTGAGGGTAGTGAGAGTGCTGCTTTCTAAATGAGGGCAGTGAGAGTGCAGCTTTCTAACTGAGGCTAGTGAGAGTGCTGCATTCTAACTGAGGGCAGTGAGAGTGCTGTTTTCCAACTGAGCGCAGTGAGAGTGCTGTTTTCCAACTGAGCGCAGTGAGAGTGCTGTTTTCTAACTGAGGGCAGTGAGAGTGCAGGTTTCTATCTGAGGTTAGTGTGAGTGTTGCTTTCTAACTGAGGGCAGTGAGTTCACTGCTTTCATACTGAGCACAGTGAGAGTGCTGCTTTCTAACTAAGCGCTGTGAGAGTACTGGTTTCTAACTCAGGGCAGTGAGAGTGCTGTTTTCTAACTGAGGGTGGTGATAGTGCTGCTTTCTAACTGAGGGCAGGGAGAGTGTTGCGTTCAAACTGAGGGCAGAGAGTGCTGCTTTCTTACTGAGGGCAGTGAGAGTGCTGCTTTCTTACTGAGGGCAGTGAGAGTGCTGCTTTCTAACTGAGGGCAGTGAGAGTTGCTGCTTTATTACTTAGGGCAGTGAGAGTGCTGCTTTCTTACTGAGGGCCGGGAGAGTGCTGCTTCCTAAGTTAGGGTAGTGGGATTGCTGCTTTCTAACTGAGGGCGGTGAGAGTGCTGCTTTCTAACTGAGGGCAGTGAGAGTGCTACATTCTAACTGAGGGCAGTGAGAGTGCTGCATTCTAACTGCTTTTTTACTGAGCGCAATGATAATGCTGCTTTCTGGGGGCAGTGAGAGTGCTGCTTTCTATCTGAGTGTAGTGAGAGTGCTGCTTTCTAACGAGGGTAGTTGGAATGCTGCTTTCTAAATGATGGCTATGAGAGTGTTGCTTTCTAACTGAGGGCAGTGAGTGTGTTGCTTTGTAACTGAGCGCAGTGAGTGTGCTGCTTTTTAACTGAGCGCAGTGATAGTGCTGCTTTCTGAGGGCAGTGAGAGTGCAGCTTTCTGACTGAGGGTAGTGAGAGTGCTGCTTTCTAACTGAGGGCAGTGTGAGTGCAGCTTTCTAACTGAGGGTAGTGAGAGTGCTGCATTCCAACTGAGGGCAGTGAGAGTGCTGCTTTTTTACTGAGGGCAATGATAGTGCTGCTTTCTGGGGGCAGGGAGTGTGCTGCTTTCTAACTGAGGGCATTGAGAGTGCAGCTTTTTAACTGAGGGTAGTGAGAGTGCTGCATTCTAACTGAGGGCAGTGAGAGTGCTGCATTCTAACTGAGCGCAATGATAGTGTTGCTTTCTGAGGGCAGGAAGACTGCTGCTTTCTAACTGAGGGCAGTGAGAGTGTAGCTATCTAACTGAGGGTAGTGACAGTGATGTTTTCGAACTGTGGGTAGTGAGAGTGCTGTTTTCTAACTGAGCATAATGGGAGTGCTGCTTTCTAACTGAGGGCAGTGAGAGTGCTGCTTTCTCACTGGGGGCAGTGAGATAGATGTTTTCTAACTGAGGGCAGTGGGAGTGCTGTTTTCTACCTGAGGGTAGTGAGAAAGCAGCTTTCTAACTGAGGGTCGTGGGAGTGCTGCTTTCTAACTGAGGACAGTGAGATTGCTGCTTTCTAGCTGAGGGCAGTGAGAGTGCTGCTTTCTAACTGAGGGCAGTGAGCGTGCTGCTTTCTGAGGGCAGTGAGAGTGCTGCTTTCTAACTGTGGGCAGTGAGAGTGCTACTTTCTAACAGAGGGTAGTGAGGGTGCTGCATTCTAACTGAAGGCTGGGAGAGCGCAGCTTTCTAACTGAGGCCAGTGAGAGTGCTGCTTCCTAACTGAGGGTAGTGAGAGTGCTGATTTCTAACTGAGGGCAGGGAGAATGCTGCTTTCAAACTGAGGGCAGTGAGAGTGCTGCTTTCTAACTGTGGGAAGTGAGAATGCTGCTTTCTAACCGAATGTTTTGGGAGTGCTGCTTTCTAACTGAGGGCAGTGAAAGTGATGCTTTCTAATTGTGGGCTGGTAGAGTGCTGCTTTCTAACTGAGGGCAGTGAGAGTGCTGCTTTCTAACTGAGGGCAGTGAGAGTGCTGCTTTCAAACTGAGGGCAGTGAGAGTGCTGCTTTCTAAATGAGGGCAGTGAGAGTGCTGCTTTCGAACTGAGGGTCGTGAGAGTGCAGCTTTCTAACTGAGGGTAATGAGAGTGCTCTTTTCTAACTGAGGGTAGTGAGAGTGCTGTTTTCTAACTGAGGGCATTGAGAGTGCAGCTGTCTGACTGAGGGTAGTGAGAGTGCAGCTTTCTAACTGAGGGTAGTGAGAGTGCTGCTTTCTAACTGAGGGTAGTGAGAGTGCTGCTTTCTAAATGAGGGCAGTGAGAGTGCAGCTTTCTAACTGAGGCTAGTGAGAGTGCTGCATTCTAACCGAGGGTAGTGAGAGTGCTGTTTTCTAACTGAGGGCAGTGAGAGTGCAGGTTTCTATCTGAGGTTAGTGTGAGTGTTGCTTTCTAACTGAGGGCAGTGAGAGTGCTGCTTTCTAACTAAGCGCTGTGAGAGTACTGGTTTCTAACTAAGGGCAGTGAGAGTGCTGTTTTCTAACTGAGGGTGGTGATAGTGCTGCTTTCTAACTGAGGGCAGGGAGAGTGTTGCTTTCAAACTGAGGGCAGAGAGTGCTGCTTTCTAACTGTGGGCAGTGAGAGTGATGCTTTCTAACCAAGTGTAGTGGGAGTGCTGCTTACTAACTGAGGGCAGTGAGAGTGCAGCTTTCTTACTGAGGGCAGTGAGAGTGCTGCTTTCTAACTGAGGGCAGTGAGAGTTGCTGCTTTATTACTAAGGGCAGTGAGAGTGCTGCTTTCTTACTGAGGGCCAGGAGAGTGCTGCTTTCTAAGTTAGGGAAGTGGGAGTGCTGCTTTCTGAGGGCGGTGAGAGTGCTGCTTTCTAACTGAGGGCAGTGAGAGTGCTACATTCTAACTGAGGGCAGTGAGAGTGCTGCATTCTAACTGCTTTTTTACTGAGCGCAATGATAGTGCTGCTTTCTATCTGAGGGTAGTGAGAGTGCTGCTTTCTAACTAGGGTTGGTGGAGTGCTGCTTTCTAAATGATGGCTATGAGAGTATTGCTTTCTAACTGAGGGCAGTGAGTGTGTTGCTTTGTAACTGAGGGCAGTGAGTGTGCTGCTTTTTAACTGAGCGCAGTGATAGTGCTGCTTTCTGAGGGCAGTGAGAGTGCAGCTTTCTGACTGAGGGTAGTGAGAGTGCTGCTTTCTAACTGAGGGCAGTGTGAGTGCAGCTTTCTAACTGAGGGTAGTGAGAGTGCTGTTTTCCAACTGAGGGCAGTGAGAGTGCTGCTTTTTTACTGAGGGCAATGATAGTGCTGCTTTCTGGGGGCAGGGAGTGTGCTGCTTTCTAACTGAGGGCAGTGAGAGTGCAGCTTTCTCACTGAGGGTAGTGAGAGTGATGTGTTCTATTGAGGGTAGTGAGAGTGCTGTTTTCTTACTGAGCGTGAAGGGAGTGCTGCTTTCTAACTGAGGGCAGTGAGAGTGCTGCTTTCGAACTGAGGGCAGTGAGATAGCTGTTTTCTAACTGAGGGCAGTGGGATTGCTGCTTTCTAACAGAGGGTAGTGAGAGCGCAGCTTTCTAACTGAGGGTAGTGGGAGTGCTGCTTTCTAACTGAGGACAGTGAGATTGCTGCTTTCTAGCTGAGGGCAGTGAGAGTGCTGCTTTCTAACTGAGGGCAGTGAGAGTGCTACTTTCTAACAGAGGGTAGTGAGAGTGCTGATTTCTAACTGAGGGCAGGGAGAGTGCTGCTTTCTAACTGAGGGCAGTGAGAGTGCTGCTTTCTAACTGTGGGCAGTGAGAGTGATGCTTTCTAACCAAGGGTAGTGGGAGTGCTGCTTACTAACTGAGGGCAGTGAGAGTGCAGCTTTCTTACTGAGGGCAGTGAGAATGCTGCTTTCTAACTGAGGGCAGTGAGAGTTGCTGCTTTATTACTAAGGGCAGTGAGAGTGCTGCTTTCTTACTGAGGGCCAGGAGAGTGCTGCTTTCTAAGTTAGGGAAGTGAGAGTGCTGCTTTCTAACTGAGGGCGGTGAGAGCGCTGCTTTCTAACTGAGGGCAGTGAGAGTGCTACATTCTAACTGAGGGCAGTGAGAGTGCTGCTTTCTAACTAGGGTAGTTGGAGTGCTGCTTTCTAAATGATGGCTATGAGAGTGTTGCTTTCTAACTGAGGGCAGTGAGTGTTTTGCTTTGTAACTGAGGGCAGTGAGTGTGCTGCTTTTTAACTGAGGGTAGTGAGATTGCAGCTTTCTAACTGAGGGTAGTGAGAGTGCTGTTTTCCAACTGAGGGCAGTGAGAGTGCTGCTTTTTTACTGAGCGCAATGATAGTGCTGCTTTCTGGGGGCAGGGAGTGTGCTGCTTTCTAACTGAGGGCAGGGAGAGTGCTGCTTTCTAACTGAGGGTAGTGAGAGTGAAGCTTTCTAATTGAGGGCAGTGAGAGTGCTGCTTTCTAACTGATGGTAGTGAGAGTGCAGCTTTCTAACTGAGGGTAGTGAGAGTGCTGTTTTCTAACTGAGGGCATTGGGAGTGCAGCTGTCTGACTGAGGGTAGTGAGAGTGCAGCTTTCTAACTGAGGGTAGTGAGAGTGCTGCTTTCTAACTGAGGGTAGTGAGAGTGCTGCTTTCTAAATGAGGGCAGTGAGAGTGCAGCTTTCTAACTGAGGCTAGTGAGAGTGCTGCATTCCTCCGAGGGTAGTGAGAGTGCTGTTTTCTAACTGAGGGCAGTGAGAGTGCAGGTTTCTATCTGAGGTTAGTGTGAGTGTTGCTTTCTAACTGAGGGCAGTGAGAGTGCTGCTTTCTAACTAAACGCTGTGAGAGTACTGGTTTCTAACTAAGGGCAGTGAGAGTGCTGTTTTCTAACTGAGGGTGGTGATAGTGCTGCTTTCTAACTGAGGGCAGGGAGAGTGTTGCTTTCAAACTGAGGGCAGAGAGTGCTGCTTTCTAACAGTGGGCAGTGAGAGTGATGCTTTCTAACCAAGGGTAGTGGGAGTGCTGCTTACTAACTGAGGGCAGTGAGAGTGCAGGTTTCTATCTGAGGTTAGTGTGAGTGTTGCTTTCTAACTGAGGGCAGTGAGAGTGCTGCTTTCTAACTAAACGCTGTGAGAGTACTGGTTTCTAACTAAGGGCAGTGAGAGTGCTGTTTTCTAACTGAGGGTGGTGATAGTGCTGCTTTCTAACTGAGGACAGTGAGTGTGTTGCTTTGTAACTGAGGGCAGTGAGTTTGCTGCTTTTTAACTGAGCGCAGTGATAGTGCTGCTTTCTGAGGGCAGTGAGAGTGCAGCTTTCTGACTGAGGGTAGTGAGAGTGCTGCTTTCTAACTGAGGGCAGTGTGAGTGCAGCTTTCTAACTGAGGGTAGTGAGAGTGCTGTTTTCCAACTGAGGGCAGTGAGAGTGCTGCTTTTTTACTGAGGGCAATGATAGTGCTGCTTTCTGGGGGCAGGGAGTGTGCTGCTTTCTAACTGTGGGCAGTGAGAGCGCAGCTTTCTCACTGAGGGTAGTGAGAGTGATGTGTTCTAACTGAGGGTAGTGAGAGTGCTGTTTTCTAACTGAGGGCATTGAGAGTGCAGCTTTTTAACTGAGGGTAGTGAGAGTGCTGCATTCTAACTGAGGGCAGTGAGAGTGCTGCATTCTAACTGAGGGTAGTGAGAGTGCTGTTTTCCAACTGAGGGCAGTGAGAGTGCTGCTTTCTAACTGAGCGCAATGATAGTGTTGCTTTCTGAGGGCAGGGAGAGTGCTGCTTTCTAACTGAGGGCTGTGACAGTGTAGCTATCTAACTGAGGGTAGTGACAGTGATGTTTTCGAACTGTGGGTAGTGAGAGTGCTGTTTTCTCACTGGGGGCAGTGAGATAGATGTTTTCTAACTGAGGGCAGTGGGAGTGCTGTTTTCTACCTGAGGGTAGTGAGAAAGCAGCTTTCTAACTGAGGGTCGTGGGAGTGCTGCTTTCTAACTGAGGACAGTGAGATTGCTGCTTTCTAGCTGAGGGCAGTGAGAGTGCTGCTTTCTAACTGAGGGCAGTGAGCGTGCTGCTTTCTGAGGGCAGTGAGAGTGCTGCTTTCTAACTGTGGGCAGTGAGAGTGCTACTTTCTAACAGAGGGTAGTGAGGGTGCTGCATTCTAACTGAAGGCTGGGATAGCGCAGCTTTCTAACTGAGGCCAGTGAGAGTGCTGCTTCCTAACTGAGGGTAGTGAGAGTGCTGATTTCTAACTGAGGGCAGGGAGAGTGCTGCTTTCAAACTGAGGGCAGTGAGAGTGCTGCTTTCTAACTGTGGGCAGTGAGAATGCTGCTTTCTAACCGAATGTTTTGGGAGTGCTGCTTTCTAACTGAGGGCAGTGAAAGTGATGCTTTCTAATTGTGGGCTGGTAGAGTGCTGCTTTCTAACTGAGGGCAGTGAGAGTGCTGCTTTCTAACTGAGGGCAGTGAGAGTGCTGCTTTCAAACTGAGGGCAGTGAGAGTGCTGCTTTCTAAATGAGGGCAGTGAGAGTGCTGCTTTCTAACTGAGGGTCGTGAGAGTGCAGCTTTGTAACTGAGGGTAATGAGAGTGCTCTTTTCTAACTGAGGGTAGTGAGAGTGCTGTTTTCTAACTGAGGGCATTGAGAGTGCAGCTGTCTGACTGAGGGTAGTGAGAGTGCAGCTTTCTAACTGAGGGTAGTGAGAGTGCTGCTTTCTAACTGAGGGTAGTGAGAGTGCTGCTTTCTAAATGAGGGCAGTGAGAGTGCAGCTTTCTAACTGAGGCTAGTGAGAGTGCTGCATTCTAACCGAGGGTAGTGAGAGTGCTGTTTTCTAACTGAGGGCAGTGAGAGTGCAGGTTTCTATCTGAGGTTAGTGTGAGTGTTGCTTTCTAACTGAGGGCAGTGAGAGTGCTGCTTTCTAACTAAGCGCTGTGAGAGTACTGGTTTCTAACTAAGGGCAGTGAGAGTGCTGTTTTCTAACTGAGGGTGGTGATAGTGCTGCTTTCTAACTGAGGGCAGGGAGAGTGTTGTTTTCAAACTGAGGGCAGAGAGTGCTGCTTTCTAACTGTGGGCAGTGAGAGTGATGCTTTCTAACCAAGTGTAGTGGGAGTGCTGCTTACTAACTGAGGGCAGTGAGAGTGCAGCTTTCTTACTGAGGGCAGTGAGAGTGCTGCTTTCTAACTGAGGGCAGTGAGAGTTGCTGCTTTATTACTAAGGGCAGTGAGAGTGCTGCTTTCTTACTGAGGGCCAGGAGAGTGCTGCTTTCTAAGTTAGGGAAGTGGGAGTGCTGCTTTCTGAGGGCGGTGAGAGTGCTGCTTTCTAACTGAGGGCAGTGAGAGTGCTACATTCTAACTGAGGGCAGTGAGAGTGCTGCATTCTAACTGCTTTTTTACTGAGCGCAATGATAGTGCTGCTTTCTATCTGAGGGTAGTGAGAGTGCTGCTTTCTAACTAGGGTTGGTGGAGTGCTGCTTTCTAAATGATGGCTATGAGAGTATTGCTTTCTAACTGAGGGCAGTGAGTGTGTTGCTTTGTAACTGAGGGCAGTGAGTGTGCTGCTTTTTAACTGAGCGCAGTGATAGTGCTGCTTTCTGAGGGCAGTGAGAGTGCAGCTTTCTGACTGAGGGTAGTGAGAGTGCTGCTTTCTAACTGAGGGCAGTGTGAGTGCAGCTTTCTAACTGAGGGTAGTGAGAGTGCTGTTTTCCAACTGAGGGCAGTGAGAGTGCTGCTTTTTTACTGAGGGCAATGATAGTGCTGCTTTCTGGGGGCAGGGAGTGTGCTGCTTTCTAACTGAGGGCAGTGAGAGTGCAGCTTTCTCACTGAGGGTAGTGAGAGTGATGTGTTCTAACTGAGGGTAGTGAGAGTGCTGTTTTCTTACTGAGCGTGAAGGGAGTGCTGCTTTCTAACTGAGGGCAGTGAGAGTGCTGCTTTCGAACTGAGGGCAGTGAGATAGCTGTTTTCTAACTGAGGGCAGTGGGATTGCTGCTTTCTAACAGAGGGTAGTGAGAGCGCAGCTTTCTAACTGAGGGTAGTGGGAGTGCTGCTTTCTAACTGAGGACAGTGAGATTGCTGCTTTCTAGCTGAGGGCAGTGAGAGTGCTGCTTTCTAACTGAGGGCAGTGAGAGTGCTGCTTTCTAACTGAGGGCAGTGAGAGTGCTACTTTCTAACAGAGGGTAGTGAGAGTGCTGATTTCTAACTGAGGGCAGTGAGAGTTGCTGGTTTATTACTAAGGGCAGTGAGAGTGCTGCTTTCTTACTGAGGGCCAGGAGAGTGCTGCTTTCTAAGTTAGGGAAGTGAGAGTGCTGCTTTCTAACTGAGGGCGGTGAGAGCGCTGCTTTCTAACTGAGGGCAGTGAGAGTGCTACATTCTAACTGAGGGCAGTGAGAGTGCTGCTTTCTAACTAGGGTAGTTGGAGTGCTGCTTTCTAAATGATGGCTATGAGAGTGTTGCTTTCTAACTGAGGGCAGTGAGTGTGTTGCTTTGTAACTGAGGGCAGTGAGTGTGCTGCTTTTTAACTGAGCGCAGTGATAGTGCTGCTTTCTGAGGGCAGTGAGAGTGCAGCTTTCTGACTGAGGGAAGTGAGAGTGCTGCTTTCTAACTGAGGGCAGTGTGATTGCAGCTTTCTAACTGAGGGTAGTGAGAGTGCTGTTTTCCAACTGAGGGCAGTGAGAGTGCTGCTTTTTTACTGAGCGCAATGATAGTGCTGCTTTCTGGGGGCTGGGAGTGTGCTGTTTTCTAACTGAGGGCAGGGAGAGTGCTGCTTTCTAACTGAGGGTAGTGAGAGTGAAGCTTTCTAACTGAGGGCAGTGAGAGTGCTGCTTTCTAACTGATGGTAGTGAGAGTGCAGCTTTCTAACTGAGGGTAGTGAGAGTGCTGTTTTCTAACTGAGGGCATTGGGAGTGCAGCTGTCTGACTGAGGGTAGTGAGAGTGCAGCTTTCTAACTGAGGGCAGTGAGAGTGCTGCTTTCTAACTGAGGGTAGTGAGAGTGCTGCTTTCTAAATGAGGGCAGTGAGAGTGCAGCTTTCTAACTGAGGCTAGTGAGAGTGCTGCATTCCTCCGAGGGTAGTGAGAGTGCTGTTTTCTAACTGAGGGCAGTGAGAGTGCAGTTTTCTATCTGAGGTTAGTGTGAGTGTTGCTTTCTAACTGAGGGCAGTGAGAGTGCTGCTTTCTAACTAAGCGCTGTGAGAGTACTGGTTTCTAACTAAGGGCAGTGAGAGTGCTGTTTTCTAACTGAGGGTGGTGATAGTGCTGCTTTCTAACTGAGGGCAGGGAGAGTGTTGCTTTCAAACTGAGGGCAGAGAGTGCTGCTTTCTAACTGTGAGCAGTGAGAGTGATGCTTTCTAACCAAGGGTAGTGGGAGTGCTGCTTACTAACTGAGGGCAGTGAGAGTGCAGCTTTCTTACTGAGGGCAGTGAGAGTGCTGCTTTCTAACTGAGGGCAGTGAGAGTTGCTGCTTTATTACTAAGGGCAGTGAGAGTGCTGCTTTCTTACTGAGGGCGGTGAGAGTGCTGCTTTCTAAGTTAGGGAAGTGGGAGTGCTGCTTTCTGAGGGCGGTGAGAGTGCTGCTTTCTAACTGAGGGCAGTGAGAGTGCTACATTCTAACTGAGGGCAGTGAGAGTGCTGCATTCTAACTGATTTTTTACTGAGCGCAATGATAGTGCTGCTTTCTATCTGAGGGTAGTGAGAGTGCTGCTTTCTAACTAGGGTTGGTGGAGTGCTGTTTTCTAAATGATGGCTATGAGAGTATTGCTTTCTAACTGAGGGCAGTGAGTGTGTTGCTTTGTAACTGAGGGCAGTGAGTGTGCTGCTTTTTAACTGAGCGCAGTGATAGTGCTGCTTTCTGAGGGCAGTGAGAGTGCAGCTTTCTGACTGAGGGTAGTGAGAGTGCTGCTTTCTAACTGAGGGCAGTGTGAGTGCAGCTTTCTAACTGAGGGTAGTGAGAGTGCTGTTTTCCAACTGAGGGCAGTGAGAGTGCTGCTTTTTTACTGAGGGCAATGATAGTGCTGCTTTCTGGGGGCAGGGAGTGTGCTGCTTTCTAACTGAGGGCAGTGAGAGTGCAGCTTTCTCACTGAGGGTAGTGAGAGTGATGTGTTCTAACTGAGGGTAGTGAGAGTGCTGTTTTCTTACTGAGCGTGAAGGGAGTGCTGCTTTCTAACTGAGGGCAGTGAGAGTGCTGCTTTCGAACTGAGGGCAGTGAGATAGCTGTTTTCTAACTGAGGGCAGTGGGATTGCTGCTTTCTAACAGAGGGTAGTGAGAGCGCAGCTTTCTAACTGAGGGTAGTGGGAGTGCTGATTTCTAACTGAGGACAGTGAGATTGCTGCTTTCTAGCTGAGGGCAGTGAGAGTGCTGCTTTCTAACTGAGGGCAGTGAGAGTGCTGCTTTCTAACTGAGGGCAGTGAGAGTGCTACTTTCTAACAGAGGGTAGTGAGAGTGCTGATTTCTAACTGAGGGCAGGGAGAGTGCTGCTTTCTAACTGAGGGCAGTGAGAGTGCTGCTTTCTAACTGTGGGCAGTGAGAGTGATGCTTTCTAACCAAGGGTAGTGGGAGTGCTGCTTACTAACTGAGGGCAGTGAGAGTGCAGCTTTCTTACTGAGGGCAGTGAGAATGCTGCTTTCTAACTGAGGGCAGTGAGAGTTGCTGCTTTATTACTAAGGGCAGTGAGAGTGCTGCTTTCTTACTGAGGGCCAGGAGAGTGCTGCTTTCTAAGTTAGGGAAGTGAGAGTGCTGCTTTCTAACTGAGGGCGGTGAGAGTGCTGCTTTCTAACTGAGGGCAGTGAGAGTGCTACATTCTAACTGAGGGCAGTGAGAGTGCTGCTTTCTAACTAGGGTAGTTGGAGTGCTGCTTTCTAAATGATGGCTATGAGAGTGTTGCTTTCTAACTGAGGGCAGTGAGTGTGTTGCTTTGTAACTGAGGGCAGTGAGTGTGCTGCTTTTTAACTGAGCGCAGTGATAGTGCTGCTTTCTGAGGGCAGTGAGAGTGCAGCTTTCTGACTGAGGGTAGTGAGAGTGCTGCTTTCTAACTGAGGGCAGTGTGATTGCAGCTTTCTAACTGAGGGTAGTGAGAGTGCTGTTTTCCAACTGAGGGCAGTGAGAGTGCTGCTTTTTTACTGAGCGCAATGATAGTGCTGCTTTCTGGGGGCAGGGAGTGTGCTGCTTTCTAACTGAGGCCCAGAGAGTGCTGCTTTCTAACTGAGGGTAGTGAGAGTGAAGCTTTCTAACTGATGGCAGTGAGAGTGCTGCTTTCTAACTGATGGTAGTGAGAGTGCACCTTTCTACTGAGGGTAGTGAGAGTGCTGCTTCCTAACTGAGGGCAGGGAGAGCGCTGCTTTCTAACTGAGGCCAGTGAGAGTGCTGCTTCCTAACTGAGGGTAGTGAGAGTGCTGATTTCTAATTGAGGCAGGGAGAGTGCTGCTTTCAAACTGAGGGCAGTGAGAGTGCTGCTTTCTAACTGTGGGCAGTGAGAATGCTGCTTTCTAACTGAAGGTTTTGGGAGTGCTGCTTTCTAACTGAGGGCAGTGAAAGTGATGCTTTCTAACTGAGGGCAGTGAGAGTGCAGCTTTCTAACTGAGGGTAGTGAGAGTGCAGCTTTCTAACTGAGGGTAGTGAGGGTGCAGCTTTCTAACTGAGGGTAATGAGAGTGCTCTTTTCTAACTGAGGGTAGTGAGAGTGCTGTTTTCTAACAGAAGGCATTGAGAGTGCAGCTGTCTGACTGAGGGTAGTGAGAGTGCAGCTTTCTAACTGAGGGTAGTGAGAGTGCTGCTTTCTAACTGAGGGTAGTGAGAGTGCTGCTTTCTAAATGAAAGCAGTGAGAGTGCAGCTTTCTAACTGAGGCTAGTGAGAGTGCTGCATTCTAACTGAGGGTAGTGAGAGTGCTGTTTTCTAACTGAGGGCAGTGAGAGTGCAGCTTTCTATCTGAGGTTAGTGTGAGTGTTGCTTTCTAACTGAGGGCAGTGAGAGTGTAGCTTTGTAACTGAGGGTATTGAGAGTGCTGCTTTCTAACTGAGGGTAGTGATAGAGCTGCTTTTTAATTGACGGCAGTGACAGTGCTGCTTTCGAACTGAGGGCAGTGAGAGTGCTGCTATGCAACTGAGGGTAGTGCGAGTGCTGCTTTCTAACTGAGGGCAGTGAGAGAACTGCTTTCATACTGAGCACAGTGAGAGTGCTGCTTTCTAACTAAGCGCTGTGAGAGTACTGGTTTCTAACTAAGGGCAGTGAGAGTGCTGTTTTCTAACTGAGGGTGGTGATAGTGCTGCTTTCTAACTGAGGGCAGGGAGAGTGCTGCTTTCAAACTGTGGGCAGTGAGAGTGCTGCTTTCTTACTGTGGGCAGTGAGAGTGATGCTTTCTATCCGAGGATAGTGGGAGTGCTGCTTACTAACTGAGGGCAGTGAGAGTGCAGCTTTCTTACTGAGGGCAGTGAGAATGCTGCTTTCTAACTGAGGGCAGTGAGAGTGCTGCTTTCTTTCTGAGGGCAGGGAGAGTGCTGCTTTCTAAGTTAGGGTAGTGGGAGTGCTTCTTTCTAACTGAGGGCAGTGAGAGTGCTGCTTTCTAACTGAGGGCAGTGAGAGTGCTGCTTTCTATCTGAGGGTAGTGAGAGTGCTGCTTTCCAACTAGGGTAGTTGGAGTGCTGCTTTCCAAATGATGGCTATTAGAGTGTTGCTTTCTAACTGAGGGCAGTGAGTGTGTTGCTTTGTAACTGAGGGCAGTGAGTGTGCTGCTTTTTAACTGAGCGCAGTGAGAGTGCAGCTTTCTAACTGAGGGCAGTGAGAGTGCTGCATTCTAACTGAGGGTAGTGAGAGTGCTGTTTTCCAACTGAGGGCAGTGAGAGTGCTGCTTTTGTACTGAGCGCAATGATAGTGCTGCTTTCTGAGGGCAGGGAGTGTGATGCTTTCTAACTGAGGGCAGTGAGAGTGCAGCTTTCTTACTGAGGGTAGTGAGAGTGATGTGTTCTAACTGAGGGTTGTGAGAGTGCTGTTTTGTAACTGAGCGTAAAGGGAGTGCTGCTTTCTAATTGAGGGCAGTGAGAGTGCTGCTTTCTAACTGAGGGCAGTGAGATAGCTGTTTTCTAACTGCGGGCAGTGTGATTGATGCTTTCTAACTGAGGGTAGTGAGAGCGCAGCTTTCTAACTGAGGGTAGTGTGAGTGCTGCTTTCTAACTGAGGACAGTGAGATTGCTGCTTTCTAGCTGAGGGCAGTGAGAGTGCTGCTTTCTAACTGAGGGCAGTGAGAGTGCTGCTTTCTAACTGAGGGCGGTGAGAGTGCTACTTTCTAACAGAGGGTAGTGAGGGTGCTGCATTCTAACTGAGGGCAGGGAGAGCGCTGCTTTCTAACTGAGGCCAGTGAGAGTGCTGCTTTCTAACCGAGGGTAGTGAGAGTGCTGATTTCTAACTGAGGGCAGGGAGAGTGCTGCTTTCTACCTGAGGGCAGTGAGAGTGCTGCTTTCTAACTGTGGGCAGTGAGAATGCTGCTTTCTAACCGAAGGTTTTGGGAGTGCTCCTTTCTAACTGAGGGCAGTGAGAGTGCAGCTTTCTAACTGAGGGTAGTGAGAGTGCTGCTTTCTAACTGAGGGCAGTGAGAGTTGTTGCTTTATATCTAAGGGCCGTGAAAGTGATGCTTTCTAACTGTGGGCTGGTAGAGTGCTGCTTTCTAAGTGAGGGTAGTGCGAGTGCTGCTTTCTAACTGTGGGCAGTGAGAGTGCTGCTTTCTCACTGAGGGCAGTGAGAGTGCTGCTTTCTAACTGAGGGTAGTGAGAGTGAAGCTTTCTAACTGAGGGCAGTGAGAGTGCTGCTTTCTAACTGATAGTAGTGAGAGTGCAGCTTTCTAACTGAGAGTAGTCAGAGTGCTGCTTTCTTCCTGAGGGTAGTGAGAGTGCTCTTTTCTAACTGAGGGTAGTGAGAGTGCTGTTTTCTAACTGAGGGCATTGAGAATGCAGCTGTCTGACTGAGGGTAGTGAGAATGCAGCTTTCTAACTGAGCGTAGTGAGAGTGCTGCTTTCTAACTGAGGGTAGTGAGAGTGCTGCTTTCTAAATGAGAGCAGTGAGAGTGCAGCTTTCTAACTGAGGGTTGTGTGAGTGCTGCATTCTAACTGAGGGTAGTGAGAGTGCTGCTTTCTAACTGAGGATAGTGATAGAGCTGCTTTTTTATTGAGGGCAGTGAGAGTGCTGCTTTCGAACTGAGTGCAGTGAGAGTGCTGCTTTGCAACTGAGGGTAGTGCGAGTGATGCTTTCTAGTTGAGGGCAGTGAGTGGCCTGCTTTCTAACTGAGCGCAGTGAGAATGCATCTTTCTTTCTAAGCGCATTGAGAGTGCTGGTTTCTAACTAAGGGCAGTGAGAGTGCTGCTTTCTAACTGAGGGTGGTGATAGTGCTGCTTTCTAACTGAGGGCAGGGAGAGTGCTGCTTTCTAGCTGAGGGCAGTGAGAGTGCTGCTTTCTAACTGAGGGCAGTGAGCGTGCTGCTTTCTGAGGGCAGTGAGAGTGCTGCTTTCTAACTGTGGGCAGTGAGAGTGCTACTTTCTAACAGAGGGTAGTGAGGGTGCTGCATTCTAACTGAAGGCTGGGAGAGCGCAGTTTTCTAACTGAGGCCAGTGAGAGTGCTGCTTCCTAACTGAGGGTAGTGAGAGTGCTGATATCTAACTGAAGGCAGGGAGAGTGCTGCTTTCAAACTGAGGGCAGTGAGAGTGCTGCTTTCTAACTGTGGGCAGTGAGAATGCTGCTTTCTAACCGAATGTTTTGGGAGTGCTGCTTTCTAACTGAGGGCAGTGAAAGTGATGCTTTCTAATTGTGGGCTGGTAGAGTGCTGCTTTCTAACTGAGGGCAGTGAGAGTGCTGCTTTCTAACTGAGGGCAGTGAGAGTGCTGCTTTCAAACTGAGGGCAGTGAGAGTGCTGCTTTCTAAATGAGGGCAGTGAGGGTGCTGCTTTCTAACTGAGGGTAGTGAGAGTGCAGCTTTCTAACTGAGGGTAATGAGAGTGCTCTTTTCTAACTGAGGGTAGTGAGAGTGCTGTTTTCTAACTGAGGGCATTGAGAGTGCAGCTGTCTGACTGAGGGTAGTGAGAGTGCAGCTTTCTAACTGAGGGTAGTGAGAGTGCTGCTTCCTAACTGAGGGTAGTGAGAGTGCTGCTTTCTAAATGAGGGCAGTGAGAGTGCAGCTTTCTAACTGAGGCTAGTGAGAGTGCTGCATTCTAACCGAGGGTAGTGAGAGTGCTGTTTTCTAACTGAGGGCAGTGAGAGTGCAGGTTTCTATCTGAGGTTAGTGTGAGTGTTGCTTTCTAACTGAGGGCAGTGAGAGTGCTGCTTTCTAACTAAGCGCTGTGAGAGTACTGGTTTCTAACTAAGGGCAGTGAGAGTGCTGTTTTCTAACTGAGGGTGGTGATAGTGCTGCTTTCTTACTGAGGGCAGGGAGAGTGTTGCTTTCAAACTGAGGGCAGAGAGTGCTGCTTTCTAACTGTGGGCAGTGAGAGTGATGCTTTCTAACCAAGGGTAGTGGGAGTGCTGCTTACTAACTGAGGGCAGTGAGAGTGCAGCTTTCTTACTGAGGGCAGTGAGAGTGCTGCTTTCTAACTGAGGGCAGTGAGAGTTGCTGCTTTATTACTAAGGGCAGTGAGAGTGCTGCTTTCTTACTGAGGGCCAGGAGAGTGCTGCTTTCTAAGTTAGGGAAGTGGGAGTGCTGCTTTCTGAGGGCGGTGAGAGTGCTGCTTTCTAACTGAGGGCAGTGAGAGTGCTACATTCTAACTGAGGGCAGTGAGAGTGCTGCTTTCTAACCGAGGGTAGTGAGAGTGCTGATTTCTAACTGAGGGCAGGGAGAGTGCTGCTTTCTAACTGTGGGCAGTGAGAGTGCTGCTTTCTAACTGTGGGCAGTGAGAATGCTGCTTTCTAACCGAAGGTTTTGGGAGTGCTCCTTTCTAACTGAGAGCAGTGAGAGTGCAGCTTTCTAACTGAGGGTAGTGAGAGTGCTGCTTTCTAACTGAGGGCAGTGAGAGTTGTTGCTTTATATCTAAGGGCCGTGAAAGTGATGCTTTCTAACTGTGGGCTGGTAGAGTGCTGCTTTCTAAGTGAGGGTAGTGCGAGTGCTGCTTTCTAACTGTGGGCAGTGAGAGTGCTGCTTTCTCACTGAGGGCAGTGAGAGTGCTGCTTTCTAACTGAGGGTAGTGAGAGTGAAGCTTTCTAACTGAGGGCAGTGAGAGTGCAGCTTTCTAACTGAGAGTAGTCAGAGTGCTGCTTTCTTCCTGAGGGTAGTGAGAGTGCTCTTTTCTAACTGACGGTAGTGAGAGTGCTGTTTTCTAACTGAGGGCATTGAGAATGCAGCTGTCTGACTGAGGGTAGTGAGAATGCAGCTTTCTAACTGAGGGTAGTGAGAGTGCTGCTTTCTAACTGAGGGTAGTGAGAGTGCTGCTTTCTAAATGAGAGCAGTGAGAGTGCAGCTTTCTAACTGAGGGTTGTGTGAGTGCTGCATTCTAACTGAGGGTAGTGAGAGTGCTGCTTTCTAACTGAGGATAGTGATAGAGCTGCTTTTTTATTGAGGGCAGTGAGAGTGCTGCTTTCGAACTGAGGGCAGTGAGAGTGCTGCTTTGCAACTGAGGGTAGTGCGAGTGCTGCTTTCTAACTGAGAGCAGTGAGAGAACTGCTTTCATACTGAGCGCAGTGAGAGTGCTGCTTTCTAACTAAGCGCAGTGAGAGTACTGGTTTCTAACTTAGGGCAGTGAGAGTGCTGTTTTCTAACTGAGGGTGGTGATAGTGCTGCTTTCTAACTGAGGGCAGGGAGAGCGCAGCTTTCTAACTGAGGCCAGTGAGAGTGCTGCTTCCTAACTGAGGGTAGTGAGAGTGCTGATTTCTAACTGAGGGCAGGGAGAGTGCTGCTTTCAAACTGAGGGCAGTGAGAGTGCTGCTTTCTAACTGTGGGCAGTGAGAATGCTGCTTTCTAACCCAATGTTTTGGGAGTGCTGCTTTCTAACTGAGGGCAGTGAAAGTGATGCTTTCAAACTGAGGGCAGTGAGAGTGCTGCTTTCTAAATGAGGGCAGTGAGAGTGCTGCTTTCTAACTGAGGGTAGTGAGAGTGCAGCTTTGTAACTGAGGGTAATGAGAGTGCTCTTTTCTAACTGAGGGTAGTGAGAGTGCTGTTTTCTAACTGAGGGCATTGAGAGTGCAGCTGTCTGACTGAGGGTAGTGAGAGTGCAGCTTTCTAACTGAGGGTAGTGAGAGTGCTGCTTTATAACTGAGGCTAGTGAGAGTGCTGCATTCTATCCGAGGGTAGTGAGATTGCTGCTTTCTAACAGAGGGTAGTGACAGTGCTGCTTTCTATCTCGGGTAGTTGGAGTGCTGCTTTGTAAATGAGGGCTATGAGAGTGCTGCTTTCTAACTGAGGGCAGTGAGTGTGTTGCTTTGTAACTGAGGGCAGTGAGAGTGCTGCTTTCTAACTGAGGGCAGTGAGAGTGCTGCTTTCTAACTGAGGGCAGTGAGCGTGCTGCTTTCTGAGGGCAGAGAGAGTGCTGCTTTCTAACAGAGGGCAGTGAGAGTGCTACTTTCCAGCTGAGGGCAGTGAGAGTGCTGCATTCTAATTGAGGGCAGTGAGAGTCCTGCTTTCGAACTGAGGGTAGTGAGAGTGCTGCTTTCTAACTAGGGTAGTTGGAGTGCTGCTTTCTAAATGATGGCTATGTGAGTGCTGCTTTCTAACTGAGGGCAGTGAGTGTGTTGCTTTGTAACTGAGGGCAGTGAGAGTGCTGCTTTCTGAGGGCAGGGAGAGTCCTGCTTTCTTACTGAGCGCAGTGAGAGTGCGGCTTTCTAACTGAGTGTAGTCGGAGTGCTGTTATCTAACTGAGGGCAGTGAGAGTGCTGCTTTCTAACTGAGGTCAGTGAGAGTGCAGCTTTCTAACTGAGGATAGTGAGAGTGCTGCTTTCTAACTGTGGGTAGTGAGAGTGATGTTTTCTAACTGAGGGCTGTGAGAGTTCTCTTTTCTAACTGAGGTTATTGAGAGTGCTAGTTTCTAACTAAGGGCAGTGAGAGTGCTCTTTTCAGACTGAGGGTAATGATAGTGCTGCTTTCTAACTGAGCGTATTGGGCGTGCTGCTTTCTAACTGAGCGCAGAGAGAGTGCTGCTTTCTAACTAAGGGCAGTGAGATAGCTGTTTTCTAACTGAGGGTAGTGAGAGTGCAGCTTTGTCACTGAGGGCAGTGCGAGTGCTGCTTTCGAACTGAGGACAGTGAGATTCTGCTTTCTAGCTGAGGGCAGTGAGAGTGCTGCTTTCAAACTGAGGGCAGTGAGAGTGCTACTTTCTAACTGAGGGCGGTGAGAGTGCTGCTTTCTAATAGAGGGCTGGGTGAGTGCTGCTTTCAAACTGAGGGCAGTGAGAGTGCTGCTTTCTAACTGTGGGCAGTGACAGTGCTGGTTTCTGACTGAGGACAGTGAGTGTGCTGCTTTCTGACGGAGGGTAGTGCGAGTGCTGCTTTCTAACTGAGGGCATGAGAGTGCATCTTTCTAACTGATGGTAGTGAGAGTGCTGCATTCTCACTGAGGGCAGTGAGAGTTGTTGTTTTATAACTAAGGGCAGTGAGAGTGATGCTTTCTAACTCAGGGCAGGGAGAGTGCTGCTTTCTAATTGAGGGTAGTGGGAGTGCTGCTTTCTAACTGAGGGCAGTGAGAGTGCTGCTTTCTTACCGAGGGCAGGGAGAGTGCTGCTTTCAAACTGAGGACAGTGAAAGTGCTGCTTTCAAACTGAGGGTAGTGAGTGTGCTGATTCTAACCGAGGGTTGTGGGAGTGCTGCTTTCTAACTGAGGGCATGAGAGTGCAGCTTTCTAACTGTGGGTAGTGAGAGTGCTGCTTTCTCACTGAGGGCAGTGAGAGTTGTTGCTTTATAACTAAGGGCAGTGAGAGTGATGCTTTCTAACTGAGGGCAGGGAGAGTGCTGCTTTCTAACTGAGGGTAGTGAGAGTGCTGCTTTCTAACTGAGGGTAGTGAGAGTGATGTTTTCTAACTGAGGGCATTGGGAGTTCTCTTTTCTAACTGAGGTTATTGAGAGTGCTAGTTTCTAACTAAGGGCAGTGAGAGTGCTCTTTTCAGACTGAGGTTAGTAATAGTGCTGCTTTCTAACTGAGCGTAATGGGCGTGCTGCTTTCTAACTGAGGGCAGTGAGAGTGCTGCTTTCTAACTGAGGGCAGTGAGATAGCTGCTTTCTAACTGAGGGTAGTGGGAGTGCTGCTTTCTAACTGAGGGTAGTGAGAGTGCAGCTTTGTCACTGAGGGCAGTGCGAGTGCTGCTCTCTAACTGAGGGCACTGAGAGTGCTGCTCTCTAACTGAGAGCAGTGAGAGTGGTGCATTCTAACTGCGGGCAGTGAGAGTGCTGCTTTTTAACTGAGGGTAGTGAGAGTGCCGCTTTCTAACAGAGGGTAGTGGGAGTGCTGCATTCCAAATGAGGGCTATGAGAGTGCTGCTTTCTAACTGAGGGCATTGAGTGTGCTGCTTTATAACTGAGGGTAGTGAGAGTGCTGCTTCCCAACTGAGGGTAGTGGGAGTGCTGTTTTCAAATTGAGGGTAGTGAGAGTGCTGTTTTCTAACTGAGGGCAGTGAGAGTGCAGCTTTCTGACTGAGGGTGGTGAGAGTGCAGCTTTCCAACTGAGGCCAGTGAGAGTTCTGCTTTCTAACTGAGGGTAGTGAGAGTGCTGCTTTCTAACTGAGGGTTGTGAGAGTGCAGCTTTCTAACTGAGGGTAGTGAGAGTGCTGCATTCTAACTGAGGGTAGTGAGAGTGCTGTTTTCCAACTGAGGGCAGTGAGAGTGCTGCTTTCTAACTGTGCGCAATGATAGTGCTGCTTATTGATGGCAGGGAGAGTGCTGCTTTCTTTCTGAGGGCAGTGAGAGTGCAGCTTTCTAACTGAGGGTAGTGAGAGTGATGTTTTCTTATTGAGGGATGTGAGAGTGCTGTTTTCTAACTGAGCGTAATGGGAGTGCTGCTTTCTAACTGAGGGCAGTGAGTGTGCTGCTTTCTAACTGAGGGCAGTGATATAGCTGTTATCTAACTGAGGGCAGTGGGAGTGCTGCTTTCTAACTGAGGTTAGTGAGAGCGCAGCTTTCTAACTGAGGGTAGTGGGAGTGCTGCTTTCTAACTGAGGACAGTGAGATTGCTGCTTTCTAGCTGAGGGCAATGAGAGTGCTGCTTTCTATCTGAGGGCAGTGAGAGTGCTACTTTCTAACTGAGGGCACTGAGGGTGCTGCTTTCTAACTGAGGGCAGGGAGAGCGCTGCTTTCTAACTGAGGCCAGTGAGAGTGCTGCTTTCTAAGTGTGGGCACTGAGAGTGCTGCTTTCTAACCGTGGGTTTTGGGAGTACTGCTTTCTAACTGAGGGCAGTGAGAGTGCAGCTTTCTAACTGAGGGCAGTGAGAGTGCAGCTTTTTAACTGAGGGCAGTGAGAGTGCTGCTTTGCAACTAAGGGTAGTGTGAGTGCTGCTTTCTAACTGAGGGCAGTGAGAGTGCAGCATTTTAACTGAGGCTAGTGAGAGTGCTGCTTTCTAAGTGAGGGTAGTGATAGAGCTGCTTTTTAATTGAGTGCAGTGAGAGTGCTGCTTTCTAACTGAGGGCAGTGAGAGTACTGCTTTGCAACTGAGGGTAGTGAGAGTGCTGCTTTCTAACTGAGGGCAGTGATTGTTGCTGCTTTATTACTAAGGGCAGTGAGAGTGCTGCTTTCTAACTGAGGGCAGGAAGAGTTCTGCTTTCTAAGTGAGGGTAGTGGGAGTGCTGCTTTCTAACTGAGGGCAGTGAGAGTGCTGCTTTCTAACTGAGGGCTGTGATTGTTGCTGCTTTATTACTAAGGGCAGTGAGAGTGCTGCTTTCTAACTGAGGGCAGGAAGAGTGCTGCTTTCTAAGTGAGGGTAGTGGGAGTGCTGCTTTCTAACTGAGGGCAGTGAGAGTGCAGCTTTCTAACTGAGGGCAGTGAGAGTGCTACTTTCTAACTGAGGGCAGTGAGAGTGGTGCATTCTGATTGAGGGCAGTGAGAGTGCTGCTTTCTAACTGAGGGTAGTGAGAGTGCTTCTTTCTTACTAGGGTAGTTGGAGCGCTGCTTTCTAAATGAGGGCTATGAGAGTGCTGCTTACTAACTGAGGGCAGTGAGTGTGTTCCTTTGTAACTGAGGGCAGTGAGAGTGCTGCTTTCCAACTGAGCGCAGTGATAGTTTTGCTTTCTGAGGGCAGTGAGAGTGCTGCTTTCTAACTGAGGGTAGTGAGAGAGACGCTTTCTAACTGAGGGCAGTGAGAGTGCTGCATTCTAACTGATAGTAGTGAGAGTGCTGCTTTCTAACTGAGGGCAGTGAGAGTGCTCTTTTCTAACTGAGGGTAGTGAGAGTGCTGTTTTCTAACTGAGGGCATTGTGAGTGCAGTTGTCTGACTGAG
The DNA here is from genome assembly GCA_026770705.1 of Isurus oxyrinchus. NCBI lineage: Eukaryota > Metazoa > Chordata > Chondrichthyes > Lamniformes > Lamnidae > Isurus > Isurus oxyrinchus. The sequence continues at coordinate 83,097,026 of JANJGN010000013.1, forward strand.
GGTATTGAGAATGCAGCTTTCTAACTGAGCGTAGTGAGAGTGCTGCTTTCTTACTGAGGGTAGTGAGAGTGCTGCTTTCTAAATGAGGCCAGTGAGAGTGCAGCTTTCTAACTGAGGGTAGTGAGAGTGCTGCAATCTAACTGAGGGTAGTGAGAGTGCTGTTTTCTTACTGAGAGTCGTGAGAGTGCAGCTTTCTAACTGAGGGTTGTGTGTGTGCTACTTTCTAACTGAGGGCAGTGAGAGTGCAGCTTTTAACTGAGGGCAGTGAGAGTGCTGCTTTCTAACTGTGGGCAGTGACAGTGCTGGTTTCTAACTGAGGACAGTGAGTGTGCTGCTTTCTGACGGAGCGTAGTGCGAGTGCTGCTTTCTAACTGAGGGCATGAGAGTGCATCTTTCTAACTGATGGTAGTGAGAGTGCTGCATTCTCACTGAGGGCAGTGAGAGTTGTTGTTTTATAACTAAGGGCAGTGAGAGTGATGCTTTCTAACTGAGGGCAGGGAGAGTGCTGCTTTCTAATTGAGGGTAGTGGGAGTGCTGCTTTCTCACTGAGGGCAGTGAGAATTGTTGTTTTATAACTAAGGGCAGTGAGAGTGATGCTTTCTAACTGAGGGCAGGGAGAGTGCTGCTTTCTAATTGAGGGTAGTGGGAGTGCTGCTTTCTAACTGAGGGCAGGGAGAGTGCTGCTTTCAAACTGACGGCAGTGACAGTGCTGCTTTCAAACTGAGGGCATGAGAGTGCATCTTTCTAACTGATGGCAGTGAGAGTGCTGCATTCTCACTGAGGGCAGTGAGAGTTGTTGTTTTATAACTAAGGGCAGTGAGAGTGCTGCTTTCTAACTGAGGGCAGGAAGAGTGCTGCTTTCTAAGTGAGGGTAGTGGGAGTGCTGCTTTCTAACTGAGGGCAGTGAGAGTGATGCTTTCTAACTGAGGGCAGTGAGAGTGCTACTTTCTAACTGAGGGCAGTGAGAGTGGTGCATTCTGATTGAGGGCAGTGAGAGTGCGGCTTTCTAACTGAGGGCAGGAAGAGTGCTGCTTTCTAAGTGAGGGTAGTGGGAGTGCTGCTTTCTAACTGAGGGCAGTGAGAGTGATGCTTTCTAACTGAGGGCAGTGAGAGTGATGCTTTCTAACTGAGGGCAGTGAGAGTGCTACTTTCTAACTGAGGGCAGTGAGAGTGGTGCATTCTGATTGAGGGCAGTGAGAGTGCTGCTTTCTAACTGAGGGTAGTGAGAGTGCTTCTTTCTTACTAGGGTAGTTGGAGTGCTGCTTTCTAAATGAGGGCTATGAGAGTGCTGCTTTCCAACTGAGGGCAGTGAGTGTGTTGCTTTGTAACTGAGGGCAGTGAGAGTGCTGCTTTCCAACTGAGCGCAGTGATAGTGTTGCTTTCTGAGGGCAGTGAGAGTGCTGCTTTCTCACTGAGGGCAGTGAGAGTGCTGCTTTCTAACTGAGGGTAGTGAGAGAGAAGCTTTCTAACTGAGGGCAGTGAGAGTGCTGCATTCTAACTGATAGTAGTGAGAGTGCTGCTTTCTAACTGAGGGTAGTGAGAGTGCTCTTTTCTAACTGAGGGTAGTGAGAGTGCTGTTTTCTAACTGAGGGCATTGAGAGTGCAGTTGTCTGACTGAGGGTATTGAGAATGCAGCTTTCTAACTGAGCGTAGTGAGAGTGCTGCTTTCTAACTGAGGGTAGTGAGAGTGCTGCTTTCTAAATGAGAGCAGTGAGAGTGCAGCTTTCTAACTGAGGGTTGTGTGAGTGCTGCATTCTAACTGAGGGTAGTGAGAGTGCTGCTTTCTAACTGAGGATAGTGATAGAGCTGCTTTTTTATTGAGGGCAGTGAGAGTGCTGCTTTCGAACTGAGTGCAGTGAGTGTGCTGTTTTGCAACTGAGGGTAGTGCGAGTGATGCTTTCTAGTTGAGGGCAGTGTGTGGCCTGCTTTCTAACTGAGCGCAGTGAGAATGCATCTTTCTTTCTAAGCGCATTGAGAGTGCTGGTTTCTAACTAAGGGCAGTGAGAGTGCTGCTTTCTAACTGAGGGTGGTGATAGTGCTGCTTTCTAACTGAGGGCAGGGAGAGTGCTGCTTTCTAGCTGAGGGCAGTGAGAGTGCTGCTTTCTAACTGAGGGCAGTGAGCGTGCTGCTTTCTGAGGGCAGTGAGAGTGCTGCTTTCTAACTGTGGGCAGTGAGAGTGCTACTTTCTAACAGAGGGTAGTGAGGGTGCTGCATTCTAACTGAAGGCTGGGAGAGCGCAGCTTTCTAACTGAGGCCAGTGAGAGTGCTGCTTCCTAACTGAGGGTAGTGAGAGTGCTGATTTCTAACTGAGGGCAGGGAGAGTGCTGCTTTCAAACTGAGGGCAGTGAGAGTGCTGCTTTCTAATTGTGGGCAGTGAGAATGCTGCTTTCTAACCCAAAGTTTTGGGAGTGCTGCTTTCTAACTGAGGGCAGTGAAAGTGATGCTTTCTAATTGTGGGCTGGTAGAGTGCTGCTTTCTAACTGAGGGCAGTGAGAGTGCTGCTTTCTAACTGAGGGCAGTGAGAGTGCTGCTTTCAAACTGAGGGCAGTGAGAGTGCTGCTTTCTAAATGAGGGCAGTGAGAGTGCTGCTTTCTAACTGAGGGTAGTGAGAGTGCAGCTTTCTAACTGAGGGTAATGAGAGTGCTCTTTTCTAACTGAGGGTAGTGAGAGTGCTGTTTTCTAACTGAGGGCATTGAGAGTGCAGCTGTCTGACTGAGGGTAGTGATAGTGCAGCTTTCTAACTGAGGGTAGTGAGAGTGCTGCTTTCTAACTGAGGGTAGTGAGAGTGCTGCTTTCTAAATGAGGGCAGTGAGAGTGCAGCTTTCTAACTGAGGCTAGTGAGAGTGCTGCATTCTAACCGAGGGTAGTGAGAGTGCTGTTTTCTAACTGAGGGCAGTGAGAGTGCAGGTTTCTATCTGAGATTAGTGTGAGTGTTGCTTTCTAACTGAGGGCAGTGAGAGTGCTGCTTTCTAACTAAGCGCTGTGAGAGTACTGGTTTCTAACTAAGGGCAGTGAGAGTGCTGTTTTCTAACTGAGGGTGGTGATAGTGCTGCTTTCTAACTGAGGGCAGGGAGAGTGTTGCTTTCAAACTGAGGGCAGAGAGTGCTGCTTTCTAACTGTGGGCAGTGAGAGTGATGCTTTCTAACCAAGGGTAGTGGGAGTGCTGCTTACTAACTGAGGGCAGTGAGAGTGCAGCTTTCTTACTGAGGGCAGTGAGAGTGCTGCTTTCTAACTGAGGGCAGTGAGAGTTGCTGCTTTATTACTAAGGGCAGTGAGAGTGCTGCTTTCTTACTGAGGGCGGTGAGAGTGCTGCTTTCTAAGTTAGGGAAGTGGGAGTGCTGCTTTCTGAGGGCGGTGAGAGTGCTGCTTTCTAACTGAGGGCAGTGAGAGTGCTACATTCTAACTGAGGGCAGTGAGAGTGCTGCTTTCTAACCGAGGGTAGTGAGAGTGCTGATTTCTAACTGAGGGCAGGGAGAGTGCTGCTTTGCAACTAAGGGTAGTGTGAGTGCTGCTTTCTAAGTGAGGGTAGTGAGAGTGCTGCTTTCTGAATGAGGGCAGTGAGAGTGCAGCTTTCTAACAGAGGGTAGTGTGAGTGATGCTTTCTCACTGAGGGCAGTGAGAGTGCAGCATTTTAACTGAGGCTAGTGAGAGTGCTGCTTTCTAAGTGAGGGTAGTGATAGAGCTGCTTTTTAATTGAGTCCAGTGAGAGTGCTGCTTTCTAACTGAGGGCAGTGAGAGTACTGCTTTGCAACTGAGGGTAGTGAGAGTGCTGCTTTCTAACTGAGGGCAATGAGAGGGCTGCTTTCTAACTGAGGGCATTGAGAGTGCTGCTTTCTAACTGAGGGCAGTGATAGAGCTGCTTTTTAATTGAGTGCAGTGAGAGTGCTGCTTTCGAGCTGAGGGCAGTGAGAGTACTGCTGTGCAACTGAGGGTAGTGAGAGTGCTGCTTTCTAACTGAGGGCAGTGCGAGTGCTGCTTTCTACCCGAGGGCAGTGAGAGTGCTGTTTTCTAAAGAAGCGCAGTGAGAGTGCTGGTTTCTAACTAAGGGCAGTGAGAGTGCTGCTTTCTAACTGAGGGTGTTGATAGTGCTGCTTTCTAACTGAGGGCAGGGAGAGTGCTGCTTTCAAACTGAGAGCAGTGAGAGTGCTTCTTTCCAACTGTGTGCAGTGAGAGTGATGCTTTCTAACTGAGGGTAGTGGGAGTGCTGCTTACTAACTGAGGGCAGTGAGAGTGCTGCTTTCTAACTGAGGGCAGTGATTGTTGCTGCTTTATTACTAAGGGCAGTGAGAGTGCTGCTTTCTAACTGAGGGTAGTGAGAGTGCTTCTTTCTTACTAGGGTAGTTGGTGCGCTGCTTTCTAAATGAGGGCTATGAGAGTGCTGTTTTCTAACTGAGGGCAGTGAGAGTGATGCTTTCTAACTGAGGGCAGTGAGAGTGCTACTTTCTAACTGAGGGCAGTGAGAGTGGTGCATTCTGATTGAGGGCAGTGAGAGTGCGGCTTTCTAACTGAGGGCAGGAAGAGTGCTGCTTTCTAAGTGAGGGTAGTGGCAGTGCTGCTTTCTAACTGAGGGCAGTGAGAGTGATGCTTTCTAACTGAGGGCAGTGAGAGTGCTACTTTCTAACTGAGGGCAGTGAGAGTGGTGCATTCTGATTGAGGGCAGTGAGAGTGCTGCTTTCTAACTGAGGGTAGTGAGAGTGCTTCTTTCTTACTAGGGTAGTTGGAGTGCTGCTTTCTAAATGAGGGCTATGAGAGTGCTGCTTTCTAACTGAGGGCAGTGAGTGTGTTGCTTTGTAACTGAGGGCAGTGAGAGTGCTGCTTTCCAACTGAGCGCAGTGATAGTGTTGCTTTCTGAGGGCAGTGAGAGTGCTGCTTTCTCACTGAGGGCAGTGAGAGTGCTGCTTTCTAACTGAGGGTAATGAGAGAGAAGCTTTCTAACTGAGGGCAGTGAGAGTGCTGCATTCTAACTGATAGTAGTGAGAGTGCTGCTTTCTAACTGAGGGTAGTGAGAGTGCTCTTTTCTAACTGACGGTAGTGAGAGTGCTGTTTTCTAACTGAGGGCATTGAGAGTGCAGTTGTCTGACTGAGGGTATTGAGAATGCAGCTTTCTAACTGAGCGTAGTGAGAGTGCTGCTTTCTAACTGAGGGTAGTGAGAGTGCTGCTTTCTAAATGAGAGCAGTGAGAGTGCAGCTTTCTAACTGAGGGTTGTGTGAGTGCTGCATTCTAACTGAGGGCAGTGAGAGTGCTGCTTTCTAACCGAGGGTAGTGAGAGTGCTGATTTCTAACTGAGGGCAGGGAGAGTGCTGCTTTGCAACTAAGGGTAGTGTGAGTGCTGCTTTCTAAGTGAGGGTAGTGAGAGTGCTGCTTTCTGAATGAGGGCAGTGAGAGTGCAGCTTTCTAACTGAGGGTAGTGTGAGTGATGCTTTCTCACTGAGGGCAGTGAGAGTGCAGCATTTTAACTGAGGCTAGTGAGAGTGCTGCTTTCTAAGTGAGGGTAGTGATAGAGCTGCTTTTTAATTGAGTCCAGTGAGAGTGCTGCTTTCTAACTGAGGGCAGTGAGAGTACTGCTTTGCAACTGAGGGTAGTGAGAGTGCTGCTTTCTAACTGAGGGCAATGAGAGGGCTGCTTTCTAACTGAGGGCATTGAGAGTGCTGCTTTCTAACTGAGGGCAGTGATAGAGCTGCTTTTTAATTGAGTGCAGTGAGAGTGCTGCTTTCGAGCTGAGTGCAGTGAGAGTACTGCTGTGCAACTGAGGGTAGTGAGAGTGCTGCTTTCTAACTGAGGGCAGTGCGAGTGCTGCTTTCTACCCGAGGGCAGTGAGAGTGCTGTTTTCTAAAGAAGCGCAGTGAGAGTGCTGGTTTCTAACTAAGGGCAGTGAGAGTGCTGCTTTCTAACTGAGGGTGTTGATAGTGCTGCTTTCTAACTGAGGGCAGGGAGAGTGCTGCTTTCAAACTGAGAGCAGTGAGAGTGCTTCTTTCCAACTGTGTGCAGTGAGAGTGATGCTTTCTAACTGAGGGTAGTGGGAGTGCTGCTTACTAACTGAGGGCAGTGAGAGTGCTGCTTTCTAACTGAGGGCAGTGATTGTTGCTGCTTTATTACTAAGGGCAGTGAGAGTGCTGCTTTCTAACTGAGGGTAGTGAGAGTGCTTCTTTCTTACTAGGGTAGTTGGTGCGCTGCTTTCTAAATGAGGGCTATGAGAGTGCTGTTTTCTAACTGAGGGCAGTGAGAGTGATGCTTTCTAACTGAGGGCAGTGAGAGTGCTACTTTCTAACTGAGGGCAGTGAGAGTGGTGCATTCTGATTGAGGGCAGTGAGAGTGCGGCTTTCTAACTGAGGGCAGGAAGAGTGCTGCTTTCTAAGTGAGGGTAGTGGCAGTGCTGCTTTCTAACTGAGGGCAGTGAGAGTGATGCTTTCTAACTGAGGGCAGTGAGAGTGCTACTTTCTAACTGAGGGCAGTGAGAGTGGTGCATTCTGATTGAGGGCAGTGAGAGTGCTGCTTTCTAACTGAGGGTAGTGAGAGTGCTTCTTTCTTACTAGGGTAGTTGGAGTGCTGCTTTCTAAATGAGGGCTATGAGAGTGCTGCTTTCTAACTGAGGGCAGTGAGTGTGTTGCTTTGTAACTGAGGGCAGTGAGAGTGCTGCTTTCCAACTGAGCGCAGTGATAGTGTTGCTTTCTGAGGGCAGTGAGAGTGCTGCTTTCTCACTGAGGGCAGTGAGAGTGCTGCTTTCTAACTGAGGGTAATGAGAGAGAAGCTTTCTAACTGAGGGCAGTGAGAGTGCTGCATTCTAACTGATAGTAGTGAGAGTGCTGCTTTCTAACTGAGGGTAGTGAGAGTGCTCTTTTCTAACTGACGGTAGTGAGAGTGCTGTTTTCTAACTGAGGGCATTGAGAGTGCAGTTGTCTGACTGAGGGTATTGAGAATGCAGCTTTCTAACTGAGCGTAGTGAGAGTGCTGCTTTCTAACTGAGGGTAGTGAGAGTGCTGCTTTCTAAATGAGAGCAGTGAGAGTGCAGCTTTCTAACTGAGGGTTGTGTGAGTGCTGCATTCTAACTGAGGGTAGTGAGAGTGCTGCTTTCTAACTGAGGATAGTGATAGAGCTGCTTTTTTATTGAGGGCAGTGAGAGTGCTGCTTTCGAACTGAGTGCAGTGAGAGTGCTGCTTTGCAACTGAGGGTAGTGCGAGTGATGCTTTCTAGTTGAGGGCAGTGTGTGGCCTGCTTTCTAACTGAGCGCAGTGAGAATGCATCTTTCTTTCTAAGCGCATTGAGAGTGCTGGTTTCTAACTAAGGGCAGTGAGAGTGCTGCTTTCTAACTGAGGGTGGTGATAGTGCTGCTTTCTAACTGAGGGCAGGGAGAGTGCTGCTTTCTAGCTGAGGGCAGTGAGAGTGCTGCTTTCTAACTGAGGGCAGTGAGCGTGCTGCTTTCTGAGGGCAGTGAGAGTGCTGCTTTCTAACTGTGGGCAGTGAGAGTGCTACTTTCTAACAGAGGGTAGTGAAGGTGCTGCATTCTAACTGAAGGCTGGGAGAGCGCAGCTTTCTAACTGAGGCCAGTGAGAGTGCTGCTTCCTAACTGAGGGTAGTGAGAGTGCTGTTTTCAAATTGAGGGTAGTGAGAGTTCTGCTTTCTAACTGAGGGTAGTGAGAGTGCTGCTTTCTAACTGAGGGCAGTGAGAGTGCAGCTTTCTAACTGAGGGTAGTGAGAGTGCTGCATTCTAACTGAGGGTAGTGAGAGTGCTGTTTTCCAACTGAGGGCAGTGAGAGTGCTGCTTTCTTTCTGAGGGCAGTGAGAGTGCAGCTTTCTAACTGAGGGCAGTGAGAGTGATGTTTTCTTTCTGAGGGATGTGAGAGTGCTGTTTTCTAACTGAGCGTAATGGGAGTGCTGCTTTCTAACTGAGGGCAGTGAGAGTGCTGCTTTCTAACTGAGGGCAGTGATATAGCTGTTGTCTAACTGAGGGCAGTGGGAGTGCTGCTTTCTAACTGAGGTTCGTGAGAGCGCAGCTTTCTAACTGAGGGTAGTGGAAGTGCTGCTTTCAAACTGAGGACAGTGAGAGTGCTGCTTTCTAGCTGAGGGCAATGAGAGTGCTGCTTTCTATCTGAGGGCAGTGAGAGTGCTGCTTTCTAACTGAGGGCAGTGAGAGTGCTGCTTTCTAACTGAGGGCAGGGAGAGCGCTGCTTTCTAACTGAGGCCAGTGAGAGTGCTGCTTTCTAACTGAGGGCAGTGAGAGTGCTGCTTTCTAAGTGTGGGCACTGAGAGTGCTGCTTTCTAACCGAGGGTTTTGTGAGTACTGCTTTCTAACTGAGGGCAGTGAGAGTGCAGCTTTCTAAATGAGGGTAGTGAGAGTGCTGCTTTCTACCTGAGGGCAGTGAGAGTGCAGCTTTTTAACTGAGGGTAGTGAGAGTGCTGCTTTCTAACTGAGGGTAGTGATAGAGCTGCTTTTTAATTGAGGGCAGTGAGAGTGCTGCTTTCGAACTGAGGGCAGTGAGAGTGCTGCTTTGCAACTAAGGGTAATGTGAGTGCTGCTTTCTAAGTGAGGGTAGTGAGAGTGCTGCTTTCTGAATGAGGGCAGTGAGAGTGCAGCTTTCTAACTGAGGGTAGTGTGAGTGATGCTTTCTAACTGAGGGCAGTGAGAGTGCAGCTTTTTAACTGAGGCTAGTGAGAGTGCTGCTTTCTAAGTGAGGGTAGTGATAGAGCTGCTTTTTAATTGAGTGCAGTGAGAGTGCTGCTTTCGATCTGAGGGCAGTGAGAGTACTGCTTTGCAACTGAGGGTAGTGCGAGTGCTGCTTTCTAACTGAGGGCAATGAGAGGGCTGCTTTCTAACTGAGGGCAGTGAGAGTGCTGCTTTCTAACTGAGGGCAGTGATAGAGCTGCTTTTTAATTGAGTGCAGTGAGAGTGCTGCTTTCGAACAGAGGGCAGTGAGAGTACTGCTTTGCAACCGCGGGTAGTGAGAGTGCTGCTTTCTAACTGAGGGCAGTGCGAGGGCTGCTTTCTAACTGAGGGCAGTGAGAGTGCTGCTTTCTAAAGAAGCGCAGTCAGAGTGCTGGTTTCTAACTAATGGCACTGAGAGTGCTGCTTTCTAACTGAGGGCAGTGAGCGTGCTGCTTTCTGAGGACAGTGAGAGTGCTGCTTTCTAACTGAGGAGAGTGAGAGTGCTACTTTCTAACTGAGGGTAGAGAGGGTGCTGCTTTCTAACCGAGGGCAGGGAGAGCGCTGCTTTCTAACTGAGGCCAGTGAGAGTGCGGCTTTCTAACTGAGAGCAGTGAGAGCGCTGCTTTCTAACTGAGGCCAGTGAGAGTGCTGCTTTCTAACTGAGGGCAGTGAGAGTGCTGCTTTCTAAGTGTGGGCACTGAGAGTGCTGCTTTCTAACCGAGGGTTTTGTGAGTACTGCTTTCTAACTGAGGGCAGTGAGAGTGCAGCTTTCTAAATGAGGGTAGTGAGAGTGCTGCTTTCTACCTGAGGGCAGTGAGAGTGCAGCTTTTTAACTGAGGGTAGTGAGAGTGCTGCTTTCTAACTGAGGGTAGTGATAGAGCTGCTTTTTAATTGAGGGCAGTGAGAGTGCTGCTTTCGAACTGAGGGCAGTGAGAGTGCTGCTTTGCAACTAAGGGTAATGTGAGTGCTGCTTTCTAAGTGAGGGTAGTGAGAGTGCTGCTTTCTGAATGAGTGCAGTGAGAGTGCAGCTTTCTAACTGAGGGTAGTGTGAGTGATGCTTTCTAACTGAGGGCAGTGAGAGTGCAGCTTTTTAACTGAGGCTAGTGAGAGTGCTGCTTTCTAAGTGAGGGTAGTGATAGAGCTGCTTTTTAATTGAGTGCAGTGAGAGTGCTGCTTTCGATCTGAGGGCAGTGAGAGTACTGCTTTGCAACTGAGGGTAGTGCGAGTGCTGCTTTCTAACTGAGGGCAATGAGAGGGCTGCTTTCTAACTGAGGGCAGTGAGAGTGCTGCTTCCTAACTGAGGGCAGTGATAGAGCTGCTTTTTAATTGAGTGCAGTGAGAGTGCTGCTTTCGAACAGAGGGCAGTGAGAGTACTGCTTTGCAACCGCGGGTAGTGAGAGTGCTGCTTTCTAACTGAGGGCAGTGCTAGGGCTGCTTTCTAACTGAGGGCAGTGAGAGTGCTGCTTTCTAAAGAAGCGCAGTCAGAGTGCTGGTTTCTAACTAATGGCACTGAGAGTGCTGCTTTCTAACTGAGGGCAGTGAGCGTGCTGCTTTCTGAGGACAGTGAGAGTGCTGCTTTCTAACTGAGGAGAGTGAGAGTGCTACTTTCTAACTGAGGGTAGAGAGGGTGCTGCTTTCTAACCGAGGGCAGGGAGAGCGCTGCTTTCTAACTGAGGCCAGTGAGAGTGCGGCTTTCTAACTGAGAGCAGTGAGAGTGCTGCTTTCTAACTGAGGGCAGGGAGAGTACTGCTTTCAAACTGAGGGCAGTCAGAGTGCTGCTTTCCAAGTGTGGGCAGTGAGAGTGCTGCTTACTAACCGAGGGTTTTGCGAGTGCTGCTTTCTAACTGAGGTCAGTGAGAGTGCAGCTTTCTAACTGAGGGGAGTGAGAGTTCTGCTCTCTAACTGAGGGCAGTGAGAGTTGTTGCTTTATAACTAAGGGCTGTGAGAGTGATGCTTTCTAACTGAGGGCTGGTAGAGTGCTGCTTTCTTCGTGAGGGTAGTGGGAGTGCTGCTTTCTAACTGTGGGCAGTGTGAGTGCTGCTTTCTAACTGAGGGCAGGGAGAGTGCTGCTTTCAAACTGAGGGCAGTGACAGTGCTGCTTTCTAACTGAGGACAGTGAGTGTGCTGCTTTCTAATCGAGGGTAGTGGGAGTGCTGCTTTCTAACTGAGGGCATGAGAGTGCAGCTTTCTAACCGAGGGTAGTTAGAGTGCTGTTTTCTAACTGAGGGCAGTGAGAGTTGTTGCTTTATAACTAAGGGCAGTGAGAGTGATGCTTTCTAACTGAGGAGAGTGAGAGTGCTACTTTCTAACTGAGGGTAGAGAGGGTGCTGCTTTCTAACCGAGGGCAGGGAGAGCGCTGCTTTCTAACTGAGGCCAGTGAGAGTGCGGCTTTCTAACTGAGAGCAGTGAGAGTGCTGCTTTCTAACTGAGGGCAGGGAGAGTACTGCTTTCAAACTGAGGGCAGTCAGAGTGCTGCTTTCCAAGTGTGGGCAGTGAGAGTGCTGCTTACTAACCGAGGGTTTTGCGAGTGCTGCTTTCTAACTGAGGTCAGTGAGAGTGCAGCTTTCTAACTGAGGGGAGTGAGAGTTCTGCTCTCTAACTGAGGGCAGTGAGAGTTGTTGCTTTATAACTAAGGGCTGTGAGAGTGATGCTTTCTAACTGAGGGCTGGTAGAGTGCTGCTTTCTTCGTGAGGGTAGTGGGAGTGCTGCTTTCTAACTGTGGGCAGTGTGAGTGCTGCTTTCTAACTGAGGGCAGGGAGAGTGCTGCTTTCAAACTGAGGGCAGTGACAGTGCTGCTTTCTAACTGAGGACAGTGAGTGTGCTGCTTTCTAATCGAGGGTAGTGGGAGTGCTGCTTTCTAACTGAGGGCATGAGAGTGCAGCTTTCTAACCGAGGGTAGTTAGAGTGCTGTTTTCTAACTGAGGGCAGTGAGAGTTGTTGCTATATAACTAAGGGCAGTGAGAGTGATGCTTTCGAACTGAGGGCTGGTAGAGTGCTGCTTTCTTCGTGAGGGTAGTGGGAGTGCTGCTTTCTAACTGAGAGCAGTGAGTGTGCTACTTTCCAACTGAGGGTAGTGAGAGTGCTGTTTTCTAACTAAGCGCAGTGAGCCTGTTAGTTTCTAACTAAGAGCAGTGAGAGTGTTGTTTTCTAACTGAGGGTAGTGATAGTGCTGCTTTCTTACTGAGCATAATGGGAGTGCTGCTTTCTAACTGAGAGCAGTGAAAGTGCTGCTTTCTAACTGAGGGCAGTGAGAGTGCGGCTTTCTAACTGAGTTTAGTCGGAGTGTTGTTTTCTAACTGAGGGCAGGGAGGGCGCTGCTTTCTCACTGAGGACAGTGAGTATGCTGCTTTCTAACCGAGGGTAGTGGGAGTGCTGCTTTCTAACTGAGGGCATGAGAGTGCTGCTTTCTAACTGAGGGTAGTGAGAGTGCTGCTTTCTAACTGAGGGCAGGAAGAGTGCTGCTTTCTAAGTGAGGGTACTGGGAGTGCTGCTTTCCAACTGTGGGCAGTGAGAGTGCTGCTTTCTAACTGAGGGCAGTGAGAGTGCTGCTTTCTTTCTGAGGGTAGTGAGAGTGCTGCTTTCTAACTCGGGTAGTTGGAGTGCTGCTTTCTAAATGAGGGCTATGAGAGTGCTGCTTTCTAACTGAGGGCAGTGAGTGTGTTGCTTTGCAACAGGGCAGTGAGAGTGCTGCTTTCTAACTGAGCGCAGTGATAGTGCAGCTTTCTGAGGGCAGGGAGAGTGCTGCTTTCTAACTGAGGGCAGTGAGTGTGTTGCTTTCTAACTGAGGGCAGTGAGAGTGCTGCTTTCTAACTGAGGGCAGTGAGAGAGCAGCTTTCTAACTGAGGGTAGTGAGAGTGCTGCTTTCTAACTGAGGGTAGTGAGAGTGATGTTTTCTAACTGAGGGCAGTGGGAGTTCTCTTTTCTAACTGAGGGTATTGAGAGTGCTCGTTTCTAACTAAGGGCAGTGAGAGTGCTCTTTTCAGACAGAGGGTAGTGATAGTGCTGCTTTCTGACTGAGTGTAATGGGTGTGCTGCTTTCTAACTGAGGGCAGTGAGAGTGCTGCTTTCTAACTGAGGACGTTGAGATTGCTGCTTTCTAGCTGAGGGCAATGAGAGTGCTGCTGTCTAACTGAGGGCACTGAGAGTGCTGCTTTCTAACTGAGGGCAGTGAGAGTGCTGCTATCTGAGGGCAGTGAGAGTGCTGCTTCTAACTGAGGGCAGGGAGAGTGCTGCTTTCAAACTGAGGGCAGTGACAGTGCTGCTTTCTAACTGAGGACAGTGAGTGTGCTGCTTTCTAATCGAGGGTAGTGGGAGTGCTGCTTTCTAGCTGAGGGTAGTGAGAGTGCTGCTTTCTAACTGAGGGCAGTGAGAGTTGTTGCTTTATAACTAAGGGCAGTGAGAGTGATGCTTTCGAACTGAGGGCTGGTAGAGTGCTGCTTTCTTCGTGAGGGTAGTGGGAGTGCTGCTTTCTAACTGAGGGCAGTGTGAGTGCTGCTTTCTGACTGAGGGCAGTGAGTGTGCAACTTTCCAACTGAGGGTAGTGAGAGTGCTGTTTTCTAACTAAGCGCAGTGAGAGTGCTAGTTTCTAACTAAGAGCAGTGAGAGTGTTGTTTTCTAACTGAGGGTAGTGATAGTGCTGCTTTCTTACTGAGCATAATGGGAGTGCTGCTTTCTTACTGAGAGCAGTGAAAGTGCTGCTTTCTAACTGAGAGCAGTGAAAGTGCTGCTTTCTAACTGAGGGCAGTGAGAGTGCGGCTTTCTAACTGAGTGTAGTCGGAGTGCTGTTTTCTAACTGAGGGCAGGGAGAGCGCTGCTTTCTAACTGAGGGCAGTGACAGTGCTGCTTTCTAACTGAGGACAGTGAGTGTGCTGCTTTCAAACCGAGGGTAGTGGGAGTGCTGCTTTCTAACTGAGGGCAAGAGAGTGCTGCTTTCTTACTGAGGGTAGTGAGAGTGCTGCTTTCTCACTGAGGGCAGTGAGAGTTGTTGCTTTACAAATAAGGGCAGTGAGAGTGATGCTTTCCAACTGAGGGCAGTGAGAGTGCTTCTTTCTAACTGAGGGCAGTGAGAGTGCTGCACTCTAATTGAGGGCAGTGAGAGTGCTGCTTTCTAACTGAGGGTAGTGAGAGTGCTGCTTTCTAACTCGGGTAGTTGGAGTGCTGCTTTCTAAATGAGGGCTATGAGAGTGCTGCTTTCTAACTGAGGGCAGTGAGTGTGTTGCTTTGTAACAGGGCAGTGAGAGTGTTGCTTTCTAACTGAGCGCAGTGATAGTGCAGCTTTCTGAGGGCAGGGAGAGTGCTGCTTTCTAACTGAGGGCAGTGAGTGTGTTCCTTTCTAACTGAGGGCACTGAGAGTGCTGCTTTCTAACTGAGGGCAGTGAGAGAGCAGCTTTCTAACTGAGGGTAGTGAGAGTGCTGCTTTCTAACTGAGGGTAGTGAGAGTGATGTTTTCTAACTGAGGGCAGTGGGAGTTCTCTTTTCTAACTGAGGGTATTGAGAGTGCTCGTTTCTAACTAAGGGCAGTGAGAGTGCTCTTTTCAGACTGAGGGTAGTGATAGTGCTGCTTTCTGACTGAGTGTAATGGGTGTGCTGCTTTCTAACTGAGGGCAGTGAGAGTGCTGCTTTCTAACTGAGGACGTTGAGATTGCTGCTTTCTAGCTGAGGGCAATGAGAGTGCTGCTGTCTAACTGAGGGCACTGAGAGTGCTGCTTTCTAACTGAGGGCAGTGAGAGTGCTGCTATCTGAGGGCAGTGAGAGTGCTGCTTTCAAACTGAGGGCAGTTACAGTGCTGCTTTCTAACTGAGGACAGTGAGTGTGCTGCTTTCTAATCGAGGGTAGTGGGAGTGCTGCGTTCTAACTGAGGGTAGTGAGAGTGCTGCTTTCTAACTGAGGGCAGTGAGAGTTGTTGCTTTATAACTAAGGGCAGTGAGAGTGATGCTTTCGAACTGAGGGCTGGTAGAGTGCTGCTTTCTTCGTGAGGATAGTGGGAGTGCTGCTTTCTAACTGAGGGCAGTGTGAGTGCTGCTTTCTGACTGAGGGCACTGAGTGTGCTACTTTCCAACTGAGGGTAGTGAGAGTGCTGTTTTCTAACTAAGCGCAGTGAGAGTGCTAGTTTCTAACTAAGAGCAGTGAGAGTGTTGTTTTCTAACTGAGGGTAGTGATAGTGCTGCTTTCTTACTGAGCATAATGGGAGTGCTGCTTTCTAACTGAGAGCAGTGAAAGTGCTGCTTTCTAACTGAGGGCAGTGAGAGTGCGGCTTTCTAACTGAGTGTAGTCGGAGTGCTATTTTCTAACTGAGGGCAGGGAGAGCGCTGCTTTCTAACTGAGGGCAGTGACAGTGCTGCTTTCTAACTGAGGACAGTGAGTGTGCTGCTTTCAAACCGAGGGTAGTGGGAATGCTGCTTTCTAACTGAGGGCATGAGAGTGCTGCTTTCTAACTGAGGGTAGTGAGAGTGCTGCTTTCTCACTGAGGGCAGTGAGAGTTGTTGCTTTACAAATAAGGGCAGTAAGAGTGATGCTTTCCAACTGAGGGCTGGGAGAGAGCTGCTTTCTAACTGAGGACAGTGAGTGTGCTGCTTTCAAACCGAGGGTAGTGGGAGTGCTGCTTTCTAACTAAGGGCATGAGAGTGCTGCTTTCTAACTGAGGGTATTGAGAGTGCTCGTTTCTCACTAAGGGCAGTGAGAGTGCTCTTTTCAGACTGAGGGTAGTGATAGTGCTGCTTTCTGACTGAGTGTAATGGGTGTGCTGCTTTCTAACTGAGGGCAGTGAGAGTGCTGCTTTCTAACTGAGGACAGTGTTATAGCTGCTTTCTAACTGAGGGTAGTGGGAGTGCTGCTTTCTAACTGAGGACAGTGAGATTCTGCTTTCCAGCTGAGGGCAGTGAGAGTGCTGCTTTCTAACTGAGGGCAGTGAGAGTGCTACTTTCTAACTGAGGGCAGTGAGAGTGCTGCTTTCTAATAGAGGGCTGGGTGAGTGCTGCTTTCAAACTGAGGGCAGTGAGAGTGATGCTTTCTAACTGTGGGCAGTGACAGTGCTGGTTTCTAACTGAGGACAGTGAGTGTGCTGCTTTCTGACGGAGGGTAGTGCGAGTGCTGCTTTCTAACTGAGGGCATGAGAGTGCATCTTTCTAACTGATGGTAGTGAGAGTGCTGCATTCTCACTGAGGGCAGTGAGAGTTGTTTTATAACTAAGGGCAGTGAGAGTGAAGCTTTCTAACTGAGGGCAGGAAGAGTGCTGCTTTCTAATTGAGGGTAGTGGGAGTACTGCTTTCCACCTGAGGGCAGTGAGAGTGCTGCTTTCAAACTGAGGGCAGTGAGAGTGCTGCTTTCTAACTGAGGGCAGTGAGAGTGGTGCATTCTAACTGAGGGCATTGAGTGTGCTGCTTTCTAACTGAGGGTAGTGAGAGTGCTGCTTCCCAACTGAGGGTAGTGAGAGTGCTGTTTTCTAATTGAGGGTAGTGAGAGTGCTTTTTTCTAACTTAGGGCAGTGAGAGTGCAGCTTTCTGACTGAGGGCAGTGAGAGTGCTGCTTTCTAACGAAGCGCAGTGAGAGTGCTGGTTTCTAACTAAGGGCAGTGAGAGTGCTGCTTTCTAACTGAGGGTGTTGATAGTGCTGCTTTCTAACTGAGGGCAGTGAGAGTGCTGCATTCTAAATGTGTGCAGTGAGAGTGATGCTTTCTAACCGAGGGTAGTGGGAGTGCTGCTTACTAACTGAGGGCAGTGAGAGTGCTGCTTTCTAACTGAGGGCAGGAAGAGTGCTGCTTTCTAAGTGAGGGTAGTGGGAGTGCTGCTTTCTAACTGAGGGCAGCGAGAGTGATGCTTTCTAACTGAGGGCAGTGAGAGTGCTACTTGCTAACTGAGGGCAGTGAGAGTTCTGCATTCTCATTGAGGGCAGTGAGAGTGCTGCTTTCTAACTGAGGGTAGTGAGAGTGCTGCTTTCTAACTAGGGTAGTTGGAGTGCTGCTTTCTAAATGAGGGCTATGAGAGTGCTGCTTTCGAACTGAGGGCAGTGAGTGTGTTGGTTTGTAACTGAGGGAAGTGAGAGTGCTGCTTTCCAACTGAGCGCAGTGATAGTGTTGCTTTCTGAGGGCAGTGAGAGTGCTGCTTTCTAACTGAGGCCAGTGAGAGTGCGGCTTTCTTACTGAGTGTAGTCAGAGTGCTGTTTTCTAACTGAGGGCAGTGACAGTGCTGCTTTCTAACTGAGGGCACTGAGAGTGCTGCTTTCTAACTGAGGGCAGTGAGCGTGCTGCTTTCTGAGGGCAGTGAGAGTGCTGCTTTCTAACTGAGGGGACTGAGAGTGCTGCTTTCTAACTGAGGGTAGTGAGAGTGATATTTTCTAACTGAGGGCATTGGGAGTTCTCTTTTCTAACTGAGGGTATTGAGAGTGCTGCTTTCTAACTAAGGGCAGTGAGAGTGCTCGTTTCAGACTGAGGGTAGTGATAGTGCTGCTTTCTAACTGAGCGTGATGGGCGTGCTGCTTTCCAACTGTGGGCAGTGAGAGTGCTGCTTTCTAACTGAGGACAGTGAGATTGCTGCTTTCTAGCTGAGGGCAATGAGAGTGCTGCTTTCTAACTGAGGGCACTGAGAGTGCTGCTTTCTAACTGAGGGCAGTGAGCGTGCTGCTTTCTGAGGACAGTGAGAGTGCTGCTTTCTAACTGAGGAGAGTGAGAGTGCTACTTTCTAACTGAGGGTAGTGAGTGTGCTGCTTTCTAACCGAGGGCAGGGAGAGTACTGCTTTCTAACTGAGGCCAGTGAGAGTGCTGCTTTCTAACTGAGGGCAGTGAGAGTGCTGCTTTCTAACTGAGGCCAGTGAGAGTGCTGCTCTCTAACTGAGGGCAGTGCGAGTGCTGCTTTCTAACTGAGGGCAGGGAGAGTACTGCTTTCAAACTGAGGACAGTCAGACTGCTGCTTTCCAAGTGTGGGCAGTGAGAGTGCTGCTTACTAACCGAGGGTTTTGGGAGGGCTGCTTTCTAACTGAGGTCAGTGAGAGTGCAGCTTTCTAACTGAGGGGAGTGAGAGTGCTGCTCTCTAACTGTGGGCAGTGAGAGTTGTTGCTTTATAACTAAGGGCAGTGAGAGTGATGCTTTCAAACTAAGGGCTGGTAGAGTGCTGCTTTCTTCATGAGGGTAGTGGGAGTGCTGCTTTCTAACTGAGGGCAGTGTGAGTTTTGCTTTCTAACTGAGGGCAGTGAGTGTGCTACTTTCTAACTGAGGGTAGTGAGAGTGCTATTTTCTAACTAAGCGCAGTGAGAGTGCTAGTTTCTAACTAAGGGCAGTGAGAGTGTTGTTTTCTAACTGAGGGTAGTGATAGTGCTGCTTTCTTACTGAACGTAATGGGAGTGCTGCTTTCTAACTGAGGGCAGTGAAAGTGCTGCGTTCTAACTGAGGGCAGTGAGAGTGCGGCTTTCTAACTGAGTTTAGTCGGAGTGCTGTTTTCTAACTGAGGGCAGGGAGAGCGCTGCTTTCTAATTGAGGGCAGTGACAGAGCTTCTTTCTAACTGAGGACAGTGAGTATGCTGCTTTCTAACCGAGGGTAGTGGGAGTGCTGCTTTCTAACTGAGGGCATGAGAGTGCTGCTTTCGAACTGAGGGTAGTGAGAGTGCTGCTTTCTAACTGAGGGCAGGAAGAGTGCTGCTTTCTAAGTGAGGGTACTGGGAGTGCTGCTTTCCAACTGTGGGCAGTGAGAGTGCTGCTTTCTAACTGAGGGCACTGAGAGTGCTTCTTTCTAACTGAGGGCAGTGAGAGTGCTGCATTCTAACTGAGGGCAGTGAGAGTGCTGCTTTCTAACTGAGGGTAGTGAGAGTTCTGCTTTCGAACTGAGGGTAGTGAGAGTGATGTTTTCTAACTGAGGGCAGTGGGAGTTCTCTTTTCTAACTGAGGGTATTGAGAGTGCTCGTTTCTAACTAAGGGCAGTGAGAGTGCTCTTTTCAGACTGAGGGTAGTGATAGGGCTGCTTTCTAACTGATCGTAATGGGTGTGCTGCTTTCTAACTGAGGGCAGTGAGAGTGCTGCTTTCTAACTGAGGACAGTGAGATTGCTGCTTTCTAGCTGAGGGCAATGAGAGTGCTGCTGTCTAACTGAGGGCACTGAGAGTGCTGCTTTATAACTGAGGGCAGTGAGCGTGCTGCTATCTGAGGGCAGTGAGAGTGCTGCTTTCCAACTGAGGGCAGGGAGAGTGCTGCTTTCAAACTGAGTGCAGTGACAGTGCTGCTTTCTAACTGAGGACAGTGAGAGTGCTGCTTTCTAACCGAGGGTAGTGGGAGTGCTGCTTTCTAACTGAGGGCATGAGAGTGCAGCTTTCTAACTGAGGGTAGTGAGATTGCTGCTTTCTAATTGAGGGCAGTGAGAGTTGCTGCTTTATAACTAAGGGCAGTGAGAGTGATGCTTTCGAACTGAGGGCTGGTAGAGTGCTGCTTTCTTCGTGAGGGTAGTGGGAGTGCTGCTTTCTAACTGAGGGCAGTGTGAGTGCTGCTTTCTAACTGAGGGTAGTGAGAGTGCTGCTTTCTCACTGAGGGCAGTGAGAGTTGTTGCTTTACAAATAAGGGCAGTAAGAGTGATGCTTTCCAACTGAGGGCTGGGAGAGCTGCTTTCTAACTGAGGACAGTGATTGTGCTGCTTTCAAACCGAGGGTAGTGGGAGTGCTGCTTTCTAACTGAGGGCATGAGAGTGCTGCTTTCTAACTGAGGGTATTGAGAGTGCTCGTTTCTCACTAAGGGCAGTGAGAGTGCTCTTTTCAGACTGAGGGTAGTGATAGTGCTGCTTTCTGACTGAGTGTAATGGGTGTGCTGCTTTCTAACTGAGGGCAGTGAGAGTGCTGCTTTCTAACTGAGGACAGTGAGATTGCTGCTATCTAGCTGAGGGCAATGAGAGTGCTGCTTTCTAACTGAGGGCAGTGTTATAGCTGCTTTCTAACTGAGGGTAGTGGGAGTGCTGCTTTCTAACTGAGGGTAGTGAGAGTGATGTTTTCTAACTGAGGGCATTGGGAGTTCTCTTTTCTAACTGAGGGTATTGAGAGTGCGCTTTTCTAACTAAGGGCAGTGAGAGTGCTCGTTTCAGACTGAGGGTAGTGATAGTGCTGCTTTCTAACTGAGCGTAATGGGCGTGCTGCTTTCCAACTGTGGGCAGTGAGAGTGCTGCTTTCTAACTGAGGACAGTGAGATTGCTGCTTTCTAGCTGAGGGCAATGAGAGTGCTGCTTTCTAACTGAGGGCACTGAGAGTGCTGCTTTCTAACTGAGGGCAGTGAGCGTGCTGCTTTCTGAGGACAGTGAGAGTGCTGCTTTCTAACTGAGGAGAGTGAGAGTGCTACTTTCTAACTGAGGGTAGTGAGTGTGCTGCTTTCTAACCGAGGGCAGGGAGAGCGCTGCTTTCTAACTGAGGCCAGTGAGAGTGCTGCTTTCTAACTGAGGCCAGTGAGAGTGCTGCTTTCTAACTGAGGCCAGTGAGAGTGCTGCTTTCTAACTGAGGGCAGTGAGAGTGCTGCTTTCTAACTGAGGGCAGGGAGAGTACTGCTTTCAAACTGAGGACAGTCAGACTGCTGCTTTCCAAGTGTGGGCAGTGAGAGTGCTGCTTACTAACCGAGGGTTTTGGGAGGGCTGCTTTCTAACTGAGGTCAGTGAGAGTGCAGCTTTCTAACTGAGGGGAGTGAGAGTGCTGCTCTCTAACTGTGGGCAGTGAGAGTTGTTGCTTTATAACTAAGGGCAGTGAGAGTGATGCTTTCAAACTAAGGGCTGGTAGAGTGCTGCTTTCTTCATGAGGGTAGTGGGAGTGCTGCTTTCTAACTGAGGGCAGTGTGAGTTTTGCTTTCTAACTGAGGGCAGTGAGTGTGCTACTTTCTAACTGAGGGTAGTGAGAGTGCTATTTTCTAACTAAGCGCAGTGAGAGTGCTAGTTTCTAACTAAGGGCAGTGAGAGTGTTGTTTTCTAACTGAGGGTAGTGATAGTGCTGCTTTCTTACTGAACGTAATGGGAGTGCTGCTTTCTAACTGAGGGCAGTGAAAGTGCTGCTTTCTAACTGAGGGCAGTGAGAGTGCGGCTTTCTAACTGAGTTTAGTCGGAGTGCTGTTTTCTAACTGAGGGCAGGGAGAGCGCTGCTTTCTAATTGAGGGCAGTGACAGTGCTTCTTTCTAACTGAGGACAGTGAGTATGCTGCTTTCTAACCGAGGGAAGTGGGAGTGCTGCTTTCTAACTGAGGGCATGAGAGTGCTGCTTTCGAACTGAGGGTAGTGAGAGTGCTGCTTTCTAACTGAGGGCAGGAAGAGTGCTGCTTTCTAAGTGAGGGTACTGGGAGTGCTGCTTTCCAACTGTGGGCAGTGAGAGTGCTGCTTTCTAACTGAGGGCACTGAGAGTGCTTCTTTCTAACTGAGGGCAGTGAGAGTGCTGCATTCTAACTGAGGGCAGTGAGAGTGTTGCATTCTAACTGAGGTCAGTGAGAGTTCTGCTTTCGAACTGAGGGTAGTGAGAGTGATGTTTTCTAATTGAGGGCAGTGGGAGTTCTCTTTTCTAACTGAGGGTATTGAGAGTGCTCGTTTCTAACTAAGGGCAGTGAGAGTGCTCTTTTCAGACTGAGGGTAGTGATAGGGCTGCTTTCTAACTGATCGTAATGGGTGTGCTGCTTTCTAACTGAGGGCAGTGAGAGTGCTGCTTTCTAACTGAGGACAGTGAGATTGCTGCTTTCTAGCTGAGGGCAATGAGAGTGCTGCTGTCTAACTGAGGGCACTGAGAGTGCTGCTTTATAACTGAGGGCAGTGAGCGTGCTGCTATCTGAGGGCAGTGAGAGTGCTGCTTTCCAACTGAGGGCAGGGAGAGTGCTGCTTTCAAACTGAGTGCAGTGACAGTGCTGCTTTCTAACTGAGGACAGTGAGTGTGCTGCTTTCTAACCGAGGGTACTGGGAGTGCTGCTTTCTAACTGAAGGCATGAGAGTGCAGCTTTCTAACTGAGGGTAGTGAGATTGCTGCTTTCTAATTGAGGGCAGTGAGAGTTGCTGCTTTATAACTAAGGGCAGTGAGAGTGATGCTTTCGAACTGAGGGCTGGTAGAGTGCTGCTTTCTTCGTGAGGGTAGTGGGAGTGCTGCTTTCTAACTGAGGGCAGTGTGAGTGCTGCTTTCTAACTGAGGGTAGTGAGAGTGCTGCTTTCTCACTGAGGGCAGTGAGAGTTGTTGCTTTACAAATAAGGGCAGTAAGAGTGATGCTTTCCAACTGAGGGCTGGGAGAGAGCTGCTTTCTAACTGAGGACAGTGATTGTGCTGCTTTCAAACCGAGGGTAGTGGGAGTGCTGCTTTCTAACTGAGGGCATGAGAGTGCTGCTTTCTAACTGAGGGTATTGAGAGTGCTCGTTTCTCACTAAGGGCAGTGAGAGTGCTCTTTTCAGACTGAGGGTAGTGATAGTGCTGCTTTCTGACTGAGTGTAATGGGTGTGCTGCTTTCTAACTGAGGGCAGTGAGAGTGCTGCTTTCTAACTGAGGACAGTGAGATTGCTGCTATCTAGCTGAGGGCAATGAGAGTGCTGCTTTCTAACTGAGGGCAGTGTTATAGCTGCTTTCTAACTGAGGGTAGTGGGAGTGCTGCTTTCTAACTGAGGGTAGTGAGAGTGATGTTTTCTAACTGAGGGCATTGGGAGTTCTCTTTTCTAACTGAGGGTATTGAGAGTGCTCTTTTCTAACTAAGGGCAGTGAGAGTGCTCGTTTCAGACTGAGGGTAGTGATAGTGCTGCTTTCTAACTGAGCGTAATGGGCGTGCTGCTTTCCAACTGTGGGCAGTGAGAGTGCTGCTTTCTAACTGAGGACAGTGAGATTGCTGCTTTCTAGCTGAGGGCAATGAGAGTGCTGCTTTCTAACTGAGGGCACTGAGAGTGCTGCTTTCTAACTGAGGGCACTGAGAGTGCTGCTTTCTAACTGAGGGCAGTGAGCGTGCTGCTTTCTGAGGACAGTGAGAGTGCTGCTTTCTAACTGAGGAGAGTGAGAGTGCTACTTTCTAACTGAGGGTAGTGAGTGTGCTGCTTTCTAACCGAGGGCAGGGAGAGCGCTGCTTTCTAACTGAGGCCAGTGAGAGTGCTGCTTTCTAACTGAGGCCAGTGAGAGTGCTGCTTTCTAACTGAGGCCAGTGAGAGTGCTGCTTTCTAACTGAGGGCAGTGAGAGTGCTGCTTTCTAACTGAGGGCAGGGAGAGTACTGCTTTCAAACTGAGGACAGTCAGACTGCTGCTTTCCAAGTGTGGGCAGTGAGAGTGCTGCTTACTAACCGAGGGTTTTGGGAGGGCTGCTTTCTAACTGAGGTCAGTGAGAGTGCAGCTTTCTAACTGAGGGGAGTGAGAGTGCTGCTCTCTAACTGTGGGCAGTGAGAGTTGTTGCTTTATAACTAAGGGCAGTGAGAGTGATGCTTTCAAACTAAGGGCTGGTAGAGTGCTGCTTTCTTCATGAGGGTAGTGGGAGTGCTGCTTTCTAACTGAGGGCAGTGTGAGTTTTGCTTTCTAACTGAGGGCAGTGAGTGTGCTACTTTCTAACTGAGGGTAGTGAGAGTGCTATTTTCTAACTAAGCGCAGTGAGAGTGCTAGTTTCTAACTAAGGGCAGTGAGAGTGTTGTTTTCTAACTGAGGGTAGTGATAGTGCTGCTTTCTTACTGAACGTAATGGGAGTGCTGCTTTCTAACTGAGGGCAGTGAAAGTGCTGCGTTCTAACTGAGGGCAGTGAGAGTGCGGCTTTCTAACTGAGTTTAGTCGGAGTGCTGTTTTCTAACTGAGGGCAGGGAGAGCGCTGCTTTCTAATTGAGGGCAGTGACAGAGCTTCTTTCTAACTGAGGACAGTGAGTATGCTGCTTTCTAACCGAGGGTAGTGGGAGTGCTGCTTTCTAACTGAGGGCATGAGAGTGCTGCTTTCGAACTGAGGGTAGTGAGAGTGCTGCTTTCTAACTGAGGGCAGGAAGAGTGCTGCTTTCTAAGTGAGGGTACTGGGAGTGCTGCTTTCCAACTGTGGGCAGTGAGAGTGCTGCTTTCTAACTGAGGGCACTGAGAGTGCTTCTTTCTAACTGAGGGCAGTGAGAGTGCTGCATTCTAACTGAGGGCAGTGAGAGTGCTGCTTTCTAACTGAGGGTAGTGAGAGTTCTGCTTTCGAACTGAGGGTAGTGAGAGTGATGTTTTCTAACTGAGGGCAGTGGGAGTTCTCTTTTCTAACTGAGGGTATTGAGAGTGCTCGTTTCTAACTAAGGGCAGTGAGAGTGCTCTTTTCAGACTGAGGGTAGTGATAGGGCTGCTTTCTAACTGATCGTAATGGGTGTGCTGCTTTCTAACTGAGGGCAGTGAGAGTGCTGCTTTCTAACTGAGGACAGTGAGATTGCTGCTTTCTAGCTGAGGGCAATGAGAGTGCTGCTGTCTAACTGAGGGCACTGAGAGTGCTGCTTTATAACTGAGGGCAGTGAGCGTGCTGCTATCTGAGGGCAGTGAGAGTGCTGCTTTCCAACTGAGGGCAGGGAGAGTGCTGCTTTCAAACTGAGTGCAGTGACAGTGCTGCTTTCTAACTGAGGACAGTGAGTGTGCTGCTTTCTAACCGAGGGTAGTGGGAGTGCTGCTTTCTAACTGAGGGCATGAGAGTGCAGCTTTCTAACTGAGGGTAGTGAGATTGCTGCTTTCTAATTGAGGGCAGTGAGAGTTGCTGCTTTATAACTAAGGGCAGTGAGAGTGATGCTTTCGAACTGAGGGCTGGTAGAGTGCTGCTTTCTTCGTGAGGGTAGTGGGAGTGCTGCTTTCTAACTGAGGGCAGTGAGAGTGCTGCTTTCTCACTGAGGGCAGTGAGAGTTGTTGCTTTACAAATAAGGGCAGTAAGAGTGATGCTTTCCAACTGAGGGCTGGGAGAGAGCTGCTTTCTAACTGAGGACAGTGATTGTGCTGCTTTCAAACCGAGGGTAGTGGGAGTGCTGCTTTCTAACTGAGGGCATGAGAGTGCTGCTTTCTAACTGAGGGTATTGAGAGTGCTCGTTTCTCACTAAGGGCAGTGAGAGTGCTCTTTTCAGACTGAGGGTAGTGATAGTGCTGCTTTCTGACTGAGTGTAATTGGTGTGCTGCTTTCTAACTGAGGGCAGTGAGAGTGCTGCTTTCTAACTGAGGACAGTGAGATTGCTGCTATCTAGCTGAGGGCAATGAGAGTGCTGCTTTCTAACTGAGGGCAGTGTTATAGCTGCTTTCTAACTGAGGGTAGTGGGAGTGCTGCTTTCTAACTGAGGGTAGTGAGAGTGATGTTTTCTAACTGAGGGCATTGGGAGTTCTCTTTTCTAACTGAGGGTATTGAGAGTGCTCGTTTCTAACTAAGGGCAGTGAGAGTGCTCGTTTCAGACTGAGGGTAGTGATAGTGCTGCTTTCTAACTGAGCGTAATGGGCGTGCTGCTTTCCAACTGTGGGCAGTGAGAGTGCTGCTTTCTAACTGAGGACAGTGAGATTGCTGCTTTCTAGCTGAGGGCAATGAGAGTGCTGCTTTCTAACTGAGGGCACTGAGAGTGCTGCTTTCTAACTGAGGGCAGTGAGCGTGCTGCTTTCTGAGGACAGTGAGAGTGCTGCTTTCTAACTGAGGCCAGTGAGAGTGCTGCTTTCTAACTGAGGCCAGTGAGAGTGCTGCTTTCTAACTGAGGCCAGTGAGAGTGCTGCTTTCTAACTGAGGGCAGTGAGAGTGCTGCTTTCTAACTGAGGGCAGGGAGAGTACTGCTTTCAAACTGAGGACAGTCAGACTGCTGCTTTCCAAGTGTGGGCAGTGAGAGTGCTGCTTACTAACCGAGGGTTTTGGGAGGGCTGCTTTCTAACTGAGGTCAGTGAGAGTGCAGCTTTCTAACTGAGGGGAGTGAGAGTGCTGCTCTCTAACTGTGGGCAGTGAGAGTTGTTGCTTTATAACTAAGGGCAGTGAGAGTGATGCTTTCAAACTAAGGGCTGGTAGAGTGCTGCTTTCTTCATGAGGGTAGTGGGAGTGCTGCTTTCTAACTGAGGGCAGTGTGAGTTTTGCTTTCTAACTGAGGGCAGTGAGTGTGCTACTTTCTAACTGAGGGTAGTGAGAGTGCTATTTTCAAATAAGCGCAGTGAGAGTGCTAGTTTCGAACTAAGGGCAGTGAGAGTGTTGTTTTCTAACTGAGGGTAGTGATAGTGCTGCTTTCTTACTGAACGTAATGGGAGTGCTGCTTTCTAACTGAGGGCAGTGAAAGTGCTGCTTTCTAACTGAGGGCAGTGAGAGTGCGGCTTTCTAACTGAGTTTAGTCGGAGTGCTGTTTTCTAACTGAGGGCAGGGAGAGCGCTGCTTTCTAACTGAGGGCAGTGACAGTGCTTCTTTCTAACTGAGGACAGTGAGTATGCTGCTTTCTAACCGAGGGTAGTGGGAGTGCTGCTTTCTAACTGAGGGCATGAGAGTGCTGCTTTCGAACTGAGGGTAGTGAGAGTGCTGCTTTCTAACTGAGGGCAGGAAGAGTGCTGCTTTCTAAGTGAGGGTACTGGGAGTGCTGCTTTCCAACTGTGGGCAGTGAGAGTGCTGCTTTCTAACTGAGGGCACTGAGAGTGCTTCTTTCTAACTGAGGGCAGTGAGAGTGCTGCATTCTAACTGAGGGCAGTGAGAGTGCTGCTTTCTAACTGAGGGTAGTGAGAGTTCTGCTTTCGAACTGAGGGTAGTGAGAGTGATGTTTTCTAACTGAGGGCAATGGGTGTTCTCTTTTCTAACTGAGGGCAGTGAGAGTGCTCTTTTCAGACTGAGGGTAGTGATAGGGCTGCTTTCTAACTGATCGTAATGGGTGTGCTGCTTTCTAACTGAGGGCAGTGAGAGTGCTGCTTTCTAACTGAGGACAGTGAGATTGCTGCTTTCTAGCTGAGGGCAATGAGAGTGCTGCTGTCTAACTGAGGGCACTGAGAGTGCTGCTTTATAACTGAGGGCAGTGAGCGTGCTGCTATCTGAGGGCAGTGAGAGTGCTGCTTTCCAACTGAGGGCAGGGAGAGTGCTGCTTTCAAACTGAGTGCAGTGACAGTGCTGCTTTCTAACTGAGGACAGTGAGTGTGCTGCTTTCTAACCGAGGGTAGTGGGAGTGCTGCTTTCTAACTGAGGGCATGAGAGTGCAGCTTTCTAACTGAGGGTAGTGAGATTGCTGCTTTCTAACTGAGGGCAGTTTGGGTTGCTGCTTTATAACTAAGGGCAGTGAGAGTGATGCTTTCGAACTGAGGGCTGGTAGAGTGCTGCTTTCTTCGTGAGGGTAGTGGGAGTGCTGCTTTCTAACTGAGGGCAGTGTGAGTGCTGCTTTCTAACTGAGGGTAGTGAGAGTGCTGCTTTCTCACTGAGGGCAGTGAGAGTTGTTGCTTTACAAATAAGGGCAGTAAGAGTGATGCTTTCCAACTGAGGGCTGGGAGAGAGCTGCTTTCTAACTGAGGACAGTGATTGTGCTGCTTTCAAACCGAGGGTAGTGGGAGTGCTGCTTTCTAACTGAGGGCATGAGAGTGCTGCTTTCTAACTGAGGGTATTGAGAGTGCTCGTTTCTCACTAAGGGCAGTGAGAGTGCTCTTTTCAGACTGAGGGTAGTGATAGTGCTGCTTTCTGACTGAGTGTAATGGGTGTGCTGCTTTCTAACTGAGGGCAGTGAGAGTGCTGCTTTCTAACTGAGGACAGTGAGATTGCTGCTATCTAGCTGAGGGCAATGAGAGTGCTGCTTTCTAACTGAGGGCAGTGTTATAGCTGCTTTCTAACTGAGGGTAGTGGGAGTGCTGCTTTCTAACTGAGGACAGTGAGATTCTGCTTTCCAGCTGAGGGCAGTGAGAGTGCTGCTTTCTAACTGAGGGCAGTGAGAGTGCTACTTGCTAACTGAGGGCAGTGAGAGTGCTGCTTTCTAATAGAGGGCTGGGTGAGTGCTGCTTTCAAACTGAGGGCAGTGAGAGTGCTGCTTTCTAACTGTGGGCAGTGACAGTGCTGGTTTCTAACTGAGGACAGTGAGTGTGCTGCTTTCTGACGGAGGGTAGTGCGAGTGCTGCTTTCTAACTGAGGGCATGAGAGTGCATCTTTCTAACTGATGGTAGTGAGAGTGCTGCATTCTCACTGAGGGCAGTGAGAGTTGCTGTTTTATAACTAAGGGCAGTGAGAGTGAAGCTTTCTAACTGAGGGCAGGAAGAGTGCTGCTTTCTAATTGAGGGTAGTGGGAGTGCTGCTTTCTAACTGAGGGCAGTGAGAGTGCTGCTTTCTAACTGAGGGCAGGGAGAGTGCTGCTTTCAAACTGAGGGCAGTGAGAGTGCTGCTTTCTAACTGAGGGCAGTGAGAGTGGTGCATTCTAACTGAGGGCATTGAGTGTGCTGCTTTCTAACTGAGGGTAGTGAGAGTGCTGCTTCCCAACTGAGGGTAGTGAGAGTGCTGTTTTCTAATTGAGGGTAGTGAGAGTGCTGTTTTCTAACTTAGGGCAGTGAGAGTGCAGCTTTCTGACTGAGGGCAGTGAGAGTGCTGCTTTCTAACGAAGCGCAGTGAGAGTGCTGGGTTCTAACTAAGGGCAGTGAGAGTGCTGCTTTCTAACTGAGGGTGTTGATAGTGCTGCTTTCTAACTGAGGGCAGGGAGAGTGCTGCTTTCAAACTGAGAGCAGTGAGAGTGCTGCATTCTAAATGTGTGCAGTGAGAGTGATGCTTTCTAACCGAGGGTAGTGGGAGTGCTGCTTACTAACTGAGGGCAGTGAGAGTGCTGCTTTCTAACTGAGGGCAGGAAGAGTGCTGCTTTCTAAGTGAGGGTAGTGGGAGTGCTGCTTTCTAACTGAGGGCAGCGAGAGTGATGCTTTCTATCTGAGGGCAGTGAGAGTGCTACTTGCTAACTGAGGGCAGTGAGAGTTCTGCATTCTAATTGAGGGCAGTGAGAGTGCTGCTTTCTAACTGAGGGTAGTGAGAGTGCTGCTTTCTAACTAGGGTAGTTGGAGTGCTGCTTTCTAAATGAGGGCTATGAGAGTGCTGCTTTCGAACTGAGGGCAGTGAGTGTGTTGGTTTGTAACTGAGGGCAGTGAGAGTGCTGCTTTCCAACTGAGCGCAGTGATAGTGTTGCTTTCTGAGGGCAGTGAGAGTGCTGCTTTCTAACTGAGGGCAGTGAGAGTGCGGCTTTCTTACTGAGTGTAGTCAGAGTGCTGTTTTCTAACTGAGGGCAGTGACAGTGCTGCTTTCTAACTGAGGGCACTGAGAGTGCTGCTTTCTAACTGAGGGCAGTGAGCGTGCTGCTTTCTGAGGGCAGTGAGAGTGCTGATTTCTAACTGAGGGGACTGAGAGTGCTGCTTTCTAACTGAGGGTAGTGAGAGTGATGTTTTCTAACTGAGGGCATTGGGAGTTCTCTTTTCTAACTGAGGGTATTGAGAGTGCTCGTTTCTAACTAAGGGCAGTGAGAGTGCTCTTTTCAGATTGAGGGTAGTGATAGTGCTGCTTTCTAACTGAGCGTAATGGGCGTGCTGCTTTCCAACTGAGGGCAGTGAGAGTGCTGCTTTCTAACTGAGGACAGTGAGATTGCTGCTTTCTAGCTGAGGGCAATGAGAGTGCTGCTTTCTAACTGAGGGCACTGAGAGTGCTGCTTTCTAACTGAGGGCAGTGAGCGTGCTGCTTTCTGAGGACAGTGAGAGTGCTGCTTTCTAACTGAGGAGAGTGAGAGTGCTACGTTCTAACTGAGGGTAGTGAGTGTGCTGCTTTCTAACCGAGGGCAGGGAGAGCGCTGCTTTCTAACTGAGGCCAGTGAGAGTGCTGCTTTCTAACTGAGGGCAGTGAGAGTGCTGCTTTCTAACTGAGGGCAGGGAGAGTACTGCTTTCAAACTGAGGACAGTCAGACTGCTGCTTTCCAAGTGTGGGCAGTGAGAGTGCTGCTTACTAACCGAGGGTTTTGGGAGGGCTGCTTTCTAACTGAGGGCAGTGAGAGTGCAGCTTTCTAACTGAGGGGAGTGAGAGTGCTGCTCTCTAACTGAAGGCAGTGAGAGTTGTTGCTTTATAACTAAGGGCAGTGAGAGTGATGCTTTCAAACTAAGGGCTGGTAGAGTGCTGCTTTCTTCATGAGGGTAGTGGGAGTGCTGCTTTCTAACTGAGGGCAGTGTGAGTTTTGCTTTCTAACTGAGGGCAGTGAGTGTGCTACTTTCTAACTGAGGGTAGTGAAGTGCTATTTTCTAACTAAGCGCACTGAGAGTGCTAGTTTCTAACTAAGGGCAGTGAGAGTGTTGTTTTCTAACTGAGGGTAGTGATAGTGCTGCTTTCTTACTGAACGTAATGGGAGTGCTGCTTTCTAACTGAGGGCAGTGAAAGTGCTGCTTTCTAACTGAGGGCAGTGAGAGTGCGGCTTTCTAACTGAGGGCAGTGACAGTGCTTCTTTCTAACTGAGGACAGTGAGTATGCTGCTTTCTAACCGAGGGTAGTGGGAGTGCTGCTTTCTAACTGAGGGCATGAGAGTGCTGCTTTCGAACTGAGGGTAGTGAGAGTGCTGCTTTCTAACTGAGGGCAGGAAGAGTGCTGCTTTCTAAGTGAGGGTACTGGGAGTGCTGCTTTCCAACTGTGGGCAGTGAGAGTGCTGCTTTCTAACTGAGGGCAGTGAGAGTGCTTCTTTCTAACTGAGGGCAGTGAGACTGCTGCATGCTAACTGAGGGCAGTGAGAGTGCTGCTTTCTAACTGAGGGTAGTGAGAGTGCTGCTTTCGAACTGAGGGTAGTGAGAGTGATGTTTTCTAACTGAGGGCAGTGGGAGTTCTCTTTTCTAACTGAGGGTATTGAGAGTGCTCGTTTCTAACTAAGGGCAGTGAGAGTGCTCTTTTCAGACTGAGGGTAGTGATAGGGCTGCTTTCTAACTGATCGTAATGGGTGTGCTGCTTTCTAACTGAGGGCAGTGAGAGTGCTGCTTTCTAACTGAGGACAGTGAGATTGCTGCTTTCTAGCTGAGGGCAATGAGAGTGCTGCTGTCTAACTGAGGGCACTGAGAGTGCTGCTTTATAACTGAGGGCAGTGAGCGTGCTGCTATCTGAGGGCAGTGAGAGTGCTGCTTTCCAACTGAGGGCAGGGAGAGTGCTGCTTTCAAACTGAGTGCAGTGACAGTGCTGCTTTCTAACTGAGGACAGTGAGTGTGCTGCTTTCTAACCGAGGGTAGTGGGAGTGCTGCTTTCTAACTGAGGGCATGAGAGTGCAGCTTTCTAACTGAGGGTAGTGAGATTGCTGCTTTCTAACTGAGGGCAGTGAGAGTTGCTGCTTTATAACTAAGGGCAGTGAGAGTGATGCTTTCGAACTGAGGGCTGGTAGAGTGCTGCTTTCTTCGTGAGGGTAGTGGGAGTGCTGCTTTCTAACTGAGGGCAGTGTGAGTGCTGCTTTCTAACTGAGGGCAGTGAGTGTGCTACTTTCCAACTGTGGGTAGTGAGAGTGCTGTTTTCTAACTAAGCGCAGTGAGAGTGCTAGTTTCTAACTAAGAGCAGTGAGAGTGTTGTTTTCTAACTGAGGGTAGTGATAGTGCTGCTTTCTTACTGAGCATAATGGGAGTGCTGCTTTCTAACTGACGGCAGGGAGAGCGCTGCTTTCTAACTGAGGACAGTGAGTGCTGCTTTCTAACCGAGGGTAGTGGGAGTGCTGCTTTCTAACTGAGGGCATGAGAGTGCTGCTTTCTAACTGAGGGTAGTGAGAGTGCTGCTTTCTCACTGAGGGCAGTGAGAGTTGTTGCTTTACAAATAAGGGCAGTGAGAGTGATGCTTTCCAAATGAGGGCTGAGAGAGAGCTGCTTTCTAATTGAGTGTAGTGGGAGTGATGCTTTCTAACTGAGGGCAGTGAGAGTGCTGCTTTCTAACTGAGGGCAGGGAGAGTGCTGCTTTTAAACTGAGGGCAGTGACAGTGCTGCTTTCTAACTGAGGACAGTGAGTGTGCTGCTTTCTAACCGAGGGTAGTGGGAGTGCTGCTTTCTAACTGAGGGCATGAGAGCGCAGCTTTTTAACTGAGGGTAGTGAGAGTGCTGCTTTCTCACTGAGGGCAGTGAGATTGTTGCTTTATAACTAAGGGCAGTGAGAGTGATGCTTTCTAACTGAGGGCAGGGAGAGTGCTGCTTTCTAACTGAGGGCAGTGAGTGTGTTGCTTTGTAACTGAGGGCAGTGAGAGTGCTGCTTTCTCAAGGCAGGGAAAGTGCTGCTTTCTTACTGAGGGCAGTGAGAGTGCGGCTTTCTAACTGAGTGTAGTCGGAGTGCTGTTTTCTAACTGAGGGCAGTGAGAGTGCTGTTTTCTTACTGAGGGCAGTGAGAGTGCTGCTTTCTTACTGAGGGCAGTGAGAGTGCAGCTTTCTAACTGAGGGTAGTGAGAGTGATGTTTTCTAACTGAGGGCTGTGAGAGTTCTCTTTTCTAACTGACGGTATTGAGAGTGCTAGTTTCTAACTAAGATCAGCGGGCGTGCTCTTTTCAGACTGAGGGTAGTGATAGTGCTGCTTTCTAACTGAGCATGATGGGCGTGCTGCTTTCTAACTGAGGGCAGTGAGAGTGCTGCTTTCTAACTGAGGGCAGTGATATAGCTGCTTTCTAACTGTGGGTAGTTGGAGTGCTGCTTTCTAACTGAGGGTAGTGAGAGTGCAGCTTTGTCACTGAGGGCAGTGGGAGTACTGCTTTCTAACTGAGGACAGTTAGATTCTGCTTTCTAGCTGAGGGCAGTGTGAGTGCTGCTTTCTAACTGAGGGCAGTGAGAGTGCTACTTTCTAACTGAGGGCAGTGAGAGTGCTGCTTTCTAATAGAGGGCCGGGTGAGTGCTGGTTTCAAACTGAGGGCAGTGAGAGTGCTTCTTTCTAACTGAGGGCAGTGAGACTGCTGCATGCTAACTGAGGGCAGTGAGAGTGCTGCTTTCTAACTGAGGGTAGTGAGAGTGCTGCTTTCGAACTGAGGGTAGTGAGAGTGATGTTTTCTAACTGAGGGCAGTGGGAGTTCTCTTTTCTAACTGAGGGTATTGAGAGTGCTCGTTTCTAACTAAGGGCAGTGAGAGTGCTCTTTTCAGACTGAGGGTAGTGATAGGGCTGCTTTCTAACTGATCGTAATGGGTGTGCTGCTTTCTAACTGAGGGCAGTGAGAGTGCTGCTTTCTAACTGAGGACAGTGAGATTGCTGCTTTCTAGCTGAGGGCAATGAGAGTGCTGCTGTCTAACTGAGGGCACTGAGAGTGCTGCTTTATAACTGAGGGCAGTGAGCGTGCTGCTATCTGAGGGCAGTGAGAGTGCTGCTTTCCAACTGAGGGCAGGGAGAGTGCTGCTTTCAAACTGAGTGCAGTGACAGTGCTGCTTTCTAACTGAGGACAGTGAGTGTGCTGCTTTCTAACCGAGGGTAGTGGGAGTGCTGCTTTCTAACTGAGGGCATGAGAGTGCAGCTTTCTAACTGAGGGTAGTGAGATTGCTGCTTTCTAACTGAGGGCAGTGAGAGTTGCTGCTTTATAACTAAGGGCAGTGAGAGTGATGCTTTCGAACTGAGGGCTGGTAGAGTGCTGCTTTCTTCGTGAGGGTAGTGGGAGTGCTGCTTTCTAACTGAGGGCAGTGTGAGTGCTGCTTTCTAACTGAGGGCAGTGAGTGTGCTACTTTCCAACTGTGGGTAGTGAGAGTGCTGTTTTCTAACTAAGCGCAGTGAGAGTGCTAGTTTCTAACTAAGAGCAGTGAGAGTGTTGTTTTCTAACTGAGGGTAGTGATAGTGCTGCTTTCTTACTGAGCATAATGGGAGTGCTGCTTTCTAACTGACGGCAGGGAGAGCGCTGCTTTCTAAATGAGGACAGTGAGTGCTGCTTTCTAACCGAGGGTAGTGGGAGTGCTGCTTTCTAACTGAGGGCATGAGAGTGCTGCTTTCTAACTGAGGGTAGTGAGAGTGCTGCTTTCTCACTGAGGGCAGTGAGAGTTGTTGCTTTACAAATAAGGGCAGTGAGAGTGATGCTTTCCAAATGAGGGCTGAGAGAGAGCTGCTTTCTAATTGAGTGTAGTGGGAGTGATGCTTTCTAACTGAGGGCAGTGAGAGTGCTGCTTTCTAACTGAGGGCAGGGAGAGTGCTGCTTTTAAACTGAGGGCAGTGACAGTGCTGCTTTCTAACTGAGGACAGTGAGTGTGCTGCTTTCTAACCGAGGGTAGTGGGAGTGCTGCTTTCTAACTGAGGGCATGAGAGCGCAGCTTTTTAACTGAGGGTAGTGAGAGTGCTGCTTTCTCACTGAGGGCAGTGAGATTGTTGCTTTATAACTAAGGGCAGTGAGAGTGATGCTTTCTAACTGAGGGCAGGGAGAGTGCTGCTTTCTAACTGAGGGCAGTGAGTGTGTTGCTTTGTAACTGAGGGCAGTGAGAGTGCTGCTTTCTCAAGGCAGGGAAAGTGCTGCTTTCTTACTGAGGGCAGTGAGAGTGCGGCTTTCTAACTGAGTGTAGTCGGAGTGCTGTTTTCTAACTGAGGGCAGTGAGAGTGCTGTTTTCTAACTGAGGGCAGTGAGAGTGCTGCTTTCTTACTGAGGGCAGTGAGAGTGCAGCTTTCTAACTGAGGGTAGTGAGAGTGATGTTTTCTAACTGAGGGCTGTGAGAGTTCTCTTTTCTAACTGACGGTATTGAGAGTGCTAGTTTCTAACTAAGATCAGCGAGCGTGCTCTTTTCAGACTGAGGGTAGTGATAGTGCTGCTTTCTAACTGAGCATGATGGGCGTGCTGCTTTCTAACTGAGGGCAGTGAGAGTGCTGCTTTCTAACTGAGGGCAGTGATATAGCTGCTTTCTAACTGTGGGTAGTTGGAGTGCTGCTTTCTAACTGAGGGTAGTGAGAGTGCAGCTTTGTCACTGAGGGCAGTGGGAGTACTGCTTTCTAACTGAGGACAGTTAGATTCTGCTTTCTAGCTGAGGGCAGTGTGAGTGCTGCTTTCTAACTGAGGGCAGTGAGAGTGCTGCTTTCTAATAGAGGGCCGGGTGAGTGCTGGTTTCAAACTGAGGGCACTGAGAGTGCTGCTTTCTAACTGTGGGCAGTGACAGTGCTGGTTTCTAACTGAGGACAGTGATTGTGCTGCTTTCTGATCGAGGGTAGTGCGAGTGCTGCTTTCTAACTGAGGGCATGAGAGTGCAGCTTTCTAACTGATGGTAGTGAGAGTGCTGCATTCTCACTGAGGGCAGTGAGAGTTGTTGTTTTATAACTAAGGGCAGTGAGAGTGATGCTTTCTAACTGAGGGCAGGGAGAGTGCTGCTTTCAAACTGAGGGCAGTGACAGTGCTGCTTTCAAACTGAGGGTAGTGATTGTGCTGATTCTAACCGAGGTTAGTGGGAGTGCTGCTTTCTAACTTAGGGCATGAGAGTGCAGCTTTCTAACTGAAGGTAGTGAGAGTGCTGCTTTCAAACTGAGGGTAGTGAGAGTGCTGCTTTCTAACTGAGGGCAGTGAGAGCAGTGCATTCTAACTGCGGGCAATTAGAGTGCTGCTTTTAACTGAGGGCAGTGAGAGTGCTACTTTCCAACTGAGGGCAGTGAGACTGCTGCTTTCTAATAGAGGGCTGGGTGAGTGCTGCCTTCAAACTAAGGGCAGTGAGAGTGCTGCTTTCTGACCGAGGGTAGTGCGAGTGCTGCTTTCTAACTGAGAACATGAGAGTGCAGCTTTCTAAATGAGGATAGTGAGAGTGCTGCTGTCTCACTGAGGGCAGTGAGAGTTGTTGCTTTATAACTAAGGGCAGTGAGAGTGATGCTTTCTAACTGAGGGCAGGGAGAGTGCTGCTTTCTAATTGAGGGCAGTGAGAGAGCTGCTTTCTAACTGAGGGCGGTGAGAGTGCTGCTTTCTAACTGAGGGTAGTCGGAGTGCTGCTTTCAAACTGAGGACAGTGAGAGTGCTGCTTTCTAACTGAGGGCAGTGAGGGTGCAGCTTTCTAACTGAGGGTAATGAGAGTGCTGCTTTCTAACTGAGGGTAGTGAGAGTGATGTTTTCTAACTGAGGGTAGTGAGAGTGCTGCATTCTAACTGAGAGTAGTGAGAGTGCTGTTTTCCAACTGAGGGCAGTGAGAGTGCTGCTTTCTAACTGAAGGCAGTGAGCGTGGTGCATTCTAACTGAGGGCAGTGAGAGACCTGCTTTCTAACTTAGGGCAGTGAGAGTGCTGCTTTCTAACTGAGGGCAGTGAATGTGCTGCTTTCCAACTGAGGGCAGTGAGAGTTCTGCTTTCTAACTGAGGGCAGTGAGAGTGCAGCTTTCTAACTGAGGGTAGTGAGAGTGCTGTTTTCTAACAGAGTGTAATGGGAGTGCTGCTTTCTAACTGAGAGCAGTGAGAGTGCTGCTTTCTAACTGAGGGCAGTGATATAGCTGTTGTCTAACTGAGGGCAGTGGGAATGCTGCTTTCTAACTAATGTTAGTGAGAGCGCAGCTTTCTAACTGACGGTAGTGGGAGTGCTGCTTTCTAACTGAGGACAGTGAGATTGCTGCTTTCTAGCTGAGGGCAATGAGAATGCTACTTTCTAACTGAGGGTAGTGAGGGTGCTGCTTTCTAACTGAGGGCAGGGAGAGCGCTGCTTTCGAACTGAGGCCAGTGAGAGTGCTGCTTTCTAACTGAGGGCTGTGAGAATGCTGCTTTCTAAATGAGGGTAGTGAGAGTGCTGCTTTCTAACTGAGGGTAGTGATAGAGCGGCTTTTTAATTGAGGGCAGTGAGAGTGCTGCTTTCGAACTGAGGGCAGTGAGAGTGCTGCTTTTCAACTGAGGGTAGTGCGAGTGCTGCTTTCTAAGTGAGGGTAGTGAGAGTGCTGCTTTCTAAATGAGGGCAGTGAGAGTGCAGCTTTCTAACTGAGGGTAGTGTGAGTGCTGCTTTCTAACTGAGGGCAATGAGAGGGCTGCTTTCTAACTGAGGGCAGTGAGAGTGCTGCTTTCTAACTGAGGGCAGTGATAGAGCTGCTGTTTAATTGAGTGCAGTGAGAGTGCTGCTTTCGAACTGAGGGCAGTGAGAGTACTGCTTTGCAACTGAGGGCAGTGAGAGTGCTGCTTTCTAACTGAGGGCGGTGCGAGTGCTGCTTTCTAACTGAGGGCAGTTAGAGTGCTCTTTTCAGACTGAGGGTAGTGATAGGGCTGCTTTCTAACTGATCGTAATGGGTGTGCTGCTTTCTAACTGAGGGCAGTGAGAGTGCTGCTTTCGAACTGAGGACAGTGAGATTGCTGCTTTCTAGCTGAGGGCAATGAGAGTGCTGCTGTCTAACTGAGGGCACTGAGAGTGCTGCTTTATAACTGAGGGCAGTGAGCGTGCTGCTATCTGAGGGCAGTGAGAGTGCTGCTTTCCAACTGAGGGCAGGGAGAGTGCTGCTTTCAAACTGAGTGCAGTGACAGTGCTGCTTTCTAACTGAGGACAGTGAGTGTGCTGCTTTCTAACCAAGGGTAGTGGGAGTGCTGCTTTCTAACTGAGGGCATGAGAGTGCAGCTTTCTAACTGAGGGTAGTGAGATTGCTGCTTTCTAACTGAGGGCAGTGAGAGTTGCTGCTTTATAACTAAGGGCAGTGAGAGTGATGCTTTCGAACTGAGGGCTGGTAGAGTGCTGCTTTCTTCGTGAGGGCAGTGGGAGTGCTGCTTTCTAACTGAGGGCGGTGTGAGTGCTGCTTTCTAACTGAGGGCAGTGAGTGTGCTACTTTCCAACTGAGGGTAGTGAGAGTGCTGTTTTCTAACTAAGCGCAGTGAGAGTGCTCGTTTCTAACTAAGAGCAGTGAGAGTGTTGTTTTCTAACCGAGGGTAGTGGGAGTGCTGCTTTCTAACTGAGGGCATGAGAGTGCTGCTTTCTAACTGAGGGTAGTGAGAGTGCTGCTTTCTCACTGAGGGCAGGGAGAGTTGTTGCTTTACAAATAAGGGCAGTGAGAGTGATGCTTTCCAAATGAGGGCTGAGAGAGAGCTGCTTTCTAACTGAGGGCAGTGAGAGTGCTGCTTTCTAACTGAGGGCAGTGAGAGTGCTGCTTTCTAACTGAGGGCAGGGAGAGTGCTGCTTTTAAACTGAGGGCAGTGACAGTGCTGCTTTCTAACTGAGGACAGTGAGTGTGCTGCTTTCTAACCGAGGGTAGTGGGAGTGCTGCTTTCTAACTGAGGGCATGAGAGTGCAGCTTTCTAACAGAGGGTAGTGAGAGTGCTGCTTTCTAACTGAGGGCAGTGAGTGTGTTGCTTTGTAACTGAGGGCAGTGAGAGTGCTGCTTTCTCAGGGCAGGGAAAGTGCTGCTTTCTTACTGAGGTCAGTGAGAGCAGTGCATTCTAACTGCGGGCAATTAGAGTGCTGCTTTTAACTGAGGGCAGTGAGACTGCTACTTTCCAACTGAGGGCAGTGAGACTGCTGCTTTCTAATAGAGGGCTGGGTGAGTGCTGCTTTCAAACTGAGGGCAGTGAGAGTGCTGCTTTCTAACTGTGGGCAGTGACAGTGCTGCTTACTAACTGAGGACAGTGAGTGTGCTGCTTTCTGACCGAGGGTAGTGCGAGTGCTGCTTTCTAACTGAGAACATGAGAGTGCAGCTTTCTAAATGAGGATAGTGAGAGTGCTGCTTTCTCACTGAGGGCAGTGAGAGATGTTGCTTTATAACTAAGGGCAGTGAGAGTGATGCTTTCTAACTGAGGGCAGGGAGAGTGCTGCTTTCTAATTGAGGGCAGTGAGAGAGCTGCTTTCTAACTGAGGGCGGTGAGAGTGCTGCTTTCTAACTGAGGGTAGTCGGAGTGCTGCTTTCAAACTGAGGACAGTGAGAGTGCTGCTTTCTAACTGAGGGCAGTGAGGGTGCAGCTTTCTAACTGAGGGTAATGAGAGTGCTGCTTTCTAACTGAGGGTAGTGAGAGTGATGTTTTCTAACTGAGGGCAGTGAGAGTGCTGCTTTCTAACTGAGGGCAGTGAGAGTGCAGCTTTCTAACTGAGGGTAGTGAGAGTGCTGCTTTCCAACTGAGGGTAGTGAGAGTGCTGCATTCTAACTGAGAGTAGTGAGAGTGCTGTTTTCCAACTGAGGGCAGTGAGACTGCAGCTTTCTAACTGACGGCAGTGAGCGTGGTGCATTCTAACTGAGGGCAGTGAGAGTGCTGCTTTCTAACTGAGGGCAGTGAATGTGCTGCTTTCCAACTGAGGGCAGTGAGAGTGCTGCATTCTAACTGAGGGCAGTGAGAGTGCAGCTTTCTAACTGAGGGTAGTGAGAGTGCTGTTTTCTAACAGAGTGTAATGGGAGTGCTGCTTTCTAACTGAGAGCAGTGAGAGTGCTGCTTTCTAACTGAGGGCAGTGATATAGCTGTTGTCTAACTGAGGGCAGTGGGAATGCTGCTTTCTAACTAAGGTTAGTGAGAGCGCAGCTTTCTAACTGACGGTAGTGGGAGTCCTGCTTTCTAACTGAGGACAGTGAGATTGCTGCTTTCTAGCTGAGGGCAATGAGAGTGCTACTTTCTAACTGAGGGTAGTGAGGGTGCTGCTTTCTAACTGAGGGCAGGGAGAGCGCTGCTTTCTAACTGAGGCCAGTGAGAGTGCTGCTTTCTAATTGAGGGCTGTGAGAATGCTGCTTTCTAAATGAGGGTAGTGAGAGTGCTGCTCTCTAACTGAGGGCAGTGAGAGTGCAGCTTTTTAACTGAGGGTAGTGAGAGTGCTGCTTTCTAACTGAGGGTAGTGATAGACCGGCTTTTTAATTGAGGGCAGTGAGAGTGCTGCTTTCGAACTGAGGGCAGTGAGAGTGCTGCTTTGCAACTGAGGGTAGTGCGAGTGCTGCTTTCTAAGTGAGGGTAGTGAGAGTGCTGCTTTCTAAATGAGGGCAATGAGAGGGCTGCTTTCTAACTGAGGGCAGTGAGAGTGCTGCTTTCTAACTGAGGGCAGTGATAGAGCTACTGTTTAATTGAGTGCAGTGAGAGTGCTGCTTTCGAACTGAGGGCAGTGAGAGTACTGCTTTGCAACTGAGGGTAGTGAGAGTGCTGCTTTCTAACTGAGGGCGGTGCGAGTGCTGCTTTCTAACTGAGGGCAGTGAGAGTGCTGCTTTCTAACGAAGCACAGTGAGAGTGCTGGTTTCTAACTAAGGGCAGTGAGTGTGCTGCTTTCTAACTGAGGGTGTTGATAGTGCTGCTTTCTAACTGAGGGCAGGGAGAGTGCTGCTTTCAAACTGAGAGCAGTGAGAGTGCTGCTTTCTAACTGTGTGCAGTGAGTGTGATGCTTTCTAACCGAGGGTAGTGGTAGTGCTGCTTACTAACTGAGGGCAGTGAGAGTGCTGCTTTTTAACTGAGGGCATGAGAGGGCTGCTTTCTAAGTGAGGGTAGTGGGAGTGCTGCTTTCTAACTGAGGGCAGTGAGAGTGATGCTTTCTAACTGAGGGCAGTGAGAGTGCTACTTGCTAACTGAGGGCAGTGAGATTTCTGCATTCTAATTGAGGGCAGTGAGAGTGCTGCTTTCCTACTGAGGGTAGTGAGAGTGCTGCTTTCTAACTAGGGTAGTTGGAGTGCTGCTTTCCAAATGAGGGCTATGAGAGTGCTGCTTTCGAACTGAGGGCAGTGAGTGTGTTGGTTTCTAACTGAGGGCAGTGAGAGTGCTGCTTTCCAACTGAGCACAGTGATAGTGTTGCTTTCTGAGGGCAGTGAGAGTGCTGCTTTCTAACTGAGGGCAGTGAGAGTGCGGCTTTCTTACTGAGTGTAGTCGAAGTGCTGCTTTCTAACTGAGGGCAGTGACAGTGCTGCTTTCTAACTGAGGGCACTGAGAGTGCTGCTTTCTAACTGAGGGCAGTGAGCGTGCTGCTTTCTGAGGGCAGTGAGATTGCTGCTTTCTAACTGAGGGGAGTGAGAGTGCTGCTTTCTAACTGAGGGTAGTGAGAGTGATGTTTTCTAACTGAGGGCAGTGGGAGTTCTCTTTTCTAACTGAGGGTATTGAGAGTGCTCGTTTCTAACTAAGGGCAGTGAGAGTGCGCTTTTCAGACTGAGGGTAGTGATAGTGCTGCTTTCTGACTGAGTGTAATGGGTGTGCTGCTTTCTAACTGAGGGCAGTGAGAGTGCTGCTTTCTAACTGAGGACAGTGAGATTGCTGCTTTCTAGCTGAGGGCAATGAGAGTGCTGCTGTCTAACTGAGGGCACTGAGAGTGCTGCTTTATAACTGAGGGCAGTGAGCGTGCTGCTATCTGAGGGCAGTGAGACTGCTGCTTTCTAACTGAGGGCAGGGAGAGTGCTGCTTTCTAACTGAGGGCAGTGACAGTGCTGCTTTCTAACTGAGGACAGTGAGTGTGCTGCTTTGTAACCGAGGGTAGTGGGAGTGCTGCTTTCTAACTGAGGGCATGAGAGTGCAGCTTTCTAACTGAGGGTAGTGAGAGTGCTGCTATCTAACTGAGGGCAGTGAGAGTTGTTGCTTTATAACTAAGGGCAGTGAGAGTGATGCTTTCGAACTGAGGGCTGGTAGAGTGCTGCTTTCTTCGTGAGGGTAGTGGGAGTGCTGCTTTCTAACTGAGGGCAGTGTGAGTGCTGCTTTCTAACTGAGGGCAGTGAGTGTGCTACTTTCCAACTGAAGGTAGTGAGAGTGCTGTTTTCTAACTAAGCGCAGTGAGAGTTCTAGTTTCTAACTAAGAGCAGTGAGAGTGTTGTTTTCTAACTGAGGGTAGTGATAGTGCTGCTTTCTTACTGAGCATAATGGGAGTGCTGCTTTCTAACTGAGAGCAGTGAAAGTGCTGCTTTCTAACTGAGGGCAGTGAGAGTGCGGCTTTCTAACTGAGTGTAGTCGGAGTGCTGTTTTCTAACTGAGGGCAGGGAGAGCGCTGCGTTCTAACTGAGGGCACTGACAGTGCTGCTTTCTAACTGAGGACAGTGAGTGTGCTGCTTTCTAACCGAGGGTTGTGGGAGTGCTGCTTTCTAACTGAGGGCATGAGAGTGCTGCTTTCTAACTGAGGGTAGTGAGAGTGCTGCTTTCTCACTGAGGGCAGTGAGGTTTGTTGCTTTACAAATAAGGGCAGTGAGTGTGATGCTTTCCAACTGAGGGCTGGGAGAGAGCTGCTTTCTAATTGAGTGTCGTGGGAGTGCTGCTTTCTAACTGAGGGCAGTGAGAGTGCTGCTTTCTAACTCTGGGCAGGGAGAGTGCTGCTTTCAAACTGAGGGCAGTGACAGTGCTGCTTTCTAACTGAGGACAGTGAGTGTGCTGCTTTCTAACCGAGGGTAGTGGGAGTGCTGCTTTCTAACTGAGGGCATGATAGTGCAGCTTTCTAACTGAGGGTTGTGAGAGTGCTGCTTTCTCACTGAGGGCAGTGAAAGTTGTTGCTTTATAACTAAGGGCAGTGAGAGTGATGCTTTCTAACTGAGGGCAGTGAGAGTGATGCTTTCTAACTGAGGGCAGTGAGTGTGTTGCTTTGTAACTGAGGGCAGTGAGAGTGCTGCTTTCTTACTGAGGGCAGTGAGAGTGCGGCTTTCTAACTGAGTGTAGTCGGACTGCTTTTTTCTAACT
Source organism: Isurus oxyrinchus (assembly GCA_026770705.1). Lineage (NCBI taxonomy): Eukaryota > Metazoa > Chordata > Chondrichthyes > Lamniformes > Lamnidae > Isurus > Isurus oxyrinchus. Next base: position 83,138,960 of record JANJGN010000013.1, read on the forward strand.
GAGGGCAGTGAGAGTGCTGCTTTCTTACTGAGGGCAGTGAGAGTGCAGCTTTCTAACTGAGGGTATTGAGAGTGATGTTTTCTAACTGAGGGCTGTGAGAGTTCTCTTTTCTAATTGAGGGTATTGAGAGTGCTGGTTTCTAACTAAGATCAGTGAGCGTGCTCTTTTCAGACTGAGGGTAGTGATAGTGCTGCTTTCTAACTGAGCGTGATGGGCGTGCTGCTTTCTAACTGAGGGCAGTGAGAGTGCTGCTTTCTAACTGAGGGCAGCGAGATTGCTGCTTTCTAACTGTGGGTAGTGGGAGTGCTGCTTTCTAACTGAGGGTAGTGAGAGTGCAGCTTTGTCACTGAGGGCAGTGGGAGTACTGCTTTCTAACTGAGGACAGTTAGATTCTGCTTTCTAGCTGAGGGCAGTGTGAGTGCTGCTTTCTAACTGAGGGCAGTGAGAGTGCTACTTTCTTACTGAGGACAGTGAGATTGCTGCTTTCTAGCTTATGGCAATGAGAGTGCTGCTGTCTAACTGAGGGCACTGAGAGTGCTGCTTTATAACTGAGGGCAGTGAGCGTGCTGCTATCTGAGGGCAGTGAGAGTGCTGCTTTCTAACTGAGGGTAGTGAGAGTGCTGCTTTCTCACTGAGGGCAGTGAGAGTTGTTGCTTTATAACTAAGGGCAGTGAGAGTGATGCTTTCGAACTGAGGGCTGGTAGAGTGCTGCTTTCTTCGTGAGGGTAGTGGGAGTGCTGCTTTCTAACTGAGGGCATTGTGAGTGCTGCTTTCTAACTGAGGGCAGTGAGTGTGCTACTTTCCAACTGAGGGTAGTGAGAGTGCTGTTTTCTAACTAAGCGCACTGAGAGTTCTAGTTTCTAACTAAGAGCAGTGAGAGTGTTGTTTTCTAACTGAGGGTAGTGATAGTGCTGCTTTCTTACTGAGCATAATGGGAGTGCTGCTTTCTAACTGAGAGCAGTGAAAGTGCTGCTTTCTAACTGAGGGCAGTGAGAGTGCGGCTTTCTAACTGAGTGTAGTCGGAGTGCTGTTTTCTAACTGAGGGCAGTGAGAGTGCTGCTTTCTAATAGAGGGCTGGGTGAGTGCTGGTTTCAAACTGAGTGCAGTGAGAGTGCTGCTTTCTAACTGTGGGCAGTGACAGTGCTGGTTTCCAACTGAGGACAGTGAGTGTGCTGCTTTCTGACCGAGGGTAGTGCGAGTGCTGCTTTCTAACTGAGGGCATGAGAGTGCAGCTTTCTAACTGATGGTGGTGAGAGTGCTGCATTCTCACTGAGGGCAGTGAGAGTTGTTGTTTTATAACTAAGGGCAGTGAGAGTGATGCTTTCTAACTGAGGGCAGTGAGAGTGCTGCTTTCTAACTGAGGGCAGTGAGAGTGCAGCTTTCTAACTGAGGGTAGTGAGAGTGCTGCTTTCTAACTGAGGGTAGTGAGAGTGCTGCTTTCTAACTGAGGGCAGTGAGAGTGCTGCTTTCAAACTGAGGGTAGTGAGAGTGCAGCTTTCTAACTGAGGGTAGTGAGAGTGCTGCTTTCTAACTGAGGGTAGTGAGAGTGATGTTTTCTAACTGAGGGCTGTGAGAGTTCTCTTTTCTAACTGAGGGTATTGAGAGTGATAGTTTCTAACTAAGATCAGTGAGCGTGCTCTTTTCAGACTGAGGGTAGTGATAGTGCTGCTTTCTAACTGAGCGTGATGGGCGTGCTGCTTTCTAACTGAGGGCTGTGAGAGTGCTGCTTTCTAACTGAGGGCAGTGAGATAGCTGCTTTCTAACTGTGGGTAGTGGGAGTGCTGCTTTCTCACTTAGGGCATGAGAGTGCAGCTTTCTAACTGAGGGTAGTGAGAGTGCTGCTTTCTCACTGAGGGTAGTGAGAGTGCTGCTTTCTAACTGAGGGCAGTGAGAGTAGTGCATTCTAACAGCGGGCAATTAGAGTGCTACTTTCCCACTGAGGGCAGTGAGAGTGCTGCTTTCTAACTGAGGGCTGGGTGAGTGCTGCTTTCAAACTGAGGGCAGTGAGAGTGTTGCTTTCTAACTGTGGGCAGTGACAGTGCTGGTTTCTTACTGAGGACAGTGAGTGTGCTGCTTTCTGACCGAGGGTAGTGCGAGTGCTGCTTTCTAACTGAGGGCATGAGAGTGCAGCTTTCTAACTGAGGGTAGTGAGAGTACTGCTTTCTCACTGAGGGCAGTGAGAGTTGTTGCTTTATAACTAAGGGCAGTGAGAGTGATGCTTTCTAACTGAGGGCAGGGAGAGTGCTGCTTTCTAATTGAGGGCAGTGACAGTGCTGCTTTCTAACTGAGGGCAGTGAGAGTGCTGCTTTCTTACTGAGGGCAGTGAGAGTAGTGCATTCTAACTGCGGGCAGTGAGAGTGCTGCTTTCTAACTGAGGGTAGTGAGAGTGCCGCTTTCTAACTGAGGGTAGTGGGAGTGCTGCATTCCAAATGAGGGCTATGAGAGTGCTGCTTTCTAACTGAGGGCAGTGAGTGTGCTGCTTTCCAACTGAGGGCAGTGAGAGTGCTGCTTTCTAACTGCGCGTAGTGATAGTGCTGTTTACTGAGGGCAGGGAGAGTGCTCCTTTCTAACTGAGGGCGGTGAGAGTGCTGCTTTCTAACTGAGGGCAGTGAGAGTGCTGCTTTCCAAGTGTGGGCAGTGAGAGTGCTGCTTTCTAACCGAGGGTTTTGGGAGTGCTGCTTTCTAACTGAGGGCAGTGAGAGTGCAGCTTTCTAACTGAGGGTAGTGAGAGTGCTGCTTTCTAACTGAGGGCTGTGAGAGTTGTTGCTTTATAACTAAGGGCAGTGAGAGTGATGCTTTCTAACTGAGGGCTGGTAGAGTGCTGCTTTCTTAGTGAAGGTAGTGGGAGTGCTGCTTTCTTAGTGAGGGTAGTGAGAGTGCTGTTTTCTAACTAAGCGCAGTGAGAGTGCTAGTTTCTAACTAAGGGCAGCGAGAGTGTTGTTTTCTAACTGAGGGTAGTGATAGTGCTGCTTTCTTACTGAGCATAATGGGAGTGCTGCTTTCTAACTGAGGGCAGTGAAAGTGCTGCTTTGTAACTGAGGGCAGTGAGAGTGCGGCTTTCCCACTGAGTGTAGTCGGAGTGCTGTTTTCTAACTGAGGGCAGGGAGAGCGCTGCTTTCTAACTGAGGGCAGTGATAGTGCTGCTTTCTAACTGAGGACAGTGAGTGTGCTGCTTTCCAACCGAGGGTAGTGGGAGTGCTGCTTTCTAACTGAGGGCATGAGATTGCAGCTTTCTAACTGAGGGTAGTGAGAGTGCTGCATTCTCACTGAGGGCAGTGAGAGTTGTTGCTTCATAACTAAGGGCAGTGAGAGTGATGCTTTCTTACTGAGGGCAGGGAAAGTGCTGCTTTCTAATTGAGGGTAGTGGGAGTTCTGCTTTCTAACTGAGGGCAGTGAGAGTGCTGCTTTCAAACTGAGGGCAGTGAGAGTGCTGCTTTCTAACTAAGGACAGTAAGTGTGCTGCTTTCTAACCGAGGGTAGTGGGAGTGCTGCTTTCTAACTGAGGGCATGAGAGTGCAGCTTTCTAACTGAGGGTAGTGAGAGTGCTGCTTTCTCACTGAGGGCAGTGAGAGTTCTTGCTTTATAAATAAGGGCAGTGAGAGTGATGCTTTCTAACTGAGGGCTGGGAGAGTGCTGCTTTCTAATTGAGGGTAGTGGGAGTGGTGCTTTCTACTGAGGTCAGTGAGAGTGCTGCTTTCTAACTGAGGGGTGGGAGAGTGCTGCTTTCAAACTGAGGGCAGTGACAGTGCTGCTTTCTAACTGAGGACAGTGAGTTTGCTGCTTTCTAACCGAGGGTAGTGGGAGTGCTGCTTTCCTAACTGAGGGCATGAGAGTGCAGCTTTCTAACTGAGGGTAGTGAGAGTGCTGCTTTCTCACTGAGGGCAGTGAGAGTTGTTGCTTTATAACTAAGGGCAGTGAGAGTGATGCTTTCTAACTGAGGGCAGGGAGAGTGCTGCTTTCCAATTGAGGGTAGTGGGAGTGCTGCTTTCTAACTGAGGGCAGTGAGAGTGCTGCTTTCCAACTGAGGGCAGTGAGAGTGCTGCTTTCTAACTGAGGGCAGTGAGGGTGCAGCTTTCTAACTGAGGGCTGTGAGAGTGCAACTTTCTAACTGAGCGTAGTGAGAGTGCTGTTTTCTAACTGAGGGTAGTGAGAGTGCTGTTTTCTAACTGAGGGCAGTGAGAGTGCAGCTTTCTGACTGAGGGTGGTGAGAGTGCAGCTTTCTAACTGAGGCCAGTGAGAGTGCTGCTTTCTAACTGAGGGTAGTGAGAGTGCTGATTTCCAACTGAGCGCAGTGAGAGTGCTGCTTTCTGATGGCAGGGGGAGTGCTGCTTTCTAACTGAGGGCAGTGAGAGTTCAGCTTTCTAACTGAGGGTAGTGAGAGTGATGTTTTCTTTCTGAGGGATGTGAGAGTGCTGTTTTCTAACTGAGCGTAATGGGAGTGCTGCTTTCTAACGGAAGGCAGTGAGAGTGCTGCTTTCTAACTGAGGGCAGTGATATAGCTGTTTTCTAACTGAGGGCAGTGGGAGTGCTGCTTTCTAACTGAGGGCAGTGAGAGTGCTGCTTTCTAACTGAGGGCAGTGAGAGTGCTGCGTTCTAAGTGTGGGCAGTGAGAGTGCTTTTTATCGAACCGAGGGTTTTGGGAGTGCTGCTTTCTAACTGAGGGCAGTGAGAGTGCTGCTTTCTAACTGAGGGCAGTGAGAGTGCAGCTTTCTAACTGAGGGCAGTGAGAGTGCAGCTTTCTAACTGAGGGCAGTGAGAGTGCTGCTTTCTAACTGAGGGCAGTGAGAGTGATACTTTCTAACTGAGGGTAGTGAGGGTGCTGCTTTCTAACTGAGGGCAGGGAGAGCGCTGCTTTCTAACCGAGGGCAGTGAGAGTGCTGCTTTCTAATAGAGGGCAGGGAGAGTGCTGCTTTCAAACTGAGGGCAGTGAGAGTGCTGCCTTCTTACTGTGGGCAGTGACAGTGCTGATTTCTAACTGAGGACAGTGAGTGCGCTGCGTTCTGACCGATGTTGTGCGAGTGCTGCTTTCTAACTGAGTTCATGAGAGTGCAAATTTCTAACTGAGGGTAGTGAGAGTGCTGCATTCTAACTGAGTGTAGTCGGAGTGCTGTTTTTCAACTGAGGGCAGTGGGAGTGCTGCTTTCTAACTGAGGGCAGTGAGAGTGCAGTTTTCTAACTGAGGGCAGGGAGAGCGCTGCTTTCTAACTGAGGGCAGTGAGAGTGCTGCTTTCTAATAGAGGGCAGTGAGAGTGCTGCTTTCAAACTGAGGACAGTGAGAGTGCTGCCTTCTTACTGTGGGCAGTGACTGTGCTGGTTTCTAACTGAGGACAGTGAGTGCGCTGCGTTCTGACCGAGGTTGTGTGAGTGCTGCTTTCTAACTGAGGGCATGAGAGTGCAAATTTCTAACTGAGGGTAGTGAGAGTGCTGCATTCTAACTGAGTGTAGTCGGAGTGCTGTTTTTCAACTGAGGGCAGTGGGAGTGCTGCTTTCTAACTGAGGGCAGTGAGAGTGCAGTTTTCTAACTGAGGGTAGTGAGAGTGCTGCTTTCTAACTGAGCGTAGTGAGAGTGATGTTTTCTAACTGAGGGCAGTGAGAGTTCTCTTATCTTACTGAGGGTATTGAGAGTGCAAGTTTCTTACTAAGGGCAGTGAGAGTGCTCTTTTCAGACTGAGGGTAGTGATAGTGCTGCTTTCTGATGGCAGGGAGAGTGCTGCTTTCTAACTGAGGGCAGTGAGAGTGCAGCTTTCTAACTGAGGGTAGTGAGAGTGATGTTTTCTAACAGAGGGCAGTGAGAGTTCTCTTATCTTACTGAGGGTATTGAGAGTGCTAGTTTCTAACTAAGGGCAGTGAGAGTGCTCTTTTCAGACTGAGGGTAGTGATAGTGCTGCTTTCTGATGGCAGGGAGAGTGCTGCTTTCTAACTGAGGGCAGTGAGAGTGCAGCTTTCTAACTGAGGGTAGTGAGAGTGATGTTTTCTTTCTGAGGGATGTGAGAGTGCTGTTTTCTAATTGAGAGTAATGGGAGTGCTGCTTTCTAACTGAGGGCAGTGAGAGTGTTGCTTTCTAACTGAGGGCAGTGATATAGCTGTATTCTAACTGAGGGCAGTGGGAGTGCTGCTTTCTAACTGAGGTTAGTGAGAGCGCAGCTTTCTAACTGAGGGTAGTGGGAGTGCTGCTTTCTAACTGAGGACAGTGAGATTGCTGCTTTCTAGCTGAGGGCAATGAGAGTGCTGTTTTCTAACTGAGAGTAATGGGAGTGCTGCTTTCTAACTGAGGGCAGTGAGAGTGCTGCTTTCTAACTGAGGGCTGTGATATAGCTGTTTTCTAACTGAGGGTAGTGGGAGTGCTGCGTTCTAACTGAGGACAGTGAGATTGCTGCTTTCTAGCTGAGGGCAATGAGAGTGCTGCTTTCTAACTGAGGGCACTGTGAGTGCTGCTTTCTTACTGAGGGCAGTGAGAGTGCTACTTTCTAACTGAGGGTAGTGAGGGTGCTGCTTTCTAACTGTGGGCAGGGAGAGCACTGCTTTCTAACTGAGGCCAGTGAGAGTGCTGTTTTCTAACTGAGAGTAATGGGAGTGCTGCTTTCTAACTGAGGGCAGTGAGAGTGCTGCTTTCTAACTGAGGGCAGTGAGAGTGCTGCTTTCTAACTGAGGGCAGTGAGAGTGATGTTTTCTAACTGAGGGCAGTGGGAGTTCTCTTTTCTAACTGAGGGTATTGAGAGTGCTCGTTTCTAACTAAGGGCAGTGAGAGTGCTCCTTTCAGACTGAGGGTAGTGATAGTGCTGCTTTCTAACTGAGCATAATGGGCGTGCTGCTTTCTAACTGAGGGCAGTGAGAGTGCATCTTGCTAACTGAGGACAGTGAGATTGCTGCTTTCTAGCTGAGGGCAATGAGAGTGCTGCTTTCTAACTGAGGGTAGTGATGGTGCTGCTTTCTAACTGAGGGCAGGGAGAGCGCTTCTTTCTTACTGAGCCAAGTGAGAGTGCTGCTTTCTAACTGAGGGCAGTGAGAGTGCTGCTTTCTAACTGAGGGCAGGGAGAGTGCTGCTTTCTAACTGAGGACAGTGAGTGTGCTGCTTTCTAACCGAGGGTGGTGGGAGTGCTGCCTTGTAACTGAGGGCAGGAAGAGTGCAGCTTTCTAACTGTGGGCAGTGACAGTGCTGCTTTCTCACTGAGGGCAGTGAGAGTGCTGCTTTCTAACTGAGGGCATGAGAGTGCTGCTTTCAAACTGAGGGCTGGTAGAGTGCTGCTTTCTAACTGAGGACAGTGAGTGTGCTGCTTTCTAACCGAGGGTAGTGGGAGTGCTGCTTTCTAACTGAGGGCATGAGAGTGCAGCTTTCTAACTGAGGGCAGTGAGCGTACTGCTTTCTGAGGGCAGTGAGAGTGCTGCTTTCTCACTGAGGGCAGTGAGAGTTGTTTTTTTATAACTAAGGGCAGTGAGAGTGATGCTTTCTAACTGAGGGCAGGGAGAGTGCTGCTTTCCAATTGAGGGTAGTGGGAGTGCTGCTTTCTAACTGAGGGCAGTGTGAGTGCTGCTTTCTAACTGAGGGCAGTGAGAGTGCTGCTTTCTAACTGAGGGCAGTGAGGGTGCAGCTTTCTAACTGAGGGCTGTGAGAGTGCAACTTTCTAACTGAGCGTAGTGAGAGTGCTGTTTTCTAACTGAGGGTAGTGAGAGTGCTGTTTTCTAACTGAGGGCAGTGAGAGTGCAGCTTTCTGACTGAGGGTGGTGAGAGTGCAGCTTTCTAACTGAGGCCAGTGAGAGTGCTGCTTTCTAACTGAGGGTAGTGAGAGTGCTGATTTCCAACTGAGCGCAGTGAGAGTGCTGCTTTCTGATGGCAGGGGGAGTGCTGCTTTCTAACTGAGGGCAGTGAGAGTTCAGCTTTCTAACTGAGGGTAGTGAGAGTGATGTTTTCTTTCTGAGGGATGTGAGAGTGCTGTTTTCTAACTGAGCGTAATGGGAGTGCTGCTTTCTAACGGAAGGCAGTGAGAGTGCTGCTTTCTAACTGAGCGCAGTGATATAGCTGTTTTCTAACTGAGGGCAGTGGGAGTGCTGCTTTCTAACTGAGGCCAGTGAGAGTGCTGCTTTCTAACTGAGGGCAGTGAGAGTGCTGCGTTCTAAGTGTGGGCAGTGAGAGTGCTTTTTATCGAACCGAGGGTTTTGGGAGTGCTGCTTTCTAACTGAGGGCAGTGAGAGTGCAGCTTTCTAACTGAGGGCAGTGAGAGTGCAGCTTTCTAACTGAGAGCTGTGAGAGTGCTGCTTTCTAACTGAGGGCAGTGAGAGTGATACTTTCTAACTGAGGGTAGTGAGGGTGCTGCTTTCTAACTGAGGGCAGGGAGAGCGCTGCTTTCTAACCGAGGGCAGTGAGAGTGCTGCTTTCTAATAGAGGGCAGGGAGAGTGCTGCTTTCTAACTGAGGACAGTGAGTGCGCTGCGTTCTGACCGAGGTTGTGCGAGTGCTGCTTTCTAACTGAGTTCATGAGAGTGCATCTTTCTAACTGAGGGTAGTGAGAGTGCTGCATTCTAACTGAGTGTAGTCGGAGTGCTGTTTTTCAACTGAGGGCAGTGGGAGTGCTGCTTTCTAATTGAGGGCAGTGGGAGTGCTGCTTTCTAATTGAGGGCAGTGGGAGTGCTGCTTTCTAATTGAGGGCAGTGAGAGTGCTGCTTTCTAACTGAGGGTAGTGAGAGTGATGTTTTCTAACTGAGGGCAGTGAGAGTTCTCTTATCTTACTGAGGGCATTGAGAGTGCTAGTTTCTAACTAAGGGCAGTGAGAGTGCTCTTTTCAGACTGAGGGTAGTGATAGTGCTGCTTTCTGATGGCAGTGAGAGTGCTGCTTTCTAACTGAGGGCAGTGAGAGTGCAGCTTTCTAACTGAGGGTAGTGAGAGTGATTTTTTCTAACAGAGGGTAGTGAGAGTTCTCTTATCTTACTGAGGGTATTGAGAGTGCTAGTTTCTAACTAATGGCAGTGAGAGTGCTCTTTTCAGACTGAGGGTAGTGATAGTGCTGCTTTCTGATGGCAGGGAGAGTGCTGCTTTCTAACTGAGGGCAGTGAGAGTGCAGCTTTCTAACTGAGGGCAGTGAGAGTGATGTTTTCTTTCTGAGGGATGTGAGAGTGCTGTTTTCTAACTGAGAGTAATGGGAGTGCTGCTTTCTAACTGAGGGCAGTGAGACTGTTGCTTTCTAACTGAGGGCAGTGATATAGCTGTATTCTAACTGAGGGCAGTGGGAGTGCTGCTTTCTAACTGAGGTTAGTGAGAGCGCAGCTTTCTAACTGAGGGTAGTGGGAGTGCTGCTTTCTAACTGAGGACAGTGAGATTGCTGCTTTCTAGCTGAGGGCAATGAGAGTGCTGCTTTCTAACTGAGGGCACTGAGAGTGCTGCTTTCTAACTGAGGGCAGTGAGAGTGCTACTTTCTAACTGAGGGTAGTGAGGGTGCTGCTTTCTAACTGAGGGCAGAGAGAGTGCTGCATTCTAACTGAGGGTAGTGAGAGTGCTGTTTTCCAACTGAGGGCAGTGAGAGTGCTGCTTTCTAACTGAGCGCAGTGATAGTGCTGCTTTCTGATGGCAGTGAGAGTGCTGCTTTCTATCTGAGGGCAGTGAGAATGCAGCTTTCTAACTGAGGGCAGTGATATAGCTGTTTTCTAACTGAGGGCAGTGGGAGTGCTGCTTTCTTACTGAGGTCAGTGAGAGCGCAGCTTTCTAACTGAGGGTAGTGGGAGTGCTGCTTTCTACCTGAGGACAGTGAGATTTCTGCTTTCCAGCTGAGGGCAATGAGAGTGCTGCTTTCTAACTGAGGGCACTGAGAGTGCTGCTTTCTAACTGAGGGCAGTGAGAGTGCTGCTTTCTAACTGAGGGCAGTGAGAGTGCTGCTTTCTAAGTGTGGGCAGTGAGAGTGCTGCTTTCTAACCGAGGGGTTTGGGAGTGCTGCTTTCTAACTGAGGGCAGTGAGAGTGCAGCTTTCTAACTGAGGGCAGTGAGAGTGCTGCTTTCTAACTGAGGGCAGTGAGAGTGCAGCTTTTTAACTGAGGGTAGTGAGAGTGCAGCTTTCTAACTGAGGGTAGTGATAGAACTGCTTTTTAATTGAGGGCAGTGAGAGTGCTGCTTTCGAACTGAGGGCAGTGAGAGTACTGCTTTGCAACTGAGGGTAGTGCGAGTGCTGCTTTCTCACTGAAGGTAGTGAGAGTGCTGCTTTTTAAATGAGGGCAGTGAGAGTGCAGCTTTCTAACTGAGGGCAGTGAGAGTGCGGCTTTCTAACTGAGTGTAGTCGGAGTGCTGATTTCTAACTGAGGGCAGTGAGAGTGCTGCTTTCTAATTGAGGGCAGTGTGAGTGCAGCTTTCTAACTGAGGGTAGTGAGAGTGCTGCTTTCTTACTGAGGATAGTGAGAGTGATGTTTTCTAACTGAGGGCAGTGGGAGTTCTCTTTTCTAACTGAGGGTATTGAGAGTGCTCGTTTCTAACTAAGGGCAATGAGAGTGCTCCTTTCAGACTGAGGGTAGTGATAGTGCTGCTTTCTATCTGTGCGTAATGGGCGTGCTGCTTTCTAACTGAGGGCAGTGAGAGTGCTGCTTTCTAACTGAGGACAGTGAGATTGCTGCTTTCTAGCTGAGGGCAATGAGAGTGCTGCTTACTAACTGAGGGCACTGAGCGTGCTGCTTTCTAACTGAGGGCATGAGCGTGCTGCTTTCTGAGGGCAGTGAGAGTGCTACTTTCTAACTGAGGGTAGTGATGGTGCTGCTTTCTACCTGAGGGCAGGGAGAGCGCTGCTTTCTTACTGAGCCAAGTGAGAGTGCTGCTTTCTAACTGAGGGCAGTGAGAGTGCTGCTTTCTAACTGAGGGCAGGGAGAGTGCTGCTTTCTAACTGAGGGCAGTGAGAGTGCAGCTTTCTAACTGAGGGTAGTGCGAGTGATGTTTTCTTTCTGAGGGATGTGAGAGTGCTGTGTTCTAACTGAGAGTAATGGGAGTGCTGCTTTCTAACTGAGGGCAGTGAGAGTGCTGCTTTCTAACTGAGGGCAGTGATATAGCTGTTTTCTAACTGAGGGTAGTGGGAGTGCTGCTTTCTAACTGAGGACAGTGAGATTGCTGCTTTCTAGCTGAGGGCAATGAGAGTGCTGCTTTCTAACTGAGGGCACTGTGAGTGCTGCTTTCTTACTGAGGGCAGTGAGAGTGCTACTTTCTAACTGAGGGTAGTGAGGGTGCTGCTTTCTAACTGTGGGCATGGAGAGAGCTGCTTTCTAACTGAGGCCAGTGAGAGTGCTGTTTTCTAACTGAGAGTAATGGGAGTGCTGCTTTCTAACTGAGGGCAGTGAGAGTGCTGCTTTCTAACTGAGGGCAGTGATATAGCTGTTTTCTAGCTGAGGGCAATGGGAGTGCTACTTTCAAACTGAGGGTAGTGAGGGTGCTGCTTTCTAACTGAGGGCAGGGAGAGCGCTGCTTTTTAACTGAGGCCAGTGAGAGTGCTGCTTTCTAACTGAGGCCAGTGAGAGTGCTGTTTTCTAACTGAGAGTAATGGGAGTGCTGCTTTCTAACTGAGGGCAGTGAGAGTGCTGCTTTCTAACTGAGGGCAGTGAGAGTGATGTTTTCTAACTGAGGGCAGTGGGAGTTCTCTTTTCTAACTGAGGGTATTGAGAGTGCTCGTTTCTAACTAAGGGCAGTGAGAGTGCTCCTTTCAGACTGAGGGTAGTGATAGTGCTGCTTTCTAACTGAGCATAATGGGCGTGCTGCTTTCTAACTGAGGGCAGTGAGAGTGCATCTTGCTAACTGAGGACAGTGAGATTGCTGCTTTCTAGCTGAGGGCAATGAGAGTGCTGCTTTCTAACTGAGGGTAGTGATGGTGCTGCTTTCTAACTGAGGGCAGGGAGAGCGCTTCTTTCTTACTGAGCCAAGTGAGAGTGCTGCTTTCTAACTGAGGGCAGTGAGAGTGCTGCTTTCTAACTGAGGGCAGGGAGAGTGCTGCTTTCTAACTGAGGACAGTGAGTGTGCTGCTTTCTAACCGAGGGTGGTGGGAGTGCTGCTTTGTAACTGAGGGCAGGAAGAGTGCAGCTTTCTAACTGTGGGCAGTGACAGTGCTGCTTTCTCACTGAGGGCAGTGAGAGTGCTGCTTTCTAACTGAGGGCATGAGAGTGCTGCTTTCAAACTGAGGGCTGGTAGAGTGCTGCTTTCTAACTGAGGACAGTGAGTGTGCTGCTTTCTAACCGAGGGTAGTGGGAGTGCTGCTTTCTAACTGAGGGCATGAGAGTGCAGCTTTCTAACTGAGGGCAGTGAGCGTACTGCTTTCTGAGGGCAGTGAGAGTGCTGCTTTCTCACTGAGGGCAGTGAGAGTTGTTTTTTTATAACTAAGGGCAGTGAGAGTGATGCTTTCTAACTGAGGGCAGGGAGAGTGCTGCTTTCCAATTGAGGGTAGTGGGAGTGCTGCTTTCTAACTGAGGGCAGTGTGAGTGCTGCTTTCTAACTGAGGGCAGTGAGAGTGCTGCTTTCTAACTGAGGGCAGTGAGGGTGCAGCTTTCTAACTGAGGGCTGTGAGAGTGCAACTTTCTAACTGAGCGTAGTGAGAGTGCTGTTTTCTAACTGAGGGTAGTGAGAGTGCTGTTTTCTAACTGAGGGCAGTGAGAGTGCAGCTTTCTGACTGAGGGTGGTGAGAGTGCAGCTTTCTAACTGAGGCCAGTGAGAGTGCTGCTTTCTAACTGAGGGTAGTGAGAGTGCTGATTTCCAACTGAGCGCAGTGAGAGTGCTGCTTTCTGATGGCAGGGGGAGTGCTGCTTTCTAACTGAGGGCAGTGAGAGTTCAGCTTTCTAACTGAGGGTAGTGAGAGTGATGTTTTCTTTCTGAGGGATGTGAGAGTGCTGTTTTCTAACTGAGCGTAATGGGAGTGCTGCTTTCTAACGGAAGGCAGTGAGAGTGCTGCTTTCTAACTGAGCGCAGTGATATAGCTGTTTTCTAACTGAGGGCAGTGGGAGTGCTGCTTTCTAACTGAGGCCAGTGAGAGTGCTGCTTTCTAACTGAGGGCAGTGAGAGTGCTGCGTTCTAAGTGTGGGCAGTGAGAGTGCTTTTTATCGAACCGAGGGTTTTGGGAGTGCTGCTTTCTAACTGAGGGCAGTGAGAGTGCAGCTTTCTAACTGAGGGCAGTGAGAGTGCAGCTTTCTAACTGAGAGCTGTGAGAGTGCTGCTTTCTAACTGAGGGCAGTGAGAGTGATACTTTCTAACTGAGGGTAGTGAGGGTGCTGCTTTCTAACTGAGGGCAGGGAGAGCGCTGCTTTCTAACCGAGGGCAGTGAGAGTGCTGCTTTCTAATAGAGGGCAGGGAGAGTGCTGCTTTCTAACTGAGGACAGTGAGTGCGCTGCGTTCTGACCGAGGTTGTGCGAGTGCTGCTTTCTAACTGAGTTCATGAGAGTGCATCTTTCTAACTGAGGGTAGTGAGAGTGCTGCATTCTAACTGAGTGTAGTCGGAGTGCTGTTTTTCAACTGAGGGCAGTGGGAGTGCTGCTTTCTAATTGAGGGCAGTGGGAGTGCTGCTTTCTAATTGAGGGCAGTGGGAGTGCTGCTTTCTAATTGAGGGCAGTGAGAGTGCTGCTTTCTAACTGAGGGTAGTGAGAGTGATGTTTTCTAACTGAGGGCAGTGAGAGTTCTCTTATCTTACTGAGGGCATTGAGAGTGCTAGTTTCTAACTAAGGGCAGTGAGAGTGCTCTTTTCAGACTGAGGGTAGTGATAGTGCTGCTTTCTGATGGCAGTGAGAGTGCTGCTTTCTAACTGAGGGCAGTGAGAGTGCAGCTTTCTAACTGAGGGTAGTGAGAGTGATTTTTTCTAACAGAGGGTAGTGAGAGTTCTCTTATCTTACTGAGGGTATTGAGAGTGCTAGTTTCTAACTAATGGCAGTGAGAGTGCTCTTTTCAGACTGAGGGTAGTGATAGTGCTGCTTTCTGATGGCAGGGAGAGTGCTGCTTTCTAACTGAGGGCAGTGAGAGTGCAGCTTTCTAACTGAGGGCAGTGAGAGTGATGTTTTCTTTCTGAGGGATGTGAGAGTGCTGTTTTCTAACTGAGAGTAATGGGAGTGCTGCTTTCTAACTGAGGGCAGTGAGACTGTTGCTTTCTAACTGAGGGCAGTGATATAGCTGTATTCTAACTGAGGGCAGTGGGAGTGCTGCTTTCTAACTGAGGTTAGTGAGAGCGCAGCTTTCTAACTGAGGGTAGTGGGAGTGCTGCTTTCTAACTGAGGACAGTGAGATTGCTGCTTTCTAGCTGAGGGCAATGAGAGTGCTGCTTTCTAACTGAGGGCACTGAGAGTGCTGCTTTCTAACTGAGGGCAGTGAGAGTGCTACTTTCTAACTGAGGGTAGTGAGGGTGCTGCTTTCTAACTGAGGGCAGAGAGAGTGCTGCATTCTAACTGAGGGTAGTGAGAGTGCTGTTTTCCAACTGAGGGCAGTGAGAGTGCTGCTTTCTAACTGAGCGCAGTGATAGTGCTGCTTTCTGATGGCAGTGAGAGTGCTGCTTTCTATCTGAGGGCAGTGAGAATGCAGCTTTCTAACTGAGGGCAGTGATATAGCTGTTTTCTAACTGAGGGCAGTGGGAGTGCTGCTTTCTTACTGAGGTCAGTGAGAGCGCAGCTTTCTAACTGAGGGTAGTGGGAGTGCTGCTTTCTACCTGAGGACAGTGAGATTTCTGCTTTCCAGCTGAGGGCAATGAGAGTGCTGCTTTCTAACTGAGGGCACTGAGAGTGCTGCTTTCTAACTGAGGGCAGTGAGAGTGCTGCTTTCTAACTGAGGGCAGTGAGAGTGCTGCTTTCTAAGTGTGGGCAGTGAGAGTGCTGCTTTCTAACCGAGGGGTTTGGGAGTGCTGCTTTCTAACTGAGGGCAGTGAGAGTGCAGCTTTCTAACTGAGGGCAGTGAGAGTGCTGCTTTCTAACTGAGGGCAGTGAGAGTGCAGCTTTTTAACTGAGGGTAGTGAGAGTGCAGCTTTCTAACTGAGGGTAGTGATAGAACTGCTTTTTAATTGAGGGCAGTGAGAGTGCTGCTTTCGAACTGAGGGCAGTGAGAGTACTGCTTTGCAACTGAGGGTAGTGCGAGTGCTGCTTTCTCACTGAAGGTAGTGAGAGTGCTGCTTTTTAAATGAGGGCAGTGAGAGTGCAGCTTTCTAACTGAGGGCAGTGAGAGTGCGGCTTTCTAACTGAGTGTAGTCGGAGTGCTGATTTCTAACTGAGGGCAGTGAGAGTGCTGCTTTCTAATTGAGGGCAGTGTGAGTGCAGCTTTCTAACTGAGGGTAGTGAGAGTGCTGCTTTCTTACTGAGGATAGTGAGAGTGATGTTTTCTAACTGAGGGCAGTGGGAGTTCTCTTTTCTAACTGAGGGTATTGAGAGTGCTCGTTTCTAACTAAGGGCAATGAGAGTGCTCCTTTCAGACTGAGGGTAGTGATAGTGCTGCTTTCTATCTGTGCGTAATGGGCGTGCTGCTTTCTAACTGAGGGCAGTGAGAGTGCTGCTTTCTAACTGAGGACAGTGAGATTGCTGCTTTCTAGCTGAGGGCAATGAGAGTGCTGCTTACTAACTGAGGGCACTGAGCGTGCTGCTTTCTAACTGAGGGCATGAGCGTGCTGCTTTCTGAGGGCAGTGAGAGTGCTACTTTCTAACTGAGGGTAGTGATGGTGCTGCTTTCTACCTGAGGGCAGGGAGAGCGCTGCTTTCTTACTGAGCCAAGTGAGAGTGCTGCTTTCTAACTGAGGGCAGTGAGAGTGCTGCTTTCTAACTGAGGGCAGGGAGAGTGCTGCTTTCTAACTGAGGGCAGTGAGAGTGCAGCTTTCTAACTGAGGGTAGTGCGAGTGATGTTTTCTTTCTGAGGGATGTGAGAGTGCTGTGTTCTAACTGAGAGTAATGGGAGTGCTGCTTTCTAACTGAGGGCAGTGAGAGTGCTGCTTTCTAACTGAGGGCAGTGATATAGCTGTTTTCTAACTGAGGGTAGTGGGAGTGCTGCTTTCTAACTGAGGACAGTGAGATTGCTGCTTTCTAGCTGAGGGCAATGAGAGTGCTGCTTTCTAACTGAGGGCACTGTGAGTGCTGCTTTCTTACTGAGGGCAGTGAGAGTGCTACTTTCTAACTGAGGGTAGTGAGGGTGCTGCTTTCTAACTGTGGGCAGGGAGAGAGCTGCTTTCTAACTGAGGCCAGTGAGAGTGCTGTTTTCTAACTGAGAGTAATGGGAGTGCTGCTTTCTAACTGAGGGCAGTGAGAGTGCTGCTTTCTAACTGAGGGCAGTGATATAGCTGTTTTCTAGCTGAGGGCAATGGGAGTGCTACTTTCAAACTGAGGGTAGTGAGGGTGCTGCTTTCTAACTGAGGGCAGGGAGAGCGCTGCTTTTTAACTGAGGCCAGTGAGAGTGCTGCTTTCTAACTGAGGCCAGTGAGAGTGCTGTTTTCTAACTGAGAGTAATGGGAGTGCTGCTTTCTAACTGAGGGCAGTGAGAGTGCTGCTTTCTAACTGAGGGCAGTGATATAGCTGTTTTCTAGCTGAGGGCAATGGGAGTGCTACTTTCAAACTGAGGGTAGTGAGGGTGCTGCTTTCTAACTGAGGGCAGGGAGAGCGCTGCTTTTTAACTGAGGCCAGTGAGAGTGCTGCTTTCTAACTGAGGGCAGTGAGAGTGCTGCGTTCTAAGTGTGGGCAGTGAGATTGCTGCTTTCGAACCGAGGGTTTTGGGAGTGCTGCTTTCTAACTGAGGGCAGTGAGAGTGCAGCTTTCTAACTGAGGGCAGTGAGAGTGCTGCGTTCCAAGTGTGGGCAGTGAGAGTGCTGCTTTCGAACCGAGGGTTTTGGGAGTGCTGCTTTCTAACTGAGGGCAGTGAGAGTGCAGCTTTCTAACTGAGGGCAGTGAGAGTGCTGCTTTCTAACTGAGGGCAGTCAGAGTGCAGCTTTCTAACTGAGGGCAGTGAGAGTGCTGCTTTCTAACTGAGGGCAGTGAGACTGATACTTTCTAACTGAGGGTAGTGAGGGTGCTGCTTTCTAACTGAGGGCAGGGAGAGCGCTGCTTTCTAACTGAGGGCAGTGAGAGTGCTGCTTTCTAATAGAGGGCAGTGAGAGTGCTGCTTTCAAACTGAGGGCAGTGAGAGTGCTGCCTTCTTACTGTGGGCAGTGACTGTGCTGGTTTCTAACTGAGGACAGTGAGTGCGCTGCGTTCTGACCGAGGTTGTGTGAGTGCTGCTTTCTAACTGAGGGCATGAGAGTGCCAATTTCTAACTGAGGGTAGTGAGAGTGCTGCATTCTAACTGAGTGTAGTCGGAGTGCTGTTTTTCAACTGAGGGCAGTGGGAGTGCTGCTTTCTAACTGAGGGCAGTGAGAGTGCAGTTTTCTAACTGAGGGCAGGGAGAGCGCTGCTTTCTAACTGAGGGCAGTGAGAGTGCTGCTTTCTAATAGAGGGCAGTGAGAGTGCTGCTTTCAAACTGAGGGCAGTGAGAGTGCTGCCTTCTTACTGTGGGCAGTGACTGTGCTGGTTTCTAACTGAGGACAGTGAGTGCGCTGCGTTCTGACCGAGGTTGTGTGAGTGCTGCTTTCTAACTGAGGGCATGAGAGTGCAAATTTCTAACTGAGGGTAGTGAGAGTGCTGCATTCTAACTGAGTGTAGTCGGAGTGCTGTTTTTCAACTGAGGGCAGTGGGAGTGCTGCTTTCTAACTGAGGGCAGTGAGAGTGCAGTTTTCTAACTGAGGGTAGTGAGAGTGCTGCTTTCTAACTGAGCGTAGTGAGAGTGATGTTTTCTAACTGAGGGCAGTGAGAGTTCTCTTATCTTACTGAGGGTATTGAGAGTGCAAGTTTCTTACTAAGGGCAGTGAGAGTGCTCTTTTCAGACTGAGGGTAGTGATAGTGCTGCTTTCTGATGGCAGGGAGAGTGCTGCTTTCTAACTGAGGGCAGTGAGAGTGCAGCTTTCTAACTGAGGGTAGTGAGAGTGATGTTTTCTAACAGAGGGCAGTGAGAGTTCTCTTATCTTACTGAGGGTATTGAGAGTGCTAGTTTCTAACTAAGGGCAGTGAGAGTGCTCTTTTCAGACTGAGGGTAGTGATAGTGCTGCTTTCTGATGGCAGGGAGAGTGCTGCTTTCTAACTGAGGGCAGTGAGAGTGCAGCTTTCTAACTGAGGGTAGTGAGAGTGATGTTTTCTTTCTGAGGGATGTGAGAGTGCTGTTTTCTAATTGAGAGTAATGGGAGTGCTGCTTTCTAACTGAGGGCAGTGAGAGTGTTGCTTTCTAACTGAGGGCAGTGATATAGCTGTATTCTAACTGAGGGCAGTGGGAGTGCTGCTTTCTAACTGAGGTTAGTGAGAGCGCAGCTTTCTAACTGAGGGTAGTGGGAGTGCTGCTTTCTAACTGAGGACAGTGAGATTGCTGCTTTCTAGCTGAGGGCAATGAGAGTGCTGTTTTCTAACTGAGAGTAATGGGAGTGCTGCTTTCTAACTGAGGGCAGTGAGAGTGCTGCTTTCTAACTGAGGGCTGTGATATAGCTGTTTTCTAACTGAGGGTAGTGGGAGTGCTGCGTTCTAACTGAGGACAGTGAGATTGCTGCTTTCTAGCTGAGGGCAATGAGAGTGCTGCTTTCTAACTGAGGGCACTGTGAGTGCTGCTTTCTTACTGAGGGCAGTGAGAGTGCTACTTTCTAACTGAGGGTAGTGAGGGTGCTGCTTTCTAACTGTGGGCAGGGAGAGCACTGCTTTCTAACTGAGGCCAGTGAGAGTGCTGTTTTCTAACTGAGAGTAATGGGAGTGCTGCTTTCTAACTGAGGGCAGTGAGAGTGCTGCTTTCTAACTGAGGGCAGTGAGAGTGATGTTTTCTAACTGAGGGCAGTGGGAGTTCTCTTTTCTAACTGAGGGTATTGAGAGTGCTCGTTTCTAACTAAGGGCAGTGAGAGTGCTCCTTTCAGACTGAGGGTAGTGATAGTGCTGCTTTCTAACTGAGCATAATGGGCGTGCTGCTTTCTAACTGAGGGCAGTGAGAGTGCATCTTGCTAACTGAGGACAGTGAGATTGCTGCTTTCTAGCTGAGGGCAATGAGAGTGCTGCTTTCTAACTGAGGGTAGTGATGGTGCTGCTTTCTAACTGAGGGCAGGGAGAGCGCTTCTTTCTTACTGAGCCAAGTGAGAGTGCTGCTTTCTAACTGAGGGCAGTGAGAGTGCTGCTTTCTAACTGAGGGCAGGGAGAGTGCTGCTTTCTAACTGAGGACAGTGAGTGTGCTGCTTTCTAACCGAGGGTGGTGGGAGTGCTGCTTTGTAACTGAGGGCAGGAAGAGTGCAGCTTTCTAACTGTGGGCAGTGACAGTGCTGCTTTCTCACTGAGGGCAGTGAGAGTGCTGCTTTCTAACTGAGGGCATGAGAGTGCTGCTTTCAAACTGAGGGCTGGTAGAGTGCTGCTTTCTAACTGAGGACAGTGAGTGTGCTGCTTTCTAACCGAGGGTAGTGGGAGTGCTGCTTTCTAACTGAGGGCATGAGAGTGCAGCTTTCTAACTGAGGGCAGTGAGCGTACTGCTTTCTGAGGGCAGTGAGAGTGCTGCTTTCTAACTGAGGGCAGTGAGAGTGCTACTTTCTAACTGAGGGTAGTGAGGGTGCTGCTTTCTAACTGAGGGCAGGGAGAGCGCTGCTTTCTAACTGAGGGCAGTGAGAGTGCTGCTTTCTAATAGAGGGCAGGGAGAGTGCTGCTTTCAAACTGAGGGCAGTGAGAGTGCTGCCTTCTTACTGTGGGCAGTGACAGTGCTGGTTTCTAACTGAGGACAGTGAGTGCGCTGCGTTCTGACCGAGGTTGTGCGAGTGCTGCTTTCTAACTGAGGGCATGAGAGTGCAGCTTTCTAACTGAGGGTAGTGAGAGTGCTGCTTTCTAACTGAGGGTAGTGAGAGTGATGTTTTCTAACTGAGGGCAGTGAGAGTTCTCTTATGTTACTGAGGGTATTGAGAGTGCTAGTTTCTAACTAAGGGCAGTGAGAGTGCTCTTTTCAGATTGAGGGTAGTGATAGTGCTGCTTTCTGATGGCAGGGAGATTGCTGCTTTCTAACTGAGGGCAGTGAGAGTGCAGCTTTCTAACTGAGGGTAGTGAGAGTGCGGCTTTCTAACTGAGGACAGTGAGATTGCTGCTTTCTAGCTGAGGGCAATGAGAGTGCTGCTTTCTAACTGAGGGCACTGAGAGTGCTGCTTTCTAACTGAGGGCAGTGAGCGTGCTGCTTTCTGAGGGCAGTGAGAGTGCTGCTTTCTAACTCAGAGGCGTGAGAGTGCTGCTTTCTAACTGAGGGTAGTGATGGTGCTGCTTTCTAACTGAGGGCAGGGAGAGCGCTGCTTTCTTATTGAGCCAAGTGAGAGTGCTGCTTTCTAACTGAGGGCAGTGAGAGTGCTGCTTTCTAACTGAGGGCAGGGAGAGAGCTGCTTTCAAACTGAGGGCAGTGAGAGTGCTGCTTTCCAAGTGTGGGCAGTGAGAGTGCTGCTTTCTAACCGAAGGGTTTTGGGAGTGCTGCTTTCTAACTGAGGGCAGTGAGAGTGCAGCTTTCTAACTGAGGGTAGTGAGAGTGCTGCTTTCTAACTGAGGGCATTGAGAGTTGTTGCTTTATAACTAAGGGCTGTGAGAGTGATGCTTTCTAACTGAGGGCTGGTAGAGTGCTGCTTTCTTAGTGAGGGTAGTGGGAGTGCTGCTTTCTAACTGAGGGCAGTGTGAGTGCTGCTTTCTAACTGAGGGCAGTGAGTGTACTACTTTCTAATTGAGGTTAGTGAGAGTGCTGCTTTCTAACTAAGCGCAGTGAGAGTGCTGCTTTCTAACTGAGGGCATTGAGAGTTGTTGCTTTATAACTAAGGGCAGCGAGAGTGTTGTTTTCTAACTGAGGGTAGTGATAGTGCTGCTTTCTTACTGAGCATAATGGGAGTGCTGCTTTCTAACTGAGGGCAGTGAAAGTGCTGCTTTCTAACTGAGGGCAGTGAGAGTGCGGCCTTCCCACTGAGTGTAGTCGGAGTCCTGTTTTCGAACTGAGGGCAGTGGGAGTGCTGCTTTCTAACTGAGGGCATGAGAGTGCTTCTTTCTAACTGAGGGCATGTGAGTGCTGCTTTCTAACTGAGGGTAGTGAGAGTGCTGCTTTCTCACTGAGGGCAGTGAGAGTTGTTGCTTTATAAATAAGGGCAGTGAGAGTGATGCTTTCCAACTGAGGGCTGGGAGAGTGCTGCTTTCTAATTGAGGGTAGTGGGAGTTGTGCTTTCTACTGAGGGCAGTGAGAATGCTGCTTTCTAAATGAGGGTGGGAGAGTGCTGCTTTCAAACTGAGGGCAGTGACAGTGCTGCTTTCTAACTGAGGACAGTGAGTGTGCTGCTTTCCAACCGAGGGTAGTGGGAGTGCTGCTTTCCTAACTGAGGGCATGAGAGTGCAGCTTTCTAACTGAGGGCAGTGAGAGTGCTGCTTTCTAACTGAGGGCAGTGAGAGTGCAGCTTTTTAACTGAGGGTAGTGAGAGTGCAGCTTTCTAACTGAGGGTAGTGATAGAACTGCTTTTTAATTGAGGGCAGTGAGAGTGCTGCTTTCGAACTGAGGGCAGTGAGAGTACTGCTTTGCAACTGAGGGTAGTGCGAGTGCTGCTTTCTCACTGAAGGTAGTGAGAGTGCTGCTTTTTAAATGAGGGCAGTGAGAGTGCAGCTTTCTAACTGAGGGCAGTGAGAGTGCGGCTTTCTAACTGAGTGTAGTCGGAGTGCTGCTTTCTTACTGAGGATAGTGAGAGTGATGTTTTCTAACTGAGGGCAGTGGGAGTTCTCTTTTCTAACTGAGGGTTTTGAGAGTGCTCGTTTCTAACTAAGGGCAGTGAGAGTGCTCCTTTCAGACTGAGGGTAGTGATAGTGCTGCTTTCTATCTGTGCGTAATGGGCGTGCTGCTTTCTAACTGAGGGCAGTGAGAGTGCTGCTTTCTAACTGAGGACAGTGAGATTGCTGCTTTCTAGCTGAGGGCAATGAGAGTGCTACTTACTAACTGAGGGCACTGAGCGTGCTGCTTTCTAACTGAGGGCATGAGCGTGCTGCTTTCTGAGGGCAGTGAGAGTGCTACTTTCTAACTGAGGGTAGTGATGGTGCTGCTTTCTACCTGAGGGCAGGGAGAGCGCTGCTTTCTTACTGAGCCAAGTGAGAGTGCTGCTTTCTAACTGAGGGCAGTGAGAGTGCTGCTTTCTAACTGAGGGCAGTGAGAGTGCTGCTTTCTAACTGAGGGCAGTGAGAGTGCTGCTTTCTAACTGAGGGCAGTGAGAGTGCTGCTTTCTAACTGAGGGCAGGGAGAGTGCTGCTTTCTAACTGAGGGCAGTGAGAGTGCAGCTTTCTAACTGAGGGTAGTGCGAGTGATGTTTTCTTTCTGAGGGTTGTGAGAGTGCTGTGTTCTAACTGAGAGTAATGGGAGTGCTGCTTTCTAACTTTGGGCAGTGAGAGTGCTGCTTTCTAACTGAGGGCAGTGATATAGCTGTTTTCTAACTGAGGGTAGTGGGAGTGCTGCTTTCGAACTGAGGACAGTGAGATTGCTGCTTTCTAGCTGAGGGCAATGAGAGTGCTGCTTTCTAACTGAGGGCACTGTGAGTGCTGCTTTCTTACTGAGGGCAGTGAGAGTGCTACTTTCTAACTGAGGGTAGTGAGGGTGCTGCTTTCTAACTGTGGGCAGGGAGAGAGCTGCTTTCTAACTGAGGCCAGTGAGAGTGCTGTTTTCTAACTGAGAGTAATGGGAGTGCTGCTTTCTAACTGAGGGCAGTGGGAGTGCTGCTTTCTAACTGAGGGCAGTGATATAGCTGTTTTCTAGCTGAGGGCAATGGGAGTGCTACTTTCAAACTGAGGGTAGTGAGGGTGCTGCTTTCTAACTGAGGGCAGGGAGAGCGCTGCTTTTTAACTGAGGCCAGTGAGAGTGCTGCTTTCTAACTGAGGGCAGTGAGAGTGCTGCGTTCTAAGTGTGGGCAGTGAGATTGCTGCTTTCGAACCGAGGGTTTTGGGAGTGCTGCTTTCTAACTGAGGGCAGTGAGAGTGCAGTTTTCTAACTGAGGGCAGTGAGAGTGCTGCGTTCCAAGTGTGGGCAGTGAGAGTGCTGCTTTCGAACCGAGGGTTTTGGGAGTGCTGCTTTCTAACTGAGGGCAGTGAGAGTGCAGCTTTCTAACTGAGGGCAGTGAGAGTGCTGCTTTCTAACTGAGGGCAGTGAGAGTGCAGCTTTCTAACTGAGGGCAGTGAGAGTGCAGCTTTCTAACTGAGGGCAGTGAGAGTGCTGCTTTCTAACTGAGGGCAGTGAGACTGATACTTTCTAACTGAGGGTAGTGAGGGTGCTGCTTTCTAACTGAGGGCAGGGAGAGCGCTGCTTTCTAACTGAGGGCAGTGAGAGTGCTGCTTTCTTACTGTGGGCAGTGACTGTGCTGGTTTCTAACTGAGGACAGTGAGTGCGCTGCGTTCTGACCGAGGTTGTGTGAGTGCTGCTTTCTAACTGAGGGCATGAGAGTGCAAATTTCTAACTGAGGGTAGTGAGAGTGCTGCATTCTAACTGAGTGTAGTCGGAGTGCTGTTTTTCAACTGAGGGCAGTGGGAGTGCTGCTTTCTAACTGAGGGCAGTGAGAGTGCAGTTTTCTAACTGAGGGTAGTGAGAGTGCTGCTTTCTAACTGAGCGTAGTGAGAGTGATGTTTTCTAACTGAGGGCAGTGAGAGTTCTCTTATCTTACTGAGGGTATTGAGAGTGCAAGTTTCTAACTAAGGGCAGTGAGAGTGCTCTTTTCAGACTGAGGGTAGTGATAGTGCTGCTTTCTGATGGCAGGGAGAGTGCTGCTTTCTAACTGAGGGCAGTGAGAGTGCAGCTTTCTAACTGAGGGTAGTGAGAGTGATGTTTTCTAACAGAGGGCAGTGAGAGTTCTCTTATCTTACTGAGGGTATTGAGAGTGCTAGTTTCTAACTAAGGGCAGTGAGAGTGCTCTTTTCAGACTGAGGGTAGTGATAGTGCTGCTTTCAGATTGGTGGGAGAGTGCTGCTTTCTAACTGAGGGCAGTGAGAGTGCAGCTTTCTAACTGAGGGTAGTGAGAGTGATGTTTTCTTTCTGAGGGATGTGAGAGTGCTGTTTTCTAATTGAGAGTAATGGGAGTGCTGCTTTCTAACTGAGGGCAGTGAGAGTGTTGCTTTCTAACTGAGGGCAGTGATATAGCTGTATTCTAACTGAGGGCAGTGGGAGTGCTGCTTTCTAACTGAGGTTAGTGAGAGCGCAGCTTTCTAACTGAGGGTAGTGGGAGTGCTGCTTTCTAACTGAGGACAGTGAGATTGCTGCTTTCTAGCTGAGGGCAATGAGAGTGCTGTTTTCTAACTGAGAGTAATGGGAGTGCTACTTTCTAACTGAGGGCAGTGAGAGTGCTGCTTTCTAACTGAGGGCAGTGATATAGCTGTTTTCTAACTGAGGGTAGTGGGAGTGCTGCTTTCTAACTGAGGACAGTGAGATTGCTGCTTTCTAGCTGAGGGCAATGAGAGTGCTGCTTTCTAACTGAGGGCAGTGAGAGTGCTGCTTTCTAACTGAGGGCAGTGAGAGTGCAGCTTTTTAACTGAGGGTAGTGAGAGTGCAGCTTTCTAACTGAGGGTAGTGATAGAACTGCTTTTTAATTGAGGGCAGTGAGAGTGCTGCTTTCGAACTGAGGGCAGTGAGAGTACTGCTTTGCAACTGAGGGTAGTGCGAGTGCTGCTTTCTCACTGAAGGTAGTGAGAGTGCTGCTTTTTAAATGAGGGCAGTGAGAGTGCAGCTTTCTAACTGAGGGCAGTGAGAGTGCGGCTTTCTAACTGAGTGTAGTCGGAGTGCTGATTTCTAACTGAGGGCAGTGAGAGTGCTGCTTTCTAATTGAGGGCAGTGTGAGTGCAGCTTTCTAACTGAGGGTAGTGAGAGTGCTGCTTTCTTACTGAGGATAGTGAGAGTGATGTTTTCTAACTGAGGGCAGTGGGAGTTCTCTTTTCTAACTGAGGGTATTGAGAGTGCTCGTTTCTAACTAAGGGCAGTGAGAGTGCTCCTTTCAGACTGAGGGTAGTGAGAGTGCAGCTTTCTAACTGAGGGCAGTGCGAGTGATGTTTTCTTTCTGAGGGATGTGAGAGTGCTGTGTTCTAACTGAGAGTAATGGGAGTGCTGCTTTCTAACTTTGGGCAGTGAGAGTGCTGCTTTCTAACTGAGGGCAGTGATATAGCTGTTTTCTAACTGAGGGTAGTGGGAGTGCTGCTTTCTAACTGAGGACAGTGAGATTGCTGCTTTCTAGCTGAGGGCAATGAGAGTGCTGCTTTCTAACTGAGGGCACTGTGAGTGCTGCTTTCTTACTGAGGGCAGTGAGAGTGCTACTTTCTAACTGAGGGTAGTGAGGGTGCTGCTTTCTAACTGTGGGCAGGGAGAGAGCTGCTTTCTAACTGAGGCCAGTGAGAGTGCTGTTTTCTAACTGAGAGTAATGGGAGTGCTGCTTTCTAACTGAGGGCAGTGAGAGTGCTGCTTTCTAACTGAGGGCAGTGATATAGCTGTTTTCTAGCTGAGGGCAATGGGAGTGCTACTTTCACACTGAGGGTAGTGAGGGTGCTGCTTTCTAACTGAGGGCAGGGAGAGCGCTGCTTTTTAACTGAGGCCAGTGAGAGTGCTGCTTTCTAACTGAGGGCAGTGAGAGTGCTGCGTTCTAAGTGTGGGCAGTGAGATTGCTGCTTTCGAACCGAGGGTTTTGGGAGTGCTGCTTTCTAACTGAGGGCAGTGAGAGTGCAGCTTTCTAACTGAGGGCAGTGAGAGTGCTGCGTTCCAAGTGTGGGCAGTGAGAGTGCTGCTTTCGAACCGAGGGTTTTGGGAGTGCTGCTTTCTAACTGAGGGCAGTGAGAGTGCAGCTTTCTAACTGAGGGCAGTGAGAGTGCTGCTTTCTAACTGAGGGCAGTGAGAGTGCTGCTTTCTAACTGAGGGCAGTGAGAGTGCTGCTTTCTAACTGAGGGCAGTGAGAGTGCAGCTTTCTAACTGAGGGCAGTGAGAGTGCAGCTTTCTTACTGAGGGCAGTGAGAGTGCTGCTTTCTAACTGAGGGCAGTGAGACTGATACTTTCTAACTGAGGGTAGTGAGGGTGCTGCTTTCTAACTGAGGGCAGGGAGAGCGCTGCTTTCTAACTGAGGGCAGTGAGAGTGCTGCTTTCTAATAGAGGGCAGGGAGAGTGCTGCTTTCAAACTGAGGGCAGTGAGAGTGCTGCCTTCTTACTGTGGGCAGTGACTGTGCTGGTTTCTAACTGAGGACAGTGAGTGCGCTGCGTTCTGACCGAGGTTGTGTGAGTGCTGCTTTCTAACTGAGGGCATGAGAGTGCAAATTTCTAACTGAGGGTAGTGAGAGTGCTGCATTCTAACTGAGTGTAGTCGGAGTGCTGTTTTTCAACTGAGGGCAGTGGGAGTGCTGCTTTCTAACTGAGGGCAGTGAGAGTGCAGTTTTCTAACTGAGCGTAGTGAGAGTGCTGCTTTCTAACTGAGCGTAGTGAGAGTGATGTTTTCTAACTGAGGGCAGTGAGAGTTCTCTTATCTTACTGAGGGTATTGAGAGTGCTAGTTTCTAACTAAGGGCAGTGAGAGTGCTCTTTTCAGACTGAGGGTAGTGATAGTGCTGCTTTCTGATGGCAGGGAGAGTGCTGCTTTCTAACTGAGGGCAGTGAGAGTGCAGCTTTCTAACTGAGGGTAGTGAGAGTGATGTTTTCTAACAGAGGGCAGTGAGAGTTCTCTTATCTTACTGAGGGTATTGAGAGTGCTAGTTTCTAACTAAGGGCAGTGAGAGTGCTCTTTTCAGACTGAGGGTAGTGATAGTGCTGCTTTCTGATGGCAGGGAGAGTGCTGCTTTCTAACTGAGGGCAGTGAGAGTGCAGCTTTCTAACTGAGGGTAGTGAGAGTGATGTTTTCTTTCTGAGGGATGTGAGAGTGCTGTTTTCTAATTGAGAGCAATGGGAGTGCTGCTTTCTAACTGAGGGCAGTGAGAGTGTTGCTTTCTAACTGAGGGCAGTGATATAGCTGTATTCTAACTGAGGGCAGTGGGAGTGCTGCTTTCTAACTGAGGGTAGTGGGAGTGCTGCGTTCTAACTGAGGACAGTGAGATTGCTGCTTTCTAGCTGAGGGCAATGAGAGTGCTGCTTTCTAACTGAGGGCAGTGAGAGTGCTGCTTTCTAACTGAGGGCAGTGAGAGTGCAGCTTTTTAACTGAGGGTAGTGAGAGTGCAGCTTTCTAACTGAGGGTAGTGATAGAACTGCTTTTTAATTGAGGGCAGTGAGAGTGCTGCTTTCGAACTGAGGGCAGTGAGAGTACTGCTTTGCAACTGAGGGTAGTGCGAGTGCTGCTTTCTCACTGAAGGTAGTGAGAGTGCTGCTTTTTAAATGAGGGCAGTGAGAGTGCAGCTTTCTAACTGAGGGCAGTGAGAGTGCGGCTTTCTAACTGAGTGTAGTCGGAGTGCTGATTTCTAACTGAGGGCAGTGAGAGTGCTGCTTTCTAATTGAGGGCAGTGTGAGTGCAGCTTTCTAACTGAGGGTAGTGAGAGTGCTGCTTTCTTACTGAGGATAGTGAGAGTGATGTTTTCTAACTGAGGGCAGTGGGAGTTCTCTTTTCTAACTGAGGGTATTGAGAGTGCTCGTTTCTAACTAAGGGCAGTGAGAGTGCTCCTTTCAGACTGAGGGTAGTGAGAGTGCAGCTTTCTAACTGAGGGCAGTGCGAGTGATGTTTTCTTTCTGAGGGATGTGAGAGTGCTGTGTTCTAACTGAGAGTAATGGGAGTGCTGCTTTCTAACTTTGGGCAGTGAGAGTGCTGCTTTCTAACTGAGGGCAGTGATATAGCTGTTTTCTAACTGAGGGTAGTGGGAGTGCTGCTTTCTAACTGAGGACAGTGAGATTGCTGCTTTCTAGCTGAGGGCAATGAGAGTGCTGCTTTCTAACTGAGGGCACTGTGAGTGCTGCTTTCTTACTGAGGGCAGTGAGAGTGCTACTTTCTAACTGAGGGTAGTGAGGGTGCTGCTTTCTAACTGTGGGCAGGGAGAGAGCTGCTTTCTAACTGAGGCCAGTGAGAGTGCTGTTTTCTAACTGAGAGTAATGGGAGTGCTGCTTTCTAACTGAGGGCAGTGAGAGTGCTGCTTTCTAACTGAGGGCAGTGATATAGCTGTTTTCTAGCTGAGGGCAATGGGAGTGCTACTTTCACACTGAGGGTAGTGAGGGTGCTGCTTTCTAACTGAGGGCAGGGAGAGCGCTGCTTTTTAACTGAGGCCAGTGAGAGTGCTGCTTTCTAACTGAGGGCAGTGAGAGTGCTGCGTTCTAAGTGTGGGCAGTGAGATTGCTGCTTTCGAACCGAGGGTTTTGGGAGTGCTGCTTTCTAACTGAGGGCAGTGAGAGTGCAGCTTTCTAACTGAGGGCAGTGAGAGTGCTGCGTTCCAAGTGTGGGCAGTGAGAGTGCTGCTTTCGAACCGAGGGTTTTGGGAGTGCTGCTTTCTAACTGAGGGCAGTGAGAGTGCAGCTTTCTAACTGAGGGCAGTGAGAGTGCTGCTTTCTAACTGAGGGCAGTGAGAGTGCTGCTTTCTAACTGAGGGCAGTGAGAGTGCTGCTTTCTAACTGAGGGCAGTGAGAGTGCAGCTTTCTAACTGAGGGCAGTGAGAGTGCAGCTTTCTTACTGAGGGCAGTGAGAGTGCTGCTTTCTAACTGAGGGCAGTGAGACTGATACTTTCTAACTGAGGGTAGTGAGGGTGCTGCTTTCTAACTGAGGGCAGGGAGAGCGCTGCTTTCTAACTGAGGGCAGTGAGAGTGCTGCTTTCTAATAGAGGGCAGGGAGAGTGCTGCTTTCAAACTGAGGGCAGTGAGAGTGCTGCCTTCTTACTGTGGGCAGTGACTGTGCTGGTTTCTAACTGAGGACAGTGAGTGCGCTGCGTTCTGACCGAGGTTGTGTGAGTGCTGCTTTCTAACTGAGGGCATGAGAGTGCAAATTTCTAACTGAGGGTAGTGAGAGTGCTGCATTCTAACTGAGTGTAGTCGGAGTGCTGTTTTTCAACTGAGGGCAGTGGGAGTGCTGCTTTCTAACTGAGGGCAGTGAGAGTGCAGTTTTCTAACTGAGCGTAGTGAGAGTGCTGCTTTCTAACTGAGCGTAGTGAGAGTGATGTTTTCTAACTGAGGGCAGTGAGAGTTCTCTTATCTTACTGAGGGTATTGAGAGTGCTAGTTTCTAACTAAGGGCAGTGAGAGTGCTCTTTTCAGACTGAGGGTAGTGATAGTGCTGCTTTCTGATGGCAGGGAGAGTGCTGCTTTCTAACTGAGGGCAGTGAGAGTGCAGCTTTCTAACTGAGGGTAGTGAGAGTGATGTTTTCTAACAGAGGGCAGTGAGAGTTCTCTTATCTTACTGAGGGTATTGAGAGTGCTAGTTTCTAACTAAGGGCAGTGAGAGTGCTCTTTTCAGACTGAGGGTAGTGATAGTGCTGCTTTCTGATGGCAGGGAGAGTGCTGCTTTCTAACTGAGGGCAGTGAGAGTGCAGCTTTCTAACTGAGGGTAGTGAGAGTGATGTTTTCTTTCTGAGGGATGTGAGAGTGCTGTTTTCTAATTGAGAGCAATGGGAGTGCTGCTTTCTAACTGAGGGCAGTGAGAGTGTTGCTTTCTAACTGAGGGCAGTGATATAGCTGTATTCTAACTGAGGGCAGTGGGAGTGCTGCTTTCTAACTGAGGTTAGTGAGAGCGCAGCTTTCTAACTGAGGGTAGTGGGAGTGCTGCTTTCTAACTGAGGACAGTGAGATTGCTGCTTTCTAGCTGAGGGCAATGAGAGTGCTGTTTTCTAACTGAGAGTAATGGGAGTGCTGCTTTCTAACTGAGGGCAGTGAGAGTGCTGCTTTCTAACTGAGGGCAGTGATATAGCTGTTTTCTAACTGAGGGTAGTGGGAGTGCTGCTTTCTAACTGAGGACAGTGAGATTGCTGCTTTCTAGCTGAGGGCAATGAGAGTGCTGCTTTCTAACTGAGGGCACTGTGAGTGCTGCTTTCTTACTGAGGGCAGTGAGAGTGCTACTTTCTAACTGAGGGTAGTGAGGGTGCTGCTTTCTAACTGTGGGCAGGGAGAGCACTGCTTTCTAACTGAGGCCAGTGAGAGTGCTGTTTCCTAACTGAGAGTAATGGGAGTGCTGCTTTCTAACTGAGGGCAGTGAGAGTGCTGCTTTCTAACTGAGGGCAGTGATATAGCTGTTTTCTAACTGAGGGCAGTGGGAGTGCTACTTTCAAACTGAGGGTAGTGAGGGTGCTGTTTTCTAACTGAGGGCAGGGAGAGCGCTGCTTTTTAACTGAGGCCAGTGAGAGTGCTGCTTTCTAATTGAGGGCAGTGTGAGTGCAGCTTTCTAACTGAGGGCAGTGAGAGTGCTGCTTTCTAACTGAGGGCAGGGAGAGTGCTGCTTTCTTACTGAGGATAGTGAGAGTGATGTTTTCTAACTGAGGGCAGTGGGAGTTCTCTTTTCTAACTGAGGGTATTGAGAGTGCTCGTTTCTAACTAAGGGCAGTGAGAGTGCTCCTTTCAGACTGAGGGTAGTGATAGTGCTGCTTTCTAACTGAGCGTAATGGGCGTGCTGCTTTCTAACTGAGGGCAGTGAGAGTGCATCTTGCTAACTGAGGACAGTGAGATTGCTGCTTTCTAGCTGAGGGCAATGAGAGTGCTGCTTTCTAACTGATGGTAGTGATGGTGCTGCTTTCTAACTGAGGGCAGGGAGAGCGCTTCTTTCTTACTGAGCCAAGTGAGAGTGCTGCTTTCTAACTGAGGGCAGTGAGAGTGCTGCTTTCTAACTGAGGGCAGGGAGAGTGCTGCTTTCTAACTGAGGACAGTGAGTGTGCTGCTTTCTAACCGAGGGTGGTGGGAGTGCTGCTTTGTAACTGAGGGCAGGAAGAGTGCAGCTTTCTAACTGTGGGCAGTGACAGTGCTGCTTTCTCACTGAGGGCAGTGAGAGTGCTGCTTTCTAACTGAGGGCATGAGAGTGCTGCTTTCAAACTGAGGGCTGGTAGAGTGCTGCTTTCTAACTGAGGACAGTGAGTGTGCTGCTTTCTAACCGAGGGTAGTGGGAGTGCTGCTTTCTAACTGAGGGCATGAGAGTGCTGCTTTCTAACTGAGGGCAGTGAGCGTACTGCTTTCTGAGGGCAGTGAGAGTGCTGCTTTCTAACTGAGGGCAGTGAGAGTGCTACTTTCTAACTGAGGGTAGTGAGGGTGCTGCTTTCTAACTGAGGGCAGGGAGAGCGCTGCTTTCTAACTGAGGGCAGTGAGAGTGCTGCTTTCTAATAGAGGGCAGGGGAGTGCTGCTTTCAAACTGAGGGCAGTGAGAGTGCTGCCTTCTTACTGTGGGCAGTGACAGTGCTGGTTTCTAACTGAGGACAGTGAGTGCGCTGCGTTCTGACCGAGGTTGTGCGAGTGCTGCTTTCTAACTGAGGGCATGAGAGTGCATCTTTCTAACTGAGGGTAGTGAGAGTGCTGCATTCTAACTGAGTGTAGTCGGAGTGCTGTTTTTCAACTGAGGGCAGTGGGAGTGCTGCTTTCTAACTGAGGGCAGTGAGAGTGCAGCTTTCTAACTGAGTGTAGTGAGAGTGCTGCTTTCTAACTGAGGGTAGTGAGAGTGATGTTTTCTAACTGAGGGCAGTGAGAGTTCTCTTATGTTACTGAGGGTATTGAGAGTGCTAGTTTCTAACTAAGGGCAGTGAGAGTGCTCTTTTCAGACTGAGGGTAGTGATAGTGCTGCTTTCTGATGGCAGGGAGATTGCTGCTTTCTAACTGAGGGCAGTGAGAGTGCAGCTTTCTAACTGAGGGTAGTGAGAGTGCGGCTTTCTAACTGAGGACAGTGAGATTGCTGCTTTCTAGCTGAGGGCAATGAGAGTGCTGCTTTCTAACTGAGGGCACTGAGAGTGCTGCTTTCTAACTGAGGGCAGTGAGCGTGCTGCTTTCTGAGGGCAGTGAGAGTGCTGCTTTCTAACTCAGAGGCGTGAGAGTGCTGCTTTCGAACTGAGGGTAGTGATGGTGCTGCTTTCTAACTGAGGGCAGGGAGAGCGCTGCTTTCTTACTGAGCCAAGTGAGAGTGCTGCTTTCTAACTGAGGGCAGTGAGAGTGCTGCTTTCTAACTGAGGGCAGGGAGAGAGCTGCTTTCAAACTGAGGGCAGTGAGAGTGCTGCTTTCCAAGTGTGGGCAGTGAGAGTGCTGCTTTCTAACCGAAGGGTTTTGGGAGTGCTGCTTTCTAACTGAGGGCAGTGAGAGTGCAGCTTTCTAACTGAGGGTAGTGAGAGTGCTGCTTTCTAACTGAGGGCATTGAGAGTTGTTGCTTTATAACTAAGGGCTGTGAGAGTGATGCTTTCTAACTGAGGGCTGGTAGAGTGCTGCTTTCTTAGTGAGGGTAGTGGGAGTGCTGCTTTCTAACTGAGGGCAGTGTGAGTGCTGCTTTCTAACTGAGGGCAGTGAGTGTACTACTTTCTAATTGAGGTTAGTGAGAGTGCTGCTTTCTAACTAAGCGCAGTGAGAGTGCTGCTTTCTAACTGAGGGCATTGAGAGTTGTTGCTTTATAACTAAGGGCAGCGAGAGTGTTGTTTTCTAACTGAGGGTAGTGATAGTGCTGCTTTCTTACTGAGCATAATGGGAGTGCTACTTTCTAACTGAGGGCAGTGAAAGTGCTGCTTTCTAACTGAGGGCAGTGAGAGTGCGGCCTTCCCACTGAGTGTAGTCGGAGTCCTGTTTTCGAACTGAGGGCAGGGAGAGCGCTGCTTTCTAACTGAGGGCAGTGGGAGTGCTGCTTTCTAACTGAGGGCATGAGAGTGCTTCTTTCTAACTGAGGGCATGTGAGTGCTGCTTTCTAACTGAGGGTAATGAGAGTGCTGCTTTCTCACTGAGGGCAGTGAGAGTTGTTGCTTTATAAATAAGGGCAGTGAGAGTGATGCTTTCCAACTGAGGGCTGGGAGAGTGCTGCTTTCTAATTGAGGGTAGTGGGAGTTGTGCTTTCTACTGAGGTCAGTGAGAGTGCTGCTTTCTAAATGAGGGTGGGAGAGTGCTGCTTTCAAACTGAGGGCAGTGACAGTGCTGCTTTCTAACTGAGGACAGTGAGTGTGCTGCTTTCCAACCGAGGGTAGTGGGAGTGCTGCTTTCCTAACTGAGGGCATGAGAGTGCAGCTTTCTAACTGAGGGTAGTGAGAGTGCTGCATTCTCACTGAGGGCAGTGAGAGTTGTTGCTTTATAACTAAGGGCAGTGAGAGTGATGCTTTCTAACTGAGGGCAGGGAGAGTGCTGCTTTCCAACTGAGGGCAGTGACAGTGCTGCTTTCTAACTGAGGGCAGTGAGAGTAGTGCATTCTAACTGAGGGCAGTGAGAGTGCTGCTTTCTAACTGAGGGCAGTGAGAGTGCTGCTTTCTAACTGAGGGCAGTGAGGGTGCAGCTTTCTAACTGAGGGTAGTGAGAGTGCTGCTTTCTAACAGTGTCGTGAGAGTGATTTTTTCTAACTGAGCGCAGTGAGAGTGCAGCTTTCTAACTGAGGGCTGTGAGAGTGCAACTTTCTAACTGAACGTAGTGAGAGTGCTGCTTTCCAACTGAGGATAGTGAGAGTGCTGTTTTCTAACTGAGGGTAGTGAGAGTGCTGTTTTCTAACTGAGGCCAGTGAGAGTGCTGCTTTCTAACTGAGGGTAGTGAGAGTGCTGCTATCTAACTGAGGGTAGTGATAAAGCTGCTTTTTAATGAGGGCAGTGAGAGTGCTGCATTCTAACTGAGGGTAGTGAGAGTGCTGATTTCCAACTGAGGGCAGTGAGAGTGCTGCTTTCTGATGGCAGGGAGAGTGCTGCTTTCTAACTGAGGGCAGTGAGAGTGCAGCTTTCTAACTGAGGGTAGTGAGAGTGATGTTTTCTTTCTGAGGGATGTGAGAGTGCTGTTTTCTAACTGAGCGTAATGGGTGTGCTGCTTTCTAACGGAATGCAGTGAGAGTGCTGCTTTCTAACTGAGGGCAGTGATATAGCTGTTTTCTAACTGAGGGCAGTGGGAGTGCTGCTTTCTAACTGAGGGCAGTGAGAGTGCTGCTTTCTAACTGAGGGCAGTGACAGTGCTGCTTTCTAACTGAGGGCAGTGAGAGTTGTGCATTCTAACTGAGGGCAGTGAGAGTGCTGCTTTCTAACTGAGGGCAGTGAGAGTGCTGCTTTCTAACTGAGGGCAGTGAGGGTGCAGCTTTCTAACTGAGGGTAGTGAGAGTGCTGCTTTCTAACAGGGTCGTGAGAGTGATGTTTTCTAACTGTGCACAGTGAGAGTGCAGCTTTCTAACTGAGGGCTGTAAGAGTGCAACTTTCTAACTGAGCATAGTGAGAGTGCTGCTTTCCAACTGAGGGTAGTGAGAGTGCTGTTTTCTAACTGAGGGCAGTGAGAGTGCAGCTTTCTGACTGAGGGTGGTGAGAGTGCAGCTTTCTAACTGAGGCCAGTGAGAGTGCTGCTTTCTAACTGAGGGTAGTGAGAGTGCTGCTATCTAACTGAGGGTAGTGATAAAGCTGCTTTTTAATGAGGGCAGTGAGAGTGCTGCATTCTAACTGAGGGTAGTGAGAGTGCTGATTTCCAACTGAGGGCAGTGAGAGTGCAGCTTTCTGATGGCAGGGAGAGTGCTGCTTTCTAACTCAGGGCAGTGAGAGTTCAGCTTTCTAACTGAGGGTAGTGAGAGTGATGTTTTCTTTCTGAGGGATGTGAGAGTGCTGTTTTCTAACTGAGCGTAATGGGTGTGCTGCTTTCTAACGGAAGGCAGTGAGAGTGCTGCTTTCTAACTGAGGGCAGTGATATAGCTGTTTTCTAACTGAGGGCAGTGGGAGTGCTGCTTTCTAACTGAGGTTAGTGAGAGCGCAGCTTTCGAACTGAGGGTAGTGGGAGTGCTGCTCTCTACCTGAGGACAGTGAGATTGCTGCTTTCTAGCTGAGGGCAATGAGAGTGCTGCTTTCTAACTGAGGGCACTGAGATTGCTGCTTTCTAACTGAGGGCAGTGAGAGTGCTACTTTCTAACTGAGGGCAGTGAGGGTGCTGCTTTCTAACTGAGGGCAGGGAGAGCGCTGCTTTCTAACTGAGGCCAGTGAGAGTGCTGCTTTCTAACTGAGGGCAGTGAGAGTGCTGCTTTCTATGTGTGGGCAGTGAGAGTGCTGCTTTCTAACCGAGGGTTTTGGGAGTGCTGCTTTCTAACTGATGGCAGTGAGACTGCAGCTTTCTAACTGAGGGCAGTGAGAGTGCTGCTTTCTAACTGAGGGCAGTGAGAGTGCAGCTTTTTAACTGAGGGTGGTGAGCGTGCTGCTTTCTAACTGAGGGTAGTGATAGAACTGCTTTTTAATTGAGGGCAGTGAGTGTGCTGCTTTCGAACTAAGGGCAGTGAGACTGCTGCTTTGCAACTGAGGGTAGTGCGAGTGCTGCTTTCTAACTGAGGGTAGTGGGAGTGCTGCTTTCTAAATGAGGGCAGTGAGAGTACAGCTTTCTTACTGAGGGTAGTGTGAGTGCTGCTTTCTAACTGAGGGCAGTGAGAGTGCAGCTTTTTAACTGAGGGTAGTGAGAGTGCTGCTTTCTAACTGAGGGTAGTGATAGAGCTGCTTTTTAATTGAGGGCAGTGAGAGTGCTGCTTTCGAACTGAGGGCAGTGAGAGTGCTGCTTTGCAACTGAGGGTAGTGCGAGTGCTGCTGTCTAACTGAGGGCAGTGAGAGAGCTGCTTTCTAACTAAGCGCAATGAGAGTGCTGGTTTCCAGCTAAGGGCAGTGAGAGTGCTGCTTTCTAACTGAGGGTGGTGATAGTGCTGCTTTCCAACTGAGGGCAGGGAGAGTGCTGCTTTCAAGCTGAGAGCAGTGAGAGTGCTGCCTTCTAACTGTGGGCAGTGAGAGTGATGCTTTCTATCCGAGGGTAGTGGGACTGCTGCTTACTAACTGAGGGTAGTGAGAGTGCAGCTTTCTAACTGAGGGTAGTGATAGAGCTGCTTTTTAATTGAGGGCAGTGAGAGTGCTGCTTTCGAAATGAGGGCAGTGAGAGTGCTGCTTTGCATCTGAGGGTAGTGCGAGTGCTGCTTTCTAACTGAGGGCAATGAGAGGGCTGCTTTCTAACTGAGCACAGTGAGAGTGCTGCTTTCTAACTAAGGGCAGTAGAGTGCTGCTTTCTAACTGAGGGCACTGAGAGTCCTGCTTTCTAACTGAGGGCTGTGAGAGTGCTGCTTTCTAATTGAGGGGAGTGAAAGTGCTACTTTCTAACTGAGGGTAGTGAGGGTGCTGCTTTCTAACTGAGGGCAGGGAGAGCGCTGCTTTCTAACTGAGGTCAGTGAGAGTACTGCTTCCTAACTGAGGGCAGTGAGAGTGCTGATTTCCAACTGAGGGCAGTGAGAGTGCTGCTTTCTAACTGAGGGCAGTGAGAGTGCTGCTTTCTAACTGAGGGCAGTGAGGGTGCAGCTTTCTAACTGAGGGTAGTGAGAGTGCTGCTTTCTAACAGTGTCGTGAGAGTGATTTTTTCTAACTGAGCGCAGTGAGAGTGCAGCTTTCTAACTGAGGGCTGTGAGAGTGCAACTTTCTAACTGAACGTAGTGAGAGTGCTGCTTTCCAACTGAGGATAGTGAGAGTGCTGTTTTCTAACTGAGGGTAGTGAGAGTGCTGTTTTCTAACTGAGGCCAGTGAGAGTGCTGCTTTCTAACTGAGGGTAGTGAGAGTGCTGCTATCTAACTGAGGGTAGTGATAAAGCTGCTTTTTAATGAGGGCAGTGAGAGTGCTGCATTCTAACTGAGGGTAGTGAGAGTGCTGATTTCCAACTGAGGGCAGTGAGAGTGCTGCTTTCTGATGGCAGGGAGAGTGCTGCTTTCTAACTGAGGGCAGTGAGAGTGCAGCTTTCTAACTGAGGGTAGTGAGAGTGATGTTTTCTTTCTGAGGGATGTGAGAGTGCTGTTTTCTAACTGAGCGTAATGGGTGTGCTGCTTTCTAACGGAATGCAGTGAGAGTGCTGCTTTCTAACTGAGGGCAGTGATATAGCTGTTTTCTAACTGAGGGCAGTGGGAGTGCTGCTTTCTAACTGAGGGCAGTGAGAGTGCTGCTTTCTAACTGAGGGCAGTGACAGTGCTGCTTTCTAACAGAGGGCAGTGAGAGTAGTGCATTCTAACTGAGGGCAGTGAGAGCGCTGCTTTCTAACTGAGGGCAGTGAGAGTGCTGCTTTCTAACTGAGGGCAGTGAGGGTGCAGCTTTCTAACTGAGGGTAGTGAGAGTGCTGCTTTCTAACAGGGTCGTGAGAGTGATGTTTTCTAACTGTGCGCAGTGAGAGTGCAGCTTTCTAACTGAGGGCTGTAAGAGTGCAACTTTCTAACTGAGCATAGTGAGAGTGCTGCTTTCCAACTGAGGGTAGTGAGAGTGCTGTTTTCTAACTGAGGGCAGTGAGAGTGCAGCTTTCTGACTGAGGGTGGTGAGAGTGCAGCTTTCTAACTGAGGCCAGTGAGAGTGCTGCTTTCTAACTGAGGGTAGTGAGAGTGCTGCTATCTAACTGAGGGTAGTGATAAAGCTGCTTTTTAATGAGGGCAGTGAGAGTGCTGCATTCTAACTGAGGGTAGTGAGAGTGCTGATTTCCAACTGAGGGCAGTGAGAGTGCAGCTTTCTGATGGCAGGGAGAGTGCTGCTTTCTAACTCAGGGCAGTGAGAGTTCAGCTTTCTAACTGAGGGTAGTGAGAGTGATGTTTTCTTTCTGAGGGATGTGAGAGTGCTGTTTTCTAACTGAGCGTAATGGGTGTGCTGCTTTCTAACGGAAGGCAGTGAGAGTGCTGCTTTCTAACTGAGGGCAGTGATATAGCTGTTTTCTAACTGAGGGCAGTGGGAGTGCTGCTTTCTAACTGAGGTTAGTGAGAGCGCAGCTTTCGAACTGAGGGTAGTGGGAGTGCTGCTCTCTACCTGAGGACAGTGAGATTGCTGCTTTCTAGCTGAGGGCAATGAGAGTGCTGCTTTCTAACTGAGGGCACTGAGATTGCTGCTTTCTAACTGAGGGCAGTGAGAGTGCTACTTTCTAACTGAGGGCAGTGAGGGTGCTGCTTTCTAACTGAGGGCAGGGAGAGTGCAGCTTTTTAACTGAGGGTAGTGAGAGTGCTGCTTTCTAACTGAGGGTAGTGATAGAGCTGCTTTTTAATTGAGGGCAGTGAGAGTGCTGCTTTCGAACTGAGGGCAGTGAGAGTGCTGCTTTGCAACTGAGGGTAGTGCGAGTGCTGCTGTCTAACTGAGGGCAGTGAGAGAGCTGCTTTCTAACTAAGCGCAATGAGAGTGCTGGTTTCCAGCTAAGGGCAGTGAGAGTGCTGCTTTCTAACTGAGGGTGGTGATAGTGCTGCTTTCCAACTGAGGGCAGGGAGAGTGCTGCTTTCAAGCTGAGAGCAGTGAGAGTGCTGCCTTCTAACTGTGGGCAGTGAGAGTGATGCTTTCTATCCGAGGGTAGTGGGACTGCTGCTTACTAACTGAGGGTAGTGAGAGTGCAGCTTTCTAACTGAGGGTAGTGATAGAGCTGCTTTTTAATTGAGGGCAGTGAGAGTGCTGCTTTCGAAATGAGGGCAGTGAGAGTGCTGCTTTGCATCTGAGGGTAGTGCGAGTGCTGCTTTCTAACTGAGGGCAATGAGAGGGCTGCTTTCTAACTGAGCACAGTGAGAGTGCTGCTTTCTAACTAAGGGCAGTAGAGTGCTGCTTTCTAACTGAGGGCACTGAGAGTCCTGCTTTCTAACTGAGGGCTGTGAGAGTGCTGCTTTCTAATTGAGGGGAGTGAAAGTGCTACTTTCTAACTGAGGGTAGTGAGGGTGCTGCTTTCTAACTGAGGGCAGGGAGAGCGCTGCTTTCTAACTGAGGTCAGTGAGAGTACTGCTTCCTAACTGAGGGCAGTGAGAGTGCTGCTTTCTAACTGAGGGCAGGGAGAGTGCTGATTTCAAACTGAGTGCAGTGAGAGTACTGCTTTCCAAGTGTGTGCAGTGAGAGTGCTGCTTTCTAACTGAGGGCAGTGAGAGTGCATCTTTCTAACTGAGGGTAGCGAGAGTGCTGCTTCTTTCTGAGTGCAGTGAGAGTTGTTGTTTTCTAACTAAGGGCAGTGAGAGTGATTCTTTCTAACTGAGGGCTGGTAGAATGCTGCTTTATAAGTGAGGGTAGTGGGAGTGCTGCTTTCTAACTGAGGGCAGTGAGTGTGCTGCTTTCTAACTGAGGGCAATGAGAGTGCTGCTTTCTAACTGAGGGTAGTGAGTGTGCTACTTTCTAACTGAGGTTAGTGAGAGTGTTGTTTTCTAACTAAGCGCAATGAGAGTGCTAGTTTCTAACTAAGGGCAGTGAGATTGTTGTTTTCTAACTGAGGGCAGTGATAGTGCTGCTTTCTTACTGAGCGTAATGGGAGTGCAGCTTTCTAACTGAGGGCAGTGAGAGTGCTGCTTTCTAACTGAGGGCAGTGAGAGTGCGGCTTTCTAACTCAGTGTAGTCGGAGTGCTGTTTTCTAACTGAGGGCAGGGAGAGTGCAGCTTTCTAACTGAGGGCAGTGACAGTGGTGCTTTCTAACTGAGGGTAGTGAGAGTGCTGCTTTCTAACCGAGGGTAGTGGGAGTGCTGCTTTGTAACTGAGGTCATGAGAGTGCTGCTTTCTTACTGAGGGTAGTGAAAGTGCTGCTTTCTCACTGAGGGCAGTGAGAGTTGTTGCTTTATAAATAAGGGCAGTGAGAGTGAAGCTTTCCAACTGAGGGCTTGGAGAGCGCTGCTTTCTGAGGGCAGTGGAGAGTGCAGCTTTCTAACCGAGGGCAGTGACAGTGCTGCTTTCTAACTGAGGACAGTGAGTGTGCTGCTTTCTAACCGAGGTTGGTGGGAGCGCTGCTTTGTAACTCAGGGCAGGGAGAGTGCTGCTTTCAAACTGAGGGCAGTGACAGTGCTGCTTTCTAACTGAGGACAGTGAGTGTGCTGCTTTCTAGCCGAGGGTAGTGGGAGTGCTGCTTTCTAACTGAGGGCATGAGAGTGCAGCTTTCTTACTGAGGGTAGTGAGAGTGCTGCTTTCTCACTGAGGGCAGTGGGAGTTGCTGCTTTATAACTAAGGGCAGTGAGAGTGATGCTTTCTAACTGAGGGTAGGGAGAGTCCTGCTTTCGAACTGAGGGTAGTGGGAGTGCTGCTTTCTAACTGAGGGCAGTGAGAGTGCTGTTTTCTAACTGAGGGCAGTGAGAGTGCTGCTTTCTGACTGAGGGTGGTGAGAGTGCAGCTTTCTAACTGAGGCCAGTGAGAGTGCTGCTTTCTAACGGTGGGTAGTGAGAGAGCTGCTTTCTAACTGAGGGCAGTGAGAGTGCTGCTTTCTAACTGAGCGCGATGATAGTGCTGCTTTCTGATGGCAGGGAGAGTGCTGCTTTCTTACTGAGGGCAGTGAGAGTGCAGCTTTCTAACTGAGGGTAGTGCGAGTGATGTTTTCTTTCTGAGGGATGTGAGAGTGCTGTTTTCTAACTGAGAGTAATGGGAGTGCTGCTTTCTAACTGAGGGCAGTGAGAGTGCTGCTTTCTAACTGAGGGCAGTGATATAGCTGTGTTCTAACTGAGGGTAGTGGGAGTGCTACTTTCTAACTGAGGACAGTGAGATTGCTGCTTTCTAGCTGAGGGCAATGAGAGTGCTGTTTCTAACTGAGGGCACTGAGAGTGCTGCTTTCTAACTGAGGGCAGTGAGAGTGCTACTTTCTAACTGAGGGCAGTGAGAGTGCTGCTTTCTAACTGTGGGCAGGGAGAGCGCTGCTTTCTAACTGAGGCCAGTGAGAGTGCTGTTTTCTAACTGAGAGTAATGGGAGTGCTGCTTTCTAACTGAGGGCAGTGAGAGTGCTGCTTTCTAACTGAGGGCAGTGAGAGTGCTGCTTTCTAACTGAGGGCAGTGAGAGTGCTGCTTTCTAACTGAGTGCAGTGATAGTGCTGCTTTCTGACGGCAGGGAGAGTGCTGCTTTCTAACTGAGGGCAGTGAGAGTGATGTTTTCATACTGAGGGATGTGAGAGTGCTGTTTTCTAACTGAGTGTAATGGGAGTGCTGCTTTCTAACTGAGGGCAGTGAGAGTGCCGCTTTCTAACTGAGGGCAGTGATATAGCTGTTTTTTAACTGAGGGTAGTGGGAGTGCTGCTTTCTAACTGAGGACAGTGAGGTTGCTGCTTTCTAGTGAGAGTGCTGCTTTCTAACTGAGGGCAGTGAGAGTGCTGCTTTCTAACTGAGGGCAGTGAGCGTACTGCTTTCTGAGGGCTGTGAGAGTGCTGCTTTCTAACTGAGGGCAGTGAGAGTGCTACTTTCTAACAGAGTCGAGTGAGGGTGCTGCTTTCTAACTGAGGGCAGGGAGAGCGCTGCTTTCTAATTGAGGCCAGTGAGAGTGCTGCTTTCTAACTGAGGGCAGTGAGAGTGCTGCTTTCTAACTGAGGGCAGGGAGAGTGCTGCTTTCTAACTGAGGGCAGGGAGAGTGCTGCTTTCAAACTGAGGGCAGTGAGTGTGCTGCTTTCCAAGTGTGGGCAGTGAGAGTGCTGCTTTCTAACCGATGGTTTTGGGAGTGCTGCTTTCTAACTGAGGCAGTGAGAGTGCTGCTTTCTAACTGAGGGCAGTGAGAGTGCTACTTTCTAACTGAGGTTAGTGAGAGTGCTGTTTTCTAACTAAGCGCAGTGAGAGTGCTAGTTTCTAACTAAGGGCAGTGAGAGTGTTGTTTTCTAACTGAGGGCAGTGATAGTGCTGCTTTCTTACTGAGCGTAATGGGAGTGATGCTTTCTAACTGAGGGCAGTGAGAGTGCTGCTTTCTAACTAAGGGCAGGGAGAGCGCTGCTTTCTAACTGAGGGCAGTGACAGTGCTGCTTTATAACTGAGGACAGTGAGTGTGCTGCTTTCTAACCGATGGTTTTGGGAGTGCTGCTTTCTAACTGAGGCAGTGAGAGTGCTGCTTTCTAACTGAGGGTAGTGAGAATGTTGCTTTCTCACTGAGGTTAGTGAGAGTGCTGTTTTCTAACTAAGCGCAGTGAGAGTGCTAGTTTCTAACTAAGGGCAGTGAGAGTGTTGTTTTCTAACTGAGGGCAGTGATAGTGCTGCTTTCTTACTGAGCGTAATGGGAGTGATGCTTTCTAACTGAGGGCAGTGAGAGTGCTGCTTTCTAACTAAGGGCAGGGAGAGCGCTGCTTTCTAACTGAGGGCAGTGACAGTGCTGCTTTATAACTGAGGACAGTGAGTGCGCTGCTTTCAAACTGAGGGCAGTGGGAGTGCTGCTTTCTAACTGAGGGCATGACAGTGCTGCTTTCTAACTGAGGGTAGTGAGAATGTTGCTTTCTCACTGAGGGCAGTGAGAGTTGTTGCTTTATAAATAAGGGCAGTGAGAGTGATGCTTTCCAACTGAGGGCTGGGAGAGAGCTGCTTTCTAATTGTGGGTAGTGGGAGTGCTGCTTTCTAACTGAGGGCAGTGAGAGTGCTGCTTTCAAACTGAGGGCAGGGAGAGTGCTGCTTTCAAACTGAGGGCAGTGACAGTGCTGCTTTCTAACTGATGACAGTGAGTGTGCTGCTTTCTAACTGAGGGTAGTGGGAGTGCTGCTTTCTAACTGAGGGCATGAGAGTGCAGGTTTCTAACTGAGGGTAGTGAGAGAGCTGCTTTCTCACTGAGGGCAGTGAGTGTTGTTGCTTTACAACTAAGGGCAGTGAGAGTGATGCTTTCTAACTGAGGGCAGGGAGAGTGCTGCTTTCTAATTGAGGGTAGTGGGAGTTCTGCTTTCTAACTGAGGGCAGTGAGAGTGCTGCTTTCTAACTGAAGGTAGTGAGAGTGCTGCATTCTAACTGAGGGCAGTGAGAGTGCTTCTTTCTAACTGAGGGTAGTGAGAGTGCTGCTTTCTAACTAGGGTAGTTGGAGTGCTGCTTTCTAAATGAGGGCTATGAGATTGCTGCTTTCTAACAGAGGGCAGTGAGTGTGTTGCTTTGTAACTGAGGGCAGTGAGAGTGCTGCTTTCTAACTGAGCGCAGTGATAGTGCTGCTTTCTGAGGGCAGGGAGAGTCCTGCTTTCTAACTGAGGGCAGTGAGAGTGCGGCTTTCGAACTGAGTGTAGTCGGACTGCTGTTTTCTAACTGAGGGCAGTGAGAGTGCTGCTTTCCAACTGAGGGTAGTGAGAGTGCTGCTTTCTAACTGAGGGTAGTGAGAGTGATGTTTTCTAACTGAGGGCAGTGAGAGTTCTCTTATTTACTGAGGGTATTGAGAGTGCTAGTTTCTAACTAAGGGCAGTGAGAGTGCTCTTTTCAGACTGAGGGTAGTGATGGTGCTGCTTTCTAACTGTGGGCAGGGAGAGCGCTGCTTTCTAACTGAGGGCAGTGATATAGCTGTTTTCTCACTGAGGGCAGTGGGAGTGCTACTATCAAACTGAGGGTAGTGAGGGTGCTGCTTTCTATCTGAGGCCAGGGAGAGTGCTGCTTTCTAACTGAGGGCAGTGAGAGTGCAGCTTTCTAACTGAGGGCAGTGAGAGTGCTGCTTTCTAACTGAGGGTATTGAGAGTGCTAGTTTCTAACTCAGGGCAGTGAGAGTGCTCTTTTCAGACTGAGGGTAGTGATAGTGCTGCTTTCTGATGGCAGGGAGAGTGCTGCTTTCTGAGGTCAGTGAGAGTGCAGCTTTCTAACTGAGGGTAGTGAGAGTGATGTTTTCTTTCTGAGGGATGTGAGAGTGCTGTTTTCTAACTGAGAGTAATGGGAGTGCTGCTTTCTAACTGAGGGCAGTGAGAGTGTTGCTTTCTAACTGAGGGCAGTGATATAGCTGTATTCTAACGGAGGGCAGTGGGAGTGCTGCTTTCTAACTGAGGTTAGTGAGAGTGCAGCTTTTTAACTGAGGGTAGTGGGAGTGCTGCTTTCTAGCTGAGGGCAGTGAGAGTGCTGCTTTCTAACTGAGGGCAGTGAGAGTGCTGCTTTCTAACTGAGGGCACTGAGAGTGCTGCTTTCTAACTGAGGGCAGTGAGTGTGCTACTTTCTAACTGAGGGTAGTGAGGGTGCTGCTTTCTAACTGAGGGTAGTGAGGGTGCTGCTTTCTAACTGAGAGCAGGGAGAACGCTGCTTTCTAACTGAGGCCAGTGAGAGTGCTGCTTTCTAACTGAGGGCAGTGAGACTGCTGCTTTGTAACTGAGGGCAGGGAGAGTGCTGCTTTCAAACTGAGGGCAGTGAGAGTGCTGCGTTCCAAGTGTGGGCAGTGAGAGTGCTGCTTTCTAACCGATGGTTTTGGGAGTGCTGCTTTCGAACTGAGGGCAGTGAGCGTGCAGCTTTCTAACTGAGGGTAGTGAGAGTGCGCATTTCTCACTGAGGGCAGTGAGAGTTGTTGCTTTATAACTAAGGGCAGTGAGAGTGATGCGTTCTAACTGAGGGCTGGTAGAGTGCTGCTTTCTAACTGAGGGCAGTGAGCGTGCCGCTTTCTAACTGAAGGCAGTGAGAGTGCTACTTTCTAACTGAGGTTAGTGAGAGTGCTGTTTTCTAACAAAGCGCAGTGAGAGTGCTAGTTTCTAACAAAGGGCAGTGAGAGTGTTGTTTTCTAACTGAGGGCAGTGATAGTGCTGCTTTCTTACTGAGCGTAACGGGAGTGCTGCTTTCTAACTGAGGGCAGTGAGAGTGCTGCTTT
This sequence comes from Isurus oxyrinchus, assembly GCA_026770705.1. Lineage (NCBI taxonomy): Eukaryota > Metazoa > Chordata > Chondrichthyes > Lamniformes > Lamnidae > Isurus > Isurus oxyrinchus. The sequence goes on from JANJGN010000013.1 coordinate 83,183,445, forward strand.
CTAACCGAGGGTAGTGGGAATGCTGCTTTCTAATTGAGGGCAGTGAGAGTGCTGCTTTCTAACTGAGGGTAGTGAGGGTGCTGCTTTCTAACTGTGGGCAGGGAGAGCGCTGCTTTCTAACTGAGGCCAGTGAGAGTGCTGTTTTCCAACTGAGTGTAATGGGAGTGCTGCTTTCTAAATGAGGGCAGTGAGAGTGCTGCTTTCTAACTGAGGGCAGTGATATAGCTGTTTTCTAGCTGAGGGCAGTGGGAGTGCTACTATCAAACTGAGGTCAGTGAGGGTGCTGCTTTCTAACTGAGGGCAGGGAGAGCGCTGCTTTCTAACTGAGGCCAGTGAGAGTGCTGCTTTCTAATAGAGGGGAGTGAGAGTGCTGCTTTCTAATAGAGGGCAGGGAGAGTGCTGCTTTCAAACTGAGGGCAGTGAGAGTGCTGCCTTCTTACTGTGGGCAGTGACAGTGCTGCTTTCTAACTGAGGGTAGTGAGGGTGCTGCTTTCTAACTGAGGGCAGGGAGAGCGCTGCTTTCTAACTGAGGCCAGTGAGAGTGCTGCTTTCTAACTGAGGGCAGTGAGAGTGCAGCTTTCTAACTGAGGGCAGTGAGAGTGCTGCTTTCTAACTGAGGGCAGTGAGAGTGATACTTTCTAACCGACGGTAGTGAGGGTGCTGCTTTCTAACTGAGGGCAGGGAGAGCGCTGCTTTCTAACTGAGGGCAGTGAGAGTGCTGCTTTCTAATAGAGGGCAGGGAGAGTGCTGCTTTCAAACTGAGGGCAGTGAGAGTGCTGCCTTCTTACTGTGGGCAGTGACAGTGCTGGTTTCTAACTGAGGACAGTGAGTGCGCTGCGTTCTGACCAAGGTTTTGCGAGTGCTGCTTTCTAACTGAGGGCATGAAAGTGCATCTTTCTAACTGAGGGTAGTGAGAGTGCTGCATTCTAACTGAGTGTAGTCGGAATGCTGTTTTTCAACTGAGGGCAGTGAGAGTGCTGCTTTCTAACTGAGGGCAGTGAGAGTGCTGCTTTCTAACTGAGGGCAGTGAGAGTGCAGCTTTCTAACTGAGGGTAGTGAGAGTGATGTTTTCTAACTGAGGGCAGTGAGAGTTCTCTTATCTTACTGAGGGTATTGAGAGTGCTAGTTTCTAACTAAGGGCAGTGAGAGTGCTCTTTTCAGACTGAGGGTAGTGATAGTGCTGCTTTCTGATGGCAAGGAGAGTGCAGCTTTCTAACTGAGGGTAGTGAGAGTGATGTTTTCTAACAGAGGGCAGTGAGAGTTCTCTTATCTTACTGAGGGTATTAAGAGTGCTAGTTTCTAACTAAGGGCAGTGAGAGTGCTCTTTTCAGACTGAGGGTAGTGATAGTGCTGCTTTCTGATGGCAGGGAGAGTGCTGCTTTCTGAGGGCAGTGAGAGTGCAGCTTTCTAACTGAGGGTAGTGAGAGTGATGTTTTCTTTCTGAGGGATGTGAGAGTGCTGTTTTCTAACTGAGAGTAATGGGAGTGCTGCTTTCTAACTGAGGGCAGTGAGAGTGTTCCTTTCTAACTGAGGGCAGTGATATAGCTGTATTCTAACGGAGGGCAGTGGGAGTGCTGCTTTCTAACTGAGGTTAGTGAGAGCGCAGCTTTTTAACTGAGGGTAGTGGGAGTGCTGCTTTCTAACTGAGGAGAATGAGATTGCTGCTTTCGAGCTGAGGGCAATGAGAGTGCTGCTTTCTAACTGAGGGCACTGAGAGTGCTGCTTTCTAACTGAGGGCAGTGAGTGTGCTACTTTCTTAGTGAGGGTAGTGAGGGTGCTGCTTTGTAACTGAGGGCAGGGAGAGCGCTGCTTTCTAACTGAGGCCAGTGAGAGTGCTGCTTTCTAACTGAGGGCAGTGAGAGTGCTGCATTCTAACTGAGTGTAGTCGGAATGCTGTTTTTCAACTGAGGGCAGTGAGAGTGCTGCTTTCTAACTGAGGGCAGTGAGAGTGCTGCTTTCTAACTGAGGGCAGTGAGAGTGCTGCGTTCCAAGTGTGGGCAGTGAGAGTGCTGCTTTCTAACCGAGGGTTTTGGGAGTGCTGCTTTCTAACTGAGGGCAGTGAGAGTGCGGCTTTCTAACTGAGGGCAGTGAGAGTGCAGCTTTCTAACTGAGGGTAGTGAGAGTGATGTTTTCTATCTGAGGGCAGTGAGAGTTCTCTTTTCTAACTGAGGTTATTGAGAGTGCTACTTTCGAACTAAGGGCAGTGAGAGTGCAGTTTTCAGACTGAGGGTAGTGATAGTGCTGCTTTCCAACTGAGCGTAATGGGCGTGCTGCTTTCTAACTGAGGGCAGTGAGAGTGCTGCTTTCTAATAGAGGGCAGGGAGAGTGCTGCTTTCAAACTGAGGGCAGTGAGAGTGCTGCCTTCTTACTGTGGGCAGTGACAGTGCTGGTTTCTAACTGAGGACAGTGAGTGCGCTGCGTTCTGACCAAGGTTTTGCGAGTGCTGCTTTCTAACTGAGGGCATGAAAGTGCATCTTTCTAACTGAGGGTAGTGAGAGTGCTGCATTCTAACTGAGTGTAGTCGGAATGCTGTTTTTCAACTGAGGGCAGTGAGAGTGCTGCTTTCTAACTGAGGGCAGTGAGAGTGCTGCTTTCTAACTGAGGGCAGTGAGAGTGCAGCTTTCTAACTGAGGGTAGTGAGAGTGATGTTTTCTAACTGAGGGCAGTGAGAGTTCTCTTATCTTACTGAGGGTATTGAGAGTGCTAGTTTCTAACTAAGGGCAGTGAGAGTGCTCTTTTCAGACTGAGGGTAGTGATAGTGCTGCTTTCTGATGGCAAGGAGAGTGCAGCTTTCTAACTGAGGGTAGTGAGAGTGATGTTTTCTAACAGAGGGCAGTGAGAGTTCTCTTATCTTACTGAGGGTATTAAGAGTGCTAGTTTCTAACTAAGGGCAGTGAGAGTGCTCTTTTCAGACTGAGGGTAGTGATAGTGCTGCTTTCTGATGGCAGGGAGAGTGCTGCTTTCTGAGGGCAGTGAGAGTGCAGCTTTCTAACTGAGGGTAGTGAGAGTGATGTTTTCTTTCTGAGGGATGTGAGAGTGCTGTTTTCTAACTGAGAGTAATGGGAGTGCTGCTTTCTAACTGAGGGCAGTGAGAGTGTTCCTTTCTAACTGAGGGCAGTGATATAGCTGTATTCTAACGGAGGGCAGTGGGAGTGCTGCTTTCTAACTGAGGTTAGTGAGAGCGCAGCTTTTTAACTGAGGGTAGTGGGAGTGCTGCTTTCTAACTGAGGAGAATGAGATTGCTGCTTTCGAGCTGAGGGCAATGAGAGTGCTGCTTTCTAACTGAGGGCACTGAGAGTGCTGCTTTCTAACTGAGGGCAGTGAGTGTGCTACTTTCTTAGTGAGGGTAGTGAGGGTGCTGCTTTGTAACTGAGGGCAGGGAGAGCGCTGCTTTCTAACTGAGGCCAGTGAGAGTGCTGCTTTCGAACTGAGGGCAGTGAGAGTGCTGCGTTCCAAGTGTGGGCAGTGAGAGTGCTGCTTTCTAACCGAGGGTTTTGGGAGTGCTGCTTTCTAACTGAGGGCAGTGAGAGTGCAGCTTTCTAACTGAGGCCAGTGAGAGTGCTGCTTTCTAACTGAGGGCAGTGAGAGTGCTGCGTTCCAAGTGTGGGCAGTGAGAGTGCTGCTTTCTAACCGAGGGTTTTGGGAGTGCTGCTTTCTAACTGAGGGCAGTGAGAGTGCGGCTTTCTAACTGAGGGCAGTGAGAGTGCAGCTTTCTAACTGAGGGTAGTGAGAGTGATGTTTTCTATCTGAGGGCAGTGAGAGTTCTCTTTTCTAACTGAGGTTATTGAGAGTGCTACTTTCGAACTAAGGGCAGTGAGAGTGCAGTTTTCAGACTGAGGGTAGTGATAGTGCTGCTTTCCAACTGAGCGTAATGGGCGTGCTGCTTTCTAACTGAGGGCAGTGAGATTGCTGCTTTCTAGCTGAGGGCAATGAGAGTGCTGCTTTCTAACTGAGGGCAGTGAGCGTGCTGCTTTCTGAGTGCAGTGAGAGTGCTGCTTTCTATCTGAGGGCAGTGAGCGTATTGCTTTCTGAGGGCCGTGAGAGTGCTGCTTTCTAACTGAGGGCAGTGAGAGTGCTACTTTCTAACTGAGTGTAGTGAGGGTGCTGCTTTCTAACTGAGGGCAGGGAGAGTGCTGCTTTCTAACTGAGGCCAGTGAGAGTGCTGCTTTCTAACTGAGGGCAGTGAGAGTGCTGCTTTCTAACTGAGGGCTGGGAGAGTGCTGCTTTCAAACTGAGGGCAGTGATTGTGCTGCTTTCCAAGTGTGGGCAGTGAGAGTCCTGCTTTCTAACCGATGGTTTTGGGAGTGCTGCTTTCTAACTGAGGCAGTGAGAGTGCTGCTTTCTAACTGAGGCCAGTGAGAGTGCTTCTTTCTAACTGAGGTTAGTGAGAGTGATGTTTTCTAACTAAGCGCAGTGAGAGTGCTAGTTTCTAACTAAGGGCAGTGAGAGTGTTGTTTTCTAACTGAGGGCAGTGATAGTGCTGCTTTCTTACTGAGCGTAATGGGAGTGCTGCTTTCTAACTGAGGGCAGTGAGAGTGCTGCTTTCTAACTAAGGGCAGGGAGAGCGCTGCTTTCTAACTGAGGGCAGTGACAGTGCTGCTTTATAACTGAGGACAGTGAGTGTGCTGCTTTCAAACCGAGGGCAGTGGGAGTGCTGCTTTCTAACTGAGGGCATGACAGTGCTGCTTTCTAACTGAGGGTAGTGAGAATGTTGCTTTCTCACTGAGGGCAGTGAGAGTTGTTGCTTTATAAATAAGGGCAGTGAGAGTGATGCTTTCCAACTGAGGGCTGGGAGAGAGCTGCTTTCTAATTGAGGGTAGTGGGAGTGCTGCTTTCTAACTGAGGGCAGTGAGAGTGCTGCTTTCAAACTTAGGGCAGTGACAGTGCTGCTTTCTAACTGAGGACAGTGAGTGCGCTGCGTTCTGACCGAGGTTGTGTGAGTGCTGCTTTCTAACTGAGGGCATGAGAGTGCAGGTTTCTAACTGAGGGTAGTGAGAGAGCTGCTTTCTCACTGAGGGCAGTGAGAGTGATGCTTTGTAACTGAGGGCAGGGAGAGTGCTGCTTTCTAATTGAGGGTAGTGGGAGTGCTGCTTTCTAACTGAGGGCAGTGAGACTGCTGCTTTCTAACTGAAGGTAGTGAGTGTGCTGCATTCTAACTGAGGGCAGTGAGAGTGCTGCTTTCTAACTGAGGGCAGTGAGACTGCTGCTTTCTAACTAGGGTAGTTGGAGTGCTGCTTTCTAACTGAGCGCAATGATAGTGCTGCTTTCTGATGGTAGGGAGAGTGCTGCTTTCTAACTGAGGGCAGTGAGAGTGCGGCTTTCGAACTGAGTGTAGTCGGAGTGCTGTTTTCTAACTGAGGGTAGTGAGAGTGCTGCTTTCTAACTGAGGGTAGTGAGAGTGCTGCTTTCTAACTGAGGGTAGTGAGAGTGATGTTTTCTAACTGAGGGCAGTGAGAGTTCTCTTATTTACTGAGGGTATTGAGAGTGCTACTTTCTAACTAAGGGCAGTGAGAGTGCTCATTTCAGACTGAGGGTAGTGATAGTGCTGCTTTCTGATGGCAGGGAGAGTGCTGCTTTCTAACTGAGGGCAGTGAGAGTGCAGCTTTCTAACTGAGGGTAGTGAGAGTGATGTTTTCTTTCTGAGGGATGTGAGAGTGCTGCTTTCTAACTGAGGGCAGTGAGAGTGCTGCTTTCTAACTGAGGGCAGTGAGAGTGCTGCTTTCTAACTGAGGGCAGTGATATAGCTGTTTTTTAACTGAGGGCAGTGGGAGTGCTGCTTTCTAACTGAGGTGAGTGAGAGCACAGCTTTCTAACTGAGTGTAGTGGGAGTGCTGCTTTCTAACTGAGGACAGTGAGATTGCTGCTTTCTAGTTGAGGGCAATGAGAGTGCTGCTTTCTAACTGAGGGCAGTGAGCGTGCTGCTTTTCAGTGCAGTGAGAGTCCTGCTTTCTTACTGAGGGCAGTGAGAGTGCTACTTTCTAACTGCGGGTAGTGAGGGTGCTGCTTTCTAACTTAGGGCAGTGAGAGTGCTGCGTTCTAAGTGTGGGCAGTGAGAGTGCTGCTTTCTAACCGAGGTTTTTGGAAGTGCAGGTTTCTAACTGAGGGCAGTGAGAGTGCAGCTTTCTAACTGAGGGCAGTGAGAGTGCTGCTTTCTAACTGAGCGCAGTGATAGTGCTGCTTTCTGAGGGCTGGGAGGGTGCTGCTTTCTAACTGAGGGTAGTGAGAGTGCTGCTTTCTAACTGAGGGTAGTGAGAGTTCTCTTTTCTAACTGAGGTTATTGAGAGCGTTGTTTCCATCTAAGGGCAGTGAGAGTGCTCTTTTCAGACTGAGGGTAGTGTTAGTGCTGCTTTCTAACTGAGTGTAATGGGCGTGCTGCTTTCCAACTGAGGGCAGTGAGATTGCTGCTTTCTAGCTGAGGGCAGTGGGAGTTCTGCTTTCTAACTGAGCGCAGTGAGAGTGCTGCTTTCTAACTGAGGGCAGTGAGAGTGATACTTTCTAACTGAGCGCAGTGAGATTGCTGCTTTCTAGCTGAGGGCAGTGAGAGTGCTGCTTTCTAACTGAGGGCAGTGAGAGTGCTGCTTTCTCACTGAGGGCAGTGAGAGTGCTGCTTTCTAACTGAGGGCAGTGAGCGTGCTGCTTTCTGAGGGCAGTGAGAGTGCTGCTTTCTAACTGAGGGCAGTGAGAGTGATACTTTCTAACTGAGGGTAGTGAGGGTGCTGCTTTCTCTCTGAGGGCAGGGAGAGCGCTGCTTTCTAACTGAGGGCAGTGAGAGTGCTGCTTTCTAATAGAGGGCAGGGAGAGTGCTGCTTTCAAACTGAGGGCAGTGAGAGTGCTGCCTTCTTACTGTGGGCATTGACAGTGCTGGTTTCTAACTGAGGACAGTGAGTGTGCTGCGTTCTGACCGAGGTTGTGCGAGTGCTGCTTTCTAACTGAGGGCATGAGAGTGCATCTTTCTAACTGAGGGTAGTGAGAGTGCTGCTTTCTAACTGAGGGTAGTGAGAGTGCTGCTTTCTAACTGAGCGCAATGATAGTGCTGCTTTCAGATGGCAGGGAGAGTGCTGCTTTCTAACTGAGGGCAGTGAGAGTGCAGCTTTCTAACTGAGGGTAGTGAGAGTGATGTTTTCATACTGCGGGATGTGAGAGTGCTGTTTTCTAACTGAGCGTAATGGGAGTGCTGCTTTCTAACTGAGGGCAGTGAGAGTGCCGCTTTCTAACTGAGGGCAGTGATATAGCTGTTTTTTAACTGAGGGTAGTGGGAGTGCTGCTTTCTAACTGAGGACAGTGAGTTGCTGCTTTCTAGCTGAGGGCAATGAGAGTGCTGCTTTCTAACTGAGGGCAGTGAGAGTGCTGCTTTCTAACTGAGAGCAGTGAGCGTACTGCTTTCTGAGGGCAGTGAGAGTGCTGCTTTCTAACTGAGGGCAGTGAGAGTGCTACTTTCTAACTGAGGGTAGTGAGGGTGCTGCTTTCTAACAGAGGGCAGTGAGAGTGCTGCTTTCTAACTGAGGGCAGGGAGAGTGCTGCTTTCTAACTGAGGGCAGGGAGAGTGCTGCTTTCAAACTGAGGGCAGTGAGAGTGCTGCTTTCCAAGTTTGGGCAGTGAGAGTGCTGCTTTCTAACCGATGGTTTTGGGAGTGCTGCTTTCTAACTGAGGGCAGTGAGAGTGCAGCTTTCTAACTGAGGGTAGTGAGAGTGCTGCATTCCTACTGAGGGCAGTGAGAGTGCAGCTTTCTAACTGAGGGTAGTGAGAGTGCAGCTTTCTAACTGAGGGCATGAGAGTGCAGCTTTCTAACTGAGGGTAGTGAGAGTGCTGCTTACAACTGAGGGCAGTGAGAGTTGTTGCTTTATAACTAAGGGCAGTGAGAGTGATGCGTTCTAACTGAGGGCTGGTAGAGTGCTGCTTTCTAACTGAGGGCAGTGAGAGTGCTGCTTTCAAACTGAAGGCAGTGAGAGTGCTGCTTTCTAACTGAGGTTAGTGAGAGTGCTGTTTTCTAACTAAGCGCAGTGAGAGTGATAGTTTCGAACTAAGGGCAGTGAGAGTGTTGTTTTCTAACTGAGGGCCGTGAGAGTGCTGCTTTCTAGCTGAGGGCAGTGGGAGTGCTGCTTTCTAACTGAGGGCAGTGAGAGTGCTGCTTTCTAACTGAGGGCCGTGAGAGTGATACTTTCTAACTGAGGGTAGTGAGGGTTCTGCTTTCTAACTGAGGGCAGGGAGAACGCTGCTTTCTAACTGAGGGCAGTGAGAGTGCTGCTTTCTAATAGAGGGCAGGGAGAGAGCTGCTTTCAAACTGAGGGCAGTGAGAGTGCTGCCTTCTTACTGTGGGCAGTGACAGTGCTGGTTTCTAACTGAGGACAGTGAGTGTGCTGCATTCTGACCGAGCTTGTGAGAGTGCTGCTTTCTAACTGAGGGTAGTGAGAGTGCTGCTTTCTAACTGAGGGCAGTGAGAGTGCAGCTTTCTAACTGAGGGTAGTGAGAGTGATGTTTTCTGACTGAGGGCGGTGAGAGTTCTCTTATCTTACTGAGGGTATTGAGAGTGCTAGTTTCTAACTAAGGGCAGTGAGACGGCTCTTTTCAGACTGAGGGTAGTGATAGTGGAGCTTTCTGATGGCAGGGAGAGTGCTGCTTTCTAATTGAGGGCAGTGAGAGTGCAGCTTTCTAACTGAGGGTAGTGAGAGTGATGTTTTCTTTCTGAGGGATGTGAGAGTGCTGTTTTCTAACTGAGCGTAATGGGAGTGCTGCTTTCTAACGGAAGGCAGTGAGAGTGCTGCTTTCTAACTGAGCGCAGTGATATAGCTGTTTTCTAACTGAGGGCAGTGGGAGTGCTGCTTTCTAACTGAGGCCAGTGAGAGTGCTGCTTTCTAACTGAGGGCACTGAGAGTGCTGCTTTCTAACTAAGGGCATGAGAGTGCAGGTTTCTAACTGAGGGTTGTGAGAGAGCTGCTTTCTCACTGAGGGCAGTGAGAGTTGTTCCTTTATAAATAAGGGCAGTGAGAGTGATGCTTTCTAACTGAGGGCAGGGAGAGTGCTGCTTTCTAAATGAGGGTAGTGGGAGTGCTGCTTTCTAACTGAGGGCAGTGAGAGTGCTGCTTTCTAACTGAATGTAGTGAGAGTGCTGCATTCTAACTGAGGGCAGTGAGAGTGCTGCTTTCTAACAGAGGGTAGTGAGAGTGCTGCTTTCTTACTAGGGTAGTTGGAGTGCTGCTTTCTAAATGAAGGCTATGAGAGTGCTGCTTTCTAACTGAGGGCAGATGGTGTGTTGCTTTGTAACTGAGGGCAGTGAGAGTGCTGCTTTCTAACTGAGCGCAGTGATAGTGCTGCTTTCTGAGAGCAGGGAGAGTGCTGCTTTCTAACTGAGGGCAGTGAGAGTGTGGCTTTCTAACTGAGTGTCGTCGGAGTGCTGTTTTCTAACTGAGGGCAGTGAGAGTGCTGCTTTCTAACTGAGGGCAGTGAGAGTGCAGCTTTCTAACTGAGGGTAGTGAGAGTGCTGCTTTCTAACTGAGGGTAGTGAGAGTGATGTTTTCTAACTGAGGGCAGTGAGAGTTCTCTTATTTACTGAGGGTATTGAGAGTGCTATTTTCTAACTAAGGGCAGTGAGAGTGCTCTTTTCAGACTGAGGGTAGTGATAGTGCTGCTTTCTGATGGCAGGGAGAGTGCTGCTTTCTAACTGAGGGCAGTGAGTGTGCAGCTTTCTAACTGAGGGTAGTGAGAGTGATGTTTTCCTTCTGAGGGATGTGAGAGTGATGTTTTCTAACTGAGAGGAATGGGAGTGCTGCTTTCTAACTGAGGGCAGTGAGAGTGCTGCTTTCTAACTGAGGGCAATGATATAGCTGTTTTTTAACTGAGGGTAGTGGGAGTGCTGCTTTCTAACTGAGGACAGTGAGATTGCTGCTTTCTAGCTGAGGGCAATGAGAGTGATGCTTTCTAACTGAGGGCACTGAGAGTGCTGCTTTCTAACTGAGGGCAGTGAGAGTGCTACTTTCTAACGGAGGGTAGTGAGGGTGCTGCTTTCAAACTGAGGGCAGGGAGAGCACTGCTTTCTAACTGAGGCCAGTGAGAGTGCTGCTTTCTAACTGAGGGCAGTGAGAGTGCTGCGTTCTAAGTGTGGGCAGTGAGAGTGCTGCTTTCTAACCGAGGGTTTTGGGAGTGCAGCTTTCTAACTGAGGTCAGTGAGAGTGCAGCTTTCTAACTGAGGCAGTGAGAGTGCTGCTTTCTAACTGAGTGCAGTGATAGAGCTGCTTTCTGAGGGCAGGGAGAGTGCTGCTTTCTAACTGAGGGCAGTGAGAGTGATACTTTCTTAATGAGGGTAGTGAGGGTGCTGCTTTCTAACTGAGGGCAGGGAGAGTTCTCTTTTCTAACTGAGGTTATTGAGAGTGCTAGTTTCTAACTAAGGGCAGTGAGAGTGCTCTTTTCAGACCGAGGGTAGTGATAGTGCTGCTTTCTAACTGAGCGTAATGGGCGTGCTGCTTTCCAACTGAGGGCTGTGAGATTGCTGCTTTCCAGCTGAGGGCAGTGGGAGTGCTGCTTTCTAACTGAGGGCAGTGAGAGTGCTGCTTTCTAACTGAGGGCAGTGAGAGTGATACTTTCTAACTGAGGGTAGTGAGGGTGCTGCTTTTTACTGAGGGCAGGGAGAGCGCTGCTTTCTAACTGAGGGCAGTGAGAGTGCTGCTTTCCAATAGAGGGCAGGGAGAGAGCTGCTTTCAAACTGAGGGCAGTGAGAGTGCTGCCTTCTTACTGTGGGCATTGACAGTGCTGGTTTCTAACTGAGGACAGTGAGTGTGCTGCATTCTGACCGAGGTTGTGCGAGTGCTGCTTTCTAACTGAGGGCATGAGAGTGCATCTTTCTACCTGAGGGCAGTGAGAGTGCTGCTTTCTTACTGAGGGCAGTGAGCGTACTGCTTTCTGAGGGCAGTGAGAGTGCTGCTTTCTAACTGAGCGCAGTGAGTGCTACTTTCTAACTGAGTGTGGTGAGGGTGCTGCTTTCTAACAGAGGGCATGGAGAATGCTGCTTTCTAACTGAGGCCAGTGAGAGTGCTGCTTTCTAACTGAGGGCAGTGAGAGTGCTGTTTTCTAACTGAGGGCAGTGAGAGTGCAGCTTTCTAACTGAGGGTAGTGAGAGTGCTGCTTTCTAACTGAGGGTAGTGAGTGTGATGTTTTCTAACTGAGGGCAGTGAGAGTTCTCTTTTCTAACTGAGGTTATTGAGAGTGCTAGTTTCTAACTAATGGCACTGAGAGTGCTATTTTCAGACTGAGGGTAGTGGGAGTGCTGCTTTCTAACTGAGGACAGTGAGATTGCTGCTTTCTAGCTGAGGGCAATGAAAGTGCTGCTTTCTAACTGAGGGCAGTGAGAGTGCTGCTTTCTAACTGAGGGCAGTGAGCGTACTGCTTTCTGAGGGCAGTGAGAGTGCTGCTTTCTAACTGAGGGCATTGAGAGTGCTACTTTCTAACTGAGGGTAGTGAGGGTGCTGCTTTCTAACTGATGGCAGGGAGAGCGCTGCTTTCTAATTGAGGGCAGTGAGAGTGCTGCTTTCTAACTGAGGGCAGTGAGAGTGCTGCTTTTTAACTGAGGGCAGGGAGAGTGCTGCTTTCAAACTGAGGGCAGTGAGAGTGCTGCTTTCCAAGTGTGGGCAGTGAGAGTGCTGCTTTCTAACCGATGGTTTTGGGAGTGCTGCTTTCTAACTGAGGGCAGTGAGAGTGCAGCTTTCTAACTGAGGGTAGTGATAGTGCTGCTCTCTTACTGAGCGTAATGGGAGTGCTGCTTTCTTACTGAGGGCAGTGAGAGTGCTGCTTTCTATCTAAGGGCAGTGAGAGTGCGGCATTCTAACTGAGTGTAGTCGGAGTGCTGTTTTCTAACTGAGGGCAGTGAGTGCTGCTTTCTAACTGAGGGTAGTGAGAGTGCTGCTTTCTAACTGAGGGTAGTGAGAGTGCTGCTTTCTAACTGAGGGTAGTGAGAGTGATGTTTTCTAACTGAGGGCAGTGAGAGTTCTCTTTTCTAACTGAGGTTATTGAGAGTGCTATTTTCTAACTAAGGGCAGTGAGAGTGCTCTTTTCAGACTGAGGGTAGTGATAGTGCTGCTTTCTAACTGAGCGTAATGGGCGTGCAGCTTTCGAACTGAGGGCAGTGAGATTGCTTTCGAGCTGAGGGCAGTGAGAGTGCTGCTTTCTCACTGAGGGCAGTGAGAGTGCTGCTTTCTATTTGAGGCAGTTAGCGTGCTGCATTCTGAGGGCAGTGAGAGTGCTGCTTTCTAACTGAGGGCAGTAAGTGTGATACTTTCTAACTGAGGGTAGTGAGGCTGCTGCTTTCTAACTGAGGGCAGGGAGAGCGCTGCTTTCTAACTGAGGGCAGTGAGAGTGCAGCTTTCTAACTGAGGGTAGTGAGAGTGCTGCTTTCTAACTGAGGGCAGTGAGAGTTGTTCCTTTATAACTAAGGGCAGTGAGAGTGCTACTTTCTAACTGAGGTTAGTGAGAGTGCTGTTTTCTAACTAAGCGCAGTGAGAGTGCTGCTTTCTAACTAAGGGCAGTGAGAGTGGTGTTTTCTAACTGAGGGTACTGATAGTGCTGCTTTCTTACTGAGCGTAATGGGAGTGCTATTTTCTAACTGAGGGCAGTGAGAGTGCTGCTTTCTAACTAAGGGCAGTGAGAGTGTGGCTTTCTAACTGAGGACAGTGAGTGTGCTGCTTTCTAACCGAGGGTAGTGGGAGTGCTGCTTTCTAACTGAGGGCATGAGAGTGCTGCTTTCTAACTGAGGGTAGTGAGAATGCTGCTTTCTCACTGAGGGCAGTGAGAGTTGTTGCTTTATAAATAAGGGCAGTGAGAGTGATGCTTTCCAACTGAGGGCTGGGAGAGAGCTGCTTTCCAATTGAGGGTAGTGGGAGTGCTGCTTTCTAACTGAGGGCAGTGAGAGTGCAGCTTTCGAACCGATGGTAGTGAGGGTGCTGCATTCAAACTGAGGGCAGTGAGAGTGCTGCCTTCTTACTGTGGGCAGTGACAGTGCTGGTTTCTAACTGAGGACAGTGAGTGTGCTGCTTTCTGCCCGAGGTTGTGCGAGTGCTGCTTTCTAACTGAGGGCATGAGAGTGCATCTTTCTAACTGAGGGTAGTGAGAGTGCTGCATTCTCACTGAGGGTAGTGAGAGTGCTGTTTTCCAACTGAGGGCAGTGAGAGTGCTGCTTTCTAACTGAGGGCAGTGAGAGTGCAGCTTTCTAACTGAGGGTAGTGAGAGTGATGTTTTCATACTGAGGGATGTGAGAGTGCTGTTTTCTAACTGAGCGTAATGGGAGTGCTTAATGGGAGTGCTGCTTTCTAACTGAGGGCAGTGAGAGTGCCGCTTTCTAACTGAGGGCAGTGATATAGCTGTTTTTTAACTGAGGGTAGGGGGAGTGCTGCTTTCTATCTGAGGACAGTGAGATTGCTGCTTTCTAGCTGAGGGTAGTGAGGGTGCTGCTTTCTAACAGAGGGTAGGGAGAGCGCTTCTTTCTAACTGAGGCCAGTGAGAGTGCTGCTTTCTAACTGAGCGTAATGGGAGTGCTGCTTTCGAACTGAGGGCAGTTAGAGTGCTGCTTTCTAACTGAGGGCAGTGATATAGCTGTTTTTTAACCGAGGGTAGTGGGAGTGCTGCTTTCTAACTGAGGGCAGGGAGAGTTCTCTTTTCTAACTGAGGTTATTGAGAGTGCTAGTTTCTAACTAAGGGCAGTGAGAGTGCTCTTTTCAGACTGAGGGTAGTGATAGTGCTGCTTTCTAACTGAGCGTAATGGGCGTGCTGCTTTCCAACTGAGGGCAGTGAGATTGCTGCTTTCTAGCTGAGGGCAGTGGGAGTGCTGCTTTCTAACTGAGGGCAGTGAGAGTGCAGCTTTCGAACCGAGGGTAGTGAGGGTGCTGCTTTCTAACTGAGGGCAGGGAGGGCACTGCTTTCTTACTGAGGGCAGTGAGAGTGCTGCTTTCTTACTGTGGGCAGTGACAGTGCTGGTTTCTAACTGAGGACAGTGAGTGTGCTGCTTTCTGCCCGAGGTTGTGCGAGTGCTGCTTTCTAACTGAGGGCATGAGAGTGCATCTTTCTAACTGAGGGTAGTGAGAGTGCTGCATTCTCACTGAGGGTAGTGAGAGTGCTGTTTTCCAACTGAGGGCAGTGAGAGTGCTGCTTTCTAACTGAGCGCAATGATAGTGCTGCTTTCTGATGGCAGGGAGAGTGCTGCTTTCTAACTGAGTGCAGTGAGAGTGCAGCTTTCTAACTGAGGGTAGCGAGAGTGATGTTTTCATACTGAGGGATGTGAGAGTGCTGTTTTCTAACTGAGCGTAATGGGAGTGCTTAATGGGAGTGCTGCTTTCTAACTGAGGGCAGTGAGAGTGCCGCTTTCTAACTGAGGGCAGTGATATAGCTGTTTTTTAACTGAGGGTAGTGGGAGTGCTGCTTTCTAACTGAGGACAGTGAGATTGCTGCTTTCTAGCTGAGGGTAGTGAGGGTGCTGCTTTCTAACTGAGGGCAGGGAGAGCGCTTCTTTCTAACTGAGGCCAGTGAGAGTGCTGCTTTCTAACTGAGCGTAATGGGAGTGCTGCTTTCAAACTGAGGGCAGTGAGAGTGCTGCTTTCTAACTGAGGGCAGTGATATAGCTGTTTTTTAACCGAGGGTAGTGGGAGTGCTGCTTTCTAACTGAGGAAAGTGAGATTGCTGCTTTCTAGCTGAGGGCAATGAAAGTGCTGCTTTCTAACTGAGGGCACTGAGAGTGCTGCTTTCTAACTGAGGGCAGTGAGAGTGCTACTTTCTAACTGAGGGTAGTGAGGGTGCTGCTTTCTAACTGAGGGCAGGGAGAGCGCTGCTTTCTAACTGAGGCCAGTGAGAGTGCTGCTTTCTAACTGATGGCAGTGAGAGTGCTGCGTTCTAAGTGTGGGCAGTGAGAGTGCTGCTTTCTAACCGAGGGTTTTGGGTGTGTGCTTTCTAACTGAGGGCAGTGAGAGTGCAGCTTTCTAACTGAGGGCAGTGAGAGTGCTGCTTTCTAACTGAGCGCAGTGATAGTGCTGCTTTCTGAGGGCAGGTTGAGTGCTGCTTTCCAACTGAGGGCAGTGAGAGTGCGGCTTTCTAACTGAGTGTAGTCGGTGTGCTGTTTTCTAACTGAGGGCAGTGAGTGCTGCTTTCTAACTGAGGGCAGTGAGAGTGCAGCTTTCTAACTGAGGGTAGTGAGAGTGCTGCTTTCTAATGAGGGTAGTGAGAGTGATGTTTTCTAACTGAGGGCAGTGAGAGTTCTCTTTTCTAACTGAGGTTATTGAGAGTGCTATTTTCTAACTAAGGGCAGTGAGAGTGCTCTTTTCAGACTGAGGGTAGTGATAGTGATGCTTTCTAACTGAGCGTAATGGGCGTGCTGCTTTCTAACTGAGGGCAGTGAGATTGCTTTCTAGCTGAGGGCAGTGAGAGTACTGCTTTCTCACTGAGGGCAGTGAGAGTGCTGCTTTCTAATTGAGGGCAGTTAGCGTGCTGCTTTCTGAGGGCAGTGAGAGTGCTGCTTTCTAACTGAGGGCAGTGAGTGTGATACTTTCTAACTGAGGGTAGTGAGGCTGCTGCTTTCTAACTGAGGGCAGGGAGAGCGCTGCTTTCTAACTGAGGGCAGTGAGAGTGCGGCTTTCTAACTGAGGGTAGTGAGAGTGCTGCTTTCTAACTGAGGGCAGTGAGAGTTGTTCCTTTATAACTAAGGGCAGTGAGAGTGCTACTTTCTAACTGAGGTTAGTGAGAGTGCTGTTTTCTAACTAAGCGCAGTGAGAGTGCTGCTTTCTAACTAAGGGCAGTGAGAGTGTTGTTTTCTAACTGAGGGTAGTGATAGTGCTGCTTTCCTACTGAGCGTAATGGGAGTGCTATTTTCTAACTGAGGGCAGTGAGAGTGCTGCTTTCCAACTAAGGGCAGTGAGAGTGCGGCTTTCTAACTGAGGACAGTGAGTGTGCTGCTTTCTAACCGAGGGTAGTGGGAGTGCTGCTTTCTAACTGAGGGCTTGAGAGTGCTGCTTTCTTACTGAGGGTAGTGAGAATGCTGCTTTCTCACTGAGGCCAGTGAGAGTTGTTGCTTTATAAATAAGGGAAGTGAGAGTGCTGCTTTCCAACTGAGGGCAGTGAGAGTGCGGCTTTCTAACTGAGTGTAGTCGGTGTGCTGTTTTCTAACTGAGGGCAGTGAGTGCTGCTTTCTAACTGAGGGCAGTGAGAGTGCAGCTTTCTAACTGAGGGTAGTGAGAGTGCTGCTTTCTAATGAGGGTAGTGAGAGTGATGTTTTCTAACTGAGGGCAGTGAGAGTTCTCTTTTCTAACTGAGGTTATTGAGAGTGCTATTTTCTAACTAAGGGCAGTGAGAGTGCTCTTTTCAGACTGAGGGTAGTGATAGTGATGCTTTCTAACTGAGCGTAATGGGCGTGCTGCTTTCTAACTGAGGGCAGTGAGATTGCTTTCTAGCTGAGGGCAGTGAGAGTACTGCATTCTCACTGAGGGCAGTGAGAGTGCTGCTTTCTAACTGAGGCCAGTGAGAGTGCTGCTTTCTAACTGAGGGCAGTGAGAGTGCTGCGTTCTAAGTGTGGGCAGTGAGAGTGCTGCTTTCTAACCGAGGGTTTTGGGTGTGCTGCTTTCTAACTGAGGGCAGTGAGAGTGCAGCTTTCTAACTGAGGGCAGTGAGAGTGCTGCTTTCTAACTGAGCGCAGTGATAGTGCTGCTTTCTGAGGGCAGGTTGAGTGCTGCTTTCTAACTGAGGGCAGTGAGAGTGCGGCTTTCTAACTGAGTGTAGTCGGTGTGCTGTTTTCTAACTGAGGGCAGTGAGTGCTGCTTTCTAACTGAGGGCAGTGAGAGTGCAGCTTTCTAACTGAGGGTAGTGAGAGTGCAGCTTTCTAACTGAGGGTAGTGAGAGTGCTGCTTTCTAATGAGGGTAGTGAGAGTGATGTTTTCTAACTGAGGGCAGTGAGACTTCTCTTTTCTAACTGAGGTTATTGGGAGTGCTATTTTCTAACTAAGGGCAGTGAGAGTGTTCTTTTCAGACTGAGGGTAGTGATAGTGCTGCTTTCTAACTGAGCGTAATGGGCGTGCTGCTTTCTAACTGAGGGCAGTGAGATTGCTTTCTAGCTGAGGGCAGTGAGAGTGCTGCTTTCTCACTGAGGGCAGTGAGAGTGCTGCTTTCTAATTGAGGGCAGTTAGCGTGCTGCTTTCTGAGGGCAGTGAGAGTGCTGCTTTCTAACTGAGGGCAGTGAGTGTGATACTTTCTAACTGAGGGTAGTGAGGCTGCTGCTTTCTAACTGAGGGCAGGGAGAGCGCTGCTTTCTAACTGAGGGCAGTGAGAGTGCGGCTTTCTAACTGAGGGTAGTGAGAGTGCTGCTTTCTAACTGAGGGCAGTGAGAGTTGTTCCTTTATAACTAAGGGCAGTGAGAGTGCTACTTTCTAACTGAGGTTAGTGAGAGTGCTGTTTTCTAACTAAGCGCAGTGAGAGTGCTGCTTTCTAACTAAGGGCAGTGAGAGTGTTGTTTTCTAACTGAGGGTAGTGATAGTGCTGCTTTCCTACTGAGCGTAATGGGAGTGCTATTTTCTAACTGAGGGCAGTGAGAGTGCTGCTTTCCAACTAAGGGCAGTGAGAGTGCGGCTTTCTAACTGAGGACAGTGAGTGTGCTGCTTTCTAACCGAGGGTAGTGGGAGTGCTGCTTTCTAACTGAGGGCTTGAGAGTGCTGCTTTCTTACTGAGGGTAGTGAGAATGCTGCTTTCTCACTGAGGCCAGTGAGAGTTGTTGCTTTATAAATAAGGGAAGTGAGAGTGCTGCTTTCCAACTGAGGGCAGTGAGAGTGCGGCTTTCTAACTGAGTGTAGTCGGTGTGCTGTTTTCTAACTGAGGGCAGTGAGTGCTGCTTTCTAACTGAGGGCAGTGAGAGTGCAGCTTTCTAACTGAGGGTAGTGAGAGTGCTGCTTTCTAATGAGGGTAGTGAGAGTGATGTTTTCTAACTGAGGGCAGTGAGAGTTCTCTTTTCTAACTGAGGTTATTGAGAGTGCTATTTTCTAACTAAGGGCAGTGAGAGTGCTCTTTTCAGACTGAGGGTAGTGATAGTGATGCTTTCTAACTGAGCGTAATGGGCGTGCTGCTTTCTAACTGAGGGCAGTGAGATTGCTTTCTAGCTGAGGGCAGTGAGAGTACTGCATTCTCACTGAGGGCAGTGAGAGCGCTGCTTTCTAACTGAGGCCAGTGAGAGTGCTGCTTTCTAACTGAGGGCAGTGAGAGTGCTGCGTTCTAAGTGTGGGCAGTGAGAGTGCTGCTTTCTAACCGAGGGTTTTGGGTGTGCTGCTTTCTAACTGAGGGCAGTGAGAGTGCAGCTTTCTAACTGAGGGCAGTGAGAGTGCTGCTTTCTAACTGAGCGCAGTGATAGTGCTGCTTTCTGAGGGCAGGTTGAGAGCTGCTTTCTAACTGAGGGCAGTGAGAGTGCGGCTTTCTAACTGAGTGTAGTCGGTGTGCTGTTTTCTAACTGAGGGCAGTGAGTGCTGCTTTCTAACTGAGGGCAGTGAGAGTGCAGCTTTCTAACTGAGGGTAGTGAGAGTGCAGCTTTCTAACTGAGGGTAGTGAGAGTGCTGCTTTCTAATGAGGGTAGTGAGAGTGATGTTTTCTAACTGAGGGCAGTGAGACTTCTCTTTTCTAACTGAGGTTATTGGGAGTGCTATTTTCTAACTAAGGGCAGTGAGAGTGTTCTTTTCAGACTGAGGGTAGTGATAGTGCTGCTTTCTAACTGAGCGTAATGGGCGTGCTGCTTTCTAACTGAGGGCAGTGAGATTGCTTTCTAGCTGAGGGCAGTGAGAGTGCTGCTTTCTCACTGAGGGCAGTGAGAGTGCTGCTTTCTAATTGAGGGCAGTTAGCGTGCTGCTTTCAGAGGGCAGTGAGAGTGCTGCTTTCTAACTGAGGGCAGTGAGTGTGATACTTTCTAACTGAGGGTAGTGAGGCTGCTGCTTTCTAACTGAGGGCAGGGAGAGCGCTGCTTTCTAACTGAGGGCAGTGAGAGTGCAGCTTTCTAACTGAGGGTAGTGAGAGTGCTGCTTTCTAACTGAGGGCAGTGAGAGTTGTTCCTTTATAACTAAGGGCAGTGAGAGTGCTACTTTCTAACTGAGGTTAGTGAGAGTGCTGTTTTCTAACTAAGCGCTGTGAGAGTGCTGCTTTCTAACTAAGGGCAGTGAGAGTGTTGTTTTCTAACTGAGGGTAGTGATAGTGCTGCTTTCTTACTGAGCGTAATGGGAGTGCTATTTTCTAACTGAGGGCAGTGAGAGTGCTGCTTTCCAACTAAGGGCAGTGAGAGTGCGGCTTTCTAACTGAGGACAGTGAGTGTGCTGCTTTCTAACCGAGGGTAGTGGGAGTGCTGCTTTTTAACTGAGGGCTTGAGAGTGCTGCTTTCTAACTGAGGATAGTGAGAATGCTGCTTTCTCACTGAGGCCAGTGAGAGTTGTTGCTTTATAAATAAGGGCAGTGAGAGTGATGCTTTCCAACTGAGGGCTGGGAGAGAGCTGCTTTCCAATTGAGGGTAGTGGGAGTGCTGCTTTCTAACTGAGGGCAGTGAGAGTGCAGCTTTCTAACCGAGGGTAGTGAGGGTGCTGCTTTCTAACTGAGGGCGGGGAGGGCACTGCTTTCTTACTGAGGGCAGTGAGAGTGCTACTTTCTAATAGAGGGCAGGGAGAGTGCTGCTTTCAAACTGAGGGCAGTGAGAGTGCTGCCTTCTTACTGTGGGCAGTGACAGTGCTGGTTTCTAACTGAGGACAGTGAGTGCGCTGCGTTCTGACCGAGGTTGTGTGAGTGCTGCTTTCTAACTGAGGGCATGAGAGTGCATCTTTCTAACTGAGGGTAGTGAGAGTGCTGCATTCTCACTGAGGGTAGTGAGAGTGCTGTTTTCCAACTGAGGGTTGTGAGAGTGCTGCTTTCTAACTGAGCGCAATGATAGTGCTGCTTTCTGATGGCAGGGAGAGTGCTGCTTTCTAACTGAGGGCAGTGAGAGTGCAGCTTTCTAACTGAGGGTAGTGAGAGTGATGTTTTCATACTGAGGGATGTGAGAGTGCTGTTTTCTAACTGAGCGTAATGGGAGTGCTTAATGAGAGTGCTGCTTTCTAACTGAGGGCAGTGAGAGTGCCGCTTTCTAACTGAGGGCAGTGATATAGCTGTTTTTTAACTGAGGGTAGTGGGAGTGCTGCTTTCTAACTGAGGACAGTGAGATTGCTGCTTTCTAGCTGAGGGTAGTGAGGGTGCTGCTTTCTAACTGAGGGCAGGGAGAGCGCTTCTTTCTAACTGAGGCCAGTGAGAGTGCTGCTTTCTAACTGAGCGTAATGGGAGTGCTGCTTTCGAACTGAGAGCAGTGAGACTGCTGCTTTCTAACTGAGGGCAGTGATATAGCTGTTTTTTAACCGAGGGTAGTGAGAGTGCAGCTTTCTAACTGAGGACTGTGAGATTGCTGCTTTCTAGCTGAGGGCAATGAAAGTGCTGCTTTCTAACTGAGGGCACTGAGAGTGCTCCTTTCTAACTGAGGGCAGTGAGCGTACTGCTTTCTGAGGGCAGTGAGAGTGCTGCTTTCTAACTGAGGGCATTGAGAGTGCTACTTTCTGACTGAGGGTAGTGAGGGTGCTGCGTTCTAACTGAGGGCAGGGAGAGCGCTGCTTTCTAACTGAGGGCAGTGAGAGTGCTGCTTTCTAACTGAGGGCAGTGAGAGTGCTGCTTTCCAAGTGTGGGCAGTGAGAGTGCTGCTTTCCAAGTGTGGGCAGTGAGAGTGCTGCTTTCCAAGTGTGGGCAGTGAGAGTGCTGCTTTCTAACTGTGGGCAGTGAGAGTGCAGCTTTCTAACTGAGGGTAGTGAGAGTGCTGCTTTCTAACTGAGGGCAGTGAGAGTTGTTGCTTTATAACTAAGGGCAATGAGAGTGCTACTTTCTAACTGAGGTTAGTGAGAGTGCTGTTTTCTAACTGAGCGCAGTGAGAGTGCTAGTTTCTAACTAAGGGCAGTGAGAGTGTTTTTTTCTAACTGAGGGTAGTGATAGTGCTGCTTTCTTACTGAGCATAATGGGAGTGCTGCTTTCTAACTGAGGGCAGTGAGAGTGCTGCTTTCTAACTAAGGGCAGTGAGAGTGCGGCTTTCTAACTGAGTGTAGTTGGAGTGCTGTTTTCTAACTGAGGGCAGGGAGAGCGCTGCTTTCTAACTGAGGGCAGGGACAGTGCTGCTTTCTAACTGAGGACAGTGAGAGTGCTGCTTTCTAACCGAGGGTAGTGGGAGTGCTGCTTTCTAACTGAGGGGATGAGAGTGCTGCTTTCTAACTGAGGGTAGTGAGAATGCTGCTTTCTCACTGAGGGCAGTGAGAGTTGTTGCTTTATAAATAAGGGCAGTGAGAGTGATGCTTTCCAACTGAGGGCTGGGAGAGAGCTGCTTTCTAATTGAGGGTAGTGGGAGTGCTGCTTTCTAACTGAGGGCAGTGAGTGTGCTGCTTTCTAACTGAGGGCATGGAGAATGCTGCTTTCAAACTGAGGGCAGTGAAATGCTGCTTTCTAACTGAGGACAGTGAGTGTGCTGCTTTCTAACGGAGGGCAGTGAGAGTGGTGCATTCTTACTGAGGGCAGTGAGAGTGCTGCTTTCTAACTGAGGGTACTGAGAGTGGCAGCATCGGCGGAGAAGAAAAGAGTTGACGTTTCGAGTCTTCATGACCCTTCGACAGAACTTCAAGTTCTGTCGAAGGGTCATGAAGTCTCGAAACGTCAACTCTTTTCTTCTCCGCCGATGCTGCCAGACCTGCTGAGTTTTTCCAGGTAATTCTGTTTTTGTTTTGCATTTCCAGCATCCGCAGTTCTCTTTGTTTTTATCTTTGGTACTGAGAGTGCTGCTTTACTACATAGGGTAGTGGGAGTGCAACATTCTAAATGAGGGCTATGAGAGTGCTGCTTTCTAACTGAGGGCAGTGAGTGTGCTGCTTTCCAACTGAGGGCAGTGAGAGTGCTGCTTTCAAACTGAGGGCAGTGATAGTGCTTTTTTCTGATGGCAGAGGGAGTGCTTCTTTCTAACTGAGGGCAGTGAGAGTGCTGCTTTCTAACTGAAGGTAGTGAGAGTGCTGCATTCTAACTGAGGGCAGTGAGAGTGCTGCTTTCTAACTGAGGGTACTGAGAGTGCTGCTTTCTAACTAGGGTAGTTGGAGTGCTGCTTTCTAACTGAGGGCAGTGAGTGTGTTGCTTTGTAACTGAGGGCAGGGAGAGTGCTGCTTTCTAACTGAGGGCAGTGTGAGTCCTGCTTTCTGACTGAGGGTAGTGGGAGTGCTGCTTTCTAACTTAGGGTATTGCGACTGCTGCTTTGTAACTGAGGGTAGTTAGAGTGCTGTTTTCTAATTGAGGGCTGGTTGAGTCCTGCTTTCTAACTGAGAGCAGGATGAGTGCTGTTGTCTTACTGAGGGCAGTGAGTGCCGCTTTCTATCTGAGTGCACTGAGTGCTGTTTTCTTACTGAGGGTCATGGGAGCGCTGCTTTCTAACTGAGGGTAGTGAGAGTGCTGTTTTCTAACTAAGGGCAGTGAGAGTGCTGCTTTCTAACTGAGGCCAGTGAGAGTGCTGCTTTCTAACTTAGGGTAGTGGGAGTGCTGCTTTCTAACTGAGGGCAATGAGAGTGCTGCTTTCTAACTGAAGGCAGTGAGAGTGCTACTTTCTAACTGAGGTTAGTGAGAGTGCTGTTTTCTAACTAAAAGCAGTGAGACTGCTAGTTTCGAACTAAGGGCAGTGAGATTGTTGTTTTCTAACTGAGGGTAGTGATAGTTTTGCTTTCTAACTGAGGGCAGTGACAGTGCTGCTTTCTAACTGAGGACAGTGAGTGTGCTGCTTTCTAACCGAGGGTAGTGGGAGTGCTGCTTTCTACCTGAGGGCATGAGAGTGCTGCTTTCTAACTGAGGGTAGCGAGAATGCTGCTTTCTAACTGAGGGCAGTGAGAGTTGTTGCTTTATAAATAAGGGCAGTGAGAGTGATGCTTTCCAACTGAGGGCTGGGAGAGAGCTGCTTTCTAATTGAGGGTAGTGGGAGTGCTGCTTTCTAACTGAGGGCAGTGAGAGTGCTGCGTTCTGACCGAGGTTGTGCGAGTGCTGCTTTCTAACTGAGGGCATGAGAGTGCATCTTTCTAACTGAGGGTAGTGAGAGTGCTGCATTCTAACTGAGGGTAGTGAGATTGCTGTTTTCCAGCTGAGGGCAGTGAGAGTGCTGCTTTCTAACTGAGCGCAATGATAGTGCTGCTTTTTGATGGCAGGGAGAGTGCTGCTTTCTAACTGAGGGCAGTGAGAGTGCAGCTTTCTAACTGAGGGTAATGAGAGTGATGTTTTCATACTGAGGGATGTGAGAGTGCTGTTTTCTAACTGAGCGTAATGGGAGTGCTGCTTTCGAACTGAGGGCAGTGAAAGTGCCGCTTTCTAACTGAGGGCAGTGATATAGCTGTTTTTTAACCGAGGGTAGTGGGAGTGCTGCTTTCTAACTGAGGACAGTGAGATTGCTGCTTTCTAGCTGAGGGCAATGAAAGTGCTGCTTTCTAACTGAGGGCACTGAGAGTGCTGCTTTCTAACTGAGGGCAGTGAGCGTACTGTTTTCTGAGGGCAGTGAGAGTGCAGCTTTCTAACTGAGGGTAGTGAGAGTGCTGCATTCTAACTGAGGGTAGTGAGAGTGCTGTTTTCCAACTGAGGGCAGTGAGAGTGCTGCTTTCTAACTGATCGCAATCATAGTGCTGCTTTCTGATGGCAGGGAGAGTGCTGCTTTCTAACTGAGGGCTGTGAGAGTGCAGCTTTCTAACTGAGGGTAGTGAGAGTGATGTCTTCTTTCTGAGGGATGTGAGAGTGCTGTTTTCTAACTGAGCGTAATGGGAGTGCTGCTTTCTAACGGAAGGCAGTGAGAGTGCTGCTTTCTAACTGAGCGCAGTGATATAGCTGTTTTCTAACTGAGGGCAGTGGGAGTGCTGCTTTCTAACTGAGGCCAGTGAGAGTGCTGCTTTCTAACTGAGGCCAGTGAGAGTGCTGCTTTCTAACTGAGGGCACTGAGAGTGCTGCTTTCTAACTAAGGGCATGACAGTGCAGGTTTCTAACTGAGGGTTGTGAGAGAGCTGCTTTCTCACTGAGGGCAGTGAGAGTTGTTCCTTTATAAATAAGGGCAGTGAGAGTGATGCTTTCTAACTGAGGGCAGGGAGAGTGCTGCTTTCTAAATGAGGGTAGTGGGAGTGCTGCTTTCTAACTGAGGGCAGTGAGAGTGCTGCTTTCTAACTGAATGTAGTGAGAGTGCTGCATTCTAACTGAGGGCAGTGAGAGTGCTGCTTTCTAACAGAGGGTAGTGAGAGTGCTGCTTTCTTACTAGGGTAGTTGGAGTGCTGCTTTCTAAATGAGGGCTATGAGAGTGCTGCTTTCTAACTGAGGGCAGATGGTGTGTTGCTTTGTAACTGAGGGCAGTGAGAGTGCTGCTTTCTAACTGAGCGCAGTGATAGTGCTGCTTTCTGAGAGCAGGGAGAGTGCTGCTTTCTAACTGAGGGCAGTGAGAGTGTGGCTTTCTAACTGAGTGTCGTCGGAGTGCTGTTTTCTAACTGAGGGCAGTGAGAGTGCTGCTTTCTAACTGAGGGCAGTGAGAGTGCAGCTTTCTAACTGAGGGTAGTGAGAGTGCTGCTTTCTAACTGAGGGCAGTGAGAGTTGTTGCTTTATAACTAAGGGCAATGAGAGTGCTACTTTCTAACTGAGGTTAGTGAGAGTGCTGTTTTCTAACTGAGCGCAGTGAGAGTGCTAGTTTCTAACTAAGGGCAGTGAGAGTGTTTTTTTCTAACTGAGGGTAGTGATAGTGCTGCTTTCTTACTGAGCATAATGGGAGTGCTGCTTTCTAACTGAGGGCAGTGAGAGTGCTGCTTTCTAACTGAGGGCAGTGAGAGTGCTGCTTTCTAACTAAGGGCAGTGAGAGTGCGGCTTTCTAACTGAGTGTAGTCGGAGTGCTGTTTTCTAACTGAGGGCAGGGAGAGCGCTGCTTTCTAACTGAGGGCAGGGACAGTGCTGCTTTCTAACTGAGGACAGTGAGAGTGCTGCTTTCTAACCGAGGGTAGTGGGAGTGCTGCTTTCTAACTGAGGGGATGAGAGTGCTGCTTTCTAACTGAGGGTAGTGAGAATGCTGCTTTCTCACTGAGGGCAGTGAGAGTTGTTGCTTTATAAATAAGGGCAGTGAGAGTGATGCTTTCCAACTGAGGGCTGGGAGAGAGCTGCTTTCTAATTGAGGGTAGTGGGAGTGCTGCTTTCTAACTGAGGGCAGTGAGTGTGCTGCTTTCTAACTGAGGGCATGGAGAATGCTGCTTTCAAACTGAGGGCAGTGAAAGTGCTGCTTTCTAACTGAGGACAGTGAGTGTGCTGCTTTCTAACGGAGGGCAGTGAGAGTGGTGCATTCTTACTGAGGGCAGTGAGAGTGCTGCTTTCTAACTGAGGGTACTGAGAGTGGCAGCATCGGCGGAGAAGAAAAGAGTTGACGTTTCGAGTCTTCATGACCCTTCGACAGAACTTCAAGTTCTGTCGAAGGGTCATGAAGTCTCGAAACGTCAACTCTTTTCTTCTCCGCCGATGCTGCCAGCCCTGCTGAGTTTTTCCAGGTAATTCTGTTTTTGTTTTGCATTTCCAGCATCCGCAGTTCTCTTTGTTTTTATCTTTGGTACTGAGAGTGCTGCTTTACTACATAGGGTAGTGGGAGTGCAACATTCTAAATGAGGGCTATGAGAGTGCTGCTTTCTAACTGAGGGCAGTGAGTGTGCTGCTTTCCAACTGAGGGCAGTGAGAGTGCTGCTTTCAAACTGAGGGCAGTGATAGTGCTTTTTTCTGATGGCAGAGGGAGTGCTTCTTTCTAACTGAGGGCAGTGAGAGTGCTGCTTTCTAACTGAAGGTAGTGAGAGTGCTGCATTCTAACTGAGGGCAGTGAGAGTGCTGCTTTCTAACTGAGGGTACTGAGAGTGCTGCTTTCTAACTAGGGTAGTTGGAGTGCTGCTTTCTAACTGAGGGCAGTGAGTGTGTTGCTTTGTAACTGAGGGCAGGGAGAGTGCTGCTTTCTAACTGAGGGCAGTGAGAGTGTTGTTTTCTAACTGAGGGTAGTGATAGTGCTGCTTTCTTACTGAGCGTAATGGGAGTGCTATTTTCTAACTGAGGGCAGTGAGAGTGCTGCTTTCCAACTAAGGGCAGTGAGAGTGCGGCTTTCTAACTGAGGACAGTGAGTGTGCTGCTTTCTAACCGAGGGTAGTGGGAGTGCTGCTTTTTAACTGAGGGCTTGAGAGTGCTGCTTTCTAACTGAGGATAGTGAGAATGCTGCTTTCTCACTGAGGCCAGTGAGAGTTGTTGCTTTATAAATAAGGGCAGTGAGAGTGATGCTTTCCAACTGAGGGCTGGGAGAGAGCTGCTTTCCAATTGAGGGTAGTGGGAGTGCTGCTTTCTAACTGAGGGCAGTGAGAGTGCAGCTTTCTAACCGAGGGTAGTGAGGGTGCTGCTTTCTAACTGAGGGCGGGGAGGGCACTGCTTTCTTACTGAGGGCAGTGAGAGTGCTACTTTCTAATAGAGGGCAGGGAGAGTGCTGCTTTCAAACTGAGGGCAGTGAGAGTGCTGCCTTCTTACTGTGGGCAGTGACAGTGCTGGTTTCTAACTGAGGACAGTGAGTGTGCTGCTTTCTGCCCGAGGTTGTGCGAGTGCTGCTTTCTAACTGAGGGCATGAGAGTGCATCTTTCTAACTGAGGGTAGTGAGAGTGCTGCATTCTCACTGAGGGTAGTGAGAGTGCTGTTTTCCAACTGAGGGCAGTGAGAGTGCTGCTTTCTAACTGAGCGCAATGATAGTGCTGCTTTCTGATGGCAGGGAGAGTGCTGCTTTCTAACTGAGGGCAGTGAGAGTGCAGCTTTCTAACTGAGGGTAGTGAGAGTGATGTTTTCATACTGAGGGATGTGAGAGTGCTGTTTTCTAACTGAGCGTAATGGGAGTGCTTAATGGGAGTGCTGCTTTCTAACTGAGGGCAGTGAGAGTGCCGCTTTCTAACTGAGGGCAGTGATATAGCTGTTTTTTAACTGAGGGTAGTGGGAGTGCTGCTTTCTAACTGAGGACAGTGAGATTGCTGCTTTCTAGCTGAGGGTAGTGAGGGTGCTGCTTTCTAACTGAGGGCAGGGAGAGCGCTTCTTTCTAACTGAGGCCAGTGAGAGTGCTGCTTTCTAACTGAGCGTAATGGGAGTGCTGCTTTCGAACTGAGAGCAGTGAGAGTGCTGCTTTCTAACTGAGGGCAGTGATATAGCTGTTTTTTAACCGAGGGTAGTGAGAGTGCAGCTTTCTAACTGAGGACTGTGAGATTGCTGCTTTCTAGCTGAGGGCAATGAAAGTGCTGCTTTCTAACTGAGGGCACTGAGAGTGCTCCTTTCTAACTGAGGGCAGTGAGCGTACTGCTTTCTGAGGGCAGTGAGAGTGCTGCTTTCTAACTGAGGGCATTGAGAGTGCTACTTTCTGACTGAGGGTAGTGAGGGTGCTGCGTTCTAACTGAGGGCAGGGAGAGCGCTGCTTTCTAACTGAGGGCAGTGAGAGTGCTGCTTTCTAACTGAGGGCAGTGAGAGTGCTGCTTTCTAACTGAGGGCAGTGAGAGTGCTGCTTTCCAAGTGTGGGCAGTGAGAGTGCTGCTTTCTAACTGTGGGCAGTGAGAGTGCAGCTTTCTAACTGAGGGTAGTGAGAGTGCTGCTTTCTAACTGAGGGCAGTGAGAGTTGTTGCTTTATAACTAAGGGCAATGAGAGTGCTACTTTCTAACTGAGGTTAGTGAGAGTGCTGTTTTCTAACTGAGCGCAGTGAGAGTGCTAGTTTCTAACTAAGGGCAGTGAGAGTGTTTTTTTCTAACTGAGGGTAGTGATAGTGCTGCTTTCTTACTGAGCATAATGGGAGTGCTGCTTTCTAACTGAGGGCAGTGAGAGTGCTGCTTTCTAACTGAGGGCAGTGAGAGTGCTGCTTTCCAAGTGTGGGCAGTGAGAGTGCTGCTTTCTAACTGTGGGCAGTGAGAGTGCAGCTTTCTAACTGAGGGTAGTGAGAGTGCTGCTTTCTAACTGAGGGCAGTGAGAGTTGTTGCTTTATAACTAAGGGCAATGAGAGTGCTACTTTCTAACTGAGGTTAGTGAGAGTGCTGTTTTCTAACTGAGCGCAGTGAGAGTGCTAGTTTCTAACTAAGGGCAGTGAGAGTGTTTTTTTCTAACTGAGGGTAGTGATAGTGCTGCTTTCTTACTGAGCATAATGGGAGTGCTGCTTTCTAACTGAGGGCAGTGAGAGTGCTGCTTTCTAACTGAGGGCAGTGAGAGTGCTGCTTTCTAACTAAGGGCAGTGAGAGTGCGGCTTTCTAACTGAGTGTAGTCGGAGTGCTGTTTTCTAACTGAGGGCAGGGAGAGCGCTGCTTTCTAACTGAGGGCAGGGACAGTGCTGCTTTCTAACTGAGGACAGTGAGAGTGCTGCTTTCTAACCGAGGGTAGTGGGAGTGCTGCTTTCTAACTGAGGGGATGAGAGTGCTGCTTTCTAACTGAGGGTAGTGAGAATGCTGCTTTCTCACTGAGGGCAGTGAGAGTTGTTGCTTTATAAATAAGGGCAGTGAGAGTGATGCTTTCCAACTGAGGGCTGGGAGAGAGCTGCTTTCTAATTGAGGGTAGTGGGAGTGCTGCTTTCTAACTGAGGGCAGTGAGTGTGCTGCTTTCTAACTGAGGGCATGGAGAATGCTGCTTTCAAACTGAGGGCAGTGAAAGTGCTGCTTTCTAACTGAGGACAGTGAGTGTGCTGCTTTCTAACGGAGGGCAGTGAGAGTGGTGCATTCTTACTGAGGGCAGTGAGAGTGCTGCTTTCTAACTGAGGGTACTGAGAGTGGCAGCATCGGCGGAGAAGAAAAGAGTTGACGTTTCGAGTCTTCATGACCCTTCGACAGAACTTCAAGTTCTGTCGAAGGGTCATGAAGTCTCGAAACGTCAACTCTTTTCTTCTCCGCCGATGCTGCCAGCCCTGCTGAGTTTTTCCAGGTAATTCTGTTTTTGTTTTGCATTTCCAGCATCCGCAGTTCTCTTTGTTTTTATCTTTGGTACTGAGAGTGCTGCTTTACTACATAGGGTAGTGGGAGTGCAACATTCTAAATGAGGGCTATGAGAGTGCTGCTTTCTAACTGAGGGCAGTGAGTGTGCTGCTTTCCAACTGAGGGCAGTGAGAGTGCTGCTTTCAAACTGAGGGCAGTGATAGTGCTTTTTTCTGATGGCAGAGGGAGTGCTTCTTTCTAACTGAGGGCAGTGAGAGTGCTGCTTTCTAACTGAAGGTAGTGAGAGTGCTGCATTCTAACTGAGGGCAGTGAGAGTGCTGCTTTCTAACTGAGGGTACTGAGAGTGCTGCTTTCTAACTAGGGTAGTTGGAGTGCTGCTTTCTAACTGAGGGCAGTGAGTGTGTTGCTTTGTAACTGAGGGCAGGGAGAGTGCTGCTTTCTAACTGAGGGCAGTGAGAGTGTTGTTTTCTAACTGAGGGTAGTGATAGTGCTGCTTTCTTACTGAGCGTAATGGGAGTGCTATTTTCTAACTGAGGGCAGTGAGAGTGCTGCTTTCCAACTAAGGGCAGTGAGAGTGCGGCTTTCTAACTGAGGACAGTGAGTGTGCTGCTTTCTAACCGAGGGTAGTGGGAGTGCTGCTTTTTAACTGAGGGCTTGAGAGTGCTGCTTTCTAACTGAGGATAGTGAGAATGCTGCTTTCTCACTGAGGCCAGTGAGAGTTGTTGCTTTATAAATAAGGGCAGTGAGAGTGATGCTTTCCAACTGAGGGCTGGGAGAGAGCTGCTTTCCAATTGAGGGTAGTGGGAGTGCTGCTTTCTAACTGAGGGCAGTGAGAGTGCAGCTTTCTAACCGAGGGTAGTGAGGGTGCTGCTTTCTAACTGAGGGCGGGGAGGGCACTGCTTTCTTACTGAGGGCAGTGAGAGTGCTACTTTCTAATAGAGGGCAGGGAGAGTGCTGCTTTCAAACTGAGGGCAGTGAGAGTGCTGCCTTCTTACTGTGGGCAGTGACAGTGCTGGTTTCTAACTGAGGACAGTGAGTGTGCTGCTTTCTGCCCGAGGTTGTGCGAGTGCTGCTTTCTAACTGAGGGCATGAGAGTGCATCTTTCTAATTGAGGGTAGTGAGAGTGCTGCATTCTCACTGAGGGTAGTGAGAGTGCTGTTTTCCAACTGAGGGCAGTGAGAGTGCTGCTTTCTAACTGAGCGCAATGATAGTGCTGCTTTCTGATGGCAGGGAGAGTGCTGCTTTCTAACTGAGGGCAGTGAGAGTGCAGCTTTCTAACTGAGGGTAGTGAGAGTGATGTTTTCATACTGAGGGATGTGAGAGTGCTGTTTTCTAACTGAGCGTAATGGGAGTGCTTAATGGGAGTGCTGCTTTCTAACTGAGGGCAGTGAGAGTGCCGCTTTCTAACTGAGGGCAGTGATATAGCTGTTTTTTAACTGAGGGTAGTGGGAGTGCTGCTTTCTAACTGAGGACAGTGAGATTGCTGCTTTCTAGCTGAGGGTAGTGAGGGTGCTGCTTTCTAACTGAGGGCAGGGAGAGCGCTTCTTTCTAACTGAGGCCAGTGAGAGTGCTGCTTTCTAACTGAGCGTAATGGGAGTGCTGCTTTCGAACTGAGAGCAGTGAGAGTGCTGCTTTCTAACTGAGGGCAGTGATATAGCTGTTTTTTAACCGAGGGTAGTGAGAGTGCAGCTTTCTAACTGAGGACTGTGAGATTGCTGCTTTCTAGCTGAGGGCAATGAAAGTGCTGCTTTCTAACTGAGGGCACTGAGAGTGCTCCTTTCTAACTGAGGGCAGTGAGCGTACTGCTTTCTGAGGGCAGTGAGAGTGCTGCTTTCTAACTGAGGGCATTGAGAGTGCTACTTTCTGACTGAGGGTAGTGAGGGTGCTGCGTTCTAACTGAGGGCAGGGAGAGCGCTGCTTTCTAACTGAGGGCAGTGAGAGTGCTGCTTTCTAACTGAGGGCAGTGAGAGTGCTGCTTTCTAACTGAGGGCAGTGAGAGTGCTGCTTTCCAAGTGTGGGCAGTGAGAGTGCTGCTTTCTAACTGTGGGCAGTGAGAGTGCAGCTTTCTAACTGAGGGTAGTGAGAGTGCTGCTTTCTAACTGAGGGCAGTGAGAGTTGTTGCTTTATAACTAAGGGCAATGAGAGTGCTACTTTCTAACTGAGGTTAGTGAGAGTGCTGTTTTCTAACTGAGCGCAGTGAGAGTGCTAGTTTCTAACTAAGGGCAGTGAGAGTGTTTTTTTCTAACTGAGGGTAGTGATAGTGCTGCTTTCTTACTGAGCATAATGGGAGTGCTGCTTTCTAACTGAGGGCAGTGAGAGTGCTGCTTTCTAACTGAGGGCAGTGAGAGTGCTGCTTTCCAAGTGTGGGCAGTGAGAGTGCGGCTTTCTAACTGAGTGTAGTCGGAGTGCTGTTTTCTAACTGAGGGCAGGGAGAGCGCTGCTTTCTAACTGAGGGCAGGGACAGTGCTGCTTTCTAACTGAGGACAGTGAGAGTGCTGCTTTCTAACCGAGGGTAGTGGGAGTGCTGCTTTCTAACTGAGGGGATGAGAGTGCTGCTTTCTAACTGAGGGTAGTGAGAATGCTGCTTTCTCACTGAGGGCAGTGAGAGTTGTTGCTTTATAAATAAGGGCAGTGAGAGTGATGCTTTCCAACTGAGGGCTGGGAGAGAGCTGCTTTCTAATTGAGGGTAGTGGGAGTGCTGCTTTCTAACTGAGGGCAGTGAGAGTGGTGCATTCTTACTGAGGGCAGTGAGAGTGCTGCTTTCTAACTGAGGGTACTGAGAGTGGCAGCATCGGCGGAGAAGAAAAGAGTTGACGTTTCGAGTCTTCATGACCCTTCGACAGAACTTCAAGTTCTGTCGAAGGGTCATGAAGTCTCGAAACGTCAACTCTTTTCTTCTCCGCCGATGCTGCCAGCCCTGCTGAGTTTTTCCAGGTAATTCTGTTTTTGTTTTGCATTTCCAGCATCCGCAGTTCTCTTTGTTTTTATCTTTGGTACTGAGAGTGCTGCTTTACTACATAGGGTAGTGGGAGTGCAACATTCTAAATGAGGGCTATGAGAGTGCTGCTTTCTAACTGAGGGCAGTGAGTGTGCTGCTTTCCAACTGAGGGCAGTGAGAGTGCTGCTTTCAAACTGAGGGCAGTGATAGTGCTTTTTTCTGATGGCAGAGGGAGTGCTTCTTTCTAACTGAGGGCAGTGAGAGTGCTGCTTTCTAACTGAAGGTAGTGAGAGTGCTGCATTCTAACTGAGGGCAGTGAGAGTGCTGCTTTCTAACTGAGGGTACTGAGAGTGCTGCTTTCTAACTAGGGTAGTTGGAGTGCTGCTTTCTAACTGAGGGCAGTGAGTGTGTTGCTTTGTAACTGAGGGCAGGGAGAGTGCTGCTTTCTAACTGAGGGCAGTGTGAGTCCTGCTTTCTGACTGAGGGTAGTGGGAGTGCTGCTTTCTAACTTAGGGTATTGCGACTGCTGCTTTGTAACTGAGGGTAGTTAGAGTGCTGTTTTCTAATTGAGGGCTGGTTGAGTCCTGCTTTCTAACTGAGAGCAGGATGAGTGCTGTTGTCTTACTGAGGGCAGTGAGTGCCGCTTTCTATCTGAGTGCACTGAGTGCTGTTTTCTTACTGAGGGTCGTGGGAGCGCTGCTTTCTAACTGAGGGTAGTGAGAGTGCTGTTTTCTAACTAAGGGCAGTGAGAGTGCTGCTTTCTAACTGAGGCCAGTGAGAGTGCTGCTTTCTAACTTAGGGTAGTGGGAGTGCTGCTTTCTAACTGAGGGCAATGAGAGTGCTGCTTTCTAACTGAGGGCAATGAGAGTGCTGCTTTCTAACTGAAGGCAGTGAGAGTGCTACTTTCTAACTGAGGTTAGTGAGAGTGCTGTTTTCTAACTAAAAGCAGTGAGACTGCTAGTTTCGAACTAAGGGCAGTGAGATTGTTGTTTTCTAACTGAGGGTAGTGATAGTTTTGCTTTCTAACTGAGGGCAGTGACAGTGCTGCTTTCTAACTGAGGACAGTGAGTGTGCTGCTTTCTAACCGAGGGTAGTGGGAGTGCTGCTTTCTACCTGAGGGCATGAGAGTGCTGCTTTCTAACTGAGGGTAGCGAGAATGCTGCTTTCTAACTGAGGGCAGTGAGAGTTGTTGCTTTATAAATAAGGGCAGTGAGAGTGATGCTTTCCAACTGAGGGCTGGGAGAGAGCTGCTTTCTAATTGAGGGTAGTGGGAGTGCTGCTTTCTAACTGAGGGCAGTGAGAGTGCTGCGTTCTGACCGAGGTTGTGCGAGTGCTGCTTTCTAACTGAGGGCATGAGAGTGCATCTTTCTAACTGAGGGTAGTGAGAGTGCTGCATTCTAACTGAGGGTAGTGAGATTGCTGTTTTCCAGCTGAGGGCAGTGAGAGTGCTGCTTTCTAACTGAGCGCAATGATAGTGCTGCTTTTTGATGGCAGGGAGAGTGCTGCTTTCTAACTGAGGGCAGTGAGAGTGCAGCTTTCTAACTGAGGGTAATGAGAGTGATGTTTTCATACTGAGGGATGTGAGAGTGCTGTTTTCTAACTGAGCGTAATGGGAGTGCTGCTTTCGAACTGAGGGCAGTGAAAGTGCCGCTTTCTAACTGAGGGCAGTGATATAGCTGTTTTTTAACCGAGGGTAGTGGGAGTGCTGCTTTCTAACTGAGGACAGTGAGATTGCTGCTTTCTAGCTGAGGGCAATGAAAGTGCTGCTTTCTAACTGAGGGCACTGAGAGTGCTGCTTTCTAACTGAGGGCAGTGAGCGTACTGTTTTCTGAGGGCAGTGAGAGTGCAGCTTTCTAACTGAGGGTAGTGAGAGTGCTGCATTCTAACTGAGGGTAGTGAGAGTGCTGTTTTCCAACTGAGGGCAGTGAGAGTGCTGCTTTCTAACTGATCGCAATCATAGTGCTGCTTTCTGATGGCAGGGAGAGTGCTGCTTTCTAACTGAGGGCTGTGAGAGTGCAGCTTTCTAACTGAGGGTAGTGAGAGTCATGTCTTCTATCTGAGGGATGTGAGAGTGCTGTTTTCTAACTGAGAGTAATGGGAGTGCTGCTTTCTAACTGAGGGCAGTGAGAGTGCTGCTTTCTAACTGAGGGCAGTGATATAGCTGTTTTCTAACTGAGGGTAGTGGGAGTGCTGCTTTCTAACTGAGGACAGTGAGATTGCTGCTTTCTAGCTGAGGGCAATGAGAGTGCTGCTTTCTAACTGAGGGCAGTGAGAGTGCTACTTTCTAACTGAGGGTAGTGAGGGTGCTGCTTTCTAACTGAGGGCAGGGAGAGCGCTGCTTTCTAACTGAGGGCAGTGAGAGTGCTGCTTTCTAACTGAGGGCAGTGAGAGTGCTGCGTTCTAAGTGTGGGCAATGAGAGTGCTGCTTTCTAACCGAGGGTTTTGGGAGTGCTGCTTTCTAACTGAGGGCAGTGAGAGTGCTGCTTTCTAACTGAGCTCAGTGATAGTGCTGCTTTCTGAGGGCAGGGAGAGTGCTGCTTTCTAACTGAGGGCAGTGTGAGTGCGGCTTTCTAACTGAGTGTAGTCGGAGTGCTGTTTTCTAACTGAGGGCAGTGAGAGTGCTGCTTTCTAACTGAGGGCAGTGAGAGTGCAGCTTTCTAACTGAGGCTACTGAGAGAGCTGCTTTCTAACTGAGGGTAGTGAGAGTGATGTTTTCTAACTGAGGGCAGTGAGAGTTCTCTATTCTAACTGAGGTTATTGAGAGTGCTAGTTTCTAACTAAGGGCAGTGAGAGTGCTCTTTTCAGACTGAGGATAGTGATAGTGCTGCTTTCTAACTGAGCGTAATGGGCGTGCTGCTTTCGAACTGAGGGCAGTGAGATTGCTGCTTTCTAGCTGAGGGCAGTGAGAGTACTGCTTTCTAACTGAGGGCAGTGAGAGTGCTGCTTTCTAACTGAGGGCAGTGAGCGTGCTGCTTTCTGAGGGCAGTGAGAGTGCTGCTTTCTAACTGAGGGCAGTGAGAGTACAGCTTTCTAACCGAGGGTAGTGAGGGTGCTGCTTTCTAACTGAGGGCAGGGAGAGCGCTGCTTTCTAACTGAGGGCAGTGAGAGTGCTGCTTTCTAATAGAGGGCAGGGAGAGTGCTGCTTTCAAACTGAGGGCAGTGAGTGTGCGGCTTTCTAACTGAGTGTAGTCGGAGTGCTGTTTTCTAACTGAGGGCAGTGAGAGTGCTGCTTTCTAACTGAGGACAGTGAGAGTGCAGCTTTCTAACTGAGGCTACTGAGAGAGCTGCTTTCTAACTGAGGGTAGTGAGAGTGATGTTTTCTAACTGAGGGCAGTGAGAGTTCTCTATTCTAACTGAGGTTATTGAGAGTGCTAGTTTCTAACTAAGGGCAGTGAGAGTGCTCTTTTCAGACTGAGGATAGTGATAGTGCTGCTTTCTAACTGAGCGTAATGGGCGTGCTGCTTTCTAACTGAGGACAGTGAGATTGCTGCTTTCTAGCTGAGGGCAGTGAGAGTACTGCTTTCTAACTGAGGGCAGTGAGAGTGCTGCTTTCTAACTGAGGGCAGTGAGCGTGCTGCTTTCTGAGGGCAGTGAGAGTGCTGCTTTCTAACTGAGGGCAGGGAGAGCGCTGCTTTCTAACTGAGGGCAGTGAGAGTGCTGCTTTCTAATAGAGGGCAGGGAGAGTGCTGCTTTCTAACTGAGGGCAGTGAGAGTGCTGCCTTCTTACTGTGGGCAGTGACAGTGCTGGTTTCTAACTGAGGACAGTGAGTGTGCTGCTTTCTGCCCGAGGTTGTGCGAGTGCTGCTTTCTAACTGAGGGCAGTGAGAGTGCATCTTTCTAACTGAGGGTAGTGAGAGTGCTGCATTCTAACTGAGGGTAGTGAGAGTGCTGCATTCTAACTGAGGGTAGTGAGAGTGCTGTTTTCCAACTGAGGGCAGTGAGAGTGCTGCTTTCTAACTGAGCGCAATGATAGTGCTGCTTTCTGATGGCCGGGTGAGTGCTGCTTTCTAACTGAGGGCAGTGTGTGTGCTGCTTTCTGCCCGAGGTTGTGCGAGTGCTGCTTTCTAACTGAGGGCATGAGAGTGCATCTTTCTAACTGAGGGTAGTGAGAGTCGTGCATTCGAACTGAGGGTAGAGAGAGTGCTGTTTTCCAACTGAGGGCAGTGAGAGTGCTGCTTTCTAACTGAGCGCAATGATAGTGCTGCTTTCTGATGGCAGGGGGAGTGCTGCTTTCTAACTGAGGGCAGTAAGAGTGCAGCTTTCTAACTGAGGGTAGTGAGAGTGATGTTTTCATACTGAGGGATGTGAGAGTGCTGTTTTCTAACTGAGCGTAATGGGAGTGCTGCTTTCTAACTGAGCGCAGTGAGAGTGCCGCTTTCTAACTGAGGGCAGTGATATAGCTGTTTTTTAACTGAGGGTAGCGGGAGTGCTGCTTTCTAACTGAGGACAGTGAGATTGCTGCTTTCTAACTGAGGGCAATGAGAGTGCTGCTTTCTAACTGAGGGCAGTGAGATTGCTGCTTTCTAGCTGAGGGCAGTGAGAGTACTGCTTTCTAACTGAGGGCAGTGAGAGTGCTGCTTTCTAACTGAGGGCAGTGAGCGTGCTGCTTTCTGAGGGCAGTGAGAGTGCTGCTTTCTAACTGAGGGCAGTGAGAGTGCAGCTTTCTAACCGATGGTAGTGAGGGTGCTGCTTTCTAACTGAGGGCAGGGAGAGCGCTGCTTTCTAACTGAGGGCAGTGAGAGTGCTGCTTTCTAATAGAGGGCAGGGAGAATGCTGCTTTCTAACTGAGGGCAGTGAGAGTGCTGCCTTCTTACTGTGGGCAGTGACAGTGCTGGTTTCTAACTGAGGACAGTGAGTGTGCTGCTTTCTGCCCGAGGTTGTGCGAGTGCTGCTTTCTAACTGAGGGCAGTGAGAGTGCATCTTTCTAACTGAGGGTAGTGAGAGTGCTGCATTCTAACTGAGGGTAGTGAGAGTGCTGCATTCTAACTGAGGGTAGTGAGAGTGCTATTTTCCAACTGAGGGCAGTGAGAGTGCTGCTTTCTAACTGAGCGCAATGATAGTGCTGCTTTCTGATGGCCGGGTGAGTGCTGCTTTCTAACTGAGGGCAGTGTGTGTGCTGCTTTCTGCCCGAGGTTGTGCGAGTGCTGCTTTCTAACTGAGGGCATGAGAGTGCATCTTTCTAACTGAGGGTAGTGAGAGTCGTGCATTCGAACTGAGGGTAGAGAGAGT
The DNA here is from genome assembly GCA_026770705.1 of Isurus oxyrinchus. Lineage (NCBI taxonomy): Eukaryota > Metazoa > Chordata > Chondrichthyes > Lamniformes > Lamnidae > Isurus > Isurus oxyrinchus. Next base: position 83,220,595 of record JANJGN010000013.1, read on the forward strand.
GCTGTTTTCCAACTGAGGGCAGTGAGAGTGCTGCTTTCTAACTGAGCGCAATGATAGTGCTGCTTTCTGATGGCAGGGGGAGTGCTGCTTTCTAACTGAGGGCAGTGAGAGTGCAGCTTTCTAACTGAGGGTAGTGAGAGTGATGTTTTCATACTGAGGGATGTGAGAGTGCTGTTTTCTAACTGAGCGTAATGGGAGTGCTGCTTTCTAACTGAGGGCAGTGAGAGTGCCGCTTTCTAACTGAGGGCAGTGATATAGCTGTTTTTTAACTGAGGGTAGCGGGAGTGCTGCTTTCTAACTGAGGACAGTGAGATTGCTGCTTTCTAACTGAGGGCAATGAGAGTGCTGCTTTCTAACTGAGGGCAGTGAGAGTGCTGCTTTCTAACTGAGGACACTGAGAGTGCTGCTTTCTAACTGAGGGCAGTGAGCGTACTGCTTTCTGAGGGCAGTGAGAGTGCTGCTTTCTAACTGAGGGCAGTGAGAGTGCTGCTTTCTAACTGAGGGCAGGGAGAGTCCTGCTTTCTAACTGAGGCCAGTGAGAGTGCTGCTTTCTAACTCAGGGCAGTGAGAGTGCAGCTTTCTAACTGAGGGTAGTGATAGAGCTGCTTTCTAACTGAGGGTAGTGAGAGTGATGTTTTCTAACTGAGGGCAGTGAGAGTTCTCTTTTCTATCTGAGGTTATTGAGAGTGCTAGTTTCTAACTACGGGCGGTGAGAGTGCTCTTTTCAGACTGAGGGCAGTGAGAGTGCTGCTTTCTAACTGAGCGTAATGGGCTTGCTGCTTTCAAACTGAGGGCAGTGAGATTGCTGCTTTCTAGCTGAGGGCAGTGAGAGTGCTGCTGTCTAACTGAGGGCAGTGAGAGGGCTGCTTTCTAACTGAGGGCAGTGAGCGTGCTGCTTTCTGAGAGCAGTGAGAGTGCTGCTTTCAAACTGAGGGCAGTGAGAGTGCTGCCTTCTTACTGTGGGCAGTGACAGTGCTGGTTTCTAACTGAGGACAGTGAGTGTGCTGCTTTCTGACCGAGGTTGTGCGAGTGCTGCTTTCTAACTGAGGGCATGAGAGTGCATCTTTCTAACTGAGGGTAGTGAGAGTGCTGCATTCTAACTGAGGGTAGTGAGAGTGCTGTTTTCCAACTGAGGGCAGTGAGAGTGCTGCTTTCTAACTGAGGGCAGTGATATAGCTTTTTTCTAACTGAGGGTAGTGGGGGTGCTGCTTTCTAACTGAGGACAGTGAGATTGCTGCTTTCTAGCTGAGGGCAATGAGAGTGCTGCTTTCTAACTGAGGGCAGTGAGAGTGCTGTTTTCTAACTGAGCGTAATGGGAGTGCTGCTTTCTAACTGTGGGCACGGAGAGTGCTGCTTTCTAACTGAGGGCAGTGAGAGTGCTGCTTTCAAAGTGTGGGCAGTGAGAGTGCTGCTTTCTAACCGATAGTTTTGGGAGTGCTGCTTTCTAACTGAGGGCAGTGAGAGTGCAGCTTTCTAACTGAGGGTAGTGAGAGTGCTGCTTTCTAACTGAGGGCAGTGAGAGTTGTTGCGTTATAACTAAGGGCAGTGAGAGTGATGCTTTCTAACTGACTGCTGGTAGAGTGCTGCTTTCTAAGTGAGGGTAGTGGGAGTGCTGCTTTCTAACTGAGGGCAGTGAGAGTGCTGCTTTCTAACTGAGGGCAGTGAGAGTGCTGCTTTCTAACTGAAGGCAGTGAGAGTGCTACTTTCTAACTGAGGTTAGTGAGAGTGCTGTTTTCTCACTAAGCGCAGTGAGAGTGCTAGTTTCTAACTAAGGGCAGTGAGAGTGTTGTTTTCTAACTGAGGGTAGTGATAGTTTTTCTTTTTACTGAGCGTAATGGGAGTGCTGCTTTCTAACTGAGGGCAGTGAGAGTGCGGCTTTCTAACTGAGTGTAGTCGGAGTCCTGTTTTCTAACTGAGGGCAGGGAGAGCGCTGCTTTCTAACTGAGGGCAGTGACAGTGCTGCTTTCTAACTGAGGACAGTGAGTGTGCTGCTTTCTAACCGAGGGTAGTGGGTGTGCTGCTTTCTAACTGAGGGCATTGGAGTGCTGCTTTCTAACTGAGGGTAGTGAGAATCCTGCTTTCTCACTGAGGTTAGTGAGAGTTGTTGCTTTATAAATAAGGGCAGTGAGAGTGATGCTTTCCAACTGAGGGCTGGGAGAGAGCTGCTTTCTAATTGAGGGTAGTGGGAGTGCTGCTTTCTAACTGAGGCCAGTGAGAGTGCTGCTTTCTAACTGAGGGCAGCGAGAGTGCTGCTTTCAAACTGAGGGCAGTGACAGTGCTGCTTTCTAACTGAGGACAGTGAGTGTGCTGCTTTCTAACCGAGGGTAGTGGGAGTGCTGCTTTCTGAGGGCAGGTTGAGTGCTGCTTTCTAACTGAGGGCAGTGAGAGTGCAGCTTTCTAACTGAGTGTAGTCGGTGTGCTGTTTTCTAACTGAGGGCAGTGAGTGCTGCTTTCTAACTGAGGGCAGTGAGAGTGCAGCTTCTAACTGAGGGTAGTGAGAGTGCTGCTTTCTAATGAGGGTAGTGAGAGTGATGTTTTCTAACTGAGGGCAGTGAGAGTTCTCTTTTCTAACTGAGGTTATTGAGAGTGCTATTTTCTAACTAAGGGCAGTGAGAGTGCTCTTTTCAGACTGAAGGTAGTGATAGTGCTGCTTTCTAACTGAGCGTAATGGGCGTGCTGCTTTCTAACTGAGGGCAGTGAGATTGCTTTCTAGCTGAGGGCAGTGAGAGTGCTGCTTTCTCACTGAGGGCAGTGAGAGTGCTGCTTTCTAATTGAGGGCAGTTAGCGTGCTGCTTTCTGAGGGCAGTGAGAGTGCTGCTTTCTAACTGAGGGCAGTGAGTGTGATACTTTCTAACTGACGGTAGTGAGGCTGCTGTTTCTAACTGAGGGCAGGGAGAGCGCTGCTTTCTAACTGAGGGCAGTGAGAGTGCAGCTTTCTAACTGAGGGTAGTGAGAGTGCTGCTTTCTAACTGAGGGCAGTGAGAGTTGTTCCTTTATAACTAAGGGCAGTGAGAGTGCTACTTTCTAACTGAGGTTAGTGAGAGTGCTGTTTTCTAACTAAGCGCAGTGAGAGTGCTGCTTTCTAACTAAGGGCAGTGAGAGTGTTGTTTTCTAACTGAGGGTAGTGATAGTGCTGCTTTCTTACTGAGCGTAATGGGAGTGCTATTTTCTAACTGAGGGCAGTGAGAGTGCTGCTTTCCAACTAAGGGCAGTGAGAGTGCGGCTTTCTAACTGAGGACAGTGAGTGTGCTGCTTTCTAACCGAGGGTAGCGGGAGTGCTGCTTTCTAACTGAGGGCTTGAGAGTGCTGCTTTCTAACTGAGGGCTTGAGAGTGCTGCTTTCTAACTGAGGGTAGTGAGAATGCTGCTTTCTCACTGAGGCCAGTGAGAGTTGTTGCTTTATAAATAAGGGCAGTGAGAGTGATGCTTTCCAACTGAGGGCTGGGAGAGAGCTGCTTTCCAATTGAGGGTAGTGGGAGTGCTGCTTTCTAACTGAGGGCAGTGAGAGTGCAGCTTTCGAACCGATGGTAGTGAGGGTGCTGCATTCAAACTGAGGGCAGTGAGAGTGCTGCCTTCTTACTGTGGGCAGTGACAGTGCTGGTTTCTAACTGAGGACAGTGAGTGTGCTGCTTTCTAACTGAGGGCATGAGAGTGCATCTTTCTAACTGAGGGTAGTGAGAGTGCTGCATTCTCACTGAGGGTAGTGAGAGTGCTGTTTTCCAACTGAGGGCAGTGAGAGTGCTGCTTTCTAATTGAGCGCCATGATAGTGCTGCTTTCTGATGGCAGGGAGAGTGCTGCTTTCTAACTGAGGGCAGTGAGAGTGCAGCTTTCTAACTGAGGGTAGTGAGAGTGATGTTTTCATACTGAGGGATGTGAGAGTGCTGTTTTCTAACTGAGCGTAATGGGAGTGCTTAATGGGAGTGCTGCTTTCTAACTGAGGGCAGTGAGAGTGCCGCTTTCTAACTGAGGGCAGTGATATAGCTGTTTTTTAACTGAGGGTAGTGGGAGTGCTGCTTTCTAACTGAGGACAGTGAGATTGCTGCTTTCTAGCTGAGGGTAGTGAGGGTGCTGCTTTCTAACTGAGGGCAGGGAGAGCGCTTCTTTCTAACTGAGGCCAGTGAGAGTGCTGCTTTCTAACTGAGCGTAATGGGAGTGCTGCTTTCGAACTGAGGGCAGTGAGAGTGCTGCTTTCTAACTGAGGGCAGTGATATAGCTGTTTTTTAACCGAGGGTAGTGAGAGTGCTGCTTTCTAACTGAGGACAGTGAGATTGCTGCTTTCTAGCTGAGGGCAATGAAAGTGCCGCTTTCTAACTGAGGGCACTGAGAGTGCTGCTTTCTAACTGAGGGCAGTGAGCGTACTGCTTTCTGAGGGCAGTGAGAGTGCTGCTTTCTAACTGAGGGCATTGAGAATGCTACTTTCTGACTGAGGGTAGTGAGGGTGCTGCGTTCTAACTGAGGGCAGGGAGAGCGCTGCTTTCTAACTGAGGGCAGTGAGAGTGCTGCTTTCTAACTGAGGGCAGTGAGAGTGCTGCTTTCTAACTGAGGGCAGTGAGAGTGCTGCTTTCCAATTGTGGGCAGTGAGAGTGCTGCTTTCTAACTGTGTGCAGTGAGAGTGCTGCTTTCTAACTGAGGGTAGTGAGAGTGCTGCTTTCTAACTGAGGGCAGTGAGAGTTGTTGCTTTATAACTAAGGGCAATGAGAGTGCTACTTTCTAACTGAGGTTAGTGAGAGTGCTGTTTTCTAACTGAGCGCAGTGAGAGGGCTAGTTTCTAACTAAGGGCAGTGAGATTGTTTTTTTCTAACTGAGGGTAGTGATAGTGCTGCTTTCTTACTGAGCATAATGGGAGTGCTGCTTTCTAACTGAGGGCAGTGAGAGTGCTGCTTTCTAACTAAGGGCAGTGAGAGTCTGGCTTTCTAACTGAGTGTAGTCGGAGTGCTGTTTTCTAACTGAGGGCAGGGAGAGCGCTGCTTTCTAACTGAGGGCAGGGACAGTGCTGCTTTCTAACTGAGGACAGTGAGAGTGCTGCTTTCTAACCGAGGGTAGTGGGAGTGCTGCTTTCTAACTGAGGGTAGTGAAAATGCTGCTTTCTCACTGAGGGCAGTGAGAGTTGTTGCTTTATAAATAAGGGCAGTGAGAGTGATGCTTTCCAACTGAGGGCTGGGAGAGAGCTGCTTTCTAATTGAGGGTAGTGGGAGTGCTTTTTTCTAACTGAGGGCAGTGAGTGTGCTGCTTTCAAACTGAGGGCATGGAGAATGCTGCTTTCAAACTGAGGGCAGTGAAAGTGCTGCTTTCTAACTGAGGACAGTGAGTGTGCTGCTTTCTAACGGAGGGCAGTGAGAGTGGTGCATTCTTACTGAGGGCAGTGAGAGTGCTGCTTTCTAACTGAGGGTACTGAGAGTGCTGCTTTATTACATAGGGTAGTGGGAGTGCAACATTCTAAATGAGGGCTATGAGAGTGCTGCTTTCTAACTGAGGGCAGTGAGTGTGCTGCTTTCCAACTGAGGGCAGTGAGAGTGCTGCTTTCAAACTGAGGGCAGTGATAGTGCTTTTTTCTGATGGCAGAGGGAGTGCTTCTTTCTAACTGAGGGCAGTGACAGTGCTGCTTTCTAACTGAAGGTAGTGAGAGTGCTGCATTCTAACTGAGGGCAGTGAGAGTGCTGCTTTCTAACTGAGGGTACTGAGAGTGCTGCTTTCTAACTAGGGTAGTTGGAGTGCTGCTTTCTAAATGAGGGCTATGAGAGTGCTGCTTTCTAACTGAGGGCAGTGAGTGTGTTGCTTTGTAACTGAGGGCAGGGAGAGTGCTGCTTTCTAACTGAGGGCAGTGTGAGTCCTGCTTTCTGACTGAGGGTAGTGGGAGTGCTGCTTTCTAACTTAGGGTAGTGCGACTGCTGCTGTGTAACTGAGGGTAGTTAGAGTGCTGTTTTCTAATTGAGGGCTGGTTGAGTCCTGCTTTCTAACTGAGAGCAGGATGAGTGCTGTTGTCTTACTGAGGGCAGTGAGTGCCGCTTTCTATCTGAGTGCACTGAGTGCTGTTTTCTTACTGAGGGTCGTGGGAGCGCTGCTTTCTAACTGAGGGTAGTGAGAGTGCTGTTTTCTAACTAAGGGCAGTGAGAGTGCTGCTTTCTAACTGAGGCCAGTGAGAGTGCTGCTTTCTAACTTAGGGTAGTGGGAGTGCTGCTTTCTAACTGAGGGCAATGAGAGTGCTGCTTTCTAACTGAAGGCAGTGAGAGTGCTACTTTCTAACTGAGGTTAGTGAGAGTGCTGTTTTCTAACTAAACGCAGTGAGAGTGCTAGTTTCGAACTAAGGGCAGTGAGATTGTTGTTTTCTAACTGAGGGTAGTGATAGTTTTGCTTTCTAACTGAGGGCAGTGACAGTGCTGCTTTCTAACTGAGGACAGTGAGTGTGCTGCTTTCTAACCGAGGGTAGTGGGAGTGCTGCTTTCTACCTGAGGGCATGAGAGTGCTGCTTTCTAACTGAGGGTAGCGAGAATGCTGCTTTCTAACTGAGGGCAGTGAGAGTTGTTGCTTTATAAATAAGGGCAGTGAGAGTGATGCTTTCCAACTGAGGGCTGGGAGAGAGCTGCTTTCTAATTGAGGGTAGTGGGAGTGCTGCTTTCTAACTGAGGGCAGTGAGAGTGCTGCGTTCTGACCGAGGTTGTGCGAGTGCTGCTTTCTAACTGAGGGCATGAGAGTGCATCTTTCTAACTGAGGGTAGTGAGAGTGCTGCATTCTAACTGAGGGTAGTGAGAGTGCTGTTTTCCAGCTGAGGGCAGTGAGAGTGCTGCTTTCTAACTGAGCGCAATGATAGTGCTGCTTTTTGATGGCAGGGAGAGTGCTGCTTTCTAACTGAGGGCAGTGAGAGTGCAGCTTTCTAACTGAGGGTAGTGAGAGTGATGTTTTCATGCTGAGGGATGTGAGAGTGCTGTTTTCTAACTGAGCGTAATGGGAGTGCTGCTTTCGAACTGAGGGCAGTGAAAGTGCCGCTTTCTAACTGAGGGCAGTGATATAGCTGTTTTTTAACCGAGGGTAGTGGGAGTGCTGCTTTCTAACTGAGGACAGTGAGATTGCTGCTTTCTAGCTGAGGGCAATGAAAGTGCTGCTTTCTAACTGAGGGCACTGAGAGTGCTGCTTTCTAACTGAGGGCAGTGAGCGTACTGTTTTCTGGGGGCAGTGAGAGTGCAGCTTTCTAACTGAGTGTAGTGAGAGTGCAGCTTTCTAACTGAGTGTAGTGAGAGTGCTGCATTCTAACTGAGGGTAGTGAGAGTGCTGTTTTCCAACTGAGGGCAACTGAGAGTGCTGCTTTCTAACTGATCGCAATCATAGTGCTGCTTTCTGATGGCAGGGAGAGTGCTGCTTTCTAACTGAGGGCAGTGAGAGTGCAGCTTTCTAACTGAGGGTAGTGAGAGTCATGTCTTCTTTCTGAGGGATGTGAGAGTGCTGTTTTCTAACTGAGAGTAATGGGAGTGCTGCTTTCTAACTGAGGGCAGTGAGAGTGCTGCTTTCTAACTGAGGGCAGTGATATAGCTGTTTTCTAACTGAGGGTAGTGGGAGTGCTGCTTTCTAACTGAGGACAGTGAGATTGCTGCTTTCTAGCTGAGGGCAATGAGAGTGCTGCTTTCTAACTGAGGGCAGTGAGAGTGCTACTTTCTAACTGAGGGTAGTGAGGGTGCTGCTTTCTAACTGAGGGCAGGGAGAGCGCTGCTTTCTAACTGAGGGCAGTGAGAGTGCTGCTTTCCAACTGAGGGCAGTGAGAGTGCTGCGTTCTAAGTGTGGACAATGAGAGTGCTGCTTTCTAACCGAGGGTTTTGGGAGTGCTGCTTTCTAACTGAGGGCAGTGAAAGTGCTGCTTTCTAACTGAGCTCAGTGATAGTGCTGCTTTCTGAGGGCAGGGAGAGTGCTGCTTTCTAACTGAGGGCAGTGTGAGTGCGGCTTTCTAACTGAGTGTAGTCGGAGTGCTGTTTTCTAACTGAGGGCAGTGAGAGTGCTGCTTTCTAACTGAGGGCAGTGAGAGTGCAGCTTTCTAACTGAGGGTACTGAGAGAGCTGCTTTCTAACTGAGGGTAGTGAGAGTGATGTTTTCTAACTGAGGGCAGTGAGAGTTCTCTATTCTAACTGAGGTTATTGAGAGTGCTAGTTTCTAACTAAGGGCAGTGAGAGTGCTCTTTTCAGACTGAGGATAGTGATAGTGCTGCTTTCTAACTGAGCGTAATGGGCGTGCTGCTTTCTAACTGAGGGCAGTGAGATTCCTGCTTTCTAGCTGAGGGCAGTGAGAGTACTGCTTTCTAACTGAGGGCAGTGAGAGTGCTGCTTTCTAACTGAGGGCAGTGAGCGTGCTGCTTTCTGAGGGCAGTGAGAGTGCTGCTTTCTAACTGAGGGCAGTGAGAGTACAGCTTTCTAACCGAGGGTAGTGAGGGTGCTGCTTTCTAACCGAGGGCAGGGAGAGCGCTGCTTTCTAACTGAGGGCAGTGAGAGCGCTGCTTTCTAATAGAGGGCAGGGAGAGTGCTGCTTTCAAACTGAGGGCAGTGAGTGTGCGGCTTTCTAACTGAGTGTAGTCGGAGTGCTGTTTTCTAACTGAGGGCAGTGAGAGTGCTGCTTTCTAACTGAGGGCAGTGAGAGTGCAGCTTTCTAACTGAGGGTACTGAGAGAGCTGCTTTCTAACTGAGGGTAGTGAGAGTGATGTTTTCTAACTGAGGGCAACTGAGAGTGCTGCTTTCTAACTGATCGCAATCATAGTGCTGCTTTCTGATGGCAGGGAGAGTGCTGCTTTCTAACTGAGGGCAGTGAGAGTGCAGCTTTCTAACTGAGGGTAGTGAGAGTCATGTCTTCTTTCTGAGGGATGTGAGAGTGCTGTTTTCTAACTGAGAGTAATGGGAGTGCTGCTTTCTAACTGAGGGCAGTGAGAGTGCTGCTTTCTAACTGAGGGCAGTGATATAGCTGTTTTCTAACTGAGGGTAGTGGGAGTGCTGCTTTCTAACTGAGGACAGTGAGATTGCTGCTTTCTAGCTGAGGGCAATGAGAGTGCTGCTTTCTAACTGAGGGCAGTGAGAGTGCTACTTTCTAACTGAGGGTAGTGAGGGTGCTGCTTTCTAACTGAGGGCAGGGAGAGCGCTGCTTTCTAACTGAGGGCAGTGAGAGTGCTGCTTTCCAACTGAGGGCAGTGAGAGTGCTGCGTTCTAAGTGTGGGCAATGAGAGTGCTGCTTTCTAACCGAGGGTTTTGGGAGTGCTGCTTTCTAACTGAGGGCAGTGAAAGTGCTGCTTTCTAACTGAGCTCAGTGATAGTGCTGCTTTCTGAGGGCAGGGAGAGTGCTGCTTTCTAACTGAGGGCAGTGTGAGTGCGGCTTTCTAACTGAGTGTAGTCGGAGTGCTGTTTTCTAACTGAGGGCAGTGAGAGTGCTGCTTTCTAACTGAGGGCAGTGAGAGTGCAGCTTTCTAACTGAGGGTACTGAGAGAGCTGCTTTCTAACTGAGGGTAGTGAGAGTGATGTTTTCTAACTGAGGGCAGTGAGAGTTCTCTATTCTAACTGAGGTTATTGAGAGTGCTAGTTTCTAACTAAGGGCAGTGAGAGTGCTCTTTTCAGACTGAGGATAGTGATAGTGCTGCTTTCTAACTGAGCGTAATGGGCATGCTGCTTTCTAACTGAGGGCAGTGAGATTGCTGCTTTCTAGCTGAGGGCAGTGAGAGTACTGCTTTCTAACTGAGGGCAGTGAGAGTGCTGCTTTCTAACTGAGGGCAGTGAGCGTGCTGCTTTCTGAGGGCAGGGAGAGTGCTGCTTTCAAACTGAGGGCAGTGAGAGTGCTGCCTTCTTACTGTGGGCAGTGACAGTGCTGGTTTCTAACTGAGGACAGTGAGTGTTCTGCTTTCTGCCCAAGGTTGTGCGAGTGCTGCTTTCTAACTGAGGGCAGTGATAGTGCATCTTTCTAACTGAGGGTAGTGAGAGTGCTGCATTCTAACTGAGGGTAGTGAGAGTGCTGCATTCTAACTGAGGGTAGTGAGAGTGCTGTTTTCCAACTGAGGGCAGTGAGAGTGCTGCTTTCTAACTGAGCGCAATGATAGTGCTGCTTTCTGATGGCCGGGTGAGTGCTGCTTTCTAACTGAGGGCAGTGTGTGTGCTGCTTTCTGCCCGAGGTTGTGCGAGTGCTGCTTTCTAACTGAGGGCATGAGAGTGCATCTTTCTAACTGAGGGTAGTGAGAGTCCTGCATTCTAACTGAGGGTAGAGAGAGTGCTGTTTTCCAACTGAGGGCAGTGAGAGTGCTGCTTTCTAACTGAGCGCAATGATAGTGCTGCTTTCTGATGGCAGGGGGAGTGCTGCTTTCTAACTGAGGGCAGTGAGAGTGCAGCTTTCTAACTGAGGGTAGTGAGAGTGATGTTTTCATACTGAGGGATGTGAGAGTGCTGTTTTCTAACTGAGCGTAATGGGAGTGCTGCTTTCTAACTGAGGGCAGTGAGAGTGCCGCTTTCTAACTGAGGGCAGTGATATAGCTGTTTTTTAACTGAGGGTAGCGGGAGTGCTGCTTTCTAACTGAGGACAGTGAGATTGCTGCTTTCTAACTGAGGGCAATGAGAGTGCTGCTTTCTAACTGAGGGCAGTGAGAGTGCTGCTTTCTAACTGAGGACACTGAGAGTGCTGCTTTCTAACTGAGGGCAGTGAGCGTACTGCTTTCTGAGGGCAGTGAGAGTGCTGCTTTCTAACTGAGGGCAGTGAGAGTGCTGCTTTCTAACTGAGGGCAGTGAGAGTGCTGCTTTCTAACTGAGGGCAGGGAGAGTGCTGCTTTCTAACTGAGGGCAGGGAGAGTGCTGCTTTCTAACTGAGGCCAGTGAGAGTGCTGCTTTCTAACTCAGGGCAGTGAGAGTGCAGCTTTCTAACTGAGGGTAGTGAGAGAGCTGCTTTCTAACTGAGGGTAGTGAGAGTGATGTTTTCTAACTGAGGGCAGTGAGAGTTCTCTTTTCTATCTGAGGTTATTGAGAGTGCTAGTTTCTAACTACGGGCAGTGAGAGTGCTCTTTTCAGACTGAGGGCAGTGAGAGTGCTGCTTTCTAACTGAGCGTAATGGGCTTGCTGCTTTCTAACTGAGGGCAGTGAGATTGCTGCTTTCTAGCTGAGGGCAGTGAGAGTGCTGCTGTCTAACTGAGGGCAGTGAGAGGGCTGCTTTCTAACTGAGGGCAGTGAGCGTGCTGCTTTCTGAGGGCAGTGAGAGTGCTGCTTTCTAACTGAGGGCAGTGAGAGTGCAGCTTTCTAACTGAGGGCAGTGAGAGTGCTGCTTTCTAATAGAGGGCAGGGAGAGTGCTGCTTTCAAACTGAGGGCAGTGAGAGTGCTGCCTTCTTACTGTGGGCAGTGACAGTGCTGGTTTCTAACTGAGGACAGTGAGTGTGCTGCTTTCTGACCGAGGTTGTGCGAGTGCTGCTTTCTAACTGAGGGCATGAGAGTGCATCTTTCTAACTGAGGGTAGTGAGAGTGCTGCATTCTAACTGAGGGTAGTGAGAGTGCTGTTTTCCAACTGAGGGCAGTGAGAGTGCTGCTTTCTAACTGAGGGCAGTGATATAGCTGTATTCTAACTGAGGGTAGTGGGGGTGCTGCTTTCTAACTGAGGACAGTGAGATTGCTGCTTTCTAGCTGAGGGCAATGAGAGTGCTGCTTTCTAACTGAGGGCAGTGAGAGTGCTGTTTTCTAACTGAGCGTAATGGGAGTGCTGCTTTCTAACTGTGGGCACGGAGAGCGCTGCTTTCTAACTGAGGGCAGTGAGAGTGCTGCTTTCAAAGTGTGGGCAGTGAGAGTGCTGCTTTCTAACCGATAGTTTTGGGAGTGCTGCTTTCGAACTGAGGGCAGTGAGAGTGCAGCTTTCTAACTGAGGGTAGTGAGAGTGCTGCTTTCTAACTGAGGGCAGTGAGAGTTGTTGCGTTATAACTAAGGGCAGTGAAAGTGATGCTTTCTAACTGAGGGCAGGGAGAGTGCTGCTTTCTAACTGAGGGTAGTGAGAGTGCTGCTTTCTAACTGAGGGCAGTGAGAGTGCTGTTTTTTTACTGAGCGTAATGGGAGTGCTGCTTTCTAACTGTGGGCACGGAGAGCGCTGCTTTCTAACTGAGGGCAGTGAGAGTGCTGCTTTCAAAGTGTGGGCAGTGAGAGTGCTGCTTTCTAAAAGATAGTTTTGGGAGTGCTGCTTTCTAACTGAGGGCAGTGAGAGTGCAGCTTTCTAACTGAGGGTAGTGAGAGTGCTGCTTTCTAACTGAGGGCAGTGAGAGTTGTTGCGTTATAACTAAGGGCAGTGAGAGTGATGCTTTCTAACTGATTGCTGGTAGAGTGCTGCTTTCTAACTGAGGGTAGTGGGAGTGCTGCTTTCTAACTGAGGGTAGTGGGAGTGCTGCTTTCTAACTGAGGGCAGTGAGAGTGCTACTTTCTAACTGAGGTTAGTGAGAGTGCTGTTTTCTAACTAAGCGCAGTGAGAGTGCTAGTTTCTAACTAAGGGCAGTGAGAGTGTTGTTTTCTAACTGAGGGCAGTGAGAGTGCCGCTTTCTAACTGAGGGCAGTGATATAGCTGTTTTCTAACTGAGGGCAGTGAGAGTGCTGCTTTCTAACTAAGGGCAGTGAGAGTGCGGCTTTCTAACTGAGTGTAGTCGGAGTCCTGTTTTCTAACTGAGGGCAGGGAGAGCGCTGCTTTCTAACTGAGGGCAGTGACAGTGCTGCTTTCTAACTGAGGACAGTGAGTGTGCTGCTTTCTAACCGAGGGTAGTGGGTGTGCTGCTTTCTAACTGAGGGCATTGGAGTGCTGCTTTCTAACTGAGGGTAGTGAGAATCCTGCTTTCTCACTGAGGTTAGTGAGAGTTGTTGCTTTATAAATAAGGGCAGTGAGAGTGATGCTTTCCAACTGAGGGCTGGGAGAGAGCTGCTTTCTAATTGAGGGTAGTGGGAGTGCTGCGTTCTAACTGAGGCCAGTGAGAGTGCTGCTTTCTAACTGAGGGCAGCGAGAGTGCTGCTTTCAAACTGAGGGCAGTGACAGTGCTGCTTTCTAACTGAGGACAGTGAGTGTGCTGCTTTCTAACCGAGGGTAGTGGGAGTGCTGCTTTCTAACTGAGGGCATGAGTGTGCAGCTTTCTAACTGAGGTTAGTGAGAGTGCTCTTTTCAGACTGAGGGTAGTGATAGTGCTGCTTTCTAACTGAGCATAATGGGCGTGCTGCTTTCTAACTGAGGGCAGTGAGATTGCTTCTTTCTAGCTGAGGGCAGTGAGAGTGCTGCTTTCTAACTGAGGGCAGTGAGAGTGCAGCCTTCTAACTGAGGGCAGTGAGCGTGCTGCTTTCTGAGGGCAGTGAGAGTGCTGCTTTCTAACTGAGGGCAGTGAGAGTGATACATTCTAACCGAGGGTAGTGAGGGTGCTGCTTTCTAACTGAGGGCAGGGAGTGCGCTGCTTTCTAACTGAGGGCAGTGAGAGTGCTGCTTTCTAATAGAGGGCAGGGAGAGTGCTGCTTTCAAACTGAGGGCAGTGAGAGTGCTGCCTTCTTACTGTGGGCAGTGACAGTGCTGGTTTCTAACTGAGGACAGTGAGTGTGCTGCGTTCTGACCGAGGTTGTGCGAGTGCTGCTTTCTAACTGAGGGCATGAGAGTGCATCGTTCTCACTGAGGGTCGTGAGAGTGCTGCATTCTAACTGAGGGTAGTGAGAGTGCTGTTTTCCAAGTGTGGGCAGTGAGAGTGCTGCTTCCTAACCGATGGTTCTGGGAGTGCTGCTTTAAAACAGAGGGCAGTGAGAGTGCTGCTTTCTAACCGATGGTTTTGGTAGTGATGCTTTCTAACTGAGGGCAGTGAGAGTGCTGCTTTCTAACTGAGGGCAGTGAGAGTGCTGCTTTCTAACTGAGGGCAGTGAGAGTGATGTTTTCATACTGAGGGATGTGGGAGTGCTGTTTTCTAACTGAGCGTAATGGGAGTGCTGCTTTCTAACTGAGGGCAGTGATATAGCTGCTTTCTAATAGAGGGCAGGGAGAGTGCTCCTTTCAAACTGAGGGCAGTGAGAGTGCGGCTTTCTAACTGAGTGTAGTTGGAGTGCTGTTTTCTAACTGAGGGCAGTGAGAGTGCTGCTTTCTAACTGAGGGCAGTGAGAGTGCAGCTTTCTAACTGAGGGTACTGAGAGAGCTGCTTTCTAACTGAGGGTAGTGAGAGTGATGTTTTCTAACTGAGGGCAGTGAGAGTTCCCTATTCTAACTGAGGTTATTGAGAGTGCTAGTTTCTAACTAAGGGCAGTGAGAGTGCTCTTTTCAGACTGAGGATAGTGATAGTGCTGCTTTCTAACTGAGCGTAATGGGCGTGCTGCTTTCTAGCTGAGGGCAGTGAGATTGCTGCTTTCTAGCTGAGGGCAGTGAGAGTACTGCTTTCTAACTGAGGGCAGTGAGAGTGCTGCTTTCTAACTGAGGGCAGTGAGCGTGCTGCTTTCTGAGGGCAGTGAGAGTGCTGCTTTCTAACTGAGGGCAGTGAGAGTGCAGCTTTCTAACCGAGGGTAGTGAGGGTGCTGCTTTCTAACTGAGGGCAGGGAGAGTGCTGCTTTCTAATAGAGGGCAGGGAGAGTGCTGCTTTCAAACTGAGGGCAGTGAGAGTGCTGCCTTCTTACTGTGGGCAGTGACAGTGCTGGTTTCTAACTGAGGACAGTGAGTGTGCTGCTTTCTGCCCGAGGTTGTGTGAGTGCTGCTTTCTAACTGAGGGCAGTGAGAGTGCATCTTTCTAACTGAGGGTAGTGAGAGTGCTGCATTCTAACTGAGGGTAGTGAGAGTGCTGCATTCTAACTGAGGGTAGTGAGAGTGCTGTTTTCCAACTGAGGGCGGTGAGAGTGCTGCTTTCTAACTGAGGGTAGTGAGGGTGCTGCTTTCTAACTGAGGGCAGGGAGAGCGCTGCTTTCTAACTGAGGGCAGTGAGAGTGCTGCTTTCCAACTGAGGGCAGTGAGAGTGCTGCGTTCTAACTGAGGGTAGTGAGAGTCCTGCATTCTAACTGAGGGTAGAGAGAGTGCTGTTTTCCAACTGAGGGCAGTGAGAGTGCTGCTTTCTAACTGAGCGCAATGATAGTGCTGCTTTCTGATGGCAGGGGGAGTGCTGCTTTCTAACTGAGGGCAGTGAGAGTGCAGCTTTCTAACTGAGGGTAGTGAGAGTGATGTTTTCATACTGAGGGATGTGAGAGTGCTGTTTTCTAACTGAGCGTAATGGGAGTGCTGCTTTCTAACTGAGGGCAGTGAGAGTGCCGCTTTCTAACTGAGGGCAGTGATATAGCTGTTTTTTAACTGAGGGTAGCGGGAGTGCTGCTTTCTAACTGAGGACAGTGAGATTGCTGCTTTCTAACTGAGGGCAATGAGAGTGCTGCTTTCTAACTGAGGGCAGTGAGAGTGCTGCTTTCTAACTGAGGACACTGAGAGTGCTGCTTTCTAACTGAGGGCAGTGAGCGTACTGCTTTCTGAGGGCAGTGAGAGTGCTGCTTTCTAACTGAGGGCAGTGAGAGTGCTGCTTTCTAACTGAGGGCAGTGAGAGTGCTGCTTTCTAACTGAGGGCAGGGAGAGTGCTGCTTTCTAACTGAGGGCAGGGAGAGTGCTGCTTTCTAACTGAGGCCAGTGAGAGTGCTGCTTTCTAACTCAGGGCAGTGAGAGTGCAGCTTTCTAACTGAGGGTAGTGAGAGAGCTGCTTTCTAACTGAGGGTAGTGAGAGTGATGTTTTCTAACTGAGGGCAGTGAGAGTTCTCTTTTCTATCTGAGGTTATTGAGAGTGCTAGTTTCTAACTACGGGCAGTGAGAGTGCTCTTTTCAGACTGAGGGCAGTGAGAGTGCTGCTTTCTAACTGAGCGTAATGGGCTTGCTGCTTTCTAACTGAGGGCAGTGAGATTGCTGCTTTCTAGCTGAGGGCAGTGAGAGTGCTGCTGTCTAACTGAGGGCAGTGAGAGGGCTGCTTTCTAACTGAGGGCAGTGAGCGTGCTGCTTTCTGAGGGCAGTGAGAGTGCTGCTTTCTAACTGAGGGCAGTGAGAGTGCAGCTTTCTAACTGAGGGCAGTGAGAGTGCTGCTTTCTAATAGAGGGCAGGGAGAGTGCTGCTTTCAAACTGAGGGCAGTGAGAGTGCTGCCTTCTTACTGTGGGCAGTGACAGTGCTGGTTTCTAACTGAGGACAGTGAGTGTGCTGCTTTCTGACCGAGGTTGTGCGAGTGCTGCTTTCTAACTGAGGGCATGAGAGTGCATCTTTCTAACTGAGGGTAGTGAGAGTGCTGCATTCTAACTGAGGGTAGTGAGAGTGCTGTTTTCCAACTGAGGGCAGTGAGAGTGCTGCTTTCTAACTGAGGGCAGTGATATAGCTGTATTCTAACTGAGGGTAGTGGGGGTGCTGCTTTCTAACTGAGGACAGTGAGATTGCTGCTTTCTAGCTGAGGGCAATGAGAGTGCTGCTTTCTAACTGAGGGCAGTGAGAGTGCTGTTTTCTAACTGAGCGTAATGGGAGTGCTGCTTTCTAACTGTGGGCACGGAGAGCGCTGCTTTCTAACTGAGGGCAGTGAGAGTGCTGCTTTCAAAGTGTGGGCAGTGAGAGTGCTGCTTTCTAACCGATAGTTTTGGGAGTGCTGCTTTCGAACTGAGGGCAGTGAGAGTGCAGCTTTCTAACTGAGGGTAGTGAGAGTGCTGCTTTCTAACTGAGGGCAGTGAGAGTTGTTGCGTTATAACTAAGGGCAGTGAAAGTGATGCTTTCTAACTGAGGGCAGGGAGAGTGCTGCTTTCTAACTGAGGGTAGTGAGAGTGCTGCTTTCTAACTGAGGGCAGTGAGAGTGCTGTTTTTTTACTGAGCGTAATGGGAGTGCTGCTTTCTAACTGTGGGCACGGAGAGCGCTGCTTTCTAACTGAGGGCAGTGAGAGTGCTGCTTTCAAAGTGTGGGCAGTGAGAGTGCTGCTTTCTAAAAGATAGTTTTGGGAGTGCTGCTTTCTAACTGAGGGCAGTGAGAGTGCAGCTTTCTAACTGAGGGTAGTGAGAGTGCTGCTTTCTAACTGAGGGCAGTGAGAGTTGTTGCGTTATAACTAAGGGCAGTGAGAGTGATGCTTTCTAACTGATTGCTGGTAGAGTGCTGCTTTCTAACTGAGGGTAGTGGGAGTGCTGCTTTCTAACTGAGGGTAGTGGGAGTGCTGCTTTCTAACTGAGGGCAGTGAGAGTGCTACTTTCTAACTGAGGTTAGTGAGAGTGCTGTTTTCTAACTAAGCGCAGTGAGAGTGCTAGTTTCTAACTAAGGGCAGTGAGAGTGTTGTTTTCTAACTGAGGGCAGTGAGAGTGCCGCTTTCTAACTGAGGGCAGTGATATAGCTGTTTTCTAACTGAGGGCAGTGAGAGTGCTGCTTTCTAACTAAGGGCAGTGAGAGTGCGGCTTTCTAACTGAGTGTAGTCGGAGTCCTGTTTTCTAACTGAGGGCAGGGAGAGCGCTGCTTTCTAACTGAGGGCAGTGACAGTGCTGCTTTCTAACTGAGGACAGTGAGTGTGCTGCTTTCTAACCGAGGGTAGTGGGTGTGCTGCTTTCTAACTGAGGGCATTGGAGTGCTGCTTTCTAACTGAGGGTAGTGAGAATCCTGCTTTCTCACTGAGGTTAGTGAGAGTTGTTGCTTTATAAATAAGGGCAGTGAGAGTGATGCTTTCCAACTGAGGGCTGGGAGAGAGCTGCTTTCTAATTGAGGGTAGTGGGAGTGCTGCGTTCTAACTGAGGCCAGTGAGAGTGCTGCTTTCTAACTGAGGGCAGCGAGAGTGCTGCTTTCAAACTGAGGGCAGTGACAGTGCTGCTTTCTAACTGAGGACAGTGAGTGTGCTGCTTTCTAACCGAGGGTAGTGGGAGTGCTGCTTTCTAACTGAGGGCATGAGTGTGCAGCTTTCTAACTGAGGTTAGTGAGAGTGCTCTTTTCAGACTGAGGGTAGTGATAGTGCTGCTTTCTAACTGAGCATAATGGGCGTGCTGCTTTCTAACTGAGGGCAGTGAGATTGCTTCTTTCTAGCTGAGGGCAGTGAGAGTGCTGCTTTCTAACTGAGGGCAGTGAGAGTGCAGCCTTCTAACTGAGGGCAGTGAGCGTGCTGCTTTCTGAGGGCAGTGAGAGTGCTGCTTTCTAACTGAGGGCAGTGAGAGTGATACATTCTAACCGAGGGTAGTGAGGGTGCTGCTTTCTAACTGAGGGCAGGGAGTGCGCTGCTTTCTAACTGAGGGCAGTGAGAGTGCTGCTTTCTAATAGAGGGCAGGGAGAGTGCTGCTTTCAAACTGAGGGCAGTGAGAGTGCTGCCTTCTTACTGTGGGCAGTGACAGTGCTGGTTTCTAACTGAGGACAGTGAGTGTGCTGCGTTCTGACCGAGGTTGTGCGAGTGCTGCTTTCTAACTGAGGGCATGAGAGTGCATCGTTCTCACTGAGGGTCGTGAGAGTGCTGCATTCTAACTGAGGGTAGTGAGAGTGCTGTTTTCCAAGTGTGGGCAGTGAGAGTGCTGCTTCCTAACCGATGGTTCTGGGAGTGCTGCTTTAAAACAGAGGGCAGTGAGAGTGCTGCTTTCTAACCGATGGTTTTGGTAGTGATGCTTTCTAACTGAGGGCAGTGAGAGTGCTGCTTTCTAACTGAGGGCAGTGAGAGTGCTGCTTTCTAACTGAGGGCAGTGAGAGTGATGTTTTCATACTGAGGGATGTGGGAGTGCTGTTTTCTAACTGAGCGTAATGGGAGTGCTGCTTTCTAACTGAGGGCAGTGATATAGCTGCTTTCTAATAGAGGGCAGGGAGAGTGCTCCTTTCAAACTGAGGGCAGTGAGAGTGCGGCTTTCTAACTGAGTGTAGTTGGAGTGCTGTTTTCTAACTGAGGGCAGTGAGAGTGCTGCTTTCTAACTGAGGGCAGTGAGAGTGCAGCTTTCTAACTGAGGGTACTGAGAGAGCTGCTTTCTAACTGAGGGTAGTGAGAGTGATGTTTTCTAACTGAGGGCAGTGAGAGTTCCCTATTCTAACTGAGGTTATTGAGAGTGCTAGTTTCTAACTAAGGGCAGTGAGAGTGCTCTTTTCAGACTGAGGATAGTGATAGTGCTGCTTTCTAACTGAGCGTAATGGGCGTGCTGCTTTCTAGCTGAGGGCAGTGAGATTGCTGCTTTCTAGCTGAGGGCAGTGAGAGTACTGCTTTCTAACTGAGGGCAGTGAGAGTGCTGCTTTCTAACTGAGGGCAGTGAGCGTGCTGCTTTCTGAGGGCAGTGAGAGTGCTGCTTTCTAACTGAGGGCAGTGAGAGTGCAGCTTTCTAACCGAGGGTAGTGAGGGTGCTGCTTTCTAACTGAGGGCAGGGAGAGTGCTGCTTTCTAATAGAGGGCAGGGAGAGTGCTGCTTTCAAACTGAGGGCAGTGAGAGTGCTGCCTTCTTACTGTGGGCAGTGACAGTGCTGGTTTCTAACTGAGGACAGTGAGTGTGCTGCTTTCTGCCCGAGGTTGTGTGAGTGCTGCTTTCTAACTGAGGGCAGTGAGAGTGCATCTTTCTAACTGAGGGTAGTGAGAGTGCTGCATTCTAACTGAGGGTAGTGAGAGTGCTGCATTCTAACTGAGGGTAGTGAGAGTGCTGTTTTCCAACTGAGGGCGGTGAGAGTGCTGCTTTCTAACTGAGCGCAATGATAGTGCTGCTTTCTGATGGCCGGGTGAGTGCTGCTTTCTAACTGAGGGCAGTGTGTGTGCTGCTTTCTGCCCGAGGTTGTGCGAGTGCTGCTTTCTAACTGAGGGCATGAGAGTGCATCTTTCTAACTGAGGGTAGTGAGAGTCCTGCATTCTAACTGAGGGTAGAGAGAGTGCTGTTTTCCAACTGAGGGCAGTGAGAGTGCTGCTTTCTAACTGAGCGCAATGATAGTGCTGCTTTCTGATGGCAGGGGGAGTGCTGCTTTCTAACTGAGGGCAGTGAGAGTGCAGCTTTCTAACTGAGGGTAGTGAGAGTGATGTTTTCATACTGAGGGATGTGAGAGCGCTGTTTTCTAACTGAGCGTAATGGGAGTGCTGCTTTCTAACTGAGGGCAGTGAGAGTGCCGCTTTCTAACTGAGGGCAGTGATATAGCTGTTTTTTAACTGAGGGTAGCGGGAGTGCTGCTTTCTAACTGAGGACAGTGAGATTGCTGCTTTCTAACTGAGGGCAATGAGAGTGCTGCTTTCTAACTGAGGGCAGTGAGAGTGCTGCTTTCCAACTGAGGGCACTGAGAGTGCTGCTTTCTAACTGAGGGCAGTGAGCGTACTGCTTTCTGAGGGCAGTGAGAGTGCTGCTTTCTAACTGAGGGCAGTGAGAGTGCTGCTTTCTAACTGAGGGCAGGGAGAGTGCTGCTTTCTAACTGAGGCCAGTGAGAGTGCTGCTTTCTAACTCAGGGCAGTGAGAGTGCAGCTTTCTAACTGAGGGTAGTGAGAGAGCTGCTTTCTAACTGAGGGTAGTGAGAGTGATGTTTTCTAACTGAGGGCAGTGAGAGTTCTCTTTTCTATCTGAGGTTATTGAGAGTGCTAGTTTCTAACTACGGGCAGTGAGAGTGCTCTTTTCAGACTGAGGGCAGTGAGAGTGCTGCTTTCTAACTGAGCGTAATGGGCTTGCTGCTTTCTAACTGAGGGCAGTGAGATTGCTGCTTTCTAGCTGAGGGCAGTGAGAGTGCTGCTGTCTAACTGAGGGCAGTGAGAGGGCTGCTTTCTAACTGAGGGCAGTGAGCGTGCTGCTTTCTGAGGGCAGTGAGAGTGCTGCTTTCTAACTGAGGGCAGTGAGAGTGCAGCTTTCTAACTGAGGGCAGTGAGAGTGCTGCTTTCTAATAGAGGGCAGGGAGAGTGCTGCTTTCAAACTGAGGGCAGTGAGAGTGCTGCCTTCTTACTGTGGGCAGTGACAGTGCTGGTTTCTAACTGAGGACAGTGAGTGTGCTGCTTTCTGACCGAGGTTGTGCGAGTGCTGCTTTCTAACTGAGGGCATGAGAGTGCATCTTTCTAACTGAGGGTAGTGAGAGTGCTGCATTCTAACTGAGGTAGTGAGAGTGCTGTTTTCCAACTGAGGGCAGTGAGAGTGCTGCTTTCTAACTGAGGGCAGTGATATAGCTGTTTTCTAACTGAGGGTAGTGGGGGTGCTGCTTTCTAACTGAGGACAGTGAGATTGCTGCTTTCTAGCTGAGGGCAATGAGAATGCTGCTTTCTAACAAGGGCAGTGAGAGTGCTGTTTTTTTACTGAGCGTAATGGGAGTGCTGCTTTCTAACTGTGGGCACAGAGAGCGCTGCTTTCTAACTGAGGGCAGTGAGAGTGCTGCTTTCAAAGTGTGGGCAGTGAGAGTGCTGCTTTCTAAAAGATAGTTTTGGGAGTGCTGCTTTCTAACTGAGGGCAGTGAGAGTGCAGCTTTCTAACTGAGGGTAGTGAGAGTGCTGCTTTCTAACTGAGGGCAGTGAGAGTTGTTGCGTTATAACTAAGGGCAGTGAGAGTGATGCTTTCTAACTGACTGCTGGTAGAGTGCTGCTTTCTAACTGAGGGTAGTGGGAGTGCTGCTTTCTAACTGAGGGTAGTGGGAGTGCTGCTTTCTAACTGAGGGCAGTGAGAGTGCTGCTTTCTAACTGAAGGCAGTGAGAGTGCTACTTTCTAACTGAGGTTAGTGAGAGTGCTGTTTTCTAACTAAGCGCAGTGAGAGTGCTAGTTTCTAACTGAGGGCAGTGAGAGTGTTGTTTTCTAACTGAGGGTAGTGATAGTTTTTCTTTTTACTGAGCGTAATGGGAGTGCTGCTTTCTAACTGAGGGCAGTGAGAGTGCTGCTTTCTAACTAAGGGCAGTGAGAGTGCTGCTTTCTAACTAAGGGCAGGGAGAGCGCTGCTTTCTAACTGAGGGCAGTGACAGTGCTGCTTTCTAACTGAGGACAGTGAGTGTGCTGCTTTCTAACTGAGTGTAGTGGGTGTGCTGCTTTCTAACTGAGGGCATTGGAGTGCTGCTTTCTAACTGAGGGTAGTGAGAATCCTGCTTTCTCACTGAGGTTAGTGAGAGTTGTTGCTTTATAAATAAGGGCAGTGAGAGTGATGCTTTCCAACTGAGGGCTGGGAGAGAGCTGCTTTCTAATTGAGGGTAGTGGGAGTGCTGCTTTCTAACTGAGGCCAGTGAGAGTGCTGCTTTCTAACTGAGGGCAGGGAGAGTGCTGCTTTCAAACTGAGGGCAGTGACAGTGCTGCTTTCTAACTGAGGACAGTGAGTGTGCTGCTTTCTAACTGAGGGTAGTGGGAGTGCTGCTTTCTAACTGAGGGCATGAGAGTGCAGCTTTCTAACTGAGGTTAGTGAGAGTGCTCTTTTCAGACTGAGGGTAGTGATAGTGCTGCTTTCTTACTGAGCATAATGGGCGTGCTGCTTTCTAACTGAGGGCATGAGAGTGCATCTTTCTCACTGAGGGTCGTGAGAGTGCTGCATTCTAACTGAGGGTAGTGAGAGTGCTGTTTTCCAACTGAGGGTTGTGAGAGTGCTGCTTTCTAACTGAGCGCAATGATAGTGCTGCTTTCTGATGGCAGGGAGAGTGCTGCTTTCTAACTGAGGGCAGTGAGAGTGCAGCTTTCTAACTGAGGGTAGTGAGAGTGATGTTTTCATACTGAGGGATGTGGGAGTGCTGTTTTCTAACTGAGCGTAATGGGAGTGCTGCTTTCTAACTGAGGGCAGTGAGAGTGCCGCTTTCTAACTGAGGGCAGTGATATAGCTGTTTTTTAACTGAGGGTAGTGGGAGTGCTGCTTTCTAACTGAGGACAGTGAGATTGCTGCTTTCTAGCTGAGGGCAATGAGAGTGCTGCTTTCTAACTGAGGGCAGTGAGAGTGCTGCTTTCTTACTGAGGGCAGTGAGCGTACTGCTTTCTGAGGGCAGTGAGAGTGCTGCTTTCTAACTGAGGGCAGTGAGAGTGCTGCTTTCTAACTGAGAGCAGGGAGAGCGCTGCTTTCTAACTGAGGCCAGTGAGAGTGCTGCTTTCTAACTGAGAGCAGGGAGAGCGCTGCTTTCTAACTGAGGCCAGTGAGAGTGCTGCTTTCTAACTGAGAGCAGGGAGAGCGCTGCTTTCTAACTGAGGCCAGTGAGAGTGCTGCTTTCTAACTGAGAGCAGGGAGAGCGCTGCTTTCTAACTGAGGCCAGTGAGAGTGCTGCTTTCTAACTGAGGGCAGTGAGAGTGCTGCTTTCTAACTGAGGGCAGGGAGAGTGCTGCTTTCAAACAGAGGGCAGTGAGAGTGCTGCTTTCTAACCGATGGTTTTGGTAGTGCTGCTTTCTAACTGAGGGCAGTGAGAGTGCTGCTTTCTAACTGAAGGCAGTGAGAGTGCTTCTTTCTATCTGAGGTTAGTGAGAGTGCTGTTTTCTAACTAAGCCCAGTGAGAGTGCTAGTTTCTAACTAAGGGCAGTGAGAGTGTTGTTTTCTAACTGAGGGTAGTGATAGTTTTGCTTTCTTACTGAGCATAATGGGAGTGCTGCTTTCTAACTGAGGGCAGAGAGAGTGCTGCTTTCTAACTAAGGGCAGTGAGAGTGCGGCTTTCTAACTGAGTGTAGTCGGAGTGCTGTTTTCTAACTGAGGGCAGGGAGAGCGCTGCTTTCTAACTGAGGGCAGTGACAGTGCTGCTTTCTAACTGAGGACTGTGAGTGTGCTGCTTTCTAACCGAGGGTAGTGGGAGTGCTGCTTTCTAACTGAGGGCATGAGAGTGCTGCTTTCTAACTGAGGGTAGTGAGAATGCTGCTTTCTCACTGAGGGCAGTGAGAGTTGTTGCTTTATAAATAAGGGCAGTGAGAGTGATGCTTTCCAACTGTGGGCTGGGAGAGAGCTGCTTTCTAATTGAGGGTAGTGGGAGTGCTGCTTTCTAACTGAGGGCAGTGAGAGTGCTGCTTTCTAACTGAGGGCAGGGAGAGTGTTGCTTTCAAACTGAGGGCAGTGACAGTGCTGCTTTCTAACTGAGGACAGTGAGTGTGCTGCTTTCTAACCGAGGGTAATCGGAGTGCTGCTTTCTAACTGAGGGCATGAGTGTGCAGCTTTCTAACTGAGGGTAGTGAGAGTGCTGCTTTCTCACTGAGGGCTATGAGAGTTCTGCTTTCTAACTGAGTTCAGTGAAAGTGCTGCTTTCTAACTGAGTTCAGTGAGAGTGCTGCTTTATAACTGAGGGCAGTGAGAGTGCTGCTTTCTCACTGAGGGTATTGTGAGTGCTGCTTTCTAACTGAGGGTAGTGAGAGTGCTGCTTTCTAACTAAGAGCAGGGAGAGTGCTGCTATTTAACTGAGGGTAGTGAGAGTGCTGCTTTCAAACTGAGGGCTGGGAGAGTACTGTTTTCTGACAGAGGGTAGTGGGAGTGCTGCTTTCTAACTGACAGCAGTGAGAGTGCTGCTTTCTAACTGAGGGTAGTGGAACTGCTGCTTTCTAACTGCTGGCAGTGAGAGTGCTCTTTTCTAACAGAGGGCAGGGAGAGTGCTGCTTTCTAGTTGTGGGTAGTGAGAGTGCTGCTTTCTAACTGAGAGTAGTGGGAGTGCTGCTTTCTAACTGAGGCCAGTGAGAGTGCTGTTTTCTAATTGAGGGTAGTTGGAGTGCTGCTTTCTTACTCTGGGCAGTGAGAGTTCTGTTTTCTAACTGAGGGCAGTGAGAGTGCTGCTTTCTAACTGAGGGTAGTGGATGTGCTGCTTTCTGACAGGGTATTTCGAGTGCTGCTTTGTAACTGAGGGCAGTGAGAGTGCTGTTTTCTAACTGAGGGCTGTGAGAGTCCTGCTTTCTAACTGAGAGCAGGGAGAGTGCTGTTGTCTAACTGAGGGCAGTGAATGCCGCTTTCTAACTGAGGGCAGTGTGAGTTCTGTTTTCTAACTGAGGGTCGTGGGAGTGCTGCTTGCCTACTGAGGGTAGTGGGAGTGCTGCTTTCTAACTGAGGGTAGTGAGATTGCTGTTTTCTAACTAAGAGCAGTGAGAGTGCTGCTTTCTTACTGAGGGTAGTGGGAGTGCTGCTTTCTTACTGTGGGCAGTGAGAGTGCTTTTTCCAAACTGACGGCAGTGAGAGTGCTGCTTTCTAACTCAGAGTAGTGGGAGTGCTGCTTTCTAACTGAGGGTAGTGGGTGTGCTGCTTTGTAACTCAGGGTAGTGCGAATGCTGTTTTCTAAATGAGGGCTGTGTGAGTCCTTTTCTAACTTAGGGCAGGGAGTGTTCTGCTTTCTTACTGAGGGTAGTTTGGGTGCTGCTTTCTAACTGAGGGCAGTGGGAGTGCTGCTTTCTGACTGAGGGTAGTGGGAGTGCTGCTTTCTAACTGAGGTTAGTGCGAGTGCTACTTTGTAACTGAGGGTAGAGTGCTGTTTTCTGACTGAGGGCTGGTTGAGTCCTGCTTTCTAACTGAGAGCAGGGTGAGTGCTGTTGTCTTACTGAGGGCAGTGAGTGCCGCTTTCTATCTGAGTGCACTGAGTGCTGTTTTCTTACTGAGGGTCGTGGGAGCGCTGCTTTCTAACTGAGGGTAGTGAGAGTGCTGTTTTCTAACTAAGGGCAGTGAGAGTGCTGCTTTCTAACTTAGGGTAGTGGGAGTGCTGCTTTCTAACTGAGGGCAATGAGAGTGCTGTTTTCTAACTGAGGGCAGTGAGAGTGCTGCTTTCTAACTGAGGCCAGTGAGAGTGCTGCTTTCTAACTGAGGGTAGTGGGAGTGCTTTTTTCTAACTGAGGGTAGTAGGAGTACTGCTTTTTTACTGTGGGCAATGAGATTGCTTTTTTCTAACTGAGGGCGGTGAGAGTGCTGCTTTCTTACTGTGGGCAGTGAGAGTGCTGTTTGCAAACTGACGGCAGTGAGAGTGCTGCTTTCTAACTCAGAGTAGTGGGAGTGTTGCTTTCTATCTGAGACTAGTGGGACTGCTGCTTTGTAACACAGGGTAGAGAGAATGCTGTTTTCTAACTGAGGGCAGTGTGAGTCCTGCTTTCTAACTGAGGGCAGGGAGTGTGCTGTTTTCTAACTGAGGGCAGTGAGTGCAGCTTTCTAACTGAGGGCAGTGTGAGTGCTGTTTTCTAACTGAGGGTCGTGGTAGTGCTGCTTTCTAACTGAGGGTAGTGGGAGTGCTGTTTTCTAACTGGGCAGTGAGAGTGCTGTTTTCTGACTGAGGGTCGTGGGAGTGCTGCTATCTAACTGAGGATAGTGAGAGTGCTGCTTTCTAACAGAGGGCAGTGAGACTGCTGCTTTCTAACAGAGGGTAGTGAGAGTGCTGCTTTGTAACTGAGGGCAGGGAGAGTGCTGCTTTCTGACAGAGGGTAGTGGGAATGCTGCTTTGTTACTGACAGCATTGAGAGTGCTGCGTTCTGAGGGTAGTGAGAGTGCTTCTTTCTAACTGAGCGCAGTGACAGTGCTGCTTTCTAACTAAGGGCTGTGAGAGTACTGCTTTCTAACTGAGTTCAGTAAGAGTGCTGCTTTCAAACTGAGGGTAGTGAGAATGCTGCTTTCTAACTGAGGGCAGTGGGAGTGCTGCTTTCTAACTGAGGGCAGTGAGAGTGCGGCTTTCTAACTGAGTGTAGTCGGAGTGCTGTTTTCTAACTGAGGGCAGTGAGAGTGCAGCTTTCTAACTGAGGGCAGTGAGAGTGCAGCTTTCTAACTGAGGGTAGTGAGAGTGCTGCTTTCTAACTGAGGGTAGTGAGAGTGATGTTTTCTAACTGAGGGCAGTGAGAGTTCTCTTTTCTAACTGAGGTTATTGAGAGTGCTAGTTTCTAACTAAGGGCAGTGAGAGTGCTCTTTTCAGACTGAGGGTAGTGATAGTGCTGCTTTCTAACTGAGCGTAATGGGCGTGCTGCTTTCTAACTGGGGGCAGTGAGATTGCTGCTTTCTTGCTGAGGGCAGTGAGAGTGCTGCTTTCTAACTGAGGGCAGTGAGAGTGCTGCTTTCTAACTGAGGGCAGTGAGAGTGATACATTCTAACCGAGGGTAGTGAGGGTGCTGCTTTCTAACCGAGGGCAGGGAGAGCGCTGCTTTCTAACTGAGGGCAGTGAGAGTGCTGCTTTCTAATAGAGGGCAGGGAGAGTGCTGCTTTCAAACTGAGGGCAGTGAGAGTGCTGCCTTCTTACTGTGGGCAGTGACAGTGCTGGTTTCTAACTGAGGACAGTGAGTGTGCTGCGTTCTGACCGAGGTTGTGCGAGTGCTGCTTTCTAACTGAGGGCATGAGAGTGCATCTTTCTCACTGAGGGTAGTGAGAGTGCTGCATTCTAACTGAGGGTAGTGAGAGTGCTGTTTTCCAACTGAGGGCAGTGAGAGTGCTGCTTTCTAACTGAGCGCAATGATAGTGCTGCTTTCTGATGGCAGGGAGAGTGCTGCTTTCTAACTGAGGGCAGTGAGAGTGCAGCTTTCTAACTGAGGGTAGTGGGAGTGCTGCTTTCTAACTGAGGACAGTGAGATTGCTGCTTTCTAGCTGAGGGCAATGAAAGTGCTGCTTTCTAACTGAGGGCACTGAGAGTGCTGCTTTCTAACTGAGGGCAGTGAGCGTACTGCTTTCTGAGGGCAGTGAGAGTGCTGCTTTCTAACTGAGGGCAGTGAGAGTGCTGCTTTCTAACTGAGGGTAGTGAGGGTGCTGCTTTCTAACTGAGGCCAGTGAGAGTGCTGCTTTCTAACTGTGGGCAGTGAGAGTGCTGCTTTCTAACTGAGGGCAGGGAGAGTGCTGCTTTCAAACTGAGGGCAGTGAGAGTGCTGCTTTCCAAGTGTGGGCAGTGAGAGTGCTGCTTTCAAACTGAGGACAGTGACAGTGCTGCTTTCCAGCTGAGGACAGTGAGTGTGCTGCTCTCTAACCGAGGGCAGTGGGAGTGCTGCTTTCTAACTGAGGGCCATTGGAGTGCTGCATTCTAACTGAGGGTAGTGAGAGTGCTGTTTTCCAACTGAGGGCAGTGAGAGTGCTGCTTTCTGATGGTAGGGAGAGTGCTCCTTTCTAACTGAGGGCAGTGAGAGTGCAGCTTTCTAACTGAGGGTAGTGAGAGTGATGTTTTCATACTGAGGGATGTGAGAGTGCTGTTTTCTAACTGAGCGTAATGGGAGTGCTGCTTTCTAACTGAGGGCAGTGAGAGTGCCGCTTTCTAACTGAGGGCAGTGATATAGCTGTTTTCTAACTGAGGGCAGTGAGAGTGCTACTTTCTAACTGAGGGTAGTGAGGGTGCTGCTTTCTAACTGAGGGCAGTGAGAGTGCTGCCTTCTTACTGTGGGCAGTGACAGTGCTGGTTTCTAACTGAGGACAGTGAGTGTGCTGCGTTCTGACCGAGGTTGTGCGAGTGCTGCTTTCTAACTGAGGGCATGAGAGTGCATCTTTCTCACTGAGGGTAGTGAGAGTGCTGCATTCTAACTGAGGGTAGTGAGAGTGCTGCTTTCTAACTGACAGCAGTGAGAGTGCTGCTTTCTGAGGGTAGTGAAAGTGCTGCTTTCTAACAGGCTAGTGGGAGTGCTGCTTTCTAACTGAGGCCAGTGAGAGTGCTGTTTACTAATTGAGGGTAGTTGGAGTGCTGCTTTCTTACTCTGGGCAGTGAGAGTTCTGTTTTCTTACTGAGGGCAGTGAGAGTGCTGCTTTCTAACTGAGGGCAGTGAGGGTGCTGCTTTCTAAATGAGGGCAGGGAGAGCGCTGCTTTCTAACTGAGGGCAGTGAGAGTGCTGCTTTCTAATAGAGGGCAGGGAGAGTGCTGCTTTCAAACTGAGGGCAGTGAGAGTGCTGCCTTCTTACTGTGGGCAGTGACAGTGCTGGTTTCTAACTGAGGACAGGGAGAGCGCTGCTTTCTAACTGAGGCCAGTGAGAGTGCTGCTTTCTAACTGAGGGCAGTGAGAGTGCTGCTTTCTAACTGAGGGCAGGGAGAGTGCTGCTTTCAAACTGAGGGCAGTGAGAGTGCTGCTTTCCAAGTGTGGGCAGTGAGAGTGCTGCTTTCAAACTGAGGACAGTGACAGTGCTGCTTTCCAACTGAGGACAGTGAGTGTGCTGCTCTCTAACCGAGGGCAGTGGGAGTGCAGCTTTCTAACTGAGGGCAGTGAGATAGCTGCTTGCTAACTGAGGGCCATTGGAGTGCTGCATTCTAACTGAGGGTAGTGAGAGTGCTGTTTTCCAACTGAGGGCAGTGAGAGTGCTGCTTTCTGATGGTAGGGAGAGTGCTGCTTTCTAACTGAGGGCAGTGAGAGTGCAGCTTTCTAACTGAGGGTAGTGAGAGTGATGTTTTCATACTGAGGGATGTGAGAGTGCTGTTTTCTAACTGAGCGTAATGGGAGTGCTGCTTTCTAACTGAGGGCAGTGAGAGTGCCGCTTTCTAACTGAGGGCAGTGATATAGCTGTTTTCTAACTGAGGGCAGTGAGAGTGCTGCTTTCTAACTGAGGGCAGTGAGAGTGCTACTTTCTAACTGAGGGTAGTGAGGGTGCTGCTTTCTAACTGAGGGCAGTGAGAGTGCTGCCTTCTTACTGTGGGCAGTGACAGTGCTGGTTTCTAACTGAGGACAGTGAGTGTGCTGCGTTCTGACCGAGGTTGTGCGAGTGCTGCTTTCTAACTGAGGGCATGAGAGTGCATCTTTCTCACTGAGGGTAGTGAGAGTGCTGCATTCTAACTGAGGGTAGTGAGAGTGCTGCTTTCTAACTGAGGGCAATGAGAGTGCTGCGTTCTAATTGAGGGCAGTGCGAGTGCTGCTTTTTTACTGTGGGCAGTGAGAGTGCTGCTTTCTAACTCAGAGTCGTAGGAGTGCTGCTTTCTAACTGACAGCAGTGAGAGTGCTGCTTTCTGAGGGTAGTGAAAGTGCTGCTTTCTAACAGGCTAGTGGGAGTGCTGCTTTCTAACTGAGGCCAGTGAGAGTGCTGTTTACTAATTGAGGGTAGTTGGAGTGCTGCTTTCTTACTCTGGGCAGTGAGAGTTCTGTTTTCTTACTGAGGGCAGTGAGAGTGCTGCTTTCTAACTGAGGGCAGTGAGGGTGCTGCTTTCTAACTGAGGGCAGGGAGAGCGCTGCTTTCTAACTGAGGGCAGTGAGAGTGCTGCTTTCTAATAGAGGGCAGGGAGAGTGCTGCTTTCAAACTGAGGGCAGTGAGAGTGCTGCCTTCTTACTGTGGGCAGTGACAGTGCTGGTTTCTAACTGAGGACAGGGAGAGCGCTGCTTTCTAACTGAGGCCAGTGAGAGTGCTGCTTTCTAACTGAGGGCAGTGAGAGTGCTGCTTTCTAACTGAGGGCAGGGAGAGTGCTGCTTTCAAACTGAGGGCAGTGAGAGTGCTGCTTTCCAAGTGTGGGCAGTGAGAGTGCTGCTTTCAAACTGAGGACAGTGAGTCTGCTGCTCTCTAACCGAGGGCAGTGGGAGTGCTGCTTTCTAACTGAGGGCAGTGAGATAGCTGCTTGCTAACTGAGGGCCATTGGAGTGCTGCATTCTAACTGAGGGTAGTGAGAGTGCTGTTTTCCAACTGAGGGCAGTGAGAGTGCTGCTTTCTAACTGAGCGCAATGATAGTGCTGCTTTCTGATGGTAGGGAGAGTGCTGCTTTCTAACTGAGGGCAGTGAGAGTGCAGCTTTCTAACTGAGGGGAGTGAGAGTGATGTTTCCATACTGAGGGATGTGAGAGTGCTGTTTTCTAACTGAGCGTAATGGGAGTGCTGCTTTCTAACTGAGGGCAGTGATATAGCTGTTTTCTAACTGAGGGCAGTGAGAGTGCTGCTTTCTAGCTGAGGGCAATGATAGTGCTGCTTTCTAACTGAGGGCACTGAGAGTGCTGCTTTCTAACTGAGGGCAGTGAGCGTACTGCTTTCTGAGGGCAGTGAGAGTGCTGCTTTCTAACTGAGGGCAGTGAGAGTGCTACTTTCTAACTGAGGGTAGTGAGGGTGCTGCTTTCTAACTGAGGGCAGGGAGAGCGCTGCTTTCTAACTGAGGCCAGTGAGAGTGCTGCTTTCTAACTGAGGGCAGTGAGAGTGCTGCTTTCTAACTGAGGGCAGGGAGAGTGCTGCTTTCAAACTGAGGGCAGTGAGAGTGCTGCTTTCCAAGTGTGGGCAGTGAGAGTGCTGCTTTCAAACTGAGGACAGTGACAGTGCTGCTTTCCAACTGAGGACAGTGAGTGTGCTGCTCTCTAACCGAGGGCAGTGGGAGTGCTGCTTTCTAACTGAGGGCAGTGAGATAGCTGCTTGCTAACTGAGGGCAGTGAGAGTGCTGCTTTCTAACTGAGGGCAGTGAGAGTGCTGCTCTCTAACTGAGCGCAGTGATAGTGCTGCTTTCTGATGGCAGGGAGAGTGCTGCTTTCTAACTGAGGGCAGGGAGAGTGCTGCTTTGTAACTGAGGGCAGTGGGAGTGCAGCTTTCTAACTGAGGGTAGTGAGAGTGATGTTTTCATACTGAGGGATGTGAGAGTGCTGTTTTCTAACTGAGCGTAATGGGAGTGCTGCTTTCTAACTGAGGGCAGTGAGAGTGCCGCTTTCTAACTGAGGGCAGTGATATAGCTGTTTTCTAACTGAGGGCAGTGAGAGTACTACTTTCTAACTGAGGGTAGTGAGGGTGCTGCTTTCTAACTGAGGGCAGTGAGAGTGCTGCCTTCTTACTGTGGGCAGTGACAGTGCTGGTTTCTAACTGAGGACAGTGAGTGTGCTGCGTTCTGACCGAGGTTGTGCGAGTGCTGCTTTCTAACTGAGGGCATGAGAGTGCATCTTTCTCACTGAGGGTAGTGAGAGTGCTGCATTCTAACTGAGGGTAGTGAGAGTGCTGTTTTCTAACTGAGGGCAGTGAGAGTGCTGCTTTCTAACTGAGCGCAATGATAGTGCTGCGTTCTTATTGAGGGCAGTGCGAGTGCTGCTTTTTTACTGTGGGCAGTGAGAGTGCTGTTTCCAAACTGACGGCAGTGAGAGTGCTGCTTTCTAACTCAGAGTCGTGGGAGTGCTGCTTTCTAACTGACAGCAGTGAGAGTGCTGCTTTCTGAGGGTAGTGAAAGTGCTGCTTTCTAACAGGCTAGTGGGAGTGCTTCTTTCTAACTGAGGGCTTTGAGAGTGCTGCTTTCTAACTGAGGGCAGTGAGAGTGCTGCTTTCTAACTGAGAGTAGTGGGAGTGCTGCTTTCTAACTGAGGCCAGTGAGAGTGTTATTTACTAATTGAGGGTAGTTGGAGTGCTGCTTTCTTACTCTGGGCAGTGAGAGTTCTGTTTTCTAACTGAGGGCAGTGAGAGTGCTGCTTTCTAACTGAGGGTAGTGGGTGTGCTGCTTTCTGACTGAGGGTATTTCAAGTGCTGCTTTGTAACTGAGGGCAGTGAGAGTGCTGTTGTCTAACTGAGGGCAGTGAATGCCGCTTTCTAACTGAGGGCAGTGTGAGTGCTGTTTTCTAACTGAGGGTCGTGGGAGTGCTGCTTTCTAACTAAGGGCAGTGAGAGTGCTGTTTTCTAACTAAGGGCAGTGAGAGTGCTGCTTTCTAACTGAGGGTAGTGGGAGTGCTGCTTTCTCACTGAGGGCCCTGAGAGTGCTGCTTTCTAACTGAGGGCAGTGATATAGCTGTTTTCTAACTGAGGGTAGTGGGAGTGCTGCTTTCTAACTGAGGACAGTGAGATTGCTGCTTTCTAGCTGAGGGCAATGAGAGTGCTACATTCTAACTGAGGGTAGTGAGGGTGCTGCTTTCTAACTGACGGCAGTGAGATTGCTGCTTTCTAACTGAGGGCAGTGATATAGCTGTTTTCTAACTGAGGGTAGTGGGAGTGCTGCTTTCTCACTGAGGACAGTGAGATTGCTGCTTTCTAGCTGAGGGCAATGAGAGTGCTGCTTTCTAACTGTGGGCAGTGAGAGTGCTACTTTCTAACTGAGGGTAGTGAGGGTGCTGCTTTCTAACTGAGGGCAGGGAGAGCGCTGCTTTCTAACTGAGGGCAGTGAGAGTGCTGCTTTCCAACTGAGGGTAATGAGAGTGCTGCGTTCTAAGTGTGAGCAGTGAGAGTGCTGCTTTCTAACCGAGGGTTTTGGGAGTGCTGCTTTCTGACTGAGGGCAGTGAGAGTGCAGCTATCTAACTGAGGGCAGTGAGAGTGCTGCTTTCTAACTGAGTGCAGTGATAGTGCTGCTTTCTGAGGGCAGGGAGAGTGCTGCTTTCTAACTGAGGGCAGTGAGAGTGCTGCTTTCTAACTGAGTGTAGTCGGAGTGCTGTTTTCTAACTGAGGGCAGTGAGAGTGCTGTTTTCTAACTGAGGGCAGTGAGAGTGCTGCTTTCTAACTGAGGGCAGTGAGAGTGCAGCTTTCTAACTGAGGGCAGTGAGAGTCCTGCTTTCTACCTGAGGGCAGTGAGAGTGATACATTCTAACCGAGGGTAGTGAGGGTGCTGCTTTCTAACTGAGGGCAGGGAGAGCGCTGCTTTCTAACTGAGGGCAGTGAGAGTGCTGCATTCTAATAGAGGGCAGGGAGAGTGCTGCTTTCAAACTGAGGGCAGTGAGAGTGCTGCCTTCTTACTGTGGGCAGTGACAGTGCTGGTTTCTAACTGAGGACAGTGAGTGTGCTGCGTTCTGACCGAGGTTGTGCGAGTGCTGCTTTCTAACTGAGGGCATGAGAGTGCATCTCTCTCACCGAGGGTAGTGAGAGTGCTGCATTCTAACTGAGGGTAGTGAGAGTGCTGTTTTCTAACTGAGGGCAGTGAGAGTGCTGTTTTCTCACTGAGCGCAATGATAGTGCTGCGTTCTTATTGAGGGCAGTGAGAGTGCTGTTTTCTAACTGAGGGCACTGAGAGTGCTGCGTTCTTATTGAGGGCAGTGCGAGTGCTGCTTTTTTCCTGTGGGCAGTGAGAGTGCTGTTTCCAAACTGACGGCAGTAAGAGTGCTGCTTTCTAACTCAGAGTCGTGGGAGTGCTGCTTTCTAACTGAGGGCAGTGAGAGTGCTGCTTTCTGAGGGTAGTGAAAGTGCTGCTTTCTAACTGAGGGCAGTGAGAGTGCTGTTTTCTAACTGAGGGCAGTGAGAGTGCTGCATTCTAACTGAGGGCAGTGAAACTGCTGTTTTCTAACTGAGGGCTGTGTGAGTCCTGCTTTCTAACTGAGAGCAGGGAGAGTGCTGTTGTCTAACTGAGGGCAGTGAATGCCGCTTTCTAACTGAGGGCAGTGTGAGTGCTGTTTTCTAACTGAGGGTCGTGGGAGTGCTGCTTGCTAACTGAGGGTAGTGGGAGTGCTGCTTTCTAACTGAGGGTAGTGGGTGTGCTGCTTTCTAACTGAGGGTAGTGAGATTGCTGTTTTCTAACTAAGGGCAGTGAGACTGCTGCTTTCTAACTGAGGGTAGTGGGAGTGCTGCTTTCTAACTGAGGGTAGTGGGAGTGCTGCTTTCTAACTGAGGGTAGTGGGAGTGCTGCTTTTTAACTGTGGGCAGTGAGAGTGCTTTTTCCAAACTGACGGCAGTGAGAGTGCTGCTTTCTAACTGAGGGTAGTGGGTGTGCTGCTTTGTAACTCAGGGTAGTGAGAATGCTGTTTTCTAACTGAGGGCTGTGTGAGTCCTGCTTTCTAACTGAGGGCAGGGAGTGTTCTGCTTTCTAATTGAGGGTAGTCGGGGTGCTGCTTTCTAACTTAGAGTAGTGGGAGTGCTGCTTTGTAACTGAGGGTAGTGAGAGTCCTGCTTTCTAACTGAGAGCAGGGTGAGTGCTGTTGTCTTACTGAGGGCAGTGAGTGCCGCTTTCTACCTGAGGGCACTGAGTGCTGTTTTCTTACTGAGGGTCGTGGGAGCGCTGCTTTCTAACTAAGGGCAGAGTGAGTGCTGCTTTCTAAATGAGGCCAGTGAGAGTGCTGCTTTCTAACTGAGGGTAGTGTGAGTGCTGTTTTCTAACTGAGGGTCGTGGGAGTGCTGCTTTCTAACTAAGGGCAGTGAGAGTGCTGTTTTCTAACTAAGGGCAGTGAGAGTGCTGCTTTCTAACTGAGGGTAGTGGGAGTGCTGCTTTCTAACTGAGGGCAGTGATATAGCTGTTTTCTAACTGAGGGTAGTGGGAGTGCTGCTTTCTAACTGAGGACAGTGAGATTGCTGCTTTCTAGCTGAGGGCAATGAGAGTGCTGCTTTCTAACTGAGGGCAGTGATATAGCTGTTTTCTAACTGAGGGTAGTGGGAGTGCTGCTTTCTAACTGAGGACAGTGAGATTGCTGCTTTCTAGCTGAGGGCAATGAGAGTGCTGCTTTCTAACTGAGGGCAGTGATATAGCTGTTTTCTAACTGAGGGTAGTGGGAGTGCTGCTTTCTAACTGAGGACAGTGAGATTGCTGCTTTCTAGCTGAGGGCAATGAGAGTGCTGCTTTCTCAGTGAGGGCCCTGAGAGTGCTGTTTTCTAACTAAGGGCAGTGAGAGTGCTGCTTTCTAACTGAGGGTAGTGGGAGTGCTGCTTTCTCACTGAGGGCCCTGAGAGTGCTGCTTTCTAACTGAGGGCAGTGATATAGCTGTTTTCTAACTGAGGGTAGTGGGAGTGCTGCTTTCTAACTGAGGACAGTGAGATTGCTGCTTTATAGCTGAGGGCACTGAGAGTGCTGCTTTCTCACTGAGGGCCCTGAGAGTGCTGCTTTCTAACTGAGGGCAGTGAGAGTGCAACTTTCTAACTGAGGGTAGTGAGGGTGCTGCTTTCTAACTGAGGGCAGGGAGAGCGCTGCTTTCTAACTGAGGCCAGTGAGAGTGCTGCTTTCTAACTGAGGGCAGTGAGAGTGCTGCGTTCTAAGTGTGGGCAGTGAGTGTGCTGCTTTCTAACCGAGGGTTTTGGGAGTGCTGCTTTCTGACTGAGGGCAGTGAGAGTGCAGCTTTCTAACTGAGGGCAGTGAGAGTGCTGCTTTCTAACTGAGCGCAGTGATAGTGCTGCTTTCTGAGGGCAGTGAGAGTGCGGCTTTCTAACTGAGTGTAGTCGGAGTGCTGTTTTCTAACTGAGGGCAGTGAGAGTGC
The DNA here is from genome assembly GCA_026770705.1 of Isurus oxyrinchus. Classification (NCBI taxonomy): domain Eukaryota; kingdom Metazoa; phylum Chordata; class Chondrichthyes; order Lamniformes; family Lamnidae; genus Isurus; species Isurus oxyrinchus. The sequence goes on from JANJGN010000013.1 coordinate 83,256,335, forward strand.
TGCTTTCTAACTGAGGGCAGTGAGAGTGCAGCTTTCTAACTGAGGGTAGTGAGAGTGCTGCTTTCTAACTGAGGGTAGTGAGAGTGATGTTTTCTAACTGAGGGCAGTGAGAGTTCTCTTTTCTAACTGAGGTTATTGAGAGTGCTAGTTTCTAACTAAGGGCAGTGAGAGTGCTCTTTTCAGACTGAGGGTAGTGGGAGTGCTGCTTTCTAACAGAGGGTAGTAGGAGTACTGCTTTTTTACTGTGGGCAATGAGATTGCTTTTTTCTTACTGAGGGCAGTGAGAGTGCTGCTTTCTTACTGAGGGTAGTGGGAGTGCTGCTTTCTTAGTGTGGGCAGTGAGAGTGCTGTTTGCAAACTGACGGCAGTGAGAGTGCTGCTTTCTTACTGAGAGAGTGGGAGTGCTGCTTTCTATCTCAGGGTAGTGAGAATGGTGTTTTCTAACTGAGGGCAGTGTGAGTCCTGCTTTCTAACTGAGGGCAGGGAGTGTGCTGTTTACTAACTGAGGGCAGTGAGTGCAGCTTTCTAACTGTGGGCAGTGTGAGTGCTGTTTTCTAACTGAGGGTCGTGGGAGTGCTGCTTTCTACCTGAGGGTAGTGGGAGTGCTGCTTTCTACCTGAGGGTAGTGGGAGTGCTGCTTTCTAACTGAGGGTAGTGAGAGTACTGTTTTCTAACTGAGGGCCGTGAGAGTGCTGCTTTCTAACTGAGGGTTGAGTGAGTGCTGCATTCTAATTGAGGGTAGTGAGAATGCTGCTTTCTAACCGAGGGCAATGAGACTGCTGCTTTCTAACAGAGGGTAGTGAGAGTGCTGCTTTCTTACTGAGGGCAGGGAGAGTGCTGCTATCTGACGGAGGGTAGTGGGAGTGCTGCTTTCTAACTGACAGCAGTGAGAGTACTGCTTTCTGAGGGTAGTTAGAGTGCTGCTTTCTAACTGAGGTTAGTGGCAGTGCTTCTTTCTAACTGAGGGCAGTGAGAGTGCTGCTTTCTAACTGAAGGCAGTGAGACTGTAGCTTTCTAACTGAGGGCAGGGAGAGTGCTGCTTTCTAACTGAGGGCAGTGAGAGTGCTGCTTTTTTACTGTGGGCAGTGAGAGTGCTGTTTCCAAACTTACGGCAGTGAGAGTGCTGCTTTCTAACTCAGAGTCGTGGGAGTGCTGCTTTCTAACTGACAGCAGTGAGAGTGCTGCCTCTGAGGGTAGTGAAAGTGCTGCTTTCTAACTGAGGGCAGTGAGAGTGCTGTTTTCTAACTGAGGGCAGTGAGAGTGCTGCATTCTAACTGAGGGCACTGAGAGTGCTGTTTTCTAACTGAGGGCTGTGTGAGTCCTGCTTTCTAACTGAGAGCAGGGAGAGTGCTGTTGTCTAACTGAGGGCAGTGAATGCCGCTTTCTAACTGAGGGCAGTGTGAGTGCTGTTTTCTAACTGAGGGTCGTGGGAGTGCTGCTTTCTAACTGAGGGCAGTGAGAGTGCTGTTTTCTAACTAAGGGCAGTGAGAGTGCTGCTTTCTAACTGAGGGTAGTGGGAGTGCTGCTTTCTCACTGAGGGCCCTGAGAGTGCTGCTTTCTAACGGAGGGCAGTGATATAGCTGTTTTCTAACTGAGGGTAGTGGGAGTGCTGCTTTCTAACTGAGGACAGTGAGATTGCTGCTTTCTAGCTGAGGGCAATGAGAGTGCTGCTTTCTCACTGAGGGCCCTGAGAGTGCTGCTTTCTAACTGAGGGCAGTGAGACTGCTACTTTCTAACTGAGGGTAGTGAGGGTGCTGCTTTCTAACTGAGGGCATGGAGAGCGCTGCTTTCTAACTGAGGCCAGTGAGAGTGCTGCTTTCTAACTGAGGGCAGTGAGAGTGCTGCGTTCTAAGTGTGGGCAGTGAGTGTGCTGCTTTCTAACCGAGGGTTTTGGGAGTGCTGCTTTCTGACTGAGGGCAGTGAGAGTGCAGCTTTCTAACTGAGGGCAGTGAGAGTGCTGCTTTCTAACGGAGCGCAGTGATAGTGCTGCTTTCTGAGGGCAGCGAGAGTGCTGCTTTCAAACTGAGGGCAGTGAGAGTGCGGCTTTCTAACTGAGTGTAGTCGGAGTGCTGTTTTCTAACTGAGGGCAGTGAGAGTGCGGCTTTCTAACTGAGTGTAGTCGGAGTGCTGTTTTCTAACTGAGGGCAGTGAGAGTGCTGCTTTCTAACTGAGGGCAGTGAGAGTGCAGCTTTCTAACTGAGGGTAGTGAGAGTGCTGCTTTCTAACTGAGGGCAGTGAGAGTTCTCTTTTCTAACTGAGGTTATTGAGAGTGCTAGTTTCTAACTAAGGGCAGTGAGAGTGCTCTTTTCAGACTGAGGGTAGTGATAGTGCTGCTTTCTAACTGAGCGTAATGGGCGTGCTGCTTTCTAACTGAGGGCAGTGAGATTGCTGCATTCTCACTGAGGGCAGTGAGAGTGCTGCTTTCTAACTGAGGGCAGTGAGAGTGCTGCTTTCTAACTGAGGGCAGTGAGAGTGCTGCTTTCTAACTGAGGGCAGTGAGCGTGCTGCTTTCTGAGGGCAGTGAGAGTCCTGCTTTCTACCTGAGGGCAGTGAGAGTGATACATTCTAACCGAGGGTAGTGAGGGTGCTGCTTTCTAACTGAGGGCAGGGAGAGCGCTGCTTTCTAACTGAGGGCAGTGAGAGTGCTGCATTCTAATAGAGGGCAGGGAGAGTGCTGCTTTCAAACTGAGGGCAGTGAGAGTGCTGCCTTCTTACTGTGGGCAGTGACAGTGCTGGTTTCTAACTGAGGACAGTGAGTGTGCTGCGTTCTGACCGAGGTTGTGCGAGTGCTGCTTTCTAACTGAGGGCATGAGAGTGCATCTCTCTCACCGAGGGTAGTGAGAGTGCTGCATTCTAACTGAGGGTAGTGAGAGTGCTGTTTTCTAACTGAGGGCAGTGAGAGTGCTGTTTTCTCACTGAGCGCAATGATAGTGCTGCGTTCTTATTGAGGGCAGTGAGAGTGCTGTTTTCTAACTGAGGGCACTGAGAGTGCTGCGTTCTTATTGAGGGCAGTGCGAGTGCTGCTTTTTTCCTGTGGGCAGTGAGAGTGCTGTTTCCAAACTGACGGCAGTAAGAGTGCTGCTTTCTAACTCAGAGTCGTGGGAGTGCTGCTTTCTAACTGAGGGCAGTGAGAGTGCTGCTTTCTGAGGGTAGTGAAAGTGCTGCTTTCTAACTGAGGGCAGTGAGAGTGCTGTTTTCTAACTGAGGGCAGTGAGAGTGCTGCATTCTAACTGAGGGCAGTGAAACTGCTGTTTTCTAACTGAGGGCTGTGTGAGTCCTGCTTTCTAACTGAGAGCAGGGAGAGTGCTGTTGTCTAACTGAGGGCAGTGAATGCCGCTTTCTAACTGAGGGCAGTGTGAGTGCTGTTTTCTAACTGAGGGTCGTGGGAGTGCTGCTTGCTAACTGAGGGTAGTGGGAGTGCTGCTTTCTAACTGAGGGTAGTGGGTGTGCTGCTTTCTAACTGAGGGTAGTGAGATTGCTGTTTTCTAACTAAGGGCAGTGAGACTGCTGCTTTCTAACTGAGGGTAGTGGGAGTGCTGCTTTCTAACTGAGGGTAGTGGGAGTGCTGCTTTCTAACTGAGGGTAGTGGGAGTGCTGCTTTTTAACTGTGGGCAGTGAGAGTGCTTTTTCCAAACTGACGGCAGTGAGAGTGCTGCTTTCTAACTGAGGGTAGTGGGTGTGCTGCTTTGTAACTCAGGGTAGTGAGAATGCTGTTTTCTAACTGAGGGCTGTGTGAGTCCTGCTTTCTAACTGAGGGCAGGGAGTGTTCTGCTTTCTAATTGAGGGTAGTCGGGGTGCTGCTTTCTAACTTAGAGTAGTGGGAGTGCTGCTTTGTAACTGAGGGTAGTGAGAGTCCTGCTTTCTAACTGAGAGCAGGGTGAGTGCTGTTGTCTTACTGAGGGCAGTGAGTGCCGCTTTCTACCTGAGGGCACTGAGTGCTGTTTTCTTACTGAGGGTCGTGGGAGCGCTGCTTTCTAACTAAGGGCAGAGTGAGTGCTGCTTTCTAAATGAGGCCAGTGAGAGTGCTGCTTTCTAACTGAGGGTAGTGTGAGTGCTGTTTTCTAACTGAGGGTCGTGGGAGTGCTGCTTTCTAACTAAGGGCAGTGAGAGTGCTGTTTTCTAACTAAGGGCAGTGAGAGTGCTGCTTTCTAACTGAGGGTAGTGGGAGTGCTGCTTTCTAACTGAGGGCAGTGATATAGCTGTTTTCTAACTGAGGGTAGTGGGAGTGCTGCTTTCTAACTGAGGACAGTGAGATTGCTGCTTTCTAGCTGAGGGCAATGAGAGTGCTGCTTTCTAACTGAGGGCAGTGATATAGCTGTTTTCTAACTGAGGGTAGTGGGAGTGCTGCTTTCTAACTGAGGACAGTGAGATTGCTGCTTTCTAGCTGAGGGCAATGAGAGTGCTGCTTTCTAACTGAGGGCAGTGATATAGCTGTTTTCTAACTGAGGGTAGTGGGAGTGCTGCTTTCTAACTGAGGACAGTGAGATTGCTGCTTTCTAGCTGAGGGCAATGAGAGTGCTGCTTTCTCAGTGAGGGCCCTGAGAGTGCTGTTTTCTAACTAAGGGCAGTGAGAGTGCTGCTTTCTAACTGAGGGTAGTGGGAGTGCTGCTTTCTCACTGAGGGCCCTGAGAGTGCTGCTTTCTAACTGAGGGCAGTGATATAGCTGTTTTCTAACTGAGGGTAGTGGGAGTGCTGCTTTCTAACTGAGGACAGTGAGATTGCTGCTTTATAGCTGAGGGCACTGAGAGTGCTGCTTTCTCACTGAGGGCCCTGAGAGTGCTGCTTTCTAACTGAGGGCAGTGAGAGTGCAACTTTCTAACTGAGGGTAGTGAGGGTGCTGCTTTCTAACTGAGGGCAGGGAGAGCGCTGCTTTCTAACTGAGGCCAGTGAGAGTGCTGCTTTCTAACTGAGGGCAGTGAGAGTGCTGCGTTCTAAGTGTGGGCAGTGAGTGTGCTGCTTTCTAACCGAGGGTTTTGGGAGTGCTGCTTTCTGACTGAGGGCAGTGAGAGTGCAGCTTTCTAACTGAGGGCAGTGAGAGTGCTGCTTTCTAACTGAGCGCAGTGATAGTGCTGCTTTCTGAGGGCAGTGAGAGTGCGGCTTTCTAACTGAGTGTAGTCGGAGTGCTGTTTTCTAACTGAGGGCAGTGAGAGTGCTGCTTTCTAACTGAGGGCAGTGAGAGTGCAGCTTTCTAACTGAGGGTAGTGAGAGTGCTGCTTTCTAACTGAGGGTAGTGAGAGTGATGTTTTCTAACTGAGGGCAGTGAGAGTTCTCTTTTCTAACTGAGGTTATTGAGAGTGCTAGTTTCTAACTAAGGGCAGTGAGAGTGCTCTTTTCAGACTGAGGGTAGTGGGAGTGCTGCTTTCTAACAGAGGGTAGTAGGAGTACTGCTTTTTTACTGTGGGCAATGAGATTGCTTTTTTCTTACTGAGGGCAGTGAGAGTGCTGCTTTCTTACTGAGGGTAGTGGGAGTGCTGCTTTCTTAGTGTGGGCAGTGAGAGTGCTGTTTGCAAACTGACGGCAGTGAGAGTGCTGCTTTCTTACTGAGAGAGTGGGAGTGCTGCTTTCTATCTCAGGGTAGTGAGAATGGTGTTTTCTAACTGAGGGCAGTGTGAGTCCTGCTTTCTAACTGAGGGCAGGGAGTGTGCTGTTTACTAACTGAGGGCAGTGAGTGCAGCTTTCTAACTGTGGGCAGTGTGAGTGCTGTTTTCTAACTGAGGGTCGTGGGAGTGCTGCTTTCTACCTGAGGGTAGTGGGAGTGCTGCTTTCTACCTGAGGGTAGTGGGAGTGCTGCTTTCTAACTGAGGGTAGTGAGAGTACTGTTTTCTAACTGAGGGCCGTGAGAGTGCTGCTTTCTAACTGAGGGTTGAGTGAGTGCTGCATTCTAATTGAGGGTAGTGAGAATGCTGCTTTCTAACCGAGGGCAATGAGACTGCTGCTTTCTAACAGAGGGTAGTGAGAGTGCTGCTTTCTTACTGAGGGCAGGGAGAGTGCTGCTATCTGACGGAGGGTAGTGGGAGTGCTGCTTTCTAACTGACAGCAGTGAGAGTACTGCTTTCTGAGGGTAGTTAGAGTGCTGCTTTCTAACTGAGGTTAGTGGCAGTGCTTCTTTCTAACTGAGGGCAGTGAGAGTGCTGCTTTCTAACTGAAGGCAGTGAGACTGTAGCTTTCTAACTGAGGGCAGGGAGAGTGCTGCTTTCTAACTGAGGGCAGTGAGAGTGCTGCTTTCTAACTGAGGGTAGTGGGATTGCTGCTTTTTAACTGAGGGCAGTGAGAGTGCTGCTTTCTAACTAATGACAGTGAGAATGCTGCTTTCTACTGAGGGTAGTGAGAGTGCTGCTTTCTAACTCATGACAGTGAGAATGCTGCTTTCTAATGAGGGTAGTGAGAGTGCTGCTTTCTAGCTGAGGGTAGTGGGAATGCTGTTTTCTAACTGAGGGTAGTGAGAGTGCTGCTTTCTAACTGAGTGCAGGGAGAGTGCTGCTTTCAAACTGAGGGTAGTGAGAGTGCTGCTTTTTTACTGTGGGCAGTGTGAATTCTGCTTTATAACTGTGGGTAGTGAGAGTGCTTCTTTCTAACTCAGGGCACTGAGAGTTCTGCTTTATAACTGAGGGTAGTGAGAGTACTGCTTTCTAACTAAGAGCAGGGAGAGTGCTGCTATCTAACTGAGGGTAGTGAGAGCGCTGCTTTCTAACTGAGGGCAGGGAAAGTGCTGTTTTCTGACAGAGGGTAGTGGGAGTGCTGCTTTCTAACTGACAGCAGTGAGAGTGCTGCTTTCTGAGGGTAGTGAAAGTGCTGCTTTCTAACACGCTAGTGGGAGTGCTTCTTTCTAACTGAGGGCTTTGAGAGTGCTGCTTTCTAACTGAGGGCAGTGAGAGTGCTGCTTTCTAACTGAGGGCAGTGAGAGTGCTGCTTTCTAACTGAGGGCAGTGAGAGTGCTGCTTTCTAACTGAGAGAAGTGGGAGTGCTGCTTTCTAACTGAAGCCAGTGAGAGTGCTCTTTACTAATTGAGGGTAGTTGGAGTGCTGCTTTCTTACTCTGGGCAGTGAGAGTTCTGTTTTCTAACTGAGGGCAGTGAGAGTGCTGCTTTCTAACTGAGGGTAGTGGGTGTGCTGCTTTCTGACTGAGGGTATTTCAAGTGCTGCTTTGTAACTGAGGGCAGTGAGAGTGCTGTTTTCTAACTGAGGGCTGTGTGAGTCCTGCTTTCTAACTGAGAGCAGGGAGAGTGCTGTTGTCTAACTGAGGGCAGTGAATGTCGCTTTCTAACTGAGGGCAGTGTGAGTGCTGTTTTCTAACTGAGGGTCGTGGGAGTGCTGCTTGCTAACTGAGGCTAGTGAGAGTTCTGTTTTCTAACTAAGAGCAGTGAGAGTGCTGCTTTCTAACTGAGGGTAGTGGGTGTGCTGTTTTCTAACTGAGGGTAGTGAGAGTGCTGTTTTCTAACTAAGAGCAGTGAGAGTGCTGCTTTCTAACTGAGGGTAGTGGGCGTGCTGCTTTCTAACTGAGGGTAGTGGGAGTGCTGCTTTTTAACTGTGGACAATGAGATTGCTTTTTTCTAACTCAGGGCAGTGAGAGTGCTGCTTTCTTACTGAGGGTAGTGGGAGTCTTGCTTTCTTACTGTGGGCAGTGAGAGTGCTTTTTCCAAACTGACGGCAGTGAGAGTGCTGCTTTCTAACTGAGGGTAGTGGGTGTGTTGATTTGTAACTCAGGGTAGTGAGAATGCTGTTTTCTAACTGAGGGCTGTGTGAGTCCTGCTTTCTAACTGAGGGCAGGGAGTGTTCTGCTTTCTAATTGAGGGTAGTCGGGGTGCTGCTTTCTAACTGAGAGAAGTGGGAGTGCTGCTTTGTAACTGAGGGTAGTGAGAGTGCTGTTTTCTAACTGAGGGCTGGTTGAGTCCTGCTTTCTAACTGAGAGCAGGGTGAGTGCTGTTGTCTTACTGAGGGCAGTGAGTGCCGCTTTCTATCTGAGGGCACTGAGTGCTGTTTTCTTACTGAGGGTCGTTGGAGCGCTGCTTTCTAACTGAGGGTAGTGAGAGTGCTGTTTTCTAACTAAGAGCAGAGAGAGTGCTGCTTTCTAACTGAGGCCAGTGAGAGTGCGGCTTTCTAACTTAGGGTAGTGGGAGTGCTGCTTTCTAACTGAGGGCAATGAGAGTGCTGCTTTCTAACTGAGGGCAGTGAGAGTGCTGCTTTCTATCTGAGGTTAGTGAGAGTGCTGTTTTCTAACTAAGCCCAGTGAGAGTGCTAGTTTCTAACTAAGGGCAGTGAGAGTGTTGTTTTCTAACTGAGGGTAGTGATAGTTTTGCTTTCTTACTGAGCGTAATGGGAGTGCTGCTTTCTAACTGAGTGTAGTCGGAGTGCTGTTTTCTAACTGAGGGCAGGGAGAGCGCTGCTTTCTAACTGAGGGCAGTGACAGTGCTGCTTTCTAACTGAGGACAGTGAGTGTGCTGCTTTCTAACCGAGGGTAGTGGGAGTGCTGCTTTCTCACTGAGGGCAGTGAGAGTTGTTGCTTTATAAATAAGGGCAGTGAGAGTGCTGCTTTCTAACTGAGGGCAGTGAGAGTGCTGCTTTCTTACTGTGGGCAGTGAGAGTGCTGTTTGCAAACTGACGGCAGTGAGAGTGCTGCTTTCTAACTCAGAGTAGTGGGAGTGTTGCTTTCTATCTGAGACTAGTGGGAGTGCTGCTTTGTAACACAGGGTAGAGAGAATGCTGTTTTCTAACTGAGGGCAGTGTGAGTCCTGCTTTCTAACTGAGGGCAGGGAGTGTGCTGTTTTCTAACTGAGGGCAGTGAGTGCAGCTTTCTAACTGAGGGCAGTGTGAGTGCTGTTTTCTAACTGAGGGTCGTGGTAGTGCTGCTTTCTAACTGAGGGTAGTGGGAGTGCTGTTTTCTAACTGAGGGCAGTGAGAGTGCTGTTTTCTGACTGAGGGTCGTGGGAGTGCTGCTTTCTAACTGAGGATAGTGAGAGTGCTGCTTTCTAACTGAGGGTAGTGAGAGTGCTGCTTTGTAACTGAGGGCAGGGAGAGTGCTGCCTTCTTACTGTGGGCAGTGACAGTGCTGGTTTCTAACTGAGGACAGTGAGTGTGCTGCCTTCTGACCGAGGTTGTGCGAGTGCTGCTTTCTAACTGAGGACATGAGAGTGCATCTTTCTCACTGAGGGTCGTGAGAGTGCTGCATTCTCACTGAGGGTAGTGAGAGTGCTCTTTTCTAACAGAGGGCAGGGAGAGTGCTGCTTTCTAGTTGAGGGTAGTGAGAGTGCTGCTTTCTAACTGAGAGTAGTGGGAGTGCTGCTTTCTAACTGAGGCCAGTGAGAGTGCTGTTTTCTAATTGAGGGTAGTTGGAGTGCTGCTTTCTTACTCTGGGCAGTGAGAGTTCTGTTTTCTAACTGAGGGCAGTGAGAGTGCTGCTTTCTAACTGAGGGTAGTGGATGTGCTGCTTTCTGACAGGGTATTTCGAGTGCTGCTTTGTAACTGAGGGCAGTGAGAGTGCTGTTTTCTAACTGAGGGCTGTGTGAGTCCTGCTTTCTAACTGAGAGCAGGGAGAGTGCTGTTGTCTAACTGAGGGCAGTGAATGCCGCTTTCTAACTGAGGGCAGTGTGAGTTCTGTTTTCTAACTGAGGGTCGTGGGAGTGCTGCTTGCCTACTGAGGGTAGTGGGAGTGCTGCTTTCTAACTGAGGGTAGTGAGATTGCTGTTTTCTAACTAAGAGCAGTGAGAGTGCTGCTTTCTTACTGTGGGCAGTGAGAGTCCTTTTTCCAAACTGACGGCAGTGAGAGTGCTGCTTTCTAACTCAGAGTAGTGGGAGTGCTGCTTTCTAACTGAGGGTAGTGGGTGTGCTGCTTTGTAACTCAGGGTAGTTCGAATGCTGTTTTCTAAATGAGGGCTGTGTGAGTCCTGCTTTCTAACTGAGGGCAGGGAGTGTTCTGCTTTCTAACTGAGGGCAGTGTGAGTGCTGCTTTCTAACTGAGGGCAGTGTGAGTGCTGCTTTCTAACTGAGGGCAGTGTGAGTGCTGCTTTCTGACTGAGGGTAGTGGGAGTGCTGCTTTCTAACTTAGGGTAGTTAGAGTGCTGTTTTCTAACTGAGGGCTGGTTGAGTCCTGCTTTCTAACTGAGAGCAGGGTGAGTGCTGTTGTCTTACTGAGGGCAGTGAGTGCCGCTTTCTATCTGAGGGCACTGAGTGCTGTTTTCTTACTGAGGGTCGTGGGAGCACTGCTTTCTAACTGAGGGTAGTGAGAGTGCTGTTTTCTAACTAAGGGCAGTGAGAGTGCTGCTTTCTATCTGAGACTAGTGGGAGTGCTGCTTTGTAACACAGGGTAGAGAGAATGCTGTTTTCTAACTGAGGGCAGTGTGAGTCCTGCTTTCTAACTGAGGGCAGGGAGTGTGCTGTTTTCTAACTGAGGGTCGTGATAGTGCTGCTTTCTAACTGAGGGTAGTGGGAGTGCTGTTTTCTAACTGAGGGCAGTGAGAGTGCTGTTTTCTGACTGAGGGTCGTGGGAGTGCTGCTTTCTAACTGAGGATAGTGAGAGTGCTGCTTTCTAACTGAGGGCAGTGAGACTGCTGCTTTCTAACAGAGGGTAGTGAGAGTGCTGCTTTGTAACTGAGGGCAGGGAGAGTGCTGCTTTCTGACGGAGGGTAGTGGGAATGCTGCTTTGTTACTGACAGCATTGAGAGTGCTGCGTTCTGAGGGTAGTGAGAGTGCTTCTTTCTAACTGAGCGCAGTGACAGTGCTGCTTTCTAACTAAGGGCTGTGAGAGTACTGCTTTCTAACTGAGTTCAGTAAGAGTGCTGCTTTCAAACTGAGGGTAGTGAGAATGCTGCTTTCTAACTGAGGGCAGTGGGAGTGCTGCTTTCTAACTGAGGGCAGTGAGAGTGCGGCTTTCTAACTGAGTGTAGTCGGAGTGCTGTTTTCTAACTGAGGGCAGTGAGAGTGCTGCTTTCTAACTGAGGGCAGTGAGAGTGCAGCTTTCTAACTGAGGGTAGTGAGAGTGCTGCTTTCTAACTGAGGGTAGTGAGAGTGATGTTTTCTAACTGAGGGCAGTGAGAGTTCTCTTTTCTAACTGAGGTTATTGAGAGTGCTAGTTTCTAACTAAGGGCAGTGAGAGTGCTCTTTTCAGACTGAGGGTAGTGATAGTGCTGCTTTCTAACTGAGCGTAATGGGCGTGCTGCTTTCTAACTGGGGGCAGTGAGATTGCTGCTTTCTTGCTGAGGGCAGTGAGAGTGCTGCTTTCTAACTGAGGGCAGTGAGAGTGCTGCTTTCTAACTGAGGGCAGTGAGCGTGCTGCTTTCTGAGGGCAGTGAGAGTGCTGCTTTCTAACTGAGGGCAGTGAGAGTGATACATTCTAACCGAGGGTAGTGAGGGTGCTGCTTTCTAACTGAGGGCAGGGAGAGCGCTGCTTTCTAACTGAGGGCAGTGAGAGTGCTGCTTTCTAATAGAGGGCAGGGAGAGTGCTGCTTTCAAACTGAGGGCTGTGAGAGTGCTGCCTTCTTACTGTGGGCAGTGAGAGTGCTGGTTTCTAACTGAGGACAGTGAGTGTGCTGCATTCTGACCGAGGTTGTGCGAGTGCTGCTTTCTAACTGAGGGCATGAGAGTGCATCTTTCTCACTGAGGGTAGTGAGAGTGCTGCATTCTAACTGAGGGTAGTGAGAGTGCTGTTTTCCAACTGAGGGCAGTGAGAGTGCTGCTTTCTAACTGAGCACAATGATAGTGCTGCTTTCTGATGGCAGTGAGAGTGCAACTTTCTAACCTAGGGTAGTGAGAGTGATGTTTTCATACTGAGGGATATGAGAGTGCTGTTTTCTAACTGAGCGTAATGGAAGTGCTGCTTTCTAACTGAGGGCAGTGAGAATGCCGCTTTCTAACTGAGGGCAGTGATATAGCTGTTTTTTAACTGAGGGCAGTGAGAGTGCTGCTTTCTAACTGAGGGCAGTGAGAGTGCTACTTTCTAACTGAGGGTAGTGAGGGTGCTGCTTTCTAACTGAGGGCAGGGAGAGCGCTGCTTTCTAACTGAGGGCAGTGAGAGTGCTGCTTTCTAACTGAGGGCAGTGAGAGTGCTGCTTTCTAACTGAGGGCAGGGAGAGTGCTGCTTTCAAACTGAGGGCAGTGAGAGTGCTGCTTTCCAAGTGTGGGCAGTGAGAGTGCTGCTTTCAAACTGAGGACAGTGACAGTGCTGCTTTCCAACTGAGGACAGTGAGTGTGCTGCTCTCTAACCGAGGGCAGTGGGAGTGCTGCTTTCTAACTGAGGGCAGTGAGATAGCTGCTGGCTAACTGAGGGCCATTGGAGTGCTGCATTCTAACTGAGGGTAGTGAGAGTGCTGTTTTCCAACTGAGGGCAGTGAGAGTGCTGCTTTCTAACTGAGCGCAATGATAGTGCTGCTTTCTGATGGCTGGGAGAGTGCTGCTTTCTAACTGAGGGCAGTGAGAGTGCAGCTTTCTAACTGAGGGTAGTGAGAGTGATGTTTTCATACTGAGGGATGTGAGAGTGCTGTTTTCTAACTGAGCGTAATGGGAGTGCTGCTTTCTAACTGAGGGCAGTGAGAGTGCCGCTTTCTAACTGAGGGCAGTGAGAGTGCTGTTTTCTAACTGAGGGCAGTGAGAGTGCTGCTTTCTAACTGAGGGTAGTGAGGGTGCTGCTTTCTAACTGAGGGCAGTGAGAGTGCTGCCTTCTTACTGTGGGCAGTGACAGTGCTGGTTTCTAACTGAGGACAGTGAGTGTGCTGCGTTCTGACCGAGGTTGTGCGAGTGCTGCTTTCTAACTGAGGGCATGAGAGTGCATCTTTCTCACTGAGGGTAGTGAGAGTGCTGCATTCTAACTGCGGGTAGTGAGAGTGCTGTTTTCTAACTGAGGGCAGTGAGAGTGCTGCGTTCTTATTGAGGGCAGGGAGAGTGCTGCTTTTTTACTGTGGGCAGTGAGAGTGCTGTTTCCAAACTGACGGCAGTGAGAGTGCTGCTTTCTAACTCAGAGTCGTGGGAGTGCTGCTTTCTAACTGACAGCAGTGAGAGTGCTGCTTTCTGAGGGTAGTGAAAGTGCTGCTTTCTAACAGGCTAGTGGGAGTGCTGCTTTCTAACTGAGGCCAGTGAGAGTGCTGTTTACTAATTGAGGGTAGTTGGAGTGCTGCTTTCTTACCCTGGGCAGTGAGAGTTCTGTTTTATAACTGAGGGCAGTGAGAGTGCTGCTTTCTAACTGAGAGCAGTGAGCGTACTGCTTTCTGAGGGCAGTGAGAGTGCTGCTTTCTAACTGAGGGCAGTGAGAGTGCTACTTTCTAACTGAGGGTAGTGAGGGTGCTGCTTTCTAACTGAGGGCAGGGAGAGCGCTGCTATCTAACTGAGGCCAGTGAGAGTGCTGCTTTCCAAGTGTGGGCAGTGAGAGTGCTGCTTTCAAACTGAGGACAGTGACAGTGCTGCTTTCCAGCTGAGGACAGTGAGTGTGCTGCTCTCTAACCGAGGGCAGTGGGAGTGCTGCTTTCTAACTGAGGGCAGTGAGAGTGCTGCTCTCTGACCGAGGGCAGTGAGAGTGCTGCTTTCTAACTGAGGGCAGTGAGCGTACTGCTTTCTGAGGGCAGTGAGAGTGCTGCTTTCTAACTGAGGGCAGTGAGAGTGCTACTTTCTAACTGAGGGTAGTGAGGGTGCTGCTTTCTAACTGAGGGCAGGGAGAGTGCTGCTTTCAAACTGAGGGCAGTGAGACTGCTGCTTTCCAAGTGTGGGCAGTGAGAGTGCTGCTTTCAAACTGAGGACAGTGACAGTGCTGCTTTCCAACTGAGGACAGTGAGTGTGCTGCTCTCTAACCGAGGGCAGAGGGAGTGCTGCTTTCTAACTGAGGGCAGTGAGATAGCTGCTTGCTAACTGAGGGCCATTGGAGTGCTGCATTCTAACTGAGGGTAGTGAGAGTGCTGTTTTCCAACTGAGGGCAGCGAGAGTGCTGCTTTCTAACTCTGCGCAATGATAGTGCTGCTTTCTGATGGTAGGGAGAGTGCTGCTTTCTAACTGAGGGCAGTGAGAGTGCAGCTTTCTAACTGAGGGTAGTGAGAGTGATGTTTTCATACTGAGGGATGTGAGAGTGCTGTTTTCTAACTGAGCGTAATGGGAGTGCTGCTTTCTAACAGAGGGCAGTGAGAGTGCCGCTTTCTAACTGAGGGCAGTGATATAGCTGTTTTGTAACTGAGGGCAGTGAGAGTGCTGCTTTCTAGCTGAGGGCAATGAAAGAGCTGCTTTCTAACTGAGGGCACTGAGAGTGCTGCTTTCTAACTGAGGGCAGTGAGCGTACTGCTTTCTGAGGGCAGTGAGAGTGCTGCTTTCTAACTGAGCGCAGTGATAGTGCTGCTTTCTGAGGGCAGGGAGAGTGCTGCTTTCTAACTGAGGGCAGTGAGAGTTCAGCTTTCTAACTGAGGGTAGTGAGAGTGATGTTTTCTTTCTGAGGGATGTGAGAGTGCTGTTTTCTAACTGAGCGTAATGGGTGTGCTGCTTTCTAACGGAAGGCAGTGAGAGTGCTGCTTTCTAACTGAGGGCAGTGATATAGCTGTTTTCTAACTGAGGGCAGTGGGAGTGCTGCTTTCTAACTGAGGTTAGTGAGAGCGCAGCTTTCTAACTGAGGTTAGTGAGAGCGCAGCTTTCGAACTGAGAGTAGTGGGAGTGCTGCTTTGTAACTGAGGGTAGTGAGAGTGCTGTTTTCTAACTGAGGGCTGGTTGAGTCCTGCTTTCTAACTGAGAGCAGGGTGAGTGCTGTTGTCTTACTGAGGGCAGTGAGTGCCGCTTTCTATCTGAGGGCACTGAGGGCTGTTTTCTTACTGAGGGTCGTTGGAGCGCTGCTTTCTAACTGAGGGTAGTGAGAGTGCTGTTTTCTAACTAAGGGCAGAGAGAGTGCTGCTTTCTAACTGAGGCCAGTGAGAGTGCTGCTTTCTAACTTAGGGTAGTGGGAGTGCTGCTTTCTAACTGAGGGCAATGAGAGTGCTGCTTTCTAACTGAGGGCAGTGAGAGTGCTGCTTTCTAACTGAGGGCAATGAGAGTGCTGCTTTCTTAATGAGGCCAGTGAGAGTGCTGCTTTCTAACTGAGGGCAGTGGGAGTGCTGCTTTCTAACTGAGGGCAGTGAGAGTGCTGCTTTCTAACTGAGGCCAGTGAGAGTGCTGCTTACTAACTGAGGGTAGTGGGAGTGCTGCTTTCTAACTGAGGGTAGTAGGAGTACTGCTTTTTTGCTGTGGGCAATGAGATTGCTTTTTTCTAACTGAGGGCAGTGAGAGTGCTGCTTTCTTACTGTGGGCAGTGAGAGTGCTGCTTTCTTACTGAGGGTAGTGGGAGTGCTGCTTTCTATCTGAGACTAGTGGGACTGCTGCTTTGTATCTCAGGGTAGTGAGTATGCTGTTTTCTAACTGAGGGCAGTGTGAGTCCTGCTTTCTAACTGAGGGCAGGGAGTGTGCTGTTTTCTAACTGAGGGCAGTGAGTGCAGCTTTCTAACTGTGGGCAGTGTGAGTGCTGTTTTCTAACTGAGGGTCGTGGTAGTGCTGCTTTCGAACTGAGGGCAGGGAGAGTGCTGTTTTCTAACTGAGGGCAGTGAGTGCAGCCTTGTAACTGAGGGCAGTGGGAGTGCTGTTTTCTAACTGAGGTTAGTGGCAGTGCTTCTTTCTAACTGAGGGCAGTGAGAGTGCTGCTTTCTAACTGAGTTCATTGAGAGTGCTGGTTTCTAACTGAGGACAGTGAGTGTGCTGCATTCTGACCGAGGTTGTGCGAGTGCTGCTTTCTAACTGAGGGCATGAGAGTGCATCTTTCTCACTGAGGGTAGTGAGAGTGCTGCATTCTAACTGAGGGTAGTGAGAGTGCTGTTTTCCAACTGAGGGCAGTGAGAGTGCTGCTTTCTAACTGAGCACAATGATAGTGCTGCTTTCTGATGGCAGTGAGAGTGCAACTTTCTAACCTAGGGTAGTGAGAGTGATGTTTTCATACTGAGGGATATGAGAGTGCTGTTTTCTAACTGAGCGTAATGGAAGTGCTGCTTTCTAACTGAGGGCAGTGAGAATGCCGCTTTCTAACTGAGGGCAGTGATATAGCTGTTTTTTAACTGAGGGCAGTGAGAGTGCTGCTTTCTAACTGAGGGCAGTGAGAGTGCTACTTTCTAACTGAGGGTAGTGAGGGTGCTGCTTTCTAACTGAGGGCAGGGAGAGCGCTGCTTTCTAACTGAGGGCAGTGAGAGTGCTGCTTTCTAACTGAGGGCAGTGAGAGTGCTGCTTTCTAACTGAGGGCAGGGAGAGTGCTGCTTTCAAACTGAGGGCAGTGAGAGTGCTGCTTTCCAAGTGTGGGCAGTGAGAGTGCTGCTTTCAAACTGAGGACAGTGACAGTGCTGCTTTCCAACTGAGGACAGTGAGTGTGCTGCTCTCTAACCGAGGGCAGTGGGAGTGCTGCTTTCTAACTGAGGGCAGTGAGATAGCTGCTGGCTAACTGAGGGCCATTGGAGTGCTGCATTCTAACTGAGGGTAGTGAGAGTGCTGTTTTCCAACTGAGGGCAGTGAGAGTGCTGCTTTCTAACTGAGCGCAATGATAGTGCTGCTTTCTGATGGCTGGGAGAGTGCTGCTTTCTAACTGAGGGCAGTGAGAGTGCAGCTTTCTAACTGAGGGTAGTGAGAGTGATGTTTTCATACTGAGGGATGTGAGAGTGCTGTTTTCTAACTGAGCGTAATGGGAGTGCTGCTTTCTAACTGAGGGCAGTGAGAGTGCCGCTTTCTAACTGAGGGCAGTGAGAGTGCTGTTTTCTAACTGAGGGCAGTGAGAGTGCTGCTTTCTAACTGAGGGTAGTGAGGGTGCTGCTTTCTAACTGAGGGCAGTGAGAGTGCTGCCTTCTTACTGTGGGCAGTGACAGTGCTGGTTTCTAACTGAGGACAGTGAGTGTGCTGCGTTCTGACCGAGGTTGTGCGAGTGCTGCTTTCTAACTGAGGGCATGAGAGTGCATCTTTCTCACTGAGGGTAGTGAGAGTGCTGCATTCTAACTGAGGGTAGTGAGAGTGCTGTTTTCTAACTGAGGGCAGTGAGAGTGCTGCGTTCTTATTGAGGGCAGGGAGAGTGCTGCTTTTTTACTGTGGGCAGTGAGAGTGCTGTTTCCAAACTGACGGCAGTGAGAGTGCTGCTTTCTAACTCAGAGTCGTGGGAGTGCTGCTTTCTAACTGACAGCAGTGAGAGTGCTGCTTTCTGAGGGTAGTGAAAGTGCTGCTTTCTAACAGGCTAGTGGGAGTGCTGCTTTCTAACTGAGGCCAGTGAGAGTGCTGTTTACTAATTGAGGGTAGTTGGAGTGCTGCTTTCTTACCCTGGGCAGTGAGAGTTCTGTTTTATAACTGAGGGCAGTGAGAGTGCTGCTTTCTAACTGAGAGCAGTGAGCGTACTGCTTTCTGAGGGCAGTGAGAGTGCTGCTTTCTAACTGAGGGCAGTGAGAGTGCTACTTTCTAACTGAGGGTAGTGAGGGTGCTGCTTTCTAACTGAGGGCAGGGAGAGCGCTGCTATCTAACTGAGGCCAGTGAGAGTGCTGCTTTCCAAGTGTGGGCAGTGAGAGTGCTGCTTTCAAACTGAGGACAGTGACAGTGCTGCTTTCCAGCTGAGGACAGTGAGTGTGCTGCTCTCTGACCGAGGGCAGTGAGAGTGCTGCTTTCTAACTGAGGGCAGTGAGCGTACTGCTTTCTGAGGGCAGTGAGAGTGCTGCTTTCTAACTGAGGGCAGTGAGAGTGCTACTTTCTAACTGAGGGTAGTGAGGGTGCTGCTTTCTAACTGAGGGCAGGGAGAGTGCTGCTTTCAAACTGAGGGCAGTGAGACTGCTGCTTTCCAAGTGTGGGCAGTGAGAGTGCTGCTTTCAAACTGAGGACAGTGACAGTGCTGCTTTCCAACTGAGGACAGTGAGTGTGCTGCTCTCTAACCGAGGGCAGAGGGAGTGCTGCTTTCTAACTGAGGGCAGTGAGATAGCTGCTTGCTAACTGAGGGCCATTGGAGTGCTGCATTCTAACTGAGGGTAGTGAGAGTGCTGTTTTCCAACTGAGGGCAGCGAGAGTGCTGCTTTCTAACTCTGCGCAATGATAGTGCTGCTTTCTGATGGTAGGGAGAGTGCTGCTTTCTAACTGAGGGCAGTGAGAGTGCAGCTTTCTAACTGAGGGTAGTGAGAGTGATGTTTTCATACTGAGGGATGTGAGAGTGCTGTTTTCTAACTGAGCGTAATGGGAGTGCTGCTTTCTAACAGAGGGCAGTGAGAGTGCCGCTTTCTAACTGAGGGCAGTGATATAGCTGTTTTGTAACTGAGGGCAGTGAGAGTGCTGCTTTCTAGCTGAGGGCAATGAAAGAGCTGCTTTCTAACTGAGGGCACTGAGAGTGCTGCTTTCTAACTGAGGGCAGTGAGCGTACTGCTTTCTGAGGGCAGTGAGAGTGCTGCTTTCTAACTGAGCGCAGTGATAGTGCTGCTTTCTGAGGGCAGGGAGAGTGCTGCTTTCTAACTGAGGGCAGTGAGAGTTCAGCTTTCTAACTGAGGGTAGTGAGAGTGATGTTTTCTTTCTGAGGGATGTGAGAGTGCTGTTTTCTAACTGAGCGTAATGGGTGTGCTGCTTTCTAACGGAAGGCAGTGAGAGTGCTGCTTTCTAACTGAGGGCAGTGATATAGCTGTTTTCTAACTGAGGGCAGTGGGAGTGCTGCTTTCTAACTGAGGTTAGTGAGAGCGCAGCTTTCTAACTGAGGTTAGTGAGAGCGCAGCTTTCGAACTGAGAGTAGTGGGAGTGCTGCTTTGTAACTGAGGGTAGTGAGAGTGCTGTTTTCTAACTGAGGGCTGGTTGAGTCCTGCTTTCTAACTGAGAGCAGGGTGAGTGCTGTTGTCTTACTGAGGGCAGTGAGTGCCGCTTTCTATCTGAGGGCACTGAGGGCTGTTTTCTTACTGAGGGTCGTTGGAGCGCTGCTTTCTAACTGAGGGCAGAGAGAGTGCTGCTTTCTAACTGAGGCCAGTGAGAGTGCTGCTTTCTAACTTAGGGTAGTGGGAGTGCTGCTTTCTAACTGAGGGCAATGAGAGTGCTGCTTTCTAACTGAGGGCAGTGAGAGTGCTGCTTTCTAACTGAGGGCAATGAGAGTGCTGCTTTCTTAATGAGGCCAGTGAGAGTGCTGCTTTCTAACTGAGGGCAGTGGGAGTGCTGCTTTCTAACTGAGGGCAGTGAGAGTGCTGCTTTCTAACTGAGGCCAGTGAGAGTGCTGCTTACTAACTGAGGGTAGTGGGAGTGCTGCTTTCTAACTGAGGGTAGTAGGAGTACTGCTTTTTTGCTGTGGGCAATGAGATTGCTTTTTTCTAACTGAGGGCAGTGAGAGTGCTGCTTTCTTACTGTGGGCAGTGAGAGTGCTGCTTTCTTACTGAGGGTAGTGGGAGTGCTGCTTTCTATCTGAGACTAGTGGGACTGCTGCTTTGTATCTCAGGGTAGTGAGTATGCTGTTTTCTAACTGAGGGCAGTGTGAGTCCTGCTTTCTAACTGAGGGCAGGGAGTGTGCTGTTTTCTAACTGAGGGCAGTGAATGCAGCTTTCTAACTGTGGGCAGTGTGAGTGCTGTTTTCTAACTGAGGGTCGTGGTAGTGCTGCTTTCGAACTGAGGGCAGGGAGAGTGCTGTTTTCTAACTGAGGGCAGTGAGTGCAGCCTTGTAACTGAGGGCAGTGGGAGTGCTGTTTTCTAACTGAGGTTAGTGGCAGTGCTTCTTTCTGAGGGCAGTGAGAGTGCTGCTTTCTAACTGAGTTCATTGAGAGTGCTGCTTTCTAACTGAGGGCATTAAGAATGCTGCTTTCTAACTGAGGGCAGTGAGAGTGCTGCTTTCTAACTGAGGGCACTGAGAGTGCTGCTTTCTAAATAAGGGCAGTGATAGTGCTGCTTTCTAACTGAGTTCAGTGAGAGTGCTGCTTTCTAACTGAGGGTAGTGAGAATGCTGCTTTCTAACTGAGGGCAGTGAGAGTGCTGCTTTTTAACTGTGGGCAATGAGATTGCTTTTTTCTAACTGAGGGCAGTGAGAGTGCTGCTTTCTTACTGAGGGTAGTGGGAGTGCTGCTTTCTTACTGTGGGCAGTGAGAGTGCTTTTTCCAAACTGAGGGCAGTGAGAGTGCTGCTTTCTAACTGAGGGTAGTGGGTGTGCTGCTTTGTAACTCAGGGTAGTGAGAATGCTGTTTTCTAACTGAGGGCTGTGTGAGTCCTGCTTTCTAACTGAGGGCAGGGAGTGTTCTGCTTTCTAATTGAGGGTAGTCGGGGTGCTGCTTTCTAACTGAGAGTAGTGGGAGTGCTGCTTTGTAACTGAGGGTAGTGAGAGTCCTGCTTTCTAACTGAGAGCAGGGTGAGTGCTGTTGTCTTACTGAGGGCAGTGAGTGCCGCTTTCTACCTGAGGGCACTGAGTGCTGTTTTCTTACTGAGGGTCGTGGGAGCGCTGCTTTCTAACTAAGGGCAGAGAGAGTGCTGCTTTCTAAATGAGGCCAGTGAGAAGTGCTGCTTTCTAGCTGAGGGCAGTGAGAGTGCTACTTTCTAACTGAGGGTCGTGGGAGTGCTGCTTTCTATCTAAGTGCAGTGAGAGTGCTGTTTTCTAACTAAGGGCAGTGAGAGTGCTGCTTTCTAACTGAGGGCAGTGATATAGCTGTTTTCTAACTGAGGGTAGTGGGAGTGCTGCTTTCTAACTGAGGACAGTGAGATTGCTGCTTTCTAGCTGAGGGCAATGAGAGTGCTACTTTCTAACTGAGGGTCGTGGGAGTGCTGCTTTCTAACTAAGGGCAGTGAGAGTGCTGTTTTCTCACTGAGGGCAGTGAGAGTGCTGCTTTCTAACTGAGGGCAGGGAGAGTGCTGCTTTCTAACTGAGGGCATGGAGAGTGCTGCTTTCTAACTGAGGCCAGTGAGAGTGCTGCTTTCTAACTGAGGGCAGTGAGAGTGCTGTTTTCTAACTGAGGGTAGTGGGAGTGCTGCTTTCTAACTGAGGGCAGGGAGAGTGCTGCTTTCTAACTGAGGGCATGGAGAGTGCTGCTTTCTAACTGAGGCCAGTGAGAGTGCTGCTTTCTAACTGAGGGCAGTGAGAGTGCTGCGTTCTAAGTGTGGGCAGTGAGTGTGCTGCTTTCTAACCGAGGGTTTTGGGAGTGCTGCTTTCTGACTGAGGGCAGTGAGAGTGCAGCTTTCTAACTGAGGGCAGTGAGAGTGCTGCTTTCTAACTGAGCGCAGTGATAGTGCTGCTTTCTGAGGGCAGGGAGAGTGCTGCTTTCTAACTGAGGGCAGTGAGAGTGCGGCTTTCTAACTGAGTGTAGTCGGAGTGCTGTTTTCTAACTGAGGGCAGTGAGAGTGCTGCTTTCTAACTGAGGGCAGTGAGAGTGCAGCTTTCTAACTGAGGGTAGTGAGATTGCTGCTTTCTAACTGAGGGTAGTGAGAGTGATGTTTTCTAACTGAGGGCAGTGAGAGTTCTCTTTTCTAACTGAGGTTATTGAGAGTGCTAGTTTCTAACTAAGGGCAGTGAGAGTGCTCTTTTCAGACTGAGGGTAGTGATAGTGCTGCTTTCTAACTGAGCGTAATGGGCATGCTGCTTTCTAACTGAGGGCAGTGAGATTGCTTCTTTCTAGCTGAGGGCAGTGAGAGTGCTGCTTTCTAGCTGCGGGCAGTGAGAGTGCTGCTTTCTAACTGAGGGCAGTGAGAGTGCTGCTTTCTAACTGAGGGCAGTGAGCGTGCTGCTTTCTGAGGGCAGTGAGAGTGCTGCTTTCTAACTGAGGGCAGTGAGAGTGATACATTCTAACCGAGGGTAGTGAGGGTGCTGCTTTCTAACTGAGGGCAGGGAGAGCGCTGCTTTCCAACTGAGGGCAGTGAGAGTGCTGCTTTCTAATAGAGGGCAGGGAGAGTGCTGCTTTCAAACTGAGGGCAGTGAGAGTGCTGCCTTCTTACTGTGGGCAGTGACAGTGCTGGTTTCTAACTGAGGACAGTGAGTGTGCTGCGTTCTGACCGAGGTTGTGCGAGTGCTGCTTTCTAACTGAGGGCATGAGAGTGCATCTCTCTCACTGAGGGTAGTGAGAGTGCTGCATTCTAACTGAGGGTAGTGAGAGTGCTGCATTCTAACTGAGGGTAGTGAGAGTGCTGTTTTCTAACTGAGGGCAGTGAGAGTGCTGTTTTCTCACTGAGCGCAATGATAGTGCTGCGTTCTTATTGAGGGCAGTGCGAGTGCTGCTTTTTTACTGTGGGCAGTGAGAGTGCTGTTTCCAAACTGACGGCAGTGAGAGTGCTGCTTTCTAACTCAGAGTCGTGGGAGTGCTGCTTTCTAACTGACAGCAGTGAGAGTGCTGCTTTCTGAGGGTAGTGAAAGTGCTGCTTTCTAACTGAGGGCAGTGAGAGTGCTGTTTTCTAACTGAGGGCAGTGAGAGTGCTGCATTCTAACTGAGGGCAGTGAGAGTGCTGTTTTCTAACTGAGGGCTGTGTGAGTCCTGCTTTCTAACTGAGAGCAGGGAGAGTGCTGTTGTCTAACTGAGGGCAGTGAATGCCGCTTTCTAACTGAGGGCAGTGTGAGTGCTGTTTTCTAACTGAGGGTCGTGGGAGTGCTGCTTGCTAACTGAGGGTAGTGGGAGTGCTGCTTTCTAACTGAGGGTAGTGGGTGTGCTGCTTTCTAACTGAGGGTAGTGAGATTGCTGTTTTCTAACTAAGGGCAGTGAGAGTGCTGCTTTCTAACTGAGGGTAGTGGGAGTGCTGCTTTCTAACTGAGGGTAGTGGGATTGCTGCTTTCTAACTGAGGGTAGTGGGAGTGCTGCTTTTTAGCTGTGGACAATGAGATTGCTTTTTTCTAACTCAGGGCAGTGAGAGTGCTGCTTTCTTACTGAGGGTAGTGCGAGTGCTGCTTTCTTACTGTGGGCAGTGAGAGTGCTTTTTCCAAACTGACGGCAGTGAGAGTGCTGCTTTCTAACTGAGGGTAGTGGGTGTGCTGCTTTGTAGCTCAGGGTAGTGAGAATGCTGTTTTCTAACTGAGGGCTGTGTGAGTCCTGCTTTCTAACTGAGGGCAGGGAGTGTTCTGCTTTCTAATTGAGGGTAGTCGGGGTGCTGCTTTCTAACTGAGAGTAGTGGGAGTGCTGCTTTGTAACTGAGGGTAGTGAGAGTGCTGTTTTCTAACTGAGGGCTGGTTGAGTCCTGCTTTCTAACTGAGAGCAGGGTGAGTGCTGTTGTCTTACTGAGGGCAGTGAGTGCCGCTTTCTACCTGAGGGCACTGAGTGCTGTTTTCTTACTGAGGGTCGTGGGAGCGCTGCTTTCTAACTAAGGGCAGAGAGAGTGCTGCTTTCTAAATGAGGCCAGTGAGAAGTGCTGCTTTCTAGCTGAGGGCAATGAGAGTGCTGCTTTCTAACTGAGGGCAGTGAGAGTGCTACTTTCTAACTGAGGGTCGTGGGAGTGCTGCTTTCTAACTAAGGGCAGTGAGAGTGCTGTTTTCTAACTAAGGGCAGTGAGAGTGCTGCTTTCTAACTGAGGGCAGTGATATAGCTGTTTTCTAACTGAGGGTAGTGGGAGTGCTGCTTTCTAACTGAGGACAGTGAGATTGCTGCTTTCTAGCTGAGGGCAATGAGAGTGCTACTTTCTAACTGAGGGTCGTGGGAGTGCTGCTTTCTAACTAAGGGCAGTGAGAGTGCTGTTTTCTCACTGAGGGCAGTGAGAGTGCTGCTTTCTAACTGAGGGCAGGGAGAGTGCTGCTTTCTAACTGAGGGCATGGAGAGTGCTGCTTTCTAACTGAGGCCAGTGAGAGTGCTGCTTTCTAACTGAGGGCAGTGAGAGTGCTGTTTTCTAACTGAGGGTACTGGGAGTGCTGCTTTCTAACTGAGGGCAGGGAGAGTGCTGCTTTCTAACTGAGGGCATGGAGAGTGCTGCTTTCTAACTGAGGCCAGTGAGAGTGCTGCTTTCTAACTGAGGGCAGTGAGAGTGCTGCGTTCTAAGTGTGGGCAGTGAGTGTGCTGCTTTCTAACCGAGGGTTTTGGGAGTGCTGCTTTCTGACTGAGGGCAGTGAGAGTGCAGCTTTCTAACTGAGGGCAGTGAGAGTGCTGCTTTCTAACTGAGCGCAGTGATAGTGCTGCTTTCTGAGGGCAGGGAGAGTGCTGCTTTCTAACTGAGGGCAGTGAGAGTGCGGCTTTCTAACTGAGTGTAGTCGGAGTGCTGTTTTCTAACTGAGGGCAGTGAGAGTGCTGCTTTCTAACTGAGGGCAGTGAGAGTGCAGCTTTCTAACTGAGGGTAGTGAGATTGCTGCTTTCTAACTGAGGGTAGTGAGAGTGATGTTTTCTAACTGAGGGCAGTGAGAGTTCTCTTTTCTAACTGAGGTTATTGAGAGTGCTAGTTTCTAACTAAGGGCAGTGAGAGTGCTCTTTTCAGACTGAGGGTAGTGATAGTGCTGCTTTCTAACTGAGCGTAATGGGCATGCTGCTTTCTAACTGAGGGCAGTGAGATTGCTTCTTTCTAGCTGAGGGCAGTGAGAGTGCTGCTTTCTAGCTGCGGGCAGTGAGAGTGCTGCTTTCTAACTGAGGGCAGTGAGAGTGCTGCTTTCTAACTGAGGGCAGTGAGCGTGCTGCTTTCTGAGGGCAGTGAGAGTGCTGCTTTCTAACTGAGGGCAGTGAGAGTGATACATTCTAACCGAGGGTAGTGAGGGTGCTGCTTTCTAACTGAGGGCAGGGAGAGCGCTGCTTTCCAACTGAGGGCAGTGAGAGTGCTGCTTTCTAATAGAGGGCAGGGAGAGTGCTGCTTTCAAACTGAGGGCAGTGAGAGTGCTGCCTTCTTACTGTGGGCAGTGACAGTGCTGGTTTCTAACTGAGGACAGTGAGTGTGCTGCGTTCTGACCGAGGTTGTGCGAGTGCTGCTTTCTAACTGAGGGCATGAGAGTGCATCTCTCTCACTGAGGGTAGTGAGAGTGCTGCATTCTAACTGAGGGTAGTGAGAGTGCTGTTTTCTAACTGAGGGCAGTGAGAGTGCTGTTTTCTCACTGAGCGCAATGATAGTGCTGCGTTCTTATTGAGGGCAGTGCGAGTGCTGCTTTTTTACTGTGGGCAGTGAGAGTGCTGTTTCCAAACTGACGGCAGTGAGAGTGCTGCTTTCTAACTCAGAGTCGTGGGAGTGCTGCTTTCTAACTGACAGCAGTGAGAGTGCTGCTTTCTGAGGGTAGTGAAAGTGCTGCTTTCTAACTGAGGGCAGTGAGAGTGCTGTTTTCTAACTGAGGGCAGTGAGAGTGCTGCATTCTAACTGAGGGCAGTGAGAGTGCTGTTTTCTAACTGAGGGCTGTGTGAGTCCTGCTTTCTAACTGAGAGCAGGGAGAGTGCTGTTGTCTAACTGAGGGCAGTGAATGCCGCTTTCTAACTGAGGGCAGTGTGAGTGCTGTTTTCTAACTGAGGGTCGTGGGAGTGCTGCTTGCTAACTGAGGGTAGTGGGAGTGCTGCTTTCTAACTGAGGGTAGTGGGTGTGCTGCTTTCTAACTGAGGGTAGTGAGATTGCTGTTTTCTAACTAAGGGCAGTGAGAGTGCTGCTTTCTAACTGAGGGTAGTGGGAGTGCTGCTTTCTAACTGAGGGTAGTGGGATTGCTGCTTTCTAACTGAGGGTAGTGGGAGTGCTGCTTTTTAGCTGTGGACAATGAGATTGCTTTTTTCTAACTCAGGGCAGTGAGAGTGCTGCTTTCTTACTGAGGGTAGTGCGAGTGCTGCTTTCTTACTGTGGGCAGTGAGAGTGCTTTTTCCAAACTGACGGCAGTGAGAGTGCTGCTTTCTAACTGAGGGTAGTGGGTGTGCTGCTTTGTAGCTCAGGGTAGTGAGAATGCTGTTTTCTAACTGAGGGCTGTGTGAGTCCTGCTTTCTAACTGAGGGCAGGGAGTGTTCTGCTTTCTAATTGAGGGTAGTCGGGGTGCTGCTTTCTAACTGAGAGTAGTGGGAGTGCTGCTTTGTAACTGAGGGTAGTGAGAGTGCTGTTTTCTAACTGAGGGCTGGTTGAGTCCTGCTTTCTAACTGAGAGCAGGGTGAGTGCTGTTGTCTTACTGAGGGCAGTGAGTGCCGCTTTCTACCTGAGGGCACTGAGTGCTGTTTTCTTACTGAGGGTCGTGGGAGCGCTGCTTTCTAACTAAGGGCAGAGAGAGTGCTGCTTTCTAAATGAGGCCAGTGAGAGTGCTGCTTTCTAACTGAGGGTAGTGGGAGTGCTGCTTTCTAACTGAGGGCGGTGAGAGTGCTGTTTTCTAACTAAAGGCAGTGAGAGTGCTGCTTTCTAACTGAGGGTAGTGGGAGTGCTGCTTTCTAACTGAGGGTAGTAGGAGTACTGCTTTTTTACTGTGGGCAATGAGATTGCTTTTTTCTAACTGAGGGCAGTGAGAGTGCTGCTTTCTTACTGAGGGTAGTGGGAGTGCTGCTTTCTTAGTGTGGGCAGTGAGAGTGCTGTTTGCAAACTGACGGCAGTGAGAGTGCTGCTTTCTTACTGAGGGTAGTGGGAGTGCTGCTTTCTAACTCAGAGTTGTGGGAGTGCTGCTTTCTATCTCAGGGTAGTGAGAATGGTGTTTTCTAACTGAGGGCTGTGTGAGTCCTGCTTTCTAACTGAGGGCAGGGAGTGTGCTGTTTACTAACTGAGGGCAGTGAGTGCAGCTTTCTAACTGTGGGCTGTGTGAGTGCTGTTTTCTAACTGAGGGTCGTGGGAGTGCTGCTTTCTACCTGAGGGTAGTGGGAGTGCTGCTTTCTAACTGAGGGTAGTGAGAGTACTGTTTTCTAACTGAGGGCCGTGAGAGTGCTGCTTTCTAACTGAGGGTTGAGTGAGTGCTGCATTCTAATTGAGGGTAGTGAGAATGCTGCTTTCTAACCGAGGGCAATGAGACTGCTGCTTTCTAACAGAGGGTAGTGAGAGTGCTGCTTTCTAACTGAGGGCAGGGAGAGTGCTGCTATCTGACGGAGGGTAGTGGGAGTGCTGCTTTCTTACTGACAGCAGTGAGAGTACTGCTTTCTGAGGGTAGTTAGAGTGCTGCTTTCTAACTGAGGTTAGTGGCAGTGCTTCTTTCTAACTGAGGGCAGTGAGAGTGCTGCTTTCTAACTGAAGGCAGTGAGACTGTAGCTTTCTAACTGAGGGCAGGGAGAGTGCTGCTTTCTAACTGAGGGCAGTGAGAGTGCTGCTTTCTAACTGAGGGTAGTGGGATTGCTGCTTTTTAACTGAGGGCAGTGAGAGTGCTGCTTTCTAACTAATGACAGTGAGAATGCTGCTTTGTACTGAGGGCAGTGAGAGTGCTGCTTTCTAACTAATGACAGTGAGAATGCTGCTTTCTACTGAGGGTAGTGAGAGTGCTGCTTTCTAACTGAGGGCAGGGAGAGTGCTGCTTTCTAACTGTGGGTAGTGAGAGTGCTTCTTTCTAACTCAGGGCACTGAGAGTTCTGCTTTATAACTGAGGATAGTGAGAGTACTGCTTTCTAACTAAGAGCAGGGAGAGTGCTGCTATCTAACTGAGGGTAGTGAGAGCGCTGCTATCTAACTGACAGCAGTGAGAGTGCTGCTTTCTGAGGGTAGTGAAAGTGCTGCTTTCTAACACGCTAGTGGGAGTGCTTCTTTCTAACTGAGGGCTTTGAGAGTGCTGCTTTCTAACTGAGGGCAGTGAGAGTGCTGCTTTCTAACTGAGAGTAGTGGGAGTGCTGCTTTCTAACTGAAGCCAGTGAGAGTGCTGTTTACTAATTGAGGGTAGTTGGAGTGCTGCTTTCTTACTCTGGGCAGTGAGAGTTCTGTTTTCTAACTGAGGGCAGTGAGAGTGCTGCTTTCTAACTGAGGGTAGTGGGTGTGCTGCTTTCTGACTGAGGGTATTTCAAGTGCTGCTTTGTAACTGAGGGCAGTGAGAGTGCTGTTTTCTAACTGAGGGCTGTGTGAGTCCTGCTTTCTAACTGAGAGCAGGGAGAGTGCTGTTGTCTAACTGAGGGCAGTGAATGTCGCTTTCTAACTGAGGGCAGTGTGAGTGCTGTTTTCTAACTGAGGGTCGTGGGAGTGCTGCTTGCTAACTGAGGCTAGTGAGAGTTCTGTTTTCTAACTAAGAGCAGTGAGAGTGCTGCTTTCTAACTGAGGGTAGTGGGAGTGCTGTTTTCTAACTGAGGGTAGTGAGAGTGCTGTTTTCTAACTAAGAGCAGTGAGAGTGCTGCTTTCTTACTGAGGGTAGTGGGAGTGCTGCTTTCTTACTGTGGGCAGTGAGAGTGCTTTTTCCAAACTGACGGCAGTGAGAGTGCTGCTTTCTAACTGAGGGTAGTGGGTGTGCTGATTTGTAACTCAGGGTAGTGAGAATGCTGTTTTCTAACTGAGGGCTGTGTGAGTCCTGCTTTCTAACTGAGGGCAGGGAGTGTTCTGCTTTCTAATTGAGGGTAGTCGGGGTGCTGCTTTCTAACTGAGAGAAGTGGGAGTGCTGCTTTGTAACTGAGGGTAGTGAGAGTGCTGTTTTCTAACTGAGGGCTGGTTGAGTCCTGCTTTCTAACTGAGAGCAGGGTGAGTGCTGTTGTCTTACTGAGGGCAGTGAGTGCCGCTTTCTATCTGAGGGCACTGAGTGCTGTTTTCTTACTGAGGGTCGTTGGAGCGCTGCTTTCTAACTGAGGGTAGTGAGAGTGCTGTTTTCTAACTAAGGGCAGAGAGAGTGCTGCTTTCTAACTGAGGCCAGTGAGAGTGCTGCTTTCTAACTTAGGGTAGTGGGAGTGCTGCTTTCTAACTGAGGGCAATGAGAGTGCTGCTTTCTAACTGAGGGCAGTGAGAGTGCTGCTTTCTAACTGAGGGCAATGAGAGTGCTGCTTTCTTAATGAGGCCAGTGAGAGTGCTGCTTTCTAACTTAGGGTAGTGGGAGTGCTGCTTTCTAACTTAGGGTAGTGGGAGTGCTGCTTTCGAACTGAGGGCAGTGGGAGTGCTGCTTTCTAACTGAGGGCAGTGAGAGTGCTGTTTTCTAACTAAGGGCAGTGAGAGTGCTGCTTTCTAACTGAGGCCAGTGAGAGTGCTGCTTACTAACTGAGGCCAGTGAGAGTGCTGCTTACTAACTGAGGGTAGTGGGAGTGCTGCTTTCTTACTGAGGGTAGTAGGAGTACTGCTTTTTTACTGTGGGCAATGAGATTGCTTTTTTCTAACTGAGGGCAGTGAGAGTGCTGCTTTCTTACTGTGGGCAGTGAGAGTGCTGCTTTCTTACTGAGGGTAGTGGGAGTGCTGCTTTCTATCTGAGACTAGTGGGACTGCTGCTTTGTATCTCAGGGTAGTGAGTATGCTGTTTTCTAACTGAGGGCAGTGTGAGTCCTGCTTTCTAACTGAGGGCAGGGAGTGTGCTGTTTTCTAACTGAGGGCAGTGAGTGCAGCTTTCTATCTGTGGGCAGTGTGAGTGCTGTTTTCTAACTGAGGGTCGTGGTAGTGCTGCTTTCTAACTGAGGGCAGGGAGAGTGCTGTTTTCTAACTGAGGGCAGTGAGTGCAGCCTTGTAACTGAGGGCAGTGGGAGTGCTGTTTTCTAACTGAGGTTAGTGGCAGTGCTTCTTTCTAACTGAGGGCAGTGAGAGTGCTGCTTTCTAACTGAGGGCAGTGAGAGTGCTGCTTTCTAACTGAGTTCATTGAGAGTGCTGCTTTCTAACTGAGGGCAGTGAGAATGCTGCTTTCTAACTGAGGGCAGTGAGAGTGCTGCTTTCTAACTGAGGGCACTGAGAGTGCTGCTTTCTAACTAAGGGCAGTGATAGTGCTGCTTTCTAACTGAGTTCAGTGAGAGTGCTGCTTTCTAACTGAGGGTAGTGAGAATGCTGCTTTCTAACTGAGGGCAGTGAGAGTGCTGCTTTCTAACTGAGGGTAGTGAGAATGCTGCTTTCTAACTGAGGGCAGTGAGAGTGCTGCTTTCTAACTGAGGGTATTGGGAGTGCAGCTTTCTAACTGAGGGCAGTGAGAGTGCAGCTTTCTAACTGAGGGCAGTGAGAGTGCTGCTTTCTAACTAAGGGCAGTGAGAGTGCTGCTTTCTAACTGAGGGCAGTGAGAGTGCTGCTTTCTAACTGAGGGCAGTGAGAGTGCTGCTTCCTAACTGAGGACAGTGAGAATGCTGCTTTCTCACTGAGGGTAGTGGGAGTGCTCCTTTCTAACTGTGGCCAGTGAGTGTGCTGCTTTCTTACTGAGGCAATGAGAGTGCTGCTTTCTAATTCAATAACAGTAGATTCCAATCCCTAGTGACTGAATTGTAAAGTTAAAAAAACTTGCATTTTTATAATGCCTTTCAGTACCCCTGGGTGCCCCAAGGTGCTATACCGCCAATGAAGTATGCATTAGTGTAAGAAATGTGGCAGTCAGTCTGTGCACAGTAAGATCCCACAAACAACGCTGAGGTAGATGTTTTGTTGGGGCTGTTTGAGGGTTAAATGAAGGCCAGCACACCAGGGCGATGCTTTGATGGGGTTGGCGGGGTGCGACTCGAATAAAAATAAAAAATGCTGGAAATGCTCAACTGGATTGGCAGCATCTGTGGAGATAGAAATTGTGTTAACGTTTCATGTCTGTGACCTTTCAGCAGAACTGGAAGAAGTTAGGACGCAGTAAATGAAATGTAAGCAGCGTTATTTTTGTTCATCATTCTCTCCAAAAGAACCTATGAACAACATTGAGAGAGGAATGACTGGTTTATCTCTTTTTGTCGGTGTTGGCTGAGAGAAGATTGTTAACCAAGACACTGGGAGAACTCCCTGCTTGTTTTATATGTTTAATTTTGTATATATGTAACTGTCTTTCTCTATCCATCTATCAACATCTGTCTCTATCTGTCTATCTTTACAAGTGTGTATATATATTATATATCTATAAGATAGGATTATTGGCTTTTAATTTCAAATATATTAAGACACTCTCAACAGCCACCAAAGGAAGTAGAATTAACATGGGAAAAACTAGCTTTATAAAGAACTGGCTACAGTCTTCCCACAGATTTCTGGTAGGAATCCGCCCACCGTTTTTTATATGGAAAGGAGGAACTCCTCCCATAATCAGCAGCTCACCGACCGACCAGGCTGGCTATTGTTCCTGTTCAGTCCCACACCCTAAACCTTGTTTATTGAAAGGTTATTCCAAGATAAAGTTTATCCCAGCTGTTTGAAGGGTTCTGACCTTCCCGGGATCCTCCCACTCCCAGCAGCTCAAGAGACCTACAGCAAACTCAAAGCTGCAGAAGCTTTTCCTCTTTTGTAAGTTGTAAGAAATTTTTTGTGCTCAAAGTCAGGAACTGAGCTTTGTTCTGGGAGTGGAACACTCTTCCACTTTGGCACCATGCTTGAAGGTCCTCTGCCCTACATATGGGCTAAGCTCATTGTAAAAAGAACACCTTCTACGGCATCAGTGTGACTATTCCCATTTCCCACACTACTCAGCAATTTGGCTTCCCTGAGCAACACTGCTCATTTGCGTTAAATTCTGGGTTGTGTTGACTTTAATTAGCTCCAGGTTGTTCTAGCTCGAGGATATTGTTCTAGGTGGAGGGGTTTGTTCTAGATGGAGGGGGTTGTTCTAGGTGGATGGAGTTATTCCAGGTGGAGGGTGTTGTTCTAGATGGAGGGGGTTCCAGCTTGAGGGTGTTGTTCCCACTCGAGGGGGTTGTTCCCGCTCAAGGGGGTTGTTCTCGCTCAAGGGGGTTGTTCTCACTCAAGGGGGGTCTTCTCACTCTAGAGGGGTTGTTCTCACTTGGGGGGGTTGTTCTCACTTGAGGTTGTTGTCCTCGCTCCAGGTGGTTGTCCCAGCTCCCTCCCACACACCCTCTGACACATTCATGCACTCTCTCACGCAAACACACAGACACACACGTACACACACACACACACACACACACACACACAAACACAGTCTCTCTCTCACACACAGTCTCTCTCTTAGGTGGACTTTCTCTCACTCTTTCCTGCACTTAAATACTCTCATTCTCTATCTCTCACACACACTGCCTCACACACACTCAATCTCTCTCACACGTACTCTCTCATACACACACACACACAGTCTCTTTCTCTCTCACGCACATTCTCTCTCTGACACACACTTTCTCTCACCCTCTTGCACGCTCAGATACTCACTCTCTCTGTCCCTCACATACAATCTCTCTCACAGTCTTTCTCACACACACAAACACTCTCACACACATTTTCTCTCTCTCTCACACATGTGTTCTCTCTCTCTCTCCCTCTGTCACACACATACACATTCTCTCTCACACACACTCTCATTCTCTCTCAAACACACTCTCACATTCTCTCTCTCACACACACTCTCACATACACTCTAACTCTCTCACACTCTCTCAGACACTCTCACACACTCACACTCACATTCTCTCTCTCACACTCTTTCACAGACACACTCTCTCCTCTCACATACTCGCTCTCTCTTAAACACAAACACACTCTATCTTTCCCACACACACTCACATTCTCACTCTCTCTCTTATACACACGCACACATTCTCTCTCTTACACATTCGCACACACTCTCTCTTACACACACACTCTCCCTCGCACATACTCTCCCTCTTACATACATTCTCTCTCCTACACACACAATCACACACTCCTTCTCACTCTCTCTCTCACATACTCACTGTCACTCTCACAAAGTCTCTCAGGCACACATACTCTATCTAACACACTCACTCTCTCTCACACACACACACACACACACACACACACTCTCTCTCACACACACTAACATTCTCTCTCTCACACACAAACACACTCTCACATAAACTCTATCTCTCTCACACACTCTCTCAGACACTCTCACATAGTCACACTCACACTCTTTCTCTCACACTCTCTCTCACAGACACACCCCTGTCACATACTCGCTCTCTGTTAAACACAAACACACTCTTTCACACACACACACTCACAAACATTCTCACTCTCTCTCTTACACACACTCTCTCTTACACATACGCAGACACTCTCTCTTACACACACACTCTCCCTCGCACATACTCTCCCTCTTACACACATTCTCTCTCCTACACACACAATCACTCTCTTACACACACACTCTCTCTCTTACACACATGCTCCCTCTCACACACTCCCTCTCACTCTCTCTCTCACACACTCACTCTCACTCTCTCTCTCACAAAGTCTCTCTCATGCACACACACTCTATCTAACACACTCACTCACTCTCACACACACTCACATTCTCTCTCTCTCAGACACACACACTCATACACTCTCACATACACTCTATCTCTCTCACACACTTTCTCGGACACTCTCACACTCACACTCACATTCTCTCTCACAGTCTCTCTCACAGACACACTCTCTCGTCTCACATACTCGGTCTCTCTCTTAAACACAAACACACACTCTATCTTTCACACACACTCACAAACATTCTCACTCTCTTACACACACAGAGACACTCTCTCTCTTACACACACTCTCTTACACATACGCAGACATTCTCTCTTACACACACACTCTCCCTCGCACATACTCTCCCTCTTACATACATTCTCTCTCCTACACACACAATCACACACTCCTTCTCACTCTCTCTCTCACACACTCACTGTCACTCTCACAAAGTCTCTCAGGCACACACACTCTATCTAACACACTCACTCTCTCTCTCACACACACACACACACACACACACACACACACACTCTCTCTCTCTCACACACACACACACACTCTCACATAAACTCTATCTCTCTCACACACTCTCTCAGACACTCTCACACAGTCACACTCACACTCTTTCTCTCACACTCTCTCTCACAGACACACCCCTGTCACATACTCGCTCTCTGTTAAACACAAACACACTCTTTCACACACACACACTCACAAACATTCTCACTCTCTCTCTTACACACACTCTCTCTTACACATACGCAGACACTCTCTCTTACACACACACTCTCCCTCGCACATACTCTCCCTCTTACACACATTCTCTCTCCTACACACACAATCACTCTCTTACACACACACTCTCTCTCTTACACACATGCTCCCTCTCACACACTCCCTCTCACTCTCTCTCTCACACACTCACTCTCACTCTCTCTCTCACAAAGTCTCTCTCATGCACACACACTCTATCTAACACACTCACTCACTCTCACACACACTCACATTCTCTCTCTCTCAGACACACACACTCATACACTCTCACATACACTCTATCTCTCTCACACACTTTCTCGGACACTCTCACACACTCTCACTCACATTCTCTCTCACTGTCTCTCTCACAGACACACTCTCTCGTCTCACATACTCGGTCTCTCTCTTAAACACAAACACACACTCTATCTTTCACACACACTCACACACACTCACAAACATTCTCACTCTCTTACACACACAGAGACACTCTCTCTCTTACACACACTCTCTTACACATACGCAGACATTCTCTCTTACACACATACTCTCCCTCGCACATACTCTCCCTCTTACATACATTCTCTCTCCTACACACACAATCACACACTCCTTCTCACTCTCTCTCTCACACACTCACTGTCACTCTCACAAAGTCTCTCAGGCATACACACTCTATCTAACACACTCACTCTCTCTCTCTCACACACACACACTCTCTCTCTCTCACACACACTAACATTCTCTCTCTCACACACACACACACACTCTCACATAAACTCTATCTCTCTCACACACTCTCTCAGACACTCTCACACAGTCACACTCACACTCTTTCTCTCACACTCTCTCTCACAGACACACCCCTGTCACATACTCGCTCTCTGTTAAACACAAACACACTCTTTCACACACACACACTCACAAACATTCTCACTCTCTCTCTTACACACACTCTCTCTTACACATACGCAGACACTCTCTCTTACACACACACTCTCCCTCGCACATACTCTCCCTCTTACACACATTCTCTCTCCTACACACACAATCACTCTCTTACACACACACTCTCTCTCTTACACACATGCTCCCTCTCAGACACTCCCTCTCACTCTCTCTCTCACACACTCACTCTCACTCTCTCTCTCACAAAGTCTCTCTCATGCGCACACACTCTATCTAACACACTCACTCACTCTCACACACACTCACATTCTCTCTCTCTCAGACACACACACTCATACACTCTCACATACACTCTATCTCTCTCACACACTTTCTCGGACACTCTCACACACTCACACTCACATTCTCTCTCACTATCTCTCTCACAGACACACTCTCTCGTCTCACATACTCGGTCTCTCTCTTAAACACAAACACACACTCTATCTTTCACACACACTCACACACACTCACAAACATTCTCACTCTCTTACACACACAGAGACACTCTCTCTCTTACACACACTCTCTTACACATACGCAGACATTCTCTCTTACACACACACTCTCCCTCGCACATACTCTCCCTCTTACACACATTCTCTCTCGTACACACACAATCACTCTCTTACACACACAATCACTCTCTTACACACACTCTCTCTCTCTCTTACACACATGCTCCCTCTCACACACTCTCACACACTCCCTCTCATTCTCTCTCTCACACACTCACTCTCACTCTCTCTCTCACAAAGTCTCTCTCATGCACACACACTCTATCTAACACACTCACTCACTCTCACACACACTCACATTCTCTCTCTCTCAGACACACACTCACACACTCTCACATTCTATCTCTCTCACACACTTTCTCGGACACTCTCACACACTCACACTCACATTCTCTCTCACTCTCTCTCTCACAGTCACACTCTCTTGTCTCACATACTCGGTCTCTCTCTTAAACACAAACACACACTCTATCTTTCACATAAACTCACACACACTTACAAACGTTCTCACTCTCTCTCTTACACACACAGAGACACTCTCTCTCTTACGCATACGCACACACTCTGTCTTACAAACACACTCTCCCTTGCACATACTCTCCCTCTTAGACACATTCTCTCTCCTACACACAATCGCTCTCTTACACACACACTCTCTCTCTCACACACACTCCCTCTCACACTCTCACATACTCCCTCTCACTTTCTCTCACACACTCACTCTCAGTCTCTCTCTCTCTCTCTCTCAAAGTCTCTTTCACGTGCACAGACTCTATCTAACACACTCACTCACTCTCATACACACACTCTTTTTCTCTCTCCCTCTCACACACTCTCTCTCACACACAAATACACTCTCTCACACACACTCTCTCCCTCACAAACACTCTCTCTCACAAACATACTCTCTCTCTCACAAACGCTCTCATATCTCTCACATAGTCTCTCTCACATACTCTCTATCTCCCTTTCTCTCTCTCTCACACACATGCATGATCTCTCTCTCTCACACACATACACACTGTCTCTCTCACATACTCTCACATACTCTCTTCCTTTCTCTCTCTCACACACTCACATTCTCTCTCTCTCTCTCTCACATTCTCTCTCTCTACACACATATACACTCTTACAAACTCTCTATCTCGCCCTCTCTTACACACACATTCTCTCTTCCGCACACGCTTTCACCCACATACACTTACACTCACTCTCTCTCACGCACACTCTCTCACATACTCTCTATCTCCCTTTCTCTTTCTCTCTCACACACGTGCAGATACTCTCTCTCTCTCACACATACTCTTTCACACACAGACACAATCTCTCTCTCTCACACACACACACTCACTCACATACCCCCTCTCTCCCTTTCTCTCTCTCACGCTGTCTCTCTCTCATACTCATTCTCTCTCTCACTCACATTCTCTCTCTCTCTACACACGCACACTACCTCTCTCTCTCTCACACGCACACTCACGCTCTCTCTCACACAAATACACACACACTCACTCCCTCTCACTCACACGCACACACTACCTCGCTCACACACTCTCACATTCTATCACTCTTTCTCATGCACTCTCTCACATATTTTCTATTTCCCTTTCTCTCTTCCTCTCTCACACATGCAGACTCTCTCTCACACAAACACACACACTCTCTCAATTATGCACACATTCTCTCACTCACTCTCTCTTACACACTCTCTCTCACCCTCTCTGACATACTCACACACACTCTCTTTCTCTTACACACACATTCTCTCTCACTCTCACACTCTCACCCTCTCTGACATACACACACACTCTCTCACACACTCACACACACTCTCTCTCTCACATACACTCACTCCCTCTTACTCACACACACACACTCTCTCGCTCACACACGCACTCTCTCTTGCTTTTGCTCACACATGCACTCTCGCTCACACACACAAATTCTCTCTCTCTCACACACACACTCTCTCTCTTTCTCATATACACACTGTCTCTATCACTCTCATACACGCACACTGTCTCTCTCACACACACTCTCACACACATTGTCTCTCTCACACACGCACTCACACACACACTCCCTCTCTCTCACACATACACACACACACACACACACACTCTCTCTCCCATACACAGACACACTGTCTCACACACAGACACAATCTCTCTCTCACACACACTCACTCACATACTCTCTATCTCCCTTTCTCTCTCTCTCACACTGTCTCTCTCTCTCACACTCATTCCCTCTCTCACTTATATTCTCTCTCTACACACTCACACTCCCTCTCTCTCTCACACACGCACACTCTCTCTCTCTCTCTCACACAAGCACACACACTCACTCCCTCTCACTCATGCACACACATTGTCTCACTCACACACACACTCACAGACACACTCCCTCTCTCACACACTCCCTCTCTCACACACACTCTCTCACACTCACATACTCTCTCTCACAAACACAGACACTCTCTTTCACACAGTCTCTCACATTCTCTCTCATGTACTCTCTAACTCCCTTTCTCTCTCACTCTATCACACACACATCGACATTCTCTCTCTCTCACATTCTCTCTTTTTGAACACACGTCTCTCCCACACACAGACACACACTTTCACACACATACATAATCTCTCTCTCACACACACTCACTCACATACTCTCTATCTCCCTTTCTCTATCTCTCACACTGTCTCTCTCACCCTCTCTGACATACTCACACACACTGTCTCTCTTACACACACATTCTCTCTCACTCAGACTCCCTCTCACACACACACTCTCTCACCCTCTCTGACATACACACACCCTCTCACACACGCGCACACACCCTCTCTCTCTCTCACACAAACACACACACACACACACTCCCTCTCACACTCACTCTTTCTCTCACACATTCTGTCTCTCTCTCACACGGACACACAGCCTCTCTCACACACACCACACACTCTGTCTCACACATACACACTCTCACACATACACTCTCTCACTCTCACACACTCTCTCACATGCTCTCTCACTTACTCTCTATCTCCCTTTCTCTCTCACTCTTTCTCTCTCACACATGCAGGATCTCTCTCTCACACAGACATACACACAATCTCTCTCACACAGACACACTTTTTCTCACACACAGACACACTGTCTCTCTCACACACTCGCACATACTCTCTCCTTTTCTCTCTCTCACACACTCACATTCTCTCTCTTTCTCACATTCTCTCTCTCTACTCATACTCTCTATCTCCCTTTCTCTCTCTCACACACATGCAGATTCTCTGTCTCTCACACACACACTCTCCTACACACATACTCTCACTCACATACTCTCTCTCTCACACACACTCTCCCTCTCAAACACACTCACACATGCACACACACTCTCTCACACTCTCACACACATACATTTTCTATCTCTCTCACACACACACACCCACTCTCTCTCACACACACTTTCTCGCTCTCTCTCATATACACATACAGTCTCTTTCTCTCTCACACACATTCTCTTTCTTAGACACATTTTCTCTCACTCTCTCTTGCACACTTAGATACTCACTCTCTCTCGGTCTCTCACGTACTATCTCTCTCATACACACAGTCTCTCTCACACGCACAGTCTCTGACACACACACACGCTCACTCTCGCTTTCTCTCACGAACACACTCTCCCTCTCACACATACACTCTCCCTCTCTCACACACACTCTCCCCCCGCTCACGCACAAACACACACACATACAGTCTCTTCCTCTCTCACACACATTCTCTCTCTGTGATACACTTTCTCTCACTTTCTCTTGCATGCTCAGATACTCACTCTTTCTGTCCCTCACATACTATCTCTCTCAGACACAGTCTGTCTCACACACACTCTCACACACATTTTCTCTCTCTCACACACATACACTCTCTCTCCCTCTCTCTCACACACACACTCACATTCTCTCTCACAAACACTCTCACATTCTCTCTCTCTCACACATACACTCACACACTCTCACATACACTCTAACTCTCTCACACGCTCTCAGACATTCTCACACACTCACACTCACATTGTCTCTCTCACACTCTCTCACAGACACACTGACTCCTCTCACATACTCTCTCTCTTAAACACAAACACACACTCTATCTTTCACACACACACACACACACACTCACAAACATTCTCACTCTCTCTCTTACACACATGCTCACACACCCTCTATTACACATACACACAGACTCTCTCTTACACACACACTCTCCCTCGCACATACTCTCCCTGTTACACACATTCTCTCTCCTACACACACAATCACTCCCTCACACACACTCTCTCTCACACACATGCTCCCTCTCACACACTCTCACACACTTCCTCTCACTCTTTCTCTCACACACTCACTCTCACTCTCACAAAGTCTCTCTCATGTGCACACACTCTATCTAACACACTCACTCTCACACACACACACACTCTCTCTCACACACACACTCACACACTCTCACATACACTCTATCACTCACACACACACACTCTAGACACTCTCACACACTCACACTCACATTCTTTCTCTCACACTCTCACATGCACACTCCTCTCACATACTCGCTCTCTCTCTTAAACACACACACACACACAAACTCACAAACATTCTCACTCTCTCTCTTACACACACTCTCTCTTACACACACACTCCATCTCGCACATACTCTCTCACACATGCACACACACTCTCTCACACTCTCTCTCACACACAAATGCACACACTATCTCTCACACACACACACACCCACTCTCTCTCACACACACACACTCACACTCTCTCTCTCACACACACTTACTCTCACACAATCACACTCTTTCACACACACACTCTCTCACACAGACGTTCACACACACACACTTTTCTCTTTCACACACACTCACACACACGCTCTCTCTCTCACACACTCACATTCTATCACTCTCTCTCACACACTCTCACATATTCTCTATCTCCCTTTCCTTTTTCCTCTCTCACTCACACACTCTCACTCACACACTCTCTCTCACACACACACACTCTCACCTTCTCTGACATACACAGGCACCCTCTCACACATGCACACACACACTCTCTCTCACACACACACACACTCACTCCCTCTCACTCACACACACACATACACACTCCCTCTCACACACACTCTCTCTCACACACTGTCTTCTTCTCACAGACACACAGCCTCTCTCACACACACCACACAATCTGTCTCACACACACACTCTCACTCTCACACACTCTCTCACATGCTCTCTCACTTACTCTCTATCTCCCTTTCTCTCACTCTTTCTCTCTCACACATACAGACTCTCTCTCTCACACACATGCAGGCTCTCTTTCTCTCTCAAGCACACATATACACACACTCCCTCTCCCACAGACACACTCTCTCTCTCTCTCACACATACTCTTTCACATACCCATCTCACACACGCACAGACGCACTCTGTGTCTCTCCCACTCATGCACACACACTCACATTCTCTCTCTCTCACGCACGCTCACACTCTCTCTCTCTCACACACACACACTCACACACTCTCACATACACTCTATCTCTCTCACACACTCAGACACTCTCACATAGTCATACTCACACTCTTTCTCTCACACTCTCTCTCACAGACACACTCCTGTCACATACTTGCTCTCTCTCTTAAACACAAACACACACTCTCACATACACACACACACTCACAAACATTCTCACTTTCTTTTACACACACTCTCTCTTACACATACGCACACACTCTCTTACACACACACTCTCCCTCGCACATACTCTCCCTCTTACACACATTCTCTCTCCTACACACACAATCTCTCTCTTACACACATGCTGCCTCTCACACATTCTCACACACTCCCTCTCTCTCACACACTCACTCTCACTCTCTCTCTCACAAAGTCTCTCTCACGCGCACACACTCTATCTAACACACTCACTCACTCTCACACACTCACATTCTCTCTCTCTCAGACACACACACACTCACACACTCTCACATACACTCTATCTCTCTCACATACTCTCTCGGACACTCTCACACACTCACACTCATTGTCTCTCACTCTCTCTCTCACAGACACACTCTCTCGTCTCACATACTCAGTCTCTCTCTTAAACACGAACACACACTCTATCTTTCACACACATTCACTCACTCACGTACTCTCTATCTCCCTTTCTCTCTCTCTCACACTGTCTCTCACACTCATTCTCTCTCTCACTCACATTCTCTCCCTCTCTACACACACACTCCCTCTCTCTCTCACACGCATGCTCACTCTCTCTCTCTCTCTCTCAAACAAACACACACACACTCACTCCCTCTCACTCACACACTCTCTCGCTCACACACTCTCACATTCTACCACTCTCTCTCACGCACTCTCTCACATATTCTCTATCTCCCTTTCTCTCTTCCTCTCTCACACATGCAGGCTCTCTCTCTCTCACACAAACACACACACACACTCTCTCTTACACACACATTCTCTCACTCACACACTCTCTCTCACACACACACTCTCTCACCCTCTCTGATATACACACTCTCTCTCTCTTACACACACATTCTCTCTCACTCACACTCTCACACAGACACACTCCCACCCTCACTGACATACACACACACCCTCTCATACACTCACACACACACACTCTCTCTCTCTCACACACACTCACTCCCTCTCACACATACACACTCTCTCACGCTTTCTGACATACACACACACACTCTCTCTTACACACACATTCTCTCTCACTCACACACTCTCACACACACTCACTCTCACCCTCTCTGACATACACACACACCTTCTCATACACTCACACACACACTCTCTCTCACACACACACACTCACTCCCTCTCACACACACTCACTCCCTCTCACTCACACACACACACTCCCTCGCTCACATATGCACTCTCTTTAGCTTTCGCAAACACAGGCACTCTCGCTCACACACACATTCTCTCTCCCTCACACACACACTCTCTCTCTTTCTCATGTACTGTCTCTCTCACTCTCATTTCACACACGGTCTCTCACACATGCACTCTCGCTCACACACACACTTTCTCTCTTTCTCATATACACACTGCGTCTCTCACTCTCATGCACACACTGTCTCTCACACACATTATCTCTCTCACAAACACACTCACACACACTCCCTTTCACACACACACACATACTCACTCACACACACAGACACACTCTCTCACACACAGACACAATCTCTCTCTCACACACACTCACTCACATACTCTCTATCTCCCTTTCTCTCTCTCTCACACTGTCTCTCTCACTCACCTTCTCTCTCTCTCTACACACTCACACTCTCTGTGATACACTTTCTCTCATTCTCTCTTGCACGCTCAGATACTCACTCTCTCTGTCCCTCACGTACTATCTCTCTCTCACACACAGTCTCTCCCACACACACACACTCTCACACATATTTTCTCTCTCACACACGTACTCTCTCTCTCTCTCTCACACACATACACACACTCTTTCACACACATTCTCACATTCTCTCTCTCACACCCTCACATTCTCTCTCTCTCACACACACACTCACACACTCTCACATACACCCTAACTCTCTCACACACTCTCTGATATTCTCACATACTCACACTTACATTCTCTCTCTCACTCTCGCACAGACACACTGATTCCTCTCACATACTCTCTCTTAAACACAAACACACACTCTATCTTTCACACACACACACACTCACAAACATTCTCACTCTCTTACACACACGCACACACTCTCTCTATTACACATGCGCACAGACCCTCTCTTACACACACACTCTCCCTCGCACATACTCTCCCTCTTACACACATTCTCTCTCCTACACACACAATCACTCTCTCACACACACACTCTCTCTCACACACATGCTCCCTCTTACACACTCTCACACATTTCCTCTCACTCTCTCTCACACACTCACTCTTGCTCTCACAAAGTCTCTCTGACGTGCACACACTCTATCTAACACACTCACTCACTCTCACACACACACCACTCTCTCTTTCACACACACTCACATTCTCTCTCGCTCACATACACACACTCACACAATCTCACATACACTCTATCTCTCACACACACTCTCTCAGACACTCTCACACACTCACACTCACACTCTTTCTCTCACACTCTCTCTCACATCTACACTCCTCTCACATACTCGCTCTCTCTTAAACACAAATACACACTCTCACACACACACACTCACAAACATTCTCAGTCTCTCTCTCTTACACACGGTCTCTGTTACACATATGCACACACTCTCTTTTACACACAGACTCTCCCTCTCACACACACTCTCACACATGCACACACACTCTCTCGCACTCTCTCTCACACATGCACACACTCTATCACACACACACACTCTCACACACACACACTCTCTCCCTCACAGACACACACACACTCTCTCTCTCACAAAAACACTCTCTCTCTCTCTCTCTCTCTCTCTCTCTCTCTCTCACACACACACACACTCTCTCTCACAGACACACACCCTCTCCCGCACACATCACACTCTCTCACACACAGACACAATCACTCTCTCACACATACTCACTCACATACTCTCTATCTCCCTTTCTCACTCTCTCACACACTCTCTCACATTCTCTGTCATATACTCTCTAACTCCTTTTCTCTCTCACTCTATCACACGCACATCGACATTCTCTCACTCTCACATTCTTTCTTTCTACACACACTGTCTCTCCCACACACAGACACATTCTCTCACACACAGACGCAATCTCTCTCTCACACACACTCACTCACATACTCTCTATCTCCCTTTCTCTATCTCTCACACTGTCCCTCTCTCACACTCATTCTCTCTCACTCACATTTTCTCTCTCACACGCACAATCGCT
Organism: Isurus oxyrinchus; assembly: GCA_026770705.1. NCBI lineage: Eukaryota > Metazoa > Chordata > Chondrichthyes > Lamniformes > Lamnidae > Isurus > Isurus oxyrinchus. Next base: position 83,300,565 of record JANJGN010000013.1, read on the forward strand.
CTCTCTCACATAAACACACACACACTCACTTCCGCTCACACTCACACACACACTCTCTCGCTCACACACGCACTCTCTCTCCCTCACCCACACAGTCTCTCTCTTTCTCATATACACACTGTCTCTCTCACTCTCATACACACACACAGTCTCTCTCACACACACACCCACACCCACACACACTGTCTGTCACACACACGCTTACACACACACTGCTTCTCACCCAGACATGCACTCTCTCCCACACACACACACACACACACACACACTCTCACACTCAGGTACTCTCTCTCACAAACACAGACACTCTCTTTCACACAGTCTCTAACATTGTCACTCTCTCACACACTCTGTCACATTCTCTCATATACTCTCTAACTCCCTTTCTCTCACATTCTATCACACACACATATTGACATTCTCTCTCTTTCACATTCTCTTTCTACACACAGTCTCTCCCACACACAGACACACACTCTCACACACAGACACAATCTCCCTCTCACACACACACATACTGTATCCCACACACAGACACACTCTCACACACAGACACAATCTCTCTCTCACACACACTCACTCACATACTCTCTATCTCCCTTTCTCTCTCTCTCGCACTGTCTCTCTCTCTCACAGTCATTCTCTCACTCACATTTTCTCTCTCTCTCTGCACACGCACACTCCCTCTCTCTCACATGCACAGTCGCTCTCTTTCTCAAACAAACACACACACACTCACTCCCTCTTAGAGACAAACACCCCCTCTCGCTCACACACGTACTCTCTCTCCCTCACACAAACACTCTCTCTCTCACACACACACACACTGTCTCTCTCACTCACACACACACTCTCTCCCTCACACACACACACTCTCTCAGACACACACACTCTCTCTGACACACACACTCTCTCTCACTCACACACACACTCTCACTCACACACGCAGACATTCTCTCCCTCACACATCCTCTTCACACACACACACACACAGACACACCCTCTCTCACACACATACACACACTGTCTCTCTCACACACACACAATCTCTCACACTCACATACTGTCTCTCACAAACACAGACACTCTCTTTCACACAGTCTCTAACATTCTCACTCTCTCACACACTCTCTCACATTCTCTCATATACTCTCTAACTCCCTTTCTCTCACATTCTATCACACACACACATTGACATTCTCTCTCTTTCACATTCTCTTTCTACACACACTGTCTCTCCCACACACAGACACACTCCCTCACACATAGACACAATCTCCCTCTCACACACACACATACTGTATCCCACACACAGACACACTCTCTCACACACAGACACAATCTCTCTCTCACACACACTCAATCACATACTCTCTATCTCCCTTTCTCTCTCTCGCACTGTCTCACTCTCACAGTCATTCTCTCACTCACATTTTCTCTCTCTCTCTGCACACGCACACTCCCTCTCTCTCTCACATGCACAGTCGTTCTCTTTCTCAAACAAACACACACACACTCACTCCCTCTTACAGACAAACACCCTTTCTCGCTCACACACGTACTCTCTCTCCCTCACACAAACACTCTCTCTCTCTCACACACACACTGTCTCTCTCACTCACACACACACACTCTCTCTCCCTCACACACACACACTCTCTGACGCACACACTCTCTCTCACTCACACACACACTCTCGCTCACACACACACACACTGTCTCTCTCACACACACAATCTCTCACACTCACATACTGTCTCTCACAAACACAGACACTCTCTTTCACATAGTCTCTAACATTCTCACTCTGTCACACACTCTCTCACATTCTCTCTCATATACTCTCTATGTCCCTTTCTCTCTCACTCTATCACACACACACACATCGACATTCTCCCTCACATTCTCTCTTTCTGCCCACACTGTCTCTCCCACACATAGACACACTCTCTCACACACAGACACAATCTCTCTCTCACACAACTCACTCACTTATTCTCTATGTCCTTTTCTCTCTCTCTCACACTGTCTCTCTCTCACACTCATTCTCTCTCTCACTCATTCTCTCTCTCTAAACAAGCACACTCCCTCTCTCACACACAAGCACACACACACTCACACCCTCTCACTCACACACACACACACTCTCTCGATCACACACATACTCTCTCTCCCTCACACAGACACTCTCTCTCTTTCTCATGTACACACTGTCTCTCTCACTCTCATACACACACACTGTCTCTCTCACACACACACTCTCACACACACTCTCTCTCACACACATGCAGAATCTCTCTCTCTTTCACATGTGCAGACTCTCTCTCTCTCTCACACACTTGCAAAATCTCTCTTTCACACACGTGCAGACTCTATCTCTCTCTCACACATGCACTCTCTCACTCTCACGTGCAGACTCTTTCTCTCTCTCACACGTGCAGACCCTCTCTCTCTCACATGTGCAGACACTCTCTCTCACACATGCAGACACACTGTCCCTCTCTCTCACGTGCAGACTCTCTCTCTCCCTCTCACACGTGCCGACTCTCTCCCTCGCGTGCAAACTCTCCCTCTCATGTGCAGACTCTCTCCCTCCATCTCACATGTGCGGACTCTCTCTCTCTCTCTCCCACATGCAGTTAATGCTCTCACACACAAGTGCAGACTCTCTCACTTTCTCACATGTTCAGACTATCTCTCCCTCTCACACGTGCAGATTCTCCCTCTCTCTCACACGTGCAGACTTTCTCTCTCTCACACATGTGCAGACACTCTCTGTCTCACACGTGCTGACTCCCTCTCTCTCACGTGCACTCCTTCTCCCCACATGTGCAGACTCTGTCTCTCTCTCTCACACACACGTGCAGACTCTCTCTCTTTCACACACATGTGCAGATTCACTCTCTCTCACACATGTTCAAACTCTCCCTCTCTCTCACATGTGCCCACTCTCTCACATGTGAAGACTGTCTCTCTCACACATGTGCAGACTCTCTCATGTGCAGACTCTCTCTCTCACACGCACATATGCAGACTCACATTCTCTCACACGTGCAGACTCTCTCTCTCTCAGATGTGCAGACTCTCTCTCAGATGTGCAGACTCTCTCTCAGATGTGCAGACTCTCTCTCAGATGTGCAGACTCTCTCTCTCAGATGTGCAGACTTTTCCGCTCTCTCTCTGACATGCAGACCCTCTCTCTCTCACACGTGCACAGACACTTTCCCTCTCTCTCTCACATGCAGACACTCTCTCTCTCACACACGTGCAGACTCTCTCTCTCTCTCTCTCACACGTGCAGATTCACTCTCTCACGTGCAGATTCACTCTCTCTCACATGTGCAGACTCTCTCTCTCACACACACATGTGCAGACTCACTCTCTCACATGTGAAGACTCTCAAGCATGTGCAGACGCTCTCTCTCACACGTGTACCTCTCTCTCTCTCACACATGTGCAGACTCTCTCTCTCACATGTGCAGACTTTGCCTCTCTATCTCTCTGATGTGCAGACCCTCTCTCTCTCACATGCGCACAGACACTGTCCCTCTCTCACGTTCAGACACTCTCTCTCACAAGTGCAGATTCTTTCTTTCTCTCACACACGTGCAGACTCTCTCTCTCTCTCACACACGTGCAGACTCTCTCTCACACACATGCAGACTCTCTCTCTCGAAAACGTGCAGACTCTCTCTCACACCCATGCAGACTCTCTCTCTCATGTGCAGACTCTCTCTCTCACACATGCGGAATCTCTCTCTTTCACACGTGCAGTATCTTTCTCTCTCTGTCACACACTTGCTAAATCTCTCTCTCTCTCACACACGTGCAGACTCTATCTCTCTCTCACGCATGCACTCTCTCACTCTCACGTGCAGACTCTTTCTCTCTCACACGTGTAGACACACTATCCCTCTCTCTCATGTGCAGACACTCTCACAGGTGCTGGCTGTCTCTCTCTCTTGTGCAGACTCCCTCTCTCTCATGTGCAGACTCTCTCTCTCCTCACACGTGCAGACTCTTTCACTCTCTCTCACAGGTGCAGACTTTCTCTCTCACACGTCAAACTCTCTCCCTCGCGTGCAAGCTCTCCCTCTCATGTGCAGACTCTCTCCCTCCCATGTGCAGTATATTCTCTCACACACAAATGCAGACTCTCTCACTTTCTCACATGTTCAGACTATCTCTCCCTCTCACATGTGCAGACTCTCCCTCTCTCACACGTGCAGATTCTTTCTCTCTCTCTCACACACGTGCAGACTCTTTCTCACACGTGCTGACTCCCTCTCTCTCACATACACTCTTTCTCCCCACATGTGCAGACTCTCTCTCTCTCTCTCACACACACGTGCAGACTCTCTCTCTCTCATACACATGTGCAGATTCTCTCTCTCTCTCTCACACATGCAGTCTCTCACTCTCACGTGCAGACTCTTTCTCTCTCTCTCACATGTGCAGACACACTGTCCCTCTCTCTCATGTGCAGACGCTCTCACAGGTGCTGGCTGTCTCTCTCTCTCTCACATGTGCAGACACACTGTCCCTCTCTCTCATGTGCAGATGCTCTCACAGGTGCTGGCTGTCTCTCTCTCTCTCTCATGTGCAGACTCACACTCTCTCACATGTGAATGTTCTCTCTCTCTCACATGTGCAGACTCTCTCCCTCTCACATGTGCAGGCTCTCTCTCTCAGATGTGCAGACTTTGCCTCTCTCTCTCTCTCTCTCTGACGTGCAGACCCTCTCTCTCTCACACGCGCACAGACACTTTTCCTCTCTCTCTCATGTGCAGACACTCTCTCTCTCACACACGTGCAGACTCTTTCTCTCTCTCTCTCACATGTGCAGACTCTCTCTCTCTCACATGTGCAGACATTTCCTCTCTCTCTGACGTGCAGACCGTCTCTCTCACATGCGCACAGAGACTTTCCCTCTCTCTCTCATGTGCACACTCTCTCTCTCACACATGTGCAGACTTTGCCTCTGTCTCTCTCTGACATGCAGACCCTCTCTCTCTCACACGCGCACAGACACTCTCCCTCCCTCTCTCACGTTCAAACACTCTCTCTCTCACACATGCAGATTTTTTCTTTCTCTCACACACGTGCAGACTCTCTCTCTCTCTCTCACACATGTGCAGACTCACTCTCTCTCACACGTGCTGACTCCCTCTCTCACGCGCACTCTTTCTCCCCACACGTGCAGACTCTCTCTCTCTCTCACACACGTGCAGATTCTCTCTTTCTCACATGTGCAGACTTTCACTCTCTCACACACATCTGCAGACTCACTCTCACTCACACGTGCAGACTCTCTCTAACATATGTGGAGACACATCTCTCACATGTACAGATTCACTCTCTCTGACATGTGCAGCCTCTCTTTCTCTCACACATGTGCAGATTCTCTCTCTCTCACACATGTGCAGACTCTTTCTCTCTCACAGGTGTAGACTCTCTCTCACATGTGCAGACTCTCTCTCTCACACACACAAGTGCAGACTCTCTCTCACACGTGCTGACTCCCTCTCTTTCACACATGCACTCTCTCATTCTCACGTGCAGACTCTTTCTCTCTCTCACACACATGCAGACACACTGTCCCTCTCTTTCATGTGCAGACGCTCTCACAGGTGCTGGCTGTCTCTCTCTCTCTCATGTGCAGACTCATACTCTCACATGTGAAGATTTTCTCTCTCTCACATGTGCAGACTCTCTCCCTCTCACATGTGCAGACTCTCTCTCTCTCATACATGTGCAGACTCTCTCCCACATGTGCAGACACTCTCTCTCTCTCACATGTGCAGACTCTCTCTCTCTCTCAGATGTGCAGACTTTGCCTCTCTCTCTCTCTCTGATGTGCAGACCCTCTCTCTCACATACGCACACACTTTTCCTCTCTCTCTCATGTGCAGACACTCTCTCTCTCACATGTGCAGACTCTTTCTCTCTCTCTCTCACACACGTGCAGACTCTCTCTCTCTCACATGTGCAGACAATTCCTCTCTCTCTGACGTGCAGACCCTCTCTCTCACATGCGCACAGACACTTTCCCTCTCTCTCTCATGTGCACACTCTCTCTCTCTCACATGTGCAGACTTTGCCTCTGTCTCTCTCTGACGTGCAGACCCTCTCTCTCTCACACGCGCACAGACACTCTCCCTCCCTCTCTCACATTCAAACACTCTCTCTCTCACACATGCAGATTTTTTCTTTCTCTCACACGTGCAGACTCTCTCTCTCTCTCACACATGTGCAGACTCTCTCTCTCACACGTGCTGACTCCCTCTCTCACGTGCACTTTCTCCCCACACGTGCAGACTCTCTCTCTCTCTCTCACACATGTGCAGACTCTCTCTCTCACACACGTGTAGACTCTCTCTCTCTCACATGTGCAGATTTACTCTCTCTCACATGTGCAACCTCCCTTTCTCTCACACATGTGTGGATTCTCTCTCTCACACGGGTGCAGACTCTCTCTCTGTCACACACGTGCAGATTCTCTCTCTTTCTCACATGTGCAGACCTTCTCTCTCTCACACACATCTGCAGACTCACTCTCACTCACACGTGCAGACTCTCTCTCTCTAACATATGTGGAGACACATCTCTCACATGTACAGATTCACTCTCTCTGACATGTGCAGCCTCTCTTTCTCACACATGTGCAGATTCTCTCTCTCTCACACATGTACAGACTCTTTCTCTCTCACAGGTGTAGACTCTCTCTCACATGTGCAGACTCTCTCTCTCACACACACATGTGCAGACTCAATCTCTCTCACATGAGAAGACTCTCTCTCACACATGTGCAGACTCTCTCTCTCTCACATGTGCAGACTTTGCCTCTCTCTCTCTCTGATGTGCAGACCCTTTCTCTCTCACACACGCACAGACACTCTCCCTCTCTATCTCACGTTCAGACACTTTCTGTCTCACTCATGCAGATTCTTTCTTTCTCTCTCACACGTGCAGACTCTTTCCCTCTCTCACACACGTGCAGACTCTCACTCTCTCACACGTGCTGACTCCCTCTCTCACGTGCACTCTTTCCCCCCACATATGCAGACTCTATCTCTCTCTCTCACACACGTGCAGACTCTCTCTCTCTCTCTCACACACATGTGCAGACTCTCTGTCACACACGTGCAGACTCTCTCTCTTTCTCACATGTGCAGACTTTCTCTTTCTCACACACATCTGCAGACTCACTCTCACTCACACGTGCAGACTCTCTCTCTCTAACATATGTGGAGACACATCTCTCACATGTACAGATTCACTCTCTCTGACATGTGCAGCCTCTCTTTCTCTCACACACGTGCAGACTCTATCTCTCTCATGTGCAGACTCTCTCTCTCACACAGGCAGAATCTCTCTCTCTTTCAGACGGGCAGTCTCTTTCTCTCTCACACATACACGTGCAGACTCTCGCACACGTGCAGTATCTCTCTCTCTTTCACACATGCAGACTCTTTCTCTCTCTCACACACACTTGCAGACTCTATGTCTCTCACACACGTGCAGACTTGATCTCTCTCTCACACATGCACTCTCTCACTCTCACGAGCAGACTCTTTCTCTCTCACACACATGCAGTCTCTCTCTCTCTCTCTCACATGTGCAGACTCTTTCTCTCTCACATGTGCAGACTCTCCCTCACATGTGCAGACTCTCTCTCACACACACCTGTGCAGACTAACTCTCTCTCACATGTGAAGACTCTCTCTCTCTCACACATGTGCAGACTCTCTCTCACATGTGCAGACTCTTTCTCTCTCTCACACACACTTGCAGACTCTATCTGTCTCACATGTGCAGACTTGATCTCTCTCACACATGCACTATCTCACTCTCACGTGCAGACTCATTCTCTCTCTCACATATGCGCACACTTTCTCTCTATCTCACATGTGCATACACTCTGTCTCACACATGCAGACACACTGTCCCTCTCTCTCACATGCAGACACTCTCACATGTGCTGACTTTCTCTCTCTCTCTCATGTGCAGACTCTCTCTCTCCCTCTCACATGTGCAGACTTTCTCTCTCTCATGTGCAAACTCTCGCTCTCACACACGTGCAGTCTCTCTCTCTCTCACTCTCTCTCTCTTTCTCTCTCACACGTGCAGACTCTCTCTCTCTCACATGTGTAGACTTTGCCTCTCTCTCTGACGTGCAGACCCTCTCTCTCTCACACGCACACACCCTCCCGCTCTCTCTCACGTGCAGACACTCTCTCTCTCACACGTGCAGACTCTTTCTCTCCCTCTCACACACGTGCAGACTCTCTCTCTCTCACACACACACACGTGCAGACTCTTTCTCTCACACACGTGCAGACTCTATCTCTCTCATGTGCAGACTCTCTCTCTCACACAGGCAGAATCTCTCTCTCTTTCAGACGGGCAGTCTCTTTCTCTCTCACACATACACGTGCAGACTCTCGCACACGTGCAGTATCTCTCTCTCTTTCACACATGCAGACTCTTTCTCTCTCTCACACACACTTGCAGACTCTATGTCTCTCACACACGTGCAGACTTGATCTCTCTCTCACACATGCACTCTCTCACTCTCACGAGCAGACTCTTTCTCTCTCACACACATGCAGTCTCTCTCTCTCTCTCTCACATGTGCAGACTCTTTCTCTCTCACATGTGCAGACTCTCCCTCACATGTGCAGACTCTCTCTCACACACACCTGTGCAGACTAACTCTCTCTCACATGTGAAGACTCTCTCTCTCTCACACATGTGCAGACTCTCTCTCACATGTGCAGACTCTTTCTCTCTCTCACACACACTTGCAGACTCTATCTGTCTCACATGTGCAGACTTGATCTCTCTCACACATGCACTATCTCACTCTCACGTGCAGACTCATTCTCTCTCTCACATATGCGCACACTTTCTCTCTATCTCACATGTGCATACACTCTGTCTCACACATGCAGACACACTGTCCCTCTCTCTCACATGCAGACACTCTCACATGTGCTGACTTTCTCTCTCTCTCTCATGTGCAGACTCTCTCTCTCCCTCTCACATGTGCAGACTTTCTCTCTCTCATGTGCAAACTCTCGCTCTCACACACGTGCAGTCTCTCTCTCTCTCACTCTCTCTCTCTTTCTCTCTCACACGTGCAGACTCTCTCTCTCTCACATGTGTAGACTTTGCCTCTCTCTCTGACGTGCAGACCCTCTCTCTCTCACACGCACACACCCTCCCGCTCTCTCTCACGTGCAGACACTCTCTCTCTCACACGTGCAGACTCTTTCTCTCCCTCTCACACACGTGCAGACTCTCTCTCTCTCACACACACACACGTGCAGACTCTTTCTCTCACACACATGTGCAGACTCTCTCTTTCTCACACACGTGCAGACTCTCTCTCTCTCTCTCTCATGTGCAGATTGACTCTCTCTCACATGTACAGACTCTCTCTAACACATGTGGAGTCTCTCTCTCACATGTGCAGACTCTCTCACTCTCTCTCACATGTGCAGATTTACTCTCTTTCATATGTGCAGCCTCTCTTTCTGTCACACATGTGTAGATTCTCTCTCTCACACATGTAGACTCTCATTCTATTTCTCAAACGTGCAGACTCTCTCTATGTCACATGTACAGGTTTTCTCTCTCTCTCACATATACAGGTTTTGTCTTTCTCTCTCACACAAGTGCAGATTCTCTCACATGCAATTTCTCTGCACATGCAGACTCTCTCTCTCTCTCACACACATATGCACACTGTCTCTCTCTCTCACATGTGCAGTCTCTCTCTCTCACATGTGCAGACCCTCTCCCTCTCATGTGCAGACTTTCTCTCTCCCACACACACGTGCAGACACTCTTTCTCACACGTGCGCTCTCTCTCTCACACGTGCACTCTCTCACACGTTCAGACTCTTTCTCTCTCTCACACATGTGCAGACTCTCTCTCTCTCTCTCTCACGTGCAGGCACTCTCTCACATGTGCAGAATCTCTCTCTCTCACACATGCAGACTCTCGCACGTGCAGACTCTCTCTCACATGTGCAGACTTTCTCTCTCACGTGCAGACTCTCTCACACAGTGCAGACTCTCTCTCTCAAACACGTGCAGACTCTCTCTCTTACACATGCAGTCTCTCTGTCTCACATGCAGATTCTCTCTCAATGTGCAGACTCTCTCTCTCCCACACATACATGCAGACACTCTCTCTTTCTCAAACGTGCACCCTCTCTCTCACATGTGCACTCTCTCTCACACGTTCAGACACTCTCTCTCTCACGTGTGCAGACACTCTCTCACATGTGCAGACTCTCTCTCTCACGTGCAGACTCTCTCTCTCACATGTGCAGAATCTTTTTCTCTCTCATGTGCAGACTCTCTCTCTCACACGTGTGCAGACTCACTCTCTCACATGTGCTGGCACACACTCTCTTTCACATATGCAGACAAACTCTCACACATGCAGAATCTCTCTCTCTCACACAGTGCAGACTCTTTCTCTCTCACACACGTGCAGTCTCTCTGTCTCACGTGCAGACTCTCTCTCAGGTGCAGACTTTCTCTGTGACCTGCGGACTGTCTCTCTCTCTCACACGTGCAGACACTCTCACACCTCTAGTCTCCCTCTCTCTTTCTCTCTCTCTCTCTCACACACACATGCAGACTCTCTCTCTCTCACATGCAGACTCTCTCTCTCACATGCATACTCTGTCTCTCACATGTGCAGACTCTTTCTCTTTCTCATGTGCAGACTCTCTCTCTCTCTCACACACACATGCAGATACTCTCTCTCACACGTGCTCTGTCTCTCACACACGTGCACTCTTTCTGTCTCTCACACAGGCAGACTCTCTCTCACATACACACACATGCAGACTCCCTCTCTCACACATGTTCAGACTCTCTCTCTCTCACACATGCACTCTCTCTCACGTGCAGACTCTTTCTCTCTCTCTCACACGTGCAGTCTCTTTCTCTCACACATATGCAAACTGTCTTTCTCTCACATGTGCAGACTCTTTCTCTCTCACACACGTGCAGTCTCTCTCTTACATGTGCAGTCTCTCTGTCCCACGTGCAGACTCTCTCTCAGGTGCAGACTTTCTCTGTGACCTGCAGACTCTCTCTCTCTCTCACATGTGCAGACACTCTCACACCTCTAGTCTCCCTCTCTCTCTCTCAGATGTGCAGACACTCTCACAGCTCTAGTCTCCCTTTCTCTCTCTCACATGTGCAAACCTTGCCTCTATCTCTCTCTCTCACATGCAGACTCTCTCTCTCACATGTGCAGACTCGCTCTCGCAAAAACATGCAGACTCTCTCTCACACACGTGCACACTCTATCTCTCTCTTGTGCAGACTCTCTCTCTCTCCCACAGGCAGATTCTCTCTCTCTTTCACATGTGCAGTCTCTTTCTTTCTCACACATACATGTGCAGACTCTCGCACATGTGCAGAATCTCTCTCTTTCACACATGCAGTCTCTTTCTCTCTCTCTCAGACACTTGCAGAATCTGTCTCTCTCACACACATGCAGACCTGATCTCTCTCTCACACATGCACTCCCTCACTCTCACGTGCAGACTCTTTCTCTCTCTCACACGTGCAAACTCTTTCTCTTTCTCTCACATGTGCATACACTCTCTCTCACACATGCAGACACACTGTCTCTCTCACATGAGACACTCTCACACGTGCTGACTTCCTCTCTCTCTCTCATGTGCAGACTCTCTCTCTCTCTCACACACAAGTGCAGATTCGCTCTCTCTCTCTCTCACATATGCACACTGTCTCTCTCTCTCACATGTGCAGACTCTCTCTCTCTCACATGTGCAGAATCCCTACCTCTCTTTCTCACACATGTGCTGACTCTCTCTCTCTCTCACATGTGCAGACCGTCTCCCTCTCATGTGCAGACTTTCTCTCTCCCACACACACGTGCAGACACTCTTTCTCACATGTGCACTCTCTCTCTCACACGTGCACTCTCTCTCTCACACGTGCACTCTCACACGTTCAGACTCTTTCTCTATCTCATACACGTGCAGACTCTCTCTCTCTCACGTGTGCAGACACTCTTTCACATGTGCAGAATCTCTCTCTCATGCATGCAGACTCTCTCACGTTCAGACCCTCTCTCATGTGCAGACTTTCTCTCACACAGTGCAGACTCTCTCTCTCTCACACACGTGCAGACTCTCTCTCTCTTACGCGTGCAGTCTCTCTGTCTCACATGTGCAGACTCTCTCTCTCATGTGCAGACTCTCTCTCTCATGTGCAGACTCTCTCTCTCATGTGCAGACTTTCTCTCTCCCACACACACATGCAGACACTCTCTCTCTCACACGTGCACTCTCACACGTTCAGATTCTTCCTCTATCTCACACACGTGCAGACTCTCTCACATGTGCAGAATCTCTCTCTCTCACACATGCAGACTCTCTCACGTGCAGACTTTCTCTCTTACATGCAGACTCTCTCACACGTGCAGACTCTTTCTCACACACGTGCAGACTCTCTCTCTCTTACACGTGCAGTCTCTCTGTCTCACGTGCAGACTCTCTCTCACATGTGCAGACTTTCTCTGTGACCTGCAGACTCTCTCTCTCTCTCACATGTGCAGACACTCTCACACCTCTAGTCTCCCTCTCTATCTCTCACATGTGCAGACTTTGCCTCTATCTCTCTCTCTCCCTGATGCAGACTCTCTCTCTCACATGTGCAGACTCTCTCACGAAAACATGCAGACTGTCTCTCACACACGTGCAGACTCTATCTCTCTCATGTGCAGACTCTCTCTGAATCTCTCTCTCTTTCACACATGCAGTCTCTTTCTCTCTCACACATACACGTGCAGACTCTTGCACACGTGCAGAATCTCTCTCTCTTTCACACATGCAGACTCTTTCTTTCTCTCAGACACTTGCTGAATCTGTCTCACACACGTGCAGACTCGATCTCTCTCTCACACATGCACTCTCTCACTTCGTGTGCAGACTCTTTCTCTCTCTCACACGTGCAGACTCTTTCTCTCTCACATGTGCATACAGTCTCTCTCACATGCAGACACACTGTCCATCTGTCTCACAAGCAGACACTCTCACACGTGCTGACTTTCTCTCTCTCTCTCATGTGCAGACTCTCACTCTCTCCCTCTCACACATGCAGACTTTCTCTCACATGTGCAGACTCTCTCGAAAACATGCAGACTCTCTCTCACACACGTGCAGACTCTATCTCTCTCATGTGTAGACTCTCTCTCTCTCACACAGGCAGAATCTCTCTCTCTTTCACATGTGCAGACTCTTTCTCTCTCTCTCACACACGTGCAGACTTGATCTCTCTCTCACACATGCATTCTCTCACTCTCACGTGCAGACTCTTTTTCTCTCTCTCACACGTGCAGACTCTTTTTCTCTCTCTCACACGTGCAGACTCTTTCTCTATCTTTCACATGTGCAGACACTCTCTCTCACACTTGCAGACACACTGTCCCTCTCTCTCGCATGCAGACACTCTCACACGTGCTGACTTTCTCTCTCTCTCTCATGTGCAGACTCTTTCTCTCTCCCTCTCACACGTGCTGACTTTCTCTCTCTCTCTCATCTGCAGACTCTCGCTCTCTCACACATGTGCAGTCTCTCGCTCTCTCTCTCACATGTGCAGACTCTGTCTCTCACAGGAGCAGACTCTTTCTCACATGTGCAGACTCTCCCTCACATGTGCAGACTCTCTCTCACACACACATGTGCAGACTCTCTCTCTCACACACACATGTGCAGACTCTCTCTCTCACATGTGCAGACTCTCTCTCTCACACACACATGTGCAGACTCTCTCTCTCACACATGTGCAGACTCTCTCTCTCACACATGTGCAGACTCTCTCTCACGTGCAGACTCTTTCTCTCACACACATGCAGACTCTCTCTCTCCCACACACATGTGCAGATTCTCTCTCTCACACACATGTGCAACCTCTCTCTCTCTCTCTCTCACATGTGCAGACTTTCTCTCTCTCACATACACATGTGCACATTCACTCTCTCTCACATGTGCATACTCTCTCTCTCTAATATGTGGAGACTCTCTCTCACATGTGCAGACACTCTCTCACACCTGCAGACTCCCTCTCTCTCTCACATGTGCAGACTTTGCCCCCATCTCTCTCTCCCTCCCTTACATGCAGACTCACTCTCTCTCTCTCTCACATATGCTGACTCTCTCTCTCTCGAATACGTGCAAACTTTCTCTCATATACGTGCAGAATCTCTCTCACACACTTGCAGCCTCTCTCACATACAGTGCAGTCTCTTTCTCTCACACATGCAGACTCTCTCTCTCATTGTCTCTCACGTGCAGACTCTGTCTCTCATGTGCAGACTCTGTCTCACACGTGCAGACTCTCTGTCAGACACATGCAGAATCTCTTCTCTCACACGCATAGACTCACTCTCACGTGCAGACTCTCTCTCACACATGTACAGACTCTGTCTCTCTCACATGTTCCTAAACTCTCTCTTACATGTGCAGACTTTCTCTCACATCTGCAGACTCTCTTTCTCTCACATGTGCAGACTCCCTCTCTCTCACATGTGCAGACTCTCTCTCTCACATTTGCTGACTTTGCCTCTCTCTCCCTTTTTCTCTGACATGCAGACCATCTCGCATACACGTACAGACACTTTCCCCCTATCTCTCACGTGCAGACACACTCTCTCTCACACGTGCAGACTCCTTCCCTCTCTCTCACACATGTGCAGACTCTTTCTCTCTCTCTCACACACATGCAGACTCTCTCTCTCTCACATGAAGACTCTCACGTGCATACTCTCTGTCTCTCACGTGTGCAGTCTCTTTCTCTCTCTCATGTGCAGACTTTCTCGCTCTCACACACACGTGCAGACTCTTTCTCTCACACATGTGTAGACTCTCTCTCTCTCACATGTGCAGACTTTGCCTCTCTCTCTCTCTGACGTGCAGACCCTCTCTCTCTCAAACGCGCACAGACACTCTCCCTCTCTCTCTCACGTGCAGACACTCTTTCACACGTGCAGACTCTTTCTTTCTCTCTCTCACACACGTGCAGATTCTTTCTCTCTCTCTCACACACGTGCAGACTCTCTCCCTCTCTGTCACATGTGCAGACTCCCTCACTCTAACATATGTGGAGACTCTCTCACACATGTGCAGATTCTCTCGCTCTCTCTCATACATGTGCAGACTCTGTCTCTCTCACAGGTGCAGACTCTCTATCTCTCACATGTGCAGACTCTCTCTCTCTCATGTGCAGATTCTCTCTCTTACACACGTTCAAACACTCTCTCTCTCTCTCACACGTGCACTTTCTCTCTCACACGTGCAGACTCTTTCTCTCTCCCTCCCACACATGTGCAGACTTTGCCTCTCTCGTTCCCTCTCTCACGTGCAGACTCTCCCAACTCTCTCTCACATGTGAAGACTCTCTCTCTCTCACATGTGCAGACTCTCTCTCTCACATGTGCAGACGCTCTCTCTCACATGTGCAGACTCTCTCTGTCATACACAAGTGCAGACTCTCTCTCTCTGTCTCTCTCACACATGTGCAGACTCTCTCTCTCACCTGCTGACTCTCTCTCTCACATGTGCAGACTTTGCCTCTCTCTCTCCCTCTCTCACGTGCAGACTCTGTAGATCTCTCTCTCATATGTGCAGACTCTCTCACAGGTGCTGACTCTCTCTGTCTCACACATGCAGACACTTTCTCTCAGACATGCAGACTCTCTCTCTCACACAGACGTGCAGTCTCTTTCTCTCACACACTCGCACAGACACTCTCCCTCTCTCTCTCACACGTCCAGACACACTCTCTGTCACACGTGCAGACAGACTCTTTCTTTCTCTCTCTCACACACGTGCAGATTCTTTCTCTCTCTCACACATGTGCAGACTCTCTCCCACATGTGCAGACTCTCTATCTCTCTCATGTGCAGACTCTCTCTCTCACATGTGCAGACTCTCTCTCTCACATGTGCAGACTCTCTCTCTCACATGTGCAGACTCTCTATCTCTCTCATGTGCAGACTCTCTCTCTCACACACGTTCAAACACTCTCTCTCTCACACGTGCACTTTCTCTCTCACACATGCAGACTCTTTTCTCTCCCTCCCACACATGTGCAGACTTTGCCTCTCTCGCTCCCTCTCTAACGTGCAGACACTCCCAACTCTCTCTCACATGTGAAGACTCTCTCTCTCTCTCTCTCACATGTGCAGACTCTCTCTCTCACGTGCAGACTCTCTCTGTCACACACACGTGCAGACACTCTCTCTCTCTCTCACACATGTGCAGACTCTCTCTCTCACCTGCTGACTCTCTCTCTCACATGTGCAGACTTTGCCTCTCTCTCTCCCTCTCTCACGTGCAGACTCTGTAGATCTCTCTCTCACATGTGCAGACTCTCTCTCTCACAGGTGCTGACTCTCTCTGTCTCACACATGCAGACACTTTCTCTCAGACATGCAGACTCTCTCTCACACAGACGTGCAGACTCTTTCTCTCACACACATGCACAGACACTCTCCCTCTCTCTCTCACACGTCCAGACACTCTCTCTGTCACACGTGCAGACTCTTTCTTTCTCTCTCTCACACACGTGCAGATTCTTTCTCTCTCTCACACATGTGCAGACTCTCTCCCACATGTGCTGACTCTCTCTCTCTCTCTTACATGTGTAGACACTCACACGTGCAGAATCTCTCTCTCACACATGCGGACACTTTCTCTCTCTCAGACATGCAGACTCTCTCTCACACAGACGTGCAGACTCTTTCTCTCACACATACGCACAGACACTCTCCCTCTCTCTCTCACACGTCCAGACACACTCTCTGTCACACGTGCAGACTCTTTCTTTCTCTCTCACACACGTGCAGATTCTTTCTCTCTCACACTTGTGCAGACTCTCTCCCTCTCTCTCACATGCACTGACTCCCTCTCATGTGCACTCTTTCTCCCCACATGTGCAGACTCTCTCTCACATCTGCAGACTGTCTCTCTGACACGTGCAGACTCTTCCTCTCTCTCTCACACACATGTAGACTCTCTCTCACACATGTACAAACTCTCTCTCTCACACATGTGCAGACTCTCCCTCTCTCTCACACGTGAATACTCTCTCTCTCACATGCAGACTCTCTCTCACACGTGCAGACTCTCTGTCACACACGTGCAGAATCATGCTCTCTCACGTGCAGACTCTCTCTCCCTCATGTGCAGACTCTCTCTGTGATGTGCAGACTCTCTCTCTCTCACACGTGCAGACTCTCTCTCCCGCACACATGTGCAGACATTCTCTCTCTTTCTCACACGTGCACTCTCTCTCACATGTTCAGACTCTTTCTCTCTCTCTGTCACACCTCATACCTGCAGACTCCCTCTCACTCTCAGATGTGCAGACTTTGTCTCTATCTCTCTCTCCCTCTCTACACTTGCCAACTCTCTCTCTCACATGTGCAGACTCTCTCTCACACAGGTACAGACTCCCTCTT
The DNA here is from genome assembly GCA_026770705.1 of Isurus oxyrinchus. Classification (NCBI taxonomy): domain Eukaryota; kingdom Metazoa; phylum Chordata; class Chondrichthyes; order Lamniformes; family Lamnidae; genus Isurus; species Isurus oxyrinchus. The sequence goes on from JANJGN010000013.1 coordinate 83,318,086, forward strand.
TCTAACATATGTGGAGACTCTCTCTCACTTGTGCAGATTCTCTCTCTCACATGTGCAGATTCTCTCTCTCTCTCTAACATATGTGGAGACTCTCTCTCACATGTGCAGACTCTCTCTCTCACATGTGCAGATTCTCTCTCACTCTAACATATGTGGAGATACTCTCTCACATGTGCAGACTCTCTCGCTCTCTCTGTCACATATACAGATTCACACTCTCTCACATGTGCAGCCTCTCTTTCTCTCACATGTGCAGATTCTCTCTCTCTCTCACACATGTGCAGACTCTCTCGCTCACACACACATGTGCAGATTCAGTCTCTCTCACATGTGAAGACTCTCTGTCTCACGCATGTGCAGATTCACTCTCTCATACAGGTGCAGCCTCTCTTTATCTCACACAAGTGCACTATCTCTCTCTCCCTCTCTACACGTGCCGACTCTCTCACATGTGCAGACTCTCTCTCTCACAGGTGCAGACTCCCTCTCTCTAACATATGTGGAGACTCTCTCTCACATGTGCAGACTCTCTCTCTCTAACATATGTGGAGACTCTCTCTCACAAGTGCAGATGCATTCTCTCTAATATATGTGCAGACTCTGTCTCTCTCACAGGTGCAGACTCTCTCTCTCACATGTGCAAATTCACTCTCTCACACATGTGCAGCCTCTCTTTCTCTCACACATGTGCAGAGTCTCTCTCTCACACATGTAGACTCTCATTCTTTCTCTCACACATGCAGACTCTCTACGTCACATGTACAGGCTTTGTCTCTCTCTCTCTCTCACACAAGTGCAGACTCTTTCTCTCACTCTCACACATGCAGACACACTGTCCCTCTCTCTCACATGCAGACACTCTCACACGTGCTGACTATCTCTCTCTCTCTCATGTGCAGACTCTCCCTCTCTCACATGCAGACTCTTTCTCTCCCTCTCACACGTGCAGACTTTCTCTCACTCTCACGTGCGGACTCTCTCTCTCCCTCTCACACATGCAGACTCTTTCTCTCTCTCTCACAGGTGCAGACTTTCTCTCTCACAGGTGCAGACTCTCTCTCTCATATGCAGACTCTCTCTCACACACACGCACAGACACTCTCCCTCTCTCTCTCACGTGCAGACTCTTTCTTTCTCTCTCTCACACACGTGCAGACTCTTTCTTTCTCTCTCTCACACACGTGCAGATTCTTTCTCTCTCTCTCACACATGTGCTGACTCCCTCTCTCTCATGTGCAGACTCTCTCTCACATCTGCAGACTTTCTCTCTCACACGTGCAGAATCACTCTCACACATGCAGACTCTTTCTCTCTCTCACACATGTGCAGACTCTCTCCCTCTCTCTCACATGTGCTGACTCCCTCTCTCTCATGTGCACTCTTTCTCCCCACATGTGCAGACTCTCTCTCTCACGTGCAGACTCTCTCTCACTTGTGCAGGCTCTAGTCACACACGTGCAGAATCTCTCTCTCACACACGAGCCGACTCTCTCTCTCTCACATGCAGACTCTTTCTCACACATGCGTTCTCTCTCTCTCTCACACGTGCACTCTCTCCCACACATTCAGACTCTTTCTCTCTCTCTCACACCTCATACCTGCAGACTCCCTCTCACTCTCAGATGTGCAGACTTTGTCTCTATCTCTCTCTCCCTCTCTACACGTGCAGACTATCTCTCACATATGCAGACTCTCTCTCTCTCTAACATATGTGGAGACTCTCTCTCATATGTGCAGACTCTCTCTCTCTCTCTGACATGTGGAGACTCTCTCTCACATGTGCAGACTCTCTTGCTCTTTCTCACATGTACAGATTCACTCTCTCACACATGTAGACTCTCATTCTTTCTCTCACACATGCAGATTCTCTCTATGTCACATGTACAGGCTTTGTCTCTCTCTCTCTCTCTCTCTCTCACACAAGTGCAGACACTCTCACATGCAATTTGTCCCCACGTGCAGACTCTCTCTCACACACATGTGCAGATTCGCTCTCTCTCTCTCACACATATGCACACTGTCTCTCTCTCACATGTGCAGACTCCCTATCTCTCTCTCACACATGTGCTGACTTTCTCTGTGACGTGCAGACTCTCTCTCTCTCACACGTGCAGACACTCTCACACCTGCAGACTCCCTCTCTCTCTCTCACATGTGCAGAATTTGCCTCTATCTCTCTCTCTCTCTCTCACATGTGCAGACTCTCTCTCACACACGTGCAGACTCTCTCTCTCTCTCATGTGCAGACTCTCTCTCTCTCTCACACATGCAGAACCTCTCTCTCTTTCACATGTGCAGTCTCTTTCTCTCTCTCACATATACGTGCAAACTCTCTCGCACACGTGCAGAATTTCTCTCTCACACACATGCAGATTCTTTCTCTCTCTCTCACACACGTGCAGAATCTCTCTCTCACACGTGCAGACTTTCTCTCTCTCACACATGCACTCTCTCACTCTCACGTGCAGACTCTTTCTCTCTCTCTCTCACACATGCAGACACACTGTCCCTCTCTCTCACATGCAGACACTCTCACATGTGCTGACTATCTCTCTCTCTCGCTCATGTGCAGACTCTCCCTCTCTCACATGCAGACTCTCTCTCTCCCTCTCACACATGCAGACTCTTTCTCTCTCTCTCACAGGTGCAGACTTTCTCTCTCACACGTGCAGACTCCCTCTCTCTCACACGTGCCAACTCTCTCCCTCGCGTGCAAACTCTCCCTCTCATGTGCAGACTCTCTCCCTCCCTCTCACATGTGCAGACTCTCTCTCTCTCTCTCCCACGTGCAGCTATTCTCTCACACACAAGTGCAGACCCTCTTTCTCACATGTTCAGACTATCTCTCCCTCTCACACGTGCAGACTCTCCCTCTCTCTCTCTCACATGTGCAGCCTCTCTCCCTCACACACACGTGCAGTTTCCTTCTCTCACACATATGCAGACTGTCTCTCTCTCACATGTGCAGACTCTATCTCTCTCACATCTGCAGACTCTCTCTCTCACATGTGCAGACTTTGTCTCTCACATGTGCAGACTCTCTATCTCTCTCATGTGCAGACTCTCTCTCTCTATGCGCAGACATTCTCTCTCTCTCTCTTACACGTGCACTTTCTGTCTCACACGTGCAGACTCTTTCTCTCTCCCTCCACACACATGCAGACTTTGCCTCTCTCTATCCCTCTCTCAGGTGCAGACTCTCCCTATTTCTCTCTCACATGTGAAGACTCTTTCTCTCTCTCACATGTGCAGAGTCTCTCTGTCTCATGTGCAGACTCTCTCTCTCACACACATGTGCAGACACTCTCTCTCTCTCTCTCTCACACATGTGCAGACTCTCTCACCTGCAGACTCTCTCTCTCACATGTGCAGACTTTGCCTCTCTCTCTCCCTCTCTCATGTGCAGACTCTCTAGATCTCTCTCTCACATGTGCAGACGCTCTCTCCCACGTGCAGGATCTCTCTCTCTCACACATGCAATCATTTTCTCTCTCACACACGTGCAAACTCTCTCTCTCACACGTGCAGACTCTCTCTCTCACACACACCTGCAGTCTCTTTCTCTCACACATATGCGGACTCTGTCTGTCACATGTGCAGACTTTGTCTCTCTCTCTCCCTCTCTCATGTGCAGACTCTCTCTATCTCTCTCTCACATGTGCAGACACTCTCTCACACGTGCAGAATCTTTCTCTCACATGCAGACACCTTCTCTCTCTCACACATGCAGACTCTCTCACACACACGCACAGACACTCTCCCTCTCTCTCTCACGTCCAGACACACTCTCTCACACATGCAGACTCTTTCTTTCTCTCTCTCACACACGTGCAGATTCTTTCTCTCTCTCTCACATGTGCTGACGCCCTCTCTCTCATGTGCACTCTTTCTCCCCACATGTGCAGACTCTCTCTCACATCTGCTGACTCTCTCTCTCTCTCTCACACGTGCAGAATCTCTCTCACACATGCAGACTCTCTCTCTCTCACACACATGCAGACTCTCCCTCTCTCTCACACGTGCAGACTCTCTCTCTCACATGCAGACTCACCCTCACACATGCAGACTCTGTCACACACGTGCAAAATCCCTCTCTCTCACGTGCAGACTCTCTCGCTCTCATGTGCAAACTCTCTCTGTGACGTGAAGACTCTCTCTCTCTCTCTCTCTCTCAAATGCAGACTCTCTCTCACACATGCAGACTCTGTCACACACGTGCAGAATCTCTCTCTCACGTGCTGACTCGCTCTCTCTCATGTGCACTCTCTCTGTGACGTGCAGACTCTCTCTTTCTCACATGTGCTCTCTCTCTCTCTCACACGTGCACTCTCTCTCACACGTTCAGACTCTTTCTCTCTCTCTCTCACACCTCATACCTGCAGACTCCCTCTCACTCTCAGATGTGCAGACTTTGTCTCTATCTCGCTCTCCCTCTCTAGACGTGCATACTCTCTCTCTCTCACATGTGCAGACTCCCTCTCTAATATATGTGGAGACTCTCTCTCACACATGCAGACTCTATCTCTCTCTCACACATGCACTCTCTCACTCTCACGTGCAGACTCTTTCTCTCTGTCACATGTGCACTCTCTCACTCTCACGTGCAGACTCTTTCTCTCTCTCTCTCACACACTTGCAGAACCTCACTTTCTCACACACGTGCAGACTCTATCTCTCTCTCACACATGCACTCTCTCACTCTCACGTGCAGACTCTTTCTCTCTCTCACACATGCACTCTCTCACTCTCACGTGCAGACTCTTTCTCTCTCACAGATGCAGACACACTGTCCCTCTGTCTCACATACAGACACTCTCACACGTGCTGACTATCTCTCTCTCTCTCTCATGTGCAGACTCTCCCTCTCTCACATGCAGACTCTTTCTCTCCCTCTCACACGTGCAGACTCTCTCTCTCCCTCTCACACATGCAGACTCTTTCTCTCTATCTCACAGGTGCAGACTTTCTCTCTCACAGGTGCAGACTTTCTTTCTCACATGTGCCAACTCTCTCCCTCGCGTGCAAACTCTCCCTCACATGTGCAGACTCTCTCCCTCCCTCTCACATGTGCAGACTCTCTCTCTCTCCCAAGCGCAGCTATTCTCTCACACACAAGTGCAGACTCTCTCTTTCTCACATGTTCAGACTATCTCTCCCTCTCACATGTGCAGACTCTCCCTCTCTCTCTCACATGTGCAGCGCCTCTCTCTCACACACACGTGCAGTCTCCTTCTCTCACACATATGCATACTGTCTCTCTCTCACGTGCAGACTCTCTCTCTGTCACACACGTGCAGACACTCTCTCTCTCACACGTGCACTTGCTGTCTCACATGTGCAGACTCTTTCTCTCTCCCTCCCACACACATGCAGACTCTCACTCTCACATGTGCAGCCTCTCTCTCTCACATGCAGACTCTAACTCTCACATCTGCAGACATTGCCTCTCTCTCTCCCTCTCTCACGTGCAGACTCTCCCTATCGCTCTCTCACATGTGAAGACTATCTCTCTCTCTCACATGTGCAGACTCTCTCTGTCTCCTGTGCAGACTCTCTCTCTCACACACACATGTGCAGACTCTCTCTCACATCTGCAGACTCTCTCTCTCGCATGTACAGACTGCCTCTCTCTCCCTCTCTCACGTGCAGACTCTCTAGATCTCTCTCTCACATGTGCAGACACTCTCTGTCTCATGTGCAGACTCTCTCTCTCACACACACGTGCAGACACTCTCTCTCTCTCTCATACGTTCACTCTCTCTCTCACACACACATGTAGACTCTTTCTCTCTCCCTCTCACACATGTACAGACTCTCTCTCACATGTGCAGTCTTTGCCTATCTCCCTCTCTCACGTGCAGATTCTCTAGATCTCTCTCACACATGTGCAGACACTTTCTCACACGTGCAGAATCTCTCCCTCTCACACACATGCAGACTCTCTCTCACACATGCAGACTATCTCTCTCACACGTGTGCAGTCTCTTACTCTCACACATATGCAGACTGACTCTCTCTCACATGTGCAGACTCTCTCTGTCACATGTGCAGTCTCTGCCTCTCTCCCTCTCTCACATGCAGCCTCTCTCTATCTCTCTCTCACATGTGCAGACTCTCTCTCATGTGCTGACTCTCTCACTCTCGCTCACATGTGCAGATTCTCTCTCTCACATGTGCTGACTCTCTCACTCGCTCACATGTGCAGACACTCTCTCACGTGCAGAATCTTTCTCATACATGCAGACACTTCCTCTCTCACACACGTGCAGACTCTCTCTCTCACACGTGCAGACTCTCTCTCTCTCTCTCTCACACACACGTGCAGTCTCTTTCTCTCACAAATATGCTGACTCTCTCTGTCACGTGCAGACTTTATCTCTCACTCGCCCTCTCTCATGTGCCGCCTCTATCTCTCTCTCACATGTGCAGACTCTCTCTCTCACGTGCTGGCACTCACTCTCTCTCACATGTGCAAACACACACTCACATATGCACACACTCTCCCTCTCTCACGTGCAGACTCTCTCTCACACGTGCAGACTCTCTCTCTCTCATGTGCAGACTCTCTCTCACTCACGCACATGCAGACACTCTCTCTCTCACACACCTGCACTCTCTCTCTCACACCTGCAGACTCTCTCTATCTCTCTCTCACATGTGTAGACACTCTCTCTCACCCTATCTCATGTGCAGACTCTCGTTATTTCTCTCTCACATGTGTAGACTCTCTCTCTCACGTGCGCTGATTTTCTCTCACACGTGCAAATTCTCTCTCCCACACATGTAGACTCTCACTCTTTCTCTCATACGAGCAGACTCTCTCTCTCACATGTATAGACTTTTTCTCTCTCTTACGCACAAGTGCAGCCACTCTCTCTCACACGTGTAGACTATATCTTTCATGTGCAATTTCTCCCCACATGCAGACTCTCTCTCTCTCACACACGTGCAGTCTCTTTCTCTCACACATATGCAAACTGTCTCTCTCTCACATGTGCAGACACTCTCTTTCACATGTGCAGACTCTCTCTCTCTGTCACTCGTGAAGTCTCCCTCTCTTTCTCATACATGTGCACTCTCTCTCACATGTGCAGACTCTCTCTCTCTCTCACATGTACAACCTCTCTCACATTTGCAGACTTTACCTCTCTTTCTCTCTCTCCCTCTCATATACAGACTCTCTCTCACACTTGCAGAATCTCTCTCACACGTGCGGACTCTTTCTCTCTCTCTCACACACATGTGCAGACTCTCTCTCTCTCATGTGCAGACTCTCTCTCACTCACGCACATGCAGACACTCACTCTCTCACACACGTGCACTCTCTCACACCTGCAGACTCTCTCTATCTCTCTCTCACATGTGTAGACATTGCCTCTCTCTCACCCTATCTCATGTGCAGACTCTCATTATTTCTCTCTCACATGTGTAGACTCTCACTCTTTCTCTCACACCAGCAGACTCTCTCTCTCTCTCACATGTATAGACTTTTTCTCTCTCTCATGCACAAGTGCAGCCTCTCTCTCTCAGACACGTGTAGACTATATCTTTCATGTGCAATTTCTCCCCATGTGCAGACTCTCTCTATCTCTCTCTAACTTATGCAGACTTTACCTCTCTCTCCCGTTCTCATGTGCAGACTCTCCCTATTTGTCTCTCACATGTGTAGACATACCCTATTTCTCTCTCACATGTGCTGACTCTTTCTCTCACATGTGCAGATTCTCTCTCACACGTGTAGACTCTCATTCTTTCTCTCAAACAAGCAGACTCTCTCTGTCTCTCTCTCGTGCACTCTCTCTTTCACACGTGCAGACTCTTTCTCGCTCACACACAAGTGCAGCCCCTCTCTCTCACACACGTGTAGACTATATTTTCACGTGCAATTTCTCCCCACGTGCAGACTCTCTCACTCTCACACACAAGTGCAGTCTCTTTCTCTCACACATATGCAAACTGTCTCTCTCTCACATGTGCAGACTCTCTCTCTCTCACATGTGCAGACACTCTCTCTCTCTCTGTCACTCGTGTAGTCTCCCCCTCTCTCTCTCTCATACATGTGCAGACTCTCACATGTGCAGACACGCTCTCTCTAACATGTGCAGACTCTCTCTCTCACATGTACAGCCTCTCTCTCACATGTGCAGACTTTACCTCTCTCTCTCTCTCTACCTCTCATATGCAGACTCTCTCTCACACGTGCATTCTCTCTCTCACATGTGCAGACTTTGGCTCTCTCTCTCCCTCTCATGTGCAGATTCTATCTCTCTCTCTCATGTGCAGTCTCTTTCTCTCACACATATGCAAACTGTCTCTCTCTCACATGTGCAGACACTCTCTCTCTCTCTCACATGTGCAGACACTCTCTCTCTCTATCTCTGTCACTCGTGTAGTCTCCCCCTCTCTCTCTCTCATACATGTGCAGACTCTCACATTGCAGACACGCTCTCTCTAACATGTGCAGACTCTCTCTCTCACATGTACAGCCTCTCTCTCACATGTGCAGACTTTACCTCTCTCTCTCTCTCTACCTCTCATATGCAGACTCTCTCTCACACGTGCATTCTCTCTCTCACATGTGCAGACTTTGGCTCTCTCTCTCCCTCTCGTGCAGATTCTATCTCTCTCTCTCATGTGCAGACTCTCTCTCACACATGCAGACTCTTTCTGTCTCGCTCACACACGTGCAGACTCTCACTCATACACGTGCAGATTCTCTCTCTCTCACACCTGCAGGCTTTGCATCTATCTCTCTCACACGTGCTGACTCTTTCTCTCACACATGTGCAGATTCTTTCTCTCACACATGTAGATTCTCACTCTTTCTCTCATACAAGCAGACTCTCTCTCTCACGTGTACAGACTTTGTCTCTGTCTCTCCCACAAGGGCAGCCTCTCTCTCTCACACACATGTACTCTCTCTCTCTCTTACACGTGCAGACTCTTTCTCTCTCTCACGCATGTGCAGTATCTCTCCCTATCACGTGCAGACTCTCTCTATCTCTCACATGTGCAGACTTTACCTCTCACTCGCCCTCTCTCATGTGCCGACTGTCTCTATCTCTCTCTCACATGTTCAGACTCTCTCTCTCACATGTGCTGGCACTCACTCTCTCTCACATGTACAAACACACTCTCACATATGCACACTCTCTCCCTCTCTCACGTGCAGACTCTCTCTCTCTCATGTGCAGACTCTCTCTCACTCACGCACATGCAGACATTCTCTCTCTCACACACGTGCACTCTCTCTCTCACACCTGCAGACTCTCTCTCTCTCACATGTGTAGACGTTGCCTCTCTTTCACTCTATCTCATGTGCAGACTCTCGTTATTTCTCTCTCACGTGTAGACTCTCTTTCTCACGTGCGCTGACTTTCTCTCACGCATGTGCAAATACTCTCTCCCACACATGTAGACTCTCACTCTTTCTCTCACACAAGCAGACTCTCTCTCTCTCACATGTATAGACTTTTTCTCTCTCTCATGCACAAGTGCAGCCTCTCTCTCTCACACACGTGTAGACTATATCTTTCATGTGCAATTTCTCCCCACGTGCAGACTCTCTCTCTCACACACACGTGCAGTCTCTTTCTCTCACACATATGCAAACTGTCTCTCTCTCTCTCACATGTGCAGACACTCTCTCTCTCACATGTTCAGACTCTCTCTCTCTGTGTCACTCGTGAAGTCTCCCTCTCTCTCATACATGTGCACTCTCTCTCACATGTGCAGACACGCTCTCTCTCTCACATGTGCAGACTCTCTCTATCTCTCTCTCACATGTGTAGACGTTGCCACTCTCTCACCCTATCTCATGTGCAGACTCTCACTCTTTCTCTCTCACATGTGTAGACTCTCTCTCTCACGTGCGCTGACTTTCTCTCACACGTGCAAATTCTCTCTCCCACACATGTAGACTCTCACTCTTTCTCTCACACAAGCAGACTCTCTCTCTCTCTCTCTCTCTCTCTCACATGTATAGACTTTTTCTCTCTCATGCACAAGTGCAGCCTCTCTCTGGCACACGTGTAGACTATATCTTTCATGTGCAATTTCTCCCCACTTGCAGACTCTCTCTCTCTCACACACAAGTGCAGTCTCTTTCTCTCACACATATGCAAACTGCTCTCTCTCTCACATGTGCAGACTCTCTCTCTCTCACATGTACAGCCTCTCTCTCACATTTGCAGACTTTACCTCTCTCTCTCTCTCTCCCTCCCTCTCATATACAGACTCTCTCTCACACTTACAGAATCTCTCTCACACGTGCAGACTCTTTCTCTCTCTCTCACACACATGCAGACTCTCTCTCTCTCTCACACGTGCAGACTCTCTCTCTCACACGTGCAGACTCTCTCTATCTCTCTCTAACTTATGCAGACTGTACCTCTCTCTCACCCACTGTCATGTGCAGACTCTCTCTATCTCTCTCTCACATGTGTAGACGTTGCCTCTCTCTCACCCTATCTCATGTGCAGACTCTCACTCTTTCTCTCTCACATGTGTAGACTCTCTCTCTCTCACGTGCGCTGACTTTCTCTCACACGTGCAAATTCTCTCTCCCACACATGTAGACTCTCACTTTTCTCTCACACAAGCAGACTCTCTCTCTCTCTCACATGTATAGACTTTTTCTCTCTCTCATGCACAAGTGCAGCCTCTCTCTGACACACGTGTAGACTATATCTTTCATGTGCAATTTCTCCCCACATGCAGACTCTCTCTCACACACACGTGCAGTCTCTTTCTCTCACACATATGCAAACTGTCTCTCTCACATGTGCAGACTCTCTGTCTCTCACATGTGCAGACACTCTCTCTCTCACATGTGCAGACTCTCTCTCTCTGTCACTCATGAAGTCTCCCTCTCTCTCTCATACATGTGCACTCTCTCTCACATGTGCAGACGCTCTCTCTCTCACATGTGCAGACTCTCTCTCTCTCACATGTACAGCCTCTCTCTCATATTTGCAGACTTTACCTCTCTCTCTCTCTCTCTCCCTCATATACAGACTCTCTCTCACACTTGCAGAATCTCTCTCACACGTGCAGACTCTTTCTCTCTCTCACACACATGCAGACTCTCTCTCTCTCTCACACACGTGCAGACTCTCTCTCTCTCTGTCACTCGTGAAGTCTCCCTCTCTCTCTCATACATGTGCAGACTCTCTCTCACATGTGCAGACACGCTCTCTCTCACATGTGCAGACACGCTCTCTCACATGTGCAGACTCTCTCTCACATGTGCAGACACGCTCTCTCTCACATGTGCAGACACGCTCTCTCACATGTGCAGACTCTCTCTCTCTCACACGTACAGCCTCTCTCTCACATTTGCAGACTTTACCTCTCTCTCTCTCTCTCCCTCTCATATACAGACTCTCTCTCACTTGCAGAATCTCTCTCACACGTGCAGACTCTTTGTCTCTCTCACACACATGCAGACTCTCTCTCACACACGTGCAGACTCTCTCTATCTCTCTCTTACTTATGCAGACTTTACCTCTCTCCCGCTCTCATGTGCAGACTCTCCCTATTTCTCTCTCACATGTGTAGAATCTCTCTCACATGTGCTGACTCTTTCTCTCACATGTACAGATTCTCTCTCACACATGTAGACTCTCACTCTTTCTCTCAAACAAGCAGACTCTCTCTGTCTCTCTCTCGTGCACTCTCTCTCATGCACTCTCTCCCTTTCACACATGCAGACTCTTTCTCGCTCACACACAAGTGCAGCCCCTCTCTCTCACACACGTGTAGACTATATTTTCACGTGCAATTTCTCCCCACGTGCAGACTCTCTCACTCTCACACACAAGTGCAGTCTCTTTCTCTCACACATATGCAAACTGTCTCTCTCTCACATGTGCAGACTCTCTCTCTCTCACATGTGCAGTCACTCTCTCTCTCTGTCACTCGTGTAGTCTCCCCCCCTCTCTCTCTCTCATACATGTGCAGACTCTCACAAGTGCAGACACGCTCTCTCTAACATGTGCAGACTCTCTCTCACATGTACAGCCTCTCTCTATCTCTCTCTCACATGTAGACTTTGTCTCTGTCTCTCCCACAAGGGCAGCCTCTCTCTCTCTCTCACACACATGCACTCTCTCTCTCTCTCATGCACGTGCAGTATCTCTCCCTATCACGTGCAGACTCTCTCTATCTCTCATATGTGCAGACTGTCTCTATCTCTCTCTCTCACATGTTCAGACTCTCTCTCTCACATGTGCTGGCACTCACTCTCTCTCACATGTGCAAACACACTCTCACATATGCACACTCTCTCCCTCTCTCACGTGCAGACTCTCTCTCACACATGCAGACTCTCTCTCTCTCATGTGCAGACTCTCTCTCACTCACGCACATGCAGACACTCTCTCTCTCACACACGTGCACTCTCTCTCTCACACCTGCAGACTCTCTCTATCTCTCTCTCACGTGTAGACGTTGCCTCTCTCTCACACTATCTCATGTGCAGACTCTCGTTATTTCTCTCACACATGTGCAATTTCTCTCTTCCACACATGTAGACTCTCACTCTTTCTCTCACACAAGCAGACTCTCTCTCTCTCACATGTATAGACTTTTTCTCTCTCTCACGCACAAGTGCAGCCTCTCTCTCTCACACACGTGTAGACTATATCTTTCATGTGCAATTTCTCCCCACGTGCTGACTCTCTCTCTCTCACACACACGTGCAGTCTCTTTCTCTCACACATATGCAAACTGTCTCTCTCTCTCACATGTGCAGACTCTCTCTCTCACATGTGCAGACACTCTCTCTCGCATGTGCAGACTCTCTCTCTCTCTGTCACTTGTGAAGTCTCCCTCTCTCTCTCATACATGTGCACTCTCTCTCACATGTACAGTCTCTCTCTCACATTTGCAGACTTTACCTCTCTCTCTCCCTCTCATATACAGACTCTCTCTCACACTTGCAGATCTCTCTCACACGTGCAGACTCTTTCTCTCTCTCACACACATGCAGACTCTCTCTCTCTCTCTCACACGTGCAGACTCTCTCTCTCTCTGTCACTCGTGAAGTCTCCCTCTCTCTCTCATACATGTGCAGACTCTCTCTCACATGTGCAGACACGCTCTCTCTCACATGTGCAGACACGCTCTCTCTCACATATGCAAACTGCTCTCTCTCTCACATCTGCAGACTCTCTCTCTCTCACATGTACAGCCTCTCTCTCACATTTGCAGGCTTTACCTCTCTCTCTCTCTCTCCCTCTCATATACAGACTCTCTCTCACACGTGCAAACTCTTTCTCTCTCTCACACACATGCAGACTTTTTCTCTCTCTCACACGTGCAGACTTTCTCTATCTCTCTCTAACTTATGCAGACTTTACCTCTCTCTCTCCCGCTCTCATGTGCAGACTCTCGCTATTTCTCTCTCACATGTGTAGACTGTCTTTCACATGTGCTGACTCTTTCCCTCACATGTGCAGATTCTCTCTCACGCATGTAGACTCTCACTCTTTCTCTCACACAAGCAGACTCTCTCTCTCTCTCACGCATGCAGACTCTTTCTCCCTCACACACAAGTGCAGCCTCTCACTCTCACACACGTGTAGACTATATCTTTCACGTGCAATTTCTCCTCACGTGCAGAATCTCTCTCTCTCTCATACACACGTGCAGTCTCTTTCTCTCACACATATGCAAACTGTCTCTCTCTCACATGTGCAGACACTCTCTCACATGTGCAGACACTCTTTCTCTCTCACATGTGCAGACTCTCTCTCACATGTGCAGACCCACTCTCTCTCTCTTACATGTGCACACTCTCTCTCTCATGTGCAGACTCTCTCTCTCTCATATATACAGACTCTGTCTCACACTTGCAGAGTCTCTCTCTCTCACACATGCAGACTCTTTCTCTCTCTCTCACACACGTGCAGATTCTCTCTCTCGCATGCAGACTCTCTCTCTCACGTGCATATTCTCTGTGTCTCACATGTGTAGACTCTTTCTCTCTCATGTGCAGACTCTCTCGCTCTCTCACACACACGTGCAGACACTCTCTCTCACACGTGCACTCTCACTCTCACACGTGCACTCTCACTCTCACACGTGCAGTCTCTTTCTCTCTGTCTCTCACACGTGCAGACACTCTCTCTCTCACACGTGCAGACTCTCTCTATCTCTCTCACATGTGCAGACTCTGCCTCTCTCACTCCCTCTCCCATGTGCAGACTCTCTCTCATACATGCAGACTCTTTCTCTCTCGCTCACCCACGTGCAGACTCTCTCTCACACATGTGCTGACTCTTTCCCTCACATGTGCAGATTCTCTCCCACACATGTAGACTCTCACTCTTTCTCTCACACATGCAGACTCTCTCTCTCTCTCACATGTATAGACTTTTTCTCTCTCTCACGCACAAGTGCAGCCTCTCTCTCTCACACATGTGTAGACTATATTTTTCATGTGCAATTTCTCCCCACGTGCAGACTTACTCTCTCTCACACACGTGCAGTCTCTTTCTCTCACACATATGCAAACTGTCTCTCTCTCACATGTGCAGACTCTCTCTCTTCACATGTGCACACTCTCTCTCACATGTGCAGACTCTCTCTTTCACATGTGCAGACTCTCTCTGTCACTCGTGCAGTCTCCCTACCTCTCTCACTCACATGTGCAGACTCTCTCTCACATGTGCAGTCACTTTCTCTCGCATGTGCAGACTCTCTCTCTCTCATATATACAGACTCTCTCTCACACTTGCAGAATCTCTCTCTCTCACACATGCAGACTCTTTCTCTCTCTCACAAACGTGCAGACTCTCTCTCTCACATGCAGTCTATCTCTCTCACGTGCATACTCTGTGTCTCACATGTAGACTCTCTATCATGTGCAGACTCTCTCGCTCTCTCACACACACTTGCAGACACTCTCACACGTGCACTCTCACTCTCATGCATGCAGTCTCTTTCTCTCTCTCACACGTCCATACACTCTCTCTCTCACACGTGCAGACTCTCTCTATCTCTCACTCTCATGTGCAGACTCTCCCTATTTCGCTCTCACAAGTGTAGACACTCTTTCATGTGCTGACTCTTTCTCTCACACGTGCAGATTCTCTCTCATGCATGTAGACTCTCACTCTTTCTCTCACACAAGCAGACTCTCTCTCTCACGCATGCAGACTCTTTCTCGCTCACACACAAGTGCAGCCTCTCACTCTCACACACGTGTAGACTATATCTTTCACGTGCAATTTCTCCTCACGTGCAGACTCTCTCTCTCTCATACACACGTGCAGTCTCTTTCTCTCACACATATGCAAACTGTCTCTCTCTCACATGTGCAGACTCTCTCTCTCACATGTGCAGACTCTCTCTCTTCACATGTGCACACTCTCTCTCACATGTGCAGACTCTCTCTCTCTCACATATATACAGACTCTCTCTCACACTTGCAGAATCTCTCTCTCTCACACATGCAGACTCTTTCTCTCTCTCTCACACACGTGCAGGCTCTCTCTCTCTTGCATGCAGACTCTCTCTCTCACGTGCATATTCTCTGTGTCTCATGTGTAGACTCTTTCTCTCTCATGTGCAGACTCTCTCGCTCTCTCACACACACATGCAGACACTCTCTCTCACACGTGCACTCTCACTCTCACATGTGCAGTCTCTTTCTCTCTCTCTCTCACACATGCAGACACTCTCTCTCTCACACGTGCAGACTCTATCTATCTCTCTCTCAGATGTGCAGACTCTGCCTCTCTCTCTCCCTCTCTCATGTGCAGACTCTCTCTAATTCTCTCTCACACGTGCAGACACTCTCTCTCTCACACGTGCAGACTCTATCTCTCTCTCAGATGTGCAGACTCTGCCTCTCTCTCTCTCTCTCTCATGTGCAGACTCTCTCTAATTCTCTCTCACACGTGCAGACACTCTCTCTCTCACACGTGCAGACACTCTCTCTCTCACACGTGCAGACTCTATCTCTCTCTCAGATGTGCAGACTCTGCCTCTCTCTCTCTCTCTCTCTCATGTGCAGACTCTCTCTAATTCTCTCTCACGTGTAGACTCTCTCACACCTGTGCAGATTCTTCCTCAGACACATGTAGATTCTCACTCTTTTTCTCACACAAGCTGACTCTCTCTCTCACACGTACAGACTTTGTCTCTGTCTCTCACACAAGTTCAGCCTCACTCTCTCTCTCTCACACATGCACTTTCTCTGCCTCTCTCATGTGTAGACTCTCTCTATCTATCTCTCACATGTGCAGACTCTCTCTCTCACATGTGCAGACACACTCTCACACATGCAGAATCTCTCTCTCTCACACATGCAGACTCAATCTCTCTGTCTTTCACGTGCCGACTCCCTCTCTCTCACGTGTGCAGAATCTTTTTCTCTCTCGTGCAGACTCTCTCTCTCTCACGTGTAGACTCTCTCTCTCTCACGTATCCAGAATCTTTTTCTCTCTCATGTGCAGCCTCTCACACGTGCACTCTCTCTCTCACACGTGCAGACTCTTTCTCTCTCTCTCACACATGCAGACTCTCTCTCTCTCACACGTGCAGACTCTACCTATCTCTCTCTCACGTGTGCAGACTTTACCTCTCTCTCTCCCTCTCTCATGTGCAGACTCTCCCTATTTCACTCTCACATGTGTAGACTCTCTCACATGTGCTGACTCTTTCTCTCACACGTGCACATTCTCTCTCTCTCTCTCACAAGCAGACTCTCTCTCTCTCACACGTGCGGACTCTTTCTCGCTCACACACAAGTGCAGCCTCTCTCTCTCACACACGTGTAGACTATATCTTTCATGGGCAATTTCTCCCCACCTGCAGACTCTCTCTCTCACACACACATGCAGTCTCTTTCTCTCACACATATGCAAACTGTCTCTCTCTCACATGTGCAGACACTCTTTCTCTCTCACATGTGCAGACTCTCTCTCTCTCTGTCACTCGTGCAGTCTCCCTCTCTCTCTCTCTCATACATGTGCAGACTCTCCCTCACATGTGCAGACACACTCTCTCTCTCTCACGTGTGCACACTCTCTCTCTCTCACATGTCCAGACACACTCTCACATGTGCAGACTTTACCTCTCTCTCTCTCTGTCCTTTTCATATGCAGACTCTCTCTCACATGTGCAGACTTTGACTCTCTCTCCCTCTCTCATGTGCAAACTCTCTCTAATTCTCTCTCACATGTGTAAACTCTCTCTCTCACACATGTGCTGACTCTTTCTCTCACACATGTAGATTCTCACTCTTTCTCTCACACGTACAGACTTTGTCTCTCTCTCTCACACAAGTGCAGCCTCTCTCTCTCTCACACACGCACTTTCTCTGCCTCTTTCATGTGCAGACTCTCTCTATCACTCTGTCACATGTGCAGACTCTCTCTCACATGTGCTGGCACTCACTCTCTCTCACATGTGCAGACACACTCTCACGTGCAGAATCTCTCTCTCACACATGCAGACTCTTTCTCTCTCACACATATGCAAACTGTCTGTCTCTCACATGTGCAGACTCTCTCTCACATGTGCAGTCATTTTCTCTCACGTGCAGACTCTCTCTCTCATATATACAGACTCTCACACTTGCGGAATCTCTCTTTCTCACACATGCAGACTCTTTCTCTCTCTCTCACACACGTGCAGACTCTCTCTCACACACGTGCAGACTCTCTCTCACACACGTGCAGACTCTCACACACGTGCAGACTCTCTCTCTCACACACGTGCAGACTCACTCTCTCACATGCAGACTCTCTCTCTTACGTGCATATTCTTTGTCTCTCACGTGTGCAGACTCTTTCTCTCTCATGTGCAGACTCTCTTGCTCTCTCACACACACGTGCAGACTCTCTCTCTCACACGTGCAGACTCGTTCTCTCTCTCTCTCACACACGTGCAGACTCTCTCTCACACATTCAGGCTCTCTCTATCTCTCTCTCACATGTGCAGACTTTGCCTCTCTCTCTCTCTCTCATGTGCAGACTCTCTCTAATTCTCTCTCACGTGTAGACTCTCTCTCACACGTGCTGACTCTTTCTCTCACACCTGTGCAGATTCTTTCTCTCACACATGTAGATTCTCACTTTCTCTCACACAAGCAGACTCTCTCTCTCTCACACGTACAGACTTTGTCTCTCTCTCTCACACAAGTGCATCCTCACTCTCTCTCACACATGCACTTTCTCTGCCTCTCTCATGTGCAGACTATCTCTATCACTCTGTCACATGTGCAAACTCTCTCTCTCACGTGCTGGCACTCACTCTCTCTCACATGTGCAGACACACTCTCACATGTGCAGAATCTCTCTCTCTCACACATGCAGACTCTTTCTCTCTCACACATATGCAAACTGTCTCTCTCTCATGTGCAGACTCTCTCTCACATGTGCAGACTCTCTCTCTGCGTGTCACACGTGCAGTCTCCCTATCTCTCTCTCTCATACATGTGCAGGCTCTCTCTCATGTGCAGACTCTCTCTTTCTCACATGTACAGACTCTCTGTCACATGTGCAGACTTTGCCTTTCTCTCTCTACCTCTCTTACGTGCAGGCTCTCTCTCACATGTGCATTCTCTCTCTCAGACATGCAGACACTCTCTCTCACACGTGCAGACTTTGCCTTTCTCTCCCTCTCACGTGCAGATTCTATCTCTCTCTCTCACGTGCAGACTCTGTCTGACATGTGCAGACTTTGATTCTCACTCTCCCTCTCTCACATGCAGACTCTCTCTATCTCTCTCTCACATGTGCAGACACTCTCTCTCACATGTGCTGGCACTGACTCTCTCTCACATGTGCAAACACACTCTCACACATGCAGAATCTCTCTCTCTCACACGTGCAGACTCTATCTCTCTCTCTCTCACATGTGCAGACTTAACCTCTCTTTCTCCCTCTCTCATGTGCAGGCTCCCCTATCTCTCACAGGTGTAGACTCTCTCTCTCACATGTGCTAACTCTTTCTCTCACACATGTAGACGCTCACTCTTTCTCTCACACAAGCAGACTCTCACTCTCTCTTCTCTCACGTGCACTCTCTCTCTCACACGTGCAGACTCTTTCTCGCTCACACACAAGTGCAGCCTCTCTCTCTCACACACGTATAGACTATATCTTCCACGTCCAATTTCTCCCCACATGCAGACTCTCTCCCACACACACATGCAGTCTCTTTCTCTCACACATATGCAAACTGTCTCTCTCTCACATGTGCAGACTCTCTCTCTGTCATTCGTGCAGTCTCCCTCACATGCAGACTCTCTCTCTCACATGTGCAGAATCTTTTTCTCTCTCATGTGCAGACTCTCTCTCTCTCTCTCTCTCTCTAACACATGTGCAGACTCTCTCTCACATGTGCTGGCACACACTCTCACATGTACAGACATGCTCTCACACGTGCAGAATCTCTCTCTCTCACACATGCAGACTCTTTCTCTCTAACACACGTGCAGACTCTCACATGTGCTGGCACACACTCTCTCTCACATGTGCAAACACACTCTCACATGTGCAGACTCTCTCTCTCACATGTGCAGAATCTTTTTCTCTCTCATGTGCAGACTCTCCCTCTCTTTCACACGTGCACTCTCTCTCTCACACACATGCAGACGCTCTCTCTC
This sequence comes from Isurus oxyrinchus, assembly GCA_026770705.1. Lineage (NCBI taxonomy): Eukaryota > Metazoa > Chordata > Chondrichthyes > Lamniformes > Lamnidae > Isurus > Isurus oxyrinchus. The sequence goes on from JANJGN010000013.1 coordinate 83,337,707, forward strand.
ACACGTGCAGTCTCTGCCTCTCTCCTCTCTCTCCCTCTCTCATGTGCAGACTCTCTTTCTCATATGTGCAGACTCTCTCTTTCATGTGCAGACTCTCTCTCTCTCATACATGTGCAGACTCTCTCTCTCTCCCCGTCACACGTGCAGTCTCCCTCTCTCTCTCTCTCTCATACATGGGCAGACTCTCTCTCACATGTGCAGACACGCTCTCTCTCTCTCACATGTACAGACTCTCTCACGTGCAGACTTTACCTCTCTCTCTCTCTCTCCCTCCCATATGCAGACTCTCTCACACGTGCATTCTCTCTCTCACACATGCAGACTCTTTCTCTCTCTCACACACATGCAGACTCTCTCTCACACATGCAGACTCTCTCTCACACATGCAGACTCTTTCTCTCTCACACACACATGCAGACTCTCTCTCACATGTGCAGAATCTCTCTCTCTCACACCTGCAGGGTCTCTCTCTCTCATATGTGCAGATTTTGCATCTATCTCTCTCTCCCTATCTCACATGCAGACTCTCTCTCACACATGTGCAGACTCTCTCTCACACATGTGCACATGTGCAGACACACTCTCACACGTGCAGAATCTCTCTCTCTCACATGCACTCTCTTTCTCTCTAACACACGTGCAGACTCTCTCTCTCACATGTGCAGAATCTTTTTCTCTCTCATGTGCAGACTCTCCCTCCCTCACACGTGCACTCTCTCTCTCACATACATGCAGACGCTCTCTCTCACACGTGGAGACTCTGCCTCTCTCCTCTCTCTCCCTCTCTCATGTACAGACTCTCTTTCTCATATGTGCAGACTCTCTCTCATGTGCAGACTCTCTTTCTCTCACGAGCAGAATCTTTTTCTCTCTCGTGCAGATTCTCCCTCTCTCTCACACGTGCAGAATCTCTCTCTCTCACACCTGCAGGCTCTCTCTCTCATATGTGCAGACTTTGCATCTATCTCTCTCTCCCTCTCTCACATGCAGACTCTCTCTCACATGTGCAGACTCTCTCTCACATGTGCAGTCACTTTCTCTCTCTCACACGTGCAGACTCTCTCTCACATGTGCAGACTCTCTCTCTCACACCTGCAGGCTCTCTCTCTCTCTCACATGTGCAGACTTTGCATCTATCTCTCTCTCCCTCTCTCACGTGCAGACTCTCTCTCACACATGTGCAGACTCTCTCTCACATTTGCAGTCACTTTCTCTCTCTCACGTGCAGACTCTCTCTCTCATATATACAGACTCTCTCTCACATGTGCAGAATCTCTCTCTCACACATGCAGACTCTTTCTCTCTCTCACACACATGCAGACTCTCTTTCACACACATGCAGACTCTCTTTCACACACATGCAGACGCTCTCCCACAGGTGCATACTCTTTGTCTCTCACATGTGTAGACTCTTTCTCTCTCTCATGTGCAGACACTGTCGCTCCCTCACACACACCTGCAGACTCTCCCTCTCACACGTGCACTCTCTCTCTCACACGTGCAGACTCTCTCTCACATGTGAAGACTTTACTTCTCTCTCTCTCTCTCTCCCTCTCATATGCAGACTCTCTCACACGTGCATTCTCTCTCTCACATGTGCACTCTCTCTCTCACACATGCAGACTCTCTCTACTCACACATGCAGACCCTCTCTCACACGTTCAGGCTCTATCTCTCTCTCACATGTGCAGACTTTTCCTCTCTCCCTCCCTCATGTGCAGACTCTCTCTAATTCTCTCTCTGTCACACATGCACTCTCTCTCTCTCTCACATGTGCAGAATCTTTTTCTCTCACATGTGCAAACTCTCTCTCACATGTCCTGGCACATATTCTCTCTCACATGTGCAGACACACTCTCAGACATGCAGAATCTCTCTCTCTCACACATGCAGACTCTTTCTCTCTAACACACGTGCAGACTCTTTCTCTCATGTGTGCAGAATCTTTTTCTCTCTCATGAGCAGACTCTCCCTCTCTCTCACACGTGCACTCTCTCTCTCACACACATGCAGAAGCTCTGTCTCTCACACGTGCAGACTCTGGCCCTCTCCTCTCTCTCCCTCTCTCATGTGCAGACTCTCTCATATGTGCAGACTCTCTTTTTCATGTGCAGACTCTCTCTCGCACATGTGCAGACTCTCTCTCTCTCTCCCTGTCACACGTGCAGTCTCCCTCTCTCTCTCTGTCTCTCATATATAGAGACTCTCTCATGTGCAGAATCTCTCTCACACACGTGCAGACTTTCTCTCTCTCACATGCAGACTCTCTTTCACATGCATACTCTCTCTCTCTCTCACACGGGCAGACTCTTTCTCTCTCTCACATGTGCATAGTCTTTCTCTCTCACACAGAACTGCAGCCTCTCTCACTCGTGTAGACTATATCTTTCACGTGCAATTTCTCCCCACCTGCAGGCTCTCTCTCTCTCACATGTGCAGCCTCTCTCTCTCACACATAGGCAAACTGTCTCTTTCTCACATGTTCAGACTCTCTCTGTCACTCATGCAGTCTCCCTCTCTCTCTCTCATACATGTGCAGACACTCTCTCACGTGCAGAATCTCTCTCTCTCACATATGCAGACTCTCTCTCTCTCTTTCACGTGCAGACTCTCTCTCTCACATGTGCAGAATCTTTTTCTCTCTCATGTTCAGACTCTCTCTCTCACATGTGCTGGCACACACTCTCTCTCACATGTGCAGACACACTCTCACACGTGCAGAATCTCTCTCTCACACATGCAGACTCTTTCTCTCTAACACACGTGCAGACTCTCTCTCACGTGCAGACTCACTCTCTCACATGTGCAGAATCTTTTTCTCTCTCATGTGCAGACTCTCCCTCCCTCACACGTGCACTCTCCCTCTCACACACATGCAGACACTCTCTCTCTCACACATGCAGACTCTGCCTCTCTCCTCTCTCTCCCTCTCTCATGTGCAGACTCTCTTTCTCATATGTGCAGACTCTCTCTCATGTGCAGACTCTCATTCTCTCACGTGCAGAATCTTTTTCTCTCTCATGTGCAGACTCTCCCTCTCTCTCACAATTGCAGACTCTCGCTCTCACACCTGCAGGCTCTCTCTCTCTCATATGTGCACACTTTGCATCTATCTCTCTCTCCCTCTCTCACGTGCAGAATCTCTCTCACACATATGCAGACTCTCTCTCACACATATGCAGACTCTCTCTCACATGTGCAGACTTAATCTCTCTCTCTCCCTCTCTTATGTGCAGGCTCTCCCTATTTCTCACATGTGTAGACTCTCTCTCTCACATGTGCGGACTCTTTCTCTCAGATATGTGCAGATTATCTCTCACACATGTAGACAATCACTCTCTCTCTCTCTCACGTGCACTCTCTCTCTCTCACATGTGCAGACTCTTTCTCGCTCACACACAAGTGCAGCCACTCTCTCTCACACACGTGTAGACTATATCTTTCACTTGCAATTTCTCCCCACGTACAGACTCTCTCTCTCACACACACACACGTGCAGCCTCTTTCTCTCACACATAGGCAAACTGTCTCTCTCTCACATGTGCAGACTCTCTCTGTCACTCGTGCAGTCTCCCTCTCTCTCTCTCATACATGTGCCGACACTCTCTCACATGTGCAGAATCTCTCACACACATGCAGACTCTCTCTCTCTCTCTCACATGCAGACTCTCTCACTCTCTCACATGTGCAGAATCTTTTTCTCTCTCATGTGCAGACTCTCTCTCACATGAGCTAGCACACACTCTCTCTCACATGTGCAGACACACTCTCACACGTGCAGAATCTCTCTCTCTCTCACACATGCAGACTCTTTCTCTCTAACACACGTGCAGATTCTCTCTCACGTGCAGACTCTCTCTCTCACATGTGCAGAATCTTTTTCTCTCTCATGTGCAGACTCTCCCTCCCTCACACGTGCACTCTCTTTCTCACACACATGCAGACGCTCTCTCTCTCACATGTGCAGACTCTGCCTCTCTCCCTCTCTCATGTGCAGACTCTCTTTCTCATATGTGCAGACTCTCTCTTTCATGTGCGGACTCTCTCTCTCTCGCACATGTGCAGACTCTCTCTCTCTCCCCGTCACACGTGTAGTCTCCCTCTCTCTCTCTCATACATGTGCAGACTCTCTCTCACATGTGCAGACACGCTCTCTCTCTCTCACAAATGCAGACTCTCTCTCTCTCTCTCTCACATGTACAGACTCTCTCTCACATGTGCAGACTTTACCTCTCTCTCTCTCTCTCTCCCTCCCATATGCAGGCTCTCACACGTGCATTCTCTCTCTCACATGTGCAGACTCTCTCTCACACATGCAGACTCTTTCTCTCTCTCTCACACACGTGCAGACTCTCTCTCACACGTGCAGACTCTCTCACACGTGCAGAATCTCTCTCTCTCACACCTGCAGGCTCTCGCTCTCATATGTGCAGGCTTTGCATCTATCTCTCTCTCCCTCTCTCACATGCAGACTCTCTCTCACATGTGCAGACTCTCTCTCACATGCGCAGACTCTCTCTCTCATATATACAGACTCTCTCTCACATGTGCAGAATCTCTCTCTCACACATGCAGACACTTTCTCTCTCTCACACACATGCAGACTCTCTCTCACACACATGCAGACGCTCTCTCACAGGTGCATACTCTCTGTCTCTCACATGTGTAGACTCTTTCTCTCTCTCGTGCAGACACTGTCGCTCTCTCACACACACGTGCAGACTCTCTCTCTCACACGTGCACACTCTTTCTCACACGTGCAGACTCTTTCTCTCTCTCTCACACACATGCAGACTCTCACTCTCACATGTTCAAGCTCTCTCTATCTCTCTCTCACATGTGCAGACTTTGCCTCTCTCTCTCCCTCTCTCATGTGCAGACTCTCTCTAATTCTCTCTCTCTCACACGTGCAGACTCTTTCTCTCTCTCTCACACACATGCAGAGTCTCTCTCTCACACGTTCAAGCTCTCTCTCTCTCTCTCTCACACGTGCAGACTTTGCCTCTCTCTCTCTCTCTCACGTGCAGACTCTCTCTCTCTGTCTCTCACATGTGCAGAATCTTTTTCTCTCACATGTGCAAACTCTCTCTCACATGTGCTGGCACATATTCTCTCTCACATGTGCAGACACACTCTCACACGTGCAGAATCTCTCTCTCTCACACATGCAGACTCTTTCTCTCTCTCTCACGTGCAGACTCTCTCTCACATGTGCAGAATCTTTTTCTCTCTCATGAGCAGACTCTCCCTCCCTCACATGTGCACTCTGCCTCTCACACACATGCAGACGCTCTCTCTCTCACACGTGCAGACTCTGCCTCTCTCCTCTCTCTCCCTCTCTCATGTGCAGACTCTCTTTCTCTCACGTGCAGAATCTTTTTCTCTCTCATGTGCAGATTCTCCCTCTCTCTCACACGTGCAGACTCTCTCACTCTCACACCTGCAGGCTCTCTCTCTCTCTCTCATATGTGCACACTTTGCATCTATCTCTCTCTCCCTCTCTCACGTGCAGACTCTCTCTCACACATGTGCAGACTCTCTCTCACATGTGCAGACTTAATCTCTCTCTCTCCCTCTCTCATGTGCAGACTCTTTCTCATATGTGCAGACTCTCTCTTTCATGTGCAGACTCTCTCTCACATGTGCAGACTCTCTCTCACATGTGCAGACTCTCTCTCACATGTGCAGACTCTCTCTCACATGTGCAGACTCTCTCTCACATGTGCAGACTCTCTCTCACATGTGAAGACTTTACTTCTCTCTCTCTCTCCTCTCATATGCAGACTCTCTCACAAGTGCATTCTCTCTCTCACATGTGCAGACTCTCTGTCACACATGCAGACTCATTCTCTCTCTCTCTCTCACACACATGCAAATTCTCTCTCTCACGTGCAGAATCTCTCGCTCTCACACCTGCAGATTCTCTCTCTCTCTCGTATGTGCAGACTTTGCATCAATCTCTCTCTCCCTCTCTCACGTGCAGACTTTCTCTCACACATGTGCAGACCCTCTCTCACATGTGCAGATTTAACCTCTCTCTCTCTCCCTCTCTCACATGTGCAGAATTAACCTTTCTCTCTCCCTCTCTCATGTGCAGGCTCTCCCTATTTCTCACATGTTTAGACTCTCTCTCTCACATGTGCTGACTCTTTCTCTCTCATATGTGCAGATTGTCTCTCACACATGTAGACGCTCACTCTTTCTCTCACACAAGCAGACTCTCACTCTCTCTCTCTCACATGCACTCTCACTCTCTCACATGTGCAGACTCTTTCTCGCTCACACACAAGTGCAGCCCCTCTCTCTCACACACGTGTAGACTATATCTTTCACGTGCAATTTCTCCCCACGTTCAGACTCTCTCTCTTTCTCTCACACATATGCAAACTGTCTCTCCCTCACATGTGCAGACTCTATCTCTCTCTCACATGTGCAGACACTCTCTGTCACACGTGTGGTCTCCCTCTCTCTCTCTCTCATACATGTGCAGACTCTCTCTCACATGTGCAGACAAGCTCTCTCTCTCACATTTGCAGACTCTCTCACACATGCATCCTCTCTCTAACATGTGCAGACTCTCTCACACATGTGCAGACTCTCTCACACATGCAGTCTCTTTCTCTCTCTCTCACACACGTGCAGACTCTCTCTCACATGTGCAGACTCTCTCTCTCATACCTGCAGGCTCTCTCTCTCTCTCACATGTGCAGACTTTGCATCTATCTCTCTCTCCCTCTCTCACATGCAGACTCTCTCTCACACATGTGCAGACTCTCTCTCACATGTGCAGTCACTTTCTCTCTCTCACATGTGCAGACTCTCTCTCTCATATATACAGACTCTCTCTCACATGTGCAGAATCTCTCTCTCACACATGCAGACTCTTTCTCTCTCCCACACACATGCAGACTCTCTCTCACACACATGCAGACGCTCTCTCTCACAGGTGCATACTCTCTGTCTCTCACATGTGTAGACTTTCTCTCTCTCATGTGCAGACACTGTCGCTCTCTCACACACACATGCAGACTCTCCCTCTCACACGTGCAGACTCTTTCTCTCTCTCTCACACACATGCAGACTCTCTCACACGTTCAGGCTCTTTCTATCTCTCTCTCACATATGCAGACTTTGTCTCTCTCTCTCCCTCTCTCATGTGCAGACTCTCTCTAATTCTTCTCTCTCACACATGCACTCTCGCTCTCTCTCACGTGCAGACACTTTCTCTCTCTCTCATGCACTTGCAGTCTCTCTCTCTATCACGTGCAGACTCTCTCTATCTCTTACATGTGCAGACTTTACCTCTCAGTCGCCCTCACTCATATGCAGACTCTCTCTATCTCTTTCTCACGTGTGCAGACTCTCTCTGTCACATGTGCTGGCACTCACTCTCTCACATGTGCAGACACACTCTCACACGTGCAGAATCTCTCTCTCTCACACATGCAGACTCTTTCTCTCTCTCTCAGACACGTGCAGACTCTCTCTCACGTGCAGACTCTCTCACATGTGCAGAATCTTTTTCTCTCTCATGTGCAGACTCTCTCTCTCTCACACATGTGCAGACTCTCTCTCTCACGTGCTGGCACACGCTGTCTCTCACATCTGCAGACACACTCTCACACGTGCAGAATCTCTCTCTCTCACACATGCAGACTCTTTCTCTCTCACACACATGCAGACTCTCTCTCTCTCACGTGCAGACTCTCTCTCTCTCACATGTGCAGAATCTTTTTCTCTCTCATGTGCAGACTCTCCCTCTCTCTCACAAGTGCACTCTCTCCCTCTCACACATGCAGTCTCTTTCTCTCTCTCACACACATGCACACTCTCGCTGTCTCACACGTGCAGACTCTGCCTCTCTCCTCTCTCTCCCTCTCATGTGCAGAATCTCTTTCTTACATGTGCAGAATCTCTCTTTCATGTGCAGACTCTCTCTCTCTCACATTTGCAGACTCTCTCTCTCACATGTACAGACTCTCTCTCACATGAGCAGACTTTACCTCTCTCTCTCTCTCTCCCTCCCATATGCAGACTCTCTCACACGTGCATTCTCTCTCTCACATGTGCAGACTCTCTCTTACACATGCAGACTCTTTCTCTCTCTCTCACATGTGCAGACTCTCTCTCACACATGCAGACTCTTTCTTTCTCATACACACGTGCAGACACTCTCTCACATGTGCAGAATCTCTCTCTCTCACACCGGCAGGCTCTCTCTCTCTCTCATATGTGCAGACTTTGCATCTATCTCTCTCTCTCCCTCTCTCACATGCAGACTCTCTCTCACATGTGCAGACTCTCTCTCACATGTGCAGTCACTTTCTCTCTCTCACATGTGCAGACTCTCTCTCATATATACAGACTCTCACACGTGCAGAATCTCTCTCTCTCACACATGCAGACTCTTTCTCTCTCTCTCACGTGCAGACTCTCTCTCACATGTGCAGAATCTTTTTCTCTCTCATGAGCAGACTCTCCCTCCCTCACACGTGCACTCTGCCTCTCACACACATGCAGACGCTCTCTCTCTCACACACGTGCAGACTCTGCCTCTCTCCTCTCTCTCCCTCTCTCATGTGCAGACTTTCTCATATGTGCAGACTCTCTCTCTCATGTGCAGACTCTCTTTCTCTCACGTGCAGAATCTTTTTCTCTCTCATGTGCAGATTCTCCCTCTCTCTCACACGTGCAGACTCTCTCGCTCTCACACCTGCAGGCTCTCTCTCTCTCTCATATGTGCACACTTTGCATCTATCTCTCTCCCTCTCTCACGTGCAGACTCTCTCTCACACATGTGCAGACTCTCTCTCACATGTGCAGACTCTCTCTCACATGTGCAGTCACTTTCTCTCTCTCACATGTGCAGACTCTCTCTCTCATATATACAGACTCTCTCTCACATGTGCAGAATCTCTCTCTCACACACGCAGATTCTTTCTCAAACACATGCAGACGCGCTCTGTCACAGGTGCATACTCTCTGTCTCTCATGTCTAGACTCTTTCTCTCTCTCATGTGCAGACACTGTCGCTCTCCCACACACACGTGCAGACTCTCCCTCTCACGCGTGCACTCTCCCTCTCACACATGCAGACTCTCTCTCTCACACATGCAGACTCTTTCTCTCTAACACACGTGCAGACTCTCTCTCTCACATGTGCAGACTTTGCCTCTCTCTCTGCCTCTCTCATGTGCAGACTCTCTCTAATTCTCTCTCTCTCACACATGCAGAATCTTTTTCTCTCACATGCAAACTCTCTCTCACATGTGCAGACACACTCTCACACGTGCAGAATCTCTCTCTCTCACACATGCAGACTCTTTCTCTCTAACACATGTGCAGACTCTTTCTCTCTAACACACGTGCAGAATCTTTTTCTCTCTCATGTGCAGACTCTCCCTCTCTCTCTCACATGCACTCTCTCTCTCGCACACATGCAGACGCTCTCTCTCTCACACGTGCAGACTCTGGCTCTCTCCTCTCTCCCTCTCTCATGTGCAGACTCTCTTTTTCATGTGCAGACTCTGTCTCGCACATGTGCAGACTCTCTCTCTCTCTCTCCCTGTCACACCTGCAGTCTCCCTCTCTCTCTCTCTCTCATACATGTGCAGACTCTGTCTCATGTGCAGACACGCTGTCTCTCTCTCTCTCACATGTGAAGACTTTACTTCTCTCTCTCTTCCTCTCATATGCAGACTCTCTCACACGTGCATTCTCTCTCTCACATGTGCAGACTCTCTCTCACACGTGCATTCTCTCTCTCACATGTGCAGACTCTCTCTCACACATGCAGACTCTTTCTCTCTCTCACACACACGTGCAGACTCTCTCTCTCACGTGCAGACTCTCTCGTTCTCATACCTGCAGGCTCTCTCTCTCTCATATATGCAGACTTTGCATCTATCTCTCTCTCCCTCTCTCACGTGCAGACTCTCTCTCACACATGTGCAGACTCTCTCTCTCATGTGCAGACTTAACCTATCTCTCTCCGTCTCTCATGTGCAGGCTCTCCCTATTTCTCACATGTGTAGACTCTCTCTCACACGTGCTGACTCTGTCTCTCACATATGTGCAGATTGTCTCTCACATGTAGACGCTCACTCTTTCTCTCACAAGCAGACTCTCACTCTCTCTCTCTCACGTGCACTCTCTCTCTCTCATGTGCAGCCTCTCTCTCTCTCACATGTGCAGAATCTTTTTCTCTCTCATGTGCAGACTCTCCTCCCTCACACGTGCACTCTCTCTCTCACACACATGCAGAAGCTCTCTCTCTCACACGTGCAGACTCTGCCTCTCTCCTCTCTCTCCCTCTCTCATGTGCAGACTCTCTTTCTCTCACATGCAGAATCTTTTTCTCTCTCATGTGCAGACTCTCCCTCTCTCTCACACGTGCAGATTCTCTCTCTCTCACAACTGCAGGCTCTCTCTCTCTCTCATATGTGCACACTTTGCATCTATCTCTCTCTCCCTCTCTCACGTGCAGACTCTCTCTCACACATGTGCAGACGTAATCTCTCTCTCTCCCTCTCTCATGTGCAGACTCTCTTTCATGTGCAGACTCTCTCTCTCTCGCACATGTGCAAACTCTCTCTCTCTCGCTGTCACACACGTAGTCTCCCTCTCTCTCATACATGTGCAGACTCTCTCTCACATGTGCAGACACGCTCTCTCTCTCACACGTGCAGACTCTCTCTCACATGTGAAGACGTAATCTCTCTCTCTCCCTCTCTCATGTTCAGACTCTCTCACACGTGCAGACTCTGGCTCTCTCCTCTCTCTCCCTCTCTCATGTGCAGACTCTCGCATATGTGCAGACTCTCTTTTTCATGTGCAGACTCTCTCTCGCACATGTGTGGACTCTCTCTCTCTCTCCCTGTCACACGTGCAGTCTCCCTCTCTCTCTCTCTCACATGTGCAGACTCTCTCTCACATGTGAAGACTTTACTTCTCTCTCTCTCTCTCTTCCTCTCATATGCAGACTCTCTCACACGTGCAGATTCTCTCTCTCTCACAACTGCAGGCTCTCTCTCTCTCTCATATGTGCAGACTTTGCATCTATCTCTCTCTCCCTCTCTCACGTGCAGACTCTCTCTCACACATGTGCAGACGTAATCTCTCTCTCTCCCTCTCTCATGTTCAGACTCTCTTTCATGTGCAGACTCTCTCTCGCACATGTGCAAACTCTCTCTCTCTCTCGCTGTCACACATGCAGTCTCCCTCTCTCTCATACATGTGCAGACTCTCTCTCACGTGTGCAGACGTAATCTCTCTCTCTCCCTCTCTCATGTTCAGACTCTCTTTCATGTGCAGACTCTCTCTCGCACATGTGCAAACTCTCTCTCTCTCTCGCTGTCACACATGCAGTCTCCCTCTCTCTCACATGTGCAGACACGCTCTCTCTCTCTATCACGTGCAGACTCTCTCTCACATGTACAGACTCTCTCTCACATGTGAAGACTTTACTTCTCTCTCTCTCCCTCTCATATGCAGACTCTCTCACACGTGCAAATTCTCTCTCTCACGTGCAGAATCTCTCGCTCTCACACCTGCAGGCTCTCTCTCTCTCTCATATGTGCAGACTTTGCATCAATCTCTCTCTCCCTCTCTCACGTGCAGACTCTCTCTCACACATGTGCAGACTCTCTCTCACATGTGCAGATTTAACCTCTCTCCCTCTCTCACATGTGCAGACTTAACCTTTCTCTCTCCCTCTTTCATGTGCAGGCTCTCCCTATTTCTCACATGTATAGACTCTCTCTCTCACATGTGCTGACTCTTTCTCTCACATATGTGCAGATTGTCTCTCACACATGTAGACGCTCACTCTTTCTCTCACACAAGCAGACTCTCACTCTCTCTCTCTCACATGCACTCTCACTCTCTCACATGTGCAGACTCTTTCTCGCTCACACACAAGTGCAGCCCCTCTCTCTCACACAAGTGTAGACTATATCTTTCACTTGCAATTTCTCCCCACGTTCAGACTCTCTCTCTTTCTCTCACACATATGCAAACTGTCTCTCTCTCACATGTGCAGACTCTCTCTCTCACATGTGCAGACTCTCTCTCTCACATGTGCAGACACTCTCTGTCACACGTGTAGTCTCCCTCTCTCTCTCTCATACATGTGCAGACTCTCTCACACATGTGCAGACTCTCTCTCACATGTGCAGTCACTTTCTCTCTCTCACATGTGCAGACTCTCTCTCTCATATATACAGACTCTCTCTCACATGTGCAGAATCTCTCTCTCACACATGCAGACTCTTTCTCTCTCCCACACACATGCAGACTCTCTCTCACACACATGCAGACGCTCTCTCTCACAGGTGCATACTCTCTGTCTCTCACATGTGTAGACTTTCTCTCTCTCATGTGCAGACACTGTCGCTCTCTCACACACACATGCAGACTCTCCCTCTCACACGTGCAGACTCTTTCTCTCTCTCTCACACACATGCAGACTCTCTCACACGTTCAGGTTCTCTCTATCTCTCTCTCACATGTGCAGACTTTGTCTCTCTCTCTCCCTCTCTCATGTGCAGACTCTCTCTAATTCTTCTCTCTCACACATGCACTCTCACTCTCTCTCACGTGCAGACACTTTCTCTCTCTCTCATGCACTTGCAGTCTCTCTCTCTATCACGTGCAGACTCTCTCTATCTCTTACATGTGCAGACTTTACCTCTCAGTCGCCCTCACTCATATGCAGACTCTCTCTATCTCTTTCTCACATGTGCAGACTCTCTCTGTCACATGTGCTGGCACTCACTCTCTCACATGTGCAGACACACTCTCACACGTGCAGAATCTCTCTCTCTCACACATGCAGACTCTTTCTCTCTCTCTGACACATGCAGACTCTCTCTCACGTGCAGACTCTCTCACATGTGCAGAATCTTTTTCTCTCTAATGTGCAGACTCTCCCTTTCTCTCACACGTGCACTCTCTCCCTCTCACACGTGCAGTCTCTTTCTCTCTCTCTCACACACATGCACACTCTCGCTGTCTCACACGTGCAGACTCTGCCTCTCTCCTCTCTCTCCCTCTCTCATGTGCAGAATCTCTTTCTCATGTGCAGACTCTCTCTCTCACGTGCAGACTCTCTCACATGTGCAGAATCTTTTTCTCTCTAATGTGCAGACTCTCCCTTTCTCTCACACGTGCACTCTCTCCCTCTCACACGTGCAGTCTCTTTCTCTCTCTCACACACATGCACACTCTCGCTGTCTCACACGTGCAGACTCTGCCTCTCTCCTCTCTCTCCCTCTCTCATGTACAGACTCTCTCTAATTCTTCTCTCTCACACATGCACTCTCTCTCTCTCACGTGCAGACTCTTTCTCTCTCTCTCATGCACTTGCAGTCTCTCTCTCTATCACGTGCAGACTCTCTCTATCTCTTACATGTGCAGACTTTACCTCTCAGTCGCCCTCACTCGTATGCAGACTCTCTCTATCTCTTTCTCACGTGTGCAGACTCTCTTTCTCACATGTGCTGGCACTCACTCTCTCTCACATCTGCAGACACACTCTCACACATGCAGAATCTCTCTCTCTCACACATGCAGACTCTTTCTCTCTAACACATGTGCAGACTCTTTCTCTCTAACACACGTGCAGAATCTTTTTCTCTCTCGTGCAGACTCTCCCTCTCTCTCACACGTGCACTCTCTCTCTCGCACACATGCAGACGCTCTCTCTCTCACACATGCAGACTCTGGCTCTCTCCTCTCTCTCCCTCTCTCATGTGCAGACTCTCGCATATGTGCAGACTCTCTTTTTCATGTGCAGACTCTCTCTCGCACATGTGCAGACTCTCTCTCTCTCTCTCCCTGTCACACGTGCAGTCTCCCTCTCTCTCTCTCTCTCACATGTGCAGACTGTCTCTCTCACATGTGCTGGCACTCACTCTCTCACATGTGCAGACACACTCTCACACGTGCAGAATCTCTCTCTCTCACACATGCAGACTCTTTCTCTCTCTCTGACACGTGCAGACTCTCTCTCACGTGCAGACTCTCTCTCTCTCACATGTGCAGAATCTTTTTCTCTCTCATGTGCAGACTCTCCCTTTCTCTCACACGTGCACTCTCTCCCTCTCACACGTGCAGTCTCTTTCTCTCTCTCTCACACACATGCACACTCTCGCTGTCTCACACGTGCAGACTCTGCCTCTCTCCTCTCTCTCCCTCTCTCATGTGCAGAATCTCTTTCTCACATGTGCAGACTCTCTCTCTCACGTGCTGGCACTCACTCTCTCTCACATCTGCAGACACACTCTCACACGTGCAGTATCTCTCTCTCTCACACATGCAGACTCTTTCTTTCTCACACACGTGCAGACTCTCTCTCTCACACGTGCAGACTCTCTCTCTCTCACATGTGCAGAATCTTTTTCTCTCTCATGTGCAGACTCTCCCTCTCTCTCACACGTGCACTCTCTCCCTCTCACACGTGCAGTCTCTTTCTCTCTCTCACACATGCACACTCTCGCTGTCTCACACATGCAGACTCTGCCTCTCTCCTCTCTCTCCCTCTCTCATGTGCAGAATCTCTTTCTCATGTGCAGACTCTCTCTTTCTCACATGTGCAGACTCTCTCTCTCTCACATGTGCAGACTCTCTCTCTGTCACACATGCAGTCTCCCTATCTCTCTCTCTCACACGTGCATTCTCTCACTCACACGTGCAGACTCTCTCTCTCTCACATGTGCAGACTTTGCCTCTCTCTCTCGCTCTCACGTGCAGATTCTATCTCTCTCTCTCATGTGCTGACTCTCTCTGACATGTGCAGACTTTGCCTCTTACTCTCCCTCTCTCACGTGCAGAATCTCTCTATCTCTCTCACACGTGCAGACTCTCTCTCTCACATGTGCTGGCACTGACTCTCTCTCACATGTGCAAACACACTTTCTCACGTGCAGAATCTTTCTTTCTCACACATGCAGACTCTTTCTCTCTCTCTCACACACGTGCAGACTCTGTCTCTCACGTGCCGACTACCTCTCTCACGTGCAGACTCTCTCTCTCTCATATGTGCAGGATCTTTTTCTCTCTCGTGCAGACTCTCTCTCACACATGCACTCTCTCTCTCTCACACGTGCAGACTTTTACTCTCTCTCTCACACATGCACTCTCTCTCTCAGACGTGCAGACTCTATCTCTCTCACATGTGCAGACTCTTTCTCTCTCTCACACACATGCAGACTCTCTCCCTCTCTCATGTGCAGACTCTCGCTCTCACACGTGCACTCTCTCTCGCTCTCACACGTGCAGTCTCTTTCTCTCTCTCACACACATGCAGACTCTCTCCCTCTCTCATGTGCAGACTCTCCCTATTTCTCACATGTGTAGACTCTCACTCCCACATGAGCTGACTCTTTCTCTCACTCATGTGCAGATTTGCTCTCACACATGTAGACTCTCAATCTTTCTCTCACACAAGACTCTCTCTCTCTCACATGCACTCTCTCTCTCACATGTGCAGACTCTTTCTCGCTCACACGCAAGTGCAGCCTCTCACTCTCACACGTGTAGACTATATCTTTCACGTGCAATTTCTCCCCACGTGCAGACTCTCTCTCTCTCTCTCACACACATGTGCAGTCTCTTTCTCTCACACACATGTGCAGTCTCTTTCTCTCACACACATGTGCAGTCTCTTTCTCTCACACATATGCAAACTGTCTCTGTCTCCCATGTGCAGACACACTCTCTCTCTCACATGTGCAGACTCTCTCTCTCTCACATGTGCAGACTCTCTCTCTCACATGTGCAGACTCTCTCTCTCTCACATGTGCAGACTCTCTCTCTCTGTCACTCGTGCAGTCTCCCTCTCTCTCTCATACATGCTCAGACTTTCTCTCACATCTGCAGCACGCTCTCTCTCTCTCATGTGCAGACTTTACCTCTCTCTGTCTCTCATATGCAAACTCTCACTCACACATGCATTCTCTCTCTCACACGTGCAGACCTTGCCCCTCTCTCTCCCTCTCACGTGCAGATTCTATCTCTCTCTCTCATGTGCAGACTCTCTCTCACACGTGCACTCTCTCTCTCTAACACGTGCAGACTCTTTCTCTCTCTCTCATGTGCAGACTCTCCCTATTTCTCACATGTGTAGACTCTCTCTCTCACATGTGCTGACTCTTTCTCTCACAAATGTGCAGATTCTCTCTCACACATGTAGACTCTCACTCTTTCTCTCACACAAGACTCTCACTCTCTCTCTCTCTCTCTCACGTGCACTCTCTCTCTCACACGTGCAGACTCTTTCTCGCTTACACACAAGTGCAGCCTCTCTCTCTCACATGTGTAGACTATATCTTTCACGTGCAATTTTTTCCCACATGCAGACTCTTCTCTCTCTCACACACATGTGCAGTCTCTTTCTCTTACACATATGCAAACTGTCTCTCTCTCACATGTGCAGACTCTCCCTCTCTGTCACTCCTTGCAGTCTCCCTCTCTCTCTCTCTCATACATGTGCAGAATCTCTCTCACATCTGCAGACACGGTCTCTCTCTCTCACATGTGCAGACTCTCTCTCACATGTACAGACTCTCTCTCACATGTGCAGACCTTACCACTGTCTCTCATATGCAGACTCTCACTCACACATGCATTCTCTCTCTCAGATGTGCAGACCTTGCCTCTCTCTCTCCCTCTCACGTGCAGATTCTGTGTCTCTCTCACATGTGCAGACTCTCTCTCACATGTACAGACTCTCTCTCACATGTGCAGACTTTACCTCTCTCTCTCTCATATGAAGTCTCTCACTCACACATGCATTCTGTCTCTCAGATGTGCAGACCTTGCCTCTCTCTCTCCCTCTCACGTGCAGATTCTATGTCTCTCTCACATGTGCAGACTCTCTCTCACATGTACAGATTCCCTCTCACATGTGCAGACTTTACTTCTCTCTCTCTCTCTCTCTCTCTCATATGCAGACTCTCTCTCACACGTGTACTCTCTCTCTCTAACATGTGCAGACACTCTCTCTCTCACACACACATACAGACTCTCTCCCTCTCTCATGTGCAGACTCTCCCTATTTCTCACATGTGTAGACTCTCTCTCACACACGTGCAGACTCTTTCTCGCTCACACACAAGTGCAGCCTCTCTCTCTCACACACGTGCAGACTATATCTTTCACATGCAATTTCTCCCCACGTGCAGACTCTCTCTCTCTCACACACACATGTGCAGTCTCTTTTTCTCACACATATGCAAACTGTCTCTCTCTCACGTGTGCAGATTCTCTCTCTCTCACATGTGCAGACTTTCTCTCTCTGTCACTCCTGCAGTCTCCCTCTCTCTCATACATGTGCAGACTCTCTCTCACATCAGCAGACACGCTCTCTCTCTCTCACATGTGCAGACAATCTCTCACATGTACAGACTCTCTCTCACATCTGCAGACCTTACCACTCTCTCTCATATGCAGACTCTCACTCACACATGCCTTCTCTCTCTCACATGTGCAGACCTTGCCTCTCTCTCTCCCTCTCACGTGCAGATTCTATGTCTCTCTCACACGTGCAGACTCTTTGTCTCTCACATGCAGACTCTCTCTCTCACGTGCATACTCTCTCTCTCTTACATGTGCAAACTCTCTCTCATATATACAGACTCTCTCTCACACATGCAGAATCTCTCTCTCTCACACATGCAGACTCTTTCTCTCTCTCTCACACCATGCAGACTCTCTCTCTCTCTCACATGCAGACTCTCTCTCTCACGTGCATATTCTGTCTCTCACGTGTGCAGACTCTTTCTCCCTCTCATGTGCAGACTCTCTTGCTCTCTCACACACACGTGCAGACTCTTTCTCTCTCACACGTTCAGGCTCTCTCTATCTCTCTCTCACATGTGCAGACTCTGCCTCTCTCTCTCTCTCTCTCTTATGTGCAGACTCTCTCGAATACTCTCTCACATGTGTAGACTCTCTCACACATGTGCTGACTCATTCTCTCACATATGTGCAGATTCTTTCTCTCACACATGTAGGTTCTCACTCTTTCTCTCATACAAGCAGACTCTCTCTCTCACATGTACAGACTTTGTCTCTGTCCCTCACACAAGGGCAGCCTCTCTCTCTCTCTCTCACACATGCACTCTCTCTCTCTTACACGTGCAGTCTTTCTCTCTCTCACGCACGTGCAGTCTCTCTCTATCACGTGCAGACTCACTCTATCTCTCACATGTGCAGACTTTACCTCTCACTCGTCCTCTCTCATGTGCAGACTCTCTCTATCTCTCTCTCACATGTGCAGACACACTCTCACATGTGCAGAATCTCTCTCTCTCACATGTGCAGAACCTTTTTCTCTATCATGTGCAGCCTCTCTCTCACACGTTCAGACTCACTCTCTCTCACATATGCAGGCTCTCTCTCTCACATGTGCAGACTTTGCATCTATCTCTCTCTCCCTCTCACATGTGCAGTCACTTTCTCTCTCTCACATGTGCAGACTCTCTCTCTCATATATACAGACTCTCTCGCACACGTGCAGAATCTCTCTCTCACATGCAGACTCTTTCTTTCTCTCTCTCACATGTGCAGACTCTCTCTCTCACATGCAGACACTCTCTCACGTGCACACTCTCTCTCATGTGCAAACTCTCTCTCACATGTGCAGTCACTTTCTCTCTCTCTCACATGTGCAGACTCCCTCTCTCTCATATATACAGACTCTCTCTCACACGTGCAGAATCTCTCTCTCTCACACATGCAGACTCTTTCTTTCTCTCACACACATACAGACTCTCTCTCTCTCTCTCACATGTGCAGACTTTGCCTCTCTCTCTCCCTCTCCCATGTGCAGACTCTCTAATTCTCTCTCACATGTGTAGACTCTCTCTCACATGTGCTGACTCTTTCTCTCATACATGTGCAGATTCTTTCTTTCACACATGTAGATTCTCACTCTTTCTCTCACACAAGCAGACTCTCTCTGTCTCACATGTACAGACTTTGTCTCTGTCTCTCTCTCAAGTGCAGCCTCTCTCTCTCACTCTCTCTCTCACACGTACAGACTCTTTCTCGCTCTCTCTCACGCATGTGCAGTCTCTCTCTCTATCACGTGCAGACTCTATTTCTCACGTGTGCAGACTCTGTCTCTCACATGTGCTGGCACACACTCTCTGTCACATGTGCAGACACGCTCACACATGCAGAATCTCTCTCTCTCACACCTGCAGACTCTTTCTCTCTCTCTCACACATGTGCAGACTCTCTCTCTCACGTGCAGACTCTTTCTCTCACATGTGCAGAATCTTTTTCTCTCTCATGTGCAGACTCTCTCTCTCACACATGCACTCTCTGTCTCTCTCACACTTGCAGACTCTTTCTCTCTCTCACACGCATGCAGACTCTCTCTTTCTCACACGTGCAGACTTTCTCTATCTCTCTCTCACATGTGCAGACTCTCTCTCTCATATATACAGACTCTCTCGCACACGTGCAGAATATCTCTCTCACATGCAGACTCTTTCTTTCTCTCTCTCACATGTGCAGACTCTCTCTCTCACATGCAGACACTCTCTCACGTGCACACTCTCTCTCATGTGCAAACTCTCTCTCACATGTGCAGTCACTTTCTCTCTCTCTCACATGTGCAGACTCCCTCTCTCTCATATATACAGACTCTCTCTCACACGTGCAGAATCTCTCTCTCTCACACATGCAGACTCTTTCTCTCTCTCACACACATACAGACTCTCTCTGTCTCTCTCTCACATGTGCAGACTTTGCCTCTCTCTCTCCCTCTCCCATGTGCAGACTCTCTAATTCTCTCTCACACGTGCAGGCTCTCTCTCTCTCACACCTGCAAGCTCTCTCTCTCTCTCTCTCTCTCACATGTGCAGACTTTGCATCTATCTCTCTCCCTCTCTCATGGGCAGACTCTCTCTCACACATATGCAAACTGTCTCTCTCTCCTATGTGCAGCCACTTTCTCTCACAGGTGCAGACTCTCTCTCTCTCACATATACAGACTCTTTTTCTCTCTCTCTCACACACATGCAGACTCTCTCTCTCTCACATGCAGACTCTCCCTCTCTCACGTGCATACTCAGTATCTCACGTGTGCAGACTCTCTTTCTCATGTGCAGACTCTCTCTCTCACACACACATGCAGATACTCTCTCTCACACGTGCTCTGTCTCTCACACACGTGCACTCTTTCTCTCTCTCTCTCACACATGTGCAGACTCTCTCTCTCTCTCACACGTGCAGACTCTATCTCACACACACACACACTTGCAGACTCCCTCTCTCACATATGTGCAGACTCTCTCTCTCTCTCACACGTGCAGACTCTATCTCACACACACACACACTTGCAGACTCCCTCTCTCACACATGTGCAGACTCTCTCTCTCTCACACATGCACTCTCTCTCATGTGCAGACTCTTCACCTCTCTCACACACGCAGACTCTCTCTCATACGTGCAGACTCTCTCTCTCTCACATGTGCAGATTTTGCATCTATCTCTCTCTCCCTCTCCCACATGCAGTCTCTCTCTCTCTCTCTTTTACACACGTGCAGACCCTTTCTCTCTCTTATACACGTGCAGACTCTCTCTCACATGCAGACTCTCTCTCTCTCACAGGTGCAGAATCTCTCTCTCTTTCACACATGCAGACTCTTTCTCTCTCTCACACACGTGCAGATTGCCTCTCTCACGCATGTGCCTACTCTCTCTCACATGTGCAGTCTCTCTCTCTCTCTCTCCCTCTCTCATGTGCAGACTTTCTCTCACACATGTGCAGACTCTCTCTCTCTCATGTGCAGACTCTCTCTCTCATACACACATGCAGACACTCTCTCTCTCTCTCACACACGTGCACTCTCTCTCTCACACGTGCAGACTCTCTCTATCTCTCTCTCACATTTGCAGACTTTGCCTCTCTCTCACCCTCTCTCATGTGCAGACTCTCGCTATTTCTCTCTCACATGTGCAGACTCTCTCTCTCTCATGTGCAGACTCTTTCCCTCTCTCACACGCGCAGACTCTCTCTCTCTCATACGTGCAGACTCTCTGTCTCTCTCTCACATGTGCAGATTTTGCATCTATCTCTCTCTCCCTCTCCCACATGCAGTCTCTCTCTCTCTCTCGCTCTCACACGTGCAGACTCTCTCTCTCTTTTACACACGTGCACTCTTTCTCTCTCTTATACACGTGCAGACTCTCTCTCACATGCAGACTCTCTCTCTCTCACAGGTGCAGAATCTCTCTCTCTTTCACACATGCAGACTCTTTCTCTCTCTCACACACATGTGCAGATTGTCTCTCTCACGCATGTGCCTACACTCTCTCACATGTGCAGTCTCTCTCTCTCTCCCTCTCTCATGTGCAGACTTTCTCTCACACATGTGCAGACTCTCTCTCTCTCATGTGCAGACTCTCTCTCTCATACACACATGCAGACACTCTCTCTCTCTCACACACGTGCACTCTCTCTCTCACACGTGCAGACTCTCTCTCTTTTACACACGTGCAGACTCTCTCTCTCTTTTACACACGTGCAGACCCTTTCTCTCTCTTATACACGTGCAGACTCTCTCTCACATGCAGACTCTCTCTCTCTCACAAGTGCAGAATCTCTCTCTCTTTCACACATGCAGACTCTCTCTCTCACACACGTGCAGATTGTCTCTCTCATGCATGTGCCTACTCTCTCTCACATTTGCAGTCTCTCTCTCTCTCTCCCTCTCTCACGTGCAGACTCTCTCTCACACATGTGCAGACTCTCTCTCTCACACACACATGCAGACACTCTCTCTCTCTCACACACGTGCAGACACTCTCTCTCTCTCACACACGTGCACTCTCTCTCTCACACGTGCAGACTCTCTCTATCTCTCTCTCACATTTGCAGACTTTGCCTCTCTCTCACCCTCTCTCATGTGCAGACTCTCGCTATTTCTCTCTCACATGTGTAGACTTTCTCTCTCACATGTGCTGACTCTTTCTCTCACACATGTGCAGATTCTCTCTCTCACACATGTAGATTCTCACTCTTTCTCTCACATAAACAGACTCTCTCACATGTATAGACTTTGTCTCTCGCTCACACACAAGTGCAGCCTCTCTCACACACGTGTAGACTATATCTCTCACGTGCAATTTCTCCCCACGTGCAGACTCTGTCTCTCTCACACACACGTGCAGTCTCTTTCTCTCACACATATGCAGACTGTCTCTCTCTCACGTGCAGCCTCTCTCTCTCTCTGTCATACATGCAGTCTCCCTATCTCTCTTTCTCACACATGTGCAGACTCTCTCTCACACATGTGCAGACTCTCTCTCACACTTTCAGACACTCTCAATTTCTCTCACATGTGCAGAATCTCTCTCTCACACATGCAGACTCTCTCTCTCACATGCAGACTCTCTGTCACGTGCATATTCTCTCTCTCTCTCACATGTGCAAACTTTGTCTCACATGTGCAGTCACTCTGTCTCTCACATGTGCAGACTCTCTCGCTCTCATATATACAGACTCTCTCTCACATGTTCAGAATCTCTCTCTCACACGTGCAGACACTGTCCCTCTCACATGTTCAGACTCTCTCTCTCTTTCACATGTGCAGACTTTGCCTTCCTCTCTCCCTCTCTCATGTGCAGACTCTCTAATTCTCTTTCACATGTGTAGACTCTCATACACGTGCAGACTCTGTCTCTCACGTGCTGACTTTCTCTCTCACGTGCAGACTCTCTGTCTCTCACATGTGCAGAATCTTGTTCTCTCTCATGTGTAGACTCTCTCTCACACGTGCACACTCTCTCACACACGTGCAGACTGTCTCTCACATGCAGACTCTGTCACGTGCATATTCTCTCTCTCTCTCACATGCGCAAACTTTCTCTCACATGTGCAGTCACTCTGTCTCTCACATGTGCAGACTCTCTCGCTCTCATATATACAGACTCTCTCTCACATGCGCAAACTTTCTCTCACATGTGCAGTCACTCTGTCTCTCACATGTGCAGACTCTCTCGCTCTCATATATACAGACTCTCTCTCACATGTTCAGAATCTCTCTCACACGTGCAGACACTGTCTCTCTCACATGTTCAGACTCTCTCTGTCTCTCTCTCACATGTGCAGACTTTGCCTCTCTCTCTCCCTCTCTCATGTGCAGACTCTCTAATTCTCTCTCACACGTGCAGATTCTCTCTCTCACACGTAGACTCTCACTCTTTCTCTCACACAAGAAGACTCTTTCTCTCTCTCTCATGTGCACTCTCTCACACGTGCAGACTCTTTCTCTCTCACGCACAAGTGTAGCCTCTCTTTCTCACACATGTGTAGACTATATCTTTCACGTGCAATTTCTCTGCACTTGCAGATACGCTCTCTCTCACACACACACGTGCAGTCTCTTTCTCTCACACATATGCAAACTGTCTTTCTCCCACATGTGCAGACACTCTCTCTCTCTCACATGTGCAGACTCTCTCTCTCACATGGACAGACTCTCTCTCACATGTGCAGACTCTCTCTCACATGTGCAGACTTTACCTCTCTCTCTATCTCTCCCTCTCACACGTGCAGACTCTCTCTCACGTGCATACTCTGTCTCTCACATGTGCAGTCTCTTTCTCTTTCTCATGTGCAAACTCTCTCTCTCTCTCACACACACATGCAGATACTCTCTCTCACATGTGCTCTGTCTCTCACACACGTGCACTCTTTCTCTCTCACACACGTGCAGACTCTATCTCACACACACACACTTGCAGACTCCCTCTCTCACACATGTGCAGACTCTCTCTCACACACGCACTCTCTCTCATGTGCAGACTCTTTCTCTCTCTCTCACACGCGCAGACTCTCTCCCTCTCATACGTGCAGACTCTCTCTCTCTCTCACATGTGCAGATTTTGCATCTATCTCTCTCTCCCTCTCCCACATGCAGTCTCTCTCTCTCTCGCTCTCACACGTGCAGACTCTCTCTCTCTTTTACACACGTGCAGACTCTCTCTCTCTCTTTTACACACGTGCAGACTCTTTCTCTCTCTTATACACGTGCAGACGCTCTCTCACATGCAGACTCTCTCTCTCTCACAGGTGCAGAATCTCTCTCTCTTTCACACATGCAGACTCTTTCTCTCTCTCACACACGTGCAGATTGTCTCTCTCACGCATGTGTCTACTCTCTCTCACATTTGCAGACTCTCTCTCTCTCATGTACAGACTCTCTCTCACACATGTGCAGACTCTCTCTCTCATGTGCAGACTCTCTCTCTCTCACACACATGCAGACACTCTCTCTCTCTCTCACATGTGCACTCTCTCTCTCACACGTGCAGACTCTCTCTATCTCTCTCTCACATTTGCAGACTTTGCCTCTCTCTCACCCCCTCTCATGTGCAGACTCTCGCTATTTCTCTCTCACATGTGTAGACTTTCTCTCTCACATGTGCTGACTCTTTCTCTCACACATGTGCAGATTCTCTCTCTCACATATAGATTCTCACTTTCTCTCACATAGACTCTCTCACGTGTATAGACTTTGTCTCTCTCTCACACATGTGCAGACTCTCTCTCTCACACACGTGTAGACTATATCTCTCTCGTGCAATTTCTCCCCACGTGCAGACTCTGTCTCTCTCACACACACGTGCAGTCTCTTTCTCTCACACATATGCAGACTGTCTCTCTCTCACATGTGCAGCCTCTCTCTCTCTCTGTCATACGTGCAGTCTCCCTATCTCTCTCTCACACATGTGCAGACTCTCTCTCACACATGTGCAGACTCTCTCTCACACTTTCAGACACTCTCAATTTCTCACATCTCTCTCTCTCACACATGCAGAATCTCTCTCTCTCTCACATGCAGACTCTCTGTCACGTGCATATCCTCTCTCTCTCACATGTGCAGTCACTCTGTCTCTCACATGTGCAGACTCTCGCTCTCATATATACAGACTCTCTCTCACATGTTCAGAATCTCTCTCTCACACATGCAGACACTGTCTCTCTCACATGTTCAGACTCTGTCTATCTCTCTCTCACATGTGCAGACTTTGCCTCTCTCTCTCCCTCTCTCATGTGCAGACTCTCTAATTCTCTCTCACATGTGTAGACTCTCATACACGTGCAGACTCTGTCTCTCACGTGCTGACTCTCTCGCTCTCATATATACAGACTCTCTCTCACATGTTCAGAATCTCTCTCTCACACGTGCAGACACTGTCTCTCTCACATGTTCAGACTCTCTCTGTCTCTCTCTCACATGTGCAGACTTTGCCTCTCTCTCTCCCTCTCTCATGTGCAGACTCTCTAATTCTCTCTCAAATGTGTAGACTCTCATACACGTGCAGACTCTGTGTCTCACGTGCCAACTCTCTCTCACATGCAGACTCTCTGTCTCTCACATGTGCCGAATCTCTCATGTGTAGACTCTCTCTCACACATGCACTCTCTCTCTCTCACACGTGCAGACTCTCTCTCACACATGCAGACTCTGTCTATCTCTCTCTCACATGTGCAGACTTTACCTCTCCCTCTCTCATGTGCAGACTCTCCCTATTTCTCTCTCACATGTGTAGACTCTCTCTCTCACACGTGCAGATTCTCTCTCACACGTAGACTCTCACTCTTTCTCTCACACAAGCAGACTCTTTCTCTCTCTCTCATGTGCACTCTCTCACACATGCAGACTCTTTCTCTCTCACGCACAAGTGTAGCCTCTCTTTCTCACACACGTGTAGACTATATCTTTCACGTGCAATTTCTCCGCACTTGCAGATACGCTCTCTCTCTCACGCACATGTGCAGTCTCTTTCTCTCACACATTTGCAAACTGTCTTTCTCTCACATGTGCAGACTCTCTCTCTCTCACATGTGCAGACTCTCTCTCTCTCTCACATGTGCAGACTCTCTCTCACATGTGCAGACTCTCTCTCTCTCACATGTGCAGACTCTCTCTCACATGTGCAGACTCTCTCTCTCTCTCACATGTACAGACTCTCTCTCACATGTGCAGACTCTCTCTCACATGTGCAGACTTTATCTCTCTCTCTATCTCTCCCTCTCTCATAAGCAGACTTTCTCTCACATGTGCATTCACTCTCTCACACGTGCAGACTCTCTCTCTCTCTCACATGTGCAGACTTTGCCTCTCTCTCTCCCTCTCACGTGCAGATTCTATCTCTCAATCACGTGCAGACTCTCTCTCACACATGCAGACTCTTTCTCTCTCTCTTACACACGTGCAGATTCTCTCTCACACGTGCAGGCTCTCTCTCTCTCTCTCACACCTGCAGGCTCTCTCTCTCTCTCTCACATGTGCAGACTTTGCATCTATCTCTCTCCCTCTCTCACAGGCAGACTCTCTCTCACAAATATGCAAACTGTCTCTCTCTCCTATGTGCAGCCACTTTCTCTCTCTCACAGGTGCAGACTCTCTCTCTCTCTCTCACATATACAGACTCTTTCTCTCTCTCTCTCACACACATGCAGACTCTCTCTCTCTCACATACAGACTCTCTCTCTCACGTGCATACTGAGTATCTCACATGTGCAGACTCTTTCTCTTTCTCATGTGCAGACTCTCTCTCTCTCACACCTGCAGACTCTATCTTACACACACATACACACTTGCTGACTCCCTCTCTCACACATGTGCAGACTCTCTCTCTCTCACATGTGCACTCTCTCTCATGTGCAGACTCTTTCTCTCTCTCTCACACGCGCAGACTCTCTCTCATATGTGCAGACTCTCTCTCTCTCTCTCACATGTGCAGATTTTGCATCTATCTCTCTCTCCCTCTCCCACATGCAGTCTCTCTGTCTCTCTTTTACACACGTGCAGACTCTCTCTCTCTTTTACACACGTGCAGACTCTCTCTCTTTTACACACGTGCAGACTCTCTCTCTCTTTTACACACGTGCAGACCCTTTCTCTCTCTTATACACGTGCAGACTCTCTCTCACATGCAGACTCTCTCTCTCTCACAGGTGCAGAATCTCTCTCTCTTTCACACATGCAGACTCTCTCTCTCACACACATGTGCAGATTGTCTCTCTCATGCATGTGCCTACTCTCTCTCACATTTGCAGTCTCTCTCTCTCTCCCTCTCTCACGTGCAGACTCTCTCTCACACATGTGCAGACTCTCTCTCTCTCATGTGCAGACTCTCTCTCTCACACACACATGCAGACACTCTCTCTCTCTCACACACGTGCACTCTCTCTCTCACACGTGCAGACTCTCTCTATCTCTCTCTCACATTTGCAGACTTTGCCTCTCTCTCACCCTCTCTCATGTGCAGACTCTCGCTATTTCTCTCTCACATGTGTAGACTTTCTCTCTCACATGTGCTGACTCTTTCTCTCACACATGTGCAGATTCTCTCTCTCACACATGTAGATTCTCACTCTTTCTCTCACATAAACAGACTCTCTCACATGTATAGACTTTGTCTCTCGCTCACACACAAGTGCAGCCTCTCTCACACACGTGTAGACTATATCTCTCACGTGCAATTTCTCCCCACGTGCAGACTCTGTCTCTCTCACACACACACGTGCAGTCTCTTTCTCTCACACATATGCAGACTGTCTCTCTCTCACGTGCAGCCTCTCTCTCTCTCTGTCATACATGCAGTCTCCCTATCTCTCTTTCTCACACATGTGCAGACTCTCTCTCACACATGTGCAGACTCTCTCTCACACTTTCAGACACTCTCAATTTCTCTCACATGTGCAGAATCTCTCTCTCACACATGCAGACTCTCTCTCTCACATGCAGACTCTCTGTCACGTGCATATTCTCTCTCTCTCACATGTGCAAACTTTGTCTCACATGTGCAGTCACTCTGTCTCTCACATGTGCAGACTCTCTCGCTCTCATATATACAGACTCTCTCTCACATGTTCAGAATCTCTCTCTCACACGTGCAGACACTGTCCCTCTCACATGTTCAGACTCTCTCTCTCTTTCACATGTGCAGACTTTGCCTCCCTCTCTCCCTCTCTCATGTGCAGACTCTCTAATTCTCTTTCACATGTGTAGACTCTCATACACGTGCAGACTCTGTCTCTCACGTGCTGACTTTCTCTCTCACGTGCAGACTCTCTGTCTCTCACGTGTGCAGAATCTTGTTCTCTCTCATGTGTAGACTCTCTCTCACACGTGCACACTCTCTCACACACGTGCAGACTGTCTCTCACATGCAGACTCTGTCACGTGCATATTCTCTCTCTCTCTCACATGCGCAAACTTTCTCTCACATGTGCAGTCACTCTGTCTCTCACATGTGCAGACTCGCTCTCATATATACAGACTCTCTCACATGTTCAGAATCTCTCTCTCACACGTGCAGAGACTGTCTCTCTCACATGTTCAGACTCTCTCTGTCTCTCTCTCACATGTGCAGACTTTGCCTCTCTCTCTCCCTCTCTCATGTGCAGACTCTCTAATTCTCTCTCACATGTGTAGACTCTCATACACGTGCAGACTCTGTCTCTCACGTACCGACTCTCTATCTCACGTGCAGACTCTGTCTCTCACATGTGCAGAATCTTGTTCTCTCTCATATGTAGACTCTGTCTCACACGTGCACTCTCTCTCACACATGTGCAGACTCTTTCTCTCTCTCTCACATGTGCAGACTTTACTTCTCTCTCCCTCTCTCATGTGCTGACTCTCTCTATTTCTCTCTCACATGTGTAGACTCTTTCTCTCACATGTGCTGACTTTCTCTCACACATGTGCAGATTCTCTCTCACACAGCCAGACTCTCTCTCTCATGTGCACTCTCTCTCACACACGTGCAGACTCTCTGTCACACGTGCAGACTCTCTCTCTCTCTCACACCTGCAGGCTCTCTCTCTCTCTCTCTCTCACATGTGCAGACTTTGCATCTTTCTATCTCACCCTCTCTCACGTGCCAACTCTCTCTTTCACGTGCAGACTCTCTGTCTCTCACATGTGCAGAATCTTGTTCTCTCTCATGTGTAGACTCTCTCTCACACGTGCACTCTCTCTCTCACACACGTGCAGACTCTCTCTCACACATGCAGACTGTCTATCTCTCTCTCACATGTGCTGACTCTTTCTCTCACACGTGCAGATTCTCTCTCACACGTAGACTCTCACTCTTTCTCTCACACGTGCAGACTCTTTCTCTCTCACGCACAAGTGTAGCCTCTCTTTCTCACACATGTGTAGACTATATCTTTCACGTGCAATTTCTCCGCACTTGCAGATACGCTCTCTCTCACACACACACGTGCAGTCTCTTTCTCTCACACATATGCAAACTGTCTTTCTCCCACATGTGCAGACACTCTCTCTCTCTCACATGTGCAGACTCTCTCTCTCACATGGACAGACTCTCTCTCACATGTGCAGACTCTCTCTCACATGTGCAGACTTTACCTCTCTCTCTATCTCTCCCTCTCACACGTGCAGACTCTCTCTCACGTGCATACTCTGTCTCTCACATGTGCAGTCTCTTTCTCTTTCTCATGTGCAAACTCTCTCTCTCTCTCACACACACATGCAGATACTCTCTCTCACATGTGCTCTGTCTCTCACACACGTGCACTCTTTCTCTCTCACACATGTGCAGACTCTCTCTCTCACACACGTGCAGACTCTATCTCACACACACACACTTGCAGACTCCCTCTCTCACACATGTGCAGACTCTCTCTCACACACGCACTCTCTCTCATGTGCAGACTCTTTCTCTCTCTCTCACACGCGCAGACTCTCTCCCTCTCATACGTGCAGACTCTCTCTCTCTCTCACATGTGCAGATTTTGCATCTATCTCTCTCTCCCTCTCCCACATGCAGTCTCTCTCTCTCTCGCTCTCACACGTGCAGACTCTCTCTCTCTTTTACACACGTGCAGACTCTCTCTCTCTTTTACACACGTGCAGACTCTTTCTCTCTCTTATACACGTGCAGACGCTCTCTCACATGCAGACTCTCTCTCTCTCACAGGTGCAGAATCTCTCTCTCTTTCACACATGCAGACTCTTTCTCTCTCTCACACACGTGCAGATTGTCTCTCTCACGCATGTGTCTACTCTCTCTCACATTTGCAGACTCTCTCTCTCTCATGTACAGACTCTCTCTCACACATGTGCAGACTCTCTCTCTCATGTGCAGACTCTCTCTCTCTCACACACATGCAGACACTCTCTCTCTCTCTCACATGTGCACTCTCTCTCTCACACGTGCAGACTCTCTCTATCTCTCTCTCACATTTGCAGACTTTGCCTCTCTCTCACCCCCTCTCATGTGCAGACTCTCGCTATTTCTCTCTCACATGTGTAGACTTTCTCTCTCACATGTGCTGACTCTTTCTCTCACACATGTGCAGATTCTCTCTCTCACATATAGATTCTCACTTTCTCTCACAGACTCTCTCACGTGTATAGACTTTGTCTCTCTCTCACACATGTGCAGACTCTCTCTCTCACACACGTGTAGACTATATCTCTCTCGTGCAATTTCTCCCCACGTGCAGACTGTCTCTCTCACACACACGTGCAGTCTCTTTCTCTCACACATATGCAGACTGTCTCTCTCTCACATGTGCAGCCTCTCTCTCTCTCTGTCATACGTGCAGTCTCCCTATCTCTCTCTCACACATGTGCAGACTCTCTCTCACACATGTGCAGACTCTCTCTCACACTTTCAGACACTCTCAATTTCTCACATCTCTCTCTCTCACACATGCAGAATCTCTCTCTCTCTCACATGCAGACTCTCTGTCACGTGCATATCCTCTCTCTCTCACATGTGCAGTCACTCTGTCTCTCACATGTGCAGACTCTCGCTCTCATATATACAGACTCTCTCTCACATGTTCAGAATCTCTCTCTCACACATGCAGACACTGTCTCTCTCACATGTTCAGACTCTGTCTATCTCTCTCTCACATGTGCAGACTTTGCCTCTCTCTCTCCCTCTCTCATGTGCAGACTCTCTAATTCTCTCTCACATGTGTAGACTCTCATACACGTGCAGACTCTGTCTCTCACGTGCTGACTCTCTCGCTCTCATATATACAGACTCTCTCTCACATGTTCAGAATCTCTCTCTCACACGTGCAGACACTGTCTCTCTCACATGTTCAGACTCTCTCTGTCTCTCTCTCACATGTGCAGACTTTGCCTCTCTCTCTCCCTCTCTCATGTGCAGACTCTCTAATTCTCTCTCAAATGTGTAGACTCTCATACACGTGCAGACTCTGTGTCTCACGTGCCAACTCTCTCTCACATGCAGACTCTCTGTCTCTCACATGTGCCGAATCTCTCATGTGTAGACTCTCTCTCACACATGCACTCTCTCTCTCACACACGTGCAGACTCTCTCTCACACATGCAGACTCTGTCTATCTCTCTCTCACATGTGCAGACTTTACCTCTCCCTCTCTCATGTGCAGACTCTCCCTATTTCTCTCTCACATGTGCTGACTCTTTCTTTCACACGTGCAGATTCTCTCTCACACGTAGACTCTCACTCTTTCTCTCACACATGCAGACTCTTTCTCACACACAAGTGTAGCCTCTCTTTCTCACACACGTGTAGACTATATCTTTCACGTGCAATTTCTCCGCACTTGCAGATACGCTCTCTCTCTCACGCACATGTGCAGTCTCCTTCTCTCACACATTTGCAAACTGTCTTTCTCTCACATGTGCAGACTCTCTCTCTCTCACATGTGCAGACTCTCTCTCTCTCACATGTGCAGACTCTCTCTCTCTCACATGTGCAGACTCTCTCTCTCTCACATGTGCAGACTCTCTCTCTCTCTCACATGTACAGACTCTCTCTCACATGTGCAGACTCTCTCTCACACGTGCAGACTCTCTCTCTCTCTCACATGTGCAGACTTTGCCTCTCTCTCTCCCTCTCACGTGCAGATTCTATCTCTCAATCACGTGCAGACTCTCTCTCTCACACATGCAGACTCTTTCTCTCTCTCTTACACACGTGCAGATTCTCTCTCACACGTGCAGGCTCTCTCTCTCTCTCTCACACCTGCAGGCTCTCTCTCTCTCTCTCACATGTGCAGACTTTGCATCTATCTCTCTCCCTCTCTCACGGGCAGACTCTCTCTCACAAATATGCAAACTGTCTCTCTCTCCTATGTGCAGCCACTTTCTCTCTCTCACAGGTGCAGACTCTCTCTCTCTCTCACATATACAGACTCTTTCTCTCTCTCTCTCACACACATGCAGACTCTCTCTCTCTCACATACAGACTCTCTCTCTCCCGTGCATACTGAGTATCTCACATGTGCAGACTCTTTCTCTTTCTCATGTGCAGACTCTCTCTCTCTCTCACACCTGCAGACTCTATCTCACACACACATACACACTTGCTGACTCCCTCTCTCACACATGTGCAGACTCTCTCTCTCTCACATGTGCACTCTCTCTCATGTGCAGACTCTTTCTCTCTCTCTCACACGCGCAGACTCTCTCTCATACGTGCAGACTCTCTCTCTCTCTCTCACATGTGCAGATTTTGCATCTATCTCTCTCTCCCTCTCCCACATGCAGTCTCTCTCTCTCTCTTTTACACACGTGCAGACTCTCTCTCTCTTTTACACGCGTGCAGTCTCTCTCTCTCTTTTACACACGTGCAGACTCTTTCTCTCTCTTATACACGTGCAGACTCTCTCTCACATGCAGACTCTCTCTCACAGGTGCAGAATCTCTCTCTCTTTCACACATGCAGACTCTTTCTCTCTCTCACACACATGTGCAGATTGTCTCTCTCACGCATGTGCCTACTCTCTCTCACATGTGCAGTCTCTCTCTCTCTCTCCCTCTCTCATGTGCAGACTCTCTCTCACACATGTGCAGACTCTCTGTCTCATGTGCAGACTCTCTCTCTCACACACACATGCAGACACTCTCTCTCTCTCACACACATGCACTCTCTCTCTCACACGTGCAGACTCTCTCTATCTCTCTCTCACATTTGCAGACTTTGCCTCTCTCTCACCCTCTCTCATGTGCAGACTCTCGCTATTTCTCTCTCACATGTGTAGACTCTCTCTCTCACATGTGCTGACTCTTTCTCTCACACATGTGCAGATTCTCTCTCTCACACATGTAGATTCTCACTCTTTCTCTCACATAAACAGACTCTCTCACATGTATAGACTTTGTCTCTCGCTCACACACAAGTGCAGCCTCTCTCTCTCACACACGTGTAGACTATATCTCTCACGTGCAATTTCTCCCCACGTGCAGACTCTGTCTCTCTCACACACACACGTGCAGTCTCTTTCTCTCACACATGTGCAGACTCTCTCACACATGTGCAGACTCTCTCTCACACTTTCAGACACTCTCAATTTCTCTCACATGTGCAGAATCTCTCTCTCACACATGCAAACTCTCTCTCTCTCACATGCAGACTCTCTGTCACGTGCATATTCTCTCTCTCTCACATGTGCAAGCTTTGTCTCCCATGTGCAGTCACTCTGTCTCTCACATGTGCAGACTCTCTCACTCTCATATATACAGACTCTCTCTCACATGTTCAGACTCTCTCTGTCTCTCTCTCACATGTGCAAACTTTGCCTCTCTCTCTCCCTCTCTCATGTGCAGACTCTCTAATTCTCTCTCACATGTGTAGACTCTCATACACATGCAGACTCTGTCTCTCACGTGCTGACTCTGTCTCTCACGTGCAGACTCTCTGTCTCTCACATGTGCAGAATCTTGTTCTCTCTCATGTGTAGACTCTCTCTCTCACGTGCAGACTCTTTCTCTCTCGTGCAGACTCTCTGTCACGTGCATATTCTCTCTCTCTCACATGTGCAAACTTTGTCTCCCATGTGCAGTCACTCTGTCTCTCACATGTACAGACTCTCTCGCTCTCATATATACAGACTCTCTCTCACATGTTCAGAATCTCTCTCTCACACGTGCAGACACTGTCTCTCTCACATGTTCAGACTCTCTCTGTCTCTCGCTCACATGTGCAGACTTTGCCTCTCTCTCTCCCTCTCTCATGTGCAGACTCTAATTCTCTCTCACATGTGTAGACTCTCATACACGTGCAGACTCTGTCTCTCACGTGCTGACTCTGTCTCTCACGTGCAGACTCTCTGTCTCTCACGTGCAGACTCTCTGTCTCTCACGTGCAAAATCTTGTTCTCTCTCATGTGTAGACTCTCTCTCACACGTGCAGACTCTTTCTCTCTCATGCAGACTCTCTGTCACGTGCATATTCTCTCTCTCTCACATGTGCAGTCAGTCTGTCTCTCACATGTGCAGACTCTCTCGCTCTCATATATACAGACTCTCTCTCACATGTTCAGAATCTCTCTCTCACACGTGCAGACACTGTCTCTCTCACATGTTCAGACTCTCTCTGTCTCTCTCTCACGTGTGCAGACTTTGCCTCTCTCTCTCCCTCTCTCATGTGCAGACTCTCTAATTCTCTCTCACATGTGTAGACTCTCATACACGTGCAGACTCTGTCTCTCACGTGCCGACTCTCTCTCTCACGTGCAGAATCTTGTTCTCTCTCATGTGTAGACTCTCTATCACACGTGCACTCTCTCTCACACACGTGCAGACTCTTTCTCTCTCTCTCACATGTGCAAACTTTACCTCTCTCTCCCTCTCTCATGTGCTGACTCTCTCTATTTCTCTGTCACATGTGTAGACTTTTTCTCTCTCATGTGCTGACTCTTTCTCTCGCACATGTGCAGATTCTCTCTCACACAAGCAGACTCTCTCTCTCACGTGCACTCTCTCTCACACACGTGCAGACTCTGTCACACGTGCAGACTCTCTCTCTCACACCTGCAGGCTCTCTCTCTCTCTCTCTCACGTGCAGACTTTGCATCCTTCTATCTCTCCCTCTCTCACGTGCCAACTCTCTCTCTCACGTGCAGACTCTCTGTCTCTCACATGTGCAGAATCTTGTTCTCTCTCATGTGTAGACTCTCTCTCACACGTGCACTCTCTCTCTCACACACGTGCAGACTCTCTCACACATGCAGACTGTCTATCTCTCTCTCTCACAAGTGCAGACTTTACCTCTCTCTCCCTCTCTCATGTGCAGACTCTCCCTATTTCTCTCTCATGTGTAGACTCACTTTCTCACATGTGCTGACTCTTTCTTTCACACGTGCAGATTCTCTCTCACACGTAGACTCTCACTCTTTCTCTCACACAAGAAGACTCTTTCTCTCTCTCTCATGTGCACTCTCTCACACGTGCAGACTCTTTCTCTCTCACGCACAAGTGTAGCCTCTCTTTCTCACACATGTGTAGACTATATCTTTCA
Source organism: Isurus oxyrinchus (assembly GCA_026770705.1). Classification (NCBI taxonomy): domain Eukaryota; kingdom Metazoa; phylum Chordata; class Chondrichthyes; order Lamniformes; family Lamnidae; genus Isurus; species Isurus oxyrinchus. Next base: position 83,373,011 of record JANJGN010000013.1, read on the forward strand.
CATGCAATTTCTCCGCACTTGCAGATACCCTCTCTCTCACACACACACGTGCAGTCTCTTTCTCTCACACATTTGCAAACTGTCTTTCTCCCACATGTGCAGACACTCTCTCTCTCACATGTGCAGACTCTCTCTCTCTCTCACATGTACAGACTCTCTCTCACATGTGCAGACTTTACCTCTCTCTCTATCTCTCCCTCTCATAAGCAGACTCTCTCTCACACATGCATTCTCTCTCTCACACGTGCAGACTCTCTCTCTCTCTCACATGTGCAGACTTTGCCTCTCTCTCTCCCTGTCACGTGCAGATTCTATCTCTCAATCTCATGTGCAGACTCTCTCTCTCACACATGCAGACTCTCTCTCTCACGTGCATACTCTGTCTCTCACATGTGCAGACTCTTTCTCTTTCTCATGTGCAAACTCTCTCTCTCACACACACATGCAGATACTCTCTCTCACACGTGCTCTGTCTCTCACACACGTGCACTCTTTCTCTCTCTCTCTCACACATGTGCAGACTCTCTCTCTCTCTCACACGTGCAGACTCTATCTCACACACACACACTTGCAGACTCCCTCTCTCACACATGTGCAGACTCTCTCTCTCACACATGCACTCTCTCTCATGTGCAGACTCTTTCTCTCACTCTCACACGCGCAGACTCTCTCTCATACGTGCAGACTCTCTCTTTCTCACATGTGCAGATTTTGCATCTATCTCTCTCTCCCTCTCCCACATGCAGTCTCTCTCTCTCTTTTACACACGTGCAGACTCTCTCTCTCTTTTACACACGTGCAGACTCTCTCTCTCTTTTACACACGTGCAGACTCTTTCTCTCTCTTATACACGTGCAGACTCTCTCTCACATGCAGACTCTTTCTCTCTCACAGGTGCAGAATTCTCTCTCTTTCACACATGCAGACTCTTTCTCTCTCTCACACACATGTGCAGATTGTCTCTCTCACACATGTGCCTACTCTCTCTCACATGTGCAGTCTCTCTCTCTCCGTCTCTCATGTACAGACTCTCTCTCACACATGTGCAGACTCTCTCTCTCATGTGCAGACTCTCTCTCTCTCACACACATGCAGACACTCTCTCTCTCTCTCACATGTGCACTCTCTCTCTCACACGTGCAGACTCTCTCTATCTCTCTCTCACATTTGCAGACTTTGCCTCTCTCTCACCCTCTCTCATGTGCAGACTCTCGCTATTTCTCTCTCACATGTGTAGACTCTCTCTCTCACACGTGCACTCTTTCTCACACACGTGCAGATTCTCTCTCTCTCATGCAGACTCTCTGTCACATGCATATTCTCTCTCTTTCTCACATGTGCAAACTTTGTCTCACATGTGCAGTCACTCTCTCTCACATGTGCAGACTCTCTCGCTCTCATATATACAGACTCTCTCTCACATGTTCAGAATCTCTCTCTCACACATGCAAACACTCTCTGTCACATGTTCAGACTTTCTGTCTCTCTCTCACATGTGCAGACTTTGCCTCCCTCTCTCCCTCTCTCATGTGCAGACTCTCTAATTCTCTCTCACATGTGTAGACTCTCATACACGTGCAGACTCTGTCTCTCACGTGCAGACTCTGTCTCTCACGTGCAGACTCTGTCTCTCACGTGCAGACTCTGTCTCTCATGTGCTGACTCTGTCTCTCACGTGCTGACTCTGTCTCTCACGTGCTGACTCTGTCTCTCACGTGCTGACTCTCTGTCTCTCACATGTGCCGAATCTTGTTCTCTCTCATGTGTAGACTCTCTCTCACACGTGCACTCTCTCTCTCACACACGTGCAGACTGTCTCTCACATGTGCAGACTGTCTATCTCTCTCTCACATGTGCTGACTCTCTCTCTCACGCGTGCAGATTCTCTCTCACACGTAGACTCTCACTCTTTCTCTCACACGTGCAGACTCTTTCTCTCTCACGCACAAGTGTAGCCTCTCTTTCTCACACACGTGTAGACTATATCTTTCACGTGCAATTTCTCCGCACTTGCAGATACGCTCTCTCTCTCACGCAAACGTGCAGTCTCTTTCTCTCACACATATGCAAACTGTCTTTCTCTCACATGTACAGACTCTCTCTCACATGTGCAGACTCTCTCTCACGTGCAGACTTTACCTCTCTCTCTATCTCTCCCTCTCTCATAAGCAGACTCTCTCACACGTGCATTCACTCTCTCACACGTGCAGACTCTCTCTCACATGTGCTGACTTTGCCTCTCTCTCTCCCTGTCACGTGCAGATTCTATCTCTCAATCTCATATGCAGACTCTCTCACAGATGCAGACCCCTTCTCTCTCTCTTACACATGTGCAGACTCTCTCTCACACGTGCAGGCTCTCTCTCTCTCTCTCACCTGCAGGCTCTCTCTCTCTCTCATATGTGCAGACTTTGCATCTATCTCTCTCTCCCTCTCTCATGTGCAGACTCTCTCTCTCACACATGTGCCGACTGTCTCTCAGAGGTGCAGACTCTCTCTCACACGTGCAGAATCTCTCTCTCTCACACATGCAGACTCTTTCTCTCTCTCACACATATGCAGACTCCCTCTCTCTCACATGCAGACTCTCTCTCTCACGTGCATACTCTCTGTCTCTCACATGTACAGACTCTTTCTCTTTCTCATGTGCAGACTCTCTCTCTCAAACACACATGCAGACACTCTCTCTCACATGTGCAGACTTTGCCTCTCTCTCTCCCTGTCACGTGCAGATTCTATCTCTCAATCTCATGTGCAGACTCTCTCTCTCACACATGCAGACTCTCTCTCTCACGTGCATACTCTGTCTCTCACATGTGCAGACTCTTTCTCTTTCTCATGTGCAAACTCTCTCTCTCACACACACATGCAGATACTCTCTCTCACACGTGCTCTGTCTCTCACACACGTGCACTCTTTCTCTCTCTCTCTCACACATGTGCAGACTCTCTCTCTCTCTCACACGTGCAGACTCTATCTCACACACACACACTTGCAGACTCCCTCTCTCACACATGTGCAGACTCTCTCTCTCACACATGCACTCTCTCTCATGTGCAGACTCTTTCTCTCACTCTCACACGCGCAGACTCTCTCTCATACGTGCAGACTCTCTCTTTCTCACATGTGCAGATTTTGCATCTATCTCTCTCTCCCTCTCCCACATGCAGTCTCTCTCTCTCTTTTACACACGTGCAGACTCTCTCTCTCTTTTACACACGTGCAGACTCTCTCTCTCTTTTACACACGTGCAGACTCTTTCTCTCTCTTATACACGTGCAGACTCTCTCTCACATGCAGACTCTTTCTCTCTCACAGGTGCAGAATTCTCTCTCTTTCACACATGCAGACTCTTTCTCTCTCTCACACACATGTGCAGATTGTCTCTCTCACACATGTGCCTACTCTCTCTCACATGTGCAGTCTCTCTCTCTCCGTCTCTCATGTACAGACTCTCTCTCACACATGTGCAGACTCTCTCTCTCATGTGCAGACTCTCTCTCTCTCACACACATGCAGACACTCTCTCTCTCTCTCACATGTGCACTCTCTCTCTCACACGTGCAGACTCTCTCTATCTCTCTCTCACATTTGCAGACTTTGCCTCTCTCTCACCCTCTCTCATGTGCAGACTCTCGCTATTTCTCTCTCACATGTGTAGACTCTCTCTCTCACACGTGCACTCTTTCTCACACACGTGCAGATTCTCTCTCTCTCATGCAGACTCTCTGTCACATGCATATTCTCTCTCTTTCTCACATGTGCAAACTTTGTCTCACATGTGCAGTCACTCTCTCTCACATGTGCAGACTCTCTCGCTCTCATATATACAGACTCTCTCTCACATGTTCAGAATCTCTCTCTCACACATGCAAACACTCTCTGTCACATGTTCAGACTTTCTGTCTCTCTCTCACATGTGCAGACTTTGCCTCCCTCTCTCCCTCTCTCATGTGCAGACTCTCTAATTCTCTCTCACATGTGTAGACTCTCATACACGTGCAGACTCTGTCTCTCACGTGCAGACTCTGTCTCTCACGTGCAGACTCTGTCTCTCACGTGCAGACTCTGTCTCTCATGTGCTGACTCTGTCTCTCACGTGCTGACTCTGTCTCTCACGTGCTGACTCTGTCTCTCACGTGCTGACTCTCTGTCTCTCACATGTGCCGAATCTTGTTCTCTCTCATGTGTAGACTCTCTCTCACACGTGCACTCTCTCTCTCACACACGTGCAGACTGTCTCTCACATGTGCAGACTGTCTATCTCTCTCTCACATGTGCTGACTCTCTCTCTCACGCGTGCAGATTCTCTCTCACACGTAGACTCTCACTCTTTCTCTCACACGTGCAGACTCTTTCTCTCTCACGCACAAGTGTAGCCTCTCTTTCTCACACACGTGTAGACTATATCTTTCACGTGCAATTTCTCCGCACTTGCAGATACGCTCTCTCTCTCACGCAAACGTGCAGTCTCTTTCTCTCACACATATGCAAACTGTCTTTCTCTCACATGTACAGACTCTCTCTCACATGTGCAGACTCTCTCTCACGTGCAGACTTTACCTCTCTCTCTATCTCTCCCTCTCTCATAAGCAGACTCTCTCACACGTGCATTCACTCTCTCACACGTGCAGACTCTCTCTCACATGTGCTGACTTTGCCTCTCTCTCTCCCTGTCACGTGCAGATTCTATCTCTCAATCTCATATGCAGACTCTCTCACAGATGCAGACCCCTTCTCTCTCTCTTACACATGTGCAGACTCTCTCTCACACGTGCAGGCTCTCTCTCTCTCTCTCACCTGCAGGCTCTCTCTCTCTCTCATATGTGCAGACTTTGCATCTATCTCTCTCTCCCTCTCTCATGTGCAGACTCTCTCTCTCACACATGTGCCGACTGTCTCTCAGAGGTGCAGACTCTCTCTCACACGTGCAGAATCTCTCTCTCTCACACATGCAGACTCTTTCTCTCTCTCACACATATGCAGACTCCCTCTCTCTCACATGCAGACTCTCTCTCTCACGTGCATACTCTCTGTCTCTCACATGTACAGACTCTTTCTCTTTCTCATGTGCAGACTCTCTCTCTCAAACACACATGCAGACACTCTCTCTCACATGTGGTCTCTCTCTCTCACACGTGGTCTCTCTCTCTCACACGTGCAGACGCTTTCTCTCTCTCACACATGTGCAGACTCTCCCTCTCTCTCACATGTGCAAACTTTACCTCTCTCTCACCCTCTCTCATGTGCAGTCTCTATTTCTCTCTCACATGTGTAGACCCTCTCTCTCACATGTGCTGACTCTTTCTCTCACACATGTGCAGATTCTCTCTCTCACACGTAGATTCTCACTCTTTCTCTCACACAAGCAGACTCTCTCCCTCTCACATTCATAGCCTTTGTCTTTCTCTCAGACACAAGTGCAGTCTCTCTCTTTCTCTCACACGTGTAGACTATATCTCTCACGTGCAATTTCTCCCCACATGCAGACTCTCTCTCTCACACATACGTGCAGTCTCTTTCTCTCACACATATGCAAACTGTCTCTCTCTCACATGTGCAGACTCTCTCTCTCATATATACAGACTCTCTCTCACACGTGCAGAATCTCTCTCTCTCACACATGCAGACTTTCTCTCTCACGTGCATACTTTCTCTCTCACATGTACCGACTTTACCTCTCTCTCTATCTCTCCCTCTCTCATGTGCAGACTCTCTTTCACACGTGCATTCTCTCTCTCACACGTGCAGATTCTATATCTCTCTCACGTGTAGTCTCTCTCTCTCACACATTCAGACTTTTTCCCTCTCTCTTACATACTTGCAGACTCTCTCTCATACGTGCAGGCTCTCTCTCACACGTGCAGACTTTGCATCTATCTCTCTCTCCCTCTCTCACCTGCAGACTCTCTCTCACACATATGCAAACTGTGTCTCTCTCCTATGTGCAACCACTTTCTCTCTCTCACAGGTGCAGACTCTCTCTCTCACAAATACAAACTCTTTCACACATGCAGAATCTCTCTCTCTCTCACACATGCAGACTCTTTCTCTCTCTCTCTCTCACATGCAGACTCTCTCTCTCTCACATGCAGACTCTCTCTCTCACGTGCATACTCTGTCTCTCACATGTTCAGACTCTCTCTTTTTCATGTGCATACTGTCTCATACTCTCTCTCTCTCAAACACTCATGCAGACACTCTCTCTCACACATGCATTCTCTCTCTCACACGTGCAGACTCTCTCTCTCTCACATGTGCATTCTTTGCCTCTCTCTCTCCCTCTCACGTGCAGATTCTATATCTCTCTCACATGTGTAGTCTCTCTCTCTCACACATTCAGACTCTTTCTCTCGCTCTTACACACGTGCAAACTCTCTCTCACACGTGCAGGCTCTCTCTATCTCACATGTGCAGACTCTCTCTCTCTCTCTCTCACATGTGCAGACTTTGCATCTATCTCTCTCACCCTCTCTCACAGGCAGACTCTCTCTCACACATATGCAAACTGTCTCTCTCTCCTATTTGCAGCCACTTTCTCTCTCTCTCACAGGTGCAGACTCTCTCTCACATATACAGACTCTTTCTCTCTCTCTCACACACATGCAGACTCTCTCTCTCTCAAATGCAGACTCTCTCTCTCACATGCATACTCTGTCTCTCACATGTGCAGACTCTTTCTCTTTCTCATGTGCAGACTCTCTCTCTCTCACACACACATGCAGATACTCTCTCTCACACGTGCTCTGTCTCTCACACACGTGCACTCTTTCTCTCACACATGTGCAGACTTGCTCTCTCTCTCTCACACGTGCAGACTCTCTCACACACACACATGCAGACACCCTCTCTCACACATGTGCAGACTCTCTCTCTCTCACACATGCACTCTCACGTGCAGACTCTCTCTCTCTCACACGTGCAGTCTCTTTCTCCCACATATGCAAACTGTCTTTTTCTCTCATGTGCAGACTCTCACTCTCTCACATGTGCAGACTCTCTCTCACACATGTGCAGACTCTCTCTGTCACAAGTGCAGTCTCCCTCTCTCTCTCTCATACATGTGCAGACTCTCTCTCACATGTGCAGACTCTCTTTCACATGTGCAGACTTTACCTCTCTCTCTATCTCTCCCTCTCTCATGTGAAGACTCTCTCTCACACGTGCATTCTCTCTCTCACACGTGCAGACTCTCTCTCTCTCTCACATGCGCAGACTTTGCGTCTCTCTCTCCCACTCACGTGCAGATTCTATCTCTCAATCACATGTGCAGACTCTCACTCTCACACATGCAGACTCTTTCTCTCTCTCTTACACACGTGCAGATTCTCTCTCACACGTGCAGGCTCTCTCTCTCACACCTGCAGGCTCTCTCTCTCTCTCTCTCATGTGCAGACTTTGCATCTATCTCTCTCTCCCTCTCTCACGGGCAGACTCTCTCTCACACATATGCAAACTGTCTCTCTCTCCTATGTGCAGCCACTTTCTCTCTCTCGCAGGTGCAGACTCTCTCTCACTCACATATACAGACTCTTTCTCTCTCTCTCTCACACACATGCAGACTCTCTCTCACTCACATGCAGACTCTCTCTCTCACGTGCATACTGAGTATCTCACATGTGCAGACTCTTTCTCTTTCTCATGTGCAGACTTTGCCTCTCTCTCTCTCCCTCTCACGTGCAGATTCTATCTCTCAATCACGTGCAGACTCTCTCTCTCACACATGCAGACTCTTTCTCTCTCTCTTACACACGTGCAGATTCTCTTTCACACGTGCAGGCTCTCTCTCTCTCTCTCGCACACCTGCAGGCTCTCTCTCTCTCTCTCACATGTACAGACTTTGCATCTATCTCTCTCCCTCTCTCACGGGCAGACTCTCTCTCACACATATGCAAACTGTTTCTCTCTCCTATGTGCAGCCACTTTCTCTCTCTCACAGGTGCAGACTCTCTCTCTCTCTCACATATACAGACTCTTTCTCTCTCTCTCTCACACACATGCAGACTCTCTCTCTCTCACATACAGACTCTCTCTCTCACGTGCATACTGAGTATCTCACATGTGCAGACTCTTTCTCTTTCTCATGTGCAGACTCTCTCTCTCTCTCACATGTGCAGATTTTGCATCTATCTCTCTCTCCCTCTCCCACAAGCAGTCTCTCTCTCTCTCTCGCTCTCACCCGTGCAGACTGTCTCTCTCTTTTATACACGTGCAGACTCTCTCTCTCTTTTACACACGTGCAGACTCTTTCTCTCTCTTATACACGTGCAGACTCTCTCTCACATGCAGACTCTCTCTCTCTCACAGGTGCAGAATCTCTCTCTCTTTCACAGATGCAGACTCTTTCTCTCTCTCACACACATGTGCAGATTGTCTCTCTCACGCATGTGCCTACTCTCTCTCACATGTGCAGTCTCTCTCCCTCTCTCATGTACAGACTCTCTCACACATGTGCAGACTCTCTCTCATGTGCAGACTCTCTCTCTCACACACACACGCAGACACTCTCTCTCTCTCTCACACACGTGCACTCTCTCTCTCACACGTGCAGACTCTCTCTATCTCTCTCTCACATCTGCAGACTTTGCCTCTCTCTCACCCTCTCTCATGTGCAGACTCTCGCTATTTCTCTCTCACATGTGTAGACTCTCTCTCTCACATGTGCTGACTCTTTCTCTCACACATGTGCAGATTCTCTCTCTCACACATGTAGATTCTCACTTTCTCTCACATAAACAGACACTCTCACATGTATAGACTTTGTCTCTCGCTCACACACAAGTGCAGCCTCTCTCTCTAACACACGTGTAGACTATATCTCTCACGTGCAATTTCTCCCCACATGCAGACTCTGTCTCTCTCACACACACCTGCAGTCTCTTTCTCTCACACATGTGCAGACTCTCTCTCTCACATGTGCAGACTCTCTCTCACACTTTCAGACACTCTCAATTTCTCTCACGTGCAGAATCTCTCTCTCACGTGTGCAGACTCTCTCTCACACTTTCAGACACTCTCAATTTCTCTAACATGTGCAGACTCTCTCTCACACTTTCAGACACTCTCAATTTCTCTCACATGTGCAGAATCTCTCTCTCACACATGCAAACTCTCTCTCTCTCTCACATGCAGACTCTCTGTCACGTGCATATTCTCTCTCTCTCACACATATGCAGACTCTCCCTCTCTCTCACATGTGCAGACTTTACCTCTCTCTCGCCCTCTCTCATGTGCAGTCTCTATCTATTTCTCTCTCACATGTGTAGACCTTCTCTCACACATGTGCAGATTCTCTCTCTCACACGTGGATTCTTTCTCTCTGACACATGCACTCACTCTCTATCACATGCAGACTCTCTCTCTCACACGTGCAGTCTCCCTATCTCTCTCTCTCTCTCACATGTGCAAACTCTCTCTCACATCTGCAGACTCTCTCTCAAATGTGCAGACTCTCTCACATGTGGAGACTCTCTCTCACACACGTGTAGATGCTCTCTCTCTCACACATGCAGAATCTCTCTCTTTCACACGTGCAGACTCTCTCTCTCACACACACACTTGCAGACTCCCTCTCTCACACATGTGCAGACTCTCTCTCTCTCTCACACATGCACTCTCTCTCACGTGCAGACTCTTTCTCTCTCTCTCACACGTGCAGACTTTGCATCTATCTCTCTCTCCCTCTCCCACATGCAGTCTCTCTTTCTTTCGCTCTCACACGTGCAGACTCTCTCTCTCTTTTACACACGTGCAGACTCTCTCTCTCTCACACGTGCAGACTCTCTCTCTCTCACACGTGCAGAATCTCTCTCTCTTTCACACATGCAGACTCTTTCTCTCTCTCACACACGTGCAGATTGTCTCTCTCACGCATGTGCCTACTCTCTCACATGTGCAGACTCTCTCCCTCACACATGTGCAGACTCTCTCTCACATTTGCAGTCTCTCTCTCTCTCCCTCTCTCATGTACAGACTCTCTCTCACACATGTGCAGACTCCCTCTCTCTCATGTGCAGACTCTCTCTCTCACACATACATGCAGACACTCTCTCTCTCTCTCACATGTGCACTCTCTCTCTCACATGTGCTGACACTTTCTCTCACACAATTGCAGATTCTCTCTCTCACACATGTAGACTCTCAATCTTTCTCTCACACAAGCAGACTCTCTCTCTCTCTCACATGTATAGACTTTGTCACTCTCTCACACACACGTGCAGACTCTCTCTTTCTCTCACATGCAGACTCTCTCTCTCATGTGCAGACTCTCTCACTCTCTCACACAAAAGTGCAGACTTTCTCTCTCATACATGCACTCTCTCACATGTGCAGTTTCTTTCTCTCACACCTGCAGACTCTCTCCATCTCTCTCTCACATGTGCAGTCGTTGCCTCTCTCTCACCCTCTCTCATGTGCAGACTCTCGCTATTTCTCTCTCACATGTGTAGACTCTCTCTCACATGTGCTGACTCTTTCTTTCTCTCACACATGTAGATTCTCACGCTTTCTCTCACACAACCAGACTCTCTCTTTCACACGTGCAGACTCTTTCTCTCTCCCTCACGCAAGTGCAAACTCTCTTTCTCTCTCACGTGCAGAATTTTTCTCTCTCTCACATGTGCAGACTTTGCCTCTCACTCTCCCTCTCTCACGTGCAGACTCTCCTTATCTCTCTCTCACATGTGCAGACACACTCTCACACGTGCAGAATCTCTCTCTCACACATGCAGACTCTTTCTCTCTCTCACACAAGTGCAGACTCTCTCTCTCTCACATGCAGACTCTTTCTCTCTCTCTCACACACGTGCATACTCTCTCATGTGCAGAATCTCTCTCTCTCTCACACATGCAGACTCTCTCTCTCTCACATGTGCAGAATCTTGCACACTCTCATGTGTAGATCTCTCTCACACGTGCACTCTCTCTCTCACACGTGCAGACTCTTTCTATCTCTCACACACGTGCAGTCTCTCTCTCTCTCACACGTGTAGACTCTATCTCTCTCTCACATGTGCAGACTTTACCTCTCTCTCTATCTCTCCCTCTCTCATGTGCAGACTATCTCTCACACGTGCATTCTCTCTCTCACACGTGCAGACTCTCTCTCTCTCTCACATGTGCAGTCTTTGCCTCTCTCTCTCCGTCTCACGTGCAGATTCTATCTCTCTCTCACATGTACAGTCTCTCACTCTCTCACACATGCAGACTCTTTCTCTCTCTCTCACACGTGCAGACTCTCTCTCTCTCTCACATGTGCAGACTTTGCATCTATCTCTCTCTCCCTCTCTCACGTGCAGAATCTCTCTCACACATATGCAAACTGTCTCTCTCTCACATGTGCAGCCACTTTCTCTCTCTCCCACATGTGCAGACTCTCTCTCACAAATACAGACTGTCTCTCACATGCAGAATCTCTCTCTCTCACACATGCAGACTCTTTCTCTCTCTCTCACACTCATGCAGTCTCTCTCTCTCTCACATGCAGACTCTCTCTCTCACGTGCATACTCTCTGTCTCTCACGTGCAGACTCTTTCTCTTTGTCATGTGCAGACTCTCTCTCTCTCACACACACATGCAGACACTCTTTCTCACACGTACTCTCTCTCTCACACATGTGCAGACTCTTTCTCTCTCTCTCACACGTGCAGACTCTCTCTCTCTCATACATGCAGACTCTCTCACGTGCAGAATCTCTCTCTCTCACACATGCAGACTCTTTCTCTCTTTCTCACACATGCAGACTCTCTCTCTCTCTCATACGTGCAGACTCTCTCACATGCAGACTCTCTCTCTCTCTCTCACATGTGCAGACTTTGCATCTATCTCTCTCTCTCCCTCTCTCAGATGCAGTCTCTCTCTCGCTCTCACACGTGCAGACTCTCTCTCACATGTGCAGACTCTCTCTCTCATATATATACAGACTCTCTCTCACATGTGCAGAATCTCTCTCTCACACATGTGCAGACTCTCTCTCTCACATGCAGACTCTCTCTCACGTGCATACTCTCTCTCTCTCTCACATGTGCAAACTCTCTCTCACATGTGCAGTCACTCCCCCTCTCACATGTGCAGACTCTCTCGCTCTCATATATACAGACTCTCTCTCACATGTTCAGAATCTCTCTCTCTCACACACGTGCAGACTCTCTCTCTCACACACATTCAGACTCTCTCTGTCTCTCTCTCACATGTGCAGACTTTGCCTCTCTCTCTCCCTCTCTCATGTGCAGGCTCTCTAATTCTCTCTCACTTGTGTAGACGCTCTCACACACGTGCAACTCTGTCTCCCACGTGCTGACTCTCTCTCTCACGTGCAGACTCTGTCTATCGCTCACTCACATGTGCAGACTTTACCTCTCTCTCTTCCTCTCTCATGTGCAGACTCTCCCTATTTCTGTCTCTCATATGTAGACTCTCTCTCACACGTGCACTCTCTCTCACACACGTGCAGACTCTCACACGTGCAGACTCTGTCTATCTCTCTCTCATGTGCAGACTTTACCTCTCTCTCTTCCTCTCTCATGTGCAGAGTCTCCCTATTTCTCTTTCACATGTGTAGACTCTCTCTCTCACGTGCTGACTTTCTCTCACACCTGTGCAGATTCTCTCTCACACATGTAGACTCTCACTCTTTCTCTCACACAAGCAGACTCTCTCTCTCTCTCTCACGTGCACTCTCTCACACGTGCAGACTCTTTCTCACACACAAGTGTAGCCTCTCTTTCTCACACACGTGTAGACTATATCTTTCACGTGCATTTTCTCCGCACTTGCAGATACGCTCTCTCTTTCACACACACGTGCAGTCTCTTTCTCTCATACATATGCAAACTGTCTTTCTCTCACATGTGCAGACTCTCTCTCTCTCTCACATGTGCAGACACTCTCTCTCTCACATGTGCAGACTCTCTCTCTGTGTCACACGTGCAGTCTCCCTATCTCTCTCTCATACATGTGCAGACACTCTCTCACATGTACAGAAAATCTCTCATGTGCAGACTTTGCCTCTCTCGCTATCTCTCCCTCTCTCACGTGCAGACTCTCTCCCACACGTGCATTCTCTCTATCACACGTGCAGACTCTCTCTCTCTCTCACATGTGCAGACTTTGCCTCTCTCGCTATCTCTCCCTCTCTCACATGCAGATTCTCTCTCACACGTGCAGACTCGCTCTCTCTCACATGTGGACTTTGCCTCTCTCTCTCCCTCTCACGTGCAGATTCTATCTCTCTCACATGTGCAGACTCTCTCTCTCACATATGCAGACTCTTTCTCTCTCTCTCTCACGTGCAGACTCTCTCTCCCTCTCACGTGCAGACTCTCTCTCACATGTGTAGTCACTCTCTCTCTCTCTGATATATACAGACTCTCTCTCACATGTGCAGACTTTGCCTCTCTCCCTCTCACATGCAGATTCTATCTCTCTCTCACATGTGCTGACTCTCTCACACATGGAGACTCTTTCTCTGTCTCTCGTGCAGACTCTCTCTCCCTCTCACGTGCAGTCTCTCTCTCACATGTGCAGTCACTCTCTCTCTCTGATATATACAGACTCTCTCTCACACGTGCAGAATCTCTCTCTCTCACATGCAGACTCTCTCTCTCACGTGCATACCCACTGTCTCTCACGTGTGTAGACTCTTTCTCTCTCATGTGCAGACTTTCTCGCTCTCTCACACACACATGCAGACTCTTTCTCTCACATGTGCGCAATCTCTCTCACACGTGCAGACTCTTTCTCTCTCTCTCACACACTTGCACTCTCTCTCTCTCACACATTCAGACTCTCTCTATCTCTCTCTCACATGTACAGACTTTGCCTCTCTCTCACACACAAGTGCAGCCTCTGTCTCTCTCGCTCTCTCGCTCACATATGCACTCCCTCTCTCACACGTGCAGACTCTTTCTCTCTCTCACGCATGTGCAGACTTTTTCTCTCTCATGTGCAGACTCTTTCTCTCTCTCACATGTGCACTCTCTCCCTCTCACACAGGCAGACTCTTTCTCTCACACACAGAACTGCAGCCTCTCTCACACACGTGTAGACTATATCTTTCATGTGCAATTTCTCCCCACCTGCAGACTCTCTCTCACACATGTGCAGTCTCTTTCTCTCACACATATGCAAACTGCCTCTCTCTCACACATACAGACTCTCTCTCTCTCCATGTACAGACTCTCTCTCACATGTGCAGACTTTACCTCACTCTCTCGCTCTCCCTCTCTCACATGCAGACTCTCTCTCACCATGCATTCTCTCTCTCACACGTGCAGACTTTGCCTCTCTCTCTCCCTCCAACATGCAGATTCTATCTCTCTCTCACATGTGCAGACTCTCTTTCTGTCACATGTGCAGACTCTCTCTCTCTCACATGTGCAGACTCTCTCTCTCTCACATGTGCAGATTCTTTCTCTCTCTCACACCTGCAGACTCTCTCCATCTCTCTCTCACATGTGCAGTCGTTGCCTCTCTCTCACCCTCTATCATGTGCAGACTCTCGCTATTTCTGTCTCACATGTGTAGACTCTCTCTCACATGTGCTGACTCTTTCTCTCACACATGTGCAGATTATTTCTCTCACACATGTAGATTCTCACTCTTTCTCTCACACAACCAGACTCTCTCTCTCACATGTACAGACTCACACAAGTGCAGCCTCTCTCTCACACATGCATTTTCTCTCTCTCACACGTGCAGACTCTCTCTCTCTCTCACGCAAGTGCAAACTCTCTCTCTCTCTCACGTGCAGACTCTCTCTCTCTCTCACGCAAGTGCAAACTCTCTCTCTCACGTGCAGACTCTCTCTCTCTCTCACGCAAGTGCAAACTCTCTCTCTCACACGTGCAGACTCTCTCTCTCTCTCTCACATGTGCAGACTTTGCCTCTCACTCTCCCTCTCTCACGTGCAGACTCTCCTTATCTCTCTCTCTCACATGTGCAGTCACATTCTCACACGTGCAGAATCTCTCTCCCTCACACATGCAGACTCTTTCTCTCTCTCACACACGTGCAGACTCTCTCTCTCTCTCACATGCAGACTCTCTCTCTCTCACATGTGCAGAATCTTGTACTCTCTCATGTGTAGATCTCTCTCACACGTGCACTCTCTCTCTCTCACTCGTGCAGACTCTTTCTATCTCTCACACACGTGCAGTCTCTCTCTCTCTCACACGTGTAGACTCTCTCTCTCACATGTGCAGACTTTACCTCTCTCTATCTCTCCCTCTCTCATGTGCAGACGCTCTCTCACACGTGCATTCTCTCTCTCACACGTGCAGACTCTCTCTCTCTCACATGTGCAGTCTTTGCCTCTCTCTCTCCCTCTCACGTGCAGATTCTATCTCTCTCTCACATGTGCAGTCTCTCTCTCTCTCTCTCACATGTGCAGACTTTGCATCTATCTCTCTCTCCCTCTCTCACGGGCAGACTCTCTCTCACACATACGCAAACTGTCTCTCTCTCTCACACATGCAGACTCTTTCTCTCTCTCTCACCCATGCAGTCTCTCTCTCTCTCACGTGCATACTCTCTGTCTCTCATGTGCAGACTCTTTCTCTTTGTCATGGCAGACTCTCTCTCTCACACATGCAGACTCTTTCTCTCTCTCTCTCTCACAGGTGCAGGCTCTCTCTCTCTCTCTCTCACATGTGCAGACTTTGCATCTATCTCTCTCTCCCTCTCTCACATGCAGACTCTCTCTCACACATATGCAAACTGTCTCTCTCTCACATGTGCAGCCACCTTCTCTCTCTCACACATGCAGACTCTCTCTCTCCCTCTCTCACATGCAGACTCTCTCTCACACATATGCAAACTGTCTCTCTCTCACATGTGCAGCCACTTTCTCTCTCTCACACATGCAGAATCTCTCTCTCTCACACATGCAGACTCTTTCTCTCTCTCTCTCACACCCATGCAGTCTCTCTCTCTCTCACATGCAGACTCTCTCTCTCACGTGCATACTCTCTGTCTCTCACATGTGCAGACTCTTTCTCTTTGTCATGTGCAGACTCTCTCTCTCTCTCTCACACACACATGCAGACACTCTTTCTCACACGTGCTCTCTCTCTCTCACATGTGCAGACTCTTTCTCTCTCTCTCACACGTGCAGACTCTCTCTCTCATATGTGCAGACTCTCTCACATGCAGACTCGCTCTCTCTCTCTCTCACATGTGCAGACTTTGCATCTCTCTCTCCCTCTCTCACATGCAGTCTCTCTCTCTCGCTCTCACATGTGCAGACTCTCCCTCTCTTTTACACAAGTGCAGACTCTCTCTCTCACATGTCCTGGCACTCACTCTCTCTCACATGTGCAGACTCTCTCTCTCTGTCACATGTGCAGTCTCCCTATCTCTCTCTCTCACACAAGTGCAGCCTCTCTCTCTCTCACACGTGCACTTTCTCTCTCTCACATGTGCAGTCACTTTCTCTCTCCCGCAAATGCAGACTCTCTCTCTCTAACATGTGCAGACTTTGCCTCTCACTCTCGCTCTCTCACATGCAGACTCTCTCCATCACTCTCTCTCATATGCAGATTCTCTCTCTCACATGTGCTGGCACTCACTCTCTCTCACATGTGCAGACACACTCTCACACGTGCAGACTCTCCCTCTCTCACACATGCAGTCTCTTTCTCTCTCTCTCACATGTGCAGACTCTCTCTCTCTCTCTCACATGTGCAGACTCTCTCTCTCTGTTACACGTGCAGTCTCCCTATCTCTCCCTCTCTCATACATGTGCCGACTCTCTCTCACATGTGCAGACACTCTCTCTCACAATTACAGACTTTCTTTCACCTGTGCAGACTTTACCTCTCTCTCTCCCTCTCTCACGTGCAGACTCTCTCTCACACATGCAGACACTCTCTCTCTCTCACACGTGCAGACTTTGCTTCTCCCTCTCTCATGTGCAGACTCTCTCTAATTCTCTCTCATGTGTAGACTCTCTCACACATGTGCAGACTCTCTCTCACACGTGCAGACTCTCTCTATCTCTCTCTCACATGTGCAGACTTTGCCTCTCCCTCTCTCATGTGCAGACTCTCTCTGATTCTCTCTCACATGTGTAGACTCTCTCACACATGTGCTGACTCTTTCTCTCATACATGTGCAGATTCTTTCTCTCACACATGTCGATTCTCACTCTTTCTCTCACACAAGCAGACTCTCTCTCTCACATGTACAGACTTTGTCTCTCTCTCACACAAGTGTAGCCTATCTCTCTCTCTCTCACGCACATGCAGTCTCTCTCTTACCTGCAGACTCTCTCTATCTCTCACATGTGCAGACTTTGCCTCTCACTCTCCCTCTCTCACATGCAGACTCTCTCTATCTCTCTCTCAAATGTGCAGACTCTCTCTCACATGTCCTGGCACTCTCTCTCTCTGTCACATGTGCAGTCTCCCTATCTCTCTCTCTCACACAAGTGCAGCTTCTCTCTCTCTCTCTCATACGTGCACTTTCTCTCTCACATGTGCAGTCACTTTCTCTCTCACGCAAATGCAGACTCTCTCTTACGTGCAGACTCTCTCTATCTCTCACATGTGCAGACTTTGCCTCTCACTCTCGCTCTGTCACATGCAGACTCTCTCCATCACTCTCTCACATATGCAGATTCTCTCTCTCACATGTGCTGGCACTCACTCTCTCTCACATGTGCAGACACACTCTCACACGTGCAGACTCTCCGTCTCTCACACATGCAGACTCTTTCTCTCTCTCGCACACACGTGCAGACTCTCTTTCTCACATGCAGACTCTCTCTCTCACGTGCAGAATCTTTTTCTCTCTCATGTGCAGACTCTCTCTCTCCCTCACACATGCAGATTTTCTCTCTCACATGTGGTGATTTTCTCTCACACGTGCAGATTCTCTCTCTCACACATGTAGACTCTGACTCTTTCTCTCATACAAGTAGACTCTCTCTCTCACATGTACAGACTTTGTCTCTCTCTCACACACAAGTGCAGCCTCTCTCTCTCACACACGTGTAGACTATATCTTTCACGTGCAATTTCTCCCCACGTGCAGACTCTCTCTCTCTCTCTCACACACGTGCAGTCTCTCTCTCTCACACATATGCAGACTGTCTCTGTCTCCCATGTGCAGACTCTCTCTCTCTCTCACATGTGCAGACTCTCTCTCTCTCTCACATGTGCAGACTTTACCTCTCTCTCTCTTGCTCTCCCTCTCTCACGTGCACACTCTCTCTCACCGTGCATTCTCTCTCTCACACCTGCAGACTCTCTCTCTCTCTCTCACATGCGCAGACTTTGCCTCTCTCTCTCCCTCTCACGTGCAGATTCTATCTCTCTCACTTGTGCAGACTCTCTCTCACACATGCAGACTCTTTCTCTTTCTCTCACACATGTGCAGATTTTCTCTCACACGTGCAGATTGTCTCTCACACACCTGCAGACTCTCTCTCTCTCTCACCTGCGCAGACTTTGCATCTATCTCTCTCCCTCTCTCACGTGTAGACTCTCTCTCTCACATGTGCTGACTCTTTCTCTCACACATGTGCAGAATCTCTCTCTCACATGTAGATTCTCACTCTCTCACACAAGCTGACTCTCTCTCTCTCTCACATGTATAGACTTTGTCTTTCTCTCACACACAAGTGCAGCCTCTCTCTCTCTCACACATGTGTAGACTATATCTCTCACGTGCAATTTCTCCCCACATGCAGGCTTTCTCTCTCACACACACGTGCAGTATCTTCCTCTCACACATATGCAGACTGTCTCTCTCTCTCACATGTGTAGACTCTCTCTATCTCACATGTGCAGATTCTCTCTCTCATATATACAGACTATCTCACACGTGCAGAATCTCTCTCACACATGTAGACTCTTCCTCTCTCTCTCACACATGTGCTGACTCTCTCTCTGACATACAGACTCTCTCTCTCTCACGTGCATCCTCTCTCTTTCTCACATGTGCAGACTATCTCTCTCTCTCTCACACACACGTGCAGACACACTCACACGTGCACTCTCTCTCTCACGTGCAGTCTCTTTCTCTCTCTCACACATGTGCAGACTCTCTCTCACACCTGCAGACTCTCTCTATCTCTCTCACATGTGCAGACTTTGCCTCTCCCTCTCTCATGTGCAGACTCTCTCTAATTCTCTCTCACGTGTAGACTCTCTCACACGTGTTCTGACTCTTTCTCTCATACATGTCCAGATTCTTTCTCTCACACATGTCAATTCTCACTCTTTCTCTCACATGTACAGACTTTGTCTCTCTCTCACACAAGTGCAGTCTCTCTCTCTCTCTCACGTGCACTCTCTCTCTCTCACACGTGCACACTCTTTTTCTCTCACGCACATGCAGATTCTCTCTTACGTGCAGATTCTCTCTATCTCTCACATGTGCAGACTTTGCCTCTCACTCTCCCTCTCTCACATGCAGACTCTCTCTCTCACATGTCCTGGCACTCACTCTCTCTCACATGTGCAGACTCTCTCTCTCTGTCACATGTGCAGTCTCCCTATCTCTCTCTCTCACACAAGTGCAGCTGCTCTCTCTCTCACACATGCACTTTCTCTCTCTCACATGTGCAGTCACTTTCTCTCTCACGCAAATGCAGACTCTCTCTTACGTGCAGACTCTCTCTATCTCTCACATGTGCAGACTTTGCCTCTCACTCTCGCTCTGTCACATGCAGACTCTCTCCATCACTCTCTCACATATGCAGATTCTCTCTCTCACATGTGCTGGCACTCACTCTCTCTCACATGTGCAGACACACTCTCACACGTGCAGACTCTCCGTCTCTCACACATGCAGACTCTTTCTCTCTCTCTCACACACGTGCAGACTCTCTTTCTCACATGCAGACTATCTCTCTCACGTGCAGAATCTTTTTCTCTCTCATGTGCAGACTCTCTCTCTCTCACACATTTGCAGTCTCTTTCTCTCACACATATGCAAACTGTCTCTCTCTCTCACATGTGCAGACACTCTCACTCTCTCATATGTGCAGACTCTCTCTCTCTCCATGTACAGACTCTCTCTCACATGTGCAGACTTCGCCTCTCTCTCTCGCTCTCCCTCTCTCACGTGCAGACTCTCTCTCACCATGCATTCTCTCTCTCACACGTGCAGACTCTCTCTCTCTCTCTCACATGTGCAGACTTTGCCTCTCTCTCTCCCTCTCACGTGTAGATTCTATCTCTCTCTCTCACGTGCTGACTCTCTCTTTCACATGTGCAGACTTTGCCTCTCACTCTCCCTCTCTCACGTGCAGAATCTCTCTATCTCTCTCTCACATGTGCTGGCACTGACTCTCTCTCACATGTGCAAACACACTTTCACACGTGCAGAATCTCTCTCTCTCAAACATGCAGACTCTCTCACACGTGCAGATTTTCTCTCACACGTGCAGACTGTCTCTGTCACACCAGCAGACTCTCTCTCTCACATGCGCAGACTTTGCCTCTCTCTCTCCCTCTCACGTGCAAATTCTATCTCTCTCTCACATGTGCAGACTCTCTCTCTCACACATGCAGACTCTTTCTCTCTCTCTCACACTTGCAGACTCTTTCTCTCTCTCTCACACATGTGCAGATTCTCTCTCACACGTGCAGACTGTCTCTCTCACACCTGCAGACTCTCTCTCACATGCGCAGACTTTGCAGTTCTCTCTCCCTCTCAAGTGCAGATTCTATCTCTCTCTCACATGTGCAGATTCTCTCTCTCACACATGCAGACTCTTTCTCTCTCTCTCACACATGTGCAGATTTTCTCTCACACGTGCAGACTGTCTCTCTCACACCTGCAGACTCTCTCTCTCTCTCACATGCACAGACTTTGCATCTATCTCTCTCTCTCCCTCTCTCACACGTAGACTCTCTCTCTCACATGTGCTGACTCTTTCTCTCACACATGTGCAGAATCTCTCTCACATGTAGATTCTCAATCTTTCTCTCACACAAGCAGACTCTCTCTTTCTCTCACATGTTTAGACTTTGTCTTTCTGTCACACACAAGTGCAGCTGCTCTCTCTCTCTCACACATGCAGACTCTTTCTCTCTTTCTCATGCACATGCAGACTCTCTCTTACGTGCAGACTCTCTCTATCTCTCAAGTGCAGACTTTGCCTCTCACTCTCGCTCTCTCACATGCAGACTCTCTCCATCACTCTCTCACATATGCAGATTCTCTCTCTCACATGTGCTGGCACTCACTCTCTCTCACATGTGCAGACACACTCTCACACGTGCAGACTCTCCATCTCTCACACATGCAGACTCTTTCTCTCTCTCTCACACACGTGCAGACTCTCTTTCTCACATGCAGACTCTCTCTCTCACGTGCAGAATCTTTTTCTCTCTCATGTGCAGACTCTTTCTCTCACACATGCAGATTTTCTCTCACATGTGCAGACTGTCTCTCTCACACCTGCAGACTCTCTCTCTTTCTCACATGTGCAGACTTTGCATCTCTCTCTCTCCCTCTCTCATGTGTAGACTCTCTCTCTCACATGTGCTGACTCTTTCTCTCACACATGCAGATTCTCTCTCTCACATGTAGATTCTCACTTTCTCTCACACAAGCAGACTCTCTCTCTCTCTCACATGTATAGACTTTGTCTTTCTCTCACACACAAGTGCAGCCTCTCTCTCTCTCACACATGTGTAGACTATATCTCTCACGTGCAATTTCTCCCCACATGCAGGCTTTCTCTCTCACACACACGTGCAGTCTCTTCCTCTCACACATATGCAGACTCTCTCTATCTCACGTGCAAATTCTCTCTCTCTCTCATATATACAGACTCTCTCTCACACATGCAGAATCTCTCTCTCACACATGCAGACTCTTTCTCTCTCTCACACATGTGCAGACTCTCTCACATGCAGACTCTCTGTCTCACGTGCATCCTCTCTCTTTCTCACATGTGCAGACTATCTCTCTCTCACACACACGTGCAGACACTCTCACACGTGCACTCTCTCTCACGTGCAGACTCATTCTCTCTCACTCATGTGCAGACTCTCTCTCACACGTGCAGACTCTCTCTATCTCTCTCTCACATGTGCAGACTTTGCCTCTCCCTCTCTCATGTGCAGACTCTCTAATTCTCTCTCACATGTGTAGACTCTCTCACACATGTTCTGACTCTTTCTCTCATACATGTGCAGATTCTTTCTCTCTCACATGTCGATTCTCACTCTTTCTCTCACACAAGCAGACTGTCTAACATGTACAGACTTTGTCTCTCTCTCACACAAGTGCAGCCTCTCTCTCTCTCACGTGCACTCTCTCTCTCACACGTGCAGACTCTTTCTCTCTCACTCACATGCAGACTCTCTCTTACGTGCAGACTCTCTCTATCTCTCACATGTGCAGACTTTGCCTCTCACTCTCCCTCTCTCACATGCAGACTCTCTCTATCTCTCTCTCACATGTGCAGACTCTCTCTCTCACATGTCCTGGCACTCACTCTCTCTCACATGTGCAGACTCTCTCTCTCTCTGTCACATGTGCAGTCTCCCTATCTCTCTCTCTCACACAAGTGCAGCCTCTCTCTCTCTCTCACACGTGCACTTTCTCTCTCTCACATGTGCCGTCACTTTCTCTCTCTCTCACACAAATGCAGACTCTCTCTCTCTCTCTAACATGTGCAGACTTTGCCTCTCACTCTCGCTCTCTCACATGCAGACTCTCTCCATCACTCTCACATATGCAGATTCTCTCTCTCACATGTGCTGGCACTCACTCTCTCTCACATGTGCAGACACAATCTCACACATGCAGACTCTTTCTCTCTCTCTCACATGTGCAGACTCTCTCTCTCTCTCACATGTGCAGACTCTCTCTCTCTGTTACACGTGCAGTCTCCCTATCTCTCCCTCTCTCACGTGCAGACTCTCTCTCACACGTGCAGACTCTCTCTCTCTCTCTCACATGTGCAGACTCTCTCTCTCTCACATGTGCAGACTTTGTCTCTCTCTTTCCCTCTCACGTGCAGATTCTCTCTATCTCTTTCTCACATGTGCAGACTTTCTCTCTCACACATGCAGACTCTTTCTCTCTCTCACACACGTGCAGACTCTGTCACAAGTGCAGACTCTCTCTCTCTCACACCTGCAGACTTTGCCTCTCTCTCTCCCTCTCACATGCACATACTATCTCTCTCTCACATGTGCATACTCTCTCTCTCACACATGCAGACTCTTTCTCTCTCTCTCACACACGTGCAGACTCTCTGTCACAAGTGCAGACTCTCTCTCTCTCACATGTACAGACTTTGCATCTTTCTCTCCCTCTCTCACGTGCAGACTCTCTCTCTCTCACACTGGTGCAGACTCTCTCTATCTCACATGTGCAGATTCTCTCTCTATCTCACACGTGCAGACTCTTTCTCTCACACACACTTGCAGACTCTCTCTCACACACGTGCAGATTCTCTCTCTCACACATGCACTCTCTCTCACATGCAGACTCTTTCTCTCTCTCTCACACGTGCAGAATCTCTCACATGCAGACTCTCTCTCATGTGCAGACTCTCTCTTTCACATGCAGACTCTCTCTCTCTCTCTCCCTCTCACACGTGCAGACTCTCTCTCACATGTTTACACTATCTCTCTCTCTCCCTGTCACATGTGCAGGCTCTCTCTCTCTCCCTCTCACATGTGCAGGCTCCCTCTCTCACACGTGCAGATTTTTTCTCCCTCTCACACGTGCAGACTTTCTGTCCCTCTCACAACTGCAGACACTCTCTCTTTCTCTCTCACACATGTGCAGACTCTCTTTCACACGTGCAGACTCTCTCTCACACACGGACAGACTCTCTCTCTCTCTCCCTCAAACGTGCAGATTCTCTCTCTCACACACATGCGGCTTCTCTCTCTCTCTCCCTCAAATGTGCAGATTTTCTCTCTCTCTCCCTCAGACATGTAGATTCTCTCCCTCTCTCTCACACCTGCAGACTCTCTCTCTCTGCTCAAACATACAGATTCTCTCTCTCTCTCCCTCAAATGTGCGGATTCTCTCTCTCTCGTTCTCTCACACCTGCAGATTCTCTCTCTCTCTCAAACGTGCAGATTCACTCCCTCAAACATGTAGATTCTCTCTCTCACTCCTGCACTCTCTCTCTCTCTTCCCCCCCTCACATGTGCATACTCTGTCTCACATGTGCAGACTCTCTCTCTCTCTCACTCACTCACACACACACACACACACACACACACACACACACACACACACACACACACACACACACACACACACACACACACACACACACACACACACACACACACACACACACAAACTAAAGCACTCTGTCACAAACATGCACTCATCCTCCCTCACACAATCACTGACTGAAAGGAAGCCTTGGGTGAACATTGGCTTTATTTATTGACAGGAGAAGGATCGCATGTTTTAGAAGAAATGTTTGCGGGCGAGTGAGGATCAGAGCGATGCAGTGGTTTACAGATTCAGCTGCTACTGTCATGCTTGCAACTGCTTCCTGCCATATGTGAAGTCCAGCTTTTTTCAGTAGCTTTAGCAATCTATCAGCTGGTGTGCAAGCAGAACCTCAGCTCCATACGGAGAAAAACAAGTTTCAAATGACAACTCTGTACATGTGTTTCCGTTCCGTGTGAGAATAATCAGAAATAAGTAGGTTTATATTATGCAGTTCAACAGTAACACACAGGACTGCCATAAAATCCTACAGTTGACATAGGTCAGAACACAGCCCAGTCCCAGAGAGTCAAACGTGGCTGAGCTCCTGTCCATTCTTCACAATACAATTATAATCTTAATGTAACCCATGTATTAAAGTCCAATGTTAGTAGAACAACACAAAGCATACAATAGACAGTAATACAACAAACTAACTCAGCAAACAGCAATTTATTGATGAATTTCGTTATTTGCAAAAACTGCTGTACTTGTATGAATTTATATTGGTAGATTTATAGTGATACTATGTAGCGATTCAACAAAGTGTGCCTGTATTAGTGAGTGGGAGAGAGAGCGAGAGAGAGTACATGTGAGCAGGTGTGGAGGTCAGATGCGTTGGTGTGAAGCATCACTGGGTTGGCTGGACAGTTAGGGCTGCTTTGAGCACTGGTGACAGGGTACACCTGATACTCATCAATCTGCTGTGCCTGGGTGATTCTCAGATCTCAAACAGCTCCCCTACCATTACCCAGAGGCTTCCAGATTAATCCTTGTGTGTTATTTCTTCAGGCAGTAATTGGATCGTTTACACTTGGAATAGTTGTCTTAGTTAGGATTATGTGTAACTTTCTTCTGTCAGTCTTTGAGAGGATTTAATATCTCAGCCACTGTTTATACATAAGAGATACCAGGATCGATTTCCAAGTATCTTGTAAAATTCGTAATTTTAATCACCAATCTACTAAATTCTTACTGATTTGCACGGTATTTAAATAGAGCACTAATGAGGACCCACTTGATGCCCAGTGCCTTGGTAAGAGAACAAATCTCATACAGGGAAATGTAGTTATCTGCAGACCGCTCCAGTTTTCAGCTGCTAATTGTTACTTATTTAGTGGCAATTGTGATCTAATTTAGAAAAGCAAAATCAGTTGAAGAAAATCAAATTGTGGAAACATGTGAGATTGGAAGGTAATCTGTCTATGTGACGGGCCATCCTCTACCATTTCCACCTCCTCTAGCATGATGCCACCACCAAAAACACATCTTCAACCCACTTCCTCTGTCAGCATTCCCAAGGGATCATTCCTTCCACAACACCCTGGTCCTCCCCTCAGACACTCCCAACAACCCCTCCCTGTCCAATTACACCCTTCCATATGAGTGCAGGAAATCTAACACCTGCCCTTTGACCTCCTCTCTCCTTACCATCCAAGGTCCCAAACACTTCTTCCAGGTGAAACAGCAATCTACTCATGCACCCTTCAACATGGTATACCTTATGCACTGGTCATGGTCTACATTGAGGAGACCAAAAGCAAACCAGGTGATCTCTTTGCAGAACACCTCCACTCAGTCTCAAGCAGTCCCTGAGCTTCTGGTTGATTGTCATTTCAATTTTCCACTTTGTTCCCATGCTGGCCTTTCTGTCCTTGGCCTGCTGCAGCATTCCAATGAAGCTCAGTACGAGTTCGAGGGACAGTATCTCATCTTTCAACTAAGCACATTACTACCTTTTGGACTCAATATTTAGTTCAACAATTTTAGATCATAACTCGGCCCCCATTTTGTTTTGTGTCTTTTTACTGGTTTATCTTTATTTCTTGTTTCTTTCTGAATTATTTTGAGTTCAGACGACAGCTATCCTGCCATTCACACCTCCTGTAGACATCTCTTCTTTTACTTGTCCCATTACCAGTCCCTTTGTCCTTGCACCATGTAAATTTATGTTATTTAATCTCTCCTCCCTCCAAAGATTTTCCCTTCTGTTCTTCTTCCCTCCTTCTTACTCCTTTCACTTGTTTAAAACCTATTACATCTCTAATCTTTTCCCCAATTCTGATGAAAGGTCATCAGCCTGAAACATTAATTCTGCTCCTGAAACATTAATTCTCCTTCTCCATAAATGCTGCCTGACCTACTGAATATTCCCAGCATTTTCTGATTTTATTTCAGATGTCCAGCATCTGCAGTATTTTGTTTTATATGGTATACAACAAGAGGAAGAACTTGCATTGCTATAGCATGTTTTACAACCACAAAACATCCCAAAGTGTCTTACAGCTAATGAAGTACTTTTTAAAATTTACTAATATACTGTAGGAAACCTGGCACCCTGAAACAGCAATGTAATAATGACCAGCTAATCAGTAGTATTGTTGGTTAAGCAATAAATATTGGCCAGGTTACAGGGCATAACTACCCTGCTCTTTCTTTGAAATAGTGCCAAGAAAACTTCCTCATCCACCTGAGAGGCAGACATAGTCTTGGTTTAACATCTCATCTGAGAAAAGGCACCTCCAACAGTGCAGCACTTGCTCATTGCTAGTGTCAGTCTGGATTATGGGCTTAGGTCTTTGGCGTGGAGCTTGAACACATGACTTTCTGACTGAGGGTGTGTGTATATATATATATATATATATATCCTATAAAAAGCTCTTCAGGTAAAGTAGGTTTAAAAAGACAGGAGATGAATCAAACCAGGGCACAGAGACATAATTCAGTCCCAATTATATATGCCAAATTTGAATAAAATACTTTGATTTTATATTATTTATAGTTAAATAGCAAATCTTACAGTATGCTAGGCAAAGTAGAAATGGAACATAGCAACAGTGATGACATTTCAAAAGTACTTCATTGGCTCTAAAGCACTTTGGGACTTCTTGAGGTTGTGAAAGCCACTGTATGAATGCAAGTCTCTCTCTCTCCTTCCCAGGAGCCTCTCTGCAATATAGAGGTATAGAGGTTGAGGAGCAAAGGGATGTAAAACTGATGCCTTACAATGCCACCTCTGGCAGGAGACTATAATTACAGTGTGGTACATTTACATAAGTAGTTTCCATTATAAATTTAGACATAAGGATTTATAATGAGAAAAGGGTGACAAAAGGAAGTAAACCCTTGCAGACAGGAAGTGATACTTGACTTATGATTTTCAATATATTATCGATATATCCCTTCCAGTGTCATTCCAATGTGTTAGTTACAGGCAACTTCCAGAATAGACAGTGAGAAAAATCTGATTATTGAATCACTCAATGTATCTTAAATTTTAAATAATATTCTTGAAATACAAATGTCATAGACCAATTCTGTGATTGCTATCCTGGAAATATGAAAAATATTTGTTGGCAGAGTATTGAACTTTATTGAAGAGATGGTGGCATTGTAGCATTGACACTGGACCAGTATTCCAGAGACCCAGGACAATGCCGTGTGGATTTGGGTTTGAACCCCATCTCAGTAGATGAAGAAATTTGAAATCAATAAAAAATCTGGTATTAA
Organism: Isurus oxyrinchus; assembly: GCA_026770705.1. Lineage (NCBI taxonomy): Eukaryota > Metazoa > Chordata > Chondrichthyes > Lamniformes > Lamnidae > Isurus > Isurus oxyrinchus. Next base: position 83,400,945 of record JANJGN010000013.1, read on the forward strand.
AAGTCTACTGATGACTATGAAACCATTGCTGATTGTTGTAAAAACCCACCTGGTTCACTAAAGCCCTTTAGGGAAGGAAATCTGCTGCCCTTTTCTGGTCTGGTCTACATGTGACTCCAGGCCCACAGCAATGTAGTTGACTCTTTAAAAAAAAAATGCCCTCTGAACAAGGGCAATTAGGGATGGGCAATGAATGCCAGCCTAGCTAGTAACGCCCACATCCCATGAATAAATAAAAAAATCCAAACCCTAGTGTAATGAAAATTAAATATTAATAGATCACAATAAAACTGTTACTTACTTGAATTATAAATAGTTAAAGAATCTTTTTCATTATGTAACTGCTTATATGCTTCACTATTAAAAACAGAAGGAAACTCTGCAGAGTTCCCAATGTCATGATTACTGAAACAGGGCCAACAAACCTCAAATCCGATTTATCATCTAAAATACAGTGAAAAATTTGCTTTGAATTGTTCACATTTTGCACCTTACCAACCTGCATCTATTAAGTTGCCATAAGACATAGAGCAGAAGTAGGCCATTCGGCCTATCGAGTCTGCTACACCATTCACTGAGATCATGGCTGATCTGATAATCCTCAATTCCACTTTCCTGCCTTTTCCCCATGACCCTTGATTCCTTTACTGATTAAAAATCAGTTTGTCTATCTCAGCCTTGAATATACTTAACGACCCAACCTCTACGGTAAAGAATCCCACAAATTCACTACCCTCTGAGAGAAGAAATTCCTCTTCATCTCTGTCTTAAGTGGGCAACCCCTTACTCTGAGATTATGCTCTCTGGTCCTAGACTCTCCCACAAGGGAGAACAACGTCTCAGGGGGCTTGACAGGGCAGATGCTAAGAATCTTATATGTTACATTAAGGTCACCTCTCATCTTCTAAACTCCGATGAGTACAGGCCCAACCTACTCAACCTCTCCTCATAAGGAAATCCCTCCATACCTAGGATCAACCTAGTGAAGCTTCTCTGGACTTCCTCCAATACCCGTATATCTTTACTTAGATAGGGGGACCAAAACTGTTCACAGTATTCTGGGTGTGATATAACTAGTGCCTTGTTTAGTTTTAGCAAAACTTCCCTATTTTTATACTCCACTCCCTTTGAAATAAAGGCCAATATTCCATTTGTTGAACTTGTATGCTAGCTTTTTGTGATTCATGTACGAGGACCCCCCCAAATCCCTCTGTGCTGCAGCTTTCTGCAGTCTTTCTGCAGCTAACTGGCCTATTGTTACCTGTTTTTGTCTCCCTTTTTGAATAATTGGCAGTTATCCAATCTTCTGGGACTGTTCCAGAATCTAAGGACTCTTGGAAGATTACTACCAGTGCATCCACTATCTCTGTAGCTACTGCCTTTAATATCCTAGGATGTAACCCATCAGGTCCAGGACACTTATTGACTTTTTGCCTCATTATTTTCCCTAGTACTTTTTCCTCTAGTGATGGATATGGTATTTATTTCCTCCCCCAGTTTTTGCCCTTTGATTATTTAGTATTTTTGGAATGCTATTAGTGAATTCTACTGAGAAGACTGATGCAAAGTATTTATTCAACTCCTCTGCCATTTCCTGGTTCCCCATTATTATTTCCCCAGCCTCATTCTAAGGGGCCTATGTTCACTTTGGCGCCTTTGTTCCTTTTTATATTTTTAAAGACGCTCTTACTGTCTATTTTTATATTACTTGCTAGTTTACCCTCAGTTTATTTTCTCCCTCTGTATTTTTCTTGGTCATCTTTTAAAAATATTCCCAATCTTCTGGTTTACCACTAATCTTAGTCACATTGTATGTTTTTACTTTCAATTTGATACTGTCCTTAACTTCCTTGGTTAACCATAGTTGGTTTATGCCCTTCCTAGAATCCTTCTTCCTCACTGGGAAGTATCTTGATTGTAAGTCATGAACTACTTTCTTAAACATCTGCCATTGTTCATCAACCGTCTTTTCTGCTAAACTCCTTTCCCAGTCTACTCCAGCCAACTCTGCCCTAACTCCCTTGTAATTACCCTTATTTAAGTTTAGCATAAGTGTTTCTGACCCAAGTTTCTCACTCAAACTGAATGCTTAATTCTACCATGTTATGACCATTGTTTCCCAGGGGATCTTTTACTTAGATTATTTATTAAACCTGCCTCATTACACATTACCAGATCCAAAATAACCTGATCCCTTGTTGGATCCACAACATATTGTTCTAGGAAACTGTCCTGAATACACTGAATCCTTACTCATGGCTATCTACATGGAAAAATCTACATGAAGATTAAGGTCAGCCATGATTAATGTACAGAGATAAAAACAAAAAACTGCGGATGCTGGAAATCCAAAACAAAAACAAAATTACCTGGAAAAACTCAGCAGGTCTGGCAGCATCGGCGGAGAAGAAAAGAGTTGATGTTTCAAGTCCTCATGACCCTTCCACAGAATTGAGCGAATATAAGGAGAGGGGTGAAATATAAGCTGGTTTAAGGTTGGGGAGGGGCGCGGTGGGGAGAGAAGTTGGGGGGTGGTGTGGTTGTAGGGACAAGCAAGCCGTGATAGGAGCAGATAATCAAAAGATGTCACAGACAAAAGAACAAAAGAACACAGAGGAGTTGAAGGTAGTGATATTATCTAAACAAATGTGCTAATTAAGAATGAAGAAACCCTGTTGCTTGCCATTTTAACACTCCACCCTGCTCTCTTGCCCACATGTCTGTCCTTGGCTTGCTGCATTGTTCCAGTGAAGCCCAACCCAAACTGGAGGAACAGCACCTCATCTTCCGACTAGGCACTTTACAGTCTTCCGGACTGAATATTGAATTCAACAACTTTAGATCTTGAACTCCCTCCTCCATCCCCACCCCCTTTCTGTTTCTTCCCTCTTCCTTTTGTTTTTTCCAATAATTTATATAGATTTCTCTTTTCCCACCTATTTCCATTATTTTTAAATCTTTTATGCCAGACTAGTCTTTCCACCCCACCCCCACAAGAGCTATACCTTGAGTGCCCTACCATCCATTCTTAATAAGCACATTCGTTTAGCTTCAATGCCTCTGTGTTCTTTTGTTCTTTTGTCTGTGACATCTTTTGATTATCTGCTTCTATCACTGCTTGCTTGTCCCTACAACCACACCACCCCCCTCCACTTCTCTCCCCCCACCCAACCCCCCACCTTAAACCAGCTTATATTTCACCCCTCTCCTTATATACACAGTTCTGTGGAAGGGTCATGAGGACTCGAAACGTCAACATGATTAATGTACTGTTTTTTCTTTTAAAACATGCCCTCATTATCTCTTGATTTATTCTCTGTCCTACAGTATAGTTACTGTTAGGGGGCCTATTGACTACTCACTCCAGTGTATTCTTTCCCTTATTATTTCTTACCTCCACCCATATGGATTCGACATCTTCCTATCCAAGTTCATTTCTTGCTATTGTACTTATTCCATCTTGTACTAACAAAGCTACCCCACCACCCTTTCCTCCTCACCTGTCCTTTCAAAAAGTCCCATACCCCTGAATACTTAGTTCCCAGCTTTGATCTCCTTGTAACCATGTCTCCGTAATGGCTATAAGATCATACCCATTATTCTATTTGTGTCGTTTGTATTTATTCTGAACAAAATAGGTAAATTATGTGCATTTAAGTAGAGGCATTACTTTTGTATTTTTACCATTTATCCCCCCCTTTGACTCCATTTGCTGCTTTTTTTAATGTTTGTACACTGTCCCTTCCTGTCACACACTGGGTATCATTATCTAGATAGCTGCCCTGCAATGCTGCCATATCCTTTTGCTTTGTAAGCCTACATATTCCCTCTCCAGAACCCTCCCCGCCTCTAGTTAGTTTAAAGCCCTCTCTACAGCCCTAGTTATTCGATTCACCAGGACACTGGTCCCAGCATGGTTCAAGCGAAGCCTGTCCCACTGAACAGCTCCCTTCTACCCATGCTGGTGCTAGTGCCCCATGAACTAAAACCCATTCCTCCCACACCAATCTCTGAGCCATGCATTTAACTCCTTGACTTTATTTACCCTATACCAGTTTGCCTGTGGCTCAGGTAGTAATCCTGAGATTACCGCCTTGGAAGTTCTGCTTTTCAATTTAGCTCCTAACTGTTCAAATTCTTTCAGCAGAACCTCCTTTCTAGTCCTATCGATGTCGTTGGTATCACTGGAGACAATGACAACTGGATCCCTTCTCTCCCATTCCCTCTCCAGTCCTGAGGAGATGTCCTTAACCCTGGCACCAGGCAGGCAACACAGCCTTTGGAACTCATGCTCACAGCTGCAGAGAACAATGTCTATCCTCCTAATTACACTGTCCTCTACCACTATTATGTTCCTATCTCCTCCCCCCACTTGAATGGCTCCCTGTACCATGGTGCCATAGTTAGTTCACTCATCCTCCCTGCAGTCCATGCTCTTGTCCTCACAGCTTGCAAGAGCCTCTTAACTGTTGGACAATTGCAAGGGCCGAGGCCCCTCGAACTCTACCCCTGGGTCCCCACACCTGCCTCACCAGCGGTCACACCCTCCTATCCCTGATCACAGACCAAATTTGAATTGCCTAATCTTGAGGGGTGTGACCACATCCTGGGGTGAAGTGTCCAGGTAGTTATCCCCTTTCCTGACATAGCGCAAAATCTGCAGCTCGGACTTCAGCTCCTTAACTCAGATCCGAGGTTCCTCAAGCTGCAAACTCTTACTTCAGATGTGTTTGCTCCGGATCACCTTGGTGTCCAGCAGCTCCCACGTTTTTTTTTTGAAAACTATACTTTATTCATAAAATATCTAGAAGAACTTTACAAAACTTTTTTAAATGGCCATCACAAAAAGTGCAATCAGATTCAACTTTTACACATGGATCATGAGGTGCTTCAATACAATCAAAGAATATTACAATTGTTTTATTGTGGTCATTACAGACAGTCAGACAGTGCAATGGTATTGGAGTTATCAACATACATCATGTTGCACTCTGAGGTGCTTCAATACAATTATAATACAATTAGTATTCAATGCAGACATTCATTTTGAGCTGTACAGCCCGAGGGGCTCTAAACAATTTCCAGCCCCTCGGTGCACTGTGGCAGAAAGGTTCCCCATTGCACATTTGTGGTGGCTGACCCAAGCTTTAGTGCGTCCCTCAGCATGTAGTCCTGGACCTTGGAATGTGCCAGTGAGCAACACTCGGCTAGGGACTCTTGCACTGGAAGACCAACAAGTTTTGGGCAGACCAAAGAGCGTCTTTCACCGAGTTGATGCTCCTCCAGCTGCAGTTGATGTTTGTGGCTGTGTGTCTCCTTGGGAACTGCCTGTAGAGCACAGAGTGCTGTGTCACAGAACTGCTCAGAATGAATCTCAACAGAAACCACTGCATCTCTCTCCAGACCTTCTTTGCAAAGGCACATTCCACAAAGAGATGAACAACGGTCTCTTCCCCACCACAGTCACCTTGAGGGCAACGTGCCGAGGGGGTGAGACTCCTGATCTGTTAGAAGGATCTGATGGGGAGGGCCTTTCTCACCACCAGCCAAGCTACATCTTGGTGCTTGTTGGAAAGTTCTGGCGATGAGGCATTCTACCAAATGACTTTGACAGTCTGCTCGGGGAACCATCCGACAGGATCCATCATCTCCTTTTCCCTCAGGGCCTTGAGGACGTTACGTGCCGACCACTGCCTGATGGACTTGTGATCAAAGGTGTTTCTCTGTATAAAATTTTCCACGAGGAACAGGTGGTATGGCACGGTCCAACTACTTGGAGCATTCCGCGGCAGCGTGGCCAAACCCATCCTTCACAACACCAGGGACAGGTAGCACCACAGCACATAGTGACATATGGTGTTTGCATGTCGAGGGCCCACGCACAGCTTGATACAGCCACACACAAAAGTGGCCTTCAGGATGAGGGCGATGTTGGGCATGTTTTTCCCCCCTTATCTGGAGGCTTGTACATCGTGTCCCTGTGAACACGATCAATTTTCGACCACCAGATAAAGTGAAAGATGGCTCAGGTGATCACCACCACGCAGGAGTGTGGAATGGGCCAGACCTGCGCCAATTACAGCAACAGCGAGAGTTCCTCACACCTGATGACCAGGTTCTTACCCGCAATAGAGAGGGAACGTCGCTCCCACATGCCCAGTTTTCTTTGCACCACAGACACTCGCTCCTTTCAGTTTCTAACACATGCCCCACTCCCTCCGAACCATATCCCCAGCACCTACGTGCCATCAGCCCTGATAGTGAAGGGGACAAAGGATCGGTCAGCCCAGTTCCCAAAGAACATGGCCTTGCTCTTCCCATGATTTACCTTGGCTCCCGAGGCCAGTTCGAACTGGTCGCAGATGTGGATTAGTCTGCGCACAAACAGTGGATCCGAGCAGAAGACAGCGACTTTGTCCATGTACAGGGAGGCTTTGACCTGAGTGCCTCCATTGCCTGGGATTGTCACTCCTCTTATACCTGGATCCTTCCTGATGGACTCAGCAAAAGGTTCCATGCAACACACAAACAGGACAGGAGAGAGAGGCCAGCCCTGCCTGACTCCAGATTTAATAGGAAAGCTATGTGATTCCTACCCATTGATTGAGACTGCACTACTGATGTTAGTGTAGAGCAGTTGGATCCAATTGCGAAATCCCTCCCCAAACCCCATTTTGGAGAGCACATCCACCATGTAGGTGTGCGATATTCTGTCAAAGGCCTTCTCCTGATCCAAGTTGTTGAGGTAGGTGTCCACACCCTGTCCTGTACATGGGTAATCCTTTCCCTGAGTAGCACAAGGCTGTCAGAGATGTTCCTGCTGGGCACAGCGCAGGTCTGGTCAGGGTGGATCACCAATTCCAGAGCAGATTTGGCCCGACTGGCGATGACCTTGGACAGAATCTTATAGTCCACATTCAACAGTGAAATGGGTCGCCAATTTCTCATTTCCTCCCTTTCCCCCTTGTGCTTGTAGATGAGGGTGATGATGACTTTCCTCATGGATTCTGACATACTGCCGACCAGAAGCATACTCTCGTACACTTCTAGCAGGTCTGGCCGATCCAGTCCCACAGAGCCGAATACAACTCCGCCGGCAAGCCGTTGCTTCCGGGAGTTTTACTCTTCTCGAAGGACTCAAGGGCCTTAGTCAGTTCATCAGGAGCTAGCGCTTTGTCCAGGCTCTTCCGTGTCCTGTCGTCTAAGACCTCCGTGATAGAGGACAGAAAGGACTGGGAGGCCGTACTGTCTGTGGGCTTCACGTCATACAATCCGGCATAAAAGGATTTGCTGATCCTCAAAATGTCGGACTGTGATGACTTTACTGAGCCGTCTTCTTCCTTCAGGCTGCTGATCACAGAGATCTCTCTGTGTACCTTTTGGAAGAAGAAACGTGAGCACGTCTCATCCTGCTCCACGGAGTGGACTCTGGAACGGAAGATGATCTTGGAGGCCTCTGAGGCAAAGAGCAAGGCTTGTTGGCTCTTCACCTCTTGGAGTTCCTCCTTGACATCAACCCCCATCGACTGCAGCCGGAGCAGATTCTGCATGTTTTTCTGGAGTCAGGACATTTCCCTCTGTTCCTTTATAGCTTTCTGGGTGCCTTTGAGAATGAAAAACCTCTTGATGTTTCCTTTGATTGCTTCCCACCAGTGTGTCAGGGACTCAGAGGGGTTTCATGGTTCTCCAACCTCTGTAGTCCCTCTTGAGCTCCTCAATGTTCTCTGGGGTCAGCAATTGCACGTTTAGCTTCCATGCCCCCCTGCCCACCCTCTGGTCCTTCTCTAAGTGGCAGTCAGCCAGAAGCAAGCAGTGGTCAGAGAAGAACACCGGCTTGACGTCGGTGGATCTGACCGCGAACGCACGGGACACAAACAGGAAGTCTATCCTGGAACGGATGAACCCGTCTGGCTGCGACCAGGTGTATCTATGCTGCGCTCCATCTGTAGGGTTGCTGAAGTCATTGAGCAGCTTGGCATCCTTAACTGTTTCCATCAGGGATCTGGACGGAGCGTCCAATCTGCTGTCGGCCCTGCCGGATCGTCCAGCCGCATCGATGATGCAGTTGAAGTCACCGCCCAGAATGATGGGCCTGGAGGTCGCCAGCAGCAGTGGGAGCTGCTGAAAAACCGCCAACCGCTCGCCCTTTTGTGCTGGGGCGTACACGTTAATTAATCGGAGTGGAGCATTCTTGTACATTACGTCTGCTACGAGGAGGCGCCCGCCCACCACCTCCTTAACCTCGGAGACAGTGAAGTTGCCTCCCCGCAGCAGAATACCCAGGCAGGAGGAACGAGAGTCATTTCCACCCGACCAGGTTGATGCCCCATGGGACCACCATCGTGACCATTGCCTGTAGGAGCTGAGGTGCAGAATTGCACACTCCTGCAGAAACAACAGGTCGGCTCTGACCTTGGCAAGGTAGTCCAAGGTTGCAACACATTGCGTAGTCGATTTAATGCTACACACGGTTATGGATACAATCTTTACACCCATTTTAAAGCATTTAGTCGCTTACCAAACCTGTTACCTCTGAGAGTCCCAGACCTTTGGTCTGCTCCTGCATACCCATAGTGTACACAATTTGCCTCACTTTGGATGGGCTGAGGAAACTGTCCTGCACCACCCCGTTGGAGATGTTCTGCCCAGGGTGGCATCTGCAGGTTCGTGCCAGGAGCGAGATTTGAATTGTTCTCTGTTGGAGAAGACTCTCCGATCCTCTCCCCCTCTGGGGCGTTGCTGCTCCCAACTTCCAGGAGCTGGGGTGTGCTGAGTGCTTCACTGCTCCCAGATTCCTGGGGCTGGGGTGCGCAGGTCTCTTCAGGTTATGGGCAAAGTTGGGTGCGCTGGTCCCCTCATTGTTTCCAATGTTCTGGATCTTGGGTGTCTCGTCCTCCAACTCCCTCGAACTTTGCCGCTTCTTCTGTAGGTACCATTCTTGCTTATCTTCGTCCGAAGAGCAGCTGCCCTTGTCATCCGTGTCGGATGGGAGACGCCTCTTGCCACTTGTCTGGGAAGTGGCTTGGTCCCTTCCTAACCCGTTATTCCTTTTGGCTCTCTTCACCAGCTGCCACTCCCCCTGCTGATTTTCCGCTGCTTCCTCCTCCTCCATTGATTCGCTCTCCTGAGGAGTGGGAGGTTCAGGGGGCAGTGCTGTTGATTGGCTCTCTGCTGCCTCAATCTTTTCCTCCACCTTGTCTCTCTCTGTGCCCTCCTTTGTCCCATTGTTCTCATTGGGGGCCTTGGTGGTTGGGGGATTGCAAGTGTCCTTGGTAGTAGTGACACGAAGCATCTCTTCTGCTTCCCCCTCGTTGGCTTTGGCTGCTTGCGCATAAGTGAGACAGCGTTTGGGGCAGGTCCTGTAGAGGTGACCTGCCTCCACACACAGGTTGCAGCACTTAGTCTGTCTGCAGTCCTTTGTCTGATGCCCTTCTTGCTTGCAGTTCTTGCAAAGGATGGCACTGCAATTGGCTGCCACATGACCAGATTTGGCACATGAGTGACAAAGTTTGGGCTGCCCAACGTAGACAAGATAGCCATGGCTTCCCCTGATAGCGAAGCTGGAAGGAAGGTGGAAGATGGCTCCCTTACCATCGGTCTTGAGCGTGAACCTCGACCTGGCATTTGATTGTCCAAATCCCGAAGGTGTCTCTAACATTGGTGCAGCTCCCAACCTTGTCGACGTACCTGGCAAGGAAGGTGAACACATCAGTGACAGGGATGTGGGGTTTGTAGAGATGCACCATCACCACACAGTCCCGTTGCAACGGCAGAGCAAAGAGCGGCTCCACCATCAGGATCTTCATCTCCGGCTGGTCTCTCTTCTCCTCGAACACCTCCAGGAACTTGACGCAAGCTGCCACACTCCTGAAAGTCACGTTGAAAAATCTTGCACTGAGGAAGTCTTTCAGGGAGTAATCTCCTCCGCTTCAAATCCACACGCCTTCAACAGGATCCGCTTGTTGAAGAAGTTCCAATCCATGGGTGCTCGTCCTTCGCTGTCCTTCACCGCCACCCGAATGGTGTTATGTACCCCATTGCATGGGGCTCGACTGATTATAGCCATCGCTTCATGACTACACTTGACCTTAGCCAAAAGGCTGAGAAGCAACTTCCAACATGTTGCAACAGCAACACATCACCTGGGCTGCCATCACTATTGTATTTTATTCAATTTATTAATTACTCAAGTATCCTTGCTCTTTACACTTTATTGTAATTATTATTTTTTAAAACCTGTATTGATCTTATACTGAAGAAGCTATTTTTAAGAAAAAAAGATTAGAGACCTAAACAGAAACTAAGGACCTTACTTTTACTTTAAAGACTAGAAATACTCACCAATCCTACTCACCAATCAGCTGCTTTCCCTGCACTTGGGTCACACTGTAGTTTGTGATATCACTTTGCCACTGGTCCCAATGCAGGTAGGCTTCTCGATCTGCACCTTTTATCCTTTCCCGCTTACCCCTCGCTTAAATTATCCTATTTTGAGCCTTAGGAATAGAATAAACCTTAAATCAATTACCAGATACTCAACAATTAACCAGCTTCTTCTCCTGTAGCAGAGCAAGAGTTAATTCCTGGAGGCTCAAAGTTTAGGCAAAAGCAACCAAACGCCTCTTTCCTTTCCTCCGCTTAAATCCCTGAAGCACTCAATTCCGGCACCTATTGTAAATCGCACTAAGTTGGCTACTTATATATGCTCCTAACACAAATGGCCTGAATCACTTAATGAGGCTAAAAGCAAAATATTGCTGATGCTGGAAACCCAAAACAAAAGCAGAAAATACTGGAAAAATTCAGCAGGTCTGGCAGCATCCGTAGAGAGAGAGAAACAGAGTTAACGTTCTGAGTCCATATGACCCTTCTTCAGAGCTGAGGAGAAGTGGAAATGTGATGAAATTTATACTGTTAAAGGGGGATGGGGCAAGTGGAGCTGGATGGAAGGCCAGCGATATGTGGGGACAAAGGAGAGATTGACAAAGATGTCATGAATTGAAGGACAAACGAAGTGTCAATGGTGGCGGTTAGTGCTAAAAAAGGTGCTGATCATGGCATCAATGTGAGAAAGTAGAATGGGATAATAGCAGAACAAGAGTAGCATTGTGTGAAAGAACATCATGGAACAAGTAACATATGGCCCTGTGGCGATGGGGTGGTGGTAGGGAAAAAAATAGAAAATGGGATAGAAGGGGTGATAAAACCACAGATAAAAATGAATAAAAATAAGTGGATAAAAATTAAAAATGAATTTAGAGAAAAAGGGGGTGACGACGAAGGAGAGAGTTCATGGTCTGAAGTTGTTGAACACAATGTCCAGAAGGCTGTAAAGTGCCTAATCGGAAGATGAGGTGCTGTTCCTCCAGTTTGTGTTGGGCTTCACTGGGACAGACATGTGGGCATGAGAGCAGGATGGTGTGATGAAATGGCAAGCGACCAGAAAGTCTGGGTTATGCCCAGACAGACCACGAAGCGATCACCCAGTCTGTGATTGGTCTCCCTGATGTAGAGGAGACCACATTGGGAACAGCGGATGCAGTAGACCAAATTGAAGGAGGCACAAGTGAAGCTTCTGACATGTCTTCCTTAACCAAGGTTCCCCCCTACTGTGGTTGACAGGGCCCTCAGCAATCTCCCACATCTCTGCCCTCACACCTTCCCCTCTCTCCCAGAACCATGATAGGGTCCCCCCTTGTCCTCACATTTCACCCCACCAGCCTCCACATTCAAAGGATCATCCTTCGCCATCTCCAGCATAATGCCACCAAACACATCTTCCCTTCACCACCCCCCCACCCACCCCGTCAGCATTTCGTAGGGACCATTCCCTCTGGGACACCCTGGTCCACTCCTCCATCACCCTAAACAACTCATCCCCTTCCCACAGCACCTTCCCATGCAATTACAGAAGGTGCAACACCTGCCCTTTTACCTCCTGGATCAAGTGAGTCATTATGAGGAATGCTGGCTGGCTCAGATGCGTTATGGTAATTTAATTCCCACATAAGGGTTGCTACAAATTTTGCCCTTATTAGTTGACTTCATTAGGAGATCATCAGGATTTTGTTGCAGTTGGTTCATGTGGCATAACCTCCAGTCATTTGATCTCTATGACACTCATAACTATTCCAATTAATTCCAATGTTGCCTTCTGGGATTTTTTTAAAATAAAAGTTTATTGTTCCTCTACAGCAGAGAGACCAAACACAGGGTGACCACTCTGCGGTACACCTTCGGTCTGTCCACAAGCATGACCCAGTCCTTCCTGTCGCTTGCCATTTCAACGCACCACCCTGCTCTCACATCGACATGTCTGTCCTTGGTCTGCTGCAATGTTCCAGTGAAGCTCAACGCAAACTGGAGGAACAGCACCTCATCTTCCAGTTAGGCACTTTACAGCCTTCCGGACTTAACATTGAGTTCAACAGCTTCAGACCATGAACTCTCTCCTCCATCCTCACCCCCTTTTTCTCTACATTCATTTTTATTTTTTATCCACTTTTTTATTCATTTTTATCTGTGGTTTTATCTCCTTTTTATCCACCCCCCCCATTTTCTATCCTTTTCTCCCCCCCCAGCCGACCATCTGTTACTTGTTCTTTCACACAATGCTACCCTTGTTCTGCTATTATCACATTCTGTTTTCTTACCATTATGCCACTATCAGCACTTTTTTTAAGCACTAACCACTACCATTGACACTCCCTTTGTCCTTTAGTTTATGACATCTTTGTCAATCCCTCCTTTGTCTCCACCTATCACTGGCCTTCTATCCAGCTCCACCTGCCCCACCCCACTAAAACAGTATAAATTTCATCACATTTCCACTTCTGTTCAGCTCTGAATGGTCTTGCGGACTTGAAACATTAACTGTTTCAGAAGGGGAGAGGATTGGAGAAGCTTCTCCAACAAAGGTCATTTCAAACCCTGCTCTCTGCACGGACTCCCAGATGCCACCCGAGCAGAACATTGCCAATGGGAATTTCCTCAGTCCATCCAAAGTGAGGCAATTTGAGCACACTACAGGTATGAAGGAGCAGACTAAAGGTCTAGGATTCTCAGTGACAACAGGTTTGGTAAGAAAATAAATGCTTTAAAATGGGTTTAAAGATTGTATCCATAACTGTGCGTAGCATTAAATCTACTATGCAATGTGTTGCGACCTTGGACTACCTTGCCAAGGTCAAAGCTGACCTGTTGTTTCTGCAGGAGTGTGCAATTCTGCACCTCAGCTCTGACAGGCAATGGTCACGATGGTGGTCCCATGGGGCATCGATCTGGGTGGGAGGAAACCACTCTTGTTTCTCCGGCCTGAGTATTCTGCTGCGGAGAGGCAACTTCACTGTCTCCGAGGTTAGGGAGGTGGTGGGCGGGCGCCTCCTCGTAGCAGACGTAATGTACAAGAATGCTCCACTCCGGTTAATTAACGTGTACGCCCCAGCATAAGGGGCCGAGCGGCTGGAGGTTTTTCAGCAGCTCCCTCTGCTGCTGGCAACTTCCAGGCCCGTCATTCTGGGCAGTGACTTCAACTGCATCATTGATGCGGCTGGACGATCCGGCAGGGCTGACAGCAGATTGGATGCTACGTCCAGATCCCTGATGGAAACAGTTAAGGATGCCAAGCTGCACAACGTCTTCAGCAACCCTGTAGACGGAGTGCAGCGTAGATACACCTGGTCGCGGCCAGACGGGTCCATCCGTTCCAGGATAGATTTCCTGTTTGTGTCCCATGCATTCACAGTCAGATCCACCGACGTCAAGCCGGTGTTTTTCTCTGACCAATGTCTCCTACTGGCTGGCTGTCACTTAGAGGAAGACCAGAGGGTGGGCAGGGGGGCATGGAAGCTAAACGTGCAACTGCTGACCCCAGAGAACATTGAGGAGCTCAAGAGGGATTACAAAGGTTAGAGAACCATGAAACCCCACTTTGAGTCCCTGACACACTGGTGGGAAGCGATCAAGGGAAACATCAAGAGGTTTTTCATTCTCAAAGGCACCCGGAAAGCTATAAAGGAACAGAGGGAAATGTCACAACTCCATAAAAACATGCAGAATCTGCTCCGGCTGCGGTTGATGTGGGTCAATGTCAAGGAGGAACTCCAAGAGGTGAAGAGCCAGCAAGCCTCGCTCTTAGCCTCGGAGGCTTCCAAGATTATCTTCCGTTCCAGAGACTGCTCCTTGGAGCAGGATCAGACGTGCTCATGTTTCTTCTTCCAAAAGGTACACGGAGGGAGCTTTGTGATCAGCAGCCTGAAGGAAGAAGACGGCTCAGTAAAGTCATCACAGTCCGACATTTTGAGGATCAGCAAATCCTTTTATGCCGGATTGTATGACATGAAGCCCACAGACAGCACGGCCTCCCAGTCCTTCCTGTCCTCTATCATGGAGGTCTTAGACAACAGTACATGGGAGAGCCTGGACAAACTGGTAACTCCTGATGAACTGACTAAGGCCCTTGAGTCCTTCGAGAAGAGTAAAACTCCCGGAAGCAACGGCTTGCCGGCAGAATTTTTTCGGCTCTATGGGACTGGATGGGCCCAGACCTGCTAGAAGTGAACGAGAGTATGCTCCTGGCCAGCAGTATGTCAGAATCCATGAGGAAAGGCATTATCACCCTCATCTACAAACACAAGGGGGAAAGGGAGGAAGTTAGAAATTGGTGACCCATTTCACTGTTGAATGTGGACTTTAAGATTCTGTCCAAGGTCATCACCAATTAGATCAAATATGCTCTGGAATTGGTGATACACCCTGACCAGACCTGCACTGTGCCAGGCAGGAAGATCTCTGACAGCCTTGCGCTGCTCAGGGATACAATTGCCTATGTGCAGGACAGGGGTATGGATACCTGCCTCATCAGCCTGGATCAGGAGAAGGCCTTTGACAGAATATCGCACACCTACATGGTGGATGTGCTCTCCAAAATGGGGTTTGGGGAGGGAATTCGCAATTGGATCCAACTGCTCTACACTAACATCAGTAGTGCAGTCTCAATCAATGCGTGGGAATCAGATTGCTTTCCGATTAAATCTGGAGTCAGGCAGGGCTGTCCTCTCTCACCTATTCTTTTCGTGTGTTGCATAGAACTCTTTGCTGAGTCCATCAGGAAGGATCCGGGCATAAGAGGAGTGACAATCCCAGGTAGTGGAGGCACTCAGATCAAAGCCTCCCTGTACATGGATGATGTCGCCGTCTTCTGCTCGGATCTGCTGTTGGTGAGCAGACTGATCCACATCTGCGACCAGTTCGAACTGGCCTCGGGAGCCAAGGTAAATTGTGGGAAGAGCGAGGCCATGTTCTTCGGGAACTGGGCTGACTGATCCTTTGTCCCCTTCACTATCAGAGCTGACGGCCTGAAGGTGCTGGGGATATGGTTCGGAAGGACCAGGGCACGCGTTAGAAACTGGAAGAAGGGAGTATCTATGATGAAAAGGAAACTGGGCATGTGGGAGCGACGTTCCCTCTCTATTGCGGGTAAGAACCTGGTCATCAGGTGTGAGGCACTCTCGCTGTTGCTGTAATTGGCGCAGGTCTGGCCCATTCCACACTCCTGCGTGGTGGCGATCACCCGAGCCATCTTCCGCTTTATCTGGAGGTCAAAAATGGATCATGACCCCAGGGACGCGATGTACAAGTCTCTAGATAAAGGGGGAAGAAACGTGCCCAACATCGCCCTCATACTGATGGCCACCTTTGTGTGTGGCTGCATCAAGCAGTGCGTAGACGCTTGGTACGCAAACACCAAGCGTCACTATGTGCTGAGGTTCTACCTGTCCCAGGTTTTACAAAGGATGGGTTTGGCCACACTGCCGCGGAATGCTCCAAGTAGTTGGACTGTGGCGTACCACCTGTCCCTTGTGGAAAAATTTATGCGGGGAAACATCTTTGACCACAAGTCCATCAGGCAGTGGTCGGCTCGTAACGTCTTAGAGGCCCTGAGGGAAAAGGAGATGGTGGATCCTGTGGGATGGTTCCCCGAGCAGACTTTCAAAGTCATTTGGCAGAATGCCTCATCGCCAGAACTTTCCAACAAGCACCAAGACATAGCTTGGCTGGTGGTGAGAAAGGCCCTCCCCGTTAGATCCTTCCTACACACCAGGAGTCTCACCCCATCAGCACGTTGCCCTCGAGGTGGCTGTGGTGGGGAACAGACCATTGTTCACCTCCTTGTAGATTGTGCCTTTGCAAAGAAGGTCTGGAGAGAGATGCAGTGGTTTCTGTCGAGGTTCATCCTGAGCAGTTCTGTTTCACAGGACTCTGTGCTCTACGGGCTGTTCCCAGGGACACGCACCGAGACAAATATCAACTGCAGCTGGAGGATCATCAGCTCGGTGAAAGACACTCTTTGGTCTGCCCGAAACTTGTTGGTCTTCCAGCGCAAAGAGTTGTCCCCAACCGAGTGTTGCAGATTGGCGCATTCCAAAGTCCAAGACTACTTGCTGAGGGACGCACTAAAGCTTGGGGCAGCCACCACAAAGGCGCAATGGGGAAGGGTCGCTGCCTAAGACTTTTCTGCCACAATGCACCGAGGGACTGGGAACTGTGTAGAGCCCCTCGGGCTGTACAGCTCAAAATGAATGTCTGCAAATGATTGTAATATTCATTGTTTGTACTGATGCACCTTGTGATACATGTTGTAACAGTTGAACCTGATTGTACTTTTGTAATGGTGATTTTGAAATTGTTTGGAATGTGGTTGAAGATATTTTATGAATAAAGTATATTTTTGCAAAAAAAAAGTTTCTCTTTCTACAGATGCTGCTGGACCTGCTCAGTTTTTCCAGCATTTTCTGTTTTTGTTTCACTGAGAGGATCCAGTTTCAGCTGCTTCTTAATTTCGCTGCTCTCTCACTGGAACTCCTGCAAAAACCCTGCTTAAGAGCTGGCAACAACAGAATTTAAACTTCAGTTTAATGCCAACTGCAAACTCCAAATTAAATTAGGTTTGTAGAAAATAAAAATTGACTTTTTTGCTCAACAACTGCATGCACTCAAGTCCTTGGTTAAACAAGGACAATTAAATGCTGGCCTTTGCCAGTGATGCCCATATCCCATGAAAAAAAGTTTAAAAATCCTGTCCAAAGTTACTAACATTTGCCTACCTCAAGCCCTTGCTGTTAAATCTCTCCTTGTTGCCAACAGATGTACATTGGAGGCAAATTGTTGTTTGCTGACCACATTTTTAATGGGTACAGTAACACCGTTAAGGATCTAAAGAAGCAAATTGCCAAAACGTATGATGACTACCTCATGGGCCGTCACCTGCTGTATGACTTCAGGTTCAGGTATTTTAATAACTGTCTTGTCTGCTCTCATTTATGATTTTCACTATTTCTCAGGGCCCTTTGCATCTGTCACGTTGGAGAAAATTGAAGTACCTAAATGAATGTTAACTTCTGTCAGACAACCATTTGGTAATAATCTTGTCGCAAAGGAATTATGAAAAGGTTTGTACAGGTAACATAACAAATGCAGCAATTCCTGTAGTTGGTTAGCAGTTCCTAGAGATCTAGTGATACAGTGTTGCTCACTATGAGCACGCTAGCTACTCTAGAGGACCCAGTGATAGTGCTGCTTACTAACACTCATTGGCTGTTCCAAGGGACCCAGTGATATAGTGCTGCTCACTATGGATGCGCTGGCTATTCCAGAGGACCCAGTTATACAATGCTTCTACTACAGACACTGGCTACTCCAGGGGACCCAGTGCTACACACTAACCCACTCACTGGCTATTCTTTAGATAGAACTAAAGTGAGAAATTGTCTTCTAAAGTTGGAACTGTGATTTAATACTTCTCCACAATGCAGTGGGAACACAATCAGCCTGTCCATTCATTCCCACCTAACGGGTGCAGCTCATTTTAGCAGTTCCTGGGCATGGACGGTGGTGTGGGAACATAATGGAAAGAGGTTAATCTACAAACTCTGTTGGTGAGTATCAGAATGTGTGTGAGGGGGTGATCTCAATTTTAAGCCTCACCCAGCAAGAATGGCCTTGTGGTAGGTGGGGGTGGTGGGTGTTCACTCTAGCCAGAGTTCACTTACTGGCCTGAGGTCTCTGCTCCCCAATCAGTTCATTCCAAATGCTCAAATGAGTCTACACTATAAAGGAGGTGGCCATCAGCATGATCTTAACATGCTGCAGGAGGGTGCCTGGCACTGAGCAGAATGCACCCTCTGAAACCCAGTGGGAGGAGCTGATTGACAAGAAAAGGCAAGGTAAGTTTGGCACAATAACATTTGTGAGAATTCCTTGTGAGCGATGAGGAGCAGGATTGGTCCTCCCAGCTCTGACCTGGCAATTCCATGTGAAGGCCATTCTTTGCAACACTTCCTTCTATCAGTCCTATCAGTGCCTTTAGCTACCTAGAACCTCTACAGTCACTGTCTGTTTTGAAGTCATGCTCAGATCTACCTTTTCTATTTTGTAGAATCTCAGTAAGGTCACCTCTAAATCAGGACTGAAGTAGTCAAATTTCTTCAGCCTTTCCTTGTAATTTATTTGTCTGACACTTAGGGTTGAGTGCACCACCTTCACGGTTTGAAAGGGTCTTGTCAACCAGAACTTGAGACAGTACACGGAGTGAGGTCTGACTAGGGCTTTCTACGCTGTGCTTCTTCCAACGTGTTTGCTATAGATTTAGCTTCATAATTCAGTTTGCTTTGTTGACCTACGGCAATTGGATATTTGAGTTTTGAGTCTGTTTCATCATCATTTCTAGCTATTAGAGCAGCATTTATTGAGTGCTGGTTCTGCCTAGTTTTCTTCCAATGTGTAAGTACATGTGCCATATTAAATTTCCTTTGTCACCTTTCTACTCACATTTTGTCAACTTATTCTGTAGTTCCCCACTTTCTTCTCAGATCAGCAGTCCTTCCAAATTTGGTATTAGCTGTGAATGAAGTTTAAAAACAAAAACAAACACTGATCGCTTGAGTACTCCACTCTAATTCCCCTCATCTCAATTTAACTTAACTTCTCGAAACTACCCAATATTGTCTCCCTGCCAGGAAATTTCATAGAAATAATACAGAAGGAGGCCATTCAGCCCAATGTGGTCTGCCAGCTCTTTGAAAGAGCTGGTCAGTAAATCCCCTTCAAGCTCTTTCACTATAGCCCTGCATTACTCCCTTTTCAAATTTATTATTGAATCTGCTTCCACCACCTTTTCACAACAACTCACTGAAAAAAAAATGTTTCTCTCCTCTGCCCTAGTTCTTTTGCCAGTTATCTTAAATATCAGTATCCCTCAGATTACTGACTATCCTGCCAATGAAGACAGTTTCTTCAATACACTATTTAAACCCTTCACTATTTTGAACACGTCTGTAAAATCTCCCCTTTACCTTTTCTGCTCTAAAGGAGAACAATCCCAGCTTCTCCACGTGAACTGAAATTGCTCGTCCCTGGTATCATTGCCGTACAGGTGGAGTACCTCAAATCCAGCTGCCCAAACACCAGCAATGCCCAAAAACTGGGCAGTGTTATGTTACATGCATCAATTTTAATTGATTAAAATTGAAAAAAAAACTTCTGGACAACCAAACTTGGCACTGCATTTGTGCACTGTGGCTCCAACTAGTTATTGGATTCAAAGAGATAAAAACAAAAAACTGCGGATGCTGGAAATCCAAAACAAAAACAGAATTACCTGGAAAAACTCAGCAGGTCTGGCAGCATCGGCGGAGAAGAAAAGAGTCGACGGTTTGAGTCCTCATGACCCTTCAACAGAACTGAGTGTATCTAAGGAGAGGGGTGAAATATAAGCTGGTTTAAGGTGGGGTGGGGTGGGGGGAGAAAAGTGGGGGGGTGGTGTGGTTGTAGGGACAAGCAAGCAGTGATAGGAGCAGATAATCAAAAGATGTCACAGACAAAAGAACAAAAGAACACAGAGGTGTTGAAGGTGGCGATATTATTTAAACAAATGTGCTAATTAAGAATGGATGGCAGGGCACTCAAGGTATAGCTCTAGTGGGGGTGGGGTGGAAAGGCTAGCAGGGCATAAAAGATTTTAAAATAATGGAAATAGGTGGGAAAAGGAAAATCTATATAAATTATTGGTAAAAACAAAAGGAAGAGAGAAGAAACAGAAAGAGGGTGGGGATGGAGGAGGGAGTTCAAGATCTAAAGTTGTTGAATTCAATATTCAGTCCGGAAGGCTGTAAAGTACTTAGTCGGAATATGAGGTGCAGTTCCTCCAGTTTGCGTTGGGCTTCACTGGAACAATGCAGCAAGCCGAGGACAGACATGTGGGCAAGAGAGCAGGGTGGAGTGCTAAAATGGCAAGCAACAGGGAAGTTTGGGTCATTCTTACGGACAGACCGTAGGTGTTCTGCGAAGTGGTCGACCAGTTTACGTTTGGTCTCTCCAATGTAGAGGAGACCACATTGGGAGCAACGAGTGCAGTAGACTAAGTTGGGGGAAATGCAAGTGAAATGCTGCTTCACTTGAAAGGAGTGTTTGGGCCCTTGGACGGTGAGGAGAGAGGAAGTGAAGGGGCAGGCGTTGCACCTTTGCATGGGCATGGGGAGGTGCCATAGGAGGGGGTTGAGGAGTAGGGGGTGATGGAGGAGTGGACCAAGGTGTCCCGGAGGGAACAATTCCTACGGAATGCCGCCAAGGGTGGTGAAGGGAAGATATGTTTGGTGGTGGCATCATGCTGGAGTTGGCGGAAATGGCGGAGGATGATCCTTTGAATGCGGAGGCTGGTGGGGTGATAGGTGAGGACAAGGGGGACCCTATCATGTTTCTGGGAGGGAGGAGAAGGCGTGAGGGCAAATGCCACCCCCGGCTGTGTATTCACTATACCCCCTGACCTTCCCACCTACATCCGTGATTCCTCTGACACCTTACGTCACATCAACAATTTCCAGTTCCCTGGCCCCAACCGCTTCCTCTTCACCATGGACGTCCAATCCCTCTACACCTCCGTCACCCACCAGGATGGTCTGAGGGCCCTTAGCTTCTTCCTCGAACAGAGGCCCGAACAATCCCCATCCACCACTACTCCCCTCCGTCTGGCTGAACTTGTTCTAACACTGAACAATTTCTCCTTAAACTCCTCTCACTTCCTCCAAATAAAAGGTGTGGCTATGGGTACCCGCATGGGCCCCATCTATGCTTGTCCCTTTATGGGGTATGTGGAACATTCCTTGTTCCAGTCCTACTCTGGCCCCCTCACACAACTCTTTCTCCGGTACATTGATGATTACTTCGGTGCTGCTTCATGCTCTCGTCGGGACTTGGAAAAATTTATTAATTTTGCTTCCAATCTCCACCCCTCCATCATTTTCACATGGTCCATCTCTGACACTTCCCTTCCCTTCCTTGACCTCTCTGTTTCAATCTCTGGTGATAAACTGTCCACCAATATCCATTACAAGCCTACCGACTCCCACAGCTACCTCGACTACAGCTCCTTACACCCCGCTTCCTGTAAGGACTCCATCCCATTCTCTCAGTTCCTTCGCCTCCATCGTATCTGTTCTGATGATGCTACCTTCTGATGATCCTGCTTCTTCCTTAACCGAGGTTTTCCACCCACGGTCGTTGACAGGGCCCTCAACCGTGTCCGGCCCATCTCCCGCCCATCCGCCCTCACGCCTTCTCCTCCCTCCCAGAAACATGATAGGGTCCCCCTTGTCCTCACTTATCACCCCACCAGCCTCCGCATTCAAAGGATCATCCTCCGCCATTTCCGCCAACTCCAGCATGATGCCACCACCAAACACATCTTCCCTTCACCACCCATGGCGGCATTCCGTAGGGATCCCTCCGGGACACCTTGGTCCACTCCTCCATCACCCCCTATTCCTCAACCCCCACCTATAGCACCTCCCCATGCCCACGCAAAAGATGCAACACCTGCCCCTTCACTTCCTCTCTCCTCACCGTCCAAGGGCCCAAACACTCCTTTCAAGTGAAGCAGCATTTCACTTGCATTTCCCCCAACTTAGTCTACTGCATTCGTTGCTCCCAATGTGGTCTCCTCTACATTGGAGAGACCAAACGTAAACTTGGCGACCGCTTTGCAGAACACCTGCATTCTGTCCGCAAGAATGACCCAAACCTCCCTGTCGCTTGCCATTTTAACACTCCACCCTGCTCTCTTGGCCTACATGTCTGTCCTTGGCTTGCTGCATTGTTCCAGTGAAGCCCAACGCAAACTGGAGGAACAGCACCTCATCTTCCGACTAGACACTTTACAGCCTTCCAGACTGAATACTGAATTCAACAACTTTAGGTCTTGAACTCCCTCCTCCATCCCCACCCTCTTTCTGTTTCTTCCCCCTTTTGTTTTTCCAATAATTTATATAGATTTTCCTTTTCCCACCTATTTCCATTATTTTTAAATCTTTTATGCCCTGCTAGCCTTTCCACCCCACCCCCACTAGAGCTGTACCTTGAGTGCCCCACCATCCATTCTTAATTAGCACATTCGTTTAGATAATATCACCAACTTCAACGCCTCTGTGTTCTTTTGTTCTTTTGTCTGTGACATCTTTTGATTATCTGCTCCTATCACTGCTTGCTTGTCCCTACAACCACACCACCACCCCCCCACTTGTCTCCCCCCCCCAACCCCCACCCCACCTTATATCAGCTTATATTTCATTCCTCTGCTTAGATTCACTCAGTTCTGTTGAAGAGTCATTAGGACTCGAAATATCAACTCTTTTCGTCTCCGCCAGATGCTGCCAGACCTGTTGAGTTTTTCCAGGTAATTCTGTTTTTGTTTCAGTTATTGGCTTCACTACTTTGCATGTCACTCAATCCCACGCTCCAAATGACCCTTGACCCCACCTGACTTGGCTTGACCTAAACTATCCACAGTCCGACATGAAAACTGGTGATATCCGAATTCCGTGACAGCCTCAGTCCCAAGGGTGCCGGATTTGAGGTACTGGACCTATATGTTCTCTGCAACCTCTTCAGTGTCTCACATCCTTCCCAAAGTGTGGAGCGCAGAATTGGACACACTGCTCTAATTGAGACCAAATCAATGATCTGTAAAGATTCACCATCACTTCCTTCTTTTGCACTCTGTTTATTAAACTTAAGGATCCTATATGTTTTTTCAACAGCCTTCGCAATTTGAATCAACAATTTTAAAAATTTGTGTATCTGCAGCCCTAGCTCTCTCTGATTTGGGAACCCCACCCACCCGCCCACCCCCCTCCCACTTTAAAATTGTAGCATTTTGTTTATTGCTAAAAAAAAAGAGGCAATGTGGTAGATGAATTTCAGTGCCGGTGTGATTCCAGTTATATAGGCCCAATGACTGGCACACTATCAGACAGCACATCCTTTTAGCTATTCACAACAGGCAAAGTACTGACCGAACCTATCCAGCCCATGCTTGCAAAACTCAAAAGAGTGTCCAATATTAGATGTGATTCCATGATAGGATAGCACCCACTAAACAATCTTGATTGTGCTAAGAATTACACTGAAAACTGAAAACACTGGAAGCTACATATATTCATACAGGGCCCAGCCCTTTGCAGACAGAAGAAACACATCCACACATTGCACCTTTTCTCAACTAAAAAGAAGCTTATGGAATAGTGGTTCCCTGGTTCATTCTCCAAGGCAATGCCTTGACTAATCAGTTGGTAATTTCTTGTGAGCTGTCCTGTCAAGACTAAAGGCTTTAAACCAGCTCTTTTCTTCAGCAATACTCAAGTTCTATACTACCAAACAACCATTTTGTTTATGTGGCTCCTTCCCATCCTTCCAAAACGCATCACACCACACTTCCTTGCATTAAATTTCGTCTGTATGTAGCTTCCTATGTCCTCCTGAAGTCTGTTACCATCGCTGTGCCATAACAATAATAAGTGCTGAGTTGTTCAAACCCCAAAGGGAAACTTGAAACAGTTGCCACAACTTTTGTAATTTGTATAAACTTCGAGAGGCATGCCTTGAATTTAGTAATAAGACCACTAAGTCTTATAGGTTTCTTACAAAACTAAATTAAACTTTTATTAATAGAAGAAATGATTTTAAATACATTACATAGATCCACAAATTACTACTATGATAACTTCTAAATCCCTTAATTAATCTAACTCACAGTTACATTTTTGTTAGGGCAACAGTAAGACTCAGATTTTAAAAGACCCAGGCAAAGAAACACAATACCCTGAACAATCCAATTCAAACTGAGTTTTCTTAACTTCTGTATTTTGTATATAACAGCTTGAGGTGTAGATGCTGAAGGCTTTTCACACTTGTTAGATCTTAGAATTCCTGCCCTTACACACAACATTCACTCCTTTATACATATTTTCCCTTTTAAATGCAAATTCCCAACCAACAGTAAAGGTCATTGACTCTCTTGACAGCACTTTGACCAGGTTCTTAATGTTGCATAAGTACAACTATTGACTGCTCTTAAAGTTAGCAACGCTCAGGATATCAACTGTACAAATTTTTGTAATGATAATGAATGATGCACCCAAAACAAAAAGAAGTGTCAAAACCCTGAAAGATGTGGAGTTGAGGAAGACAAAGTGGGAACAATAACAAAATAATAATCCAGACACCAAGAAGGAACTTGGGATCCATCCATCCAAGAAATGCTAGAAAGCTAGATCATTGTGGCCTGGTGTTAACCAACCAATGTGAAGGTGAATTTCTCAGGATGTAGTGATTCTGAACAAAGCAGGAGGAGGGGCAAAGGAGGAATTAATCGGAATAGAAACACTGAGGAGGAGATGTTTAACGGAGGGTCAGATATTGCAGAGTTCACAGTCAGAGCCATCAACATGAGATAGTCGCACAACCCTTGACTGTACAACACAGTCAATTCCTCCTGCCTGTTTAGTTAGAGGATGCCAACATTATACACTTAATTGGAGGGAATTATTTGCTGAGAAGACAGAAGGGGCCTTGGTTTAACATCCCATCCAAAAGGTGGCACCTCCAATGGTACAAAATTCCCCTCAGTACTGCACTGGAGTATCAGCCTAGATTTTGTGATCAAGTCCTAGAGTGGTACTTGAACCCACACCTTTTGATTTAGAGGTGTGTGTGCTACCAACTTGAGCTACAGCTGACACACTAAGTGCAAATCTGAGACGAATCTACCCAAAGTGCAGTAGCGGGCATGAAAAAAGTCATTTTACTGGCCAGCCACAATGGCAGGTTTCATGCCATATCACCCTATCCTGCCTCATTAATATTGCATTCCTGGAAAGCACGTTGGTGGGACAGCCTCTGAATCACCTGCCCCGCCGTCACCTTAGGCCTTCAATAATCTAGGCACCATATTTAAAGGGTCCCCTGCACAGAGCTAACACCCTCTAAGGGATCAGAAGCTGCTGCAAAAGGAGGAAGCATGCTGCTCCAAAATTTAACAACACCTCCCTTGGGCAATGGAAGCCTGACGTGAATTCCTCTGCCCCCGCTCTGGGTGAGGACCAGCAAGCAACATCACCAATCCAGCATGCGAGGTGGTGGCAGCGGTGATCAGCACCAATGCCCTGAAAAATAGGACAGCCACCCTGTGTCGAATGAGGATGAATAATCTCCAATCCACCAGGGTAAGTCAACCACCTCATCACTCAACTCTCAAATCACATCCTCAGAGATCTCATTCACTGTCAGTTCAAGGGACATCACCATTCACTCTCAGACACACCTTAATCTGCCCTGCAGATCATGCCTCATCCCGTCCATGGCACCACTCACCACCCACACATGCCAGACATCCTTCTCATCTGGAAAAGCTCAGCAGGTCTAGCAGCATCTGTGGAGAAAGAAACAGAGTTAACGTTGAGTCCATATGACTCTTCAGAACTAAGCAAAAGTGGAAATGTGATGAAATTTAAACTGTCTAAGGGGTGGAGCAGGATGAAAGGTCAGCGATAGGTGGGCACAAGGAGGGGTTGACAAAGCTGTCATGAACTAAAGGACAAAGGAAGTGTTAATGATAATGGTTCGTGCTAAAAAAGGTGCTGATCATGGCATCAAGGTGAGAAAGCAGATTGTGATAATAGCAGAACAAGGGTAGCATTGTGTGAAAGAACATCATGGAACAAGTAATAGATGGCCCTGTAGGGGTTGGGGTGGGGGTGGGGGCGGTGTGGGCAGTGGGGAAAAGAGGATAGAAAATGGGATAGAAGTGGGGATTAAAAAAGGGGGATAAAAGCATGGATAAACAAATAAAAATAAGCGGATAAAAATAATAATTAATGTAGAAAAAAGGGGATAAAAAAAGAGGAGAGTTCATGGTTTGAAGTTGTTGACCTCAATGTTAAGTCCGGAAGGCTGTAAAGTGCCTAATCAGAAGATGAGGTGTTGTTGCTCCAGTTTGCGTTGGGCTTCACTGGAACATTGCAGCAGGCCAAGGACAGACATGTGGGTATGAGAGCAAGATGGGGTGTTGAAATGGCGAGCGACAGGAAGGTCTGGGTCATGCTTGCGGACAGACCGAAGGCGTTCCGCAAAGCAGTCACCCAGTCTGCGTTTGGTCTCTCCAATGTAGAGGAGACCACATTGGGATCAGCGGATACAATAAACCAAATTGAAGGAGGTGAAAGTGAAATGCTGCTTCACCTGAAAGGAGTGTTTGGGCCCTGGGACGGTGAGGAGGGTGGAAATAAAGGGGCAGGTTGCACCTTCTGCAATTGCATGGAAAGGTGCTGTGGGAAGGGGATGAGGTGTTGAGGGTGGAGGAGGAGTGGACCAGGGTGTCCCAGAGGGAATAGTACCTACAGAATGCTGACGGGGGGAGAGGGGAAGATATGTTTGGTGGTGGCATCATGCTGGAGTTGGCAGAAATGGTGAAGATGATCCTTTGAATGCGGAGGCTGGTGGGGTGAAAAGTGAGGACAAGGGGGACCCTATCATGTTTCTGGGAGGGAGGGGAAGGTGTAAGGTCAGAAGTACAGGAGATGGTTTGGACACGCTGAGGGCCCTGCCAACCACAGGAGGGGGAAACCTCGGTTAAGGAAGACCTGTCAGAAGCGATGAAGGCGAAGGAGCTGAGAGAATGGGATGGTGTCCTTACACGAAGCAGGGTGTGAGGAGCTGGAGTCGAGGTAGCGGTGGGAGTCAGTGGGCTCGTAATGAATATTGGTGCTCAGCCTCTGCAAGGTAGAGGTCTGTATGCCAGACAACAGCACCATCCTTGTCAGCAGGTTTGATAACAAAGTCAAGGTTGGACCTAAGGAGAACAGAGTACAGCAAGTTGAGAAGGAGACAGGTTAGAGTGGGTGCGAGGGGCAGAGAAATTGAGATAGCCGATGTCACGCCAACAGTTCTCAATGAAAAGATCGAGAGCAGGTAAGAGGCCAGAGGGAGGGGTCCAGATGGAGGGAGAATACTGGAGGTGGGTGAAAGGATCCACAGAATTGGGGAGGACTCCTGCCCAAAGTGAGCACGGAGATGAAGGCGGTGGAAGAAGAGCCCGGAATTCATTGAAATGAGGGCGTAAGGTTATGAAACTGTCCCTTTGCTGAGTACAGAACATTCAACATAATGGCAAGGGCTGGGGTTAGAAGACAGAATGGGGTCAGAGGCATGCGAAGGGGTAGAGGGCCCTGGATAAATATTGGTATCGATAAATTGTTGGAGCTTGCGTTCCTTAGCATCTGAAAGGAAGAGACAAAGTTTCTTGTTAAGGCGTCAGATGAGACAAGAATAAAATGAAACTGTGGACAGGGACAGCTTTGGAGATAGGATGAGTTGGTGCTGTTGGAGAGAGAGAGAGGTTGAGTGTGTTAATATGGCGGCGCACAGCACTGAGTGTAGATCTCAGGATGCGGTGAGAACAGCAGTCCGAGGAAGGTTGTATGTCCCGAAGATACCTGTAATCCTGGGTGGATTCGAAACTTAACATTGAGTTTAACAACTTCAGACCATGAACTTTCTCCTCCATCCTTCTCCCCTTTATTCTATATTCATTTTTATTTTTTAATCCACTTATTTCTATTTATCTGTGGTTTTATCCCCCTTCTACCCCATTTTCTATCCTCTTTTCCCCTCCCCCCCCCCACCCCAACCCCTACAGGGCCAGCTGTTACTTGTTCAATGAAGTTCTTTCACACAATGCTACCCTTGTTCAGCTATTATCACATTCTGCTTTCTCACCTTGATGTCACGATCAGCACTTTTTTTTAAGCACTAATCACTATCATTAATATTCACTTTGTCCTTTAGTTCTCTCTTTTGCCCTCACCTATCGCTGGCCTATCCAGCTCCACCTGCCCCATCCCCCTTTAACAGTATAAATTTCATCACACTTCCATTTCTCCTCAGCTCTGAAGAAGGGTCATACGGACTCAAAACATTAGCTCTGTTTCTGTCTCCATAGATGCTGTCAGACCTGCTGAGTTTTTCCAGCATTTTCTGTTTTTGTTCCAGATTTCCAGCATCTGCAGTATTTTGCTTTTAATCTTCTCAACTAACCTGACAGGTGTCCTGCTTACACTGTCTCCATGCAGGACAAGCTGGCACAGAACAGAAGGGGGAGGTCAAACTGGTGGAGGAATGCCTGACATCAAGGTCCGCAAAGTCTTTGAAAATAGAGTCACTCAACTGGCTGGTGATGATTTGGACCAGTCTTATGCTGATGGTGAGATCGGCAGTGCTCAACCAATTGAGGATCCAGCCATGCAACATCCAGACAACCATGCTGGAAGAGAGTTCTCCTGTTTTGTAGTCCCCTACCATGCACTAATTATCTCTCCTTGTTTTCACAGGCACATCTGGGAAGCATCCTAGGGGGTCCACAATGCAGGTCCTTGACTCAAGCCCCCAAAGACACTGAAAAATCTGATGAAACCCTCACTGAAGGCCCATCACAGCGCTCACCCACACCCTCCACCAGTGCAGACACACACCCTGGTGGGACTTAGTTCTAGCATCGCCTCAGGGTCATAATCTGGTGAGCACATCGCACTCTGACCCACAGCAGGCGGAGGCAAGGATTTTAGGTTTCCAGCACTCTGAGGACTGCTGGAGGCCAAAAATTTGCTAAGTCCGAGTCAGATGAGGAGCATCTGGATTCAGTCATACCTCAGTTGTTGGAGTTGCAAAGGCAAGCTCGGGAACACCAGGAAGGGATGTCTGTTGCACTCCTCAGATTGCAAGGCACAATGGAGGAGTCTATCTACCTTCAATCAGGCGATAATAGTGCCAGCATGTCAACACACCAAGATCAACACTGGTAGGATGGTGTCCACCATGGAGAGCTAGGTCCAGGACATCGATAATGCACTGCTGTGTGGGCTGAACTTCACTCCATCACTGATGCCATAGTTGGCCTCCAACAGTGTCAATACGAGGTTTGGGGCAGCTCAATCTCACTCCAGCTTCCCCTTCTCAAGGAGTCAGCCAGGAGCCCTTGGACACCCATAGGGAGGAACATCAGTAGGTGCACACCCCAGCGCCATCCACCCAGGTGACTCCAGGAATGTCCAGCCCATCCGAATCCCCTCTTCCTGTGACCTCAGCAGCTCCAGCTCAACAGGAGATGGTGCAGCCGGCCCACAGCAGGACACACAAAGCAGGCCAGGGCCCTCCGGAGGGTGCCTGTTAATGCCATCAGAGAGCGTAGCAGTCAGCAGGCTGCCTCTGCCTTCACAGTGGCAGGGTTTGAAAAGTTATGAGTCAAAGCCAAAAAAAGTAAATTAGCTCATTGCAGAGCCTGGGCACAGACGTTAATCATTTGTACATAATGTTCTCTATTGTAAATAAATAAACTTCCAAAAATATCAAGATAAAAAGCAAAATACTGATGCTGGAAATCTGATATGGACTCAATGTCAACTTTCTTTCTCCACAGATGCTGTCAGACCTACTGAGTTTTTCCAGCATTTTCTGTTTTTGTCCCAAAAATGTCTCCCTGCCTATGGCTCCTTGTTCTGATGAGCAATGTTCATGTCACTCAGATGTGAAACCTTGGTTCTTACACAAGATAAAGGCAGGTGTCTCAGTCCAGGGCCTCTTCCCTGTGCAGTGCGTAACCTTCAGATTAAAGTGATGGTCCGGCCACTCACTCCCTGGACACATTACTGATGCCTGCACCTCAATGGTGCTCGTCATCCCTGCCAGGATGTCATGGGTAGGTGTCAGAGTTCCATCATTGTGTGCCCTCAACACCTTTTGAGATGGGGCTGCCCCCCACCCTGCCGCCCCCCTCACTGCATGTCGTCATCATCCTCCTGCAATCGAGTGACTATTAGGGCCTCCACTGCGTCTCTATGACATGAACTTGAGCTCTAAGGGTATGTGCACTGCCATCAATCACATCACACAGGAGTCAAGCGTTCACAGATACAGGGATACTTTTTCCACACAAGTAGTTAGGGTTTGGAATGCACAGTCTGGACGTGTGGTGGAGGTAGGTTCAATTGAGGCATTCAAGAGGGTATTGGATGATTATTTAAATAGAAACAATGTACAAGGTTATGGGGAAAAGGCAGGAGATTGGCACTGTTAAAATGCTCAGAGCCAGTGCAGACACAATGGGCCGAATTGCCTCCTTCTACAATGTAACAATTCTGTGATTCTGTGAGGACGTTAGGACTGTCCTCACTGCATCTCGTCATCATCCTCTATGAATCTTGCAACTATGAGGGCCTCCTGAGTGTGCCTGTCTCGCCTCGCCAGTGTGATGGCCTCATCAGCAGCATCCTCGCCTTGGAGGACCTCATCATTATCATCCCTTTCGATGTTCTCCTCATTGGAGGAGACAAGCAGCTCTTCCATCTCCCCCTCAGCCAGGTCCTCCCCCTGTTGCAGTGCCAGGTTGTGGA
Source organism: Isurus oxyrinchus (assembly GCA_026770705.1). Classification (NCBI taxonomy): domain Eukaryota; kingdom Metazoa; phylum Chordata; class Chondrichthyes; order Lamniformes; family Lamnidae; genus Isurus; species Isurus oxyrinchus. The sequence continues at coordinate 83,431,718 of JANJGN010000013.1, forward strand.
GCATGCAGCAAGCAACGATGATGCGTAACACCCTCAGTGGACTGTATTGCAGTACTCCACCAGACCTGTCAAGGTACCAGAACCTCATTTTCAAAATGCTTATCGTTTGGTCCACCAAGTTTGGATCACGGCATGAGCCTTATTATACCATCTCTCTGCTGCAGTCCAACATGGGCGTCATCAGCCACATCTTCTGTGGGTCGCCCTTGTCCCTGAGGAGCCAATCCTGCAGCCTTTCTGGACCCTGGAAGATGTCAGGGATCTGAGACCTGCTAATAATGTAGGAGTCGTGGATGCTCCCTGGAAAACATGCACAGACATGTAGGATGACACACACCAGCTGAACATTGTGAGTGGAAGCCCTTGTGGTTGATGTAGTTGCCTGCTTGTTGCCATGGAGATATAAGCACCATACGAGTGCAGTTGATGGCACCCTGCACCTGTGGTAAACCAGGGATCTGCGCAAATCCCTGTGCTCTTGCTTCCTGGCTTTCCTGATCCCCAGGCGAAATGCTCAAAACTATGTGCCTTTGTGAAGGTGGAGCCCATGACCTCCTGGATACACTTGTGGGGGGAGGCTTGAGAGATCCAGCGCAGGTCACCTGTGGAGTCCTGGAAGGAGCCACTGGCATAAAACTTGAATGCTGCGGTCACTTTCATGGACACTGGCAGTGGATGCCCTCCATGTCCCTGTGGTGCCAAATCCTGCAGCAGGTGGCATATGTGACCTACCAGTTCCCTAGACATGAGCAGTCTTTGGTGACACTGGTTTTCAGTCATCTGCAGGAATGTTAGGTGCCATCTATAGACCCTGGGTCTAGCAAAGCACCTAAAAGCGATGGCTCTCTGTGGATCTTCAGTGTGTGCACAGCAGGTCCTGCCATGCCTTCATCTTGAGGGAGGTGCTCCTCCCTTTGCTGAGTCAGGTGCCGCCGCTGCTCCCTTCTCCTTCTTCTCTGGTCTCTGTCAGCCATGAGACATACCACCAACTCACGACTGCATGATCCTGATGTTCTCATCCTGCAGGATTAAAGAGAGAGACGAGTGGGTTAGCACATGTGTCCTAAGAACCTCTCTTGGTTAAGTGTGAAGGCCCCTTCATGCATGCAGGAGAGTGCTGGCCACCACTTGGATGGCCAGTGTGTAGTGCGCTCATTGGCTGTCCGAAACCCCACCCACCTCCGCCCCACTCCACCCGGCCAATTGGTGGCAGCTTTGCCCACTAGACTGCCTGATGTGCTCTCATCTCAGGTGCACGCAGTCCCCTAACCCACACTGCAAGGCTGCACTGTCAGCTTGAACCATGAGGGATACTGATCCAAACCTTAATAAAGACATTGCAAGGGGCTTTGAGCGCCTCCACCAGTGACTGCGCCATGACCACCTTTCACATGGGGATTGTACAATGTGGCCAGTTGGCCAATTGCCCTGCTGCCCCCTAAAATGCACATTAATTTGCTGTCTGCGCCGGAGCCCAAGGTGTGAAAAGTTCTGGAGCATTTGGTGGCATTTTCATGCTTTTGCATTGCTTGAGTGGGCAGAAATGCTTCAGAGGCCCGACTCGAAGCTTGTCAATGGAACTGCAGTTGAACGGTCTCAGCTGCAGGAGAATGTTCACTTTTGACAAATTTTTCCAAGTGTTTCCATCACCCACCCAACCCCTCCCCACCCTGGACAATTCCACCCTATGCCTCATCACAACATGCAATACCTATGAGAGAAATGTCTGTTTAATCTAGTGTGAAATCGCCACTGAATGGCTAGTCTTTCAGGTATGTGATTGATCAGAATTCAAAACCAATTCTGCCATTTTAATTGTTATGGGCTAGTTTTCTTGATGGTATTGCCGACGGTAACCCATTAGAATGAATCAGTTATCATTAGCATTACAGTTGAGAAAACAGAGACCTAAGTGCTTGAATGCTAACATTGGCATTTATAAATCTGTAATTTATTTTTTTCACTTAATGCAGTATAATATTTCACATGGTAATACTTAAATGTCCAACCAACCTTAGCTTAGGAAAATGTCAGATTTTTGTTTGTGACATGGAAAATGGCTTTAAGACTTGTTGAATCAAATCATTAATCTGTTTCAAATTATTGAAAAAGCCTTTCTACTTTCCCCAGTTCAATTGAATCTGAGCTGCCAAGTACAGCACAGGGTCACTGGCCCTGGATAAGTCAGCCTGATTGGAATGAGAGATCCAAATCTGAAGCCTCTATTCAACCAGGCACGTGTATCATTAAGTCTAACAGGTAAGAAGGATAAAATCCAGGTGTAGGTCAATATGAAAACACCATCTGCTGCAGTACTGAGCTAGGCAGGCAAGGACTCAGCATTGATTCCTGGTCTCCTTAATTAAGTAACGTCAGTTATGTGGATTAATCGGGAGGAGGTTCAATGCAGTTAATTTCATTGCCTTATGCTGGCCAAGGGAAAAATTGCACAGTTTCCTGACTGCCATCCATCTAATGACCGCTACACCTTATGTGGAAACTCAAACCAGAGATTTACAGCAAGGAGGGAGACCATTTGGCCCATCATGTCTGTGCCAGCACTTTGCTAGCACAATTTAAAACTAATCCCATCACTCTGCACTATTCATGATCCTGCATCTGCCTTTGCTTCAAATATTTGTCCAATTTTTTCTTAAAATGTGGACTGGTCTCTGCCTCACCAATTCACTGTAGCAAAGCTTCCCAGGTCCAACAACCCTCTACGTAAAAATCATCTCCTCACTCTCTAACAATTTTAACCTGAATTTCACTTGTAGCTGGCACCACAACCACAGGATATAGTCTTTCCCACTGAACTCTGTCCTATTTATTTCAAAATGATTTTAGAGTATCTATTAATTTTCTTCTAAGGTTTCTGTGCTCCACTGGAAATAACCCTAGTATCTCAGGTCTCACCTCAATGATAGCTCCCATCCCTGATATGATAGTCAATTGATGCTGTATACTTTGTGGTTTTACATCCTTTCTATAATCAAGTGCACCAAACTGCAGTTTGCATTAATATATTTTGCATTAATATATTAATATTTTAGTTTTGTACTTTTTTCCCCACTTGATAAAACCCAAAGTGCTACCTGTCATTTTTGTGGCTCTCGCACTTTTGGGAGAAAAAAAGAAGGGCAATTTTAGCCCTATACCCACCCATTGGAAACCAATAGAAGTGTTCTTACATGCTGCTGACTTCCTCTCCGATTCCCTCCCCCATCCTCTTCCCAATCCTGAGGCCTCTGTGGGAATGTTATAAGTTGCAGCAGGTTTATCTTTCAATAGCTAGTCCACACCAATCAGGCAGCTAGGGGCTTAATCCATGGTCTGCTCCATTAGCAGATATGGATTTAGAGCAGTGGTTCCAATGGGTCTCTGCCTCTGGGACAGGGAGGGGGAAACGTGCATGTCACCAGGTGAGTATGGAGAAAGCAGCCCCTTAGCCAAACACCACCATTGCACCCCACCCCCCGCCCCCCGCCCCACACACACACACACACACACACACACACACACACACACATTCAGTGACAAGTGCCAGGCTTGGAAGTGTTCCCTGTACCCCAAGGAGTTAGCAGCTCATGTGGAGGTAGATGGGTGACTGGTGGTAACAAGAGTGTGCAGTAATCCCTCAGAATAAGATGCAACCTCTCTTTTCTTTTCCAGAGCTGCAACCACCCAGGAATTCATCATGTTTAGCTTGTCCCAAAGAAATATCTGTTGTAACCAAGATACATATCAAATGGAACCTGTATCTTTGGAAACTCTTGTGAACGGCTGCACCCTTAAACCTGAGCAATAGCCATCCAGGGCAGTGGCAGAGAACAGCTGCTTGTACATTGTAGATAGAATATGCCATGCTAGTGTAATTTCTACAGCTGATGAAAATCACTGTGCAACATTGTTCTGACCAAATATAGCAGTAAGAAAGGATCATGTTATGCTTAATCTTAGTCATCAAATGTTTTCAGGATTGCAATGACCACATTCAAAGCCCGGGAGTTGAGGGAGCAGCTGAAGCTGGCTTTCCCCAGGGACTGCCTAAGGACCAGCATTAAAAATGCATTTGCCTAGGAGCCGTCACTAAAGATACATTCACCCAGGGACCATCACTAAAGATACATTTGGATTTCTATAGTTTCAATTCAGTATATTTCAGTTTCAGGACAAGGCATTTAAATGAAACTTGGCACAAATCATTAATTGCTATTTCAGCACTCTTGGTATGGAAATGGACATGGACGTCTATACCATTTCCTTCCACATTCATAACATAGTCTGCTAAATCCAATCTTCCCACAACAGTCCTGGAACACATTTGTCTCACACTATGCTCCCACTTTCAGGTTTTCTCCTCACCACAGCATTAAAAGCACAGTGTAAAGTCACTGATTATGTGTCAGAGGCTCACTGTCCTTCCTCCAACTCACCACTGCCTTTGACATTGTAACTCTTTCGAGCACAAACCCGTTTCCATCTGTTTCAGATGAAGTTACATTGTTTCATAGTTTGCCATTGTGAGATTTGAACTCTTGATCTTGGGGTTACAAACCCAGTACCATAACCACTTGGCTATTTAGGCCAAACCCCTTTGACATTGTAACCACACTCTCCTGCTTTACACCACAAATGGCTTCTCCTTTGTTGGTTGGTGGTACTTACAATTTAGTCTATTATGTTTGTTGCTCACAACATGGTCTGCTCTACAATAAGGAGACCCAGAGCACCTCTGTTCAGTTCACAAACATGACGCCAAACTTTGGGTTGCCAGTCAATTTAATTCTCCACCTCACTTCCATTCTGACCTCAGGCTCCTGCACTGGATCTCAGCATAAACTCAAAGAACAACACCTCATGTTATTCACAATAAAAGGTTGTGGTAGAAGAATTAATCCAGGCTGGTCTCTTGGTTAAAGCTGGTTTATTTCCAAGACTACTAGTAGCTTCCCCACACAAAGTGTTCCAGCTGTACCTTTTTATTCTATTCAGTTGAGATAATTAATGCCTATCACTTGTTTAACTAGTGGTTTTAGCAAGATGATTGCCATATTAACACCTCATCTTTTGATTAGGCACTTTACAGTCTTCTGATTCAACATTGAGTTCAGTATTTTCAGATTGTAAACTCTGTAAAAGTGCCTCCTTTTCCTTTGCAGGTGTTGATTTTACTCTCATTTTTTATGCTTTCGGGTGGCAGCTGTTAATTATTCTGCTATTCCCACCTCCTCTAGCCACATCTTTTGTTTCTTTATTTGTCCCATTACCACTCTCCTTGGCTTTATACCATCAACACTTTTTAATATCTTCTATTCCTTTTACCATTTGCTCCCCTTTCACCAGCTTAAAACCTAGGACAGGATCTTCCCCCCGTCGGAGGGGTTGTGTGGGAGTGGGCACCTTCCTGATCGGCGCCCCCAACTGGGGGTGTGCTGCCATTTTACATGCAGGTGAAAGAGCGGCTCAAATGTGAAAAACAAATTAAAGAATGGAAAAAATTTTACTGACATGTCCCCTCATGTGATACTGTCACATGAGCTGGGACTTGTCCATAATTTTAATTTGAAGAGTATGTTAAGATTTTAAAACCCTCATGAAACCTCATCCCGCCCGTGGATGAGGTTTCATGCTTTTTCTGAAGGCCGCCTGGGCTCTTCGTCTGCCTGCTAACCTTAAGGTTGGACAGGCAGGTCCATTATGTGTCTTAAGTACTTCACTAATGGCCTTAAGTGGCCGTTGACAGGTCAGTGGGCTTGCAGCTGACTTGGCTGCGCGCCCACCAAACTGAAAATTTAAATGACGTGTGGTGACGTCAGGACACCCACCCAATGCCACCGTGTGTCATTTTACGTGTCAGCGAGAGGGCCCCACCCCCGCTCGCCAAAGGGCTATTTCTGCCCCTAGTGCATTTCTAACTTGTCCCAGTTTTGATGAAACGTTAACCCTGCTTCTCTCTGCACAGATGCTGCCTGATCAGCTGAGTATTTACAGTAATTTCCCTTTTTATTTCAGATTTTCAGCATCTGCCATATTTTGCTTTTGTGTCATCCTTGACCTCCTCCTCTTCATTAATTATACACTAATACTAAGCTATGTTATCCAGAAGCATATTAGCACATCAATTGAAAAGAAAGAATTTGCATTCATATAACACCTTCCACTTCGGTAACATTGCCTGATTCCACCCTGCCTCAGCTCATCTGCTACTGAAACCCTTAGACATGTCTTTGTTACCTTTAGACTTAACTATTCAAAAACTGTACTGGGTGGAATCTCACCTTCCATCCTCTATAAACTCAAGGCCATTCAAAACTCCACTACCTGTATCCTAACTCACACCAAGACCCATTCACCTTGCTGATCTGCATTGGCACCCAGTTAAGCTAAACCTCAAATTTAAAATTCTCATCATTGTTTTCAAATCCCTCCATGATCTCATCCCTCCCTATCTTTATAATCTCCTCCAGCCAGCCAAGATTTCTGTGCTCCTCTAATTCTGGCCTCTTGAAGTATCCCCGATTTTAATCACTTCATCATTGGCAGCTAAGCCTTTAACTGCTGAGGCCCTAAGTTCTGTCATTCCTCTCCTACACTTCTCTATCACCTGCTGTCAATGATTTGTAAACATACACCCCCAGATCTCTCTGTTCCTGCACCACCTTTAAAGTTGTACCATTAAGTTTATATTGTCTCTCCTCGTTCTTCCTATCAAAATCTAACACTTCTTGCCCCTCTGTGTTAAATTGCATCTACTAGTTTTCTGACCATTTCACCAGTTTATCCAGGTTCTCAAATTTGTTCCTATCTGCCTCATTGCTTACCAAATTTCTGGGCTCTGTCATCTGCAAATTTTAAAACAATGCATTGTATGCCCAAGTTCAAGTTATTAATATATATCAAAAAAAGCAATCTTCCTAACACGGGGAACAATACTGTATACTTTCAGCCAGTCTGAGAAACAAACACTCACCACTACTCTATGCATATGGTCTCTTAGCTAATTTCATACCCAGGCAACTACTGCCCCTTAAATCCCATGGGCTACTATTATGAGGTACTTAATGAAATGATTTTTGAAAATTCATACACACAATATTAACTGCACCATCCTCATCAACCCCCTCATTTCATGAAGGAACTCAAAAGTTAATCAAATCTGACTTTCCTTTAGCAAATCCATGCTGGTTTTCATTTACTAGCCTATATTTTTCCGAATGCCAATTATTTTAGTCTCAGGTTATTGTCTTTAAAAGTTTTACCAACTCAAGATGTTAGGCCGCCTGGCCTCTGGTTGCTGGGTTCATCCATCTCCTATTTAAACAGGGGTGTAATATTTGCGATCTTCAGTCCTCTCGTATATAGGAAAGATTAGAAGATTACAAACAGGAGGAGGCCATTTAGCTCCTCAAGTCTTTCCCACCATTTAATGAAATCATGGCTGATCTGCGATCTAACACTACATACCAGTCTTTGCCCCATATCCCTTAACACCTTTGGATAACATAAATCTATCAAGCTCAGGTTTAAAGTTTACAATGGATCTTACATTAATTGCTGTTTGCGGAAGAGAGTTCCAAATTTCTGCCACCCTTTGCATGTAGGAGTATTTCCTAATTTCACCTCCTGAAAGGTCTAGCTGCAATTTTAAGACTCTGCCCCGTAGCTCTAGACTTCCCAAACAGTGAAAATAGTTTCTCTCTATCCTATCTGTTTCCCCTTAAAATCTTGAAAACTTCAATATAATCACCCCTCAATCTTCTAATTTCTAGGAAATATAACCCCTAATTTGTGTAATTTCTGCTCTTAATTTAACCTTTGGACTCCGGATATCATTCTGGTAAATCCTTCCTAAGGTGTGGTGCCAGAACTGCTCACAGTTCTCCCGGTGTGGTCTAACCAGGGCTCTGTGCAGCAGAAGCATGACTCCTATCCTCTTCTATTCTAGTCCTCTAGGTTGAAGGGCCAGAATTTCATTAGCCAATTCAATTTTTTTTCTATATTGTTCTCCACATTTTAATGATCTGTGTACCTAGACGTCCACTGTTTATAGCTAGTCACCACTTACATAATACCCTGTTCTATCCTTTTTAGGCCCAAAGTGATGACCTCACAATTGCCTATAAGAAGTCTATTTCCTACAGTTTTGCCATTCACTTTATCTATTAATAAAGCCTCTTTGTGATTTTATGCATCCATCTACATTGCTTATGTGGATCTGACTGCAGCTGAAGCCTCTGTAATTTCCACCCTTCCTCAATGTGAAGATGGGACTTCATCTCCACAATGACTGTACGGTGGTCACTCCTACCGATACTGTCATGGACAGATGCATCTGCGGCAGGCAGGTTGATGAGGATGAGGTCAAGTAGGTTTTTCCCTCTTGTTGGTTCCCTCACCACCTGCCACAGACCCAGTCTAGCAGACATGTCCTTTAGGACTCGGCCAGCTCGGTCAGTAGTGGTGCTACCAAGTGATGGACATTGTGGTTCCCCACCTATGCCCTTTCCACCCCTAGTGTTTCCTTCAAATGGAGTTCAACATGGAGAAGTACTGATTCATCAGCTGAGGGGGGCAGTAAGTGGCAATCAGAAGGTTTCCTTGCCCAGGATAGACCTGATGCCATGAGATTTCATGAGGACTTCCAGGGCAACTCCCTCCCGACTGTGTGCCACTGTGCCACCACCTCTGCTGGGTCTATCCTGCCAGTACGACAGGACATACCTAGGGATGGTGATGGCGGTGTCTGGGACATTAACTGTCAGGTATGATTCCATGACTATGACTACGTCAGGCTGTTGCTTGACTAGTTTGAGAGACAGCTCTCCCAATTTTGGCACTAGCCACCAGATGTTAGTAAGCAGGACTTTGAAGGGTTGACAGGGCTAAATTTGTTGTTGTCATTTCTGGTCGATGCCTGTTGGTCCATCCGGTTTCATTCCTTATTGACCTTTTAGCAGTTTGATACAACTGAGTGACTTGCTAGGCCATATCAGAGGGCATTTAAGAGTCAACCACATTGCTGTAGATCTAGAGCCACATATAAGGATGCAGGTAAGGATGGCCGATTTCCTTCCCTAAAGGACATTAGTGAACCAGAGGAGATTTTACGGCAATAGTTTCATGTTCATCATTAGACTTTTAATTCAAGATTTCTTATTGACTGAATTCAAATTCCACCTTCTTAGACAGCACCTTCCAAACCCACGACCACTACCACCTAGAAGGACAAGGGCAGCAGATAGATGTGAACACCACCTCCACCTGGAAGTTCCCCTCCAAGCCACTCACCATCCTGACTTGGAAATATATCGCCAATCCTTCACTGTTGCTGGGTCAAAATCATGGAACTCCCTCCCTAACAGCACTGTGGGTGTACCTAGACCACATGGATTGCAGCAGTTCAAGAAGGCAGCCTTCTTAAACCACCACCTTCTTAAGGGCAACTAGGGATGGGCAATAACTGCTGGCCCAGCCAGTGAAGCCCACATCCCATGAATGAATAAAAAAAAATCTGCTGTGGTGGGACTAGGGTCTCCAGAGAATTACCGAGTCTCTGGATTACTAGCCCAGTGACAATACTACTATGCTACTGCCTCCCCTGTGTAAAAGCTTTTCCTCAGGTTGCCATTGGTACTTTTGCCAGTTACCTTAAATCTGTGTCCTCTGGTTCTTGATCCTTCCTCCAATGGGAACAATTTCTCCCCATCTACTCTGTCTCAGACCCCTCATGATTTTGAACACCTCTACCAAACCTCCTCTCAACTGTCTCTTTATTTTTATCCTATCTAATTTCTCTCTTACCATCCCCATTATTGTGACATTGACAGCATCGTCTTTAATGAAAGCAGCTGCAAAGTATTCATTTAGGACATGAGACGTGCCATCTGCCTCCACAAGATCTCATTTTGTTGCTAATCATCCCATCCTTCCATTGACTCTCCTCTTACTATTTATGTGTTTATAAAAGGGTTTGGATTGCCATTTATTTTAGCTATTCTTATACATGTCATTACCTCTCTTATTTCCTTTCACAGTCTGTATTGAGCTTGATTGTCCTCTGTACTATAACAGCAGTCCTGAAAGTTGGGTTAGTTGGCTTGTTAACCAGCCACTCAAAGTTACCGTTGCAGCACCCCACATTTGAACCAACAGGAACATCCTAGTATTTGTACATTTCAACAACACTATGGTTTCTATCTATTCATATGATATTAATTTAAGCTGTTAATTTTGTAACAGTAAAGGTCATTTCCATTAGCTATTGTGGTTTTCATTCCAAATAGCAAATGGAATGTTGTCATTTATTGCAAGGGGAATGGAATATAAAAGTAGGGATGCAAGTCGGTGAGACCACATCTGGAGGATTGTGTACTATTTTGGTCTCCTTATCTTGTAGTAGAAGGAGTTCAGAGAAGGTTCACTCAACTGATACCTGGGATGGAGGTGTTATCTTATGAGGAAAGGCTGGACAAGTTGGGCCTGTGTTCACTGAGTTTCGAAGAATGAGAGGTGATCTTATTGAAACATAAGAGCCTGAGGGGATATTATGACACAACCGATGGTAAAGGCTGAGATGCTCAAATTCCAGAGGGAAACTTGAAACAACTGTCATAAGCCATTTTTGCAATTTGTATGTTTCGAGATGCAGGCTTTGAATTCAGTAGTAATAAGACCACCAATGTTGAGACATTTTATAAAACTAAATTAAACATTTATTAATACAATAAAAATTGTAAGTACATACATATGTCTACAAAATTACTACTATAATAACTACAAAAATCCCCTAATTAATCTGAATCTCAGTTACACCCCTATTAAGGCAACAGTAAAACTCATAGGGCAGCATTTTCCGAGCAGGAGTGGGGCCCACTCGCCAACATGTAAAATGATGTGGGGTGACATCGGGCATGCGTCCCGGTATCACCCTGCATCACTTAGATTTTCCATTTGGCGGTGCACAGCCGAGTCAGCTGCACGCCCGCCGAACTGTCAACGGCCTATTATGGCTATTAAAAATCTAATTAATGAATGGTTGGCGGGCAGGCAAGGAGGCCAGGCGGCCTTCAGATAATGCATGAAATCTCATCCACGGGCTGGATGAGTTTTCATGTAAGATTTAAAATTTCATGAAAATTATTAAATAGAAGTAATGGACAAGTCCCATCTCATGTGACAGTTTCACACGAGGGGACAGGTCCTTAAATTTTTTTCCTTTATTTAGGTTTTTAAAAGTAACACTGATCTCCCTGAGGCAGCACTTTGCCTCAGAGCTGAAGCGCTCACAAGAGCGCACTCCCTGCTCAAGGAATCCCCCCCACCCACATAGAGACCGCACAGCGCTTCCGGGTGTATGTCACGCTGGGCAGGCCTTAATTGGCCCGACCACACAAAATGGCAGTGTCCCCCCAATCGGAGGCACTGATCCGGAACCCGTCCGCTCGTGCCCGCTCCCACACAACCCCGCCCCGATAGGGGTGAAAATGTTGCCCATAGATTTAAAGAGACACCTGGCAGAGCACACCCTGGATAGTCACATTCAAAATGAGTTTCTTTCAGCTCTGTGCAGACAGACATGAACTTTACAGGCTGGAGGCTTCTCACACTTGATGGATCTTAAAATGTCTCTCCCTTACACACAATTTCCTTTCTCCTTTATACATATTTCTCTTACAATGGAAAATTTATATTCAGTCACTAGGCTTTTAATTTTGACAATAACATCCTTTGATTCCACTAATTTTATTAAAGTAAACACATTGCTTGGCATCTTCTAGCTAGGTGCAAGATTTCACCCATTCTTTAGAATGGTTTATTTAAAAATGCAAATTGCCCCCTTGACAACTATGTTTCTAAACTTCCCCATTTATTTCTAATTACCATTTCAAACCTACTTCTTTCTATACATAAAAGCCTCTAGACCAGCTGGCTTTAATCCAGTTAAAACACCCACAGACACACACAACACTAAACTCTATTTTAAAAAATAATTTCCAATAACATTATGGACATTAATTTCTTCATGACAGGGGACTTGACAAGGTGGATGCTGAAAGAATGTTTCCCCTTTTCGGAGAGACTAGAACTAGGGGACATGGCTTAAAAATAAGGGGTCTCCCATTTAAAATGAAGGTGAGGAGAAAATTTTCTCTCAGAGAGTTGTGAGTCTTTGGAACTCTGTTCCCTAGTGAGCAGTAAATGCAGGGCCATTGGATATTTTTAAGACAGAGGTAGATAGATTCTTAACTAACAATGGAGTCAAAATTTATCAGGGGTAGGTGGAATGTAGAGTTGAAGCCACAATTAGATCAGCCATGATCTTATTGAATGGCAGAGCAAGCTCAAGGGACCGAATGGCCTACTCCTGCTCCTAATTCATATGTTTGTATATAAACATATAATTGTACCTTTAACTCTAGTCATTACATTTCTATGCTAACTGTATTGCATCTAGTTAAAGATTAATAATGGGTATAACCTCTTGCACAGTATGCTGCTAAACAGAACTCTTCTTACTTGAAATTATTTCATATCTCAAATCCAGCTTAAAAAATGAAGTGCAGAAAATCAATTAAAAACTTAGAATAATGTATACAAAGGCAGTAATTATAAAGGAAAAATGCTGATGCTGTTATTAAATTTGCATCTGTCAGCTCAGCAGCAACAATGACAAAGGAAAGAATAGTCTTACTGGTTTGGTAAAACTGGATCATTACATGTTTTGGATGAAGATGTTCAAACTCACGTAATGGAAAATGCTGGGAACTTGGGTGTTCCAGGTGAATCACCAAGCATGGTACTTTGTTGAAAGTATCAACCAAAATATTTTGTCAGGACAACACATATTTAACATTTCCAGGATTCTCAGCTCTTGAGATGAGTTGCACCTTAGCATTAGAATATTTGGCCATGACACCTGATGATGAAATCTCCTCTCCCCCTCCCCCAATTCCTTTATTTAAAACCTACCTCTTTGACTAAGCATTTTTCTGTTGCCTCTGATATCCTTTGTTTGATGCTAACAATTGTCTGACTACCCTCTGGTGCAGCACCTCAGGACATTTTTCTATGTTAAAGGTGCTATGTAAATGCAAGTTGCTGTGGAAAACACGTATAGATTAGGAATTGTTTGTCCCCAAACAAAGTGAAACTAAGGCTACAAGTCCACATTTGAGTGAACATCTCAAGGAGCTGAATGAACAATATTAATACAAGAGAGGTTTAGTAGTAAGGAGAACTCATATCTTTCCTTATTCTTTATATGTGTGTTACTGACCTGCTTTTCAGTGGGCCCTAGTGTTGGGTCACTATTTTGAGGGCTTCAAAGAAGATCCCTGACAGAGCTACAATGACAACTTACATTTATATAGCACCTTTACCATAGTGAAAAGTCCCCAGAGTATTTCATAGGGCTGTAATTAGGCAAAATTTGACACTTGGCAGCTGACCAAAAGCTCAGTCAAAGAGGTCAGTTTTAAAGAGTGAGTTAAAGGAGTGTCTTAAAGGAGGAGAAGGAAACAGTTTTAGGACCCAGACTTCGGAAGACACAGCCATCAATGATGGGGCGCAGAAAGTGGAAAATAGCCAGAGCTGGAGGAATGTAGTGTTCTTAGAGAATTGTAGGCCTGGAGGAGGTTCCAGGGATAACATCTTCCGCGAGCGGAGACAGCCAGACCTGCAAGGGACACCTGTACTTGGGCAGCAGATAATTTAGAGGACGAGCCTTCACTCACCTTCCAGTAGCAGACACCTGAACCTGTGAGGGACACCTCTAAATGGGCAGCGGGCTGAGTTTGAAAAAAAATCCAGGAGTGACATTAGAGGAAAACTGGAAGTTCATTGGTTGGTGAGAAACTGCTGTTAGGGAGTGTGTTTAGATAGTTTAAGATTAGAAAAACGTATCATTTATAAAGAAGTAGCTACTTGGATTTCAGTAAGGATTTCACTAGCAATAGGGAAATAAAGTTAAATCAAGTCAAAGTGAAATAAAAGTAATAAAGTAAACCAAAACAAGATAAAGTTAGCGTAAGTGTAATAAAGTTAAGTTACTAGCAATTTATTCTACTCATTCTACTTACTCTATGCGTGATAAATAGATTTTTGGGTTATGAGATGGCAGGTCAGCTTGGCCAAGTGGAATGTACGTCCTGCGGTATGTGTGAAGTCGTGGATGCACCATGTGTCCTTGACAAACACATCTGTAGGAAGTGTCACAGCTGCACAAGCTTGAGCTCTGGGCTTTGGAACTTGAGCAGTGGCTGGAGTCACTTGTGCGTCAACGAGGCAGAGGATTACATGGATAGCACGTTTTTGGAGGTGGTTACATCGCAGGTCAGTAGCATACAGCCAGAGAGGGAATGGGTGACCGCCAGGCAGCCTAAGAGAACCAGGCAGGTAGTGCAGGAATCCCCTAAGTCTATCCTGCTTGCTAATCGGTTTTCCATTTTGGATGCTGATGAGGGCGATTGTTCCTCAGGGGAATGCAGCCAGAGCCAAACCTGTGGCACCACATGCGAATCAGCTGTACAGAGGGGGAGGAAGAAGAATGGAAGGGCAATAGTGATAGGGGATTCCATAGTCAGGGGATTAGAAAGACATTTCTGCAGCAGTAAACATGACTCCAGGATGGTGTGTTCTCTCCCTCGTGCTAGGGTCAAGGATGTCACAGAGCGGCTGGAGGGCATCCTTCGGGGGGAGGGGGGTCAGCCAGAAGTCGTGGTCCACATTGATACCAACGACATAGGCAGGAAGAGGGATGAGGCCCTGAAAGCAGATTTCAGGGAGTTATTCAGGGAGAAATTAAAAAGCAGGACCTCAAGAGGAGTAACCTCAAGATTACTCCCAGTGCCACGCGCTAGTGAGCCTAGGAATAGGAGGATGGATCGATTAAATATGTGGCTGGAGAACTGGTGTAGGAGGGAGGGCATCAGATTTCTGAGGTATTGGGACCGGTTCTGGGACAGGTGGGACCTGTACAAGCAGGACGAGTTACATCCTAACAGGACTGGGACTGATATACTCACAGGAAGATTTGCTAGTGGTGGGGTGGGTTTAAACTAGCTTTTGGAGGGGGTGGGAACCTGAGGGGTGGCCCAAATTGGAAGAAAGTTGGTAACTGGGTGTAGTAGTGAGACTAGAAGGCAGGAGAAACAAAGCAGAGCATTGTGTATGCTTTGAATGCAGAATGTTGTCAAAAAGACAAAATTAAGGACACTCTACCAGAATGTGTGCAGCATTCGCAATAAGGTCAATGACCTAAAGATATAAATAGAGGTAAATGGGTATGATATAATTACCATTACGGAAAAATGGCTGCATGGTGACCAAGACTGGGAACTGGATATTCAATGTTTAGGAAGGACAGACAAGAAGAGAAAGGAGGTGGAGATGCACTGATAATAAGGGATGGGATCAATGCATTAGTAAGGGAGAATCTAAGATTGGAAGAACAATGTGTGGAATCTGTTCGGGTGGAGCTAAGAAACAGCAAAGGGCAGCAGACGTTGGTTGGAGTTGTTTATAGGCCATCAAACAGTAGTGGTAATGTGGGGCATGGTAGTAATCAGGAGATGAGAGCAGCATGTCGCATGGGTAATACAGTAATCATGGGTGACTTCAATCTACATATAGATTGGGTAAACCAATTGAGTACTAATGCTGTTGAAGACGAGTTTCTGGAATATGTTGGGATGGTTTTCTAGAGCAGTATGTTGAGGAGCAAACTAGGGGACAGGCTATTTTAGATCTAGTATTATGTAATGAAAAAGGGCTAATTAATAATCTTGGCATAAAAGAACCTTTAGGGATGAGTGACCACAACATGATAGAATTTTACATTATGTTTGATGGTGAGGTAGTTCACTCTGAAGCAAGGGCATTAAAGTTGAATAAAGGAAATTAAGGAGGCATGAGGGACAAGTTAGCTGAGGTGGATTGAGAAAATACATTTAAATGTATGACTGTACATAGGCAATGGATAGTCTTCAAGAACTATTTCATAGCTTACAGTACCTATACATTCCTTCAAGGTGCAAAAACCCAAAAAAAGCCAGTCAACTGTGGCTGACAAAAGAAGCTAAACATTGCATAAGATTAAAAGAAAAGGCTTATAAAGTTGCCAGAAGTAGCAGTAAACCTGAGGATTGGGAGGCTTTTAGAATATAGCAAAGGAAGACCAAGAAACTGGTAAAGAAAGGAAGAATAGAATATGAATGCAATCTAGCAAAAAACATAAAAATGACTGTAAAAGCTTCTCTAGGTATGTAAAAAGGGAGCATTTGGCAAAGACAAATGTGGGTCCATTATAGGCAGAGTCAGGAGAATTCATAATGGGGAATAGAGAAATGGTAGAGAAGCTAAATGATTACTTTGTGTCTGTTTTCACTGAGGAAGCCACAGGAAATCTCCCAGATTTAGAGATCCAAGGGACTAGGGAGAATGTGGAGTTGAAGGAAATTAGTAAAAGTAAGAAGGTTGTATTGGGGAAATTAATGGGACTGAAAGTTGATAAGTCCCTGGGACCTAATATTCTGCATCCCAGAGTGTTCAAAGAGGTTACTATAGAGATAGTGGATGCATTGGTGACCATGTTCCAAAATTCTATAGATTCTGGAATGGTTGCTAAAATTTGGAAGGTAGCAAATGTCACCCCACTATTTAAGAAGGGAGCAAGAGAGAAAACAGCAAATTACAGTCCTGTTAGCCTTATATCAGCTGTAGGGAAAATGCTAGAATCTATTATAAAATATGTGATAAATGGACACTTGCATAATCATGATCTGATTGGGCATAGTCAGCATGGATTTGAGAATGGGAAATCATGTTTGATGAACTTGTTAGAAGATGTTACTAACAAATTGATAAAGGAGAGTCGATAGATGCAGTATATTTGGATTTTCAGAAGGCTTTTGATAAAGTCCCCCACAGGAGGTTGATTAGTAAAATAAAAGCACATGGGATAGGAGGTAATGGGAGGCATGGATTAAGGATTGGCTAACAGGCAGAAAACAGAGTAGGAATAAACGGGTCATTCTCACATTGGCTGTGACTAGTGGGGTACCACAATGATCAGTACTTGGGCCCCAGCTATTCACAACATTTAGCAATGATTTGGATGTGAGAACCAAATGTAATGTTTCCAAAGCTAGGTGGGAATGTGTGTTATGAGGAAGATGTAAAGCAGCTACAAGAGGATTCGGACAGACTGAGTGAGTGGGCAAGAGCAAAGCAGATGGAATATAATGTGGAAAAATGTGAGGTTATCCACTTTGATAGAAGGTCAGACTTGGCGTGGGTTTAGGATATGAGCAGTTGAGTTTTAAATGAGCTCAAATTTATGATGGTTGAAAGAGGCAAGGCCAGCCAGGAGCACACTGAAGTAGTGAAATTAGGAGGTAACGAAAGCATGACTGAACAGAGTATTTCCTAAATGGTAAGAGAGTAGAAAGTGCAGATGTACAGAGGGACCTGGGTGTCCTTGTCCATATGTCACTGAAAGCTCACACGCAGGTGCCGCAGGCATAGTGGAAGGTTAATGGAATGTTAGCCTTTATCGCAAGAGGATTTGAGTACAGGCGTAGTGAAGTATTGCTTTAATTGTATAGAAGCTTGGTTAGACCGCACCTGGAGTACTGTGTGCAGTTTTGGTCCCCTTACCTCAAAGGATATTACTTCCCTAGTGGGAATGCAACAAAGGTTCACCAGGCTTGTTCCGGAGATGGTGGGACTGTCTTATAAAGAGAGATTTGTGAAACTGGGCTTGTTTTCTCTAGAGATTCGAAGAATGAGAGGTTATCTCACTGAAACCTACAAAATACTTAAAGGGATAGGCAGGGTAGATGCAGTTAAGATGTTTATGCAGTTAAGATGTTTCCCCTGGTCAGGGAGTCTAGAACCAGGGGTCACAATTTCACAATAAGGGGGAAGCCACTTAGGACCGAGATGAGGAGAAATTTCTTTACTCAAAGGGCTATGAATCTTTGGAATTCTCTACCCCAGAGGGCTGTGGAAGCTCAGTCATTGAGTATGTTTAAGGTAGGGATTGAAAGATTTCTGATTAATAATAGCGTAAAGGGTTATGGGGATAGTGTGGGTAAAAGGCATTGAAGTGTTTGATCAGCTATGATCATATTGAATGGCTGAGCAGGCTCAACGGGTTGAGTGGCCTCCTCCTGTTCCCATGTTCCTATAAGCAGGAGCGAGACCATGGAAGGACCTGGACTAGGGGAATGAAAGTTCAATATCAGACTTGGCATGAGTTTAGGATACGAGCAGTTGAGTTTTAAATGAGCTCAAATTTATGATGGTTGAAAGGGGCAAGGCCAGCCAGGAACGCACTGAAGTAGTGAAATTAGGAGGTAATGACTGAGACCTTCAGCAGCAGATGGGCTGAGGCAGTTGCAGAGATGGGTGATATTATTGAGTTGAAAGTATTTGGTCCATGATACAAAGAGGTTATGAGGTGGGAAGTTTAACTCAGTACCAATAGGATGCTAAGTTTGGAAACAGTCTACTTCAGCCTGGGCCAGTAGCCAGGGAAGGGAGATGGGATCAATGGCAAGGGAATGGGACCAAGGACAATCACAGAGTCATTGGCCGGGATTTTCCGTGCCCACCGGTGTCGGGCATGGTTGGTGGTGTGAACGGACAATATGGCGCAATCAGTTTCACAGTGGCGTGAAACTAGTTCGCGATCATCCGTTTAGCCCACCGATGGTGGGCTGCATTCTCTGCCATCGAACGTTGGGAACCTCAATGCAATACATCTGCATATCATTATTAGGCCTGCCCGCTGGAATTGTCCCCTCCTGCTGGGTCATTCGACCACAACAGCGACATGCATCTGGCGAGCTGCACTTCGCTCAGGACTTTGAGGTTTGTTTGCCTACTTTGCTTTGGGCAGTACTCGCAGTCATCAGCGCCAGGCTTTGCAGGCAGCATCACGTCACTTTTAAGTGGGCTCATGGGCAGGTCTCTATCTACCAGATCAGCCTTATGTGGATGGCTGCAGGGCTAGGGCTTGCTTGGGGAAGGGGGAGAAGTGGCCTCAGGCAAGGGAAGAGGCTGCAGGGCAAGGGCTGGACTGGGGATGGAGGGTATCCCAGGGTGTGTGTGGGGACCCATGTTGATCTTGCAAGTGGCCTCAAGATGGTGAGGGCTGAAGAGGCAGTTTCCAGAGGAGATCAGGCCAGATGGCGATGTGAGGATGTGTGTCTGAGAATGGGTGGTGATATCCCCTGAGCTGGCAATGAGTGGGATGCCAGTGAATGTGTGATGGGTTTGTGTGTGAATTTAGATGGTTGCCATACCCTGGCTGCACGGAAGAGATTATTCATCCTTTATCTGCATTTGATGGCCAACCTCTTCTGTGCAGCATTGGCACTAATCACCACTGCCACTGCCTCCCAAGCCTGGTTGATCACACTGCTGCCATCTTGCAGCCAGAGCAGGGGTAGAGGACATCACGGCAGGCATCCATGACATCCAAAAAGGCATTACAGTGGCACGTCACTAAACGTGGGCTGTACTCTCTTTTGCCTTTCATGGACATCTTCCCTGCAGTAGTCATAGGCTGGAAGCACTGAGAGATGTGCACGCGGCTGGACTTTAAATTTGGTGCCCGGTGTGATGATGCGGCGAGGTGATGGTGTAATGTGCAAATGAGAGCCCACTCGCCCTCGAAACAGCATCTTTTCCGGGAATGCATACCTAATGTGGCGGGTTTGGGACGATATGGTGTGAAAACCCACCATTGCGGCCGGTGGGTAAAACATCGTTTTACCTGCCCGCTTCCGCGTTTAGTACATATCTGGACCGATTCTGCCCATAGAATAGTTACAGCACAGAAGGAGGTCATATGGTCTGTCATGTCTGTGCTGGCTATCTGAAGGAGCAATTCACCTGGACCCACTCCCCTGCCTTTTCCCTGTATCCTTACACGATCTTCCTTTTCAAAATATAATCCAAATCCCTCTTGAATGCCTTGACTGAATCTGCCTCCACCACAATCTAAGGCAGTACCTTCCAGATTCTAACCACTCGCTGCATGAAGATTTTCCTCCTGCCACCATTGCTTCTTTGGTCAATTACCTTAAATCTGTGTCCTATTGATCCTTCCACCATTGGGAACAGTTTCTCTTTCTACTCTGTCCAGACACCTCAAGATTTTGAATCCTTCCATCAAATCTCCTCTCAACCTTCTTTTCTCCAAGGAAATCAGAACCAACTTCTTCAATCTATTTACATAACTGAAGTTCCTCATCCCTGGAACCATTCTCGAGAATTGTTTCCGCACTCTTTCTAATGCCTTCACATCCTTCCTAAAGTGCAGTGCCCAGAACTGGACTGAGTCAGTGTTTTACACAAGTTTAACACAACTTGCTCTTGTACTTTATCCCTCTATTAATAAAGCCTAGGATGCTGTATGCTTTATTAACCGTGCTCTCAACCGGCTCTGCCATCTTCAATGACTTATGCACATATACATGCAGGTCCCTCTGCACCTGCACCCCTTTTAGAATTGTACACTTTATTTTATATTGTCTCTCTGTGTTCTTCATTCCAAAATGAATCACTTCATACTTCTCTCATTAAATTTCATCTGCTACTCATTTGCCCATTCCACCAACCTGTCGATGTCCTTTTGAAGTTCTACACTATCCTCCTCGCAGTTCATAATGCTTCCAAGTTTTGTATCATCTGCAAATTTTGAAATTGTGCCCTGTACTCCAAGGTCTAGGTCACTAATATATATCAGGAAAAGCAAGAGTCCTAACACTGACCCCTGGGGAACTCCACTATAAACCTTCCGTCCAAAAAACATCCATTAACCCTCACCCTGTTTCCTGTCATTCAGCCATTTTTGTATCCATGTTGCTAAAGTCGCTTTTATTCCATGAGCTATAACTTTGCTTACAAGTCTGTTGTGTGGCACTGTATCAAATGCCCTTTGGAAGTCCTTGTACATAAGGATGGAGGAGTTAAGAAGGTGGGGGTCCGGGGGTAATGCCTGCAGATTTGAAAGGGAGGAAGGCAGGTGCTGAGGAGAGTACCAGTAACAATATCGGCTAACATGAGAGCCAAGAAAAGATATTGGGTGGTCAGCAGTTTAGTGGGAATAAGGTCAATGGAACAGGAAGTGGGTCTCAACCAAGCTGAACTCGAAGAGGGCCTAAGGGAAAATAGGAAAGAAACTAGAGAAAGATGAGAGTTCAGGGCTAGGGTGGGGAAATCTTGGGGTAAGTTTGGCTTTGTGGGCTCGTGCAAGGGAGGGAAGTGACAGCTGATTAGATTTAAAAAGTCTTGAACGATACAATTATATAGCACCTTTCATGCCCTCAGCATGTCCCAAAACACCTAACCAATAAAGTATTTTTGAAGTGCAGTCACTGTGGGAATGTAGGAAACATGGCAGCCAATTTGTGTACAGCAAGCTCCCAGCAATGTAATAATGATTGGATAATTTATTTTAGTGATGTTAGTTGAGGGTTATTGACCAGGACAGCATTAGGGTTGAAAAGTGTGACTAGAAACTGGAAGTTTCAGCACATGACTCACTCCCCCGCTCCAGCCATTAGTTGGCCAACACATCCATCCTTGTGACGCACTGCCTTCCTACACCAACTGGAAAGCATAAAAGACTCATTACCCAACTGGATGATGCTTGACAGTCAGCCAAACAGTACTTTTCTCCCCAGTTTCAATATTTTTATATCTGGCAAAGAGAAATGTTCATAGAAAATAACAAAAAAAAAACATTTTTTTTAATGTACCAATGATTTTTCTCCAGGATTGCACACAGCAGTGCCCTGGAGATTCCAGGCCAATCCTGGAGGGTTGGCAACCCTAGACAGCATAGATAACTGAGCCTAACTGAGCATAGATAACTGCTCAGTTTTTCTTTGAATAGTGCTGTGGGACCTTTAGTACTCAGCTGAGATACAGAAGGGTCATTGGTTTAATGTCTGATCTGAAAGATGGAGCCTCCAACAGTGCAGCACTCTCTCAGCACAGGAGAATGGGGGTGGGGGTGAGAGCAGGTGTATGGGGAGTATAAAGCTGGGAGGAGGCTGCTTGCTTAGAAATCCTGAGACATTTTGCTAAGGGTTGCTCAGTTTGCATAAGGGCTCCTGAAACAGACATTAGGCCCCTTATCATGATACAGGATAAGCTGGATTTCCCAGTGACACACTTAGTGCTTGTCATTTTCGTATTTTTAGACAGCCATTCTGGATGCCCAAAAATCAGCCAGCTCCAATCTTGGATCGCATGCCTATCAAGTGCCCTTCCGGCATGGCACATTGGTACTTGAAATTAGCCCTCTTTGTGCCATGAGTGGGCGCAACAATATCCAGTTTCTAGTCCTTGATGTGTGAATCCAGTCATTAAGCTCCCTTTGTACAGAGCAGGTTATACACTCATGTAGATTAAAATATAATCCTGAGGATCGGTCTGCAGGAGGGTTCAACCTTTCCAAACTGATGAACTAAAACAAATTCCCCTGAAGGAGCATCAAGAAGCGTCAAGAAAACATACAGCTTCTCAGAATAAACTGTAGGGGGCTCAATTCAACTTACCAGTCCTGGTATTTGTGGCTTTTAAGTTTGATTTTTAAGATATTGCAAGTGTTTTTTTAATTAAAAAATGAACATGTGAGAATGAGATTTATATCACATGGTAGTTTCACCCAAAATTGTACTCATTTTGAAAAGCGTCTTTTCCCAAGTTCCCACTCAAACTTATTTCCATATTGCCAAACACAAAATCAGCACAATTGGGCAGCATTTTAAAAAGTAATTTTAGTAATGTTTTGCTATAAAAACATTCCTCAATATATATAGAGTAGTAACTTAGTGCAGTATGAAGGTAGGTGAAGCTGCTCCTCTCCTCTTATACTCTTAACTCAAAAATTTGGCCTGAACCTGTCCAGGTGGAGAAAATGGTCAAGACTCACAGCCCTTTTTAACAATTATTGTAACCTCGATAAGGTTACAAACATCAGTACATTGTTCCCCTTAAGTTAAAAACGCTGTTCCTGTAACTTTTGAGCCACTCTCACTGTTAAACCTTGGAAAGCTGCAGCACCTACAGCTAAAACTACAAAAATCACACCCATTACAATGATTGCCACAAACCCTGATTTTGATTGTATCTCTTTTATATATTGCAACAATCTCACATCCTGGGTTTATGAATAGTCTATGAACATGCAAAGGTGTTTCAATGAAGAAGATTCTGGCTTTACAACATTATCAGATTTTGCTCTAATGAAATAGTTCTTTGGGATTAGCATTTCCAAGGAATATGGAGGGAGACCCAGACAGTGTGTGGTTCCATACTTCGTTAGACTGTAAGTATTATTTACAATTCTATTGCAGTTCACAGCAATCCAATGGATGGGACAAATCATTTAAATCTTGGATAGATGCATTTCATTGTGTGGTTTAATTGCCTCTGCCATCTGTTGACCAGCATATTGAAGAAGTCACTCGTGTATATTTTTGGTTTCCAAGGGTTTTTTAGGCCCTGTTCCAAGGTCCTGTGGAATTCTGGGAGGCAAAATTTAGCCAATTTCTGAAAACTATCCATTACAAACAACCCTTTTTCATACCTTCATTTGGGCTTTTAAATGTTGGCTTCTTTTCAGTTGAATGCGTTCTTGCTGAAGGGCTGGCTACAGGATTCAACCCCCAAGTGACTGATGTTGATTCCTCAGAGCATCAGTCCCTTTTAAACCAACTTCTTCTGTTCTTGCTGAGCCAAGACCTTAAGCATTAACTTCCGTCGTCAGCTTTCAAATATTGGCTTTTAAGTCGAATGTGTTCCTGCTGGAGGACTGGCTCTGTGAGTGCCCTGAATTTTAAGTTATTGAAAAGGACCTTCAAAAAATATATAGCATTATTTTCTAGATAGATTGGGGTACAGTATGTTCCTTCGTAATTTAAAAAAAATTCCAAACATTTCGATGAGTGTCCTTGTGCCAAAAGTTCTAACTTAATGTTTGAAGTGTCCTCGAAGGCCCATAAAAAAGTGCAATTAGTGGAAATTCCCAATGATGATTAATTAACATTGGGGGAAAGGCTAGTATTGTGGGCAGGGCTGATTTTGAGCACATCATTTTAAAACTGCCACCATAGATCATGGAAATTCAAGTTGCACATAAACATAACTTATGTTTAAAATTCCACAATCTTCTGTGTTGGTTACACCAATATTGGAGGAATTTTGCCAAGAAAACCAGTGTGTTTGAGTGGAAATCCATGCCCGCTGTAATATAAGGGTTGGAACATAAAGGGTTAATGTGGGACTGAGCACAGTACCATCCTCACAAGAGAATACATGATCCCCAGCTAAGGGTCAGTGTAGTGTTGGACAGAGCAGTGTATAGAAGTAAGCATAGAGACAGCTCCTAGCTTGGACTTTCACTGTATCAATGTATATAGTTTATAGTAGTTAATAAATACTTACACTTGAGCTACTTAAGACTACGAATACCTTAATAAGACCTACTGAACTATGTCCAACACCTTACAACATGGTGGCAGCAAATGGAACAACTCAAAACCTCTCAGAATCTGCAGAAGAAATTAAAATCCTGGAAAACTGAAGGAAAAATCAAAGAAGCATTCTGACATGAGGAAAAGCTCAAAAAGTGAAGGCACAGAAGAGAATTGCCAGAGAAAAGCTCCAAAGGTAGGCTTGGAAGCTGAAGGCAGAAATTAAATTCCTCACTGCAGTACAAGACTCCACTGAATCCCATGGAAATCCAGCTTCAATAACCAGAGTGTACAGAGTCAACAGAACCAGCAGGGATGAGCTAAAAATTTAAAGTTCCTGGACAACATAAATCCTGAAAATGTTTAAATACTGCACTGGTCAGAAATTGCTGTTTAAATTGCAGTCCGAGAAACCCACGTCAGTACCTGAAGATAAAAACAAAAAAACTGCGGATGCTGGAAATCCAAAACAAAAACAAAAACAGAATTACCTGGAAAAACTCAGCAGGTCTAGCAGCATCGGTGGAGAAGAAAAGAATTGACATTTCGAGTCCTCATGACTCTTTGACAGAACTTGAGTTCGAGTCCAAGAAAGAGTTGAAATATAAGCTGGTTTAAGGTGTGTGTGGGGTGGGGGGGGGGGGGGGGGGGCGGAGAGAGAGAGAGAGAGGTGGGGGGGGGGTTGTGGTTGTAGGGACAAACAAGCAGTGATAGAAGCAGATCATCAAAAGATGTCAACAACAATAGTACAAAAGAACACATAGGTGTTAAAGTTAAAGTTGGTGATATTATCTAAATGAATGTGCTAATTAAGAATGGATGGTAGGGCACTCAAGGTATAGCTCTAGTGGGGTTTTTTTTTAAAAAATAATGGAAATAGGTGGGAAAAGGAAAATCTTTATAATTTATTGGAAAAAAAAAGGAAGGGGGAAACAGAAAGGGGGTGGGGATGGGGGAGGGAGCTCACGACCTAAAGTTGTTGAATTCAATATTCAGTCCGGAAGGCTGTAAAGTACCTAGTCGGAGGATGAGGTGTTGTTCCTCCAGTTTGCGTTGGGCTTCACTGGAACAATGCAGCAAGCCAAGGACAGACATGTGGGCAAGAGAGCAGGGTGGAGTGTTAAAATGGCAAGCGACAGGGAGGTTTGGGTCATTCTTGCGGACAGACCGCAGGTGTTCTGCAAAGCGGTCGCCCAGTTTATGTTTGGTCTCTCCAATGTAGAGGAGACCACATTGGGAGCAACGAATGCAGTAGACTAAGTTGGGGGAAATGCAAGTGAAATGCTGCTTCACTTGAAAGGAGTGTTTGGGTCCTTGGACGGTGAGGAGAGAGGAAGTGAAGGGGCAGGTGTTGCATCTTTTGTGTGGGCATGGGGTGGTGCCATAGGAGGGGGTTGAGGAGTAGGGGGTGATGGAGGAGTGGACCAGGGTGTCCCGGAGGGAGCGATCCCTACGGAATGCTGATAGGGAGGGTGAAGGGAAGATGTGTTTGGTGGTGGCATCATGCTGGAGTTGGCGGAAATGGCGGAGGATGATCCTTTGAATGCGGAGGCTGGTGGGGTGATAAGTGAGGACAAGGGGGACCCTATCATGTTTCTGGGAGGGAGGAGAAGGCGTGAGGGCGGATGCGCGGGAGATGGGCCGGACACAGTTGAGGGCCCTGTCAACGACCATGGGTGGAAAACCTCGGTTAAGGAAGAAGGAGGACATGTCAGAGGAACTGTTTTTGAAGGTAGCATCATCGGAACAGATGCGACAGAACAGATTCAGTACCTGAACACATGACAACTGAGCTCACTCTGAACAAAGAAAGAAATCAATTAAAAATTAATTGTAACTGAGTAGGCAGCTTAAAAAACCCAGCAAAAGCTGGGATTCAATGCTTCCAAGACCCGAGAAGTGTGCTAAAGCAGGAAAGACTCTGATCAGTCGATCTAGGCAGCCATTGTTGGAAAAATTGGAAAAAACACAAAGTGCAAATGCCATTACTGCAGGAGCCTGCCAAAATGGGCAAACAGGGGAAAACCCTTTGTGCTGAAGCTGAAAGCTGAACCTGAAATTTAAAAATTTTAACCATGGATCAGAAATGCACTCCTCTGGAGCCCTTTGGACTTGTCCAAGGCCCAAATAAATCACAAAATTGGGGACTCTGGAGAAAAGGATTCCTTAGATACGTGATTGCTTCAGGTCTGGATAAAAAATAGAAGCTGAACAAGTCAACACAGTGCTTTATTCAGTAGTCCTGATTGCAGGCAATATAATAATTGTTTGGTAGTAGAGAACCTGAGTATTGCTGAAAGAAAGACACACCGAGTAGCAGCCATCAATTGATGTCAGCACACCACACAGCCAAATGCAAAGGTGAGCTTACTACCAAGTCACACCCTGACAACAGGGAGAGCCATCTCCCATCCTGGCGTGTTTCATGGTGAGCTGCATGAAGGAAGAAGGGAAACAAACACTATAGAGACAAGCCCAGAGTTTGTCCGTCCCGTAAAGAGCGGGATAAACCAACCAACAATGATCATTGGGGAATCGACAAAGAGCAATTCAATGCAAAAGGGTAAAAAAAGAGGATGAAAACGCACCCGGATGCCAGAACAACTCCAATTCAATAAAGTTTACTTGCAGCAACAGAGCCAACCACTCCCCCAACAATATTGAGAACAAAATATGGGTTATAAGGCCTTCATGCCCCCTGGACCTATGAACTCAGAGACTTGGCAGGTGGGGGGGGGGGGGGGGGGGGGTGTAGGCAGGGGAAATGGGGTAGTAATAACGATGTAAATACATGGGGTAAACTGGGAAACCTTGAAAATACATTGAATTAAGACTTGGGGGGAGGTGTGTATAAGGGTCTGACACATAAAAGGGTTTAATGTGGGACTCAGTATAGTACCGGCTACATAGTAATGTAAGAGAACACATGACTGGCACCTAGGGGTCAGTGTAGTGTTGGATAGCACTATTTGTAGAAGCAAACAGAGATAGCTCCCAGCTTGGACCTTTACTATACCTATGTATGTGGTTTCTAGTTGTTAATAAATACTTACCCAAGACTATGAACACCTTAATAAGACTTACCGAACTACACCCAACACACACACCTTTCAAACTGCAGCACTTTGAAGGAACTGAAATATTAAGGTAAAAATATTCTCAAACACACATCTGATGCTGTGCCTGGGATTGGAATGTACATCGTTTCTACATTGGCAAAGATCCCCTGACTCCAGCCAATTTGTTATAGTTGGAAATACAGCCCAGGATCTCATGTCATGGTGAGCACAGAGCGCTCTGGCTTTCACCCAAGAATATCGAGTAGTACATCCCGATACTTGGAGTCCGTTAGAATGACATCTCACCCTTGGAATTGCAGGTTACAAAATCACTTCTTTTATGCTAACTAGCAAATTTATTTAACGTGTGCTTTTAGTTGGGGATGAACTGAAGATGAAAGTGGTAATAAAGGATCACTGTTTATACTAAATAGAGGTGGTGATTTTGCCCAGTTGTGTGTGTAAATAGCATAATCTTCATTTTCCCTCGAGACTGTAAAAAGTAGCTATTGTGAACCATTCAAGGACAATGTGTGGATGCAGTTTGCAGCAAGGTGCCTGAAGCCATTTATTACAACTAGCATTTGTATAGCACCTTTCACAGCTACACAATGTCCAAAGCGCCTTACCAGCCCTTTGAAGTACCTTTGTAGTCAGTTATAATGTAGGAAAGCTGCAGCCAATTTGCCTAATGTAAGCTTGCACAAACTGCAAGGGATGTTGGTTCAGCAATAAGTATTGTTCAGGACATGAGAGAGGACTCCTTTGCTCTTTCTTGAACATTGCTGTTTGATATTTTACATCTGTCCAAGAGTGCAGCACTCCTGCAGTGCAGCTTGGTGTGTGAGCCTGGATTTTTGGGCTCTAGTCTCTGGAGCGGGACTTGGACCTATGATGTTCTGACTCAGCAGTGAGAGAGCTGGTTCCTGCGACACAGCAGACACATTTTAACTTCCTTGATGGTTCGGCTCAGATTAGATCAGGAGTTTGGGTAACTGTGGGCACAACTCACATCATAACAGGGAGGAAGATATAATGTGTAAAGCTGAGGGCTATGAAAGCACTGGTGGGATGAGGAATGATTGCAGAAGGGAAGTGGGAAATACACAAGAGGAATCAGAGGAGAAAAGGGAGTGAAGAGGGTATGTATGACTGAAGGAGGTCCTAGAGTTAGGGATTTGCACAAGGATTTTAAAGTGGATGCATTTGGGTAGAGGGAACCACTATGGTTCAATGTGGATGGTAACAATGGATGAGCAGGGCACGTTAGTGGCAGTTCACTTTAAATAATTTAAGAATTTATGGAAGGGCAGCAAGGAGGCAGTGGAGTAATGAAGTTGAGAGATGACAAAATCATGAATGTTAATCTTTTGCCCCTATTCCTGCAGCTTAGGTGGACACAATTTTTGATTGTTCCTGTCATCCCACACACATATACATGCACATGGACGTTCCAGCAGACATCACTGGAGAGTGTTCATGAGTAGTAGGCCTGACTGATTTTTTTTTAAACACTCCCTTGCCTAGGGACAATGAGATCAATCGTAAAACCTCATCAAACACGACATTGAGAGGGGTCAATTAGCTGAGCAGACACCAAGGATTAAAAATATTTTTATTCATTCCATTCCTATCCATTCTTATTTAGTATCGTTTCATATCACATCACACAATACAATACAGTTGGCCAAGAGATTGGAAACTTTATGAAAACTTTATGACAGCATTATCATTCAGTTTCAGTTAGCTGCGATGGGGTGAATTTTGGCTGAGAACTATCTTTAACACACTGACAATCAGGTTTATGTAAAATTCCCACACATGCTATTTTAAGAATCATTAACCGATTTACTCTGAATGGGTGAATAATGTTATAAATAACACCCACAGGAATTTTAGACAAAAATGGCACGCAGTGGAATTGAATCTGCTGTCTGTAGAAACAGAAACATATGGGCCTTGCAACTAAAAGTTAATTTACTTGCTTATTTTATACAATACGGGTGCGGGTGGGGATGGTTCCAAATAAAGGGAAGTCTCTACAGCATTTACAAAACAATCATACATATGATCCTAAGAAATATTAGAGCCTGTAATGGATACTTTTACATTGTGCAAGCAATTTTCTTAATAGACGAAAAAAAAAGTGCAGCATGAATGAATCTCCGGCAATCCCTGGTGCGCTGCTTGCAAACGGAATACAGGTCAAAATAAAACTGTTACTTAAGCCTATTTTATTTCACAGGACATACTCAAGGAAACATATTCTACATACAGCACTGCTTTCATACCTGATTCTGAAATAACTTATGCTTTTTCAAATCACCATATTAAAAGGGAAAATAACAAGTTTATTTAATCTCTTTCTAGAAAAAGTTGTTTTTATTTCTTCCATGGATGTGTGCATTGCTGGCAAGGCCAGCATTTATCGCCCACCCCTATTGCTTTTGAGAAGGTGGTGGTGAGCTGCCTTCTTGAAATGCTATAGTCCATGTGATGTAGGTACACCTACAGTGCTGTTAGGGAGGAAGTTCCAGGTGTTTAACTCAGCAACAGTGAAGGGACGGTGATATAGTTCCTAATCAGGATAGTGTGTGGCTTGGAGGTGGTGTTGGGGCAGGGGGGGCGGGCGGGGGGGGACTCGCAGGTGGTGGTGTTCTTATGCATCTGCTGCCCTTGTCCTTCTAGGTGTAGAGGTTGTGAGTTTGGAACATGCTGCAATGCGTCTTGTAGATGGTATACACTGCTGCCACTGTATGTCAGTGGTGGAGGGAGTGACTGTTTCAGGCGGTAGATAGAGTACCAGTCAAGCAGGCTGCTTTGTCCTGCATGTTAATGGGCTTCTTCAGTATTGTTGGAACTGTACTCATCCAGGCAAGAATTCCATCACACTCCTGACTTGCACCTTATAGATGGTGGACAGGCTTTGGGGAGGCTCTGATCTGCTCTTGCCACAGTATTTATATGGTTGGTCCAGTTAAATTGTTGGTCAATGGTAACCCCCCCCAGGATGCTGATGGTGGGGCATTCAGTAATGGTAATGCCATAGGATGTCAAGGGAGATGGTTAGGATTCTCTCTTGTTGGAGACAGTCATTGCTTGGCACTTGGTGTGGCATGAATGTTACTTGCCACTCATCATTCCAAGCCTGAATATTGTCCAAGTCTTGCTGCATTTGGACATGGACCCTTTCAGTATCTTAAGAGTCGTGAATGGTGCTCAGCATTGAGCAATCATCAGCGAACATTCCCACTTCTGACTTTATGATGGACAGAAGGTCATTGATGAATCAGCTGAAGACAGTTGGACTGAGGACATTACCAGGAGGAACTCCTGCAGTGATGTCCTTGGGCTGAAATGAATGGCCTCCAACAACCACAATCATGTTGGGTGGTTTTTACTCATAGTAGTACCTGTTTTTACATAGTTTTTACTCTGAGTAGTCCATTACTGACCTACTCGTTTTCAAAAGAATGGTTGAGAAGATTTGATCTGTTTTGAGGGTCCTTATTGGGGAATTGAAAACAAAAGTAGGGACAGGGCAGTAGTGAGACCATATTTGGAATACTGTGTACAGTATTGGTCATCTTATTTAAGAAAGGATATAAATGCATTGGAAGCAGTTCAGACAAGGTTTACCCAGACTAATATCTGGAATGAGTGGGCTATCTTATGAGGAAAGGTTGAACAGGCTAGGCTGGAGCTTAGAAGAGTAAGAGGTGACTTGATTGAAACATAAGATCCTGAGAGGTCTTGACAGAGTGGATGTAGAGAGGATGTTTCCTCTTGTGGAAGAATCTAGAACTAGGGATCACCGTTTAAAAATAAAGGGTCGCCCATTTAAAACAGAGATGAGGTGAAATTTTTCCACTTAGAGGGTCGTGAGTCTTTGGAACTCTCTTCCTGAAAAGGTGGTGGAAGTAGAGTCTTTGAATATTTTTAAGGCAGAGGTGGATAGATTCTTGGTAAGCAAGGTGGTGGGTGGGATGCAGATTTCAGGTTACCATCAGATCAGCCATGATCTTATTAAATGGTGGAGCAGGCTCAAGGGACTCCAGCTCCTTGTTTGTATGTATGTTCATATGTAAAAGCAAACCCAAGGAATGAACAAATAAAACAGAATGGTTCTTCCAATCCTCTTAATGCCTATAGAGGTTAATCTTTCTGTCTGGGAAAAAAACAAGGATGAGCTGGCCCTAATTGCATCCTTTGACAAAACAATAGTTCAAGTTATAGATAATGATCAAAGGAAGGAAAGAGAACCTCTTAATCAAGCTCCGCTGTGATAAAGGCCCAGTGGGTTTTGGAGCTCTATCAAAGGAAAGAGACAGAAATAATGACTGTAAGATTGCCTTCCCTCAGGCCTGGGGCTCTAACAGCTGAGTTCCCTTTATAATGTCATTGCTTTATGTCTGCCCAGCTGATGTTCTGCTTTTGAGCAGCAGTGAGCTGGGAGTGGGGGGGTGCTGTGATTACAGTGTGTGTTCACACTATTGTTGAGTGAGGAGGTGATGGAGCTGCACCGCAGAGTGCAGCCTGCAGCCCTTCAACTGGTGAGCTGGCTGAGGAAAGTTGATGAGATACTTTTGTGATTTTAAATCAGTAAACATAGTTGGGTGATGCTGAAGGCCAAACTATTTCTTAATTATTTTTGAAATAGTTAAAAACAAAGCTCACACCAGTTGCTGTTATAATCTTGTTGGTGAGATGGTAGGATGAAGAATTCTTTTTTAAACTCATTCTTGGATTGGTCACTGGTAAGGCTGGCATTTATTGCCATTCCCAAGTTCATAATCATAACTGAGTGGTTTGTTAGCCTATTTCAGAAGGCACAGCAATCTGACAGCTTCGTGGTCACTTTTACCAGTACCTGATTTTGATTTTACTTCCAGATTTTTTAAACTGAATTCAAGCTCTCAAACTGTCGTGGTAGGAAACGAACTTGCGATCTTTGGATTAGTCCGGGAACTAGTCCAGTAACTCTTGGAGGTAGTGAGGCATTAGTTGCTCTACACTGCATTTTTTTCACTTGGTAGTTCATCAGTAACCAGGCGCAGAGTGATGAGGGATATTGTTGGGATTATGTAGAAGACTGTGCCTGCCGCTTAAGAGGTTTATACATAGGTCCAAAGGATTTGTAACTGACTTCCCTAGAACCTATTACTCAAATCCTTCACATGAGGTAGAAGCACAGGAAGGTAATAAGAAGAAACAAGTGGCTGCTGAATAGGTCATTCCAAGTTCCAGCAACATCCAAATGTTCCTTTCATCATCATGTAGGATTGCCATCATAGAGAATCCTCATTGTATTCTTTTGTTTATAGTGAAAATTCACACAGCAAGGTACAAGTTATTCACTTTGCTAAACAAAATGATTCACAGTCCTTGTTACAGCGGGTGCTTTCGGCGTTGCAGCACTGACGTGCTTTTAAATAATAAATAAAGCCTTGCATGCTCCAATCACTCTGTATTTACTGAGCTCCAGGATTTACACTTTCAACATCTTTAGCTGTAGCATCATCGTCCTCTTCTCCCTCATCATCATCATCCCCAAAAGTCTGTTCTGGTAAGCAAGCAAAGCTCTGTGAGCGAGCAGCAACCTGCGCTGCCAGAACTGAGGTAAAGTGGAGGGAGACTGGCTCATGCCTTTCTGTAAGTCTCTGTTTAACAGCTGTATGCAGCTGCTCAAACACAGCTGGATGCGAATTTTCTTGCTCTTCTACGGAACTCTCTGCTGTCTCTGAGCAGCAAGCTGAGCTTCTATCTACCTCAGCAATTCTGGTAGTGTCACTTGGATCAATGTTTTTGCTATGAGTCAGATGTACATCAACAGCTTCTGGTCCTATTGGTCTGCAACATTCTTTGCTATCCTTGAAGATGTCTATTTGATTGGTGTCTGCCTGTTGGACGCTGTTATCACAAACTTTATGACTTTGCTCATTTGCATTCACCTCCTGACATTCCACTGGGACTCCCTCCAGTTGTGTAAAGTCCGCAAATGAAATTGTGTTGAGCGCAGCTATAAAAAAGTTTTGAAGTGCAACAGAATTAGTTAATTATTGAGTCAAAAGATGGCAAAGCCCATTCTTAATGAACATCGTATGTTGGTTATTTTACTTTAACTGCAAAATGTAGCTGTCTTGCTCATCTGTCACATTTCTTTTCCTTTTTTTTAATTACTCACTTTACAACCCTCGCTCCCTTTAGCTAAAGCACTGGCACCTGTATAAATGATTGGGACCCAGTGGTAGAAACTGAAATTAGATCCCAAATAACAGAATTAAGAACTAGTAAAACAGTTTATCCACCTACTTGGGTTTTCTTCATTATTGAAATGAAACAATATCAGTTGTGCCTCATTGGGAAACACTCTCGCTTTTGAGTCAAAAGGTCAAGGGTGCAAACCCTACTCCAGAGAGTTCAGCACAAACTCTAGATTGCCACTTCAGTGCGGTACCGAGGGAGTACGGCACTATCTAACGTGCTGTCTTTTGGATACAAACATATGAATTGGGAGCAGGCCACCCAGCCCCTCAAGCTTGCTCCGCCATTCAATAAGATCATGACTAATCTGATTCTAACCACAACTCCACACTCTCACCTACCCCAATAACCTTAAAACTATTCAAAGGCTCTGCTTCCACCACTTTTTGAGTAAGAGAATTCCAAAGATTTCAGAGAAAAAAAATTCTCCTCCTCTTTGTCTTAACTGGGCGACTCCTTATTTTTGAACAGTGATCCCTAGCTCTAGATTCTCCCACAAGAGGAAACATCCTTTCCACCTCCAACCAGTCAAGACCCTTCTATACTCCAGTGGATACAAGCCTAACCTGTCCAATGTTTCCTTATAAGACAACCCATCCATTCCACGTATTAGTCTAGTAAACCTGACACACTAAATCCTGAGACAGGGTGAGACACTAAATTAAGGCTATCCCCTCTCAGATGAAAGGATCCTGCAGCATTATTTAAAGATGAGCCGAAGAGTTCTCCCTGATGTTTTTCAACTAACCTTACTGAATAGAAATGCAGTGAAGATAAATGTCTGAACTTTAAACATTGTTATTCACAACTGCATTAGAATCATAGAATCATGCAGCACAGGAGGACATATGGGATCTTGTTTGTGCCAGCTTTTTGAAAAAGCTGTTCAATTAGTCATATTCTCTGCTTGTTCCTCATAATCCTACTTTCCTTTCCTGTCATAATGCTAGTTGCTCCAATACTAGAGTTTTCTAACAAAAAAGGCATTTGCCTCGTTCCCAGGGCAATACTGCACAAGGACTGCAGTAGGTGGAAGTGGCCCACCACCACTCTCCCAGGGCAACTGAGTGGCTATTACAGCAGCTGTGTCAGCATCATCTGTATCTCGTAAACAATGATAAAAGTTCTACCAATTCGACATGGGTAATGCTCACCGTGGTCATTGAAAAGTAGCTGCTTCCACTTCTGCCTCTCCAGCTCGGAGGCCTTGAATCCCAACACACTTTTCAGTTCCTGAAGCATTCTCCTAGATTCCTCCTTCTCTCGCTTCTCCTTTTCTCGTTCCTCTGGTGACAAGTAGTTAATGATGCTCTTTCTGAACTCTCCATCTGAGTCAGATTCTTCTACGTAAGCCTCAAGTTCCTGCAGTCGAGAGAGAGGGAGAGAAATAGAGAGAAATCAACAGTATGATTTAGATGGTAGATTTAAACATGATGTAATATCAAACAGATTAGCCACAGTTTAGTAAAATAAAATATATATTCCAGCTTCACAGGTCTAGCTGTTGGGAAGAAATTTGCCCTGTTTGTAAATGTAAAAGTTGTAAATTTAGAGAATTTGGCATAAGCAAGAAGGTCGGTTTAATCTGCTTTGAAACTTCCTGAGTGTGGGCTGTGGATAGCAAATGTGCTGCCCGACTCCACGCTCAAATGTATGAAAATGGAATAGCATGCTGTTCCCCAGTCTGCTTGCCTCCTACTCTTCTGTTGGTTTGAAACAGCTTTGCACATGCCTTCCCTTCACCCATTCTAAAAAGAGCTGGGGCAAGAGTTTTAAAGAAACTACACATGTACTGGCACATAGCATGCAATGTACATGGACATATCTATCAGTTCCCTACTCCAGAAAGGTTCTAGGTTCACACAATGAAGGAAAGCCAACTAGCCAGGGTCTTGAAGCTATGAGTGCCTCATCATGAATCAGCAGTCTAACAACTGTAAAGCAAAGATGAAATAAATGCATTCACTTCAGAATATTTTGTATATTCTGAATTTGTATCTGTACATTTTGCCTACTGCTCCCAACTCCTATGTTCCTATATAGGTACCAGAAGTACAAGGAATATGTTTTGTGTCTAGTTGAGTTGCTGGTGAATGAGACATTAATCCTACTCTTTAAAGACTCCAACAAAATATAACTTACAATTAACAATATCAGATTTCACTTTCAGCTATAGCAGCGATCTGGATATGAATAAATAAACTTTTTAATCAAAATTCCATAACTTTAAACTTTGGACAGCAATTTCCTTGGAGTCCCACCAGCTCTGCACCTTAATCTACAGGACAAGAAATATAAATAGAGTTTCCACTACCTTTTCAGTATAGAGACATCAGTGGAGTAAGCACCTGCTCTTCAGGGAATGAGTCTATGCATACATGTCCTTACCTGCTCTTCAGGGACTGGATCCTGGTCTTCTATCCGTACAACAGATTTTGCTGAGGGTTTCCAGGATGGTAGCAAATTATTATCCTGTGCCGCAGGTCTGCCTACAACAACAAAAAAACACAACAGTGGAAAAAAATCTATAGAACTGTACTATATTTCAACAGCACCTAGATCTATAGAAGACAATGTTAAGAAATGACTGCAAAACCATAGAACATTATGGCTGGAATTTTCCAGCACCCTTGCGGGGGCTTACCCTGCGGCAGGGCTGGAGAGCCATTGGAATCTCTGTTCACATCAGTAGGACCGGAAGATCCCGCCGGTGTGAGGGGCCGGACAATTCTGGCCTAAGTTTCAGACTGTATGATTTTGTACTGCCTTATTTCTGAAACTCTGAAGTTTTACCAGCTAAAACGGTTCAGTAATGCCTGCAGTAGCAGAACTGTTAATGAAACTGCATCTACAAGTGCTGGTGATCACATGCACCATGATAGCAATGAGAAACGGCAGAAATCCAAATTGCTTTAATATCGAATGCAAACAAATATTAGAAAGTTACATATTTGCAATTCTAGTTTTACAGTTTCCTACATGCAATTTATTCAGGTAAGGTCATAAAATTCTAAGACTAAACATGACTGTCCAAAATTTTTAATAAATTGACTGCACATAGCCTAATAAACTTATGCTGAGAACAAAGAGCATACAGAGAGAAAGGCACACATCTTCTGGTTTGGTTTGCTTTTAGTGGGCACCAAAAGTGCAGTAAGGATGACAAACTTACAAGTGTCTGCAGAGGAATTGTAAACCTTAATTCCTACTACACTGCTCTTGCTGTTAACGGATTAAAAAATAACATAAACACACTTTACTAGTAAATATTTCACTTGGCATTCTTGATGCAATGTAGTTTTGGAATTTTAAAAAACTCAGAATGTGGGCACCACTGACGAGGCCAGCATCTCTAGTTGCCCTGGGAAGCTACTGACACAACGGAGTATTTTCAGTTGTTTCTACACTCCTAGATCATACTTATTCTATGTACCACTATGTAACCCTCAGTCCCGACACTGCAAATAGACAAGATGATCAAGTTTTGCACATTCTGCATCTCATAAATACTCCTGAAAGTAAAATTATACTTCATAAGTAATAGTTACTGTGGCTGCTGACACTTCAATTGTCTGTTATATTGCCAGACAGAATCCAGAGGCACAACTGCCAGCATTTGCCAATTGAAAGCAGAAGACAAACCCAAACAAAGCAGAACCTTTAATTAGTTGAGTGCAACACATGGATATAACTGCTGCTCCAGACAATAAATCTTAAACAACACTTCTAATTGTCCATTATCCTTCAGCACAGACTGGGTACTTATCTTCCTTACAGTTTCCTTTGTACAGTATTCTTTATTGCTGATTTCCTTAAGAGACTTACAAACAGGGAATGTCTGGGGAAAACGGGTGCCCTTTCACCTCTGGAGACCTCGGTTCAAATCCAGCCCAGACTTCTGCGATGAAAGTTCTCCCTCTATTGAAAACTCTAATGATTTTAAGTGAACATGGAACAGCCTCAACCCTGTTCCTGTCAGACATAAGTCAAAAGAATGCATAGATATTTGCCACCAAACTTTTAGTCTCATTCAGATATACCAGAGGAATATTGGCATGGAAACATCACATTGCTGCTGATAGGATTGCCTTCTGAGGATGGTGTTCAGATATCATGTCAAAACTATAGAGGGGTAACCCAACCTGACCACAGTACCAGGATGCAGAAACTGACTTTTAAACGCTGAAAAGGGTGCTTCGTTCCACAAACACCAACTCCTCTCATCTCAATGAGCATGAAAGTCACCTAAAATAATTATTTTTCGTTTTAAGATATCCAGAAGAGATAAATCCAATATTTGATTCAAAAGACCCTATTCTAACTTAGCTGTCTCCTGACAGTTCTTCAAGTTTGTCCACAAGGTAAATATTCCCAGTATTACTTTAACTTAAAACTATACGAACGGAACATTGACTCAAGTTCAAACTAGTAGAAGGCCAATTTAGGATTAGATAGATCAGGAACAACAGTGTGATCAACACATGTAATGGAATCCCAGATAGAGTGCTGGAGATGAAAACCTTGGAATCATTTAAGATAAATTTGGAAACTGTAATGGTTGGGGGAGGGTGAGGAGGACTTTTGGGATCATTATAGTTGTTTTAGCTTCTACTGAGTGGTTGACTCTTAACTGCATTCTGAAGCAACCTAGTAAGCCACTCAATCGTAAAAAAACATTTGCAGACTGTAGCAATTCAAGAAGGCGACTCAGCACCACTTTCTCAGGGCAAAATTAAGTGCTGGCCCTGCCAGTAACTACCACATCCCGAGAATTTTTAAAAAATCCATCTCTCTAAACAATGTAACACATTCTTCCAACCAGTCTGAAAAACATCTTAACATTTTGTCATGTATGCATCAATGGAAGCAAGAAAAACAAAACAGTGACCATACATACTGGGAGAGCTGGATGGAAGCATTCCAAGTTTTTTTTTTAAAAAGGCGTTCCTTTGCCAACATTTTGTTGTGAACTGGAAAAACAGGTTGCTTTAACTCTGGTGGGAAAAGTCCCAAATTCATTCTGTGTCTCAGTACAGAAATCCTGCTCAGGCTATGGAATTTATTTTGCTTCTTGCTATTCAATGGAAATGCCACGTTTATACTGGTTTTCAGCTCAATGTCCCAGAACTTGACAAAATTGAATCCAGCAGCCAATCTGCATCCAGTACAATCCACATGTTCCTGAATTGGCCCCAGCTGAAGACCAAATTACATGTATCACAATGACCCAAGCCATTTAGGGTGGCCTGTTCAGATTGTTTCCCAGTAGGAACGGGATATTTTGACTGTTTCAACTTCTGTTTGCCACTATAAACTAGATAAAAGAACTCCATGCCATGCCTCAATTCTGGCCTGCACATTAATAAAGGAGGGAAAACAAACACATCAATAAAACATGCACAAGGGAGAAATCTAGAGGGCTAGTTAGGAACATAAGAACAAGAGGCCATTCAGCTCCTCGAGCCAGTGTTGCTCTATCAAATTAGATCATTGTTGCTCTTATCTCAATTTCATTCACCCACTTGATTCAAAATCTGTTGAAATCCTTGCATAACAAAATCTACCAATCTCTAGTTAGAACATTTTCAATTGACACCCAGCCTCAACAGCTTTCTTTGGGGGTTGGATGGGGGCTGGAAAAGAAGAGTTCCAGATAAGTGTGAAACGTTACCTGGCATAATCTCTGAATGACCTAGTTCTAATTTTAAGGTTATGCCCCCTTTTTCTGGGTTGCCCCCAAAGGAAATAGTTTCCCTCTATCTACCCTAACAAATCCATTAGTCAACCTAAACACCACTATCTTTTATATTCAAAGAAGTACAAGCCTAGTCAATGCAATCTGTCCTCATAATTTAACACTGCCAGCATCATTCTGGTGAATCTACCCTACAATCCTTTCAAGGCCAATATATCCTTCCTGAGGTGAGGTATCCAGAACTGACCACCATAGACATACACGATCTACATTTTGGGAATGACTGGAGTGTTGTGGCCCATTCTTCACCAGATATTTAAGTTACACTCAATCTCTTCAATTCTGCATACAAGAATTTTGTTCTTGAATGTTGCCTAAACAAAACTCATATCAACCCACACCTAGTCAGACAAATATTCCACCTCCCACATATATTGAAGGAGAGACTCTGGAATATTTTGAGCACTTCTCGCGCCTTGGCAGCCACCTCTCACTATTGACAAAGAGATCCAACACTAGATCAGTCACACTAGTTCAGCCTACTACAAACTACAGCAGCAAATGTTTGACAACAACAATCTCCGCAAGTCAACAAAGGTCCTAGTGGTCACAGCAGTTGTTGTCACCACACTCCTGTAATACAGTGAGACCTGGACAGTGTATTAGCAACATGCAAGAGCCTTAGAGAAACTCCATCAGCAATGGTTCCACAGCATCCTCTGGATTCAATGGGAGGACTGTTGAACAACTGCTAATTTTCTTTTTTTGCTTATTCTTTTACGGGATGTGGGTGTTGCTTGCTGGGCTGACATTTATTGTCCATGAGAAGGTGGTGGACCGCTGCAGTCCACATGGTGTCGGTACACCCACAGTGCTCTTAGGAAGGGAGTTACTTTGTAGCGGTTTGACACAACTGGGTGGCTTGCTAGAACATTTCAGAGGGCATTTAAGGTTAATTGCTATGGATTTGGAGTCACAGGTAGGCCAGATCAGGTAAGGACTGCAGGTTTTATTCCCTAAAGGACATTAGTTAACCAGGTGGATTTTTATGACAATCAACAATGGTTTCATGGGGACGAATTTTCCGGTTAGCGATCGGGGGCAGGGCCCGCTTGCCAACATGTAAAATGATGCGCGGTGACATCAGGTGGGCGTCCTGACGTCACCACACATCATTTAGATTGTCAGTTTGGCGGGTGCAGCTGCATTGGCTGTGCACCTGCCGAACTGTCAAAGGCCTATTAAGGCCATTAAGAAAGTAATTAAAGTTGTTACCAATGTTGCCTGTCCAACCTTAAGGTTGGCGGGCAGGCGAAGAGCCCAGGTGGCCTTCGCATTTTTCATGAAACCTCATCCACAGGCAGGATGAGGTTTCATGAAGTGTTTATTAATTAAATAAAAAATTTTGAAAAAGATAAGGGACATGTCCCAGCTCATGTGACAATTTCACATAAGGGGAAATGTCCTTAAAATTTTTTTTTCACCTTTAATAAATTTTCCAGAACATAAACTAATCTCCCTGAGGCAGCTCCCCGTGCCTCAGGGAGATTTCTGTGCATGCGAAAGAACGCAGGCCTCGAGACAGGGAATCCCCCTGTCTGCATAGGGAGTGCTCAGTGCTTCCGGGTGTGCGACCCACTGGGTGATCCTTAATTGGCTGCCCATGTAAAATGGCGGCGCACACCCGACCGGGGGCTCCGATTGGGTTTGCGCTCGCTCCGGCCCATTCCCGCACAACCCACCACGATGGGGGAAAATTCAGCTCATGGTCACCATTACTGAGACTTGCTTTTAATTCCAGATTTATTAATTGAATTTAAGCTCTGCCAGCTGCCATGGTGGGATTTGAACCCATGTCACCAAAGCATTATCCTGGGCCTCTGGATTACTAGTCCAGTGACATTACCAAAAGGGAAATGCTCCACCCCCTCTCCCCCCTTGCTAATAGCCTTCTTGAATACAGCTCCACAAGCATTCAGGAAAAACTCCTGCAAAACGAGCTTCAATGGACTGGGCATCGTGCTTGGATGGTCGAAAAGTGTCTTCCCTGCCAGGTCTTGTTTTCTCAACTCTCAAATGCCTAGCGTTCCAGGCGAGGACAAAGAAAATGCTTCAAAGACATTCTGAAGAACTCCTTGAAGTGCGGCATCATTGATATTAATGACTGGGAAGAGCTTGCTACCAGTCGTTTAAAATAGTGATACTTGCCTATCTAGTTGCATCAAAGTTTGAGTCACAACATCATAATAATGAGGTAAAGTAGCAGCAAAGAAGGAAAGAAAAAGAAGCAAATCCTGCAGTCTGGATCCCGCTATCTCATGGGGCATCCTGTCCCATGTGCCTGAAGATCTGTGGGTTAAAAATCTGCCTGTTTAGTCACACGAACATGGCAGAGATTCGCGACCCTGATTTGACATCATCCTTGATTCAACAGCAAACGATGACCCAGAACTGAACAGAATTGGGAACACAGATCAGGTCTAACCAAAGCTGAACAGAACAGATAAAGAGGGAAATGGATGAGACACAGGGAAAAGTTAATCAAGGCATTATAAAGTAAAAGGGCATTCAACGACTATATTTCTTCCAAAGATTTCCTCCTGCTTACTGTTTCTGCAATAATAGTCTGCATGCTGTTATGACTTATTCCCTAACTAGTTGTATTCAGTTAATTCTTGGACATGTGTGAAATAACTGCAGCAAAACCATTCAACGTGACACACCATTGGAGAGTCCATGGACAAAGCAGATGTTGGAGAATTTAGGGTGCTTTGCCACAATTTTCTGTACATTAATTCCAGCCATCTGACAGCATTGTCATCACCAACATGCAAAGCTGATGGATTAATTAGCAGGCATAATTCAACTACATAGGACATGGTTGTATTGTCTGCAAGGAGATTTATCCTCACTATAAGTCCCTATAGTTGAAGATTTGAGGTACAGTGTCCACATCCAGTTTGAAAGTGGTTGAGAAGTAATCAACTACAATTTGGTCAACTAAATTCTGGTTGACGGATTGTAGAGTTGGAAATGATAGTGATTTATCAAAGCAAAGCTGCCCAGGCTTCATGTCATTGAGTTGGTAAGGAAGAAGCCAAAGGGAATCAGGAAAGATTGATCACAGAGAGGCAAGCTGTTCTGGACAGAACAAACTAAGTGGTTCCAGAGTGTTGTCCACTGACATTAATGTATGGAAAACTGCATGCATGATACCTGTGATTTTCCTGTGAGCCTCCTGCTTCATCCAAGATCCTACCTAGTGCTGTGGAGCCTTGGAAAGCACCACTCTATTAATAAAATCCTTGTTTCCAATCTTGCAAATTGGTCTCTAATTAAAAGTAATTTTTACAATGGAAAGAAAGGAACTATGACAGACAGGGCAGCGGCAATAAAGTGGTGCCCTGACACAGGATGCTGGTGAAGATCGTTTTAACTTTAAATCTGGAATTTTCTTTCAGACAGTCGCTTTTCAATGACCTGTGTTCTTGCTGAATAGTTAAGTACTTTACAACTGAAATGCCTTTCAGTTCAAAAAAATCCAACTTTAGAGCTACACTTTACTGGCACGGAAACAACTGTCAGAGCTGAAGTGGTATGACGTGGGTTCTGTTGTTTAACAGACAAGCAAGGATCATGACACATGCTGCAGTCACACACAGTTAGTATTGTAATTTTAAATTAACCTTCAGCAGATTAAATGGAATTTCAGTCATAGTTCATTTAGAAGGCCGTCATTCATACCTATTAACTTGGCAAAGACATTACACAAACGCTATTGTAGAATATTGCAAATGGCTTAAATAAATGCGCAAGTTACTAATTCTAAACACTAGCTTCCTGCACTGTTTCAATGCAGAAACACTTTTCTATTTCAGGAACAATTTGCATTTATACAGTGCCTTTAACAAAGAAAAGTCCAAAAAAAACCTCTGCACAAATAGGCAGAAGGAAATGCACACTGAGTCAGGAAGAGAGAAATCAAGATTGATTGAAGAAGTGGGCTTTGAGAAGGTTTGTTAGAGTGGAGAGGGGTACAGCAGTTTTGGCAGGAAATGTCCTGAGAGCAAGATCCAAGGCATGGAGAGTCCTGACTTATTCTACACACACTAAATGCACAGCCACCCTTGCAATCCAGGCTTCTTTCTGTAATATTACCTTCGTTGTCCATAGACTTGTGTACTAGTTTATCCACCTGATTGCTTGTCTCATCCCAGCAGTTTATGCTCGCCTCCATATGTGGCTGGATCGATTTCAGTTTTTGATGCAGACCATTGAATACTTCCACTGTTATTTTATGCTGTTCCTGGGAGTCGAGGAGCTTTTCCAGATAATCCTCTAAAGTAATAACCCTGTGTATCGGGGAGGCATTATGAGTGTATTTTATTACATATTTACAAATCCCAAAGCAGCTCATGAGACAATAAAACGTATAACAATTATAGTAATTAAGTTGTAAGACACCTTATGATTTAGCTTTCTTTTCTTATGTTCAAGAGCCAGCATATATAAATTGAACTAACAGTAGAAAACTTAAATTAGTCTACCCCAAAATATTTTAAGTCCTAATCCAAACAATAATTTTTAATGTTGAATCACCTGATATTCTATTGTTATTGTAGAATATTGCTTCAGAACAGATCTGTAATCATGCACAGTGATACCAAATAACATTAACACAATACAATATTTCAGTTAAATGCACAAACTTACTCATTTAATAGTGCTCTAAGGTGCAGCTGCAGACTACGCACTACAGTATATACATTCTTCAGCTCCCTTGGTTGTTGTTCGGTCTTAGTTGGGGCTTCCAAATCAGAACGATGCTGTACCTGCAAGTATCTATGGAAGTCATAGCTGCGTTTCAATTCTTCAAGGCAAGTAGTGAGGATGCGAGGTACATCGTGGGTTACTTCTGCAAACACATGATGTGCTAAGTGCTCTGAAGTACTACGGAACTTGTGCGGGGCCTGGACTGGGGACAGTAAAAATGCCAGGCGTCTGAAGAACTCCGAGCTTTGACCCACCCATAACTGAAACAGTACCTATATACAGAAAGAATTATAACTTTGTGATAAACTGTTATTAAACATGAAAAAAACCATCAAAAATAATAGATATTTACTGAAATATCTTAACTATTTTGCCTGTCATGCAATGGGGATAATCATTTAAA
This sequence comes from Isurus oxyrinchus, assembly GCA_026770705.1. Classification (NCBI taxonomy): domain Eukaryota; kingdom Metazoa; phylum Chordata; class Chondrichthyes; order Lamniformes; family Lamnidae; genus Isurus; species Isurus oxyrinchus. The sequence goes on from JANJGN010000013.1 coordinate 83,476,409, forward strand.
TAGGTGTGGTCCCATAATCACTAGTGAAGAGGTTTTTGTCCGTACCCAATTTCTTCTAGGTACAACTTGGTCCTGCACCATCATGTATTTAAAACATTTGATTAGCAATGAAAACAATGAAATGTTGAGTTTATCTCACTTGCGAGACCTTTATATTCGCCTACTGCACACATATAGCATCCGTACAGAATGAGTTAATCAGGAAATACGCTGCTATTTCCTGTCTTTTATTGTACTGGTGGGACCTTATTTTATGGTGTTTTTTCTTCTTCATTCAGAGACGAAATAGAAGATTGAGCACGTGTGCCTGGTCTTCTGATTCTCTCTTCCTATGGGTTAATTACTTGACCTTTGCTTGGCTTCTTTTAGGGTTGACACTGGGAAAACTTGGAGGGACAAACCAAATTTTGCAACTTCATAGCAGAGGATGCTGGGAGCTCCAACTTGCTGCACCACTGACCACAACAGATTTATATACGAATAGATGGAAAAAAAATGTTATTTGCAGAAGTCACTCATAGTTGGTTGTGCAGCAATAGAAGCAATTTAACACAATGCAACTGAAAACAGTGCCTGTGGAAAGAAAGTACCAATGATAAAGCCATATTCTGTGGTATTAAAGATTATTTCGCCCTGGGAATAAAATGCTCAGTCCTCCACTAAAGTTAAGCTATTTAGAAATATTAGATAGGACATATTATTGTTACTGCTTTCATGAACCTTTGATTGGAAGATATATCTACATATTACATAGTGCTTACAGCACAGGAAAACTACTAGCATCATCTACTGCCTCCTGACTTACTTAATCTAATCTCATCAGTACATTCCTTTCTCCCTCATGTACTTAGCTAAATTTTCCTAAAATGCATATTATATTAAGATTAATAAACATTAATTTCTAAATGTTTTACATTGGTTAAGTAAAAGTCCCTTTTCAATCTTGCGTTGCAAGGTTCCACACCTTTAAGGGCCTGAGACTGTAACCATCAGTCAGCTCCTGAACCTCCTCATCACATACAGCCTCCTCGCCAAGTCCCATGCCAAGCTCCTTTAATGGGATTGCGGAAAGGTAATTGGTCACGTTATCAATTTCAGAGTTAAGAGGATAGGTTTAATAATAATTAAGGCATCATAACAAGAAGTCATTGCCAGGCTCATGCACGCAACAGTGCATTCTCTAAACCATATTTACGTCTTACCAGAGTAAACGAACAAATCAAAGCAACATATTCTGACTTAGGCCATTTAGACCGATTTACGTGTGGCACTTACTTTGAAAAACGTTTAAATATAATATGCGTTGGCAAATAATCAGACACTATGTGACTTTAGACCGTTGGATTATAATGTAAAGTGAAATGAGCTGATAACTCAGTGAGGCTACACTCTGCACAAACATTTTCAGTTTTTAAATACATTGGCATAAGGGTCAAAAAGAACAGACAACAGTTTTAGGCCATAATTACTAAGCCAGAGCACAAGGCTTCAGGACAAATATCACATCTGCATTTTTTTGTAGCACTCATGGAGCAAAATTACTTCTAAAACAGAAAAAAACCTGTTTTTTTCACCCTTCTATAGTCAGTAACTGGCTAATGAAACTGGAGGAATATGTGGCTTTAAAGCCCATGATTTCTGAGAAGCTGATTTTCTTTGTTTCTATATTAAAAGACTCCCAATTTTAGTCTGTAAGGTGTAGCTCAAATGTTGAAATAAAAACAGAAACAGCTGGAAAAACTTAGCGGGTCAGGTAGCATCTACGGAGAGAAAGAGAGATGAAGTTTCAGGTTGACGATCTTTCCTCCAGCATTTGCTGTTTTTATTTCAGATGTCCAGCATCTGCAGTACTTGGCACTCAAATGATGAGTGAATTAGAGAGCTAATTACTTCAAATCAATTCAGTTAAATTTGGTACTGCAGTATAATAGAAATTCTACTCTCAAGGAAGATGAATATGCAAAGTAACAAACCAGTTAGTTTTGTAATTGGTAACAGCATAAAATGAGTGTATATTTTATGTGAACACTACAGTTGGACTTTTTAGGAGCTATTAAACTAGCTCAGAGATAGGCAAAAGGATTTATTTTCCTTTAGTCTTCCAGTCACAATATTAAAATTTAGACAAATACCAGCACATATGATACACAGAGTTTCTGGTGGGTTTTCTTTAATTCCAATAAGGTATAAAGAAATGGGGTTACTTCTCCTGGTATAGCTGCCGATAACAGCGTGGTAAAATCTTTGAAATGGGGGGAAAAAATTAGCTATTTTTATTATGCAATATACTAATTAATACACCATCCACAATTTTGGAGGCATTTCTTTTCAAGCTGAATCATTGTTTCCAATTGATACATTTGAACATACGAATTAGGAGAAGGAGTGGGTCATTCGGTCCTTCAAGCCTGCTCTCCCCATTCAATAAGATCATGGCTGATCCAATTGTGGCATCAACTCCACGTTCCGCCTACCCCCAATAACCTTTGACTCGCTTGTTAATCAAGAATCTATCTACCTCTGCCTTAAAAATATTCACTGACCCTGTCTCCACTCCTTCTGGGGAAGACAGTTCTGAAGATTCATGATCCTTTAAGAGAAAAAATTTCTTCTCATCTCCGTCTTAAATGGGAGACCCCTTATTTTTAAACTGTGTCCCCTAGTTCTAGTCTCTCCCACATGGGGAAACATCCTTTCAGCATCCACTCTGTCAAGTCCTCTCAGAATCTTTTATGTTTCATTAAGATCACCTCTCAATCAGCAATGTCCAACCTTCCCTCGTGAGATAACCTCTTCATCCCAAGGATCAGTCGAGTGAACCTCCTCTGATTGCAGACAATTTATTTGCTACAAATAGTTCAATTGCCTATGCCTAAAATTGTGAAACTTAAGCTTAACACTGGCCACCTAAATTTTGAGAAAATCCTGGAGTTGAACAAGACTTTAAGATGAAGAAGATGTTAAGAAAATGAAGAGTTCCAGCGGGCAGACAGTGTATTGCAAAACTAAACTCAAATCTGCACAGCAAAATCAATGGGCAGAATTTTGCCCTTGTCGGGCAGGCTTGGTGGGGGCAGTTGGGAAGCCGACCGCCGCCCGGTGCTTGGGGCTGGACCGCGATTTCATGCTGGCGGGCCAGTTAAGGCCTGCCCAGCGTGAAACATGAGCGACAGCGCTGCCTGTGTGAAGGGGGGGAGGGTGAGTGCGAACTTCCCGCATATGCACAAGTGCGCGCTTGAACATCTTTCTGAGGCACAGATCTGCCTCAGGGAGATGAACAGTTTTCAAAAAAAAAATCTTAAAAATGTTATAAAACATGTCCCCTCATGTGACTCTGTCACATGAGCAGGGACATGTTATTAAATAAATTAAATAAAATTAATTAAATAAATTAATTATAATTTTATTTTTATTTGATGTTGGAAACTTTTCCTGAAAAGGGCAAAGGCCGTTTGGCTTTTTTGCCTGTCCGCCAACCATAAGGCTCAACAAGCAGCGAAAAATGTAAGTTAATTACGACTTTAATGGCCTTAACAGGCCTTTTAATTGTTGGCGGGCGGGCTGCTGATTCCCATGTGCACCTGCAGACTGAAATATCGCACGACTGCACGTTGACGATGGGATGCCTGCCTGACATCAATGTGCATCATTTTATGCTCAAGCGGGTTGGGTGCGCGCCTGCCTGCTGAAATAAAAATTTTGCCCAATGAAAATTTGGACACTCCAACTGATCTGCTACTGCATGAATAAGGTTGCATCTTTTATAACTACAAGTCCAAGTTAGACTTAACTTTAAAGCACACTCACGCAATAAGAACTCTGCCAAGGCCATGCTGCTATCTTGAATAGTGAACTTTATTAATATAGAATTATCTAAAGGTAGGATGTTAGATGTAGTTAAGTAAAGTGGTTCTAGCACCTGAATTTTCTGTCATGTCCTTGAGGTCTTCCAAGTAAGTTAAGACTCGATAGTAAACTTTAGCAGCACTGTATTACATTTGCAATGACCATTAGAAGTGAAAATATAATTGGGTCAGTTTGAGTACAATCTTTACCCAGTCCAATGATATCAAATATAAAACTTCAAGCACAAATGGTAAATTCCAATACAATTCTTCCTGTTAGATTTTTGATTCCCTACAATCTTTAAGGCCAGTACTGTAACTCTTGGTGGGAATAACTGTAGCTTTAGTTCTAAACAACGTCATCGCTGTGTCAAAATCCTGGCATTGCCGACTTAACAACATTGTGGGAATAGAGTTGAAAGTCTGACAGGAAGAATTGGATTAGGATTTATCATCTATGTGATGTCTTTTATATCTGATGCTACTGGGTTCGGGAAACTGTCACAGCCTGTTAAAGGTGTGCACAGTTCAAAAAGAAGGCCTTCCCGCCACTCCATCACTTTCAGGGCAACTACGATGGCCAATAAATGTGGGTTTGCCAGTGTCACCCACATCCTGAGTAGAAAATAATTTAAAAAGAAATTGTGGGCAGAATTTCTTGCTGAGTGGGTGGGCGTGCACCCGATCTGCTCGAGTGTAAAATGACATGCGATAATTTGGTTGGTGGGTGTGCACGGGAGTCAGCAATCATTAGAAATTTAATTGAATAAAATTTTTTGCTGCGCAGTCAACCTTATGGTGGGCGGGCAGTGAGATGAGGTTTCGATTTGTCATTTAAAAAAAAATTTCATCCTAATTTCTAACATGTTCCTGCTCATGTGACAGCGTCACATGTGGGGACGTTCTTTAACATTTAAAATTCTTCATTTTTAATTTTCAAAACTCTTCATCTGCCTCAGGGAGCTTTTCCAGAGCTCCCACAGGCAGCACTGAGCACTGAAGAGCGTGCGTTTTTTTGCTGGGCAGGCCTCAATTGGCCCACCAGTGTGAAATTGTGGTCTGGCGCCGATCACAGCCGGTGGTTGGCTTCCCGACCGCTCCTGCCTGCCCCCACCTGCCCAGTGAAAAATCCTGCCCTGTGTGTAATGGGTCTCACTATTCAAGATACCTCAATTCCATTTATTTGCAAATGTTTTGCTGTTATCAGCTAATTTTAATTAACATGATTTTTCATTTCATTTGGTGGGACATTGTTAACCTGCATTAGCCAGTCTTAATGAGATTAAGAAACATAGTTTTGATAGTACAGGACTTGAGTATTGTTGAAACAGAGACATGCTGTCGAAGGTTTTCGTCTTGCACTCATTAGGCAGATGCAAGAATACCAAATTTCTAAGGGAACAACATTTTATAATGCATGAGAAAAAGCGTTATGATTGGTTGGCAAGTTATCTCCGATTGGTCGAGGCGTTACCGTGGCAAAAACAGCAGGGACAGGATTGTCCTCCATGCTTTGTTTATTCAAAAAATGATGCAATGTCTGGACAAACTCGTTTTGCCATAGAGTACATGTCAATTAATCAACAATACACAAACATAGTTTAAAATACAGTTGCACTCTTTTTTCAGCGTTACATTAAGTAGAGGGATTACATAAACTAAACTTGCATTCCCTGAAATATAGATGGTTAAGGCTGATTTGATTGAGCTCCTTTGGATTTTGAAGGTAAATAACAGATCAGATAGAGAGAAAAAAACTATTTGGGAATCTAGGATAAGGGGATTTAAACTTAAAAATCAAAACCAGGTCATTCAGAAGAGCAGTTACAAAACACTCCTTCCCACTAAAAGCAGTGGCTGCTAGTTCAACTAAGAATTTTAAATCTGATCAATAGATTTTTGCTAGACAATGGCATAAAAGGACATGGAGTGAAGGCAAATGGATGCAGTTAAGACACAGTTCAATGATTTCATTGGATAGCAGTTCAGGCTTGAGGAGCTAATTGACCTACTCCTGAATCTATGCTTTAAATTTATCAATACAAGTTGGAAACATAGAATACTTCTGGACTGCCTTGTGAGGACATTCATAACAAAAGGATATGATTTCAGCATCTGGCAGGTAGCGACTCGAGAAGCTCGATAGGTACATCTCAGTGATCTGTACACTGCCTTCCGAAGGCCAATTAGCTGCTGACCTTGCTGTTGCCAGGAGCTCCCCAGCTTACTGGCAGGACATGCAGCAGTCACCCTGGTAAACAAACAATTGGCTCTAAATATTGCACAGATCTCTTTGTAAAGCTAGTTATAATTAAAGCACAGTTTGAGATTCCTTTCTTGAACAATACCATTGGATGAATAAAGAATTGTAGAGAAAAACATCAAACTCCCTATATAATTCTTTACTGATACTCATTATTAAAGTAATTTTTATTTTAAATGTATGAATAAAAGGATAAGGTTTTGTAGCTCCTAAAGCGCATTTACATCACACACGAAAATATCGATTTAACTCTAAGCACAGCTAAGATTTGCAAAACAATGAAGGTATATGAATAAAGCAAATGTTTCAGATGTTATTCAGGGTAGGCAAAGCATGAAACAAAATATCAAATAAAATGGTGAGAAAAGATGTTCAAGAAAGTCTATTCAAATATAATTCAAATAATAGTTGTTTCCTCTTCTCAATTGGTTTTATCAGGCAATTTCATGCTGATAACCGGAATGCTTGGGGACTTTAGTATGAAGTTACCTCACACAGCCATACATTGGATTGGTTGAAGATGATGTCCTTTATTACAGGAAATTATTTCAGCATGTGGCAGGAAGCCAACCAAGATGCCCCTGACAGGCAATATTCAGAGCTCTATGTGTTGCTTTAACTTAATCATTAGCTAGCATTGTGATCTTGTTTTCTTTTGGCAATATGATGTAAAGCACTTCTCCAGACCACAGAAGGCATGCAGGTTTATTAATCAAGTGAAAATTCCATTTCATTCCGTGACAGTTCTCTGTATCTACATGCTCTGTATATTATTCTTACTACCCCTCATTTGTTTACAATTACAACATTTTAATCTAACAAAATGACACTATTTTCAACAGATTATGGAACTTTATACAGCAGAACAAAAATGAACTGAAAAATAAACTAACTTCAATTGCTGTAGATACTGAAATAAAAAAAGCAATATTTATATAAAACAACTTACAACGTGAACCCTCTCGAAATGACTTCTGTCTCCTGAATTTGTCGGAGGGATTTTCGCACAAGACTGGCGAAGGCATGGCTATTCGTCACTATATTTTCCAGACATATGCTGCATTTTCTCATGGATTGCTGGAGCTTTGCTGTTCTCCATAAACTGAAGCTTCTGAAAACCATATAAAGACTGAGCCCGAACAGGCCTATTCCAACTATGACCCAAGGGACAGCATCACTGAGGTTTGAGGTCGCGATCAAGACACTCGCAAAGACAGCGAATACTGAAACATCCCTAATATGCAAGAAGAAACACAAACTTAGTACTCTGCAAGTTTCCCCATACAGTTCTGCAAGATACAAGAGCAATAAATTGGAACCAAAGTAAATATCCTAAAACAGTCATCAATTTTGGCCTCCGTTAAGGACTTACCTATTTTCCATCACTATAAGACAGCATTATTTTTTTCTCCCCGATCACTTTTCTCTCCTCACCTTCTCTTGAAGATATCGACGACTCCTTGGGATGTTGACCCCTTTATGATAATTTGCTCAAGAAGTCATTCTTCTTAGGCAATGTTGATAACAGCTTGCGTTCATATAGCACCTTTTAACGTGATGAAATATCTTGAGGTGCTCACAGGGACATAATCAAACAAACCTTGACATCAAGCCAAAGGAGACATCAGATCATCAAACCCTCAAAGATGTAGGCTTTAATTAGACAAGTCATCCACAGGTCCAGAAGCAGCATGGTTGAAACAATCTCGACTTTACCCAACATCCATACAGTTCAGCGACCGAGGTAAGCACGAGCTCTGCCTACATTACTCAGCACACTGAGACCAACTGCAATATCTCTGACGTAAATCAGAAAATTCAGTACAGATCAGGTTTGAACCCTGTATACATACTAAGTCTGAACTATTCAGATACACACTGTCATACTCTGCTTAACCACTTATAAATGTAGCATTCTCAGTGAATTTGAGGAAGAGAGAGATTCAGGAGCGCAGATTCAGAGATCTTTGAGGGATTACAACTGAAAAAATTGAGGCTCTGGGCTTTCACGGGATGTGGGCATCGCTGGCTAGGCCAGCATTTATTGCCCATCCCTAATTTCCCTCGAGAAGGTGGTGGTGAGCTGCCTTCTTGAACCGCTGCAGTCCCTGTGGTGTAGGTACACTCACAGTGCTGTTAGGGAGAGAGTTCCAGGATTTTGACCCAGCGACAGTGAAGGAACTGTGATATATTTCCAAGTCAGAACGGTGAGTGGCTTGGAGGGGAACATGCAGGTGGTGGTGTTCTCATGTATCTGCTGCCCTTGTCCTTCTCAGTGGTAGAGGTCACGGGTTTGGAAGCTGCTGCTGAAGGATCTTTGGCAAGTTGCTGCAGTGCATCTTGCAGATGGTCCACACTGCTGCCACTGTGTGTTGGTGGTGGAGGGAGTGAGTGTTGAAGGTGCTGGATGGGATGCCAATTAAGTGGGCTGCTTTGTCCTGCATGGTGTTGAGATTCTTGAATGTTGTTGGTCTGCATTCATCCAGACAAGTGGAGATTATTCCATCACACTCTTGACTTGCACCTTATAGATGGTTGACAGGCTTTGAGGAGTCAGGAAACGAGTTACTCGATGCTGAATTTCCAGGCTCTGACCTGGTCTTGTAGCCACGGTATTTATATGGCTGACCCAGTTCAGTTTCTGGTCAATGGTAACCCGCAAGGAGATTGTTATACTTGGGGAATTGTATTCAAAAGCAAGAAGTTGTTGAATGTGTACAAAACGCTGGTTAAGTGAGGGTACTGCAGCCATGGAAAAAGTATATTCTCGATTCCTCAGATACCAGGGATAAGAGGGAAAACTCTGATGAGGAACAGAAAAGACTGGATACACTGGGGCAGAGAAAGTTAAGGGATGTCTAGTAGAAATGTTAAAACTTTTGAATGGGATGGAGACAAATTATTTCCACTAGTTGAAGAAGTTGTATCAAGGAGCAAGTTGGGCCAAAGAACAAGGGAAATCTTGCTTGACAAATTTATTAGAGCTTTTTTTAAGATGTAAGGTAGATAAAGGGGAACCAGTAGATGGAGTATATGTGGATTTCCAAAAGGCATTTGATAAGGTGCCACTTAAAAGGTTAACGGGTAAAATAAGGGCATAGGAGTTGAGGGTACTTTATTAACATGGATAGTGGATTGGTTAACAGATAGAAAAGAGAGTGGGCATAAACAGGGTTTTTTCAAGTTGGCAGGCAGTGAATATTGGAGTGCTGAAAGGATCAGTGCTGGGGTCTCAGCTATTTACAATCTATACTGATGACTTAGATGAAGAGACAGAGAGTAACGTATCTAGGTTTGCTGATGATACCAAACAAGGTGGAAAGGAGGACACATAGAGGCTGCAAAGAGATAGAGACAGGTTAGGTGAGTGGTGAACAAGATGGCAGATGGAATATAATATAGGGAAGTGTGAAGTTATTCATTTTGGCTGTCAAAGGAAACAGTATTTTTTAAAAGGTGAGAAATTTATAAACGTTGATGATCAAAGAAACTTGGCTGTGCTTGTACAAGGACCGCAGAAAGTTAGCATGTAGGTGCAGCAATTAGGAAGGCAATTGGCATGTTGGCCTTTATAGCAAGGGGATTGGAGTACATGAATAAAGTAGTCTTGGTACAGTTGTACAGGGTTTTGGTGAGACTGCACCTGGAATACTTTTCCACATTTAAGAAATTATATACTTGCATTGGAAGCAGTACAGTGAAAGTTCACTAAATTGGTGCCTCGGATGAGGGGGTTGACCTATGATGAGAGGCTGAGTAAACTGGGCTTATATTCTCTGCAGTTTAGAAGAATGAGAGGCAATCTCATTGAAAGTTATAAAATTCAGAAGGGACTTGATAGGTTGGACACAGAGATTGTTTCTGTTGTTCAGGGAGTCTAAAACACAGGGTTACAATCTTAGGATAAGGGGCCGATCATTTCAGACTAAGATGCGGAGGAATTTCTTTACTCAATGGATTGTGAACCTTCGGAATTCTCTACCCTAGAGAGTTGTTTCCCCATTGTTGAATACATTAAGGCTGGGATAGACAGATTTTTTGGTCTCTCGTGGTATTAAGGGATATGGGGTGCAGGCAGGAAAATGGTGCTGAAGTCCAAGATCAGCCATGATCATACTGAATGGCGGAGCAGGCTCAATGGGCCAAGTGGTCTACTCCTGCTCCTTTTTCTTACGCTCATAAAGGGGAAAGATTAGATTAAACTTTCACATGTAGTAGAATATATGCAATGTACTACACAAGTGACTACTGAATCCATTCTGGAAGAAAGTAACCGCTTGAAAAAGAAAAGTTACAGTGAAATAGCAGGGGAAATTGGGGTTGGAGTAAATGGCTCATGTGGAGCTAGCACCAGCATGGAATTGCGGGCCCTTTTAACATTTAAGAAGTATTTGGATGTGCACTTGCGATGCCATGGCATACAAGGCTAGGGCTGGAAAATGGGATTAGAATAGTTAGATACTTGCTTAACCGGTGCAGATTCAATGGGTCGAAGGGCCTTTTTCTGTTCTGTAGACCTCTGACTTTATGACTTTTCTGTACTTAAATTCCTTCAATTCTATGATTCTAGTTTGGTCAACAAGGGATGGCATGCAAAAGATAGATATATCACAATGAAGAGGTTTGGAAAATAATACTCAGTTTATCCTCACAAGCCTAAAGCAAACTTACAATCTCACTGGCTGATGTTTCTCACACAGACAGTAGCATTTGACATGAAGGGGTGCTCTTAACTGAAGCTGCTCAGCTCTCAGCTTATTTTTAGTAATAATGTATTTCAAAAGTATTCGCTCGCTGTCAAAACCCTCTGGAAAAAGTTACTGTTATGACAAAACTAATTTTATAAATTTACAAACCTTTGTTTTCAGCACTTTTGCCACACATCCTAAATACTGCAATTAGCACATGCAGTAGTTTGTATTCTGGTCAATCCAGAATATTAAAAAAACAGTGGCACACAGGCAAATAAAATTCATACTTCAGAACAAAGGGGCAAAAGTACAAGATAAACACCAGATCAAATAAAGAATTTAGGAGGAATTTCTTTACAAGATTGGTGCCATACGGAGTTGTTGAAGCAGGTGGCACGAATGCATTTAACGGCATTTTTGATGCAGTCATGAGGGAGTGAAAATGGAGAGGATATGAGGCAGGATAAAAAGAGGTAATTAGAGTTGGAGGACACTCATTTGAAGCAATAAACACCAGCAGAGAGCAACTGGGCTGAATAGCCTGTTTCTGTTATGTATATTCTATGTAATGCAGTGGGATTGACTTACCTCATGGCCTAGTACTAAGCCATGCAAGCCAGAAAGTCTAAAGTTCAATTCCTGTCCTATAGTGAATTAGCTGATCACAATTAGGGCAGCAGTTATGGTGCTACAATTGGTCTTAAATATCTCTAAACAATGACGGAAGAAAAAAATAAATTCAGCCTGAATTTACTAGTTTACTAGTGCTGACAGCTATCAAATGATCCATCAGAAACTGCACATCAGGACATGGGCAGGGTCAGGTTAGTTTCTATATCTCCCAAGGTTGCATAACCTCTCCATGGTTGCCATCTAAGCTCATACATGAAGAACGGCCATTAGGTTCAAGCTTGGAGAGCTGCTGACCAATGGAATTTTATTCCACAGAAGTCAATACCTTTGTAAGAAGCGGGGCAAGGATAGAAAAAGGGACAGGAAATAAATGTGCAAATAAAAAATACAAGGTGGCAGATTCTATAAGTATGAAATAAAATAGAAACAACTTTTCTGAGCCTGGGGCAATGGAACACTGTTCAGAGTGCGACTAGTGGGGAGACACTGTTCAGAATAGGGTGCAGGAGAAACATGTCCCTTTCAAAGTTGGAAGTAGGAGGGTTGGCAATACCAAGTGGTGACCACCAGAGAGAATGGGTGCCCGATGATGGTCGCAGGGATGCCTTGGGGTATTAGTGTGGGAAACAGATTTGCAAAAGAAAGTTTATAAATTGAAAATTAAACCTGGGGCCATGACAGTGGCAGGCCCAGAGAGGGGATTGAGGTGGAACTGGGCAGGATGAAATGCAAGGAAAGTGAAAGAACTGCCTACTCTTCAACAAATAGTGCCAGGGGGTCTTTAACATCAACATGAATCACTGGAGATGTGACTTTCGGTTAACATCTGATTTAAAGGATAGGATGGACATTTAAATCACCTATTCCTCAGAGTCCAAGTGATGGTGCAGAGTTTCACAGCATCTGCATTTTTGAGAAAATCTGCAGGCAATAAATGATTCATTATTAATCTATAATTTTCAACCGCTAACTAAAATGATGTAATTTCCCATTCAACTGGCATTCTTCATTAACACATTATTGGGTGCAATACTGAGAAAGCAAATATTTGAAAAGCTAAGGAAATGCTAGATGAGGACCATCTCAACAAGGAATAATCTCTGGATTTAGAAGAGAAAAATAATTATCTGAGAAGATGAGCTTATTTTTGACCCTGTTCATATGACTTGGTTCCCAGGCTGACCAAATGACAGCTCCCTCTAATGGGACCATGCTGGGACAAGCGTGGTCCTTTCAAGAGCACTAGAGGAGCCTGGGATCAGGGGGTCAAAATGGTGGATCTCCATGAAACTGAGAAAACTGTATAAAAATCAGAACATATCCTATATTTATTTTCTAATAACAGAGAGTGCTTTGTATAGAAAATAGCTTATAGTTCCCCTCCTTTAATAGCTACAAAATAAACTTTATAAAACCATGCCCTATTTTATGTGGAGTGAGCCTTTAGCTTAGTGGTAACATCGCTGTCTCTGAGTCAGAGGTGAAGGGTTCGAAACCCGCTCTAGACTGCCCCAGTGAGTGGAGGCTACTAGTCACTAAATCCAGCATGTGCTCACCTCTGAACTGGGTGACCAGCAGCTTAGGGGCGGTGTTCCTGCCTCTGATTTAGGGTTCCCATTTCAAACAGCCCAGGTGAATAGAGTCCACAGCACAGCTCCAAATAATGGGGTGATGTCCAGTGCTGGTACTTGATGGGTGTAGGTAGCTCCCAATTGTCAAGGATAGGCGTGTCTCTTTAGCCTTGGTTATAGTTCACCTAAGAGATAAAATCCAGGAGGAAGGCAGCAGGAAACCACCTCAGATATTCTAAGTGGCTGAAGAATCTCATGTGTAACTCCTAAATTAGGGCCTGCCCCAAATAGAACACATTATTTGTACTTGCAAAAGCTTTACTTTTATGGATATTTGATATATAAAGTTGCTTTATTTTAAATGAAGAACTGTTAGAAAGTGCAAGAGAAGTATTATAGGAAGCATACCAAATATTAGGAGTTCCCCACAACCATTGGGCTGGCAGGTAGCCATTTTCCTGTTGCTGGGCCTGTGTTGATCGCAGGATGTTGGGGTCAAGTAACTCAATCAGCTCCATATCCTCCTGCAGAAGCACTTCCTGTTCCAGGATGGTTCGCAGAGAGCGCAGTCGAAATCCAATATCCTTGTCAAGCAGGCAAGGGAATAATGGGTTACTATTTTTGTAAATTATATACAGGATATTAAACATATAAACAACATACAGTGTGCTGCAGGTAGCTGTTAGGTAATTGGTGCTCATTTTAAATAGATACTTCAGTATGTTATTCAGTAAACCTAAATGTGTCTCAGTAATGTGTGTAATAATAACATTACAAAACAGGGCACTGTGCCATTGACAGCCCACTGCCACCACCCTGCACCTGCCTCTGCCAAGATTTTACATACTGTAGGGGAAAAGTCAGGTGGGCTCCCTGCTTGAGGCCCAATTGAGGCCCTTAACTGGACAATTAATGGCCTCATCCCATTGCCACTCAGATTTTAATGGACGACAGGAGAGGCCTGTTTCAACGTACAGCCCGAGGGGGCTCTGGGCTGCTGGCCAGTAAGGGTGGGGAGTGTCTCCTTTCCTGAGGCCCAGTGCTAATCGGAGGCACCCCCACTACAGTTTTCCCTCCCCATTAAGTCCGTCCCAATCCCCCGCAACCTGTCCACTATGCCCCTCCTACCATTTTCACAGGGCCTACCAGAGATCGCAGGAAGTCCGAGTCAATTGCTGATCGCCTCCTCCTTGGCCTAGCTGCAGTGCATGCACTGGCCACCTCTCCTGGTGACGCTGCCAGTACAGTACCACAGAGCTGCAAGCCTCCGATTAGCAGGCAGTTCCACAAGGCAGGAAAGGGGCGGTGGTCTCATCTCATAATAATAAAAGGCTGATTGGGGGAAAAATGGAAGCGGAGTGAGCCAGCCAAGCGAAGGCAGGCTCATAGCGACATTTATGTTGGATTACAGGGAGCCCATCCTTAGCATTTAATCCAGCTCAGCATATTCAAAGTAATAGGTTTCGAAGAAACTTTTGAAGATATGACAGGACGTTGCAAAGGCTTAGGAACAAGACAATTGAAAGGTTTGCCACCAAAGGTGGAGCAGAAAATGGACAGGGAGTGCAAGGGTATCAGAGCTGGAAAAACAGAGTGTGTAAAAAGTAAAGAAAGTCCTGCATTTATGTCACGTCATTTATGACTTTAGGACTTCCAAAATGCTAAACAGCCACTGTTTACTGTTGAAGTGTAGTTACATAAGAGTGCTAGAGAAATTCTATCAGTAATGCCTCTGCCGCATCCTCTGGATTCAATGGGAGGACTGTTGAACAAACATGAGTGTCCTTCTTGAAGTCAGCTCCACTAGCATTCAGGCAAAACTTCTGCAAAGTCCACTTTGATGGACTAGATAGTGTGTCCAGATGACCAAAAAAGCATCTCGCCTGCCAGGTCCTGTTTTCTCAACTCTCAAATGCCCAATGTTCCGGGGAGGACAAGAAAACACTTCAAGGACACTCCGAAGCTCTCCCTGAAGCACGGCAGCATTGGCAATAATGACTGGGAGGAGTGTGCTATTAATCTCTCAAAATGGCAACAACTTGTTTTTCAAGCTACATCATGCCCTAATCATGAGGCAGAGAAGCAACAGAGGAGGAAGGAAAAGGAAGCAAATCCTGCACTCCAGGAACCAAATCCTGCCACTACCTCATGCGAAATCCTGCCCCATGTGCCTGAAGCTCTGCGAGGTGAGAAATCAGCCTGTTCAGTCACACGAAGATCCATGGCAGAAACTCGCCAACCTGAATAGAAGTCATCCTCGAATTGATGGCCAGCTGATGCTGCCGCTAGTTGCTGTAAGGTTGAAAACATGACAGCCAATTTGCAGATGACAACATCCCACAAACAGCAATGAGATACGGAAAAGGTTGAAGGGAGTAACTGCCCTGCTGTCATGACACCAATGAGCCCAAGTGAAACTGAGGACGATGGGGGTCATTGGGAAAACAATCCAATAGCTGCAGTCACACTTGGCACAAACAAAGATGGTCACTGTTGTTTGATGCCATACTTCGCATTGCCAGGACATCATTACAGGAATCTTTGGCACAAGACCCCTCAGCTCCTTCGTCAACGATCTTGACTCAGTAGTCAGGACTGAGGATTTCCACTGATAATTCAACTCATTTCTCAATGAAGCAGATTTTACAGCATGATACAGCAGATTTTGGACACCAAGTAGGCTTGGGATCACAAGTATCAGCTACAATTTGCCCCACTTAAATGCCAGGCAATGATTATCTCTAACCAGAAGGGGGGAGTCACCACTGACCATAAGCTTAATTTGACCAGCCGTATGAACAAGGTGGCTACACAAGCAGGAGAGACCGGACACTCTGCAACAAGAGGGTCATTTCCAGGTACCTCAAAAGCTCTGCACTAATTTCAAGTCAGTGCAGTTATGGCTTACCCAAACCCGTTCTGTATGGATACAGTTGTAACAACATTGAAGAAACTTGACACAATTCAGCGCACAGCAATAAGCTTGCTTGGCACCCCTATTACTTCTCCAGCAGCATACTGGCTGCAGTACATATCATTTAAAGAATGCACTGCAGTATCTCACCAACCTTATTTCACAGCATCTTCCAGCCCTGCAACCTCTAGTGCCAAGTTTTGGGAACATCATTACATCCAAGTCACATACCATCCTGATTTGGCCAAAGACTGCATTCTTTCATTGTTGCAGATCAATATTCTCCAATTCCCTACCCAACTACATTGTGAGAGCATTATCAGCACAAGGACTTCAATGATTCGAGAAGGCCCACCAGAACTTTCTCAGTGCAATTAGGGCATGCATTATTTGTGACCTTGCCACCATCAGCTACATTCTGAGGATGGGGTCAGGGAATGAGAGGATAAAGGTGAACATGGAAGATAGTGTGACAGAATACAATGGGCTGTTTTGGATCAATTGCAGTTTGTGCAAGGTGGAGCTCAAGGGTCTGACAAGAATATTGGAGAGGTTCAGTCCAGAGGTTTCAACAGTGGTGGTGCCCAGGTAACAGCAGGGACAAGCATACGAACATATGAATTAGGAGCAGGAGTAGGCCGCTCAGCTCCTCGATCCTGCTCCACCATTCAATAAGATCATGGCTGATCTGAATGTAACCTCAACCCCACATTCCTGCCTACCCCCGATAACCTTTCACCCCCTTGTTAATCAAGAATCTATCAAGCTCTGCCTTAAAAATATTCAAAGACTCTGCTTCCATCGCCTTTTGAGGAAGAGAGTTCCAAAGACACACAACCCTCAGAGAAAAAATTTCTCCTCATCTCTCTCTTAAATGAGCGACCTCTTATGTTTAAATAGTGACCCCCAGTTCTAGATTCTTTCACAAGAGGAAACATCCTCTCCACATCCATCCTGTCAAGGATCGTAAAAGTTTCAATTAAGTCGCCTCTTACTCTTCTAAATTCCAGTGGATACGAGCCTAACCTGTCCAGCCTTTCCTCATAAGGCAACCTGCCCATTCCTGGTCTTAGTCTAGTAAACTTTCTCTGAACTGCTTCTAACGCATTTACATCTTTCTTTAAACAAGGAGACCAGTACTGTACACAATACTCCAGATGTGGTCTCAACAATGCCTTGTACAACTGAAGCATAACTTCCCTACTTTTGTAACCAATTCTCCTCACAATAAATTATAACATTCTATTAGCTTTCCTAATTACCTGCATACTAACCTTCTGTGATTAATGCACTAGGACACCCAGATCTCTCTGCATCTCAGAGTTTGCAATCTCTCACCATTTAGATAATAAGCTTCTTTTTTATTCTTCCTGCCAAAATGAATGATGTCACATTTGCCCACATCATACTCCATTTGTCAGATCTTTGCCCACTCACTTAACCTTATCTATGTCACTCTGTAGCTTCCTTAAATCCTCTTTACACTTTACTTTCCTACTTACCTTTATGTCGTCAGAAAACTTAGCAACCATTCCTGTGGTCCCTTCATCCAAGTCATTTATATAAATTGTAAAAAGTTGAGGCCCCAGCACTGATCCCTGTGGCACACCACTCGTCACATCCTGCCAACCAGAAGAAGACCCATTTATGCCAACTCTCTGCTTCCTGTTAGCTAGCCAACCTTCTATCGTTGCCAATATGTTACCCCCTACACCATGAGCTTTTATTTTCTGCAATAATCTTTGATGTGGCACTTTAACAAATGCCTCTTGGAAATCTGAGTACAGTGCATCCACCTGTTCCCCTTTAACCACAGCATATGTGACTCCTTCAATAAATTGGTTAAACATGATTTCCCTTTTACAAAAACATGCTGTTCCAGTACAGCTACAACAATAGCATTGACCCGGCTATGTGGAAAATTGCCCAGGTATGTCCTGTACACAAAAAGCAGGACAAATCCAACCCAGCCAATTATCGTCCTATCAGTCTACTCTCAATCATCAATAAAGTAATGGAAGGGGTCATTAAGTGGCACTTGCTTAGCGATGACCTGCTCACTGACGCCCAGTGACTGCCCTTGACAACAAGGCCGCATTTGACCAAGTGTGGCATCAAGGAGCCCTAGCAAAACTGGAATTAAGGGGAATCAGGGGGGAAAATTCTCCACTGTTTGGAGTCATATCTAGCACAAAAGAAGATGGTTGTGGTTGTTGGAGGTCAGTCATCTCAGCTCCAAGACATTACTACAGGAGTTCCTCAGGGTAGTCTGCTCGGCCCAACCATTTTCAGCTGCTTCATCAATGACCTTCCTTCCATCATAAGATATTGATGATGGTTGCACAATTTCAGCACCATTCGTGACTCCTCAGATACTGAAGCAGTCTATGTCTAAATGCAGCAAGACCTGTACAGTATCCAGGCTTGGGCTGACAAATAGCATGTAACATGAATGTGATGGAATACTGCCCACTTGCTTGAATGAGTGCAGCTCCAACACACTCAAGAAGCTTGACACCGTCCAGGAGAAAGCAGCCCGCTTGATTGGCACATCCACAAACATTCACTCCCTCCACCACCAACGCACAGTAGCAGCACTGCAGGAATTCAGGGCATTTAGACAGCACCTTCCAAACCCGTGACCACTACCATGTAGAAGGGCAGCAGATAGATGGGAACACCACCACCTGGAATTTCACCCCCCCAAGTCACTCACCATCCTGACTTGGAAATATATCATCATTCCTTCACTGTCGCAGGGTCAAAATCCTGGAACTCCCTTCCTAACAGCATTGTAGGGCACCTACACCACATGGACTGCAGTGGTTCAAGAAGGCAGCTCACCACCACCTTCTCAAGGGCAACTAGGGATGGGCAATAAATGCTGACCTAGCCAGTGAAGCCCACATCCCATGAATTAATATAAAAAAATGTTGATGCTGCCTGAGAGCCTTGAATCTGTCTAAATGCCCTGCTATAATAGCTTCTAATATTTTCCCTACAACAGATGTTAGGCTAACTGGCAATATTATGGAGGTAGAGATGGCCTGGCATTTGACAAGATGCAGCTTTTGAAGTTCAGCTAAGAGTTAAATAGGACACTGATATTATGTGCTGTCAGTGTAAGCATCTGAGGTTGAGGACAAAATCAGAAGCAAGGATGTGGAGTTTCTGACCAGAACCAAACATAATATTTTTGGTCTTGCCAATGTTGCACAGGAGTAAGTTCTGCATCATCTCTGAAGTTATTGTGGAAAATAAAACCTCACAGTGTAGGGGTAACGTCTTAGCCTGGATAGAAGATTGGCTGGCTGGCAGAAAACAGAGAGTATGCATAAATGGGTCTTTGTCTGATTGGCAGGATGTGATGAGTGGAATCCTGCAGGGGTCTGTGCTGTGATCTCAGCCTTTTACTATTTACATCAATGACTTAGATGAGGGGAGCGAAGACTTGGTAGCTAAATTTGCAGATGACACACTAAAGATAGGTAGGAAAGTATGTTGTGAAGAAGACATAAGGAGTTTGCAGACAGATATGGATAAGTTCAGTGAGTGGGCAAAAATCTGGCAGATGGAGTATAATGTGGGAAAATGTGAAGTTGTTCACTTTGGCAGGAAGAATACAAAAGCACAGCATTACTTAAACGGAGAAGGACTGTAGACTTCCAAGGTTTAGAGAGATCTAGGTGTTCCTGTGCATGAGTCACAAAAAGTTAGTATGCAGATACAGCATATAATCAAGACGGCTAATAGAATGCTATCCTTTATTACGAGAGGAATTGAACATAAAAGGAAGGATGTTATGCATCAGTTATACAGAACATTGGTGAGACCGCATGTTGAAGACTGTGTGCAGTTTTGGTCTCCTTATTTAAGGAAGGATATAAATGCGTTGGAGGCGGTTTAAAGGATGTTTACTAGATTGATACCAGGAATGAGCGGTTTGTCTTATGAGGATAGGTCAGACAGGCTGGGCTTATCTCCGCTAGAGTTTAGAAGAGTGAGGGGTGACTTGATTGAAGTATATAAGATCCTGAATGGTAATGACAAGATGGACATGGAAAGGATGCTTCCTCTTGTGGGCGAGTCCAGACCTGGGGGCACTGTTTTAAAATTAGGGGTTGCTATTACAGGACAGAGATGAGGCGAAATTTCTTCTCAGGGTTGTGCAACTTTGGAACTCTGCCTCAGAAGGAGGTGGAAGCCATTTTTAAGGTAGAGGTAGTTTGATTCCCTTGCCTAACAAGAATCTAAGGTTACAGGAGGGGTAGATGGGAATGTGGAACTTGAAACACAAACAGATCAGCCATGATCTTACTGAATGGCAGAGCAGGCTCAAGGGGCTGAATGGCATACTTCTGCACCTATTTCGTATATTCGTATGACTTGACATTAGACATGGATTAACAACACATTGGTAATTATTTAGCTGACTGTACTGGAGAGAGGTGGAGCAGAGTTGCCAGCATGTATAAGGAAGCTGACTCAGTACCTATGAATAATGCCCTATAACATGTTGTGAAGAAGCAGTTATTCAGGACACTAGAGTAGAACTGTTTTGACTCAATAAAAACTTCTTGGTGTACGGTAATGTCACTGAACTAATTATCCAGAGGCCCAGGCATGGCAGCTGGTGGAATTTAAATTCAATGAATAAATCTGGAATATAAAGCAAGTCTCAGTAATGGTGACCATGAAACTATTAACGGTTGTCATGATGACCTATCTGGTTTACTAGTGCCCTTTAGGGAAGGAAATCTGCCATCCTTACCTGGTCTGGCCTACACATGACTCTGGGCTCACAGCAATGTGGTTGACTTAACTGCCCTCTGAAATGGTCTAACAAAACACTCAGTTCAAGGGGGCAATTAGGGATGGGAAACAAATGTTGACTTTGCCAGCGACACCCACATCCCATGAAAGAATTAGAAAAAAAAGTCTCTGCCAATTATTCTGCCTGAGGCTTCCAAATTTATCAGTATTTGAGTTAACAGTTATTACAAATTTCATGTTTGTGCTGGAAATTCTTTTGGGATCAGTGGTGTTGCTCATTCCAGTAAGCATCTTATATTCAGGAGTGTGTCCATAATGTTCAATATCCTAGGACTGAACTGCATAGCCCATGGGTATAACAAAAGATGCCCCATGCGATATAGTAACTCAAGTGCTTCTCCAGTTTCTTAATTTATTAAACTGCTTTGCTTTATAGCTAAAAAGCTCAATCAAACCCTTATGGTTCAGAATTCCAATTCTGATCAGCTCTGGGCTTAAAAAAAGTGGCTTTCCTTTCATTAGCCCAGGCTTCCTTCCTACATAACTAGCTGGCTGACTGCCCACATGTTCTCCTATATAGTGAGTGTTCACAGGAAATGGAAGGGCAAGGCACTGACTCTTTGCCTGTTCAGGGATTAAACAGACAGAGCCTGTCATCTAAACAGACTGCCACCCTCTTGCATTCTAAAAGCACATTTTCTGTACGTACCTCATATAGGTCTTAAACTAATGGAGCTATTACCAGTGTGTTTGTTTCAATAGGTCATCAGAGACAGGTGGGGTGATTAACCTACCCCACTTGGTGGGAAACTGATGGGATCAGATCGGCTGCCCTTTTTACACATAACTCAATTTTACTTTCCATCAAATTCAATGTAAATAAAATGAAGCAGTGTGTAAAAGTAGGTGGTCAATCTGATTGTATTAGCTTCACACTGAACACATTAGGTTAAAATTGCCCAATGATACTTTAATGCTTCTGGTCAATGTAGATAACAATAAGGGATAATAGACCCTAGAACACATTAGCCCCAGCCTCAGTGCTACAGACTGTATTATAAAGAAAACTTCTGCAAATTCACTTTGTCTCAAAACATAATCCTCAAATATAACTCACTGCCAAATCCTCTCAGTGATATCAGAAATTATGAACCATGGTATCAGCGTTGCAGTCAGCTGTGAGACTCCACTGTTCTAGTAAAGCACAAACAAAGCTGAATTTCACAGCTGACTGAGATGCCAGCTGACTGAACAGCAGCCCTAACCAGATGGATAGAATTTGGTTGTCCTGCTAACCCAATGGCTCCATAAATTTGGAAACTGTGAAGCCAAGTGCCAGCTAGCTATTCCTATAAAACAGATGTCTTGCTTATCAATGTCACACATAAGTGAATTCTTTTGTCCTGGAATGGCTTCTGAGCACAGCACTGTATTTTACTGTGGAGTCAGCTCTGTGAGGGCTCCAGCTGCCTTTATCCTTGAAGGGATGAAATTTTAATTAGTGCTTCGCAATGAAACAATAAGAACTGACCTTCAGAGAACAGAGTGATCAAATATATGTGGTAGAGTGAGGAGAAACCAAGAGCTCAACGTAAAATATTTGTTTTCTTGCCAATATGTCACGGGTGCAATGAGAGATCAGTTATAGAAAACCAAAAGTATTAATACATTCTCAAGACATGCAAGAAGTCCTGTACAAATTTTCTAAAGTTAACTGTTTGGAGTGAAAGGAGATGCCATATCTGTACATTCTGTACAGTTAACACCAAAATGCTTCTTGTAAACAATGAAACCAATTTGATCATGCCTCTCCATTTTATGCATTCAAAATTCACAAAACATGGATAACCATTATCTCAAACATGGTTAGAGATATGACGAAACATGTCCCTTGAGGTACAAACTGGATACTATATCACAACTGGAATATAAATCTGGAAAATAAAGCTAGTCTCAGTGATGGTGACCATGACAACTATCATCGATTATTGTAAAACCCATCTGGTTCACTAATGTCCTTTAGGGAAGAAATTTGCCATCCTTATCTGGTCTGGCCTACATGTGACTCCAGATCCACAGTAATGTGGTTGACTCTTAACTGCCCTCTGAAATAGAACCATAGTACCATAGAAATGTCCAAGCAAGCCACTCAGATCAAAGGCAATTAGGGTTGGGCAACAAATGCTGGCTTTGCCAGTGATGCCCGCATCCAATGAAAGAATATATATAAAAAGTGCTTCTCCAATCTTTTAAATGGTGCGTTGAGAAACAGCTTTGTGAGATTAGGCCAGGTAAAATTAGTTGAACTGCTTTGTCTTAGAGCTAAAAAAGCTAGCATGCTCACTTAAACCCTTCTGTGGTTTTAAATTAAAAATTTCTTCAATGCATTGGCAAAGGCAATTTTCTGACAAAGTAGACTTGGTTATTTATTGCAGGATATAAAAGCTTCTCTAATGAAGTTGCAAGATGGTTATGCAAAAAACTTACCAGTGATTCCAAATCTATTCTTTTGGTTCCAGTGAATGGATTCCATTGTTGAAGGGCATCAACACTCTTCAGTAAAAAGTTTCTCTGCATTATGATAAAAAAAAGACCAAATAAACAATTCCAGCCGGATAAGCTATAAATCAGGCAAAAAATGTCAATCAAATGCTTACAATGCCCTAATGAAATTAAATAAGTTTTGTTCATTAAGCTCCAATGTATGTGTCTCAAGAGGCAGGTTTTTAAATGAAACTTGTTCTTTGTCATTCTGGCATCTCTCACACACCAGCAATTTGTCCAATCTTGATCAATCTTGTGGAATAATCATTCTGTCAACTGGCTCCTGTTTCTGCGCAGTGCAAAAGGACTTGCTCAATATCACAGGTCTTTCTCACCACTTCCTCAAGTGTTCTCTAACCTCTTTCACTTAATTTCTAAAGTCATCCTGCAGATAGGTGTAAGTTTTAGGTGGTGAGTAACTTTTTTAAATCTTCTAAGTGTGTAATTCATACAACTTTATCTATTTCACTGGTTTATCTTGTAACAACAACTTGTATTGATGTAGCAACTTTGATGTAATAAAATGTCCCAAAGAGCTTCGCAGGAGCATTATAAAGCAAATTTTGATACCAAGCCACATAACACAATATAGGTATGCCACTTCTAAAGCATGTTCTAATAGCGCATTTTCATTTGAGTGCAGTTTGCAAATTAGGGAACTTCAACAAATTGCACTGCCTCCATTTTCATTGTAGTGTGGTTATTGCATATGCTCAGTCTTTTTTTTAAACAAATGAGCCCTCCACCTCCCCCATTCACTGCTTCCCTCCCTCAGCCCTCCTGCTCACTGTTTTCATCTCCCAACCCTCCTGCTCACAGCTTCCTTCTACCAAATCCATGCTTCTTCTTGCTTGCCGCTTTGTTGGCCATCCTACTCCTGGGCCCTGGGAGTGTGAGGGGATGGGGGGAGAGGAGTTGCAAGCTGAAGGGAGGGAGAGGTGGTGAATGGGAGCAGTCAGGCAGGGAAGACGCAAGCAGGAGGGCTGGATGAGGTGGCGAGTGGGAGGGTTGTGGGGGCACAGGGGAGCGGTGAGTAGGAGGTAAGCAGAAAAGTTAGTAAGAGGATTTTTGTGCCATTTAGGTTCAAGGCAGCCATCAGGTTTTTAATGTGAAAGTTACAGGTCAGGAATGTAACATGCCCTTATTACATGTTTTCTTATGGATAAGCAATTTTTGTTTAACACATTTTTGTTCAGCATGCCACTTTTTAGAAACACATTCAGAGTGCTAAACAAGGGATAGCTGTATTAGAGCACCTACCTTGATCAAAGAGGTAGGTTTTAAGGAGTATGTTAAAGGAGGAAAGGGGGGTAGAGAGACAAAGAGGTTTAGAGGGAAAATTCCAGAGTTTTGGGCCTAGGCAGCTGAAGGTATGGCTGCCAATGATGCAGCAATTAAAATCAGGGATGCATAAGAGGCCAGAATTAGATGAGGCCAGAATTAGATGAGTACAGATTTCTTGAGGGGCTGAGGGCTGGAGGAGATTATACAAATAGGAAGCATTGAGGCCCAGGAGGGACTTAAAAACAAGGATGAGAATTTTAAAATTGAACTGTCACTTGATTGGGAGGCAGTGGAGGTCATTGAGCTCAGTAGTGATGGGTGAGCAGGATTTAGTGTGAGTAAGGGCAAAGCAGCAGAACACAAGGAATAGGAACAGAGCAGGAGTTGCGCCTGCTCCACCGCTCAATATGATCATGGTTGATCTTGCACTTAAACTCCACTTTCCCACCTGCTCCCCATATTCCTCGAGTCCCTGAGACACCAAAAATCTGTCTAATCCAAGCCTTAAATGTATTCAAATGATGGAGCATTCACAGCCCTCAGGGGAGGAGAATTCCTGAAATTCACAACTCCAAACGGTAATTTCTCATCTCAGACCTAAATGATCAGCCCCTTATCCTGACAGTGTGCCCCCCATATTTGAGATTCCCCGACCTGCGGAAATAATCTCACAGGCTGGCATTTTCCAGCCTCCTGCAATGGGCTTCCCTGCAGCGGGGCCGACGAGCCATTGAAATCTCCATTCGCATCAGTGGGACTGATGTCAGGGGCTGGAAAATTTCAGCCTCAGTGTCTCTCCTACAAACCTTTTCAGAACCTTACGTTTCAATGAGATCGCCTCTAATTCTTCGAAACTCCAGAGAATATAGGCTCAATTTACTCAGCCTCACATCATAGGACAACCCCCTCATCCCAGTGACCAATCTAGTGAACCTTCACTGTACTGCCTCCAATGCAAGTATATCCTTCCTTAAATAGGGAGGCCAAAACTGCACACAGTATTCCAATGTGGTCTTACCAAAAGCCTGTACCATTGCAGGAAGATTTCTTTATTCCTGTACTCCAATCCCCTTGCAATAAAGGCCAATCTGCCATTTGCCTTCCTAACTGCTTGCTGTACCTGAATGCTAACTTTCAGTGTTTCTTGTATGAGCACATCCAAGTCTCTCTGAACATCAGCACAAGTTTCACATCTTTGAAAAAAACATTCTGCTTTCAATCCTAATAATTGAAGTGAATAATTTCACCCTTCCTCACATTGTGCTCCATCTGCCATCTTATTGTCCATTCGCTTAACCCATCTATATCTCTTTGCAGCCTGTGTCAGGTTATCTTTCCACATAGCTTTGCATCATCAACTTAGATACATTATTCTGCCTCTTTATTTAAATCATTTATATAGATTGTAAATAGCTGAGGCCCCAGCACTGATTCTTACTGCAATCCAGTAGTCACAGACTGCGAACTTGAAAATGCCCCAGTTTATGCTCACTCTTTGCCTCCTATCCGTTAACCATTCTTCTATCCATGCTATTAGCCCCAACTCCATGAGCCCTTAACTTGCCTACTAACCTTTCATGTGATATCTTATTGAATGCCTTTTGGAAATCCAGGTATACTACATTTACTGGTTCCTCCTTACTAGTTATAACCTTAAAAACCTCTAATAAATTTGTCAAACAGGGTTTCCCTTTTGTAAAATCATGCTGACTTGTTCTAATCATTCTATACCTTTCTAAGTGCATTGTTAAGTCTTCCTTCATAATAGAGTCCAACATTTTCCCAACAACTGACGTTAAGCTAACTAGCCTATAGTTCCCTGTTTACTCTCGCCCTCTTTTCTTGAAAAACATTGCTACATTTGTTAATTTCCAAACTGATGGGACTGTTTTATTGCTCTCCTCCACCACACCTCAGAGAGAGACCGAGGCTGGAGCAGGACAAGGGCAGGGCCGGACACTGCCTGGGTCTTGGTGCCAGTGTTCCTTCTGCTGTTTCTGCAACCCTTTGGCTAACAAAAATTCACCAATTTCAGTTTTAAAATGAATAATCAATTGTCATTTGGAGACGATGGCTACAACTTCTACCACCCTTTGCATGAAGAAGTGTTTCCTAACTTCACTCCTGAAAGGTCTGGCTCTGACTTTTAGACTAAGCCCCCAAGCCCCAGACACCCATACTAACAGAAATAATTTCTCCCAACCTACCCTATTTGTTCCCCATAATATCTTGGATACTTTAAATGAATCATCCAAAACATCTAATCTCCACGGAATATAACCTATAGCAGAAGAGATCACATCATGAGCAGTAAATGCTTTATACGAAATTGAAAGAAGTACAAGCGAATCGTTGTTTCACCTGAAGGTGTGTTTGGGCCTTGGGCAGTGAGAAAGGAGGAAGCAAAAGAGCAGGTATTGCATCTCCTACATTTGCATGGAAAGGCGCTATAGGGATATAAGGTAACTGAGGAGTGGACCAGGGTATTGGGGAGGCAATGGTCCCATTGGCATGGTGAAAGTGGAGGGGAGTGGAAGCTGCGTTTGGTGGTCGCATCATGTTGGAGGTGGTAGGAATTGCAGAAGATATCCATTGAATACAGAAGCTGGTGGGGTGGAAGAACAGGGGGAAGCCAATCATGACTCTGGGTAATAGGAGGAGGGCTGCAAGCAGAATTGCATGAAATAGAACAGGCACAGTCGAGCGCCTCAACAATCAAAGTTGGGAGTGTGGGGGAAGGGGGCTGAACCTATCATGAAAAAAACATATTGGAAGCACTAGCACAGAAGGTTTGTTTAATCTCTCCTAGTGCTTAACCCTTGGATTATGATATTCATAACTATAGTTTCCTCTTTCAGTCTACTTTCTCTCCAGATAGAGTTCAGCACCTTGTCTGCAAGTTTTAGATTCAGTTTCCCTTTTCATGGATATATTGGATTAGGAACTGTGAAATAGGAGTAGGCCATTCAGCCCATCAAACCTCTTCTGCTGTTCAACTGGAGCACCTTAACATTATTTCGACCCCTCCCCCTTGATATTCGTATCGAACAAAGCTCTATTGATCACAGTTTTGAAGATTCCAACTGGCCAAGCATCCACACCACATTTCCACACAAAGTAGGAAAGTGCTTCCTGATTTCACTCCTAAATGGTCCAGCTGTAATTTTAGGATTGTATCCATAGTTTTGAATTCTCACACCAGAGGAAATAGTTCTGCCTTATTGAATCCAACATATCCATTAGATCATCTCTGCACTTTCCAAACTTCATGAAGGAACACAAGCCAAGATTGTGAACCTATCTTCAGAATTTAACCATTTAAGCTCAACATGATTCTAGCGAATCTCTCTGCTGTAAGACCTTCATGACCAATATATCTTGCCTGAGGTACAGTGCGCAAAACTTAACAGGGTATGCCAGATGAGGTCTGACCAAGGTGCTGTACAACTGAAACATAACTTCCTCTCCTTTGTAGATCAGCTCCCTTGACATAAAGACCAACATTGTGTTAGCCTTTTTAAAAATTTACACACTAATTTTCAGAGTCTGTGGGCATGTAAATTATTTTGCTACTACAATGCTCCTAGTCTCTCACCATTAAGAAAATGTTCTGATTTGTCTTTCTAGGATCCAAAATGGATGAACTCACATTTCCTCACATTGAACTTCATCAACCATGGTTTTTTCTACTCAGTGTTTGCTGCTTTTTAACGTTTTGCTTCTGCCTACACAATTTTTTGTGCCATCTAACTTGATGCAATCTACGGGCTTGGATATACAACTCACTTTTCATTAATTCCAGTGTTTTTCTTTTACCTCCCAAACAATTATCAGTCACAAGGTTACTGACAATTCAGTTTTATTTTTGCTAATAATCTCTTGTGCGGAACCTTATCAAATGCCTTCTGCAAGTTAATGATAGACACTCCTTTATCCACTGAATTAGTGACTTGCTCAAAACAGTCAACTACATTAATCAGAAATGACCTACCCTTCAGAAATCGATCCAGGACCTGTTGATTCAGCTCATTCTAATCCAAGTGTTCAGTTACTCTGTAGTTACCTGGTTTTTCAATCTCTCATTTTTCAAAGAATGGAGTTACATTTCCAATTTTACAATCTGAAAACACAATTTCTATATCTAGTATTCTTCGGCAGATTATAACTAAAACAATTTTAATTTCCTCACCTATTTAATACTTTGTGAAGGAAACCATCAGATTCTAAAGCTTTGTCTATGCTAGGTCCCATTAGCTTCTTCATTATTATTATTTATTCATATTACATCCACTGAGTTTTCCCCACCCTTGAGTTATTTTTGATTCCATTGTATGTTATGAGACGCCTTTCAGTAAAGCGGAGTTATTTAAAAATCCCAGAGGGAAACTTTAAAAAACTGTCATAACTTATATTTTTAAGTGGTACGTTTGAAATGCAACTCTAAATTCAGGAGTCAGACCACCAGTTCTCAAGAGGTTTTATATTATACTAAATGAAACAATGTATTAATTTACACAAGCTAAATATATAAACATGGCTACAAATTACTACGATCATAACTTTTAACAAATTCCCAAACTAATCTCCATTAAGGTAACAGCAACCCATAGACTTAACCAGAAACCAGGCAAAGCATTTTCACCTATGAATTCAAAATGAGGGTCCTCCCATTTTGGTTCCTGTGGATACAGTTGTAGGCTTACAGCTACTTTGATCTTACATTGCCTCTGCCCTGCACACACAAGTCTTCTAAAGTTATACCTGGCACAGCTCATTGAATGTAAATTCTCGTTGTATCACCAGCTTCTTCTAACAATAAAACCCCTTTCATAGTACCAATTTTATTAGAAATATAAACATATCGCTTGGTCTCTGCTAGCTAGGTGTCAGATTTCATCCCACTTCTTGAATGCTCTATTCAAAAAAAATGCAAATGCACTCTACCTCTTTTACATCTCAAAACTAGTACACATCAAAGCACCCAGACTAGCAGGCTTTAGTCCAATTAAGACACATTCACAGACTAAACCTCTATTTTAAAAGAAAAATATTTGCCAATATTATATACATTAATAGCTTCATGACATGTACCAATGGCATTTTGTGTTCATACCCCACTGCAAGTTATTCATTCAGTTAACAAGTCTGTAATCTTTTTATTGTTCACTGTTGTTTCAATCTTTACCACTCTCTTTTTCCAATATATTTAAAATCTTTTGCTATTAACTTTGATACCACTTGTAAATGTTTTCATATTCTGTTTGCACCTCATTCATTTCTTTGTATCCATTTTCTACTTTTAATACCTCTTCCTTGTTTTTGGATTTAGCTTGATATTGGCTCTTACCTCATTCGTTGACCATGGTTTCTCAACTGCATAAGTAAAGCTTTTGTGCACGCTCTAAGGGCACGTACAAGATTTGTATTGCACTAATGACTACCTTGAATATTTCCGAGTGTTTGTCTAGGTACAGCAAATGGATGAGATTCAGAGAGGAGGACTGTATGCTGAGAAGGGGACTCACCCAATCATGTTCTTTAACTCTTTTTAGTAATGCTGGTCCCCAGCGTCCTGCTCTACAGATCCTGGGATTCCAACATTACTCAGAAGTCCCTAAACTATATTTCCAGTGCTCCTTAGTCAAGGAATTGTTACCCAGAACCCAGGGTCCCTCTTTCTGACCCCTGAATCTGTCCAGTATTTACAGGATCCTGACAGTAACCAGCCCACTACTCCCTAGAAGTCCTTCCAGACCAAGGCGCCCCCTCAAAATATTGCTAAACCTGTTGCGCTACCCAGTGCTGACAGACTCTGGCTCCTTTCCCATGTTAGACTGTGATTCTGACAATAACAATCACCTGCATTTATCCTGACGTTTCTAAAACAATCATAGGATTCCAGTAAGGAAAATGAATAAATCTTCCTAGTTTCACCAGTCATAAGCATGTATTCTCCTCCAACCCAGCATGCCAGGAATGTCGCTGGCAAGAAACAGCTCTTTGACTAAAACCTTCAGCATAAAATCTATCAAAAGGTACAGAAGCTGTTTATTATCTCCTATTCTTTTGAGGTACCGAATTATTTAATTCCGTGATAATTGTGGGGAGAAAAAGTACTGAAAATAACAAAGAACACTAAACTATTATTTCTGTTACAACTTCCAGGCGAAATGTATGCTTTGTGTCTTATACAGGAACAGATACAAATCATGCCACCCGAGTCCTAGCTTGTTTGAATATATTTTTCTGTCAATTCATATGTTAATTAGTAAAGCTACTTTTCAGCCAGTCAGTCACTGATTACTGGAATGTCACATTCATTTGTGTTTGTGTGACTGGATTAAATATATGGTAGACTCATTTTAATATATGATTTTAATTTTCTAAATTGCCAATTGAGTTTTGGCAAATAATTATTCTAGATCAACAATTTCCATTGTCTGTAATTGTCTAATCAATTACATCATATGGTCCATCATGAAAATGTTGTTCTATATATAGTCCACAGAGTGGACTATATTTAGAACTGCACAAATCCATTTAATGGTCTGCTTTGCCCAAGCAGAATATAATATACGAAGAGTAACTTTCATCTGTAAACTTTTTTTATGCAACTAAAATCTACAAGATAACCTTTCATGGTACAAATGTTGTTTTTATTTAGTACAGAGAGTGTTTTTGTACAATAATATATAGTACCACCCAGACTTACTAAGGCACTTGTCACTGTAATATATGGAATTCCAATGTTGACTGTTCCTCATTCTTACATTCTTAGGTCCTTAGTCAAATTTTTCTTTCGATTATCATCACAATCCAAAGTTCAAAGTCTCGGTCATGTAAAGTCATTTTTGTTGCCGCATGTTCACTATCTGGCCAAGTTTTAACTCCTTCAAAACAAAATATTCAGCCCAACGTTTTGTATCTGTCATGAAAGCATAATAATTTTCATAATTTTCTGATTTATTGTGAAGTAGATTTATGGGAGTAAGTATAGTTGGGTCTGTGTGTGATTTAATTATATTTGGAGTCAAGTAGACTGCAAGTTTGAAATCATCAAAAGAAACTAGGAGCTTGACATGCTGATGAGTAAACATGGGACCACCAATAAAAATCTGAAATATTTGACAAGACTAGAATAAAATTCTAGGTATGGTCACAAAGTTAAATAATATTTTGAAAAATACAATTTAATTATTACAAGTTCAAAGTTTTAACTCATTCATGGGATGTGGGCGTTGTTGGCAAGGCCAGCATTTATTGCCCATCCCTAATTGCCCTTGAGACGGTGGTGAAGAGCTGTCTTCTTTAACTGCTGCAGTCCAAGTTGCGCTATTGTAATACAAGTTTATATGCGGTATCAGAAAACCAAAATGATCTGAAATCCGGAATGCAATCAGCCCCAAGGGTTTTGGATACTGGACCTATATTCAGGGAGATGAGATGTTCAAATTCAGGCTCATCTGGGTTGTCAGGTGGACATAAAAGGTTCCACAGCACTGTTTGGAGTCAGGCCTGATACATTCATGTTGGTCCTGTCGATGTCTTTCTTTTAATGTAGTCATTTAATCTGCAAACATTAAATTACTCAACAGGTAGAACACCTTGTTAAGATCCAATGGCAATCATTTTGTTAAATGGAAATTACATTGTAAAGGTTTGATGGCAATTATATTGTTATGGCGTTTGCATCATTGAATAGGTGATGGGTATTGCTGCACTTAAGGGGCTGCCATTTAATTTATACTTGAGTTGTTAATTTGTTTTAATTGGTTTACTCAAAAGAGTATAAATGGGAACAGGGATTATCTGACCCGACTATGCGCTGCTCTTCCGCAGCTACATACACAGCCAGGTGTCCCTGGAGAGGGAGCACACAGTGTCTGGTGGTACAGTCGAGACCTTCCATGCCCAGTGGGCACCGTGGGAGCTGACCCCTTTAATTACATTTTAAATTGAGTTTTATAAGTTTCCTTTAAGATTTTCTCTTTCTTTTTGCAATATCCCTTTAAGCGGCTGCCTTTTAATTTGTCCATTGATTTGTTAATTTAGTTTAATTGTTTGCTCAAGAGTATAAATAGGGACAGGGGTCATCCAACCCAACTGTCTGCCTCTCTTCCGTGACTGGGTGTCTGTGGAGAGGGAACATGCACTGTCACTGCATGGCTTCCATGCGGTGTTTGAGGCCTTCCATGACTGGTGGGTCCCACGGCGACAGAGGTGCATCACTGATCTCCACAATCACATTTTGGTTTGACTTTTGTAAGTTTCCTTTGTGGTTTTGTCTTTTGGTGCAATTTTCCTTTAAGAGGCTGTCCCTTTAGTTTGTTCATTTAACTTTTTACTAATTTAAAAAATTTGCCCTCCTTATTTGCTAACTTGATATACTCAGAAGAGCATAATTGGAGTTAGGAGTCAACCAACCTGTCTGTCCCTCTTTCGTGGCTATGTACGTGGCCGGGTGCCCCTGGAGAGGGTTGGAGGCCTTCTGTGACTGGTGGGCACTGCGGGGGCTGGAGTGCATCACAGACTCCCACAACAACATTTTGACTTAGTTTAAATTTCCTTTAAGGTTTTTGTTTGTGTCCCTTTAAGGGGCTGCTCCCCAAATTGTTTAATTTGATTTGTTAATTTGTCCCCCTTTTTTGTTAACTGGATAAGCACAAAGGAATATAAATGCAGACAGGTTGTCAGACCCAAGTGTCTGTCCCTCTTCCGTGGCTACGGTTTGTAGCCCAGTGTCTCTGGAGAGGGAGCACACAGTGTCCACTGGCACGTTGGAAGCCTTCTGTGATCGGTGGGCAGTGTAGGGGCTGGGGTGCATTATTGACCCCCAAAATCACATTTTATTTTGATTTTTGTAAGTCTCATTTAACATTTTGCCTTTTCAGTTAGTGTCCCTTTAACGAACAATCCCCCGTTAATTTGTTCAATTATCTACAGTTTTTCATTGGTTGTTTTCTAAGATTACAAAAGGATCAGCTGGAACATTGAGGGAAGGATGAACTGGGAGAGTTTGTTACTTAGCTTTTTTGTCTTGGAAATAAACCCGTTTTAAGGTACAGGCTAGCTTCAGACTAATTCTTTCTTAACATACAATTATAGGAACTAACACAGTAGCAGAGAATGAACATTTAGTTTTGGCGATTGGTTGCTGAATAAGTTTTTTTGTCTCTATCCTCAGAGAAGCAGCAGCACGTTTCTGCTGACAATTCCAGTTACAGAACAGCAGAAGGACATTGCAAAGTCTCAGGTTTTGACTGCACCAATTATTTCCAGCCCCCTGAGAGGCGGAACCATATCAGCAATGGAAAAATGAAGTCGAGATGTCGACATAGGTTAGTTTGTTGCCCTGAAAGAAGCAAGGTATGGCTTTAGCTTTGTCATTACCAGCAAAAAGTAAGATTCAGAGTAAAGTATTCTCAGAATTGGATGTAGATGACCTGGATACTGAAGAGGGATTGATCCTTCTATCAGAGTTTTTGGATAAATTTTACAAAAAAGGATGATTTGTTGGGAGCATATGAAGTAGAGTCAACCTTTGGTAGATTTAAGAAAACAGATTATCAGTCCATGGAGGAATATATTGTTACAACAGTCGACTAATGGTATCAATTACCAGTGAGCAATTTGAACTTTTTAAGGAAGACCTAATTTTTCTTTAAAAATGCAAATAAAGAAGTTAAGCAAAAGATGGCTGATAATGGAAAGTGACTGCTTTCTGGAAAATTCCTATGTGGATTGTACTCAATAGACTGGTCCTGAGAGGACATGGAATGTCATACCTGAAAGATGTCATGGCCTTCTTCAAGCAGAGACACCAGAAAGGGAGATGGGGAAGATGCAAAAGACAGAACTTTAACCTCCTGTGGTTGCAGAGACATCCAAATTCTATCTCCTGTTGATTTATACCTCAGAACGTATAAATGGTCTGAGATGAAAAGAACACAGACTCTGGGTGAGAGTCAGTTTTTCCCCTTCCGGAACGTATAGGGAAAAATCAGTTTAAAAAGCTGATATGTGACTGTGTCTGACAGTATGAAGAACAAGAAGTTAGTCACCTCCTGCTGCAGCTTGCAGGCAAAAGATTGCTCTCTCTCTCTTTGCTACTGCAGGCAAAGCTCAGCAGAAGCCACAATCAAAAGGAAATAGGACTACCTTTTAGCCATCCTGCAGAACCAAGTGTCTCCAAGCTAACTATTAAATTACCAAAGTCAGCTCCACCAGAATCACCCAGCTTAATGGCCGCAACGTAATGCCATCTATACCTCATGGACAAACCAAAGACTGATCCGTTTTTTAAAAACTTTTATTTGGACTCTAGCCTTCTCATTTCTGATCTGTGTATTGCGTTTTTTTTTTCTTTGGTTGTAGTAACTAAAACTTATTCATTCATTGACTCAAAGCCTGGTTAAATTGGCTCCTTAAAAATAAATACATTTGGACGAAGAAAAGGTAACCATGAGGGAAGGGATCCCTTTTAATTTAACCTCGTTGCGAACAACCAATGATGGGGCAAATAAAGAAGGGGAGCCAGCTCATTCTTCCTCATGCGGAAGCATAACACAATTGGGGTCTCATTTGGGAAGCTAACAAATTGAGGGACCTCGCCCAGGGACCAGTTGTAACAATATTATGGACTTTGTTAAGTGAAATAAGAGACTGAAAAAGTTTAACCTCGAAATCCCGGAGTCTGTATCGGCATTTAAGTAACTCAATTGTGCATGCGTTTATGTTGTCAGACTTTTGGTATTGACGGGAATTCAATTTCATGGCAAAGATTCACTGTTAGACCAAATGGCTGCTGTCCTAAAAATCTTTTTGGGAAGAGAGACATTTCCAGCTACTTTCCTATCAAATTCGGACAACTCTGCAGTAAGGCAAAGGATGGAGGGTTCCACGGTGGTTGAATTCAGAGGTCGACAAAATATTAAATGCAGATTCCAGTACAAAGACAGGGTTGCTGATAAACTGCCTGAAGATGGTGGTATTTTGAGCCAGTTTGTGTCAAGACAAAATGCGGGTCTGGGACAGCGACAGTAGGCGCTTGAACCTGAGAAATGCACAGGGAATAGTTTATCGGTGTGATTTGAAGTATTATACAATGAGTTGCCCACAGTGAAAGAATCATGTTTTTGAAATACTGTATGAAACAGATACTTCTGAAGCTGAAAACAATGGTGACTGCAATGAAGGAATTGTGTTGGTCACTGGGAATTTGAATCCAGGAATGAGTATTTTGATGGTTGATTCATTCAACTATGCAGATAGCGGTTGCACTTTCACATTGTGTGGAGTGGATTGGCTTAACTGCTACTTTGAGTGCCAGATTGGGGGAACATTAAGGAGTATGGAAGCTCTACTTGCTTCACGGCTGGGGATGATAACACGCTAACGTCTTCCAAAAGAGTAGTCCTTCCTTGCAAGATAGTTAGGATCAGTTTCTTCATCAATGCTGATGTGGTCTCCAGTGAGATACCTCTATTGTTAAGCAAATCTTTGGTGAAAAAAAGCACAGATGAAGCACACATGGAAAATGAGAGCGATTCTGTTTGGGGAAAACTGCAGGTCTACATTTCACTCGGTTGGGCCATTACTGCCTGCCATTAAAAAAGCCAAATATTTCTCAAACAGTCTTGGTAATTTGTGGAGATAGGTTTGGTGAACATGATGATTATTTGGAAGCTGCATTGATAATTTGCGCATTATGATCCCCAGCTGAGGTTACCACTGGACAAGCCTGATCCGAGGGTGGAACCCAGCTTG
The DNA here is from genome assembly GCA_026770705.1 of Isurus oxyrinchus. Lineage (NCBI taxonomy): Eukaryota > Metazoa > Chordata > Chondrichthyes > Lamniformes > Lamnidae > Isurus > Isurus oxyrinchus. Next base: position 83,512,693 of record JANJGN010000013.1, read on the forward strand.
ATAGATCCTAACTTTTACTTGTTTGTTTAAATACTAGAGAGTGGTCTACTGAATAGTGTCACCAGAGTCCACTAAGGAACTTTTAACAAAAGCATAAAACACTTATTAAACAAGAAAATATGAACTATGTTACAATAGTCCTTTGCCCACAACTGTACCTTTACAGATATTGTGATGAAAGTAAAATAATTTTCATAATATTTTTCTGGTTTCTTGTGAAATAGGTTTACGGGGGTAAGTATAGTTGGGTCTGTGTGATTTTAATTACATTTGGAGTCAAGTAGACTAGAAATTTGAAATTATCAAAAGAAGCTCAGTGTTTGACATGCTAATGAGTAAACATGGATGTTGGCTTAGCACTAAAAGTGTGAAGGGAATTTGCATTTTTAGATAAGTGAAGAGATTTGGATTTCAAAGGGATTTTAGTCTGTTTACAACTAGCCAGATAAGCAAGGCTAAGGAGTGTCTATTTTTCCCTAAGGTTACTGACATGAAAGTTTTTAGGTTATGAGGAAGATGCAGTTTCAAAGACATATAGAACAATAGAATTTGCATGTTAAAAAGAGAGAAACATATGAAGGAGAATGAAAGCCTAACAGGGGTGAGTGCAATAACCTTAATGAAGCCTCCAGCACTTGTGCATAAGTCTGCTATATAATGAAGCTGAAGTTGAGGAAAAGCCATTTGGAATTCCACTCTCCAAGGTAGTGTGTTAACTTGCTCAGTTTGTTTTAAATCTAAAATCTAATGCCTTAAAAGGGAGTGTAACTGGGGGCCAAGATAATTAGGAATTTTAGAAGTTTTTATAGTAGTAAGTAATTGTAGTCTTATGTACGTGCTTGAAATTTTTATTTTAATAAATATATAAATTTTAAAAATCTCTAAAGGTCTTGGTGGACTTATTAATTCTGAATTCAGTGCACGTAACTCGTAATAAATACAAATTATAAAACCGTTGTGACATCGTGACCAAGTTTCCCTTATGGATTTGGTCCCCCTGGCACACATCATAACAATATATATATATATATATATACAGATATACAAGTTACAAAAGCTATCTTATGTTCTAATGTTCACAGTGAATATATAGTCCATGTAAACCAATAGGAAACTTGTGGTCAGGCACACCACACTCTTCAGACAAGTGACCGACGTCACCCCACACAGATGCTATGGACCTCTCCTCAACTTCACACCCCCAGTGCATCACTGATTCACATGCCCATAGCAAAGAGTTACAGATCTTCAGCCATCTCTTGGGACCTTCTAGCCTCTTGCAAGTTGTTATTGCTTTAAATTTGCTTTCTGCAGCTTTTGTCTGAAGTTTGGAGCTTTATTCTATGCTCCTCACTCTTAACTTCACTTAACAGAACCTTTTTCAGGCTCCTGTCCTTCCCTCTGACTAGAAGGTCTTCTTGAGACTTTCTCCTGTTCCACTCCCCTGGATTTTTGGGGTCTTTTCTTTAGCTTGGGACTGGCTATTTGTCCACTTTACTCCAGTTTCTCCAGCAGCTACTTTCAAAACCAACTGAACTCAAACAACTTCCAAATCAAACTGCCGTTTTTTAGTTGCTTGTGTGTGTGTCTGTGGGAGGGATCCTCCTCTCTGGGACCCGTTGTTAGGCAACAGCCCAGGTGTTTTTTTTATTCTTGTTTGCTTTAATTCACTTAAGTCATAAAAACTCTCATGAGAAATGCAGGCACATTTTAAAGTGAAACTAAAACTCAACTTGATCTTTCCTTAACCCAAATATAGAAATACAATCAAACTTAAATATTAAAGCTAAAACTCATTCCTAACACCCACAAGTACAAACAGAACTTACTTTTTTTTTCCCCAATAAATTATATAGATTTTTCTTTTCCCACCTATTTCCATTATTTTTAAATATTTTAAAATCTTTTATGCTCCCTCCACCCCCACTAGAGCTGTACCTTGAGTGCCCTACCATCCATTCTTAATTAGCACATTCGTTTAGATAATATCACCAACTTTAACTTTAACACCTATGTGTCCTATTGTACCATTGTCGCTGACATCTTTTGATGATCTGCTTCTATCACTGCTTGTTTGTCCACACAACCACACACACCCCCCCCACCTCTCTCTCTCTCTCTCTCTCTATCTCTCTGCCCCCCACACACACTCCTTAAACCAGCTTATATTTCAACTCTTTCTTGGACTCGAAATCAAGTTCTGTCGAAGGGTCATGAGGACTCGAAACGTCAACTCTTTTCTTCTCCGCCGATGCTGCCAGACCTGCTGAGTTTTTCCAGGTAATTCTGTTTTTGTTTTACTTAAACCATCTCTATTTCCTAATAACATCCAGCACCACACAAACAAAGCTCTACTGTAGGATGCTGGAGTGGTTGATAAAGAATATGACAACTTTATTGAGCAAGTCATGACTCAATGTGACATTTGTGTTAAATATCGAAAGATACCACCATGCCCTGTTGCGAGTCTGCCACTGGCCAGGGAGTTTAACAATGCAGTGACAATGAAATTGAATGTGGGACAAGGATTGGAGTTTTTTAGCTGCATTTTGTAGATATGGCAATCAGATTTAGCCTATCTACGGTAACACATGGTATGGGCAAACTGACCATTGTCGGTAAGGTAATTGAGAAATTGGTGGGTGCTGTCATGCCTCACTGGTGATAGTGTGCTGTAATATCAAGCCCCACTGTTCTCCAAGCCGCGACAAATGTGAAAATTTTGACCAAACCACTAGATTGCTCCAATTCTACCTAACTGTTTAATTTAGGTTAACAGAATATGAGCACCAGGTTTGTAAACTTAAGAAATAACTGCTTATAAAACAAACTGTCTTTAACTGTTGGCAAAAAAAGGGACTGCTAACTTCTAAGTCTGCCCCTTCTTATGCTAACTTCTAAGTCTGCCCCTTCTTATGCTAACTTCTAAACACACACACACACACACACACACACACACACACACACACACACACACACACACAATAAATATCAGGGTAAGATAAATCTGGAATACAGGATTAGATAGGTTGATTTTGATTGATGTCTTCCAAATTCCTTACAGTTTGTTGTTGATGACATGAGTTGGTCTCCCAGAACCGTCAGTCTGTGCTTCACCAATTGAAAAACTTGTTTTTCAATGTCTCTACTGCTGATTTTTCCTCTTGACAGGGGCTTTCATAGAAAGCAGGTTACAGAAATGTGAGGGATAGCCAGCTAGCTATTACAGTAGAATTGCTGGAATCTTATAAACACATGAGAGGTTTCAGATCTTCCCTCTTTTCAGTCTAGGAGCTGTTCTGCTTGCACTGTTAAAGTGCTGTCGTCAGGAAGTTCCTCTTAGTCCAGAACCCCTTTCTGGCACCATCCTGTTCTCTTATGGTGTCCTATGTTCCAGGATAGCAACATTGTAGATATTCCTCATTCTGCTTCAGTGAACGTGTCCTTTAACTGCAACCATGGTAATTTTTTAAAGCCACAGTCCAAGAAAAATAAAAATATAGGTTCTTTACAGTACTGGATTAGGAACACCAACGAATTCCTGACAGATAATGGTGGGGATTTTGTGAATGAGGAATTTCAGGACGTGTGAACATTTGAATATCATAGTTATACATGCTGTGGCTGAGCACATTCAGTAATGCTTTGTGTGAAAGGAATCATGCAGTGATAGACAACATGTTACATAAAATACCGGCTGATCAACTGGATTGTAAATAGCAAATGGTGCTAGTGTGGGCAGTACATGCAAAGAACTCTTTGCAAATGGCTTTGGGGTACTGTCCATAATCCAAAGCTGCTCTCAGCCTATAGGATGCTCCCCTGCTCTTGAAGGGACCAGCATTAGCTCTACTTTTCTGTCCACTTGAATGCCTTGCACGCAGGCAGGAAAGCTTTCATTAAAGCTGACATTTCAGAGAAAATTCAGCAAGCCTGCAGCACCACATAAGGCCACCAGGAACACAGTTTAGTCAGGGAGACATGGTATATTACAAAGGGGAAGGGCTGCAAGAATGGAATGGAACTGCTAAAATTATAGGCAGTGATGGAAAAAAGTGATTGTATAACATGAGAATCAAACTATTAGGGTGCATTCTTTGAGGCTAATTGGAACTGATATCTTTTTACAGATTCTGAACAGGAAGAGGCACCATATACTTTATATATGCATATATTGGGCAGTTATGAGCAGACGACTACAGCAGATAGATAGATGGCTGGCTATGAGCAAAGAAACTCTGAAGCACAGGATAAGATTATTCAACCAAAAGGGCAACTCCCCAAAGTAAGGACATATGCTGGTAGGGGCCAGTGTGAGGAGGGATGCCACCATTATAGGGGGAGCAGGAAAAACCACTGGAAAATACAAACATTGGCTGAATGTGCAGGATGAAGGACAAGAGAGAGAAAGACCCATGTATTGGAAAAACGTGGTAAAGGTGTGGAAGGCCAGAAAATGCAGTGCGAGTTCTGAAAGCAGACCGAAAAGTAGTCACAACTCTATGTCAAGATGACAGACTTGCAAAAGGGGCTCCGATCACATGCAAGAAAGGTCCTGTTACAGTAGTCCAGAAAGAGAGGAGGAAAAGTAGAGGTTGTAGTTTGACAAGAACAATGACCCTAGAACATACTAGGAATGCCACTATGATTGAGATGTTTTAGTAGCTGCTAACAAATTGGAAGACAAGTTGATTAAGGATGCTAAACAATGAGAGTTGGAAAGTTTGAAAGAATTTGGTATACATACAGAAATACCAGTCAGGGGACAGCCAGCCTTATCACATAGGTGATAGGCACAGAAAAGGAGCTTCCTGACAGCATAAGACTAAAAGCTAGGCTAGTAGCTTGGGGTTTTGAAGAAAGACTTGGTGACAAGGTGTCAGAGTGGACTCCCATACTGCAGAAAAAGTTAGCTTGAAGATTTTCTTAGCTTTTTTAGCAAGATATTCCTGAGAATGTAAATCAATTGACATACAAACAGTGTTTTCGCAGGGTGAGAAATTTAAAAGGAAGTGTTTTTGAAACCATCTAAAGAAACTGTGGAAATTGAACAACTGTGTTTATGGGTTAAATGATGCACCGAGATCCGTCCTGTTGAAAACAGGTTGTATTCAGCTAAAGGCAGACCCAGCAATGTTCTATTGGCATCACAATAAGAAACTAGCAGGCATCTTCATCATGAATGTTAATAATTTTCTGTGGGGAGGTTCTGTAAAATTTGAACAATGCGTGATCAAAAAAAAAGGAATTCAGGGTTGGAAGTCAGGCTTTGGGTGCATTTCCATACATAGAGTTAGACACTAAGCAAAATAAGTCAGGAGTGACATTGAATTGACATTTTCTAGATAAGATTGCAACTGCATCGCTATAAATCGGACAAGATCCTCACAAAATAAAAGTTCCTGCATCCAAGGGAGAAACAGACAAATTAAGAAGTTTGATTGGACAGTTGAACTGGTTGTGCACTTCGACTAAACCTGATGCTAGTTATAACGTAGTGGAACTGAATACTATGATGAAACAAGCTACAGCTGAGGAAGTTCTGAGCAAACAAAACATGAAAGAAATTTAATTCAGAGGTGCACGCTCAAGTTTCCAGCCTTGGGTGATCCAGAAGGTATGAGGTTTGTCATTCTTAGCGATGCTTCGCATGCCAATCTCCCAGATGGATATTCTAGCACAGCAGGATTTATCATATTCTTGGTGGGAAAGAATAATAAATGTTGCTCATTAGCTTGGGAAGTGAAGAAAATAGAAAAAGTAGTGAAAAGTACCTTAGCAGCTGGAACACTGATGTTAGTAGAAGCAATAGATAAGGGGGTTTACTTATCCAATAAACTGACGGATATACTATACAAGGGGCAATCTGAGAAAGGTTTGCCCATAGAATGCTATATTGATAACCAGTGTCTTTGCAATAATGTTCATTCAACGAAAAGTGTCATTGTAAAGAGGCCCACAATCAACCTAGTTAGCATAAAAGAAATGTTAGAGAGGAGAGATCTCCAAGGTACGAAAGGTTCCCACAAGCCACCAATTATCGGAATTATCTGGAAAAACTCAGCAGGTCTGGCAGCATCGGCGGAGAAGAAAAGAGTTGATGTTTCGAGTCCTCATGACCCTTCAACAGACATGAGGACTCGAAACGTCAACTCTTTTCTTCTCCGCCAATGCTGCCAGACCTGGTGAGTTTTTCCAGGTAAATCTGTTTTGTTTTGGATTTCCAGCATCCGCAGTTTTTTCGTTTTTACCAATTATCAGGCTGTTTTACAAAAAGGAATGCCTGCTCGAAGAAATTACTTGATATACTGGAAGAGGGGGGTCTTATGTTATAATGACAAAATGGAAAACTGATATTTTTTTGCTTTGTTATTGCTTTATATATTTTTTTTTGTTTCAAGGAGGAAATGTAGGATCTACTAATGATTGATCTATAATATAATGTGAAACATTGGAAAACACTTGATTTTGTTTAATTTAAAAAACGTTCTTGAATTTTCAAAAAATTTAATTTTAAAAGAAAATAGGGAATCCTGTCGATGTCTTATTAATCACATTAAGGTCCAATGGCAATCACTGTTAAATGGCAATTACATTGTTAAGGCAAATGCATTGTTAAACAGGTGATGGGTTTGGTCCATGGCTGGGTGTTCCTTTGTAACTTTTAATTTAACACACATTGGAATCAACATAAATTCATAGGTAAATCACAGTTGGTACAAATTATAAATTACACATTGCAGGTACAACAAAGACCATCTCACATAGGTAGTAGACAGTCCACTCCACCTGTATGGTCCCAGTTTCAGCTACAATTCTTCCAAGCAGAATTCCAGTCTTTTTTCTTCAAAGACTTAGCCAATTCTCCACAGGCTGCAGCTTCTGTGTAAACAGAGTTCCACCTGAGCAATGTTCCACATAACGACACGCTTCTTTCCGGAACTTCTCAACTCTCAGCTTCCAACAGTCGCAGTAGTGTGGATCTAAAGGAACCACCTTTCCTCTCTCTACCTCTCCCCCTTTTCTCTTTGTCTATCTGCCACATGGCAGATTTAATTTTAAACTTCCTTCCAGTTGGTAATGCTTCCAGGTCAAGGGTTGCCGGGTCAGATGGAACAGTATTTATTATCCAAAAATTGCAAGTTACAAAGCCTTAAAAGTCCTCTCTAAACATTTTTTTAAAACGATTACAGATTCCCCAAAGGTCATCACACTTAGTGGGTTTCTGTCTGAGTTTCTCTCCCCACGGCAACTGGGTATGTCTCCAAGCTTGTAAGTTCATAACAAATAGGAGCAGGAATATGCCAGTCAGCCCTTTGAACCTGCTCTGCCATTCAATAAAATAATGGCTAGTCAGATTGTGGCCTTAACTTTACTTGCCTGCCTGCCCCCCTCCCCCCATAACCTCTGACTCCCTAGTTGATTAAAAATCTGTCTAACTCAACCTTGAATAGAGTCAATGACCCAACCTCCAATACTCACTGGGGAAGAGAAATCCATTCTAATAATTCAGAAAATAATTCCTGCTTATTGCCATCTTAAATTGGAGACTCCTTATTATAAAATTGTGCCTCCTAGTCCTGGACTCCCCCACAAGGACAAACATCCTCCCAGCATTCACCCTATCAAAACCCCTCAGGATCTTACATGTTTCAAAAAGATCGCCCCTCATTCTTATAAACTCCAATGAATAAAGGCCTAACCTATTATTTTCCTCATAAGCCAACTCCTTAATCCCAGGAATCAGCAAAGTGAACCTTCTCTGAACTGCTTCCAATATAATGACGTTCTTCCTTAAGTAAGGAAATCAAAACTGTACACAGTCCTCTAGCTGCTGTCACACCAATGCCCTGTACAGCTGTAGCAACTCTGAGGTTTTCATCTGGAGTTCTCCATTTTACTTTGAGTTAAAGGTACATTTCCAAAGCAGAACCATCTTCTAAGATTCAGTGTTCATGACAGTATAGATGTGGCTACTTGTTTTTTTTCAAACTCTTGTGGGGCAACAACACAGACACTGAGGCTGCTCAGACAGGCCAATGTGGTTGATTATATACAGTTGTGTTTCCCAGCTCTCTCCCCACATCCTGTTACACATTGTTAAGTAACTGAAAGAAGAACAATGATTACATTGAAAAGCATTCCACATTCCAATAATTCTTTACATTAAAATATTTCTTCCAATTTCACTCGTCCCATAGCTACCATTTATCATCAGATCATGACCTTGTGTCTTTGTTTTATCTATCAATATTTCCCCTGTCTAATCCTTTTATTATCACTATCACTTTCAGGTTCCCCTCAATCTTCTCAATCAGAAAGAGCACGTCCTTATTCCTCCAGCTTTTCCTCATAGTTCAGATGCCTTATCCCTGACATCATCCTGGGAAACCTATTGAACTTTCTCAAGGGCCACTAAATCTCTCCTGCTGTCCAAAGCCCAAAATCACATAGTATTCCAGATGTTGCTGAGAAGTCCTTACGAACAGTCATCACGTCCTCCTTTGTTTTTGTTTTCAATCCTTCTCAATGTTATCTCCAAAATTCCACCTAATTGCTTTTTTACCCCGAAGAAATTTAGAAATGACTAATTTTAAGCCAAATTTTAATTTTTCCAAATTAAACTACAATAGTAATGATGTAGTAATTGGCACTGTCATTTGTGTGCAAGGTTTTGTCAACCAAATAAATTCCTTTAATACAGTTAAGGTAAAACTTTTTTTAAAAAACCAATGTCAGGGAGATGCCCATCTCTGGTGAATAATCTACTTAAAAAAAGATCAATGATTTTTCCCCCAAATATTTGGTTTAAACTGTTTGCTGCAGAAATCTCTAGATTCTTCCAAGATCAATTCCAATTCCTGGTTCTTAAACTTTGAATTAAATATTGCTACACCCCAATTATAAATTATCAAAAATTCAGATCACATACACAAGAATTAGGAGCAGGAGTAGGCCATTCATGGCTGATTTGGTTGTGGTCTTAACTCCACTTTGCCATCTGTCCCCCATAACCCTTAACTCTCTTGTCTATCAAAAGTCTGTCTAACTCTGCCTTGAATAAATTCAATGGACCAGCCTCCACTTCTTTCTGATGAAGAAAATTCCACATACTAACGATTCCCAGAGAAAAAACATTCTCCTCTCAGTCTTAAATGGGAGACCCCTATTTTTTAAACTCCCTAGACTCCCTCAAGGGGAAACATCCTCTCAGCATCCACCCTGTCAAGTCCCCTCAGTATCATATATTTCAGTAAGATTCTCTGAAATTTCCATGGGTAGGGGCTCAATCTATTTTTCCAACAGCACTCAAGAAGATGGTCTACCATCTAGAAGGCGCAAGTCAGGAGTATGATGGACTACACCCCACTTGCTTGGATGAATGCAGCTCCAACAACATTCAAGAGGCTCAATACTATCCAGGACAAAGCAGCCCACTTGATTGGCACCCCATCAAACACCTTCAACATTCACTCCTTCCACCACCAATGCACAGTTGTACCATCTACAAGATGCATTGCAACAATTCACCAAGGTTCCTTCGGCAGCACCTTCCAAATCCACCACCTAGAAAGACAAGGGCTGCAGGTGCATGGGAACACAACCACTTGCAAGTTTCCCAACAAGCCACACACCATCTTGACTTGGAAATATATCACCGTTCCTGCACTGTCGCTGGGCCAAAATCCTGGAACTCCCTTCCCAACAGCTCTGTGGGTGTTCTGACAAAACATGGACTACAGCAGTTCAAGGAGGCAGCATAATACCACCTTCTCAAGGGCAATTAGGGATGGACTATAAATGCTGGCCTAGCCAGCGACATCCACATCCCATGAATGAATAAAAAAAACCTGCTCAACCTTTCCTCATAAGATAACCCCTTCATCCCAGGAATCAGTTGAGTGAACCTTCCCCTGAACTCTATCAGTTGAGTCATCCTTCCCTGAATGTGATATTTTTAAACTTGACTTGCACGAATACTGCCACAGTCAAATAAGCAAACAGATGGATCCAGTGGAGAGAAATGCGGTGCAACAACAGAAAGCATTTTATCTAAACTGGTGATTGTTGCTGTTTTTTTTTTAGGAAGGTGGTGGTGGAGTAGTGGTAATGTCACCCGACCTGTAATCCAGAGGCTCAGGCTAATGCTCTGGGGACATGGGCTTGAAACCCACCATGGCAACCGGATTCAGTTAATGAATCTGGAATTAAAAAGCTAGTCTTGGTAATAGTGGCCATGAAACCATTGTCGATTGTCGTAAAAAACCATCTAGATCACTAATGTCTTTTTGGGAAGGAAATTTGCCATCTTTACCTGATCTGGCCTATATATGACTCTAGACACACAGCAATGCCTTCTAAAATGGCCGAGCAACCACTTGGCTGTATCAAACCACTACAGAAAGGAATGAAACCAGATGGATCACCTGGCATCGAACCAGGCACCATAAACGACAATGGCAAATCCAGCCCTATCAGCCCTGCAAAGTCCTCCTGTTCACATCTGGGAGGCTTGTGCCAAAATTGGGAGAGCCTTCTCCAAACTAGTCGAGCAACAGCCTGACATGGACATACTCATGGAATCATACCTTACAATTTCGCACACACCATCATCGCCATCCCTGGATATGTCCTGTCCTCCCGACAGGACAGGCCCATCAGAGATGGTGGCACAGTGATATACGGTCAGGAGGGACTTGCCCCGAGAGTTCTCAATGTTGACTCTGGACCCCATGAAGTCTCATGGCATCAGGTCAAAACTGGGCAAGGAAACCTCCTGCTGATTACCACCCACAGTCCCCCCTCAGCTGATGAGTCAGTGCTCCTCCAAGTTGCAAACCACTTGGAGGAAGCACTGAGGGTGGCACAGAATGTACTCTTAGTGATGAACCTTGAAGTCCCCCACCCAGAGTGACTCAGTAGCACCACTCCTGAGCAAGCTGGCCTTATCCTAAAGCTGCTAGACTGAGTCTGTGGCAGGTGATGAGGGAACCAACAAGTGGGAAAAACCTACTTTACCCCGTCCTCACCAATTTACCTGTTGCAAATGCATCTGTCCATGACAGTAAAGGTAGGAGTGACCACCGCACAGTCCTTGTGGAGACAAAGACCCATCTTCACACTGAGGATACCCTCCACAATACTAAATTGGGTAGTCAACAGCAGCAAAATTTGTATACAACCACAATCTGTAACCTCATGGTCTGGCATATTCCCCACTCTACCATTATTAAACTGGAGGATCAACCCTGGTTCAAAGAAAAATGCAGGAGGACACCAGCACCTCTACCACCTAGAAGGACAAGGCCAGCAGACACTTGGGAACACCACCACCTGCAAGTTCCCCTCCAAGCCACTCACCATCCTAACTTGGAGCGATACTGCCATTCCTTCACTTCGCTGAGTCAAAATCCTGGAACTCCCTCCCTAACAGCACCATGGGTGTACCTACACCACATGGATTGCAGTGCTACATGTAGGTGTCTCACCACCACCTTCTCAAAGGCAATTAGGGATGAGCAATAAAAATGCTGGCCTGGCCAATAATACCCAAATCCCGTGAGAGAATTAAAAAAAAAATGTTTTCTTGTCAGATCCATGAAACATTTTAACTGAAAAAAAATAGGTTGGATGTTAAGAGTGTAAAATACCACCAGAATTTCACAAGCCTAGCCAACATTCAGTTAAAAGCCAGCTGTTCAGCAGCCTTAGAAATTGCTCAAAACCAACCTAAAGGGAAGCTACATTGCAGAAGCATGCCTTTTTTTTCTTGTACGACGCTGTATATTTAATCTATCATCTATTCTTGCTCATTTTAAATCATTTCCCACCAAACCTAAAGTTGAAGTTACCTAGGGTAATTCAAATTAAACAGTTTAAATTAATATGGCCAGCTTTAAAAAAAGGTTTAAAGAACTGCAAACAAAATTCACAATTATCAATTAATTCAAACCAACTTAAGGATATACAGTACTTAAGATTTCAATAGTTAAGCAGTATTGCTGCAGTTTTTCCGTGAAAGAAAAAACAATTAGCATTCTTAATTAGAAACACTGGAACATTAGGAAGGCATTCAGTCCCTCGAGCATGCTCCAACATTCAATTAAAGATCATGGATCATCAGCACCTTGACCCCATTTACTCACTTTTGTTCCATGTTCCTTGATATTCTTTACCAAGCAACAATCAATCAGTCTTGAAAGCTCCAACTGCCCAACTTTCTGGCCTTTTGGGGCAGCGAGTTACATATTTCTACATTTGATGGGAAAAATTGATTCCCAATTTTTCTCCTGAATGGCTTTGCTCTAATTTTAAAATGAGGTTTCCTTTTTCTTGTTTCTCCATATCTGCCCATCAACTCTCTTCAATATTTTAAACACTTCAGTTGAATCTTCCCTCGATCTTCTGTACTCTAGGAAACGCAAGCCAAGTTTGCATAACCTGTTCTCATAATGGAACGCTGCTCAATCCTGGTAACATTCTGGTCAATCTGTGATCCCTCCAAGGCCAACACATCTTTCCTGAATGATGGTGCCCAAACTGAACACAACTTTAAAGTTAAACTGCAAAACCCCAAGATAGAATACATCAAGAGTTCACGTCAAGCACCAGAGATTGTGGTATTCTCTTAGCCAAGAGCTGCATCACAATGGTATAATTTACTTTTGCACATAGTTTATGCAGAATGTTTTCTTTGATTTGGAATTAAACCTTTACCTATTTGGCCATTATAAAGCCCAGGAATGGCTAACATTTACAATAAAGTACACATTTTGCAAAATACTATTTCCATATCATTCTCAAATTTAAAACAATGCAGCTTTCAAAGCAATACAAAACGTTCCATAGTATTCCGACTCCTTTCAAAAAGTAAATTGATTTGATCCTTGTGTAATTCTCATATCAATATGCAAGTGTAAACTGAATTTAGGAGTTAGAGAATAAACTATCTGTAGTTGAGAAGAAAAATCATCCATTTAAATTACGCCAAAGTTAGCAGAATTATTAAACAAGGTATGTAAATTGATCTGGAGAAGATTCTTCAAATCTGATACACTTAGGTGATACATTTCAGTGTTCTGCGCAGAAAGGCGAACTTAAATGAAGGGTACTTTGCCAACAGCAAAGAAATACAACTACTATATATAGTGCATCTTTATACCCTATGTAACTGCATAAAATGCAAATAAATTCGATAACATGGCTTGAAATCAGATTGATTAGACCTCTTGATTCTTATTCTTTTGAGGACAACTTAAAGAATATACTTGGTTAACAACCTATTTCTATTACTCCTTACAATTTATTTATTTCCCCCTCCTACCCCAATTTTCTCCCCTCCTCTGAAAAAAAATGGTGCCATGAAAAGTTTCTTTTTTTTTGCATTCTTGGGATGATCAGCACTCAGGAATTGCTGAAATTTCCTGTTGTGGTGCTTAATCTAGCTCCCACCACTCATTCGGTGACAATAACACAAGAAATAGGAGCAGGAGCAGGCCATATGGTCCATCCAGCCTGCTCTACCATTCAATGAGACTATGGTAATCTTTAGGGAAATGTTTAGATACCCACTGAGGTACAGTAACACTGAATGTTTAAGGCTGATGGTTATATGAATAACACTTGAACAGAATCCCAAAAATAGGGATTTCTCCTCAGATTGTTCTTAAATAATTTGCATTCCACATCAAGAATATATTCATATATTTTATTTGGTAGGATTTTAATTATTACAACTTCCCCTCCCCCTGTAAAAAAAAAATTGTTGGTGATTCTTTAATTATTTTCAAGGTGAGAGATATCAGTTCTGGCAAATGAAACAGATTCCAATTTTAGCAATCACAGTCAATATCCATCTCATCCAGATTAGATAAAACACATTCACATGCAAAGTAAAGCTCACTCTACTCTCTTGCAATAATGTACCCTAATCTCAAGCTCGCAACAGTTCTCTCCCACTTTACCAGTATGAAATATTCAATTTATCAACACCAGTCTTTGTAGATATGAGGCACATTTTTCTTGGAATGAAGATATAATCAGTACATGTATAAAACCAGAGAAATATACTGAATTACAGACAGAACTTAATCTAACCCTCCGATTATATTTCTAGTATAAATCAGCATATTTGCAGCAAATTATCGACCCTGTTGATACTCTGGTAATAAGTCACAGAAGATCTTCATGGCAGGTAAATTATTTCTTAATGCATTAGTTCATATAAAGGATTCAAGAGTACACACCGTTCTTATTATACTTCATTGTAACTATCAAGAAGAAATGTTGCTTTATGAATATGAAGGAATCAAGCTGCCATCAACATACAATATTTGAAGGCTGGAAAATCTTTTGATCCTACGCACCCACAGACGACTGTGTTTGCCGATCTACACCTGCTCCCGGTTTGGCAATGCCTCAATTTTAATATTCTTATCTTCTTTCTGTGGCCTCGTCTCTCCCTATTTCTATAACCTCCCCCAAGACTACAACACTTCAATAAACCTCCTCTGGAATTCCTCCCCTAAGTCCCTCCACAACTCCCTTCTTAAAGCTGCTGCTAAAATCCAGAACTTTGACCAAGCTTTTGGCCATCTACTTTAATATCCCCTCATATGGTTTGGTGTAAAAAGTTGTCTGATAATACTCCTGTGAAGCACTTTGGGATTTTTTCCTACATTAAAGCCCCCATATAAAAGCAAGTTGTTTTTGTTTTAACAGGTTATTTTAACTGAAATCTCAAACATGGCTCAAGAAAAATTCCAAAAACTTGATGTGCTAAACAAAATTCTGACTGAAAATTTTCTGATGGTTTAGCCTTTATGCAAAAGACAAAGTACGTGACTAATTTTGGCAGATATTAACTGAAAGGATGCTGTATCTGTAATATCAGGAGAGAGTCAGGTCCCATAACATTTCCCTATTCTCATAGTTCTAAGCACTCACTATTGGTGTGGCAGAGATATCCAGTTCATTCGGTTCCTCCTTTGATGAGCATTCTTCCGCCCTTAATGAAGTTGGACAGATTTCAAAGTCAGTGTGTCCCACATCCTGCAAGTACTGGTACAAAGGAGAGTTCTGATAGATAAAAAGGAATTTTTTTTTTTAAAAGTTAGGAAAGGGATGAAAAAGCACATCACACATCAAGTTATCTTTCAAGCTTGCAAGAGATCTACATTGTTATTGCATATTTAACTAAAGAAAACTTCTAATTCTTCTTTAAGATCAAAAAATTGTATTACAGAATCAAACGTGGACTCAATGGGTCATGTCATGTGGCATTCAATTGCACAGAGCTGGAAGGGTCCAGGTTTAAGTAATCTCTGTTAGTATAGTGGTTAGTATCCAGGGAGACCAGGGCTCAATTCTTTAGTGGGGAGACAAATCCTTGTTCCTAAAAAAACCCATCAGCTGTGAGGGGATGGTAAACGCAGGGGTTAATTAAGCTCAGCTCGGATGGCAGTAGAGGAACTTAAATTGGTTCCAGTATTTCACGTTAAGGAGTGGAAAAACAATGGCAGGGCTGCTGCTCCTGGTCCCCATCCAGTGATTCATGCAAACAAATGAATGTTGAATGAGGGCAAAGTTGGACACAGATGTGATGCTTTGCAAGGATGCTCATTGTACAAACTTCCAATAAAAACTAAACACTTTGGTTATATCCTGAAAAGTAGCCGCACCCACTGAACCTTCACAAATTGCTGCCTTCAGGAAGTAAGGCGAGAAAATGGGCGTGGGGAGGGAATTGGAGATTTTAAACTGAAGTGCAGCAATGTTTTTTTATCTGTTTTTTTTAAAAAGACAAAACAGTTTATTTATCAATATTTAACATTAACTTGCAATTTTAAAACATAATAAAGTGTCCAAACAGCCTTACTAAAAGGCAGTTTTACTGGAAGCTAACAGGATGTGTTAGGCAATATTGGGAGATGCCTCAAAACACAGTCAAAGAAGAAAAGGTTTCAAGAATGCTGTTGAAGGTGGTGTAAAGTGGGTCGACAGACAGCAAAGGAAGTGGGTTTGGGCAGAAAATTCCAGCAGGATGCTGGCTGCAGGCTGTGCCATCAAGGGGAGCGAGAGAGGTAGGGGGTGAAAAGTAAACTGGAATCAGAGGGATGGAGGGTGCATGCTGTGTTGTGGGATTGGAGAGGAAACAGCAAGGCTGGGACGGGAATTTGAAAATAAGGATCATGACTTTGAAACCAATGCATTGGAGAATAGTGATCCAGGAAAGTTTGGCAAGCAATTGGGATGGTGGCTAGGATACAAGTAGCAAGAGTGCTGGACCAGCTGAAATTTCTGTAGTGAACAGTGGAGAACAGAGGAGAAACTAAGCAAGGTCTGACAGAAACAATAGGCAAGTGGTTGACATAGATGGGCCATGTTGCTGAGGTTGATGTGTGCAATCTTATTGACGATTTAGACATGGGAGTTCAAAGTTCAGCCGAGGACTGTATGCTATCAACTTTTAGCTTGAGTGAAGAGCCAAGAAGGTAATGGGTCTGGCAATCTGAGCTGTGCAGTTTCTGGTGAGAACTGAAGATGCAAGTGTCTTCAGTACTTTTGTCCAGAAACACTGCGGCATCAAATCTGAGAGGTTTGCGTTAAACTTAAACCTCTGTCAGTGCTTCTCTGTAATCAAATTATAGGAGATGTACAATCCTAAGTTACATGAAAATGTTACAAATTTGGTGCCATCTCCTTTGACCACCCAGGTGAACATAGAGTTTGCCACCTGGAGTTTCACAAGTGTGGAGGAACCTTTAAGTTAGCATACCTGTCCCAGATTCTCGGCTGTAGTGGGGTGAACTTGAGGTACCATGGAGAGAACATCCATGCTACCTTCTTGCATGCCCGTCCGAATTTTCAAGTGTTCCCTGAAAATCCAGCTCAGTTTACCGTGTGAAACAATATCACTGCAGATATTTAGCGGTCATTACTTTGAAAACTGCTATCTTTCTTGAGAGGATATTTTTCTCTCCTCTCTGGGTACCAGATCTTAGTACAATTCAGACTGATCGGATTAAACTCCTTCTTCTCTGAAATAAGATGAACTTGGGCAGCACATCACACATCAACACATTCTCACCACCTACTGCCTGTAATTTGACTCTAAACTGTCAATCATAGGCTGACCAAAAAGAAAACTTGTGTGGGATATACAAATGTCATTTTAAAAATTAATGCTCGAGTTGTGAGTATCACTGGCAAAGTCGACATTTATTTCCCATCCCTAGTTTTCCCAAAAGGAAGAAAGAAGGTCCCAAAGCACTTTACAACCCTTGAAGCACAGTCACTGTTGTAGGGAATGCAGCAGCCAATTTGCACACAGCAAACTCCCAAAAAAACAGCAGTGCAATAATGGCCAGATAGTCTGAGTGATGTTGGTTGACAGATAAATACTAGCCAAGACACTTAGAAATGTCTTAGAAATAGTGGCATGGAAAATCTTACGCTCACTTGAGAGAGTCGATAGGGCCTCAGTCTAACATCTTATCTTAAGGGTGGAATGTCTGACAGCACAGCACTCTCTCAATACTTCCTTGTAGTGCCATCCTGGAGTTTTGTGCTCAAGTCTCTGGAGTAGAACTTGAACTCACAACCTTCTGACTCAGTGGCAGGGCTACCAAATGAGACATAACTGGCACCGTCAGGGCAACAGACACAGGTTCCATTCCTTGAAAGGACTGAACCGGTCATGTTTTTACAACGATCCAACAGCTTTTAGTTTTTATTACGAGAGGGATTGAACATAAAAGAATGATATGGTTCAGTAATACAGGGCATTGGTGAGACTGCATCTCGAATACTGTGTACTGTTTCAGTCTCCTTATTTAAGGATGGATGTAAATGCACTGGAGGCGGTTCAAAGGAGGTTTACTAGATACCTGAAATGAGTGGGTTGTCTTACGAGGAAAGGTTGGAAAGACTGGGCTTGTTTCCACTGGAGTTTAGAAGAGGGTTGATTTGGTTGAAGTATACAAGATATTGTTATAACTTAGGATGGTGTGTGACATGGAGAGGAACTTGCAGGTGGTCATGTTCCCATGTGTCTACTGCTCTTGTCCTTCTAGGTAGTAAAGGGTTTGGAAGGTGTTGTCGAAGGAGCCTTGGTGAATTGCTGCACGGCCTCTTGTAAGGTGGCACACACTGCTACCACTGTGCATTGGTGGTGGAGGGAGTGAATGTTTAAGTTGATGGATCAAGTGCCGATCAAGGGGGCTGCTTTGTTCTGGATGGTGTCGAGCTGCTTGAGTGTTGTTGGAGCTGCACTCTTCCAGGCAAATAGAAAGTATTCCATCACACTGACTTGTGCCTTATAGATGGTGGATAGGCTTTGGGAAGTCAGGTGGTGAGTTACTCTCTGCAGAATTCCCGGCCTCTGACCTGCTCTTTTAGTCACAGTATTTATATTGCTGGTCCAGTTCAGTTTCTAGTCAATGAGCAAGATCTGATCAGTCTGAAGACACTGGGGTGGCGAGCAATTCCCAAGGATTAACACAAGTCATTCATATAGATAATTATTTTTAAAGAGGTAGTTGATACATTCTGAATTACTTAAATGTAAGTAACAGTGCAATCTCTCATTCTCAGCTTTTATCTGTGACCACCATTACATACCAAGTTAGGAAATTAAAGATTCAGCTGTGTCAACAAATTTCACAACTTCAAGAGTCAGAAATGTATTATGGGGTGAGTAGCATGAACAAAAACATATGATATCAGAGCTTTTTGTTGCAAACTGCAGATATTTCAAATTGCATAATGAAAAACAGCACCTTATAGTGGAGAATTCATCTTTTGGTTCACTATTCATAAAATATATGAGTCCATTTACAACACAACGCATACTTGTATAGTGCCTTGAAGGTAAAAAAATCTCAAGGAACTTCACAGAAGCATAATTAGACAAAAATGGAATCTAAAGAAAGAGATATTAGTCATCAAAAGCATGGTTAAGAGTTTGGTTGTAAGAAGAAAGGAAGATGGAGAAACAGAGGTGTAGTGGGGGAATTTCAGAGCAGAGCAGCTACATAGCTGTAGGCAAAGGCCGCAAATGATGGGACAAAGGTGGTGGTGGGATGTTGGGAGGGATGCAAAAGAGGCAATGTTTAACAGGAGGAAATTCCAATTCATTTCAGACTGGTCGTTGGATTAGCAGTCTGATAACATGGAGGATATGGAGGGCTCAAAGAGATGGTGGAGAGATAGTTAGATGTCATCAGAATATACGTGATAGCTGACCCCACATCTTCAGATGATGTCACCAAGGGGCAGCATATAAATGAGAAGAGGAGGAGGTTGTAGAGCAATGGCCCCAGATGTAATGATACAGAGGCAGGAAGATGAGCTATTTACTGGAGAAGTTGTGGTTCTGATCAGAGGAAAGGTATTAGAGGAGGATAGTATGATCAACCGTATCAAAGGCTGAGGAGGTGTTGAGCAGTACATGGTGGGATAATGCACCACAGTCACAGAGGGGTTCAAAGGTGGATTTTTTGAGGTTTTATGCATCAGATACACTGAAATCTGCATTCCTTGGAGTTGCGGAAACAAGGATGGGGTCATATTGCAGGGGAGGGGTTCAAAATTACCAAAGTGGAAAGAGTAAAGATTTTACTGGGGATAACAGCATCAAAGGCGGAGGAGAGGCAGTATTTGAGTTCATTTCAAAATTAAATTAAAAAAAGCCATGTTATGCAAATCAGATATCTTCAGATTGATCATGGCAGAATATTACAACTTCCTCATTTGTTATTTGGTCTTACCTCTCCCTATCTCTAACCTCCTCCAGTCCTAAAACTTCCCAGATCTCAGAGTTCTTCCAATTCTGGTTGCTTTTGCTCCCTCTTGACTGCCGCGTCTTCAGCTGCTTTGGCCCTAAACTCTGGAATTCCCTCTCTAAACCTCTCTGCCCTTAAGATGCTCCTAACCTTTGACCAAGCTTTTGGTCATATGTCCTACTATCTCCTTATGTGGCTGAGTGTCAATTTTTTTGTTTGATAATGCTCTTGTGAAGTGCCTTTGGATAATTTATTACATTTAAAGGTTTGATATAAATCCACGTTGTTGTTATTACTTGCCCAGAATTATATGGAGTATTAGGTTGTGGTTGGGTACCCTTGTCAAGTTTTCAGTGCTTCAGATAAAAGGCGCTCAGTGACTGCATTACTAGTTCAAACAGTTTTGTCAGTCACAACAGCTGTTCGACAAAATTGAAACAGAGACACAAGCTTAATGTACAAAGTACCATGTTTACTGTACAAACCAATAGGTGACAGGTGGAGTAGTTTTAATGCCTTTGATGTGCCCAGTGTTGAAAAATTATTGCAACTGCTTTATACTTTCAAACGATTATTTTCCAGTTTGGGGCTAGTGGATGTCTGTTGTAGCTTTCCTTCCATCTTTTAAATCATGCAAGTAAAGGAGCATGCACAATTTGCTACAGGAAATTTAGAAATTCAAATGCAAACTCTGAAGATATACAGCAGGATCAGACACTCGTCAACTGTAGGGATGTTAAATTTCAAAGAGCTGTTAAGAGTTCCTCTGTTGACCTTGCAAGGCATCAATCTATAAGCAACTGGAATCTTCATCTTACTTAACAGCAAGAACTGACTGATCTTAAAAATCTCCTAGTTCAAGGATGATACATTGATCAGGCACACTAGTGGACTTTGAAGCTTATGGTAAGAAACCCAAATATCAACTGTAAGCTATCATTGTAGTAATGAACATAGTAATGGTACAGGTATTTATTTACTGCACATTTTCAAGTTACCAGAAAAATTCACCAAAGCCCACCATTTAATAGGCTCATGGGACAACAAGATGGATTTCTAGAGAGAGATGGAATTGAGGGATTTGGTGAGAAGGCAGGGGTTCACATCAATCAAAAAAAGGAACTATTTCCTGTTCGTAAAATCTTCCAACTTGCAAATGATGAAAATTCCCAAATGACATAGCTGGAAACTTGATTGGGATGATTTCCAAGGTCCAAATGTGGGAAATCTGACCATAAGCCAGATATTTTATGTAGCTGATACACCAAGTAAATGTGGTATGGGGATGAGTAGAGTAGAATTTGTACACAGATCAAGGTAGACTCCTCCACACACCAGTGTATGGGTGGTGTTGATCCACAGTGACCAGGGAGACTGAATTTAACCCCCTTTCTATATTGCATACACTATTAGCTGGGTGTGGTACGATGCCCCGAAGTGTCACCAGGTTAAAGGGGTAGGACAGGGAACAAAATGGCAAGAAATCCTGATTGCTAATTAATATTGTATTGCCAACAGGAAAACATGTAAGTGGACATTACAGGGCACTAGCTAGATCCAGCTTTGCTACTCCTCCTGGTTAAACAGCCAACTAACACTTGTTGTCTAGGTTGAGAGTGGAATTACCTCCTGTGGCACTCGTGACATACTAGTTTGCAAAGGAAATGGCAACTTGCACAAAGTCTCAAAATATATTTACACATTTTCTGGGTCTATCTTTTAATTCTTTACCTCTCCCATTACCACCCACTTTTACCTTGCACCATTTTGTCATTGACTCATTCTTGCCTTCTCCAAACTCAAAAAACAACCCTTTGTTTATTCCACAATCAACCATCATCACCACTCTATTCCTCATTCTGTACTTACTTAAAAGCTGTTAATCTCTTAACATCTTTCATTTCTATGAAAGGTCATTGATTGAAATGTTAACTCTTTCTTTCTCCACAGATACTGCCTGACCTGAGTATTTCTAGCATTTTCTGTTGTTTCAGTTTCCAACAACTGCAGTATTTCGCTTTTGTATCAAAATACATTTTCTATAACTTCTAAGGTTCTAATCTCCAAATATTTGCCCCAAGGTTTGGACTTAAAGACTACAATGAAAAAAGCTAAAATTATTGTACAGAGATTGGGTACATACTATTTCATTCCTGGGATATGGGTGTTCCTGGCTAGACCAGCACTGTTGCCCATCCCTAATTGCCTAGAGAAGGTGGTGCTGAGCTGTGTTCTTGAGCCACAGTCCACCTGCTGTAAGTAAACCCACAGTGCTATTTGAAAGGGGGTACATGGTTTTGACCCAACAATATTGAAAAATGGCAATATAATTCCAAGTCAGGATGGTGTGTGGCTTGGAGGGGAACTGCATGTGTTGGTGTTTACATGTATCCTCTGTCCTTGCTCTTGGTGATAGAGGTCACAGGTTTGAAAGATGCTGTCAAAAGGAGCCTTGGTGAATTGCTGCAGTGCATCTTGTAGATGGTACACACTACTGCCACTGTGTGCCGGTGGTGGCAGGGGTGAATATTTAAGCTGGTGAATGGGTGCCAATCAAGTGGGCTGCTTTGTCTTGGATGGTATCCAGCTTCTTGAGTATTGTTGCAGCTGCACTCACCCAGGCAAGTGGACAGTATTCCATCAAACTCCTGACTGTGCCTTGTAGATGGTGGACAGGCTTTGGGGAGTCAGGAGGTGAGTTACTCACCACAGGATTCCTAGCCTCTGACCTGCTCTTGTAGCCACAGTATTTATATGGCTAGTCCAGTTCAGTTTCTGGTCAATGGTAACCTCCAGGATGTTGATAGTGGCGGCATTCAGTGATAGTAATGTTGTTGAATGTCATGGGGAGATAATTAGATTCTTCCATGTTGGAAATGGTCATTAGTCCTACCGATATGGCACTTGTTTGGAGCAAGTGTTACTTGCCACTTATCAGCCCAACCCTGAATATTGTCCATGTCTTGCTGCATGCGGGCATGCCCGACTACAGTATCAGAGCAGTCAAATCAGCACTACAGATGGGATTCGTCAGAGTCCGCAGCCTTCGCTATACCCAATGTTGTTTCTTGATATCACTTGGAGTGAATCGGATTGGCTGAAGACCGGCATCTGTGATACTGGGGATTTCAGGATCATCTACTCAGTACTTCTGGCTGAAATGACTGCAAATGCTTTAGCCTTGTCTTTTGCAGTGAAGTGCTGGGCTCCCCATCACACAGGAATATTTGTGGAGCCTCCTCGTCTGGTTCACTGTTTAATTGTCCACCAGCATTCATGATTGGAAATGGCAGGTCTGTAGAGCTTTGATCTGATCCATTGGTTGTGGGATCGCTTAGCTCTGTCCAGCACATGCAACTTTCACTGTTTGGCATGCAAGACGTTTTGTGTTGTAGCTTCACAGAATCACAGTGCAGAAGAGGCCCTTCGGCCCATCGAGTCTGCACTGACACGTGAGAAACACCTGACCTACCTACCTAATCCCATTTAGCAGCACTTGGCCTATAGCCTTGAATGTTATGACATGCCAAGCGCACATCCAGGTACTTTTTAAAGGATGTGAGGCAACTTGCCTCCACCACCCTCCCAGGCAGTGCATTCCAGAACGTCACCACACTCTGGGTAAAAAAGTTTTTCCTCACATCCACCCTAAACCTCCTGTCCCTCACCTTGAACTTATGTCCCCTTGTAACTGACCCTTCAACTAAGGGGAACAGCTGCTCCCTATCCACCCTGTCCATGATCTTGTTAACCTCAATCAGGTCGCCCCTCAATCTTCTCTGCTCCAACGAAAACAACCCAAGTCTATCCAACCTCTCTTCATAACTTAAATGTTTCATCTCAGGCAACATCCTGGTGAATCTCCTCTGCACCCCCTCCAGTGCAATCACATCCTTCCTATAATGTGGTGACCAGAACTGCATACAGTACTCCAGCTGTGGCCTCACTAAGGTCCTACACAACACCAACATGACCAAGATTGATAAAGGCAAGTATCCCATATGCCTTTTTCACCACCCCACTAACATGCCCCTCTGCCTTCAGAGATGTATGGACACACATGCCAAGGTCCCTTTCTTCCTCCGAACTTCCTAGTGTCATGCCGTTCATTGAATACTTGCTTCTCAAATTACTCCTTCCAAACTGTATCACCTCTCACTTTTCAGGGTTAAATTCCATCTGCCCATTTGACCATTCCGTCTATATCTTCCTTAGCCCAAGACACTCAACTTCACTGCTAACCACCCGGCCAATCTTTGTGTCATCCGCAAACTTACTAATCCTACCTCCACATAGTTATCTATGTCATTTATATAAATGACAAATAATAGGGGACCCAGCACAGATTGCTGTGGTTCGCCACTGGACACTGGCTTCTAGTCACTAAAGCATCCTTCGGTCATCACCCTCTGCCTCCTACAAGTAAGCTAATTTAGAATCCACCTTATCAAATTACCCTGTATCCCATTTGTATTTGCCTTCTTTTTAAGTCTCCCATGTGGGACCTTGTCAAAGGCTTTGCTGAAATCCATATAAACTACATCAACTGCACTACCCTCATTAACACACCTGGTCACCTCCTCAAAAAATTCAATCATATTTGTTAGGCATGACCTTTCTCTGACAAAGTCATGCTGACTATCCCTGATCAAACCTTGCCTCTCCAAGTGGAGTTAGATACTCTCCTTCAGAACTTTCTTCAATAGTTTCCCTACCAATGACGTGAGACTCACTGGCCTGTAGCTCCCTGGCTTATCTCTACAACCCGTCTTAAATAGCGGAACCACATTAGCTGTTCTCCAGTCCTCTGGCACCTCCCACTTGGCCAGAGAGAAATTAAAAATTTAGGTCAGAGCCCCTGCAATCTCCTCCCTTGCTTCCCTCAGCAGTCTGGGACACAAATCATCCGGACCTGGAGATTTGCCCACTTTTAAGACTGCCAACACCTCCAATACCTTGTCACTCCCTATATCAATTTGCTTAAGAACTTCGCAGTCTCCCTTCCTGAGTTCGATACCTTCATCCTCATTCTCTTGGGTGAAGACGGACATGAAGTATTCATTCAACACTCTAGCGATGTCCTCTGGCTCCACTGATAGATTGCCCCCCTGGTCTCTTATGGGCCCTAATCTTTCCCTGGTTATTCTCTTCCTATTGATATACTTACAGAATATCTTGGGATTTTCCCTGCTTTTATCAGCCAGAGCTTTCTCATATCCCCTCTTTGCTCTCCTAATTGCTTTCTTAAGCTCCACCCTGCACTTTCTGTACTCCACTAATGCCTCTGCTGATTTGCTTCACTTTTACCTGCTAAAAGCCTCTTTTCCTTCTCATCGTAGCCTGAATATCTCTGGTCATCCGTGGTTCTCTAGGCTTGTTACTCCTTCCTATCACCCTAGAGGGAACATGTTGAGCCTGTACCCTCTCCATTTCCTTTTTGAACACCCCCACTGCTCCTCTGTAGATTTCCCCACAAGTAACTGTTCCCAGTCTACCTTGGCCAGATCCTGCCTTATTTTACTAAAATCCACTCTCCCCCAATCCAAAACATTTTTTTGCAACTTGTTGATTTCTTTGTTCATAACAAACTTAAACTGTACCATGTTGTGGTCGCTATCGCTAAAATGCTCGCCCACCACCACCTCAGCCACCTGTCTGGCTTCATTCCCCAGAATTAGGTCCAGCACTGCACCGTCCCTTGTTGGACCCTCTACATACTGACCTAAAAAGTTCTCTTGTACACATTTCAAGAAATCCACTCCATCCAAGCCCTTAACACTACGTCTGTCCCAATTAATGTTGGGAAAGTTGAAATCACTTAATATAATTACCCTATTGTTATTGTTTTTACACACCTCCACAAATTGTGCACATATTTGCTCCTCAATTTCCCGCTGACTATCTGGGGGTCTTTAATAAACACCTAACAATGTGGCTGCCCCTTTTTTATTCCTAAGCTCTACCCAAAAAGCTTCATTCAATGTCCCGTCCAAAATATCATCTCTCCTTACTGCAGTAACTGACTCCTTAACTAATAATGCAACGCCTCCTCCTCTTTTACCCCCTCCCCTGTCTCACCTGAAGATTCTATATCCCGGAATGTTGAGCTGCCAATCCTGCCCTTCCCTCAACCGTCTCAGTGATGGCTACTATATCTCAATTCCACGTGTCAATCCTCACCCTTAACTCATCCGTTTTACCTGTAATACTCCTGGCATTAAAGTAGAGGCCATCCATCCTTGCCTTACTCCCTTGAAGAATAATGCAGCTGTACTCCCTCTGACTTGATTGTTTTACTGTATTATGTTGTGTCCCTATTCTGCTAACATTGTGTCCCCTCCAGGGACATTGTGTCCCAACGTTCTCCAGGTCGCCACCGCATTTGTAGGTTTGCCTTGTGCTGCTCTTGGCATGCCCTCCTGCAGTTTTCATTGAACCAGGGTTGAACACCCTGGCTTGATGGTAATGGTAGAGTGGGGGATGTGCCAAACCATGATATTACAGTTTGAGGTTGAATACAATTTTGCTGCTGCTGATGGTCCACAGGGCTTCATGGAGGCCCAATTTTGAGCTGATTGATCTGTTCTGAACCTATCCCATTTAGTACGGTGCTAGTGCCACAGAGGACAATGAATGGTATCCTTCGTGTAAAGATAGGACTTCATCTCCACGATGACTGTGTGCTGTTTGCCGTTTACTCCTACCAATACGGTCATGAACAGATGCATTTGGAACAGGTAGGTTGGCAGGGATCAGTAATAGGAACAGGTCGATTGATGGGGATGAGGTCAAGTAGGTTTTTCCCTCTTGTTGATTCTCTCACCACCTGAGGCAAGCCCAGTCAGCCAGCTCGGGAAAAATGATGCTACTGAGTCACTCATGGTGATGGACATTGAAGTCCTCCACCAAGGACTGACTTCATGAGGCTGAAGTCATGGGTTACTGGGCAATAGTGACCCGTGTGCTCCTATATGTCTCAGAGACTTTGGACAACCTATAGCAGGCACCTCAAAGCACTAGAGAAGTACCACCAGCAGTGCCTTTGCAAGATCCTTCAAATCTGGTGGCAAGAAAGGCAGCACAACAGCAGAGTCCTTTCCCAAGTCAACATGCCCAGAAAGGAGGTGTTAATCACTCAAAACTTTGTCAGGAACATGCAGAGCTGAAGTTGAGGCATTGGGAGAGCGAACAAACTTCGCACCTACTTGACCCTCTGCCCCATATGTGCCAGAGTCTGCAGATTGTGCACTGGGACAGAGGACTTATGAGCAGGAGTAGGCCATGCAGCCCTTTGAGCTTGCTCTTCCATTCAATAAGATCATAGCTGATCTGGTTGTGTCTCAACTCCACTTTCCTGTCTGCCCCCCATAACCCTCAAGTCCTTTGTCTATCAAAAATCTGCCTAACTCTGCGTTCAATAAATTTAATGAACGGCCTCCACTGCTCTCCACGACCACTACCATCTAGAAGGACAGGGCAGCAGATGCATGGGAACACCATCATCTGGAAGTTCTGCTCCAAGCCACTCACCATCCTGTCCGGGAAACATGTCACCGTTCCTTCATGTCACTGGGTCAAAATCCTGGAACTCCCTCCCTAACAGCAATGTGGGTGTACCTATACCACAGGGACTGCAGCAGTTCAAGAAGGCACTTCACCTCCACTTTCTCAAGGGCTATAAATGCTGGCCTAGCCAACGATGCCCACATCCTGTAAATGAATACCTAAAAAAAAATACTAACGATCCCCTGAGAGAAAAAAATTCTCCTCATCTCAGTCTTAAAAGGGAGACCTCTTATTCTTAAACTGTGTCCCCTAGTTCTAGTCTCCCCCACAAGAGGAAACATCCTCACGTTATCCAACCTGTCAAGTTCCCTCAGGATCAAATATGTTTCAATAAGATCATTCTCCTCTCATTCTTATAAACCCCAATGGGTTTAGACCTAACCTGTTCAACCTTTCTTCATAGGATAAGCCCTTCATCCCAAGAATGAGTTAAGTGAACCTTCTCTGTACTGCTCCTGATGCATTTATATATATTTTCAAATAAAGAAACCAAAACTGTACACAGTACTTCAGATGTGGTCTCACCAATGCCCTGTACAGCTGTAGTAAATTGTCCCTACTTTTAAATTCCATTCCCCTTGCAATAAATGGCAACACTCCATTTGCCTTCCTAATCACTTGCTGTACCTACATACCAACTTTTTGTAATTCATGTACCAGGACACCCAGATCCCTCTATATCACCAAGTTCTGCAATCTCCCCCCATTTAAATAGTGTACTGCTTTTCCAATCTTTCTGTCAAAATGGACAAATTCACATTTATCCACATTATACTCCATCTGCCAATTTTTCGTCCAAGCATGCCACCTATCTCTATCCCTGTGTCAACTCTCTATCTCCTCTTGACAACTTCTTTTCCTACCTAACTTGGTGTCATTGGCAAATTTAGTTACCATACATATGGTCCCTTCAGCCAAATCATTGTTACAGAATAGCAATAGTTGAGGCTCCAGCACTGATCCCGTGGCACACTAGTTACAGTTTGCCAACCCGAAAAATACCCATTTATCCCTACTCTCTGTTTCTTGTTAACTAACTAGTCCTTTATCTGTGCTAACATGTTACTACCTATGCCATGTTCACTTATCTTGTATAGTAACCCATGATGTGGCACCTTCTTAAATGCCTTTTGGCAATCTAAGTACACCACATCTACAGGTTCCCCTTTATTCACCTTGCTTTTACTGATCAGCCATCTCAGAACCCATCGAATCAGCATGGAAACAAGTCATCATCGATCCCAAGGGATTGCCTAAGACGATGATGATATTTGGTGCCCTTGCTACCCTCAGTGTTTTTTCCAAGTGGTGTTCAACACAGAAGAGTACTGATTCATCAGCTGAGGGAGGGCAGGAGGCTGGTATCAGCAGGAACTTTCGCTACCCGTGTTTGCCGTCATGCCATGAGACTTCATGGCATCTGGATTCAATGTTGAAGACTCCCAGGGCCACTCCCTCTCAAATGCATATCTCTGTGCCACCTCTGGTATAGTGGTGGTGGAGTATGACTACAGCAGGTTGTCAGGCACAACTTTCCTGATGGCAATGAGGACTTTGCAGGGTCAACTTGGCAGAGTTTGCTGTTGGTGTTTCTGCTGCTCGGCCAATGCCAGGTTGTCCATCTGATTTTACTCATTCTTTCAACTTTTCTGTTGTTGTTTGATACAACTGAGTTGCTTACTATTATAAAAGCAAAATACTGTGGATACTGGAAATCTGAAATAAAAACAAAAAATGCTGGCAAAACTCAGGTCTGGCAGCATATGTGGAGAGAGAAACAGAGTTAATGTTTCAAGTCTAATATGACCCTTCTTCAGAACTGACTAATGTAAGTAGCTTACTAGTCCATTTCAGAGGGCAGTTAAGAGTCAACCGCATTGCTCTGAAGTCAGACCAGGTAAGGATTGCACATTTCCTTTCCTAAAGGACATTAGTGGATCAGATGGGTGACCATTTCATGGTGACCATTACTGATCCCAGTGCTTTTATTACAGATTTATTAATTGAATTTAAATTCCATCAGCTGCTGTGATGGGATTTGAATTCTTGCCTCCAGAGCCTCTAACTTACTGATCAAGTAACATTACCACTACACAACTGCTCCCATTTGTCTCAAGCTGTTGGCAGATAATGACATCAATAGTTGCACAAAACTGGACCTTATGTGGCTAGACACTATTTTGTTATAATAATAGAACAAAATGTTGTCCTTCCCTCAATTACAAATAGTTACTACCTCAATAGATATGAAATAAATAAACTAGCAAACAGAGATTCACAATTAAAATGTGAGTACATGGCTGAATTGCAACATGTTCGTTACTCCACACCAGCAAACAAAATATTTGCATCGATATTAAATTTTCATAACACAAACTGTGAAATTAAAACTTAGCATCAATTATATCATGCTTCGATGAGACTTGCAATTAAGTATTTTTGTTCCACAATATGATGCTACTTAAACATACCCTTCAGCAACATTTAATACCATACAGTCCATTCACAAATGGTATAAATGTATGTTACTATTAAAATAATTTCACAAGATGTTGTGATCCTATAAACATAACACTAATTATCTGACCCCATGATGAGCTTCTAACCATGTATCCATTCTGTCAGCAAGACTGCCTGTTTACATATCTGTATCATTGCCTGACACCCCTGTGTTAGTCCATCCTCTGCTGAAACCCTCATCCATGCCTATCTTACCTCTACACTTGACAATTTCAGTGCTCTCCTGGCCAGCCTCCCATCAACTTGAAAAAGCTCTGGTGCCTTTGTCCTAACTTGCACCATGGCCCATTCACTGATCACCCCTCTGCTTGCTGGCCTGCATCGGCACCCATTCCAGCAATGCCTTGATTTTAAAATTCTAATCCTGGTCTTCAAACCCCTCTATGGCCTCATTCCTTCCCATCTCTGTAACTTCCTCCAGATAATTAGTGTTATGTTTATAGGATCACAACATCACGTGAAATTATTTTAATAGTAACATACATTTATACCATTTGTGAATGGACTGCATGGTATTAAATGTTGCTGAAGGGTATGTTTAAGTAGCATCATATTGTGGAACAAAAATACTTAATTGCAAGTCTCACCGAAGCATGATATATTGATGCTAAGTTTTAATTTCGTAGCTTGTGTTATAAAAATTTAATATCAATGCAAACATTTTGTTTGGTGTGGAGTAACAAACATGTTGCAAGAGATCTTGGAGTTGTTCCAATTCTGGTCTCTTGCACGTTCCCAATTTTAAGTGCTCCATTAGTAGCAGCTGTTCCTTCAGTTACCTAGGATCTAAGCTCTGGAATTCCCTCTGTAATTCTCTCCGCCTCTCTCTTTTCCTTTAAGACGCTCCTTAAAACCTATTTCTTTAGCCAAGCTTTTGGCTGCTTAGCCACATAAAGAGACTTTAGGACAAGTGTAAAATTTTCATAGAACCATAGAATGTGTACAGCACACAGGAGGCCATTTGGCCCTCTGTGTCCATGCCAGCTCTCTGCAAAAACTCAGCTAATCCCACCACCGCCCCCCCACCCACCCCCCACCCTCTTTCCTGTTGACCTACACATTTTCTCTCTTCAGGTGCTTGTCCAATTTTGTTTTGAAAGTACCGATTGCACCTGCCTACACCACACTCACAGGTACTGCAATACAGATCCTAAACACTTGCTGCATAAAGAAGTTTTATTTCATTTCACCATTGGTTCCTTTACCAATCAGGGTAACACTCTTGTGAAGCATCTTTGGACATTTTATAACATTCATAGTGTTATATAATTGCAAGCTGTTGTTTAGAATTGCCATTGAGACCCATAAAAGTGGTGTCCGTGAAATATCCAAATGGTATTAAGCTTTAGGTGTTAAAATTAAATATTAATTTTTACTGGCTTTCTGAGAATTTACCCAGACTTTGTTGGCTCAAATGTTTTTCACTGAATCAAAATAAAAACTGAAAAATACCAAGACATCCTGTGCTTTTAAATAGGCAACAAAATCTGATTTTTAACATCCTTAATGAGTTTTATTTTTTGGCTTACAAGAGTTCAACAATATTCACAAGTAGGATGACAGTGTATAGTATCTGATCTCTTCACTACCAGCTGAAGTGACACCTTCATTCATTTCTACATATTTCACAAGTAAATGAAATAATAATTCGAGTAAACTAGTTGACAAGTCAGATCAATCAAACCTGTCATTGTGGGAAGTTAAAGCACTAACACAGCAGGATATCATATAGCAGTCCTAGAACTTGAATTAATAATTATCAGTTGAACGATAAAGCAAAGACAAAAAAGGTACATA
Organism: Isurus oxyrinchus; assembly: GCA_026770705.1. Taxonomy (NCBI): domain Eukaryota; kingdom Metazoa; phylum Chordata; class Chondrichthyes; order Lamniformes; family Lamnidae; genus Isurus; species Isurus oxyrinchus. The sequence goes on from JANJGN010000013.1 coordinate 83,544,360, forward strand.
CAAACACATGAATTAGGAGTAGGCCATTCAGCTCCTCAAGCCTGCTCCACTATTTGATAAAATCATGGCTGATCCAATTATGTCCTCAACACCACTATCCTGCCTTTGACTCCCTTGTTAGCCAAGAATCTATCTACTTCTGCCTTAAAAACATTCAATGACCCTGCTTCTACTACACATTAAGAGGGTTCCACAGCCTCACAACACTCTGAAAGAAACATTCTCATCTTCATCAGGAGGCCTCTTATTTTTAAACTGTGTCCCCTTAGTTCTGGTCTTTTAACATCCACACTATGAAGTCCCCTCAGGATCTTATATGTTTCAATAAGGTCACTTCTCATTCTTCTAAACTCCAATGGATACAGGCCCAACCTGTCAAACCTTTGCTCATAAGGGTCCCAGGTATTAGTCAAGCGAACCTTCTCTGAACAGCTTCTAATTATATCCTTTCTTAAATAAGATGACCAAAACTATACTTGGTACTCCAGATGTGGTCTCACAATTTCCTGCACAACTGTGGCAAAACATCCCTACTTTTATACTCCATTCCCCTTACAAAAAACAACATTAATTTGCCTTCCTAACCACTTGCTGTACCTGAATACTAACTTTGTGTGATTTATGTACCAGGACACCAAGATCCCTCTATACTTCAGAGTTCTGCAATCTCTCCACTTACATAATATACAGCTTTTCCTTTCTTCCTACTAAATTGGTAACATTTACCTCCAACACCAGCTCCTCATCAAATTCTCCATCTTCCGCCATTAAAACGGACTGAAACAATGTGGTGGGTAGGGAACAGCGCTGGGGACTGTGGGAGTTGTAGTCCATCTGACCGGCTGAGCCCCAAGAGCGGAAAGGGGAGATTTAATGAACTACAAGTATCCCGTGAGGCTTCGGAGCTGGGGCAGCGGGGAGGACGCGCAAACGCATGCGCCACTTTCGGCTTTCGCGCACGACGGGGCCAACGGCCACGCGCGCGCGCTAGGGCGGTGACGTCAGGAGGAGTGCGCGCCTGCAAGGGTAGGCGGTTGGGCTGCCGGGGGCGCGTGCACGAGCAAGAGCTGCGGCTGGAACCGGACCGACGGCGGTTGAGAGAGAGAGAGAGAGAGAGCGAAAGTGAGAGCCGTCTACTTCACGGACGGTGACTCCTTTTTAAAAAATACCTCTATATGTTCTATAAAGTTTGCTACTGTGCAGTCGAACAGCACCAATAATCTCCCTCCCCCCTCTGTCGCCGGGAGGTGTTTTGTTCGAAAGAAGTCCGGGGAGATGGAGCGCTAGGAGAGCGCACGGCGCCTCCCCCCCTCCCCACCACCCCAGGATGAGCGCAGGTGAGTTTGTTCCGCCAACTCTCCACGGATTCGGTTTCGGTCTCGGTCTTGGTCTTGTTCTGGGCTCCGAACTTTCCGTTCGTTTCGTAGCGGAGTCCGTGCTCCCCCCCCCGCAAGCGGAGTGAGGGTGCACTGATTTCAGGGGCTTTGCTGCTCCCCGGGTCCCCGATGGCTTTATGTCCACAAATTGGTGGGTCAGATTTCCACTGAGAGCCTCCATCCCCCACAACACCGACCCTATCCCACTTAATGGTTTTTGTTTTTCATGCTGAGAGTTATCTCGTAATGTGACAGAATCTCTTTTTTTGGTAAAGGAAACTTTTTTTTCTCTGGAGAAATATTCCAATCAATCAGAAATGGTCAGTTTCTTTGCCAAGATAAATTGTTGGAGTTTCTCTTTTTGTTTGCAAACTTGCAATATTGATGGTTTGTTCGATCACTTTGATGATTAGTCATTTAATTCACGAATTCGACCGGCAGCTATTTTCTTTGGAATACAACGAGGTGTGACGGATAGATTGATTTGCATCTTCCCACTGACCACATCATTTCCCATTTGTCGCCTTTCTCTTTAGTAACTCCTTTTGAGGACATCAGCCCTGTCCAAATTTGTCTTTCATCCCTTCGGCCAGCAGTCCAACAAATTCCAACCAACATCAGCTGCACAGGATCCTTTTGTACATTCTCGTAACCAGTTTACACTTTGTAACTGGATTATGTAAGGAAAATAACTTTGTCCTTTTTTTCGTTCAGAGGATCTCGATGTAATTTTAAAAAGTTTTCTTGAAGTAATCAATGCAAAATGAGGATTGTCTTTAATAACTTTACCACATATATGGCTGGTGTGATCCAAGTTAACCGGAAAAGTTTTAGACTCGGACTCGAAACGTTAACTCTGTCTTTCTCTCCACAGATGCTGTTAGATCTGCTGAGCTTTTCCAGCAATTTTTGTTTTTGTTTCAGATTTCCAGCACCCGCAGTAGTTTGCTTATATCTTAACTGGAAAAGTTTATTGATGTGTCAGTGTTGTACAATTCTAAAGATTAGTATTTTTTTAATTGAATTATAAATTTGGCGAGATCAGCTGTAAATGTCACTGCATCCTTATGGAGGTTTCCTTATCCAGGATTATGTAATTCAAAACCTTAATTTTTTTTTGGCTCTGAATGACATTGTTCCTGTTGTTTCTGTGTGACATCTGGTTTGTATTTTGAAACTGTTTAAAACCATGTACTTTTTAAAGAAACTCTTGTAATTTTTAAGTGGACTGCACTAAAGTAGTAATTGTTTTGTGTTTTTGGGGAGCAGATGTGTCTTTGGCACTTCTGATTGACTAGCTACTAACCCCCAAACTTCAGATGCTTCTTTCCTATTGCTGTGACCATCAGGTTTTAACGCCCGGTCGCAGCTGACACTGAAACCCATTCTTAAGTATTCAGTGGAGCTTTCTCTGTTTCGGAGGGGCAATCCTTAATCTCAAATTTCTGAAAGTCCCTAAACAGATTTAAACAAATAAAGGTTTGAATTGAGTATCTTGGATTACAAAAAAAATGTTCATAGAAAAAGTCAGAATTTTCAACCATGCTTTATAGACTGAATAGTGCTGTTCATGAGGGTGGTAATGATTAATTGTGTGTGTCCTGGATATGTATTGACCAAGCATGAAATCCCTTTAGCACTTTTCCAATGACTGAAATAGTTAAGATAGTATCTAGGTAAGCCATGCCAGGAAGATGAGGAAGGTTTCACTTTTTGTTTCTGTTCTTGATTACTTAGCTGATCCGACTGGGTCAGTGGAAGGACTGCGACTGTTCAGTTTTGCCCTTCTCGGTCATGGAATGGAAAATTGGCTAAAGTTGCACCTCCTGATTTCCATCCAGGAACTCCTATGTGGACAGGATTGGCCCTCTTAGTCTCATAGTTTGCCATATGTGAAGAATGATCACCTGGGTAAAGTGCAAGAAAGTGACCAGTACCCATGGAATCATTGCCCAGTGAACAGCCAGCACCTCCAGGGGAAGGAGCATGAGCCAAATAAGCCAAGAATTTTAACAAAATTCCTTTGACATTTGAAGTGCAAAACCTGACATAGTAACAGCAGATTAACTTTTTGCCTATGGTAGGGAATCAGTATTCCTGTTGACTTGTTTGAAGTGTTAAATATACCCATGTGGCGTTCTAGAAATGCAATCGATCACTACCTTCTCACAATGTTCCTGAATCCTTTTCCTCTGAATTGGCTTTTGAACCTGTTTACCCTTTCTGCTCCAATGATTGTTCCTAGTAACTTTTCACAGTTTCTTGCTGCCCTTTCAGTACAAGAGCTGCTTCCCTGCCTGCTGTTATAAGTCTAAATTTTGCATATACAGTAATGTGTAAGCTGTCATTTTGTTAAATTTTAAAATCTTTCTCCTACATTGTCTTGAAAAGTATCAGTATACAGTATCAAATTTTAATTGGTTGTTAGGAAGTGATTGAGAGTGGTCTAGATAACATCATTTGAAGCTATCTCTTTGAGGGGAAATACCTGGTCTTTGCTCGTTGTCCTCTCGTTCAAATTTGTCCACCATACCATGAATATTTCTTTGGAGTTGCAATTACCTGTACTGCCAGTAAGTTAACTATTCAAGAATAATTTGCTCTATGTGCCTTGTATGCAGCAAAAATATGTATAATTGAATATATGCAATGTCTAAGACTTAACGTTTCAGTGTAAAATCTTGGATGGCAATATTTTCTTTCTGTAGGGAAACTTATTTTCAACTTAATTTGCAGTTGGTTAGTATTCCAATCACTGCTTACATTGTAAAATCAAACACACTTGTAAATATTAAGCTTTTTTAAACCTACAAACCTGTTAAACACCTACATTTGTTAATCTTACTTTCTTTTTCCACAGTTGTTGCTACGATGAATAGCTTTGGCTGCTGTGTAAGTTCCTGTGATGTTTGTTTACATTTTTGGACTGCTACCTGAGTGCAGCTGATGTTCCATGTTCATGAACCATTTTATTGGCAGCTGGAAGTAGATAAAATACTATATGTTACTGTATGCTTCAATTCTTATTATAACATGGCCACATTTTCCTTTTGACAATTATGTAGTTGTGAATCAGAAACTCCTTCAAGGATGATGTACTGTAGAATGTCCGACTGGCGTTTGGCTCATATTCTGAGTATCAAATACATAATTACTGAAGTTTATTCATTACCATTGAGTGGTCACACCTTGATGATTCTTTATCATGCATGTCTCCTCTGGCTAGAGTGCACAATTATGCTATCTCATGTCTGTGCATTTGCATGCTTTGTATGCTGTCTCTAGCTCTATTTTGTCTGTTGTCTTTCCCCATCCCCATCCCTGCCAATGTTTTTGTACATATCTGCCATAAAAGTTGGCCATTTAGCCCATTCTATCTGTTCTGGCTGTTTGAAAGAATAGTGATGCTTAGCCACATACAGGGTTACAGCCAAAAACCAGGGGCATAAGTTTCTGATTTTCTACTGCCTCGCCAACTCCCTTTTATTTATGGAATTGGCTTCCACCATTTTTTCAAGTAGAGCCTTCCACATTCTGAGAGTGCTCTAAGTGAAAACATTTCTGCTTATCTCCTGTCTGAATCTTTTGCCAATAATTTTATATCTGTGAAATCTAGTTATTGACCCAATCATCAGTTTTTCTTTTTCTACGCTAACAAAGCCTCTCATCATCTGGAAAACCTTTATTTGGGTTACTTCTCAACTTTCCCTTCTAAAGAACACAGAGCTAACTTTTCAAACATCTCCTTATAATTGATATCCCTCATCCCTAATAACATTCTAGTAAACACCCTCTGTACTCTTTCTAAGGCATTTACATCTTTCTTGCAGTGTGATGCTGAGAATTGTCTATAATTCTCCAACTAAGGCCTAATGAGTGACTTAAAGAACTCTACCCTGATATATTTACCTTCATGCCTGTATTTATAATAAATCCATGAAACCCATATGGTTTTTTAACCATCTTATTTGCTTGTCCTCTATCAACTATATCTTCTCTTCCTGTCCCCTTCTGTGTGCTCTGATTTATGCATATCCTTGTTCCCATGTTTGGTCATTTACTTTATCTTGCCTGTGTGTGATTGTGCTTTCTCTCTGTTCCATTTGCATGCTCTATCTCTAGTCAACTTGTATTCTAGCTCTGTGTTTCATCCCTCTGCCCTCATTCTATCCTGTTGGTGTTTTTTTCTCCTCTCCTTTTGTCTGTCTGCATTTACTTTCCTTCTTGCTCTTCTTACAAGTTTTCCACTTGTGCTCTTATTGGCAATTGGCTCACACTGGTTCTCAATCTGTCCATTATCCTCTTTTTAAAAACAGTGCCAATGTTACAACATATTCCAAGTTACTGTAATTGTTTCAGTAATATGTACATTTGTACTGTAACTTAATCCACGTGATACTTTTTTGTTTAAAAATCGGCTCTTCTAAAAACGCCATATGTTGTCAGTTTTTGTCTTGTCTAAGCTATAGAAATACAAGTTTTTTTATGTGTATCTTTTTCTTGTAGAAATCAAGAAGCCACCAGTAGCCCCTAAACCCCGATTTGTTTTGGGAAAGAAGCCACCTCCTCCCCCAGTTGCACCAAAACCAGACATCAACATATCAGAACCATTATCAACACACAAAGGACCAAAACCAGCGTTAGCACCAAAACCAATATTGTCAAAAATTACTCCAGTGGCTGAAGTAAAGCCAACACCACTACGAAATAATAAATGCTCAGAGGGAATTAAGCGAGAATTGAATGAAAATGTGAAGTGTCGAGCTTGCCAAGATGTTAGTGATGGAGTGCAAAAGGGAAGCTGTGAATTAACTCATGGTTACATTAAATCAAACTGCTCATGTAAAGCTGAATATGAGTATAAATACATAAACGGTGAAAATACATATAAAACTCAATTTGTCATTGACCACTTGTCCAAACTGGAGACTTTGGAAAAAAACAAAAAATGCGACCAAACAAATTATTCTTCTAGGATACAGCACAGGTCAGAGACTCAGTGTGGCAAAACAGTTAATAAGTACCAGATAGTTACCAAAGCTGGTTTCCCAGAGCAGAAATTTAAAGATGTCTTAACTCAGGTTGTATCGCCAAACAATTATCTTCCAAAACAAAAAGATGTACATTGTGATGCAGATGTCAAATTGCACAGTAGCAGCAATGGGCAAAGTGTACTGTTTAATACTGACCAAACCTTCCAAAATATTAGAAATTCTAAAAGGAATACAGGAGAGCCATTTCTAGATGGGCCGAAAGACTATGAAATTAAAAATGCTGCTGATCAATCAGAAAAAGTGATAGAAAATGGTAAGAATTGCCACTCTTCTGGTATTGACCACAAAGAAAGGGTGCATAACAGTCAGCCAAAAGCTCCATTTACAGTTGCAGGAAAGGAGAAATTGATCTTTCAGGGCACCAATTTTTTAATTACTACTTCAGCATCCACTTCAGCGCCTTGCAACAAACCAGTTCCAATGCCAAAACCAAAGAAAGCACGACTAATTGGTCTTATCAGGCAAAACTGTGTAGATGACAGTGTGGAAGATGCTGTGGATCCTAATGTGACTTGCAATGATTCTTGCTTCAAGACTCCAGATGGAACTACTATAGATTTCAAGAAATCATTTGGTTCTATGGATGCTGATAGTGTCTCTAGGTGTAACAGTGAAAGTTTATATCAGACTGGCAAGATGAATAGCGCACCCTTACAAGATAATATTACTGAGCCAAGTCAGGCAAAAGATTATTGTAATCAAAGTGTCACGTCCTGCAAAAAGCCAGTTCTGGATGTCAGCTTGAAAGTCAAAATCACTTCAGACTTACAAAATAGAAGTAAAATAGAAAAAATAAAGAAAGATTTGGAAAGTGGTAACAGAACTTTGCCAGCAGGCAACAAGGGCAGTTTTATTAGAAGTAGTTCTCTCTCCATGAGTTTGCCCAAGTACCTCAGTTTGTCATATGCTCCAAAAGTGCCTGTATTAAACAGAGAGACAGGTTCAGATTTTGAAAAAGTAACCAGCAGTGAAGAAATGCCCACTAAGTCAGACATCTCCCCAAAGACTGTTCCAGAAAAACCACAGCGTCACAGCTTGCCTGCATCTGTTATAGTTAAAAGGGATCTGTCAGTAGGCAATGATAGGGGTGCAAGCGGTTCAATGGAAAATGATTCAGAAGACCAACATGGCAGTTTATCCAGTAGAGAAACTAATAGTAATGAACACAAAGCAGTTCACCTGAGTGAGAAACCTGTATGGAAACTGCCACATCCTATTTTGCCTTTTCTGGGGAGTCCAGGCACTGTGACAGTAACGAGTACTTCACAAAATAAAGAAGCTATTATTACAAAGCCAAGAGCTAAATCCTTGTCATCTGCTGATTCTGAAAAGCTGGAAAAGTCACCAAAAGAGCCTTCAAAGAAAAATTCATTTAAGAGGATACTTGGTATAAAACTCTCTGCTAAAATGAAAACTGATTTTCAGAAATTTTTGACAAAAGGCAGCTATTCACTAGACAGCGCACCTGATGGACATCCTTCTGTGGAAAGTAAAGACAATAATCACTGCATTTCAGGGTCACTGCCAGGTGATCAGAAGAATAAACCTGTGAAAGCACATTCTGCAGATTCCTACTACCAAAGTGCAAAGAAAGACCATAAACTCAAAAACCACTCTGATTTTCCAAATAACTTTCCTGCTCAACCGGAATCGCTTATTGAGCTGCATAAAGGATGTCCACAGAATGAATCACAGCCTATCTCTCCTAAATATGAAAATATCAGTGCCAATTTTGATTGGAAAAGTTCTTCCAGTGTTGAAGACTGTGACACTACTATTTATGAGATACAACCCTATGCAGTGTCAAGCTGCTATCAAAAATACAGAGCAACACAGAAGAACCAGTGTATCAGGTAATTATGAGATTGCTAGTACGTTATAGGCATGCACAAAATTTAATAGTTATAGAGGAGAATCTGATTAGCTTAAATAAAAGCAGAAAATGCTGGAAATACTCAACAGGTCTGGCTGCAACCGTGGAGAGAAAAACAGTTAACGTTTCAGAACTGTGACCTTTCGTCAGAGTTCTGATGAACAGACCTGAAACAGTGGGCGAAATTTTACGTTCTTGCCGAAGCCAATGAAGTTTAGAATGTCTCGCCGCATTTTACGGGGCTGTAAAGTTCTGCCTGGTAAATCAATTTCTCTCTCTCAGATGATGGTACGTCAACTGAGTATTTCCAGCTTTATTTAAGATTACCAGCATTTGAAGTGTTTTGCTACTGATTATCTTAAACTTAACTGTTCATGGTCAAAATTTCAGCGCCTTAATTCATTTACAGTGTGACTGAATGAACTAACACTTCAGTTTATAATGAAATTTCTTGTAAAAGATAGCCACTAAACTACATAAAAGGGCCCTTCCATTGTTGTTGCCTTAAAGAGAAATGTGAACATATCTTGTAGACTATAAACTACAAAGCTCTCGATTCCACTGGTTTCTAATTGTATATATTAATGAAGTAGAAAAGATTCAGTCTGAGCATTAAAAGGTGCTCACTTTGGAGCAATGCACAGACTGAATCTTTCAGTGTGAAATACTTCATTTATGTTTACAGTTAGAAACCAGTGGAATCTTGAGGTCACCTTGAACCCAACCTGACTTCCAATGTAAATCCTCAGAATTTTACATTTTACACAAGTCTCGGCATATAGGTGACAGCAAGATAAATGAAATAGTTCCACTATTTTCTTTACTCTCCCACAGGATGTGGGCATCGTTGGCTAGGCCAGCAGTTATTGTCCAATCTTAACTGTCCTTGAGAAGGTAGTGGTGAGCTGCCTTCTTGAACCACTGCAGCCCACATGATGTAGGCACACCCACAGTGCTGTTAGGGAGGAGTCCAGGATTTTGACCCAGTAACAGTGAAGCAGCGGTGATATATTTCCAAGTTAGAATGGGGTGAATGCCTTGAAGGGGAACTTCCAGGTGGTCGTGTTGCCATGTATCTGCTGCCCTTGTCCTTCTAGATGGTAGTAGTCGTGGGTTTGGCAGGTTCTTCTTAAGGAGCATTGGCGAGTTTCTGCAGTGCATCTTGTAGATAGTACAAAAACAAAAAAACTGCGGATGCTGGAAATCCAAAACAAAAACAGAATTACCTGGAAAAACTCAGCAGGTCTGGCAGCATCAGCGGAGAAGAAAAGAGTTGATGTTTTGAGTCCTCATGACCCTTCGACAGAACATGAGTTCGAGTCCAAGAAAGAGTTGAAATATAAGCTGGTTTAGGGTGTGTGTGTGTGTGTGTGTGTGTGTGTGTGTGTGTGTGTGTGTGTGTGTGTGTGTGTGTGTGTGTGTGTGTGTGTGTGTGTGTGTGTGTGTGTGTGTGTGTGTGTGTGTGTGTGTGTGTGTGTGTGTGTGTGGGGGGGGGGGGTGGAGAGAAGTGGAGGGCGTTGTGGTTGTAGGGACAAACAAGCAGTGATAGAAGCAGATCATCAAAAGATGTCAACAACAATAGAACAAAAGAACACATAGGTGTTAAAGTTGGTGATATTATTTAAACGAATGTGCTAATTAAGAATGGATGGTAGGGCACTCAAGGTATAGCTCTAGTGGGGGTGGAGGGAGCATAAAAGATTTTAAGATATTTAAAAATAATGGAAATAGGTGAGAAAAGAAAAATCTATATAATTTATTGGAAAAAAAAAGAAGGGGAAAACAGAAAGGGGGTGGGGATGGAGGAGGGAGCTCAAGACCTAAAGTTGTTGAATTCAGTATTTAGTCCGGAAGGTTGTAAAGTGCCTAGTCGGAAGATGAGGTGTTGTTCCTCCAGTTTGCGTTGGGCTTCACTGGAACAATGCAGCAAGCCAAGGACAGACATGTGGGCAAGAGAGCAGGGTGGAGTGTTAAAATGGCAAGCGACAGGGAGGTTTGGGTCATTCTTGCGGACAGACCGCAGGTGTTCTGCAAAGCGGTCGCTCAGTTTACGTTTGGTCTCTCCAATGTAGAGGAGACCACATTGGGAGCAACGAATGCAGTAGACTAAGTTGGGGGAAATGCAAGTGAAATGCTGCTTCACTTGAAAGGAGTGTTTGGGCCCTTGGACAGTGAGGAGAGAGGAAGTGAAGGGGCAGGTGTTGCATCTTTTGCGTGGGCATGGGGTGGTGCCACAGGAAGGGGTTGAGGAGTAGGGGGTGATGGAGGAGTGGACCAGGGTGTCCCGGAGGGAACGATCCCTATGGAATGCCGATTGGGGGGGGTGAAGGGAAGATGTGTTTGGTGGTGGCATCATGCTGGAGTTGGCGGAAATGGCGGAGGATGATCCTTTGAATGCGGAGGCTGGTGGGGTGATAAGTGAGGACAAGGGGGACCCTATCATGTTTCTGGGAGGGAGGAGTAGGTGTGAGGGCGGATGCGCAGGAGATGGGCCGGACACGGTTGAGGGCCCTGTCAACGACCGTGGGTGAGAAACCTCGGTTAAGGAAGAAGGAGGACATGTCAGAGGAATTGTTTTTGAAGGTAGCTGATCCTCCAGACCTGCTGAGTTTTTCCAGGTAATTCTGTTTTTGTTGTAGATAGTACACACTGCTGCCTCTGTTCGTCAGTGTTGGGGGGAGTGAATGTTTGTGGGTGGGGTGCCAATCAAGCGGGATGCTTTGTCCTAGATGGTGTCAAGCTTCTTGAGTGTTGTTGGAGCTGCACTCATCCTGGCAAGTGTAGAGTATTCCATCACACTCCTGACTTGTGCCTTGCAGATGGTGGACAGGCTTTGGGGACTCAGGAAGTGAGTTACTTTCTGCAGAATTCCCAGCTTCTGACCTGCTCTTGTAGCCACAGTATTTATATGATTGATCTAGTTCAGTTTCTGGTCAATGGTAAGCCCCCCCACCAGGATGTTGATAGTGGGGAATTCAGTGATGGTAATGCCATTGCATGTCAATGGAGATGGTTGGATTCTCTCTTGTTGGAGATGGTCATTGTCTGGCACTTGTGTGGTGCAAATGTTGCTTGTCACTTACCCGTCCAAACCTGAATGTTATCCAGGTCTTGCTGCATATGGACACGGACTGCTTCAGTATCTGAGGTAGCAGTGAATGGTGCTGAGCATTTTACAATTGTCTAATATCCCCACCTCTCACCTTATGATATAGGGAAGGTCATTCACTCATTGATGAAGTAGCTGAAGATGGTTTGGCCTAAGACATTGCTCTGAACACCTGCAGTGATGCCCTGGGACTGAGATGATTGACTCCCAATAACCAGAACCATCTTCATTTGTGCTAGATATGAGTCCAACCAGTGGAGAGTTTTCTTTCAGATTCCCATTGGCTTCGGTTTTGCTAGGACTCCTTGATGCCACGCTCAAGCAAATACTGCCTTGACGTCAAGGACAGTCACTCTGACTGCACCTCTTTGCCCGTGTTTGTGCCAAGGCTGTAATGAGGTCAGGAGCTGAGTGGCCCTGATGGAACCCAAACTAAGCGTCAGTGAGCAGGTTATTGCTGAATAAGTGCTGCTTGATAGCACTGTCAATGACGTTTTCCATCACTTTGCTGATGATCGAGAGTAGACTGATGGTGCGGTAATTGACCAGGTTGGATTTGTACTGCTTTTTGTGTACAGGACAGACTTGGGCAATTTTCCACATTGCCAGGTAGGTGTCAGTGAGCTGAACTGGAACAGCTTGGTTAGGGGCGCAGTTAGTTCTGGAGCACAAGTCTTCAGTACTAATGCCAGAATATTGTCAAACCCCATAGCCTTTGTAGTAACCAGTGTCTTCAGCTGTTTCTTGATATCACGTGGAGCGAATCGAATTGGCTGAAGACTGGCATCTGTGATGCTGGGGACCTCAGGAAGAGGCTGAGATGCATCATCCACAGGGCACTTCTGGCTGAAGATTGTTGCAAATATTTTCCAATCACATATCCTGAATCACAGCTTAATCTTTACAATTCACTATAAATAATGTGTAACAGACTTGAAAAAATGATTCCATTTAGTTTCATCTCTGTTTCTTTTGGTCAGCGTTCAGTTATAGCCTGATTTGATGCAATTTTTTTGGCAATAACACCGGGTGTTAGATACATGATCATAGTGAAGCAGATGTGATGAAAGCACGTTTAAATATGGAGCTGTGTGTGAGAGCACCTTGAAATATGTCAGATCGTGAGTAGCTGTAACTCCAAGAGAGTGGGTCATGTTTGATATTGAGAAATATTTCTCCTCTGAGTTGTTGCCCTCTGAAACAGACGGGCATAGCTTTCAGAAGGGCCTTCACAAGAATTTTAGGATGGCAGACAGTGGAATGCTTGGGAGGAGGTGATTTGTTTGATTATGGATGCTGGCAGAGCTTCCCAAAGTTTACTCTGAAATTGGCCACATAATTTTTCACCTCCCTTCCCATTGCCATCAGTTAGGGAGGGAGATGCATGAGTTTGCATTATGTAATTGAAGGACTTGATTCTTCTGGTTCCCCTCTCTTCATAAGTTTGTGATTTAAAAGTTCCCTTATAGAAGATTAAGAGAAGGTTTAATAGAGATACTTAAAACTATAAGAGGATTTGATAAGAGTAATTAAGGATAAGCTGCTTCCACTAGCAGGAGGATTCATAACCAGAGGGCACAGATATAAGATAATTGCCAAAAGAATCAGAAAGAAGAATTTTTGTTATGCTGTGCACTGTCTGAAAGGATTCAGTGACAACTTTCAAAAGGACATTGAATATATACTTGAACATGAAAAATATTGCTGGCTATGGGAAAAGGGCAATGGAGTGCAACTATTCGGACAGGTTTTTTAATGATCTAGCACAGACATAATACACAGGTCTCCTTTGGTTCTGTATTATTCTTCAATTTTATGAATAAGGTTTTACTGGAAACAATTTTGGTGCATTCAGGCTTGTATGTTAGCTTGCCTCTGCATCAGAAGAGTTAAGACTGTACCTCGGGACTTCATATTATCTAAGCTATCAGCTCATGTGAGGAAGGGAAGCTGCATTGTAGGATTTAACTGGCTGCTGTGTTTGCCTATGTAACAGGTCACCACACATCAAAGTTATTAAGTGTTTTAAAGTTCTTTAAGAAATTTCTGAGATACAATCTCCTGATTATGCTTCCATGTTTAATTGGTGTTATTGTTTTGAGCTAAATGATTTTCAGATAAGATAACTCAAAATGTGAAACTATATTTTTTGTACTATTGCCTTGTTTCTGTTGGAGCAATAAAATGCATGAATGTTCATGTATTCATAATGTTTAATTATGCATGAATTTCAACAACATTATTTTGCCAGTTTACATGAACATTTGCATTAATTTATTCCAGCAACCATAAACTGACCAACATCATTAAGATTAAATTAACCAGCCATTTATTTTATTGCTATTTACGGAAACTACTATGCACGGAGCCTGATCTAAGCTAACAATTTAGTGCAGTTCTGAGAGTACATTGCATTGTTGAAGGTACCATCTGTCTGCTCCTGTGTCAGTTAAAGATTCTATGGCATTATTTTTAAGTGTTCTTCTAGGGCCTGGTCAACATTTCTCACCAATCAATACTATCAAAAACAAATTAACTCGTTTATGAGTCCTTACGTATGTAGTGACTGTCATTTTCACCTATAGCTGGGTTACTGCACTTCAGCAATACATTGAATATACATTTATTATTAGAACGTATGAGACCAACAATTAGCCTTGTTTATTTGTGGAAGTGATTCTTGGAATGTATTTTATGTCTTTTAAGCATAGTTAATTTATTTGTTTCAGTATCACGAATAGGCAAAAAATTTCCTTTTTCCTTTTAAGGTAGATGGAGTTGGATAACACACTAAAGTAATGCTACAACAGAATAATTTCATTGATTTAATTATACTTTATCATTGTTGTCAAAACAAAATTGGTCGAATTTACCATTAATAAGTCAGAGGCATTGATTAGCCTTGTTTATTTGCCGAAATGATTTATTTTATTATAGTGATTCATGAGTATTTTTTTTATTTTTTCAGTTTACCTTGTAAATTTCAGCCTACCAAAGTATATCTTAGACAATTGATGCGGAAAATATAATGTGCATTTTATGCACTGCAAGCTGTTTTTCATAATTTCTTTGTAGGATTCTGGGCCTCCAATTAGATTGGATCTTGATAAAAGAACAAAGAAAATTTACAATAAAAATGTAAATGTGCATCCGTATTTGTACATTGTGTTGAAATCAAGTTGAACAGGATAATTAGGAAAATGATATATAGCAATATTTAAACAAAGTGAAGAATGTTATAATGGGTTCTCATATTTTCAACTGGATGACCTAATTGTCAGTGCGTATATGTTGCATATAGTAGGTCTACTTGTGATTGCTATTGCGCTGAAATCAGACAAGTTAATCATTCTTGGTCACTTCAATGCAAGAATTGGTGCAGATCACCAGGCGTGGGAAGGGGAAAGAAATGGGCTTGACAGTTTCAGCAGTAACGGCCTCCTCTTGCAGAAGATGTCCAATCACCCACACTTCTTTCTGCCTCCCTAATCGCAACAAGACGTCTTGGATGTACCTCTGTTCTGTGCATTGGCAACTAATTGACTGTCATCTCCAGTCAAAGGGACAGGGCAGGGTGAATGTGTAATGAAAGCCATGTGAAGCTCTGACTGCTTGATTGACCACTGTCTTATCACTTCAAAGCTAAACATCAAAATCTAGCCCCCCAGGGCATGAAGATCTAGAAGTGTCTCTGTTTGAAGGCTTTGACAAGAAGTCATGAAGGAACCTTACACAGAAACTCGAGAGTCGCCTATGTACAGCAAAAGTGGACATTTACTGCATTGAAGATGACTGGGTGACCTTCAGGGTTGTAATGTACTCCACTGCTGTAGAAGCCCATGGCCCTGCATCTCGTAAGCATGAAGATTGGTTGATAGGAACATAGAAAATAGAAGCAAGAGTAAGCCATTCCAACCCCCCAAGCCTGCTCTGTCATTCAGCCAGATCATAGCTGATCACCTACCTCTATGTCATTTTCCCACGCTATCCACAAATCCCTTGATGTCATTCGTATCTAGAAACCTATTGATCTCTGTCTTGAGTATTTTCAATGAGTGAACTTCCACAGCCTTCTGGGGCAAAGAAATTCCAAAGATTCATTACTCTCTGAGTGAAGAAATTCCTCCTGATTTGAGTCCTAAATGGCTTGCCCCTCATTCTGAGACTGTCCCCAGGTTCTAGATCCCCTGCACACTACACCTACACACACACACACACACACACACACACACACACACACACACACACACACACACACACACACACACACACACACACACACACACACACACACACACACATGCACCACAACCCCCCCACCCAGCTCATTGAAAATAATGAAAGTAATCCAGAAGCTGCTGAAGGAGAAACATCACTGTTGCAGAGTTTGCCTTCATGACAAGTCATCACTATGCAAGCACGATGCCAACCAAAGCATCGGCAGGACTGTCCAATGCAAGCTCAGAGAGATGCAAGATACTTGGCTGAATCAGAAAACAGATGAACTTCAGTCATGTGCAGACCAAATATGAGAAGACACTCTACGTTGCTCTGAAATTTATCAGTGGGCCCCAGTCTACTGGTTAATCACCAATCCTCAGTACTAACTGGTCAACACTGCTCACAGGAAAAGCTCAATTTTAGAATGATGACCAGAGGACTTTAACCAATCCTCAATTGGCCTTCACCTATCAATGAAGAAGCAATCAACAAGTTGCTATCAGATGCTTTCTTGATCACTATCTCCATGATGTTAGAAATGACGATTGCAATCAAACTCCTGCCTAGTGGCAAAACTCCAGGAGTTGATGTTCCTTCAGTCTCTGTGGGAGCAAGGAACCATCCCACAATAACCCAAAGATGCTCTGTTGTTCATCAGTGCAAGTGAAAAGGAACTCTACATAATCATAAGAGGAATCTCATTCTTCTCCATTGCCAGCAAAATCTTTGCCAGAGTCTTTCTGAATTGTTAGATGCAACATCTCAGCCAGGATTTGCTGCCAGAGAATCAGTGAGGTTCCAAAAAAGGTGGACAAACAACTGATATGGTGTTCGCAGTTAGGCAGTTTCAGGAGAAATGCTAGGGACAGAACATGAACCTCTACATGACTTTACCAATGCCTTTGACACAGCCAGCCTTGAGGGTCTTTGGAAGGTAATGGGAAAATTTGGCCACCCTGAGAAATTGTCACAATGGTTTGAGTTCCGTGACTGCATGCTCACATCTGTTCTGGGTGATGGTGAGTCTTCTGATTCATTCCCAGTCACTAATGGAGTTAAACAGCTAGCACTAACTTTCTTGTTTTTGTCCGTTATGTTCTCTGATTTCCATGTTGGTTTTCCTGGCATCAAAATCAGATATCGCATGGACAGGAATCTGCCTTCCATGTTGGTGATCCTGGCGTTGAAATTTGATATTGCATGGACAGGCACCTGCTCAATCTGAGATGACTCGAGGCAAAGACCAAAGTCTGCAAAGACATAGTTTGTGATTTCCTGTTTGCTGATGTCTGTGCACTAGCTGAGGGTTCAGAGCTGGACGTGCAAATAGCATGGATTTTTTTCTCCAATGCGTGCAACAACTTCAGCCTTCCAATCAGCACAAAGAAAACTGAGGTAATGTACCAGCTTGCTCCAAGAAAGTCTTATCTCAAGCCCAAGGTTTCAGCCTATGGCCAGAACTTGTCAACAGCGGATCAATTCACTTATCTTGGCAGCACACACTCTTGAGCTGTGTATGTTGACAATGAGACATGTGCAAAAATTGTCAAAGCAGATGATGTTTTCGGCAGACTTAGGAATATAGGAATATCAAGCATCATTCTGGGAATGAAGAGGAGTAAGTCTCAATACCAAACAGTGTCTATAGAGTAATAGTCCTGTTCATTCTGTTCATATATGTAGCACTTGGACTGTGTACCAGTGTCATGCCAAGAAGCTCAACCACTTTCACTTGAGCAGTCTTTAGAAGTTTCTGAAGATCAGATGGCAGGACAAAATACTAAACGCTGAGATGCTCACCCGCACTGGCATGCCAGTCATCCACACCAAATAGAGATAGTCACAACTGAGTTGGGCTGGTCGTGTAACTAGAATGCCTGGCACTCAGTTACCAAAATGAATAGTCTGTGGAGAGCTTGAGCCCGGGGTGTGCTCTCATGACGGTCATTAAGAGCGCTACAAAGGCACTCAAAGGCTTCACTTGGGAGCTTTGACTTTGACTTTGAGTCCCAGGGAAAGATTGCCCAGGGTTACTGCACCTGACGCAACCAAACAAAAAACGATGCAGACTCCTTCAGCAGCAAGCAAAAGGCAGAGAGAAAACACAAGGAGAGGAAATCCTGAGCCAGCATCTCGTCCAAAACTCAATCGTCTGCAACATCCTGTCCTATTTGGAGCAGAATCTTCTGGCCTACGTACTCACTGGAACCCTGTCAAACACCCGAGAACATGGTTATCTTTGCCTTGTAGCACAAACAAGCAATTGTGAACTGTAACAACTAGGGCCAGAAACAACTGGGGTGCACAAGCACAATTATTTGAAGGTGGTTGGAAAAATTGATCATGCTGTTTTTGGGAAAAAAAAGCATGCAGAATTTTGGGCTTTCCAAATAGAGGCATAGAATACAAATCAGGGAAGTTGTGCCAAACCTTTATTCCAGTTGAGACCTAACCAGTGATTTATAATGTGTCCAATCTGGACCCACACTCTAGGAAGGATGTTAAGATCTTTAGGTGCTGTGATGGTTTTCTGGAATGGTACAGTGTCTTGGGGACGTCAGTTATGTGGAGAGGTTAGAGAAGCTGAGACAAAAGCAAAAATACCTGGAAAAACTCAGCAGGTCTGGCAGCATCTGTGGAGAGGATCACAGTTAACATTTCGAGTCTGCATGACTCTTCAACAGAACTAAGGAAACAGAAGGGGGGGTGGGGGGACACCAGACTAGCTGGATAGAGGACCAGTGATAGGTGGAGATAACCAAAAGATGTCACAGACAAAAGGACAAAGAGATGTTGAAGGTGATGATATCTAAAGGAATGTGCTAATTAAGGGTAGAAAGCAGGACGAGCAAGGTACAGAAAGCTCTAGTGGGGGTGGAGTGGGGTGAAGGAATCGAAAAAGGCTAAAAGGTAGAGATAAAACAATGGATGGAAATACATTTTAAAAATAATGGAAATAGGTGGGAAAAGAAAAATCTATATAAATTATTTAAATTTTAAAAATTTAAATTTAAAAAATGATTTAACTGTTCTGATATTGGATACTTGATTTTTGCAAACATTTCTTTCCGCTGTCCTAAAGGCACTTATTCTGCTTGGAGTGCTTACAGAGTGTCATCAGCTTTCTGTAGCTTGACCAAGTTTAAGCCAAGATTTTGGAAAGTTATTCAACCATATAGCCACCAAGGTCAAGCCTGATCCCTTAAATTGTAGAAATTACAGCACGGAAGGAGGCCATTTGGCCCATCATATCTTTTCTGATGCCCTTGTATTCTTCCTTGTTGTGCCTTTTTGAATATTTACTAATTTCCCTTTTAAGCCATGTTATAATTTCCTCAGCAGCCACTTGTGGTAAAACATTCTAGGTCCTAATTGCCCTCTGTATAAAAATATTTTCCTAACTTTCCATCCTTTTTTATGGTAATCTTGATTCTCTGCCTTGAGTTACTGATTTAGCAACTGGCACAACAGTCTTGCATTATTTGCTTTCACAAAACTTGTAATTTTGAAAACCTCTGAAATCCTGCTTAACCTTCTGTTTCAACTGAAGCTTTGATTTTTCAAAAATTTCTTTATAGTTTCTTATTACTGTTAGTATTACAGTGAATATGTACTGTGTACTATCTATAGTTCTAATATAAACCTATAAACCTCAATTATCTAGCCTTTGTCTGTATATTTCAGTAATTGGAAATCTGCTTGACAACTTCCTCATGTTCACTTTGAATGGAGAACGGAGAATCTGTTTCCACGTGTATGTTGACGATACCCAGCTCTACCTCACCTCACGTCCCTTAATCCTTCCTTTGTGTCTAAACTGTCAGACTGCATGTCCGACACCCAGTCCTGGATGAGTAAAAATTTCTTCCTGAATATCGGGAAGACGGAAGCCATGGCATTGTCTTTGGCCCCTATTACAAACTCCGTTCCTTGCCACCAACTCCATCCCTCTTCCTGACAGCAATCTGAGGCTGAACTTTGCTCCATTGCACCCTTACCTCTCCCCAATAAAACCATTGTTGTCTCTCATCCTGGCTATTTTCCCTAGTATGGCCTTCATCTTCACTCCCTTAAATCCAAGGAATGCAGACTTTGAAAGGTATGGCAAACTACTTGCTTAGCTATCCACTGCTGTTCTGGCTGAACCACATAAAGCACTATTAGGTCCTGCTTTCATCTGCTAAAACAACTCATTGTTTCAGGATCACCCTGGAATGCAAAGATAAACCCTGAGTCTCTTTTCTTTGCTGCAAAAAGTCTTAAATTCCTCTCCCTCCTCTGTCTCCTCCACCCAAACCCCAAGAATGGGTACAAGTTGCTCGTGGATTACTTTGTCACTAAGAAATAAGACCCTCCAATCAGCTGCCTCTGCCTGGTCTCTCCCTTCCACTACCCTACTGGGATAGTTTTCCTCTAAAGTTCCCACCGCCCTAGCCGTGAACTCTCATCTTTCTCTTTTTTTCCTATATCCCCTCGTGCCCTCTTTGAGCTTGTCTCATCCATGAGACCCACTTCCTGCTCCCTCACTCCTATTCTGATGAAACTATTGACCATCCAGCTTATCTTCCTGGTCTCTATGTTACCTGATATTGTTAATGTTGCCTCTTTCAGGTATTGGCCCCCTCTCCTTCAAATCTGCTGTCTTCACCCTTCTCAAGAAGCTGATCCTTGACCCCGCCAACCTTGCAAATTACTGGCCCAACTCCAAACCTCCTTTCGTTTCAGTTCTTGAATATGTCGTCGTTTCCCAAATCTGCACCCATCTTCTCCAGAACTCCCTGCACCCCCAATCAAGTTTCCACCCCTGCCACAGTACTGAAATAGCTCTTATCAAAGTCACAACTGGTGTCCAATGTAACTGTGACAAAGGTAAACTAACCCTCCTCAGCATTCCCAACATGAAGCTATGTCTGTCTGTCACCCTCAAACAATAGGAGCCAATATGACAGTTTCGCAGGAACTGACACCTCGTCATCTCTGAAGAGACCCTGATAACCCCATGTGGGTTCCAGGGACCAAATTCAAAGGAAACTATACAAAGGCCATCTATATTTCATAAGCCAAGCCTGGCCAACTGGAATCAATTTGTCTGCTAGGACAAAAGACCCTGCAAGCTCCCTTTCAAGACCTAATGGTTGGAATGTTAACAATCTCAAGGACCCAGACAAAGGGATACATGCCCATTGTCAAAGCCAGAGTGGAGTGGTGGGAATCATGTGACATGACCCCTAGCTGATGGAACCTGTAATATTGCCTTGTGGTACCAGGGAACTTACCTGCCATTTTTCTATCTATCTAGCAGCAGCACATAAAAGGGGGCCTGTCCAGGCTGAATACATGGCCCCGTCTATACCTTTTTGACTGGAACCTTTGTACCATCACCTACTAGACTGATTTATCTCTGTGTGCCTATCTTATTGTGGAAATCAACTCTACTAGGAAAGTGAATTATCCAGAATCAGTTCAGCTTGCTGACCTCTGTGAAGTAATACATCATTGGACTTTGACTCTGGACACCTTAAACAATAATTATTTTCTCTGTGGTCTTTGCTCTGTAAACCTTTCTTTCTCTATCCCTCTATTACTGTGTGAGTGTACAGGGACTACATGGCAAGCCCCCTCCCACGTTTTAAGTGTGTGCAAATAAACTAACCCTCTGTGCTCATCCTATCTTGAGTTTGCTGTAGGGTTGTTAATAGAAAATTGGATCGGACGAGAATTGGGGGACTTGGGAAACACGCCACTGCACATAAAGGGAGAAGCAAATCAAAACACCACCTTTGTTTACGAATAGGTGGTGAGAGGATAAATCAAGGCTGTTTAAATTAACAACCCCCCCCCCCCCTCCCCCCCACCCCACTCCTGTCTGTAACATCTGGATTTTACAACTGTGTTGCTTAAGTGGGAGCCAGTGAAGCTCAATGAGCACAGGCCGGGTTGATGGCTGAATGTGACTTAGTGTTTTGGCTGAGCAGACAGTTCTGGAAAGTCAAGTTTGAGAATTCAGCTAGTAGGGCATAGAAGTTTCGGGTGTGGAGCTCACAATGGTATGTGGGTTTTAAAGGTTGTTTCACAGATTCAGCCCGGGAGTCTGACTCAGTCTCAGGGATGAGAGTGAAATTGGAGAGGGTACAAAGTTTGTGGTGGGGACCAAAGACAGTGTCTTCTGTCTTTCCAGTGTTTAGTGGAAGAAATTATGGCTCAACCAAGACTGGTTGTTGGTAAGCAGTCTGACAGTGTTCAAGGCAGTGGAGGGGTTGAGAGAGACATTGGGGAGAGAATGCAGGGTTATGTCAGTATAATTGTGCAAACTGACTCTCTGTCTTTGAATGATGTTGACAAGATGAAGAAGAGATTTGAGCCATGAGTTATTTCTAACCTCTGTGGGGATTCCAGAGGTAATGATGGAGAGGTTGGAAAGAAGCTGTTACCATTGACTTCAATCAGACAGATAAAACTGGATCTAATGATTTACTCCCTGGATCTGTGATTTTACAGTTTGAAATTAAGGCACGGTTGCTTATTAAACCTAAACCTCTTAATGGATGAGTCTGTCAAAGGTTTTTTTTAAATCAGAATGACCAGAAGACAGAGTTTCACGGGATCTATTGAAACAATAGCCAAGTTATGAATTTGATGGCAAGGTCCAGGTTTATAAAAGCTTGAACTGGTACAATTGTTCTATCATTGTAACATATTTACATAGGGAGGCCTTAGTGTAGTAGTACAAAAGCAAAACATGTGCACATCTTTTTAATTTTACTTAGCCTTGAACTGCTTTGCTCTGCAACCATTAGTGATAGGGTGTCCCTCATAATGATTTTCATGGTAATGGAATTAATGGTATGCAAAAGGTTTCTATTTGAGATAAACTGCAGAAGGAGGCCTAAGTAAATTTCCTGTTTATTGCTGGCATTATAATGGATGGAATAGGATATCTGTTATTTATAACTCAGGATGAGAAGGCTAAATATAAATTGAGCTATTTTTTCTTTCCTCAGAATTGTTGAGTGATAGATGAACATTGTGCACAGAAACTTTTAAATTCTGCAACCAGAATTGTAAGCACTCTTTCTGAGAGATGGTGGCATAGTGGTAATGTCACTAACCTAGTAATCCAGAGGCCAGGGCTAATGCCCTGGGGATACTGATTCTAATCCCATCAAGGCAGCTGATGGAATTAATTAATTGATTAACCCAACTAATTAACAAATATTTGGAATTGAAATAAAAACAGAAAATGCAAGAAAAACCCAGCACGTCTGGCAGCATCTGTGGAGAGAGAAACAGAGTTAACGTTTTGAGCCCACATGACTTCTTCAGAGCTCACCCAACGCTGCTATGTCCTCCTTACTAACATCTGGGGACTGTGCCAAAATTAGGAGAGCTGTTCCACAGACTAGTCGATCAACAATCTGACATAGTCATAGCCACGAAATCATACCTTATTGCCAATGTCCCAGACACTACATTCACCATTCCTGGGTATGTCCTGGCCCACAGACAGGACAAACCCGCCAGAGGTGGACGGCACTGTGGTATACAGTCAAGAGTGAATTGCCCTGGGAGCCCTCAACATTGACTCTGGACCTCTTGGAATGAGGTCAAACAAGGAAACCTCCCACTGGTTACCACCTACTCTCCCCCCTCAGCCGATGAATCAGTACCTCTCCATGTTAAACACCACTTGGAAGAAGCACTGAGGGTGGTAAAGGGACTGTTTGTACTCTGGATGAGGAGCTTCAATATTCATCAAGACTGAGCTGACCCAGTCCTAAAGGATTTGGCTGCTAGTCTGGTCTGTGGCAGGTGGTGAGGTAACCAGCAAGAGGAAAAAACATACTAGACCCTGTCTTCACCAGCATACCTTTCGCAGATGCATCTGCCCATGACAGCATTAGTAGGAGTGACCACAATACAGTCCTGGTGAAAACAAAGTTCCATCTCTGTACTTGGCATACCCTCTGCTATGTTGTTTGGCACTACTGCTGTACTAAGTGGGGTAGATTCAGTACTGAGCTAGCAATTTGAAACTGAACATTCAGGAGGCATTTTGGGCCATTAGCAACAGCAGAATTATATTCAATCACGATGTCTCACTCCACTATTGCCATCAAGCCAGAGGATCAATGAAGAGTGCAGGAGAACATGCCAGGAGCAGCACCAGGCATACCTAAAAATGAGGTGTCAAACTGGTGAAGCTACGATGTAGAACTTCTTGCATGCCAAACGGCAGAAGCAGTGTGTGATAAACAGAGCTAAGCAATTCCACATCAACAGATCAGATCTAAGCTCTGCAGCCATGCCACATCCAGTTGTGAATGGCCAAGGGCAGTTAAACAACTAACAGGAGGAGAAGGCTTCAC
Organism: Isurus oxyrinchus; assembly: GCA_026770705.1. NCBI lineage: Eukaryota > Metazoa > Chordata > Chondrichthyes > Lamniformes > Lamnidae > Isurus > Isurus oxyrinchus. Next base: position 83,568,359 of record JANJGN010000013.1, read on the forward strand.
ACACATCCCCATCCTCAATTATGGAGGAAGCTAGCACAAAATTATTTATTGCTAAAGAAATAGAGTATAAAAATAGGGAAGTGTTGTTGCAACTATACAAGGCAATGGCGGGACCGCACCTGGAGCACTGTGCACAGTTTTGGTCCTCTTACTTGAGGAAGGATGTAGTTGCACTGGAGGCGGTTTAGAGGAGATTCATTAGATTGATTCCAGAGATGCGGGGCTTGTCTTAAGAGGAGAGATTGAGCAGTTTAGGCCTTTACTGGCTGGAGTTTAGAAGGATGAAAGGAGATCTAATTGAGGTATACAAAATGCTTAGGGGGATAGACAAAGTAGACATGGAGCGGATGTTTCCCCTTCTGCGGCATTCTAGAACGAGAGGCCATAGTTTTAGGCAAAGAGGTGGTAGATTTAAATCAGAGATGAGGAGGAATTGCTTTTCTCAAAGGGCCATGAATCTGTGGAATTCACTACCTCAGACTGCAGTGGATGCCGGGATGCTGAATTAATGTATGGAGGAGATAGACATATTTTTAATCAGTAATGGGTTGAAAGGCTATGGGGAGAGGGTGGGAAATTGGAGTTGAGGCCAAAATGAGATCAACCATGATCATAATGAATGGCGGGGCAGGCTCGAGGGGCTGAATTGCCTACTCCTGCTCCAAGTTCTTATGTTCTTATGTCAAAAGACAAGGTTGAAGTATTTGCAACCAGAAGTTTGAGTGGTACCTCTTGGCCTTCTCCTGAGGTCCCCAGCATCAGAGATGCTAATCTTCAGCCAGTTTGATTCACACCACATAATATCGAGAAACTGCTGAAGGCACTGAATACTATAGATCCTGACAATATTCCAGTGGCAGTACTGAAAAATGTGCTCCAGATAAAGCTGTGCCATTAGCCAACCTTTTCCAGTACACCTAACCAACTTGAGTTGGTCTAAGTTGAGGGTTATGCCTGAGGTGGCGGCTGCGGCAGAGGGCGGTGCAAGCCGTTGAAGCAGTCGCCGACTAAAGTCACTAAGAAGCGGAGGAGACCTTGCAAGCAGAGCTATTCCACTTGCATGTACAGGTGCTGACCCAGGTTCACCCTTCCGCCTGGATCTCGTCCAAGGCTGAGTGTTATGAATTCTTTAATTGATGACATTTTTGAGCGCATCGCCCCTGAGGCTTCACATCTTATTCACTACAACAAATGCCTCACCATCTCAGCCAGAGCGCCGTCTGCTTCATGCTGCCAGGGGAACTGGCCAAACACCCCGTCTCTGAAGGCACCAAAGTGGTCACCAAATACACCAACTCCGTTTAGGTCGATCATTCTAAAGATTATAACACTTGCAGTTAGGAGAGGCGATGGCTTGGTGGTATTGCTGCTGGACTAGTAATCTAGAGACCCAGGGTAATGTTCCGGAGATTGGGGTTTGAATCCCGCCACGGGATTTGAATTCAATGAAAAAAGAATCTGGAATTAAAAGTCTAATGATCAATGTCGATTGTTGTAACAACCCACCTGGTTCACTAATGTCCTTTAGGGAAGGAAATCTGCTGTCCGTACCTGGTCTGGCCTACATGTGACTCCAGATCCACAGCAGTGTGGTTGACTCTTAAAATGCCCTCTGAACAAGGGCAATTAGGAATGGGCAACGCCCACATCCAATGAATTAAGAAGTAATCTATCTGGCAATTCCAGCAATGTGGAAAATTGCCCAGGTATGTTCTGTCCACAAAATGCAGGACAAATCCAATCCGGTCAGATACTCTGAACATCAGCAAATTTATGGAAGGTGTCATCAACAATGCTGTCAAGCAGCACTGGGTTCTGCCAGGGCCTCTCAACTCCTGATCTCATTACAGCATTGATCCAAAAATGGACAGAAGAGCTGAATTCCAGAGGTGAGGTGGGAGTGACTGCCCTTGACATCAAGGCAACATTTGATTGTGTGTGGCATCAGAGTCCCAGCAAAACTGAAGTCAGTGGTAACCAGGGGAAAACTGCCCACTAGCTGGAGTCATACCTAGCACAAAGGAACAAAAATGAAAATGGCTGGAAAAACTCAGCAGGTCTGACAGCATCTGTAGAAAGGAAGACAGAGTTAACATTTCAAGTCCGCATGACTCTTCATCAGAACTAAAGGGGAATAAGAAAGCTGTTTAAGGAGGGTGGGACAGGTGGAGCTGGATAGAGGGCCAGTGATAGGTGGAGGCAAAGGAGAGATTGTCAAAGATGTCATAAACAAAAGGACAAAGGGGTGTTGACGGTAGTGATATTAGCTAAAGGATGTGCTAATGCGATATTAAGGGTAGAAAGCAGGATGAGCAAGTGGCAGATGGCCCTAGTGGGGTTGGGGGGAAGGGACCGAAATAGGCTAAAAGATGGAGATAAAACAATGGATGGAAATAAATTATAAAAATAATTATAGAAATAGATGGGAAAAGAAAAGTGTGTGTGTGTATATATATATATATATATATATATATATATAATAATTATTAGAGAAAAGGGGGATCAAAAAGGGGGTGAGGATGGAAGGGAGAGTTCATGATCTGAAATTGTTGAACTCAATGTTGAGTCCGGAAGTTGTAAAGTGCCTACTCGGAAGATGAGGTGCTGTTCCTCCAGTTTTTGTTGAGCTTCACTATAATATTGCAGCAGGCCAAGGACAGTCATGTGGGCATGAGAGCAGGGCAATGTTTTGAAATGGCAAACGACAGGAAGGTCTGGGTCATGTTTGTGGACAGACCAAAGGTCTTCCGCAAAGTGGTCACCCAGTCTGCGTTTCTTCTCTCCAATGTAGAGGAGACCGCATTGGGAGCAGCGAATGCGGTAGACCAAATTGAGGGAAGTGCAAGTGAAATGCTGCTTCACTTGAAAGGAGTGTTTGGGCCGTTGGACAGTGAGGAGGGGGAGTAAAGGGGCAGGTGTTGCACTTTCTGTGGTTGCATGGGCAGGTGCTGTGGGAGGAGGTTGAAGTGTTAGGGGGTGATGGAGGAGTGGACCAGGGTGTCCTGGAGGGAACAGACCCTACAGAATGCTGACGTGGGGGGGCGGGATGGGAAGATGTATTTGGTGGTGGCGTCATGCTGGAGTTGGTGGAAATGGCGGAGGATGATTCTTTGAATGTGGAGGCTGGTGGGGTGAAAAGTGAGGACAAGGAGGAACCCTATCATGGTCCTGGGAGGGAGAGGAAGGTGTGAGGGCGGATGCGTGGAAGATGGGCCGGACATGGTTGAGGGCCCTGTCAACCACCGTGGGTGGAAAACCTCGGTTAAGGAAGAAGGAAGACATGTCAGAAGAACTGTTTTGGAAAGTGGCATCGTTGGAACAGATGCAACAGAGGCGAAGGAGCTGAGAGAATCGGATGGAATCCTGACAGGAAGCAGGGTGTGAGGAGCTGTAGTCGAGATAGCTGTGGGAGTCGGTGGGCTTGTAATGAATATTGGTGGATAGTCTATCACCAGAAATTGAGACAGAGGTCTCCTCTCCTCTGGAGATCTTCCCTCCACAACTTCCAACCTCATAAGTCTCCCAACCTTGGATGGCCCGCTTATACCTCCTACCCAAAATCCACAAACAGGGCTGTCCCGGCAGACTGATTGCGTCAGTCTGTTCCTGCCCCACAGAACTCATTTCTAACACAAAGGAAGATGGTTGTGGTTGTTGGAGGCCAATCATCTCAGTCCCAGGACATCCCTGCAGGAGTTCCTCAGGATAGTGTCCTTGGCCCAACAAATCAGCTGCACTATCAATGCCCTTCTCTCCATCGTAAGTTCAGAAGTGGGAATGTTTGCGCAATGTTCAACATCATTTGTGTCTCCCCCTGATAGTGAAGCAGTCCATGTCCATGTGCAGCATGACCTGGACATATTTATGCTTGGGCTGATTAGTGGCAAGTAACATTTCTGTTAAGCAAATGCTAGGCAAAGACCCTTGCCAACAAGAGAGAACTTAACCACCTCTCCTTGACATGCAAATACAGTACATTGATTGAATACTGGCCTTGCCAGTGATACCCTCATTCCATGAAAGAATAAATGAAAACATGCAAAGATTCAAGATACACTTTTATGTATCCACTTATCCGTACCAAAGTCTGCTATTGTTCCTTCTGAGCACCATGTTTTCTCAGCTAGGAGGAAAATACTGCTGTGAATAATTCCACATTTCTAGTCAATATTGCTATGTGGCCTATTCAAGCGCTCTCTATTTTATCTCTTACCAGTAGGAAAAGTGCTGCTCTTATAACTAGCCACATATTTTATATGAAGCCAATATGTAAGATAATTGGGAAGTTTTGCCTAGGTTTAGCAATAAATTCTTTGTTTTTGTTAAGTCCACCAAGGACATTTTGAGTTGTATCATTTTTCTCCAGACGTCTGCAACCAACAGTCATCTAATACTCTGACAGACCATATACCTTAGACTTCAATTTATGCATCAGTTTTATTGAGAAATAAAAATTACCACATGTATTAGCCAAAAACTTAAGAGAAAGCCATAAGACTTTGATAGCAAACGCCAGTAATTGGGTATGACATCTCAATATCCATTCACATGGTGCATATAAGTGAACTTGAATCTTTTTGTGCATTTGTTGGCAAACTGTTCAGGCAAAAAGCAGTGTGCAAATGTTTTTTTTCAATTGTTGTATTTCCTTAATTACTCAATGGCGGTAAATACTTAATAAGTAAATATACCCTTGAAATACATTTACCTGTAATATGAGAGTGTGTATAGGGTGTTTTTTACTAAAATTATTGCATCTGGCTAAAATGTTGCTGGCATAGTCACACCTGTTGCAAGTCGGTAATTTATTTTGTTCTTACACCAAACAGAGCATACACAATCTGACTGCAATCATTTGTAAGTGGTTTGGGTAGGATAGTATGAGCCCTGCACATTCATTATTTTTTCATGAGATGTGAGCATTGCTGCCAAGGTCAGCATTTGTAGCTCATCCCTAATACATGACTGACTGAAGAAGTTAGTGTTCCATTAAAAGTTTAACCAACTATAAACAATATATACATATGAACTTATCACTTTTCCTGCTGAGACAGTATTCAAATTGAGATTGACATTTTAATCAAGGAAGTATGGATTGAAAATAGCATTGATTGGATTTTTTTAACCTCTTTTAATTTGGTTTATGACCAACCACCCTTGACTGAAATGAGCTTGGCTTACGTGAACTCAACTGTTAATAAGAAAATGTTCTTAGCACAGATTATTTTTATATTTCCAATATAAGTGCATAAGGGATGAGAAGTGGAGAAGGAAGCAAATCACATTAATGCACTACAGGATCCTCTTTTGATGTTATTACAGCAAAATACAGTAAGCTTACATTGTTTCTGGCTTGTGCTATAACTGTCTGGGAGGGTTAAAGGTTTTATTCCTAACACTGACATCGTTTTTGATGAGTGCAGAATAACCCCTCTTCTCCCCCCAAAAAGAATCTTGATATTCGACATCAACTGAAATAGTAAGACTCTGCCTTGCTCTGATAAACTTGTTTGTAGCCCTGTACAGGATCAGGATAACCATTCTTCAGAAATGGACATCAACTCAGATGAAGAAGAAGTCATTTTTAGCTCCGATGAAGAAGATACCAGTTCAGATACAAGTAAAGGAGAATTGGATCAGCAAGACGAGAAGCAGGTATCTTGTTATATTCAGTATGGTTCTGAAGACAGGAACTTATTTTCTTTAATCTAATTCTACTAGATCTGCTGCGGCATTACTCAACAATAGGGATCATTATTACCATGTAGCAAACATCATTAGGATCATTGTTTTATAATGGCTCTATGAAAAACATCCAATTTATTAAATGCTGTTCCTCTAAAAGTGTGTTGAATCTTTACCTCTCATTAGTTTTAAAGCTCTAAATATGTTTTTGTTTGGTGGGGGTGGCGAAGGGGAGGTGAAATTGAGACTAAGATTATTCATTGTCCTACACGCCAGTGTATAAAACAATTTTGTAACCCTGAATTTACAGGGGAGAATACATCGACAATAAGCATGCACATTTGTGCTGTAGTTTTATGTACTTTCAAATCCATGTGCTCAATAGAAGAGTTAGTTGTGCATGGTGGCAAAGGGGTATTCTGTTTCTTTTGGCAATGTTGTGCAGCTGGGACCGTGTGATGGTGTGTTCTCATCTGCTACCTTGCCTTAATTAACCCTTTCCTTGTACAAATGTGTGGTAGTTGAGTGAGTGGGGGGGGAGGTTGCTGGTGAGGTGGTGGTCCAAACTGCTTGGTAATTTCCTGATGCTAATAGAGGTCAGACATCACATGCTCTGCCCAGCATAAGTATAAATTGCAGTACTAATGTAGGGCTTGTATTTCCTGCCCACAAATATTATCTGATGTCATTATTTTCGGATGCTTTTTTTGCATCAACATTTAAAACTTTAATTTGCAGTATCAACATATCCCATTCAATATGCCAACTGTCACAATATAGTTGGAAGACTCCAGGGAACTTCTGAAGTCTCTTTCCTAACACTGTCACTATATTGAGTATTATTAAAAACTTTTTCATCAACTGACTAAGCAATGCCATGAAAAATGCCTTTTTTTAAAGTTTACACCCAACTTGATATTTTTTACAAACTTATTTTCAATATCATCTTCATAACCTCTTACAAGTATTTATTTATTCTTGGGTATTTTGTCATGGACTGCTGTCCAAATAAATGCTTTATGATCTTGAGTGAATTCACCATCCAAGTAATAATCTTGTATTTGAGTTACGAATCTTTTGTGAGGCATCTTATCAAATATTTTCTTCAAATTAGGGTCTGTAATATTGATCATGTTCCAATGCACTTATTTTAAAATAATTCTAATAAACATTATTATATAGCACTTGACAAAAAGCCATGTTTCTGACTTAATAATGTGCAAAAATACTAAAGCTGTTTAAATCAATTGATAACATACCTGTGCTTTATATACTGCTTAAATTTATGTCAAAGCTTTTCTTGTTTTATTTTTATTTACTTAACTCACAAATGAAATGGACCACTTGTGTCCGAAGAGTTGTCATTCCTGAACCTTGGATAAAATTCATATCTGATTCTATCCTCGATGTATGAGATTCTTTTCATTTTGTTTTATTTTCCAATTTTTCCCCCTTTTAAAGTAGCAATCTGTTGAACTTTTTTCTGTAACATTTGCCCCTTTACTGCAGTATCTGTTGTGAGATAGTAAGTGGATCAAAGGTGACTGTGACAGCTGTTGATTTTTAGATACAATAAGGGCTCTATTTCAGTGTAAAAACTCCTGCCCTATAATGCCCAGACCTGCATGAGATCTGATCTATGAAATAGGTGTAAAGATTGTAATACAGGAACCCTAAGAAAACACAGTTGCAGGTTGCCTAGATGGCCTGTGTGCTCGTTAGCAGATTTTATTCCTAGATGTTTCTTTTCCTAGCTATTTACCTTGACTGCTGCACGAAGTTCAACGTCCAAACATTTCAAAGTTTAAGGAAAACAGCTCAAATTTGAAATACCATTGTTTCAATAAAATCACCTCTTATTTTTCCAAACTATGATGGATACGGAATTACCTGGAAAAACTCAGCAGGTCTGGCAGCATCGGCGGAGAAGAAAAGAGTTGACGTTTCGAGTCCTCATGACCCTTCGACAGAACTTGAGTTCGAGTCCAAGAAAGAGTTGAAATATAAGCTGGTTTAAGGTGTTTGGGGGGGGGGGGGGGGCGGAGTGAGAGAGAGAGAGAAGTGGAGGGGGGGTTGTGGTTGTAGGGACAAACAAGCAGTGATAGAAGCAGATCATCAAAAGATGTCAACAACAATAGAACAAAAGAACACATAGGTGTTAAAGTTGGTGATATTATCTAAACGAATGTGCTAATCAAGAATGGATGGTAGGGCACTCAAGGTATAGCTCTAGTGGGGGTGGGGAGAGCATAAAAGATTTTAAGATATTTAAAAATAATGGAAATAGGTGGGAAAAGAAAAATCCATATAATTTATTGGAAAAAAAAGGAAGGGGGAAACAGAAAGGGGGTGGGGATGGAGGAGGGAGCTCACGACCTAAAGTTGTTGAATTCAATATTCAGTCCGAAAGGCTGTAAAGTGCCTAGTCGGAAGATGAGGTGTTGTTCCTCCAGTTTGCGTTGGGCTTCATTGGAACAATGCAGCAAGCCAAGGACAGACATGTGGGCAAGAGAGCAGGGTGGAGTGTTAAAATGGCAAGCGACAGGGAGGTTTGGGTCATTCTTGCGGACAGACCGCAGGTGTTCTGCAAGGTGGTCGCCCAGTTTACGTTTGGTCTCTCCAATGTAGAGGAGACCACATTGGGAGCAACGAATGCAGTAGACTAAGTTGGGGGAAATGCAAGTGAAATGCTGCTTCACTTGAAAGGAGTGTCTGGGCCCTTGGATCTTGGGTCCTCACTGTCCAAGGGCCCAAACACTCCTTTCAAGTGAAGCAGCATTTCACTTGCATTTCCCCCAACTTAGTCTACTGCATTCGTTGCTCCCAATGTGGTCTCCTCTACATTGGAGAGACCAAACGTAAACTGGGCAACCACTTTGCAGAACACCTGCGGTCTGTCCACAAGAATGACCCAAACCTCCCTGTCGCTTGCAATTTTAACACTCCACCCTGCTCTCTTGCCCACATGTCTGTCCTTGGCTTGCTGCATTGTTCCAATGAAGCCCAACGCAAACTGGAGGAACAATACCTCATCTTCCGACTAGGCACTTTACAGCCTTCCGGACTGAATATTGAATTCAACAACTTTAGGTCTTGAGCTCCCTCCTCCATCCCCACCCCCTTTCTGTTTCCCCCTTCCTTTTTTTTTCCAATAAATTATATAGATTTTTCTTTTCCCACCTATTTCCATTATTTTTAAATATCTTAAAATCTTTTATGCTCTCCCCACCCCCACTAGAGCTATACCTTGAGTGCCCTACCATCCATTCTTAATTAGCACATTCGTTTAGATAATATCACCAACTTTAACACCTATGTGTTCTTTTGTTCTATTGTTGTTGACATCTTTTGATGATCTGCTTCTATCACTGCTTGTTTGTCCCTACAACCACACCCCCCCTCCACTTCTCTCTCTCTCTCTCTCTCCGCCCCCCCACACACCTTAAACCAGCTTATATTTCAACTCTTTCTTGGACTCGAACTCAAGTTCTGTTGAAGGGTCATGAGGACTCGAAACGTCAACTCTTTTCTTCTCCGCCAGTGCTGCCAGACCTGCTGAGTTTTTCCAGGTAATTCTGTTTTTGTTTTGGATTTCCAGCATCCGCAGTTTTTTTGTTTTTATGATGGATACGGACCCAACCTGCCCAACCTTTCCTCATAAGATAACCCCTTCATCCCAGGAATCATTCGAGTGAGTCTTCTAAGATCCTGAGGGGATTTGACAGAGTAGAAGCTGAGAAGATGTTTCCCTTATGGGAGACACCAGAGCTAGGAGATGCAGTTTAAAAATGAGTTCACATTTGAGATGGAGATGAGAATTTGCTTTCTCTCTCAGAAGGTCATTGGGCTTTGGAATTCTCTTCCCTAGAGAGTGGTAGAGACAGGGTCATTGAATACTTTTAAGACTGAATTGGATAAATTCTTGATTGACAAGGGAGTCACAGGTTATAGGAGCTGGACAGGAAATTAGAGTTGAGGCCACAATCCAATCAGCCATGACCTTCTCAAATGGAGCAACAAGCTAGAGGGGCCATGGTCTACTCCTCTTAGTTCATATGTTCATATATTTGAATTACCATGCGCACACACAATATATGTCATAAATAGGGTTGCGTTCCTGCAGCCAGAGTTTCAGGAGCTAAAGAGGAAGATTGATAGAGGTATTCAAAATCATGAGGGGCCTGGACAGAGTAGATAGAGAAAAACATTTCCTGTTTGTGGAAGGATTGGGAACCAGAAGGTGCTGGTTTAAGGTAATTGACAAAAGAAACAATGGCGACATGAAAAGCTTTATTACACAATGGGTGGTTAGGATCTGGAATGCACTGCCTGAGAAAATGGAGGATAGTTCAGTTGAGGTATTCAAAAGGGAATTGGCTTATGACCTGTAAAGGAAAAATGTTCAGGGCTATGGGGAAAAGGCAAGGGCGTGGTACTAGATAAATTGTGCCTTTAGAGAGTCAACACAGACAAGATGGGCTGAATGGCCTCTTCTGTGCTGCATATCATTATGATTTAAAGTTAAAATGCAGGATCTCGGAGGTAGTAATCTCTGATTACTCCTAGATCCACACTCGACTGAATATAGGAATAGTAATGTGTGGCTGGGGAAATGATAAAGGAAAGATGGCTTCAGATTGCAGAATCATTGAGACCAGGTCTTGGATGTTTTAAGAAGGGAAATGTCCAGAAAATTATAGACCAGTGGGAATAAAGGGTGGATATTCAGCATTGCAAAAGGTGGGAAACTCTGTTCCACAGGCATCAGTGCTGGGATCACTGCTGTGCACAAGTTACATTAGCCATTTGGACTTTGGAATCAAAAACACAATTTCTAAATGACACCAAAATGGGGCAGGGGAGGATAGTCAATACTGAGGAGGACTGCAACAAATTACATTAATAAACTTGCAAAATGGGCAAATGAAGTTCAATACTGATAAATGTAAGGGAGTATGTTTTGGTAGGAAGAATAAGGAAGTCACTTATTACTTAGAAGGTGTCAATCTAGTGTGATAGAGGAACAAAGGGATCTTGGAGTACAAATATGTTAAATACTAAAAATTGGGCCACAGGTTAGCAAATGCAATAGGAAAAAAGTAAGCCAAGCACTTGGCTTTATTTCTAGAGGGATAGAATTAAAAATTAGAGAAGTTATACTAAATTTGTATCGAACATTGATTTGACCACACTTCATGTACTGTACTGCATGCATTTCGGATTGTCATAATATAAAGGATACAGAAGCACTGGAGACGTACAGAGAAGATTTACAAAGATGATACCAGAAATGCGTAGGTATACGTATCAGGCTGAGTCTCTTTTCTCTTGAAAGTAAAATGCTGAGGAGTAACCTAATAGAGGTCTTTAAAATTATGAAATGTTTCGATCGAGTGGATACAGCGAGAATGTTTCCTGTTGTGGGGAAGAGCATAATTAGAGGCCATCAATATATGATGCTCATCAAGAAATCCAATAGAGAGTTCAGAAGAAATTTCTTTACCCAGAGTGGTGAGAATATGAAACACAGGGAGTGGATGAAGTAAATATTTCGATGCATTTAAGGAGAAGAGAGACAAACATACGAGGAAGAAGGGAATAGGTATTTACAATGGTAGATTTATATGAGGAAAAATGGGAGGAGGCTTGAGTGGAGCATAAACACCATCATGGACTAAAACAGAAAATGTTGAAAAAACGCAGCAGATCTAACAGCATCTGTGGAGAGCAAAAAACGGAGATAACATTTCGAGTCTGTATGACTCGAAAGAAGTAAAATATGATTAAATTTATATTGTTTAAGGGGGGTGGAGCAGGTAAAGCTGGATAGAAGGCCAGTAATAAGTGGAGGCAAAGGAGAGATTGCCAGAGATGTCATGGACAAAGGGGTGTTAATGATAGTGGTACTGGCTAAAGGCCAGCATGGACTAAATGGCCTGTTGTGTGCTGTATGTGCTATGTAATCCTATGATATAGATAGTGGCAATAAGAAACCTATCTCAAATAAGGAAGACTGGGAACTTAATATTCCTGGTTACAAGGTATTCGAGAAAGGTAGAAATGGGAAAAAGAAGGGTGTTGGCACATATAGGTCAACAAACTATTATAGCACTGGAAAGAGATGATATAGTTGTGGGATCAAAGACAGACACGAGTTGATTAGAATTATGAGAATAGATTAGCAGCTAATATAAAGGTAACCCAAAAGTTTTTTCTGATTAGGTAAATGGTAAAATGGTAGTCAAAAAAAGTGTGGGGCCAATTAGGGACCAAAAAAAAACCTTGTGAAGGCAGCAAACATAGCTGAGGCTGCATCTGTGTTGACTAGAGAAAAAATTGCTGCTAATGTGGAAGCAAAGTATGAGGCACTAATGATATTGAGCAGGATAAAAATAGATCGAGGATGTACTCAAAGTTGGCAGTTCTCAATGTGGAAAACTGAAAGGTCTGAAGGTGGATAAATCACCTGGGCCAGATGGATTACACCCCAGAGTTCTGAAGGAGATAGCTAAAGAGATAGTGGAGGTGTTAGTGGTGATCTTTCAGGAATCACTGGAGTCAGGGAGGGTCCCAGAGGACTGGAAAATCGCTAATGTAACCCCCTGTTTAAGAAGGGAGTGAGGCAAAAGATGGGAAATTACAGGCCGATTAGCTTGACGTTGGTAAGATTTCAGAATACTTGGAAGTGCATGGTAAAATCGGGCAAAGTCAGCATAGTTTCATCAAGGGGAGGTCATGCCTGACAAATCTGTTAGACTTCTTTGAGGAGGTAATGAGTAGGTTAGACAAAGGAAAGCCAATGGATGTTATCTACTTGGACTTCCAGAAGGCCTTTGACAAGGTGCCGCACAGGAGGCTGCTCAGTAAGATAAGAGCCCATGGTGTTAGAGGCAAGGTACTAGCATGGATAGAAGATTGGCTGTCTGGCAGGAGGCAGAGAGTGGGGATAAGGGGGTCCTTCTCAGGATGGCGGCCGGTGACTAGTGGAGTTCCGCAGGGGTCAGTGTTGGGACCACAACTTTTCACTTTATACATTAATGATCTATATGAAGGAACTGAGAGCATCCTGGCTAAATTTGCAGATGATACAAAGATAGGTGGAGGGACAGGTAATATTGAGGAGGTAGGGAGGTTGCAGAAGGACTTGGACAGGTTAGGAGAATGGGCAAAAGAAGTGGCAGATGGAATACAACGTGGGGAAGTGAGGTTATGCACTTCGGTAGGAAGAATAGAGGCATAGGCTATTTCCTAAATGGGGAGAGAATTTAGAAATCTGGAGTGCAAAGGGACTTGGGAGTCTTAGTCCAGGATTCTCTTGCAAGTTGAGTCGGTAGTTAGGAAGACAAATGCAATGTTGGCATTTATTTCGAGAGGACTAGAATATAAAAGCAGCGATGTGCTGCTGAGGCTTTATAAGGCTCTGGTCAGACCACATTTAGAATATTGTGAGCAATTTTGGGCCCCGTATCTCAGGAAGGATGTGCTGGAGAGGATCCAGAGGAGGTTCACGAGAACGATCCCAGGAATGAAAGGTTTAACATATGAGGAACGTTTGAGGACACTGGGTTTATACTCGATGGAGTTTAGAAGGATGAGGGGGGAATCTGATTGAAACTTACAGAATACTGAAAGGCCTGGATGGAGTGGACGTGGGAAGATGTTTCCATTAGTAGGAGAGACTAGGACCCAAGGGCACATTCTCAGAGTAAAGGGGAGACCTTTTAGAACAGAGATGAGGAGAAACCTCTTTAGCCAGACAGTGGTGAATCTATGGAATTCCTTGCCTCAGAAGGCTGTGGAAGCCAGGTCATTGAGTGTATTTAAGACCGAGGTAGACAGGTTCTTGATTGGTAAGGGTATCAAAGGTTATGGGGAGAAGGCAGGAGAATGGGGTTGAGAAACTTATCAGCCATGATTGAATGGCCTAATTTCTGCTCCTATGTCTTATGGTCTTATGGAAAGGTCACCCTGTCCTGATAGGATGCATCCTGAGGGAAGTAAGGATAGAAATTGCAGAAGCTGTGGCCCCAATACCCCTGTCCTCCTTGAATATAGGAGTGGTGCTGAGGCTTGAGGATTGCAAATATTATATTCCCTCGCTTTTAAAAAGGGGAAGAGGGATAAACCTGGAGATTATAGGCCAATTAGCTTAATGTTAGAGGTGGGAGAACTTCTAGACACAATCCCAGACAAAATTAATTGACATTCAGAGAAATATGGACTAATAAATGAGAATCAGCATGGATTTGTTGAAGGCAAATTGTAATTAATATTATCAAGTTCTTTGAAATACCATAAAAAGTTGATGTGTGTAGTACAGTTGATCTATATATGGACTTTTAAAATGTGTTTGGCAAAGAACAACATAGGTGACTTGTTAGTAAAATAAAATCTTATGGGATTACAAGGGTAATGGCAACAAGGATACAAATTTGACTAAGGGACAAAAAGCAAAGAGTAGTGGTGAATAGTGGTTCTTCAGACTGGAGGGAAGTATCTGCAGGTGTTCCCAGAGATTAGGGGCACTGCTCTTTCTAATAGAAACATACGAATTAGGAGCAGTGGTAGGCCATTTGGCCTCTCTAGCCGTTCCACCATTCAATAAAATCATGGCTGACCTGATTGTGGCCTCAACTCCACATTCTGCCTACCCCCGATAACCTTTGACTCCCTTGTTAATCAAGAATCTATCTACAAATGCCTTAAAAATAGTCAATGACCCTGCCTCCACTGCTCTCCAGGGAAGACAATTCCAAAGATTCATGACCCTGAGAGAAAAAAATTACTTCTCATTACCATCTTAAATGGGAGACTCCTTATTTTTAAACTGTGTTCCCTAGATCTAGTCTTTCCCATAAGGGGAAACAACCTTTCAGAATCCACCCCATCAAGTCCAGGGGACATAATCTCAGATTGAGAGAGAGACCATTTAAGACTGAGATGAGGGATTTTTTCAATCAGAGGATGGTGAATCTTTGAAATTCTATACGCCAGAGGACCGTGGAACCTCAATCATTAAGCATGTTAAAACCAGAAATCGATAGATTTCTGGAGAATAACGATATTAAGGGATATGGAGGTAGCCCGGGAAATTGTTGAGGGAGTTGATCAGCCATGATCTAATTGAATGGCGGAGCAGGCTCGATGGACTGAATGGCCTTTTCCTGTGTTCCTAAGAACGTGCTTCGCCACTCAGTAAGATCATTGTGGATCTACCTCAACTCCACCTTCCCACAGTGCCCCATACCCTTTTATTCTGGTGGTACCCAAAATTCTATTAATCTCTGTCTTGAAAATGACTTGAGCATCATGGCTCCCTGAAGTAGAGAATTGCAAAGATCCACAGCTCTTTGAATAAAGAACTTTGTCCTCATTTCACCCCTAAATGGCTGGCCCCTTATTGTGAGGTCCCATGTTCTAGACTTCCCAGCCAGAAAAAAAAATACCCTCACTGCATCTACCATGTTAAGCCCTTATAAGAATTTTACATGTTACAGTGAGATCACCTCTCATTCTTCAAATCCCTTCTCATAGGTCAATCCCTTCATTCCAGGAATCTGTTTAGTGAACATACATTGCATTGCCTCGAGGGTACATATGTTCTTCCTTGAGTAAGGAGACTAAAACTCTACACAGGTGTGGTGTTGTCAAAGCTCAATATAATTGCAGCAAGACTATCTTACCTTTATACTCTACGCCATTGCCTTCCCATAGTGGTATTGTCACTGGAATAGTCATCCAGAGACCCAGGATAATGCTCTGGGGACTTGGGTTCAAATCCCACCACAGCAAATAGTGGAATTTCGATTATAAAACTCAGGAATTAAAAATCTAATGATGACTATGAAGCTAATGTCGATTGTTGTAAAAATCCATCTGGTTCACTAACAGGAAGGAAATCTGCTGCCCTTACCTGGTTTGGCTTACATGTGACATCAGACCCACAGCAATGTGGTTGACTCTTACAACGGAGTGGCTTGCTAGGCCATTTATCAAACTGTTACAAAGTCTCAAAAAATGAATGAAACCAGAGGGACCACTCGGCCTCGACCTAGGCACCAGAAATGACAACAGTAAACACGGCCCTGTTTACATTGCAAATTCCTCCTTACTAACACCCGGCAGCTAGTGCCAGAATTGGGAGAGCTGTCTCACAGATTAGTCAAGCAACAGCCTGACATAGTCATCCTCACGCAATCATATCTTACAGATATTGCCCCAGACACCACTATTGTCATCCCTGGGTATGTCCTGTCCCACCAGCAGGCCAAACCCATCAGAGGTGGTATACAGTCAGCAGGGAGTTGCCCTGGGAGTCCTCAACATCGACTCCGGACCCCATGAAGTCTCATGGCATCAGGTCAAACATAGGCAAGGAAGCTTCCTGCTGATTACCATGTACTTCAGCCCCTCAGTTGATGAACCAGTGCTCCTCCATGTTCAACACCACTCGGAGGAAGCACTGAGAGTGGCAAGGGTGCAGAATGTACACTGGGTGGGGGATTTCAAAGTCTGTCACCAGGAGTGACTCAGCAGCACCACTGCTGGCTGAGTCCTAAAGGACATAGCTGCTAGTCTGGCTGTGTGGCAGGGGGTGAGGGAACCAACAAAAGGGACAAACATATTTGACCTTATCCTCACCAACCTGCCTGCCATGACACTATTGGTAAGAGTGACCACCTCACAGTTGTTGAGGAGACAAAGTTCTGTCTTCACATTGAGGATACCCTTCATCGTGTTGTGTGGCACTATCACTTTGCTAAATGAGATAGATTTCGAGTAGATCTAACAACTCAAGACTGGGCATCCATGAGGCGCTGTGGACCATTAACAGCATTTGTACTCAAAAATAATCTGTAACCTTGTGGCCTGGCATATCCCCCACTCTACCATTACCATCAAGCTAGGGAATCAACCCTGGTTCAATAAAGAATGCAGAAGTGAATGCCAGGAGCAGCACCAGGCATACCTAAAAATGAGATGTCAACTTGGTGAAGCTACAATACAGGACTACTTGCATGTCAAACAGCATAAGCAGCGCATGATAGATAGAGCTAAGCGATCCCACAACCAACGGATCAGATCTAAGCTCTGTAGCCCTGCCACATCCAGTCTTGAATGGTGGTGGACAGTTAAACAACTCACTGGAGGAGGAGGCTCCACAAATATCCCCATCCTCAATTGTGGGGGAGCTCAGCACATCAGTACAAAAGATGAGGCTAAAGCATTTGCTGCAACCTTCAACCAGAAGTGCCGAGTGGATGATCCATCTCTGCCTCCTCCAGATGCCAGTCTTCAGCCAATTCAGTTCACTCCACATGATATCAAGAAACTGCTGAAGGCACTGGATAGGCTGTGGGTGTACCTACACCACATGGGCTGCAGCGGTTCAAGAAGGCAGCTCACCATCACCCCCTCAAGGGCAATTAGGAATGGGCAATAAATGCCCATAAATGCTGCTCCTGGCATACCTTCCTGCACTCTGCTCTGACAGTATTCCGGCAATAGTACTGAAGACTTGTGCGCTAGAACTTGCTGTGTTCCTAGCCAAGCTGTTCTAGTATAGCTGTAACACTGGCATCAACTGGCTATATGGAAAATTGCCCAAGTATGTCTTGTATACACACAGCAGGACAAATCCCACCTCCTGACTCCCAAAGCCTGTCTACCATCTACAAGGTACAAGTCAGGAGTGAGATGGAATGTTCCCCACTTGCCTGGATGAGTGCAACTCCCACAGCAATCAAGAAGCTTGACACCATCCAGGACAAAGCTTGATTGGCACCACATCCACAAACACTCACTCCCTCCACCACCGAAGCACAGTAGCAGCAATGTGTACCATCTACAATGTGTACCATCTACAAGATGCACTGCAGGAATTCACCAAGGCTCCTTCGACTACATCTTCCAAACCCACAACCACTACCATCTAGAAGGACAAGGGCAGCAGAAAGATGGGAACATCAGCACTTATCATCCTGACTTGGAAATATATCATCGTTCTTTCAATGTCACTGGGTCAAAATCCTGGAACTCCCTTCCTAACAGCACTGTGGGTGTACCTACACCACATGGACTGCAGCGGTTCAAGAAGGCAGTTCACCACCACCACCACCTCAAGGGCAATTAGGAATGGGCAATAAATGCCCAGCCAGCGAAGCCCTCATCCCATGAATGAATTTAAAAAAAAACTCTTGCACTAAAGGCTAGCATACAATTTGCCTCCATAATTGCTTGCTGTACCTGCACGTTTGTGATTTGTGTACAAGGACTGCCAGGTCACTGTGAATACTAATGTTTCAATACCAAAAATTTTTAAAAATTGCTTTTCTATTCTTCTTACCAAAGTAGATAACCACATTTCTTTGTTTTCTTCCATCTGCAGGTTCTTTCTGACTCATTTTTCCTGTTTTTTGTTCCTTTGCAGGCTCTTTGCACCCTCTTGTAAGCTTACTTTCCCACCTAGTTTTGTATTACCAGAAAATTTGAATACACTACACTTAGTCCCCTCTTTAGTAATTGGTATAAATTGTAAATGGCTGAGGCCGAAATTCTGATCCTTGCCACAAGGTACAGTTTGTCAACTTGAAAATGACCCATTTATTCCTGCAGTGCAAAAATAATGAAGCTATGCTAAACCTTTATAAAACACTGGCTTGGCTTTAGTTTGAGTATTGTTTTTGATTCTGGGCACCACACTCTAGGAAGGATGTGAAAGAAAGGCTTCAGAAGGGATGCAGAAGAGATTTACTAGGAATATACCAGGGATTACCATTATGTGGAGAAGCTGGAGTTGTTCTTCTTCGAGTAGAGAAGGTTGGGGGAGATTTGATAAAGGTATTTAAAATCATGAATAATTTTGATAAATAAGGAGCAACTAAACTGGTAGTCGATGGGTCAGTAACCAGTGAACATAGATTTAAAGTGATTGGCAAAAGAACCAAAGGCAAACAGGAAGAAAGTTTATTTGCACCATGAGTTATCATCCGCAATTCACTGTCTGAAAGGTTAAAAGCAAATTCTATAATAATTTGCAAAATGGAAATGGATGTATAAACTTGAAGAAGAAAAGATGCAGAGCTATGCAGAAAGAGCAGGGAAGTAGGTACCTTACCAAAGAACTGGCACGTGCACACTTGGTATAAAAGCCACCTTTTGTGCTGTATCATTCAGTGATTATAATTATTTTTTTCCTGTTTTCAATTGCTTCTCTGTACAACAGTCAAGGCAAATCAGAAAACTATTGCATAGGAAGCCAAACCATTTTGAGAGCAGCCTGACAGATGGCAGCTGTTGCTCACATTTGCATCTCTAAAAACTATCTGCAACCTAGACAGGACAGTTTCTAGAACCAGGAGAGGCAAGGACTCTTTTTTGAATGTTGAATAAGACCATAAGATATAGGAGCAGAAATTAGCCCATTCGGCCCATCGAATTTGCTCCATCATTTAATCATGGCTGATAAGTTTCTCAACCCCATTTTCCTGCCTTCTCCCCGTAACCTTTGATCACCTTACCAATCAAGAACTTATCTATCTTGGTCTTAAATACACGCAAATGACCTGGCCTCCACAGCCTAATGAGGCAAGGAATTCCATAGATTCACCACTCTCTGGCTAAAGAAGTTTCTCCTCATCTCTGTTCTAAAAGCTCTTCCCTTTACACTGAGGCTGTGCCCTTGGGGCCTAGTCTCTCCTAGTAATGGAAACATCTTTCCCACGTCCACTCCATCCAGGCCTTTCAGTATTCTGTAAATTTCAATCAGATTCCCCCCTCATCCTTCTAAACTCCATCGAGTATAGACCCAGTGCCCTCAAACGTTCCTCATATGTTAAGCCTTTCATTCCTGGGATCGTTCTTGTGATTCTCCTCTGGACCCTCTCCAGGGCCAGCACATCCTTCCTGAGATACGGGGCCCAAAATTGCTCACAATATTCTAAATGTGGTCTGACCAGAGCCTTATAAAGCCTCAGCAGCACATCCCTGCTTTTATATTCTAGTCCTCTCGAAATAAATGCCAACATTACTGACTCAACTTGCAAGTTAACCTTAAGAGAATCCTGGTCTAAGACTCCCAAGTCCCTTTGCACTCCAGATTTCTGAATTCTCTCTCCATTTATGAAATAGCCTATGCCTCTATTCTTCCTACCAAAGTGCATGACCTTACACTTCCCCACATTGTATTCCATCTGCCACTTCTTTTGCCCATTCTCCTAACCTGTCCAAGTCCTTCTGCAGCCTCCCCGCCTCCTCAATACTCCCTGTCCCTCCACCTATCTTTGTATCATCTGCAAACTTAGCCAGGATGCTCTCAGTTCCTTCATCTAGATCATTAATGTATAAAGTGAAAAGTTGTGGTCCCAACACTGACCCCTGCGGAACTCCACTAGTCACCGGCCGCCATCCTGAGAAGGACCCCCTTATCCCCACTCTCTGCCTCCTGCCAGACAGCCAATCTTCTATCCATGCTAGTACCTTGCCTCTAACACCATGGGCTCTTATCTTACTGAGCAGCCTCCTGTGCAGCACCTTGTCAAAGGCCTTCTGGAAGTCCAAGTAGATAACATCCATTGGCTCTCCTTTGTCTAACCTACTCGTTACCTCCTCAAAGAATTCTAACAGATTTGTCAGGCATGACCCTCCCTTGATGAAACCATGCTGACTTTGCCCGTGCACTTCCAAGTATTCTGAATTCTCATCCTTAATAATGGACTCTAAAATCTTACCAACGACTGAGGTCAGACTAATCGGCCTATAATTTCCCGTCTTTTGCCTCACTCCCTTCTTAAACAGGGGGTTACATTAGTGATTTTCCAGTCCTCTGGGACCCTCCCTGACTCCAGCAATTCCTGAAAGATCACCACTAATGCCTCCACTATCTCTTCAGCCTTCTCCTTCAGAATTTGACATCTCTTTCCAAATAATATTTATCCCTCAATCAATATCACAAATGACCAGATTATCCGATCATTATCACATTGCTGTTTTTCGAAGTTTGCTGCCAATCTGCTGCTGTGTTTCCTACATTACAACACCGACTATGTTTCAAAAGTACTGAATTGGCTATGTGCTTCGAGATATCTGGTGGCTGTGAAAAGCGTTGTATAGATGCAGGTCTTCCTTTCTTGCATTTTTGCTCAATTATAAATGAGGTGCATTCTGATTAACCCTACTACATCTGCAGAACTGTGTACTGCATCACATAGCTAATATTTTCCTTTCAAAAGCTGCATACCAGTATACACATGTTTATTGTTTGTGCACATTTGAATAAAATGCTTGAGTAGTCTCCTAACTTAGTGTTCAATTTAACTGAGATAACTTCACCTAACCCACCATCTCAAACAAAAGCAGAAATGCTGGAACTATTTAGCAGGTCAGACTGCACCTGAAGAGAGAAACAGAGTTAAAAGACAGGGGTAGCTAGGACCCATATGGGTATTCATAACAACATTGTTTGGTGGCAGTGGGCTGACTTGAAAGAGAAATTGTGCAATGAGAGAACAAATTCAGCCAGGCAGAAGAAGGTGGTGGCCGATGAAAACTGTTTGAGCTTCCATTCAAGGAAGAAGCAAAAGGCCCTTGGACCGTCCTGGTAGGGGATGGAGGTGTAGAGAGATTGCTCATCCATGGAGATGAGCCGGTTAGGACCAGGAAATTGGAAACTTTTAGAGTGATGGAGGGTATCAGAAAAGTCATGGATGTAATATAAGTGGAGAGAGACTGGACAAGGGGAGAAGAAATTGAGTCAAAATAGGAAGAAATCAGGGGCAGGAACAGGTTGAATGATAGGTCTACCAGGGCAGTCCTGTTTATTGATTTTGGGAAGAAGGTAGAAGTGAGCTGCATGTGGTTGGGCAACTATGAGGTGGGAAGCCATAGAGGGAAGATCAGAGAATTGAGGTCAGTGACTGTTCTGGAAGCTATGGCTTGATGATCTCAAACTCCTTATGCAGAACTCAAATTATAATATCAGAGTCTCCATAATTTCTTTTTCTTCGTTAATACATTTTTACATTTTTAATTCCTGGTTCACAATTCCTTAGAAGTTCCATCAAAAATTTTGCATGCAGTATAAAATGGTGACATAAGATGAAAAAATAAAATAAATGCAAAAAAATTAGTTGCAGGAAAGGGAGATCAAGAGTCATTTAGTCCATAATCATTGAAATAAAAGCAAAAAAAACTGCAGATGCTGGAAATCTGAAATAAAAACAAAATTTTGGAAAATCTCAGCAGGTCTGGCAGCATCTGTAGAAAGAGAAACAGAGTTAACTTTATGTCCATATGACTCTTCAGAGCTGAAGAGAGGTAGAAATGTGGTGGGTTTTATACTGTTGGAGAGAGGGGGTGGTGCAGGTGGAGCAAAGTCGAAGGTTAGGGATAGGTAGGAGCTCAGGATAGATTTGACAAAGATGTCATGGATGCAAGACAAATGGAATCGTAATGATAGTGTTAGAGACTAAGGCAGGTGTTAATAGTGGCAAAAAGGTTAATTAGTAGAACGTGTTAATAGCAGAACAAGGGTTAGTGCTCTCTGGAGCCAAAACATGAGAACAAGTTACAGACTGGCCCCTGTGGCTGGGGGTGTTTGGAAAGAAAATTCTTAAAAATATCAAAATGGAGGACAGAGTTCATGATCTCAAATTGTTGATCTCAATGTTAAGTCCAGAAGGCTATAAAGTGCTTAATTGGAAGATGAGGTGCTGTTCCTCCAGTTTGCATTGGGAATAACAGGTCAAGGACAGAAATGTGTGCATGAGAGCATGCTCGTGGACTGAGCAAAGGTGTTCGGAAAGCAGTCTTCTAGTCTGCATTCAGTTTCTCCAATGTAGAGGATGTCTCATTGTGAGCAGCGAATGTTGTATATGCCTGCATGCCATTGTAATGTAAAGGTACACGGCAGAGTGAAGGTTAGTGTGGCAGCAGTGATAGCAAAGGTGACATTTTAAACAATGAACCCAGAACAGGATCCAAAGGTACTAGAAACTAATAGCAGCTGAATCCTGACCAGAGAGATGTACACCTAAGAAGAAAACTTGAAGAAACAGTTGAAGAAGCTTTGTGACAGACTTGGAAGTTGAGGAATTCACCAGATTGAGTGGAAGTCCATTGTGAGTCCCCCAAGTATGATGCAGTGAAGACACCTGCTCAGATCACAAATGTGAGTGAGCACAACTACAAAAATTACAAGGCCCCTGAGTGATGCAGAGCCAAAAAAAAACTGCTCACAAGATCACAAGTAGGGTGAGTAATACTACAGAAAAGTGCAAGACCCTGAGTGTTGCAGAGTCAAAGGACCTGGACAGTTCACAAAACAGTGAACAAAATTACAAAAAAGAAACTGTACTTGCATTGTGGAATAGATGGCGGTCCCAGGGACTCAACGTCAAGAGGGCAGCTGGAGGAAAGCTGCAATGCCTTTGGGCACCATATAACATGAGATGGCTGAACTGAAGTAAAAAAGATTTGCTTCTGTTATAAAGATTTAAAAAATAATCTCCTTCAGTGCAAGCACAGCAAACAGCAAGAAGTGCTGTGGCTTCAAGTTTTAACGAAAGGCAGATTGGCGAATGGCTTAGGAGTCTCCCAGCTTGCGGGGCACTCGAACAAAAAGAGAAAAGTTCCTGCAGAGTAAAAGATAAAAGGAAAGAATTGCCTAGAAAATAAATGCTCCTACCTTGAAAGTTTTTTTTAAAAAAGGCAGCCCACAATAGTTAGGATCCTCTCCAGCTCGTAAAAAGCATGGGAAAATACTGGGACAAAACCAGCAGGCTGCAGCCAACTCTCAAAGTTCAAAAAAAAGGACCTGCAGAGGTAAAAGAAATATATGAGAATCGCCCAGAAAAATTGCTGCAGTGGCTTTCTTTTTTAAAAAGAATAGTTTTAAAATTTTAACAGCTTTAAAAAAATGAGGCAGCTGATTGCTGGACAATTGGAAGATCACGGGAAACTCCCAGACAAAGAAAGCTGACTGGCTGCAGACAGCCTGAGTGGGGGGGTGGGGGGGGAATAAAACGTTCCTGCACTTAAAAGGGGCAATGATATTTAAAGCAGTAACTACAAGAAAAAAACAGCCATGGACAGAAAATTTGAAGACCCAGATGCATTTTGGCTAAGAGAGAAGCTCAACCACACCCAAGAGAGAGTGTTTTGGAAAAGGCCATTTTTAATGTGTAGGAGAAGTACAGGATTAAATAAGGAATCAGAAGTACAAGTTGATAGGTTTTTCTTCCTGTTTGGTTCCTTTGCTGTTGAAGTACTTCACAGCCAACATAAGATCCATACTGCATTTGGTGAGATATTGAAAGGTTTTGATAAATATTTTAAATTGCGAGTTGTGGAGAGCACAGACCCTAGAAGAAAATCTAGCATACGTCCACTAAAGTGCCAAGGGCAGAGTGAGGGTGGCAGAAGGCCTCCAACGGAAATGTTGGCAATGGATCATGTGAAGCTGAGAGAGGGGTAGAAATTGGAAGCAGAATTATTTTTTTTCCAGGTTCAGAAATGGTTCAATGAGAGAACAAGTTCAGTCAGGCGGAGGAGGAGGTTGGTGGATGGGGATTGTTTGGGCCTCCGTTCAAGAAAGAAGTGGAGAGCCCTCAGACCACCCTGGTGGGTTATCTCTCAATTCCCATTTTGT
Source organism: Isurus oxyrinchus (assembly GCA_026770705.1). Lineage (NCBI taxonomy): Eukaryota > Metazoa > Chordata > Chondrichthyes > Lamniformes > Lamnidae > Isurus > Isurus oxyrinchus. The sequence continues at coordinate 83,592,690 of JANJGN010000013.1, forward strand.
CTCTCTTCCGCCAAATAAAATGTGTGGCTGTCGCTACTCGCATGGGCCCCAGTTATACCTGACTTTTTCTGGGATACAAAGAATATTGCTTGTTCCAGTCCTATTCAGGCCCCCTCCCACAACAATTTTTTTTGTGTACATTGATGACTGTATTGGAGCCACTTTGTGCTCTCGTCTGGACTTGGAAAAGTTTATCAATTTTGCTTCTAATTTCCAATCCCCTCGCATCTTCACATGGTCCATCTCCCACACTTCCCTTCCCTTTCTTGACTTCTCTTTCTCAATTCCTGGTGATAGACTGTCTACTAATATTCATTACAAGCCTACCGATGCTACCTTTCACAATGGCTCTTCTAACACGTCTTCCTTTTTCCTGAGCTGATGTCCCCCCAACCTCCCCCAACTGCGGTTGACAGGGCCCTCAACCATGTTTGACCCATTTCCCACACTTCTGCTCTCACCCCTTCTCCTTCCCAGAAGCGTGATGGGGTTCCCCTGGTTCTCACTTCCCACCCCACCAGCCTCCCCATTCAAAGGATCATCTTCTGCCATTTCCGCCAACTCCAGTATGATGCCGCCACCACCAAACGCACCTTCCCCTCACCTCCCCTGTCAGCATTCCACAGAGACTGTTCCCTCCATAACACCTATCTATTCCTCTGTCACCTTCAGTGCCTCATCCTCTTCCCATGGCATATTCCCATGCAATCACAGGAGATGTAACACTTGCCCTTTACCTCCTCATTCCTCACTGTCCAAGGCCCCAACCACTCCTTTTAAGTGAAGCAATGATTCACTTGCACTTCTTTCAATTTAGCCTACTGCATTTGCTGCTCACAAGCGGTCTCCTCTACATTGGGAGACTAAATGCAGTCTGGGTGACCGCTTTGCGAAACACCTTTGCTCAATCCTCTTGGGTGACCCCAGCCTTCCTGTTGCTTGCCATTTCAATTCACCATCTTGCTCTCAAGCCCAAGTTTCTGTCCTCGGCCTGCTGCAATGTTCCAGTGAAGCCCAACGCAAACTTCTGATTAAGCACTTTACAGCCTTCTGGACTTAACATTGAGTTCACCAACTTCAGATCATGAACTTTGTCCTCCATTTTGATTTTTTTAATGGTTTTCTTTCCAAACCCCTCCCCCCACAAGGACCAATCTGTAACTTGTTCTCATGTTTTGCTTTCAGAGAGCACTGACCCTTGTTCTGCTATTAACACATTCTACTAATTGACCTTTATGCCACTATTAATACCTACCTTAGTCTTTAACACTATCATTACCACTCCCATTGTCTTATGTCCATATCATCAGATCTCTCCTGATATAAAACCCCTCACATTTCTACCCCTTCAGCTCTGAAGAAGTCAGATGGACTTAAAGTTAACTCTGTTTCCCTCTCCACAGATGCTGCCAGACCTGCTGAGATTTTACAGCATTTTCTGTTTTTAATTCCACAATCATTGATCTGTGGATGAAGTTTTAATCAGCAGTATTCAATCATGCTAATTGATCTTGCTTATGTCACAGCTCTTTGAGGAATTTGAATGGCTTCTTATAGTGATAATGTTGAAAGAGGTAACTAAAGGGTTTTGCTGAGCTTTCAGTTATGATCATCTTCTTGTGGAATACTAATGCATTATTAGCAGTACAATATACTGTAAGGCAAGCCAAAGCACTGAAGCTCATTAACAATTTGACAATTTAATTCAGTGTCTTGATGGTATAATGCAGCAATGTCTAAGACATGGTGTGCTGACAACTAAATGTGGCTCAGTAGCACTCCTGCCTCAAAGTCACTCAGGGTTTATGTTCAGGTCCTGCACCTGAGATTTGAACACAAAACCTAGGCTCACATTTGGCTGAGATGTTAAATTTCTTGGGTGGATGTGAAATTTCCCATAGCGCTACTTGAGGAGAAACGGCAGGTCCTCCCCGTGTCCTGGTCAATATTTATCCATCCAACTAACATCAAAAATTATCTGATCATCATTATGTTGTCTTTTGTGGATCTTTGCTGTGAACAAACTGGCTGCTGTGTTTCGTAATTACAATAGTTGACTACACCTCAAAGTACTTTGGCTGTTAAGCAAATTGAAATGTTCAGAGGCCGTGAAAGGTGCTATATAAATGCAATACTTTTTTTGCTTTTAAACACAGTCTGCAAACTACTTTAACCTCTGAAGCTCCTGCTTTGTTCTTGTGTGTAAAGCCAACCTCAACCTCGCTAAAGTTGTTAGGCCTGGATACTGGTAAAGACTGTGCTATGATTGGTTAAAATCAACCAGTCGATGAGCAGGCTTTACTCTGCTCCAGTCCTGCTTTAATGGCCTCCAGCTGATATCCACAGCAATCGGGGCTTATGTTCATGAAGACTAGTGAATCTTTCTAAAGATGTACTTTAAAAGAGGAGACAGAAGCAGATGAGTGAGAAAGGTTCACAGGATAAGAGGATGGGGAAGGAGACGTCCACGCAAAGGAGAAAGGATGAAAGGGCTCAAAAACCAAGTTCTAGGTGAGAGGGATGTGGTAAAGAGGTCAAAAGAAGGGGGAAGGATGAGATAGAAAGGAGCTGGTTCTTCATTTTAATGAATGGTGCTTGCATAATCCCATGGAGACCACAGAGTGGTTTGGCCACATGTTTAGCCCAGCTCCAAAAGATTAAATATACCTAATGTATTAGGTTAGCACATGATCCTCTCACTGAGATTAGGCCAGTAGGACAGAAATTTTCTCTCTTCCAGTTGTAAGGATTCTACCAGAAATGTGTTCAAGACATGTAAGTTCTTATCAACTTAATTCCTAATTAACAAAGGCCTACAGCACAAAAAAACATGAAGTTGGCTAATTCAGAGAGGTGTCACAGTGTGAGGAAAGGTGCCGTACTGCTGCAGCAGATGCCCCTGTGTTTTTGGATAAACTATGTGCCTGGAGTAGAGGAGAAGCAGCTTCACTGTAAATCTAACTCTGAGGTGGATGTGTTTGATGTTGATATTGAACAGCATTCAAGCCCAGCGTTTCTCAGTTTATTGACTCTAAAAGCTCCTCACAAAATTTGAGAGAATATATGCACCTCTCACTTCTATATAGAATCATAGAGAATTCTATGGCACATTTGGCCAACATGCCTGCGTTGGTACTTTATCTATATCGGAGCGATGTATGTGATCACATTGCCATGCTGCTTCTCCCTGCTGTTTGATTTTTTTCCCAAGTGACTTATCCTTTCTTGATTGTCATGAGTGGATCAGATTCGAGATTTGTAATAATTCATTCCCTATTGTAATGGCATCAGAGGCTGGGAATTCTGCAGCTCACCTCTTGACTCCCCAAAGCCTATCTACCATCTACAAGGCATGAGTTAGCCTGGAAAAGTGCAACTTCAACAACACTCAAGAAGCTTTACACCGTCCCAGGGAAAGCAGCAGCTGCATCAGCATCGTATCCACCACCTTAAACATTCACTCTACCTGTGGCACACTGTGTCTGCATGTGTGCCATCTAGAAGATGCATTGCAGCAACTCACCAAGCCTCCTTTGACAACACCTTCCAAATGTGTGATCTCTAACACCTAGAAGAACATGGGCAGCAGACGCTGGAAACGCCATCACCTGCAAGTTCCCTTCCAAGTTCACACACCATCCTAACTTGGAACTACCTCGCCACTCCACTGTCGCTTTGGTCAAAATCCTGAAATTCCCTCTTTAGCAGCACTATGGGTACGCCTAAACCACATGGATTGCAGTGGTTCAAGAAAGCAACTCACCATCACCTCCTTGAGGGAAATTAGGGATGAGCAACAATTGCTGTCTTTGCTAGCGGTATTCACATCCCATCAATAAATTTTTAAAAATGTTTTGTCTGGAAAAAAGCAAGTTCCTTATGCTGTTTGTACCATTCCTAATGTTAATGCTGTATAAGAGAAATCATGAAGCTCAAATTTGTATCACTAGTGATTTGATTCTATAACATTTTTTACATGTTCTAATCTTTTCAAATTGCATTAGAACTGGTTATTGACCCCTTCAATTAGAACTAGTGATGCTTCTATGTGTTTCAATTCTAAACTTAAAACTGATTGTTAAAAATTTATGTCCAAATTTCCCATACATGACTTGAAATGAATCTCAGCAGTTGCTTGATTCTCATGGGCTTATTTTTTTTTACATAAGGAAAAAGTCAATATTGCAACTTCCATGGCTAGAACTAATGTTTGATATTAGTACAGTTAGTTTCAACCCAACTTGTGCAACACACGGCATCTTCTTTTCTCTTCTAAATGTACTGCCCTTCCCCATGCTTGATTTTATCAAATATCAAAAATATTTAAAACAGCTAGATGTTCATGGCCAATTCTCTGTAACCTTCTAAACTGCACTTTGATCGAAATTGATTGAAACTGGGAGTATAGAATGGGGATGGCTTTGTAATGGATTTAAATGCTCGCCTCCCAATGAGGAGGTTGTGGGTTTTGTTTCACATGTTGTCTGCTGCCAACAATTGTCTGCCTTTTGATAAATTCTCTGTTCTCAGTGAAATAAAATATTGCAGAAAGTTGACTTTTGCTACCTCTTTATTATGTTGTGAGGCAGGAAAACAAACATTGTATAAAATAAGTTAAAATTCAGCTTCGAGTCTCCACTACATTTAGCCTCTTTGGAGGAAAGTCCTTTGTATTTTGCACATTGATCCATTTTTTAAAGCTTGGTGAGCATTCTCTGAAGCCTTAAAAGTTGGCCACCTGTGGAAACTACATTTTATTTTCCTACATCATATTCTCAGCAAGGCAACAACTGCAATCTATAATTCTTAAGTCAAAGTTACTTAATTAAAATTATTTGATTGTTCAATTTCTTTGTACTAAATTTCCACTTGTTATTTACGTTGCTTAACTAAAATTTATTGTTAATTCAAAACTTTTAATATCAGGAGTAGACTATTTTTATGAAAGCCTAGTATCCATGGGTTGCAGTTTATGGGCTGATGAGACAAATAATTACTTGGTAATTCAATGTTTGTTCAAAATATTTAAAACAGCTAGATGTTCATGGCCAATTCTCTGTAACTTTCTAAACTGCACTTTGATCGAAATTTATTTTTCCCCACCTTGAATATTTTGTACAGCTATGAAATGATCAGTAAATGTGTGAACTTATTATCTATTTTGGAACTTTGCGGTTTATTTTGTGTAATGATGCTACAGTATTTTATTTTGCTGTAAATGGTGATGTACTTTCTAAAAATTGTCTTTAATGTTCTCTGCAGAATGATGAAGGGAGGAAAACCAAAGTCTATCATATTGCCAGAGAAATCATGAGCTCCGAGAAAGTGTATGTATACTTTTGATTTTGATATTAATCCAAATTACAGCAGAGTTTGAATAATCTCAATTCATATATAAAATAATGTAATGGATTTTTTTGTCAACAGGTTTGTGGATGTTTTGAAGCTTTTGCACATTGTAAGTAATTGATTTTCTACTTTTCTACTATGACTCTTTTATGTTCTTTGAAATCGGTAGATGAAAGAACATGGTCAGGCCAGGTGGCCTATATAGAATGCGTTGTACAACAATGTATCTGTAATAGGACCCCCTTCTAAAGTGCAATGCTTCGGTGTGACCATAAGAAATTAACTTAAATAGACTTCGGATAACATTCTGGTCCTCTACTTTTGAAAAACAGTTTTCGGTTATGTGTTGGTCAGCTGTCACATATTTGAAGAAATGTGTGATTGCCCATGAACAACAGTGAAAAGGATTTAATATGCATTTCAGACGTGTCTGAGGCTAATAGCTGGCCACCTGTCAATGCCTTCCATTTTTGTGTCACTGTGTCATCTGGTAGCCTTTAATCACATTGTACTTCCCAGTGCTAGTAAAATAAACCATTGCTTTTCTAGTGAGTGCAATGAAAACAGATATCCTTGCTACACTGAGTGCAAAACAGCTGGGTCCAAAATAACTCTGTCTTTTACTATGGTTGGTTGTACACTGCTTGAGTCAGCAGTTCAGAGTTGTTTGGTTACTTTCTTCAGTCAAAATTATTTGAATAGTCATTCAGGCAGTGGTTTTTTTTAAAAGTCTGGTTATAGTTCTAGAAGAGTAGTAATTTGTATGATGCAATGTCAGCTATTTCAAAACCATTCAAAATGTCATTACTTTTAAAAAGTATTTACTTTGGCATTCAGCTGTGCTTTGCGTAAGTATGTTTTAAATTTGTTATGATAGTTACATAATAGAAAACAAATTTACATATTGTGGAAGCAGTTTTGTATATTAAAAAGTAGATATGAACTTGATGTTTGACGGCCCAGTAATTCAGTTCAGTTAGCTAGAGTTTGGCAGTGCCCTATTAATCACAGAAATGTGCATATATTTTATGTGAAAGCTTGAGTAAGCGATGAGAAATATGGCTGTAATCAAACTTTCTCATTGACATTTATTCTTCAGGAATGTGACAAAATTCTGAACCTAACCACCAAAGTGTGTGGTCGCACATCTCTCAGTATTAGTGAAGTTATCATGTTTGTATAGCTCTTCCATCTTCATGTGTACTGTATTATCCATGTCAGAGTATTTACACAGGTTAAACATCGTATGTTTTAATGTGTGATATTTTAAATAATTGTTTAAACATGGCCTTCAGCAGGTGGGAGGTGGGGAATCTTTGGATGATGGAATCAGAATTGCAGTCCAGTTTGGAAGGGAGAAAATGACATTTCCAAGTTGTTCCATGTGCATGCGTGTCCAATTTTGACCCACATGCAGGCCAGAGTTATGCTGGTACATATGTGCCAACCATCAACACTTCACACCCTGCTGTCAGCATTTTGATGGCCTGCTCTGTGTGTCAACGTTCGCTGACAAAAGTCAGCATGAAATGGGTGACCTTTCTCCAGCTCTGCCCCTAACCTAATTGGAAGTATTTTTGCCTAAAATCTGCATCGCTGGAATCACTGACATTGTTATGGCAGGCAGATGGTAAACGCCAAGGTGCCCAAGTCCCAGATGGAAACTTGCAGCAGCTTCCACAACTATTTTTGCAATTTGTACTTATTTCGAGATGCAGGCTTTGAATTCACTAAAAGAAGACCGCAAAGTCTTATAAGTTTCTTACAAAACTAATGAAATCTTTATTAATAGAAGAAATGATTTTAAGCACATACATAGGTTTACAAATTACTACTATGTTAACTTCTGAATCGCCTAATTAATCTAAACCTCAGTTAAGGCAACAGTGAGACACGTAGATTTTAAAAGACCCAAGCAAAGTAACGCACAGCATGCTGAACAGTCGAATCCAAAGTGAGTTTTTCTCAGCTTCAGTTCCTTGTAGACAGCAGCTTGAGGCTTAGATGCTGGAGGCTTTTCACACTTGTTAGATCTTAGAATGTTTTCTTTCCTTCACACAACCTCATCTCATTTATACAGATTTTCCCCTTTGAATGCAAATTCCCATTGTTTCACTAGGCCTTTGGACTTTTACCTCTCTAATAATAAAATCTATCATAGTACCAATTTTACCACTAACCTTTGGGAAAAATAAACACACAGTTTCTTAACTCCTGGCTAGGTGAAACATTTCGCTCCCTCTTTTGAATTCAAGCTAATCTGGTTTATTTAAAAATGCAAATGTTCCCTTTAACTTAAATTCTAAAACCTCCCCCATGTTTACTTACTTAACATTTCAAACCTAGCTTATATTCTGTTACATCAGAGCCTTCAGACCTTTAATTCATTTAAGTCACACACACACACAGACTCCACTATTACTGTACTTTACAAAACATTTCAATACCTTTTTGAAAACTATTATATCTTCCTGACAGCCAAAATGGGCAAGAAGGAAAGGAAGAGCATGGATGGTGATACTGGATAAAGAGAAGGAGGCAGAAGCTGGGATTAGTGGCTTGGAGTGGTGGAGCAATGAATTCCAGTATTATCTGAGGTAGAGGGGTGAAAAGAGGTGGAGGGGCAAAAAAGTGCCCATGTGAGCAAGTGGAAGGGGAAAGAATACCAGGGTGAAGAAGAGGTTTAAGGAATAGGAGCAGGAGTAGACAATGTGGCACCTTAGTCTGTTCAGCCATTCAATATGCTCACCCTGTTCCTCTGCCTCAACTCCACTTTCCCATCAATCTGTTTATCCCTTGATTCCCTGACAGAACAAAAATCTATTTTGGTCTTGAATATATCCTATGATGGAGCGTCCATTATCCTCTGAGGTAGAGAATTCCAAAGATTGACAGCCCTTTCAATAAAAATAATTTCTCCTCCCCTTAGTCCGAAATGATCGGCCCCTTATCCTGAAAGACTGCTCCCATGTTTTAGATTCTCCAGCCAGGGGAAACTACTTTGGTGTTTACCCTGTAAAGCCGCTTCAGAACCTTGCATGTTTCAATGAAATTACTTCTCATTTTTCCAAACTCCAGAGGGTACGGGCCCAGCTTACTCAGCCTCTCATCATAGGGCAACCCTTTCATCTCAGGAGCCGACCTAGTGAACCTTTGCTGTACAGCCCCCAAGACATCCTTCCTTGGATAAGGAGACAAAACTACACACAATAGCTTCAGGTGTGGACTCACCAAAGCCCGATTTAAGTGTAGCAATTATAGCCAGTATGAGCTTGGAGAATAGGGGGAGGAGCATACATTTGAAAGGTTTGAGAGGTGTTGGTTAGTGTGCAATGTCTATGAACTGAGCTTGTGGAGGGTAGAATGCCTCAGTGAAATGAGATAAAGGTGTAGGTAAATTGGTAAATAATAGTCTGATTTATTCAAAATTCAGATGCACTTTTCGTTTTCCCTTTTAGGTGGAAGTATACACGATTAGCCAGAAATGTGATTTTTACTGTTAAAAATGAACCTGGTCCACCATCCTCCATTTCCAGCACTATTTTTATGCCTGCACCATTCAAATTAAAGTATATTTGAAGTTTGAGAAACAATTTGCTTTTCTTGTTCAATTTTAGTAGTGTATTAGTATTCCCGCGACAGTACTGATGACTTATACAAAAACAGAATTACCTGGAAAAACTCAGCAGGTCTGGCAGCATCGGCGGAGAAGAAAAGAGTTGACGTTTCGAGTCCTCATGACCCTTCGACAGAACTTGATTTCGAGTCCAAGAAAGAGTTGAAATATAAGCTGGTTTGAGGTGTGTGTGTGGGGGGGGCGGAGAGATAGAGAGAGAGAGAGGTGCTTGTGTAGACAAACAAGCAGTGATAGAAGCAGATCATCAAAAGATGTCAGCGACAATGGTACAAAAGTACACATAGGTGTTAAAGTTAAAGTTGGTGATATTATCTAAACGAATGTGCTAATTAAGAATGGATGGTAGGGCACTCAAGGTACAGCTCTAGTGGGGGTGGGGGAGCATAAAAGATTTTAAAATATTTAAAAATAATGGAAATAGGTGGGAAAAGAAAAATCTATAAAATTTATAGGGAAAAAAAGGAAAAAGGGGGAAACAGAAAGGGGGTGGGGATGGGGGAGGGAGCTCACGACCTAAAGTTGTTGAATTCAATATTCAGACCGGAAGGCTGTAAGGTGCCTAGTCAGAAGATGAGGTGTTGTTCCTCCAGTTTGCGTTGGGCTTCACTGGAACAATGCAGTAAGCCAAGGACAGACATGTGGGCAAGAGAGCAGGGTGGAGTGTTAAAATGGCAAGCGACAGGGAGGTTTGGTCATTCTTGCGGACAGACCGCAGGTGTTCTGCAAAGTGGTCGCCCAGTTTACGTTTGGTCTCTCCAATGTAGAGGAGACCACATTGGGAGCAACGAATGCAGTAGACTAAGTTGGGGGAAATGCAAGTGAAATGCTGCTTCACTTGAAAGGAGTGTTTGGGCCCTTGGACGGTGAGGAGAGAGGAAGTGAAGGGGCAGGTGTTACATCTTTTGCGTGGGCATGGGGTGGTGCCATAGGAGGGGGTTGAGGAGTAGGGGGTGATGGAGGAGTGGACCAGGGTGTCCCGGAGGGAGCGATCAGCTTAACCAGCTTATATTTCAACTCTTTCTTGGACTCGAAATCAAGTTCTGTCGAAGGGTCATGAGGACTCGAAACGTCAACTCTTTTCTTCTCCGCCGATGCTGCCAGACCTGCTGAGTTTTTCCAGGTAATTCTGTTTTTGTTTTGGATTTCCAGCATCCGCAGTTTTTTTGTTTTATCGCTGATGACTTATGTTCCAGAACTTACTCTGCCCCTAGCCAAGCTGTTCCAGTACAGCACCAACATTGGCATCTAACTGGCAATGTGGAAAATTGCCCAAGTATGTCCTGTATACAAAAAATAGGACAAATTCAACTTGGCCAATTACCGCCCCATCAGTCTACTATTGATCATCAGTAAAGTGATGGAAGGAGTCAGCAACAGTGCTATTGAGCAGTACTTACTTAAGTACCTGCTCACTGACACTGAAACTCTGAAGAAGGGTCATACGGATTTGAAATGTTAACTCTGTTTCTCTCTCCACAGGTGCTGCCAGACCTGATGAGTTTTTCCAGCATTTTCCATTTTTGCTCACTGACACTGTTTGGGTTCCGCCAGGGTCATTCAGCCCCTGACCTAATTGCAGTCTTTGTTCAATGTGGACAAAGGAGCTGAACTCCAGAGCTGAGGTGAGAGTGACTGCTCTTGACATCAAGGCAGCATTTGACCAATTTTGGCATCAAGTAGCCCTAGCAAAACTGGAGCCAATGGAAATTGGGGGGAAACTCTCCACTGTTTGGAGTCATACCTGGCACAAAGGAAGATGGTTGTGGTTGTTGGAGGTCCATCATCTTAGTTCCAGGACATCACTGCAGGAGTTCCTCAGGGTAGTGTCCTTGGCCCAACCATCTTAAGCTGCTTCATCAATGACCTTCCTTCCATTATAAGGTCAGAAGTGGGGATGCTCGCTGATGATTGCACAATGCTCAGCGTCATTCACGACTCCTCAGATACTGAAGCAGTCCCTGTTCAAATGCAGCAAGACCCGAACAATATCCAAGCTTGGGCTGGCAACTGGCAAGCAACATTCGGGCTACACAAGTGCCAGGCATTGACCATCTCCAACAAGAGAGAATCTAACCATCACCCCTTGACATTCAATGGCATTACAATCACTGAATCTCCCACTAACAACATCCTGGGGGTTACCATTGACTAGAAACTGAACTGGACTAGCCATATAAATACTGTGGGTATAAGAGCAGGTCAGAAGCTAGTAATCCTGTGGCGAATCACTCACCTCCTGACTCTTCAAAGCTTTTCCACCACCTACAAGGCACAAGGAGTGTAATGGGATACTCTCCACTTGCCTGGTTGAGTGCAGCTCCAACAACACTCAAGAAGCTTGACACCATCCCTGGACAAAGCAGCCCACTTGATTGGCATTCCAACCACAAACATTCACTCTCTCTGTCACCGACACACAGTGACAGCGGTGTGCACCATCTACAAGATGCATTGCAGGAACACACCAAAGCTCCTTAGACAGCACCTTCCAAACCTGCGACCTCTATCACATAGAAGGACAAGAGCATCCGATGCATGTGAATGCCACCACCTGCAAGATCCCTCCAAGCCACACACCATCCTGTCTTGGAAATATATCATCGTTCTTTCACTGTCACTGGGTCAAAATCCTGGTACTCTCTTCCTAACAGCACTCTGGTTGTACCTAGACCACATGGACTGCAGCACTTCAAGAAGGCAGCTCACCACCATCTTCCCGAGGGCAATTAAAGACGGGCAATAAATGCTAGCAACAGCCACATCCCATGAACGAATAAAAAAAAATCAGTACACTTGTTATAAAATTTAAATTATGCATACAAAATGAAGATCTGAAAATTGTATATTATTGAGAAGTGTAGCTGTGATAGGAAAAATTTGGAAGAATCCGAAGTTACAGACAATAATGTCTGTAACTTTTCCGGGCCCAATTTTGAATTTTGAGTTGTTCTCGTTATTTTCAATTACAAATGCACCCATCCATTCTAAAACCTGAGGAAACTTTCCTCTACCTATGCCTTGGGAATTGGTTTTCTTCAGGCACAGGTTAAAGGGAAATATGTCAGATCTATGCTCTACTGTATCCCACTGAGGTTTCAATGGCTTCTCCATAGGATGGAAATGGGTCTCCATATGTGCTAGGCTCAGTATTTTATAACAGGAAGAACCATGTCTTCTATTGACTTTTTCATTACCCACTCCAGTACAGGGATGCTCATAGATATGTATGACTTCGGTTTTCTCTCGGACATCCCAGAGGAACTTCAAAGATCAGACTGAAAAAATTACTTTCTTAGCACTCTCCCAGCAACAGTGAGATCATTGTATTTTTAACAAGAGTAGATTTCACCCGGCAATTGGTTTTGAATTGCCTTGGACTATTTTTTTTCTGTACCATTTGAATATAACATTTTTTGAACTTAGCTTGTTTGTAAGGTGCTTGCTATGCTGAATCTTTTAAATTTTCAACCCACTGATGAATCTGATTCCACATTTACTATTGACAGTGTAATTAAGCACCATTTTAGTGATTTTTCTGTTCATGAGCTTAAATGTACTACCATAACCCATAAGATAAGCAAAACCGAAAGGACGCACAAATACATCAACAAGCCATCTGTATCTGCGTTTACCCTCCATGCGAACAATTGGTTCTAATCACATTTACCCACTGTCTACCCATATTATCTTAACCCCCTTTTCTTTGTCTAATCAAATTGTGAATCTTGACATAGTTTCTGTTTCAACCACTAATCCCAGTAGTATATTTATGGCCTCACAACGCTCTGGCAAAGAAGTTTCTCCTCTCTGTTCTAAATCTCTTGCATTTAATCTTGTATATGTGGCCCCTCATTCTTGATCCCTCCACAGCTGATAGTAGTCTCCTGTTTACTGTATCCCACCCCTTCATAATTTAAAACTCTTTAGTTTATTTCTTTCCAATAAAGAAGACCCAATTCTTGCATCATTCTTATTCATATTTCCTCATACCAGATAGGTTAAATCTGAAAATTCAAGTTTTGCATATTTCTTCAATTGGGCTACAGTTTTGTAACTCCTTATCTGTATACTTATGATTAAATATACTCATAAATCAAGAGAATTAAATATTGAAGACAGCATTATGTTTATTCTGTTCATCTGGGTTCTGACAGGATTTCCGGGATTCAGTGAGCCAATCTTCAAGACAGTATGGAAAACAAGTGATTGAAGATAAGATCTTGAACCAGATCCTGTACTACCTGCCACAGCTGTATGAACTAAATCGGGGTCTGCTGCGAGAACTGGAAGAGAGAATGGCTCACTGGTAATACATCTTTCAGCATTATATTTAGTTTGGTAAAATGTAGTCCTTATTGGTATAAACTTTTGAATCTAATCTCCAACATGACAGGAATGAATTATGAAGAAAGTTGGAGTAACATGGGCTTTCAGCCTTGGAAGGAGGTCACTGAGAGGTGACATAATGTAAGGTAGTAATCCAGAACATTTCAAAGTAAATAGTGACAGTAAGACAAGGAGGACGAGTGAGAAGGGGGACAGTAGCAATGTCAATAGACTAGTAACCCAGAGGCCCAGATTAATGCTCTGAGGATACATGTTCAAATCCCACCACAGTGGCTGGTGGAATTTTAAATTTAGTTAATCTGGAATATAAAGCTAGTCCCAGTAATGGTGACAATGATAACTATCATTGATTGTTGTAAAAACCCATCGGGTTCACTAATGTCCTTTAGGGAAGGAAATTTGCCATCCTTACCTGGTCTGGCCAATATGTGACTCTAGACCCACAGCAATGTGGTTGACTCTTAATTGCACTCTGAAATGGCCTCGCAAGCCATTCATTTCAAGGGCAATTAGGGATTGGCAACATCCTGCCAGCAATGCCCACATCCTATGAAAGAATAAAGAAAAAAACTGGTGTAAAGACCATTTAACAATGTGCTTGGCCAAGGTTCGGAGATCATCACTGCTCAAGCTAACAACCTCTCACGATTCAATAGATTGGGTGGGAGAGGAAGGCCATGCTTATTATATAGAGTGTGAGATCCCAAAATGGGGGACTGTAACCACAAGCTCTTAAAGCCATTTGAACTCGACTAGTCAACAGAATTTTATCTGTTCTCAGATGGGTGACCGGACACAGCACCACAACAACTTGTCTCTTGCAAGCCTACAAGGAGCAGTCCACATGAGCTGTGCAACTCTAAAACATTCACAGTGATCATTACCTAGTTTTCAGATAGTTAAGTGGAAGCAAAATGCTGGAATGATTTAAGCTGACCCAAACTTCAAAAGCACGCGAGCCCTGGAAATTCGGTCTTCAATACCCAGACATCTCTGTCCTATTTGCACTTACATTTATCTTACCTGCGAGTCTGTTATTTGATTTTTGCAATGATGTTTTTAGCACTGTGCCCTACCAGTGAATAAATCCTAAATCAAAGATCAATTAGCAACGAGATGTATACATAAACTAGGATAATTTACTTAAGCTTTATGTTTTGCCCGAGGCTCCGTGATATGCACTTGCGAGGACCACAGAAAGCAAACTCTTGAATGCCTTCCTTTTAGTAAAATGCTGCATTGGACTTTTTGTGTTTGATTAAGCTTTGATTAAGCCAATGGCCTTTTTCCTCTCTCTTGTGAAAATCTGAAAATGTTGGAAATACCTAACAAATCTATTAGCTTCTGAAAAGAAAAAGGGTGAACATTTTGTCAGAATGCACCTGAAATGTTGAACAGTATTTTCTCCAGATATTGGTAAAACTGCTGTATCACTCTAGCATTTTTCTTTATTTTGCATTTCCAGCATTGTTTTTTTTTTATTTTCACCACAGTAACCTTTAAAATTAAAAATTCAGTTAAACTCTTCTTCAAACTGATACACAACAAAAATATTTAAGTACAGTATTGAAGAATTATGCAGTTTTTCAGTCAACTGTGCATGTTCTTTTAAATAAAGGAGATTTTCTTTGCAGCCCAGGGAACTAACGTGGCTTTTTTCTTCTTTTGTATACAATCCACCTCTAGTTCTAAGGAAGATCAACGTGTGGACTGCTTGTTGGTTTGCAGGAGGCAAGCTCTTTTTGGGTTCTATACCTAGTTACACAGCTGAGAACAGGTGAAACTTATCTGTTGAGAATAAATGAGTTTCAAATAGCAAAAAAGTCCAGGATTTATTCAGTTTCCCAGTATGGGATCTTGCATTTCTAAAATTAAGCAAATCTTCTTTTCACACCTAATGTATTGAACTGCAAGGTGATAAATGTTACCATAAACCTCTAGAACCTTGGTCAAGCAGCCAATCTCCATCTGTGGTTAATGCTGACACAAGTCTGGGGAATTGGCAGCTGAGTCTGACCTTCTAATCTAGCACCTATGACACACAATTTTAGTGGCAGTTGCTGAACAGCAAGAGTGGAATTCCTTTCTGGTTTTTAACTGTGTTAAATATCTCCATTGCCACCACAGCTGACATTGGCTTGCTCAGTATGGACTAGAGGCTGAACTTTGCATCTGTTTTGATTGTATAATGCAGCACCATATCACAAGATGCATTTATTCACTGAACCATGGAGTAGAGGCTGCAGCAACCACTTTCTGTATACCAACTGCAGATCTATGCCAATTTTGTCTTGTTATAATAAATGAATTGCTTTTATTTTTGTTCCATGTTATTGAAACAATTCTGTAGGGATGAGCATCGAAGAATAGCTGATATCTTCATGGAGAAGGGGCCATACCTCAAGATGTACTCAACCTATATCAAAGAGTTTGATAAGAATGTTTGTTTGTTGGATGAACAATGCAAGAAGAACCCTACCTTTGCTGCTGTAGTTCGAGAATTTGAGGTAATAAGCATTCTTTAAATTAATGTCAAATTTAATATGCTGCTATATGTCCATAATTTCTGTGCTGTAGACACATCACGTGTGAAGACTTGATAGCTTGTGTTGTCTCCAAAATACGTCATGCAAAATGCTCATGGTTTTACAGCTATCATTAACTCATTTTTGAATCATCTTGTCCACAAAATTTCAGGTTTCTGTTTTCTTTCAGATGAGCTCTCGTTGCGCAAACCTGGCACTTAAACATTACCTGTTAAAGCCTGTCCAGAGGATTCCGCAGTACAAGCTGCTTCTAACAGGTATTGGTGCTTCATTATTCCTGAAATGTCTGTGTTAGAGAGTATTTAAAATATATTCCTGTTATTTGATGAAAGACTACTGCACTGCCATTGGTTACAGGAAGATGCTAGCTGTAGCTTGATTTGTTACATAATGTTACCTTTGTTAAAGAGAAGTATTTAAAACAAAATTTCAAAATGCCTTTCTGTTGGTTTGCAATATAATGGATGTAATTTATTTTCTTCTTGGGTTAAGTTTGCAAACTAAGCACACTACAATATACAACGTTCCCTGTGGTGTACTTTGTCATTCCATAATAATCTTGTGTACTAGGGTAGACAGCATTGTAAATCCAAGTTTTGTATTTGCTACACACCAAGGTAGGTAAATTTGTAGTTTGAAGTGTGACCTTCATCATTCTCTAATTAACTTTTAATAAGAGTCTCATATTTCCACACTGTAATACATGGAAGCTATGATGAAAAATGAAAATTTAACAATAGTATTGATCTCAGTCTGAATTAATGAAAGTCAGAAATTATATTTTAAATTTTATCTACTTTATGTCAAACTAATGAACCAAATCAATTTGTCATATATAAAGTGGCATTCCTGCATATCTTGCTTTTTAAAAAATGTTGTTTATCACAATTCTTTTTTTGTATCATTTCATTTAATTCCTCCAACCATTCATGGAACATTTTGTATCTAGCACAAGAAAATGCACAAGAGTAGATTAGTAGATAATGCCCTTCTGACTATTTATTTTCCTCCTTCAGGGTAAGTGCCACAGTTTCATTGGTACCTTAGCAGGTGGTCACCACTGAGACTGAGATTATCCTATGTGAAGAATCATCTTGCTAGAACTTACACAGTTGTTCAACATGCTGCATTTGTGGAGGGCACCTAACACCCTCACAAGTGCAGCATTAATTCTGTCAACATCTGATAGGTGAAATTAATGCCTGATTAATATGTGTGATACTCTGAATTGATCCATATCAAAACATTTTATGAGCCAATATGTGCCCTGTTTAGTTCAGCTATGACAGCCAAAATTCTGTTTCTAATGTTACTAGGCTCCCATCAATCAGTTCTGCGTTGAAAACCCTTTTTTTGCAATTTGTTGACCCAGTTGCATGGATTGAAAATACGATGGCAAATGGTCACAGCCAGGAAACTGGCTGCATTGAAATGACTACACTTTACAATCAAACAAGATTTTGATGTTCTGTCAATACTTGCTTACAAGAATTGGCCAAGCAATGTGGGCATTGGGAGCTTGATGCAAAACAGTTGTTAGTTTGGATCACTTAGCTTAACATATTAGTTATTCCTTTATCGTAACAGAATTATATCAGTGGTAGAATGGGTTGAGCAAATAGACTTAACAGGTGAAGGAACATAAGCTCTTAAAAAATAAGAGTAGCAGTAGGCCATTGAGCCTGCTCCACCATTCAGTAAGATCATGGCTGATCTGAATTTGGTTATAACTCTACTTTCCTGGCCTGTCTCCTATAGCCCTTAACTTCATTGTCAATCTAAAATTTGGCTAACTTAGACTTGAATATATTCAATGTCACAACCTCCACTGTTCTCTGTGAAAGAAAATTCCAAAGACTAATGATCCTCCGAGAGAAGAAATTCCTCCTAATCTCCACCTTAAGTGGAAGAAACCTTAGTTTTAAACTGTGCCACCTAGTTCTAGATTCCCCCATGAAGGGAAACTTCCTTTCAGCATCTACCCTGTCAAGTTCCCTCAGAATTGTTCTCATTCTTCTGAACTCCAGTGAATATAAGACCTTTCATGAAATGTGGGTGTGGCTGGCAAGGTCAGCAATTGTTGCCCATCTCTAATTTCCCTTGCGAAGGTGGTGGTGAGTTGCCTTCTTGAACCGCTGCAGTCCATTGGTGCAGGTACACCCACAGTGCTGTTAGGAAGGGAGTTTTAGAATTTTGATCCAATGACATTGAAGGGACAGCTTACAGTTCCAAGTCTAAATGGTGTGTGGCTTGGAGGGGAACTTGCAGGAGGGAATGTTTTCATGCATCTGCAGCTCTTGACCTTCTAGGTAGTAGAGGTCACGGGTTTGGAAGGTGACCATAAGACATAGGAGCAGAAATTAGACCAATCAGCCCATCGAGTCTGCTCGGCCATTCAATCATGACTGATGAGTTTCTCAACCCCATTCTCCCACCTTCTCCCCATAACCTTTGATCCCCTTACCAATCAAGAACCTATCTATCTCGGTCTTAAATACACTCAATGACCTGGCTTCCACAGCCTTCTAAGGCAAGGAATTCCATAGATTCACCACTGTCTGGCTAAAGAAGTTTCTCCTCATCTCTGCTCTAAAAGGTCTCCCCTTTACTCTGAGGATGTGCCCTTGGGTCCTAGTCTCTCCTACTAATGGAAACATCTTCCCCATGTCCACTCCATCCAGGCCTTTCAGTATTCTGTAAATTTCAATCAGATCCCCCCTCATCCTTCTAAACTCCATCGAGTATAGACCCAGAGTCCTCAAACGTTCCTCATATGTTAAGCCTTTCATTCCTGGGATCATTCTTCTGGACCCTCACCAGGGCCAGCACATCCTTCCTGAGATACGGGGCCCAAAATTGCTCTCAATATTCTAAACATGGTCTGACCAGAGCCTTATAAAGCCTCAGCAGCACATCCCTGCTTTTATATTCTAGTCCTCTCGAAATAAATGCCAACATTGCATTTGTCTTCCTAACTACCGACTCAACTTGCAAGTTAACCTTAAGAGAATCCTGGACTAAGACTCCCAAGTCCCTTTGCACTCCAGATTTCTGAATTCTCTCCCCATTTAGAAAATAGTCTATGCCTCTATTCTTCCTACCAAAGTGCATGACCTCACACTTCCCCACATTGTATTCCATCTGCCACTTCTTTGCCCATTTTTCTAACCTGTCCAAATCCTTCTGCAACCTCCCCGCCTCCTCAATATTACCTGTCCCTCCACCTATCTTTGTATCATCTGCAAACTTAGCAAGGATGCCCTCAGTTCCTTCATATAGATCATTAATGTATAAAGTGAAAAGTTGTGGTCCCAACACTGACCCCTGCGGAACTGCACTAGTCACCGGCTGCCATCCTGAGAAGGACCCCCTTATCCCCACTCTCTGCCTCCTGCCAGCCAGCCAATCTTCTATCCATGCTAGTACCTTGCCTCTAACACCATGGGCTCTTATCTTACTGAGCAGCCTCCTGTGCGGCACCTTGTCAAAGGCCTTCTGGAAGTCCAAGTAGATAACATCCATTGGCTCTCCTTTGTCTAACCTACTCGTTACCTCCTTAAAGAATTCTAACAGATTTGTCAGGCATGACCTCCCCTTGATGAAACCATGCTGACTTTGCCCGATTGTACCATGCACTTCCAAGTATTCTGAATTCTCATCCTTAATAATGGACTCTAAAATCTTACCAACGGCCGACGTCAAGCTAATCGGCCTGTAATTTCCTGTCTTTTGCCTCACTCCCTTCTTAAACAGGGGGGTTACATTAGTGATTTTCCAGTCCTCTGCGACCCTCCCTGACTCCAGTGATTCCTGAAAGATCACCACTAATGCCTCCACTATCTCTTCAGCTATCTCCTTCAGAACTCTGGGCTGTAATCCATCTGGCCCAGGTGATTTATCCACCTTCAGACCTTTCAGTTTTCCTAACACCTTCTCCTTGATAATGGCCACCATACTCACCTCTGCCCCCTGACTCTCTTGGACTTTGGGGATGTCACTCGTGTCTTCCACTGTGAAGACTAGAGCAAAGTACCTATTCAGTTCCTCTGCCATTTCTTTGTTCCCCACTACTACTTCTGCAGCGTCATTTTCCAGCGGCCTAATGTCCACTTTTTCCTCTCTCTTACGCTTTATGTATCTGAAAAAACTCTTGCAATCTTCTCTTATATTACTGGCTAGTTTACCCTCATATTTAATCTTCTCCCTCCTTATTTCATTTTTAGTTGTCCTCTGTTGGTCTTTGTAGGCTTCCCAATCCCCTGGTTTCCCACTGCTTTTCGCCGAATTGTATGTTTTCTCTTTAGCTTTTATGCTGTCTCTGACTTGCCTTGTCAACCATGGTTGCCTCGTACTCCCTTTAGTATGCTTCGTCTTCCTAGGAATGAATTTTTGCTGTGTCTCCCAAATTACTCCCAGAAACTCCTGCCATTGCTGTTCCACTGTCTTTCCTGCTAGGCTCATCTCTCAGTCAATTCTGGCCAGCTCCTCCCTCATGCCTCTGTAATTGCCTTTATTCAACTGTAATACTGTTACATCTGATTCCAGCTTTTTCCTCTCAAATTGCAGGGTAAATTCTATCATATTATGGTCACTTCCTCCTAAGGGTTCCTTCACCTTAAGCTCCCTTGTCAAATCTGCCTCATTACACATCACTAAATCTAGCATTGCCTGTTCCCTCGTGAGCTCCACCACAAGCTGCTCCAAAAAGCCATCTCGTAGACATTCCACAAATTCCTTTTCTTGGGATCCACTACCAACCTGATTTTCCCAGTCAACCTGCGTATTGAAATCCCCCATGATCACTGTTACCTTGCCTTTCTTATATACCTTTTCTATCTCCTGGTGTATCTTGTGCCCCACATCCTGACTACTGTTTGGAGGCCTGTACATAACTCCCATTATGGTTTTTTTACCTTTGTGTTCCTCAACTCTACCCACACAGATTCTACATCATCTGAACCAACATCATTTCTTGCTATCAATTTAAATTCATTTCTTACTAACAAAGCAACCCCACCCCCTCTGCCAACCTGCCTATCTTTTCGATAGAATGTATATCCTTGGATATTTAGCTCCCAGTCCTGATCTCCTTGCAGCCATGTCTTCGTTATGCCCACCACATCATACTTGCCAATTTCAATCTGCGCCACAAGCTCATTTACCTTATTTCGTATACTGTGTGCATTCAGATACAATACCTTCAGTCCTGTATTTCCCATCCCCTTTCTCATTGCCATCCCTTTATCTGATGTGCTTGAAGTTAGATTCCTAGCCCTTTCCAAACACTCAGTCCTGCTATCGAAGAAGACTTGGTGAGTTGCTGCAGTGCATCTTGTATATAGTACATATTGCTGCCACTGTGCCACTAGTGGTGGAGGGAATGAATGTTTAGGCTGGTGGATGGGGTTTTGATCAAATAGGCTGCTTTTCCTGGATGGTGTCGAGTTTCTTGTGCATTGGTGGAGCTGCACTCATCCAGGCAAGTGGAGAGTATTCCATCACACTCCTGACTTGTGCCTTGTAGATAATGGACAGGCTTTGGGGATTCTTGAGGTATGTTACTTGCCACAGAATTCCCTATCCTCTGACTTGCCCTTGGAACCATGTGGCTTGTCCAGCTCAGTTCTGGTCAACGGTGACCCCCAGAATGTTGATAGTTGAGGACCCAGCCATCGAATGTCAAGGGAAATTGGTTAGATTCTCTCTTGTTGGTGATGGTCATTGCCTGACACTTGTGTGGCATGATGCTACTTGCCATATCAGCCGAAGTATGAATGTTGCCCATGTCTTGCATATGCAGATGGACTGCTTCAGTATCTGAGGAGTTGGGAATGGTACTGAACACCCGCACTCTGACGTTATGATAGAGGGAAGGTCATTGATGAAGCAGCTGAAGATGGTTGGGCCTGGGATATTACCCTGAGGAACTCCTGCAGTGATGTCCTGAGACTGAAATGACTGGCCTCCAACAACCATAACATCTTGATAAAAGCAAAATACTGCAGATACTGGAAATCTGAAACAAAAACAGAAAATGCTGGAAAAGCTCAGCAGGTCCAACAGCATCTATGGAGAGAGAAACAGAGTTAAAGTTTCGAGTCTGTATGTCTCTTCTTCAGAGCTAAAGAGAAGTCGAAATGTGATGAAATTTATATTGTTTAAGGGAGTTGGAGCAGGTGAAGCTGGATAGAAGGCCAGTAATAGGTGGGGACAAAGGAGAGATTGACAATGATGTCAATCTCTAATGACTAAAGGACAAAGGGAGTGTTAATGGTAGTGGGTAGTGCTAAAAGCGGTGCTGATAGTGGCATAAAGGTAAGAAAGCAGAATGTGATAATAGCAGAACAAGGTGAAAGAACAACATGGAACGGGTGGGGGAGGGGATGGTCGTGGGAAAAAAGATTGAAAACAGGATAAAAGGTAGGGATAAAACAATAAATAAAATGAAAATAAATAAAAATAAGTGGATTAAAAAAATGAATATTGAAAAAAGGGATTAAAAAGTGGGTGAGGGTGGAGGAGAGAATTCATGTTCTGAAGTTGTTGAACTTGTTGGAAGGCTGTAAAGTGCTTAATCGGAAGATGAGGTGCTGTTCCTCCAGTTTGTGTTGGGCTTCACTGGAACGTTGCAGCAGGTCAAGGATGAACGTGTGGGCATGAGAGCAGGATGGTGTATTGAAATGGCAAGGTCTGGGTAATGCCTGCGGACAGAGCAAAGGTGTTCTGCAAAGCGGTCACCCAGTCTGTATTTGATGTCTCAGATGTAGAGGAGACTGCATTGGGAGCAGTGAATGCAGTGGACCAAATTGAAGGAAATGCAAGTGAAGTACTGCTTCACCTGAAAGGAGTGTTTGGGCCCTTGGACAGTGAGGAGGTAAAGGGGCAGGTGTTGCACCTTCTGCGATTGCATGGGATGGTGCAGTGGGAGGGGGATGAGATATTGGGGGTGATGGAGGAGTGGACCAGAGTATCCCAGAGGGAACAGTCCCTACGGAATGCCGACGAGGTGTGGTGAAGGGATGTTTGGTGGTGGCATCATGCTGGAGTTGGCGCAAATGGTGAAGGATGTTCCTTTGAATGCGGAGGCTGGTGGGTTGAAAAGTGAGGAAAGGGGGGACCCTATCATGGCTCTGGGAGGGAGAGAAAGATGTGAGGGCAGAGGCATGGCAGATGGGTCGGACACAATCGAGGGCCCTGTCAACCACACGAGTGGGAAACCTCGGTTAAGGAAGAAGAAAAACCATAACATCTTCCTTTGTGCTAGGTATGACTCCAACTGGTATAGCATTTTCCTTCTGATTCCCATTGAGTCCAGTTTTGCTAGAGTTCCTTGATTCCACACTCGGTCAAATGCTACCTTGATGTCAAGGGCAGTCACTCTCACCTCACCTCTGGTGTTCAACTCTTCTGTCCATGTTTGGATCAAAGCTGTAATGAAGTCATGAGCCGAGTGGCTCTGACAGAATCCAAACTGAGCCTCAGTGAGCAGATTATTGCTGTACAAGTGATGCTTGATAATACTGTGGACGACAGCCTCCATTACTTTGCTGAAGATGGAGAAGAGACTGATGGCATGGTAAGTGGCTGGGTTGGATTTTTCCTGCCTTTTGTGGGCAGGACATATCTGGGAAATTTTCCACATTGTTCGGTAGATGCCAATACTGTAGCTGTACCTGAACAGCTTGGCTGCGGGTGCAGCTAGTTCTGGAGTACAAGCCTTTAGTACTATTTCCAAAATTTTATCAGTGCCCATAGCCTTTGCACAGTATCCAGTGTTTTCAGTTTCTTGATATTTCTTGCTATCTTACCATGTAAACTGTTTTCCCATTCAATTTTAGCCAACTCTGGGGGTGTTCATATGCTTGTAATTGCTTTTGTTGAAGTATAAGATGCTAGTTTCAGACCTAAATTTCTCACCCTGAAACTGAATGTGAAATTTCATCAAATTTCACTCCTGCCAGAGGATCCTTTACTGTGATGACATTAACTAATCCTATCTTATTACACAGGCTATTTTAGACCTGCTAGGTTCCAGAGCATATTGTTCTGAGAAACTGTCCCAAATATACACACAATGAACTCATCCTCCAGGCTGCCTTTGCAATTTGATTCATTCAATCTATATGAAGTTGAAATTCTCCCACAATCATTGCAGTACCTTTCTTAAAAGCCCCCATTATTTCTTAATTTAAACCCTGCCCTATACTGTGGCTACTGCTAGGGGGCTCATAAACCAGTGACTTCTTTCCTTTGCCGCTTCTTATCTTCACCCAAACTAATTCTATATCTTGATCTTCCAAACCAGGATCATTTCTCACTTCTCACCACTGTACTGACCTTGTTGTTAACAGAGCTGCCCAACTCCTTTTCTTTCTTCCTGTCCTTCCGAAATGTCAAATACCCTTGAACATTTTGGGCCCAGCCATGGTCACTTTGCAATCATGTCTCTGTTATGGCTATCATATCATACATAATTCTATTTGTGGTGTCAATTCATCCAACTTACGAATGCTGCCTGCATTCAGATAAAGAGCCTTTAATTCTGTCTTTTTCCCATTTTCCCAGCTCAGACCTTATTTGCTGCTGCACTGTTATTTTTGTATGCTGTCTCCCTGTCACACTCTGGTTATCATGACCAATATTGCTACCCTGTACTACACCCTTGTCCTTTCTCTTTAGCTTTCCAAATATCACCCCACATGAACACCCCCCACACACAATTTATTTTCAAACCTCCTCTACAGCCCTAGTTATACAGTTCGCCAGGGCACTGACCCCAACGCGGTTTAGGTTTGATTTGATCCTCATTTAAATTGGTAAAACCAGGAAAAGAGTGAAAAGGCAGATAAATGACAGATACTGAAATGTATGGCATTAGATATTGAATGTGAGGTGCATGATGTTGTGGTTGACTATACATATTTAATTGAAAATAGTGTAAGACAGTTTCTTGTGTCTGTAAAATGTTGTGGTCAGAAGGCTGGAAGAGGCCAGTGACCAAGATTACTGTCCTGAATAGTTAAAGATAAATGAAGCAGGGTGAATCGTAGAAGCAGAATAGAACTGGTGGCCAGTTTTCTGCTAAGGCGTGTTGCATCTTGTAAATTTAATGTAAACACCTGATATAAACATCTAAAGATTCAGAACATCTTAAATAGCTTAAATTTCAATTATGGTTTATGATGTCAGTGCATTGCCAGACAGTGATCTTTCTACCTTTCTATTACCCTGCAGATCTGCATTGTGATCTATAAATTAAAATAAATGAGAAATTGCTTACTTGCAAGTTAAGTGTTTGAATAACTGCTAAATTCAGCATGTTAAGTACAGCATAGTATGAATTGCAAAGATTAGATGTAGTAAATAAAATTTGAAAATGAAGTAAAGCATGCAAGACTGACACAAAAAGTAGCAAAATAATGTTCAAAACTCAGCGTTCCTTCTCTGTTCCCTGGCTTTAATTTAATCTGCAGAAAGAGTAAGACGTGCTACATCAGACCTTCTGTTTGACCATGCAGCTAAGGAATGATACATTGCTGAAAAGAGGCATTTTACTGAAGCTTTTCATCTTGCATTTATCAGGACAAATGCAAGAATGCCAAATTTAAATGATCACAATAATTTATACTTCAGGAGAAAAGGGTGCTGATTGGTTGGCAAGTCAGCTCTGATTGGCTGAGGCATTGCCATGGAGAAAGCAACGGGGAACTATAGGCTCACCAGGCTCCTGGGTAATTCAAAAAAGATGCAAGGCTTAAATATAGTCCTTTTGTTTGCAGAGAGTGGGTTCCTGCATCTGAATGTATGTTGCTTCTAGCAAGCATAAATGAGCCATGTTACCGAGGCTAACTGATTATTTTAAATTAGTTGTTAGTGTAACTATTAGTGCACTCAGGATTTTTCAGTGGAATCACATCTAACAGTAGACTTTTTGTTTTGGATTTTGCAAGTACCAGCTGCTTGAGTATGGTCTGTACTCTGCCTATTACGGACAACCGAAGGAACATGCTGTTTGGTTCGATCAACTAGCCGGTGGGACTAATGGCCTACATACTGGCATTGCACTGGTATTAAATTCTTGCATGACGTTGCTCAATTGTGTGGTTGGCAGAAGTCTTTTTTGGACTGACGGCTGCATCCTGTTAGTGGAAAATACCACCCACGTAGCCACTACAAAATAGCAGTGTTAAATAGCTTGCTTAACCTGTTGTTCAAATTTTTTAGGTATTTTGCATTTACATGGTAATTTGAGATCAGCTGGGCACTTTTCAGGCCTGAAAGTAGAGGCCTTTGACCCATTTGTGAGTTTGCGCAATACACAGTGAACAATGATGTGATCAGGATAACCGTTGTCCCGTTTTGATGCGCTTTATTTCTGTGTCAAACTTGCAAGGTGAGTAAATCGCTAGTGCTCTATTTACACGATTGTTGATGAGACCAATCATCTACACATGGAGTTATATGCCTCCCAACGTGTTCATTGACTGGTGAGGGCAGTCTTGCGGTAGACAGTAATGGGGATTTCTGAACGAGCAACTAGAGGAAAGGGAGCAAGTTAGAGTGCTGCATCTTAAAAGTGAATTTGAACGTGGGATGAGCATATTAAGGTGTGAGGAAATCCTTGCATGCAATTGCAGATTAAAAGTTTGCAAACGTGTCACCTAGGATTAGAAATATGCATGGCGTAGGAGATTAGGACTGATTCCAACAAAAATGCGTTTCTTGTAGAAACCAACAAAGATGTTAGCGACGCTGGACCTAGAGAGGATCTCTTGGCTACACCATCTATTTGGGTATACGTGGTGTCATTAAAGCTGAACTCAACTGCATGGGTTATTAAGCTCATAAGTTCAAAGAATAGAAATTTAGAAAATGGCAGCACATCTATATTGCTGTGATATGGATTATCTTTAAATCGTATTATACCGTTCACTAGTGCTGACTTTAGAGTTAATAGGAAATGAAGAACATTGGCTGATTTTTAGTAGTGTTCAAATGAATATTTCAAAATCAATACCAAAACTTTACATTTACCAGTGTGTGTTGGGGGAATTATTGTGAAGTAGGTTTAGGGAGCTAATGTAGCTTTCCAGAAGTCTAGAACTAAGTAAAGTAATGACATGAGCAGCAAGCATGTTATTATTTTATTTACTTCTTGATTACAAAGAGTTTGGGAGTCTTCATTCCAGGTAAAATTATTCTGTGTTGCTTTCAGCTTGGGATGATTGATGCTTATCTAATTTTCTCTCAGCTGGAGGGAAGGGTAGTGCCTAGTTTCCACTTGCACATGCTACATCAGTAACATGCTATGTCAATGGTTTGATGAAACTACTCTCGAGCTGGTTTATATCTTCCAGTGCTGCATCTTGAATTAGTAGCTGCAGTATGGGTTTAGGCATGCAGTGTCCTGTTTAGTATTGCCAGACTGGGACACTAATTTTCCTGCCCAGGATAGATCACACTGCATGTGTGGTTACAAATAGTCGCAACGCTTGGCCTAAATAGCCAAGTGGTTATGGTACTGGGTTTGTAACCCAAAGATCAAGAGTTCAAATCTCACAATGGCAAACTATGAAACAGTGTAACTTCATCTGAAACAGATGGAAACGTGTTGAGCTTGGCCTAAGTAGCCAAGTGGTACTGGGTTTGTAACCCCAAGATCAAGAGTTCAAATCTCACAATGGCAAACTATGAAACAATGTAACTTCATCTGAAACAGATGGAAACGGGTTTGTACTCGAAAGAGTTAGAAATAGTCGCACAGTTCCTATCCAGCAGATAAAATGTAAATGGTAGCTTTGGCATTATCTAAACATTGAAATTATTTCTATGCAGGTCTAAAACATGTATGCGATTCAGGATCCTCAGGCACTTCCTAAATCTAATTTGATGGTAAATTTACTTGTACCAGTGTGATTTACATTTACCAAATTGAAAAAGTGACAACCCTTCCCTCTCAGTTCTCCTTTTCTTTCAGTCCAGTTGGGCCCAAGGCCTAGATTTGAACAACAGTCTTGGCA
Source organism: Isurus oxyrinchus (assembly GCA_026770705.1). NCBI lineage: Eukaryota > Metazoa > Chordata > Chondrichthyes > Lamniformes > Lamnidae > Isurus > Isurus oxyrinchus. The sequence continues at coordinate 83,620,589 of JANJGN010000013.1, forward strand.
TTGATGCAAAGTTGATGGTGCTTTCGGCGAGCTTAAAAGTGTAGGGTAATTGCACCCAAAGTCTTGTCATGAAAGCACAAATATATTTAAGGTTTTGGAAAATACATCTTGGAATTAGCCTATTTTTTAATGCTAGTTACACCTAATTAGTGTAATCTAGTAAGGTGTTCCTCTCCTGTACTTTGCCCTGCCACACACACAGGTAAAAGTTCATGTTGTAACTCTCAAGGCTCAATTCTTCTGTTGATTCAGCCACAGCTGAATGAAATTTTCTTTGCTGAAGTTAATGTGCAAGTGATCGTAATTGGTTAAGGACTGATCAAAATCAACATGCTGAACAATGAAGGTTTAGCTAATTTAAGCTTGGAACAAGACTCTGCATCGATCAGGATTGCCATATAAGGGAAGGTTGGTATGTTGGAATGCTACGCTTGGATTAGATATTAAATTACAGGAATGGTTGGCTTCAAGTAATGCACTGCCATCTTGTGATTATCTCCAAAAGCTTAATTTCCTTAAAAGTTTGTTACATCACATTTTTCTATGGGTCTCCTCACTATTGTGAGGTAAGGGAGTGGTGTCAGGGCCGAGGCAGCCCAAGTACAGGAGGAACCAGCGTGGTAAGAGGTGAATTAGGGAGGGAAAAATCTTAAATATTGTAACACTACAATACTTAGTCTGCAGATAGCATTTATTTTGTATTCAGTTAAAACATCTTTCTGGCTTTCAACAAATTCCTTTTAAAATTTGGGACAATAATTTGTATTTATTAAGTGCCTTTAATGTAATCAATGGCCCCAGAATGCTTCACAGGTGAGTTTTCAAACAAAATTTGACACTGAGCCACATGAGGGCAGATGAGAAACAGATTTTAAAGGAGGTAACACAGGTGAAAGGCCTAGTGAGGGAATTCCAGAGCTTAGAATCTCAGCAATTGAAGCGCAGCTTCCAATGATAGAGTGATTAAGATTGGGGATGTGCAGATATCTTTTGAGTGTTGTGGAGCTGGAGGAGGTTATAGTGATAAGGATGGATGCGAACTTGGAGGGATTTGAAAACTTGTGAAAATTTAAAATCAAAGCAAAGCACAGGGATGGTGAATGAGTATGGCTTAATGTGAGTTAATGGGCAGCTCATTTTTGGATGAGCATAGGTTAGTGGAGGGTGCACGTTTGAGAGGCCAGCCAGAGTGTGTGGAAATAGTCAAGTCCAAAGCTAATGAGGTGTAGATGAGTATTTCAGCAGCTGATAAGCTGAGGCAGGGGTGAAGTTATGGAGGTGGAAGTAGCAGTCTTAATGGTGGAGTGGATATGTGGCCAGAAACTCATCTTGGGGTCAAGTACAACTCCAAGCTCTGGTTCAGCCTCAGAGTTGTCAGGGAGAGGGATGAAATCCTCAGAGCTGGATTGTAAGGAGAAAAAAGAGGTGGTGAGGTTTAGGGAGCGAATTCCAGAGTTTAAGGCCTAAGCAACTGAAAGTACAGCTGCCAGTATTAGAGCAGTTAAAACCAGGGAGGTACACAAGAGACCAGAATTGAAGAAGCAAGGGAATGGAGTTTGTGATAATGATGGTAGGCCAAAGGCAATAGCTTCAGTGTTCCCAATGTCTTCTGTATTTACCTTTTCATCTCTTGGGTCTAATATTTGTAGTTCATGGTCTTCGGTTAAGCAAGTAGCTGGGCAGTCTGTTTCCAGATTTCTCTGAGCGCTGTGGATCTAGGAATAAGGAATGCACGAGAGCAATCTATGGTGGCTGGCACTGTAAATTTTTCACCTACTTCACCCATTTTTCATTGGAGAAGAGTCTTGCCTCCATTTGGTGGTCTAGTGGAGTCTGGGCTACCTCCATTTGGTGAATTACAAGGACTGTGTACAGAGGCACTCATAGGAAAATATTTGATACTTAGAGTAGTTAAGCATTTTATGGCCACTAAAACTGTAGTTCGATCAGCAAGAATAACTCTATGACTCTCTCTCTCTCTCTATAAGACTCTATGACATTTATATGCAACTTTTTAAACAGTGAAATCAATTTATAAGTCTACCATTAAGAATAGATCACTAGCATGTAGGATTTTTTTCTTTATTCCCTGGATGGAGATATCAATGGCAAGGCTAGCTTTTATTGCACATCATTGGTTCCCCTGAGGTGGTGTTGGGGGTGGGTCTACTTCTTTAACTTCTATGATTCTTTGTAACAGTTTGATTCAACTGAATGCATTGCTAGTCCACTTCAGAGGACAGCTAAGAGTCAACCACATTGCTGTGGGCCTAGTGTTTCATAAAAGCCAAATTGGGTAAAAACAGCAGGGTTCTTTCCCTGAAGGACATTGCTTAGATTATGTTCCTCTGTTAGTGTAATCTGAACCCAAAATTTTAAAATAAATAACCCTTAAGAATGACAGGCTTGTAAACACCGAATGCAATTTAATTTATAGCTACAGTTGTTCCAGTTTCTGTAGGGAGCTACCATTACGACATAGCTGAGTGAGTAGATTTAAACTTAATATTACGAAGAGGTGCATGTTGCTGAAGTCTGTCTTGTTGCACTAACTGGATAAACTCGTTTAAGCGGAATGTTTCAGCAGTGCGATTGACGATGCTCCCAAACATGTTGTGAATTTGTCCGATCATGTACTCTCTGAGACTGAAGAGAGCACAAGGCTTCAGGTTTCGTATTCCTCTGTCCCATATCAAATGGGAAGAGATATTTACTGAATTTGAACTTTATTCTCTGCCATAAACCTGTGTCCAATGGAGACGCTGAGCCCTTGAAAGCGTTCCTAGCAGATCTAGCATACGCTTATTATGGAATACTTAATTACTTGATTCAGCCACCCTGCACTTAACAAACCCAAAACCAAACGCCTACTGTTAGATGTAATTGCACGATTGGGCATAATTTGCTGAGCAACCCTGAGTGCTCTATTGGCCACACTATAACAGCCAATTTAAGATAATCAGTCGAGCTCGTAACATGGCTCATTTATGCTTGCTAGAAGTGACACAAAAGCAGGGACCTGTTCTCTGCAAACCAAAGGACTACATTCAAACATTGCGTCTTTTTTGAATTATTCAGAAGCATGGGGAGCCTATACCTCCCCGTTGCTTTTGCCACGACAGTACATTGGCCAATCAGAGTTGACTTGTCAACCAATCAGCACCCTTTCTCTTACTGTAATATAAATTGTTGTGATTGTTTGAAATTTTGCATTCTTGAATTTGTCCTGATGAGTGCAAAATGCAAAGTTTCAGCAACATGTCTCTCTTTTCGACAATATTCAAGTTCTGTACAACCAAGCGACTGACTTAAACTTAGTAAGTTCTAGACGAAACCTGCTGAACCAGTTGAAGGAAACTCAAAGGCATGAATTTAGAAAATAACCTTGTCTTCCACAAATGGTGACAGTCTGTGTGTCTTGCATTCCTCTTTCTGAAAGATTAAAAGGACCATCTTTGGGCAATGACCATGGGTAACTTAAACATCCACCAGCACTGATTCATTTAATGTTAACTTTCATTATCACAGTAAGGACTATTTCTAGAATTCTGTGCTTTCTATTTCTATTTAGCAAAACATGTGTGTTCTGGACCTGTATTATGCAAATTCTATAGTATGAATTTATTTCATTGTTTATCATAGAATACGTGTATGAAGGAAACAAGCTGCTGAGGTAGCAAACATGTATAGATTATAAGCTGTTGTTATATTGCAACATAGCGAAGTGGGAATTATATTCAAGTCATATTGATTTTGCTGAAAGAAATGTTATTTAGATCCCTTGTAAGGCTTCGTTAAAGTTGAGACTCGTATAGTAACCTTTTGTGACAACGAAATATATTACTCCTGGCCTGGCATCCTTTCCCCCTTTTCACTTCTCATCCTGAAGGCATTTGTTTCTTGCTGGTGTACAGCACCAAGGATTCTAGATATTAACGTTGGAGAATTTTTTAATTCATTCTCAGGATCTAAATGTCACTCTCAAGGCCAGCATTATTCCCCATTCCTCATTGCCTTGAGAACTGAGCCTTAACAGTGAGTACAAACAGGCTAGTAAACCACAATTGAACTTGAACCCATTTTTTATCCAATATCCATGCGAGAGGCACTCCGAAAGAGGCCTTTGGACAACATTTATAAAAATAAAAACAAAAAACTGCGGATGCTGGAAATCCAAAACAAAAACAGAATTACCTGGAAAAACTCAGCAGGTCTGGCAGCATCAGCGGAGAAGAAAAGAGTTGACGTTTCGAGTCCTCATGATCCTTCAACAGAACTATGCGAATCCAAGGAGAGGGGTGAAATATAAGCTGGTTTAAGGTGGGGGGGGTTGGTTGGCGGGAGAGAAGTGGAGGGGGGTGGTGTGGTTGTAGGGACAAGCAAGCAGTGATTGGAGCAGATCATCAAAAGATGTCACAGACAAAAGAACAAAAGAGCACAGAGGTGTTGAAGTTGGTGATATTATCTAAACGCATGTGCTAATTAAGTATGGATGGTAGGGCACTCAAGGTATAGCTCTAGTGGGGGTGGGGGGAGCATAAAAGATTTAAAAATAATGGAAATGGGTGAGAAAAGAAAAATCTATATAAATTATTGGAAAAAAACAAAAGGAAGGGGGAAGAAACAGAAAGGGGGTGGGGATGGAGGAGGGAGTTCAAAATCTAAAGTTGTTGAATTCAATATTCAGACCGGAAGGCTGTAAAGTGCCTAGTCGGAAGATGAGGTGCTGTTCCTCCAGTTTGTGTTGGGCTTCACTGGAACAATGCAGCAAGCCAAGGACAGACATGTGGGCAAGAGAGCAGGGTGGGGTGTTAAAATGGCCAGTAACAGGGAGGTTTGGGTCATTCTTGCGGACAGACCGCAGGTGTTCTGCAAAGCAGTCGTCCAGTTTACGTTTGGTCTCTCCAATGTAGAGGAGACCGCATTGGGAGCAACAAATGCAGTAGACTAAGTTGGGGGAAATGCAAGTGAAATGCTGCTTCACTTGAAAGGAGTGTTTGGGCCCTTAGACAGTGAGGAGAGAGGAAGAGAAAGGGCAGGTGTTACATCTTTTGCATGGGCATTGGGAGGTGCCAAAGGTGGGGGTTGAGGAGTAGGGGGTGATGGAGGAGTGGACCAGGGTGTCCCGGAGGGAACGATCCCTACAGAATGCCAACGGGGGGGGGGGGGGGGGGGGGGTGAATGGAAGATGTGTTTGGTGGTGGCATCATGCTGGAGTTGGCGGAAATGGCGGAGGATGATCCTTTGAATGCGGAGGCTGGTGGGGTGATAAGTGAGGACAAGGGGGACCTATCATGTTTCTGGGAGGGAGGAGAAGGCGTGAGGGCGAATGCGCGGGAGATGGGCCGGACACGGTTGAGGGCCCTGTCAATGACCGTGGGTGGAAAACCTTGCTTAAGGAAGAAGGAGGACATGTCAGAGGAACTGTTTTTGAAGGTAGCATCATCGGAACAGATGCGACGGAGGTGAAGGAACTGTGAGAATGGGATGGAGTCCTTACAAGAAGCGGGGTGTGAGGAGCTGTAGTCGAGGTAGATGTTGGAGTCGGTAGGCTTGTAATGGATATTGGTGGACAGTCTTATCACCAGAGATTGAGACAGAGAGGTCAAGGAAGGGAAGTGAAGTGTCAGAGATGGACCACGTGAAAATGATGGAGGTGTGGAGACTGGAAGTAAAGTTAATAAATTTTTCCAAGTCCCGACGAGAGCATGAAACAGCACCGAAGTATTCATCGATGTACTGGAGAAAGAGTTGTGGAAGAGGGCCGGAGTAGGACTGGAACAAGGAATGTTCCACATACCTCATAAAGAGACAGGTATAGCTGGGGCCCATGTGGGTACCCATAGCCACACCTTTTACTTGGAGGAAGTGAGAGGAGTTGAAGGAGAAATTGTTCAGTGTGAGAACAAGTTCAGCCAGATGGAGGAGAGTAGTGGTGGATGGGGATTGTTCGGGCCTCTGTTCGAGGAAGAAGCTAAGGGCCCTCAGACCATCCTGGTTGGGGATGGAGGTGTAGAGGGATTGGACGTCCATGGTGAAGAGGAAGCGGTTAGGGCCAGGGAACTGGAAATTGTTGACGTGACGTAAGGTGTCAGAGGAATCAGGGATGTAGGTGGGAAGGGACTGGACAAGGGGAGAGAGAAGGGAGTCAAGATAACGAAAAATGAGTTCTGTGGGGCAGGAGCAAGCTGACACGATTGGTCTACTGGGACAGTTCTGTTTGTGGATTTTGGGTAGGAGGTAGAAGCGGGCCGTCCGAGGTTGGGCGACTGTCAGGTTGGAAGCTGTGGGAGGAAGATCCCCAGAGGAGATGAGGTCAGTGACAGTCCTGGAAACAATGGCTTGACGTTCAGTGGTGGGGTCATGGTCCAGGGAGAGGTAGGAGGAAGTGTCTGCGAGTTGATGCTCAGCCTCCGCGAGGTAGAGGTCAGTGCGCCAGACAACAACAACATTTACAACATTTGGACAACATTTACCTACTCAGTACAGATCAGATCTGATCCGTGAGATTCATCCATCTACTGAATAAATTCATTCACCATCAGGGGAGCAAATTTACACTCTTACAAAAAATTAAAAGTTTATTCTGACTTGAACTTTTAAAAAATCTTTGTATTACAGATTATGTGAAGAATTTGTCCAGAGATTGTGCTGATTACAAAGATACTCAAGGTACTAAATTGTCTTTACTATCTGTAAAAGACTGGCATGTTTGTCTTTCACATACTAAGATAATAATGCTGTTTATCTTTCTGTTGTCAGCTGCTCTTGCCATTGTCATAGAAGTAGCAAACCATGCAAATGACATAATGAAACAAGGGGTAAGTAAAGAAGTTTAACTACCTAGTTAAAAATAAAGAGAACTGCGGATGCTGGAAATGCAAAACAAAAACAGAATTACCTGGAAAAACTCAGCAGGTCTGGCAGCATCGGCGGAGAAGAAAAGAGTTGACGTTTCGAGTCTTCATGACCCTTCGACAGAACTTGATTTCGAGTCCAGGAAAGAGTTGAAATATAAGTTGGTTTAAGGTGTGTGGGAGGGGGGCGCGGAGAGAGAGAGAGAGACAGAGGTGCTTGTGTAGACAAACAAGCAGTGATAGAAGCAGATCATCAAAAGATGTCAGTGACAATGGGACAAAAGAACACATCGGTGTTAAAGTTGGTGATATTATCTAAACGAATGTGCTAATTAAGAATGGATGGTAGGGTACTCAAGGTACAGCTCTAGTGGGGGTGGGGGAAGCATAAAAGATTTTAAAATATTTAAAAATAAGTGGGAAAAGAAAAATCTGTAAAATTTATAGGGAAAAAAAAGGGGGAAAAAAAGGGGGGAAACAGAAAGGGGGTGGGGATGGGGGAGGGAGCTCACGACCTAAAGTTATTGAATTCAATATTCAGACCGGAAGGCTGTAAGGTGCCTAGTCGGAAGATGAGGTGTTGTTCCTCCAGTTTGCGTTGGGCTTCACTGGAACAATGCAGTAAGCCAAGGACAGACATGTGGGCAAGAGAGCAGGGTGGAGTGTTAAAATGGCAAGCGACAGGGAGGTTTGGGTCATTCTTGCGGACAGACCGCAGGTGTTCTGCAAAGCGGTCGCCCAGTTTACGTTTGGTCTCTCCAATGTAGAGGAGACCACATTGGGAGCAACGAATGCAGTAGACTAAGTTGGGGGAAATGCAAGTGAAATGCTGCTTCACTTGAAAGGAGTGTTTGGGCCCTTGGACGGTGAGGAGAGAGGAAGTGAAGGGGCAGGTGTTACATCTTTTGCGTGGGCATGGGGTGGTGCCATAGGAGGGGGTTGAGGAGTAGGGGGTGATGGAGGAGTGGACCAGGGTGTCCCGGAGGGAGCGATCCCTACGGAATGCCGATAAGGGGGGTGAAGGGAAGATGTGTTTGGTGGTGGCATCATGCTGGAGTTGGCGGAAATGGCGGAGGATGATCCTTTGAATGCGGAGGCTGGTGGGGTGATAAGTGAGGACAAGGGGGACCCTATCATGTTTCTGGGAGGGAGGAGAAGGCGTGAGGGCGGATGCGCGGGAGATGGGCCGGACACGGTTGACAGGGCCCTCAACCGTGTCCGGCCCATCTCCCGCGCATCCGCCCTCACGCCTTCTCCTCCCTCCCAGAAACATGATAGGGTCCCCCTTGTCCTCACTTATCACCCCACCAGCCTCCGCATTCAAAGGATCATCCTCCGCCATTTCCGCCAACTCCAGCATGATGCCACCACCAAACACATCTTCCCTTCACCCCCCTTATCGGCATTCCGTAGGGATCGCTCCCTCCGGGACACCCTGGTCCACTCCTCCATCACCCCCTACTCCTCAACCCCCTCCTATGGCACCACCCCATGCCCACGCAAAAGATGTAACACCTGCCCCTTCACTTCCTCTCTCCTCACCGTCCAAGGGCCCAAACACTCCTTTCAAGTGAAGCAGCATTTCACTTGCATTTCCCCCAACTTAGTCTACTGCATTCGTTGCTCCCAATGTGGTCTCCTCTACATTGGAGAGACCAAACGTAAACTGGGCGACCGCTTTGCAGAACACCTGCGGTCTGTCCGCAAGAATGACCCAAACCTCCCTGTCGCTTGCCATTTTAACACTCCACCCTGCTCTCTTGCCCACATGTCTGTCCTTGGCTTACTGCATTGTTCCAGTGAAGCCCAACGCAAACTGGAGGAACAACACCTCATCTTCCGACTAGGCACCTTACAGCCTTCCGGTCTGAATATTGAATTCAATAACTTTAGGTCGTGAGCTCCCTCCCCCATCCCCACCCCCTTTCTGTTTCCCCCCTTTTTTTCCCCCTTTTTTTTCCCTATAAATTTTACAGATTTTTCTTTTCCCACTTATTTTTAAATATTTTAAAATCTTTTATGCTTCCCCCACCCCCACTAGAGCTGTACCTTGAGTACCCTACCATCCATTCTTAATTAGCACATTCGTTTAGATAATATCACCAACTTTAACTTTAACACCGATGTGTTCTTTTGTCCCATTGTCACTGACATCTTTTGATGATCTGCTTCTATCACTGCTTGTTTGTCTACACAAGCACCTCTGTCTCTCTCTCTCTCTCCGCGCCCCCCTCCCACACACCTTAAACCAACTTATATTTCAACTCTTTCCTGGACTCGAAATCAAGTTCTGTCGAAGGGTCATGAAGACTCGAAACGTCAACTCTTTTCTTCTCCGCCGATGCTGCCAGACCTGCTGAGTTTTTCCAGGTAATTCTGTTTTTGTATAACTACCTAGTGTTTTGATGCATTGCCATGTTTGTTTGGTTTCATTAGAAACTAACTGTTATCTTAAAGCTGTTTTTTTTCCCCCCACTGCCTCTAGGATAACTTCCAGAAACTGATGCAGATTCAGTATAGCCTGAATGGCCAACAAGAGATTGTACAGCCTGGAAGGGTGATTATTGCTGACTGACAATTGAAACTTCAAATTTCAATATTTTTAAAGAGAGTTGAGTTGTTTGGTAGATTGAATGCAAGACAAGGGGGTGTGTATTTCACTGAAATACTAGTAGCTAAATTCCTATTCTAGCATATTTTGTCAATTTTGTACAGAATTGTATGGGCAAATTATTTATCTATCTTGCAAGTCTAAACCCAAACCTTTCTTAACATCCTGGCAATTTTCATTTATTGCTGCTGGCTCAAACTTTGTAAAATTAATAAATGCAAATGTAGTTTCATTCTGGAGAAATATTAATCTATTAAAAGCTATATCTGTGTTGAAAGGTAAAGCACTGTTGCTCTGAACACTCAAGTTTTACATACTTACAGGTTAGTATAGAATCAGGAGGATAGGGCAGATGAACATATGACTGAAGAGATGGTGCAGGAAGGAGGACCTTAAATTCCTGGAGCTTGGCATCTGTACAGGCTGGATGAGATGCACCTGAACAGAACTGGAACCAATGTCCATGCGAGGTGGTTTGCTAATGATATTGGGGAGGATTTAAATTAACTAAGCACGGGGATGGAACTTGTGGTAACATTAAAGAGGAAAAACAAAATGCACGAAGAAATGGGAGAGTCACATTGCAACTTGAGTAAGAAATAGTAAGGTATTAGATGGGGTCAAATTAAGAGACAATGCAGTAAAATCTAAATTAGGTTTACAGTGCATGTATGGGAACACAGAGTGAGCTGCAGGCACAGATAAGCACATGGGATTATGATGTAGCAAAAGTGGAGACCTTGCTCAAAAAAAAGGTTAGGACTGGGTATTAAACCTTCCTCAATACATGGTGTTAAGGAAAGACGGGAAAAGAAATAAAGGAGGAGGGGTGGCAATATTGGTGAAGGATAATATTACAGTGCTGGAGAGAGAGGATGTCCTAGAGGGGTCAAAGTCAGTATCTGTTTGGTTAGAGCTAAGAAACAATAGGGTAGCATTTCACAGCTGGGCGTATTTTATGTGCTTCCAACTAGTGGGCAAAATATAGAGGAACAAATCTGCAAGGAAATTACAGAGAGGTGCAAAAGATATAGAGTAGTTGTAACCGGGGACTTTAAGTCTCCTACTATAGACTGGGATAGTCATGGTGTAAAGGGCAGAGAGAGGGAAGAATTTCTAGACTGTATTCAGGAGAATTTTCTCCATCGGTATGTTTCCATTTCGAGGATGAAGAAGGCATTGTGGATTTGGTTGTAGGGAATGAGATGGGTCAGGTGGATCAAGTATCAGAAGGAGAAAATTTAGGAGACAGTGATCGTTGTATCTCAAAGTTTAGGTTAGTTATAGAAAAGGGAAAAGAGCAACCCAGTGTAAAAATAATTAATTGGAAGAGGGCCAATTGCAATGATGTGAGAACAGACCTTGCCCTCAGTAAAATGGTATCAAAGATTGGCAGACAAAACTGTAATTGAATGTGGGCTGCCTTTGAAGAGGAAATAGTTTGGGTACATTCGAAATACATTCCCAGGAGGTGGAAAGGTAGGACAAACCAGGTCAAAGTTCCCAGAATGATCAAAGCGATAGAGAATAAGAAGCAGAAAAAGGGTGTATATGACAAATAACATGTTGATAATATAAGTGAGACCTAGGATGAATGTAGAAAGTTCAGATGGGAAATGAAGCAATGAGTAAGAGCAGCACAGATAGTATGAGAAGAGACTTGCAGCCAACACAAAAGGGAATCCAAATGTGTTCCATAGACATGTAAATCAGAAAGCGGGGATTAGGGTCGATTAAGGACCAAAAAGTGGATTTATGCATGGAAGCAGAGGGCATGGCTAAGGTACTAAATTATGTCTGTCTTTATCAAGGAAGGAGATGCTGTCAAGTCGTAGTGAAGAAGGAGGTAGTTGAGACACTGGAGGGGCTATAAGTTAATAAAGAGGTGTTAAAAATGTTGGCTGTATTTAAAGTTGGTAATTCACCAGGATCAGATCAAATGCACCTGACGATACTAAGGGAGGTAAGGGTGGAAATTGCAGAGGCACTGACAATAAGCTTCCGACCCTCCTTAGATACAGGGGTGATGCCAAAAGGCTGGAAAATTACAAATATTACATCCTTGTTTAAAAAAGAGTGTAAGGATAACCCCACCATGACAGGCCAGTCAGTTTAACCTCAGTGGTAGGAAAACTTTTAGAAATAATAATCTGAGGCAAAATGAACAGTCATCACAGAATTCACAGAATTGTTACAATGCAGAAGGAGGCTGTTTGGCCCCTTGTGTCTGCACTGGCTCTCCGAATGAGCATTTCACTTTGTGCCATTCTCCTGCTTTTCCCCATAACCTTGCACATTGTTCTTTTTCAAATAACAGTCTAATTTCCTTTTGAATACATGATTGAACCTGCCTCCACCACAGTTTCAGGCAGCACTGGTCAAATTGGATTAATTGAGGAAAGCCAGCACAGACTTATTAAAGGGCAAATCGTGTTTAACTGTTTAAGTTTTTTGATGAAGTAACAGAGATGATGAGAGTATTACGGTTGACGTGGTATACATGGACTTACAAATGGCATTTGGCAACATGCAACATAGGCTTCTCAGAAAAGTTGAAGCCCATGGAATAAAAGGGACAGTGGCAACATGGATACAAAGTTGGCTGAATGATGGAAAACAGAGTAGTGGAGAATGGTTGAACTGCGGACTGGAGGAAGTTGTACATTGGGGTTCCTCAGGAGTCCGTATTAGGACCAATGCTTTTCTTGGTCTATATTAATGACTTAGACTTGGGAGTGCAGGGTACAATATCAAAATTTGCAGATGACTCCAAACTTGAAAATATAGTGAACTGTGAGGAGGGTAATGATAGACTTCAAAAGGACAGAGGCAAGCTGGTGGAATGGGAAGACATATGGCAGATTAAATTTAATGCAGAGAATTGTGAAGTGATACATATTGGTAGGAAAAATGTGAGGAGACAATATAAATTAAAGTATACGATTCTAAAGGGGGTGCAGGAGCAGAGGGACTGGGGATATATATATGCAAATCATTGAAGGTGTTAGGGCAGGTTTTGAAAGCTGTTATTAAGGTATACATTAGCTGGACATTGAGTACAAAAGCAAGGAAGTTATAGGAACAGTGGTCTGGCCTCAACTGGAGCATTATGTCCAGTTCTGGGTACAACAGTTTAGGAAAGATGTGAAGGTATAGGAGAGGGCGCAATAAAGATTTGCAAGAAAGATTCCAAAGGTGAGAGTTACATAGACTGGAGAAGCTAGAGCTATTTCCTTTGGGGAAGAGAAGTTTGACGGGATATTTTATAGAGGTTTTCAAAGTCACGTGGGGTCTGGACTGAATAGATGGGGAGAAACTGTTCCCATTGGCAGAAGGGCCGAGAACCAGAAGACATTGATTTAAAGTGATTGGCAAAAGAACCAGAGGTGATATGTGGAAAAACTATTTTTAAAATAAGTTGTTAGAAATGTGATGGACACAGATTCAATCATAGCTTTCAAAAGGAAATTGGATAAGTACCTGAAGAGAAAAGATTTGCAGAACCACGGGGAAAAGGTAGGGTGGTGTGATTAGCCAAGTTGTTCTTGCAGAGACCTAATGGGCTGAATGGCCTCCTGTGCTGCAACCATTCTATAATTCTATACTTGATATTAACACCCAGCACTGACCATATTCCCAGTTGCTTTTTGTTGGAATAATACATCATTGTACTCCGCCAATACAATGATGCATTTACACATCTTTATATATAAAAAGGATGTTGGTCTATTGTAAAATGAAATAAACACTCTGTAAACATTTTAGACCTCTCTATTGCATGCCACTGCATCTACCCATCGCTGCCACTACATGCTGTTTTTACATCCATACGGTTCTACCTTCCAAAAACACTCCATCTTGTGGCCTGATTGAAGAATTTAAGAACATTAAGAAATAGGAGCTGGAATAGGCCCTTTGAGCCCGCTATGCAATTCAGATTGTGGCTGATCTACCTCAACTTCACCTTCTCGCACTATCCCCATATCCCTTATTGCCCTTAGGACCTAAAATCTATCAACCTTTATCTTGAAAACACTCAACGACTGAGCTGACAAATCTTAATTTAAGCAACTCCTAAATTTATAATTTAATGCAAGACTTTTACACATTCATGAATTATTCTGTTGAACAGCTATGATAGATGCAACATGAAGAATATACTTTACCAAATACATCTGGTGCATTATATGCAGCTAAATTGAACAATTCTGTGTAATGGCACAAATTAGTCATTGCTTGTTTGTTTTGTTTTTTCTTTTTAGTATGAAACATTGATTAAAATAAGTAGATTAAAGCCAATGCTTTGAGGAATGACCAGGAAACCAATATGCAAAAAGCGTGAATACTTGTGCTATGCTAATCAAAAAGTGCATTAATTATTTACGGTTTCTTAAAAAATAACTCATGATAAGCTCTCACTTCTTTTCTTCTTGTCTAATTGGTGGCTCATAAAGCTTTATTTTTCATTTTCCACTTGCACCTCACCTTGAAAGAACATTTTAGCCCGACTTTTCCTTGTGACCCTGTGCGACATGATTTGCAATTATGAAGTAATTAAGTACATTGTTTCCAAAAAAATCTGTCATGCCTGCTTTATTCAGAGCAACTGATAGCATTAACCTGTTGCTTGTCTCTTTGACTAGGTCTTTCTGAAGGAAGGAACTTTGATGAAGCTGTCCAGAAAGGTTATGCAACCCCGAATGTTTTTTTTGGTAAGTAAGTTCAATGCTTAAATCAGCTGTATCTAATCCATCTGGAAGCAATGATCATTTTCTGTATATATTGTGCTTTGTAGAACCTGTAATTTTGCTGAACAATATGTGCAGTTGAAATCTCATAAACACAGATTCAATCATGGCTTTCAAGAGGAATTGGATAAGCACCTGAAGAGAAGATTTGCAGGACTACGAGAAAAAGACAGGGTAGTGTGATTAGCAGAGTTGTTCTTGCAGAGAGCCGGGATGGACATGGCAGGCTGAATGGCCTCCATCTGTGCTATGAACCATTCTATGACTCTAAAACGATACACATTTGTTTCAGTTGAGATGTCTATAAACTAGAGAAATTTTCTAGCATGAACTAATTTCAATTTCTTCAAAGTTTTAAAACTATGATACTTTTAAAGTTTTCCAGGGCAAGGATGTACAAAGCTATTTGGAAAGGGCAGAGGAGTGGGACTAATTGGATAGTTCTACCAGAAAGCTAGCACAGGCACAATGGGCCAAAATGCCACCTCCTGTGTTGTAAGGATACTACTGAGATACCAGTTGGTTTCTTACAACGTTGCTTGCCAGAAATCTGAAGCACAGTTGTGATATTTCCCACTGTAGAACTGTGTTCATAATAGTCAGCACTACTCAATCCACAGTTTTCTATTGTCCACGAGGGGCAGAAGGCATCTCTCTCTTATGTAAAAGCAAAAAAACTAGACACTTTACAGCCTTCCGGACTGAATATTGAGTTCAACAACTTTAGATCATGAACTCTCTCCTCCATCCCCACCCCCTTTCCAATCCCCCTTTTTCCCAATAATTTATATATTTTCTTTTCCCACCTATTTCCATTATTTTTAAATGTATTTCCATGCATTGTTTTATCTCTACCTTTTAGCCTATTTCGATCCCTTCCCCCCACTCCACCCTCACTAGGGCTATCTGTACCTTGCTCGTTCTGCTTCCTACCCTTAATATTACCTATTAGCACATTTCTTAGCTAATGTCACCACCGTCAACACCTCCATCCTTTTGTCTATGACTTCTTTTGGCAATCAATACCTATCACTGGCCCTCTATCCAGCTCTACCTGTCCCATCTCCACCGCCCCCCCTCTTAGACCATCTTATATTTCACCTCTCTTCTATTTTTCCTTAGTTCTGTTGAAGAGTCATACGGACTCAAAACGTTAACTGTATTCCTCTCCGCAGATGCTGTCAGACCTGCTGAGTTTTTCCAGGTATTTTTATTTTTGTTTTTGTTTACTCCAGTTCAGCGTGCTGCTGTCCACCTACACAGTTTTTCTCTGACCTGGCTTGTTTGTCCTGATGTCTCTCCTCCTATTGTTGCCAACACCAGACTCTCATCCTGTCTTTACCTGTGATTGTACTTCCTCTATTTCCCTTTCTTTACTTCAGCTAAAAGCCCATGGATTCTGGGACTCCAATTTTACTTCTGACAAAACCATTGGTTCTTCGTTCTGTCCAGCTGATTCTAAGGACCCTTCACCAGAGCCACATTTCAAGAGCTACAGTCCTGTTCTCATCAACATCATCAAGAGTCCAGCTCTCACTCCATACAGCGAAATGCTCCATATCAGGGATTTTGGAAGTTTTTCAAGTGCAGGCCAATGTTAGATATCCTCCATGCTTCATTCTGTACTACTAAGGCCACAAAATAAATCCTGTGTTTGGAACTTTTAAGCAGTCAGTTCCTGGGGTCAGTTAGAAGCTAAATACCATTGATTTGGGGGGTGTTTCACAAGATTGACCTCTTCCTTTGGGAAGAAGCCAGGTGTTAAAATGGTACTGGCTTTTTAGTTAAAGTTTTGACCATCTTTGCATACTGGTACTTAGTGAGATTTAGTAACCTGTTTTTAGGTTTTTAATACAATTTTTGAGTTAGCTGCCTGACATACTAAGCGGACAGCGCAGGGTGTCATTCTTCATTTACTTCTCCCTAGGTATGTAAAAAGAAAAATGTGGGTCCATTATAGGCAGAGTCAGGAGAATTCATAATGGAGAATAGAGAAATGGCAGAGAAGCTAAATGATTACTTTGTAACTGTTTTCACTGAGGAAGATACAAGAAATCTTCCAGAATTAGAGATCCAAGTGACTTGGAAGAATGTGGAATTGAAGGTCATTAGTATTTGTAAGAAGGTTGTATTGGAGAAATTAACGGGACTAAAGGTTGACAAGCCTCTGGGACTTGATATTCTACATCCAGAGCGTTGAAAGAGGTAGCTATAGAGATAGTAGATGCATTGGTGAGCATCTTTCAAAATTCTATAGGCTCTGGAATGGCTCCTGAAGATTGGAAGGTAGCAAATGTCTCCCCACTATTTAAGAAGTGAGAGAGAGAGAAAACAGAACTGCCAATCTGTTAGAATTACATCAATGGTAGGGAAAAAGCCAGATTCTATTCTAAAGGATGTGATAAATGGACACTTGGATAATATTGATCACAATTCAGTTAGATTTAGCATTACCATGGAAAAGAAAAGAGATAAGGCAGGAGTAAAAGTCTTGAACTGGGGGAAGGCAAATTTTGCAGAAATGAGAAGGGACTTGGCTGAGGTGGACTGGACAGCACTGCTGGAGGATAAAACAGTGGAAAACCAGTGGGAAGCACTAAAAAGCGAGATCCTAATTGTACAAAGTAGACATTTCCCCTACAAAAATAAGAGTGGTACTGTCAAATCTAGACCTCCCTGGTTGTCTCGAGGAATACAGGGGAAGATCAAACAGAAAACGATAGGCACAAAGAACTATGCACTGCAGACAGCCTAGACGAACGTAGGAAGTACAGGGACGAAGTAAAAAAGGAATTAAGAAATTCAAAGAGAGGGCATGAAAAAAGATTAGCAAGTAAAGTTAAAGATAACCCAAAGATATTTTACCAATACATTAATGCTAAAAGGTTAGTTAAGGAAAAAGTGGGACCTATCAGAGATGAAGATGGAAACTTGTGTGTCGATGCAGAGGCTGTGGAAAGGGTTTTGAATGAATATTTTGTCTCCGTGTTTACAAAGGAAAGGGAGTATGTAGATATAGTAGTCCAGGACGAATACTGTGAGATATTGGACAGGATAGTCATAAAGAGAGAGGAAGTACTTGAAAGGTTGAAATCCTTGAATGTTGATAAGTCACCAGGGCCAGATGAATTGTTTCCCAGGATGCTGAAGGAAGCCAGGGAGGAGATAGCAGATGCTGTGAGGATGATTTTCCAATCTTCACTAGATACAGGGGAGGTACCGGAGGACTGTAGAACTGCAAACGTAGTTCCATTGTTTAAAAAGGGATCAAAGGAAATGCCAAACAATTGTAGGCCAGTTAGTCTTACATCGGTGGTGAGCAAATTAGTAGAATCAATCCTGAGAGATAGGATTAACTGTCATGTGGAAAGGCATGGACTAGTCAGGGATGGTCAGCATGGATTTGTTAAAGGAAGGTCTTGCCTTTTTCACTGTTCCTTTACTACCGATGGGTCAAAGCCCTGGAACCCCTACACCACATGGACCGCAGCATTTAAGAAGGTGGCTCACCACCGCCTTCTCAAGGACAATTAGGAATGGGTAACAAATGCTGGCCTAGCCAGCAGCACCCACATTTCATGAAAATTTTATTTTAAAAATCATTTATTGGATTGTCTGATCAGTGCTTCCCGTTGATGAGATAGGGAGCTCATATGAATGCTTTTTAGACAGAAAATATGGCACAGGACCTCTTATTAAATGTTGAACTGTCTGGTTTGGGAATTCTCTTTAAACCATTGTAGAGAGAAAAAAAAAGCTTTGCATCTTGATCCTGAATTATTGCTTTGAATTCACAATTAATATATGATGTTTTCCTTTGTAGCTGAATGATGTGTTACTGTACACTACGCCGGTACAATCTGGAACGTACAAGCTTAACAACATGCTTTCTCTCGCAGGTATGAAGGTACGTGATATTTTCCCCCCTCATCATTCTTTAAGGATTATGTTGTTGAGGTATAGCACATGCTGTTATTGCTACAGTAAGTTTTATTTTTTTACAAAATTTGCATTCCCACAGCTATGAAGATGCACAATTGAGAAAGGTGGTTTATTGATTCTCTTTGTAGCCTCCATAGGCAGCGGATAATAGGAGAACTCAACATTGTGACTTCATTAGAAATAAACTGTAATTTAATTACAAGTAAAGAAAGTTACTTGAGTATTGCTGAAAAAGAGACATGCTGTTGAAGTTTTCATCAGGACATAAGGAAGAATGCCAGATTTCAAAGGGAGCAACAATTTATACTGCATGGCAAAAGGTTCTGACTAGTTGTCAAGTTGACTCTGGCTGAGGCATTGCCATGGAGAATCACCAGGGAGCTATTCTCCTGGCTCACTTACACTTACTTGAAGCAACATATTTCATGTGCAGGGACCTGTTTTCTGCAGGCAAAAGGAACATGTCCAGGCATTGCATCTTTTTTGAATTAAACAAAAGCCTGGGGAACAATAGCTCCCTGGTGCATTCTCCATGGCAATCCTGGAGCAGTCAGAATCGACTTGACAACCAATCACCACCCTTATCTCATGCAATATGAATTGTTGCTCCTTTTGGAATTTGACATTCTTGCATCTGTCCTGATGAATGCAAGATGAAAAGTTTCGACAGCATGCCTCTCTTTTAGCAATACTCAAGAGTCACTTGAGCTATTGTAATTTAGTATGACAGGCCCACAGTTACTGTTGCTAGTTTGGAAATCCACTATGAAATACAGCTGTTAAAGTTCAAGCAAAGGGGAACTGTTTGAAGGTTGAAAGAAATGGATATTACAGAAGGGACAATCTATAGCTTTATGTGCCACTCTACTGTTAAAACAAGGAAAATAGGTATTCTGGTGAATTCAGATGCCTGTTAGCTAGAAATGTGAATGAAGCTGAATGTGTAAAAATTATTTGTTTTAAGTGACCTTTTGGTTTGATCGGATATACAGTTCAATCAGCCATCCCAATTTTCTGCATACAAAAATAATAATCTGCACACAGTTTCTTTGATAGTCTTGGTGAGCAAATATTACTGCATCATTATTTACTCTACACTGTGCTGAATGTTTTCCACGTGAACTGGTGACACTTCTACAAACAGACTCCACCAGATATTGCTTGAAGCTGAGCCTACCTGCAGCCATTGAAAAGAAATAGGAGCAGAAATTAGGCCATTCGGCCCATCGAGTCTGCTCTGCCATTCAATCACGGCTGATAAGTTTCTCAACCCCATTCTCCCGCCTTCTCCCCGTAACCTTTGATCCCCATACCAATCCAGAACCTATCTATCTTGGTCTTAAATACACTCAATGACCTGGCCTCTACAGCCTTCTGTGGCAATGAATTCCATAGATTCACCACTCTCTGGCTAAAGAAGTTTCTCCTCATCTCTGTTCTAAAAGGTCTTCCCTGTAAAAGCTGTACCATTTACTTTCATTACAGTTTGCTTTTGTCCAGTTGTTTGACACTCTGGAAACCAGTATTCAACAGTCAGTTCGAAACAACTTCATAAGTAACTATAGAATGCTATTGCAGCCTTAATTAAATATTATTTTCCACCAAATGAAAATATGATTTTTGTTGACCTGTTTAAAAATATTGCAGTTTGAATGTATGAAATGTGTTTATCTTGTAGGTCAGTAAGCCGTCTCAAGAAGCTTATCAGAACGAACTGAACATAGAGAGTGTGGAACGGTCATTCATTCTTTCAGCAAGGTAATATCTGATCAGCCAAATTTGAGTCAAATAGATACAGCATCACTAATACTACATCAAGGATTGCAATAACAGTTTATTAGAAAGGGACTATTACTTAAATGGAAATAAAATAATGTGCATGGAAAATGAGAGGTATGGTCATCCTGATGGATAATAAAATGGAACTATCATAACAATGCTCAGGACAATGAATAAAGTAAATCAAATGTTGGGGATCTATTATAAGATCAATCTTGAGCTGAAGTAATGAGGTGATTCTCCCACTTTATAAATCATTGGTGTGACCACACTTAGAATGTTGTGAACAGTTCTGGTTACCAAAGTATAAAAAGGATATTGCAGTTTTTGAAAGGATATAGAAAAGAGAAGCTGGAATGATTGAGGGGATGGGGGAATTGTCTTGTGAGGACCATGTGGGGTGGTAAATAGTGAGGAGGATAACCTTAGATTACAAGAGGATATAAACGGGCTGGTCAGATGGGCTGATTAGTGGCAAATGGAATTTAATCCGGATAAGTGTGAGGTGATGCACTTGGGCAGGACAAACAAGGCACTGGAATACACGATGAATGGTAGGACCCTGGGAAGTACTGAGGATCAGAAGGACCTTGGTGTGCATGTCCACCGGTCCCTTAAGGTATCGGAACAGGTAGATAAGGTGGTTAAAAAGGCATATGGGATACTTGCCTTATTAGCCGAGGCATAAGATATAAGAGCATGGAGGTTATGCTGGAACTGTATAAAATGCTGGTTAGACCACAGCTAGAGTATTGCAAGCAGTTCTGGAATCCACATTATAGGAAGGATGTGATTACACCAGAGAGAATGCAGAGGCGATTTACTAGGATGTTGTCTGGGCTAGAGAGTTTTGGTTCTGAGGAGAGATTGGATAGACTGGGGTTATTTTCCCTGGAGCAGAGGGGGGACATGATGAGGTGTATAAAATTGAGGGGCATAGATAGGATAAACAGGAAGAAACCTTTCCCCTTGGTGGAGGGATCAATAGCCAGGGGGCATAGATTTAAGGTAAGGGACAGGAGGCTTAGAGGGGATGTGAGGAAGAATTTTTTCACCCAGAGGTTGATGGGAATCTGGAACTCAATGCCTGAAAGGGTGGTAGAGACAGAAACCCTTATAACATTTAAGAAGTATTTGGATGTGCACTTACGATACAATGACATACAAGGCTATGGGCCTAGTGCTGGAAAATGGGATTAGAATAATTAGGTACTTGTTTGACCGGCGCAAACTCGATGGGCCGAAGGGCCTTTTTCTGTGCTGTAGACCTCTATGACCAATTATATAAATTTGGTATCTTCTCACTGGGAAGGTGACATTTCAGAGGATGTGATTGTTGTTTCTTGGATTTTAAAGAGACAGGTAGACCATGATGAGCTGTTTCACCTTGTCAAAAACAGTAGAACTAGAGACATGGTGAGCAGTCAATCTATGGTACAGACTTCCTATGTAAACAGTAGGAGCAGATTCTCAAAGATTCCCCGCATTGAGGTTCTCCTCATCTCATGTATGGGTCTTTATAAATTAATTGATCGAGATTGGTTGCTATGATGAGTCAACAACTTCTTTATCATTGCTATATGCAACTAGCAGAGTAATAGAAGGCAACCTTGGTGGACAGTGGTTTCTTTTCATCCGGCTGTTCCTATGCTCCTGTGCTGTCAAATATATAACTAGTATTCCGATTCATATAGTTCCATAGTGCTATTAGAGACTGATTTTGCACAGGCCCTGCTCCTGCGACAAGTCTATCCTTAACAACAATTGATCAAAAATTCTTTTTCTCATTCTTTCTCCACCTCTGTCACAAGGATACAGATGAAGAAGGCCAGTGGCCTAGCCAAAGAAGAATGTGATCCCCTATCACAGCTCTCAACTGTATTTTTAAAAAGTAGTTCCAGGGCTTTGCCTCCATTATACAATCCAGAAGTTATTTCCATGTATTGATTCTGGACAAAAATTTTAATTTAAGTATGTACTATCATGTACAAAACAAAAACAAAAATATCTGGTAAGACTCAGCAGGTCTGGTAGCATCTGTGGAGAGGAGCACAGTAACGTTTCGAGTCTGAATGACTCTTCAACAGAACCAAGTAAAAATAGAAAAGAAGTGAAATATAAGCTGGTTTGGGGTTGGTGGTGGGGGGGGGCGACAAGTAGAGCTGGATAAAGGACTAGTGATGATAGGTGGAGAAATAGATGTACTATCATGGTCTTAGATTCATAGTTTAGCTCCCAGAATTCTGACTTCTCTTGTTTGTAATATTTACTATCTTAAATTCTACAACAAGGTCCATTCTTAGTCACCAGCTTTCAAAGCTGAAAAGTTTAAATTTCTCCAATGTTTCCTCATAACTGAGTGGGATTGTCTAAGGCACTAAGATTAAACAACCTGCAGGATTTGAATGTCTCTTTTGTGTCTTGAAGGCCAAAACTGAGCACAATTTTACAGTGTGACCAGAGAACTTGTGTGGTTTTGACACATAATGAACTGCACTGACTTGGCAATATCGCTCAGTAATATATTTCCTCCACTTGTAATTTTGCAATGATTTGAAATGTAAGTGCACTAAAAATTTTTGATCCCTTTCAACATCACCCATAGCCATTTCAAAATCAGTGATGTATATATGTTGCCTATTTTTCTTCCCTAGATGCAGTACTTTTAGCTTAGTCATTAATCATTTACATATTTTAATGAACTTATTTTATAGATCTCCTTATTTTATTGGTCTCCTCTACATTGGAGAGACCAAACGTAAACTGGGCAACCACTTTGCAGAACACCTGCGGTCTGTCCACAAGAATGACCCAAACCTCCCTGTCGCTTGCCATTTTAACACTCCACCTTGCTCTCTTGCCCACATGTCTGTCCTTGGCTTGCTGCATTGTTCCAGTGAAGCCCAACGCAAACTGCAGGAACAACACCTCATCTTCCGACTAGGCACTTTACAGCCTTCCGGACTGAATATTGAATTCAATAACTTTAGGTCATGAGCTCCCTCCACCATCCCCACCCCCTTTCTGTTTCCCCCTTCCTTTTTTTTTCCAATAAATTATATAGATTTTTCTTTTCCCATCTATTTCCATTATTTTTAAATATCTTAAAATCTTTTATGCTCTCCCCACCCCCACTAGAGCTATACCTTGAGTGCCCTACCATCCATTCTTAATTAGCACATTCGTTTAGATAATATCACCAACTTTAACACCTATGTGTTCTTTTGTTCTATTGTTGTTGACATCTTTTGATGATCTGCTTCTATCACTGCTTGTTTGTCCCTACAACCACAACCCCCCCACTTCTCTCTCTCTCTCTCTCCGCCCCCCCCCCCCCCCCCCCCCCCCCTCCCCCACACCTTAAACCAGCTTATATTTCAACTCTTTCTTGGACTCGAACTCAAGTTCTGTCGAAGGGTCATGAGGACTCGAAACGTCAACTCTTTTCTTCTCCGCCGATGCTGCCAGACCTGCTGAGTTTTTCCAGGTAATTCTGTTTTTGTTTTGGATTTCCAGCATCCGCAGTTTTTTTGTTTTTATTTTATAAATCTTTGACAGCGCCTAAATAAAGGCCATTAATCCAAATTAGAATAGTGGAGAATCCAACATTGATTCCTATAGCATTACACTCAGTTCTTTCTCCTCACTCAAGCATCACTTTCCTCACTAATACCTGCTGCTTACTCTTCTATCAACTTCTTATCCATTTTTCTTGAACTTCTGCTGCCGACCCTGTATGTACTTTTTAAAAATTCTTTGTTTTACCTTGCGTTTGTGTATCTCTTTGTATGTATGGTATGTGGTTTTTTCAATGTGTGCACTCTTCTATCCTCTTTTCTCTGTATTAAAGGATTTATTTTTCCATATGATTACTCCTGAGGAGCAGCAGTGATATGGGGAGAAAAAAGAAACCCTCTAATAATTTATGGTTAACTACCACAGACTCATTTAAAGGGTAGAGTGATAATTACATAATCTTTTGCTACTTTTGGTTATAAACCTCTCCAGGTTTATACAAGAGAGAAAGGTATTAATATGGGAAATGGTAAACAAGACAGTAGTGACAGGAAAGTACAGAGGACAAATCTAAGAGTAAATGAGATAAAGCTAGAGGTTGCAAAAATAATAAAAGGTCGAAACTAAAGCCTCTATCTGAATGCACATCATATTTGGGGGGGGGAAACTGATGAACTAATGGAGCAAATAGAAATAAATAAGTACGACTTGCTAGCCATTACAGAGACATAGCTATAAGATGACAGAGGTTAGGACCTGAATATTGAAGGGTACAAGGCATTTAGGAACAACAGGAAGCTAGGAAAAGATGGAGGGATGTCCCTATTAATTAATTATGCTATTAGCACAATAGAGAGGGATGATCTAAGTTCAGGAAACCAGGATGTAGTAGCAGTTTGGGTAGAAATGAGAATTGATAAAGGCAAGAAGTCATTTGTGGGAGTGGTGAACAGGCCCCCTAACAGTAACCCCATGGTAGGATGGGTTATAAAGGAAGAAATAATGTGAGCTTGCCAGAAAGGTACGGCGATAATCATAGGGGATTTTAATCTACATATAGACTTGGAAAAATTAGATGGGCAAAGTTGCCTAGATGGGAATTCATAGAATGTTTTTGTGAGAGCTTTTTAGGACAGCACATTCTGTCACCAGCCAGAAAGTAGGCTATACTAGGCCTGGTATTGTGTAATGAGATAGGATTAATTAATGACCTCATAGTGAAGGCACCCCTAGATAGCAGCAATCATAATATGATTGAATTTTACACTCAGTTTGAGGAAGAGAAGAGTGGGGTCCAATACTAGTATTTTAAATTTAAATAAGAGCAATTATGAGGGCATGAAAGCAGAGCTAGTTAAAGTGAACTGGCAAATTAGGTTCAAGGATAGGTCAATAGAGATGCAGTGCAGACATTTCAGGTGATATTGCAGTATACATAGAATAGGTACATTCCAACAAGAGAAAAATTCCAAGAGGGGGACACACCTTCCATGGTTAACTAAAAAAGTTAAGGAATAGTTTCAGACTTAAAGAAAAATAATATAATTGTGCAAAGCTGGGTGGCAGGTTGGAAGATTGGATAGAATATAAAAATAAGCAAAGAATGACTAAAGGATTAATAAGGAGAGGAAAATTAGAGTACAAGAGAAAGCTGGATAGAAATATAAAGACAGGATAGTGAGAGTTTCTGTAGTTGTTTAACAAAAAGGGTTAACAAAGTGAGCATTGGTCCTATAGTGAATCTGTGGAATTAATAATGGAAAATAAGGAAATAGATTAATTGAATATGTACTTTGCATCGGCCTTCACTGTAGAGGATACAATAACATCTCAGAAATAGCTGTAAATCAGGAAATGGAAGGGAGGGAGAAACTCAAGAAAATTACAATCATTGGGGAAGTGATATTGAGCAAATTGTTGGAACTGCGGGTTGACAAGTCTCCGAGCCCTGATGGACATCATCTTAGGGTCTTAAAAGAAGTGAGATAGTTGATGCGTTGGTTTTAATTTTCCGAAATTTCGTAGATTCAGGGAAAGTTTTATGATTCGAAAATAGTGAATGTAACCCCTGTATTCAAAAAAGAAGGGTGGGTGACAGAAAGCAGGAAACTACAGCCTAGTTAGCTT
Organism: Isurus oxyrinchus; assembly: GCA_026770705.1. Taxonomy (NCBI): domain Eukaryota; kingdom Metazoa; phylum Chordata; class Chondrichthyes; order Lamniformes; family Lamnidae; genus Isurus; species Isurus oxyrinchus. Next base: position 83,646,169 of record JANJGN010000013.1, read on the forward strand.
AACATCTGTCATAGGGCAGATGTTAGAAGTTATTATTAAAGACGTTATAGCAGGGCACTTGAATAAAATCAGGCAGAGTCAACATGGATTTTTGGAAGGGAAATCATGTTTAACCAATTTTTGGGAGTTCTTTGAAGAAGTAATGTGCTGTGGATAAAGGGGGAACTTAGATTTCCAGAAGACGTTTGATAAAGTGCCTCATGGAAGGTTATTGTGGAAAACGAAAACTCATGGTGCAGGGGGTAACATATTGGCATGGATAGAAGATTGACTAGCTAACAGGAAGCAGAGAATAGGCATAAATGGGTCATTTTCTGGTTGGCAAAATGTAATAAGTGGTGTGACGCAGGAACAAATTTTAGAAACGACTTGGATGAAGGGACCGAAGGTACCGCTTGTAAAACTTGACGATAACACAAAGATAGGTAGGAAAGTAAGTTGTGAAGAAGACTGGAGGGCGGCTACAAAGGGACATAGGTTAAGTGAGAGGACAAAGATCTAGCAAATGAAATATAATGTGGGCAAATGTGAAATTGTCCATTTTGGCAAGAAGAATAAAAAAGTAGCATATTATGAAAATGGTGAGAAATTCCAGAGCTCTTAGATTCAGAGGGATCTGGGTGTACCACTGCATGAATCTCAGAAGGCTAGTATGCAGGTACAGCAAGTAGTTAGGAAAGCTAATAGAATGTTATCATTTGTTGCGAGGGGAATTGAATACAAAAGCAGGGAGGTTATGCTTCAATATACAGGGCATTGGTGAGACCATATCTGGAGTACTCTACAGTATTGGTCGCCTTATTTAAGGAAAGGTGTAAATATGTTGGAAGCAGTTCAGAGGCTTACTAGACTAATATCTGGAATGGGCAGGTTGTCTTATGAGGAAAGGTTGGACAAACTCGGCTTGTATCCGCTGGAATTCAGAAGAGAAGGTGACTTGATTGAAACATATAAGATCCTGAGGGATCTTGACAGGGTTGATGTGGAAAGGATGTTGCCTTGTGTGACAGAATCTAGAACTGGAGTCACTGTTTAAAAATAAGGGGTTGCCCATTTAAGACAGAGATGAGAATTATTTTCTCTGAGGGTTGTGAACCTTTGGAACTCTCTTCCTCAAAAGGCAGTGGAAGCAGAGTCTTTGAATATTTTAAGGCAAAGGCAGGTAGATTCTTGATAAGCAAGGGGATGAAAGGTTATTGGGGGCTAGGCAAGAATGTGGAGTTGAGGTTACAATCAGATCAGCCATGATCTTTTTGAAAGGAGGAGCAGGCTCGAGAGGCTGAGTAGCCTATTCCTGTTCCTCCAACACCAAACATGGCAGTCCTCTCATTATGTAGTTTCATTGAAAGCTTCGCAGCACAAATCTCATTTAAGCTGATTATTGAACATGAGCCCATAATGGTATTATGTTTACTTTTGTGCCTTGTGGGGAGTTATGATTATTACAGGGAGAGAACATTTTGGAGGACTGAGATTTACTGCAAAACTGATGGCTGACTGGCAATTGTGCGTTTGGGCAAACTGGTTGCATATTTAGTCAACCTATCTTGTTGGCAGAGAATGATTGTTGCTGAACTCTTTTTCTTTCCTTTGAAAGCATGCAGATAAGATGCTGGCAAACCTGGCTCCTACAAAATTCTGACACATAACATGCGTAATGGGAACAATGATTAAAAGTCCTTTATTACTAACAGTTGCTTGATAGTACAGAACTTGAATATTTTTGAAAAGAGAGATGTGTTACCGAAGCTTTTTGTCTTTCACTTATCAAGACAAAATTAATAATGCCAAATTTCAAATGATCACAACAATTTATATAATTTATAGGAGAAAAGATACAGATGGGTTTGGCTCCCGGGTAATTCAAAAAATGCTCAAGGCTCAAAAATATTCCTCTTGTTTGCAGAGAACAGGTCCCTGTGTATAAATGAATGCTTATTTAACCTGTTCAAATTTTTGAGGTACTTGCCTTTCCAGGGTAATTTGAGGTAGACAGGGCAGCCTTTGGCCCATTTGTGAGTTTGCACAAAACACAATGAACAATGATCTGATCAGGATAGCCGTTGTCTTGCTGGATAGGTTTTGAGCAACAGGTTAAGCAAATTGTTTCACACTGCTGCCATGCAAGGGTTACGTGTGTGGTATTTTCCACTAACTGGATGCTGCCATCGGTCCAAAACAACATTCTGCCTACCCCACAATTGAACAATGCCATGTATGAATTTCAGTGCCAGTGTGATGCCAGGTCCATAGACCATACATCCCAGCGATTGCCTGATCGCATTAAACATATTCCTCCAGTTATTTGTAATAGGCAGAGTACTGACCAGGCTCAACCAGCCCGCGCTTGCAAATCCCAAAACAGTGTTGACTGTTGGATGCAATTTGGGCAGCAATTGCTGAACAACCCTGAGTGTGCTAATAGCTACACTAACAACCAATTTAAGATAATCAGTCACGTGGCTGATTTATGTTTGCTGGAAGCGACATTTGCAGAGACCCGTTCTCTGAAAACAAAAGGAATATGTTCAAGCCTTGGGCCTTTTTTTGAATTACTTGGGAGCTTGGGGAGCCTATAGTTCCCCGTTGCTTTCCATAGCAACCACCTCGGCCAATCAAGCTCACCTTGCTAACCAATCAGTACTCTGTTCTCTATTATATAAATTGTTGCGATCGTTTGAAATTTGGCATTCTTGTGTTTGACCTGATGAGTGTGAGATGAAAAGCTTTGACAACATGTCTGTCTCTCTTTTCAGCAATATGTATTATTACCCCATACTAGATCATTTACCGCATGGAACCCCCAAGCACATTTTTTTTATTAAGGGTGTTGAGCTTATTTTTGTTTTTGTCCTTTTCCCTCTGCTGAGAGGAAGGGCATTCAACTTATTCATTGGTGTCTGTGAATAATGTTGCAAACTGAGCACGAGGAGAAGCAACATATGTTCTAATTTTGAAACTACTGCTTTCTCTCTGAAGATAAACATGCGTATTGACTGTTCTGTTATTTAATGCGCCTAAACGTTTGCTTACAGTTTGACCCTTTGTTTTTGTTTCATCTGTTGTTGCACTTGTTTACCTTCATAGTTAGCTTGGATGTATGTTTTCTTAAAAAGAAATTCTCAATTTAGAAAGACTGAGTGGCAAGCTGGATGAATATAGTGATTTGTTGTTTTGGCTTTAAATCTATATCTCTAACATTGCAAGCAACTTATGATTATGTATGCTAAAACAAACAGTTGCACAGTAATTCCACTCTAACCTTAACTGTTCAGGGTAGTATTAAAATATTGGCCCGAGTTGCCTCTAAACAGTCTTTATGTTAGCGAGCTGATATGTTCCTTTTATCCTTCGTGAGACAGTTTTTTTAATGCAGTCCTTTACAACGACTTTTGTAATTTCTCATGTCAGGATGTCTGCAGTGTGCTGATATTTTACAGTAGGAAGCTCGGATACAATTGTTTTCATTACTGATGGTAGTGACATGATTGACATTAAACAGTGTTATGTCTGGAAGTGCAAATAGTGCAGGAACAATTGAAGAGGAAGGGAAGCCTGGAGGCGGTACCTTTTGATACTTCTATCACAGAGTATATATGCTAAACTGCCAATTTATTGCCAGTTGTGAGTGCCTTGAATATGATCTCCCTGGTCACTCTAGTAATGCAAGTGATGCCGAAAATCCCTGCGTGTCTGAAACAGAATATTAAATAATTAAAAGATGTGGATTCTGAGACTCAGGAAATTCTAGGGCAGGTACTGAGCTGCCTTGAAATCAAGGCCCCTCTTGGTTCTGCAAGATAAGAGGACAATCTTGGTGCTGATATTATTGGAGTGGCCAAATAGAAAGGCCCTCCATGTTGACAGTTATTACATTTTTTGGGGGTTGTTAGTGTTAAATGTTGGCTTTGTATATTTTTCTTTTATAAAAAGAGGAAGTAATTTGAAGAAAAAGTATTGCCCCTTGTAATTTGAATGTTCTCTGTATAGCAAAACACAATTCATTCTCCCTGTTTCATGTATTAAAATTTTAGTAATGGAGCTAATTGTGCTTTTTATAATTGTAAATCCGTTGGGCAGAAGTGCCTACAAGGCAAAAGTCAGGAGTGTGATGGAATACTCTCCCCTTGCCTGGATGAGTGCAGCTCCATCAACGCGCAAGAAGCTCAACATCACCCAGGACAAAGCAGCCTGCTTGATTGGCGCCCCATCCGTCACCTCCAATATCCATTCCCTCCACCACTGGTACACAGCAATGTGTACCATCTATAAGATGCACTGCAGCAACTCACCAAGGCTCTTTCGACAGTACATTCCAAATCTGCAACCTCTACCAACCTCTAGAAGGACAAGAGCAGCTAATACATGGGAACACCACCATCTGTAACTTCCCCTCCAAGCCACTCACTATCCTGACTTGGAACTATATGCCGTTCCTTCACTGTCTCTGGGTCAAAATCCTGGAGCTCCCTTCCTAACAGCACTGTGGGTGTACCTACACCCCATGGACTGTAGCGGTTCAAGAAGGCGGCTCACCACCACCTTCTCAAGGGCAATTAGGGATGGGCAATAAAAAGTGCTGGGCTAGCCAGTGAAGCCTACATCCTGTGAAAGAAAAAAATTAATTATATATCTGAACAAGGTTGTAATCTTAATTTGGGGGAAAAAAGTGAACAGGGATTGGATACTTCAAAGCTCCAATTCAAACTATATTTAGGTAAGTAGGGATGGATTTTTTTCCCTCCCAGTATCCAACTCGAGCTGCTGAAACCTATCACATGAAGAATTGGAATCTAAGAAAAGTAAGTTCTTCAAAAAGATCTCAAAGCATTAGGTTGAAACAAAAATGGAAAACGCTAGTAACACATGAGGTCAATTTTCATTATTAGGTAGACTTAATCCTATCTACTACTTTCTCAGTTATGTTTAATGTGTCTTATCTTTGTCTGTGCTAATTCCGAACTTTAACTCTTTTCAATATATAGTTCAGCAGCAGAAAGAGATGAATGGTTAGAAGCCATTTCCAAGGCCATTGAAGACTATACAAAAAAAAGGATAACATTCACTGCAAGTAAAAGTCTTGAGGTATGTTGGTATTAAAAACTTGTGTTTGAAGTCTATTTTGGGGAACATATAAAACAGGGTGCAACAAAATAAAATACTTTGTCCCTGGTTTGTTTTGCCATCGCTTTACAGAATTGTTTCCTTTTAAAACAAGTACTTCTATAAATATGCCGAAACTGAAAGCTGTGCATTTATTAGGCCAGCATTTTGGCAAGATGGCTATCGAAACTGGTAGAATAAAGTTCTTATATACTGATATATTGATTAAAAAGTTGTGCTGAGCAGTTGGCATCTATTTAGTCTGATCAGGAAGACCACATGTTTTGAACTGGGTTTCATTGTCTGCAGTACAGATTATTGATGTATTTCGATGTCAATTTGCAATTCTTGATAAATATTGTATGTTGCCATGTTCAGGCCTGCCTGTTTATACATGGTGAATGTACTGAGAATTTAATAACTTTTCCCTCTGTTATGCAGATTGACTTCTCAAAGTCAATGCTAGCTTAAAGGATTTTATAGTTGTAAAAATTAATAATTGTTAATGTACTAATTAGTTACACTTTTGGAATAGCTGGAGCCAGTGTAGAGGTAAAATGCAATGCCATGAGTAAACAATCTACATAGTTCCAAGAAACAGTATAACAGATACAGATCAGACAGCCTCTCCCTTTTCAAGAAGTATTATTTGTTTGAAAATTCGTTTATAGATCTTTCAAATTAATGGGGTTGAATCGCTTGTCTGTTTAACTCCATGAATTGGTTCAAAGTTGTTGTATGGGCTGGCTTCAACAGCTTGTGGTTACTGCTTGCTGCTTTAAATTACTGTTTTGGTGACTAAGCCTGCTAGCTTAATTTGCTATCAAAGTGTCTGGCACGATTGCTGTTAATTGTCTTCCTAAATGACACAAATGCACAATGGAAATCCTAAATAGGTTTATTGTTCACCTAGGGTGTGTTATCCTAGATTACTTGGTGCGTGTAGTCTCAGTCCAGTTAATAGGAAGTGCCGGATACCAGCTGGAACCATTTCTGAACAGGGAAATAAGAACAGTTCAGAACTGGTGCTCCAGTCCAAATTGCCAGTTAATACTGGTAATGGTGCCAGTAAGCCAACTGGTGATGCCAGTAATACTAATACAGTTTCTACTGGTCCGAACTGGTTAGTTTTCTAGTATATGCGTTGTGCTTTATATTGTATTTATATTGTTTATTATAAATATATATTCATTTATCGCTGATTTATTGTTGATGAGCATCAACTGATGTCATTACAACTCCTCCTTCCAATGTGGATGGGAATGTTCAAGATTAATAAGTGGGATTCTACAGATTTGCAGGTCAGACAAAACACTCAATAAAAAAGTATGCATAAAAACTGTGCAAATTTTATTATGAAAAATACGAAGCATGCAAAAGTAAAATTCCTCATTGATCACAGGCAAAGAAAACTCAGAATGAAGGTTTCAGTAAAGGATCAGCAACTTTATTCCTGGAAAGGAAGTGAGGAAACACAAATAACTCATGCACAGTATCAAAAGCTGATTGATTTCAGGCCATGTTTGCTCATGGTTCAGATCCATTATTTTCTCTTATATAACTGACCAGCTTGCTTTGCTTTGTAGACCTCATCCTTGCTGAACCCCTTCTTCAAATGATGAGTGAAACATGCTGCAGATGGAGAAGGAATAGGGAAAAGATGAGCATTGATCCAGTGATACAGTTAAAGTTATACAAATAGCAAAAAACAATTAAACCTAAAAAAGAAAATTAACCACTGCTCACTGAGCTCCAGACCTCCCAGAACCTGTAGGGAGACAAAAAGGAACTTCTGCGTGCAAGATCTGTATACAGCGCATATACAGACTACATGAATGAAGATGATACATATATCACCCTCTGAGATAGCAATCACTTTGAAGGATGTTTTGTGTGTGAACCAGCACAGTTTTTATCTGGAACATTCAGTGAATCATACCTTCCCATCTATAGGAGTGTAAAGAAGCTCTGCACATGTGCTTCCCCAGCTGTGTGAATAAATGTGGGTGTGGCTTCAATTTGTGCAGGCCTGTTGCTCCGCAAGGCATAGTAATTTGCTGCAGTGTCCCCAGGCTGCAATAGAAAGCAAGAGTAAAAATTAAGTTTATAATGACTCCTCAGCACTAAGATAGCTGTTGGATAAGGGTTGCAGTTATCTAAACGCATATTACTCTGCTCTGCATGCAGGTGCTGAAAAATTATTCTTGGAGCCTGCAGTTGAGCCTTGATAGCTCGAACTCCAACTTTTCCTGGAGGCTTTGATTGATCCCAGAAAACTCCTCCAGATTCTGCTGCAGGGCTAACTTGTCTGCCTCCAGATACTGCTGGCCGAGGGCTGGCTTCTCTGCCTCCAGCCTCTGGACAGTCAGTAGCTTTTCACAGTTCTGGGCAGTTTCTGCAGAATCCTCCAGCTGCATTGCTGCCCCGGAAGTACTAGCTTTATTACTCATCACTAAATGTTGGGACATCACGCTTCTCAGCTTCTTGCATTGCTCAGGCAATCTTATCGTTCTATTGGGAAAAAGAAATTAGATGTTAACAAGGTTGTTGACATTTTCGATGTGAGAAGGCATACAAGTTCTGTGCACAATTTGCTTTTAGGCACATAATTGTTCATGCAGGTCTGTAAGAATATTAGCAAAGATGATGATAAACAATGAGTAGCGAGCTGCACATGTACCCTGGTCGCAGTAGGATCTTTCAATGCCCTCTTCGCTTGAACGGTTGCAAGGGCTGCATCGTCGGCACTGATGTCATTCTGCATTAGTATCCCAAATTTAGGATTTGCATGCGTGTTGATTCCTTCTGCTCCTTGAGGTCTTCGCGGGACTCTGCAGACGAAGAAAACCTCAACTACACACTTAATTTGCAACAGCCGTGAGCGCAAAGTTTCAGCCTTTTCATTGAAATGTACCTTCAAGCAAACGGATTTGTGCCTTATAAAAGGCATCCCCTGCAACCGGTTCTCCTCTAAATCGCCATGAATCGAGCAGCTGACGCTCGCCAGGACCCACCTTATCTAGTACACCTTTGAGTCATGGTGGCTCTTGGCATCAAACTTTTTGATCTCTTTAATTGACACAATCCTGCAGACCTGCTTATCACCCAGGAATCGGATGCAAGCAAACTTTGCTGCACCAGCCATCTTGATTCCTGAAGGTATTGTATTGATTTAAGAAATCAGTGTCACAAATAAGCTCTTTCCTCCCGAGTTGTGAAAAACATGCCACCATTACCCCCCGCTCTATATCACCCCTTAGCTAACCAATTCCACCCCATCTCCCCCAACCCTTCCTCCAGGCCTTGGGGCCCCACCAATGCCACCGAATTCCGGGGCCTGCGTTTCTCCGATGTTCCGGGGCTTCCCACGCAACTCCCCCCCGCACCCCGAACTCTCAACCACCCCTCGCCCCAACAGCCCTTGCTGTGCCTGCGCGCATTTCAAATCTGTAGCTAGGCCAGCCGGAAACATCACTTCTGGTTTCTAGCAGGCCTGGTCAGAAACGTCACTCCTGATTTCCAGCCAGCCCTCAGCGAAGATCGAATTACCTGATAAAACTCAGCAGGTCTGGCAGCATCGGCGAAGAAAAGAGTTGACGTTTCGAGTCCTCATGACCAACGGAACTGAGTGAATCTTAGGAAAGGGGTGAATTATAAGCTGGTTTAAGGTGCGGGGGGGACTTTTTCTCTTTCTCTCAAGTGCTAAGGAACACAAGCTCCAATAACTCATCGACACCAACACCCATCTAGGACCTTCCACCCCTGCCTGTCCCTCCGTCCCCACCCCATCTAATCCCAGCCCCGGCCGTGTATTCACTATACCCCCTGACCTTCCCCTCTCCGACACTGAACGTTCAGTGCTCAGCAAAGGACTTAGTTTCATACCCTTACACCCTCATCTCAATGAATTTCAGGCTCGGCATGATGCTGAACTCTTCTCCCGCCGTCTTCATCTCCGTGCTTACTTCTTTGGGCACGAGTCCTCTCCCCGTTCAACGGATCCTTTTACCCACCTCCAATATTCTCCCTCCACCTGGACCCCTCCCTCTGGATTCTTACCTTCTCTTGATCTTTTCATTGAGAACTGTCGTCTCAATTTCTCTGCTCCTCTCACCCATTCTAATCTGTCTCTCTCTGAACTTACTGCACTCCGTTCTCTCAGGTCCAACCCCAAAATTGTCATCAAAACTGCTGACAAGGGTGGTGCTGTTGTTGTCTGGCACACTGACCTCTACCTCGCGGAGGCTGAGCGTCAACTCGCAGACACTTCCTCCTACCTCTCCCTGGACCATGACCCCAGCACTGAACATCAAGCCATTGTTTCCAGGACTGTCACTGACCTCATCTCCTCTGGAGATCTTCCTCCCACAGCTTCCAACCTGATAGTCGCCCAACCTTGGACGGCCCGCTTCTACCTCCTACCCAAAATTTTTAAGCCCCCCCCCCACCACCTTAAGCCAGCTTATATTTCACCCCTTTCCTAAGATTCACTCAGTTCTGTTGAAGGGTCATGAGGACTTGAAACATCAACTCTTTTCTTCTCTGCCAATGCTGCCAGACCTGCTGAGTTTTTCCAGGTAATTCTGTTTTTGTTTTGGATTTCCAGCATCCGCAATTTTTTGTTTTTATCTCAGCAAAGATTTCCGATTATAGGGGGGATGTGGGAGGAGTTGGGGCCGGGGGCGCAGTCTGTATATGCGCTGCATTACAGATCTTACTTCTAGGAATCAATAACATCAATAATTGAGCAAAGTGACAGTTTCAATACAAAAGCCAAAAACTAAACAAAGGGAGGCCAAGTGTGGATTTTTTTCAAGAACTCTGTTTCTTTGAAGTTCAAGTATCACAATTTGAAGTGTGTTGACTATAATGCAAATTGTTTATAGAACTGTCTCGACTAGCAATCGTTTAGTCAATAATTTTAAAAATCTAAACTTATCGAATGATTTTTGCTCAGCTTCCAATCTTTTTCAAATAATCAACATTGACCATCTTTATCTGTTACATACACTACATTGAATCAACAGAACATAATCAGGCCAAAACAAAAACAGAATTACCTGGAAAAACTCAGCAGGTCCGGCAGCATCAGCGGAGAAGAAAAGAGTTGACGTTTCGAATCCTCATGACCCTTCGACAGAACTTGAGTTCGAGTCCAAGAAAGGCCGTTGGCCCAACTGCAGCATTTATACCCCATAGGAGCTTCCGCTTATGGGCTGCCTCTTCCCATCTGCTGCCATTTTCCTTTAATCTCTGCTCATTTGTCTCTGCAAAATCTGTCAATGGCATGTACTTATTTTATCAGTTAATCAAACCTCATAAAGGATTTTGTGCAGATTATTTGCTTCTTTTGATATGTATAGAACTGACACATACTAGCTCAAGTTTTCTCCCATTGCTTAAATACTCTGATACTTATTGGGTAGTGGTAGTTTGCTGGTTCCTCAATCAGTTGGCCATTCTTCATTTGAATGGTGGTTGGCAGACTATTCAAGTAGAGGAATCAGAGAAGTCCAATGCTATCCTCACCTGCAACCCATATATGTACATTTACAAGGACGGAAAATTTCCACATTTAGGTGGAGTTCTTTGACTTTTTAATTATGGAATTCATCCCTTTGAAGTTTTTTTTCTGACCTCTGACATCCCTTCTCCAGAGCCCTTAGTTTCCCTTTGCAAAAGTAACCCTCATTTAAAGGGCATTTTAATGGCGCATTTTTGTTTTAGTGTGGTTACTGAACATGCTCAATCTTTTTTAAAAACAAATTAGTGCTTCCTTCCCCAGGTCCTTCCACTTGCTGCTTCCATGCCCTGGTCCTCCCACTTGCCTCTTCCATCCCTGACCCCTTGCTAACAGGACAGCAAACGTTCAGGAGATGGGATCAGCAAGTTGGAAGTCGGGAGAGGAAAATGGTGAACAGGAGGATTGGGAGAAGGAAACAGCGAGTGGGAGGTCAGGAGAGGAAAATGGTGAGCAGAAGGGTTGGGAGACGAAAATGGTGAGCAGGAAGGTTGGGAGAGAGAAGTAGCGTGTGGGAGGGCCGGGAGAGGTAAATGGTAAGCAGGAGGGTTGGGAGAGGAAAATGGTGAGCAGGAGGGTCGGTAGAGGAAAATAGTGAACGGGAGGGCTGAGCGAGGAAAATGGTGAGCAGCCAGGTCGGGAGAGGGAAATAGTGAACAGGAGGGTTGAGAGAGGCAGGGAGTGGGGAGCAGGAAGTAATTAGAAATAGTACCTAAGTTATTAAGAACTCTTAAGTTATGAGTTAGCTCTTGAGTTATTAAGTGTTACGAGTCCAAAGTCTTGTACGATAATTATGTTTTGGACTGCCTGCTTAAGGTAAAGTGAAGTAATGAAGCGAGGCATGTGATCTCCTATGAGCTCTGCTCAACAACAAGCCTGTGTGACTTAGTTACCATGGGAATCAGCGGTCTAGGTTATGTGCTATTGGAATGTATTTGCCAGGTCTAACAGCTGAAAACAAAGGCAGAAGTAGATTTTCTGTCTGAGACTTTAAACAGGAATAGAAAGATGAGGAATGAAAGCTGCTACAGCCCACAGAGGGACAAGGCTGCTTTCTCTCACAGCTGCCAGACTGAATGCTGGAGAATGCTTGCCCATTGGTCAAAGAGAAGGAACACACAGTAATTTAGGAACACTGGAAGATTATCGCTGGCAAGGCCAAGAAAATAAATCACTGGAGTCATAGAGTCATATCAGTCTACAGCACAGAAAAAGGCCCTGCGACCCATCGAATCTTCGCCGGTCAAACAAGTACCTAACTATTCTAATCCCATTTTCCAGCTCTAGGCCCATAGCCTTGTATGCCATGGCATCGCAAGTTCACATCCAAATACTTCTTAAACATTATGAGAGTTTCTGCCTCTGCCACCCTTTCAGAATCCCACCACCCTCTGGGTGAAAAAATTCTTCCTCACATCCCCTCTAAACCTCCTGCCCTTTACCTTAAATCTATGCCCCCTGGTTATTAATCCTTCCTCCAAGGGGAAAAATTTCTTCCTGTCTACCCTATCTATGGCCCTCATAATTTTATACACCTTAATCATGTCCCCCATCAATCTCCTCTGCTCCAGGGAAAGTAACCCCAGTCTAACCAATCTCTCCTCATAACTAAAACTCTCCAGCCCAAGCAACATCCTGGTAAATCTCCTCTGCACTCTCTCTAGTGCAATCACATCCTTCCTATAAAGCGGATTCCAGAACTGCACGCAATACTCTAGCTGTGGCCTAACCAGTGCTTTATGCAGTTCCATCATAACCTGCCTGCTCTTATATTCTGTGCCTCTGCTAATAAAGGCAAGTATCCCATATGCCTTCTTAACCACCTTGTCTACCCATCACGCTACTTTAAGGGACCGGTGGACATGCACACCAAGGTCTATGGCCGCAGAAACGCCTGCCTGTTCCCCTTACAATCGAGTCTTCTACCACTTGCTTTTCCCCTCTTTTTCCTCCCCTGCTGTGCAGCTGAGCCACTCATAGTGCCATGAGCGTGGCTGCACTCCCCAGAGGAACCGTCACTCTCACCATTTTCCAACACACAAAAACGGTTCTCTAGCGAGATGCGCCCTGGGAATATCCTGACTACCTGCTTGACACCTTTTCTTCTGACCGATGGTCATCAACTCCCTCTCTGTCTGCACTTCCGTAAGCTGTGGAGTGACCACATCTAAAAGCATACTATCCACAAAACTCTCAGCCTTGTGGATTCACCTCAGTGCCTCCAGCTACCGTTCCAGCTCCGAAACTCGGAGCTCAACTAACTGCAGCTGGTGGCATTTAAGCACACATGGTCAGTCAGTAGTCAAGGAGCTAGGACTTCCCACTGAACTCGGTCTTACTGCTCAATGTTGGCTCAGGCCTTCTCAAAAGCCTGCAGGAGTGGATCTTGGACAGTCACTGAATGTTATAACTCAGCAAAACAGGGAGATGTGAACTTGCTGGAAGCTGGGAGCGACTTTGGATGGTTTCCTGAAAAGACTGCGATTCTGTGTAAAGCGCGCTGTAAACTATATATGCAGCATGAGGTATTGTTCAAGTTGTCTTTTCTGTAGCTTAGAGTATTAGTTGCCTACTAAGTAATGATTAGTCAATGCTGCTTTTAGCTTGTTGCAGTACAAGTCTTAAAACTTGAAATCTTGCCGTGTAGTTCCTTTAAGTCGATCATTAGGAATTCAAACACCTTGTTAAAGGTTCTTAAAGTTAAAAGTTCCCACAGTTCTTGTGGGATCTGAATCCAGAGGAAAACGAAAGGTAAATGCAAAACTTGAATTAGAATTCCAAAGGAAAGAAAAGTTACAAAGAGAGAGAGAAGCCAGGAAATTTGAACTGGACAGAGAAAGACTTTGATAATGCGAACAGAGGGTAGCAGGCAAATTTGACGATGATTTAACTTCTGTTTTTGATTTGGCAAGTAATATTCACCTACTGCCAAAATTCACTGAGGAAGGAGTTGAAATTTATTTTGTGTTTGAGAAAATTGCTACAAAGTTAAAATGCCAGAAGGAACGTTGGACAATATTATTGCAAAGTGTGTTTGTGGGAAAAGCATTAGAAATGTACTCCACTTTCAGATATGCAATCTAGAGATTAAGAAGAATTCTGTTCTGAATGCATATGAGTTTGTGCCAGAAGTTTACAAACAAAAGTTTAGAAACCTAGGGAAGACTCAGAATCAGACTTCTGTGGAATTTACTAGAGAAAAGGAAATGATATTTGATTGATGGAATAGAATAATGAAAATTGAGCAAAATTTTGAAAACCTTAGAGCTAATGTTATTGGAAGAATTTTAAAACAGTGACCCTTGAGGAATAGGGTCGCATCTAGAAGACCATAATATTTTCAAGGTAAGAGTAGCTGCTGTGTTTGGCTGATGACTATGAATTGTCTCACCAACATCTGAGTAGCAGCAGACCATTGTTTGCAAACCCAACCAGAAACTGGAGAAATCTGATCATGAACAGAACACTTGTTGCAGTGAGAAATATAGCAGAAATGAAAAGACAGATACTCTTCAGAGTAATAAAAAAGACAGCGTGGAGGATAAGTATCTTTCAAGAGGACACGCTAAGGAAGTGTGTTGGAAATAAAAAGCTAAAACTGTGGCATGTGTGGGGGTGTCTAGTGTGACTGCAGAAAATGTTGTAGCAGTAGGTGGTACTTATGACAAACCGATAGCTTTGAATCTATTTACTATTGTAAAAACGTAGCAAATGTAAAAACCATAGAATATATAGAATTGTTAAAATTTTGTGTTCAAGGTTGAGGTTTTCACACTTTTGTCTGGTAAAGCAAGAAAACAACGTAACATACTTACAGATAGGGGGTCAGCCCAATCACTGGCGGTAGATGAAAGCAAACTGCCTCTAGAAGGTACGCTATTTCAGAATGTATTGACTATGGGGATTAATATAGATTATTTAAGTGCTCCGCTGCATGAAGATAATGTAAAATGTGGTTTAATTTTTCTGGTATTGTAGTTGTAATTATGTCGATGTTGCCTATTAATGGTATTGACTTTGTACAAGGAAATTACCTTGCTGGAGGTAAAGTGCTGCTGTCAGCCAAGTACAGTGGAACTGTTGAAATTGAAAATGTACAGAAGAAATAAAATGAGGAGCAGAAATCCTTGAATCTCTGTGAGCCGTCTGTGGAAATTACTGTTTCAATGAAGGATGTGTTCAAAGAGTCAAAAGCTCAGACTGCTGAAGTTAAAGAGACATTGGAACATCAGACTGATGACAAAGAGCTACCAACAGCTGGAAACAAAGTAAAGCTTTCTGAGTTAAACCTGCAGACAGATCGTGGGCAAGAGGTGTCAAAACAGACAGCAGCTGACCTCAAAGCTGATGATGGAATGAAGGAAAGCACTGCTTTAACATCAGAAGACTCCGCTATAACTAATACTGATACCGTAGAGCTACGAGAAAGGATTCATGTTCTTAAACGCCAATTAAAACTTCAAAATGGTGAAACAATCACTCTTGCAAGAGGGGAACTGGAGAAAGTTTGTGCTGAGTGAGAAAGCGACAAACAAAAAGAATTAAAAAGAATTTGTGAACCGACTAAAAAGGAATGTCAAGATTTTTTTTATCTGAGCATTGACATAACCTTAATGAGGTAGAGAAGGAGGATTTTACTCAGCAAAAGAATGAATTGCTTGCTCAGGGGGAGGCAGTGTTAAACACACAGTTTAATTCATGTGAATCACCTCAAAGATAAAAGTAATCCAGTATTTAAACAGGAGGACAACAACAAGAGCAGCTGTATGGCTGGTTGAGACTTTTTTTACAGGCTTGGACTTTAGAAAGCCAACAGTCATGAAAGAGAATAGTGATCAGGAATTAAAACCTCCACTGAATAATTCTAAGACAGTTAAAAGATCAAAACACTGATGACTATGTAGTGTATGAAATTAAAGAATAAAGGAAGTTACTGAATCAAGATGGGGTGTCAGAAAACAACGATGTTGTCCTTGACAAAGTTAACCAAACCAAATCAACTATACAGTATTCTGACCCAGGACATGGAAAATCTGTAAAACCTACTTGAAATGAGAAAGGAGATTTACTACAACAAATGATGGAAAGTGAAGCCATTGGTAGTAAAATGAACTGTTATTTGAAAGAAAGTTGGAATTCTAAGAACTCTCATAAACCAAACTTTAAAACTTAATTTGCCACATGAGATTGGATGTGCTGGGTTGAGCCTTAAAATGGTGCCAAGAAAGACTGTTTAATAATGAAATGTGACAACAAGGGGAAGAATATTACCTCTGCTGTATATAGTAAGTGTTGTTAAAGCGTTTAATGTTAATGTTATATTTTGGTAGTGTTGTACCACAGTAATTTTTCATCTTTCAGTGGCTGGGGCGGGGGCAGCATGTTAAGAGTCTGAGGTTTTATAGGATGATTATGTTTTGGTCCATCTCTTTTTAAGGTAAAATGGAGTCATGAAGAGAGTCGTGTGGTCTATTTTGAGTTCTGCCCAACAGCACATTATTTTGTGGCTTAGTTACCATGGGGACCGGGGTCCAGGTCCTATGCTATTGAAATGCACGTGCCAGGTTTCGCACCTGAAAACCAAGACAGAAGCAGATGTTCTGTTATTGTTGACTTTCTGTCTGAGACTGAACAGGAACAGAGAGAGTGAGAGAGAAACCAGAAAACAGCAGCCATTGTGATCTGCAAAGGGACAAAGCTGTTTTCTGTTAGCTACCAGACAGAAAGCTGGGGAAGGAGAAGGAACCTGCAGCAATTTAAGGACACTGGAAGATTTTCCCTGGTGAAGCCAGGAGAAGAAATGCTGGAGTGGGCCTTATGGCTGAAAGTCGGTTCAATAATTTTGAGAGGACCTTTGACATTCACTGAGTGTAAAACTCAATGAAATGGGGAGACATGAAGCTGTTGGAAGCTGGGAGTGACTTTGGATTGCAATTCTGTGGAAAGCGTGCTGTAAAATTTATGTGCGCTGTGGGTTATCGGTTGCATTCGGACATTATTAAGGGTTATCTTTTCTGTAGTTATTAGTTGCCTACTAAGTAATGTTTAGCCAATGTTGCTTTTAGTTTGCTTGTTATGTTAAAAGTCTTGAAATATTGTCATGCAATTCCTTGAAGTCAGTCACTGGGAATTCAAATACCTTTTTTAAAGTTATCGATCTCTACGGGGATTGTAACATATGTCGGTAAGAGATCTCGAGTCAGTAAGAGTCCTTAAGAGGACTTTTGGGCTAGTTAGGTTCAAGGCAGATAATGGTTTTTTACTGTAAAAATTACAAGTCAGGTACGTAAAACACCCTTATTACATGTGAGAAAGTGATTTCCATTTAGCATGTTTTTGTTTAGCACACTTTTTTTTAGGAACACATTAGGGTGAGCGCTAAACAAGGGGTGGCTGTACATAATCCATCAAGGTCATGTTCTGTGTTTGTATGGACTTCATCCTGTATCACATGCACTAACTGCACTGAGTGCTGTAATGCTGAGGCCACATTGGTGGTTTGATACAAGTGCATTGGTCTACAATCTTGACGGTAAATAGAAGGGAAAGAAAGGAAAAACTAATGCTTCTACCCATTTGAAGTGGCCTAGAGCTATTTGCATTTCACTGCAGATCCTAAAAGTGCTCTTATTTCCCGGCCCCCTATGCTGCAGTGACGTTGCTGCTTTGCATTATGATGTGTACATGATTTCTAGTCCCAAAACATTTTGACCTTTTTGTCTTAATCCACTCTCATCCCTGCATACATGGTGGATGGATAGCTGTTTTTGTTCCCCTCTGGAGTCCTGTCGGTTAAAGTATTTAAAGCGTTGTAATGTAGAGAAATGTGACAGCCAAGTTGTGCATAGTAAAATCCCAAGAACTGCAATGAAATAAATAACTCAATTTGTTTTAGTGATGTTAGGTTGAAGAATAAATTTTGGCCTGCATTCAGGGAGAACTCTTCAAAAAGTGCCATGGTATGTTTTACGTTCACCTGAGAGCAGGCAGAACCTCAGATATCTTATGAAAGATGGTAACAGACAATACTGCCAAGAATCAGCCTTGATTATGCGCTCTGTATGTACTTTGTGAAGGCATTTAATAAATTTCGGAACAGGAGATTATTAGTAAAAATGTAAGTGTGCGTAATTGGAGAAGACTTTGTGATATGGATCGTAATTGGTTGGGAAACAAAGTAGAGATAAAGGGAACATTCCCTGATGGGATGTAGTACGTGTTGTTTTCCTGGGAAACTTTATTGGGGCACCAGCTGTTCATTGTATATAGCAATGACTCTGATAAAGAAATAGAGAATTGTACATTCAGGTTTGCAGCTAGCATTAAGTTGGGAGGCACAATAAGCTATACAGGTAGGACCTGGACTGAATCTGGAATTAAAAAGCTAGTCTCAGTAATAGTGACCATGAAACCACTATCGATTGTTGTTAAAAACCCATCTGGCTCAGTAATGCCCTTTAAGGAAGGAAATCTGCCATCATTACCTGGTCTGGCCTACATATGACTTCAGACTCTCAGCAACGTGGTTGGCTCTTAAATACCCTCTGAAATGTTCTAGGAAGCCACTCAGTTGTATCCAACCAGTACAGAGTCTGTAAAAAGGAATGAAACCAGACGGATCACTTGGCATCAACCTAGACACCAGAAATGACAACGGCAAACCAAGCCCTGTCAACTCTGCAAAGTCCCCCTTAACAACATCTGGGGCTCTGTGCCAAAATTGAGAGGTCTGTCCCACAGACTAGTCAAGCAGCAGTCTGACATAGTTATACTCATGGAATCATACATTATAGACAATGTCCCAGACAACACCATCACCATCTCTGAGTATGTCCTGTGTCACCGACAAGACAGACCCAGCAGAGGTGGCAGCAGAGTGGTACACTCTCGGGAAAGAGTTGCTCTGGGAGTTCTTAGCATGACTCTAGACTCCTTGAAGTCTTACGGCATCAAGTCAAACATGGGCAAGGAAATCTCCTGATTGCCACCCCCTCCCCCCAAGCTGATGAATCAGTATTCCTCCATGTTGAACATCACTTGGAGGAAACACTGAGATTGGCAAGGGCACAGAAGGTACTCTGGGTGGGGAACTTCAATGCCCATCACCAAGAGTGACTCAGTAGCACCACTACTGACTGGTGGACTGAGTTCTAAGGGACATAACTGTAAGACTGGGTGTGCAGCAGCTGATGAAGGAACCAGCAAGAGGGAAAAACTTGCTTGACCTTATCCTCGCCAACCTACTTGTCACTGATGCACCTATCCACAATAGTGTTGGTAGGAGTGAGCACTGCACAGTCCTTGTGGAGACAAAGCCCCATCTTTACCTTGAGGATATCCTCCATCATGTTGTGTGGCGTGACCACAATGCTAAATGAAAGAGATTTTAAACAAATCGAGCAACTCAAAATTGGACATCCATGAGATACTGTTGACCATCACCGGCAACAGAATTGTTTGCAGCTGTAATCTGTAACTTCATGGCTTGGCATATACCCCACTCTACCATTACCATCAAGTTGGGGGATCCAATGGAGAGTGCTGGAGGGCATGCCAGGAGCAGCACCAAGCATAGCTAAAAATGAAGTGTCGACCTGGTGAAGATGTAGCACAGGACTACTTGCATGCCAAAAGATTGGAAGCAGCATGTGATCGACAGAGCTAAGTGACCCCAAAACCAACAGATCAGATCTAAGCCCTGCAACAGCCAGTCATGAATGATGGTGGACAATTAAACAGCTAACTGAAGGAGGAGGCTCCACAAATATCCCCATGCTTAATGACGGGGGCGCCCAGCACATTGGTGCAAAAGACAAGGCTGAAACATTTACAAACATCTTCAGCCAGAAGTGCCAAGTGGATGATCTATCTCGGCCTCCTTCTGAGGTCCCCAGCATCACATTTACCAGTCTTCAGCCAATTAGATTCACTCCATGTGATATCAATGGTTGAAGGCACTGGCTGCTGCAAAAGCTGTGGGCCCTGACAACATTCCAGCAATTTTACTGATGATTTATGCTCCAGAACTACCTGCACCCCTAGTCAAGCTGTTCCAGTACAGCTGCAACACTAGCATCTATCCAGCAATGTGGAAAACTGTCCAGGTATGCCCTACCTACAAAATCCAATCAGTCCAGCTACTGCCCCATCAGTCCACTCTCGATCATCAGCAAAGTGATGGCAGGCATCATTGACAGTGCCATCAAGCGGCACTTACACAACAATAACTTGCTCACTGACACTGAGTTTGGATTCCGCCAGGGCCACTCAGCTCCTGACCTCATGAAAGCCTTAATCCAAACATGCAGCAAAGAGTTGAACTCAAGTTGTGAGGTGACAGTGATTGCCCTTGACATCAAGGCAGCATTTGACCAAGGGTAACATCAGGAAGCCCAAGCAAAACTGGAATCAATAGGAATCAGGGGAAACTCTCCACTGGCGGAGTCATACCTAGCACAAACGAGGATGGTTGTGGTTGTTGGAGGTCAATCTCTCAGCCCCGACACATCACTGCAGGAGTCCCTCAGGATAGTGTCCCGGGCCCAACCATCAGCTGCTTTGTTAATGACCTTCCCTCCATCATTAGATCAGAAGTGGTGGTCTTTACTGATTACACAATGTTCAGCACCATTCACAACTCTTCAGATACTGAAGCACTCCGTGTCCATATGCAGCAAGACCTGGACAACATTCGGGCTTGGGCTGATAATTGAAAAGTAACACTTGAGCCACACAAGTGCCAAACAGTGACCATCTCCAACAAGAGAGAATCTAACCACCTTCCCATGACATTCAATGGCATTACTATTGCTGAAATCGATACCATCAACGTCCTGGGGGGTTACTATTGACCAGAAACTGAACTGGAACAGCCATATAAATACTGTGGCTACAAGAACAGGTCAGAGGCTGGGAATTCTGTGGAGAGTAACTCACCACCTGACTCCCCAAAGCCTGTCCACCCTGCTGTCCCTGTTTCATGTACTAAAATTTTAGTAATGGAGCTGATTGTACATATTGTAATTATAAATCTGTTGGACAGAAACATCTACAAGGCACAAGTCAGGAGTGTGATTGAATTCTGTCCACTTGCCTGGATGAATGCAACTCCAACAACACTCAAGAAGCTCAACACCTTCCAGGACAAGCCCGGTTGATTGGCACCCCATCCACCGCTTTCAACATCCACTCCCTCCACCACCGACGTACAGTGACAGCAGTGAGTACCATCTACAAGATACACTGCAGCAACTCAACAAGGCTCCTTCAGTAGCACCTTCCAAACCCACACCCTCTACCGCCTAGAAGGACAAGGCTGCAGATGCATGGAAACACCTACCTGCAAGTTCTCCTCCAAGCCCCACATCGTCCTGACTTGGAACTATATCGTTGTACCTACACCACATGATTCCAGTGGTTCAAGAAGGCAGTTCATTACCATCTTCTCAAGCGCAAAGAGGGGGGCAACAAAATGCTAGCCTAGCCAGCATTGGCCATGTTCTATGAAAAGAATAAAAATGGATTTTTAAAGGAGCATAGCCAGATTAAGTGAGTGGATATAACTGTGGCAGGTGGAATTCAGTGTGAAGAGATACAATTTCATGCACTTTGAATCCAAGCAAGGTGCATCCTATTGTTTTCTCAATGGATTAGGGGAGACTAGGAATTTTGGAGAAGCTAAGGGATTTTGGTGCCCATGTACACATCACTGAAAGCTGGTGTACAGGAATACAAAGTAAAAGGTAATCACGTGTCATTTTAGTTATCTGCTCCAGCAGTGTAGCTTGAGGCACTGCACCTTGCCTTTCAATTAGGCATTTTAAAGTCTTTTGTGACTTTGCATTGAGTAATCCATTGATGTAACCACACCGTTACTATACCCATAAGTATATGTTGATAGGATGAAATGAAGTAAATAGAATGGCAGAGGCTTGTGTGTGGCAGGAACACTGACATTTGGGCTACGTTGTCTGCTTCTATGCTGTAAATTTTATGAAATTGTTGAACAATTGAAGGAAATGACATGGTGAACTGTTTTGTGCAACTGTCGGGGAGTGAGACCTGAATCTAGTAGCACACTTCAATCTTAGTCAGATGTGAAGTTGAGTATTTTTTTAAAAGCAGTGTCCTGGCCCGTTGTTGAGCTGTGCTGGAAGAAAAGCATTGGATTCCTTAGTAATTATTTTGGACATAACAGCTCTCCTGAACCTTTCAGAATCTCTCCAAAGCATTAGAATTAACAGATCTAGAGTTTGTCCCCTAATACCTTCAGCTGCCTAATGTTTTCTCTTTGAATGAGTGTGTCAAATACAGGAGACTCTATTGGAATGCTTAGTGTGATATAGTTCATAAATAATTTTTCCTAATTATTTATTTTTAACCCTTGGAGGAGGAGCAATGAGGTCCGACTCCTAAAAGGTTGGACTTCTGAGCACTAAGACTTCATCCTTTAGTCGTATGGTAGTTCAAAACTTGAGTATTGCTGAAAAACGAGACATGTCTAAGCTTTTCATCTTGCATTCATCAGGGTGCTTGCAAGAATACCAATATAAGGGGGAAAACAACAATTTATGCTGAAAAGATTGCTGACTGGTTGGCAAGTGGCGTTGCCATGGAGAATGCACCGCTGATGGTGTCTGACAGTTAACTACCAAGCATTGTTTGAAACTTAAACCAGGCAGCTTGACCTGATTGATCAAGGCATTGCCCTAAGGAATGAGTCACTGAATGGCTGTCACTTACTTTGTTTAGCTGAAACAGGCGCAATGTATGTACATGTTCTTTCTTTCTGCAAAGAACAGGGCCCTGTGTATTAATATATGTAGCTTCCTGTACACACAAATGTACTACACTGTGAGCCTGACTAATAATCTTAAATTGGTTGTCAGCATAATTCTAAGCACATTGAGGATTATTTAGCATATGTTGTCCAATCGCAGAATCACATTTAATGTTGGACATTGTGTTTTGAGTTTTGCAAACAAAGACTGGTTGGGTACAGTCTGTACCCTGCCTGTTGTGAACAGCGGCTGGGACATGCTGTTTGATATGATCCGCCAGTGTTTGGGACATACAACCAACATACTTAGCATCACACTGGCACTGAAATTCAAATACCACATTACTCATTTGTGTGATAGAGTGTCTTTATGGATTGACAGCAGCATCCTGTTGGTGGCTACTGCATAGTAGCACTCGTGTTGCCGCTGCTTAGTAGCACTGCGAAACAGCTAGCTTCACCTGTTGCTCAAAGTTTTGAGATACCTTGCCCTTCCAGGTTAATCTGAGGTGTACTGGACTCTTTTCAGGGCCAGAAGTGATAGCCTTAGGCCTGTTCATGAGTTTGCATGATATACATCGCAAAATTATCTGATCAGGGTAGCCATTGTCCTGCAGGAGGATGCCTTTGATGCGCCCTATTTCAGCATCAAGCTTGCATGGTGAGCAAATGGCTTGGGCCCTATTTACAAAGTTGCTGATAAGACCAATCTTATAGCATGTGGAACTGTAAGAATTCCAATTCGTATATTGACCAGTGAAGGTAGGCTTGCGGTAGACCATGGTAGAGAATCCCCTGGCAGATATCTCAACTAGTATGTCAAGGAAGGGGAGTTCATTTGACTGCTCCATTTCATAGGTGAATTTGAGCGCAGGATGGAGCCTGTTTAAGATATGTAAGGAAATTGTTACATGCAGCTGTAGATTTAAATAGAGCAAACATGCAATATTCGGGGGAGGCAATGGCGTAGTGGTATTGTTGCTGGATTAGTAATCCAGAGACCCAGGATAATGCTCTGGGGACCCAGGTTTGAATCCCACCATGACAGATGGTGGAATTTGAATTCAATAAAAACCTGGAATTAAAAGTCTAATGATCATGAAACCATTGTCAATTGTCGTAAAAACCCATCTGGTTCACTGTTGTCCTTTAGGGAAGGAAATCTGCCATCCTTACCTGGTCTGGCCTGCATGTGACTCCAGACTCACAGCAATATGGGTGACTCTTAATTGCCTTCTGAACAAGGGCAGTTAGGGATGGGCAATAAATGCTGGCCTAGCCAGCGACGCCTGCATGAATGAATATTAAAAAAAATTATCCACATATCGGAAATATGTAAGTTGTGAGGTTAGGTGTCATTCCATCAAAGTCATGCTTTTCATGGAACCCAACAAAGATGTTTGCGAGAGCTGGGCCTAGAAGGGATCGTATGACAACATCATCTATTTGGGCATACATGGTGTCATTAAAACTGAACTCAACTGCGCGAGTTGCCAAGTTCACTGAACACTGATTTACACCATGGTGGCAGGTCTAGATCGCCATGATATTGTGCTGCATGACTGCAAGTTGGAAAGCTTTCCTGCCTCTGTACCGCCTGAATTGTAGTGATGGAGTTATCTAATCTATGCTGGAGCAAAATTAATTTCTGGCTAAGGCAGATATAGCAGAACTTTCTAGTATATAGGTGAAAGCTAGTAAGATACTCCTGAATCTTGAGTTAGTTACTTAGAATTGCAGAAGAGCACTCTGGGTTTTAATGACCTTTGATTTCCCTTCTGTGATTGAGGAAGTACTTAATTGCCACTTGGTACCCCATTTCTAGAACATAGGTAGTTCTAAAAGATGCAGAAATATACTTGCTGTTTCATCTTAATATGTTGCTACTTGATGCATATAATGTGCATTGTTTAGTTGCTTTATAGTTTGTGTTATTGTGAACTTCCTTTTCTTCCAGGAAGAACCAGATAAACCAGAACTAAATACACCTTTGGGCACTAAGGCACCCATATGGATCCCTGATCCTCGTGCTACTATGTGTATGATCTGCACATGTGACTTTACACTTACCTGGAGGCGGCATCATTGTAGAGCATGTGGAAAGGTTAGTTTATGGGTGCAGTTTTTGCATTAATTTATCATTGTTTACTATTTGTCAAAAAATTGTGACTTTTATTGGGCTGCAATTTTCCAAGTTCCAGCAGTATTTTGGAGGCCACTCTAATAACCTTTCAATTCTTTCCTGATTGATAGATTTGTAACCAGCATCTGGTTATAAATATGAGAAGATTTCCCTCATTTATTTCCATTCAGCTCATGCAGTTACATCAGGTGTACAGTTTGCTTTATTTACACTGTTTCATTAACTTTCAGAGTTAAGCTGGTGCTTTGCATGAAGCAAGACAGAACACAAAGGAATGTGATTATGTAAATACAGCTCAGAAATATTTATAAAAGTAAAATACTGTGGATGCTGAAAATCTGAAATGAAAACAGAAAATACTGGAAATACTCAGCAGATTTAGCAGCATTTGTGGAGTGAGAAAAGGTTAATGTTTTAGATCAGTGATCTTTCATCGGTTCTAGAAAAAGATCCAACCTACCAGCCTGCACCTTCAACAGATGGACCTGTGTCATTTCAACCACCTCTAACAAGATGCCACCACCAAACATATCATCTCCTCTCCATAGATATAAAAACAAAAAAACTGCGGATGCTGGAAATCCAAAACAAAAACAGAATTACCTGAAAGAACTCAGCAGGTCTGGCAGCATCGGCGGAGAAGAAAAGAGTTGACCTTTCGAGTCCTCATGACCCTTCCACAGAACTGAGCGAATATAAGGAGAGGGGTGAAATATAAGCTGGTTTAAGGTGAGGGGGTTGGGGGGGCAGAGAAGTGGGAGGGTGGGGGGGGGGGGGAGCGGTGTGGTTGTAGGGACAAGCAAGCAGTGATAGGAACAGATAATCAAAAGATGTCACAGACAAAAGAACAAAAGAACACAGGTGTTGAAGGTAGTGATATTATCTAAACAAATGTGCTAATTAAGAATGGATGGTAGTGCACTCAAGGTACAGCTCTAGTGGGAGTGGGGTGGAAAGACTACCGGGGCATAAAAGATTTAAAAATAATGGAAATAGGTGGGAAAAGAGAAATCCAAATAAATTATTGGAAAAAACAAAAGGAAGGGGGAAGAAACAGAAAGGGGATGGGGATGGAGGAGGGAGTTCAAGATCTAAAGTTGTTGAATTCAATATTCAGTCCGGAAGGCTGTAAAGTGCCTAGTTGGAAGATGAGGTGCTGTTCCTCTAGTTTGCGTTGGGCTTCACTGGAACAATGCAGCAAGCCAAGGACAAACACATGGGCAAGAGAGCAGGGTGGAGTGTTAAAATTGCAAGCGACAGGGAGGTTTGGGTCATTCTTGCGGACAGACCGCAGGTGTTCTGCAAAGCGGTCGCACAGTTTACGTTTGGTCTCTCCAATGTGGAGGAGACCGCATTGGGAGCAACGAATGCAGTAGACTAAGTTGGGGGAAATGCAAGTGAAATGCTGCTTCACTTGAAAGGAGTGTTTGGGCCTTTGGACGGTGAGGAGAGAGGAAGTGAAGGGGCAAGTGTTGCATCTTTTACGTGGGCATGGGGAGATGCCATAGGTGGGGGTTGAGGAGTAGGGGGTGATGGAGGAGTGGTCCAGGGTGTCCCAGAGGGAATGATCCCTATGGAATGCCGCCGGGGGGGTTGAAGGGAAGATGTGTTTGGTGGTGGCATCATGCTGGAGTTGGCGGAAATGGCGGAGGATGATCCTTTGAATGTGGAGGCTGGTGAGGTGATAAGTGAGGACAAGGGGGACCCTATCATGTTTCTGGGAGGGAGGAGAAGGCGTGAGGGTGGATGCGCGGGAGATGGGCCGGACACATTTGAGGGCCCTGTCAACGACCGTGGGTGGAAAACCTCGGTTAAGGAAGGAGGAGGACATGACAGAGGAACTGTTTTTGAAGGTAGCATCATCAGAACAGATGCGACGGAGGCGAAGGAACTGAGAGAATGGGATGGAGTCCTTACAGGAAGCGGGGTATGAGGATCTGTAGTCGAGGTAGTTGTTGGAGTCAGTAGGCTTGTAATGGATATTGGTGAACAGTCTATCACCAGAGATTGAGACAGAGAGGTCAAGGAAGGGAAGTGAAGTGTCAGAGATGGACCATGTGAAAATGATGGAGGGGTGGAGTTTGGAAGCAAAATTAATAAATTTTTCCATGAAGCAGCACCGAAGTAATCATCGATGTACCGGAGAAAGAGTTGTGGAAGGGGTTGGAGTAGGACTGAAACAAGGAATGTTCCACATACCCCATAAAGAGACAGGCATAGCTGGGGCCCATGCGGGTACCCACCTTTTATTTGGAGGAAGTGAGAGGAGTTAAAAGAGAAATTGTTCAGTGTGAGAACAAGTTCAGCCAGATGGAGGAGAGTAGTGGTGGATGGGGATTGTTCGGGCCTCTGTTCGAGGAAGAAGCTAAGGGCCCTCAGACCATCCTGGTGGGGGATGGAGGTGTAGAGGGATTGGGCGTCCATGGTGAAGAAGAAGTGGTTGGGGCCAGGGAACTGGAAATTGTTGATGTGACGTAAGGTGTCAGAAGAATCACGGATATAGGTGGGAAGGGACTGGACAAGGGAAGAAAGAAGGAAGTCAAGATAGTGAGAAATGAGTTCTGTGGGGCAGGAGCAAGCTGACACGATTGGTCTACCGGGACAGTTCTGTTTGTGGATTTTGGGTAGGAGGTAGAAGCGGGCCGTCCGAGGTTGGGCGACTATCGATTAGAAGCTGTGGGAGCAAGATCTTCAGAGGAGATGAGGTCAGTGACAGACCTGGAAACTCTTTTCTTCATCTCCTCTCCAACCTGTTGAGCATTCGGAAAGGACCATTCTCTGAAAAGCAAAATACTGCGGATGCTGGAAATTTGAAATAATAATGGAAAATGCTGGAAATACTCAGGTTAGTCAGCACCTTTGGATAGACAACAAGGTTAATGTTGACTTGTGATCTTAACTATATGTCTCCCCGTAGGTGCTGCCTAACCTGAGTGTTTCCAGCATGGTTTTGTTTTTTATTTCAGATTTTCAGCAGCTACAGTATTTTGCTTATGGAATATAGTATTTATTGGTTGACAGCTCATCTCCAGAAATGGTGATAGAAACGTCTATCCACAGCAATTCAAGAAGCAGCTGTCCACAACTTTCTCCAGGACATTTATTGATGGATCATAAATGCTGGTCTTGCCTGCAATACCCAAATCCCATGAGTGAATCAAAAAAAAAGTTGAGGAAGGGAAGAGAAAAGATGGATATGTGAAGGTAAGGAAGAGATAGAAATTGGAAGCAAAGTTGAAGGAATTTTCCAGCTCAAAGCAAGAACAGGAGGCAGCACCGCTACAGTCATGAATGTACTCAAAAAAAAGAGATGAGGGAGGTCAGCCTGTGCAGGATTGGAGCAAAGAATGTTCAATGAATTCCACGGTAAGGTAGGCATAGCTAGGATCCATATAGGTTCCCATTGCAGCACCTTTTATTTGGAGGAAGTGAATGTCTTACAAAGTTTGCTGACAATACAAAGCTAGGTGGGAATGTAAGCTGTGAGGAGGACGTAGAGGCTGCAAAGAGATATAGACAGGTTAAGTAAATGAGCAACAAGATGCAGATGGAGGATATTGTGGGGAAGTGTGAGATTATTCAATTTGATCATCATAATGGAAAAGCAAAGTTTTTCTAAAAGGCATGAAACTCAAAAATTTCCTGTTCAGAGGGGCTTGGCTGTACTCAGACAAGGGACACAATGTTGGCATTAGGTACAGCAAACAGTAAGGAAAGCAGATGGCATGTTGGCCTTTATTGCAAGGTTATTAGAGTACAATAATAAGGAAGTCTTACTAGAATTGTACAAGATTTTGCTGAGACCACACCTGGTGTACTGTGTGCAGCTTTGGTCTCCGTATTTAAGGAAGGCTATAGTTGCACTGGAGGCAGTACAGCGAAGAATCACTAAATTTGTCCTTGGGATGAGAGACATGTCCTATTATGAGCCACTGAGTAAATTGGGCCTATATTCTTTGGAAATTAGAAGACTGAGAGATGATTCATTGAAACATACAAGATTCTGAAGGGACTTCACAGGATAGACTCCAAGAGATTCTTTCCCCTGGCTGGGGAATCTAAAACATGAGGGCTCAGCCTCGGGATAAAGGGCCAATCATTTAGGACTGAGATGAGGAGCAATTTCTTCACTCAGCGTTGTGAATCTTTGGAATTTTCTACCCAAGAGGGTTGTGGATGCTCCATCATTGAATATATTTAAGGCTGAAATAGGTTTTTATTCTCTCGGAATCAAGGGATTGAGGAGTGGGTGGGAGAGTGAAGTTGAAACCAAAGATCAACCATGATCGCATTGAATGGCGGAGCAGGCTCAATCGTCTACACTTCCTATTCCTTGCATTCTTAAAACTGGAAAAGTGGCAGAGGGCATCGGAGTAGTCTCAGATGTAGGTTGGAAGAGACTGGACCAGAGGAGAAAAGATAGTTGTGATAGGAAGGAAATCCGTTCCTTCAGTGCGGCAAGGACAGGCTGAGACAGTGTTTTTACCAGGGCAGTCCTATCTGTGGATCATGAGAAAGAGAAAGAAGCAGGCTGAGAGAGATTGGACAACTTCTAAGATTTTGAGGCCACATGGCAAGAGGAAGATCTCCAGAGGAGGCAAAGCGTGGAAAATGATGGTTTGATGTTGACTCATGGGTTCATGAGCCACGGACAGGTACAAGGAGATGTCGAAGATTTGCTGACAGCCTCTCGAGCTAGAGATCTGTTAACCAAACAACAGCACCGTTAGGCTTGTCAGCAGGTCTAATGACGATGTCAGGGTTGGACTGACAAAAAAGGGCTTTATTTTGATTAATGGAAAACAATTTAAGCAAACAATATTTTGTAACTTGCTGTTGATTTATTCTTGCTTCACTATATTTTTACACACGTTTGGGTTTTTTAGTCTGAATTCTTTGGTGACATTTTCCACAAGGGGTGATGGTGGGGAGTGTTTATGGTGGGGAGTGTTTTCCTCCGTTATCCTCCTAGAATTCAGTTGGGATTGTGCTACAGAATGTTAAAAAAAAAATTCAGATATTGAAGCCAACTGATAATTCACTGACTTCACCGGGATCCTGCTCCCTCTGTTCCGCCTGAATTGCCACTGGCCACTCCTTCGCTGGCCACTACATGATAATTGGGGGGGTGGAGAGATTCTTCACAACCGAGTTACATTACTTCCTGGGCACAATGGGGAAGGTGACCCTAGAAAGTGACAGTGAAGACACTTAAATTCCCTAAATGGACGGAGAGGTCTTTGTGGGAGCTCTTTCTCCTTCCAGCCAGCCCCAGATACATCTGCTGAAGATCTTTATCGTGGCTGAGGCCTTAGTTGGAAGCCTTCCTTCTGATCTTTGAGATGCTACTTCTCCTTTAAGGTTCTCCACATCTTTTTGCACTACAGTGGTGTCTCTGTTGTTGCAGGTCAGGTGTTTTCCCACTTGTACTGCCAGGCTCCTCTTGAAAGCAGGAAAACCTACCAAGTACCCATGAAACAAGTACAATAATTCCCAAACAGGAAAATGGATCCATGTTGTTGTGGGCGGAAGTCCCACTCCACTGTAACTTTGCCCCAGATAGCAGAATCACCACCATCACCCATATTGGGTACACCTTGTTATTTCCAGTGTTGTTTCCAGCATTATTTGTTCATTATTTTCCCTTTTCCAGTTATGTTTCAAATATTTCATACTTAACGTTAAGTCTGAGTTCATAGGAAAAGAGCAAGCTTGACTACAGAAGCTAACCTTGTGAAAATTACAAATAATTTATTGAGAAGTAGCCTAAATTGTAACTTAGTTAAGAGTGGGAACAAGAAGTAATATCTGTTGTACACATGATTGTGTTTTTTCAAGTGATAAGATCAGATACTAATGACCTAAAACCTACTCGAAACAGAATTGCTCATTTAGCATTGCCAATTTGAGAGATGTTCATGGCTACTACTTTTGTAAATATAAGTTTCATTAGATTTTCCTTGGACCTGAGCCAAAAACTTATTTCGTTATTCAGTTTAATATTATACCCAGCCAGTTGAAATTCTTGTTGAGCACATGTATGACCTAGTTTTATCTTTCAGATTGTTTGTCAGGCCTGCTCATCAAACAAATTTAATCTGGACTACCTTAAAAACAGACCTGCTAGAGTTTGTGACCACTGCTTCTTAGAATTGCAAAAAAGAGGTAAGGAAAATATTCATGTCAGGAATGTTGATGCTCAGGGAATATACTAATTATCTTGCAGAAGATGGAATAGAAATAACTATTCCTTCAACCCATGTAGACTCGCCACAGAGACAGAACATTTTCTTTTAATAATGAGTTAACTAGGCTCTTTTTTGTACAGCTGAGCACAGCAGAAAACAGGAAATATTTCCCTAGACTCCTTTACCAGCCTGCCACCCCTGCCCTGCTTCTGCCAAGGAATAGTACATGCATACTATTAGGGAAATGGGGG
Organism: Isurus oxyrinchus; assembly: GCA_026770705.1. Classification (NCBI taxonomy): domain Eukaryota; kingdom Metazoa; phylum Chordata; class Chondrichthyes; order Lamniformes; family Lamnidae; genus Isurus; species Isurus oxyrinchus. Next base: position 83,677,154 of record JANJGN010000013.1, read on the forward strand.
GGGAGCAATTATAAAGTTTTTGCATGCGTGTATAAATAGATACTTGATAGAGTTAATTCATCTCCTTTGATTATCTCTGATTTTTTAAAATTCATTCATGGCATGTGGGTGTTGCTGGCTGGGCCAGCATTTATTGCCCCCTAATTGCCCTTGTTCAGAGGGCATTTGAGAGTAAACCACATTGCTGTGGGTCTGGAGTTTCACGTGGGCCAGAAAAGGTAAGGACGGCAGATTTCCTTCTCTAAAGGACATCTAACTTTTAATTCCAGACTTTTATTGAATTCAAATTCCACCATCTGCTGTGGTGGGATTCGAACCCAGGTCCTCAGAGCATTACCCTGGGTCTCTGGATTACTAGTCCAGTGACAATACCACTATGTTACCATCTCACCTTAAATTTATTTGAACAATATTTATATTATGATCATTTAAGTTATTTATCATTGTTAGTGGAATTTAAAGATAAATCACTGTACTCTGTTCAGTGTTAGATACTTGTTTTTCTTACAAACTAGTCCTCTCCTATCACCACCCTACCTTTAAATTTTCTTTCTCTTCCAAAATTCCAGCATGCATAGTTGCCACCTGATCACTTTGCTCACAATTTCCTGTTCAAATCCCTTCAGTACTGCTTGCACCCTGGCCATAACACTGATGCTTCCCTGGCCAAAGTCCCCAACAACTTCTTTGGTAACTATAACCAATGCATTTTATCCTTGTTGACCTTCGCGGCATTCAACACTGCCCCTCCCCCTCCAGGACCATTTTACTTGACTGTCCCCATGTAGCCGACATATTTCTAATGTTACTGCTCCTCAGAATCCTGCACCATCACCTCTGGAGTACTCTTAAAAAGGTAAAGGAAAAAAATGCCATCCATCAACAATATTATTCGTAAGCATGGGGTGAATTTCTATATCTATGTGATGATACTTGGCTGTACCCCTCCACCCACTATCCTTGACTTCGTGGCCAGTTCTATGTTGCTGGATTGCTTGTCCAACATCATATGGCCGATCCATAATAATCATTGGCATGGTCAAAACCTTTATTGTCAAAAGCTCTAAGGCCCTTGACTCTATCCCCCTACCTGCTTTTCATTTGGACAGAATCAGATAACTTGGGTGACTTGTTGATCTTGAGTCAAGCTTCAAACCTCATATCCTTATCCATTATCAAGGTTGCTTACTTGACCACTGCAGTATTGCTTGCCTCTGCCTTTACCTCAGCTCCATTGCAATCATTATCTCCAGACTTGATCTTTTGTCTTCCTTGCTGGTCTTATGTACTTCATTCTACACAAAATTCCTATTCATTCAAAGTTGAGGTCTTCATTCATAAATTCCCCCATGGTCTCATCCAGCCTTGCCTCTGCAACCTCCTCCAGCCTTGCATGCCATCTTGTGCCCTTCAATTGGTAGACTCTAGCCTTTTGTGTACCCCACACCCTCCACCCTCCATTTGTGACAGTGTCTTCAACTCTCATTGCCATTCTCTATAGGCCTTCTACCCGAAATCCATATTTGTTATTCATTCATGGGATGTGCGCTTTTCTGGCAGTGCCAGTAGTTATTGTCCATCCCTAATTGCCCTTGAACCGCAGAATTCCAGGTGATTAGCCACACCCACAGAACTGTTAGAGAGGGAGTTCCAGTATTTTGACCCAGCGCAGTGAGAGAACAGTCATATATTTCCAAGTCAGTGAGATCTATGGCTTGGAGGGGAACTTTCAGTTGGTGGTGTTCCCCTGCATCTGCTCTTCTTGTTCTTCTAGGTGGTAGAGGTCGTGGTTTTGGAAGGTGATGTCGAATGAGCCTTGGCTAGTTGCAGCAGTACATCATGTAGATGATACACACTGCTGCTTTTGCACTGGTGGTGGATGGAGTGAATATTTAAGGTGGTGGACGGAGTGCCAATCAAGCAGGCTGCCTTGCTCTGGATGGTGTTGAGATTCCTGAGTGTTGTTGGAGCTGCACTCATCCAGGCAAATGGGAATATGCCACCACACTCCTGACTTGTGCCTTTTAGATGGTGGACAGACTTTGGGGAGTCAGGAGGTGAGTTACATGTCACAGAATTCCAAGCCTCTGACCTGCTTCTGTAACAACAGTATAAGTATGGCTGGTTCAGTTGTTTCTGGTCAGTGATAGCCCGAAGATGTTGATGGTGGAGGAATAAGCGATGGTAATGCCATTAAATGTCAAGGGATGAAGTTAAGACTCTATTTGGAGATGGCCATTGCCTGGCATTTGTGTGACACAAATGCTAGGTGCCACTTATCAGCCCAAGCCTGAATGTTGTCTAGGTTTGGCTGTATGAGAAAAGATGCTTCTGCCTTGTTACTTCTCTTTATGCCTTTGACAGCCTCCTCAAAATCTTACTTTTCAAGCTACCTTTTATCATTGCTGCTAAACATTCTGCATAACCTAAGATCTTTGCCATCCCCCACAAAAATAATAGCTACTTACATTTATGTAATGTCTTTAATGCAATGTAAGTGAACCATTATGTTGGAGCAGAAAGCATGTAATACAGCATTAAAGAACTGGTTCCATGTTATTCTACTCAATCTCCCTCCCTAAAGTAACCTAGGAAAGCTTGGCACTATTATCCATATGCCTGCTTGTAGATTTTGAAGTGGACTCAAGCTTGTATTTTTTTTTTGTTTCAATGGAGACATTTTATATTCTTGAATTATGTAGCATTATATCAGATAGATTCTGTCATTGGCTTATATTTCCCTTTTTTGAGCTGCATGTTTGAGAAAATAGTGAAAGATTTCTGAAACGTTATATATATTCTCTGTGCAGACAAGAAACAATGAAAATGGAGATCACCACCACATACTAAATGCAGTGTTTTAAAGAGACTGACCTTGGGTTGTTCTTTGCTCTTTTTCTCATTTAAGAAATTAAGAAATATTCCTTTCACACATTTTTAAGGAAGATTTCTCATTCACAATTTGGAGGTGCTTGTTATGTTTTTGTAATGAAAATTTGTCTTCCTTTTTTGTGCTTTGAAAGATGTTGTTTTCATTGTTCAAAACCAGATCTTGAAATAAGCATGCATTGCACCAACCAGGCTGCCAGTCTGTTCTGATTGAACATAAATAGAGTAAAATTATAGCAGAGAAATTCTGCAAATTATTGCAAAATAGTTTCAAGAAAAGAGAACTCCTTAAATTTTTATTATTTTATTCCTCTATCGCTCTTGAAGACAATGACTTGGTGATCCATTCAAAAGAACCTAGCAGATTTTTTCTCAAACCATTAGCTCAAAAAACAGAAAAACACTTCAACATTGGCACTCCTGGTACCTCACCTAAATTGGTGTTGGAGCTGAGACAATGCTCTGGATGACTATTTGTTCATGGAAACATCCCGACAGGGCTCAATCCTGTGTTCATCAAATGCTCGCAATACATGCATTTTTCAGCAGAAGTAGCTGAAGTTTTGAGAAGCAGAGGCCTTGTTGATTTTTTCTCTCTGGCTTATGCTACAATGACCCACTCAACTGAGATAGCTAACTCAGCACAGACCAGGAATCTGTGACTTTCCTGGTCTATTTTGTTCAGAACAGTACCTAATCACATGCTGCATTCAACCACTGAATCATTAGGAGAGCGCAAAACACTTTTAAATGATGTTTCGAATCCAAAAAAAGACTGAGATCATGGTGTTTGCTGTTTCATCCATCCTTCTCCCCCACACCCTTTCCTTCAAACACAATTGCAGAAACCAATTTGGTACTGCAAGAGTTCAAATTAGCTGTTATTTTTAAATCTTGTATTGGATTTCAGTACTCATTTTAAAATAAACCTATTTGCCTCTGTTAATTAGAAATGCAGTCATCTGATACGAAGATGCTGTCTCCGACTCACAAATCATCAAGTGCCCTCACCTCGGTTTTTCACAGCATTCAGCATTCTTCAGGACGGAAGCACAAGAAAATTCCAGCAGCACTGAAAGAGGTAAGTGGAGGCACTCGGTTTTAACTGATCTTCAGCAGGCTGTATACTCAAGTGCAACAAATACAAGGCACCAACTTAACTAACTCAATGCTCTTGTACCCTTTGCTGGTACTGTCCTGCCAATAAAGAAAGTGGCTTCCCAGTCACACTACTGTGCAATAGGTAGTGGCAGGGCTCTCTACGTGCACATTTCAGAATATGGAAGGGGTAGTAGTTATTGTCATGTACAGTTCTCAAATGTTTTGCTAATTAAGAAAAGCTGACACACAGTTGGCTATTTTCACTTGGCAGAAAATAGAAAGAATGACTATACAAATGGCAGTTCAAGTGCTTGCGCTTTGCATCAATACCAGTTATATTGATTCAAAACTTTCTTGTAGATAATTTTGCTTACATGAATATGGGCTGACAATGCTGTACTATGTTTCTGCTGTTAATACCAAAAATGCATTATAATGGGAACATTACATTATTGCTTTTAAGTACTCTGCCCTCCAAAGATTTCTTGATCTTTTAAAGTAAATTATAAATTATTCAGGTATTGTGATCAAAATTGGAATCTACTTTTCCAGAATAGTGTGAACCCATATACACTTTGTACTAGGTTTCTATTGCAATTCTTAATGCTGTTTATCGATGGTAGATCAATATAAGCTTTTTTTCCCTACTGCAACATTTGTTCTGATTTCATTCTGGGTGATCTGCCCTTGTAGATGTATGAATGAGAGTCTTATTCCTCACATTTCACTCTTAGTAAGCTCATGCTGCCACTTTGTTTCCAAAATGTTGGCGCACCGACATATTGCCCCACCCTGGCTTGAATTTTAATTGAGACTTTCAGGGGAAGGGGAAGATGTTCAAGAGTGGAGTCATTGTTTTGTTGAGGTTGCTATTATATTTAACTTTCTTGTTTTGTGTCCCTGGTTATTCGTCTTTAAAGCATGCTAATTATTGTAACAGAAATTGCATTTATAAAGCATTTTTCATGTAGAAAAATGCCATTTTAGACAACAACTTACATTTACATAGTGCCTTTGACAAAACAAAACATCCCAAGGTGACAGGAATGTAAAGAAGCAAAATTTGACAGAAGCGACTTAAGGCGGTATTAGGACAGATGGCAAAAAGCTTGGTGAAAGAAGTAGGTTTGGAGGAACGTCTCAAAGGAGGAAAGATCAGTAAAGAGGTGGAGAGAGGCTTTCGGGGGGTGATGATGTTGGGATTTCCAGAGCTTAGGGCCAAGGCAGCTGAAGGCATAATCACCATTGGTGGAGCAATCGGGGATGGTCAAGAAGACAGAATTAGATGAACGTGTATCTCAGAGCAAAAACAGAATTACCTGGAAAAACTCAGTAGGTCTGGCAGCATCGGCGGAGGAGAAAAGAGTTGACGTTTCGAGTCCTCATGACCCTTCGACAGAACTTGATTTCGAGTCCAGGAAAGAGTTGAAATATAAGCTGGTTTAAGGTGTGTGGGGGGGGGGGGGGGGAAGGAGAGAGAGAGAGAGACAGAGGTGCTTGTGTAGACAAACAAGCAGTGATAGAAGCAGATCATCAAAAGATGTCAGTAACAATGGTACCAAAGAACACATAGGTGTTAAAGTTAAAGTTGGTGATATTATCTAAACGAATGTGCTAATTAAGAATGGATGGTAGGGCACTCAAGGTACAGCTCTAGTGGGGGTGGGGGGAGCATAAAGGATTTTAAAATATTTAAAAATAATGGAAATAGGTGGGAAAAGAAAAATCTATAAAATTTATAGGGAAAAAAAAGGGGGAAAAAGGGGGAAACAGAAAGGGGGTGGGGATGGGGGAGGGAGCTCATGACCTAAAGTTATTGAATTCAATATTCAGACCGGAAGGCTGTAAGGTGCCTAGTCGGAAGATGAGGTGTTGTTCCTCCAGTTTGCGTTGGGCTTCACTGGAACAATGCAGTAAGCCAAGGACAGACATGTGGGCAAGAGAGCAGGGTGGAGTGTTAAAATGGCAAGCCACAGGGAGGTTTGGGTCATTCTTGCGGACAGACCGCAGGTGTTCTGCAAAGCGGTCGCCCAGTTTACGTTTGGTCTCTCCAATGTAGAGGAGACCACATTGGGAGCAACGAATGCAGTAGACTAAGTTGGGTGAAATGCAAGTGAAATGCTGCTTCACTTGAAAGGAATGTTTGGGCCCTTGGACGGTGAGGAGAGAGGAAGTGAAGGGGCAGGTGTTACATCTTTTGCGTGGGCATGGGGTGGTGCCATAGGAGGGGGTTGAGGAGTAGGGGGTGATGGAGGAGTGGACCAGGGTGTCCCGGAGGGAGCGATCTCTACGGAATGCCGATAAGGGGGGTGAAGGGAAGATGTGTTTGGTGGTGGCATCATGCTGGAGTTGGCGGAAATGGCGGAGGATGATCCTTTGAATGCGGAGGCTGGTGGGGTGATAAGTGAGGACAAGGGGGACCCTATCATGTTTCTGGGAGGGAGGAGAAGGCGTGAGGGCGGATGCGCGGGAGATGGGCCGGACACGGTTGAGGGCCCTGTCAACGACCGTGGGTGGAAAACCTCGGTTAAGGAAGAAGGAGGACATGTCAGAGGAACCGTTTTTGAAGGTAGCATCATCGGAACAGATGCGACGAAGGCGAAGGAACTGGGAGAATGGGATGGAGTCCTTACAGGGAGCGGGGTGTGAGGAGCTGTAGTCGAGGTAGCTGTGGGAGTCGGTGGGTTTGTAGTGGATATTGGTGGACAGTCTATCACCAGAGATTGAGACAGAGAGGTCAAGGAAGGGAAGGGAAGTGTCAGAGATGGACCACGTGAAAATGATGGAGGGGTGGAGATTGGAAGCAAAATTAATAAATTTTTCCAAGTCCCGACGAGAGCATGAAGCAGCACCGAAGTAATCATCGATGTACCGGAGAAAAAGTTGTGGAAGGGGGCCGGGGTAGGACTGCAACAAGGAATGTTCCACATATCCCATAAAGAGACAGGCATAGCTGGGGCCCATGCGGGTACCCATAGCCACACCTTTTATTTGGAGAAAGTGAGAGGAGTTGAAGGAGAAATTGTTCAACGTGAGAACAAGTTCAGCCAGACGGAGGAGAGTAGTGGTGGATGGGGATTGTTCGGGCCTCTGTTCGAGGAAGAAGCTAAGGGCCCTCAGACCATCCTGGTGGGGGATGGAGGTGTAGAGGGATTGGACGTCCATGGTGAAGAGGAAGCGGTTGGAGCCAGGGAACTGGAAATTGTTGATGTGACGTAAGGTGTCAGAGGAATCACGGATGTAGGTGGGAAGGGACTGGACAAGGGGAGAGAGAAGGGAGTCAAGATAACGAGAAATGAGTTCTGTGGGGCAGGAGCAAGCTGAGACGATCGGTCTACCAGGGCAGTTCTGTTTGTGGATTTTGGGTAGGAGATAGAAGCGGGCCGTCCGAGGTTGGGCGACTATCAGGTTGGAAGCTGTGGGAGGGAGATCCCCAGAGGAGATGAGGTCAGTGACAGTCCTGGAAACAATGGCTTGATGTTCAGTGGTGGGGTCATGGTCCAGGGAGAGGTAGGAGGAAGTGTCTGCGAGTTGACGCTCAGCCTCCGCGAGGTAGAGGTCAGTGCGCCAGACAACAACAGCACCACCCTTGTCAGCGGGTTTGATGACAATGTCAGGGTTGGACCTGAGAGAATGGAGTGCAGTAAGTTCAGAGAGAGACAGGTTAGAATGGGTGAGAGGAGTAGAGAAATTGAGACGACTAATGTCGCGCCGACAGTTCTCAATGAAAAGATCAAGAGAAGGTAAGAATCCAGAGGGAGGGGTCCAGGTGGAGGGAGAATATTGGAGATGGGTAAAAGGATCTGTTGAACTGGGAGAGGACTCCTGCCCAAAGAAGTGAGCCCGGAGACGAAGACGGCGAAAGAAGAGTTCAGCATCATGCCGAGCCCGAAATTCATTGAGGTGAGGGCGTAAGGGTATGAAACTAAGTCCTTTGCTGAGCACTGAACGTTCAGCATCGGAGAGGGGAAGGTCAGGGGGTATAGTGAATACACGGCTGGGGCTGGGATTGGAAGATGGGGTGGGGACGGAGGGACAGGCTGGGGTGGAGGGTCCTAGATGGGTGTTGGTGTCGATGAGTTGTTGGAGCTTGCGTTCCTTAGCAGTTGAGAGAAAGAGAAAAAGTTTCTTGTTGAGGCGTCGGATGAGCCGAAGGATAAAATGAAACTGAGGGCACGCGCAGCTTTGAAAAAGGGTACGGCGGTGCTGCTGGAGGGAAAGGTCGAGTGTGTTCATATGGCGGCGCATGGCACTGAGTGTGGATTTCAGAATGTGACGGGAACAGCAGTCTGAGAAACGTTTTATGTCCCGGAGATACCGGTAATCCTGGGTGGGTTCGAAAGATGAGGGGTGGAATTTCAGTTGAAATCCACGTGGGGTAAGTCGGAGACGGAGGCAGTCACTGAGAAAGGAGATATGGCTGTGAAAGCGGGTTTTAGTAAACACCTTGTCAAACACTAGGAGGGAAATGGAAAGCAAAGAAGGTGAACAAGGCAACAGAGAGATACGGAAATCTTGTCGCAGAGAGGAACAGAACTTCTTCAAGGAGATAGGCATTTCTTGAAGAGCAGTGGCAGTCAATTAAACACAGAGTTGAAAAGTTGTGTATCTCAGAGCATTGTTGGGCTGGAGATAGGGAGGGCAAGGCCATGGAGAGACTTAAAAACAAGGACAAGAATTTTACAATGGAGGTGTGCTTGACAAGGGGTCAGTGTAGGTCAGTGAGCACAGGGGTGGTGGCTTACCAGAACTCGATCTGAGTAAGGGCACAGACAGCAGCGTTTTAAATGGCCTTAAGTTTACGAATGGTGCAAGGTGTGTGGCCAGCCAGGAAAACATACGGATGGTTGGGTCTAATCCAATAGATTATTGCCTTATAATAGTCAAATTAGATGTACCAAAGGCATGGATGAGGGTTTCGGCAGCAGATGAGCTGAGATGAGTAGATTCAGACGATGTTCAGGAGATGGAAATAGGCAGTCTTGTTGATGGCCCTGGATGACCAAAGCGATACAGTGTAAGATAAAGCAGAGAAAGGGTGTATGACTGATGTCAGGTTGATAATACAAATGAGAACCAGACTTTAGGTAGTAAGTTCAGAGGGGAAGTGAAAAAGGAAATGAGAGGGGAAGAGAGAAAATGAGAAGAGACTGGCAACCAACATAAAGGAGAATCCAAAAGTCATGTCTAAGCAAATAAAGGGTAGTAAGGAGAGGGCTGGGTCTGATTTGGGACCAAAAAGAGGATTTATGCATGGAGGCAGAGAGCATAGCTGAGGTACTATATGACTGCTTTGCACCTGTGTTTACCAAGAAAAGATCCTGCCAAAGCCAACTGGAGTATCATGACCAATTCTGGGCATCACAGTTTAGAAAGGATGTGAAAAACAGGTTACAGAAAAGGTTCACGTGAATGAGTAATAGTAATAATACCGGGGGGATGTTTCCTCTTGTAGGGAAACTAGAACTCTGATACATAATTTAACGATAAATAGAGAGATGAGAATTTTTTTCTCTTGAGGGTCATTAGAGTGTGGATGGAATTCTCTTCCCCAGAAGGTAGTGGAGGCTGGGTCATTAAATTTATTCAAGGCTGAATTAGATAGATTTTTGTTAGATAAGGGAGTCAAGGAAATTGGAGCTGAGACAACAACGAGATCAGCCATCACCTTATTGAATGTTGTAGCTGGCTCAAAGGGCCTACTCGTGCTTCCTAAGTCCTATGTTCCTATGAATGGTTCTAGGGATGAAGGACGTCAGTTGCAGAGATAGATCGGAGGAGCTGGGGCTGCTCTCCTTGGGGAAGAAAGATTGAGAGGAGATTTGATAGATGTCTTTACAATCATGAGAGGTCTAGATAGAGTAGATTGAGAGAAACCCAAGAACCAATAATAACATAAAAAGTTTTCACGCAGCGAGTGTTTGCGATCTGAAGTGCGCTGCCTGTGAATGTGATGGAGACATATTCAATCATGGCTTTCAGAAGGTAATTGGAAAAGCACCTGAAAAGGTAAAAATGTAGGGTTACCAGGAAAGGGAGGGGAGTACAACTAGCTGAATTGCTCTTGCAGAGAGCTGCTGCAGACTGAAGGGGCCAAATGTCCTCTTTTTGTTTTGGAACTATTCTGTGATTCTATTTGACTGGAAGCTCAACTCACGTTGAAGTATGAAACCAAGTTTGTCCCAGTCTGGTTCAGCATCAGACGTTACCATGTAGAGGGTAAAAGTGGGGACCAAAGAAAATGGCTTCAGCCTTCCCAATATTTAATTGGAGGAAATATCTGCTCATCCAGTACTGGATGTTGGATATGCAGTGTGATAATGTAGTGACAGTGGAAGAGTCAAGAGAGGTGGTGGTGAAGTTGAGCAGGGTGCTAGTAGCATACATGTAAGAACTAAAAACAAAAAAACTGCGGATGCTGGAAATTCAAAATAAAAAATACCTGGAAAAACTCAGGCAGTCTGGCAGCATCGGCGGAGAAGAGTACAGTTGACGTTTCAAGTCCTCATGACCCTTCAACAGAACTAAGTAAAAATAGGAGAGGGTGAAATATAAGCTGGTTTAAGGGGCGGGGGTGGGGGGGGCTGGTTTTTGGGATAAGCAAGCATTGATAGAAGGAGATAACCAAAAGATGTCTCAGACAAAAGAACAAAGAGGTGTTGATGTTGGTGATATTATCTAAAAGAATGTGCTAATTAAGAATGGATAGCAGGACAAGCAAGGTACCTCTAGTGGGGGTGGGGTGAAATAAGACTAAAAGGGCATAAAAGGTATAGATAAATGATTGGTGGAATACATTAAAAATAATGGAAATAGATGAGAAAAGAAAAATCTATATAAATTATTGGTAAAAACAAGGAGGAGGGGGAAGAAATGGAAAGGGGTTGGGGATGGAGGAGGGAATTTAAGATCTAAAATTGTTGAACTCAATATTCAGTCCGGAAGGCTGTAAAGTGCCTAGTCGGAAGATGAGGTGCTGTTCCTCCAGTTTGCGTTGAGCTTCACTGGAACAATGCAGCAAGCCAAGTACAGACATGTGGGCAAGAGAGCAGGGTGGAGTGTTAAAATGACAAGCGACAGGGAAGTCTGCGTTATGCTTGCGGATAGACCAAAGGTGTTCCGCAAAGCAGTCACCCAGTCTGCACTTGGTCTCTGTGGTTTCCTCTACATTGGAGAGACCAATAAAGGCCTTTTATGCCCTTTTAGTCTTATTTCACCCCATCCCCACTAGAGCTACCTTGCTTGTCCTGCTATCCATTCTTAATTAGCACATTCTTTTAGATAATATCACCACCTTCAACACCTCTTTGTTCTTTTGTCTGTGACATCTTTTGGTTATCTCCTTCTATCACTACTTGCTTGTCCCAACAACCACTCCACCCCTTCTGTATTTCTTCCAATAGTGCCATGACACCTTTAACAGGCACATTAATCACTGGAGCAGAAAACGATTCAGTGTCTTATCTGAAAATGTCCCTTGTGAGAGTGCAATAGTGCATCAATACTGTACTGAACTGTCAACATAGATTCTGTGCACAAGTCCTGGGTCTGTAAACCTTCTGTGAGTCAGAGGCAAAATTGCAATCAAAAGATTGGAACCAACATGAGTCATATCTTCAATACTCTGCAGTAATGCTGATTTCCCACCCCTGTCTGTACACCACCACCCTCCCACTCCAAAAAAATGTTAATCCCAAACAAAACTTTGAAAATATGAATCTTCAATGCAATCTATTCCTTCGGGTAAGCTCTTTCAACGAGAGGCTCCATTTCTAAATTTGCTTTCTGTTCTTTTCTGGATGTTAATTGGGAAGCTGCCTTTATTACAGTTCCCAAACTCGAGGACTTAACTATAGATGACAGGAGCTCTTTGAGCTTTCTATCGGTGAACTACTTATGATCAATTTTAATGCAAGTTGCAGTGGTACTGATCACTCTGGCCAAGAAAATTATCCATTTTACTGCGATTATTAGAGTAGCTTGAAACTGAGAATGGGAAAAGGGAAATTGATCAGAAAGATGGAAATATACAGTAGATTCCTCAACATTTTTGCTAGAACTAGAACTTGAAAGGTAAGTGACCCCTTCAACGAACCAGACATAATAGAAGGGGGAGAGGAACAGGAAGTTTTCCTGAATTTAAATATACACCACTGTTCATTTCAGGTATCTGCTAACACTGGAGCCTCATCTATGAGTGGCTACCTTTATAGGTCCAAAGGAATTAAGAAACCATGGAAACGGCTCTGGTTTGTCATTCAGGATAAGGTGCTATATACTTACGCTGCCAGTGAGGTAAGGGTCTGTCCACCTATTGTATAGATAGATGTTTATTTGTCAATTGAATGTCTGTAACTATGAAACAGGTAACTGATGAAAACTAAAACATACTTACAGTGCATTGAGTGAAGTTATTGGTTCTTGCATTAACATAGCACACCATCTCAGAATAAGGCATTATTTAACCTATTTTTTTCCTCTATAAAGTTATGTAATGACTAATTTACAAACTTCAACATGTTGCAGGTTTTTGAGAAACTAATGGGCTATTTGTGCCAGTTTCTTACGATATCTATTGTATGGTCCAGCAGGCTTTACAACTATGTTGGGAACAATCTCAGGAACCTGTTTGTGTGGCATGCAATTTTTGTTTCCTTTTACACATTTTTTTCTTAATGGAAAGATGGGAAATCCAGGCCATATGCCAGTTTCTTCGAGACTATTCCCGACTCAGACCCTGAGTTGCATCCGGGTTTGGGGGGGGGTGGTTGTTGGCGATGGTGATGAAGTGGAACTCTCTTAACTGACAACGTTGTGAACTTATCCAACAAATCAGTTTCTGCTGATTCAATAATGTTTGTAGATAAATGAGCAGAGATCTGACTAACCTGTGTTGCCGGAATAGCCTCCAGTGAATGAAAAGCCCACAGTGCATTCACTTTCAAGGTTCATTCGTGGATAATTGCCAATTCAGAGAGATTGGACACTTGGAAGTTATCTAGTACTCGTAACATTTCTTCCCTTCCCTCATCAGCTATTTGGGATAAAACAGGGGGTAAAAAGAGCTTAAAGCAATAGGAGAAAAATGTTTTGTTAATTTTTCTGTAATGTTTGAAATTCATTAACAAAATGGGAAGGACCACAGCTACCGCAGGTTGAGGACCCAACTCTGTGGCCTTGAGCGCTGCCAATCTAACTTTCAAGGTACAGGCCACACAGTTCTACTTGACGTTTAGACTTTTTATTTGTGATTTGCCTTTATTGAATATGTGAATATGGAGGTTTGGAAAGAGCTGTTGCCTCGTTAGTGGATAATTTTAAATCACTCATTGGTATCAACATGTTGTAATATGAAAACTAATACAAATATGGCTTTAAATGTTCTTTGTGCCCACTGACTCCATGATTAGACTAATATGGCCCACAAAGCCAACTTTAGGTAACTTACTGTCGATAACCTGACAATTTTATTTAATATACTTGACACACTGAAGCCTGTACAAAACTTTATCTCCAATGTCTTTTCTTCAAAAAAGGATGTAGCCGCATTGGAGAGCCAACCATTGCTTGGATTCACAGTTTCTGAAGTCCAGGATGACCTTTCAGAAGCCAAAGTGATTTTCCAGTTGCTTCATAAGAGAACACTGTTCTATATGTTTAAAGCAGATGATCGTCATACTGCCCGGAGGTGAGTAAGACAAGTCATTATACAGCTGCAAAATGCTGTGGATGCTGGAAACAGAAAATGCTGAAAATACTGAGCAGATGAGGCAGCATCTATGGAGAGGGAAACAGATTTAACATTTCAGGTTGGTGACCTTTCAATACTGGTAAATGTGTAGATGTTACACAAACAACTTCTCTAGTCTTCTAAAATCGTCCAAATAAATGGTGTTGTAATGAAAACCCGCTATGCCAATATTTTTGTGGGGGTAAATTTTTGGATTCAGTCCTAAACAAGTTCCCTTCTTTGCCCCTCTTTCTGGTATATTGATGCCTTTGCAATGACTATCAGATCATACATACTTATTTCAATTTGAGCTGTCAAATCATATGTTTTTAGTGAATAGCATACGCAATTCAGATAACAGAGCCTTTCTGTTCGGTCTTTTTACTATTTCCACAACCTCTTGCCTTATCTGCTGGGGCACTCTTAAGTTTGTATGCTCTGTCCCATCCTGCCCTGCTCTGATTATCATTCCCCTCGTTGCCACCCTATTCTCTTGCCTTGTCCTATCTCTTTAATTTATCACCTCTTCCCTCACTTGATCTTTCACGCTCACTATTTAGGTTAAAGCCTTCTGTTCTGCCCTGGTTATGCAACTCGCCAGAACACTGGTCGCAGCACAGTTCAAGTGAAGACTGTCCCAACAGTACAGCTCCCACTTTCCCGAGTACTGGTGCCAGTACCCCATGAATTGAACCTATTCTGCCCACACCAATTTTTGAGCCATGCATTTATCTCTCTAACCTTATTTGCCCTACACCAATTTGCTCGTGGCTTAGGTAATAATCCAGATATAATTACCTTTGAGGTTCTGCTTTTAATTTAGTCCCTAGCTGCTCATATTCTCAAAGCAGAACCTCTTTCCTATCCTACCTATGTTGTTGGTTCCTATGTGGACCATGAAAACTGGACTCTTCCCCTCAATACTGCAAGTTCCTCTCCAGTCCCAAGCAGATATCCTGAATCCTGGCAGCATGCAGGCAATGCAGCCTTCGGGACGCTCACGCTCAGTTGCAGAGAACTGTGTCAACTCCCTGACTATACTGTCCCCTACTACCACTACATTCCTATTAACTTCTCCCACTTGAAGGTCTTCCTGTATAATGGTGCTATGGTCAGTTCATTAATTCACCCAGCGGCCCTTGCCTTCATCCCCTCAAGCTGCAAAACCTTGAATCTTTTGGACAATTGCAAGGACTGGGTCACCTCCACTTCTACCTTCTCAATCCTCTTTCTTGCCTCACTCGCAGTCACACACTCATGTCCCTGACCACTGACCAAATCAGAAGATCCTAATTTAAGGGCTGTGGGCGACTCCTAGAACCAAGTGTCCAGGTAACTTTCCTACTTTTTGATGCATTGCAGTGTCTACAGCCCAGCCTCCTGCTCAATGAACCTGAGCCGAAGCTCCTCAAGCTACAGATGCTTTGTGTAGACGTGTTTGCCCTGGATCACACTTGTCTCCACATTCTGCAGTCACAACACATCCCCTACCCTGCCATCTTTATTGTGTTAATTTTTTATTATTTTCTTATGTAATTTATAATGAATAAATCCTACTACTCCCGATAAGCTTTACTGCTACTAGTAAACATTACTATTCTTCACAAAACCCTGCAATTACCAATTAATGACACGAGTTTCGAAAGATAAATTAGCAAAGTACAACCACTTTCCTATTTCCTTTGACGTCACACTTCAACTTTTCTCAGAATGCGGTCAGTCAAAAGACTGAGCCCTCTAGCTCTTTTAAACTGGTCCACCAATCTCTGTGCTCTTTTAAACTCAAAGTTCAGGTAACTATTTATATGAACAGCACCTCCTCCCTCACTC
Organism: Isurus oxyrinchus; assembly: GCA_026770705.1. Lineage (NCBI taxonomy): Eukaryota > Metazoa > Chordata > Chondrichthyes > Lamniformes > Lamnidae > Isurus > Isurus oxyrinchus. The sequence goes on from JANJGN010000013.1 coordinate 83,692,704, forward strand.
ACCTAATTCCCAAGTTAACACACTGTGACTAGCTGCATTCATTGATGAGCTGCTGTCTTCGTGTTTGCTTACTTCATGCATTTAGCAAGCTGAAATTCTACAGAGATGAGTCAGCACTGCTGGCTAGAGAATCTAGTTCAAACTAGCTACCTAATTAACTAACTGTAGCTGCCTCTCCTGCAGGGAGCTTGTCTATCCCTAACTAAGACTGAAAGAAAATCAATTTTAACAGTAATTTGTCGTTAAATTCTACATGCAAACTAGATTTTAAAAAGATTAGCCCTTAAAATTCCCTCAGTCACCAAATTCCCAAGCTCACACTGTTGACTATCTGCACTCAGTGACCAGCTGTCTGCATGCTTGCTTGCTTGCACATTTTCCACATTGTTGGGTCGATGTTGGAACAGCTTGTGTAAGGGTGTGGCTAGTTCTGGAGCACAAGTCTTCAGTATTACTGTTGGGATGTTGTCAAAGCCCATAGCCTTTGCAGTATCCAGTGCCTTCAGCCATTTCTTGATAATATCTGGCTCATTATTCATTGCTAAATCTAATATAGCCTGCCTCTTTGTTGGTTCTCGGACATTTTGTTCACAAAGCTATCCTGGCCACACTCAAGAAATTCACTACCTTTCTGGCGTGTACTAGCATGATTATCCCAATCGATAAGAAAGGACTTCAAACTGAAACATTCAGTTGTTTTTCTCTCTCCACAGGGCTGTCTGACCTGCTCAGTATTTCCAGCATTTTCAGTTTTTACATACGCATGTGTGCGTGTGTCACATTGTACATAGGAGTAGAGAGTAAGTGAAGTTGGGGTTAGAGGGGTTCTGACATCCAGATACAATTTCAGCACTTTCAGTATTGTATATGCTAACCTTATTTTCATATGATACTTGGATTTTATATTTTTACTAGTCAGTTTCCCATGGAATTGTACATATCTGGATTAATTGAACCAGCGTGTGCATATGTCTGGCAGCTCCCAATTTCAAGTTATACAGCTTGTATAGTTTACAAAACTTAAAGCAATTGGGAATCAGTACTCCTCCATGTTGAACAGCACTTGGAGGAAGCACTGATGGTGGCTAGTGCACAGAATTTACTCTGGGTGGAGACTTCAGCATCCATTATCAAGAGTGGCTCAGTAACACCACTACTACCTAGTTGGCTGAATCCTAAAGGGCACAGCTGCTGACTGGTCTGCGGCAGGTGGTGAGGGAACCAACAAGAGGGAAAAACCTACTTGATCTCGTCCTCCCCAATCTACTTGTCACAGATGCATCTGTCTATGACAGTATTGGTAGGAGTGACCACAGTCCGTGTGGGGACAAAGTCCTACCTTCACTTTGAGGATCCTCTTTATCGTGTTGTGTATGGCACTACCACTGTGCTAAATGAGATAGATTTCGAACAGACCTAGCAACTAAAGACTGGGCATCCATGAGGTGCTGTGGGCCATCAGCAGCAGAATTTGGTACAACTACAATCTATAACCTCATGGCTTGGCATATCCCCCACTCTAATTACCATCAAGCCAGGGGATCAACCTGGTTCAATGAAGAGTGCAGAAGGGCATGTCAGGAGCAGCACCAGGCATATCTAAAAATGAGGCATCAATCTGGTGAAGTTACAACATGAGATTATTTGCATGCCAAACAATGGAAGCAGCATGTGATAGACGGAGCTAAGCAATCTCACAACCAACTGACCAGATCTAAACTCTGCAGGCCTGTCATATCCAGGCGTGAATGGTGGTGGACAATTAAACAACTAACTGAACGAAGAGGCTCCACAAATTTTCCCATTCTCAATGATGGAGGAGCCCATCACATCAGTGTGAAAAAACAAAGCCAAAGCATTTGCAGTGATCTTCAGCCAGAAGTGCCAAGTGGATGATCCATCCCAGCCTCCTCCTGAGGTCCAGAGCATCATAGATGCAAGTCTTCAGCCAATTCAATTCACTCCACTTAATATCAAGAAACGGCTGAAGGTACTGGATACCACAAAGGTTATGGGCCCGGATAAAATTCCAACAATAGAGCTGAAGACTTGTGCTCCAGAGCTAGCTGCACCCTTAGCTAAATTGCTGTAGTACAGTTGCAACACTGGTTCCTATCCAGCAATGTGGGAAACTGTCCATGTATGTCCTGTCCACAAAAAGGACAACTCCAACCTGGCCAATTACCACCTCATCTGTGTACTCTTGATCATCAGCAAAGTGATGGAAGTAGTCAGTGAAAGTGCTATCAAGCAGCACTTACTCAGAAACTACCTGCTCATTGGCCCTCAGTTTGGGTTCCACCAGGGCCACTCAACGTCTGATCTCATTACAGCCTTAGTCCAGACATGGGCAAAAGAGCTGAACTCAAGAGGTGAGGTGAGTGTCACTGCCCTTGACATCAAGGCTGTATTTGACCAAGTGTGGCATCAAGGAGATCTAGCAAAACGGAGATGATGGGAATTGGGGAAAACTCTGCAATGCGTGGAATCATACCTAGCTCAAAGGAAAATGATTGTGGCTGTTGGAGGTCAGCCATCTCAGCTTCAGGACATCACTGCAGGATTTTCTCAGGGTAGTGTCCTAGGCCCAACCATCTTCATCTGCTTCATCAATGACCTCCCCTCCTTGATGCCGTTTGCACTGAGACAGTTCCCCATAGAAGATCTGCTTGGGGATTCTGTAACCCTCCATGTGAGAGATTAGGCCTGCCCATCTAAATTGAATCTTCTGGAGGGTGGCTTCCATGCTATTGAGCCCAGCATGATGAAGGACTTTATTTATGATTTTGACCTGCCATTGAATTCTCAGCATGGAACTCGGGTGTCTTTGGAAGCATCCAGAGCTTGGATGTGGCACCTATGGCAAACCCAGAATTCTGTGAAATACAGCTGGGTGATAAGAACAATGGCCTGGTAGAGTTTGATTTTAGTCTTGCCATGCTGCTTCCTGATGCTATCGTGGAGTTGGTGCAAGCAGCTCTTGTTTTCTGGATACGTGCGTTGATCTATTCATCAATAGCAACCCCAGAGAGCACACTACCAATATATGAGAATTTTTCTACAGCCTTGAGACTGATCTATCAATGGCATGCCTGGTGCTTCATAGTGTGTGCCTGGTGCTGGCTGAAACATAACCTCGGTCTTTGGAAACACTAATTTGGAGACCAAAGATTTTGTCAATACTCAAGAATTTGTTTGCCGTAGTGTGAATGTCTTCCTTGTTGTGGGCAGCTAGGATCTCAAGGATGCCAACATAGGAGCTGGAGATAGAAAGGATCCGAATACATACGTGGCAACTATTGAGGAATAAAAACACACAAAATAGGAGCAGTGTTATAGGCACTGTTCATACATTGAGGAAAGGATGAATCTGACACCAGTTTTTTTCTTAATCCAGGTTTATTCTCAAGGTTCAGAAGACAGACACAGATTCGTCTTGTTCCTCTCCTACACCCAATATGAACTGTATTTTTATATGCTTGCACTGATTCCCTAATCTTTCCCCAATTGGTGGAAGCTTCTCTCAATTTATAAATGTAAAGCATGCACTTCATTGCAGCATGACTCCAACATTAACAGCAGGAATAGACTGCACGGCCTGTTGAGCCTGCTCCACCATTCAATACGACCTTGACTGATCTTAGGCATTCAACTCCATTTTCTTACTTGTTCCCCATATTCCTTAATTCTCTGAGAGAGCACAAATCTGTCTATCCCAGATTTGATCAAGAATCCACAAATCTCTGGGATAGAGAATTCCAAATATTCACACCCTTTGAGTGAAGTAATTTCTCCTCATCTCAGGCCTCCTATCCTGAGACTGTGTCCCTGTGTTTTAGACTCCTCAACCAGCAAAAAACAATCTCTGTGTCTATCCTATCAAGCCCCTTCAGAATTTTTCAGGTTTCAATGAGATCGCCTCTCTTTCTTCTAAACTCTAGAAAATATAAGCCCAATATACTCAGCTTCTCATCATAAAACAGCACCTTCATTCCAGGGACCAATTTAGTGAACCTTTGCTGTACCACCTGCAATGCAAGTATATCCTTTCAAAAATGTGGAGACCAAGATTGTACACAGTATTCTAGATGTGGTCTCAGCGAAACCCTGTACAATTGTAGTAAGACTTCTCTTTTCTTGTACACTGATCTCCTTGCAGTAAAGGTCAACATGCCCATTTGTCTTCCTAATTGCTTTCTGCACCTGCATGGTAATTTTCTGCATTCCTTTGCACGAGAATACCCTAGTCTCTTTGAACATCATACGTCCACACAAGTTTCACACCTTTGGGGAAAAAAAATCTGCTTTTCTATTCATACAACCAACGTAAATAACTTCACACTTCCCTACATTATAATCCAATCACCATTTTATTGCCCATTCACTTAACCTGTCTACATCTCTTTGCAGCCTCTCTGCAGTACTGTCTTCTCTCAATCACAGGAAGGATCCTCTCAAAGGACCTATTATACCATATACTAGACAGCCCAGTTGATGATATCCTCCAGTAGAGACAGTGTGATTTTAGGGCTAACTGTAGGACAGCTGATTATGATGTTTGCAGCAAGACTACTACAAGGAAAATACAGAGTGCAAGATTAGATTCTGTATGTGCTGTCCATGGATCAAACTAAAGCTTTTGACAGTGAGAGTTGACCTGCTCAGTGGCACTTATTCTCCAAGCTAAGATGTCCAAACCAGTTTTGTTAAAATCCTGCGCCTGTTGCATGATTTGTCTGTTCCTGTGTCGAATGCCTTTGCAGTAACTAGCAGCATAGAGCAAGGATGTGTCATGGCTTCACCCCACTTTTCAGACTCTTTGCTGCAATGCTTAGGAAGCTACCAGAGATATGCCTGCAAGCATTATTAAGTTCCATTCAAGGAAACTGGTTAATCTCTCCAGACTGTGTGCCTCCACTAAAGTCAGAGGCAGTAATCAGAGCTTTTGTATATCTGTCCTCCTTCAGGTACCTTGACCTAAGAATTTGTTGACGACCATGGACTTCCACTGGATTGGTCCGTGATTATGCTTGGCAAATTACTGCAGTGGTTTACTGTTGCCTTCTGTATACAGATTCTCTTAATACCAGACCAACTGGGAGATGTAAAATTGAAGTGCAATAGCACCACCACTGACGATCTGGTGAAATTACCACATAAATTTTACACAGGCAAATTCTACTAAAAATGTGGAGGTAGGAGTTTGTAATGGGAAAAGGCAACAGGAAGTGCACACAGATGTAGGTCTGTTAATGTACTTTATGCAGATAGAAATTTGAATAACTGCCTCCATGCAGTAAGTGGTTAATGGATGAAATGCAGAGAATGGTCAATGGATGGAATTGAATTGTAAAATTTTAAACAAGTTAAAAGATTACATAAACCAAATCTTCAACGATTTATGGCATTATTAGGATTGAATTTTAGCTAATTGCCTCCATCCATCCAGTATTTGTTTCACTGTGCAGGGCCTGTCATGTCTTTTCTGCCACTACTATCTAACTGTGTGTGATGCCACAAAATGATGAGAGTTCATACAATATTGAAACATTTGGTGTGGGACTAGTCAAAGTTTTTTTTTCTCTTTCTAAGTGTTGAATCACAGAGGTGCAGTATCATTGAGTCACAATAATGATATCAATGTTCTGATATAGTCATGCTGAAATTACTAGATCACATTTTTATACCCAGTTTAGTCAATGTTGATGCGCCCCCGAGTTATCGACCCTTCAACAATTGGAAACAGTTTCTCTTAGTTTACCCTATCTAAACCCTTCACGGTTTTAAACATGTCCATCAGACCTCCTTTTAATCTTACCTTCTCTAAGGAGAACTCGTATTGTTTCATTTGTTTCCATTTAGCTAGTATATTGGAATGAGGATTACATTAAATGTCAAACTTATTTTAAAAAATGAATATGAGTATTGAGGGGAGATATTCCTGGATGGGAGCAGTAGTCACTAAAGATACAGCTACTTTGCTTTTCATCCCCTGGGACTGGGCAGACTTAAGGCACAGAGCACCCCCTCAACTGATCCATGTGCCAATACAATGGGCAAGGAATATGAACACAGCTGTAAGCCTCTCAGACCTGTAACTGCACTCCAGGACACTGAGATGGAGTTCTCATTGCCCTGAAGTGCTTCCAAATGACCCAATGATGGCTCCAAATAAAAAATTATCACTTTTCTGTATACACTGCAGTCTATCCCTAGACCCCAAAAATGCTCTGTTTTCTCCCTTTCCCCTCCTTCCCCAACCCCCACCTACCTTTCATTTGTGGTTCTAGGAGCAGCCCATTAAACTGACTTTAGGCACCCTTTTGATGTGGTATTCATCAAGCATTAGGAAAGAAAGCTGAGGCAGAAAACACCACCTTTCCCTCTGTTAGAGTGCCAACGCTGCGTCTGCTACAAACGCAGGCTCAGTTTCATGTTGTGGGAGAGCCTGAGAGGACACTGTGGGGATATAGATTTAATGAAACATGTGTCTACCTGTTCTACCTATCCCCTAGGTGCTGAGCAGAGGACAATCACCTTTTTATTTATTTATTTCTATATTTGTAGGGCACTGTTTTGTACATAGACACTGGAGTTACAATAATTAACAAATGCTCCAATTTCTCAACAGGTGGGTAGAAGTTTTTCAAGAAGCTACTGTGTTGTAACATTCCAACAACAGACACTATCCAAGGGAAGGACTTCAAGAAGCAACTCCATGAAAAATACACTTTACTGAGATGTTGAAGTGTGGTGTTGATGCTTCAGCATAGATTGAATAAGAATGTTCATGTTCACACCTTAATCTCCAGTTACTAAAGATTCATTTTGGATTGTAGAATGAACTGCAAAGATGCTACAAAAACCCCAAAACACTCTTGATGTGCTCTTAGGTGTTGTCTGAAAAAGGCCTGAAGAAGAGAACTTGGGTAGCCAGTGTAATTTTTTAATTTGAGTCTCTTTTTGGTGACAGTGAAAGCAAGAATGAACTAAGCTCTATTTTCCACTGGGTATTATTCTGTACCTAGCCTGCCAAAAGGCTTAAGCAATGATCTATTTTTATGCTACATTTCTCGTGTGTTAGTATCTTTGTGTTATAAAACTGTGAACATCACATTATTATCATAGAAAAGCCCACCTTAATCTCTCTCTTTTAATTATGGAACTGACATTTTCTATCTCTGAAGATCTTCACATCTAAAAGTGATTTTTGAACACCTCTGATTTTTCATGAGGTAACTTTAGTACCTGGTATTAGATGGTATTTGTAGACCAGGAAGATCAGATTTGTGCAGATATAATTGATTTCACATGGGGTCAGCAGTGCTATCAATTGCTTGAGTGCCTCTGCTTTAAGGAAGGGAAGAATTAGCTCAAATTCTCATTCATAATCACTACCCAGCAACTTGAATAGAAAATCCCCATGCATGGACACCAAACAAAGACATTGTCATTGATTGTGATGCCACACAGTTGAATAGAGACTGAATTCTTGCAACAACAAAAAATTAGCATATGATTGTTTACTGAGGGGTTGCCAGTGCCAATGGAACTACATCCAGCGGGAGCTGGTGCTTCAGAAGAGAGATGGGAAGAAAACTGGACAAAAAGTTGCTACCTGGTTCTTGACTTGACTTTTGAGATCCAAATTAAGTAGTTTAGTGGCCTGAGACTACTGGAAAAATAAACTTTGGCTTGATGTATTATTCATGTTATGAAAAATGAGAAGCAAGTTGTCTTTCATGATTCCAATATTCTTATCAGGTTTTCACTGCATTAATATCCATACCAAATGGTTCTTGTGATTTTCCAGGTTTATCAGAATGTATGTTTAAATTTTTCCAGAATTGGTGGAACATTACTGTTAAGTGCTGCACCCAAGTTTCCAGTGTATTTTAACTTTATTGTTTTTTTTATTTAATGTTTGGCTTTTGTAAAAATATTTGAAGATAAGATGGTTCAGCAAGGATTTATACATGCAGGCATGAGTTAGATTTATGTATTTATTTAACTATTGTAATAAGCATCTATGGTTCTCTATGGAGCACAACAGACATCATGTAGAATTCAGAGTGAAAATTGATGTAAAGTTCTTAACTTTTACAATACTGACTTTTTATAAATGTGTAGAAAGTTGAATGTAAATCAGCATTTAGGATAAGCATGATCTGGTGAATCTAAATAAGGGACTCTGCTTTTCACACCAAGTAGGATTCCTTTTGATGGGTGAGGGAAACATTTACCCCTTTTTAAAAACTGTACAAAATACTTTCCTGATGGTGGCCAGCAATCTCTTCCAATTGACCAGATTTGAAATTGCTTAATTCCAATTACACAAGTTCCTACTAGTATAGAAAGAGTTTGCTCAATGGGTGGTATTCCTGCTCTTGAGTCAGAAAGTTGTGGATTCAAATTCCACTTGAAGATTGACCACAATATCTAGGCCAATCTGTCACTACAGTGCTGAAGGAGTACTGTGTTGCTGGAGGTGCCAACTTTTTGTTAAGACATTAAACTAAAGCTCCTGACTGACTGGGTGGAAGTAAAAAAAAACCTTGTAGCACTGTTTTGAAGAAATAATGCTGGTCCATCAGATAACAACACTAAATAATAGATTAACTGGTCATTCATCTCATTTGCAGTTTGTTGGACCTGGTGTGCGAATCACATTGTCCATATAAAAATCTTGACATCCATAACTGAGAATATGTTAAAGCACAATTTAAATGCAAACTCTTTTCAAAAATAATTCCAGGGTATTTGCTTTGACTGCCTTGCCTAGAAGTGCATTCCATATGTTGATCACTTTGTGTGAAGAAAATATTAGTGATATATTTGCCTTTTACTAGTTTGAACCCATGTCCACTACAGTCAAAATTTAGTTTTAATCTAGTTTCTACAGTTTGTTTTTGACAATGCCTCTGTGAAGTGTCTTGGGACTTTTTTTTATATTAAAGGTGCTATATAAATGTAAATTGTTGTTTACTATCTAAAATAGCTCTGAGGCCACCTCTCAGTCATTTCCTTTGAAACTGAAATATGAGATTTCTCCAGTATGCCACCATAACCAGGAACCAGCTTTTAATTTCTAAATTGCCTCCAGAGCATAAATGTGTTTTGTGTTTCTAACCAAAATGGGATGGAGTCCTTATGATCAGGACTGACCACAGCACCATTCCGTATGAAAATTACTTTTTCCAGCTTTGTAACCTGCTATATTTTTGCCCACGTTCAATTTGTCTAATGATCCTTCACATTTTTTGCATATGTTTGTAGAATCATACAGTTCAGAAGGAGGCTAGTTAGTTTTATTTGAAACTTGATGACACTGCTTGCAACTCAGCAAAACTTGAGGACACAGATTGATGATTGGAGATTTGATTTTTTGAATTGTGCTTGAGAGACTCTGTTGGAAAGCTGTTAGCCAAACGGTGAGTGTGACAATACTTGAATAGCTTTTCAGGATGAGGGTTATTTCCACTTAAGGGTCTTTGTATTTTTCTACATAAACCACAGCACAAGTTCCACATGATTCAATATTGCTGTTCTATTTGTCTTTAAATGTTCATGTAGGCCTAGGACAAATTTTCCAAACAACAGCAGCATTACAGTTTGTAACATTAAAGTGGCTATATAAATACAAGAATCACCAGCAATGGCTTCTGTTCCAGCTTGCATACTATTGTCCCTGGTGTCTTCCAAAGATCTGTTCTTTGCCCCCTCTTATTTTGTATCAACATACTGCCCCTCAGCAACACCATGTACGCAGGTAACACACAGCTATGACTCACCGTCTCTTTTGACCCCTCCACTGTCTCTAAATTGTCTGATTGCTTATCTGACTGATAAGCAGAAGTTTCCTGTAATTAAATAATGGGAAGACTAAAGCCATTGTCCTTGTCTGCAACAAACTCCATTCCTCACTCTGGCAATTGCCTGAGGATGAACCAGACCATTTGCAACCTTTGTGTCATATTTGACCTCAAGATGAGCTTCTGAACATGTATCTGTGCCATTACTAAGAACACCTATTAACACCTCCATGACATCGCCTGACCCTGCTTCAGCTCATCTGTTGCTGAAACCTCCATCTACACCTCGGCTATTCCAAAGCACTCCTGGCTGACCTCCTGTAAACATAAGGTCATGTAAAACTCTGCTGCCTGTATTCTAACTTGCACCAAACTTCATCACCCCTGTGCTCATTGATCACGTTGGCTTTGGGTTGAGCAATGTCTCAATTTTAAAGTTTTCATCCTTGTTGTCAAATCACTCTTTGCATTCCCTCTCCCTATCTCTGCAACCTCCTGCAGCCTTGCATTCCTCCAAGAAATCTGTGCTCTTTCAATTCTGGCCTCTTGCATATCCCTAATTTTAATTAAAAACAAGACAAAACTGCGGATGCTGGAAATCCAAAACAAAAACAGAATTACCTGGAAAAACTCAGCAGGTCTGGCAGCATCGGCGGAGAAGAAAAGAGTTGACGTTTCGAGTCCTCATGACCCTTCGACAGAACTGTCGAAGGGTCATGAGGACTCGAAACGTCAACTCTTTTCTTCTCCGCCGATGCTGCCAGACCTGCTGAGTTTTTCCAGGTAATTCTGTTTTTGTTCCTAATTTTAATTGTTGGTGGCTGAGGCTGAGCTCTGGAATTCCTCCTCTAAGCCTCCTCCCCTCTGTACCTCACTTTCTTCTTTTAAGACACTCCTTTAAAACCTACCTCTGACCAAGCTTTTGGTTATCTGCCCTAATGACTCCTTATTTAGCTCGGTGCCATGTTTAGTTTTATAATATTTCTGTGAAGTACCCTGCAACATTTTACTGTGTTAAAGGCACTATATGGATACGAGTTTTTTTTTAATATAAGCTCATGTCACCCTCGCTGCTGTTATTTGGACAAGTTAAATTTGGTCTATATTTGACCTTGCAGTCCTTGATGCTGACTTTGGCACCCAAAATAGAAGAAATGTTCTATTATTGAACACTGACACCCTACACCTAATAAACATAAATGATGAGTCTGAAGCATCAGAACCTTTTCTTTTTCAGGGATTTATGTACTTACCCTAGGGACTAGGGTGCTGTGCAGCTATCTTGTAGCAAGGAAAGATATGAACAAAATGAATGGGATATTCTGGCATTTGCTGTTCATATGCCATGATTACTAGACTTCATTGTATACGCCTCCCTTGTTGAACTATAATCTGTGGAATGAACGGCTTTTTATTCATTCGCTGTATATCGGCATTACTGGCAAGGCCAGCATTTATTGTCTGTCCCTGCTTGCCTTGGAAAGGGGTGGTGGACCTTCCAGCTTGATACAGCTGAGTTATTTATTAAACTAATTTCAGAGGGCAGTTAATATCCATGTTGGTGTAGGACTAGGGTCACTTATAGGCAAGGCTGGCTAGGGAAAGCAGGTTTCCTTTCTTCAAGGAGCAGTTGGATATTTCACAACAATCCAATAGTTTCACGGTCATGTTTAGTCTATTCAAATCTTCAAACTCTTGTAGTGGGATTCGAAATTGAGTTCTCTGGATTATTATTCTGGCCTCTGGATCAATAGGGTTTAGTGAGAGGGAGGAACTGAAAAAAAAATAAGTATTAGTAGGGAAATGGTGTTAGAGAAATCGATGGGACTGAAGGCCGATAAATCCCCAGGGCCTGATAATCTACATCCCAGAATACTTAAGAAAGTGGTCCAAAAGGTAGTGGATACATTGGTCATCTTCCGAGATTCTATAGACTGAAACAGTCCCCACAGATTGGAGGGTAGGTAATGTAACCCCACTATTGAAAAAGGGACATAGAGAGAAAACAGGGAATTATAGACCAGTCAGCCTGATGTCAGTAGTGGGAAAAATTCTAGAGTCCATTCTAGCTGAGCACTTAGAAAACAGTGGCAGAATCAGACAGTCAGCATGAATTTACGAAAGGGAAATCATGCTTGACAAATCTACTGGAATTTTTCAAGAATGTAACAAGCAGAGTTGATGAGGGGCAGCCAGTGGATGTGGTTTATTTGGACTTTCAGAAGGCTTTTGACAAAGTCCCACGTAAGAGATTAGCATGTAAAATTAAAGCACATGGAATTGGGGTAGTATATTGAGATGGATAGAAAACTGGTTGGCAGACAGGAAACAAAGGGTAGGAATAAATGGGTCTTTTTCGAAATGGCAGGCAGTGACTGGTGGGATACTGCAGGGATCGGCACTGGGACTCCAGCTATTCACAATATATATTAATGATTTAGATGAGGGAGCTAAATGTAATATCTCCAAAGTTGCGGATGGCACAAAGCTGGGTGGGAGGGTGAGCTGTGAGGATGCAGAGATGCTATAGGGTGATTTGGACAAGCTGAGCAAATGCACGGCAGATGCAGTATAATGTGGATAAATGTGAGGTTATCCACTTTGGTAGCAAAAACAGGCATTATTACCTGAATGGCTATAAATTGAGAGAGGGGAATGTGCAACAAGACCTGGGTGTCCTCGTACACCAGTCGTTGAAGGTAAGCATGCAGGTGCAGCAGGTGGTAAAGAAGGCAAATGGTATGTTGGCCTTCGTAGCGAGAGGATTCACATACAGGAGCAGGGATGTCTTGCTGCAATTATACAGGGGCTTGGTGAGACCACATTTGGAATATTGTGTGCAGTTTTGGTCTCCTTACCTGAGAAAGGATGTTCTTGCTATGGAGGGAGTGCAGTGAAGGTTTACCAGACTGATTCCTGGGATGGCGGGACTGACATATGAGGAGAAATTGCGTCAGGATTATATTTGCTGGAGTTCAGAAGAATGAAGGGGGATCTCATAGAACCCTATAAAATTCTAACAGGACTAGACAGGGTAGATGCAGGAAGAAGGTTCCTGATGATGGAGGAGTCCAGAACCAGGGGTCACAGTCTGACCATTTAGGACTGAAATGAAGAGAAATTTCTTCACCCAGAGAGTGGTGAGCCTGTGGAATTCGCTACCACAGAAAGTAGTTGAGGCCAAAACATTGTTTTCAAGAAGGAGTTAGATACAGCTCTTGGGGCGAAAGGAATCAAAGAATATGGGGAGAAAGTGAGCGCAGGCTATTGAGTTGGATGATCAGCCATGATCATAATGAATGGTGGAGCAGGCTTGAAGGGCTGAATGGCCTACTCCTATTTTCTATGAAATAGCCCAGTAACATAGCCACTAACCCAATGTATCGAACAGCCACTGTAAACATATATATTGAATATATTGACATTCAACAGCTGTCTTTATATTCTTACCTGTGTTCACAGTGGAATTTGGAGTTATGTCATAAGATCTATAACTTGCAAGGACAGAAATTGTAAGGTGCCATCACTTGTACAAAAATACAAATGCATAACTGCTACAATATGGAATCATAGAATGTTACAGCAAAAGCTGAGGCCATTTGGTCCATCGTACCTGTGCCAGTTCAATGAAGTAACAATCCAGTCAGTTCCACTCACCTGCCCTTTTCCTATAGTCCTGTAAATGTTTCCTTTTAAAAGTCATGATTGAATCTGCTTCCAGCACCCATTCAGTGTGTTCCTGCTCATAAAAAATCAATGCAGAAATTTCACATCTCCCCTTACGTTTATAGTGCAAACACTCAACTTTACCACCCCAAAATACCAACATAGTAGCCATCAATTATTTAACTTAATAGTGGCTCGCAATGTTGTCTCCAACATCACCCAGGTTTCTGTGCATAATATATGGCTGGTTATTTTCTTCATTGTTCAGTGAATGTTTTGTCATTCATGAGATGTGGGCCTCGCTGGCTGGGCCAGCATTTATTGCCAATCCCTAGTTGCCCTTGGGAAGGTGGTGGTGAGCTACCCTCTTGAACCACAGTAGTCCATGTGATGTAGGTACACCCACAGCGCTGTTAGGAAGGGAGTTCCAGGATTTTGCCCCAGCGACAGAGAAGGAACAGTGATATATTTCCAGGTCAGGGTGGTGAGTGACTTGGAGGGGAACTTCCAGTTTAGGGTATTCCCATGTACTTGCCCTTCTAGATGATAGTGGTCATGAGTTTGGAAGGGGCTGTCAAAGGAGCCATGGTGAATTCCTGCAGTGCATCTTGTAAATGGTACACACAGCTGCTACTCTGCACCGGTGGTGGAGGGAGTGAATGTTAATGGATCGGATGCCAATCAAACTGGCTGCTTTGTCCTGGATGTTGTCAATCTTTAGTGTTGTGGGGGCTGCATTCATCCAGGCAAGTGGGGAGTATTCCCACTACTGACTTGTGCCTTGTAGATGGTAGACAGGCTTCTGGGAGTCAGGCAGTTAGTTATTCGTCACATGACTCCTAGCCTCTGACCTGCTCTTGCAGCCACAGTATATAGCTAGCTCAGTTTTTGGTCAATGGGAACCCCCAAGATATTGACAGTGGGGGATTCAGTGATGGTAATGCCATTGATCATCAAGGGGCTATGGTTGGATTCTCTTGTTGGAGATGGTCATTGCCTGACACTTATGAGATTATGAGAATTTTACGAGTTGCCTTATTTTCTACCAGTGTTGTATGTATTGTGTCAGCAATAGAGCCTGTCTTTGCCCTTTATGCTTTTTTCTGGTTTCTGTTTGTTTATTTTCATTCTGCTTAAATGGGTAGATGCTCCAACTAATTTTCTGTAACTAGTTAGGATTCTTCGTTCATCTACTTCAGACTGCTAGTCCAGCTCTGAAAGGAAGTGAAAACTGATTGCATCTGAGCTTTCCCTTAAAATTTACACTGACACTCCAGTGTAGTGCTGCAATGTTAGAGGTGCTGTCTTTTGGATGAGTCATTCAACTGAGGCCCCATCTGCTCTCTCAGGTGGACATAAAAGATCCCATAGCATTATTCAAAGAAGAGCAGGGCAGTTCTCCCCGGTATCCTGGCCAATATTTATCCCTCTATTAACATCACAAATTGTCTGGTCATTGTCACATTGCTGTTTGTGGTATCTTGCTGTGTGAAAATTGGCTATGTTTCCCACATTGCAACAGTGACTACACTTTGAAAGTACTTCATTGGCTGTAAAGCATTTTGGGACACCCTGAGGTCATGAAAGGTGCTGGTCTTCCTTTTTATCTTTTATATGTGGCAGTGGTTATACTCAATGCCATACTTGGTACTTAAAGCATTAATTTATACTGCAAGGTGGTATATCTATCTAATCAGACTGGCAAAATGTTACAAAATGCAATGAAAAAGAAATGACCATGAACAAAGTGAAACAATCTCCTTCCTTAAGATTTTTTTGATAAAATCTTCCACCATATTTGTGTTTAACAAAGTTCCTGAAATATAGAATCTTTTTCCAAATACAAACATGTATGTATTAATAAATTTACTTAAAAAGGTAATACAAATTAAAAATCTGACCTTGCATTCAGGAAACAAAATAAAAAGTTGGAAAAGCTGAATAATGGGGTAAATTGAATAACATGAAATATAAGTTAGGTGCTTGCTGCATATAGTGCATGGTCTCTGTGCCAACACTTCAAAAATCTTTGATGAGGTTCATCAGAGATGGGACTTAATGGAATGTGAGCAATTTTCTTTAAAAAAATGTATAAAATTTTGGAATTCTCACAACTGGCCAATGAGATGACTGAAAAGTAACATCAAAGTTTTAAGAATGTTTCTTAGAGCTCCAAAAGCATTGTTTGCAAACAAAAAATGTTGTTCATTCTCCTGTAACCATCTAGTTGTTTTAACTTTCTGCCTCCCCTTTTGTGGTTTTATGCTCATCTTCCACTACTGCCATCTGCTAGAATGGAAATTCAACTCATGCATTCTTGAGTTAATTAGAAGTCTTCAGCACCATAATGGGTTTCTGCACATGTTTGTGATCAAACTAAATACAACTGCTGTCCAGCCCCATAATAAATTTATTCTCATTTCTACAGACAATGTCAGTTTATCCAATATAAACAAAAATGCTGAAAACACGCAGTAGATCAGGCAATGTGTGTAATTTTATAGTTGCTACATTGGATTTTCTTTTTAAATATTAGTAATTCTCCCAAATTCACTCTTTTCTCTGCTATGTAGAATCATAAAATCTTACAGCACAGAAAGAGACCATTCAGCCCATTGCACCCATGCTAGCTCTTTTAAAAAGATATCTAATTAGTCCTGACACCCCAGTGTAGTGCCAAGGAAATGCTGCAATGTTAGAGGTGCTGTCTTTCAGATGAGACATTCAGCATTCAACAGCCTCAACTGTTCTCTCAGGTGGCCATAAACGATCCCGTGGCATTATCTGAAGAAGAGCAAGGGTAGTTCTCCCTGGTGTCCTGGCAAATGTTTATCCTTCAATTAACAACACAGGTTGTGATGTACCATTCTGCCTGATCTATACTGAAGTGTTTCCTTGTCAAATATATTAAAGTTTCCTTTTCATTGACAAACATGCTTTAGAACATGGTGAAAGGATCTATCCTTTCCTTTTTCCCTTTTTGAAAGTTACTGTTGAATCGGCTTTCCAGATCACAACAGCTCCATGTTTAAAAAAAATGTCCCATGATGTCTCTATTCTTTTGCCAATTACCTTAAGTCTATGTCCTCTGGCTACCAACCTTATGCTACTAGAAACAGTTTCTTCTAATTCTCCTATTAAAACCCTCATGATTTTGAACACCTATTATATCTCCCCTTAAATTTCTCTGCTCCAAGGAGAACAATCCTAACTGCTACAATTTCTGCGCAGAATTGAAATCCCTCAGCCCTGATACCATTCTGATAAATCTCTGACCTCTCACCAAAGGCTTGACATCCATGCTAAAGTGTGGTGTCCAGAATTGGACACAATACTCCACTGAGGCTAAACCAGTGATTTGTAAAGATTTAGCATTACTTTGTGCTTTTGTATTCTAGGCCTCTATTCATAATTCCAAAGACCCTGTATGCTCTTTTCCCAGATTTATCAACTTGTCCTTCAATAATTTGTCCACATACATGCTTATATGTTTCTAAAGTCTTTTTGAAATTGTGCTGTTTATAGAGCCATCTCAGAAGCATTACATACTGATTCTGTCATATTTTCATGGGATAAATCTGAAGATTAACCTAAGATGCAGCAATAACAGTTTGACAATCCATAACCATCCCAACCCAATGAACAACTGTTAAATGCCTATAAAACTCTGCCCACCTGTCTTCCTTATCTTTGTTTTGCTCATTGGGAAGAAATGGTTTTACATCTGCTGAATGAAGTTGTTTCGACTGTGCCAAACCAAAAGTGGGTTTGTAAATGGGAATGCAGGTGGCAGGGCTGTATGCATTTTCTGTGTCACTTACAATTATTTTGTACAGATTAAATTTCCTACCCAATAAATTGCTTGCTTTAGTTATTTTAACTTACCAAAAAAAAATAGCCATGAGTAGATACATTGAAATCTATTCCTTGTGTTGGGTTACAGAATGACAGAATTTTAACGGCATAGAAGGAGGCTATTCGGCCCATTGTGTCTGTATGGCTCTCCAAATGAGCATTATGACCTAGTGCCATTGCCCTGCCTTTTCCCCCACACCCTTGCATTGTTTTTATTCAAATAATCATCTAATGCCCTCTTGAATACCTCAATTGAACCTGCCTCCACCACACTTCCAGGCAGTGCATTCCATTTGTGTGAAAACATTTTTTCTCAAGTCACATTTGCTTCTTTTTCAAACCAATTTAAATCTGCGCCCTCTCATTCTTGATCCTTTTATGAGCAGGAATAACTTCTCCCCATCTACTCTGTCCAGTCCCCTCATGATTTTGAATATCTCTATCAAATTTCCTCTTAACCACCTTCTCTCCAAGGAGAACAGTCCCAACCTCTCCTCATAGCTAAAGTTTCTCATCCCTGGAACCGTTCTTGTAAACCTCTTCTGTACTCTCTCCAATGTGTTCACATCCTTCCTAAAGTGCAGCGCCCAGAATTGTACACAATACTCCAGCTGAGGTCTAACAATTTATATAAATTCAGCATAACCTCCTTATGTTCTTGTACTCTATACTCCTACTAATAAAGTCAGGATACTATATGCTTTATTAACTGCTCTCTCCACCTGTCTTGCCACCATCAATGATCTATGCACCTATACACCCAGTTCTTTCTGCTCCTGCACCCCTTTCAAAATTTCACCCCTTATTTTATAGTCTGTCCATGTTCTTCCTACCAAAATGCATCACCTCACACATCACTGCATTGAACTGCATCTGCCATCTATCTGCCCACTCCACCAACTTATCTATGTCCTCTTGAAGTTCCATATCATCCTCCTCACAGTTCACAACAGCCAATTTTGTATCCACGTTGCTACTGTCCCTTTTATTCCATGAGTAATAACTTTTCTCACAGGTCTCTGGTGTGGCACGCTTGCAATATTTGGACCAGATTTAGTCAATGAACATTTTTGTGAAGAAAAAGATCAGACTTGCATTTATACAACATCTTCCACCACCTCAGGGCATCCCAAAATGCTTTACAGCCAATTAAGTACTTTTGAAGTGCAGTCACTGTTGTAATGTCGGAAATAGCAGCCAATTTGCACATGGCAAGTTCCAACAAGCAACAATGAGATAAATAACCAGATCTTCCCTATTCTACTTTAAAATATTATTGAGAGATCTTCTAACACCCACTTGACAGTGCAGAATGTACTTTGAATTAACATCCTACGCAACAGTGCAGCACTCCCTCAGTACCACATTGGAGTGCCAGCCATGATTTTTGTGTTCAGGTCCTGGAGTGGAACTTGAACCCAGAACCTTCTGACCTAGAGGTGAGAATGTTACCCACTGAGCCACAGCTGACACAAAAGCAAAATACTGCAGATGCTGGAAATCTGAAATAAAAACAGAAAATGCTAGAAATACTCTGCCAACATCTATGGAGAGAAAACCAAAGTTAACATTTAAGGTCAATGATGCTGATGCATCTTTTCCAGATTCTAAATATTCTGGAATCCAGTTCCAGCATTTTCTTGTTTCTATATCTTGTGTTTATATAATGTGTGTGATACAGAGGATAGGTTTTGTGTATGTGAAAGGGAGGGAACAGAATTTATCAATAGTGCAAAAATTTGATATTTCACAAACAAAATTGTTTTTTTCAGGGTCAGAGGTGTTTTCATCAGCAGTTATGACTTAGTACGCTGTTAAAAACCGAGGTACACCTCATTACAAGGTGGAAATTTTGGGTGGTGATGGACAGCAATGTTATTGTAAAGGGCCAAGTGCTCATCAGCTCAGTAATTTCTAATTGATTTCTATCTGCAGGGACTTCAACGATGCATCCTGTGGAGGAGCAGGAAATAACTGACAGAATCTTCTGAATTTCCGTGTTTAACTGTATGCATGGATGCTGGAAGTTGCTGTCAGATTCACGGTTATAATGATGGCAAATGCTGACAGTTTCATTGTTACAACCTCAAAATCCTGGCCATTGGACTGTAAAGTCCAGAGTGTCATGAAACAATGAATGTATATATTTTGGAAAATATTTTTCTGCGGGTGTGTCTTAATTGGATTAAAACCAGCTAGTCTGGGTGCTTTGATATGTACTAGTTTTGATATGTAAGAGAGATAGCTTGCATTTGCATTTTTTGAGTACCGCATTCAAGAAGTGGGGTGAAAACTGATGCCTTTCTAGCAGCTACCAAGCAAAATGTTTATATTATTAATAAAGTTGGTACAATGAAAGGGGTTTTATTGTTAGAGGTTTAGTTCAGAGATTGTTGATACAATGAGAACTAACATTCAATGGGGCTGGTAGGTATAACTTCAGTAGTTTTTGGGTGTGCAGAGCAGAGGCAATGTGAGATCAAAAGCAGCTGTAAGCCTCCAACTCTCTCCATAGGAACCAAAGTGAAAGAACCTAATTTTGAATTTGTAAGGTGAAGATGCTTTGCACCTGGTTAAGTCTATGGGTTGCTATTGCCTTAATGGAGATTAGTTTGGGAGTTTATTAAAAATTATGATAGTAATTTGTAGCCATGTGTATATATATTTTAACCTGTGTAAATTAATAAAATGTTTCACTTAGTTTTGTGTAAAACCTTGAGAACTGGCGGTCTGATTCCTGAATTTAGAGTCGCATCTCAAACATAACACTTAAAAATATAGAACAAAAACAAAAATAGCTGGAAAAACACAGCAGTTCTGACAGCATCTGCGGAGAGGAACACAGTTCATTTTGAGTCCGTATGACTCTTCTGATTATCTCCAGTGGACCATGGAAGGAGCAAGGTGCATATAAGTTAAGAGGCACAGTCACATTAACAGCCACAGGGAATGCAGCCCTTGCCCTACTCAGAGGTTGCAGTTGTGGCATTAGCAATTGGCAAATTTCAGTCACACTCTCTTAAGTGAAATTCAGACACCCCATTCATTTGTCTTCATTGAAATTGAGGTAGGAGAATTGCTCCCCAAGGTCCTCTGTGGATATAGCCTTATGCTGGCAATCCTTTGAAATTCTCCTACATTTTATTTCAAATTTCCAAAAAAAAATTATTTCAAACTTCTTGTACTTTTTATTTCAAATATCCAGACTTTTTATTTGATTTCTTGTATTTTTTTAATTTCAAATTTCATTTAAGATTGCCAATATTTTTACTTTAAATATCTTGCATTTTTCATTTCAGATTTCTACCATATTTTATTTGAAATTCCAGAATTTTTGATATCAGAATTATTGCAATTTTCTATTGTTTTCAGGATTTTTTAAATTTCAGGTTTATTCATCAGGTTTCTTTCATTTTTATTTTAGCTCTCTTTAAGAACAATTTTTCAGTTTAAAACTTTTTTTTACATTTCCATTTTCTTAAACATTACGCATTTTAAATTTCAGATTTCTTAGATTTTTTATTTCAAATTTCCTGTTTTTCATTTCAAATATCAAATTCAAAATCAATTTCAATTTTTTATTTCATTTTTTTAAATTTCAAAGTTTTTTTTATTTCAGATTCATTGTATTTTTAACACTGGTTTCTTATATTTTTAGTTCTAATTTATTACTTCTTTAATTTCATATTCTTTTATTTTTTTAAATTTGAAAGTCCTGGTATTACCTTGATCAGATTTTAAATATTTATTTAAAATTCATAGATTTTAATTCAAAAGCAATTATTAAAGTAAAACATATTATGTTCTGATGAAGAGTAATATGGACTTGGACCGTTAACTGTGTTCCTCTCCGTAGATGCTGAGTTTTTCCAGCTATTTTTCTTTTTGTTTCAGATTTTCAGCATCTGCAGTATTTTGCTTTCATGTTATGTTCTTGTATGTTTTATTTCAAAGTTCCAGAATAGTTTATTTCCGATACATTGTATTTTTATTTTATATATTTTTATGTTAAATTTCTAGAATTTCTTCAAGTTGTACTTTCTGCTACAGATTTCCAGATTATTTTCAAACTTCTCAAATTTTATTTTAAGGCATTTTTTCAAATTTCAAATTGCTATTTTGATTTCAAAATTCCAGATCTTTGTATTTTAGATTACTTGTATTTTTATATAAAATTTCCGGTATTTTTAATTTCATATTTCTGGATTTTTTATTTCGAAGTTCCAGTATTTTTTATTTCAAATTTCTTATATTTTGAATGTCAGATTTCTTCTTCAATCTCAAGTTTCCAGTATTTCCTTTTAATGTTTATTTCAAATCTCATATATTTTTAATTCAAATTTTCACTTTTATTTCATACTACTTGTATTTTTATATCAAAGTTCCAGAATATTTTACCGCACAGTTTTTTAAAAAAATTCTAGAATACTATATTTTCACAGAATTGTTGCAGTGCAGAAGGAAACCATTCGGCCTATCGTATCTGCACCAGATCTCCAAATGAGCAATTCACCTATTGCTATTCCCCATGACTCTGCACATTCTTTTTTAGAAAACAATCTAATTCCCTTTTGAATGTTTCAGTTGAACCTGCCTCCATCACACCCCTCACGCAGTGCATTCCAGACCTTAACCACTTGCTGCATGAAAAAGTTTTTCCACATGTCCCTTTTGCTACTTTTGCCAATTATTTTAAATCTGGGCCCACTTGTTCTTAATCCTTTCACAAGTAGGAAGTTTCTCCTTATCTACTCTGTCCAGGCCCCTCATGATTTTGAACACCTCTATCAAATCTCCTCTTAGCCTTCTCTTCTCCAATCTATCTTCGTAACTTAAGGTCCTCATCCCTGCAACTGTTCTCGTAAATCTTTTCTGCACTCTCGCCATTACTTTCACAACTTTCCTAAAGTGTGGTTCCAAAAACTAGACGTAATATTCCTGTTGAGGCCAAACTAGTGTCTTATACAAGTTCAACATAACCTCCTTGCTCTTGTACTGTATGGGCAAAATTTTCCCGACTGCAATTTGGGGGTGGGGTCCGCTCACCAATGGGAAAATGAGGCGGGATGACGTCAGGAGGAACCCCCGAAGTCATCCCGGTCCATTTAAATATTGAGGAAGGTGGGCAGACAGCGAAATCAGCTGTCCGCCTGCTGACCTGTTAATGGCCAATTAAGGCCATTGACAGGATCATTAAGATAATTAAAGACCCTGCCTGTCCAACCTTAAGGCTGGCGGGCAGGCCAGGAGCCCCAGCAGGCTTCTGATAATATATGAAACCTCATCCACTGGCGGGATGAGGTTTAATGTCCGTTTTTAAAAACTTTAATAAAGTTTATGTCCTTTTTATTAACATTTCCCTTCTCGTGTAACATTGTCACATGAGGGGGACATGTTAATAATTTTTATATTTTTCAATTTTTAATGTTTTTTGACACATTCAGTAATCTCCCTGAGACAGCACTTAGTCTTCACACTTAGATAGCACTTCGCGCATGCGCGAAAGAGCGCACCTTGACAGATGGGGAATCCCTCCAGGAAGCACTTCCTGTTGAGCA
Source organism: Isurus oxyrinchus (assembly GCA_026770705.1). Lineage (NCBI taxonomy): Eukaryota > Metazoa > Chordata > Chondrichthyes > Lamniformes > Lamnidae > Isurus > Isurus oxyrinchus. The sequence goes on from JANJGN010000013.1 coordinate 83,715,595, forward strand.
GGCTACTGGGTGGGCCTTAATTGGCCTGTCCACTCAAAATGGCGGCGGGCCCCGTTTCAGCGGCGGAGTTTGGCTGCCCACCCACTGTCAAGCTGGTGGGGCCTGCCTGCCCATCAAGGTAAAAATTCTGGCCTATGCCTCTATTAGTAAAGCCAAGGGTATGTTTTATTAACTGCTCTCTCCATTTTTCCTGCCATTTTCAACGGTTTATGCACAAATACACCCAGGACTCTCTGCTCCAGCACCCCCTTTAGATATGTACGCTTTATTTTATATTGATTCTCCATGTTCTTCCTACCAAAATGAATCACTTCACATTTCTCCGTATTGAACTTCATCTGCCACATGTACGTCCATTCCACCAACTTATCTATGTCATTTTGAAGTTATGCACTATCCTTCTCACAGTTCACAATGCTTCCAGATTTTGTATCATTCACAAATTTTGAAATTGCTTTGCATCATCTGCAAATTTTGAAATTAACAGATGTGAACACCACCACCTGGAAGTTCCCCTCCAAGCCACTCACCATCCTGACTTGGAATATATTGCCATTCCTTCACTGACTCTGGGTCAAATCATGGAACTCCCTCCCTAACAGCACTGTAACTGTATCTATACCACAGGGACTGCAGTAGTTCAAGAAGGCAGTTCACCTTCTCAATGGCAATTAAGGACAGGCAGTAAATGCTGGCCTAGCCAGTGACGCCCACATCCCATGACTGAATAAAAAAAATCAAATTTCCTGCATTAATTTCATATTTATTGTATTTTGTTTCAAATGTCCATTTATTTTTAAACATCTTCCATTTTAATTTCACAATTTTTATATTTCAATTGCTATTTTTTTAAATGTCTAGTATTTTATATTCCAAGCAGACTTATTTAAAAATTGTTGTAGGCTTTATTTCAAATTTCAAAAAAATGTTTCAAATTTCTTGAACAACTTGTTTCAAATATCTTATACCTTTTTTAAATTTCAAGTATTTTTATTTGGATTTCTTCCATATTTTAGTTCAAATTGTTATTTCAGATTTCTTATATTTCATATCAAATTTCCAGTATGTTTGATTTCAGGTTTCTTGTACATTTTTTCAATTTTCCATAATTTTTTATTTCAATGTTGCAGATTTTTTTACTTCAGTTATCGTATTTTTAATTTTGGATATCATTTTTATATCAATTTTTTTCTTCAAATTTCTATAATTTGTATTTGACGTTTAATATTTTGTTGCTAATTTCTAATACTTTCTATTTCAATGTTTTGTTCTTTTAGCATTCCAATATTTTCCTTTCAAATTTCTTATGGTTTATATTTTTCCAGTGAGAAGTGAGTTTGGTCGAGGAACGTGATTTGATGGGGATTCAAGAAAGTTATTTGAGGTGGCCTTATCTGTGATTGGCACAATAATTTGCATTTATAGAGTAAAAGATAGTACAACATCCCAAGACTATTCTCAGAAGTGTTCACAAGATTTGACACAGCCATATAAGAAACTAGGCCAGGTAACCCAAAAGCTTGTTCAAACTGTAGGTTTTAAGGAGTTTCTTAAAGGAGAGGGGATAAGGCACAGCTGCCAATTGTGAAATGATTAAAATGAGGAGTGCGCCAGAAGTAGAATTGGTGGAATGTAGAGATCGTAAGAGGATTGTAGGCCTGAAGGAGGTAACAGAAATATAGAGGGAGTGAGGCCAAGGTGGGAATTTAGAATAAATCTGGCCATTGTCCGTTGAGAACCCAATGTCAGCAGCAGGGTTTTGGGGGAGTTCGAGTTTAGGTATGCTGTAAGATTGGACAAGGGAGGCTCAATGAGATGGATATAGGAGGCAGGTTCACATGGAGGGAGATAAGGATAGGAAGGCAGTGAACTCAGTAAAGAGAGTAAGATCAGTTGAATTTTCAGACTTGGAACAGAACCGGAGAGGGAAGCAGTGAGAAAATCTTGGTGAGAAACTTGCTGTGGTTCTTGGGCGGGCGGAATTGACCAAGCAGGGGCGAGAGGGGTGGATAAAGGTGAGATACTCGAAATTTCAGGTATTTTTAATTTGAAATTTCTTGTTAATTTACTTCAAGTGGCCAGCTTTTTTTCTCCTTTTATAATGTTTCAATTTTAAATTTTGGGCTGTTTATATTTCAGATTTCTAGTGCTTTTCATTATTATTTTTAACAGTGAAATAAATGGATGTTAGCCAAGCCTGCCTGTGCATGGGGGGGGGGGGGGGGGGGGGAGGAGGAGGGAAGAGAAGAGAGGAGAAGGAGGCCCTGCAGAAAATGGGGGACGGACGGAGTTTCCTAAGGCGCCATCAGCCGCCCAGCCTGCGCCGAGGCCTGGGGGAAGGCTGCTGACTAGAATACCACCTCCGGGGGTGTCCTTCACCGGCTGCGAGGTACATCGAACGGGTGGGGGGGTGGGAGAAAGCAAGCTAGCCGGAATACTTGCTCCCCACCCCCGGGAGGTTGGGTTTTGGCTCCAGTCCAGGAGCCGCCGCCATTTTGTGTCGTCGCCGCGTTGGCATATGCGCATGCGTCGCCAGTCGAACCGAGGGAGAGGTCACGAACTCTGACCCGCGGCGGAGCCGAGAAACCGCGGGGGGGGGGAGGGGGAGATTCGGGGCTTTTCCGCCTGTTTGAAAATAACGTCTCAGGTAAGAGGCGGGAACGGCGCTTGAACTGAGCCGGGCTCGGCGCCCCACCCCCGTTGGCGGGATCTGGCTGTCGCCGCCGACACCCGATTAGGCGCCGCCCCGAGACTGAGGCAATCCCTGAGCTGGGCCCGCAGGCCTCGGGCCTTTCCTCTGTCCGGAGCGGTCGGTGTCGGTGAGGAGGCTGGTCGGACGGAGAGAGTCCCTGTCTCTGTATCTCTCCCCCCACCCTCCCCGGCCTCAGGCTCCGTTCCTCCGGCCGCCTTTTCTGACGAAAGCGGTTCACCCCCTCCCGCTGACCTTTCACCCAGAGCAGCCGCAGCTCCGGCTCCGGCCTCCATCCTGTCGCCGTTCCGCCGGCCCCAACATCACCACCACCACCACCCCCTCCGCGACCCCCCCCCCCCCCGCCCCCGGCCACTCGGACCCCGGGGCCTCCTGGCGCACACAGCGGGCTCGATTTCAAGTCGCATCCGAATGTAGAGTTCGCGCCCTCCCGCAGCTGCAGTCAGTCCCTGCCGAGAGCTCACCCCCATCCCGGGAAACTCCGGCTACCTCCTGGAATGGATCCTGAGGCGTTTTATTTTGCAAATTTACAAATATTACCTGGTTTATTACCAGGGCCGAGCTGCAGCCCGATTATGTCAAGAGTTGAAAGGGGCGAGGGAGCAAATGTAACCTTGGATATTGGACCACAAAACAGATTGAAACGCTTTTTATTTTAACTTTGTGTGATAATGTGTGGGACGTGACCTTGTGTTGATTTGTATGTTCTGATGCTGTGAAGGATGTGAGGATCTGAAGTGAAAAGGAAAAAAAAATCGACAAAAGGCCAGGAGAATGGATAGCTTTCAAAGAGTTGGCACATGTAAGATGGATTATGTTGTATCATTCTATGATTCCAGTTGCCTTCATTCTACAAAAAGATGTTGATACATTGCAGAAAGAGCTACCGGAATCGGGAGGATGCAATTGGTAGGGAAAGATTGATCAGGCTATGACTCCTCTGTGGATGAGAGAAGTCTAAGAAGAAACCTGATGCATAAAAGTATGAAGCTTCGAGAGGGTGGACGTGGAGAAGCTGTTTAAAATTGCTTGTAAACGTAGAGCAGGAGGATATAAATATAATCTAGTCCTTAACAGATCAAATGTGGAATTTAGGAGGAATTTTTTCACACGGTGATGCAACTTGGAATACTGCCACATAGAGTGCTTGAAACAGATAGCATATACACTTTTTAAGGTGAAGTTTGATGCACAGATGATGGAGGAATATGGGGGCAGAGGTCAGTGGGAGGAGGCTTGTAAGTAAACACCGGCACAGATCAGTAGGGCTGAATGGTCTGTTTCTGAGTTGTAGATATATAATTAGGTGCAGTATCCCTGGAACTTTCTCCATCCAATTCTTTTTAAAGGGAGTATCATGGCCACATTTCAATACCTGACTAATGTGTGATTGAATCTCACATTTGAGCTGCAGTAATATGATAACTTACCACATATTGTATAGGAACATCACACTTTCTGCTTGTGGATTGGTGTGTTTACACCACAAATGATACCTGCTTTTAAGTCGTAAATTTGAATTACAAATCTGGAGTTACGATAAGGCCCAAAGCTCTGTATGGCTGCAACTCCAGTGCATTGATAACGTAAGATTAAAGAGCACTCAAGATGCTTTAGATATCTTGGGCACATATTAAACCTACCTTGTGTGCATTTAAGTGTTTAGGCAGTGGACGTTCTGCCATCTGCACTTCCTATGTTTTGACTTTTGCGGGGGAGCTCTCAACTAGTGTGTGGTCCCAGATGCAAAGGTCTCAGGAGTAGCAGAATTCTAGCCAGCTAAAGGAAACACGTTATGAATGTCACAGTGCTAGCTGTAGTGTAGATGTAGGTTGCATTGAGGTTTTTATTCATTCATGGGATGTGGGCTGTTGGCTGGGCCAGCATTTATTGCCCATCCGTAGTTGCCCTTGACCGCTGCAATCTATGTGGTGTAGGTACACCCACAGAGCTGTTGGGGAGGGAGTTCCAGGATTTTGACCCAGTGACAGTGAAGGAACGGCAATATATTTCCAGGTCAGGATGGTGAGTGACTTGGAGAGGAACTTCCAGGTGGTGGTATTCCCTTCTATCTGCTGCCCTTGTCCTAGATGGTAGTCGTTGTGGGTTTGGAAGATGCTGTCGAAGGAGCCTTGGTGAATTCCTGCAGTGCATCTTGTGGATGGTGCACACTGCTGCTACTGTGTGTTGGTGGTGGAGGGAGTGAATGTTTGTGCATGTGGTTCCAATCAAGTGGGCTGCTTTGACCTGGATGGTGTTAAGCTTCTTGAGTTGTTGGTATTAATGCATTGAGACCTTAGCTAACTCAAACCTCCATTATTTATATCTAAATTTGCTGATGCATCCACCCTTGGAATGTAATCTAGTAATTGCTGGAGTCTGCAACTAGTGACCTTCACACTGACACTTGCAATACTGCCCCATCTTTAACTCCCTTTCCCCTCCAAAGTCCTTGAACATGTTTTTGCCTCCCAGATCCGTTCGCATCCAGTTGAATCACCCCAATCAAGTTTCTGTCCCTGCCATGACACCGAGATTGCTCTTATCAAAGTCACAAATGGCATCCTATGTGACTGATAGTGAATTATTCTTCCTTGTCCTTTTCGATCTGTCTGCAGCATTTGATAAGCATCATCCTCCTCCTCTGCCACTGTACTGTTGATCCAGCTGGGTGGGACTGTGCTCGTCTGGTCCCATTCTTATCTATCTAATCGCAGCCAGTGTATACCTGGAATAGCTTCTATTCCCATTCCGGCACCATTACCTGTGGTGTCCATTGTTATCCTTGACCCCCTCCTATTTCTTATCTACATTCTACTCTTCCGTGACATCAAACAAAATTAGCTTGCACATATATGCTGATTACAGATTTACTTCACCACCCTGTCTCCTTGTCTCTATGCCCTTTCTAGCCTGAAAACATCCCCTCCCTGCCCCCTTCCATTCTTACCCTCATGTCTAGAAAGCTCTGATCTCATGAATCCTCTCTTCCCTTCACCTCACCATTAATAATTGTGTCTTCAGCCATCTAGGGATTCAACCCCATAAAGTCCATCGATTCTGCACCCCTGGCTTATCCTTTAAAACACTCTTTAGAACCTACTTTCTCCAATCTATTTGGTGTACCATTTTGTCTGATTTTTTGCCTCTGAAATATTTTGAAACATTTTGTGCATTAAAGATGCTATATGAATGCAAGTTGAATATTGGAAATTGCTGGTGATTTACTGGTATCTTTAAATTTTCAACGGATAATTAATTCCTATAATAGACCACTTTCAAAAAAAATCAATATATACTAGATATTTTCTTGGGTTTTAATTTGAGTATTATTTAACATCCAATTACACAATAGGGGGTTGGTCATATGTGCTGAAAAAAAACTTGCATTTCTAAATCACCTTTGACAACAGCAGGACAGCTCAAGTGCATTACAAAATGCTTTTGAAGTGTAGCCACTGTTGTAGGAAATCTAATAGCCAACATGCGCACAGCAAGGTTGCACAAACAACAATGAAGTAAATAACATGGTTTTTACATTTTGTTTTGAGGTAAATGTTGACTAAGACAGTGGGAGAATTCCCGTTTTTTGAATGCTGCTCTGTGATATATGTTCACCGGGGGGGGCAGATGACCTGGTTTAACATCTCATCCAAAAGGCAGCTCCTCCAACAATGCAGCACTCCCTCTGTACTGCACTGGAGAGCCAAACTAGATTATGTGCTCAAGTCTCTGGACTGGGAGTCAAGCCCACGATCTTCTGACTTCCAAGACATGAGTGCTATCACTGAACCATGGCAGAACCTGCACACTGCCTTGACATGCTGCTATTCTATTCTTTTCAGAAGGTAGGCTGAATAGCACTAATGAAACGAGGTTGATTGTAAACCAGCAAAGTTACATTTCTTCATTCATGTGATCACTGTGAAGACCAGCATTTATTGCCCATCCCTAATTGTAAGTGAGAAGGCGGTGAGGCCTACTTGAATACAACTGAGTTAGTGGCTTGTGAGGCCATTTCTGAGGGCAGTAAAGGGTCGACCATATTGCTGTAGGTCTGGAGTTGTGTGTAGGTCAGACAATTGATTTTTTTCCCTGAAGGACATTATTGAACCAGATGGGGTTTTATGACAGCTTCATGGTCACCATTTCTGAGACTACCCATTTATTGTAGATTTACTTCATTAATTGAATGGGATTTGATCTCCCATCCTGATTATTTTTCCAGACCTCTGGATTACTCATCCAGTAACATAACCACAATGTATCTGTGCTTAACATTTATTTTGCTTTACATAAAATCTATGAACAAACAGTATTCTAAAAAGATGCATCTATTCAAATCACACAGCTTTGCCCTTTTATGGGATGAACACACTTTGCAAATTAGCTGCCAGTAGCTGTACTGGCAACCATTCTCTTGAAGGATTTATGCATTTATTTTATTAAAAATTGATAGTACTCAATGAAAGTCTGAGCTTTTATGACATGCTCTTCCTTCAGGCTCAGGTGATGCAAGCAGCCCATGTCTGTCCAGGAGGACAGCCCCGCTCAGTGATGTCTGTCAGCTCTCCTTATTGCATCTCCCTCAGGCTGACCAGAGAGTGAGATGTCTTTGGGTCAGACTTTCTTCTCCATAGAATGAAAAAATCTGACATCTAGCCCTTCTCAATTGTGTAATCAGAATTGGTCAACCAGGCTGCCGGTTAAAGTGATCGCCTTGAATGAAGAAAACCTCTTGTGGAAGCGTCTGGGGACTTAGCTGAACTAGCACCATGGTGGGTGTTTTGAATAAAAACCCATTTCAGCAATATTGTGTGAACTGCTTTGGAATATACTCAGTGACATTCCATTGTCTCAACACTAAGTTAACATGTAAAACTTAGCAGTTCTAGGCTGGCTGATGTGGTATTCGACATGGGTCCAAGCCTGAGTGATTTTCAATTTGGCATGTGTATCTTTTATTGCATACAGAATCTAACTCTTTAATAATAGTGTAATTAGAATTGAATCAAAATCCCTTCTCAGCCAAATGGTTGAAAGTTTCAAAATGTTAAAACCACCGCAAACCCAACCCAGCACAAGATAGAAAAGGCCATTCAATAGCTAAAGAGTTTGAGGGAAGGAAATCTGCCATCCTTACCTGGTCTGGCCTACATGTGACTCCAGACCCACAGCAATGTTGTTGTCTCTTAAAAACCCTCTGGACAAGGGCAACTGGGGATGGGCAATAAATGCTGGCCTGCCAGCAATGCCCACATCCCATGAATGAATAATAAAAAAAAAAGCAACAAGACATCAGTAGGCAGAATCCCTGTCAAAGCACTAAAGGCAAAGAAGTGCTATTGGCACGAATTCATGGTCTCATCTCCTGTGTCAGGGAGGAGGAGAACATGCCAGGAGATCTCAGACACTGTTTCTGTGACCATCTTCAAGAAAGGTGAAGTCTGATTGCAGTAACTATAGAGGAGTCTCCCTGCTGTTGGCCACAGGAAAGGTCATCACAAGAATGCTCTTCAATTGCCTTTTCCCTGTGGCTGAAGAGCTCCTCCCAGAATCGCAACGTGGATTCCACCCATTAAGGTGCACAATAGACATGACCTTTGCCGCGTGGCAGCTGCAAGAGAAATTCAGGGAACAGCAACAACCATTGTACATGGCCTTCTTTGATTTCACAAATGCCTTCCACTGTCTATCGCAGAGGATTATGGAGTATCCTCCATTTCGGCTGCCCCCAGAAGTTTGTCATCATCCCCCACTTGCTCCACGATGGCATGCAAGCTGTGTTCCAGACCAACTGATCCACCACATACCCAATGTGCTTTCGGACTGGGATCCAGAAAGACTGTGTCATCGCACTGAAGCTCTTCTCGATCTTCCTTATCGCAATGCTCCATCTCTCACTTTCTGCAAACTCCCCGATGGAGTGGCGCTAAACTACAGAACAAGTGAGAACTTGTTCAAACTCTGCCGCCTGCAGGCCAGATCCAAGGTTGACCCATCCTCTGTGTTATTGAACCACAGAATGCAGATGATGTTTGCATCTGCGCACACTTGGAGGCCGTGCTCCAAGCCATCGTCAGCACCTTCAAAGCGTATGAGAGCATGGGCCTTACACTAAACATCCATAAGACAAAGATCCTGTACCAACCTGCCCTCTTCAAACTGCACTGCCTGCTGGTTATCAAAATCTACGACGATGCCTTGGACAATGGTGACCACTTTCCATACTTTGGAAGCCTACTGTCAACAAGAGCAGACATCGATGACGAGATTCAACACCACCTTTAGTGTGTCTGCGCAGCCTTCGGCCATCTGAGGAAGAGAGTGTTTGAAGATCAGAACCTCAAACCCAGCACCAAGTTCACGGTCTACAGAGCTGTAGTGATACCCACCTTCCTATGTGGCTCAGGGATGTGGACTATGTACGGCAGGGACCTCAAGATCCTGCAAATCTGTTGATGGGATAGGTGCACCAAAGTCTGTTTTCGCTCAGGCCAGCATCGAAGCATTGACGGGCAGGGCACATCATCTGCATGCCTGACATGAGACTCCCGAGATGAGGGCTCTACTCGGAGCTTCGCCACAGCAAGTGAGCCCCAGGAGGGCAGAGGAAGCGCTTCAACAATGCCCTCAAAGCCCCCTTGAAAAAGTGCAACATTTTCACCGCCATCTTGGAATCCCTAGTCCAAGACCGCCTGAAGTGGAGGGATAGCATCAGGGAAGGAGTTGAACACGAGTCTCATCGCCAAGGGCTGGCTGAAGCTTAGCATCAACAGTGAAAGTAGCATGTGGCAACCCGGGCACCCCACCCACCATTCTTCCTACCGCCATCAGCCCACCTGTGACAGAGACTAGGTTGTGCATTGGATTCTTCTGTCACCTGAAAACTCATTTTTAGTGCAAAAGCAAGTCATCCTTGATCCCGAGGGACAGCCTAAGAAGGTTAAAACCATTTCGTTTTTAGAAGGTTCAAAGATTTGAGTAGACTTTTGTGGTGGGTGTGCTTTAAACCTTGAGCAATTTGTCCTTTTGAATCTTAGTTGAGTTCCTTCTTTAAAACTACTAACATAAAAAGGACCCAAACCTTAATGAAAAAGCTTAAACTGTATTATACTGCACATTATATTGTTGCCTTGAAGCTAGTAACAAGGCTCCAATATAATCTCTGTTGATGATGGTAAAACAAAATGGTGCTTGTGTTCCTAAGCATCAGATGAACATCTTTCATTCGATTAAGTCCTCAGCATTAACTCTCAAATATCCACCCATGAGTCTATTAGCTTAATAGCTGTTTTGTAACTTGTTGTAAAGTGGATATTTAATACAAAAATGTTGTGGGGCAGAGGGGTTCAAACAGGCACAGCATAACTTGAGATTTATTAGAGCAGTTATGACTCCTGGCATCTGTTTGCTTCAGAATGCGTCTTTGTATGTTTCAGAATTTTAAGTTATTGATATAATAATGCTAATCAAGACAGTTTAAGTTTCTCCAACAAAATTCTTGAGAGGCCTCATTAAAATGGTTGGGTTGTGATTGCTAGCTGGCTTACTACTGTAATTGTATTTTTAAACTTTGTCAGATAGGTGATAAAATCATAATATTAGTGATTTTGCAGCAAACAATAGCTATTTAAGGCATATCTCTCCTTGCTCTGATATGTTACCTGACTTTGACTGGGTAGATATTTCTACTTTTGAAGTCTGTGAACAAATTAAGTTTATAAATCACTTTTGATGTTGATGGATGTTAGAAAATAAAACCATTTGCAATCTTCAATACGACATTATACAGAAAAACGGTATCCAGCAACAGCCTGAAGGTTAGTGTTTTACTTGGATGTTTATTCACTCACAATAAAAAGTAATCACAGAATAGTGGAACAAGTGGAACATAATGCATTTGTTATTCTTAGTTTTCATGTGAAAGTTGATTGAGAATTTACAGGAAAATATTATAGTTAACCTATCAAGATTGATCAACTTGCATAAAGAAAATCAAGTTTCCATAATGCTTAGCTTTTCAAAACTTCCTTGCCTTCTTTTAAGATGCTCCTTAAAACCATCTCTATGACAAAACTTGGTCATCTGTCCTAATATTTCCATATGTGGCTGGATGTTAAACCTGTTATGTGTCTTGGGACCCTTCACTATGTTAAAGGCACTATACAAGTATTGCTGCTGCTCTAATCACATATCAGATTTAAACTTGCATCTTATGCTCAATACAGATTTAATTGCAAAGTCTGGATAAACAACAAGTCTCAAATGTTGCTTTATTGCAAATCCCAACAGCAACTAAATGAAAATATTTTGTTTTGCATATACAGCCAGGGACAGAAATAAACTTACCTAATTGAAACTTCTGAATCTGGGAAAGCTCCCTGCAGATGTACACAATAATCATTGAACAGGTGGTCAATTTATGACCAACATCACTATGAAATGATTTGGCGCAAAATTGAATATAAATTCTGAGCAATCTCGTTGAGCTCGACCTCTCCACACTCAATCTGATGATGTTGGATTAACGTAAATCCTGAACAAAGTCCAAATTGCTTTCTGTGCAGACCCCTGCTAATATATTTGCATGAGGATTTTCCTAATAACTGTAGAAAAAAAATGACTTGCTCGCCTTCTACAAGTCAATAGTAACCAAGAACAACAGATGAACAACTTGCTGTTTTAGCTACTGGTGGCATTTTTCACTGGGAGGGCACTGGTATGGAGATGAGGAAGAACCCCAGTCAGTTTTCCCCTTTCTGATCCTGGGCTAGGCCAATGTTAGCACCCAAGATCAACTAACTTAGTACAAGTCAAGGAATTGAACTTGGGGCTCTCCTGCCTGTGTGGCTCAAGCTTCAACCAGCCAAACCACCAGAGAAACTGGCAGGTTACTTTTATGCAGTGTTGTGTAAGTTAGTAAGTACAGGATATAGATAAAAGCAAAATACTGCGGGTGCTGGAGATCCGATACAAAAACAAAATTCTGGAAAAACTCAGTAGCTCTAGCAGCATCTGTGGAGAGAGAAACAAGAGTTAACATTTCAAGTCCATATGACCCTTCAGAGCTGAAGAGAAGTGGAAATGTGATTAATTATATACTGTTAAAGGGGGATGGGGTAGGTGGGGCTGGATAGAAAGCCAGTGATACGTGGGAACAAAGGGGGGATTGACAAAGATGTCATAAACTAAAGGACAAAGGGAGTATTAATGGTAGTGGTTAGTGCTTAAAATAAGGTGCTGATAGTGGCATAAAGGTAAGAAAGCAGAATGTAATAATAGCAGAACAAGTGTAGCATTGTGTGAAAGAACATCATGGAACAAGTAACAGATGGCCCTGTAGGGGATGGGGTGGGGGGAGAGGGTGGTAGTAGGGATAAAAAGATAGAAAATGGGATAGAAGGGGGATAAAACCACATAAATGAATAAAAATTAAAATGGATTAAAAATGAATGTAGATAAAGGGGATTAAAATGGGGTGAGGATGGAGGAGAGAGTTCATGGTCTGAAGTTGTTGAACTCAGTGTTAAGTCCAGAAGGCAGTAAAGTGCCTATTCAGTTTGCGTTGGTCTTCACTGGAACATTGCAGCAGGTCAAGGGTGGACATGTGGGCATGAGAGCAAGATGGGGTGTTGAAATGCCAAGCAACAGGAAGGTCTAGGTTGTGCTTGCGGGCAGACCGGAGTTCCCTATTCCCCATTCCCTACAGGGCCATCTGTTACTTGTTCTTTCACACAATGCTACCCTTGTTCTGCTATTATCACATTCTGCTTTCTCACCTTTATGCACTAACCATGACCATTAACACTCCCGTCATCCTTTAGTTCATGACATCTTTGTCAATCCCTCCTTTGCCCTCACCAATTGCTGGCCTTCTATTCAGCTCCACCTGCCCCATCCCTTTTTAACAGTATAAATGTCATCACACTTCTACTTTTCTTTAGCTCTGAAGAAGGGTCATATGGACTCAATGTTAACTCTGTTTCTCTATCCACAGATGCTGCTAGACCTGCTGAATTTTTCCAGCATTTTCTGTTTTTGTTGCCACAGTATATAGGCTTTATAAAATATAAATATTGCATACATTTCTTGCTTGTTAATCTCTACAACTCTGGCTACACAGGCCCAGTTCTAGCAACTTTCCCCCTACCTTCCAACCCCCTAACCCCCACCACACCAAATAAATCAGCACCTTTCAACCATTGGAATACATTATTTTACTCATAACTCAACAACTGCTTGTATTGTATAGCATCTTTAACGTAGCAAAATGTCCAAAAGTACACAGAAGTTGCATCAATCAAAATTTGACACCGAGCCTCACACACAAGGTGATATTAAGACTGAAGCTTGTCAAAGAGAAAGTCGTAAAGGAGAAAGAGGTTAGTGTAGGGAATTCCAGAGCTTAGGGCCTCAGCAGCTGAAGGCATGGTAGAGCAATTAAAATTGGAAGGACACAGGAGGCCTGAATTGGAGGAGTGCAGAGAATTTGGAGGATTGTACGGCTGGAGGAGATTACAGAGATGGGGAGAAACAAGGCCATGGGGAAACGAGGATAAAAGTTTTAAAATTGAGATTTTCCTTAACTGGGAACCCGTATAGACCAGTGAGCATAGAGGGTGATGAGTGAATGGGACTTGATGCGAGTTAGGATGCAACAGAGTTTTGGGTGAGCTCAAGTTTATGTAGGGTGGAGGATGAGTGGCTGGCCAGAGGAGCATAAAAAAAGGTATGGCTGGGAGTTTCTGCTGCAAATGAGCTGAGGCAGGGATGGAATTGGGTAGTGTGATGGAGGTGGAAGTAGCAGCTTTGATAATGGAGCGGAAATGTGGTCAGAAGCTCATCTCGGGGTCAGATTGAACACCTTGGTTGCAAATAGTCTGGTTCAGCCTCTGATAGTTCTCAGTGATGGAGTTGGTAGCTCGCAAGCTGGTTTGTAGCAGGGATCAAAGACAATATCTTCAGTCTTACCAGTATTTAGCTGGTGGAAATTTCTGCTCATGTAGTCCTGGCTGTTGGGCAAGCAGTGTGACATATCAGATTCAGTGGCAGCTAAACATTCTTGACCACTTAGTTATTCATAATCCTTCAGTTTCAAACAAGTTTTTTTTAATTTATTCATTCACATGATGTGGACATTAGTGCCAAGGCCAGCACTTGTGGCCCTCCCTAATCACCCTTGAGAAGGTGATGGTGAACTGTTGCCTTGATTTGCTGCAGTCTATGTGTTGAAGGTACTCAACAGTGTTGTTCCAGGATTTTGACCCAGCAACAATGTAAGAAAGTGATTTATATTTTCAAGTCAGGGTGGTGTGTGGTTTGGAGGTGCTGCTACTCTTGTTCTTCTAGATGTTGGAAGTTGTGTGTTTGGGACGTGCTGCCTTAAGTACCTTTGCATCTCGTAGAGGCTATGCACTGCAGCCATGGTGCACTAGTGATGGAAGAGGGAGTGAATGTTTAACAACAACATCTTGAGTATTGCTGAACAGAGAGACATGTTGTTGAAGCTTTTCATCTTGCACTCAACAGGACAGATGCAAGAATGCCAGATTTTGAAGGGAACAACAATTTGTAGTGCATGAGAAAAAGGATGCTGATTGGTTGAGATATGTTGCTATGGCAAATGCACCAGAGGCTATTGTGCCCCATGCTTTTGTTTCTTCAAAATAGATGCTATGCCTGGACATATTTCTTTCATCTGCAGAGGCCAGGCCCCTGAATACGGATATATCTGGCTTCTTGCAAGTGTAAGTGAGTTGCATTGTGAGCTCATCTGATGATAAATTGGTTGTTTGTGTCACTTTTGGCACGCTTGGGATTGTTCAGCAAGTGCTACCCAATTGCAGAATCACATCTAATGTTAGACATAATGTTCTGAGTTTTGTGAGCATGGGTTAGTTGAGTGCAGTCAGTACTCTGCCTATTGCGAACAGACGAAGGGACGAGCTGTTTGATATGATCCACCAGTCATTGGGATGTTTGGTATAAAAACAAATACCTGAAAAGGGTCACAGAAAACACCAAGCCTAAAGTGAACAATATCTGGAAACTACCAGGAGATCCAGTCTGAACACTCTTCGTACTGCTAGCCTTGCTCTTGCTTTCTCTTCAGTAGAATACTGATTGCGTGTGTGCGTGTGTAGAGAGCAGCCACACAAACGCTTGGGCATGGCCTTCAATACAATAAGGATAATCAGCCGTACACAGAAATCAACACCTGTGTAATGGCTCCCAGTCCTGTCTAATATCCCACTTCCTGACGTGTGCTGGAAGGCCAAAACCTCTGAAAGAGTTGGTCCACATTGAAAGCAACCCAAAACTGCTAATCCATGAAGACTTTCAGAACCTACTGAATGAGACTCAAATCATGCAGACCTTTCTGGAGCTCTGCGAATGCTTTGAGCATACAAGTTTTGACCAAAAGGACAAATGATGCAACTGCTGGGGTGGCAGCAATATCACACACACATCTGGTGAGTGATCTGACAGTAGAACCTCCCAGGGGTCTCTCAAGCAGTGGTCTATGCTCAAGAGGATCGTGCAAGGACAACGCACCTCCTCCACAAATGGAATTTCAAGATCAGTCCAGCATGCGACTGGTTATCTGGGTCAGATTGGTCACCATATTGTGAATGAATGTGACAAAAATGTTGCCGCAGGATCCCAAGCAAACTGCCTAACAACATAGTGATGTGACTTGACTGTCCAACTTGGACTTAGACTTGTAAAGCTGCAAGATGTCACATGCAAGAAGAAAATTTGAAGAATAGAGAGAGTTCTCCCTGGCGTCTTGGCTAAATTTTATCCTTCAACCAACATCAGTAAAAACAGTTTATCTGTTTTGTGGGACCTTGATGTCAGGTTTCCTACTTTTACGGCTATGACTATACTTAAATGTTTCATTAACTGTAATGCGCTTAGGGGAAATTGTTCATGAAAGACACTATATAAATGCAAGTTTTTTCCATATGTTTTGGAATTTTAGATGAGACAAAGTTACCTAGTTTTTGGGTATTATTTTTGTTCAACTTTAATTGCCTGAAGCTCTTATGAGTACAAATGTGCAGATTGTTAACGAGGTGCATCCTATGCACTAGCATATTCCCTCTTCTCTGATTCAGACTTCCTTTGCATTTGTCGTTTTGTCCTACAGTAGCAGAGCCTTTAGCTGTCCCAACCCCAAACTCTCGAATGTGCTCCCTAAATGCTTCTGCGTTGCTACCCTCTTTTTCCCTTCCTTTATGACCATGCTTTTGATCCATTCCATCTTGCTACTGTTTACCATCTGTTTTTGCTTCTGTAAGGTACCTTGCAAAGGTTTACTTTATAAACAGTGCTATATGTGTGTAAATTGTTGAGAGACTTCCTGATAACTAATAGATGCACTGATGTAAAGAGCAGAATTTCCCTGTACCCTGAAAGATTGGTTTGTCCTTGTGAATGTGTATCTAGCCAGTACATAATCTTTTGCTGATTTTTGTATTCTGCGATTCCATCTAAGCTTACGCTCAAATGGTTGATTGTGCATGTATCATATTGCCAAATCATTAAATTGACTATGACTATTGATGTGCTTGGAAATGGGTAACTGAAAAATTATTGCAGTTGTGATTTTTCTGTTGTTTGAACATATGGTATGGTAACTTTTTTAACTTCCTAAAGGGCTACTTGTTACGTTGTGAAGTAATATGAAGTGACTAAATTACTTAATTCGTCAGTCAGCAACATTTTGCTTTCTTTCTGACCAAAAAAAGAAAATGGCTGCATTTTCTGTTGATTGGTTATGAACAGTGAAAAGTCTATTTCTGAAGGAATGCTTACGTAAGAGAAATAAACCCATGCAAATGTTTACGATTGGTGTTTATTTGTCTGTTATGCTGTTATTTGCCAAACTGCAAGATGTTAGGGGTAAAGTAATGTATTAGTTGTTGTCTGTAAAACCCGATTTCTGTTTAATGTGATTCTGAAATGATGGCATCAAATGAAGCAGCACACAATCTGCTAAACTGACACCTACAACAATGGTAATTGTTAAACTGACGGACAGATTACTGAGAAGCAATAGGTTCTGAATTCTTGGTGCCAAGTTTTCATTTAAGGGAACTGAAATGAGACTTCTAATTCAAGGCCTCCAGTTTTAATTTTTTCTAAGCTCAGATTGAGAGAAATTTAAGGCTAGTTCACTTGGAATTTGTGTGAAAGCATGAAGATTATGAAAAGGTGGACCAACCCCTTCATTGTACTATATTGTACTCATTTTACATTGTAGTCAGAATGTTTGCGTGCCAAGAGGTGAGAGGCTTGGGTGAGCCGGGCAGAAGAGAATAGAACAATGCTTGAGGCCCAGAAGAAGCAACCACACTCCACGCAGTCTCAATCGATAACTCCAATCCAGTGAACTTGTCCAGAGTGAAGCCAAACGGGGCAGATGATGTCTAACTATCACTTCGAGCTCTGCTAGCAAGCTCTAATCTTTCTCTTTTTCCCTCTCTCTTCCACCTTTTTTTTTGTTTGTGTCTCTCTGTCTGTCTCTCTCTGCCTCTGTCTGTCTCTCTCTGCCTCTGTCTCTCTTAACCCCACCCCACTCCTTGCTAATTTGGCCAGTAAGACTGAAGTTAGAAAGAATTAGCATCTGGTCCAGAGTGTTTTTTTGTAAGTATTGGGACAAAAGTGGTT
This sequence comes from Isurus oxyrinchus, assembly GCA_026770705.1. Taxonomy (NCBI): domain Eukaryota; kingdom Metazoa; phylum Chordata; class Chondrichthyes; order Lamniformes; family Lamnidae; genus Isurus; species Isurus oxyrinchus. The sequence continues at coordinate 83,732,984 of JANJGN010000013.1, forward strand.
ATTTGCCCATGCCTTATTTGTCTCCCCTGTTTTAACTGTATGGGTGAGTCCTGGATGTCATGATGCTAAGACTGAATAATCATGGATAATAAACCTTTAGTATAAATGGAAGGAAAGTCTCAGATATATTGCTGGTGGATTTTTTCACTGTGCAAGTTTTCAGATTCTAACAATTGTTTTCTTTGTTCTTTAACATGAATCTCAGCATTCAATTTCTGTAACATTTGTATATTAATTGCTTGTTTTTTGTTCCAATTCTTAGTTTTCTGGTGGATAAGATAATTTGCTAATGAAAATTAGTAACCAGATTCCAATTTTGAGACCTATGTCTACAGAGCTTGCGATAATGATCCACAATGCTGGATTCTCATTAGACCTGTTGGTCAAATTAAAACCCATGTGATGAAAGGGGCAATGGCATTGTGAATATGAAGTTGGCTATGAGACAGAGAGCAGAGTGTCGCGGTCAGGCTGGAGGGAAGTTTCCAGTGATGTTGCCCAGGGGTTGGTATTGGGACCGCTGCTCTTTTTTTATTTTAATGAGCTGCGCTTGGGTGCACAGGACATAATTTCAAAATTTGCAGATGACAGGAAACTCTGAATCCTTGTTAGAATAATAACAGACTTCAGGAGGATGCAGGCAGACAAGTGAAATGGGCAGACACATAACAGACATTTAATGCAGAGAAGTATGAAATGATATGCTTTTTGGTAGGGAGAATGAGGAGAGGCAATATAAACTAAATGTTATAAATTTAAAGAGCATGCAGGAACAGAGAGACCTGAGGATTTTGAAAAATTATTCATTCAAGGGTAGTGGGCATCGCTGGCTAGGCCAGCATTTATTGCGAATTCCCTAGTTACCCTTGAGAAGGTGGTGGTGAGCTGCTTTCTTGAACCGCTGCAATCCATGTGGTGTAAATACACCCATAATGCTGTTTGGGAGGGAGCCCCCAGGACTTTAACCCAGCAACAATGAAGGAACAGTGATATATTTCCAAGTCAGGATGATGAATGGCTTGGAGGGGCATTTGCAGGTGGTGGCGTTCCCACGTGTCTGCTGCCCTTGTCTTCCTAGATGGTAGTGGCCGTGCGTTTGGAAGGTGCTGTCTAAGGAGTCTTAGTGAATTCCTGCTGTGCAAGTTGTAGATGGTACATATTGCTCTACTGTACGTGGGGAGTGAATGTTTGTGGATGGGGTGCCAATCAAGCGGGCTGCTTTGCCCTGGGTGGTGTCAAGCTCCTTGAGTGTTGTGGGAGCTGCACTCATCCAGGCAAGTGGGGAGTATTCCATCACACTCCTGACTTGAGCCTTGTAGATGGAGGACAGGCTTTGGGGACTTAGAAGGTGAGTTACTCGCCACAGGATTCCTAGCCTCTGGCCTGCTCTTGTAGCCACAGTATTTATATGGCTAGTCCAGTTCAATGATAACAACCCCCCCACCCCCCAGGATGTTGATAGTGGGGGATTCAGCAATGGTAATGTCACTGAGTATCAAGGGGTGATGATTAGATTTTCTCTTGCTGGAAATGGTCATTGCCTGGCACTTGTGTGGCGCGAATGTTATTTGCCTCTTGTCAGCCCAATCCCAGATATTGTCCAGGCTTTGCTGCATTTGGACACTGGCTATGTAAATATGTATATACACTAATCTTTGAAATTGACAGGGGAAGCTGAGAAGGCTGTTAAAAACCATTCGGGAATCCTGCACTTTTATTAATAGTGGCTTGAAGGTCAGAAGCAAGAAAGTTTTGCTAAATCTTTATCAAACACTGGTTAGGCTCAGCTGGAGCATTGTGTTTAATTCTGGACACCACATAATGATGCATGGCACAGTCTTAGAAAGGGTGTGGAATAGATTTACTGCAGTGGCACCTGAGATGAGGGACTTCAGTTATGTAGAGTGGCTGGAGAGCAGGGACAGTTAAGAAGAGATTTCATAGAGATATTCAAAATCATGATTTTGGTAGAATAAATAAGGGGAAGCTGCATGCAATGGCAGTAGGGTCACTAAGCACGATGCACTACCTGGAAGTGTGGTAGAGGCAGGTTCAATCAAGGCATTCAAGAGGACATTGTTTCTATTCAAATAATCACCTAATGTGCAAGGGCACAGGGAAAAGGCAGGGCAATGGCACTAGGTTATAATGCTCATTTGGAGAGCTGGTGCAGATGTAATAGGCCAAATGGCCGTCTCCTGTGTCGTTAAGATTCTGAGATTAAGTGATTTCAGGTGATTGCAAAAACCCCGCCTCTGTTTGTTTTGCCAGTGAGTTGTTGTGAACTGGGACACACTGCCAGAAAAGGTAGTGGAAGCTGATAAATAATTTTCAAATAAGAATTGGAAATGGTTGAGGTTGGGGGGGGGTGGGAATTCGCAGGGCTTTGTTAAGAGCACAGGGAATGTGATTAATTAGATATTTCCACTAAGGAGCCACGACGCACAATAGGCTGAATGGTGTCTGCCTGTGCAGTATCATTCTATGATTCTATTATTCAGTCTACTCTTAATTCAAACTCTTGTAATTTCAAATGATCACTTTTCTGATTCCTAAATTCCTATTTGCTGTTTTATTTTTGCTAATTTCAAATTAACGGGTAGTTTAACTTTTCTGTTCCCAGCAACTATAAATTATCAGTTGGGAACTATATATTTGACATTTCTTGGAAGGTCAGATTCCTTGTTGTCCCTTCTGCATTTCTATATTTAGTTGCTAGCATTACAACCGCTGGTTGACTCAAGTGCCACAAGTCATTCTCGAAACTGGCTAAGATGCATTCTCTTGTCCATATATGCAAATTAGATTATTTATTCTCTTCTGAATTTACATTTCACTGCAGTTTGCTGTGCAAATCCATTGCACTTTTTTTACTCGTGCACTATTCAATATGGAAGAGGGGAGAATATGACAATTTGCTTGAAAATCACAAACATTACTGGAGTCTGTTTTAAAACTATGTTTTCCTTAATTGTGTTAAAACTTTTAACTTCAGTCATCTAAAGTGTTAGAATGCCATCATTCTTAAAGGCTTCATCTCTGGTTAATATTAAGAGCTGGTTAATATCATCAGCTGCCCCATCGATGACCATCCCACCATCATAAGGTCAGAAGTGGGGGCATTTATTGATGATTGCTATGTTCTGTACAATTCGGAATTCCTCGAGATACTGAAGCAGTCCATGCCTGTATGCAGCAAGACCCAGACAGCATTCAGGCTTGAGCTGATAAGTAGCAAATAACATTTGTGCCACACAAGTGCCAGGCAGTGACTCACTGCAACAAGAGAAAATCTAGCCATTTTCCCTGGATTCAATGACATTACAATCGCTGAATCCCCCATTATCAATTATGGGGGGTTACCTTTGACCAGAAACTGAACAGGACCAGCCATATAAATACTGTGGTTACAAGAACAGGTCAGAAGCTAGGAATTCTCTGGTGAGTAACTCACCTCTTGACTTCACAAAGCCTGTCCATCACTCACAAGGCACAAGTCAGGAGTGTGTTGGAATAATGTCTGCTTGCCTGGATGATTGCAGCTCAAACAGCACACACAAGCTTGACACCATCCAGGATAAAGCAGCCTGCTAAATCGGATAGTTTCCTACTGATAATTTATAGTTGCTGAGACCATAAAATTTAAAGTACCCGCTAATTTGAAATTAGCAACAAAAATAAAACAACAAATGGGAATTTAGAAGTCAGAAAAGTGGTCTTTTGCATTACAGGAATTTGAATTAAGTGTAGACTGAACTAGCCTTAAACATTCAGCCCACTACCACCGGCACGCAGTGGCAGTAATGTGTACCATCTACTAGATGCACCATAGCAATTTGCCAAGGCTACATCAACAGAACCTTCTAAATCCTCAGCCTCTGCCACCTAGAAAAACAAGGGCAGCAGGTGCATGGGAACATCACCTCCTGAAAGTTCCTCTCCAAGCCACACAGCATCCTGACTTGGAACTATATTGCAGTTGCTACACTGATGCTGGCTCAAAATCCTAGAACTCCCTGCCTATCAGCACTGTGGGTGTACCTGAACAACATGGATCGCAGTGGTTCAGGAAGGTGGCTCACTACCACCTTCTCGAGGGCAATAAATGTTGGCCTTGCTTGTAATGATTGCATCTCATGAAGCAATAAACAGAAACGATTGATAGTGCTGTTGCATGCTCAGATGTAGTTTTCTATTTTCCACCTGCCCTTGCTAATGCATTGTGCTCTGATCTCAGCTGGCCTATTCCAGAAGGAGATTTTGAGCACAGATGAGGTGCTTGATTTGGGGGTTGGAGGGTGAATACACCTGCACTGCTTTTGTGTAGTTTCTATAGTTATAAGAGCCGCGCTATCAAACAGCTGGGAATAGTGTGTCTTGGATTATGTGGCATTAATGACGCTGAAACAGTCAGTGTTTGCCATCTTACTCCTGTGAAACTAACAGCAACTTATGGAATCTCCATATGTGCAGTTTAACATGGAAATCTGGAAATTGCTGTCAGCGATTCTATCTTTTTTCACAGGGTGGGCTGTTCAAACCCCTGCAGGCTGCAACAAGTTAGAAACCACTGAACTGATGAGAACTTTTACACAAATAAAAAAGTGCTGGAAATACTCAGCACTCTCATATTTGACTCAAAACGTTAACTCTGTTTCCCAGACCCAATGAGTATATCCAGCACTTTTTGTTTTTATTTCAGATTTCTAGCATCTGCGGTATTTTATTTTCTCTCCCAATTTTGGCACTAGCTCCCAGCTGCTAGTAAGGGGTTGAGTTTGCTGTTGTCATTCCCGGTGGGGATGGTCCAGTTTCGAGACTTTGTAGCTGTTGGATGCAACTGAGTGGCTTGTTAGGCCATTTCAGAGGGCATTTAAATGTCAGCCATATTGCTATGGGGGTCTGGACACTAGGTAAGGACGGCACACCATCAGTGAACCAGATGGGTTTTTAACAACAATCGACAATCATTAGACTTTTAATTCCACATTTTTATTGAATTCGTGTGTGTGTGTGTGTGTGGTTGCAGCTATTGCTGTGAGTAATGGTTGCTGAATCCCTAGAGAAGACCTGTCTGCTGAGCTATCCTATATAAAGTGTATAGATATCAGTATGTGCTGATTACCACATAACGCCTTCCCTCAGCTGATTAATCAGTGCTCTTCCATGTTCAACACAAGTAGGAGGAAGCACTGAGGCCCACAAGGGTGCAGAATGTACTCTGGATGGGAGACTTCAATGTCCGTTACCAAGAGTGGCTCAGTAGCACCTCTACTGACCGAGCTAGCCGAATCCTAAGTGACATAACTGCTAGACTGGGTCTGCGGCAGGTGGTGAGGGAACCAGCAAGAGGGAAAAACATACTTGACCTCATCCTCACCAACCTGCCTGCTGCAGATGTATCTGTCCATGAGAGTATCGACAGGAATGACTGCCATACAGTTGTTGTGGAGACGAAGTTCCGCCTTCACATTGAGGATACTCTCCATTGTGTTGTGCGGCACTACCCACGTGCTAAATGAAATAGATTTCAAACAGATCTAGCAACTGAAGACTGGGCATTCTTGAAGCACTGTGGGCCATCAGGAGCAACAGAATTGTACTTGAACACAATCTGTAATCTCATGGCCCAGCATATCCCCCACTCTACCATTACCATCAAGCCAGGGGATCAATTCTGGTTCAATGAAGAGTGCAGGAGGACATGCCAGGAGCAGCACCAGGTATACCTAAAAATGAGGTGTCAATCTGTGAAGCTATAACACAGGACTACTTACATACCAAACAGTGTAAGCAGCAAGTGATAGACAGAGATAAGTGATCTCACATCCAGCTGATCAGATCTAAGCTCTGCAGTCCTGCCACATTCAGTCATGAATAGGGGTGGACAATAAACAACTCGATGGAGGAGGATGTTCCACAAATATCCCCCTCCCCAATGGTGGGGGAAGCCCAGCACATCAGTGCAAAAGATGAGGCTGAAGCATTTGCTACAATTTTCAGCCAGAATTGTCGAATGGATTATCCATCTTGGCCTCCTCCGGAGGCCCCCAGCACCACAGATGTCAGCCTTCAGCCAATTCAGTTCACTCCATGTGGTATCAAGGAATGGCTGAAGGCACTGGACAGTGCAAAAGCTATGGCTCCTGAAAATATTCCGGCAATAGCACTGAAGACTTGTGCTTCAGAACTTGCTGTGCCCTAGCCAAGCTGTTCCAATACAGCTACAACACTGGCATCTACTTGGCTATGTGGAAAATTGCCCAGGTATGTCCTGTCCACAAAAGCAGGACACAAGCAACCAGCCAATTATCGCCCTATCAGTCTACTCTCGATCATCAGTAAAGTAATGGAAGGGGTCATCAACAGTACTATCAAGTGGCGCTTGCTTAGCAATAATCTCCTGATTGATGCCCAGTTTGGGTTCTGGCAGGGTCACTCAGCTCCTCTCATTACAGCCTTAGTTCAAACTTGGACAAAAGAGCTGAACTCCTGAGTGAGGTGAGAGTGACTGCCCTTGACATCAAGGCTGCATTTGACTGAGTGTGGCGCCAAGGAGCCCTCGTAAAACCAGAGTCAATGGGAATCTGGGAAAACTCTCCATTGGTTGGAATCATACCTAGCACAAAGGAAGATGGTTGTGGTTGTTGGAGGTCAGTCATCTCAGCTCCAGGACATCACTGCACGTGTTCCTCAGGGTGGTGTTCTAGGCCCAACCATCTTCAGCCGCTTCATCATTGACCATCCTTCCATCGTAAGGTCAGAAGTGGGGATGTTCGCTGATGATTGCACAATGTTCAACATCATTTGCGAATCCTCAGATACTGAAGCAGGCCATGTCCAAATGCAGCAAGACCTGGACAATATACAGGCTTGGGTTGATAAGTGGCAAGTAACTTGCGCCACATCAGTGCCAGGCAATGATCATCTCCAACAAGAGAAAATCTAACTATCACCCCTTGATGTTCAATGGCATTACCATCACCTGAATCCCCTACTATCAACATTCTGGGGCTTACCATTGACCAGAAACTGAACTGGACCAACCATATAAATACTGTGGCTACAACAGTGGGTCAGAGGCTAGGAATCCTGTGACGAGTAACTCACCACCTGACTCCCCCAAGCCTGTTCACCATTTACAAGACACAAGTCAGGGTGTGATGGAATACTCCCCCTAGCCTGGATGAGTGCAGCTTCCACAACACTGAAGAAGCTTGATGCCATCCAGGTCAAAGCAGCCTGCTGGATTGGCACCACACCCACAAACATTAACTCCCTGCACCACCGACACACAGTAGCAGCAGTGTGTACCATCTGCAAGATGCACTGCAGGAACCCACTAAGGCTCCTTTGTAAGCAGCTTCCAAACCCACGACCACCACCATCTGGAAGAATAAGGGCAGCAGATAGATAGGAACACCACCTGTAAGTTCTCCTCCAAGTCCCTCACCGTCCTGACTTGGAAATATATTGCTGTCCCTTCACTGTGGCTGGGTCAAAATCCTGGAACTCCCTCCCTAACATCACTATGGGTGTACCTACACCATATGAACTGCAGCGGTTGAAGAAGGCAGCTCACCACCACCTTCTCAATGGCAATTAGGCATGGGCAATAAATGCTGGTCTAGCCAGCAAAGCCCACATCCTGTGAATGAATAAAAAAGAGTAACTAATGTTGGCCACATGCTGCTTTTGCATCCTGGTTCCTTAATCATTTGCATATTCTCTTAGTGATATCGCCACAACCCATTTTATTTCTAAGATAAGATTCCATACCTTAAGAGTAAACATACATACACAGGGTGGTTGCAAAAACTTTTTACACAAAAGATAAATCTTTGTTCATCATTTAAGAGTTTGAGTCCATATAACGTGTAGATGGCTCACTGATCATTCTCAATTTTATGGCGTTCTAACCTTTCTTAGATCTCGACTTATCATTTTGGTGTTCTTGACTTGCAGTGCAAAACACTGTTTTAGAAGTGCTAATTGTTCTCGTGGTCTTCCACAATTTTTGAGTTCAAACCTGGATGTGTTTTAGATGCAATAGGAGTGCTAGGTGTTAAGAGGTTGAACAATTCCCTAAATTGGCTTCTGTTTCTACTTAGTCACCCCGTTTGGTGTTGTGACTTTTGTACTTTATATAAAATCTATGCTTATGTTCTGAAACCTTTTCTTCAGCTGAAGCTTGATAAGATTCCTACATCAAAATATGCATTAAGGTTTTCAGATGCCGCTTAGTCCGGCCCTATTTCATTTGTTTACTCTTGCATTCTTGGCTTATACTGTCATTGTTCGTGTGTGCAGGGAAAAAGTCATTAACCTGAACCAAAGTCAGCAATTCACTATTATTCACTAGTCCTAAAGTTACAGAAGTGATGGAGAACGCTGTGTCACTTTAGTGAGCTAATTTAATGTGAGGATGTTAGCATTGAGTCTTTACTAAGCCTTTTTAAATTAAAAATGCATTTCGATCCATAAAGTGACGTTGTCAACAGAGTGACAAAAATCTTGTATAATGCACGTTCGTTCATTTGTAATTCAGAACCTGACCTTGAACCCGCTGCTAAATGTTGTGCTGTGAGGAGATGCTTCACATTCTTGCTGTTGTCACATTTGGTATACACACTGTGCTAGCGTGGGATGTCTGTCTGAAGTCTCTAGCTTTACAAATGATATGCTGTTAAGTGGCGGGAATTTGCACAATTTCAGCAGCCCCTATTGGCTAATCATTCAGTGAAAAATTCCTGTTAACAAAAATGTGACAGAACTGAGAATATGGATGGTTTTGGACAGGTTTTTATTTAGCACAAGGCTATGAATTTGTGGTGAGGTTGTGGTTTGGGATAAGCTGGCATAGAGCTGAAGGTTATGCCAAATGAATCAGGGTGTAGAGAACAAAAATAGCTTGATTGTATAACTTTTGACATTCTGTTTTCAGATGACAATGCTAAGTACAAAGGTCATTTGAATTCCAAAGAAAGTTGCTGAAAAGAGAGGCATTTTGCCAACGCTTTTCATCTTGCACTCATCAAGACAAACACAAGAATACCAAATTTCAAAACTTCACAACAATTTATACTACAGGAGAAAAGGGTGCTGATCGGTTGGCAAGTCAACACTGGCCAAGACAATACCATGGAGAAAGTAACAGGGCACTATAGGCTGCTCTTGAATATGTTCAAGTCTTGTGCCTTTTTTGAATTGCTTGGGAGCTTGGGGAGCCTAGTTTCCATTTGTATCTAAATGTGTCTGAGCATAATCCTATAAACATTGACGCTGAGTCAAAAAAGGAGTCATTAGGACAGGTGATCAAATGCTTAGTTAGAGAGGTTTTAAGCATATATTAAAGGATGACAGAGATGGGCTGTTGAAAAGGTTTGGAGAGAGAACTTGTATCTAAGTATGTATAATTTCTACAAACCATCATACCTGCTCCCTTCACACTTAGTTTTATAATCCCATGTAAGAGCAAAGACCCAAGGTTAGGCATTTAGGCCATTTAGAAGAAAAATAAATACAAAATTCCTCTCCAATCTCCCCCCCCCTCCCCTACTGTGAGAAGTTTTAAAAATTGCAGCACCCAAGCACTTCCCTGAAACTGCTTACATAGCAGAAATTAGAAGAATCACACCTTGTTTCTAAACAGAGGACCTTACACCTTACTCCAGGTGCCTTGTGTCTGATGGATCCAAAAATTATTATATTTGGCAGACTCAGTACGTGAGTGTTACAATAAACTTTTAAAAGGTATAATTCAGTACATAATTGTCATTCCACAGATGCGGAACAGCAATCAAATCAATCTGGACAGACAAAAACTGCATATCATTATCATAAATATCTTTGTGGATGTAAGGAATGCTACAGAAAAACAAGCTCTTGAATATATTTGAATGTGTGATCACAAGACAGTGAATGTCAGCAGGTGATCAACTGTGGAGGCCATTGCACCTGAAACTTGTATTCACCTGAGATCATATACATTTATTTTAACTGCCTGGGAGTGTTTTTCTTTACCATAAGTGCTACATAAACACAAGCTTGAGTTGATACAGCATGGGTCAGTGAAGAGTAATTAAAAGTTTGGACCATGGCCAGCTATTCTTCTCTTTCATGTAGGATAGTTATGCCAGTGGCATCCCGACATCTGGTTTCCATTTTGTAAATTGATGAAATCCCAAAATTGGCACCACCTCTGCCAAATAAAGGCTTACAACATTAACCTCTTCCTGTCAGCGGTGACACATATTTTCAGGACATTTGATTCAGCTTTTCAGATCCTGCCACAAGGAGCCTAATCTTGTAAGAAAATAAAACCGAGTGTTTATTCAGCTTGACCAGATCACATGATTGTGCAAGGAATTGAATTCACAATGAATCAGGAAGTTGTGCCCTTTCTGTAAATGAATTGTTTTCAACAACTAAAACTATTTGAAGGAAATACTGAAAAGTGCATTCTCATTCTACCCCCGGAAGCTCCAATAATGGCCAAGCACCTGACTACCTCTGAGCATTGGATGTGTGTCGTTAGTCTTATCTCCTGTGGCATCAGCATGAAATCATGACCATGTGTTCTTCAGGTAGGGTTAGATAGCAGATAATTGGACCAGGGCATGCAGATCTTATTCAATCTCTATTTAAAAGATCTATGTTTCCAGCAAAAATTCCTGTGCAACCTTGTCATACACCAATTGCACACCCCCTACCAGTGATAGTCTACAGCACCTTCAGTCAGGGGAGGGTATAATTGTAGTATGGTAAGGTTACATCAGCATTTTAACTGTAGACATATGAATTTTATAGTTTATTTTAATAGTAATATGGTTTTAACATTCATTCAGCTGAAGCTTGGTTTGGAAATCTCAATGCATTCTCTTTCGATCACCACAGTTCCTAAAGTTTAATAATCCATTCTGTCTTTAACCCTTTGTGATGTCCAGAGGGAGGTCTTGTGGCGCAGTGATAACGTCCCAGCCTCTGAGCTAGAAGCTCCAAGTTCCACTCAAGGACTGGATGGCCCCAGAGTTACGTTCATAACCCAGCAAACCCTTCCAATTCATGGCAATGGCAGGTGGCAAGAGTTGGAGAGTCTCCTGGTCAGCCGTGCTTGACACAGAGCTACAGCCTCTGACTTCAGGCTGGCAATCTGTTCTAGCAACAACAAGCTATGGAAATAAACAAAAGCATGTGCATTGCCTGGCTCACGTATCTCTAGATGTGAGAGATATCTAGGACTCCTCTTCAACCCTGGCAGCTGGATGTAAAAGCATAGGTTAAGTTTACTACTTCAGAAAGCATCAGTGATGCAAGTTAGAGAACAGTAAGCAGCTGATGATTTTTATTACTCTTGCAATATACTTGTAAATACAAAGGTATTGAGTAGGTGGTAATGCTTGAGGTGGAATTTGAACCGAATACACTTGCTCGCAGTGAAGGAGCCAGGAGCCAGTCAGGAACCCACTTGTAACTGAAGCTGCCTTTGCCATGGTTCCTTAACTCAGCCACAGAATTGTCATCTAACCTCCGGGTTCAGCAACCAATCCGAGGGCAACCGAGATGATGCAACAGGAAAGATCCCTAGTTAGTGACCCTGATAGGGGTCAGAATGGCTGAACTGTACATTGGTTCTTGTGGTTTCAACCCCAGGAATGGAAAGGAGACTTGGCACACCCGCTTTCTCATCTTGCAGGAGAATAACACACACAACCCCAGCTGGAAAGGCAGGAAACAGGTGGTGGGGTGGTCCTCCAGTGATAGCCCCTTAAACAACCACTGACACTGCATTCGCTCCTGGTCCACTGGGAAGGTGGTTTTAATCCAGGAGGGGATTTCGAGAATTTAACCCCGTGCTTGCACTCAAGGCAGCCTCTCCTTGGCAGTTAAAATTTGGCCCGTGGCCTGTAATCCTGGTTTTTTTTTTAAACAAGTGAGTAATTCGTAAAGTTCTCCTTTTGTGTGTTAAACAGCAAGCCAGAAGAAATACATATTATAGGAAAGGATGTAATGTAGCAGGAAGCATTTTCCAGCAAGGGTAAACGAATTGCACAGATGGAAATTTCTTAAGATTCTTTATCAAAGGTCACAATCAATTTTTCATATAGTTGAGTGGATTGGTAGCTCTATACAGGTGTTGACTGTTGGTGTAAAACACATGCTAAGCAGAACAAAGCTAACCCGACTGCTCCAAGTCTTGAGATGTGGTATTTTTTTCCTGCTACTCTGAGCATAATCATGTTTTTACCATGTTAAATTGAGACGAGAAAGTGCTACCTGCAGTTAGTTATATTTAGTTTATTTAGTTATAACTTGAGTCATTGATTTGTTCATGATTTCCCTTGGAATAATGCTCCTATTGACTTTTTATAGCAGGAACTGGTATACTGCAGTTGTTTAAAGCAGAAAGCAGCAAGAAGTCATCATCTGTCAGTCAGTTAGGGCTTGTTAAGATTCTTGTTTTGAATACAGCTACAGTGCCTCAAATCCAGGTACCAGAAAACTGGCGATGTCTGAAAGCTAGACTTTTTTTATGCTGCCATGTATGAATTTTGGTTATTATTGATGCTAGTCATTTTGTAGTACAAAACTTAAGTAATTTGAAAAAAGACTTTTGTCAAAGCTTTTTGTCTTGCACTCATTAGGACAACTGCAACAATGTCAGAGGAAGCAACAACTTTATACTGCATGAGAAGAGAGTGTTGATTGGTTGGCAAGTGGACACTGGTAGAGGCATTGCCATGGTGAATGCAGTAGTTAATGGTGACTGATAGTTGACTGCCAAGCATTGTTTGAAATTTTAAACCAGGCAGCTTGACTCTGATTAGCCAAGGCATTGCCCTGAGGAATGAACCAGAGAATGGCCATCACTTATTTTGTTTAGCAGAAACAGGCGTAATGTGTGTACATGTTCTTTCTGTCTGCAAAGAACAGAGCCCCGTATATTCATGTATGTAGCTTCCAATACATGCAAATGCACCACACTGCGAGCCCGATTGACAATCTTAGATTGGTTGTCTTCCACTGGCATTAAGTGTTGATATTTATCTTATTCTCCCTTTTCTTTCTTTCCCACTTCAGGACTTGAGCACAAACATCTAGACTGACACTTCAGTGCAGTGCTACACTGACACAGGTGCCACCTTTGAAATGAGCCTCTTGGTGGATGGCATTGTTTCAAAGAAGAATATTGGCTTGGTGTCTGGCCTATATTTATCCCTCAATCAACATCACAAAAAATTGATTACCTGGTCATTATTACATGACCATTGTATGTAAATTAGCTGCCATCTTTCCTACATTACGACAGTGACCACACTTTCAGAAGTATTTAATTGGCTAAGAAGCACTCTGGAATGCCCTGAGTTCATGAAAGGCACCATATAAATGCAATTCTTCCTTCTCTTCTTTCTCTTGTGTCTCCCTCCCTGTCCCAACTCAGAGGCATGGGAAAAACAGGAGTCTGACTGTTGGAATAGCTCTGGTTACAGATTAGAATTGAGGAAGAGATAGCAACAGATCAGGAGTAGGCCCCTTCCCTACCTGAACATTGTTGAGTATATTTTGTATGCTTAACTTTACTGTGACACTGAAACTGTTGGCAGTCTTGCATTGTGAAATTATTCTTTGCAATATGATTTCCTAATTTACTTTACTTGGCAGAGTTGTGAGTGCATTATATGTAGCTCAGGCATTCTGCAATAAAGACTGTAAAGGTTTCGAACATAGAAGTTTTTTTTCCTGATTGAAGCAGCTGCCTTGTAATTATACAATAATGAAGAATTAAATCAAGCTACATCCAGTGAATGGACAAATGTTACAAAGGCAATGCAGCAAAATAGCAGCTGTATTCTACCTTGTTTAACTGCACTGGCCTGTATACCTGTGCATAATTGTCTGAGATTTTGCAAGCTAATCAATTCAGCATTTGCATTCTTCTATTAGAATATATTACAGTTCCTTTAATGTTTTTATTTTCACATCATTTTATTTGCAGGTTTAATATCAGGGTGTTCCTCTCCTATACAAGGACAAAATGTAGATTGAAACTTTTTCAAAACGTTCTGTTAGATTGGTGTTACAATGTTGATTTGAAACTTGTAAAATAACAGAAACCTAGCCAAAAGACATGCCCCCAATACCTCAGCAGTTTGCATGCAGTTGTTTCAAGAAAAGATCCTTCTTGTTGCAGTGGCTCTTATTTTAAATTGCATTTGTTGCTGATTTCCCTGAGGGTCACAGTGACCTATTGTCTACATTACTCCCAAGCGAATTATGGGCTGGGAAGAAATGTTATTTTTCTTGTTCAGTCTGCACTCAAAAGTTTGGCAAGCCAAATGCCAAGCTGTGCTGCATCTCCATACTGTTGAGGGCATAGCATACTTATAGCACTTTCTAATTGACTGCTGCGCTTCCCTACGTTACAGAAGGGATTACACTGTAAGGTTTTAGGATGCCCAGAGGTCATGAAAGCGCTATATAAATGTAAGTTCTTTCATCATCTTGTGTACAACATCGTCCTAGTCCACACAGTAATGACATTTCCAAAAGATTTTAGAGCTGCAGCACTCTTAGGATTGGTATTTTTGGGTGGCATGATAACTTGGTCATTCTGAATTAAAAGAGGAAGCATGGTGGTTGGTGGGGGTGGGGGGATTAAGTTTTAAGCCTTTTGTTTTTGAAACTAACCTAGATAATGCAAGTACAATACTAAAGGTGACCAAGGATTTAGAGGCTGGGGAAGGAGAGGGTGGAGTGGTCATTGTGATGCATGTTAGTTCAGGAAGGAAGGGTAAAAGAGAAAAATTGAACATTCCAAGTATTCCTTATTTTGCCAGTTCCAAAATAAATAATCAAAATTGTTAGGGAAGGTGCTTAAAAATATTTTACTCTTCAGATTTTTGTGTGGCACTATGAAACCTATTTTAGACACATGGCCTCCCTAGATAGGGATGACTGATACCAAAACATGCTTGCCTGTAAAGAAAATATTGAAAATAATTTTGGACAATTTTATATTGCCGCCTCCTAAATCTCATTTTGAAACCATATGTCTTGTCCGAACTCTGCCATGCCTGGAACGTTTCTCCTGCTTAGGCAGTGTCCTTGGTCCCCTCCTCTTTCTTAACTGCTGCTTGGTGACATCATCCAAATGTACACGGATAACATGTGAGCTTGCCTTTCCACAATCTCTGAACTCCAGGCCGCTATTCAATGAGATTGCTTACTACCTCAAATTCCTGTTGAAGCCGGAATAGAGTTTCCAATTCTGTATCCTCTCTCTGAGAGACCATCTACTTCATCCCTAACCTTGCCTGCCCCTGTGCTTACCTCAGCCCATCCCTTTGATGCCTCCAGTCTTCTCTTGTCAGCTTTACACCTTCAATAAACTTGTTCAAAGACCTGCTGTTACTCTGCCTGACTCACTTACTACCCCTGTCCTCACTGACCAACATTGGTCTCTGGCTGACCAGACCATTACTTAAAAATTCTTTAGAATTCCATCTGTGAATCTCTGGTTGTTCTGAGGCCTCCGAAGCATTGTAGAGTGTTTTTCTACATTAAAGGTAAACAATTATTTAAGCATGGGGAAAGTAGCAGTACCTTTTAACAAACACTCTGATCAGCTCTTTGTGTTTCTTGAGTTAACTGAGTCCGTTGAGCTTGTTATTAAACCTCAGCCTAGGCGATAACATGACTAGATGACCTGGGGATAAATGTTTTTGAAAACTGAAATGGAAAAGACTTTCATTGAACCACATGTTTTTGCAAAATAACTAGTGCAGGGTCTCGAGTTGGAAACATTTCCATTGCCTTGTGACATCATCCCTTTTGTCATTCAATCCCTCCTGCATTGTGCCCTATCATAGATCTTCCCTTCTGCTTTATCCCCTCTTCCCCACTTTCCACGCCTCTGTATTTGCTTAAAACCTGTTGCACCTCTAACTTTTTCCAGTGCTAACAAATGGCCATGGACCTGAATGTTAACTTTGTTTCTCTCTCCTCCAGACGATGCCTGAACTGCTGAGTGTTTCCAGTTCTGATTATACCATTAACAGTTGTTATTGTGTCGCAAGAACCCTCACTTATGGAGTTATTTTGGCACAGCAGGAGTCAATGCCAGTTCTCTGTAGAGCAGTCCAATCAATCCCATTCCCTCGCTCTACCCTCTTAGCCCTGCAAACTTATTTCTATCAAGTATCCATCCAGTTTCCATTTGAATTCATTGGTCATCTCCGCTCCCACCACCCTCGTAGTCAGTGTGTTCCAGGTCATTACCACTCACTGCGTTTTTAAAAAAAAGTTCTTCCTTGCATGCACCCTACATCTCTTGCCTAAAACCTTAAACCTGTGTCCCCTAGTTCTTGTAGCAAGAGCTAATGGGAGCAGTTTTTTTCTTTGCCTACCTTATCTGAACCTGTCATAATCTTGTATATTTCTATCAAATCTCCCCTCAATTTCCTTTGCTCCAAGAAGAACAACACTAACTTCTCCAAACTAACCTTGTAACCAAAATCCCTTATAAAATTTAAATAAAATTTGCACCTGCGTTGCCCTTCCTTCCATTGCAATAACTTAATTAACCTGCTAATGAAATTGTAGGAAGCCGTGACTTTGTAATGAGTGATTTTTGAGAACATGGGTCTGGATTTAGTTGTAGTAATGATGATGACTGCCAACATTTACTGTCATTACTTCTCTGAAACTGACTGCAGTTTTTGGAGTCAGCACATGCACAGCTAAATGCAGAAATCCAGAAGTTGCTGTTGGCGATTCTGTGCTTCCCCACAGGGAGTGCAGTTGAAATAATGGTAGATTGCAATTCATTAGAAATCACTAAACTGATGAGAATTTGCCCTTTTATGCTATTAGTCTCGCTGTAAAAGCCCTTGAAAAAGTTACAGCTTGTTGAATGGGTTTTGACCAGTGTACTTAGTTGAAAATTACTGCCAAGAAAATCCTCTGACATTCTGTAAGCATAAAATTAGCTTTTAGAGCTAAATTTCTCCATTATATAAGTATCCATGTTTACATTTTTTTTGAAGTTTATGATATTTCAGCTTCCACCTTCATTTCAGATACATAGTCCAATTGTTTATTTCCTGGTTTACGATTACCTGCTTACATTGCATGATGCCATTGCTATTGCGAGATGCCTGGCGATCCCCTTGACTTGTCAGGAAAAGGGAAATCCACACTACAGAGATCACTAGATCTTTGTGGGCTGCCTTCTTCAAGATCTGCTGTGAGTGCCGTTGCTTTGCCACTGTCAGCAAAATATGAGTAAGTATTTTATTTCTGACCTCATTGGATGAACAGATATTCTCTTATATTCTGTTGAGATGAATTACACCCTTTTGAGTTATGAAGACTCGTGAACTCCTATTACTTTTCAGTGGGGGAAAGAATGTTGAGGGAGCTGTAATCCAGACCTATACAATTGTGTGAAATGGCTAATGTGGATGTGAGAATTTAAATTTTTTGGATTTGTTCTTTTTGTTCTTTATATCCTCAGAACTGCATTATGCATCACTTTTGAATATAGGATGTCCAGAATCATAAGAACATACCAAAATTTTGGACGGGAAAAGTCTATGTTACCCACCCCACCTGTCCTGTAGATCCATGATATTGTATGTACCACAATAAAGACATTCCTTTCTCTCCAGGAGCCATATAATCTCTTGTGAGAGGCCAAAAATTAGGTTAAAAAATCTAAGGCAAATCAGGGAAAAATGTCTGGAAAATGATCACCCAGGCAGTCGTAGCTAGTGCAGGAGATCACTGCTTTGGGCTGAATTAGAGTGCTTAAGTTGGAGTCTGGTGAGAGAGGAACTTTTAAGGGTTAATTTCTATCTAAAGTCTAGTCTTTAATTTAGTAATTAACTAAAAGTTGTTCTTTGGTTTGGGGGAAGGTGAGTTTTAGGCCAATTTTAAAGCAGGGGTCACCCAGACTTGGCTTATAGCTGCAGCTAGTAAATTAGTTAACTGGCTTAAACAGGTTTCCGGAAGCTAGATTCAAACAACCTAAAATCAGGCCATCTTACAGTGCTGCTTTTGTCTGCATTGGAGTACTGCTTTGGACTGCATTAGAGTGCTTAAGTTAGAGTTTGGTGAGTGAGAGAATTCATTGAAGAGGGATGGAGGTTTTCCTTTCATTTTCTGCCTTTCCTTGGAAAGAAGAGTGGTGGCCTCAGTAAGCAGGACCTGGTGAGTATTTCTTCTGCCCTTACTTCCTCTAGTTTAAAGAATATTAAAAGTAAAAGGAAGTAATTTAAGGGTAAGTCATGGCCAGGGCTAGGTAGCTTGGCCAAGTGGAATGCTCCTCCTGTACGATGTGGGAAGTCAGGGACACTTCCAGTGTTCGGGGTGACCACGGGTACAAGAAGTGTCTCCAACGGCAACAATCAAAATCCACGTTTCAGAGCTGAAGCTGTGGCTGGAGTCACTGTGGAGCATCTACAAGGATGAGATCTGCATGGTAGAATGTATAGTGAGGTGGTCACACCAGAGGTAAAGAGTACACAGGCAGAAAGGGAAAAGATAACTGCCAGACAGAGTAAAAACACTAGGCAGGTAATGTAGGAGTCTGCTGAGTCCATCTCCCTCTGGGGGAGATGACTCTTGCTGCATTCCCCTGAGAAACCAAATCCCTGGCACCATGAGTGGCTCAGCTGGACGGTGAGGGGTGGGGGTCTCTCACGAGATTATATGGCCCATGTAGAGAAAGGAATGTCTTTATTGTGGTACATACGATATCATGAATCTACAGGACAGGCTGGGTGGGTCACCGACTTTTCCCGTCCAAAATTTTGGTATGTTCTTATGATTCTGACACCAGGATGGGATGTCCCTGGTGTCAGGGTCAAAGATGTCACTGAGCGGCTGCAGGGCATTCTGAAGCGGGTAGGTTAATAGCCAGACGTCGTGGTCCATATTGGTACCAATGACATAAATAAAAAGAGGGATGGTGTTCTGAAAGCAGAATATAGGGACTTAGGAAATAAATTAAAAAGCAGGGCCTGAAAGGTAGTAATTGCAGGATTACTCCCAGTGCCACATGCTAGTGAGATCACGGATAGAAGATTTGACCAGATGAATACATGGTTTGAAAGATCGTGTAGGAAGGAGGGATTTAGATTCCTGGGGCATTGAGACCAGTTCTAGGGAAGATGGGATTAGGACCAATATCCTCATGGGTGTTTGCTAGTACTGTGGCGGAGGGTTTAAACTAGAGTGGCAAGGGGATGGGAACCTGAGCAGGGAGACATAGGAGAGTGAAACAAAGATAGGAATGAAAGACAGAAAAGTAGAAAGCAAAAGTGGAAGGCAGAGGAAACAGGATCTGGCAGCAAATAGGGCTATAGTACATTTGTAAAAATGTAAAAAAAAAACAACTCTAAAGGCACTGTATCTGAATGCACAGATCATTCACAATAATGTAGACGAATGAACAGCGGAAATAGATGTCGATGCTTACAACATGATTGCGATTACAGAGACATGGCTGTAGGGTGACCAAGGCTGTGAACTGAATATCCAAGGGTACTTCGTATTTAGGAAGCTCAGGCAAAAAGGAAAAGGAGGTGGGGGGCCATTGTTAGTTAAGGATGAAATCAATGCAATAATGAGAGAGGATATTGACTCAAAAAATCTAGATGTAGAATTAGCCTGGGTTGGAGTTAAGCAGCAAGAGGCAGAAAACATTAGTGGAGTTATCTATAGGCCTCCAAACAGTAGTGGTAAGGTAGGGGACAACATTTAAACAGGAAATTAGGGATGCATGTAACAAGGGTGTTACAGTAATCATGGGAGTCTTTAACCTACATATAGACTCGGCAGACCAAATTAGCAATAATACTGTGGTGGATGAATTCCTAAAGTGTGTACAAGATGTTTTTTTTAGACCAGTACATCGAGGAACCAACTAGGGAACAGGCTATCCTAGATTTGCTATTGTGCAATGATAAGGGTTTAATCAATAATCTTGTTGTGTGGGATCCTTTTGGCAACAGTGACCATAACATGATAGAATTCTCCATTAGGATGGAAAGTGAAGTAGTCTGATTCGAAACTAGGGCCCTAAATCTAAGCAAAGGAAACTATGAAAGTATGAGGTGTGAGTTTGCTAAGATAGATTGGGGAACTTCATTAAAAGGTATGATGGTGGATTGGCAATGGCTAATGTATGCATTACAACAGTTATACATTCCTTTCTGGCACAAAAACGCAACAGGAAAAGTGTCCCAACCATGGCTAACAAAAGAAATTAAGAACTGTATTAGATCCAAAGAGGAGTCCTATAAAGTTGTGAGAAAAAGTAGCAAGCCTGAGGATTGGAAGCAGTTTGGAATTCAGCAAAGGAGGGCCAAGAGATTGATTAGATTCATAGAGGCCTACAGCACAGAAAAAAGGCCCTCCGACCTATCGAGTCTGCGCCAGTCAAACAAGTACCTAACTATTCTAATCCCGTTTTCCAGCACTAGGCTTGTTACCTTGTGTAACTATTAAGTGGGGAAAAATAGAATATGAGAGTAAACTTGCAAGGAACAAAAAGCAGACTGTAAAAGCTTCTATAAATATGGGTAAAGAAAAAGACTAGTGAAGACAAATATAGGTCACCTGCAGTCTGAAAAAAATTATAAAAGAAAGCAAGGAAATGGCTGAGCAATCAAATGGCTACTTTAGTTCTGTCTTCATGGAGGAAGACACAAATAACTTCCCAGAAATGGTAGGGAACCAAAGATCTAGTGAGAAGGAGGAATTGAAGGAAATTAGTATTACTAAAATCAATAGTGCTGGAGAAATTAATGGGACTAAAAGCCAATAAATCCCCAGGGCCTGATAATCTACATCTCAGGGTACTAAAGGAGATGGCCACGAAAATAGTGGATGCATTTGTTGTAATCTTCCAAAATTCTGCAGATTCTGGAACAGTCCCAGCAGATTGGAGGGTGGCAAATCTAACGCCACTATCTAAAAAAGGAGGGAGAAAGAAAACAGGGAATTACAAACCAATTAACCTAGCATCAGTGGTAGGGAAAATGCTAAAGTCTATTATAAAGAATGTGATAACAGGACACTTAGAAATTATCAACGGGATTAGACAAAGTCAACATGGATTTATGAAAGGGAAATCATTTTTGACAAACCTAATGGAGTTTTTTGAGGATGTAACTAGTAGAATAGATAAGGGAGAAGCAATAGATGTGGTGTATTTGGATTTTCGGAAAGCTTTTGATAAAGTCCCGTATAAGAGCTTAGTGTGCAAGATTAAAGCACATGGGAGTGGGGCAATGTATTGACATGGATTGAGAATTGGTTAGCAGACAAGAAACAGAAGTAGGAATGAATAGCTCTTTTTCTGAGTGGCAGGCAGTGGCTAGTGGGCTACTGCAGGGATCAGTGCTTGGGCCTCAGCTATTCACAATATATTTCTATGATTTGGATGAGGGAATCAAATGTAATATTTCCAAGGTTGCTGACGACACAAAACTAGGTGGGTATGTGAATGGTGAGGAGGATGTTGAGGTTTCAAAGCGATTTAGACAAGTTGAGTGAGTGGGCAAATACATGGCAGATGCAGTATAACGTGGATAAGTGTGAAGTTATCCACTTTGATAAGGAAAACAGAATGGCACAGTATTATTTAAATGATGATTGGGAAACATTGTACAAAGGGACCTGGGTGCCCTTGTACACCAATCACTGAAAGCAAGTATGCAGGTGCAGCAAGCAGTTAAGAAGGCAAATGGTATGTTGGCCTTCATTGTGAGAGGACTTGAGTACAGAAGCAAGGATGTCTTACTGCAGCTGTACAGGGCCTTGGTGAGACCAAGGAGTATTGTGTGCTGTTTTGGCCTCCTTACCCAAGAAAGGACATACTTGCCATAAAGGGAATGCAGCAAAAATTCACCAGACTCATTCCTGAGATGGCAGGATTGTCATATGAGGAGAGATTGGGTTGACCAGGTCTGTATTCATCGGAGTTTAGAAGAATGAGAGGGGATCTCATTGAAGCATATAAAATTCTGACAGGGCTGGACATACTGGATGCAGGAATGATGTTTCCTCTGACTCTGGGGTTCTAGAAAAAGGAGTCACAGTCTCACAATATGGGGTAGGCCACTTAGGACTGAGATGCAGAGAAACTTCTTCATTCAGAGGGCAGTAAACCTGTGGAATTCTGCCAAGTCACAATATATTTAAGAAGAAAATAGATTTTTAGACTCTAAGGGTGTTGATGGATGTGGGGAGAGAGCAGGGGCATAGCATTGAGATAGTGGATCAGCCATGGTCATACTGATTGGTAGAGCAGGCTCTAAGGACTGAATGACCTATTGCTGCTCCTATTTATACGTTTCTGTGTTTCCATGACCATCACTTATGTTGGTACCTACCACTATTATGAAGTGCTGTCTGTTCAAGTCAGGAACCAGTCTGTAATCTCAAGATGATCCAGCTGGTGCTCTATATGATGGGGAAAAATTTGCCCCATGCAAAAAAATTGTAACTCACTTTCATAGATACATCTGTGTATTGCTGAAAAAAGAGACATGCTATCAAGGCTTTATACTCTATGAGAAGAGAGTGCTGATTGGTTGGCAAGTGGACTCCGGTGGTGGTGTTTCCATGGAGGATGCAACATGGAACAGTTAACTGCCCAGCTTTGTTCAAATTCAAACCAGGCAGGTCAATTCTGGTCAAGGCATTGCCCTGGGGAATGGACCAGAGAATGCCTCTTCCCTAAGCTTTTGTTTAGTTGATACATTTGTGATTTCAATACATTTAGTACACAGGAAAGTTTGCCCCATAGTTAGAATATTTTGCTCTGATTTGAAAGCAAAATCCCTCTAGATGCATCCCATGGACCTGGATTGATTTACATTGTTGAAGACAACTTCACCTTTACTGAAACTTTTGTGAATTGTCTCCAAAGTATTTTCTCTTCAGGGGACGCTCAGGTTTCCTGTGCAATGTGCAAAACCTTAAAATTACTTTCTTGTTCCTTGGTCCTGCCCTAATGATCACTTGATGAAGCATAAGCTGGCCTGTTTTTCAAGATGCTGCAAGTTTTACATCTTCACTATTCCTTTTTGGTTTTGATTTTGGAGTGACCACCGCACATTCCTTCTGGAGATGAAGCCCCATCTTCACATTGAGGATACTGTCCAACGTGTTGTATGGCACTACCACCATACTAGTTGGGTTGGATTCCCAACAGATATGGCAATTTAAAAATAGTCATCCATGCGGTGCTGTTGGCCATCAGCAGCAGAATTGTGCACAACCGTAATCTGTAATCTCATGGCCCAGCATATCCCTTACTCTACCATTACCATCAAGCCAGGGGATTATCCCTGGTTCAATGAAGAGTGCAGGAGGGTACGCCAGGAACAGCACCAGGCATACTTGAAAATAAGTTGTCAATCTGGGGAAGCTATAACACAGGATTACTTGCATACCAAATAGTGAAAGCTTGCAATAGACAGAGCTAAGTGACCCCACAACCATCGGATCATATCTAAGTTCTGCAGTCCTGCCACGTCCAGCCATGAATGGTGGTGGACAGTTAAACAACTAACAGGAGAAGGAGGCTCTGCAAATATCCCCATCTTCAATGATGGGGGAGCCCAGCACTTCAGTGCAAAAGTCAAGACTGAAGCATTTGCAGCGATCTTCAGCCAGAAGTGCTGAGTGGATGATCCATCTCTGTCTCCTCCTGAGGTCCCCAGCATCACAGATGCCAGTCTTTAGCCAATTCGATTCATTCCATGTGATATCAAGGAATGGCTGAAGACACTGGATACTACAAAGGCTATGGTCCTGACAATATTCCAGCAATAGTACTGAAGGCTTGTGCTCCAGAACTAGCTGCCCCCTTGAGCTAGCTGTTCCAGTACAGCTACAACACTGGCATCTACCAGACAATTTGGAAAATTGCCCAGGTATGCCCTGTCCACAAAAAGCAGGGCACACCCAACTCGGCCAATTACCACCCCAACAGTCTATTCTCGATCATCAGCAAAGTGATGGAAAGTGTCATCAACAGTGCTATCAAGCAATACTTGCTCAGAAATAACCTGCTCAGTTTGGGTCCTGCCTGGTTCGCTCAGCTCCTGACCTCATTATAGCCTTAGTCTAAACATGGACAAATGAGCTGAACCCATGAGGTAAGATTGACTGCTCTTGACATCAAAGCAGCATTTAATCGAGTGTGGCATAACGGAACCCTAGAAAAACTGGTGTCAATGGGAATCAAGGGGAAAACTGTCCAATGGTTAGAGTCATACCTAGCACAAAGGAAGATGGTTGTAGTTGTTGGTGGTCAATCATCTCAGTCACAGGACATCACTGCAGGAGTTCTTCAGGGTAGCTTCCTCGGCCCAACCATCTTTAGCTGTTTCATCAATGACCTTCCTTCCGTCTTGAGGTCAGAATTGGGGATGTTTGCACAATATTCAGCACCATTCATGACTATTCAGATACTGAAGCAGTCTGTGGTCGTATGCAGCAGGACCTGGACAACAATCAGGCTTGGGCTGATAACTGATGTGCTGGTGGCATTCAGCTTGCTTCTGCTTCAGTGTGTTTCTGGCTAAGTAATAACACCTGAGGTTGGATTAGTAAATGCTGTGTCGGCAGGCTGAGTTATAGTCATCAATGTTGGTTTAATCTAGGCTTAAAAATGGTGCTAGCCTGACGGGTTGATCCATGACGTCTCATTGTTTTCACACTCCATTGCAAATAATAGGGATAGTAACAGCAGCACTAACAAATTAGGATCATTAGCAATTTATTAATGCTAGCATTTTTTAATCATGTCAAAATGCAAAGGAATTAGGAGCCAAAGGAAAAGTACGTTTGAAATTTAGTACAAATGAGTTAATATATGGAGAGCAAAGGCAGTAGTGTGTTAAAACACTGCTTTTTTTTGTATCCAGTAATTGGATTTCACTGATCCCAAACTGATGGGTGAAAGCCTTTCAGAACCAACTTTTGAGATCAGTAAAAACTTGGTTCATGGCACTCCTCCCATGTGTGCGGGATGTTAACTGCTGCTTGTGCCACCTGTGGTGGTCCTTTGACAAATTTCACCATTTTCATTTCACCATCAGAACATCAGACTCCTTTAGTGGCCTGCTAACCACAGTTCGGTGTCTTAGCTTACAGTGACCTATATCTCAATGTTTCATTACACTGTCTAACCTTTGCCTTTGTTAGCTCACTTTTTCCTCCCACTGAATTAACAGCTGTTCCAATAAAAAAAACTGATTTTCATGAGGCTCAAGGGGTTAAACCTCAAAATCAATCATGTCTGTATGTCATTACCCTTCACTCAGTCTTCACTGCCTCATCCTTCTTAGTGTAGTTCCACATGGTTCTTAAGAGTTGACAGTTGCACGAAGAGATTGGTTGTTATCTTTGTTTAGTAACTTGAAGATGAGTTTGTAGCATCATATGTCTATATGAAGCCAGCACATTGAAGTAGTTTTGTCTGCTTTTTTGCTTCTCCCATCCACTCCCCATTCTGGGATCTGGCCACACTTGAAACGTGCTCCTTTCTGGCTGCCTCCTGATCTGAAGCTTATCTCCTGATGTAGACGTGCCTGACTACTGGCGTAATTTGTGTGAACAAGTAATCTGCTGTATGTGAATTACAGTGCACTGTACTGACAGAATTGCTAGTATGGAAAATGGCGATAATACAGGATGGATGGTGATTCTGAGATTGGCAAATTTTACAATTTGAAAATAAAGTAGAGAGCTTTACTTTGTGTCTAATCTAACAAGGGAATGTTTGCTGATGTGGTGCAGAGTGGGAAAGTTTTGTTTTGGCATTCAGTGTAACCTGCATTGAAATTGCATGTATTTTTTAAGGTATTGCTTTGATAACATGTGACCCTTGTTTTCTCTCCATCTGATTCTTGCTTGGCTTATTGTTCCATGTACACCATCAACCAGTGAAGATCCACAAGTGAACACAGATAGTGAATTTGGACTGGCTGTTCCAGCAATGTGTATTATAGTCAAATAAGATCCTTTCTTAACTTGGTGTCTGTACATGTGCACTCTACAGCAATGAGCACTGGATAGCAATCAAAATCAGGGATCCTATGACTGTTGGAACAAACTGATAATTATCGAATATTCATAGTTTTCATTGTGTGGATTTTGGAAATGAGTACAGCAGAGAGAGATGTTAGATATTTATTGTCACCATGCTGTTATTTGGAAATTTTTTTGATTTTACACATTTAATTTTAGTGTGCCCTCAAATAGCTCAGCAAAATTCATTTGTATGAGGAGCTGTGAGTTGCCTCTGTAACAATATTTCTGAATTTGCAATATTCTAGTTACACCTGGCCTCAGTCCCTTGCATCATTTCCTAACAGAACCTGACATTGGGAAGCTGTTGTGATCAGATCAGAGGCAAAGATAAAAATCCCATCTGGTTGCTGTGGTAATATTTATATCTATGTTACTACCAAGTCATATAAACAGACATTGTTCTTTGATTACAGCAAATCTTAATTTTCCTCTTATATGATTTTTTTTTATTGAGACGTGCATTATTAAAAATCAATTCTTTTTCAAAAGAGATAGTGAGTGAATGGAAATCAGGACTTAGAAACGTGAATAGTTTTGGGTTTACCTAAAGAGTAGAGCAAAGCCTTGACTCTTTATAATTGTTTTATACTTTGCACTGTCGTTAACCCCAAGTTTGAGTAGTTTCATCAATAACTTAATTACTGCACATGCCATCTGATGCCCAAGCAGCATCTCAGTACAAGAATTGCTGTGAACAATATTTTAGTGTAGAAAAGAACACAAAATATCAATGTTGACAACAGCAACTTGCTTTTATCTAGTGCCATTATCATATTAAAACATTCCAAAGTGCCTCACAGGAAATTTACCAAACAATACTTGATACTAAGCCACGTAAGATATAAGAATCTATTATAAAGGATGTGATAACTGGGCACTTAGAAAGTAATGATACAATTGGGCTGATTCAACATGGATTTATGAGAGGGAAATCAGGTTTGACAAACCTGTTGGGAGTTTTTTGAGGATGTTACTTGTAGCATAGATGAAGGAGAACCAGTGGATGTGGTGTATTTGGATTTTCGAAAGGATTTTGATAAGGTCCCACAGGAGGTTAGTAAACAAAATTAAAAGTATATGGGATTGAGGGTAATATACTGGTATAGATTGAGAATTGTTTAATGGACAGAAACAGAGTAAGAATAAATGGATCATTCTCAGGGTGGCAGACTAGTGGGGTACCACAAGGATCACTGCTAGGGCCACAGCCGTTCACAGTCTATACAATCATCCAAAAAGGCAGTATATCAATCATGAGTGACTTTAATTTTCATGCAGATTTGGAAAATCAAATTGGCAGAGGTAGCCATGAGCAAGGACTCATTGAGTGTATTCAGGGCAGTTTTCTAGAACAGTATGTTATGGATCCAACCAGAGATCAGGCTATTTTGGATCTGGTAATATGTAATGAGGCAGGCTTAACAAATGACCTGAGTAAAAGAACCCCTCGGAAACAGTGACCATAACATGGTTGAATTTAACATTCTGTTTGAAAGTGAGAAACTTGGGTCAGAACAACTGTGCTAAACTTAAATAAGTGTAATTATAAAGGAATGAAGGCAAAGTTGGCTGGAGTGGACTGGGAGAGGAGCTTAGCAGAAAAGACGGTTGATGAACAATGACAGATGTTTAAGAAAATAGTTCATGACTCACAACAAAGATATATCCCAGTGAGGAAGAAGGATTCTAGGAAGGGCATAAACCAACCATAGTTAACCAAGGAAGTTAAGGATAGTATCACATTGAAAGAAAAAACATACAATGTGGCAAAGATTAGTGGTAAACCAACAAAAGATGACTTTAAAAACAATAAAGTGGAAGAAAAACTTTGAGGGTAAATTAACAAGTAGTATAAAAATGGACAGTAAGAGTTTCTTTAAATATATAAAAAGGGAGAGGCCAAAGTGAACATAAGCCCCTTAGAGAATGATGCTGGGGAAATAATAATGGGGAACTAGGAAATGGCAGAGGAGTTAAATAAATACTTTCCATCAGTCTTCACAGTAGTTGACGCTAATAGCATTCCAAAAATACTAAATAATCAATGGGCAAAAGGGGGTGGGGGGAGGAAATAAATACAATAACTATCACTAGAGAAAAAGTACTAGGGAAACTAATGGGGCTAAAAGCCGATAAGTCCCTTGGACCTGATGGGTTGCATCCTAGGATATTAAAGGAAGTAGCTACAGAGATAGTGGATGCATTGGTAGTAATCTTCCAAGAATCCTTAGATTCTGGAAAAGTCCCTGAGGATTGGAAAACTGCCAGTGTAACACCCTTATTCAAAAAGGGAGAGAGACAAAAAACAGGGCATTTAGAATTACATAATCTAAGCAAGCAGAGTCAGCATGGCTTCATGAAGGGGAAATCATGCCTGACAAATTTATTAGAATTCTTTGAAGAGGTAACAAGCAGGATAGATAAAGGGGAACCAGTAGATGTAATATATTTAGATTTCCAAAAGGCGTTCAATAAGGTGCCACACATAAGGCTACTTAATAAGATAAGAGCCCTTGGTGTTGGGGGGTAGTATATTAGCATGGATCGAGGATTGGCCAACTAATGGAAGACAGAATTGGGATAAGGGGGGAATTATCAGGAAGGCAACCTGTAACTAGTAGAGTGCCACAGGAATCAGTGCTGAGGCCACAATATATATTAATGACTTGGATGAGGCAAGTGAATGTCGCCAAATTTGTGGATGACACAAAAATAGGTGGGAAGGCAAGTGGTAAGGATGACTCCGAGTCCACAGAGGAATATAGATAGGTTGTGAGTGGACAAAAACGGCAGATGGAATATAATGTGGGAAGATGAGAGGTTATGCACTTTGGAAGGAAGAATAGAGGAGCTGAATACTATTTAAATGGAGAAAGACTGCAGAAAACTGCAGCACAGAGGGATTTGGAGGGGTCCTCGTGCATGAATCACACAAAGCTAGCATACAAGTTCAGCAGGTAATAGGTAAATGGAATGTTGGCCTTTATTTCAAAGGGAATGGAATATAAAAATAGGAAAGTCTTGCTAAAACGATACAAGGCACTAGTTAGACCACATCTAGAATACTGTGAACAGTTTAAGCCCCCTTATCTTGGGAAGGATATACAGGCATTGGAGGCAGTCCAGAGAAGGTTCACTAGATTGATCCCGGGTATGGAGGGATTTTCTAGAGGAGAGGTTGAGTAGGTTGGCCCTGTACTCATTGGAGTTTAGAAGAATGAGAGGCGACCTTATTGAAAGATATAAGGTTCTTGGTGGGCTTGACAGGGTAGATGCTGAGAGGTTGTTTCCCCTTATGGGAGAGTCTAGGACCAGAGGGCATAATCTCAGAGTAAGGGGTCGCCCATTTAAGACAGAGATGAGGAAGAATTGCTTCTCTGAGGGTAGTCAGTCTGTGGAATTCTTTACCACAGAGGACAGTAGAGGCTGGGTCGTTAAGTATATTCAAGGCGGAGATAGATTTTTAATCGGTAAGGGAATAAGGGTTATGGGGAAAAGGCAGGAAAGTGGAGTTGAGGATTATCAGATCAGCCATGATCTCATTGAATGGTGGAACAGACTCGAGGGGCCGAATGGCCTACTTCTCCTACGTCTTATGGTCTTATGATTTGGATGTGGGGACCAAAAGTGGTAATTCCAAATTTGATGATGACACAAAACTAGGTGGGAATATAAGTTGTGAGGAGGATGCAAGGAAGCTTCAAGGGGACTTGGCCAGGTTGAGTGAATGGGCCAGAACTTAGTAGATGGAATATAATGTGAACAAGAGTAAAAAGAACAGAAGCTGAATATTTCTGAAATGGTGAGAGGTTGGGAAGTGTTGATGTCCAAAGGGACCTGGATGTCCTTGTTCATGAGTCACTAAAAGCTAGCATGCAAATGCAGCAAACAAATTAGGAAGGCAAATGGTATGTTGGCCCTCATTGCAAGGGGATTTGAGTACAGGAGTAAAGATGTCTCGCTGCACTTATATAGAACCTTGGTGAGACCTCACCTGGAGTATTGTGTACAGTTTTGGTCTCCTTATCTATGGAAGGTTGTACATACCTCAGAGGTTCACCTCTGGGATGGTGGGATTGTCTGGGATGGTGAGAGATTGAGAAACTGGGCCTCTATTTTCTGGAGTTTTGAAGAATGAGAGGTGATTTCATTGAAATTTACAACATTCTTACAGGATGTGACAGGGTAGATAGGATGTTTTTCTGCCTGGCAAGTCTAGAACCAGAGGACATAGTCTCAGAATAAGGCCAGACCATTTAAGGCTGAGATGAGGAGGAATTTCTTCACTTGGTAGTGAATCTTGAGGGCTGTGGTTTCTCAATCATTGAGCATGTTCAAGACAGAATTCGATAGATTTCTGGATACTAATGGCATCAAGGGATATGGGGATAGCGTGGGACAATGGCGTTAAGATAGATTATCAGCCATGATCTAATTAAATGGCACAACAGGTTTGACGGGCCAGATGGCCTCCTCCTGTCCTATGTCCCTGTAAGGATACAGTAGGACAAGTAAGAGATTGGTTTTAAGGAAGGAAAGCCAAGTGTTGAAAAATCTCAGGTGTGGCAGCATCAGTGAAGAGCGAAACAGAGTTAACATTTCATGTCCAATATGACTCTTCAGAATGGCTTTAAGAACTGCCTTAAAGGAGGTAGAGAGTCAGTGAAGTTTAGGGAGGGAATTCCAGAGCTTAGGACCTAGGCAGCTGAAGACAGGACTGCCAGGTTAAAATCGAGCTTGTGCAAGAGAAATCTCAGAGAGTTGTTAGGCTGGAGGAGGCTATGGAGATGGGGATACCATGGAGGGATTTGAAAACAGTGATGAGAATTTTAAATCGAGGCATTGCTGGTTTGGGAGCCAGTGTAGGTCAGCAAGTCCAGGGTGATGGGCGAATGGAACTTGGTACTAATTTTGACATGGGCAGCAGAGTTTGGAAGTGCTCAAGTTTATGGAGGGTGCAAGATGGCAGGTGGGCCAGGACAACACTTCCTGGATGTTCTTGCCAAAATAATTCAGTGCTTTGTTTATTAGCCTGTTTGAGGTTGGCACACTCTTTAAAAAGTAAGTTCCTGATAGTAGCGTTGCTTTCGAAGTGTTGTAATGTAAGCATGTAGTTTTGGGCTTGCTTTTGTGTAAGAAAAATTGAGCATTCAAATTACATTTGTGTATTTGTAAATAAAGAGATGTAGTGGAAACCTCAAAGAGGGTGAAACTGTGATGGAAAAGTTAGGGCTGTAATTTATAGTATGTGGTCAGCCGTGGCTCACTGGTAGCACTGTGTTCAGAGTCTGAAGGTCCTGGGTCCACTACAGAGACTTAAGCATGTAACTCAGGCTCCACACTACAGTGAGATGTTGAGGGAGTGCTGCCTAATTAGAAGGACTACCTATGGATAAGACATTAAATGTATAAGATTGAAGAAAAATTGCAAGCTTTTCCACTGTCGTGGCCAATGTTTTCCCCTCAAATAGTACCAATGAAGTGGGTGACCTGGTGATTTACCTTGTTGATTGTGAGATCTTGCTGTGCACAAATTGGCTGGTGCATCTGTTTACATTGCAACAGCCACTATGGCCCAGAAGTAATTTATTGGTTCTGGAGCCCTTTGAGATACCCTAAGGACATAAAGCTGTGTAAATGAATGCTTGATCTTTGTATTGTACATGATTATTTTTCAACTGATGTGATTGGGCTATTATTTATTTGAATTGCTAGATATATCTAAATTTCTTGCCTATTTTATCCAGCAGATTAACAAGCTATCATTCATCTGAAGTGCTGGCTGAAGGAGGATGTAAAACGGTAGGTAGGCAGCAGTGAATTCTGAATTAAACTTATAGTATTGAAATTTTTCAGATAACTTAAACTCATTGCGCAAGTGTGAGCTGAGTTTGTCATTGGTGTTTATACTGTTTAAATGTTGTGTTCTCAATTATTCCATTAAAATAATAGATAAATTAGTACAATTTACGTGTGTTGACAAGAGAACAGATGTTGGCACAAAAAAGGTGATAGCTTTAAACTAGTTATTATGACAACTTGAATGTTGGGCATGAGCTCCCTTCTGCACACACTTCCAATTAGTTGCATGTAATGGGGTAAGGTTAAAAGCATGGGAAGCCATAGCTATAAAATATAAGGATTGAGTATAGTGGTTAATATTTTTACACCGTACGTTGCCATTTTTTTTAATGGTATAGATATTTTCAACGTGGAAGTGCTCGTCTTTGCACCACACCTATTAGTAACACCATGCTTGTTTACTACCCGAAAACTTGCTAGAATTGCTTTCACTTTGTTTATTAATTTGTGTGATGCTGCCACCTTTAACACCTTGTTCAATTGAGTTATTTATCCCTTTTGCCACTGATCAACACTGTACAACACATTGATATGAGGCTAAATTAATGCTATGTGTTGACATATTTGACATATTTTATGGCACTAATTCATGCCATGCATATATTTCACACATGCTGATTCTTTATCTTGGTTTCTGCAATGAAAGTTAGCTCTCTACCAAGAAAGGGGGAAAATTACAGCTCGTGTAGTGCTCTGTACCCATATGTATCAAAATGATTTTTTCCCACATTCAATTTCTTAAACTATTCTTCTATACTAAACTCAGCATGTAGCAGTTGTCCGTTAGATTTTCCTCGAGTTATACATTCATGTGGATGCATAAGGACGGTCATTTGATGTGTTAATAATCCCAAGGAGCTTGTGCTTTACAACCTTAAGCATTTTATAGTATTGTCAGAGATGGTGGCATTGTCTTCCAGGAGTCCCATTGCAACATTTAACTGGTTATGTCATCATTATAGTCACTTCACACCAAGATGTGGAGCTAGATGCACCTCTGGAAGTCTTCTGGTCATGATCAAAGGGTAGAACGTCCACCCAGACGAGTGATTTCTGCAGTTATTTACACCCTTTTGAAGGAAAATGACCATGTCCCATGGTTGGCTGGTGCCCTCTGTGAATGACTAGTTAGTGGGCTGAGACTCTATTTTACAAACTTCAACAATGTTTGCGAGTTTGCAACCAGCAACCAAAAGCTGTCTGCCCATAAGTGAATGACAATTTAAGGTTGAAGCGTTAAGCTACTGTAAGTGGTTTTCTATTTTAGGGCCTGCATTTAGAGAGAAAGGGAGTGAATTGCGTACTACTTGTTTTCATATCCTGAGGAGGTTGATATTCTCATTGAGAATATTTTCTATTGTTCGTGTAGTTTATTGGCTTGATGCCTATATTTCATCTTGGAGTGCTTATCCAATTTTATATCCATAAAGGAAGAGTGATTTGTGTGCTGGCATATCATTAATGCTAGTAGCTGTTGTATGGAATAAGGATTATAATGCTTGGAACATGCTGTTTATCTAGAGATTGGGTAGAATTGGATAGGTACTTTGATAAGCTTGATTTATGTAGTGCTCTAGTCAGATTACACCTAGAATGTTGTCAGTTCTGAAAACCAAGACACAAGGCAAATACTCGTATTGGAAATTGTAGCCTCCCTGTCTGTTTATTGCTGCCACCACCTGTCCCCCCTAAACCCCCACAATGGTCATCACCAAGCCGCATCTTGGTCTCTTCCTCTAGCCTCTGGATTCTTCAGTGTCAGTAAGTGTGCGGTTGATGCATTCTGGTTAAGAAAAATAATTAACCTTACTCAGGATAGAAATAAGCTTAATGCTGCAGAAGAACAAAAGGTACTTGTTCACAGAACATTAAAGACAGCATCTTAGTTTGAAAAGTCGTTACTGAACGGAAAATCCAGATAATGTAAGTTCACATCCCACAATGGCAGTTTGAAAATTTTAATTCAATTTAAAAGAAATCTAGAAATAATAAACTGGTGTCTGCAAATGAGGCTATGGGCGGAATCTTCTGTTCTGAAGTAAGCCTGGTGGTGGGCAGAAAAGTCGGCATGATCCCCACTGGGTGGTGGGATCTTCTGTTCAACTCATTAATTAGGCTCTGGTGCCTTGTTTAAATGACACCCAGGCAGCCATTCACTCTGTAGGCCAGAAGCTCCACATTATTCCTCCAGAGTCCTTGTGGCCGCAGGTTGTACTGGAGAAGCTGGCAGATGTGAAAAACCACAACCCGGAACAAAAGAAGACACCTCCAGCATTGCCTTTCGCTCATTTCTAGATAATGTTACGATCCCAACTGAAGTTACCCCTGGACAAGCCTGATCCCAGACACTCTGTTAGCCTGACTTCCTTCACCTGTAATCAAAGAAGAATTCTCTGGACTATTCCTGAACCATATCCCCCTTTCCTGTATGTTCTGAGGGAATATGTTTCACCTGTACCACTGCTACAGTTTCAACAACCATTTCCTTTTCTGATGCTACCTTTCCTGAGGATTCCTTTGGCATTCTTCCTTCTGCAATAGGTCTACCATTTAATCTCCAGCAATCTGCCCTAACATATGCCGCCTTGTTATGATGAAAACACTTAGGCTTTTGAAAGTCACTTCTACCCTCAGCACCTTCCTTTCTGGTCTGAGGAGAAATTTCCTGAGAATTCCCACCTGTCCCTTCTCTTCCCTGACAACTTGCCTTTCTATCCTTCTCAAGTTTATGGGGATGATGGAAAAAGGGTTTAGATTTATGGACCAGTTCATAATTGTGAGCTATCTCCACCACCTGCCTAGCTGTTTTTAACCTTTTGACCTTCAACATGGGTTTTAACAAGAAGAAGAAGTGAATCTTTAAATTCTTCCAAGGGAATTATTTCACTAAGAACTTCATATGTTGTCTCTACCTTTAATGCCTTTATCCAGCGGTCAAAATTACTTTGCTTTACCCCTCTCAAACTCAATATAGGTCTGCCCAGGCTGTTTCCTTATATTTTGTAATTTCTGCCTCTATGCCTCAGGGGCTAACTCATATTCACTCAAAATAGCTTCTTTCACAACATCATAGTCCACCAATACCTCTTTGGAAAGTGAAGCTCTACCGACTGAACTACTCTGTAAGAGTAATGTCCACATTTTTTTCGGCCACTTCATTTGCCTAACTACCTTTTCAAACAAAATAAAAAATGCTTCTACATCTCTCCTCAAACTTTGGGAGAGCTTGCACAAACTTAAACATCTCCCCGCTATGTTTTGGATGAAAGGTTTCTTCATCATAACATTCCTCAGCATCTGAGATCTCTTTTTTGAGGTCCAGCCTTTAAAGTTGGTATTCCCTTTCTTGTTCCTTCTCCCTTGCCTTTGCCTTCCTTTCTTTATCCTTCTCCCTTGCCTGAAACTCCAGTTCCACCTTCCTTTCTCCCTCCTGCCTTTGCGCTTACTCCCTTTGAAATGCCCTCTCTTTTTCCTTTCCTTTTTCCTTTGTCTTTAGCCTTTTCAACTCCAATTCTTTTTCTTTTTCTGCCCTTTTTCTTTTACCTCCAGTTCAAGTTTCTTCATTTGTAACTGAACTCTCACTAACTCCAGCTATGACTCACCCCTTGGAGAAAGTGATCTCTCTATTATGCTGTGCTGTTACCTCAGCCAAGTCTGCTTTCCTCGCTCCTTCAGGTAATTATAACTCCAGTTTATCCTCCAATTCCGTTAATTTACTCTTGGTTAATTTCTGTAAACTAGCCAGAGCTACATTTTCCATCTGTAAGAAAGTTTTAGCAACTTCCAACGCCATTTCAGATTCCAACTCATATAACACCCCACAGCAACTCCAGTTCCTATGCCGAGTATCTCAGTACCACCATATACACGATTTATAAGGATTCACAGATCCCACCAATGTTCAAAGATTCCCAATCCCACCTTATGATAATCCTGAACCAATTATTATTCCGCGCCCAATCACTCACTGTTTGCTTTCAGCAAGAGCCACCACTGTGTTATGATCCCTGCTGAGATTACCCCTGGGAAAACCTGATCCCAGAGTGGAACCTAGCTTGATAGATCCTAACATTTATTCGTTTGTTTAGATATGTGGAGAGTAGCTACTGAACAAAGTCACCAGAGTCAGCCGATGAACTTTTAACAACATTTATTCAACAAGAAAAGATAAACTATATTACAATACTCCTTCACCCACAACTATGCCCTTACAGATAGATATGCAGATTTGTAAGGATAACATGGTACAAAAATTATCTTATACTTTTCTTACGCTTTCACAGTGAGTACACAGTCTATGTAGACTTATGGCGACCTGTGGCCAGACACACCACACTCTGAAACTAAGTGCCCTAGGCCCAATCATCTTCAGCAGCTTCACCAATGACCTTCCTTCCATTATGAGGTCAGAAGTGGGGATGTTCACTGATGATTGCACGATGTTCACCATTTGCGATGACTCAGATGCTAAAGCAACCCATGTGCAAATGCAGCAAGACCTGAATAATATCCAGGCTTGGGCTGACAAGTGGCAAGTAACGTTTGTGCCACACAAGAGTCAGGCGATGACCATCTCCTACAAGAGAGAATCCAACTATTGCCCCTTGACGTTCAATGGCATTACCATCAATGAATCCCCCACTACCAACACCCTGGGAGTTACCATTGATCAGAAACTGAACTGGACTAGCCATATAAATACTGTGGCTACAAGAGCAGGCCAGAGGCTAGGAATTGTGCGAAGAGTAATGCACCTCCTGATTCCCCAGAGCCTGTCCACCATCTACAAGGCACAAGTCCGGAGTGTGATGGAATACACCCCACTTGCCTTGATGAGTGCAGCTCCCACAACACTCAAGAAGCTTGACACCGCCCACGACAAAGCAGCCCGCTTAATTGGCACCACATCCACAAACATTCACTCCCTCCACCACTGATGCACATTAGCAGCAGTGTGTACTATCTACAAAATGCACTGCAGGGATTCACTAAGGCTCCTTCAACAGCACCTTCCACACACAAGACCACTACCATTGAGAAAGAGAAGGGCAGCAGATAGATGGGAACATCACCACCTGGAAGTGCGCCTCCAAGCCACACACCATTCTGACATGGAAATATATTGCTGTTCCTTCACTGTCACTGGATCAAAATCCTAGAACTCCCTTCCTAATAGCACTGTGGGTGTACCTACATCACATGGACTGCAGCGGTTCAAGAAGGCAGCTCACCACTATCTGCTCAAGGGTTGGGCAATAAATGCTGGCCCAGCCAGCGAAGCCGACATACCGTGAATGAATTTAAAAAAAGATGCCACCTCAAACAGATGCCATGGACTTCTCCTCAACTCCCCCCAGATGCTTGTCACACCATGAGCCAAACAGTCTCTCTGAACTCTCTCTTTCACATGAGGGTTTTCAATCTCCACTCTCCAAGAACTTGCCTTGGAATTTTCTCCCAAACCGATGCTTTCTCTCAGATGTCTTCCACAAGGGTTCAGCTCCAGGATTTTCAACTCTCCTGATGTTTTTTTAAAATTCATTCACAGGGATGTGGGCTTCGCTACCTGGGCCAGCATTTATTGCCCATTCCTAGTTGCCTTTGAGAAGTTGTCCTCTTCCCTGGGCCACCACACGCATTCAAGCTGTCTTCCATGCACTCTCTCTCACTGACTCAGCTGTCAACAGTACACCACTGCTTCATATGCTCATAGCAAAGAGTTACTGACCTTCAGCCATCCTTTTGGGCCTTCTTGCCTCTTGCAAGCTGTTCTCGCTTTAAATCTGCCTTCTACAGCTTTTGTCTCTTTAAATCTGAAGCTTAGAGCCTTTCTCTCTGCCCGTTGTTCTTAACTTCAGTAACGGGACCTTTTCCAGGTTCCTGTCATTCCTTTGATTAGAGGGACTACTTGGGACTTTTCCTTGTTTGCCTCACTTCTTTGGCCTTGGGACCTTTTGGTTCTTTTGGGAAATCTGCAACTCCCTCTTCCAGTGTCCAGTCTCTCTCGAGTCCTGTCTTCAAACTGAACTTAAGACCTCTGTTTCTTTAGTTTTTCTGTGTGCACCTGTGGGAGGGACCTGCCTCTATGGACCCCTGTTGCTAGGCAACAGCACTGTTCTTTTACCCTTTGTTTAACTTAGCTTACAGTCGTAAAACCCTCATTAGAAATGCAAGTACCTTTTAGTCATAGTCATAGAGTTTTCCTTTTTTTAAAAATGAAACTAAAACTCAGTTTGAACTTTCTTAACACATACAGAAATTCAAATCAAACTTAAATATTAAAGCTAAAACTCATTCCTAACACCCACCAATATAAATATAACTTAAACTATCTGTTTCCTAACAACAAGAACACTGCCTGCGAAATACCCATTGTTGAGCCATTGCTCGCAATTGTAGTGGACCCTGCTTGCCAGCATCTTGACCACCTTGAGGCCTGCTGCCTCTTGCTGCTCAGGCTCTTACTCCTCCTGCCTCTGTGTCAACCTGCGATGGGCCCTCCTTCTCCTCATCTGGATCAGAGCCATTAACAAGGAATGTTTTCCTGCAGGCTGCATCATCGATGCCTCTGGATCTGTGAATGAATTGAAGTGACAAATTCAGTGAGCATGTCCTTTCCAGGTTTCCCTTCACCTTAAAGCCAGCAGGCCAGTGCTAAGCCCTTCATCTGGCCTCTGTCTAGACATCCCCATCTGACATCCCTTTACAGCCCCCATGCCCAGCCTGACCCTGCCCCCTCCAATTATCTGACCCATCTATCTAGTCCCCGTCTGTGACTCACCCAATGAGACCTTCACCTACCAAACTCTCAATCAGGACCTACCACATTCCGCATCCTCCTCTGACTGTGACTGTTCCCTCCTATCACCAGTGCCCTGAGTTCAGTCCCTAGGAACTGACCGTCGACACCACAGGTCATACCCTCTAAGAGTCTCT
This sequence comes from Isurus oxyrinchus, assembly GCA_026770705.1. Taxonomy (NCBI): domain Eukaryota; kingdom Metazoa; phylum Chordata; class Chondrichthyes; order Lamniformes; family Lamnidae; genus Isurus; species Isurus oxyrinchus. Next base: position 83,771,894 of record JANJGN010000013.1, read on the forward strand.
TCTCCTCCCCCGCACCCCCAGATACTCCCAAATGCCTCCATCCACTTCCCCCGCTTAGCCTGTCTCCTGTGTCCAGCTTTGGTGCAGCTTTTGATATTGGCACCTGATATGAATCAAGTTATGAGACACCCCCTTGAAGGCAAAAGCAGCATCTATTGACCACAAAGTCATGGACAAGGTGAAGCTTGCCAGGTGCCCCCCACTTATATACATCTGTGAAACTTAACGTTCTAAAATCTCCCTAGCAGGGGCCTTAATTTGGAGGGCATACATAATTCTGGCAAGGTGCACCTCATTTAATGAGCATGCATGAGATGCTAATGTGTGCAAATGGGGTTCCTGACATTGTTCATCGGAAAGCTCGACCAACTTTAACCCACCTTGAAAGTTGGGAGAACAAAATTCAAATTGTTTACCCTGCCATCGGGAAACAGAGTTTTTGCCTCCCACCAAATTAAGAGCACCTCCCACCTCAATTCCCACTGCTGGCAGGACTGACAGATTCCGCCCTATGGAGCTGTCAGATTCTCGTAAAAACCCAACAGGTTCAGTAACGCATTTTTAGGGATGGAAACTTGCCATCCTTACCCAGGCTAGCCTATAATGCTATTCCATATCAAAATGAGTGACTCATTTTGCCACTAAGTTATATAAAAGCACTACAAAGACTTAGCTGCAACCTAGGCATCAAATTGGGATATGATCAAGGCACAACATGCTCAAAACACCTCATTACTAACTAGGCTCTGGTGTCAAAATTGGTGCTATCTTACAGACCAGTGAAGGATAATCTGAAAACCTGTTATTCACAGAATGATAGCTATCAGCAAGTAACTGAGACTGCTCCATTATTGTCCCTGTGTATGTTCCATCCCACTGGCAAGACAACCACTTGTGTTGGGGGCACTATTGGGACTTAGGACTGCTACAGTGTGCACAGTCAAAGGAAACTTCTAGAAGTCCACAGCATTTTCTCTGGCTTCAGGTCAAACAGGCAAGAAAACTTCATGAGTTGAAAACAAAGAAAACTGCGGATGCTGGAAATCTAAAACAAAAACAGAATTACCTGGAAAAACTCAGTAGGTCTGGCAGCATCGGCGGAGGAGAAAAGAGTTGACGTTTCGAGTCCTCATGACCCTTCGACAGAACTTCAAGTTCTGTCGAAGGGTCATGAGGACTCGAAACGTCAACTCTTTTCTCCTCCGCCGATGCTGCCAGACCTACTGAGTTTTTCCAGGTAATTCTGTTTTTGTTTAAGAAAACTTCATGTTGATCATCACCTACCACTCTCCTTCAACTGTTGGATAAGTACTCGTCCATGAACACCATTTGGAGGAAGCACTGAGAGTAGCAAGGGCACAGATTATACTCTGGCTGCTAGACATATGTTCTTCAACAAGAGTAACTCAGTAGTCTTGAAGGGCATAGTTGCCGGTCTGAATTTGCAGCAGATGGTGAGAGAACCAATGTGAGGAAATTACCCACCTGATCTAGTTTTCTCCAATCTACCTGTCTCACACATGTCTGTCAATGAACTGTTGGTAATAGTGACTATCACAAAGACCTTGTGGAGTTCTATCATCACACTGAGGACCTTCTCCACCATGTTATGTGGCACTAGCACTACTAAGTGAGATAAATGAACAGATCTAGCAACTCAAAACTGTGACCCTTGAGGTGCTGTGGGCCATCAGCAGCAGAATTGTAATATATCACCATCTGTAACAGTATCCTTCACTCCTCCATCTCAATCAAGCCAGATGACCAACTCTGTTTCAGTGAAAAACATAGAAGAGCCAACGTGATGAAGCTACAACAAAGGACCACATGCGTGATATATACAGAGCTAACCAATGTCACAACCAGGTGAAGTCAAAATTTGCAGACAAGGTTCCTTCAGCTGCACCTCCCGAAGTTGCAACATCATTACCTAGAAAAGAAGGCCAGCAGGTATATGGAAATACCAGTGCCTCCAAATTAGTCTCCATGTTGCATGCCTTCTTGGACTTGGACATGTATCACTTCTCCATCATCACTGGGTTAAAATCCAGGAATTCCACGCCTAAAAGCATTGTGAGAGCACTGTCGCCACTATCGGGTTCAAGAAGAAGGCTCGCCATCACCACCTGAGTTTAAGCAATAAATGCTGGTCTTGCCAGCCAGAGGATGAATGGAAAAAAAGTGATGACACTGCTTTCACATAAGGAATAGCTGATTTGTAGTGTCAGAGGATTGAGTTGTGAAGGAAGACTGAAGGAACTTGGGTGCTTTACCTTCAAAGAAGGTGATGAGCTGTTAAAGTTGTAGATGAGCATATAAAATAGTCAGTGATATAGAGGAGATAAATCTGGAAATGCTTCAAAAAGTAAGACAAGGGGTACAAATTCAAATGAGTCAAGGGCAACTCTAGGAAAGGTGTCGGCAAATTTTTCACAGATCATTTGGAATTGCTCATTTAAGTAGGGCAAAGGACTCAAAAAAAAAATCCCGAAGTCATTCCAGAAACTGATGGGTAGTGAGATGGGTCTATTTGAATTGTGAAGCTAGAAGCCAAAAGGCTTTCTTTATCTGTTTTATAACCTGATGAACGTGATCGGACCCTCTACTGTTGTGCATCCATGTGGCAATTGTGTACTTTCATTTGAAAATTTCTTTGACTAACTTACAACAAACTCACCAACCCTCCTATAAATTCTATGCACCAGTAGAGATATGGTTCTTTATCTGTCTTCCTGGCTCACCTAAACCAAGTTCTAAAAAAAGTTAAAAAGAGAGTGAAGCTAATTTTGTCCTTCGACCAACATCACTAAAACAAATTGGCTGACACACTTCCTATATAACTACAGTGATCACCCTTCAAAAGTACTCCATTAACTGTAACGTGCAATAGGCGTCTTGAGGTTGTGGGAGATACTATAGGAATGCAGGTCCTTCCCCGCATTTTATGCTTTCTCATTTTTTTGCCATAGAAATAGAAGATTACATTTGTTAAAACTTGGTGCTCAGCACTTGTAGATTTTGAATCTGTTGAGCCCCAATATACTTCTTCACCTTGATGAACATTTCATGATTTTTCTGAACCTTCAAGTACTCAGTGGATTACTGTATGTATTTTTTCCAGGAAGTGCCCATGCATAAGCTGAATGGCAAACAATATGGAAGAGCTAGCACAGCAGATTGCTGAACATCAAATGAGTGAGGTATGCAGACAATATTGTTAAACCAGTTTTCCGAAAACTAATGATTTCAAAAGAAGTTTAATTTGGAGTTCTTATTTCAGTCATCATTGGATATGTTTCATCATAGTTTTACGGTAATGTGCTGGAGCTCACTGTTTCCCCAATGGAAAAGGAAAATTGTGATAGGTGTTTATGGTGGGAACTGCTCAACATCAAATTGAGACTTGCATGTAGAAATGCAACAACATAAAGGGGCGGCCTAATACCTGATAACATTACATTTCTCAAATCGGACATTTTACAAGAGGTAAAAAAAAAACTGGTGCAAATTGAATAAAATGTGGCTGCCAGAGACTTACCTGAAGTCAATTTTAATGGAACTGCCTCTTCAATTATCATAGGCAGTTGTTGGCTTAATTATGCTAATTATATTGACTTCGCCAGAATATAAAAATTTGAAGTGTAGCAGCAGTTTGAGGAATCTCCAATTATTACCAAAGACTGTTTTTCTAAATGGCGATTAAAATTTAACTTTAAGGAAGCTTTAGTTGATCAACAGTTGGTACGTTATCAAGCTATTACACCAGTTTTACATTGTAAAATGTCCCAGGGCTTTAAAAACATAATTTATAGAAGGAGTACCTGAAGCGTTTGCCTCTCATTGAGATTGGGCTGTCAGATTACTTCAAAACCTGTTTAGTTAACATGTAATATAAAATAAAATGTGCATAATCTTTCATTGCAGCAAAAGTGAAAAGTAACTAAACTTTTCATTTACACAGTGTTTTGCTAGATGGAGTTATTATGTTATTAATTTGAAAACGCATGGCCTCGAATTGGGATCCTGTTAGGATTTTGGTTATGTTTTGCGTTTTTATCAATGGCTGTACTTTAAGCCAATCATCCACCATTCAACAAAGAGCTTGTGAACCCCTGGGAACCAGTGTGTGCCTTTACCTGCTCACTATCTATAACTAAATGTAGTGAGACCTAGAGAAACCTTGCAGTTATAGCCTAGTTTATTAGAATATATCATATACCGTCACCTGAGCCCATTGACCAGAAGATGCACCCTATCATATGCTGTCAGAATCATATCTCTCAAGGCTGAAATTTTCTTTTACAAAATGGAAGGACATGGTGTGATCTGGACATATGGATGCTAACCTGGGATTTTTTTTAAAAGCTCATAAGTTCACCTTGGAATAGTCAGCAAGCAGGCCTCTTCCAAGAAATCACCTAACCTTTATGGTACTTGAGGAAGATCTGGTTGTTTGTTTTGAACTGCAATCACTAATAGATAGAGAAGAAGACAGAGTTGGAAGGTTGGTGACTTGCTGGAAATCACATGAGTGAGAGGACAAAACTTAAGTTACAAACCTGCTTGTTTTGAAGGCAATCTTGTTGGGGAACAAGCTGAGGAAGGAAGGCTACCCTAACTGGCGCTCTCTCTACCTTGCCTAAAATTGAGTAGCTGTCAACCTGTAGCCAGATAACCCTCTTCTGAGTGTAACTAGTCCGCATTTGGACCTGCAAAGCTGAGACCAGTTGATGAGAACTTCCAGGCATCCACCGGGAGCAGCGTCTTCACATGGGGGAGCTCCAGGTTGACAGCATTGCGACCCTGCGCACTTTATTCTTTTTTTTTACACCCATCCTCTAAAGTCCATCTCTCCAGAGAAACTCCATCTGTTTGCCCTTTGTTAGTCTGTGTGTGCTGCTGAAATTCTTTAGGAAGAGATAGATAGTTAAACTTCTCAATTACAACTATGTGTTAACCAATTCTTGAAACTTGTTTAAAAGGAGTTTTGTTTTATAATAAATTACTCATTGAGTTTTTTGGAAGAACCCTGGTCAGAGTGTCTTTTCTTCTGGGTATTAGAAGTATAGATAAACAATTGGCCATTTTGGTGAGAAAATTAATCATTTTAAATTAATGGTATGGCCTGCAGAGTAGTGGGGCTTGATAATTCACGCATTCCTCCCATCATAACATAAATTGGGGGATTTGAAACCCGGACAGCGAGTTATTGGACGTGGAATAATAATTAGTAAGGGTTAACAGGACGGAGACCAGGTTTCTAATACATTGTTAAACTGAAATGACGCTGGATGTTGGTTAGACTTTTCTACTGATGGAAAATGTAACTCTGACTGATTTACAAGACTCTGCTGATGGAATTGGTGGATAAATTGGAGTTAGAATTAGCCATAGGGGTGAGGAAAGCATACATAGTTTAGGTAATAGTGCAGCGTTTGAAATTGGAAGGGGTACCAGAGAGACCATATTCTCCAGGGGTGAATCAATTGAGTTAGCTAAGATACAGTTGCGAATGAAGCTACTTGAACATGAAAAGGAACTGAAAAAACTTGAATTGGAGGCAAAAGAGAAGGAGGACGAAAGAGAAGAAAAGGAAAAAGAGAGAACGTTTCAAAGGGAGCAAGCAGAAAGGCATGAGAGAAAAGGGGAGTGAAATAACATAAGAGAACTTGACCTCCAGAAGGAGAACTTAGCAATGGACGAAAGGGAGAAGGAATGAGAAAAGGAATACTGGCTTAAAAGGCTGGACCTCATGAAAAGACCCCGCAGATGCTGAGGAATGTTCTGTTGATTTAAAAAAAACCTCCATCACAAAGGTCAGTGGGGAGATGTTTTAAATTTGTTCAAGCCCTCCCAAAGGTTGAGGAAAGGGCCTTCAAGAGGCATTCTTTATTTCGTTTGAAAAGGTAGCAAAGAAAATGAAATGGCCAAAAGTAATCTGGACATTGCTCTTACAGAGTTGGTTGGTGGGTATAACACACAAGGTTTATGCAATGAAGAGGATATTTTTTAGTGTGTATGAGTTGGCACCTGAGGTGTACGGGCAGAAATTTCGGAATATTAGGAAAACAGCCTGGGTAGACCTATACACTGAATTTGAGAGAGATTAGCAGAGTAATTTTGATCGTTGGATACAGACATTAATGGTAGAGACAACATATCAAGCACTGAGGGAAATAATCTCTTGGAAGAATTTAAAGATTCACTTCCTCCAGTAGTTATAACCCATGTTGAAGACCAGAGGGTTAAAACAGCTACACAGACAGCGGAGATGGCTGACCATTATGAACTGGTCCATAAATCTAAACCCTTTTTCCGTCACCCCTATAAACCCAAGAAGCATAGAAGGTGGGAAGATGAAAGGAAGGAAAGTAGCTAGGGAAGAGAGGAGACAGTTGGGAATTCCCAGGAAATTCCTCCTCCGACTAGAAAGGAAAGTACTGAAGGTGGCAGTGACATTCGAAGACCTAAGTACTTCTACTGTAACATGATGGGACACCTTTGGACAAATTGCTGGAGATTAAATTGTTCACCTATTGCAGTAGTAGGAATGTCAATGGAATCCTCAGGAAAGGTGGTATCAGAAAAGAAAATGGTTGAAAAACTGTAGCAGTGGTGTAGGTGAAACGTGTTCCCTTGGAACATATGGGAAAGGGGGATATGATTCAGGGTAGCCCAGAGAATTATTCTTTGACTACTAGTGAAGGAAGTCAGGCTAACAGAAGTTCTGGATGTTTTGTGTTGAAGAAAGATGTGTTCCCTTCTCCTCCAACAAAATAAGTAAACAGGTTAAAATTTTGAGAGATACAGGGACAGATCAATCATTGATGGTGGCTACTGATACAATTTGTGTTCTGTATAGCTTTATGCAGAGAAAAGTATTAATATGAAGTATTAATGGAATGTATGAATCTGTTTCTTTGTGTAAAGTCAATGTACAAAATCACTTCATAACCGGAATTGTTACAGTGGGAATTATTCCAAAATCACCACTTGAAGGGTAGATTTTTTTCTGGGTAATGATTTGGCTAGTGGAGACAGTAATGTGGCAACAACTGTATTGCAGTAGGCAGTTGATCATGCTGACCTTGACCAACTTCAGAAAATTCCTGTGGCCAACAATGAAATGCTTATTGACGATAACAAGCAATTGAAGGAAAACCTGATCAATGTAGAAAGCCAACTTTCTTGCGTAAAAGAAGAGCTTGTTAATGAAAAACGAGAATTGGTGAGAGTAATGGCGAATCAGTTATGGAAAGTAGAACACTTGTTGGAGGACTTGAAACGTCTAATCAATAAACTTGTAGAAGCAATTTTGATAAAGGTCGATCTTCAGTTAAAACTTGATGTACTTCAAGTAGCAGAAGTCGCTATGAAATATTGTGAAAAATGCCTTGAATAGAAAAAGGAAGTACTGGTGAATCAGAATAGTTGGTTGAATGCAGAGTTAAAAACCAAAACTAATGAACTGTTAGAACTTCATCCAAAAAAGAGGTTTTCTTGAACTTCAAAGCAAACTGGAAAAAAGGAAAGAGATGTGCGGTATGGAGTGTCACAGTTCTGAAGTTGTTCCTGTGTATAAAAGCTCCTTGCTAAATTATGATTTGATTGAGCAAAGAACTGATCCAAGTAATATTACTGATGTAAAAACAAAAAAACTGCGGATGCTGGAAATCCAAAACAAAAACAGAATTACCTGGAAAAACTCAGCAGGTCTGGCAGCATCGGCGGAGAAGAAAAGAGTTGACGTTTCGAGTCCTCATGACCCTTCGACAGAACTTGAGTTCAAGTCCAAGAAAGAGTTGAAATATAAGCTGGTTTAAGGTGTGTGTGTGGTGGGCGGAGAGATAGAGAGAGAGAGAGAGAGAGAGAGGTTGGGGGGGGTGGGGGGGTTGGGGGGTGGGGGGTTGGGGGTGTGGTTGTATGGACAAACAAGCATTGATAGAAGCAGATCATCAAAAGATGTCAATGACAATGGTACAATAGAACACATAGGTGTTAAAGTTAAAGTTGGTGATATTATCTAAACGAATGTGCTAATTAAGAATGGATGGTAGGGCACTCAAGGTATAGCTCTAGTGGGGGTGTTTTTTTTTTATATAATGGAAATAGATGGGAAAAGGAAAATCTTTATAATTTATTGGGAAAAAAAGGAAGGGGGAAACAGAAAGGGGGTGGGGATGGGGGAGGGAGCTCACGACCTAAAGTTGTTGAATTCAATATTCAGTCCAGAAGGCTGTAAGGTGCCAAGTCGGAAGATGAGGTGTTGTTCCTCCAGTTTGCGTTGGGCTTCACTGGAACAATGCAGCAAGCCAAGGACAGACATGTGGGCAAGAGAGCAGGGTGGAGTGTTAAAATGGCAAGCGACAGGGAGGTTTGGTCATTCTTGCGGACAGACCGCAGGTGTTCTGCAAAGCGGTCGCCCAGTTTACGTTTGGCCTCTCCAATGTAGAGGAGACCACATTGGGAGCAACGAATGCAGTAGACTAAGTTGGGGGAAATGCAAGTGAAATGCTGCTTCACTTGAAAGGAATGTTTGGGCCCTTGGACGGTGAGGAGAGAGGAAGTGAAGGGGCAGGTGTTACATCTTTTGCATGGGCATGGGGTGGTGCCATAGGAGGGAGTTGAGGAGTAGGGGGTGATGGAGGAGTGGACCAGGGTGTCCCGGAGGGAGCGATCCCTGTCGCTTGCCATTTTAACACTCTACCCTGCTTTCTTGCCCACATGTCTGTCCTTGGCTTGCTGCATTGTTCCAGTGAAGCCCAACGCAAACTGGAGGAGCAACACCTCATCTTCCGACTAGGCACCTTACAGCCTTCCGGACTGAATATTGAATTCAACAACTTTAGGTCGTGAGCTCCCTCCCCCATCCCCACCCCCTTTCTGTTTCCCCCGTCCTTTTTTTTTCCAATAAATTATAAAGATTTTCCTTTTCCCATCTATTTCCATTATATAAAAAAAAAACACCCCCACTAGAGCTATACCTTGAGTGCCCTACCATCCATTCTTAATTAGCACATTCGTTTAAATAATATCACCAACTTTAACTTTAACAGCTATGTGTTCTATTGTACCATTGTCGTTGACATCTTTTGATGATCTGCTTCTATCACTGCTTGTTTGTCCATACAACCACACCCCCAACCCCCCAACCCCAACCTCTCTCTCTCTCTCTCTCTCGCTCTCTCTCTATCTCTCCGCCCACCACACACACACCTTAAACCAGCTTATATTTCAACTTTTTCTTGGACTCGAACTCAAGTTCTGTCGAAGGGTCATGAGGACTCGAAACATCAACTCTTTTCTTCTCCGCCGATGCTGCCAGACCTGCTGAGTTTTTCCAGGTAATTCTGTTTTTATTTTTAATATTACTGATGTATCAGCCTCCTTAATGGGTAGTACAGAAACTACTAAAATGCCTGCAGAATTTGAAATTAAGAATTGTCAACAACAAGGACTGAAATTGCAAAATGATCCTTCCAGGCTAGTACACAAGATACAGCAGTTGGAATTCAGGTAAGTGAACAGTTTGCAAAAGACTATTCAAAACCTGTAGAGAAGAGGCATAATATAGTTTGTGGATTATATGAAAGAGTTGAAGGGTTACGACGGACTATGAAACTCCAGAAGGAGAAAATAATTGACACTACTCAGAGAAGTGGAAATGACCTGTTTGAAATGGGATTGGGAGGAACAAGATCACAAGTTAAAGATCAAACCAAGCAGGAGCACAAAATCCTTTGATGTGAACATAAGAAGCATCTCAATAATATCCTTGAAAAGGTGAAAAGAGATTTTGACCAGAGAAGAATTGAGACTTTAATGCAGAGAAATGCCTTTTTGACTTTGCTAAATCGAAATGAGAATTTTTACCGCATTTGTGTTTGGTAAAGGAACTTGAGGATGGAATTATGCCTATAGCTAACAAAAAGGATGATTGGGTTGTGGACCTAAATGAAACATTCTTTGCTGAGTTAAAGACTGCAAATTAGAGGAAAAAGAAACAAAAGGGTTGAGTTATGACAAAGCTAAGATGTGCAAATCCTACTTGTTCCATTTATTGACTTTGTTTTGCTTAAACCTTTGTAATTGTACGATAACGTGCAGTTGTGAAACTAGATGGAAAATTTATTTGTGTAGTATGTAATAAGCTAATGTTAGAGGTTTATGGTAAGCTTGCATGAGCAGATGTAAGGCCATTGTAAAGAAACCTTCACTGTTGTGAAGCTTTCTTTCAAGGAGGAATGTGTTAGGAATTAGAGTTTAAGTAAGTTATAGTTGTGTTGTGGATGTTAGGAATGAAGTTTAATATGTGTTTCTGTATTGGCGTGTTAAGAAAAGGGTAACTTCAGTTTTAGTTTCACTTCAAAAGATACCTGCATTTTAATGAGGCATACGACTTTTGAAGGGGAGTTAAAACAAACACAAGGTAGGAAAAAACTGCTGTTGTCTAGCAACAGGGGTCCGCAGAGAGAGGTCTCACGCAGACACACAAACCGAAAGTAGTTTGAGTTCATTTGGTCATCATGCTTGAAGGTGAAGGAAGCAGTTTGTCCCCCTCTAGCTGGCATACTAGCAGACTATTGATGAAAATAAGTCTAAGAATCTTAGATGAGTTGCTCTAAAGTTAAGGTGACAATGAATGCCAAATGAGTTCTGGATCTCAAAGGAGATACTAAGTTGTCACCAATCTACTGGGGAAGGGGACTACAAGGAGCTGCCCTAAAGGAAAAAGAGGCCCAAGAAGCCCTTTAAGTTAATCCAAAGGAAAAGAACAGGAATCTGGAAAAGGTCCTGTTAAGTGAAGTTAAAAATAAGGAGTAGAGAGAAGGGCTCTAAGCTTAAAGACAGAAAGCCACAGGATGCATACTTAAAGCAAAATAAGCTTGCGAGAAACCAGAAGATCCAAGGACACAGCCAAAGGTCTGAACTCTTTATTATGGGCATGTGAAGCAGTGGTGTTCTGTTGGCATGGCTGAGCATTTGAGAGAGTCCATGGAAGGCAAAGCTTGAATTCACATGGCAATCCAGGGGAGAGGAACATCGGAAGGAGAGTTCAAAACCCTGGAGTTGGACTCTTGTGGAAGACGTATGAAGTGTTGTTTGGGAGAAGATTCCAAAGCGTGTTCTTGGAGAGTGGAGATTGGATGGAGGTCGGTATGACAAACGTCTACGGGGAGTTGAGCGATCCATAGCATCTGTTTGGGGTGGCATCTGCCACTTGGTTTCAGGGTGTGGTGTGGTGTAAATCTATTGATTTATATGGACTGTGTACTTAACTGGGAACATGAAAGTATAAGGTGGTTTTTGTAACTTGTGTTATCCTTACAAATCTTTATATATCTGTAAAGGTATAAGTGTGGGTGGAGGAGTATTGTACTATAGTTAATCTTTTCTTGTTTAATAAATGTTTTATTATTTTGTTAAAAATGCAACTGACTCCATTGACTCTGTTCATTCGCCATCCTCCATTTTCTAAATAAAAAAATAAAATTTAGAATCTATCAAGCCGGGTTCCATCCTGGGATCTGGCTTATCCTGTAATTACGTCAGCTGGGATCATAACAGTGCCAGAGACCATAGTCCAGCAAGCACATTTAGTTTATTTTAAATAGCACTCAGTATGAACCAGAGGTATATATTCCATTGTTTTCCTTCATGTCAATAGAACAAAAATACCTCTACTAACTCTCAACATAAATTGTTCTTGAAACAGTGACTCGTTTATTTTCAAATTGTTACTGTGGAGCCAATGTGCAGCCCTGTATCTACTGGATCCAGATTGACTCAACTGAAACAAAATCAACCTCTAATATACTATTCTAAATCCTTCGCTGATGTATTGGAACATCGGGTATAAAGCATAGCTTATAACTATATTCCATAATGAGCCATTTCATTGGTTTTCGGTTACATAGGATGTTCGAATTGATTGAAATGGATTGATTCATAGATCTGTATCAAATACTTGACCTATTTAGCTGAGCTCTGCCTAAGTACAATGCAATCTGATAAACCCTGTATATCAGGACCTTCCTGAACTGTGCTTGTATTGTAAAACAAATTCCATAGAAGGCAGAACCATTATGGTGCGTAGGAAGTACATTTTATTCAGTTAATAAGAGCACATCGTAGTCGCATTTAGCCATCCGACCCACCAGCAAAGCAGAATTCTTGTGTTCAAGAACGGCCCAGTAATTTCAACAAGTTAAACTGATTAATACAAAGTCACAATGTAACTCGATCCCATTGGACGGAGTGGACGCGGGACTCTTCCTACTATGCATCAACGTTTAGAACTTCGTATTGCATATCATTAGGCCATTACATAAGAAACAAGAGCAGGGCTGGGTCATTTGACTCTTCAAATCTATGCCACAAAAATATAATGAAAGTTCACATTTAAAGACCAAGCAGGCATGTAAAGCAATTTAATGCATTTACCTATTAATGTTTCTTATACCTTCAGGTTCTTTTATGTGAAACATTGTTTTATCCCAAAATACCATAATGAAAAGACAGAAGAAATCAAAGATAATGCGCCATAGCCAGACCAGTGCAACTTGTCACAAACCAAAGTATCCTGGTAAAATCAAGCAGCAAAAAATATTCATGTCCCTGAGCTTGTAGTTGGCACATTAGGAAACAGGTTATGTTCATGCATATAGGCAAATCTATAATAATACAGATTTTGTTTGTCTGATTGGTTGGTGGGTTGATCCTAACACATGCACTTGGGAGTGCATGAGGCATGTATTGTATTAATTCGGAGGGCGACAGGAAGCTGTTAAATTCAGACATCACAAAACTTCCCTGTTGCTATATTTCTTGTTTTGAATAATTTTATTGTGTGTCTCTATGTCTGGCCGAACACACTGCAGCCTGCCCGATGTGATTCTCCCATGTGATTTTCCCCTCTTCCTGCCCATCAGTGCCAATGTGGTTGACTCTTAAATGCCCTCTGAAATGACCTAGCAAGCCCCTCAGTTGTAACAAACCACTACAAAGACACAAAAAAGGATTGAAACTGGATGGACCACCCGCCATCGATCTAGGCACCAGAAACGACAATGGCAATCACAGCCCTGTCAACCCTGCAAAGTCCTCCTTACTAACATCTGGGGGCTAATGTTAAAATTGGGAGAGCTGTCTCTCAGACTAGTCAACAGCCTGACATAGTCATTCTCACGGAATCATAGCTTACAGATAATGCCCCAGACTCCACTATCACCATCCCTGTATATGTTCTGTCCCACAGGCAGGACAGACCCAGCAGGGATGGTGGCACAGTGGTATACATTCAGGAGGGAGTTTCCCTGGGAGTCTTCAACATCAACTCCAGTCCCCATGAAGTCTCATGGCATCGGGTCAAACATGGGCAAGGAAACTTCCTGCTGATTCCCTCAGCTGATGAATCAGTGCTCCTCCATGTTGAACATCACTTGGAGGAAGCACAGAGGGTGGCAAGGGTGCAGAATGTACTCTGGGTTGAGGATTCAATGTCCATCAACAAGAATGGCTCAGTAGCACCACTACTGACCGAGCTGGCCGAGTCCTAAATGACATAGCTGCTAGACTGGGTCTGCGGCAGGTGGTGAGGGAACCAACAAGAGGGAAAAACATACTTGACCTCATCCTCACCAACCTGCCTGCTGCAGATGCATCTGTCCATGACAGTATTGGTAGGAGTGACCACCAAACAATCATTGCAGAGACAAAGTCCCACCTTCACATTGAGAATACCCTCCATTGTATTGTGTGGCACTTCCACCGTATTAAATGGGATAGATTTTGAACAGACCTAGCAAATCAAGACTGGGCATCCATGTGGCGCTGTGAGCCATCAGCAACAGCAGAATTGTACTCGAGCACAATCTGTAACCTCATGGCCTGGCATATTCCCCCACTCTACCATTACCATCAAGCCAGGGGATCAACCCTGGTTCAATGAAGAGTGCAGGAGGGCATGCCAGGAGCAAGCACCAGGCATACCTAAAAATGAGGTGTCAACCTGGTGAAGCTATAACACAGGACTACTTGCGTACCGAACAGCATAAGCAGCAAGTGATAGACAAAGCTAAGCGATCCCACAACCAACGGATCAGATCTAAGCTCTGCAGTCCTGCCACATCAAGTTGTGAATGGTGGTGGACAATTAAACAACTCTCACTGGAGGAGGCGGCTCCACAAATATCCCCATCCTCAATGATGGGGGAGCTCAGCACATCAGTGCAAAAGATAAGGCCGAAGCATTTGCAACAGTCTTCAGCCAGAAGTGCCTAGTAGATGATCCATCTCGGCCTCCACTGGAGGTCTCCAGCATCTCAGATGCCAGTCTTCAGCCAATTCGACTCCCTCCACGTGATATCAAGAAACGGCTGAAGGCACTTGATACTGCAAAGGCTGTGGACCCTGACAATATTCCAACGAAAGTACTGAAGATTTGTGCTCCAGAACTTGCCACCGCCCCCCTGGCAAAGCTGTTCTAGTACAGCTACAACACTGGCACCTACCAGCTATGTGGAAAATTGCCCAGGTATGTCCTGTACACAAAAAGTAGGACAAATCCAACCCGGCCAATTACCGCCCTATCAGTCTACCCTCTGTCATCAGTAAAGTAATGGAAGAGGCCACCAGCAGTCTTATCAAGTGGCACTTGCTTAGCAATAACCTGCTCATTGATGCCCAGTTTGGGCTCCTGACCTCATTATAGCCTTGGTTCAAACCTGGACAAAAGAGCTGAACTCCCGAAGTGAGGTGAGAGTGACTGCCCTTGACATCAAGGCAGCATTTGACTGAGTGTGGCATCAAGGAGCTCTAGCAAAACTGGAGTCAATGGGAATCAGGGGGAAAATTTTCTGCTGGTTGGAGTTATACCTAGCATAAAAGAAGATGGTTTTGGTTGTTGGAGGTCAGTCATCTCAGCTCCAGGACATCACTGCAGGAGTTCCTCAAGGTAGTGACCTAGGCCCAACCATCTTCAGCTGCTTCATCAATGACTTTCCTTCCATCATAAGGTCAGAATTGGGGACATTTGCTGCTGATTGCACAATGTTCACCATTCACGATGACTCAGATATTGAAGCAGTCCATGTCCAATACAGCAAGACCTGGACAATATCCAAGTGGCAAGTAACATACATGCCACACAAGTGTCATGCAATGACCATCTCCTACAGGAGAAAATCCAACCATTGCCCCTTGATGTTCAATGGCATTACCATCACTGAGTACCCCACTATCAACATCCTGGGGTTTACCATTGACAAGAAACTGAACTGGACTAGCCATATAAATACTGTGGCTACAAGAGCAGGTCAGAGGCTAGGAATTGTGCACTGCGTAACTCACCGCCTGACTCCTCAAAGCCTGTCCACCATCTACAAAGGCACAAGTCAGGAATGTGAATGAATGCTCCCCGCTTGCCTGGATGAGTGCTGCTCCTACAACACTCAAGAAGCTGGACATCGTCCAGGACAAAACAGTCCGCTTGACTGGCACCACATCCACAAACATTCACTCCCTCCACCACTGATGAGCAGTAGCAGCAGTGTGTACCATCTACAAGATGCACTGCAGAAATTCACCAAGGCTCCTTCGACAGCACTTTCCAAATCCATCTGGAAGGACAAAGGCAGCAGATAAATGGGAACACTACCACCTGCAAGTTCCCCTCCAAGTCACTCACCATCCTGACTTGGAAATATATCACTGTCCCTTCAGTATTGCTGGGTCAAAATCCTGGAACTCCCCTCCTAACAGCACTATGGGTGTAACTACACCACATGACCTGCAGCGGTTCAAGAAGGCAGCTCACCACCACCTTCTCAAGGACAACTAGGGATGGGTAATAAATGCTGGCCCAGCCAGCGAAGCCCACAATCCATGAATGAATTTTAAAAAAAACTTTCTCCCCTGGCCCTTCGCCACAGCTTCTGATAGCAGTGGGGTTGGAGAGCAGCTGGTGAAGAAAATAAGCGATGGAAGGTAAGCAGAGCCCAACAACAAAGTTACTCTGGTCGGGATTAGGGAGGAGAGGTGGCATGAGGGAGTACGGTTGGTGGTGGTGATGGGGGTGGGGGGTGGGGATTGGTGAATTTATATTCATCTCGAGCATTTACTTCCCATTCAAAATTCTCATTCAACTTTCCTCCATGGTCTTCTGGATCAGTGTATTCCACATTCTGGTGCGCCTTGGTGTGCTAAGTTTTTCTAGATTTATTTTTAACCATTATCCACGCTGTTGCCTCCACATTTGATTATCCAATTGCTTTTCTGACCATCCTCCTATCTTCCACCTTCAGTGAACTGGAGTTCACCCATTTCTTTGTTGCCTACATCCTAACCTGCACTAAAAGCTGTTTACCAATTACCCACGTGCTCACAAACCTACATTGGCTCCCAGCCCATTTGTGCCATGATTTTAATAACTCTTGCCCCATGTTCAAATCCCTCCATGGACTCACCTCCTTTTATATCTGTATAGATATACAACTGTCCAGGAATTTCATGTTCCTCCAGCTCTGACCTCTTGTGTATCTCCCTTTTTCCAACCGTTGGCGGCCATGCCTTCCCTGTATTGGGCCCTAATCTTTGGGATTCCCATCCTAAATGCCAGCACCATGTAGAGTTGGACATATAACGCTGTTCCTTCATCAGGACTGGATTAAAATCAGAGTTCCCCACCCAATGCTAGGGAAGGGTGTAGTAAATGCAACCTGCAAACAAACTTTTAAAAACAATGTATATCACTTGTGATGAAGCCTAGAACCTTAGCCTTTTGGTAACCTTTTGCATCCGTGCACTTTTAAAGGCTATATCAGGACACCAAGTGCCCTTTTTAATGTATCTCATTTGCACTTCCCTTTAGATTATACTCCTTCCATATTATATCCAAAATTTACCATCTCCTAAATTGTAAGTATTCTCACACTCTTCTTGGCGCATATGATTTATCCCTACCAATGTCTTTGCTAACTGAAGTTCTTTTAAAATAATCGATTGCAATACTTGTATATTTGTAGCCGCTGAGGTGTGAGTTTTAAGGTTCCTTAGCACATAACTAATGCTTTAATTCTGTTGATCCTGTACAGATCATAAGGTCTTTAGAATTAGATTTCCTGGAAAGAAAATGAACCACGCAATCTGTTTACTTAGGCAAAATCAAGAGATAATTTGGTCCCTGAATGCTCTACCAAAATTGGCCATTTCCCTTAAGCACAGGTCATTTTCTGCCATCAGAAATTACTGACTTCTTTTGAAAAACGTAATTTTTTTTGGATGCTCAAGATTATACATGAGCAACTTGTGAAACTTTTGTCCATTTAAGTGTGCATTCATACATCTATTTTATAAAACTATTACACAATTATGGGTACATTCATATAAAAAATTTAAATTTGTTGTACAGAAAAGTATACAATCACAATTTTATAACTCTACATTCCCATGCACAGTTATTGATCATCACTGGATGTCATGACGAGATGGTGTCCAGGCTGGAGGGGAGTTGGAATATTTTGGCAAGCATTTGTGGGCCTGGGGTTTGAGACAGGATTTTTTTGAGCTGAATCTCGGGGTTTCATAATGGCTTGGATGGTGGACAGGGGTCCTGGATATAGGAGGTCCTGTTGTTGCTTTTTCATGGCCAGTGAGTGGATTGCTGTGCTGAGAGAGTAGTGTGCATACAGTGAGTCTCCAATGATGTGCTCCAAATTGCCTGGTATTTCAATTCCAGGCAGAAGCTAAACATGAATCATTTCAGTCAGCAGGTGTTCAACATGTGTCTCAGGGAAAAGGCTGACCGTTGAGTTGAAAGAATTTCAAACCAAATTAGAAATTGTTCCAGATGAATGACGACAAACCAGCTGCTGATTGTATTGGACATGGTGGGATTGCTGATCTTTCACAAAATGTAAAGCTGCCTCAGAGTCTGCAGTAAATTGTTTTTGAGATAGTGAGTTCCTCATAAAGTGAGCAATTAAGCCAAAGAATTTTTGCAGCTGGAATGAGGCGAACACTAAGGTGGTGGAGGTGGAACCATATCTCCCAGCTTTCCCTTGATTGCATAATCAGAATGATGTACTGTAGTTTGACATGTTAGTGTTAAAGAGTTAGATTTTTATTAAGTACATATTTCCATTAAGTTTCATTCTGGGGATGCTGTTAAGTGATCTGACTATCGAGGCTTTTTGTTTAAATAACTTTGAGCAATAGCACTTCCTCTTTTATGCTTAACAATTGCTTCATAGGCTAATCTTGTCTCTGATGTGATCGTTGTCACTCTTTTGACTTCTGAATCTGATTGGCTGGGCAAAAAATGATGTTGGATCTGGTTTTCAGCCAATCAGGAGCCAGCTATTATGTTGGTTCCTTCCTCTGCACCCTAGAGAGAAAGTAGATATTAGAAATTTTAAAAATCAGTTAACAGAGTATTGCATGGCAAAAGAAGAAGCTTGCATTTAAACAGAACTTAAATCACTTATTTTGGATCATCCTAAAAGTGCTTCATGTCCATGAATCATTTTAAAGTGCTGTTAATATGCTTTAACTTTCAAAGAGAATGGGATAAATTCTTGAGGGAATTAGCCGTGTCATGGGATAACTGCAGGGAATTCATTGGATAGTTTGTCAAAAAGACAGCATAAACACGAAGGGCTGAATGACTCCTGTGCTGCAAAGATTCAATGAACTCGATGCTCTTATTTTAATTAGTGCTATGGTAAAGCTTTCACCTGCACTGGGCAAACTGGGCCTTGGTTTAATATCTCATCTGAATGAAGGGTCTGAGAAGATGGGTCAAGCAAAAGTGACTTGGAGGTCTTGGGACCCCTGGAACTGCCCGCAGCCTATTGATTAAACCTCCTTTTGCAGCCATTCTGTGTTTAATGCTTCAGCTGCCAAAAAAGTAACTAGTCATATCCAGGATGCAATTAGATCAATGTTTAAACTTTGGGTTTTCATTTGGAAGGGGAAAATATCTGGATGTACTGAAGCAGTGAACTGTTAACTTTCACTGGAAAACATGTGAGGATGGAATCTGGATGAACAGAAGATCTGGCTCTGCTCTGTAGGAAGGAGGTATTTGAGGGGTGATCTTTCAAGGTGTAGAATTTATTTTCATGGTTATTAGCTTAGGGAGAAACTCAGTCAACATTGAAGGTTCGATTGGGTAGCAGGATGAAAGTAAAGGGGTGTGGAAATAGGGTGTGTAAATGTGATTAGGAATATTTGCTCAAGTGGAGAATAAATACTGAAAACAGCATTACTGTGTTGTGACTTCTATTTCTGTGTATGCATGTGTCACTAAGTGTTGGCAAGCTATTTGGCAGTGAAGCCACTTCAGCCAAGCCTGATGCCCTTGCCCAAAGTATATTGCACGCACTTTTTACCAATCACTGGATAACCATTGCGTGTTGGAACTTTGGCTGATTATTCTATCATCCGAGAACCAATTTGACATCTCTGTACCCACTAAATGGGGCATTAGGAACAAAAAAAAGGGAGAAGATTGGTGTTGCTGGATCATTGTTCGTTTGTGTCCAGGAAGTGGAAGCTCCTGCAGACACAGGCATGAGCTTCACTTAAAATATTCTAATTTGGCAAAAGTGACATCACTTTGATGTCCTTTTCATATTTCAACCTTTTATGGGGCTTTACAGGGTATATGCTGAGGGCATATTTCTCCTCATGGAGTAATCTAGAACTAGGAGTCACAGTTTAAAAATAAGGGGCCTTCAATTTAAGACTGAGATAAGGAGGAATTTCTTCTCTGAGAGTCATTGACCTTTAGAATCCTCTTCTCCGAGTGGAGGCTGGTTCATTGAATATATTAAAGGCTGAGTTTGACAAATTTTTGTTCTACAAGGGAGTCTAGGGTTATGTGGGGAGGCTGGAAAGTGGAGATTAAGACCACCATCAGATGAGCCATGATCGTATTGAATGGCGGAGCAAGCTCGAGGAAGCAAATTGCTTAGCCCTGCTCCTATTTCTTATGTTCTTTACGCTCTAGGGCCATATAATGGGCACCTGAGGTTGCTAGACTAAGCCTTTCAATATGGAGGTGTTTAAATGAACAACAACAACTTTTGGGTGTGATTTTAAACTTTTTTACGCCTCCAGTTGTATTATTGTTGTTTTGACATGGGCAACTACTGTTGAACAGGCTTTGTAGGATAGTTTTTGGGGCATCTAATTTTTCAAATAACCTATCTCTAGATAAAATGGGGGTATGCTTTGGTATTCCTTCATTTATTGCATTGATAAGGAAGAGGAGGAGCATAGAAAGATACCAGGAACTTGACATTTCAGTACAGAAAGGAGTGTAATTTCAGCCCACCGCTCTAATGCCAGTAGAGATGAGCTAACTGGCCAAAGGAATCCTGTGTGAATGGGTTCTGATTCATCTAGGTAGAAGTGCCTGCTGCAATCTGCACATCCAGATTACTGTACAAACATGGTGCAGTCTAGTTTATTGCAGTCAGTATGTATTGCTATTCTATGGGGGGGTAGCAGGGGAACTAAGTTGGGAGGGGGTTCTCCAAGAAGACCATACTCTTTTTGCACACACATTGGGCAAGATAACATTCACTTAGCCACACTCATGAAGCCTGAATACTTTTGTCCAGTGTGTTGGGTTTCCTTTGACACAGAAGGACGATAACTGAGCAGAGACTGTTATCAGTTTGAATTGTTTTTGAACCACTCCCCCACCGAACCCCTTTCACACGTGCACAACCCCAACATTGGTTATTGCTGTGATTACTTGGCTACTTAATTTGCTTTAATTGCCAGGTATTTTGTATTTTAAATGTTATGCTATGAGCAAAGACAAACTTACATCTGCAGGGTAAAAACTCATTCAGTTTTGTCTTATGCAGTTTCACGATTGACATTTTATGATTGGATAGGTTGGAATACTAATGTCTTTCCTTTGATAGACCTTTTCATACAGCTGGTCGTGAAAGAATATTGGAAAGGAATGTAATGAATGTTATTGCATCTGCTTGTTTCAGCTACTTTGACTCAATGTTGGGGCTGTTATGACTTTCTCTTTCACCTGGTGCAGGAGTATTTGAATGAACAGTCTTTGTCTTCCTCACAAGGCTCGAATTGCAGTTGTGGTAATTGGGGTGTCTGATAAGTCATAAGAAAACCTGTATTGCTAATTGGAGATTTCACTGCTGCTTAAGAATGTGAGCTTGATGTCAAGCGTAGGCATAATCTCATGAGTTTAGGAGGAAAATGTGTTTGTTTAAAAAAAGAGTAGAAGCAAAGAATGCGATAGAGGAAGAAAGCATACTGCTGTGGTGCTTCCACAAGATAAAACCTGAATAATAATGCATTACTCAAAAGTAATTTCAATTCAATTACACATTTGAATTAATTGGTTGCTAATGAAATAATTAATTTTACCCCTCCTGTTTTTAAAGCAATTTTTCTTTCACTCTTTAGGCATGCTAAAAAGCAGCAAGTATTAAGCCATCAATACCGCTTTTGAATTACAGTAGCATTTTTACTTCTGTAAAAGCTGAAAGCATTGTGAGGACAAGTAGAAGGTAAACTTTTCTGTCACTTTGAAAGTGGTATTAGGTCATTTGAGTTTACACTTTGATTACCATACTGGTGTGGCTATTACAGCTGTAAATCAATATAATGTGTGTAGACATGTAGAATGTTGCATTTATATTGCAATTCAGACTCCACTGCAACCCATAGGGACAGTTTTGTACTGCTTTGTTTTTATACCATTGGCTCTCAGAGCAGTACAGCATGGGAGTATTTCATGTTAACTTTCTCCACAAACACATGCATTTCTGCATTTTTTTGTGTAGTTAAAAATCCACAATTACATTGTCCGCCCCTGAATTCTTCCTGACATAATATGGGGATAGAGAGCTAGGGGTTTACTTGAAAACTGGGTCCTATTTGGTGTGCTTAAGTATATCCATGATTGAAGGGTTGGTGTTAGGCAGATTTCTGATGACACCCTATAACCTGTTGTTGAGAGCGTATTCAAAGATCTTGATGATTGCCTTTTCAAAGATCACTTCAGATGTTTGACCTTCTTGTAGTGATCATTTTGTCGTAATTTGAGTTGTAATGTATTTTCCATTCTCCAGGCAAGGTGGCAGTAAGTGGTAGTTAGCAAACTGATGTTGACTTCGATTGGGCATTTAAAACCTTCCCTACCCCCTCCCCATAATTCTAATGTAATTTACAGTGCCACTGTAGGATCTTTCAAATGCTAGAGTATATTCTGGTAACCAAGAGTGTAGAAACTTAAAATATTCATGATGGATGCACTGAGCTCAGTGCCAGTGTATAAATGAGATTATTTAGTATTGAAAATTTCTGCTTTTATGAGCTATAGCTGATCAGGTAGCGGTCACGTTTAAGCAAAGTAGTGCACTTAAACTAATTGGGATCTTTAGTTACTTCGCCATCAGAGCTCCCCGACTCAAAACAAATACTTTTCTTGTTGTAGTAAATGTGTATGTCATTTGACGTGGGTTTTGAGAGATTGCAAATGGGAGGATGGGGTATGCACCTGCCAAGGAGGGGCTGTGTCTCATTATTAATTTCTGTTTCGTCTCTGTGAGAAGCCGTGCTGCTTATGTCTGCCAGCCTGTGATGGCATCAACAAACTATTCCACAAGAAATCCTTCATCTTTTTCAGCTGTAGAGGCCTCTGAGCAGGAACATTTTAGTATTGGTTAAACTCCTTGTTCTGTTACATCTCTGGTGGAACTTTCCCCATGCAGAAGTTGCTGCTGGCGAGCCAGTTATTTTCAGCTGAGTGATTGGCTGCCTGACAACTGCTGCTTCTGATGGAAGATGAAACACTGGGTGCTGGATGACACTGTTGCATCCGCCCCTGTCACCCCAGTGCTTCACTTAGCGGCCTGATGAAAACAAAATGCTGAATCCCACTGCCAGCTAGAATAGGTGTATTGAAGTGATGAGCAATGATGGGACCATACTGCACCAAATTGTTTAATTTTTTTATCATTTTGGGCATAATAAAATTAGAGCTAGGTCATTCAGAAGGAAAATCAGAAAGCACTTTGCCTATGCAGGGTAGTGGAAATCTGAAATTCTTTTGCCCTAAAAAGCCAAAGATGCTGGGACAATAGCAATCTTCGAGCGTGAGGTAGCTTTTGTTTGCTGAATGTCTCAAGTGCTATGCATCAAAAGCAAATAAATGGAGTTGAGGTACAGGTCAGATGTGATCTAATTGATTGGCAGAACAGGCTTGAGAGGCTGAATGGCCTCCTCCTGTTGTTTTTTTTTGCTAAACAGCTGCTTTATGTCCACAACAGGTTCATATGCATCAAGTGTCTATGGCTGGAAGTCCACCAGTCTCCTTGGCTGAACAGGCTCAAGTAAAGCTCATCACAATTACTGATGATTTAGTTCAGCAACTAGCTGAGCAGCAGGTATAGTTTATTTGTTACAGCTATTTGCTGGAAGTGATTATAAGTCAATTACATGCACAGTAGTTGCTACTGCATTGTGATTTTGCCCGTCAGATAAAATTTATAAGATTTTTTTTATATAGACTTCAGTCATCTCGATCAAGATTTATGTTAGTTTAGGATCCTTCACTAGAAAAATGTTCAGCTTTATTGCAAGCTCTTGCACAATTTTAAGCTTGAGAAAAATTTATGAACCAAGTCAACAGTCACCTAACCTTAAAGTGGACACACCATATGCTTTTCTTTTGATGGAACTAGCAGAAAGAACAAGATCATTTGCTAAATTGTGACCTGAACTTTGAATGTAAAAAGAGAAATGCATACCTGATTTTGTCCTGCATGTAGACATTGCAGGAGAACACCAAATTGAAATAACAAAATACACTTTATCTGTATAGCAAAACCTACTTGTATGCAACCCTAAAGCACATGCATCCCATCAATAGGTACAATAGCATCAATACAACGTCCATTTGTATGTATGTCTGGATGCCTTTTGCATGAAACAAGAAATCCTCATTAGTGTTAAGTCGGTAACAAAAATTAAAGTGCAGTTTTCCAATATCCATTAATTAGTGTTTTTTTTTAACTCTGAAGCTGTATTACTTTTTTCCTATCAACCCTTCAAAGTGTTGCGTTGTCCAGAATCCAATTGGCTGTTTTTGGTCTTTATGCTTAGAGCTTTATTTGAAATCTGCTCTGAGCATTGTTCTTCCACATAAGACTTCACCCAACAGATGAGAGAAAGATGACAACAACTGCTAAAACAAAATCTTCTACCATCATATCTTTTACCTGGGTTGCCTTAGAAGCAGTTTCCATGCAATCCATTGCAGACATGGATGCTTTTTGCATGGTTGGAAAAAAATGTAGTTCCTGAAAAAACACAAAACAGCTTACTGCAAATTGGAACCTGTGAATTCTTTCTGTGTTGGCTTCTTATGGAGCAACCTGAACAAGTAAGGCTAATAAACTTGAGGGCAACATTCACCAGTGCTTTTACTGGCAGATCTCAGTGTTTAATAAATGTACACATGAGACACATGATTACATTTTGAAATTTTTACCTATTTGATCTAGAAGTGATTTTCAGGTTAATTTATATTCTGTTATTATGAAATAAAATTTGTTTTGCTGGGGGTTAGACCTTTGTGGCATACAAATTGTCCAGAATGTTGATACATGCCTCTAACTGAGGTACCAGACAGTAGTTAACAGAATTGTGTGTCTTAAACATTGTCTCTTAAACTGGAGACAAGTAGGAGGTTGTTTGCATATTCCAGAGAAGTTTATGATTTTGGATTAGTTTCGTTCATTAAACTAAGCAGGGGCCTAGCTAAGCAGACATTAGAATTACCTTGACTCTCTATATGAGATGCTGGATTTTGTCAGCCAGTCCACCCACTGGCTATGTAAGAAGACCAGTATGCTGAGAGTTTAGAGGCTGGAATATTGAGGGGTAGAGCAGATTTGCTTTTAATTTTCTGACTACGGTCCCAAATCCTAGACTTCCCCAACTAGCAGAGAGAGTTTCTCCTAATCTCCCCTACCCGTTCCCTTTGCTACTTTGAAAATTTCAAGCAAATTGGCCATAATCTTCTAAATTCCAGGAATACAAACTTAGTTTGCATAATCTTCATAATCTATGTTATTCTGGTAAACTTATGCTGTGCTTCCTCCAAGGCCGATATATCCTTCCGAAGGTTCTCAACTACTCGCAATACTTCAGGTGTGGCCTACCCAATATAGCTGAAACATGACTTCCTACTCGCCTTGTATTCTAGACCTCTCGATATAAAGGCCAGCATTCCGTTAGCCTTTTTGATTACTTTTTATCCCTGTTTGTGACACTATGTACTGGACCCCCAAAGCTCATTAGACTGCTGCTGTTTCTAGCTTTTTACCTTTTAGGAAACACCCTATTCTATCATTTTCAGGTCCCAAGTGAATAACCTCACATTTGCCTATCTTGAAATCTGTTTGCCACAATTTTGCCCATTCATTAATCTATCAATATCTCTTTATAATTTTAAACTTTCATCTACATTGAACAAAGATAGGTGGTGCTATAAGCATTGGCAAACTTGGATATGTGGTTATCTATAAGACCATAAGACAGGAGCAGAAATTAGGTCATTCGGCCCATCGAGTCTGCTCCGCCATTCAATCATGGCTGGTAAGTTTCTCAACCCTACTCTCCTGCCTTCTCCCCGTAACCTTTGATCCCCGTACCAATCAAGAACCTATCTATCTCGGTCTTAAATATACTCAATGACCTGGCCTCCACAGCCTTCTTTAGCAATGAATTCCATAGATTCACCACTCTCTGGCTAAAGAAATTTCTCCTCATCTCTTTACTCTGAGGCTGTGCCCTCGGGTCCTAGTCTCTCCTACTAATGGAAATATCTTCCCCACGTCCACTCTATCCAGGCCTTTCAGTATTCTGTAAGTTTCAATAAGATTCCCCCTCTTCCTTCTAAACTCCATCGAGCATAGACCCAGAGTCCTCAAATGTTCCTCATATGTTAAGCCTTTCATTCCTGGGATCATTCTCGTGAACCTCCACTGGACCCTCTCCAGGCCCAGCACATCCTTCCTGAGATACGGGGCCCAAAATTGCGCTCAATATTCTAAATGTGGCCTGACAAGAGCCTTATAAAGCCTCAGCAGCACATCCCTGCTTTTATATTCTAGTCCTCTCGAAATAAATGCCAACATTGCATTTGCCTTCCTAACTACCGACTCAACCTGCAAGTTAACCTTAAGAGAATCCTGGACTAAGACTCCCAAGTCCCTTTGCACTCCAGATTTCTGAATTCTCTCCCCTTTTAGAAAATAGTCTATATTTAGTCTCTATTCTAAATAGTCTCTATTCTTCCTACCAAAGTGCATGACCTCATAATTCCCCACGTTGTATTCCATCTGCCACTTCTTTGCCCATTCTCCTAACCTGACCAAATCCTTCTGCAGCCTCCCTGTCTCCTCAATACTACCTGTCCCTCCACCTATCTTTGTATCATCTGCAAACTTAGCTAGGATGCCCTCAGTTCCTTCATCTAGATCGTTAATGTATAAAGTGAAAAGTTGTGGTCCCAACACTGACCCCACTAGTCACCAGCCGCCATCCTGAGAAGGAACCCCTTTTCCCCACTCTCTCCCTCCTGCCAGACAGCCAATCTTCTATCCACGTTAGTACCTTGCCTCTAACACCATGGGCTCTTACCTTACTGAGCAGCCTCCTGTGCGGCACCTTGTCAAAGGCCTTCTAGAAGTCCATTGGCTCTTTTTTGTCTAACCTACTCATTACCTCCTCAAAGAATCCTAACAGATTTGTCAGGCATGACCTCCCCTTGATGAAACCATGCTGACTTTGCCCTATTTTACCATGCACTTCCAAGTATTCTGAAATCTCATCCTTAATAATGGATTCTAAAATCTTACCAACGACCGAGGTCAGGCTAATCGGCCTGTAATTTCCTGTCTTTTGCCTCACTCCCTTCTTAAACAGGGGGGTTACATTAGCGATTTTCCAGTCCTCTGGGACCCTCCCTGACTCCAGCAATTCCTGAAAGATCACCACTAATGTCTCCACTATCTCTTCAGCTATCTCCTTCAGATCATCCATCATCCAAATGTTAATGAATACAGTGAATAACAGAGGCTTCAACACAAATCATTGCTGGACACCACTAGTCACATCTTGCCAAGTAGAGTCAGTACCTGCTCACTATCCCTACTCGCTGTCTGCTTCTGCTCAGCCAATTTCCTAACCAGGTCAATAATTTACTTTCAATTCCATGAGCTTCAACTTTAGCCCACAATTTTTTTTGTGAGGGACTTTATCAAATGCCATCTGGAAGTCCAAAAAAAAAACATGAATGGACATTGTCCTGTCCACTACTTTAGTTATCTCTTTTTAAAATCAGATTTATCAGTCATACCGTGCACTTTGCAAATCCAAGCTGGCTCTCTGATCAGCTGAAAAATTTCAAGGTGTTCAATCACCCTATCTTTATTTATAGACTTAAGTTGTTTTCTAGCAATAGATGTGAAGCTAACACATCTGTAATACCCTGGTTTCCCTTAGTCACTTTCTTAAATAGTGAATGACAGACACAATTTTCCAATCTAAAATAACAGTTCCCATTTAGAAAGAACTTTGGAAGATAGTAGTTAGGGCATGTGCAATGTTCCCATCTATTAGAATCCTAGGTTGAAAATTATCTGGCCCTGGGGATTTGTTGGAACTTGGGACCATCAGTTTCTCCATTATGATTATTTTGCTTGTGATTATTTTGTTGTGTCCCTTTCCCTGATTCGTTATAATTTGCCTTGGAAACCTGGCATGTTGACCTGTCCCTCTGAAGCAAAGTAATTATTTATGTTCATCATTTCCTTAGTTTCATTGACAACATCACCTTTATCTGTTTCTAAGGTGATGTTGTCAATGAAAAAGTTATTTCTGACCACCCTCTTCTTAATGTTATTGCAAAAGTTTTTTGTGTTGGGTTTAATACCCCCTTTAAAGTTTTTTGTAGTCTTACTATCTGCTTTGTTACCCTTTGTTGTTTGTACCTTTTATCATGGACCAGGATCTGGGCTATGTTTTGTATTGATTTACAATTCATTCAACTTGTTCCTTACATCCCACGCGGTTGTATAAAGAATGCCTATTTGGCCCACCCACCCTAACCTGCACTTCTCTAATGTTTTGCCCATACATTTCCCATTTTTCACTCTCCTGGTTAAATTTTATCTTTTTAGTTTTCTCTTTACTTTCAGTATGTAAAGCACAATTTCTGAATGTTACTGTATTTTCATTTGTTTGTTTTTGAACTATCACCTATGCAATCTTTAGACTGTGCCCACCCTCCCTACTTACTAGTTTTAAGACCTTGTGACTGCCTTGTTTATCCTTTCCACTAAGACCCTGGCCTCGGCCCAGTTCAGGTGACGCCCGTCCCAACAGTACAGTTCCTTCCTGTGCCATTGTCCCATGAAATGGATCCCCTCTTTCCCACACCACTAATTCAGCCACATGGTCACCTCCCAAATCTGTTTATTCCTTTGCCAAATTTGAATATAGTTCAGGTAATAATCCAGAGATTATAATCATCGAATCCTTATAATCCTTTTGTTTAATTTAACTCCTAGTTCCTGTTACATTCCAAACAGGACTTTTTGTCTTAACTTCTCCTATGATTTTGGCCTCAACATGGACTCCAAGTAATAAATTCTCTCCCTCCCTCTCCATCGATGATATCTTTTCAAGCTAGTTCAAGATGTCTCTCACCCTAGCATCAAGTAGGCAACAAACCATGTGGGACTTTCAACCACGCTTACAAAGATATTATCTATCGATGACTGAGCCGGAGAGATTCAAAACAGAGACATCTACTGTAGATGCGTTTGCTCGGGACAAGTCTTGCTGCCTATAAACTCCCACAGACTGCAGTCCAGATACATAACCCGCGCTTCCATATTTTATTCTAATTTATATATCTAGATTTTCGTCTTTTCTTTCTCTAAACACTAAGTTGCTCTAAGCTACTGAACACTCACTACTTCAGCTTCCGCTACAAGTTGGAAGTTTGAAATAAAGAAAATGCAGTACCGCCACTTGCACCACGTTCCTGACTGTAGCACTCTGTTAATGATGCACTCAATTCTGTGAACGTGCTGTGCAGTAAGAAACACTGTTTACTCATTTAGGGGCCAGTTACTATTTAATGCAATCTGGAATCCTGAAAATTACAGAAGTAGTGTTTAAAGTGCCAGCCGCACAAGTTAAATATAGTAGCCCTTTTAAGTAGTGCGTAAATTAAACTATCCCAGTGGTCTGGTTTGTAAAGGCGCATTTCCACAATCTGTTTTCTGATTTGACTAAAACTTCACATTAATAGAAGAAATATTCACCCTGTGCTCCTTAGGCACATACATCTGAAAACTGCTAAGCACATATGAAGTAACAAATAGAGGATGATTGACAAGGAAAATGTACCAATAAAACAAAGTAGAAACTGAACCCATCAAATATCTGCATGGAGAAGTCAGCAAGGATTTAATAGTTGTTGGTCATAGCATCATTAGTCATTGAGGCATTAACGAACAGGAATGATCCATAGGAATATCTAGTGGATATGGATAACATATTTATGTATGCAAGTACATATTCCAAAATGGTTCGCATTTATAATGTCGGATTTGTTTTGTCCATTGTGCACAACAGGAGGCCAAGCTAAGCAGGTGTTAGGATTTCTATGGACCCCACACCAAAAGGGAAAGGCTGCTCATTTGAGGTGGTGGTTTTCATCAGCTTAGTGAGCCACTCTTCAAAAGGGAACTGGAGGCGGTGCCACTGCTCTGTGACATCCTCCAGCCCTACAACCCTCTGCTATTCTAGTTTTGGCCTCTTGCACATCCTCGACTTTAATCACTTCCCCCATTGGTGGCTGTGCCTTCAGCTGTCTCGGCCCTGAATTCTGCAATTCCCTCCCTAAACATTTCTGCCTTTCTCCTCAAAGTTGATCTTTAAAAGTTAACTGTCTAGCTAAGCTTTTGGCCACCTGGCCTAATATCTCTTTGTGACTTGCTGTCAAATTTTGTTTGGTAATGCTCCTGTGAAGCACCTTGGAATATTTTACTATATTAATAATGCTATATAAATGCAGGTTCTTATTTCTGGTTCTAATTGCAAGTTCCAAAGGAGATTTAATAAAATTTTACATGCCACTCTTTAGAAGAACCTTAATGGTAAATTTGGTTATTGAGAAGTGGGTGGGCAATAGAAAGCAGACAGTGATGCTAAAACTGGAAACATTCTTGGAGTAGTAGCCAGCATCTGTTTGGTGTTGATCCTGTTTGACACCAGAAACAAATATGGCAGTGTGACTTCTATGACTACTTTGGAATGACTCTCTAAACGTATTTGTGAAGATTTCTTCTGTTGGGTATTTTTAGCGAAATAATAGCACTCTGAAAGAATCCAGAAACAGATAACTGAGGTAATCTGCTTAAATGTATTCATGATGCCATTCTGCAAAAAGGGATTCTCATCTCCTGTAATACCACACACACTGTTATATTTTGTGGTAACACCAAGTTATTTGTCTAGGTGACTGAGTAGATTGTTGGCATGTTGGAGGAGTGTTGAGATGAAGACATTGAAAGAGAACTGGAGTAAATAACCAAAAGAGCTAAGAAAAGATAGACACTTTTAATGTGGCTAATGGACATTGGAATAGAAGTGAACTGTGTACAGTATGAAGAAATGACTATTAGAAAAGTAGGTAAAGAGCCTTGATGAGGTTGTTGACTAAACATAGAAGTTAGCCAGTATTTGCAAAACTGTCATAAGCAAAAGCTAATCAAGTACTGGGGGCATTCGGGTTCATGCATACGACCACAAAGGTTGAAACATGTCATTGTAAGACAGATTTGAGGATTTTTGAGGACCATACATTGAAAAGAGCATTGATGTATTGATGCGGAGCAACATGCTGTATTGGCAAAATAAGGATCAATTTACAAAGAGGCTTGCAGAAGCAGATTTTATTTTCTTGGCAACCAGGGTACAATATTTTAAATTCATGAGAGATATGGATGCTGTGGGTACAAGTAAGATATTTATTTTGGATGATGAGCGTCACATTAGAAAACACAGCTACAAGAATAATAAATATCAAGCATGTGGCAATTCTAAGTTTTACTTGTATGGCACAGTGAATTTCTGGAACAGCCAAGACAGCTGATGTGCCCAGTAAAGAACAAACTATTCATAGGGATGGAAGTGAGAGTTATATCAAAGCTGTTTGTCAAGGGAATCTGCCTTGTTTAACAAATGTGCTGATTAAAACAAGAAATGAATGTGCTTGGCGATATAGCT
This sequence comes from Isurus oxyrinchus, assembly GCA_026770705.1. Classification (NCBI taxonomy): domain Eukaryota; kingdom Metazoa; phylum Chordata; class Chondrichthyes; order Lamniformes; family Lamnidae; genus Isurus; species Isurus oxyrinchus. The sequence goes on from JANJGN010000013.1 coordinate 83,803,256, forward strand.
CTTCATTTTCTTCCACAAAGTCAATAAAGTTCTTTTGATAGACATAGCATTCATGCTCTTCTCTTCTCCTCTGATTTGAACTTGTGTTTTAGTCAGGGAATGGTATACGGCTCAATGTGGTTCCAGTTCACCCTCTGTGCTATAATAAGCAATGATCACGATAATGGAGCCATTTGAAATTCAGGCTATCTAACTTTCCCAGCTGAGCAGGAAAGTGTGCTAATAAGGCAGCAGTGGGAAACTGCATAAAAGGGAGAATGTGGTGGAGATGCTGAACTTTTTAAAAAAAAATCATCTTAAAAGTTCACTTTAATTGCAATGAACAGGGATGTTTTACTAAACAAAATAGTTTAAAGTTAGATGTGCCTTTTTTATTTTTATTATTGTATATTTCCTGGCAACTTCCTCACAGGTCTCCCACTCTCAAGGGACATTATCTACTGTAGCTCCAGGAACTGTAATAGGACGACCAATAATGACCAGTACCCCACAGAGGATTCAGATTGTTCCCGCAGACCCTGGTGTCACAGTAGCTCAGCGCATTCAGGTAGAATTTCTCTTACTAAATTTGGTGAAAATAGCCTAACCGTTGCATGTACTTGAGCATTAAAACCTGCTCCATCCATACTATTTTCAGCCTTTACAAAGAAATAGCTATATGTAAGCAGATTAAAAAGTCTGGCTTCCCCCTTCATGTAGGTAGTTACTGGTCCATGTGGTGTCTTACCTCCCTGTAATGTGTTGCCAGTAATTTTTTAAATACATAAATTGTTTGTCTCATTGGTTGCTGATGTCCCTTAATTGCTGCAGACCTAAAAATGGCAGCTTTATATTTGGTTTATCCCTTCGTATCATTTGGCAGATGTCAGCTACTAAATGATACATTTTTATTTGTAGATTGTCACTGATCAGCAGACTGGCCAGAAGATTCAGATAGTCACCTCGATGGATCATGGTGCAAGCAAGCAGTTCATCTTAACAAATTCAGATGGTTCATCATCAAACAAGGTGATTTTAGCCAGACCTGATTCGGGACAGGGAAAAGTCATCCTGGCCACACCTGACTCTGCAGGTCTCAACCAACTCATTTTTACATCTCCTGATGGATCAGCACAGCATATACAGGTACAGAGAATGTAAATTGGATGTGCACAGATTGTTGTAGCCTTTGTTATTAGAAAACAGCATGTATGTGGCTGTCCATCAATTGAAATTATGTATTTCTCCTATCTTATTCTTAACTTGCCACGTTCTTTGAATTCCGTTTTTTTTATTTGTTTTTGGGATGTGTGTGTTCTGGCAAGGTCAACATTTATTGTCCATTCCAGATTGCCTTGAGAAGGTGCTGGTGTGAAGCCTTCTTGACTCAGTTAAAAAGCCATGGCAAAGCCTGCACCAGAGCTCAATATGTTCCTGATCTGTTAATGGCCCTGCTGTTTTGACTGCGACCGAGGTGAGAAAACATCACCTGTGATGTTCAAAACTGCCTACCTAATGGAAGTTTCCAGCTGGAATTTCTACAGGGGTTTTCCTGATCCCCCATAATAACTTGACCAAAACTCCTATGTTTTTTCAGAACGTCTGCTAAAGCTATGGCAGGAAATCTGCTGAACATCAACCTGAAGCATAGCTCTTGATGCTTTTAACTGTATTGAATTTAAAGAGGGGAAAAAAAACATCAATTTATGTTTCTGCCTTTGTAGATTGTGACCGACACTGTTTCAGGAGAGCAAAGTGCAGTCAAACCACCACTGGAGTTTTGTGTAGTTTGTGGGGACAGGGCTTCAGGTAAGAAAATCTTTCTTTAATCTCTGACAAATATTTTAAAAACTAGTTTGAGCTGATTTTTGATTACACTGGAATAATGCTTTTAACTTGTGTTTCATGGTTATGATATAGCTATAATCGTGGACACAATCCTATCTCTTAAGGCAGATGGAGGTGTCCATTCTAAATCTGGAGGCTTGCCTAGCTCTTGTTTGTTCATTCCTGTTCATTTTTATAGCCATTTGGAAAATCTATATACAATTGTCTGTCCATAGTTGACTAGTGTTCTGAGAGATCCAATTGGTCTTTTTGGCCCAATTTCTCTTATCTCCTTGGTCCCATATTCTTCATTGATAGGGCTGTGGACCAATGAGATGGGGAATATAATAACAGCCTTTGGGAAAGAGAGCATTTGGATTTGTGGTTGTGTCTGTTGGTGGGCAGTCAGACTCTCTGAAAGAGTCAAATAGTCAACATCATTAAGTGTGCAAAGCGACAACAAATTATATTTGTATAGTGTGTTTAATGTAGCAAAGTGTCCCAAGATCTTTCACTGGCATTATAAAACCAAGCATGACACCAAGCCACATGAGGAGATAATAGGTCAGATGATCAAAAGCTTGGTTAAAGAGGTAAGTTTTTAAAAGAAGTCTTAAAGGAGGAAAGTGAGGTAGAGAGGCAGAGAAATGGAGGAAGGGAATTCCAGAGCTTAGGGCCTAGGCAAGTGAAGGCATGACCACCAATGCTGGAACAATTATAAACAGGAATGCACAAGAGGCCAGAATTAGAGCAGCGCAGGTATCTCAGAAGGTTGTGGGGTTGGGGGAGATTAGTTGAGTAGGGAGGGACATGGCCATGGAAGGATTTGAAAACGAGGATGAGAATTTTGAAATCAAGATGTTGCCTGACCAGGAACCAATGTAAGTCAGCAAGCACTTGGGTGATATGAGAACAGGACTTGCTGCAAGTTAAGCCATAAGCAGAAGGATTTTGGATGATTTCAATTTTAAGGAGGATAGCATGTGGGAATCTGGAGGAAACGATGGCATGAATGTGGGTTTCAGCAGCAGAGAAGCTGAGTCAGGGACAAAGTTGAGCGATGTTGCGGAAGTGGAAATGCCTGGTCTTAGTGACGGTGCAAATATGAGGTCGGAAGCTCATCTCGGGGTCAGATGTTGCAAACAGACTGACTTAATCTCAGACTGTTGCCGGGGAGAGGGATGGAGTCGGTAACTAGGAAATGGAGTTTCCAGCAGGGCCTGAAAACAATGACTTTAATCTCCCCAATATTTAATGAGAGGAAGGAGCATAGAGAGTGGAAGCAAAATGGCAGGTTCCAAAGAATTAGAGTGGGAGAGAAATGGGATAACAATTAAAGGAACAGACTAGTTGTTTTTGGCTGTTGTGTTTTCCAGCTAGGCTTCAAGACTATTGATTGCAGTCTCTTGTGCTGACTTGTGTGCTGGCCATTCAAGAACAGCATAAATACAATTTGCTATCCAGAAGACCTGTGGCTATCATGATCCTTTTTCACACTTTCAGCCTAAATAATTAAACTTATAAAATTAAAGTGTCAAGTAAAATGCTATCATTGCTTGACATCTTATTCTTGAATCAACAGCTCTCTTTACTTTGGAGCACTGGAGTTTCTGTGCTTGGTCACATTCTACTTGAGTTTAGGTTTACATTTATCTGAAGCTGATTGAGGCATGTAACATGTACAATGATTGTATATCTCTACACTTCTTTTCCTGATATCTGCCACAGTATTTTTTCAGTAGAAAATTGCAAGCGTTTGACGTTTCTAGCCATGTAGCACTTGTCTTCCCTCCCACCCCCCCACCAATTCTTGCTTATGATTTTGTATTGGGATGCTAGTCTTTTGTTCTCTCTGTACTTTATAGGACGCCACTATGGGGCAGTGAGCTGTGAAGGCTGTAAAGGCTTCTTTAAAAGAAGCATAAGGAAAAACTTGGTGTATGTCTGCAGAGGGTCGAAGGACTGTGTCATTAACAAACACCACAGAAACCGTTGCCAGTACTGCCGACTGCAGAGGTGCCTGGCACTAGGGATGAAGCAGGACTGTAAGTGAGGGACTGAACCGCTAAATGATTTAAGCACATTCACAAATTAAGAATAGTTGTATAAACCTTTGTGATGCTGTTTGCTTTTCAATAGCTGTTCAGTGTGAACGGAAACCGATTGAAGTTTCGCGAGAAAAGTCTGCAAACTGTGCAGCCTCCACTGAAAAGATTTACATCAGGAAGGATTTGCGGAGTCCTTTAGCTGCAACACCGACCTTTGTAACAGACAAGGAAAGTGCAAGGTATCATTTCAATTATACAGAATTCTAAAGGACACGCTGTTGATTCTGGATAAGACGCAACACTGGCAGCGCCAGTCTAGTTTAGCCACTGAGAAGTCCAGAATTAGTGTAGGGGAGGGTTTCAGATTTGAAAAGATTATTTGTGCCTTTATTAACGTGAGTAATGCAAGAGGTTAGAGTACTGCTTGCAGTATTGAGATTGGCTTGGCGGGTAAGGCCTCTTTAGGGAAGACATTTGTAATGAAACAGTCAATGCAGAGACTATGCACAGGTTCATTACCTAGAACCATACACTTGATACCATTGATGTTTTTCTTCACTTCTGCACAACCAGTCAGCATCCAATTTTGAAACGCACCATATGACATTTTTAATCTTTTACATGATCAGATAATTCATGAGATTACTCACAGAAACTAGCCAACTTATTCAGTCAAACTAGAAAATGCTGGAAATACTCAGGTTAGGCAGCATCTCTGATAAAAGGTCATTGACCTGAAATTTTAACTCTGTTTCTCTCTCCACATATGTTGCCTGACCTGCTGAGTGTTGCCAGCATTTTCTGTTTTCATTTCAGATTTCCAGTGTCTGCCATATTTTGCTTTTGTAACTTATTCAGAGAACCCAGCTATGTAAGTGTTGGGGAAGAGGTTACTGTTTTCCCTGGTATTCGTTCTGTGACTGATGTTGGCGACAGCAGAGAGCTCCATTAATGGAAGTGATGATGCTTGGGAAGGAATTTAATAGATTGACTATTGAAGGGAATAGACTGTGTAAGGGTTGCACGTCAAATACTTACACTTTTGTTTCCAAAAGGCCTGCAGGTCTTCTGGAACCTGGAATGCTGGTTAACATTCAACAGCCACTGCTGAAGACAGAGAGTGCTATGTTGCTCGCAGCTGAGAACAAGGTGGGATGTTGGTCTAGTTTAATCTCAATTCCCTGATATCCTATAAGTTCTATGTACAGATCAACAAACCTTCAGAACCTGTCCTTTTTATTTCAGGCTGAAACTTGTCAAGGTGATTTAAGCACTCTTGCAAATGTTGTAACATCACTTGCAAACCTAAGCAAATCCAAGGATCTCTCCCAGAGTAGTGCAGATTTATCAGGGATTGATGCCTTGAGTAATGGAGACGCTTCTTTATCAGAAATGCAGCAAGATGATCAGTCTGCCAGTGATATTACAAGGTAATCATCATCTGATAAGTCATAACAAATAGTGAAACAGCTTAAATGTAAAAACAGAACATGCTGGAAATACTCAGCAGGTCAGACACTATCTGTGGAGAGAAGCAAAGTTAACGTTTCGGGTCAATGTCCTTTCATCAGAGCTGAAAAACTAACAACTTTTAAGCGAGTACAGAGGAAGGGTAGAGGAATGAGGGGAGGAAAGTACAAAAAGGGAAGACCTGTGATAGAGCGAAAGGCAGAAGAGATTAAATGACAAAAGGGATGATGGTGCAAGGCAAAAGGAGATGGTAATGATGGTGAAAGAAACAAAAGATGGGTCAAGAGGAGGTTTAAATGGCATCAACAGAATCATTTCTAACAGCTGCTGTCTGTAATAATGGTTATAAAAAGTGGTTATAATATGAAACTGTTGAACTCAATGTTGAGTCTTGCAGGTTGTAAAGTGCCTAATCAAAAGATTGAGGGGTGGTCTACGATCTTTTGTTAAGCTTCATTGGACAAGCATAGGGGACCGAGGACAGGGGTCAGAATGGGATGCTCATTTCATTTTGGAAATCCTGTAACCTTTTTAAACTGCATGTATGGTTCTGCTTTCTGTAATTACCATTTTCTGCACAGTTTGGTAATAACTAGCAAGTAATCCAAACCCTCATGATTTCAGCCAATCTCATTCAGAGATTATTCTGCAGTATAACGTCTGTGGGGGTTTCCAAAAGTAGCTTGCACAGCTCGCCTCCCTTCTAGTACAAAGAAAAATGCAGAATAGCAATTAATTTTTAATGTAAGTGAACCTTATTGTTTTCCCTGGAAATAGCAGAAAAAATTAAACTACCCAGGGTGTATCTGTAAAATGTGCACCAAAGATCCCACCGTCATGCTAGCACTATGCAGGTGAAATATAGACTTCATAGTTACGAAAGTTAATTGCAGCACTGGAGCATCAGCCTTTCCAATCAATTGATTTTTTCCAAGCCGCCTTCATACTACATTATCAACTTCATAATATCAGTAAAGAGGAAGTGTGACTGGAAATGTTACTTCAATAAAGCGTGCCTATGTTTTCTGACTTGGTATTTCAGGGCATTTGATACACTCGCAAAAGCACTAAACCCCGCAGAGGGGCAAGCTGTTCAGAACTCAGCAGAATGCATGGATACTTCTGGTGCCAACATCCAGCTAATTAGCGGAGAGCAGTCCCTTCCTGTTGTCGAGATTGAGGGCCCTCTTCTCAGTGATGTGCACGTTGCTTTCAAGGTACAGTTATGTACATTCCATGTTCAAGTTATTCTGACATGGGATGTTAAATTTCTTTACACTTGCACAGCTTTCAGTGTTTCATTACCTTCTAATTGCTGTGTTACAATACATTTCTTGAATTTTTTATGGAAAGTTTTATGATATCTTTTCAGTATTTCTGATTCATACAATAGAATTCCAAAATGCCAAACCATGTCTTTATAGTTCTAAGTCCTAATTGTGTACTTTCATTTGGATACAGTAATAACGGTTGAACTCACTACTGTATGGAGTGGTTGAGATGAATAACAGATATATTTGAGGGGAAGCTGGATAAACATATGAGGGAGAAATATGCTGATCGGGTTGGATTAGGTAAGGTAGGAGGAGGCTCATGTGGAGCATAAACCCTGATATGGACCAGTTGTGCCAAGTGGCCTGTTTCCATGTTGTAAATTTTAATGTAATTCTATATAATGGTAAAAACAGCTTGTATTTATATAGCACCTTTAACATAGAAAAATGATGCAAGATGCTGTACAGAAGTGTAAAGGGGAAAAAACGCTGAGCCAAAGGAAAAGATGCGGCTGTAACTCTTTCGAGTACGAACCCGTTTCCATCTGTTCCTATTCAGATGAAGTTACATTGTTTCATAGTTTGCCATTGTGAGATTTGAACTCTTGATCTTGGGGTTACAAACCCAGTACCATAACCACTTGGCTATTTAGGCCAAGCAAGATGCGGCTGTAGTGGCATAGTGATTATGTTAGTTGATTAGTAATCCAGATGCCTGGGCTAATAATCCAGAGTTCAGATCTGACCATGGAAGTTGTGAGAAAGTTTAGCATCAGTAATGGTGATGGTGAAATTGCAGGATTGTCCAGGATGCCCTTTCCCGAGTTTGCAGAGGAGGTTGTTCTGGCTAGCTCTGGCAGCCTACTACAGCCTTGGGTGACAAGAAATGCAATTACTTTAATTTTAACTTGGTCTGTTCTATATGTGACTCCAGACCCACAGCCATGTGATTGCCTCTCTACTGCCCTCTGAACAAATCACTCAATTGTATAAACGCTATGATGGGCTGAAGCAGTTTACTAAGGTAGCTTATTACCTTAGTAAATGAATAAATGCATTTCTAAAGAATTATAAGTATGGTGACCAAATGTTTGATAAGAGTAGAGGGAGCCGGAGAGGCTTAGGGAGAGAACTTCATAATGTTGTTGTCTTTTAGTTACAAAAGACGACTGGCCTGATTTGAGATTCTGATGAGTTGTGAACAGTTTTGCCTTTGCATTAACAAAATAAAAATGACTATTTAGAGACCGACAGATTTCTAGATATTAAAGATATCAAGGGATATGGGGATAGTGTGGGGAAATAGCATTGAGGTAGAAGCTCAGCCATGATCTAGTTGAATGACAGAACAGGCTCCAGGGGCCAAGTGGCCTACTCCGCCTATTTCCTTTGTACTTAAAGTAAAACATTGTGTTCATTTAGTTTACAAAGTGCAATTTTTGTTAATAAAAGTAAATCTGTCCAGAAGGCCACAGCAACATTCAACCTGCAACCGCACAACAAGAAAATTAAATGCATCATTTCTTGTGCTATCTGAGAGTGTAATAGTTTGCCAGGGAGAGGCAGGGTGATCTCCTCTGTAACCTACCAAATTTAAACAGGGAACTAAGACTTGCATTTATACTGTGCCATTCATGATCTTCAGACGTTCCAAAGTGCTTTTAGCCAATAAAGTACATTTAAAATGTAGTCACTGAAATGTGCAAGACATGGCAGCAGTTTGCTCACAGCAAGCTGCCACAAACAGCAGTTTGATAGTGACCAGATAATCTGTTTCAGTGATGTTGAATAAGGGATAAAAATTAAGAGTCATTTGGTAGTACAGAACTTGAGTATTGCTGAAAAAAGAGACATGTTGAAGCTTTTCATCTTGCACTCATCAGGACACTATGCAAGAATACCAGTATAAGGGGAAACAACAATTTATACTATATGAGAAGAGAGTGCTGATTGATTGGCAAATGGACTCTGATTGGTAGAGGTGTTGCCATGGAAAATGCGCCAGGGATGGTGACTGACTGTTAACTGCCAAGCATTGTTGAAAGCAGACAAAGAACATGTACACACATTGCACATGTTTCAGCTAAACAAAATAAGTGACAGCCATTCGCTGACTCATTCCTCAGGGCAATGCCTTCACTAATTAAGGTCAAGCTGCCTGGTTTAAATTTCAAACAATGCTTAGCAGTTAACTGTCAACCACAATCGTTGGTACATTCTCCATGATAATGCCTCTACAAATCAGTCCACTTGCCAACTGATCAGCATAGAATGGATTGTTGTTTCCCCTTATATTGGTAATCTAGTGTAGTGTCCTGATGAGTGCAAGGTGAAAAGCTTCACCATGTCTTTTTTCAGGATAAAAAATAACCAATATGCTGGGTATAACTTCCATGCGCTTTCCCTTCTATGTGGTGCCATAGGATCTCTTTCTTTTGCCTGAGAAAGTAGACGAGCCTTTGGTTTACTGTTTCACTTGAAAGTCAGCACCTCTGATTTGAAAGAAAGAGAACTTGGCTTTCACGACCTCAGGACATCCAGAGTGCTTTATAGCCAATTGACTACAAGTGTTTTTAGTTGCAATGTAGGGAAATGTGGCTGCCAATTTGCACACAGCAAAATTCCACAAAATTGACCAGATTGGTGGTGTTAATTGAGGGATAAACATTGGTCAGGACACTAGGAGAACTCCTTGCTCTTCTTTGAGCGGCTGGGGCTGGGTCATTGAATGTACTCAGAGCTGAATTAAACAGATTTTTGATTGACACAGTCAAGGGTTTGTGTGGGACAGGCGGCTGGGCAGGTGGAATTGGGGCCACAATCAGATTGGGTGGCATGGCTGGCTCGAGAAGATGAGCGGCCTGCTTCTGCTCCTATTTCTTATGTTCTCATGAGATTAATAGTACTGTGGGATCTTTTGCACCCACCTGAGGGAGCAGACATATTCGTGGTATAATATTACATTCAAAAGATAGCATCTCTGATAGTGCAGCACCCCCTCAATAATGCACTGAAGCGTCAGCCTCCGTTTTGTGCTCTGGTCTCTTATGAAACTTGAACCCGCCTCTGACTCTGAATCAAGAGTGTTACCACTGAGCCATGGCTGATCCTTAAGGACTCATTTGAATTCATGCCAACTGAAAGCTCAAATCAATCCTACTTGGGCCCCTAGGAATGGCTCCAGTCATTTTGCGAGCAATATCTTGATCCTGGAGGGCATTGATGACCTTAATATACCAAAGTTATGGCTCCCATTGAAACCAAAGACCACAAAGAGCTTCTAGGCTCCCGTGGAGAACCAAGTGGAAGTTTCCCTTTCCTGCAGCCAGATTGCAAACAGCACCACTAACGTGCATTTACAGGTGCAATTTGTCTTGACCGAGTGTATTTAAAATTCCCATTTCTGCCTCCCCGCTCTGAATTGGGGTCAGAATTATTGACTGTGGCTACACAGGAATCTTGGAGTCACACTCGGTCAATCTTCCAGCAGTCAAACTGGGACACTGTCACTGGAACTTTGACACAAAAGCTTTGAGCACTCCTGAACTATTTCAATTCCCTATTACAAAAACTATTGCTAGTGATGGCTTGGTAATCTAGTAATTCTTGCTGGATTATCATGATCTGTGCATTCTATTTGGGTATTAATAGGGACACAGTTTCTAGAAATAAGTGGCCTCAGCTAGTGCCAAAATTTAATGTATAAGATTTTAAAAACTCGTCCACATGTCGCTGATTTGTGAATTGCATGATCATTAGTCTCCTATTTTGTTATCCTGGAAATAATTGTTACCTTTTGTACCTCCTAACATTTCCACTTCTTAATTTACCCCCTTGTATTTCATTTTTTGAAATCTTTGTTTGATCTATTCAACCTAATGTTTCATTTTAAATTGATTAGGTTGTTTAAAACCCCTGTGTAGTTTGAGTTCTGGGGTAGTAGTTGGTAGCAATGAACCAGCAGTTTTGTTGTAATATTACTTGGATAATACCTAGGGCTCTGGAGTAGAAGAGATGCACCTAAGGTGTGTGCTTTATTGCACTATGTTAAAAGCTTCGATTGTAAAGAAATTTAAACATTTAAATTGTCACCCAGTGATCTGTTTTGTTATCCCCCTCTCGAGGTCCCCAGCATCACAGATGCCAGTCATCAACCAATTCAATTCTCTCCATGCGATATCAATAAAAGGCTGAACACACTAGATACTTCAAAGTCTATGGGCCCTGACACCATCGCAGCAGTATTACTGAAGACTTAAGTAGTACTGAAGCTCCAGAACTAGCTGCACCCTTAGTCAAGCTATTCCACAACAGCTCCAACGCTGGTATCTAACCAACAATGTGGAAAGTTACCCATGTATGCCCTGTTCCCCAACAAACAGGACAAATCCAACCTGACCAATTATGCCTCATCAGTAAGTTGGTGGAAGGTGTCATTAACAGTGCTATCAAGCAGCACTTACACAGCAATAACCTGCGCAGTTTAGGTTCCACCAGAACCACTTAGTCCCTTGGCTCATTACAGCCTTGGTCTATACATGGATAAAAGAGCTAAACCCAAGAGTGAGGTGACAGTGACTGCGCTTGATATCGGGCAGCGTTTGATCAAGTGGCATCAAGGAATCCCAGGAAAATTTAAATTGGGAATCGAGGAGAATTCTCCATTGATTAGAGTCATACCTATCACAAAGGAAGATGCTTGTGGTTGTTGGAGACCAATGATTGTTATAAAAACCCATCTGGTTAACTAATGCCTTTTAGGGAAGGAAATCTGCCTTCCTTACCTGTTCTGGCCTACATGTGACTCCAGACCCATAGCAAAGTGGTTGATTCTTAAAAGCCCTCTGAAATGGCCAGCAAGCCACTTGGTTGTATCAAACAGCTACGAAGTCTAAAAAGAATGAAACCGAATAGACCACCCAGCATCAACCTAGGCCCTGGAAAAGTCAACAGCAAGCCTAGCCCTGTCAAGCCAGCAAAGTCCTTTTTACAAACATCTGGAGGCTTGCAGTCCCACCAGACAAACAGCATGACAGAGTCATACTCACCGAATCATACCTTGTAGTGTCCCAGACACCACCATCACCATCCTTGGGTATGTCCTATTCCACCAGTAGGACCAACCCACCAGGGATGGCGGCACAGCGATATACAGTCGGATGAACGTTGCTCTGTGAGTCCTCAACTTTTACTCTGAACCCCATGAAGTCTCATGGCATCAGGCAAGGAAACTTCCTGCTGGTCACCATCTGCTGCCACCCCCCTGCCCCGAGAAGCTGATGAATCAGTACCCCTCCATGTGCACACCAACAGGAAGAAGCACTCAGGCTGGCAAGAGCATTGGACATACTCTGGGTGGTGGACTTCAATGTCCATCAGCAAAAATGGCTCGGTAGCACCACTACTAGCCGAGCTGGCCAAGTTTGAAAAGACATAACTGCAAGACCGGGTCTGTAGCAGGTGATAAAGGAACCAACCAGAGAGAAAAATGCACTTGACCTCGTCCTTACCAATCTATCTATTGCAGATGCATCTGTCATGCAGATCCATGACAGTATTGGTAAAAGTGACCTCTCCAGTGTTATTGTTACAAGCAAGTGCTTATGCTCCAGAACTCGAGGCACTCCCTACCCAAGCTGTTCCCATACAGCTACAACACTAGCAACTCAACAGGGTGGAAAATTGCCCAGATATGTACTGTCCACAAAATGCAGGACAGTTTCAACCTGGCCACTTACTGCCCCATCAGTCTACTCTCGATCATCAGTAAAGTGATGGAAGGTGTCATCAACAGTACAATCAAGTGGAACTTGCTCAGCAGTAACTTGCTTACTGATGTTCAGCTTGCATTCTCCAAGATAACTCAGCTCCTGACCTCATTACAGCCTTGCTCCCATTATGGACAAAAGAGCTGAACTCCCGTGGTGAGGTGAGAATGGCTGCCCTTGACATCAAGGCATCATTTCACCAAGTGTGACATCAAGGAGCCCTAGCAAAACTGGTGTCGCTGAAAATTAGGGGGGAGTCATACCTAGCACAAAGGAAGATGGTTGTGATTGTTGGAGGTCAATCATTTCAGTCCCAGGGCATTGCTGCAGGAGTTCCTCAGGTTAGTGTCCTAGGCCCAACCATCTTCAGCTGCTGCATCAAAGACCTCCTCTCCATCATAAGATCACAAGTGGTGATTTTCACTAATGAGTCACAATGTTCAGCACCATTTGCGGCAACTCAGATACAGAAGCAGTCGTGTCGTTGACGTTATTGAGGTATGGGCTAATGAGTGGCAAGTAATATTTGCATCACACATGTGCCAGGCAATGACCATCTCCAACAAGAGACAATTTAACCAACTCCCTATGACATTCAATGGCACAGCCATCTCACTATCAACATACGAATTAAGAGGAGTAGGCCGCTCAGCCTACACCACATGGACTGCAGTTCAAGAAGGCAGCTCGCCATCACTTTCTCAAGGGCAATTAGGAGTGAGCAACCAATGCTGGCCTTTCTAGCGACATTCAGATCCCATGAAATAATAAAGAAAAGATCCTGAGACCAATGGCCTTTTCTGTGATGTTTTGTGTATTGTGGTTGTGTCACACTTGGGAAAGAAAAGTGAAATAAAAACTAAAAGCTGTCAAATCAAGGTATAATATGACCAGCATAAATGATGTGATTGATTTAAATGGCTGTTCAAATATTTCAAATTGAGTTGTAAACGAAGCATAGACAGAACAACTATAAAGGATAACATGATATCACTATTGCAAACTCTACCAAACAAGGAAGCTTTTCTGGCTGCCAGTTTTCTTGATATTAATGAAGTGCTTGTTTTTCTACTTGCAGCTAACTATGCCATCGCCTATGCCAGAATACCTGAATGTGCACTACATCTGCGAGTCTGCATCAAGATTACTGTTCCTGTCCATGCACTGGGCAAGGTCTATTCCAGCCTTCCAGGCTCTCGGGTTAGTGTTTTTATTTTTGACCACTGTTTGGCACTGGGGAGTAAAGTAACTTCTAGTGGGATGATGAGGAACAGGCACAGTCAAAGGGTTAAGTAGGCTTCTGGAGGTAGAAACCCAAAGAGAAGTCAGGACAGAATTCCAGCGGGTCAGGCTGCAATGTCTTCTTATGGCCACAAATGGTGGATTGGAAGGAATAGAGAACAAGTTGTTGAGATGTGACCTTAAACTAGGTATCCATGCTCAGATATTCCAATCTGTAAAGATCAGTGCAACATTTACCTAATGAGCCAACGGATTCAGTAGTACTTTAGGATTTATTATAAATCACAGAAATTAATCAATAAGTAGAGTTGATTTATGAAAAGGTTTTAGTTCTTTGTCACCTCTTTATTTTAGGTTTGAGGATTTTAACTAGTTTATCTTCTTTCCACAGGCCGGACAATAATACAGCTTTGGTACGTGCTTGTTGGAATGAACTCTTTACACTTGGTCTGGCCCAGTGTTCCCAAGTGATGAATTTATCGACCATACTCACAGCAATTGTCAACCATCTGCAAACAAGTCTCCAGCAAGGTAGGCAGAAAACTATTTTTCAAAGGTTGATGTGGGCATGTGCTTGCATAATTTCGACACTTCATTTAATGTACCACTGAAGGTTGTACCATATGGTGAAAAAGAATACTTGCTTGTAAGGTTAAGAGAAAATATCTTTGTACAAATGCAAAAAATAATGGAAATTGAATCCCAGGCTGATGGAACAGAAAAGCAATAAAAAAAAGTAGCCAGATCTGCAAAAAGCAATTAAGAAAATAAATTTGTGAAGAGACATCAAGGACAACAGAAAAAGTTTCTACAAATATTTTAAGAAAAAGCAGATAACTGTGGCTAATGTGGACCCTTTAAAGACAAATGCTTGTGATTTTGCAATTGAAAATAACGAAATAGCCTACTTGCTAAATAATTACCTTGTATTGACCTTCGCATTAGAGGATGAGGATAAAGTGCCAAAGATCAGAGTAGAGATAAAAAATAAATTAAGTGGAGAAATTTGCTAGATTTATTGTAAGTTTTTACAAAATGGTAATGGAGAAAATAATGAGACTGAAGATAGCCAAATCTCAAGAATCTGATGGCTTCCAGTGATTTAAAAGAAGTAGGTGAGGAAACTGTAGATGCTTTAGTCATAATCATGATTTTAGAAATTGCCTGCTTGGATTAGAAGATTGCCCATATCACTCCATCATTTAAGAAGGGTGGGAGAGATAAACTAGGAAATTTTAAACCTATTAGTCTAACAACAACTTACACAAATTGCCCCTTTAATGTAGTAAAACATCCCAAGGCACTTCATAGGAGCGTTATCAATTAAAATTTCACACTGAGCCAAATGAAACATCAGGACAGGTAACCAAAACCTTGGTTAAAGAGCTAGATTTTAAAGAGCTTCTTAAAGTAGAGGAGGCAAAGAGGCTTAGGAAAGGAATTCTGGAGCTTAGAACCGAGGCAGCTGAAGGTGCAGCTGCTACTGGTGGAGTGATGAAAATTGGAGATGCTCAAGAGGCCAGAATTGGAGAAACACAGAGTCCTTGGAGGGTAGTAGGAGATGGTGAAGGGTGAGGCCACAGAGGATTTAAAAATAAGTATGAGAATTTAAAATCAAGGCATTGCTGGAACAGTAAGTCAGTGAGCACAACAATGATGGGTGAGTGGGATTTGGTGCGAGTTACGAATGTCTGTTGTGGGGAAGCTACTGGAATCTGTTATTAGGGATAGTGCAACTGAACACTTGGAGAAATATGAACTGATCAGGAGAGCCAGCATGGACTTGTAACAGATAAGTCATGTAAAACGAGCGCAGCTAAATCTTTCGAGATGATTAATGCAGTTAAGGGAGTGCCTATGGATGTTACTTATGTTGACTTCAAGATGACGTTCAATAGGAGACTGTTAACAAAAGTGAGAGTACATGGAATTGGAGGAAAGCCATTTACATGGACAGGGAGGAGGTAAGAGACAGAGAGCAGGAATATTGGGTATGTGTGGCAGCATAGTGGTATCACCTAGGGATCTGCACTGGACCACAGATTTTCACTACATTTGTAAATGATATAAGTGAAGAAACAGAGTCATATGTTCAAGATTGCAGACGACATTAAGTTAGTTGGCATAGTAAATAGTGTAGATAGGAACAGGAAGTTGTAAAGGGACATTGATAGTTTAAGTGAATATGCAAAACTGGAACATGGATTCAACATGGGGAAAGAATCATCCATTTTGGAACTAAGAAAGATCAATATTTTCTAAATAGCGAAAAGCTAAGAATTGGAGCAGAGAGATTTAGGGGCCCATGTGCATAAATCACTAAAAACTTGTAAACTGGAAACAAAAAAACGTTGAAAAGTTAATGGAATGGTAACATTCACCTCAAGGGGGCTAAAAAACAAAGGACTGGAAGTTATGATACAATTATATAATGTTAGCCTGCATTTGAAGGACTGTGTTCAGGCCTGGTGCTACATCTCAGGAAGGATATATATTAGAGGGGGTACAGCACAGATTCACTAGAATGATGCCAGGGCTAAAAGGGTTAAATTGCGAGGAGAGATTGCACATGTCAGAGTTATTGGCCTCAACACCAAGGCAGCATTTGACCGAGTGGAGCATCAAGGAACCGTTGGGCAATATTTTACAGACCTCCGTGGACGGGTTGCAAATGAAGACCCATAAAGTTATCTGGGTGGCCTTCCCACCACCCTCCCACATGCCTCTGACCTGTCTGCAATTTTACATGGGATAGGCAAGGCTTGCCCATCCTCACCCCAACTGAGGCCTTTACGTGGCCAGTAAATGCCCATTTAAGACAACGTTCTCCCTTAGCCTCAATTTTAAAGCCCTCAGGCAGAGCTCAGGGACAGCAAGGAAAGGCTGGCAGGCCATCCTGCTTGGGCTCAGGCAGCAAAGGTGGGGACACCTACCTTGCTGCCCTCTGCTTTCCCCCCTACTTCACCAAGAGCTTCCTCCCTAGCTCTCTCACCACCTCCCTTTCCTGCTACGAGGCTCTGGATTTACCTGCTTCCGTAGGTTCCGGGCCGCAGACTGCTGAGACTGCTTGAAATCCCAGCAGTGACCACCACTTGCTGGCTGGCAGCTGTCTAAGGCAGGCAGAGCGGAAGGCTCGTCTCCAGCCAATTAACACGCCTTGGGGCGGGGCATTAAATGGCAACGGGGCAGCCCTGATCAGTTCCCCACCGACTCTTTGGGCAGTGGGGTGGGAATTCCCACCATCCATTAACTTCTAGTAAAATTGAATTTAAAGGGGATCAGAGAAAAAGCTCACTGGCTCAAACCATACTTCGTACAAGAAAGATGATTATAGTTGCTGGAGGCTAATCACCATGGCACCAAGATCCAAGGCTTGTAAATGAAGTTATAGTACAGGTCAGTAATGATCTAATTGCTGCGATGAGCTTAAGCAGCTGATTGGCAAACTCTTATTCCTAAAGCACATTTCAGGACCCCTGGCTCCCCCAAACCTCTTTACAGCAAAATAATAAAATGCAGGTGCACTCTGAAATGAGGTACCATGAAGTGATCAAGCACAGGTGTCCTGTCATTCACCACACACCAACTTTTAAATGGATTTATCCTAAGTCATTCATAATGTCACTGGGAGAGGCCTAGAATCAGGAGGTCTCCTCGTTGTTTAAATCAGAGTTTGTGTGGGAGAGCCCAAGAAGGTGTTAAGAGTTAACCACATATTGTGGGACTTGAGTTACCTATAGGACAGATGAGGGTGGCAGGTTCTGTTCCCTGAAAGACATCAGTGAACCAATTGGGTTTTCACTATAGTTGGAAGTGTTCATGTTTAGTTTTCTGATCCTAGCCCAAAAAATGCAAAATTCAAATTCACAACTTACCAGGGTGGAATTGGAACACAATTTCAGAGTTGTTGGTCCAGTACTGTAGTCAGTGGTTTATTGTGCCCATCATAAATTAATAGGGTGGGGGGTGCGGAGAGAAAGTGGGTGAGGAGACAGAAACTGCTCCAGTTCCTCTGAAATTAAGTGCAGCAAATTAATTTGCACTTATGCAAAATGTTAACAAATTGGTTTTCTGTTGATTAGTTGTCTCATCTAGCTCAGTTTATTATTATTAACATTCACTGGAAAATGTTTAGTGCTAGTGCAGTGGGTTAATGTTATAGGCCGTTGTACCAAATCGTAAATCTCAGACTCATGCCCATAATTTCTAGGACTGAAAGCTTCTATTCCAAAGTAGGGGGGAATGGCAGAGTATTTCACAGGAGGAGTGAATGTAGCCTGTTTGTAAAGTCAGAAAAGTAATGGGGACAGTGGTGAAATTAGGCCATGGATGAAAAATATTCAGTGGGTAAGACTGTTTGATCATTTCCATTTTGCAGTGAGGCTTTTGTTCTCCTTTCAGTTCAGTTTGAGGATGTGTCATGCTGATAGAGTATTGTTTGCTGTGCTATTTTTTTAATGAACAGATAAATTGTCAGCAGACCGTGTGAAAGTGGTGATGGAGCACATCTGGAAACTGCAGGAGTTCTGTAACAGCATGGTTAAACTAGCTCTGGATGGATACGAGTATGCCTATCTTAAGGCAATCGTCCTCTTTAGTCCAGGTGAGTAAAGCTCGAGTCTATAAAAATAACTAGAATCTCAAGTCATAAAATTTTACAGCGCACTGCACCTGTGCAGAAAACTAAACTGTTCATTTAGTCCAATTTCCCTGTCCTTTTTCCTAAATTCTATTTAAATATTGCTTGTTCCAATATTTTTACACTTTGCTTTTGAAAGTCATTCACCAGTGGCAGGGCACTCCAAGTCCTAAGAACATTTCTCCTAAACTTGCCCTGGATTCTTTTTAGGGTGGTACTTCTGGGGGGGAAAAGCAAAAAGAAACTAAAGATTGAACTTACTTCTAAATAGTATAAAAGGAAAAATAATGTTGGAGCTAATGGTAAAATAGCCAGGTAATATTTACCCCAGCCAGGGTTCAAGTCTTATATATATTTCTAAAATAAATGTTTAAATGCCCATTTCTCTTTTGATTTCTTGATGTGACAGAAAATTATTTTAATTGAATTCATTAAAGGGAAAACGAAATGATTTAATGATCCAGAATACATTTTCATAAAAATTACGACTTTTGCAGATGATAAAATAAGGGTCAGTTTTCTGAATTTATAGCCTTTGCACAGATCTTCATGCACATGAAAAGCTAATCAGAATATCAACTTGCAAGGTTCATGTGACCATTTCGCTGCCCTCGGAGACTGCTTCATCACATTACCCCTTAATTGTCTTCATTCTTCATTTCCCATAGCTATTTATGGATGCCAGTGCTATCAGTAAGAAGTTCTCAATTATTAATACCAGGAGGACTCAAATCTTTTTGCTTCCGGGAATCCATCCCGCGTTATAAAAAGTCAACAAACCCCTGTAAACTCGTACTTTTTTCTGTATAAAAATTAGATATACAATTAAACATGTGCATTTCTTCGTATTTCACTTGCTTAATGTGAAACTTTCTGCTGCTGAGCAGCAATTTTGTCCATATTTGGAGGTATCTTAGCACATTTATGTATGTCATGGTCTGTGTTCATCCTTTGCTTTCATTGAGATCATTGCTGCAAATTCAGTTTTGCTTAAGAATGTCGCAACACTTTCAGTGCTGAAGAAGCAGTTGTATTGTATTCCGATGCGCCATAGCTAGCATGATCCTGCTCTGTTTTACATTTCCCAGCAGGGGTTACTGGATGACGATCAGGAGTGGGAACCCTGGCTGACTTATTTTACCTTTCCAAAGGATATTGGAGGAACACTTATTGCTTTCAACTCAGCAGGGCAAACTAACCACAGACCTAACTGGTGCACTAGTATCTGGGTGTGTGTCAGGTAGTCCATTTTGCAGGAGTCAGCTTCATCTTACTTCATAGCTGGATGGATTACCCCGCCTGGTCTTCGACATTCACCAAGCTGTCACCCATGGCTTCACATGCTGCTTGTGCATGGCAGTGGCCAAACCCCATAACCACATTGATTTGCAGGCCAAACCAGGTGAGGGTAGCATGTCAACTGGTGTCCACATGTGAGACAGAATGTCCATCTCCAACAACCCTTTTCCAAGTGCACAAAAACAAGTTGTCTTGATGGATGTGGCAAAGGAAATGACATTCCCTTACTGGTACTGAAAGCATCATCAGCACAGTTGTGTGGACAGCTGTAAAGTTCATCGGCATGGACAAAGAAGGTGCTGCAGATCATCCACTCTGGTTGACCACATCTCCAGTTGTCTCGACTTGTCAAGCCACCGGTAACACAAGTATATGACCAAGCGAGTGGGGCTGGCCGAGTACAATCGATCTCCACTGCAATCAACTCATGCGCAGATACGCACACCTTAGAGACTCCTTCACACACATCCTTTTTTTTTTATTCGCTTATGAGATGTGGGTGTCACTGGCTAGGCCAGCATTTGTTGTCCATCACTAAATGCCCTTGAAAAGATGGTGGTGAGCTGCTTTCTTGAACCGCTGCAGTCCATGAAAGATAGGAACAACCACAGTGCTGTTAGAAAGGGAGTTCCAGGATTTTGATCTAGCGACAGAATGGTGTGTAACTTGGAGGGGAATTTGCAGGTGGTGGTGTTCCCATGGCATCTGCTGCCATTATCCTTCTAGTTGGTAGCCACAGTGCGTCAGTGGTGGAGGGAATGAATGTTGAAGATGGTGGATCGGGTGCCAAACAAGCGGGCTGCTTTGAACTGGATGGTGTCAAGCTTCTTGAGCGTTTTTGGAGCCGCACTCATCCAGCAAGTGGAGAGTATTCCATTATACTCCTGTCTTGTATTTTGTAGATGGTGAACAGGCTTTGGGGAGTCAGGAAGTGAGATACTCTCCTCAGAATTCCCATCCTTTGACCTGCTCTTGTAGCCACAGTATTTATATGGCAGGTCCAGTTCAGTTTCTGGTCAGAATGTTGTTAGTGGGCGATTCAGTGATGATAATGCCATTGAATGTCCAGGGGCGATGGTTAGATTCTCTCTTGTTGGAGGTGGTCATTATCTGGCACTTGTGTAGCATGAATGTTACTTGCCACTTGTCAGCACAAGTCTCAATGTTACCCAGGTCTTGCTGCGTATGGGCATGGGCTGCTTCAGTATTTGAGGAATCGTGAATGGTGCTGAACATTGTGCAATCATGAGCAAACATCCTGATTTCTGACCTTATGATGGAGGGAAGGTCATTGATGAAACAGCTGAAGATGGTTGGGCCTACGGCACTATCCTGAGGAACTCCTGTAGTGCCTGAGGAACTCCTGTAGTGATGTCCTAGAACTGAGATGATTGACCTCCAACAACCACAACCATCTTCCTTTGTGTTAGGTATGACTCCAACCAATGGAGAGTTTTCTCCCGATTCCAATTGTTATTCAGTTACCAAAGAGCACTTTAAGGGTGTGATTAATGGCCCATTCACCCTAAATGGGTGAATCACAGAATCTTTACAGTGCAAGAGGTGGCTGTTTGGCCCATCGAGTCTGCACTGGCTCTCTGAAAGAGCATTCTACCTAGTCTCATTCCCCTGCCTTATCCCCGTAACCTTGCACATTCTTTTCAGATAGCAATCCAATTCCCCTTTGAATACCTCAATTGATCCTGCCTTCATCACCCTCTCGAGAAGTTCATTCCAGACTCCAACCACCCTCTTGGTGAAAAAAGTTTTCCTCACATCTCTTTTACTCCTTTTGCCAATTATTTTGAATCTGTGCCCTCTAATTGTTGATGCTGTCTTGAGTGGGAACAGTTTCTCACTATTTATCCTGTACATGCCCCTCGGGATCTTGAATATCTCTCAGCCTCCTTTTCTCCAAGGATAACAGTCCCTGCTTCTCCAACCGATCCTCATAGCTACAGTCCTTCATCACTGGGATTATTCTAGTGAATCTCCTCAGTATTCTCTCCAATGCCTCCACATCCTTCCTCAAGTATGGGGCCCAGAACTGGATGCAGTACTGCAAATGAGGCCTAACCAGTGTCTTATATAAGTTCAACATTACTTCCTTACTCTTGTACTCAGTGCCCCTATTAATAAAGTCTAAGATACCATATGCTTTATTAACTGCTCTGTCAACATGCCCTGCCATCTTCAATGAATTGTGTACATATACACTGAGGTCCCTTTGTTCCTGCATCTCCTTCAGAGTTCCTCCCTTTATTTTATACTGTCTCACCAAAATCTTCCTGCCAGAATGAATCACCTCTCGCTTCTCCACATTGAACTTCATCTGCCACTTGCCTGTCCAATCCACCAACATGGCCATGTCCTTTTGAAGTTCACAACTATCCTCATCACAGATGATGACATTTCTGTAGATTTTGAAATCATGCCCTCAGTCTAGGTCATTAATATTTATCAGGAAGATCAAGGGTTCCAACACTGACCCCTGGCGAACTCCACGACAAATTTTCCTCCAATCTAAAAAAAATAACCATTTATCACTTCTCTGTTTCCTGTCACTCAGTCAATTTCTTATCCAAGTGTCTACTTTCACTCTTAATCCATGACCTAGAATTTTGCTGTTTTATGGCACTGTATCAAATGCCTTTTGAAAATCCATGTACGCCACATCAACAGCGTTGGCTTTATCAACCTTCTCTGTTACCTCCTCAAAAAACTCCTAGTTAGTTAGCCATCATTTTCCCTTAACGAATTGATGCTGGCTTTCCTTAATATCCTGCACTTGTCTAAGTGACTATTGATTTTGTCCCAATCTATAGTTTCCAGAAGTTTCCCTACTGCTGAAGTCAAAGTGACTGGTCTGTAGTTGTCGCCTTTATCCTTGCACCCCTTTTTGAGCAAGGGTGTAACATTCACAATTCTCCAGTCCTCTGGCACCACCTGTGTCTAAGGAAGACTGGAAGATTATCACTGATGCCTCTGCAATTTCCACTCTCACTTTCACCCTTGGATGCATCTCATCCAGTCCTGGTGCCTTACTTATTTTCAGTAAAGATAGCCTTTCCAACACCACCACCTTCTCAATGGTAAGTTCTTCTAGTGTACTAGTTATCTCACCTCAGCCTGGGTAGCATCATCTCCCTTTATAAAGACAAATGCAAAATACTTGTTTAATACCTCCACTATTTCTCCTGTCTCCACGTGCAAGTCCCCTTTTTTAATCCCTAATCTGCCCTATTCTTCCTTTTACCACCCTTTTATTATTTATATACTTATAGAAGACCTTGGGATTCCCTTTTATGTTAGCTGCCAGCCTCTTTTCATGCCCTTTCCTTGCTTTTCTTATTCGTTTTTTCACTTTCTTCTATATTCAGCCTGATTCTCCATTGTATTTATCTACCTGACATCTGTCGTATGCACACTTCTTCCTTTTCATCTTCACCTCTATCTCTCTCATCACCCAGAGTGCTCTGGATTTATTGGTCCTACCTTTCCCCATCAAAGGAATATACCTTGACATTGCCTGCAGTACTTTTCTTTGAAGGTGGCTTTTTGTTCAGCCACCGTCTTTTCTGCCAATATTTGATTCCAACTCACTCGACTCAGATGCATTCTCATCCCATTAAAGTTGGCTTCCCCCAATTAATTATCCCTGCTCTGGATTGTTCCTTGTCCTTTACCATGGCCAACCTTAACTTTATGATACAATAGCCTCTGTCCCCTAAGTACTTTCCCAATGGTCTACGATCCACTTGGGCCAGTTCATTCCCCAGAACCAGCTCCAACAGTGCCTGACCTCTCGTTGAACTGGAAAACCTACTGCTGCAGAAAATTATCCTGAACAAATTCCCGGAACTCTCGCCCCTCTTGTCCCTTTGCACTATTCCTATCCCAGTCTATATTTGGACAATTGAAGTCTCCCATTATAATTATTCTATCATTCTTGCACCTCTCTGTAATTTCTTTGCAAATTTGTTTCTCTACATCCTTTCCACTGGTTGGTAGTCTATATATTACACCGAGCAACGTTATTGCACCTTTTTCATTCCTTACCTCTAGCCAGAGAGATTCCGTCCTTGACCCTCTGGAACATCCTCTCTCTCCAGTACTGTAATGCCATCTTTAATCAATCTTGCCATTCCCCACCCTCCCCCTTCAACACCCCCCCCCCCCCACTTCTTTTCCTGTCTCTCCTGAACACCTTGTACTCAGAAATATTTAACACCCAGTCCTGCCCTCCTTTGAGCCAGGTTATAGCAATAATATCATAATTCCATTTGTCAACCTATGCCTGTGGTTCATTAATCTTATTAGCCACACTCTCTGCATTCACATGCATGCACATTAACCTGATTTAGGCTTTTTTACTTTCCCCCTTATTCTGACCCCATCTAATGACCTACTATTGCCTAGCTCTATCAAACTCTCCAAGTATTCTACTTACCTTGACACTATTCTCTGACATATCCTCCTTATCAGTTAATACTTCTCTACTTCCAACCGCCAGTTTTTCTCCTCTCTACTCTGAATTTCTTCTCAGGTTGCCATCCCCCGCCAATCTAGTTTAAACACTCCCCGACAGCACTAGCAAATCTCCCTGTGAGGACATTAGTCTCAGTCCTGTTAAAGTGTAACCTGTTCTCCTTGTACAAGTCTCACCTGTCCCAGAACCGGTTCCAATTCCTCAGAAATCTAAAGCCCTCCCTCCTACTCCATTTCTCCAGCCATGTATTTTGAACTATTCAATCTTCCTATTCTTATGCTCACTAGCAAATGGCACTCGGAGTAATTCTGAGATTACTGCTGTTTGAGGTCCTGCTTTTTAATTCCCTTCCTAACTCCCTAAAATTTGCTTTTGGCACCTCATCCATTTTCCTGCTTATGTCATTGGTCACAATGTGGACCATGACCTCTGGCTGTTCACCCTTCCCACAAAAAAATGTCCAGCAGCTTCTCTGTGATATCCATGACCCTGGATTCAGGGAGGCAACATACCATCCAAGAGTCACATCTACGGCCACAGAAACACCTGTCTGCTTCTCTAACTATGGAATCCCCTACCACTACAGCACTTCCACTCTCCTCCTCCCCTCCTGTGCAGCTGAGCCATCCGTGGTGCCATGAACTTGGCTCTTGCTACAGTAGCCTGAGGAACCATCTTGCTCAGCAGAATCTGAAATGGAAAAACAGATAAGAGAGCAAGATAGTCCCAGGGGATTCCTGCACTACCTGCCTGTTTCTCTTAAATACTCTGGTCAACCATAGCCACAGATGAGCTTCTAGACTAGCCCAAATGTGAAAACCCAGAGAGCAAACCCTCTGCAGTGGAGGTTGACACAACTATCAAATCCCTACCATCAAGGAAAGCTCTAGGCTCAGACAGGATCCCAGGAGAAATTTGCAGGTCTGGGGGACCCCAGCTAGCCATCAAACTCATCCAATTATATTACAAAATGTGGCATCAGCAAACTATTCCTCAGGACTTCAAGGGATGCCTCAATTGTTCACTTGTACAAAAGGAAAGGATTAAAATCTCTGTGTGACAACCACAGAGGAATCTCACTGCTTGTGATAGCTGGTAAGATTCTAGCAACAGTTCTACTCAACAGACTGTTAAGCCACACAGAGAATGTGTACTGTCAGAAAGTCAAAACAGGTTTAGGAAAGGCAGAGGCACTTACAACATAATCTTCACCCTTCGGCAAATACAGAAGAAAAGCTACAAACGACAGATGGGACTTTACTATGTCTTTGTTGACCTGACAAAGGCCTTTAACACAGTAAATAGAGAGGCCTTGTGGAAACTCTTAGCCAAACTTGGATGTTCTGATAGAGCTGTAAATCTGATACAACAGTTTCACAATGAAATGATGGCCAGAGTCACTGACTGTGGTGAATATACTGACCCCTTTCACATAACAAGTGATGTGAAGTAGGCTTATGTTGTGGCCTCTGTACTCTTCAGTATATTCTTTGTTGCCATGCTTTCTGGGGCATTTAACGGAAATGTTGGTGGCATATAGATCCAATTCAGAACACATGGCAATCTCTTCATCCTGGGCAACTGAAATCTTCAACTAAGTTATCGGAGATGATGATACAGGAATTGCTGCTTGCCAGTGACTGTGCCTTCGTGTCACACTGTGAGCATGGCCTTCAAAGGATCATGAAGTATTTTTCAAAAGTGCTTGATGACTATGGGCTAACCATCAGCTTAAGAAAGACGGAGATACTCCACCAGTCACCATTAGATTCTGACTATCCCCCATGCTATAACTATCAATGATAAGCCTGAAGGCTGTGGATAACTTCACCTATCTCAGAAGCACAAACTCCAGAAATGTCTGCATTGACAGCGAGGTTCCAAATAGAATTGCCAGAACAAGTTAAGCATTTGCCCATTTATGCCAGAGACTATGGAGGAAGCAAGGTATCAAATTTATAACAAAACTTGGCTATGTTCAAAAGCTTTAGCAATATCTACCCTCCTATATAACTTTGAGACATGGAATACCTACTCCAGACATATTAAGCAGTTAGACAGGTTTCACATGAAATGCATTCAGAACATCATGGGGTTCAAATGGGGGGACAACGTGCCCAACACTGAGGTACATCAAAGAGCAGAAATATCTGTAATGAAGCACTCATTATCAGAGTCCAGCTTGGATGGAGTGGGCATTTGGTACAGATGACTGACAGTACAATTCTAAAGCAGTCATGTATTCAGAACTTAAACTTGGACACCGCCTGCGAGGCAGGTTGAAATTAAGATTCAAGGACTCCTTGAAGGTGAAATGCAAGAAATGTGGCATGTTCAGACTGAGAGAAAAATGCACAAGGAAGAACTACCTGGAGCGCAATCTCATGTAGTGGCATTGTTTCCTTTGAACAGCAAAAAGCAAGCTAGAAAAACCAGGCAGTCCCAACAAAAATAGACAGTTTAGCCTTGCCTGCACTGTGGAAAGATATGCAGGTCAGCAATTAGGCTCCACAGCTATGTTAGAATGCATAACAGATGACCCTATGCATACAAGAAATGGCCATCTCCCATAATGCAGAGAAACCACAATGGACAGGCATTACATAACACATTGTCAATGTAGACATCCCATACAATTGGATATAATGTTAAACGTTACCTTGGTTATACTGTGAGAACACGTCAATTTTGATTTTTCTTATTAAAAGTATGCAGAAGAACGCTGAACTTTGCATGACAGTTATGTTTTGAAATGTACCTTCAATTCAAATTAAAGCGGAGAATTCTGGATAGGAACGTATAATTAGCATTCCTCAGAAGCACCTCAGTTCAGAGAAATGCCCATGTGATCCAGTTGCCATGGGGGAGTAACACAGAAACCCATCAAAATCAAATGGCAGTTTTTAGCACCAATCACACTATCTCACAACATAGAACAGCTGCAGCTGAGACACAGACAGAAGCAGAATTGGAACTCTCCCAGAAACAGGTCTTCACTGTTCTGTGAATGAAGGGGAGCAGAAGCAAAATTCTCTATGGGGAAAACAGTTTTATCAGAGCCAACTAAACAGTTAAGTGGGTTGGATACAGGAATCATTGAAATTCTGGATGGTTAAGACTTTTGTGACCTGAGGGAGAGAGGGAGTCATTGAGTTGTGATAGTTGTATTTAGGAAAACTCTGGTATTGTGGAACAATTGTCAAAGGGTACTGGAAGTTTCAGTGTGGGAGGGAGAAGTGAACTTCTGCTGGAGAGTTGGGAGTGACGTGGGGACTGTTCTTTTAATGCTACATATCTGCCAAAACCATGGTATAAAGTAAAAATGTTTTATAACACATATTCGGTTGCGATTGTTAATTCAAAAGTGCCTTCTCTTTAGTTTGATATACGAGTTGCCTGTTTGATCTATGTTGTTTTTAGTTTGCTTATTACAGTAAAGGTCTCAAAAAGTGAAATTTTGTCCTTTGGTTCTTTCCATTGATGGTTGGGAAATTCATCTCTTTTAAAAAGTTATCATTCTCTAAGGCAATCATAATTCCAACTTACATACACAACTGTCAATGAAAGCAAATTAATTCAAAGTCATTTGTATAGATTTACCATTAAGCCTGGAGCTCCTATATCATATGTGGCATTAATTATTACATTAGTTATGCCTTGCCTATATTCCTCGATGTAGTCGACTATGTTTAGGACATGCCTCAATGCAGATGCAAACACAGCAAAAGCTGCTAACCACTCAAGCAGCAGTGAAATAGAAAACCCAAGAGAGAAAATGAAAGATTTTTTTAATCTGGTAAAAAAACAAGCAATTGAGCTGAAATAAAACATAGTTAACTGGAAATGGACCTTGGGGAAATGAGAACTAAAATAGATCAACAGATAAAAGACATTTTTTCTTGGTCCCCATGTCCTTTTTTTTCTCACGAAGGTAAATTCTGAAACAACATTCAGACTCTGATAAAACAGTCAGCAGAGATAAATAACGAAACTTGTATTCAAAGACCATTAAACACAGAGGTTAAAAATGTGGCAGTGAGTATATGAATGAAGGAAGAGAAAGTGCTTGTTTCTCTCTCTAAGAAGATTATTGATTAAAAACAGGCATGTGTTTAAAACAAGCTTTACAGGGGATTCAACTAATCCAACCCTTTTTCACTTTTTAAAGGAGGAGTGAATGAGTTTTGATAAAATTACAGGAAACAATAAATGTAGCAACAGGGAGAGGAGAAGATTTGCGATTGGGAAATGAGAACAATCAGAGCAACATTGCTGAGGATGAATCTGATGATTGGAGAAAACGGACATGTCACTTACTCTTCAATGATTCTCTCCATTGACGAGTGCGAATCTATATCCTGTAATTATTTGTAGTGGACCCTTTGAAACCTTCTTGAGCCTGAGGGGACAACAGGCCCCCAATTGAGAACCCTTGACTTATTCAATCCTATCCTCATGTTGTGCCTTGAGTTGGCTTAAAAGGGAATGTTGACGATTTATATTTTACCTTATTGTATTCAATTTTCAGCTAAGAAGAAGAATGTAAAATGTTTAAGGCTGTGAGCAAGCATTTTTTAGATTATAAGCCTGTGCAGCATTTTAAGAATTGTTATTTTGTTTTCCTTAGATCATCCAGGCCTAATTAATGCAGCACAGATTGATAAATTTCAGGAGAAGGCATATATGGAACTTCAGGATTATGAAGCAAAAGCCTACCCAGATGATTCTTACAGGTATGTTGAAATAAATTTCTGCACTCATTGTAACAACTAGTTTTGGACATTCTGTATGACATGGGTATCAAACTCATTTTTTTTTATAGTGGGCCTAACCTGAAACCCTGGGGCTTGGCATGGACCACATTCAGTAAAGTTATTTGGGGACAGTGGAGTAGAAATTGATATACTTTTGGGTGCGTAAAACTTGTGCAGTCTAAACCAATTTCTGAGCACAAGGCCTTGCACCTAATCTGTGCTGCTATATCGGTTCTCACTGGTTTTAGGTGTCGTTGGCTGTTGCCTGAAATCAGCTTTGGACTGATTTAAATACGCAGACAGGGCCCGTGCCCGTTTCTGCTGGAATGTGTGTGAAAGACTAGGTGGAAAATGCACCCTCGAAGCTCTGACTAATTTTAGACTTCTACAGTGACCTCTAAAGGAATCATGGGAGGTCACTGAAAAAATGGTTGGGCAAGTTTGTATTCCTCCAGCTGCCCTCATGGGTCTGTGCTGGGGCCTCATATGTTCACTTTAGTAATTCATGACTTGGATAATGCAATGGACAGCTATATATCCAAGCTTGCCAATGACACAAGGATTGGTAGCATACTAAATAATGTAGATGGGAGCATAAAATTACAGAGACATTGATGACTTAAGTGAATGAATAAAACTGTGGCAGGTGGATTTCATGGGACCAAAATATGATAAATCCAAGTATTTTTGTTTAAATGATGAAAGGCAATGAATGGTGGAGGTCAAAAAAGATGTAAGGGTCTGAGGACACAGGTGACTACAATGTAGTAGTCATGTAAAAAAAAAATCAAAAAAGCTATTAGGATGTTAGCTTTTATAACTCAAGGGCTAGAATGTAATGGGGAGAAAGTTTTGCTGTAGCTATACGTAACATTATTAGACAACATCTGGAGTACTATATGTAGATTAGGGCACTGCAAGTTAGGATATATTGACTTTGAAAGAACTACACACATTTACCAGAATTTTGTCAGAGCTCTATGGGTTAGCTTATGAGGAGAGATTCCATACCCAGGATATAGAAGGTGAAGGGTGATTTTGCATCACTTAAAATTACATAGAATGCAGGGCACAGAAACAGGCCATTTGGCCCAACTGGTCCCTGGCGGTTTTTATGCTGCGCATGAGCCCGCTCCTATCCTTTTCCTTCAGCCCAACCTTCTACTCCTTTCTCCGTTATGTGTTTATCTTACCTAGCTTGCCCATAAATTCATCTGTTATTTGCCTCACCTACGCTTTATGGAAGCAAATTCCACATTCTGACTACTCTCTAACTGTAGAAATTTCTTCTGAAAGGAGAGGCAGTGGCATAGTGGTATTGTCACTGGACTAATAATCGAGAGATCAGGAGTAATGATCTGTCGTCCTGGGTTCAAACCCCTCCACAGCAGATGGTGAAATTTGAATTCAATAAAATATCTAATGATGACCACGAAACTATTGTCGATAGTTGTAAAAACCTATCTGGTTCAATAGTGTCCTTAAGGGAAGGAAATCTTCTGTCCTTGCCTGGTCTGGCCAACATGTAACTCCAGATCCACAGCAATGTGGTTGATTCTTAATTGCCCTTTGAAATGGCCTAGCAAGCCACTCAGTTGTATCAAACCATTACAAAGTCTAAAAGGGAGGAAACCATACAGGCCACCCGGCTTCAGCCTAGGTACCGGAAATGACAATGGCAAACTTAACCCTGTCAACCTAACAAAGTCCTCCTCATTAACATCTAGAGCTGTCCAAGCAACAGCCTGACATATTCACGGAATCATACCTTACAGATAATCACCACCAACACCATCCCTGGTGGCAAGGAAACCTCCTGATTGCCATGTACTGCCCTTCCTCAGCTGGTGAATTAGTACTCCTCCATGTAGAACACCACTTGGAAGAAGCACTGAGAGTGGCAAGGGCACAGAATTTACCCTGGGTGGGGTCTACCACCAAGATGGCTCAGTAGCACCACTACTTACTGAGCTGGTCATGTCCTAAAGGGACATAGCTGCTGGACTGGGTCTGCTGCAGGTGGTGAGGGAACCAACAAGACAGAAAAACATACTTGACCTCCTCCTCACCAATCTGCCTGCTTCACCTGTCCATGACAGTATTGGTAGGAGTGACCACTGCACAGTCCTTTTGGAGACAAAGTCCTGTCTTCACACTGAGAATATCCTACATTATGCTGTGTGGCACTACCACCGTGCTAAATAGGATAGATTTCAAACAGATCTAGCAACTCAAGACTGGGCAACCATGTGACGCTGTGGGCCATAATCTGTAACCTCATGACCTGGGATATCCCCCACTCTACCATTACCACCAAGCCAGGGGATCGACCATGATTCACCGAAGATTGTAGGAGGAATGCCTGGAGCACCACCAAGCACACCCGAAAATGAGGTGTCAGCCTGGTGAAGCTACAACACAGGATTACTTGCGTACCAAACAGCATAAGCAGCAAACGATTCCACAACCAGTGAATCAGATCTAAGCTCTGCAGTCCTGCCACATCAAATCTTGAATGGTGTTGGACAATTTAACAACTCACTGGAGGAGGCTCCACAAATATCCCCATTCTCAATGATGTACATCAGCCCTGTACATCAGTGCAAAAAATAAGGCTGAAGCATTTGCAACAATTTTCAGCCAGAAGTGCCAAGTGGATGATCCATCTCTGCTTCCGCTGGAGGACCCCCAGTATCACAGATGCCAGTCTTCAGCCAATTAGAGTCCCTCCACGTCATATCAAGAAACAGCTGAAAGCACTGGATACAGCAAGGCCTAGGAACCCTGAAGACTTCAGAATTTGTCACAGCCCTAGCTGTTTCAGTACAGTTACAACATGGCATCTACCCGGCAATGTAGAAAATTGCCCAGCTTTGTCCAGGACAAATCTAACCTGGCCAATTACCGGCCCATCAGTCTACTCTCGATCACCAGCGAAGTGATGGAAAGTGTCATCAACAGTGCTATGAAGCAACACTTTCTTACTCCTGAAACTCTCTACCTAACAGCACAGTAAGTGTACCTGCATCACATGGACTGCAGCGGTTCAAGAGACAGCTCACCACCACCTTCTTGAGGGTAATCAGGGATGGGCAATAAATGTTAGCCTAGCCAGCGACACCCATGTCCCATGAGTGAATAAAAAATAAATAAATAACCTGCTTGCTGACACTCAGTTTGGGTTCCGCCAGGGCCATTCCGCTGTGGACTTCATTACAGCCTTGGTTCAAACATGAACAAAAGAGCTGAACTCCCGAGGTGAGGTGAGAATGACTGCCTTTGATGTCAAGGCAGCATTTGACCGAGTGTGGCATCAAGGAGCCCCAGCAATGGAGTCAGTGGGAATCGGGGGAAAACTCTCGCTGGATGGAGTCATATCTAGCATAAAGAAAGATGGTTGTAGTTGTTGGAGGTCAGTCATCTCAGTTCCAGGACATCACTGCAGGAGTTCCTCAGGGTAGTGTCATAGGCTCAACCATCTTCAGCTGCTTCATCAATGACCTTCCTTCCATCCTAAGGTCAGAAGTGGGGATGTTCGCTGATGATTGCACAGTGTTCAGCACCATTCGTGACTCCTCAGATAGTGAAGCAGTCCATATCCAAATGCAGCAAGACCTGGACAATATCCAGGCTTAGGCTGACAAGTGGGAAGCAACATTTGTGCCATACAAGTGCCAGGTAATGACCATCTCCAACAAGTGAGAATCTAACCATCGCCTCTTGACATTCAATGGCATTATCATCACTGAATCCCCCACCCTCAACATCCTGGAGGTTACCGCTGACCAGAAATTGAACTGGACTAGCCACATAAATACTGTGGCTACAGCTCAGGTTAGAGGCTAGGAATCTGTGGCGCCTAACTCACCTGACTCTCCAAAGCCTATCCAGCATCTACAAGACACAAGCCAGGAGTGTGATGGAATACTCTCCACTTGTCTGGATGAGTGCAGCTCCAACAA
Organism: Isurus oxyrinchus; assembly: GCA_026770705.1. Lineage (NCBI taxonomy): Eukaryota > Metazoa > Chordata > Chondrichthyes > Lamniformes > Lamnidae > Isurus > Isurus oxyrinchus. Next base: position 83,836,007 of record JANJGN010000013.1, read on the forward strand.
CACTTGAAAAACTTGACAATATCCAGGGCAAAGCAGTTGGCTTGACTGGCAACCCATCCACAAAAATTCGCTCCCTCTACCACTGCGCGTCAGTGGCAGCGGTGTGTAACATCTACAAGATTCACTGCAGGAACTTACCAAAGCCTCCTTAGACAGCACCTCCCAAACCCACGACCACCACCATCTAGAAGGACAGGGGCAGCAGACGCATGGGAACACCAGCACCTGGAAGTTCCCCTGTAAGCCACTCACCATCGTGACATGGAAATATATTGCTGTTTCTTCACTGTCACTGGGTCAAAATCCTGGAACTCCCTCTCTAACAGCACTGTGGATGTACCTACACCACATGGCTGCAGTGGTTCATGAAGGCAGCTCACCACCGCCTTCTCAAGGGCAATTGGGGATGGGCAATAAATGCTGCTCTAGCCAGCGATGCCCACATCCCGTGCATGAATTACAAAAAAAGTCCTTATTAGAGACTAGCTTATATTTGGTTGAAGTTTTTAGAATTTTGAAAGGTATAGGTCAGATAGGATTTTTTTCTGCCAGTCTAGGATAAGAGGACATTATGTTAAAATCTCAGCCAGGCCTTTATGAGAGCAAATAGGAAACATTTTTTTATGCAAAAGGTGATGGAGTGTTCCACTATCTCCCACAAAATGCAATAAATGCTAGCTCAATTAATAATTTTAATATGTGATTGATTTTTGCTAGCCGACGCTACTAAGAAATACGGCAGGTGGAGTTAGGATGCAGATCAGCCATGATTTGATTGAATGGGGTAACAGGCTCAAGGCCTGTATGGCCTGTTCCTGTGCTGGCCTGATCTAAGCAGGTGTGGGGGACTGTCCCAATAACATGAGACCAAAAATGCAATTTTACAGACCAGTCATGATTGTGAGGGGCACTATCATCCTAAGGATGACTGAGTCACTACAAGGTAGGTAACTGTACTTCCTGACTTAGTGTCTCAAACAAAGTTAGTTAACTCCAGGAAGTCGAATTGATTTTGTATGAACATCACAACATTTCAGGATTTTATTTTTTTTGCCTGTTGCTTTCCCAACTTTCCTCATAAATTGAAATTTGATAAGACCATAAGTTTGTGTCTATTTGTTCAACACAGTGCAATAAAAGCTGTAAGTACATTAAGTCAAACCAATGCTATGGGATGTAATAAGTTGTGACACAAAATAAAGTACTTACATCAACACAGTTAAATTCTCAAGAAATAACTGATTGGTTAAGGTATGGTATACCAGGATATCATTTCATCTTTCAAATAATATTTGTTATGCTGGTAGTGTTTATTTTTTATTCATTCATGGGATGTGGGCGTTGCTGGCTAGGCCAGCATTTATTGCCCATCCCTAATTACCTTTGAGAAGGCGGTGGTGAGCTGTCGTCTTAAACTGCTGCAGTCCTTGTGATGTAGGTACACCCACAGTGCTGTTGGGAAGGGAGTTCCTGGAATTTGGCCCAGGAACAGTGATATATTTCCAAGTCAGTGGCTTGGAGGGGGACTTCCAGGTGGTAGCTGCCCTTGTCCTTCTAGTTGGTAGTGGTCATAAGTTCGGAAGGTGTTGTTGAAGGAGCCTTAGTGAGTTGCAGTTCCACAACATTGGAAGTCTGGTTCCCTGTGAGTATTTCTATATACTGAGGTCTTTGGAGATGAGAAGAAAACTGACAAAGACAGGATATACATAGGTCTTTCAACTTTGGAATACACTAAAGCATTCTGAGAAATGCTCTAACCTCAAAATGTTAACCTATTTCTTTTTTTCAGTGCTCAGTGGACTAGTCTGCATTGGTAGTGTTATCTGTTTTATATCTGGTCATAATGGTGGGGCGTGAAGGAACCAAAAATTATCCCAAGGTGCACCCGAGATTGTATAAGATTTGTATTGTGCATGTGTTCTAGCATGAGCTAGAAGATTGTGCTCAAGGACTTAAGCACATAACCTAGTCTGACATTCCATGCAGTTCTGAGAATGTGCTACGCTGTAAGAAGTGACATCTTTTGCATGAAATGTTATATTTTAAATCAAAGCCATATCTGCCCATTTGGGGGGTGCAAATGATCCCATGACACAATTTGAAGAAGAGCATCAAATCTCCCAGTGACCAATTTTTAACACTTGATCAACACCACTGCAGCAGTTTATCTAGTCATTTATCTCACTGCTGTTAGTGAGACTTCGAGATGTGCAAATTGACTGCTGTTTGCCTACGTTATAATAGTGACCATGCTTCAAAAAGTCATTGATTTGGGAAATTCTTAGGATATGAAGGTTGCTGTATAAATGCCAGCTTCTTGTATCCCAAGCAAAGCCCTTCATAACAAATATTTGCATTTAGAATTAGAATAATAATTGATAGGAAACAGCCCACAGCTGTCCATTTTTTCCCCAAGTGCATATTTCAAAGGCTATCTTGTAGAAGTAGCTGGCATATCTGTGTTGCGTGCAAATACTTTGGAACATGGAAAGTGAAGGTTTCAACTGATGTAATTATAATTTAGTTTCTACCTTTCTGTTTTCAGATTATCAAGGCTTCTTCTTAGATTGCCTGCACTACGACTCATGAGTTCTGCTATCACAGAGGAACTGTTCTTTGCTGGACTAATAGGAAATGTGCAGATTGACAGTATAATACCTTACATACTGCGAATGGAAACCGCAGAGTACAACAGTCAGATCACAGGGTCTGCGGTGTGACTTAACATCTATGAACAATCGCAGCAACCTGCTGGAAGCTTCTTCACCTTCACTTCAGCAATGAGAGACAATTGCAGATTGTCCATGTACAAAAAAATCTCGGGGTAGTCTTTATAAAAGAAGAGAACGAGAAAAACAATTCATGGAGAGTAGACTGTGAATATTTTTCATTGATGAATTGTGCTTGATAGCAATTGTAATAAAAAAAAGTGACCATGAATGATCCCTTCCTTTTTTTAAAATTGTTAGTTTCTGCAGTTTGCAGAATGCGTGTACAGCTTGGGTTGAAAAATGCCATGATCATATATTTGTGTTTACCCCAATTTTTTAAAAATAATTTTTATAGGACTGTATTTGACTAAACAGTCATTTGAGAAATATGGGCTTATTTAATGTTTCATTGACATTGATAAAGCACTGACGTTGCATGTCTGAGACTGTTCCTATATATAACATAGCATTTAGATGTGGATTCACACATTTTTTGGGCAAATATTGAACAACTATGTGAATAGCTGACAAATTTGTCTTTATCAAATGACTAATTGTATCTGGTAGCTTAATTTTACTGATGTATCTCGCATTCTGTATTCTTTTTAAGGAATAAGAATATAAGGGAAAGCAGGAGAGATGACAAATTGTATTTTGCAGTACTACCATGCCAAGCTAATGTTAGATTTTGTTGTCCTGTACATTGTAGAGTCATGTATAAGAGCAAACACACTGAAGCCCATCTGATCTTCAGTGAACCCACAACCAGTCCGAGCTGGTAAACATCCCAAGGAAACAGTCTCACTTCTTTTGTATTGAAATCACGCACAGAAGTGCTAATTAGAAGAATATGGATTTGACTCGAGGAATTGGATGCGTTTAAAAAGCAGCTGTAAAAAAAACTTACTGTAGCACTTTGATGGCTGTCGAGAAAACAACAATGCAAAGTTTTATTCCCATTATATATCCCAGTTTCTTCCCCCACCCCTAAGCTATTTGTTTTGCAACCATTTCCCTAATAAAAGTCCACTAAGTGCAGAGTAGAAATCTGTGATTTAGCAAGCAATGGACTAAGTCCATGAGAAAAATGGACTTCCCTTCCCCAAAAAAGAATATCAGTGGCAGATACCATAAACCGTAAAATTGAATAAATGTTGCTATTTTCACATTTGCTGGAAAGTTACCTCTAATGGGTACAAATCCTGGCAATCTTGGGCTGCACACGTTTTCTTTGTGCTAATATTTCCTCAAGTACAGTAACTGATTTCAAATTTATCTTCCAATAAAATCAAAATGGTTGATAGGTGTTTAGTACAGTTACAGGTTTAGCCAGTTTTTAGTGTTGCAGCAATGTTTTCTGCTGCACTACAGTGGAAGCTTTACCTGCATCGAAATGTTTTACGGAATGCTATTCGCAAATACATGTTTTCTGTACGAATTGTGGTTTACAATATTCAACTTTAGAATTTTACAAAATGTCCTGTTAGATACTTGGAACTGAAAGAAATGCTAGTATTGAGGAACAAGAGATATGTGGCATGTTGTTTGTTGGCTTTCCTTCGCTACTGACTTTGGTTACGTTGAAGGGAGCATTTTTCATTTGGCATTCTTAACCTGCTGCAGATTTCCATCAACCAGAATCTGCGTTTTTTTTTGAAGGGGAGGGAAGGGTTCATTTTGGTTTGTGAAACGGGAGGGTGGTGTGGGGGTTGGGTTGGTAATAATTGAAGCCGTATCAAATGAAACTTCTGACTATTGCTAGCTTTCTCACCAGCTTTTGCAGGATAACTTAAGTTGACTATTTTGTATAAAAAAAAAAGAAAATATATAATTTAAAAATCCTTTTTGTGTCTGATTCTTTAAGCCCACCCCCTTCCCCCCCCCCCCCCCCCCCCCCCCCCCCCCTCCCCCACCCTCCCTGTGTAGTACACAATCGGGTCTCTTGCACGTTTCCAAAAGCAATTTTATTCCCTTTCAGGGCATATTCAACAACCACATAAAAGTACATTAGGTCAATGCAATTGCTAGAGTCTATATTAATGAAATGTGTTCCTTCCATAAAAGGTTTGACTAAGCACTTTGGCTGAGGAGACAAACCACTGAAGCGAATGTCATTGATTTTAAATTGCACCGTTTGATTTATCAGTAGCTAATTGATCAGAAAGCTAAACGATTCCATTACTTGAGAAACAGCTAGTAATGCAGGTAACAGAGGAAGCTTAACACCTAATGATAATTATAGTTGTTGCCATGACAATCATGAATCGTTTTTATATTCCTATTAGCGGCCATAAAATTACGTCCTGTTGAAGCTGTGTATAACGTTATTGTCACTTGTTTTATATATATATATATATATATATATATTATACACATTAATTGAGGTGTAGCCTGAACCCTCTTGAGGATAGTGTGCTCTCCAGTTTGAAGTGCTTTGTATTCCATATCTGTATGTTATACACTAGTGATAGCTCGATCTTTATACCGTCAGTATCCCCCGCCCCTTCCTCTGACATTTCTCCACCCCCACCCCCCCACTGTGCTTTTTGTATAAATGCTCCTGTAAATGTCTTGAAATCAGACTACAAGTGTAAATTCTATTTTGGCTGTATTTTTTTAAACAGATTGTAACTGATTTTATTAGGAAAGGAATCTGTGACGTTTTCTCTGTTTGTATATAGCTACATGTTAGGATGATGGCAATAAGATTCTGAGTATTAAAGCAGCAGCAAAAAATGAGTTGTGTGTACTTGTGAATGATAAAAAAACACTTAGTAAACTAAAACTGGCATTTCTGTATTTTGTTAGTGACTTTTCTTTAAGTGACCCTATAGCTATTGTACAACGAGCAAAATACTGTGGATGTTGGAAGCAGGATTTAAAAACAGAATTCACTGGGAACTGAGCATGTCAGGCAGTGCTTGTGGAGAGAGGAAGAGTGGGTCACTGTTTCCAGTTTATGAGCCTTCATTAGGCACAGCAATCTAAAAGAACGTTTTATGTCTCCTGGTGCATCTTATGCCATTACTTTTGGTGAAATCAGCTCTATTGTATATATACCAATGGATCTCTAAACATCTTGCATTTATCGAATATCTTTAATGTAGTAAAACATCCCAAGCCACATAAAGAGAATTAAGATAGGTAGGGCACAGAGATAGGTTTTAAGGACCATTTTTGAGGAGAAGCTTAGGGAGGGAATCCCAAAGTTTGCGATGTTGTTCAATGTAAGTCCTGTGTTTCATTACAGTTGCAGTGGCCTGCTGTACAATATAGATTATACTGTATAACTGACGGACCCCCTTTGACATTGTCTGCGGTAAGGTCGGAGTATACCTAGCACAAAGGAAGGTGGTTGTGGTTGTTGGAGGTCAATCATCTCAGTTCCTCAGGGTAGTGTCCTAGGCCCAACCATCTTCAGCTGCTTCATCAATGACCTCCCATCAGAAGGTCAGAAGTGGGGATATTTGCTGATGATTGCACAATGTTCAGCACCATTCGAAACTCTTCAGATACTGAAGGAAGGTCCATGTCCAAATGCAGCAAGACCTGGACGATATCCAGGATTGGACTGACGAGTGGCAAGTAATATTCTTGCCACACAAGTGCCAGGCAATGACCATCTCCAACAAAAGTGGATCTAACCATCGCCCCATGACATTCAATGGCATTATCATTGTTGAATCCCCCATTATCAACATCCTGGAGGTTACCACTGACCCGAAACTGAACTGGATCAACCATATAAATACTGTGGCTACAAGAGCAAGTCAAAGGCTAGGAATCCTGTGGTATGTAACGCACCTCGTGACTCCCTAAAGTCTGTCCATCATCTACAAGACACAAGTCAGAAGTTTGATGAACACTTTCTGCTTGCCTGAATGAGTTCAGCGCCAACAACATTGACCAGAAACACAACTGTACTGTGGCGACAAGAACAGGTCAGAGGCTGGATATTCTGGTGAGTAACTCACCTGACTTCCTAAAGCATTCTCACATAAAGTTTGATGAAATGCTCTTCCAATTGCCTGGATGAGTGTAGCTGCGACAACATTCAAGAAACAGCACCCAGGACAAAGTAGTCCACTTGATCGGCACCCCATCTGTCACCACTGTAGTTGCAGTGTGTACTACCTAAAGCTGTGCTGCATGACAACTGCAACATCTGGCCGAACCTTCAACAGCACTCCCCAAACTTACTACCTTGACGAACAAGGTGCATGGGAACACCGTGACTGAAAGTTTCCTCCCGAGTCACACAGCATCCTGACTTAGAACTATCACTGCATTGCTAAACTCAGATCTTTCTCCCAAACGGTACTAAGGGAGACAAAAGCAAAATACTGCGGATGCTGGAAATCTGAAACAAAAACAAAAATAGCTGGAAAAACTCAGCAGGTCTGACAGCATCTGCGGAGAGGAACACATGACGTTTGAGTCCATATGACTCTTCATCAGAACTAAGGAAATAGAGACATGGAGAACTAAGGGAGACCCTGCTACGCTACATGGACTGCAGAGTCTTGAGAAGGTGGTGGTGAGTCACCTTAAGAGCAACTAGGAACAGCAAGTAATTTATATAGTGTCATCAAAATAAAATGTCCCAAGGTGCTTCACACGGGCATTATAAAAGAAAGGTAGGTTTTTAAAGGCGGAAAGTGAGGTAGAGAGATGGAAAGGTTTAGGGAGGGAATTCCAGGCCTTAAGAGCCCAGCTAGCTGAAGAATCATTACTAACAGTGGAATGATTAAAATTGAAGGTGCTAGATTAGAAGAGTGCAGCATTTGGCGTAGTCAGCTGACCACGGGTGGCGCTATCGGGCAGCGATATTAGCTGGCCGCGGATGACGCTATCGTGCGGTGCTGTCAACTGGCCGCAGGTGACGTTGTTGGGCGGCGATTTTAGCTGGCCGTGGATGACGTTATGCGGTGCTGTCAGCTGGACGCAGGTGGCGCTGTCGGACAATGCTGTCATCTGGTCGCGGGTGGTGCTGTCAGCTGACCACGGGAGGCGCTGTCGGGCCGGTGACAAATGGCGGACATTCTCCCTGTATTCAAACGGGGCTGGACCCAGTTTTGGAGTCATGGTGGGGTTCGTGGTGCCTTCTGGCAGCTCCTGAGGTGAGAACAGAGGAGGGGGAGGGACTGAGCTCGAAGGAGATGAGATTTGATGCTGTATCGGGGCTTAGGGCAACGATGGATAGAGACAAGGTCACCCTGAGGAGGGGGTGGAGAGGGACAGTGGGACACCCTGAGGTGGGGGTGGAGAGGGACAGTGGGACACCCTGAGGTGGGAGTGGAGAGGGACAGTGGGACACCCTGAGGAGGGGGTGGTGGGGTTCAGTGGGACACCCTGAGGTGGGGGTGGAGAGGGACAGTGGGACACCCTGAGGTGGGAGTGGAGAGGGACAGTGGGACACCCTGAGGAGGGGGTGGTGGGGTTCAGTGGGACACCCTGAGGTGGGGGTGGAGAGGGACAGTGGGACACCCTGAGGAGGGGGTGGAGAGGGACAGTGGGACACCCTGAGGTGGGGGTGGAGAGGGACAGTGGGACACCCTGAGGTGGGAGTGGAGAGGGACAGTGGGACACCCTGAGGAGGGGGTGGTGGGGTTCAGTGGGACACCCTGAGGTGGGGGTGGAGAGGGACAGTGGGACACCCTGAGGTGGGAGTGGAGAGGGACAGTGGGACACCCTGAGGAGGGGGTGGTGGGGTTCAGTGGGACACCCTGAGGTGGGGGGTGGAGAGGGACAGTGGGGACACCCTGAGCTGGGAGTGGAGAGGGACAGTGGGACACCCTGAGGGTGGGGGTGGAGAGGGACAGTGGGACACCCTGAGGTGGGGGTGGAGAGGGACAGTGGGACACCCTGAGGTGGGAGTGGAGAGGGACAGTGGGACACCCTGAGGAGGGGGTGGTGGGGTTCAGTGGGACACCCTGAGGTGGGGGTGGAGAGGGACAGTGGGACACCCTGAGGAGGAGGTGGAGAGGGACAGTGGGACACCCTGAGGTGGGAGTGGAGAGGGACAGTGGGACACCCTGAGGAGGAGGTGGAGAGGGACAGTGGGACACCCTGAGGTGGGGGTGGAGAGGGACAGTGGGACATCCTGAGGTGGGGGTGGAGAGGGACAGTGGGACACCCTGAGGAGGAGGTGGAGAGGGACAGTGGGACACCCTGAGGAGGAGGTGGAGAGGGACAGTGGGATACCCTGAGGTGGGAGTGGAGAGGGACAGTGGGACACCCTGAGGTGGGGGGTGGAGAGGGACAGTGGGGACACCCTGAGGAGGAGGTGGAGAGGGACAGTGGGATACCCTGAGTGGGGGTGGAGAGGGACAGTGGGACACCCTGAGGTGGGAGTGGAGAGGGACAGTGGGACACCCTGAGGTGGGGGTGGAGAGGGACAGTGGGATACCCTGAGATGGGGGGTGGAGAGGGACAGTGGGACACCCTGAGGTGGGAGTGGAGAGGGACAGTGGGACACCCTGAGGGGAGGGAGTGGAGGGGACAGTGGGACACCCTGAGGGGAGGGGGTGGAGAGGACAGTGGGACACCCTGAGGTGGGGGTGGAGAGGGACAGTGGGACACCCTGAGGTGGGGGTGGAGAGGTACAGTGGACACCCTGAGGTGGGGGTGGAGAGGGACAGTGGGACACCCTGAGGAGGGGGTGTGGGGTTCAGTGGGACACCCTGAGGTGGGGGGTGGAGAGGGACAGTGGGACACCCTGAGGGGAGGGGTGGAGAGGGACAGAAGGACACCCTAAGGAGGTGACCGAGATGATGAGGGAGAGACAGATACAGCCAGGAATAGAGTGTGAGACAAAAACAAAAATTGCTGGAAAAACTCAGCAGGTCTGACAGCATCTGTGGAGAGGAAGACAGAGTTAACGTTTCGAGTCCGTATGACTCTTCAGAGCTAAAGGGGCATGTGAAATGTGGTAAAATATCAGCTGTTTAAGTGGGGTGGGACAGGTAAAGTTGGATAAAGGGCCAGTGATACGTGGAGACAAAGGAGAGATTGCCAAAGATGTCATAGACAAAAGAACAAAGGTAGTTGACGGTAGTGATATTAGCTAAAGGTTGTGCTAATGGTGACATTAAGGGTAGAAAGCAGGATGAGCAAGTGACAGATGGCCCTTGTGGGGGTGGGGTGTAGGGAGAGGATCAAATAGGCTAAAAGTTGGGGATAAAACAATATGAAAATAAATTGTAAAAATAATAATGGAAATAGGTGGGAAAAGAAAAAAATATATATAAATATATATATAATTATTAGAAAAAAGGAGATAAAAAAGGTGTGAGGATGGAGGAGAGACCTTTTCTTTATGACATCTTTGGCAATCTCTCCTTTGCCTCCACCTATCACTGGCCCTCTATCCAGTTTCATCTGTACCACCCCCCTTAAATAGCTTATATTTCACCACATTTCTATTCCTCTTCAGTTCTGATGAACAGTCATATGGACTCGAAACTTTAAACTCTGTCTTCCTTTCCACAGATGCTGTCAGACTTGCTGAGTTTTTCCAGCTATTTTTGTTTTTGTTTCAGCTTTCCAGCATCTGCAGTATTTTGCTTTTATTATAATAGAGTGAGTCAGGGTGGAGAGAAAGAGAACGAGCACTTGAGACAGAGGGAGTAGAAAGGACATCAAACCAATAAACAAGGAGAGGTTTAGATGGAAAGAACAGTAAATAATACTGGCCGTAAGATAAGAGCAGAGATAAAACTCCAAAAAGTGATGAATAGAAATGTTCCAGAAGCACAAAATTGGACAAGTGAAATAGAAGGCATGAAAATTGAGAAAAAGCACACCATCAGAGCAGGATCAGATTGGGTACGGTGTGTGTGATGCAATGAAGTTTATGGGTATAATCGTTTGCGCCTGCTGGCACTGTAGGTGTTCGGCGGTGTGAATGGACAATATAGCGAGAAGGCCAAAAATTGGTTTCATGATGTCGTGAAACCAGTTTGCGATCATCTGCTTAGCCTGTTGATGGTGGGCTGCAGTCTCCACCATCGGATGTTGGGGACCTCATTGTAATACATCTGCATATCATTATAAGGCCAGCCCACTGGACTCATTTTCCCCCGCCCTACCAAACTGGATTGTTCGTCCACATCGGTGCAGAACATGTCCTAACAAGCCTGACGTGCAGAATGTGGATGGGGGTGGGATTTTTGGGAAGTAAGGGAACCTGCATGTAAGGAAAAGGGTTGTGGCTGGTAGATCATGGTGTCGAGGTGGAGAGATGGGGGGAAAGGAAATGGGTGACGGGGGGAGGGGAAAAGACAGGGGAGCTGACGAAAAAGTGACCATGTTGTCCAAATTGAAAGTGAAACGACAGTCGTGGTGGGCGAAATCAGGTGCTGCATGGGAGTGTGATCATTGGGTGGGCGGAGATGCAGGTCGGCTCAGATGGACAACTGAAAATGAACCCCAGCAGGCAGCATTGAAAATGCTCAGGACATTGAGGTAAGTGTGATACATGAAGGATCCGTGTGTGTGGGAGAGTGCTTGCGCGAGGCTCTGAGAGACCCTGCCACACACACACCTCTTCCCCCCCACTCGTTGGCCAGCTGTTCCCTCTGTGGTGACAGAGGACGAGGTTGAGGGGCTCACAGGCAAAGGGGAGTCGGAGGGAGAGCACAGCCTCTGAGATGCCTGAGTGGATGACCCGGGGTGTCCAGTTGCCGCTCCTCCTGCTTTCGGGTGCAGGGGGCCCCAGCCTGACTCCTTGAGGGGAAAGAGCACTTGGAGGGAGGTTGAGATGCCCTGTTTCCCCCTCGCATTGCCAATGCAGGAACTCACCCATGTCTACTGCAATGTTGTGCAGGTCCCCACACATCTCCGTGTTTTGCTGGACGAGGGTCTCCATAGCATCCATGTACCTCCAGACATGCACACGTGGGTACCACTTCATCAGAGAGCACGCGGAAGCACTCCTCCGACTTGCGAGCCTCTCTGTTAAGGGCTTCCAACAGCTCTGCTTGATGCCCCCCCCGCCTTCTGCTGACTCTCCACAGTGAATTGGAAAGCTGAAACCAGAGGCTTGTCATCTGACTCGGACCTCACCAGTTCCTCAGCAGGCTTCCGAGTGCTGGGGAGTTCGGCTGAACCTGCCTTCTGCTGCAGCGGACACGTGTCTGTGCGGTGACCACCAGATTGTGAACATGAGCCTGCTCTAGATCTAGGTCCCACTGAGATGTGTGTCCCTGCACTGGTGGAAGGTGTGGGTAAGTGCTGTGACGGGTCTTCCAGGCTGTTTATTTCCAGCCTTTTAATGGAAGAGGAGTCCACTTGGCTGGAGGTGAGGACCTGGATGGAGCTGAGGGACTGACTGGCCAAGGGTGTCAGTCGCTTGGCAGAGCTCCCTGTGAACCAAAGTAGAGATAATTAGTGCATGGCAACAGAATTAAAAGCAGGAGTGAGAGCACTCTCAGTTGCATTGAGAGAGGGATGATGTGGCGCAGGACCCTCATTGGGTGTCCACCGCCACAGGCATGGTCCACATCCTCACCAGTCAGCACGATGGCACACTCCTCAAAGTGAACGAGGGCCTAATGTGGGCTGCTCCACCCCCTCCCAGTCTGGGACCTGTCCCTGCTGTTGTGAGCAGGCGTCTCCTGTATGAAAACAGATGGAAAGAGTATGAGCAGGACATGTGGCACTATGTGGAATGTTTGTGTGGTGAGTGGAGCCATGGACAGGATGAGGATGTGAGCTGAGAGGATATGAGCCTGATGGAGATGTGAGGGTGTGTGTGAGAGTTAGTGGCATTGCCCCTTGAGGTGTGAGATCCCTGTGGACGTGTGATGGGTTTGTGAGTGTGTGCGTTGAGGGTGATGAGAAGAGTGACTTACCCTGGTAGAATGGATGAGACCATTCTTCCTGTAGCGGCACTGGGTGGCTGTCCTCTTTTGCAGGGTATTGGCGCTGACCACTGCTGCCAATGCCTCCCATGCTGGAATGGTGATGCATCTGCCTATCCTGTGGCTAGAGTGGGGGTATAGGACATCACGGTGGGCCTCCATGGCATTCAAAAGGTGCTTGAGGGATGTGTCACTGAAGCCGGGGGCTGCGCTCTTTTTGCTTCTTGGGGCCATCCTGTCTTCTGTGCGGCAATCCTGGGCTGGAAGCACTGAGGTGTGCGCGTGACTGTACTTTAAATGTGGTGCCCGGCATGATGAAGTGGCGAGGTGGACGAATGAGAGCCTGCCCGCCATGAAAACTACATGTTTCCCAGGATTGCATAATTAATGAGATGATAGGGCATGCAAAGCTGCCATTGTGGCCGTTGGTTAAAATGTCATTTTACCTGCCCACTACAGCACTTAGTGCAAATCTGGGACAATTCCACCTTTGTGTGACATGTCCTGAGTATTTTACCTTCCAAAACTGCAAGTCCTAAGAGTCAGTTGAGGCCGAACTATTTTTATTTTAATGTTTAAGAGGTGAAGGATTTTTAGCGTTATATATTTGCGCACATCAAACTGCTAGAAAGTGTATTTAAAGGTTAGAATTTCCTGTCTAGGCGAAAAATCTGGAACTCGCTCCAAAACCGCTCTGTGGGTGTACCTACACTACAGGAATCACAGCGGGGTTCAAGGAAATGGTTCATCACCACCTTCTCGAGGGCTGTTAGGGATGGACAATAAATGCTGGCCTTGCCAATGCACTAACTTCCCACCACTAAATAAAAAGACCTCAAACAATGTGAGGATAAAAAATATTGCACCATTTCTCATTTTCCTTAGTGTACAATGCACTTGAATTCCAACTCCCATAATGTGACTAACTAATCAACTCAATTTACTCTTTTCTTTAAAGTTTCTATAGATATTTAAAAAAGAAAAAGAGTTAAGGTGAATGTTGGTCCTATAGAAAGTGAGTCTGGGGAATTAATAATGGAAAATAAGGAGATGACAGATGAATTGATCCGATATTTTAGAAACTAGGAGCAGGAGTAGGCCATTTGGCCCTTCGAGCCTGCTCCGCCATTCATTACGATCATGGCTTTTTGCATCAGTCTTCACTGTACATGATACAAGTAACATCCCAGAAATAGCTGTAAATCAGGAAATGGAAGGGAGAGTGGAACTCAAGAAAGTTACAACCCCCAGGGAAGTGGTACTGAGCAAATTGTAGGAAATGTGGGTTAATAAGTCCTCGGGCCTTGATAGACTTCATCCGAGGGTTTTAAAAGAAGTGGCCAGTGAGATAGTTGATGTTTTGGTTTTAATTTACCAAAATTCCCTAGATTCTGGGAAGGCGCCATTAGATTAGCTTTTTCCAATGAAATTCCTTTATTCCAAAAGGGAGGGAGACAGAAAGCAGGAAACTATAGGCCAGTTGGCTTAACATCTGTCATAGTGAAAATGTTAAAAGCTATTATTAAAGATGTTATAGCAGGGCACATAGATAAATTCAAGGTAATCAGGCAAAGTCAACATGGTTTTCTGAAAGGGAAATCAAGTTTAACCAATTTATTGGAGTTGAAGAAGTAACAGGTGCTGTGGATAAATGAGAACCGGTGGACGTACTGTACTTAGATTTTCAGAAGCCATTTGATAAGGTACCTTATCAAAGGTTATAGCGGAAAATAAAAGCTTATGGTGTAGGGGGTAACATATTGACGTGGATAGAAGATTGGCAAACTAACAGGAAACCAAGAGTAGGCATAAATGGGGCATTTTCTAGTTGGCAGGATGTGTCAAGTGGTGTGCCACAGGAATCATGCTGGGGCCTCAACTCTTGACAATTTATATAAATGATTTGGATGAAGGGACCAATGGTATTGGTTGCTAAATTTTCTGATGGCACAAAGATAGGCAGGAAAGCAAGTTGTGAAAAGCACATAAGGAGGCTACAAAAGAATATAAAACAGAAAATGCTGGAAAAACTCAGCAGATCTGACATCATCTGTGGAGAGAGAAACAGAGTTAAATTTTTGAATCCGTATGACTCTTCTTCAGAGCTAAAGAGATAAATTCAAGGTAATCAGACTAAGTCAACATGCTTTTGTGAAAGGGAAATCATATTTAACCAATTTATTGGAATTGAAGAAGTAACAGGTGCTTTTGCTCTGAAGAAGAGTCATACAGACTCGAAACATTAACTCTGTTTCTCCACAGATGCTGTCAGACCTGCTGAGTTTTTCCAGCATCCGCAGTATTTTGCTTTAAAAAAGAAAATAGATAGATTAGATTAGTGAGCAAAGATCTGGCAAATAGAGTATAATGTGGGAAAATGTGAGGTTGTCCATTTTGGCAGGACAAATAAAAGAGGCATATTATCTAAGTGGTAAGAGATTGAAGAGCTCTGAGATGCAGAGGGATCTGGGTGTCCTAGTGCATGAATCGCAAAGGGTTAGTATGCAGGTACAGTAAGAAATTAGCAAAACTAATAGAATGTTATTGTTTATTGCGAAGGGAATTGAATATAAAAGTAGGGAGATTATACTTCCATTATACAGGGCATTGGTGAGACCACATCTGGAGTACTGTGTAGAGTACTGGTCTCCTTATTTAAGGAAAGGTGTAAATGTGTTAGAAGCAGTTCAGAGAAGGTTTACTAGACTAATACTTGGAATGGGCGGGTTGGACAGTTAGAGTTGTATTCACTGGAGTTTTGAAGAGTAAGAGGTGACTTGATTGAAACAAGATCCTGAAGGAACTTGACAGGGTTAATGTAGAAAGGATGTTTCCTCTTGCGGGAGAACCTAGAATTCGGGGTCACTTTCAAAATGAAAGGTCACTCATTTGGGACAGAGATGAGGAAAAGTTTTTCTCTGAGGATTCTGAGACTTTGGAATTCTCTTGCTCAAAAGGTGGTTGAGGCAGAGTCCTTGAATATCTTTAAAGCAGAGGTAGATAGATCCTTAATAAGCAAGAGGGTGAAAGGCTATCGGGGTAGGCAGGAATGGTTAAAATCATGATCTTATTGAATGGCAGAGCAGACTCAAGGTGCTGAGTGGGCCTACACCTCCTCATTCGTATGTACGAGCAGCGAGCATCATACACAAGGATTTCGGATTCCATAGGAAAGTAAACTGAATCATAGAATGTAATCCCAAAAAGAAAACAATAGAAGTCCAGAAACCTGAGGTCATGTAAAGGATTTTTAACCTTGAAGCAGTGACCTCAGTCACAGGGTTGTGTTTAATTATTCGCACCATCAGCTGTTTTGGGGTGCTGTCTTTTTTAAGCTATTTGCCAACATTTCAGAGTGCTGCAGATTGGCACGTCTAATTTCAGAACAGTTTGATGAGATGTGGAGTTCCTCGTGTTGTTATGCCAAGATTTCTATTTTAAATACCTGTGTGAATTTTCGTAAATGATTATTTTTCTTAGGCTGAATATTGAGACCTGCTTATGTCATCAATGGGCTTTCTCTTTTATAGAACAAGTGATCTAAAAACTGGAACATTTGTTGGTGAAGACAAGTATGGTAACAAATATTATGAAGACAAACAATACTTCTTTGGTAAGCATTGTTTATTGATTGGTAAAGTTGTTGTTTAGTTGTAGTATATACTCTGTGTCAGTCTTGACTCAATGGTGGCTTTTTTGCTTATGGGTCAGAAGGCTGTAAGTCCCACTCCAGATAATTCAGCCCATAATCCAGGCTGACACTCCAGTGCAGTACTGAGGGTGTTCTACACTGTCGAGGATGCACATTTTCAGATCAGGTATTAACCCTAGGCTCCATCTTACCTCATAGGAGGACAAAATCTTTTAGAGCACTATTTCAAAGGGGAAACTGACCAGCAACTCTAAAACAATGTCATTGATGTTTGTGAGGACTGGCTGTCTGTCAATTAACTGCTGTATTTGCCAGCAGTACAACAATGACTGCATTTCATTGCATGTTATATATCACTGATGACTTTTTGAGAACATCACAATTAGGAGCGGGGATAGTCCATTTGACCTCTTGAGCCTGTTCTGCCATTTAGTAAGATCATGGTTGACCTCTACCTCAGCTACACCTCAAACACCATCCCTGTTTCCATTAACAGCTTGAGTATCCAAAAATCTATCAACCTCGGCCTCGAATATACTCCACAATTGAGCATCCAAAGCCGCAGGGGCAGAGAATTCCAATTCCCTCTGTTTCTTCTCATCTCACTCCTAAATAGCAGACTCTGCCCCTTTCACACTGTTGGGAGGTCACACTGCCCCTTTCACACTGTTGGGAGGGCACATTGCCCCTTTCACACTGTTGGGAGGTCACTCACCCCTTTCTCACTTTTGGGAGGGCACTCTGCCCTTTCACACTGTTGGGAGGTCTCTCTGCTCCTTTCTCACTGTAAAGAGTGGTCACTCTGCCCCTTTCACACTCTAATGGGAGGGCATGCTGCCCCATTCACTCTGTTGGGAGGTCACCCTACCCCTTTCACACTTTTGGGAGGGAACTCTGTACCTTTCACACTGTTGGGAGGTCACACTGCTCCTTTCACACTGTTGGGAGATCACTCTGCCCCTTTCACACTGTTGGGAGATCACTCTGCCCCTTTCACACTGTTGGCAGTTCACTCTGCCCCTTTCACACTTCTGGGAGAGCACACTGCTCCTTTCACACTGTTGGGAGATCACACTGCCCCTTTCACACTTTTGGGAGGGCACACTGTCCCTTTCACGCGTCTCGGAGGTCACACTGCCCCTTTCACACTGCTGGGAAGTCACACTGCCCCCTTCACGTTGTTGGGAGGTAATTCTGCCCCTTTCACACTGTTGGGAAATCACTCTGCCGCTTTCACATTGTTGGGAGTTCACTCTGCCCCTTTCAAACTTTTGGGAGGGCATTCTCTCCCTTTCAAGTTGTAATGGGAGGGCACTCCACTTTTCCACACTGTAATGGAAGGGCACTCTGCCCCCTTCACACTGTTGGGAGGTCACACTGCCCCTTTCACACTGCTGGGAAGTCACTCTGCCCCTTTCACTTTGTTGGGTGGTCAATCTGCCCCTTTCACATTGTTGGGAGGTCACTCTGCCCCTTTCACACTTCTGGGAAGGCACTCTCTCCCTTGCAGATTGTAATGGGAGGGCACTCCGCTCTTTCACACTGTAATGGAAGGGCACAATGTAATGGAAGGGCACTCTGCCCCTTCCTCACTGTAATGAGTGGTAACTGTGCCCCATTCACACTGTTGGGAGGTCACACTGCCCCTTTCACACTGCTGGAAAATCGCACTGCCCCTTTCACACTGTTGTGAAGTCATTCTGCCCCTTTCACACAGTTGGTAGGCCACTCCGCCCTTTTCACACAGTTGGGAGGTCACTCTGTCCCATTCACACTGTTGGGAGGTCACTCTGCCACTTTCACACTGTTGGGAGGTCACTCAGCCCCTTTCACACTGTTGGGAGGTCACTCTGCCACTTTCACACTGTTGGGAGGTCACTCAGCCCCTTTCACAGTGTTGGGAGGTCATTCTGCCCCTTTCACACTGTTGGGAGTGCACTCTTCCCTTTCATACTGTAATGAGAGGTCGCCCTGCCCCTTTCAAACTATGGTGAGGTCACTTTGCCCCATTCACAATGTAATGGGAGGTTACTCTGCCCCTTTCACACTGTAATGGGAGGGCGTTCTGCCCCTTTCACACTGTTGGGAGTTCACTCTGCCCCTTTCACACTATAAAGAGTGGTCACCCTGCCCCATTGACACTGTAATGGTATGTTGCACTGCTCAGTTCAAACTGTAATGGGAGGTCACCCTGCCTCTTTCACACTGTTGGGAGGTCACTCTGCCCCTTTCTCAGTGTAAAGAGTGCTCACTCTGCTCCATTCACACTGTAATGGTAGGTTACTCTGCCCCTTTCATACTGTAATGGGAGGTCACTCTGCCTCTTTCACAATTTTGGGTGGGCACTCTGCCCCTTTCACAATTTTGGGTGGGCACTCTGCCCCTTTCACACTTTTGGGAGGTCACTCTGCCACTTTCACACTGTTGGGAGGTCACTCAGCCCCTTTCACACTGTTGGGAGATCACTCAGCCCCTTTCACAGTGTTGGGAGGTCATTCTGCCCCTTTCACACTGTTGGGAGTGCACTCTTCCCTTTCATACTGTAATGAGAGGTCGCCCTGCCCCTTTCAAACTATGGTGAGGTCACTTTGCCCCATTCACAATGTAATGGGAGGTTACTCTGCCCCTTTCACACTGTAATGGGAGGGCGTTCTGCCCCTTTCACACTGTTGGGAGTTCACTCTGCCCCTTTCACACTATAAAGAGTGGTCACCCTGCCCCATTGACACTGTAATGGTATGTTACACTGCTCAGTTCAAACTGTAATGGGAGGTCACCCTGCCTCTTTCACACTGTTGGGAGATCACTCTGCCCCTTTCTCAGTGTAAAGAGTGCTCACTCTGCTCCATTCACACTGTAATGGTAGGTTACTCTGCCCCTTTCATACTGTAATGGGAGGTCACTCTGCCCCTTTCACACTGTTGGGAAGTCACTCTGCAGCTTTCACAATTTTGGGTGGGCACTCTGCCCCTTTCACAATTTTGGGTGGGCACTCTGCCCCTTTCACACTTTTGGGAGGGTACTCTGCCCCTTTCACATTTTTGGGAGGGCACTCTGCCCCTTTCACACTTTTGGGAGGGCACTCTGCCCGTTTCACACTTTTGGGAGGGCACTCTGCCCCTTTCACACTGTTGGGAGGTCACTGTGCCCCTTTCACACTATAAAGAGTGGTCACTGTGCCCCATTCACACTGTAATGGTAGGTTATTCTGCTCAGTTCACACTGTAATGGGATGGCATTCTGCCCCATTCACAGTGTTGGGTGGTCACCCTGCCTCTTTCACACTGTTGGGAGGTCAGTCTGCCCCTTTCACCCTGTTGGGAGGTCACTCTGCCCCTTTCACACTGTTGGGAAGTCATTCTGCCCCTTTCTCACCGTAAACAGTGTTCACTCTGCCCCTTTCGCACTGTAATGGTAGGTTACTCTGCCCATTTCACACTGCAATGAGAGGGCATTCTGCCCCATTCACACTGTTGGGAGGTCAGCCTGCCTATTTCACACTTTTGGGAGGGCACTCTATCGCTTTTGCACTAGAATAGGAGGGCATACTGTCCCTTTCAAGCTGTAATGGGAGGCACTTTGCCCTTTCACAATCTAAGGAGAGGGCACTCTGCGCTTTCACACTCTAATGGGAGGGCACTCTGCCCTTTCACACTGTAATTAGAGGGCATGCTGCCCCTTTCACACTGTTTGAAGGTCACCCTGCCCCTTTCACAATGTTGGGAGGTCACTCTGCGCCTTGCACACTAATGGGAAGTCACTCTGCCTCTTCCACACTGTTAGGAGGTCATTCTGCCCATTTCACACTATAAAGAGTGGTCACCCTGCCCCATTGACACTGTAATGGTAGGTTAAATGCTCAGTTGACACTGTAATGGGAGGGCATTCTGCCCCATTCACACTGCAATGGTAGGTTACTCTACCTCTTTCACACTGTAATGGGAGGGCGCTCTGCCCTTTCACGCTGTAATGGGAGGTCACCCTGCCCCTTTCACACTTTTGGCAGTGCACTCTGCCCTCTATCACAGTGTAATGAGAGGTCGCTCTGCCCCTTTCAAGCTATTGTGAGCTCACTTTGCCCCATTCACAATGTAATGGGAGGTCACTCAGTCCCTTTCACATTGCAATGGGAGGGCACTCTGCCCTTTCACACTGTAATGGAAGGGCACTCTGCCCTTTCACACTGCTATGGGAGCTCACTTTGCCCCTTTCACAATGTAATGAGAAGTCACTTATTCCCTTTCTCACCAATGGGAGGGCACTCTGCCCCTTTTTAACTGTAAAGAGTGGTCACTTTGCCCCATTCACGCTGTAATGGGAGGTCACTTTGCCCCTTTCACAATGTAATGGGAAGTCACTCAGTCCCTTTCTCACTGCAATGGGAGGGCACTCTGCCCCTTTTTCACTGTAAAGAGTGGTCACACTGCCCCATTCACACTGCAATGGTAGGTTACTCTACCTCTTTCACACTGTAATGGGAGGGCGCTCTGCCCTTTCACGCTGTAATGGGAGGTCACCCTGCCCCTTTCACACTTTTGGCAGTGCACTCTGCCCTCTATCACAGTGTAATGAGAGGTCGCTCTGCCCCTTTCAAGCTATTGTGAGCTCACTTTGCCCCATTCACAATGTAATGGGAGGTCACTCAGTCCCTTTCACATTGCAATGGGAGGGCACTCTGCCCTTTCACACTGTAATGGAAGGGCACTCTGCCCTTTCACACTGCTATGGGAGCTCACTTTGCCCCTTTCACAATGTAATGAGAAGTCACTTATTCCCTTTCTCACCAATGGGAGGGCACTCTGCCCCTTTTTAACTGTAAAGAGTGGTCACACTGCCCCATTCACACTGTAATGGTAGGTTACTCTGCCCCTTTCACACTGTAATGGGAGGGCGCTCCGCCCTTTCACACTTTTGGGAGTGCACTCTGTTCCTTTCGCACCTCTGGGAGGTCACAATGCCCCTTTCATGCTGTTGGGTGGTCATTCTGCCCCTTTCACACTGTTGTAAAGTCACTCTGCCCCAAAGTCACTCAAACTATTGTGAGGTCACTTTGCCCCATTCACGCTGTAATGGGAGGTCACTTTGCCCCTTTCACAATGTAATGGGAAGTCACTCAGTCCCTTTCTCACTGCAATGGGAGGGCACTCTGCCCTTTTCTCTCTGTAAAGATTGGTCACTCTGCCCAATTCACAGTGTTATGGCAAGTTACTCTGCCCCTTCACACTGTAATGGGAGGGCACTCTGCCCTTTCACACTGTAATGGGGGCCACTCTGCCCTTTCACACTGTAATGGAAGGGCATTCCGCCCTTACACACTGCAATGGGAGAGCATTCTGCCCCATTCACACTGTTGGGTGGTTACCCTGCCCCTTCCACACTTTTGGGAGGGTACTCTGTCCCTTTCGCACTGCAATGGGAGGGCACTCTATCCCTTTCAAGCTGTAATGGGAAGGCACTCCCCTCTTTCAAGCTGTAATGGGAGGGTACTCTGCCCTTTCATACTATAATGAGAGGGCAGTCTGCCCCTTTCACACGGTTGGGAGGTCACTCTGCCCCTTTCTCAGTGTAAAGAGTGCTCACTCTGCTCCATTCACACTGTAATGGTAGGTTACTCTGCCCCGTTCATACTATAATGGGAGGGCATTCTGCCCCATTCACACTGTTGGGAGGTCACCATGCCCCTTTCACACTTTTGGGAGTGCACTCTGTTCCTTTCGCACTTCTGGGAGGTCACACTGCCCCTTTCATGCTGTTGGGTGGTCATTCTGCCCCTTTCACACTGTTGTAAAGTCACTCTGCCCATTTTCACACTGTTGGGAGTTCACTCTGCCCCTTTCACACTGTTGGAAGGACACTCTACCCCTTGCACACTGTTGGGAGGTCACTCTGCCCCTTTCACATTGCAATGGGAGGGCACTCTGCCATTTCACACTGTAATGGAAGGGCATTCCACCCTTACACACTGCAATGGGAGAGCATTCTGCCCCATTCACACTGTTGGGTGGTCACCCTGCCCCTTTCACACTTTTGGGAGGATACTCTGTCCCTTTCGCACTGCAATGGGTGGGCACTCTGTCCCTTTCAAGCTGTAATGGGAAGGCACTCCCCTCTTTCAAGCTGTAATGGAAGGGTACTCTGCCCTTTCATACTGTAATGGGAGGGCACTCTGCCCCTTTCACACGGTTGGGAGGTCACTCTGCCCCTTTCTCAGTGTAAAGAGTGCTCACTCTGCTCCATTCACACTGTAATGGTAGGTTACTCTGCCCCGTTCATACTGTAATGGGAGGGCATTCTGCCCCATTCACACTGTTGGGAGGTCACCATGCCCCTTTCACACTTTTGGGAGTGCACTCTGTTCCTTTCGCACTTCTGGGAGGTCACACTGCCCCTTTCATGCTGTTGGGTGATCATTCTGCTCCTTTCACACTGTTGTAAAGTCACTCTGCCCCTTTCTCAGTGTAAAGATTGCTCACTCTGCTCCATTCACACTGTAATGGTAGGTTACTCTGCCCCTTTCATACTGTAATGGGAGGTCACTCTGCCCCTTTCACACTGTTGGGAAGTCACTCTGCAGCTTTCACAATTTTGGGTGGGCACTCTGCCCCTTTCACAATTTTGGGTGGGCACTCTGCCCCTTTCACACTTTTGGGAGGGTACTCTGCCCCTTTCACATTTTTGGGAGGGCACTCTGCCCCTTTCACACTTTTGGGAGGGCACTCTGCCCGTTTCACACTTTTGGGAGGTCACTCTGCCCCTTTCACACTATAAAGAGTGGTCACTGTGCCCCATTCACACTGTAATGGTAGGTTATTCTGCTCAGTTCACACTGTAATGGGATGGCATTCTGCCCCATTCACACTGTTGGGTGGTCACCCTGCCTCTTTCACACTGTTGGGAGGTCAGTCTGCCCCTTTCACCCTGTTGGGAGGTCACTCTGCCCCTTTCACACTGTTGGGAAGTCATTCTGCCCCTTTCTCACCGTAAACAGTGTTCACTCTGCCCCTTTCGCACTGTAATGGTAGGTTACTCTGCCCATTTCACACTGCACTGAGAGGGCATTCTGCCCCATTCACACTGTTGGGAGGTCACATTGCCCCTTTCACACCGTTGGGAAGGCACAGTGTCCCTTTCACACTGTTGGGAAGGCACATTGTCCCTTTTGCACTTTTGGAAGGGCACACTGTCCCTTTCACACTGCTGGGAGTTCCCGCTGCCCCATTCACACTGTTGGGAAGTCACCCTGCCCCTTTCACACTGTTGGGAGGTCACCCTGCCCCTTTCACACTGTTGGGAGGTCACCCTGCACCTTTCACAATTTTGGGAGGGCAATCTGTTCCTTTCGCACTTTTGGAAGGTCACACTGCCGCTTTCACACTGCTGTGAAATCACACTGCCCCTTTCATGCTGTTGTGAAGTCATTCTGCCCCTTTCACACGGTTGGGAGGTAACTCTACTGCTTTCGCACTGTTGGGAGGTCACTCTACCCCTTTCACACTGTTGTGAGGTCACTCTACCCCTTTCACACTGTTGGGAGGTCACTCTGCCCCTTTCACACTGTTGGGAGGTCACTCTGCCCCATTCACACTGTTGGGAAGTCACTCTGCTCCTTTCTCACCGTAAACAGTGTTCACTCTGCCCCATTCTCACTGTAATGGTAGTTTACTCTTCCCAGTTCATACTGTAATGGGAGGGCATTCTGCCCCATTCACACTCTTGGGTGGTCACCCTGCCCCTTTCACACTTTTGGGAGGGCAATCTGTCGCTTTCGCACTGTAATGAGAGTTCGCTCTGCCCCTTTCAAACTATTGTGAGGTCACTTTGCCCCATTCACACTGTAATGGGAGGTCACTTTGCCCCTTTCACAAAGTAATGGGATGTCACTCAGTCCCTTTCTCACTGCAGTGGGAGGGCACTCTGCCCCAATCACACTGTAATGGTCGGTTACTCTGCCCATTTCACACTCTAATGGGAGGGCGCTCTGCCCTTTCACACTGTAATGGGAGGTCACCCTGCCCCTTTCACACTTTGGGCAGTGCACTCTGCCCTCTATCACACTGTAATGAGAGGTCGCTCTGCCCCTTTCAAGCTATTGTGAGCTCACTTTGCCACATTCACAATGTAATGGGCGGTCACTGAGTCCCTTTCTCACTGCAATGGGAGGGCACTCTGCCCTTTTCTCTCTAAAGATTGGTCACTCTGCCCAATTCACAGTGTTATGGCAAGTTACTCTGCCCCTTCACACTGTAATGGGAGGGCACTCTGCCCTTTCACACTGTAATGGGGACCACTCTGCCCTTTCACACTGTAATGGAAGGGCATTCCGCCCTTACACACTGCAATGGGAGGGCATTCTGCCCCTTTCACACTGTTGGGTGGTCACCCTGCCCCTTTCACACTTTTGGGAGGGCAATCTTTCGCTTTCGCACTGTAATGAGAGTTCGCTCTGCCCCTTTCGAACTATTGTGAGGTCACTTTGCCCCATTCACACTGTAATGGGAGGTCACTTTGCCCCTTTCACAAAGTAATGGGATGTCACTCAGTCCCTTTCTCACTGCAATGGAAGGGCACTCTGCCCCTTTTTCACTGTAAAGAGTGGTCACACTGCCCCATTCTCACGGTAATGGTAGGTTACTCTGCCCCTTTCACACTGTAATGGGAGGGCTCTCTGCCCTTTCACACTGTAATGGGGGCCTCTTTGCCCTTTCATACTGTAATGGAAGGGCATTCCGCCCTTACACACTGCAATGGGAGAGCATTCTGCCCCATTCACACTGTTGGGTGGTCACCCTGCCCCTTCCACACTTTTGGGAGGGTACTCTGTCCCTTTTGCACTGCAATGGGAGGGCACTCTATCCCTTTCAAGCTGTAATGGGAAGGCACTCCCCTCTTTCAAGCTGTAATGGGAGGGTACTCTGCCCTTTCATACTATAATGAGAGGGCAGTCTGCCCCTTTCACACTGTAATGGGAGGGCGCTCCGCCCTTTCACACTTTTGGGAGTGCACTCTGTTCCTTTCGCACCTCTGGGAGGTCACAATGCCCCTTTCATGCTGTTGGGTGGTCATTCTGCCCCTTTCACACTGTTGTAAAGTCACTCTGCCCCAAAGTCACTCAAACTATTGTGAGGTCACTTTGCCCCATTCACGCTGTAATGGGAGGTCACTTTGCCCCTTTCACAATGTAATGGGAAGTCACTCAGTCCCTTCCTCACTGCAATGGGAGGGCACTCTGCCCTTTTCTCTCTGTAAAGATTGGTCACTCTGCCCAATTCACAGTGTTATGGCAAGTTACTCTGCCCCTTCACACTGTAATGGGAGGGCACTCTGCCCTTTCACACTGTAATGGGGGCCACTCTGCCCTTTCACACTGTAATGGAAGGGCATTCCGCCCTTACACACTGCAATGGGAGAGCATTCTGCCCCATTCACACTGTTGGGTGGTCACCCTGCCCCTTCCACACTTTTGGGAGGGTACTCTGTCCCTTTCGCACTGCAATGGGAGGGCACTCTATCCTTTTCAAGCTGTAATGGGAAGGCACTCCCCTCTTTCAAGCTGTAATGGGAGGGTACTCTGCCCTTTCATACTATAATGAGAGGGCAGTCTGCCCCTTTCACACGGTTGGGAGGTCACTCTGCCCCTTTCTCAGTGTAAAGAGTGCTCACTCTGCTCCATTCACACTGTAATGGTAGGTTACTCTGCCCCGTTCATACTATAATGGGAGGGCATTCTGCCCCATTCACACTGTTGGGAGGTCACCATGCCCCTTTCACACTTTTGGGAGTGCACTCTGTTCCTTTCGCACTTCTGGGAGGTCACACTGCCCCTTTCATGCTGTTGGGTGGTCATTCTGCCCCTTTCACACTGTTGTAAAGTCACTCTGCCCATTTTCACACTGTTGGGAGTTCACTCTGCCCCTTTCACACTGTTGGAAGGACACTCTACCCCTTGCACACTGTTGGGAGGTCACTCTGCCCCTTTCACATTGCAATGGGAGGGCACTCTGCCATTTCACACTGTAATGGAAGGGCATTCCGCCCTTACACACTGCAATAGGAGAGCATTCTGCCCCATTCACTCTGTTGGGTGGTCACCCTGCCCCTTTCATACTTTTGGGAGGATACTCTGTCCCTTTCGCACTGCAATGGGTGGGCACTCTGTCCCTTTCAAGCTGTAATGGGAAGGCACTCCCCTCTTTCAAGCTGTAATGGGAGGGTACTCTGCCCTTTCATACTGTAATGAGAGGGCACTCTGCCCCTTTCACACGGTTGGGAGGTCACTCTGCCCCTTTCTCAGTGTAAAGAGTGCTCACTCTGCTCCATTCACACTGTAATGGTAGGTTACTCTGCCCCGTTCATACTGTAATGGGAGGGCATTCTGCCCCATTCACACTGTTGGGAGGTCACCATGCCCCTTTCACACTTTTGGGAGTGCACTCTGTTCCTTTCGCACTTCTGGGAGGTCACACTGCCCCTTTCATGCTGTTGGGTGATCATTCTGCTCCTTTCACACTGTTGTAAAGTCACTCTGCCCCTTTCTCAGTGTAAAGAGTGCTCACTCTGCTCCATTCACACTGTAATGGTAGGTTACTCTGCCCCTTTCATACTGTAATGGGATGTCACTCTGCCCCTTTCACACTGTTGGGAAGTCACTTTGCAGCTTTCACAATTTTGGGTGGGCACTCTGCCCCTTTCACAATTTTGGGTGGGCACTCTGCCCCTTTCACACTTTTGGGAGGGTACTCTGCCCCTTTCACATTTTTGGGAGGGCACTCTGCCCCTTTCACACTTTTGGGAGGGCACTCTGCCCATTTCACACTTTTGGGAGGGCACTCTGCCCCTTTCACACTGTTGGGAGGTCACTGTGCCCCTTTCACACTATAAAGAGTGGTCACTGTGCCCCATTCACACTGTAATGGTAGGTCATTCTGCTCAGTTCACACTGTAATGGGATGGCATTCTGCCCCATTCACACTGTTGGGTGGTCACCCTGCCTCTTTCACACTGTTGGGAGGTCAGTCTGCCCCTTTCACCCTGTTGGGAGGTCACTCTGCCCCTTTCACACTGTTGGGAAGTCATTCTGCCCCTTTCTCACCGTAAACAGTGTTCACTCTGCCCCTTTCGCACTGTAATCGTAGGTTACTCTGCCCATTTCACACTGCACTGAGAGGGCATTCTGCCCCATTCACACTGTTGGGAGGTCACATTGCCCCTTTCACACCGTTGGGAAGGCACAGTGTCCCTTTTGCACTTTTGGAAGGGCACACTGTCCCTTTCACACTGCTGGGAGTTCCCGCTGCCCCATTCACACTGTTGGGAAGTCACCCTGCCCCTTTCACACTGTTGGGAGGTCACCCTGCCTCTTTCACACTGTTGGGAGGTCAGTCTGCCCCTTTCACACTATAAAGAGTGGTCACTGTGCCCCATTCACACTGTAATGGTAGGTCATTCTGCTCAGTTCACACTGTAATGGGATGGCATTCTGCCCCATTCACACTGTTGGGTGGTCACCCTGCCTCTTTCACACTGTTGGGAGGTCACCCTGCCCCTTTCACACTGTTGGGAGGTCACCCTGCACCTTTCACAATTTTGGGAGGGCAATCTGTTCCTTTCGCACTTTTGGAAGGTCACACTGCCGTTTTCACACTGCTGTGAAATCACACTGCCCCTTTCATGCTGTTGTGAAGTCATTCTGCCCCTTTCACACGGTTGGGAGGTAACTCTACTGCTTTCGCACTGTTGGGAGGTCACTCTACCCCTTTCACACTGTTGGGAGGTCACTCTGCCCCTTTCACACTGTTGGGAGGTCACTCTGCCCCTTTCACACTGTTGGGAGGTCATTCTGCCCCTTTCAAGCTATTGCGAGCTCACTTTGCCACATTCACAATGTAATGGGCGGTCACTGAGTCCCTTTCTCACTGCAACGGGAGGGCACTCTGCCCTTTTCTCTCTGTAAAGATTGGTCACTCTGCCCAATTCACAGTGTTATGGCAAGTTACTCTGCCCCTTCACACTGTAATGGGAGGGCACTCTGCCCTTTCACACTGTAATGGGGGCCACTCTGTCCTTTCACACTGTAATGGAAGGGCATTCCGCCCTTACACACTGCAATGGGAGGGCATTCTGCCCCATTCACACTGTTGGGCGGTCATCCTGCACTTTTCACACTTTTGGGAGGGCAATCTGTCGCTTTCGCACTGTAATGAGAGTTCGCTCTGCCCCTTTCGAACTATTGTGAGGTCACTTTGCCCCATTCACACTGTAATGGGAGGTCACTTTGCCCCTTTCACAAAGTAATGGGATGTCACTCAGTCCCTTTCTCACTGCAATGGAAGGGCACTCTGCCCCTTTTTCACTGTAAAGAGTGGTCACACTGCCCCATTCTCACGGTAATGGTAGGTTACTCTGCCCCTTTCACACTGTAATGGGAGGGCTCTCTGCCCTTTCACACTGTAATGGGGGCCTCTTTGCCCTTTCATACTGTAATGGAAGGGCATTCCGCCCTTACACACTGCAATGGGAGAGCATTCTGCCCCATTCACACTGTTGGGTGGTCACCCTGCCCCTTCCACACTTTTGGGAGGGTACTCTGTCCCTTTTGCACTGCAATGGGAGGGCACTCTATCCCTTTCAAGCTGTAATGGGAAGGCACTCCCCTCTTTCAAGCTGTAATGGGAGGGTACTCTGCCCTTTCATACTATAATGAGAGGGCAGTCTGCCCCTTTCACATGGTTGGGAGGTCACTCTGCCCCTTTCTCAGTGTAAAGAGTGCTCACTCTGCTCCATTCACACTGTAATGGTAGGTTACTCTGCCCCGTTCATACTGTAATGGGAGGGCATTCTGCCCCATTCACACTGTTGGGAGGTCACCATGCCCCTTTCACACTTTTGGGAGTGCACTCTGTTCCTTTCGCACTTCTGGGAGGTCACACTGCCCCTTTCATGCTGTTGGGTGATCATTCTGCTCCTTTCACACTGTTGTTAAGTCACTCTGCCCCTTTCTCACCGTAAACAGTGTTCACTCTGCCCCTTTCGCACTGTAATGGTAGGATACTCTGCCCATTTCACACTGCAATGAGAGGGCATTCTGCCCCATTCACACTGTTGGGAAGTCACCCTGCCTATTTCACACTTTTGGGAGGGCACTCTATCGCTTTTGCACTAGAATAGGAGGGCATACTGTCCCTTTCAAGCTGTAATGGGAGGCACTTTGCCCTTTCACAATCTAAGGGGAGGGCACTCTGCGCTTTCACACTCTAATGGGAGGGCACTCTGCCCTTTCACACTGTAATTAGAGGGCATGCTGCCCCTTTCACACTGTTTGAAGGTCACCCTGCCCCTTTCACAATGTTGGGAGGTCACTCTGCGCCTTGCACACTAATGGGAGGTCACTCTGCCTCTTCCACACTGTTAGGAGGTCATTCTGCCCATTTCACACTATAAAGAGTGGTCACCCTGCCCCATTGACACTGTAATGGTAGGTTAAATGCTCAGTTGACACTGTAATGGGAGGGCATTCTGCCCCATTCACACTGTCGGGTGGTCACCCTGCCTCTTTCACACTATTGGGAGGTCAATCTGCCCCTTTCACCCTGTTGGGAGGTCACTCTGCACCTTTCACACTGTTGGGAAGTCATTCTGCCCCTTTCTCACAGTAAACAGTGTTTACACTGCCCCATTCGCACTGTAATGTTAGGTTACTCTGCCCCTTTCACACTGTAATGGGAGGGCGCTCCGCCCTTTCACACTTTTGGGAGTGCACTCTGTTCCTTTCGCACCTCTGGGAGGTCACAATGCCCCTTTCACGCTGTTGGGTGGTCATTCTGCCCCTTTCACACTGTTGTAAAGTCACTCTGCCCCAAAGTCACTCAAACTATTGTGAGGTCACTTTGCCCCATTCACGCTGTAATGGGAGGTCACTTTGCCCCTTTCACAATGTAATGGGAAGTCACTCAGTCCCTTTCTCACTGCAATGGGAGGGCACTCTGCCCCTTTTTCACTGTAAAGAGTGGTCACACTGCCCCATTCACACTGTAATGGTAGGTTACTCTACCTCTTTCACACTGTAATGGGAGGGCGCTCTGCCCTTTCACGCTGTAATGGGAGGTCACCCTGCCCCTTTCACACTTTTGGCAGTGCACTCTGCCCTCTATCACAGTGTAATGAGAGGTCGCTCTGCCCCTTTCAAGCTATTGTGAGCTCACTTTTCCCCATTCACAATGTAATGGGAGGTCACTCAGTCCCTTTCACATTGCAATGGGAGGGCACTCTGCCCTTTCACACTGTAATGGAAGGGCAGTCTGCCCTTTCACACTGCTATGGGAGCTCACTTTGCCCCTTTCACAATGTAATGAGAAGTCACTTATTCCCTTTCTCACCAATGGGAGGGCACTCTGCCCCTTTTTAACTGTAAAGAGTGGTCACACTGCCCCATTCACACTGTAATGGTAGGTTACTCTGCCCCTTTCACACTGTAATGGGAGGGCGCTCCGCCCTTTCACACTTTTGGGAGTGCACTCTGTTCCTTTTGCACCTCTGGGAGGTCACAATGCCCCTTTCATGCTGTTGGGTGGTCATTCTGCCCCTTTCACACTGTTGTAAAGTCACTCTGCCCCCCAAAGTCACTCAAACTATTGTGAGGTCACTTTGCCCCATTCACGCTGTAATGGGAGGTCACTTTGCCCCTTTCACAATGTAATGGGAAGTCACTCAGTCCCTTTCTCACTGCAATGGGAGGGCACTCTGCCCTTTTCTCTCTGTAAAGATTGGTCACTCTGCCCAATTCACAGTGTTATGGCAAGTTACTCTGCCCCTTCACACTGTAATGGGAGGGCACTCTGCCCTTTCACACTGTAATGGGGGCCACTCTGCCCTTTCACACTGTAATGGAAGGGCATTCCGCCCTTACACACTGCAATGGGAGGGCATTCTGCCCCATTCACACTGTTGGGTGGTCACCCTGCCCCTTTCACACTTTTGGGAGGGCAATCTGTCGCTTTTGCACTGTAATGAGAGTTCGCTCTGCCCCTTTCAAACTATTGTGAGGTCACTTTGCCCCATTCACACTGTAATGGGAGGTCACTTTGCCCCTTTCACAAAGTAATGGGATGTCACTCAGTCCCTTTCTCACTGCAATGGAAGGGCACTCTGCCCCTTTTTCACTGTAAAGAGTGGTCGCACTGCCCCATTCTCACGGTTATGGTAGGTTACTCTGCCCCTTTCACACTGTAATGGGAGGGCTCTCTGCCCTTTCACACTGTAATGGGGGCCTCTTTGCCCTTTCACACTGTAATGGAAGGGCATTCCGCCCTTACACACTGCAATGGGAGAGCATTCTGCCCCTTCCACACTTTTGGGAGGGTACTCTGTCCCTTTTGCACTGCAATGGGAGGGCACTCTATCCCTTTCAAGCTGTAATGGGAAGGCACGCCCCTCTTTCAAGCTGTAATGGGAGGGTACTCTGCCCTTTCATACTATAATGAGAGGGCAGTCTGCCCCTTTCACACGGTTGGGAGGTCACTCTGCCCCTTTCTCAGTGTAAAGAGTGCTCACTCTGCTCCATTCACACTGTAATGGTAGGTTACTCTGCCCCGTTCATACTATAATGGGAGGGCATTCTGCCCCATTCACACTGTTGGGAGGTCACCATGCCCCTTTCACACTTTTGGGAGTGCACTCTGTTCCTTTCACACTTCGGGGAGGTCACACTGCCCCTTTCATGCTGTTGGGTGATCATTCTGCCCCTTTCACACTGTTGTAAAGTCACTCTGCCCATTTTCACACTGTTGAGAGTTCAATCTGCCCCTTTCACACTGTTGGAAGGACACTCTACCCCTTGCACACTGTTGGGAGGTCACTCTGCCCCTTTCACACTGTTGTGAGGTCACTCTACCCCTTTCACACTGTTGGGAGGTCACTCTGCCCCATTCACACTGTTGGGAAGTCACTCTGCTCCTTTCTCACCGTAAACAGTGTTCACTCTGCCCCATTCTCACTGTAATGGTAGTTTACTCTTCCCAGTTCATACTGTAATGGGAGGGCATTCTGCCCCATTCACACTCTTGGGTGGTCACCCTGCCCCTTTCACACTTTTGGGAGGGCAATCTGTCGCTTTCGCACTGTAATGAGAGTTCGCTCTGCCCCTTTCAAACTATTGTGAGGTCACTTTGCCCCATTCACACTGTAATGGGAGGTCACTTTGCCCCTTTCACAAAGTAATGGGATGTCACTCAGTTCCTTTCTCACTGCAGTGGGAGGGCACTCTGCCCCATTCACACTGTAATGGTCGGTTACTCTGCCCCTTTCACACTCTAATGGGAGGGCGCTCTGCCCTTTCACACTGTAATGGGAGGTCACCCTGCCCCTTTCACACTTTGGGCAGTGCACTCTGCCCTCTACACACTGTAATGAGAGGTCGCTCTGCCCCTTTCAAGCTATTGTGAGCTCACTTTGCCACATTCACAATGTAATGGGCGGTCACTGAGTCCCTTTCTCACTGCAATGGGAGGGCACTCTGCCCTTTTCTCACTGTAAAGATTGGTCACTCTGCCCCATTCACAGTGTTATGACAGGTTACTCTGCACCTTTCACACTGTAATGGGAGGGCACTCTGCCCTTTCACACTGTAATGGGGGCCACTCTGCCCTTTCACACTGTATTGGAAGGGCAGTCTGCCCTTTCACACTGCAATGGGAGGTCACTTTGCCCCTTTCACAATGTAATGGGAAGTCACTCAGTCCCTTTCTCACTGCAATGGGAGGGCACTCTGCCCTTTTCTCATTGTAAAGATTGGTCACTCTGCCCCATTCACAGTGTTATGGCAGGTTACTCTGCCCTTTCACACTGTAATGAGAGGGCACTCTGCCCCTTTCACACGGTTGAGAGGTCACTCTGCCCCTTTTCAGTGTAAAGAGTGCTCACTCTGCTCCATTCACACTGTAATGGTTGGTTACTCTACCCCTTTCATACTGTAACGGGAGGGCATTCTGCCCCATTCACACTGTTGGGATGTCACCCTGCCCTTTCACACATTTGGGAGGGCACTGTGCCCCTTTCGCACTTCTGGGAGGTCACACTGCCCCTTTCACACTGCTGGTAAGTCACTCTGCCCCTTTCACATTGTTGGGAGGGCACTCTGTCCCTTTCAAGTTGTAATTGGTGCGCACTCTGCTCTTCCACAGTATAATGGAAGGGCACTCTGCCCCTTTCACACTGTTGGGAGGTCACTCTGCCCCTCTCTCTGTAAAGAGTGGTAACTGCCCCATTCACAATGTAATGATTGGTTACTCTGCCCCTTTCACACTATAATGGGAGGGCATTCAGCCCCATTAACACTGTTGGGAGGTCACATTGCCCCTTTCACACCGTTGGGAAGGCACAGTGTCCCTTTCACACTGTTGGGAAGGCACATTGTCCCTTTTGCACTTTTGGAAGGGCACACTGTCCCTTTCACACTGCTGGGAGTTCCCGCTGCCCCATTCACACTGTTGGGAAGTCACCCTGCCCCTTTCACACTGTTGGGAGGTCACCCTGCCCCTTTCACACTGTTGGGAGGTCACCCTGCACCTTTCACAATTTTGGGAGGGCAATCTGTTCCTTTCGCACTTTTGGAAGGTCACACTGCCGCTTTCACACTGCTGTGAAATCACACTGCCCCTTTCACGCTGTTGTGAAGTCATTCTGCCCCTTTCACACGGTTGGGAGGTAACTCTACTGCTTTCGCACTGTTGGGAGGTCACTCTGCCCCTTTCACACTGTTGTGAGGTCACTCTACCCCTTTCACACTTTTGGGAGGTCACTCTGCCCCTTTCACACTGTTGGGAAGTCACTCTGCCCCATTCACACTGTTGGGAAGTCACTCTGCCCCTTTCTCACCATAAACAGTGTTCACTCTGCCCCATTCTCACTGTAATGGTAGTTTACTCTTCCCAGTTCATACTGTAATGGGAGGGCATTCTGCCCCATTCACACTCTTGGGTGGTCACCCTGCCCCTTTCACACTTTTGGGAGGGCAATCTGTCGCTTTCGCACTGTAATGAGAGTTCGCTCTGCCCCTTTCAAACTATTGTGAGGTCACTTTGCCCCATTCACACTGTAATGGGAGGTCACTTTGCCCCTTTCACAAAGTAATGGGATGTCACTCAGTCCCTTTCTCACTGCAATGGAAGGGCACTCTGCCCCTTTTTCACTGTAAAGAGTGGTCACACTGCCCCATTCTCACGGTAATGGTAGGTTACTCTGCCCCTTTCACACTGTAATGGGAGGGCTCTCTGCCCTTTCACACTGTAATGGGGGCCTCTTTGCCCTTTCACACTGTAATGGAAGGGCATTCCGCCCTTACACACTGCAATGGGAGAGCATTCTGCCCCATTCATACTGTTGGGTGGTCACCCTGCCCCTTCCACACTTTTGGGAGGGTACTCTGTCCCTTTTGCACTGCAATGGGAGGGCACTCTATCCCTTTCAAGCTGTAATGGGAAGGCACTCCCCTCTTTCAAGCTGTAATGGGAGGGTACTCTGCCCTTTCATACTATAATGAGAGGGCAGTCTGCCCCTTTCACACGGTTGGGAGGTCACTCTGCCCCTTTCTCAGTGTAAAGAGTGCTCACTCTGCTCCATTCACACTGTAATGGTAGGTTACTCTGCCCCGTTCATACTATAATGGGAGGGCATTCTGCCCCATTCACACTGTTGGGAGGTCACCATGCCCCTTTCACACTTTTGGGAGTGCACTCTGTTCCTTTCGCACTTCTGGGAGGTCACACTGCCCCTTTCATGCTGTTGGGTGGTCATTCTGCCCCTTTCACACTGTTGTAAAGTCACTCTGCCCATTTTCACACTGTTGGGAGTTCACTCTGCCCCTTTCACACTGTTGGAAGGACACTCTACCCCTTGCACACTGTTGGGAGGTCACTCTGCCCCTTTCACATTGCAATGGGAGGGCACTCTGCCATTTCACACTGTAATGGAAGGGCATTCCGCCCTTACACACTGCAATGGGAGAGCATTCTGCCCCATTCACACTGTTGGGTGGTCACCCTGCCCCTTTCACACTTTTGGGAGGATACTCTGTCCCTTTCGCACTGCAATGGGTGGGCACTCTGTCCCTTTCAAGCTGTAATGGGAAGGCACTCCCCTCTTTCAAGCTGTAATGGGAGGGTACTCTGCCCTTTCATACTGTAATGGGAGGGCACTCTGCCCCTTTCACACGGTTTGGAGGTCACTCTGCCCCTTTCTCAGTGTAAAGAGTGCTCACTCTGCTCCATTCACACTGTAATGGTAGGTTACTCTGCCCCATTCATACTGTAATGGGAGGGCATTCTGCCCCATTCACACTGTTGGGAGGTCACCATGCCCCTTTCACACTTTTGGGAGTGAACTCTGTTCCTTTCGCACTTCTGGGAGGTCACACTGCCCCTTTCATGCTGTTGGGTGATCATTCTGCTCCTTTCACACTGTTGTAAAGTCACTCTGCCCCTTTCTCAGTGTAAAGAGTGCTCACTCTGCTCCATTCACACTGTAATGGTAGGTTACTCTGCCCCTTTCATACTGTAATGGGAGGTCACTCTGCCCCTATCACACTGTTGGGAAGTCACTCTGCACCTTTCACAATTTTGGGTGGGCACTCTGCCTCTTTCACAATTTTGGGTGGGCACTCTGCCCCTTTCACACTTTTGGGAGGGTACTCTGCCCCTTTCACATTTTTGGGAGGGCACTCTGCCCCTTTCACACTTTTGGGAGGGCACTCTGCCCGTTTCACACTTTTGGGAGGGCACTCTGCCCGTTTCACACTTTTGGGAGGGCACTCTGCCCCTTTCACACTGTTGGGAGGTCACTCTGCCCCTTTCACACTATAAAGAGTGGTCACTGTGCCCCATTCACACTGTAATGGTAGGTTATTCTGCTCAGTTCACACTGTAATGGGATGGCATTCTGCCCCATTCACAGTGTTGGGTGGTCACCCTGCCTCTTTCACACTGTTGGGAGGTCAGTCTGCCCCTTTCACCCTGTTGGGAAGGCATTCTGCCCCTTTCACACTGTTGGGAAGTCATTCTGCCCCTTTCTCACCGTAAACAGTGTTCACTCTGCCCCTTTCGCACTGTAATGGTAGGTTACTCTGCCCATTTCACACTGCAATGAGAGGGCATTCTGCCCCATTCACACTGTTGGGAGGTCACCCTGCCTATTTCACACTTTTGGGAGGGCACTCTATCGCTTTTGCACTAGAATAGGAGGGCATACTGTCCCTTTCAAGCTGTAATGGGAGGCACTTTGCCCTTTCACAATCTAAGGGAAGGGCACTCTGCGCTTTCACACTCTAATGGGAGGGCACTCTGCCCTTTCACACTGTAATTAGAGGGCATGCTGCCCCTTTCACACTGTTTGAAGGTCACTCTGCCCCTTTCACAATGTTGGGAGGTCACTCTGCGCCTTGCACACTAATGGGAGGTCACTCTGCCTCTTCCACACTGTTAGGAGGTCATTCTGCCATTTCACACTATAAAGAGTGGTCACCCTGCCCCATTGACACTTAATGGTAGGTTAAATGCTCAGTTGACACTGTAATGGGAGGGCATTCTGCCCCATTCACACTGTCGGGTGGTCACCCTGCCTCTTTCACACTGTTGGGAGGTCAATCTGCCCCTTTCACCCTGTTGGGAGGTCACTCTGCACCTTTCACACTGTTGGGAAGTCATTCTGCCCCTTTCTCACAGTAAACAGTGTTTACACTGCCCCATTCGCACTGTAATGTTAGGTTACTATTCCCAGTTCATACTGTAATGGGAGGGCATTCTGCCCCATTCACACTCTTGGGTGGTCACCCTGCCCCTTTCACACTTTTGGGAGGGCAATCTGTCGCTTTCGCACTGTAATGAGAGTTCGCTCTGCCCCTTTCAAACTATTGTGAGGTCACTTTGCCCCATTCACACTGTAATGGGAGGTCACTTTGCCCCTTTCACAAAGTAATGGAATGTCACTCAGTCCCTTTCTCACTGCAATGGGAGGGCACTCTGCCCCTTTTTCACTGTAAAGAGTGTTCACACTGCCCCATTCACACTGTAATGGTAGGTTACTCTACCTCTTTCACACTGTAATGGGAGGGCGCTCTGCCCTTTCACACTGTAATGGGAGCTACGCTGCCCCTTTCACACTTTTGGCAGTGCACTCTGCCCTCTATCGCAGTGTAATGAGAGGTCGCTCTGCCCCTTTCAAGATATTGTGAGCTCACTTTGCCCCATTCACAATGTAATGGGAGGTCACTGAGTCCCTTTCTCACTGCAATGGGAGGGCACTCTGCCCTTTTCTCACTGTAAAGATTGGTCACTCTGCCCCATTCACAGTGTTATGGCAGGTTACTCTGCCCTTTCACACTGTAATGAGAGGGCACTCTGCCCCTTTCACACGGTTGAGAGGTCACTCTGCCCCTTTTCAGTGTAAAGAGTGCTCACTCTGCTCCATTCACACTGTAATGGTTGGTTACTCTACCCCTTTCATACTGTAACGGGAGGGCATTCTGCCCCATTCACACTGTTGGGATGTCACCCTGCCCTTTCACACATTTGGGAGGGCACTGTGCCCCTTTCGCACTTCTGGGAGGTCACACTGCCCCTTTCACACTGCTGGTAAGTCACTCTGCCCCTTTCACATTGTTGGGAGGGCACTCTGTCCCTTTCAAGTTGTAATTGGTGCGCACTCTGCTCTTCCACAGTATAATGGAAGGGCACTCTGCCCCTTTCACACTGTTGGGAGGTCACTCTGCCCCTCTCTCTGTAAAGAGTGGTAACTGCCCCATTCACAATGTAATGATTGGTTACTCTGCCCCTTTCACACTATAATGGGAGGGCATTCAGCCCCATTAACACTGTTGGGAGGTCACATTGCCCCTTTCACACCGTTGGGAAGGCACAGTGTCCCTTTCACACTGTTGGGAAGGCACATTGTCCCTTTTGCACTTTTGGAAGGGCACACTGTCCCTTTCACACTGCTGGGAGTTCCCGCTGCCCCATTCACACTGTTGGGAAGTCACCCTGCCCCTTTCACACTGTTGGGAGGTCACCCTGCCCCTTTCACACTGTTGGGAGGTCACCCTGCACCTTTCACAATTTTGGGAGGGCAATCTGTTCCTTTCGCACTTTTGGAAGGTCACACTGCCGCTTTCACACTGCTGTGAAATCACACTGCCCCTTTCACGCTGTTGTGAAGTCATTCTGCCCCTTTCACACGGTTGGGAGGTAACTCTACTGCTTTCGCACTGTTGGGAGGTCACTCTGCCCCTTTCACACTGTTGTGAGGTCACTCTACCCCTTTCACACTTTTGGGAGGTCACTCTGCCCCTTTCACACTGTTGGGAAGTCACTCTGCCCCATTCACACTGTTGGGAAGTCACTCTGCCCCTTTCTCACCATAAACAGTGTTCACTCTGCCCCATTCTCACTGTAATGGTAGTTTACTCTTCCCAGTTCATACTGTAATGGGAGGGCATTCTGCCCCATTCACACTCTTGGGTGGTCACCCTGCCCCTTTCACACTTTTGGGAGGGCAATCTGTTGCTTTCGCACTGTAATGAGAGTTCGCTCTGCCCCTTTCAAACTATTGTGAGGTCACTTTGCCCCATTCACACTGTAATGGGAGGTCACTTTGCCCCTTTCACAAAGTAATGGGATGTCACTCAGTCCCTTTCTCACTGCAATGGAAGGGCACTCTGCCCCTTTTTCACTGTAAAGAGTGGTCACACTGCCCCATTCTCACGGTAATGGTAGGTTACTCTGCCCCTTTCACACTGTAATGGGAGGGCTCTCTGCCCTTTCACACTGTAATGGGGGCCTCTTTGCCCTTTCACACTGTAATGGAAGGGCATTCCGCCCTTACACACTGCAATGGGAGAGCATTCTGCCCCATTCATACTGTTGGGTGGTCACCCTGCCCCTTCCACACTTTTGGGAGGGTACTCTGTCCCTTTTGCACTGCAATGGGAGGGCACTCTATCCCTTTCAAGCTGTAATGGGAAGGCACTCCCCTCTTTCAAGCTGTAATGGGAGGGTACTCTGCCCTTTCATACTATAATGAGAGGGCAGTCTGCCCCTTTCACACGGTTGGGAGGTCACTCTGCCCCTTTCTCAGTGTAAAGAGTGCTCACTCTGCTCCATTCACACTGTAATGGTAGGTTACTCTGCCCCGTTCATACTATAATGGGAGGGCATTCTGCCCCATTCACACTGTTGGGAGGTCACCATGCCCCTTTCACACTTTTGGGAGTGCACTCTGTTCCTTTCGCACTTCTGGGAGGTCACACTGCCCCTTTCATGCTGTTGGGTGGTCATTCTGCCCCTTTCACACTGTTGTAAAGTCACTCTGCCCATTTTCACACTGTTGGGAGTTCACTCTGCCCCTTTCACACTGTTGGAAGGACACTCTACCCCTTGCACACTGTTGGGAGGTCACTCTGCCCCTTTCACATTGCAATGGGAGGGCACTCTGCCATTTCACACTGTAATGGAAGGGCATTCCGCCCTTACACACTGCAATGGGAGAGCATTCTGCCCCATTCACACTGTTGGGTGGTCACCCTGCCCCTTTCATACTTTTGGGAGGATACTCTGTCCCTTTCGCACTGCAATGGGTGGGCACTCTGTCCCTTTCAAGCTGTAATGGGAAGGCACTCCCCTCTTTCAAGCTGTAATGGGAGGGTACTCTGCCCTTTCATACTGTAATGGGAGGGCACTCTGCCCCTTTCACACGGTTTGGAGGTCACTCTGCCCCTTTCTCAGTGTAAAGAGTGCTCACTCTGCTCCATTCACACTGTAATGGTAGGTTACTCTGCCCCATTCATACTGTAATGGGAGGGCATTCTGCCCCATTCACACTGTTGGGAGGTCACCATGCCCCTTTCACACTTTTGGGAGTGCACTCTGTTCCTTTCGCACTTCTGGGAGGTCACACTGCCCCTTTCATGCTGTTGGGTGATCATTCTGCTCCTTTCACACTGTTGTAAAGTCACTCTGCCCCTTTCTCAGTGTAAAGAGTGCTCACTCTGCTCCATTCACACTGTAATGGTAGGTTACTCTGCCCCTTTCATACTGTAATGGGAGGTCACTCTGCCCCTATCACACTGTTGGGAAGTCACTCTGCACCTTTCACAATTTTGGGTGGGCACTCTGCCTCTTTCACAATTTTGGGTGGGCACTCTGCCCCTTTCACACTTTTGGGAGGGTACTCTGCCCCTTTCACATTTTTGGGAGGGCACTCTGCCCCTTTCACACTTTTGGGAGGGCACTCTGCCCGTTTCACACTTTTGGGAGGGCACTCTGCCCGTTTCACACTTTTGGGAGGGCACTCTGCCCCTTTCACACTGTTGGGAGGTCACTCTGCCCCTTTCACACTATAAAGAGTGGTCACTGTGCCCCATTCACACTGTAATGGTAGGTTATTCTGCTCAGTTCACACTGTAATGGGATGGCATTCTGCCCCATTCACAGTGTTGGGTGGTCACCCTGCCTCTTTCACACTGTTGGGAGGTCAGTCTGCCCCTTTCACCCTGTTGGGAAGGCATTCTGCCCCTTTCACACTGTTGGGAAGTCATTCTGCCCCTTTCTCACCGTAAACAGTGTTCACTCTGCCCCTTTCGCACTGTAATGGTAGGTTACTCTGCCCATTTCACACTGCAATGAGAGGGCATTCTGCCCCATTCACACTGTTGGGAGGTCACCCTGCCTATTTCACACTTTTGGGAGGGCACTCTATCGCTTTTGCACTAGAATAGGAGGGCATACTGTCCCTTTCAAGCTGTAATGGGAGGCACTTTGCCCTTTCACAATCTAAGGGAAGGGCACTCTGCGCTTTCACACTCTAATGGGAGGGCACTCTGCCCTTTCACACTGTAATTAGAGGGCATGCTGCCCCTTTCACACTGTTTGAAGGTCACTCTGCCCCTTTCACAATGTTGGGAGGTCACTCTGCGCCTTGCACACTAATGGGAGGTCACTCTGCCTCTTCCACACTGTTAGGAGGTCATTCTGCCATTTCACACTATAAAGAGTGGTCACCCTGCCCCATTGACACTTAATGGTAGGTTAAATGCTCAGTTGACACTGTAATGGGAGGGCATTCTGCCCCATTCACACTGTCGGGTGGTCACCCTGCCTCTTTCACACTGTTGGGAGGTCAATCTGCCCCTTTCACCCTGTTGGGAGGTCACTCTGCACCTTTCACACTGTTGGGAAGTCATTCTGCCCCTTTCTCACAGTAAACAGTGTTTACACTGCCCCATTCGCACTGTAATGTTAGGTTACTATTCCCAGTTCATACTGTAATGGGAGGGCATTCTGCCCCATTCACACTCTTGGGTGGTCACCCTGCCCCTTTCACACTTTTGGGAGGGCAATCTGTCGCTTTCGCACTGTAATGAGAGTTCGCTCTGCCC
The DNA here is from genome assembly GCA_026770705.1 of Isurus oxyrinchus. NCBI lineage: Eukaryota > Metazoa > Chordata > Chondrichthyes > Lamniformes > Lamnidae > Isurus > Isurus oxyrinchus. The sequence continues at coordinate 83,877,647 of JANJGN010000013.1, forward strand.
CTTTCAAACTATTGTGAGGTCACTTTGCCCCATTCACACTGTAATGGGAGGTCACTTTGCCCCTTTCACAAAGTAATGGAATGTCACTCAGTCCCTTTCTCACTGCAATGGGAGGGCACTCTGCCCCTTTTTCACTGTAAAGAGTGTTCACACTGCCCCATTCACACTGTAATGGTAGGTTACTCTACCTCTTTCACACTGTAATGGGAGGGCGCTCTGCCCTTTCACACTGTAATGGGAGCTACGCTGCCCCTTTCACACTTTTGGCAGTGCACTCTGCCCTCTATCGCAGTGTAATGAGAGGTCGCTCTGCCCCTTTCAAGATATTGTGAGCTCACTTTGCCCCATTCACAATGTAATGGGAGGTCACTGAGTCCCTTTCTCACTGCAATGGGAGGGCACTCTGCCCTTTTCTCACTGTAAAGATTGGTCACTCTGCCCCATTCACAGTGTTATGGCAGGTTACTCTGCCCTTTCACACTGTAATGAGAGGGCACTCTGCCCCTTTCACACGGTTGAGAGGTCACTCTGCCCCTTTTCAGTGTAAAGAGTGCTCACTCTGCTCCATTCACACTGTAATGGTTGGTTACTCTACCCCTTTCATACTGTAATGGGAGGGCATTCTGCCCCATTCACACTGTTGGGTTGTCACCCTGCCCTTTCACACATTTGGGAGGGCACTGTGCCCCTTTCGCACTTCTGGGAGGTCACACTGCCCCTTTCACACTGCTGGTAAGTCACTCTGCCCCTTTCACATTGTTGGGAGGGCACTCTGTCCCTTTCAAGTTGTAATTGGTGCGCACTCTGCTCTTCCACAGTGTAATGGAAGGGCACTCTGCCCCTTTCACACTGTTGGGAGGTCACTCTGCCCCTCTCTCTGTAAAGAGTGGTAACTGCCCCATTCACAATGTAATGATTGGTTACTCTGCCCCTTTCACACTATAATGGGAGGGCATTCAGCCCCATTAACACTGTTGGGAGGTCACATTGCCCCTTTCACACCGTTGGGAAGGCACAGTGTCCCTTTCACACTGTTGGGAAGGCACATTGTCCCTTTTGCACTTTTGGAAGGGCACACTGTCCCTTTCACACTGCTGGGAGTTCCCGCTGCCCCATTCACACTGTTGGGAAGTCACCCTGCCCCTTTCACACTGTTGGGAGGTCACCCTGCCCCTTTCACACTGTTGGGAGGTCACCCTGCACCTTTCACAATTTTGGGAGGGCAATCTGTTCCTTTCGCACTTTTGGAAGGTCACACTGCCGCTTTCACACTGCTGTGAAATCACACTGCCCCTTTCACGCTGTTGTGAAGTCATTCTGCCCCTTTCACACGGTTGGGAGGTAACTCTACTGCTTTCGCACTGTTGGGAGGTCACTCTGCCCCTTTCACACTGTTGTGAGGTCACTCTACCCCTTTCACACTGTTGGGAGGTCACTCTGCCCCTTTCACACTGTTGGGAAGTCACTCTGCTCCTTTCTCACCGTAAACAGTGTTCACTCTGCCCCATTCTCACTGTAATGGTAGTTTACTCTTCCCAGTTCATACTGTAATGGGAGGGCATTCTGCCCCATTCACACTCTTGGGTGGTCACCCTGCCCCTTTCAAACTATTGTGAGGTCACTTTGCCCCATTCACACTGTAATGGGAGGTCACTTTGCCCCTTTCACAAAGTAATGGGATGTCACTCAGTCCCTTTCTCACTGCAGTGGGAGGGCACTCTGCCCCATTCACACTGTAATGGTCGGTTACTTTGCCCCTTTCACACTCTAATGGGAGGGCGCTCTGCGCTTTCACACTGTAATGGGAGGTCACCCTGCCCCTTTCTCACTTTGGGCAGTGCACTCTGCCCTCTATCACACTGTAATGAGAGGTCGCTCTGCCCCTTTCAAGCTATTGTGAGCTCACTTTGCCACATTCACAATGTAATGGGCGGTCACTGAGTCCCTTTCTCACTGCAATGGGAGGGCAGTCTGCCCTTTTCTCACTGTAAAGATTGGTCACTCTGCCCCACTCACAGTGTTATGGCAGGTTACTCTGCCCCTTTCACACTGTAATGGGAGGGCACTCTGCCCTTTCACACTGTAATGGGGGCCACTCTGCCCTTTCACACTGTATTGGAAGGGCAGTCTGCCCTTTCACACTGCAATGGGAGGTCACTTTGCCCCTTTCACAATGTAATGGGAAGTCACTCAGTCCCTTTCTCACTGCAATGGGAGGGCACTCTGCCCTTTTCTCATTGTAAAGATTGGTCACTCTGCCCCATTCACAGTGTTATGGCAGGTTACTCTGCCCCTTTCACACTGTAATGGGAGGGCCCTCTGCCCTTTCACACTGTAATGGGGGCCACTCTTCCCTTTCACTCTGTAATGGAAGTGCATTCTGCCCTTACACACTGCAATGGGAGGGCATTCTGCCCCATTCACACTGTTGGGTGGTCACCCTGCCCCTTTCACTCTTTTGGGAAGGTACTCTGTCCCTTTCGCACTGCAATGGGAGGGCACTCTGTCCCTTTCAAGCTGTAATGGGAGCGCACTCCCCTCTTTCAAGCTGTAATGGTAGGTTACTCTGCCCCATTTATACTGTAATGGGAGGGCATTCTGCCCCATTCACACAGTTGGGAGTTCACTCTGCCCCTTTCACACTGTTGGGAGCTCACTCTGCCCCTTTCACACTGTTGGGATGTCAATCTGCCCCTTTCACAGTGTTGGGACGTCACCGTGTCCCTTTCACACTTTTGGGAGGGCACTCTGCCGCTTTCACAAAGTAATGGGAGTTCACTTTGCCCCTTTCTCACTGTTAAAAGTGGTCATTCTGTCCCATTCACACTGCAATGGTAGGTTACTCTGCCCCATTCACACTGTTGGGAGGTCACCCTGCCCGTTTCGCACTTTTGGGAGGGCATTCTATTGCTTTTGCACTAGAATAGGAGGGCATACTGTCCCTTTCAAGCTGTAATGGGAGGGCACTTTGCCGTTTCACACTGTAATTAGAGGGCATGTTGCCCCTTTCACACTGTTTGAAGTCACTCTGCCCCTTTCACACTGTTGGGAGGTCACTCTGCCTCTTTTACAATGTTGGGAGGTCACTCTGCGCCTTGCACACTGTAATGGGAGGTCACTCTGCCTCTTCCACACTGTTAGGAGGTCACTCTGCCCATTTCACACTATAAAGAGTGGTCACCCTGCCCCATTGACACTGTAATGGTAGGTTACACTGCTCAGTTGACACTGTCATGGGAGGGCATTCTGCCCCATTCACACTGTTGGGAGGTCAGTCTGCCCCTTTCACCCTGTTGGGAGGTCACTCTGCCCCTTTCACACTGTTGGGAAGTCATTCTGCCCCTTTCTCACCTTAAACAGTGTTCAGTCTGCCCCTTTCACACTGTAATGGTAGGTTACTCTTCCCAGTTCATACTGTAATGGGAGGGCATTCTGCCCCATTCACACTCTTGGGTGGTCACCCTGTCCCTTTCACACTTTTGGGAGGGCAATCTGTCGCTTTCGCACTGTAATGAGAGTTCGCTCTGCCCCTTTCAAACTATTGTGAGGTCACTTTGCCCCATTCACACTGTAATGGGAGGTCACTTTGCCCCTTTCACGAAGTAATGGGATGTCACTCAGTCCATTTGTCACTGCAATGGAAGGGCACTCTGCCCCTTTTTCACTGTAAAGAGTGGTCACACTGCCCCATTCACACTGTAATGGTAGGTTAATCTGCCCCTTTCACACTGTAATGGGAGGGCTCTCTGCCCTTTCACACTGTAATGGGGGCCTCTTTGCCCTTTTACACTGTAATGGAAGGGCATTCTGCCCTTACACACTGCAATGGGAGAGCATTCTGCCCCTTTCACACTGTTGGGTGGTCACCCTACCCCTTCCACACTTTTGGGAGGGTACTCTGTCCCTTTCGCACTGCAATGGGAGGGCACTCTATCCCTTTCAAGCTGTAATGGGAAGGCACTCCCCTCTTTCAAGTTGTAATGGTAGTTTATTCTGCCCTTTCATACTATAATGAGAGGGCAGTCTGCCCCTTTCACACGGTTGGGAGGTCACTCTGCCCCTTTCTCAGTGTAAAGAGTGCTCTCTCTGCTCCATTCACACTGTAATGGTAGGTTACTCTGCCCTGTTCATACTGTAATGAGAGTGCACTCTGCCCCTTGCACACTGTTGGGAGGGCATTCTGCCCTTTCACACTGTAATGGAAGGGCATTCTGCCCTTACACACTGCAATGGGAGAGCATTCTGCCCCATTCACACTGTTGGGTGGTCACTTTGCCCCTTTCACACTTTTGGGAGGATACTTTGTCCCTTTCGCACTACAATGGGAGGGCACTCTGTCCCTTTCAAGCTGTAATGGGAAGGCACTCCCCTCTTTCAAGCTGTAATGGGAGGGTACTCTGCCCTTTCATACTGTAATGAGAGGGCACTCTGCCCCTTTCACACGGTTGGGAGGTCACTCTGCCCCTTTCTCAGTGTAAAGAGTGCTCATTCTGCTCCTTTCACACTGTAATGGTAGGTTACTCTGCCCCGTTCATACTGTAATGGGAGGGCATTCTGCCCCATTCACACTGTTGGGATGTCACCATGCCCCTTTCACACTTTTGGGAGTGCACTCTGTTCCTTTCGCACTTCTGGGAGGTCACACTGCCCCTTTCATGCTGTTGGGTGGTCATTCTGCCCCTTTCACACTGTTGTAAAGTCACTCTGCCCTTTTCACACAGTTGGGAGTTCACTCTGCCCCTTTCACACTGTTGGAAGGACACTCTTCCCCTTGCACACTGTTGGGAGGTCACTCTGCCCCTTTCACATTGCAATTGGAGGTCACTTTGCCCCTTTCACACTGTAATGGGAAGTCACAGTCCCTTTCCCACTGCAATGGGAGGGCACTCTGCCCTTTTCTCATTGTAAAGATTTTTCACTCTGCCCCTTTCACACTCTAATGGGAGGGCACTCTGCCCTTTCACACTGTAATGGGAGGTCACTCTGCCCCTTTCACACGGTTGGGAGGTCACTCTGCCCCTTTCTCAGTGTAAAGAGTGCTCACTCTGCCCCATTCACACTGTAGTGGTAGGTTACTCTGCCCCTTTTACACTCTAATGGGAGGGCAGTCTGCCCTTTCATAATGTAATGAGAGGGCACTCTGCCCCTTTCACACGGTTGGGAGGTCACTCTGCCCCTTTTCAGTGTAAAGAGTGCTCACTCTGCTCCATTCACACTGTAATGGTAGGTTCCTCTGCCCCGTTCATACTATAATGGGAGGGCTTTCTGCCCCAATCACACTGTTGGGATGTCACCCTGCCCTTTCACACATTTGGGAGGGCACTGTGCCTCTTTCGCACTTCTGGGAGGTCACACTGCCCCTTTCACACTGCTGGTAAGTCACTCTGCCCCTTTCACATTGTTGGGAGGGCAATCTCTCCCTTTCAAGTTGTAATTGGTGCACACTCTGCTCTTCCACAGTGTAATGGAAGGGCACTCTGCCCCTTTCACACTGTTGGGAGGTCACTCTGCCCCTCTCTCTGTAAAGAGTGGTAACTGCCCCATTCACAATGTAATGATTGGTTACTCTGCCCCTTTCACACTATAATGGGAGGGCATTCAGCCCCATTTACACTGTTGGGAGGTCACATTGCCCCTTTCACACTGTTGGGAAGGCACAGTGACCCTTTCACACTGTTGGGAAGGCACATTGTCTCTTTTGCACTTTTGGAAGGGCACACTGTCCCTTTCACACTGCTGGGAGTTCCCGCTGCCCCATTCACACTGTTGGGAAGTCACCCTGCCCCTTTCACACTGTTGGGAGGTCACCCTGCCCCTTTCACACTGTTGGGAGGTCACCCTGCCCCTTTCACACTGTTAGGAGGTCACCCTGCACCTTTCACAATTTTGGGAGGGCAATCTGTTCCTTTCGCACTTTTGGAAGGTCACACTGCCGCTTTCACACTGCTGTGAAATCACACTGCCCCTTTCACGCTGTTGTGAAGTCATTCTGCCCCTTTCACACGGTTGGGAGGTAACTCTACTGCTTTCGCACTGTTGGGAGGTCACTCTACCCCTTTCACACTGTTGGGAGGTCACTCTGCCCCTTTCACACTGTTGGGAGGTCACTCTGCCCCATTCACACTGTTGGGAAGTCACTCTGCTCCTTTCTCACCGTAAACAGTGTTCACTCTGCCCCATTCTCACTGTAATGGTAGTTTACTCTTCCCAGTTCATACTGTAATGGGAGGGCATTCTGCCCCATTCACACTCTTGGGGTGGTCACCCTGCCCCTTTCACACTTTTGGGAGGGCAATCTGTTGCTTTCGCACTGTAATGAGAGTTCGCTCTGCCCCTTTCAAACTATTGTGAGGTCACTTTGCCCCATTCACACTGTAATGGGAGGTCATTTTGCCCCTTTCACAAAGTAATGGGATGCCACTCAGTCCCTTTCTCACTGCAGTGGGAGGGCACTCTGCCCCATTCACATTGTAATGGTCGGTTACTCTGCCCCTTCCACACTCTAATGGGAGGGCGCTCTGCCCTTTCACACTGTAATGGGAGGTCACCCTGCCCCTTTCACGCTTTGGGCAGTGCACTCTGCCCTCTATCACACTGTAATGAGAGGTCGCTCTGCTCCTTTCAGGCTATTGTGAGCTCACTTTGTCCCATTCACAATGTAATGGGAGGTCACTGAGTCCCTTTCACATTGCAATGGGAGGGCACTCTGCCCTTTCACACTGTAATGGAAGGGCAGTCTGCCCTTTCACACTGCAATGGGAGGTCACTTTGCCCCTTTCACAATGTAATGGGAAGTCACTTAGTCCCTTTCTCACTGCAATGGGAGGGCACTCTGCCCTTTTCTCACTGTAAAGATTGGTCACTCTGCCCCATTCACAGTGTTATGGCAGGTTACTCTGCCCCTTTCACACTGTAATGGAAGGGCAGTCTGCCCTTTCACACTGTAATGGGGGCCACTCTGCCCTTTCACACTGTAATGGAAGTGCATTCTGCCCTTACACACTGCAATGGGAGGGCATTCTACCCCATTCACACTGTTGGGTGGTCACCCTGCCCCTTTCACACTTTTGGGTGGGTACTCTGTCCCTTTCGCACTGCAATGGGAGGGCACTCTATCCCTTTCAAGCTGTAACAGGAGGGCACTCCCCTCTTTCAAGCTGTAATGGGAGGGTACTCTGCCCTTTCATACTGTAATGAGAAGGCACTCTGCCCCTTTCACATGGTTGGGAGGTCACTCTGCCCCTTTCTCAGTGTAAAGAGTGCTCACTCTGCTCCATTCACACTGTAATGGTAGGTTACTCTGCCCCGTTCATACTGTAATGGGAGGGCATTCTGCCCCATTCCCACAGTTGGGAGTTCACTCTACCCCTTTCACACTATTGCAAGGACGCACTACCCCTTTCACACTGTTGGGAGCTCACTCTTCCCCTTTCACACTGTTGCAAGGACACTCTACCCCTTTCACACTGTTGGGAGATCACTCTGCCCATTTCACACTGTTGGGAGGTCACTCTGCCCCTTTCACACTGTTTGAAGATCACCATGCCCCTTTCACACTGTTGGGAGGTCACTCTGCCCCTTTCACACTGTTGGGAGGTCACTCTGCCCCTTTCACACTGTTGGGAGGTCACTCTGCCCCTTTCATACTGTTGGGAGATCACTCTGCCCCTTTCTCTGTGTAAAGAGTGCTCACTCTGCTGCATTCACACTGTAATGGTAGGTTACTTTGCCCCTTTCACACTGTTGGGAGGGCATTCTGCCGCATTCACACAGTTGGGAGTTCACTCTGCCCCTTTCACACTGTTGGGAGCTCACTCTGCCCCTTTCACACTGTTGGGATGTCAATCTGCCCCTTTCACAGTGTTGGGAGGTCACCATGTCCTTTTCACACTTTTGGGAGGGCACTCTGCCGCTTTCACAAAGTAATGGGAGTTCACTTTGCCCCTTTCTCACTGTTTAGAGTGGTCACTCTGTCCCATTCACACTGTAATGCTAGGTTACTCTGCCCCATTCACACTGTTGGGAGCTCACCCTGCCCGTTTCACACTTTTGGGAGGGCACTCTATCGCTTTTGCACTAGAATAGGATGGCCTACTGTCCCTTTCACGCTGTAATGGGATGGCACTTTGCCCTTTCACTCTCTAAGGGGAGGGCACTCTGCCCTTTCACACTCTAATGGGAGGGCACTCTGCCCTTTCACACTGTAATTGGAGGGCATGCTGCCCCTTTCACACCGTTTGAAGTCACTCTGCCCCATTCACACTGTTGGGAGGTCACTCTGCCTCTTTTACAATGTTGGGAGGTTACTCTGCGCCTTGCACACTGTAATGGGAGGTCACTCTGCCTCTTCCACACTGTTAGGAGGTCACTCTGCCCATTTCACACTATAAAGAGTGGTCACCCTGCCCCATTGACACTGTAATGGTAGGTTACACTGCTCAGTTGACACTGTAATAGGAGGGCATTCTGCCCCATTCACACTCTTGGGTGGTCACCCTGCCTCTTTCACACTGTTGGGAGGTCAGTCTGCCCCTTTCACCCTGTTGGGAGGTCACTCTGCCCCTTTCACACTGTTGGGAAGTCATTCTGCCCCTTTCTCACCGTAAACAGTGTTCACTGTGCCCCTTTCGCACTGTGATGGTAGGTTACTCTTCCCAGTTCATATTGTAATGGGAGGGCATTCTGCCCCATTCACACTCTTGGGTGGTCACACTGTCCCTTTCACACTTTTGGGAGGGCAATCTGTCGCTTTCGCACTGTAATGAGAGTTCGCTCTGCCCCTTTCAAACTATTGTGAGGTCACTTTGCCCCATTCACACTGTAATGGGAGGTCACTTTGCCCCTTTCACAAAGTAATGGGATGTCACTCAGTCCCTTTCTCACTGCAATGGGAGGGCACTCTGCCCCTTTTTCACTGTAAAGAGTGGTCACACTGCCCCATTCACACTGTAATGGTAGGTTACTCTGCCCCTTTCACACTCTAATGGGAGGGCGCTCCGCCCTTTCACACTGTATTGGGAGGTCATCCTGCTCCTTTCACACTTTTGGCAGTGCACTCTGCCCTCTATCACAGTGTAATGAGAGGTCGCTCAGCCCCTTTCAAGCTATTGTGAGCTCACTTTGCCCCATTCACACTGTAATGGTCGGTTACTTTGCCCCTTTCACACTCTAATGGGAGGGCGCTCTGCCCTTTCACACTGTAATGGGAGGTCACCCTGCCCCTTTCTCACTTTGGGCAGTGCACTCTGCCCTCTATCACACTGTAATGAGAGGTCGCTCTGCCCCTTTCAAGCTATTGTGAGCTCACTTTGCCACATTCACAATGTAATGGGCGGTCACTGAGTCCCTTTCTCACTGCAATGGGAGGGCAGTCTGCCCTTTTCTCACTGTAAAGATTGGTCACTCTGCCCCATTCACAGTGTTATGGCAGGTTACTCTGCCCCTTTCACACTGTAATGGGAGGGCCCTCTGCCCTTTCACACTGTAATGGGGGCCACTCTTCCCTTTCACTCTGTAATGGAAGGGCATTCTGCCCTTACACACTGCAATGGGAGAGCATTCTGCCCCATTCACACTGTTGGGTGGTCACTTTGCCCCTTTCACACTTTTGGGAGGATACTTTGTCCCTTTCGCACTGCAATGGGAGGGCACTCTGTCCCTTTCAAGCTGTAATGGGAAGGCACTCCCCTCTTTCAAGCTGTAATGGGAGGGTACTCTGCCCTTTCATACTGTAATGAGAGGGCACTCTGCCCCTTTCACACGGTTGGGAGGTCACTCTGCCCCTTTCTCAGTGTAAAGAGTGCTCATTCTGCTCCTTTCACACTGTAATGGTAGGTTACTCTGCCCCGTTCATACTGTAATGGGAGGGCATTCTGCCCCATTCACACTGTTGGGATGTCACCATGCCCCTTTCACACTTTTGGGAGTGCACTCTGTTCCTTTCGCACTTCTGGGAGGTCACACTGCCCCTTTCATGCTGTTGGGTGGTCATTCTGCCCCTTTCACACTGTTGTAAAGTCACTCTGCCCTTTTCACACAGTTGGGAGTTCACTCTGCCCCTTTCACACTGTTGGAAGGACACTCTTCCCCTTGCACACTGTTGGGAGGTCACTCTGCCCCTTTCACATTGCAATTGGAGGTCACTTTGCCCCTTTCACACTGTAATGGGAAGTCACAGTCCCTTTCCCACTGCAATGGGAGGGCACTCTGCCCTTTTCTCATTGTAAAGATTTTTCACTCTGCCCCTTTCACACTCTAATGGGAGGGCACTCTGCCCTTTCACACTGTAATGGGAGGTCACTCTGCCCCTTTCACACGGTTGGGAGGTCACTCTGCCCCTTTCTCAGTGTAAAGAGTGCTCACTCTGCCCCATTCACACTGTAGTGGTAGGTTACTCTGCCCCTTTTACACTCTAATGGGAGGGCAGTCTGCCCTTTCATAATGTAATGAGAGGGCACTCTGCCCCTTTCACACGGTTGGGAGGTCACTCTGCCCCTTTTCAGTGTAAAGAGTGCTCACTCTGCTCCATTCACACTGTAATGGTAGGTTCCTCTGCCCCGTTCATACTATAATGGGAGGGCTTTCTGCCCCAATCACACTGTTGGGATGTCACCCTGCCCTTTCACACATTTGGGAGGGCACTGTGCCTCTTTCGCACTTCTGGGAGGTCACACTGCCCCTTTCACACTGCTGGTAAGTCACTCTGCCCCTTTCACATTGTTGGGAGGGCAATCTCTCCCTTTCAAGTTGTAATTGGTGCACACTCTGCTCTTCCACAGTGTAATGGAAGGGCACTCTGCCCCTTTCACACTGTTGGGAGGTCACTCTGCCCCTCTCTCTGTAAAGAGTGGTAACTGCCCCATTCACAATGTAATGATTGGTTACTCTGCCCCTTTCACACTATAATGGGAGGGCATTCAGCCCCATTAACACTGTTGGGAGGTCACATTGCCCCTTTCACACTGTTGGGAAGGCACAGTGACCCTTTCACACTGTTGGGAAGGCACATTGTCTCTTTTGCACTTTTGGAAGGGCACACTGTCCCTTTCACACTGCTGGGAGTTCCCGCTGCCCCATTCACACTGTTGGGAAGTCACCCTGCCCCTTTCACACTGTTGGGAGGTCACCCTGCCCCTTTCACACTGTTGGGAGGTCACCCTGCCCCTTTCACACTGTTAGGAGGTCACCCTGCACCTTTCACAATTTTGGGAGGGCAATCTGTTCCTTTCGCACTTTTGGAAGGTCACACTGCCGCTTTCACACTGCTGTGAAATCACACTGCCCCTTTCACGCTGTTGTGAAGTCATTCTGCCCCTTTCACACGGTTGGGAGGTAACTCTACTGCTTTCGCACTGTTGGGAGGTCACTCTACCCCTTTCACACTGTTGGGAGGTCACTCTGCCCCTTTCACACTGTTGGGAGGTCACTCTGCCCCATTCACACTGTTGGGAAGTCACTCTGCTCCTTTCTCACCGTAAACAGTGTTCACTCTGCCCCATTCTCACTGTAATGGTAGTTTACTCTTCCCAGTTCATACTGTAATGGGAGGGCATTCTGCCCCATTCACACTCTTGGGGTGGTCACCCTGCCCCTTTCACACTTTTGGGAGGGCAATCTGTTGCTTTCGCACTGTAATGAGAGTTCGCTCTGCCCCTTTCAAACTATTGTGAGGTCACTTTGCCCCATTCACACTGTAATGGGAGGTCATTTTGCCCCTTTCACAAAGTAATGGGATGCCACTCAGTCCCTTTCTCACTGCAGTGGGAGGGCACTCTGCCCCATTCACATTGTAATGGTCGGTTACTCTGCCCCTTCCACACTCTAATGGGAGGGCGCTCTGCCCTTTCACACTGTAATGGGAGGTCACCCTGCCCCTTTCACGCTTTGGGCAGTGCACTCTGCCCTCTATCACACTGTAATGAGAGGTCGCTCTGCTCCTTTCAGGCTATTGTGAGCTCACTTTGTCCCATTCACAATGTAATGGGAGGTCACTGAGTCCCTTTCACATTGCAATGGGAGGGCACTCTGCCCTTTCACACTGTAATGGAAGGGCAGTCTGCCCTTTCACACTGCAATGGGAGGTCACTTTGCCCCTTTCACAATGTAATGGGAAGTCACTTAGTCCCTTTCTCACTGCAATGGGAGGGCACTCTGCCCTTTTCTCACTGTAAAGATTGGTCACTCTGCCCCATTCACAGTGTTATGGCAGGTTACTCTGCCCCTTTCACACTGTAATGGAAGGGCAGTCTGCCCTTTCACACTGTAATGGGGGCCACTCTGCCCTTTCACACTGTAATGGAAGTGCATTCTGCCCTTACACACTGCAATGGGAGGGCATTCTACCCCATTCACACTGTTGGGTGGTCACCCTGCCCCTTTCACACTTTTGGGTGGGTACTCTGTCCCTTTCGCACTGCAATGGGAGGGCACTCTATCCCTTTCAAGCTGTAACAGGAGGGCACTCCCCTCTTTCAAGCTGTAATGGGAGGGTACTCTGCCCTTTCATACTGTAATGAGAAGGCACTCTGCCCCTTTCACATGGTTGGGAGGTCACTCTGCCCCTTTCTCAGTGTAAAGAGTGCTCACTCTGCTCCATTCACACTGTAATGGTAGGTTACTCTGCCCCGTTCATACTGTAATGGGAGGGCATTCTGCCCCATTCCCACAGTTGGGAGTTCACTCTGCCCCTTTCACACTATTGCAAGGACGCACTACCCCTTTCACACTGTTGGGAGCTCACTCTTCCCCTTTCACACTGTTGCAAGGACACTCTACCCCTTTCACACTGTTGGGAGATCACTCTGCCCATTTCACACTGTTGGGAGGTCACTCTGCCCCTTTCACACTGTTTGAAGATCACCATGCCCCTTTCACACTGTTGGGAGGTCACTCTGCCCCTTTCACACTGTTGGGAGGTCACTCTGCCCCTTTCACACTGTTGGGAGGTCACTCTGCCCCTTTCATACTGTTGGGAGATCACTCTGCCCCTTTCTCTGTGTAAAGAGTGCTCACTCTGCTGCATTCACACTGTAATGGTAGGTTACTTTGCCCCTTTCACACTGTTGGGAGGGCATTCTGCCGCATTCACACAGTTGGGAGTTCACTCTGCCCCTTTCACACTGTTGGGAGCTCACTCTGCCCCTTTCACACTGTTGGGATGTCAATCTGCCCCTTTCACAGTGTTGGGAGGTCACCATGTCCCTTTCACACTTTTGGGAGGGCACTCTGCCGCTTTCACAAAGTAATGGGAGTTCACTTTGCCCCTTTCTCACTGTTTAGAGTGGTCACTCTGTCCCATTCACACTGTAATGCTAGGTTACTCTGCCCCATTCACACTGTTGGGAGCTCACCCTGCCCGTTTCACACTTTTGGGAGGGCACTCTATCGCTTTTGCACTAGAATAGGATGGCCTACTGTCCCTTTCACGCTGTAATGGGATGGCACTTTGCCCTTTCACTCTCTAAGGGGAGGGCACTCTGCCCTTTCACACTCTAATGGGAGGGCACTCTGCCCTTTCACACTGTAATTGGAGGGCATGCTGCCCCTTTCACACCGTTTGAAGTCACTCTGCCCCATTCACACTGTTGGGAGGTCACTCTGCCTCTTTTACAATGTTGGGAGGTTACTCTGCGCCTTGCACACTGTAATGGGAGGTCACTCTGCCTCTTCCACACTGTTAGGAGGTCACTCTGCCCATTTCACACTATAAAGAGTGGTCACCCTGCCCCATTGACACTGTAATGGTAGGTTACACTGCTCAGTTGACACTGTAATAGGAGGGCATTCTGCCCCATTCACACTCTTGGGTGGTCACCCTGCCTCTTTCACACTGTTGGGAGGTCAGTCTGCCCCTTTCACCCTGTTGGGAGGTCACTCTGCCCCTTTCACACTGTTGGGAAGTCATTCTGCCCCTTTCTCACCGTAAACAGTGTTCACTGTGCCCCTTTCGCACTGTGATGGTAGGTTACTCTTCCCAGTTCATATTGTAATGGGAGGGCATTCTGCCCCATTCACACTCTTGGGTGGTCACACTGTCCCTTTCACACTTTTGGGAGGGCAATCTGTCGCTTTCGCACTGTAATGAGAGTTCGCTCTGCCCCTTTCAAACTATTGTGAGGTCACTTTGCCCCATTCACACTGTAATGGGAGGTCACTTTGCCCCTTTCACAAAGTAATGGGATGTCACTCAGTCCCTTTCTCACTGCAATGGGAGGGCACTCTGCCCCTTTTTCACTGTAAAGAGTGGTCACACTGCCCCATTCACACTGTAATGGTAGGTTACTCTGCCCCTTTCACACTCTAATGGGAGGGCGCTCCGCCCTTTCACACTGTATTGGGAGGTCATCCTGCTCCTTTCACACTTTTGGCAGTGCACTCTGCCCTCTATCACAGTGTAATGAGAGGTCGCTCAGCCCCTTTCAAGCTATTGTGAGCTCACTTTGCCCCATTCACACTGTAATGGGAGGTCACTTTGCCCCTTTCACAAAGTAATGGGATGTCACTCAGTCCCTTTCTCACTGCAGTGGGAGGGCACTCTGCCCCATTCACACTGTAATGGTCGGTTACTCTGCCCCTTTCACACTGTAATGGAAGGGCAGTCTGCCCTTTCACACTGCAATGGGAGGTCACTTTGCCCCTTTCACAATGTAATGGGAAGTCACTCAGTCCCTTTCTCACTGCAATGGGAGGGCACTCTGCCCTTTTCTCACTGTAAAGATTGGTCACTCTGCCCCATTCACAGTGTTATGGCAGGTTACTCTGCCCCTTTCACACTGTAATGGGAGGGCACTCTGCCCTTTCACACTGTAATGGGGGCCACTCTGCCCTTTCACACTGTAATGGAAGTGCATTCTGCCTTTACACAGTGCAATGGGAGGGCATTCTACCCCATTCACACTGTTGGGTGGTCACCCTGCCCCTTTCACACTTTTGGGAGGGTACTCTGTCCCTTTCGCACTGCAATGGGAGGGCACTCTGTCCCTTTCAAGCTGTAATGGGAGGGCACTCCCCTCTTTCAAGCTCTAATGGGAGGGTACTCTGCCCTTTCATACTGTAATGAGAAGACACTCTGCCCCTTTCACATGGTTGGGAGGTCACTTTGCCCCTTTCTCAGTGTAAAGAGTGCTCACTCTGCTCCATTCACACTGTAATGGTAGGTTACTCTGCCCCGTTCATACTGTAATGGGAGGGCATTCTGCCCCATTCCCACAGTTGGGAGTTCACTCTGCCCCTTTCACACTGTTGCAAGGACACACTACTCCTTTCACACTGTTGGGAGCTCACTCTTCCCATTTCACACTGTTGCAAGGACACTCTACCCCTTTCACACTGTTGGGAGCTCACTCTGCCCCTTTCACACTGTTAGAAGGTCACCATGCCCCTTTCACACTGTTGGGAGGTCACTCTGCCCCTTTCACACTGTTGGGAGGTCACTCTGCCCCTTTCATACTGTTGGGAGATCACTCTGCCCCTTTCTCTGTGTAAAGAGTGCTCACTCTGCTGCATTCACACTGTAATGGTAGGTTACTCTGCCCCTTTCACACTGTTGGGAGGGCATTCTGCCCCATTCACACTGTTGGGAGGTCACCATGTCCCTTTCATACTTTTGGGAGGGCACTCTGCCGCTTTCACAAAGTAATGGGAGTTCACTTTGCCCCTTTCTCACTGTTTAGAGTGGTCACTTTGTCCCATTCACACTGTAATGCTAGGTTACTCTGCCCCATTCACACTGTAATGGGAGTTCACTTTGCCCCTTTCACAAAGTAATGGGATGTCACTCAGTCCCTTTCTCACTGCAATGGGAGGGCACTCTGCCCCTTTTTCACTGTAAAGAGTGGTCACACTGCCCCATTCACACTGTAATGGTAGGTTACTCTGCCCCTTTCACACTCTAATGGGAGGGCGCTCCGCCCTTTCACACTGTAATGGGAGGTCACCCTGCTCCTTTCACACTTTTGGCAGTGCACTCTGCCCTCTATCACACTGTAATGAGAGGTCGCTCTGCCCCTTTCAAGCTATTGTGAGCTCACTGTGCTCCATCCACAATGTAATGGGAGGTCACTCAGTCCCTTTCACATTGCAATGGGAGGGCACTCTGCCCTTTCATACTGTAATGGAAGGGCAGTCTGCCCTTTCACACTGCAATGGGAGGTCACTTTGCCCCTTTCACAATGTAATGGGAAGTCACTTAGTCCCTTTCTCACTGCAATGGGAGGGCACTCTGCCCTTTTCTCACTGTAAAGATTGGTCTCTCTGCCCCATTCACAGTGTTATGGCAGGTTACTCTGCCCCTTTCACACTGTAATGGGAGGGCACTGTGCCCTTTCACACTGTAATGTGGGCCACTCTGCCCTTTCACACTGTAATGGAAGGGCATTCCGCCCTTACACACTGCAATGGGAGGGCATTCTGCCCCATTCACACTGTTGGGTGGTCACCCTGCCCCTTTCACACTTTTGGGAGGGTACTCTGTCCCTTTCGTACTGCAATGGGAGGGCACTCTGTCCCTTTCAAGCTGTAATGGGAGGGCACTCCCCTCTTTCAAGCTGTAATGGGAGGGCACACTGCCCCTTTCACACTGTTGGGAGGTTACTCTGCCCCTTTCACACTGTTGGGAGGTCATTCTGCCCCTTTCACACTGTTGGGAGGTCACTCTGCCCCTTTCACACTGTTAGTTGGTCACTCTGCCCCTTTCACACTGTTGGGAGGTCACACTGCCTCTTTCACACTGTTGGGAGGTCACTCTGCTCCTTTATCACCGTAAAGAGTGGTCACTCTGCCCCAATCACACTGTAATGGTAGGTTAATCTGCACCTTTCATACTGTAATGGGTTGGCATTGTGCCCCATTCACACTGTTGGGAGGTCACCCTTCACCTTTCACACTATTGGGAGTGCAGTCTGTCCCTTTCGCACTTTTGGGAGGTCACTCTACCCCTTTCACACTGCTGGGAGGTCGCTCTGCCCCTTTCACAGTGTTGGGAGGTCACTCTGCCCCTTTCACAGTGTTGGGAGGTCATTCTGCCCCTTTCACACTGTTGGGAGGTCACTCTGCCCTCTTTCTCACTGTAATGAGAGGTCACTCTGCCCCTTTCTCACTGTAAAGAGTGGTCACTCTGCCCCTTTCTCACTGTTAAGATTGGTCACTGCCCCATTCACAATGTAATCGTTGGTTACTCTACCCCTTTCACCCTGTAATAGGAGGGCATTCTGCCCCATTCACCCTTTTGGGAGGTCATCCAGCCCCTTTCACAATTTTCAGAGGACACTCTGTCCCATTCACACTTTTGGGTGATCACTCTGCCCCTTTCACACTGTTGGGAGGTCACTCTGCCCCTTTCACACTGTTGGGAGGTCACTCTGCCGCTTTCACACTGTTGGGAGATTACTTTGTCCCTTTCACACTGTTGGGTGGTCACTCTGCCCCTTTCACACTGTTGGGAGGTCATATTGCCTCTTTCACACTGTTGGGAGGTCACTCTGCCCCTTTCTCACTGTAAAGAGTGGTCACTCTGCCCCATTCACACTGTAATAGTAGGTTACTATGCACCTTTGACACTGTAATGGGATGTCATTCTGCCCCATTCACACTGTTGGGAGGTCACCCTGCCCCTTTGACACTATTGGGAGTGCTCTCTGTCCCTTTCGCACTTTTGGGGGGGTCACTCAGCCCCTTTCACACTTCTGGGAAGTCGCTCTGCCCCTTTCACACTGTTTGGAGGTCACGCTGCCCCTCTCACACAGTTGGGAGGTCACTCTGCCCCTTTCACACTGTTGGGAGGTCACTCTACCCCTTTCTCACTGTAATGAGAGGTCACTCTGCCACTTTTTCACTTTAAAGAGTGGTCACTCTGCCCCTTTCTCACGGTTAAGAGTGGTCAATCTGCCCCATTCACAATGTAATCGTAGGTTACTCTGCCCCTTTCACACTGTAATAGGAGGGCATTATGCCCCATTCACCCTTTTGGGATGTCACCCAGCCCCTTTCACAATTTTCGGAGGTCACTCTGCCCCTTTCACACTGTTGGGTGGTCACTCTGCCCCTTTCACACTGTTGGGAGGTTACACTGCCTCTTTAACACTGTTGGGAGGTCACTCTGCCCCTTTCTCACCGTAAAGAGTGGTCACTCTGCCCCATTCACACTGTAATGGTAGGTTACTCTGCACCTTTGACACTGTAATGGGATGTCATTCTGCCCCATTCACACTGTTGGGAGGTCACCCTGTCCCTTTCACACTGTTGGGAGGTCACTCTACCCCTTTCTCACTGTAATGAGAGGTCACTCTGCCCCTTTCTCACCGTAAAGAGTGGTCACTCTGCCCCATTCACAATGTAATCGTAGGTTACTCTGCCCCTTTCACACTGTAATGGGAGGGCATTCTGCCCCAATCACCCTTTTGGGAGGTCACCCAGCCCCTTTCACAATTTTCAGAGGTCACCTAGCCCCTTTCACACTGTTGGGTGGTCACTCTGCCCCGTTCACACTGTTTGGAGGTCACACTGCCTCTTTCACACTGTTGGGAGGTCACTCTGCTCCTTTCTCACTGTAAAGGTTGGTCACTCTGCCCCATTCTCACTATAATGGTAGGTTAATCTGTACCTTTCACACTGTAATGCGATGGCATTCTGCCCCATTCACACTGTTGGGAGGTCTCCCTTCACCTTTCACACTATTGGGAGTGCAGTCTGTCCCTTTCGCACTTTTGGGAGGTCACTCTGCCCCTTTCACACTGCTGGGAGGTCGCTCTGCCCCTTTCACACTGTTGGGAGGTCACTCTGCCCCTTTCACACTGTTGGGTGGTCACTCTACCTCTTTCTCACTGTAATGAGAGGTCACTCTGCCACTTTTTCACTTTAAATAGTGTTCACTCTGCCCCTTTCTCAGGGTTAAGAGTGGTCACTCTGCCCCATTCACAATGTAATCGTAGGTTACTCTGCCCCTTTCACACTGTAATAGGAGGGCATTCTGCCTCAATCACCCTTTTGGGTGATCACACTGCCCCTTTCACACTGTTGGGAGGTCACTCTGCCCCTTCACACTGTTGGGAGGTCACTCTGCCCCTTTCAGACTGTTGGGAGATTACTCTGCCCCTTTCTCACCGTAAAGAGTGGTCACTCTGCCCCATTCACACTGTAAGATAGGTTACTCTGCACCTTTGACACTGTAATGGGATGTCATTCTGCCCCATTCACACTGTTGGGAGGTCACCCTGCCCCTTTCACACTGTTGGGAGGTCACTCTACTCCTTTCTCACTATAATGAGAGGTCACTCTGCCCCTTTGTCACGGTTAAGAGTGGTCACTCTGCCCCATTCACAATGTAATCGTAGGTTACTCTGCCCCTTCCACACTTTAATAGGAGGGCATTCTGCCCCTTTCACCCTTTTGGGAGGTCACCCAGCCCCTTTCACAATTTTCAGAGGTCACTCTGCCCCTTTCCGACTGTTGGGTGGTCACTCTGCCCCTTTCACACTGTTGGGAGGTCACTCTGCCCCTTTCACACTGTTGGGAGGTCACTCTGCCCCTTTCACACTGTTGGGAGGTCATTCTGCCCCTTTCACGCTGTTGGAAGGTCACTCTGCCCCTTTCACACTGTTGGGAGGACACTCTGCCCCTTTCACACTGTTGGGAGGTCACACTGCCTCTTTCACACTGTTGGGTGGTCACTCTGCCCCTTTCTCACCGTAAAGAGTGGTCACTCTGCCCCATTCACACTGTAATGGTAGGTTACTCTGCAGCTTTGACACTGTAATGGGATGTCATTTGGCCGCATTCACACTGTTGGGAGGTCACCCTGCCCCTTTCACACTATTGGGAGTGCACTCTGTCCCTTTCGCACTTTTGGGAGGTCACTGTGCCCCTTTCACACTGCTGGAAGGTCACTCTGCCCCTTTCACACTGTTGGGAGGTCACTCTGCCCCTTTCACACTGTTGGGAGGTCACTCTGCCCCTTTCACACTGTTGGGAGGTCACTCTGCCCCTTTCACGCTGTTGGGAGGTCACTCTACCCCTTTCACACTGTTGGAAGGTCACTCTGCCCCTTTCACACTGTTGGGAGGTCACTCTGCCCCTTTCTCACTGTAATGAGAGGTCACTCTGCCCCTTTATCACTGTAAAGAGTGGTCACTCTGCCCCTTTCTGACTGTTAAGAGTGGTCACTGCCCCATTCACAATGTAATGGTAGGTTATTCTGCCCCTTTCACACTGTAATAGGAGGGCATTCTGCCCCATTCACCCTTTTGGGATGTCACCCAGCCCCTTTCACAATTTTCAGAGGACTCTCTGTCCCATTGACACTTTTGGGTGATCACACTTCCCGTTTCACACTGTTGGGAGGTCACTCTGCCCCTTTCACACTGTTGGGAGGTCACTCTGCCCCTTTCACACTGTTGGGAGGTCACTCTCCCCCATTCACACTGTTGGGAGTTCTCTCTGCCCCTTTCACACTGTTGGGAGGTCACTCTGTCCCTTTCTCACTGTAATGAGAGGTCACTCTGCCCCTTTCTCACTGTAAAGAGTGGTCACTCTGCCTCTTTCTCACTGTTAAGTGTGGTCACTGCCCCATTCACAATGTGCTCGTAGGTTACTCTGCCCCTTTCACACTGTAATAGGACGGCATTCTGCCCCATTCACCCTTTTGGGAGGTCACGCAGCCCCTTTCACAATTTTCAGAGGACTCTCTGTCCCATTGACACTTTTGGCTGATCACACTTCCCGTTTCACACTGTTGGGTGATCACACTTCCCGTTTCACACTGTTGGGAGGTTACTCTGCCCCTTTCACACTGTTGGGAGTCACTCTGCCCCATTCACACTGTTGGGAGATTACTCTGCCCCTTTCACACTGTTGGGAGTCACTCTGCCCCATTCACACTATTGGGAAGTCACTGTGCCCCGTTCACACTTTTGGGAGTTCGCTCTGCCCCATTCTCACCGTAAAGTGTGGTCACTCTGCCCCTTTCATACTGTAATGGTGGGTGACTCTGCCCCATTCACACTGTAATGGGAGGGCACTCTGCACCTTTCCCACTGTTGTGAGTGCCCTCTGTCCCTTTCACTCTATAATGGGAGGTCACCCCGCCGCTTTCCAACGGTTGGAAGGTTACTTTGCCCCTTTCACACTGTATTGGGATGTCAATCTGCCCAATTCACACTGTAATGGGAGTTTATACACCCTTTTTTTAAACTATTGTATGATCACTATTGTACATTTCACACTGTAATGGGAGTTTTTTCTGCCCCATTCACACCGTTTTGAGGCCACCCTGTCCCTTTCAGACTATTGGGAGGTCACACTGTCCCCTTCGCACTGTAATGAGAGGGTACTCTGCTATTCACACTGTAATGAGAGGGCACTTTGCTGCTCACACTGTGATGGGAGTGCACTCTGCCCTTTCACCCTCATGGTAGGGCACACTGTAATGGGAAGTCACATTGCCCTTTTCACACTGTAATGGTAGGACACTGTCCTTTTCACACTGTAATGGGAGTCCACTCTGCCCCATTCACATTGTGTAATGGGAGTTCAATCTTGCCTTTAACACTGTAATGAGAGGGCACTCTGCCCCTTTTACACTGTAATGAGAGGTTACTCTGCCCCTTTCACACTGTTGGGAGGTCACTCTGCCCTTTTCACACTGTTGGGAGTTCACCCAGCCCCTTTCACACTTTTCGGAGGACACTCTGCCCCTTTCACACTGTTGGGAGGTCACTCTGCTCCTTTCACATTTACTGGAGGTCACTCTGCCCCTTTTACATTGTTAGGAGTTCACTCTGCCCCATTCTCACCATAAAGAGTGGTCACTCTGCCCCTTTCACACTGTAATGGTAAGTGCCTCTGTCCCTTTCTCACTGTCATGGGAGGGCATTCTGCCCCATTCACAGTGTTGGGAGGTCACCCTGCCCCTTTTACACTTTTGGGAGGGAACTCTGTTCCTTTCGTGCTGTAATGGGAGGGGACTCTTTCCCTTTCAAGCTGTTATGGGTGGGCACACCACTCTTTCACACTGTAATGGGAGGGCACTCTGCCCTTTCAAGCTGTAATGGGAGGGCACTCTGCCCTTTCACACTCTAATGGAAGGGCACTCTGCCCCTTTCACACTGTAATGGTAGGTGACTCTGCCCCTTTCACACTGTAATGTGAGGTTGCTCTGCCCCTTTCAAGCTATTGTGAGGTCACTTTGCCCCATTCACACTGTTGGGAGGTCACTCTATCCCTTTCGCACTGTAATGGGAGTTCACTCTGCCTCATTCACACCATTGGGAGGCCACCCTGCCCCTTTCAAACTATTGAGAGGTCACACTGTCCCCTTCGCTCTGTAATGGGAGTCACTCTGCACCTTTCAAGCAGTTATGGGCGGGCACACTGTAATGAGAGGGCACTCTGCTGTTCACACTGTAATGGGAGGACACTGTCCTTTTCACACTGTAATGGGAGTTCACTCAGCCCCATTCACACCATGTAATGGGAGTTCAATCTGCCCCTTTCACACTGTAATGGGAGGTCACTCGACCCCTTTCAAGCTGTTATGGGAGGGCGCTCCGTTCTTTCACACTGTAACGGGAGGGCACTCTGCCTTTCACAGTGTAATGGGAGGGCACTCTGCTCCTTTCACACTGTAATGGGAGGTCACTCTGCACCTTTCAAGCAGTTATGGGATGGCATTGTGCCCTTTTACACTATAATGAGAGGGCACTCTGCTATTTACACTATAATGGGAGGACACTCTGCCCTTTCACACTGTAATGGGAAGTCACATTGTCCTTTTCACTCTGTAATGTAGGACACTCTCCTTTTCACACTGTAATGGGAGTTCACTCTGCCCCATTCACACCGTGTAATGGGAGTTCAATCTGCCCCTTTCACACTGTAATTGGAGGTCACTCGACCCCTTTCAAGCTTTTATGGGAGGGCGCTCCACTCTTTCACACTGTAATGGGAGGGCACTCTGCCTTTCACAGTGTAATGGGAGGGCACTCTGCCCCTCCGCACTATAATGGGAGGGCACTCTGCCCTTTCACACTGTAATGCGAGGGCACCCTGCCTTTTCACTCTGTAATGGGAAGTTACATTGCCACTTCCACACTGTAATGGGAGATCACCCTGCCCCTTTCACATTGTTGGGAGGTCACACTGCCCCCTTTGCACTGTAATGGGAGGTCACACTGCCCCCTTTGCAATGTAATGGGAGGTCACACTGCCCCCTTTGCACTGTAATGGGAGGTTACATTGTCCCCTTTGCACTGTAATGGGAGGTCACTGTGCCCCTTTCACACTGTAATGAGAGGGCACTCTGCTGTTCACTCTGTAATGGGAGGTCACTGCCCTTTTCACACTGTAATGGGAAGTCACATTGCCCTTTTAACGCTGTAATGGTAGGACACTGTCCTTTTCACACTGTTATGGGAGGTCACTCTGCACCTTTCAAGCAGTTATGGGGGGGCATTCCGCCCTTTCACACTGTGATGAGAGGGCACTCTTTTGTTTACTTTATAACGGGAGCACACTCTGCCCTTTCACACTGTAATGAGAGGTAACTCTACCCCTTTCATATTGTAAAGGACACTCTGCCCCTTTCACACTGTAATGGGAGGTCACTCTGCCCTTTCACTCTAGTTAACTTGCTCAGTTAAAATGACCCCCTGCCCCATTTAGCTTGCAGATAATTTCATCTTCATTTTTCACCCCTTTTTGCAATGTCCCTGCTGTATCTTCCCTCTAGATTCAGTTTTCACCCCTTGTGTTATAACATGCTGTCTTCAATTCAATGAGTCAATCTGTTTTTTCACTTATTTAACCTTTAATGTGCTGACCCTCTGGGACATGTGGCATTGGTGTGATATAATCAGTGCTTTCCGAGCCCTGTAATCATTACAGTTGAGTTGTGAAGGAAAGACCTGCACATTCGATTGAATCATTACATCCAGGGATCATGGAGAAAGTCAATTAGTTTGCATGTGGCATTTTGTTGATCATACTCAATGGTTTCAATTTCTAGGTCGACATAGATGGGTTCAGTATACCAAGGAGATGAATGGGAAGAAAACATTTTGGGAAGTAGATGGGAGCATGGTCCCTCCAGAATGGTAAGCCTCAGCCATATTTAATACTTGTTTTTGCGGTTGTGGGAATGCCGACTTCACAGTACTCCACTTTGTTAACTAACATTGTGTTGGCTTGGCTGAATGATTCACTGTCATCACATGCACACTGTATTTGCAGTGGGGAAGCAACTGAATAACTGTGGTCCAAACAGTGTATACCAGTAGTGAAGCTTTTTTGAAGCATTACTTTAATAGGTGCTACTCATGAGCTCCGTTGCATTCAGACATTTGCTCAACAGGGTTGCTAACTGTCCAGGATTACCTTGGAGTCTCTGAGAGTTAAAGATTCATCTCTGGGAAACTGCTCTGAGTAACTCAGGAGAAAAATCATAACAGCATTTAAAGTTTAAAAAAAAAGTTCTTTGAACACTTTTTCTATAAGTTGCAAAAATTTTGGAGATGGATGAAAGAACTGTTTGACTGGCAGTAAAGAATCATCCAATCGGCTAATAGAGCTCATTCACTTTCTAATTGGCCGGGAGGGTGCACTGCAAATATGAACAAGTTGGGTAACCCTTGGCAAGAGTGTGGGGGCAGGGTGGTTGGAGTCAAAAGGAATGTGGCCAACCAGAGCTGGCAACCCTAATGCTCAGTCCATGGTCGAGGTCAAGTATGTGAGGGAGGAAGACATTTCTTGAAAGTGTCCCATTAGAGGTGAGCCTTGTCCTTCAGCTGTTTATAATGCACACAGCTCATTGCTGCATGTGAATGTATTTTACAATGCAAATTGCCACATGATGTGAGTGCACAACCAAATTCCCTTCCAGTCCACAGATTCAAGAAAGTTATAGCACAGTAGACCACTTGACACATTGCACTTGTGCTACCTCAACTGAAGCTGAGTTGAAGCTCAACTGAGGTCCTTCTTTCACCACCCCCCGCTCCCCACCTTTTGTACTCTTTTGTAAGTATTTCTCCATCCCATTCTCTTTTAAATACTATTAATTGCCTCTGCACCCCCCGGTGGTAAAGCATCCCATCTCCTAAAAACCTCCTTGTGAGAAAAGACCTCTTCTAATTTCCCCCATTCCCTCTAATGAATCTGAGCCTGTAATACCTTCTGACCCATTCAAATGTCATGGAAACTAGCCTTCATTTTGAGAAACCTCATGGGCTCCCTGACCACCCCTACACTAGTGAAAAAGCATCAATTCTTTTCAGCCTTTCTTAATAACTGTAGTCTGTCATTTCTGCTATTTTGGTGAACCTCGATGTCCTTGTTCCAAGGGTGTACAAACTGTACATGATATTCCATTTGTGGCTTAACCGATGTTTTGCACAATTTCCAACATTACTTCTTAATGTCCCTAACCCTGAATGCTTTTTTTTTTGGCTTACCTGCCAGCTTTCAGTGATCTTGTACTTACACCCCAGGATCTCCCTGTTGAGAACCTGGCTGTATAGCTTCCTTTTTTTTGGTCTCTCTTTACCAAAATTAGCTATTTAACATTTGCCTGTGTTGCTTTGGATGTCACTGTGAAATATATCTCATTTATAAACTGATGTTTCACACTTCTTTACTTTGCATACCTGTGCTGTCCTGCTATATTGCTGTTTGAACTAATTTGCCCTCTCCGATCAACAACCTTCCATGATGGTGGAGGCACCTGGAAAGCTTTGCACATAAGGTATAGGAGTAGGCCACATGCCCCCTCGAGCTTCCTCTGCCATTCAATAGGATCCACAGCTCATTTTCTGCTTCAGCTCCACCTTCCCACACTATCCTCATATCCCTTAATTCCCTTAGAATTCAAAAATCTAATTGTTGTGGGGCCTTCTAAGAATCGACCACAGGAGACTCAGATACAGGTTAATGATCATTTTATTCAAGCGAAAGCAGGGAGAGTCTGCCTTAGACTAGCTAAAACAGAACTCTACCGATTACAGGAAAACTATCTTACTTATATGCATCTAATCACGTACATATTGCATTATTCAAATTCTAATCTAGTCAGTACATAATCACACAATAAGGAGATGTATCCAGTCCCTGGCACTATTTGTCTTTACACTTATCTGTTTATCCTCATTCTTCCCTCTGTCTCCTAATCAGTTAATCCGTTATGATCCTCGAAGTCTTTCTGGAGAGTTCTGCTGAACTTTTGTTTTGCTAAAAATATAGAAGTCCCTGCTTAATTCTTACACTAATAATTTCAGTTTTGCATGTATACATTTCATAATTACACTTTGTACCTGTATGAGCACACCTAAATATTTTTACACTTTTCACTGTTAGGCCTGTATGAGTATCGTCATTTGTTGTAACCTGGGATGTGTGAAATGGTGATGAAGCAGATTCAATGGTTGTTCTTTTAACGAACCAGCACAAGAATGGGCTGAATGGCCTCCTGTGCTGTGTTATTCTATGATATTTCTCTTTTCAGCTGTAATGTTGCTGAAGCTTTCCATCTTTCATTCATCAGGATAAACACAAGAATACCAAATTTCAAACCATCACAATTTATATTACAGGAGAAAAGGAAGGAGCACCAGTCCTGAATGGCCAACCCCTTAACCTGAGACTGTGCCCCTGTGTTTTAGATTTCCCAGCCAGGATCAACCCTTCAGTGTCTACCCTGTCAAGCCCCTTCAGAATCTTGTAGGTTTCAATGAAATCACTTCTCATTCTTCTAAATTCCAGAGAATATAGACCCAATTTACTCAGCCTCTCATCATAGGACAATCCTCTCATCCTGGGAAAACAAAAACAGAATTACCTGGAAAAACTCAGCAGGTCTGGCAGCATCGGCGGAGAAGAAAAGAGTTGACGTTTCGAGTCCTCATGACCCTTCGGTCATGAGGACTCGAAACGTCAACTCTTTTCTTCTCCGCCGATGCTGCCAGACCTGCTGAGTTTTTCCAGGTAATTCTGTTTTTGTTTTGGATTTCCAGCATCCGCAGTTTTGTTTTGTTTTTATCTCTCATCCTGGGGACCCATCTAGTGAACCTTCACTGTACTGACGCCAGGGTACGTGCTTTTTTTATTAGTGTGGAAACCAAAGCTGTGCACTTGTGCTCTAAATGTGGTCTCACCAAAGGCCTCTACAATTCCAACAAGACCTCCTTATCTACCCTTCTACTCCAATCCCCTTGCAGTAAAGGTCAACATGCCATTTGCCATCCTGATTGCTTGCTGTACCTGCTAGCATGCGTTGTTAGCATACATTGTGTTCCTTGTTACAAGTACATTCGAGTCTCTGAATATTAACATTTTACATATCAAAATCATTTAAAAAAATTTTCTGCCTTTCTATTCTTACGACCAAAGTGAATAACGTCACACTTCCCCATGTTATACTCTATTTGCCACCCTGTTGCCCACTCATTTATTCTGTCTATATTTCTTAGCAGCCTCTTTGTGTTCCCCTAAGAGCTTGCATTTCCATCTGGCTTTGTATCATCAGCAAACTTAGATACATTACTTTCTGTCTCTTTGTCTAAGTCACGAATATAGATTGTAAATAGCTGAGGCCCCAGCACTGATCCTTGAGGTACTTCAGTAGTCACAGCCTGCCAGCGTGAATATACGTCGTTTATCCCTACTCCGTGCTTCCTGTCTGTTAACCAATCCTCCATCGATGCTAATGTATTATCTCCAAATCTATAATGCCTTATCTTATTTATTAACCTTTGTGTGGCACGATATCAAATGGCTCTTGGAAATCCAAGTATACTACAGCTACTGGTTTCTCTTTATCTTCCCTACTTGTTACACCCTCAAAAACCTCTTAATCGATTCGTCAAACCTTTCATAAAATCATGTTGACATTTTGTGATCATATTGTGATTTTCTAAATGCGTTGTTAAGACGTCCTTAATAATAAATTCGAACATTTTCCCAACTGATGTCAGGCTAACTGGCCTGTAGTTTTCTGTATTCTCTCTCTCTCTCCTTTCTTGAATAATAGTGTTACATTTGCTAACCACTAATCCGCTGGGACCATTCTAGAATCCAGGGCAGCTCCACACTCTCTGATGAGCTGTGCTGAAGCGTAGGAACAATTTACTGTTGTTGGGTTGGATCATTTATTTTACCTTCATAAGGTGTTGGTGATACATCATGAGGTGGGTGCATTCACATTTCCTCATCTGTTAGTTAGTGCTTTCGTTTTGTGGGTTAGGGGTCTTCTGCAGAATGGGGTTGTTGATTGCTTGGTCTTTTCTCCATGTGGAAACCACACAAGAAGCCTATCTAGGCACAGCTGGGCACCACTTGATGTTTTTGAAGCTTCTGCTATGGTCATTTTGGTTTTTTTATACTCCCTGTCTATCTTAGGCATCGCTGGCTTCATTGCAGTACCGAGAATCCCCCCAGCACACACCCTCCAGTTGACCGGAAGTTTATCTGGAAGACTCATCAGTTTAACATGAGTGGTACACCGGGACAGTACGTACCTTACTCAACTACCCGCAAGAAGGTTCAAGAGTGGGTCCCACCACAAACCAGCGGCAAATGAACAGACACTGGAAATGTTTTGTAAATCATACTTTCCATTTCAACTTTCTCTATGTGGACAGCTAGCACCAATAAAATTGTAATGTGCACATTTTCCTTGGTATTGTGTCTGTCATTTTACATATTGGCATACATCTGTCTTCAGTAGATTTTGTTTTTAAAATTGTGCATGATTATACAGTCTGAACAAGGTAAGATTATTGTCTATTGTATTTAAAAAACACAATTGTTCCTAAATGATAGAGGTTTACAGCACAGGACTTTTCACCTCAAGATGTCCCAGAGTGTTTCACAACTTGTTAAGTACTTTTTAAGTGTAGTCACTGTTCAAATATAGGAATTTAGGCAACCAATATGTGCACAGCAAGCTCCCAAAAGCAGCAATGTGATAACAACCAGATAATCTGTTTCAGTGATTAAGGGATAAATATTGGCTAAGACACCAGGGACCATTCCCCCATTCTTTGAGTATTGCTGTGGGATCTTTTTTGTCCACCTGAGAGGGCAGACAGGACTTCAGTTTAATGTCCCATCTGAAAGAAGGCAGCTACAACAATGCAGCTCTGGATTCTGTGATGATCTCTGGAAGGGTGTTTCAACCCAAATTTTTTTGGCTCTGGGAGTGCTACCCATCCAATCATGGTTGACACCAAGTTACCTCTAATCCACCTTGGGGAAATTACACATGCTTCAGCCAAACCTCTTGGTGTTGGGGGTGGAAGTACGGAGGAATATTTCATGGTGACAAAAGGAACTGGCAACAGCTGTGGCCTGCTTTTCGTGGAGGGGTTGTGGGGACAATGTGG
The DNA here is from genome assembly GCA_026770705.1 of Isurus oxyrinchus. Lineage (NCBI taxonomy): Eukaryota > Metazoa > Chordata > Chondrichthyes > Lamniformes > Lamnidae > Isurus > Isurus oxyrinchus. The sequence goes on from JANJGN010000013.1 coordinate 83,907,010, forward strand.
CCTTCAGCAGCTCCCCTCCAACCCCCTCCCGTCACCATTATTCCTTCCCTATCTCCTCCACTGAATTTTGTTCCTGACCCCTTCTCAATGCCCTCTTATTCCCTTCACCTGTCTACACTCCTCCTTCAACTGCCTGCACAAACTCCTCTATCCTCTACTTCCTCTCACTCTGCTGTCACTGATCCTTAATCCCCAATCTAGCACCACTTGCCTCTCACAAAGAGAGATGGCCTCATGCTTACCCTATTTCCCATCTTAATCTCTTAATCTTAAGTTTTCTTCACAAAAGTTTTCTCTGTTGTCATCTTTCTGTCTTTTCATTTGCTAGTATGTAGGTGATGCAGACAAGGCTGTGTCTAGTGCCTGCTGCAGTTTGGATTGTTGCTCGCACAAGCTGCGGGACAATGACAATGAAGATGGTGAGGAGCAACCTACAACTAATGGTGCACAGGACAAGATAACATGAAACAGAACCAGCAGCCAGACAAACAAGCACACAACGTGAGCTTTCAAGGCGTAGATGTTGACACACCAAAGAAAGACATTTCACTCCTTTCCTTCCTCAAACATTACTCACTGTCAGCCACTTCTGCTGATTTATTTCTCCAATAAGTTGCAAACTTAGACTGACATGTATATTGAATCATGTGGGGAAGCTGTCTCTCCTTTGCAGAACAATATGAGTGTTAGTTGTGACTCCCCTGGGAACACCCTTGCCTCTGAGTCTCGAGATTCTGCGTTCAAGTCTGTCTCCAGAGTTTGAACACAAAAATCAAGACCAACACTCCAGTGCAATACTAAGGGAGTGCTGCACTATCGGAGATGTCATCTTTCAGATGAGTCATTAAATCGAGCTGCCATCTGCCTGCTCAGATGGTTGTAAAAGATCCCATGTCACTGTTTCAAAAAGACCTGGGGAGCTTTCCCCGGTAACCTGGCCAATATTTATCCCTCCATCAACATCACAGAAACGGATTATCTGATCATATCACATTGTGCGAGTTTGCTGAGAGCAATGTGGCTGCCCTCTTTCCTGCATTACAACAGTGGAAAAAGTACATCTTTGGCTGTAAAGCATTTTGAGATGTCCGGTGGTCATGAAAAGCACTACATAAGCGCAAATCCTTTTTACTTATTTTTTCAAAAGATACCAAAAAATCGTTTCATCTTATCTACAAACCAAATACAAGGATTTATTTCTAGACAAATAGAATAGAGAGGCTGTGCAAAACTCGTGTCAAACCAAGGTTAGACCACACTTTCAGTACTACTGGTATGTACAGCTCTGGTCATCTTAATATTACAAGGACGTGGAGGTGCTGGAGAGGGTGGAACATAACTTTGTGTGGATGATACCAGAACTGCGAGGTTATCTCAACAGGAAAGGTTCGACAGGCTGGGCCTGTTTTCTCTTAAGAAGACTGAGGGGTGACTTAATAAAAGTTACAAAGTTTTTTGACATGGCATTGTTTCCACTCGGGAAGAGCAAAATTAGAGCTCATCAATATAGGATAGCCACCAAGAAATCAAATAATTCGACAGAAAGTTCTTCATCCAGAGAGTGGTGAGAATGTGGAACTTGCTACCACAGAGAATTGTTGCGGCAAATAGTACTGGCACGGTTAAAGGAAAGCTCAATAACCATATGAGGGAGAATGAGTTAGAGAGTTATGCTGATAGAATTAGATGAGGAAAGATGGGAGAAAGCTTGAGTGGAGCATCAGTGGTGGCATGGTCAGACCAAATTGTCCGTTTCTGTGTTGTATATTTTAAGCAATTTTATAATAACTGCATGCCACTTTCTGCCAACTACTGAATTTGTTCAAGCGCTCTAGTTCAGTATGAGGTGCTTGCTGAGCACGATGGTGATGAGTCTTGGGGGCTGGGATGGACCCTTATGAAGCCTCATGGTAGTTGCTATGCCAGAGGAACTGGCTTCTAGCAGCTTGCCTTGGCAGAGCCAAAGGGCCCAGGTTTATGTCTGAAACTCCCTGTTATTGGGGGCCTTAAGGCAGCAGGCTAATTGCACGTGCATGCACACTGGGACAGGACATTGTACAACAGGATGTAACTCTTCTACGTTTCACAGTGACACACTCCACTGGCTGCAACTGTGACATTCACCCTCAATGGGCTGTAAATGACCAAAGACCAGGTCCATTTCTGCAGCAGTGTGAGTGGCAGAGGATAATGATATTGATTGAGGCTATTGTGGGACTGTGACAATCTGCTTTTTGATTTTTTTTAATGATTATGGTTGAATAGAAAGTTGCTTTTGCAGATGCAGATTAAGAACAGCAGAGGGTGCAAGTGATTTTCATCTGGACTACCTCTGGCTTTCAAGTTCAGAAACATTGAGAGCCTCTATGTATCCTCTCAGTGGCCCCCAGTAATATATTGCAGAGCAGTGGGTTGGACCCTGGTGTAATGTATGAAGCAGCACTGAAATTAGAAGGGAAGGACGCCTGGTATCCAGTGGACCAAATTCCACAGTTACCTATAATCGATTAACCGATGGCAGAGTGTACTCGGTGCAGTGAGTCACCTTGCTGTGCAGTGTGGTGGGTCATGAGCTCTCCATTTGTCTCTCTGTCAATTGTTTTTGGGAGAACAAAATAAGTGACAGAAAAAATGCTGCACCTCTTTCCTTAGAATAATAGAGTGCAGAAGATCATTCAGCCCCTTGTGCATGTGGCAGCTCTTTGAAAGAACAGTGCAATTTGGCCCAGGCAGGAAACAAAGCCTAATGATCAATGGATGTTTTTGTGACTCGGAGACTGTTTCCAGTGGGGTTCAGCAGGGCTTAGTACCTGATCCCTCGCTATTTGTGGTACATATCAATGATTTGGACTTCAAAGTAGGGAGATGATTAAATTTGCAGATTTTGCAAAAATTGGCCATGTAGTTGATAGTGATGAAGAAAGCTGTAGAAAGCAGCAGGAAAATAACAATGGACAGGTCAGATGGGCAGAAAAGTGACAAATTGAATTCAATCCAGAGAAGTGTGTGGTGATACATTTGGAGCAGGCTAACAAGGCAAGGGGATACACAATGGTAGGATATGGAGAAGTGTGGAGGAACCGAGGGATCTCGGAATGCATGACCACAGATCCCTGCAGGTATCAGGACAGGTAATCAGATGTTGAAGAAGGCTTACAGGACACTTTCCTTTGTTAGCTGAAGCCTAGAGTATAAGTGCAGGGAGGTTATGCTGGAACTGTATAAAACACCTACTAGACCATAACTGGAGTACTGCATACAGTTCTGGTCACCACATTACAGGAAAGATGTGATTGTACTAGAGAGGGTAGAGAGAAAATTTACCAGACATCATCAGGAATGGAGAATTTTAGCTTGGATAGGCTGGGTTTCTATGGAACAGAAGAGGTTGAGGGTAATTGAAGTGTACAAAATTATAAGGGTCAAATGGAATGGATAGGAAGGACCTACTTCCCTTAGTAGAGAGGTCAGGGGACATAGATTTAAAATAATTAGTAAAAGTGAGTTGAGTAATCTTTTCACCCAGAGGGTGGTAGGGATCTGGAGCGTACTGCCTGAAATGGTGATAGAGGTAGAAATTCTCATTACATTTAAAAATTACTTGGATATGCACTTGTAGTGCCATAACCTACAAGCTACAGACCTAGAGCCGGAAAATAGGATTGGAATGGATAGCTCTTTCTTGGCTGGGACAGATATGATGAGCTGAATGGCCTCCTTCAATGCCATATATTTCTATGTTTCTGTGATTCCTTAGTCTTCCACTCCAGTTTTTAGCCCATCACCCTGCAGATTGTAACAGGATCTTTACTTATGTGGAGTACACTGTATTCGGACATGTTCTACTGCCTTTGCAAAGTTCCTATGGAATCTAATTATTTTACCCTATTAGGTAGTGTATTCCAGACCTTGGCAAGTTCCCTGTATGAAGGACCTTCTCCTCATTTATCCTCTAGCTCCTTTAAGGATTGTTTTAAATCTGTTGCCTCTGGTTACTGCTCCACTTTGCCACCTCATAATTTTGAACACCTCTATCTGGTCGCCTTTAACCTTCCCTGCTTTATGGAGAATCATCACAGCTTCTCCAGTCTCTCCACATAATTGAAGACCCTCATCCCTGGTATCATTCTGGTAAATCTCTGCACCCTCTCCAAGGCTTTAGAAGAGAATAGAACACAATACTCTAATTGGAGCCTAACCAGTGTTTTATGAAGGATTAACATAACTCTCTTGTTTTCATAAACTATGCATCTATTTATAAACTGAGGATCCTGGATGTTTCCTTGACCAACTTATTAGTTGCCCTGCCACCTTCAGAGATTCCCTTTTCCTATCTAAGAACCCTGTACTTAGTCCAGTGTTAACTGCAAAGTGAAGCTAATTGTTGGAACAGCTTGGGACAGACAACTATAGTTAGCAGAAGGGGAATCCACACACTCAGTGTGACTGAGGGAGTACACTGTATTAAGATCTGTAAACACGTGGAGAATTCTGTATTAAGATCTGTACATGTGGGGCAGAATATAGCTGGGTGTGTACCTCGACTCACCATATCCCTTTATCCCTAAATAAAAATCTATCAAAAAACTCTAATTGCCTCTTACCAACCACAGCCTTTTGGGGGAACAGAGTTCCAGATTTCCACTCCCCTTTGTGTGAGTCAATGCTTCCACATGTCCCTCTGAATGGCCTGCCTCGAATTTTAATGCAGTTCCTCCTTGTGCTCCACAATTTCTACCATGTGTCCTACATTACACAACATGAAAAGTACTTTCTAGCCTTTAAAGCTCTTTGGGAGGCATAGAAATGGGAATTCTTTTCTGAACTAAATTGCCATTTCTTCTCGCTGGGTCAAAATTGTGGAACTCTCAACTAGAGTATTGTGTCCAGTTCAGGGGTCACCACATGTTAAGAAGGATGTAAGGATCCTTGAGAGAGTGCAGAGGACATTTACCAGATGGCTCCAGGGATGAGAGATTTTAGCCACAGGGTTAGGTTGGAGAGGCTGGGGTTGTTCTTCTTGCAGCAAAGGAGAACGAGTGGAGGTTTGATAGAGGGTTACGAGGTTGTGACGCATTTAGATAAGGTAGATGAGGAAATACTGTTCCTATTAGCAAGAACTAGGGGAGACAATTTTAATGCCTTGAGCAAGAAATGTAGGAGGGAACATGAGGAAGAACATTTTTTACACATTGGTAATGACCTGGAACTTGCTGCCCACAACGGAAACAGTCAATGATGCCAAAAGGAAATTGGATGGGCGCTTGAAGGCAACAAACTTGCAGGGCTAAGGGGATCGAGCAGGGGAGTGGGAATGACTAGATTGCTTTGTGGAGAACCAGCATGAACTCAATGGGCTGAATGGCCTCCTTCTGTGCTGTAAGTGACTCCATGACTTCCTCCCTAACAGCACGGTGGGTGTACCTACACCACATGGACTGCAGCGGTTCAAGAAAGCAGCTCACCACCACCTTCTCAAGGGCAATTATGGCAATAAATGCTGGCTGTGTTGTGACACACGCAACCAAGGATAGAATTGAAATGCAGATCGAGGTGATTAAAATCACTTGTGAGGTTGGCCAATCAGGGGCTCCTGGGCTCAGGAAGTGCTGTCTGTGTCTCGCTGATTCCTTGGACCCTGCGCCCTGTCACCCACCCCCACCCCAGCCCTCATTCCCTCCCTCACTTACCTGAGGGCCACTATGATGTTAGGAGCCTCTGGTTTTCAATCCTAGTTCATCTGAGCTGCCTGTCATCAAGCATTCTTTTGTAAAAGTTTCAATGGTTTTCACCATTTCACAGATTATGGAACTGCACTTGCTGAAAGGCTGAATAAATTGGTATTTAATCTGATTATTCATGGTACATTAGAAGCGAACTATTTCAGATTAAATTTATTTCAATCTAATGTTTTGGTATGTGTGAGTAACTGGAAAGTGCGATAAAGCTTGGGAAAGTGATCTCGTGACAGATGCTGCCTGTTTGAAGGCTGTTGCTCACTGCTCTGAGTTTAATGATAAAGAAGACAAAAGCTCTTGTTAACCACATGAAGCCGCCAGGCAGTGGTGTGGGCAGTGTGGCTGTTTGGGGTGGTCCAAACCTCTCTCCCCACACCTGCCACAGTCCCAAAATAACTGCGATATTTTTTAACAAGACAAGTTGTCATTTTGAAAGAATGAGCCTGAGATCACTTGGTAGAAAAACAGAAACAACAGATGTTGCCCAGGTTAAATACAATTTGACCGACCAGTCAATACCGGGAGTCAGGAACTAACAAGTATGTGTTTACCAGGGAGGTCCCTGGTCTATGTAGCCGACTATCCAAAGGACACAAAATTTCACAGGGTGAATTTCACCAGGTCAGTGCCAACGATCCTGGAGTAGCACCCACAGACTCCATAACACGAGGGGAACGGTATATTTGTGTATCCACTAGCAGGCCCCCATTACAAATCCCATGTAATCTGTTGGGTAGAGCTCAGAAATTAACCCTTTAAAAGGTTCAACATGACAGGGAATTGCAACAGCAAACTGGCAGGGTGAGCAGCCAGAAAATAGTAAAGCGCTTGACTCATTGAACAGCTCTACTGCAAGGTGGGAGTTACAAGATGAATAATGGGTTGAGTCCATCTAATATCAGATCCCCTAGCCCCCTCACTTTTCCATGAACATTATTTTCTTTGCATTTATCATGGCTCCTGTGTTATTGTGACCCACTTTCCAAATACCTGACATGAACAAAGAATGGACAAGTGCAACGCAAGAATGGAAAGAAGAGTGTTAACTGGATTCTAAGCCAGATGGTGAAGTGTGAATTTGGACACAAATCCTTTTCTTGATGTTGAGTTATTTGCAGAATGCAACATTTCATATCTGTGCCTCTTACCTACACCCAATGTCCTAGCTGTCCCTTTTTATATACTTCTAAGTATTTCAAATAAACAAATGAAATAATAATCTAATTAGCTAATTAAATTGGCTAGAGTGTGATGCAGAATGATGCCAATGGCGTGGGTTCAATCCCCATGCCGGCTGTGGTATTTTATGTAGGTCCTGTCTCTTCGCCTTGCCCCAAGCTTGCAGAGTGATGTCCCTCAAGCTACAAGTTGCCAAAATAGTCTCTCTCTAATGGAGAGAGATGCCTATGATCCTTTAGGACTATAGCCAAGATGATGACTATTGCAAAAAATCAAAATGCCACTCCCGGGGCTGATAGAACCAAAGAACACTATAGCATAGAAAACAGGCCATTCGGCCCTTCTAGTCTGTGCCAAAATATTATTCTGCTAGTCCCATTGACCTGCACCTAGTCCATAACCCTCCAGACCTCTCCCATCCATGTATCTATCTAATTTATTCTTAAACCTTAAGAGTGAGTCCGCATTTACCACGTCAGATGGTAGCTCGTTCCACACTCTCACCACTCTCTGAGTGAAGAAGTTCCCCCTCATGTTCCCCCTGAACCTTTCCCCTTTCACCCTAAAGCCATGTCCTCTCATGTTTATTTCTCCTAATCTAAGTGGAAAGAGCCTACTCGCATTTACTCTGTCAATACCCCTCATAATTTTGTAAACTTCTATCATATCTCCCCTCATTCTTCTACGCTCCAAGGAATAAAGTCCTAACCTGTTTAATCTTTCCCTGTAACTCAACTCCTTAAGACCCTGCAACATCCTAGTAAATCTTCTCTGCACTCTCTCAATCTTACTGATATCCTTCCTGTAGTTAGGCGACCAGAACTGCACACAGTACTCCAAAGTTGGCCTCACCAATGTCTTATACAACCTCACCATAACATCCCAACTCCTATACTCAATACTTTGATTTATGAAGGCCAGTATGCCAAAAGCTTTCTTTACAACCTTGTCTACCTGTGACGCCACTTTCAGGGAACTACCTATCTGAACTCTCAGATCCCTTTGTTCCTCCACACTCCTCAGTGCCCTACCATTTACTGTGTATGTCCTACCTTGGTTTGACCTTCCAAAATGTAACACCTCACACTTTTCTGCATTAAATTCCATCTGCCATTTTCTGGCCCATTTTTCCAGTTGGTCCAGATCTCTCTGCAAGCTTTGAAAGCCTTCCTCACTGTCCACAATGCCTCCAATCTTAGTGTCATCAGCAAACTTGCTGATCCAATTCACCACATTATCATCCAGATCATTGATATAGACAACAAACAACAATAGTCCCAGCACAGATCCCTGAGGCACACCACTAGTCACAGACCTCCAGTCTGAGAAGCAATCATCCACTACCACTCTCTGTCTTCTCCCACACAGCCAATTTCGAATCCAGTTTACAACCTCTCCATGGATACCAAGTGTCTGGACCTTCTGAACTAACCTCCCATGTGGGACCTTGTCAAAGGCCTTCCTAAATTCCATGTAGACAACATCCACAGCCTTTCCGTCATCTGCTTTCTTGGTAACCTCCTCGAAAAACTCTACAAGGTTCGTTAAACATGACCTACCACGCACTAAGCCATGCTGACTATCCTTAATCAGTCCTTGGCTGTCCACATAATTATATATCTGATCTCTCAGAACACATTCCAATAATTTACCTACTACTGACGTCAGGCTCACTGGCCTGTAATTACCTGGTTTACTTTTGGATGATGCATTCCAACCCCTGTGGTGCCCACCAGTCACAGAAGGCCTCAAGTATCCCCCTCTCCAAGGATACTCAGGCGCGGACATAACCATGGAAGAGGGGCAGTCAGCTCGAAAGGTCCCCTCAACCACCCACTGCCTGGGCCTGTTAAAGGCCACCTTGGCCAGGCCCAGGAGCAGGTGAACAAGGAGTCCTCTGTCCTGCCCAACACTCCCTCTGCACCAGGTAGCCTAAAGTCAGGAGCATGGGGCTGAAATGCAGCCAACACCTGAGAAGCAGCCCCTGCAAAAAATGAAGCAGAGGCTGCAACCTTAAACAGCTTGTAGACACAGGAACATGGACTCCCAGTCCCTTTTTATACATGCTCAAGATACTTCATCAATACCCTCCACCTGCTTATCCTGAACCTTAACAATATAATTAACATAATATTAATAAAGAAAAGCTGACCACTTCAAACTTCTAAAACCTTGAGAATGAGGAGAGAATGATTATCGGTAGTCCATGAGAAAAAGCTGTGGTAAAATGTCTCTTGGATGGGAGGCCATGTGTTGGGCCCCAGAACTGAAGACCAGCATCACAAACAACTCAATGATCCAACTCAAGGCCAGCAGATAATCTGCCAGATAACCTTCTCCTTCCTTGGACATCAAGCACACTGTTCAGCCTCTAATAAGAGGTGCATGACTAGCCCTTTATATTGTGCTCTGGTTAAGAAGTCTAGATTGGAGACCTAACACTGACTGTCGTTCACAATCATAAAATCCCCTCTTCCACATTAGCAATGGGCAACTACCTCTTCCATCAGCTGTTTATTGTTCCCTGGGAGACAGGCTCAATCATTCAGCCTCCACATCACCCCACCTTGTCGCAGGTCAAACTGGCACTCAAAGTCTGAGACAGGAAGAGCATTGGAGGGGGCACCATAACATTAGGGAGCTTGCCCCACTATGAGAAGCTGGCTGAAGGGGTTAAACTCTGCTCTTGCTGTGGCAGAAGGTGAGGTTATGGCACAGTGCAGACAGCAGAACTATTTTGTATCCAGCACAGTCAAAATGACATCCTCTGTGAAGAATCACACATTCACAAGCTTCCACCTCCTCTGTCTCCTTAGTCTTTGGTTGACTTTCCAAACCTGTGACCTCTACCATCTAGAAGGATAAGGGCAACAGATGCACAGGAACACCACCACCTGCAAGTTTCCCTCCAAGCCACTCGCAATTCCTTCACTGTCGCTGGGTCAAAATCCTGGAACTCCCTCCCCAACAACACTGTGGATGTACCTCCACCACTTGGACTGCAGTGGTCAAGAAGGCAGCTCACCACCATCTTCTCGAGGGCAATTAGGGATGGGCAATAAATGCAGGCCTAGCCAGCGATGCCCACATCCCATGAAAGAATTTTTTAAAATCCCAAGGGAATTATCCTCACCAGCCCTTAGTTTCTACTCTCCATTGCTGCAGATTCTCTACAGGAGACCCTTCCAGCCAATTATCCGCTGCCCATGAATCCTGACCATTTGATCTTTACTTGCTGCGTGGAATATCACAGGAGATCGGCTGAGTGTATACGTATATGAGAATTTTAAGAATTAAAAGGCTCCTTCCACACAGGAAGTATTTGTGCTTCTCAATATTATTTAAATAGAGTTTGGCAGTGTGCGTGTCCAAAAAATGAGGATGGGGTGAAGATCAGAAGATGAGCTTGGGTAAAGAAAGCCTGTCAGTCAATGTGATATTGTCCTGGCAGAATATCTTTCCTGAGTCTTCCTGTACAACATTGTGCTGCTTTTTAAATACACTCACTATCATGGCTTCAGTCACCCTTCCTGACAGTCCATTCCAGCTGCTGCTCACCCGCTAGTTGAGCAAGTTTGAGTAAGTTAACTGTATAAAACGCTGGTTCGGCCACAGCTAGAGTATCGCGTGCAGTTCTGGAATCCGCATTATAGGAAGGATGTGATTGCACTAGAGAGAGTCCAGAGGAGATTTACCAGGATGTTGCCTGGGCTGGAGAGTTTTAATTATGAGGAGGGATTGGATAGACTGGGGTTATTTTCTTGGAGTAGAGGAAATTGAGGGGAGACATGATTGAGGTGTATAAAATTGAGGGGCATAGATAGAGTAGACAGGAAGGAACTTTTCCCCTTGATGGAGGGATCAATAACGAGGGGGCATAGATTTAAGGTAAGGGGCAGGAGGTTTAGAGGGGATGTGAGGAAGAATTTTTTCACTCAGAGGAATCTGGAACTCACTGCCTGAAAGGGTGGTAGAGGCAGAAACCCTCATAACATTTAAGAAGTATTTGGATGTGCACTTGTGATGCCATGGCAAACAAGGCCTCGTGCTGGAAAATAGGTTTAGAATAGTTAGGAACTTGTTTGACCGGTGCAGACTTGATGGGCCGAAGGGCCTTTTTCTCTGCTGTAGACCTCTGTGACTCTATGACTCTATAAGTGGCAGTAATCTTGCCTCTGGGTCAGGAGGTTGTGAGTTTAAATCCTACACAAAAGACTTGAGCTTGTAGTCTAGGTGCTTGCTTCTCCCAACCTCCATAAACTTGAGTTCATGCAAAACTCTGCTGTCTGTGTTCTAACTCACACCAAGTCTTGTTCACCCATCACCTCTGCACTGACAACTTACTGCTCCCTGTCTGACAATGCCTCAATTTTAAAATTCTCATCCTTAATTTCTAAGACCTCATCCCTCACTATCTCTGTAACTTCCTCCAGCCCTACAACCCTCCAAGGTCTCTGTGCTTCTCCAATTCTGTCCTCTTGTGCATCCCTTACTTTTTGCCCTGGACGACCGGTGGCTTTGTCTTCGGCAGTTTAGGCTCTGTGTTCTAGAATTCTCTTAAACCTCTTGAACTCTTTCTCATTCCTTAAATTGCTCCTTAAAACCTACCTCTTCGTCCAAACTTTTGATCACCTCTCCTAATATCTCCTTTTGTGGCTTGGAACATAGGAACATTGGAAATAGGAGCAGTCAGCCATTTAGCCCCTCGAGCCTGCTCCACCATTCAACTAGATCGTGGCTGACCTTCTTCCTCAATGCCATTTTCCTTCACTATCCCCCTGATATCTTTAATATCTAGGAATCTATCCATCCCTGTCTTGAACATAATGACTGAGGCGGTACAGTCCTCTGGGGTAGAGAATTCCAAAGATTCACCAATCTTCGAGTGAAGAAATGCCTCCTCATCTTGGCCCTAAATGGCCTGCCCCTTATTCTGAGTGGGATTTTGTTTGACTAAAGTCGCTGGGAAGTGCCTTGGGATGTTTTAGAAGTCCTCTCTGAGTGCTAGTTGCATTGATAGTAATTGTCCTCAGAAATGAAATAGGTTCACTATAGCAATCCTAGGTATAAATTTGAAGGTCATAAATGGGTCTGTTGTTTGTCCGGGGCACATTATCCCAGATCATCTTTCGGTGCTTAGGGAGTGAGACTGTTTGTCATTGCAGGGAGAAGTTCACTCAGACATAGGAAAAACATCAGTTGGAATATAGATGTTGATCAGAATTACATGTCATAGACCAGGTGTGGCCACCCCCGAGCATTGTACTGGGTAACAGATTTGCACAGGTGTAAATCCTGTCCCTACAGAAGACATTTATCCTCCTCCACCCCACCAATTACTACAAGCTTGGTTCCATTTACACATTGTTATGGACTTGATTTTCCAGACAGATTTCTCATAAGAAACAGTAAACTTTATTTACAGGGCTTTACACGCTTAGGAGAATTGCTTTCCTTTTTTCCTCCACTGTTATTTTGTTTGCTTGGAAAAAGCCACCAAGGTGTTCTATATATTGATTCCAATCCTCTCTGGATGAGTTGAAGGGGTCAAACCTGCCAAAAAGTGGCATCCCTGGTGAGTATATTTTCTTTTCCTTCTGTTTAAAACAAGATGCTCGCATTCAATGGGTGAGGGACAGCACTGGAACCAATTTACCCTCGTTGCCAGTTGTTATAGGCTTGATTTTCTAGACAAGATTTTCATAAGAAAGAGTGAACTTTATTTACAGGGTTTCAGCAGCAGTTCCACGCTTCCATCAAGAACCACAACTAGACACAGACTCCATCTATAATGTTCCCTGCACCTAGGGCTGATTTGATCACACTGTCACATGATGCTACACAGCACAATATGTCTTAAAGCTACGGTCACCACATTCCTTAAAGCTACAGTCACTACACACAATAAGTGACCTTACAATGGGACTGTGAATCCAGGTCATTGATGTATACCAGCATGAGGGATTGTAGCCTGTAGCTGCAGGCATTCTGGCTGAAAATCTGCTCCCATTTCAACATAGTTCCCCTGATTCCTATCCTTGGTTTACTAGAAGAATCTTCACCAAGCACAAATGGCAAACTGGTCCCTCCAGTTAGTGAATCTCCCAGCCTGTACTTGTGGGAAGATTGCCAACACTCCCATCAGCCAATGACTATTGAGTTCTGTCGGTTTGATTAGGAAGGAGGCTTCGTGGAGAATAACAACGCAGTCAGTTTATTAATCTGATTAAATTCTGTCAAGCATGACTGAATGCTCATTTCTTTCTTTTATGGTATGAACATATACTTCCAAATAATTTCTTTTGACACAAAGTACTCGATCAGTGGGGGAAATATTAATTGCATCTCTGCTTTCATAATTTTTCTTTCTTTTGCTTTGACTGATTTCACTCTCATTGAGCTGAGGAAAATCTGAGTTGAATGACACAATTTTCAGACAGACTGTGAGGGGCTGGGGGTGTAGTGGTATTGTCGCCGGACTAGTAATCCAGAGACCCAGGGTAATGCTCTGGGGACCGCAGATGGTGACATTTGAAATCAATAAAAATCTGAAATTAAAAGTCTAATGATGACCATGAAACCATTGACAATTGTTGTAAAAACCCATCTGGTTCAAGAATGTCCTTCAGGGAAGGAAATCTGTTGTCCTTACCTGGTCTGACCTGCATGTGACTCCAGACCCACAGCAATGAGATTGACTCTTAACTACCCTTTGAAAATGGATGAAACCAGACGGACCACCCGGCATCGAGTTAAGTATGGCAACGACAAATTCAGTCCTGTCGACCCTGCAAAGTTCTCCTTACTAACACCTGGGAGCTAGTGCCAATATTGGGAGAGCCATCTCACTAGTCTAGTCAAGACTAATCAAGCAATAGTCTGACACAGTCATCCTCACGGAATCATACCTTATATTACAGACACCACTGTTACTATCCCTGGCGGCAGATGTGGCAGCACAGTGGTACACAGTTGGGAGGGAATTGCCCTGGGAGTCCTTAACTTTGACTCCAGATCCCATGAAGTCTCATGACATCAGGTCAGACATCGACAAGGAAACCTCCTGCTGATTACCATGTACCACACGCCCCCCCACCCCTCCCTCAGTTGATGAACCAATGTTCCTCCATGGTGAACACCACTTGTAGGAAACACTGAGTGTGGCAAGGGCACAGAATGTACCCTGGGTGGGGGACTTCAATGTCCATCACCAAGAGTGGCTCGATAGCATCACTACTGACTGAGTCCTAAAGGACAAAGCTGCTAGACTGGGTCTGTGGCAGATGGTGAGAGAACCAACAAGAGGGAAAAACATACTTGACCTCATCCTCACCAACCTGCCTGTTGCAGATGCATCTGTCCATGACCATATCGGTAGGATGGACCACTGCATAGTCCTTGAAGAGATGAAGTATTCACATTGAGGATACGCTCCATTGTGTTGTGTGGCACTACCACCATGCTTATTGGGATAGATTTCAAACAGATCTCTCAACTCAAAACTAGGCATCCATGAGATGCTGTGGGCCATCAGCAACAACAGAATTGTACTCAATCACATTCTGTAATCTCATGGCCTGGCATATCCCCACTCTACCAGTACAACAGAGCCAGGGGATCAACCCTGGTTCAATGAAGAGTGCAGGAGGGCAAGCCAGGAGCAGCGCCAGGCATACCTAAAAATGAGGTGTCAACCTGGTGAAGCTATAGCACAGGACTACTTGCATGTCAAACAGCATAAGCAGCAAGTAATAGACAGAACTAAGCAATCCCATAACCAACGGATCCCCAGATCTAAGCTCTGCAGTCCTGCCACATCCAGTCATGAAGGGTGATGGACAATTAAACAACTCATTGAAGGAGGAGGTTCCACAAATATCCCATCCTCAATAATGAGGGAGCCCAGTACTTCAGTGCAAAAGATAAGGCTTAAGCATTCACAACAATCTTCAGCCAGAAATGCCAAGTGGATGACTCGTCTTGGACTCCTCTAGAGGTCCCCAACATCACAGATGCCAGTCTTCAGCCAAATCCATTCACTCCTCATGATATTTACCCAGCCATGTGGAAAATTGCCCAAGTATGTCTTGTACACAAGAAGCAGAGAAATCCAACCTGGCCAATTACCACCCTATAGGTCTACTCTTGATCATCAATAAAGTGATGGAAGGGGTTAGCAAGAGTCTATTGGATGGCACTTACTTAGCAATAACCTGCTCACTGATGCCCAGTTTGGGTTCTGCCAGGGTGGCTCAGCTCCTGATTTCATTCAGCCTTGGTTCAAACATGGACAAAAGAGCTGAACTCCATGAGATGAGATGGGAGTGACTGCCTTTGACATCAAGGCAGCATTTGACTGAGTGTGACATCAAGGAGCCCGAGCAAAACTAGAGTCAATTGGCATCAGGGGGACAACCCTTCTCTGGTAGGAGCAAAAAGGAAGGTGGTTGTGGTTGTTGGAAGTCAGTCATCTCAGCTCCAGGACATCACTGCAGGAGTTCCTCAAGGTAGTGTCCTTGGCCCAACCATCTTTAGCTGCTTCATCAATGACCTTTCTTCCACCATGAGGCCAGAAGTGGGGTTGTTCGCTGATGGCTACTCAATGTTCAGCACCATTCGCGACTCCTCAGATACTGAAGCAGTCCATGCCCAAATTCAGCAAGACCTGGACAATAACATTCACACCAATCAGGTGCCAGGCAATGACCATCTCCAACAACAGAGAATGTAACCATTGTCCCTTGACATTCAATGGCATTACCATCACTGAATTCCCCCACAGCCCACTTACCCCCTGGGGTTATTATTAACCAGAAACTGAACTGGACCAGCCATATAAAAACTGTGGCTACAAGAGCAGGTCAGAGGCTAGGAATCCTGTGGTGTGTAACTCACCTCCTGACTCCCCAATAGCTGTCCACCATCTGCAAGGCACAATTCAGGAGAGTGATGGAATACTCCCCACTTGCCTGGATGAGTGCAGCTCCCACAATACTCAAGAAGCTTGGCACCGTCCAGGACAAAGCAGCCCACTTGATTGGCACCACATCCACAAACATTCACTCCCTCCACCACCGACGCACAGTCGCAGCATTGTGTACCATCCACAAGATGCAATAAGAAACTCCTATGACAGTGCCTTCCAAACCCAACTGCTGCCATCCAGAAGGACAAGGGCAACAGATGGATGGGAACACCACCACCTGCAAGTTCCCCTCCAAGTCACTTACTATCCTGACTTGGAAATATATTGCCGTTCCTTCACTGTCACTTGGTCAGAGTCCTGGAATTCCCTCCTTAACAGCGCTATGGGTGTACCTACACCACATGGACTACAGCGGTTCAAGGAGGCAGCTCACCACCACCTTCTCAAAGGTAATTAGGGATGGGCAATAAATGCTGGCCCAGCCAGCGACATCCATATCCTGTAAATGAAAAAAAACTTAACCATATAATAGCATCAAGTGACTTGGAGTCAGATACCATACAAACATAGCATGCGGAGCTCCATTTATTTCACCTCAACACTGTTCAGAATAATTAGCCCTGCAACCACACTGGACACTGAGACTGGACTCTGTGGTAATATTCCTGACTCGAGGTGCTGGGTTCAATACAAACTTCAGTCAGTCCTGGGGAGCAGAGGTGACAGTTCGGGTCTTTGATGGGTCTTTGATTCTTCTGTTAACATCCAGTGAGGTATGAATGTCTGATATTAAGGGAGTGACCCGCCAGCCCCAACCCCCACCATTGAAGCCTCAGTGACCAGGAGACCAGTGCTTTGGCTTCACAATATTATGCTGATGGCCAGTAGGGAGCTTGGGGCTGATGGGGGGGAAATGATGACTCCCCTTCTATCACCACCACCCACCCTCCCCCCCACAACCCCCATGGCCCCTGTTCCCTTGCTTCGCATCTAGTTGGTTCTCCTGGCAGAGAGTTGCGAATCAAGTTAAGGCTCTGTCCTTGTATAAAAGGACATCATCAATAGAAATAACCCTGAGCATAGGATCTCAGGCAGTGGATGAAATGGATTGTCCCACCTGCTAGTACACTGAGAAGAGAAGATATTGAATATTATTACCAAACACTTGAAATAGAATGACAAATTATCACGATCTCCAAATACAAGTTCATCTTGATTGATTTCTTCTCTTAACAAAGCATCATGTGATGGACTGGTTCTCGCATGTTGGTTGAACTTATGCGATGATCTTATGGAAGGTTTGTATGGTGATGACTGTGATTGCCTTTAACACCATTGAGTACAGTCAGTCACAGTCACAGACCTCAATGAAAGGAAGACTTGCATTTATGTAGCATCTTTCATGACCACAGCATAGCCCAAAAACATTTCACAGCTTGCAAAGTGCTTTTGAAGGGTGATCACTGTTATACTGAAGGAAAGGCTGCAGCCAATTTGCGCACAGCAAGAGTTCACATACAACAATATGTTGATGCCCAAATAATCTTTTTATAAATTATTGATGTTGAATGAGGGATAAAAGGACATTGGGGAGAACTTTCCTGCTGTTCTTTTCAATAGCACTGTGGGATCTTTTACATCCATGTGAAAGAGTAGATGGAGCTACTCAGCTCTGAAGGAGAGTCAAATGGACTCAAAACGTTAACTCTGCTCCTCTCTCCACAGATGCTGCCAGACCTGCTGAGTATTTCCAGCATTTTCTGTTTTTATTTTATATTAGAGTAGATGAAGCCTTGGGTTAACAGCTCATCTGAAAGATAGCACGTCCAAGAGTGCAACATCCCTTCAGTACTATTTTTTATATATATTCAGGGGTGTGGGTGTCGTTGGCTGGGCCAGCATTTATTGCCCATCCCTAATTGCCCTTGAGAAGGTGGTGGTGAGCTACCTTCTTGAACCGCTGCAGTCTATGTGGTTTAGGTACACCCACAGTGGTGTTAGGGAGGGAGTTCCAGGATTTTGACCTGCAACAGTGAAGGAACGGCGTTATATTTCCAAGTTCAGAGTAGTGAGGGACTTGGATGGGAACTTCCTGGTGGTGGTGTTCTCATGTATCCGCTGCCCTTGTCCTTCTAGATGGCACTGGGGGTCATGATTTTGGAAGGTACTGTCTAAAGAGCCTTGTTTTCAAGGAATATAGGCCAGCATTTTGTGTTTGGTGTGCTGGGGTGGGCCCCACATGCCGACGCATAAAATGACGTGTGGTGACGTCAGGTGTCAGCTCCAATGTCATCGCACGTCATTCCAATCTTTAGTTCAGCAGGTGTGCATCAGAGTCATCTGTGCACCCGCCGAACTGTCAAAGGCCTGTTAAGGGCATTTACAAGCCAATTAACACAATTTTCAGGGCCGTCCATCCACCCTTAAGGTTGGTGGGCAGGCGAAAAGCCCAGGCAGTCTTTGCATTTTTCATGAAACCTCATCCACGGACGGGATGGGGTTTCATGAAGGTTTTATAAATTAAATAAAAATGTTTCATGACAATTCATAAACATGTCCCAGCTCATGTGACACTGTCACATGAGGGGACATGTCTGAATAATTTTATTTTTTCTTTTTTTAAATTTTTCATTTTGATCTTAATCACCCTGAGGTAGCTCCGTGCCTCAGGGCAATTTCTGCACTCTTTTGCACGCACGCATGAAAGAACACAGGCCCCGACAGTCCCTTCTCGCCCCAACCTCATAGGGAGCGCTGAGCGCCACTGGGCACGTGTCACGCTGGGTTGGTCTTAATGCGGGTGATGATCGGCACCACACCTGCCTGTGCCCGCTCCTGACCGGCCCACCTGATGGGGAGAAAATTCTCTCCATAGAGAAAAGGCAGATAAGTGGAATTGAAGTACAGATCAGCCATGATCTATCTGGATGGTGAAACAGTCTTTAGAGGCTGAATGGCCTCCTCCTGTTTCTATGAAGTCACCTGATGAATCCATTTATATTGAACTGGAGTGTCAGTCATGGATTATATGCTCAAACTACAGGACTTGAACCTAAAACCTTCAGATTCAGAGGTGGGAGTGCTGCCGACAGCTGACTAAGGCAGCAGTGGTAGTAGAATTGCAGCCTCGCCAACTGTTACCTCATGCCCCTGTGTAAGTGGATGACACTGGAATCCTACTGGAAATGTTCGATGTAAATGGATTCATCAGATGACTTCATAGAAACAGGAGGAGGCCATTCCACCTCTAGAGACTGCTTCACCATCCAGATAGATCATGGCTGAGTCGGGAGTGTGCTCTCTCCCTGAGGCACAGGGAGATTAGCTTTAAGGTTAAACAGTGTAATAAAGTGTTGTAAAATTTTTTATGACATGTGAAACTGTCACATGAGCTGGGACATGTGCATTAATTTTAATAAAAATTTTTCTGAAAATTTTAAATCATTCATGAAACCTCATTCCGCCCATGGATGAGGTTCCATGAAAAATGTGAAGGCCACCTGGGCTCTTCACCTGACCCCCCAAAGTTAAGGTTTGTCGGGCATCTTACTCAATATGCTTGATTTGTTCATTAGTGGCCTTAACAGGCCTTAGGCTGCTTGGCGGTCACGCAGTAGAACTGAAAATCTAAATGACGCACGCCCGACATCACCCCCCCGTCATTTTACACCTCGGGCCCCACCCCTGCTCGCTGAGCTGATGATTCAGCCCAATGGCCCGGATTTTCGCTTCCAAGGCAGGTGGCAGAGTTCTGAGAGGAGCTTGTAAAAGGCCTCACCTCGTGTGGTTAAATAATAGGCATTCTAGCCCTCATCCCTCACACCCCTCAGCCCCACTCACTCCCAATGGCCCACCCATGTCAAGTTATGCCCCTCCACCCACTCCCAATGGCCCCTCATACCCTTCATATTGACCCATGACCCTCCACCCACCCCCAGGGCCCTTCAAACCCTCTATGCCAACCTGTGCCTTCCCATTCATCCCCAAGGCCCATTATAGCCCCTATGTCAACTTAATACCAACTGATGCTAACCCATGCCCCATACCCACCACTCTTCACCCTTACATCCTCCATGTCAACTCACTCAATATCCACCATGGGCAGATCTCAGGAGCCAAGCTAAAATAAAATAAAGTTCTAAGTATCTATTACAGACTTCACTATATTAGAAAAATCTCCAAAAATAAAAGCCAATTCATATACTCAAGTACTTAATCCCCAATAAGAACAAGCATTTGTATTCATAGATCCATAGGACAGCTAATCCTCTGACAGCTTCTTGGATCTTCCAATCAAACTATGACTTATAGCATGCACATCACTCCCCATCCCCACAACTGTGATAATGATATGTTGTGGAAGCAGTCAAGCAGTAATAGTGCTATAGTAATAGGGTTATGTCAACAAGCAGCTTTTGAATCAACATCCAAAAGGAGAGAATCTATCCATTTCCCCATAATATTCAATGGCCTTACCATCGCTGAATCTACCACAATCAACACCCTGGGGTTACCATTGGCCAGAAACTGAACTGGAGCAGCCATTTAAATAGTGTGGCTACAACAGCAGGTCATGGGCTGGGAATTCTATGGCAAGTAATTTACCTCCAGACTCCCAAAGCCTGTCCAACATCTACAGGGCACAAGTCAGGAGTATGTTGGAATATTCTCCACTGGCCTGGATGAGTGCAGCACCAACAACTCTCAAGAAACTTGACACAATCTAGTGCTTCATTGGCACCCCATCTACCACCTTAAACATTCACTCCTTTCACCATCGATGCAGTGGCAGCAGTTTGTACCATCTATAAGATGCAATGCAGGAACTCACTAAGGCCCCTTCAACAACACCTTCCAAACCAGTGAATTCTACCACCTAGATGGTCAAGAGGAGCACACATGGGAACACCACCACCTGCAAGTTCTCCTCCCACTCACCATTCTGACTTGGAAATATATCGCTGTTCCTTCACTATCGCTGGGTCAAAATCCTGGAACTCCCTCCCTAATAACACTGTGGGCGTACCTACATCACATGGACTGCAGTGGTTTAAGAAGGCAGCTCATCATCACCATCTCAAGGGCAATTAGGGATGAGCAATAAATGCTGACCTAGCCAGCAACAGCCACATCCCATGAATGGACAAATGTTTAAAAATTCCTTTTGTCGCCATGGGGAAGTAAATTAGAAACTTAAAAATTAATAAGGTGTTCACATGCACCAATGCCCATGTAGTTGATGAAAGCAGAGTTAATCCAATATGAAAGAAAGTGAAAGACAATGCTGTGTGTGGAAGAGGTTAACCTCTGTGCAGTAAGATGAGGATGGGTCTGGATAGTGTCAGAATTACATAAACAGCAAGAACATCACCCAGTGAGAAAGAACAAAATTCCATTCCAATTTTCAATTAGCCCAATAAAGTTAAATTTGGAAAATTAATTTTAGCTTCTGTAATGACCTGATGAACTGGACAGGTGTCAACAAGAAACAGTTAACTTTATTACAGGGAGCTTTTCAGATGCTACATGTTTGAACCAGGTTCTTGACGAGAAGCCCCCCGCCCACCCCCCCGCCCCACTGGATTACCTGCACCTAGGGCTCATTGGTCGGAGCCTCCAAGACCCCGATAGACAGTAGGAGAGGCTATACTTTCAGTTACTACATTTTCTCCCCCTTTAGTTTTTTTTACAGTTTTTATTTACAGAGAACATTTGAATATCCAACAACATATACATATATACAACCTAGGTGATTAAAGATTAAGTCTCAAGTGGTTTCCTTATTCGGTTAGAGCAGCATATCTCTACCACTTGAAGTTCTTCCACAGGATCAACATGATCAGGCATTGCAGCACCAGATACATCATTAGAAAGTGGCAGTCCAGGGTTAGGCATCTCTATAGAGATACTGGGTATCTCTATTCTAGGCCGATCTGTCACCTCAGTGATTAATGGTTCAACATTAGTCAGAGGCAGAATAGCTGGCTGTAGAGATGTCTCTCTATTCCTAAGATGATCCACAAATTTTCAAACAATTTGGTCTTCCACTTTCACCTGGAAACACAAAGGACCAATTTCTGAGACATTTGTACCAGGAACTCAGCAAGGCCATCTTCCAAAATTCCACATAAAAAAACTATATCTCCTGCAGTAAATCGAGCTTTGCTATGAATATTGTGATTCAATTTTTGATTGCTCTAATTCTTCTGTACCTTGCCCTCTAAGTTTGGAAACACCAGACTTAACCTTGTACATAGGCAGCGTTTCATCAATAATTCAGACGGTGTTGAATCCTTAGTTGAATGAGGCATTGTATGGTAATTGAGAAGAAAGCGGAAAAGTCAAGTTTCTAGAGTACCTTTGGATAACCTCTACATTCCAGATTTGAAAGTTTGGACAGCTCTCAGCTAAACCATTTGATGAGGGATGGTGTGGGGCTGTTTTAAAATGTCTGATTCCATTTAATCTCATGAATCTCTGAAACCCTGTGCTGGTGAAGACTGCACCATTATCAGAAATGATGATTACAGGTAGGCCATGTATACTAGAATGTTGACGCAGCTTTTCGATAGTTGCGCTCAATGTCGGTGATCTGACGTCATACACATCCCTCCATTTAGAATGCGCATCTACCATCAATAAAAACAAGGTGCCTAAGAATGATCCTATATAATCAATATGTAGTCTAACCCAGGGTCGGCCAGGCCATTCCCACAGATCCAGTGGAGCTGAAACAGGCAATTTCTGTTGTAGCTGACAATGGAGGCAGTGCTTGACCATGCTTTCAATGTCACTGTCGATTGCTACCAGACATAGCTTCACGCAAGCATTTTCATCTTTGATATGACTGGATATGCACTGTGAAGCTCTGTCAAGAGTGGCTGTCTTCCTTGAGAAAGGTTGATCACTCTTGATTCCCACAACAAGATTCCACCTTGACAACTTAACTCTGTTTTTCGGGCATGGAATTGCCTCATCCCTTCAGACACTGGTGAATTCGACTACTCTTGCGATACAAAGTCTCTGACATTCGACAAAATTGGATCTCTGTTCATCCAATTGCTAATTTGCTTCATACATGCAGGTGAAGAATCCAGTAAATTCAGTACAAGCACAACTTCTTGTGGAACAGAAGCATGTACAATGCTACTTGGTAGCGGGAGATGACGGAGTGCGTCTGCATTTGCAATGTGTAAGTCAGGCTGATACATAAAAGTATGCTCATATGCAGATAATATCAAAGCCCAAAGATGTATTCTTGCTGATGCTATTGGTGGAATGGCCTTATCCTCACTGAATAAACCTATTAATGGGTTACGGTAGGACACAATGGTGAAATGTCATCCACGCAGATACTGGTGGAATTTCTTCACTCCGAATACCACCAATAAACCTTCCTTTTCTAGCTGGGAATAACCCTTCTCTGCTGTGGAGAGGGCTCTCGTGACATAGCCAATGGGCCCTCCTGACCCATTTTCCACTCTATATGAATTTATAGTATCATTTATGGTCAATTTATAGTATCCACAAATGCGTATGGTTTGGTCAGACTTAACCACTGGAACTATGGGTGCTGCCCATTCTGAGAATCGGACAGGTTGGATGATGCCCAGCTTTTCTAACCGGCACAGTTCTGCATCCACCTTCTTCTTCAAACACAAGGCACAAGTCTGGCCTTAAAGAAACGTGGTGTCACCTGAGGATCCACATATATCTTGGCCTGCATGCCTTTTAATTTCCCTAATTCATCCTGAAACATCCTGTCGTATTTCCTTAGCAACTTAGGAACTCCTGTTTGCAAGTGAAATATTTCAGACCAGTCAAGCTTGATTTTCTGTAACCAGTCGCAGCCCAGAAGACTGGGTTATTCACCTGTCACTATGATCACTGGAAGCTGGGCTGTCTGTTGCCTATAGGACACAGGCGCTGTGCTGATGCCCTTTACCTGTTTGGATTCTCCAGTGTGTGTCTTCAATTGAGCGGTTGTCTGCTCCAGATTCAGAGGCTGGCTACCTTCATTAAGGTATTTAAACGTGTGCTCTCCCACCACTGTGGGTGAGGCTCCTGTATCCACCTCCATTATTAGTGGCTTTCCATTCACTTGGATTGTGACAGTGATAGATTCAGTTTTTATAGCAGTGACATTGTACAGGGAATAGGTGTTGGTACCGACAGCTTCAGGTTCTGTTGTATTATTTAATTCAGCCACATTGGTTTGCTGCTTTATGGGTTGTTTTGATTTTGCCCTGCATTGCTTTATAATGTGACCTTTCTTATGACAGTGATGGCATTCTATCTCCTTGAATCTGCAGGTGTCCGGTACGTGGTCACTCCCACATCTATAACAGATTAATCTTGGAGTCGCTGCTGAAAAAATTCTACTAGGTCTTTTCATGCTTTTAATAGCAGACATTGCCTCTCGCTTTGCTGCTGTGGGTCTGGATTTCGCCCCACACCCAGCAGTAGGTTCCCGCCCCACATGAAGAACAGCGCCATGTTGTTCGTTTTGTAAAGCCTGCGAGTCTCTTGCAGCACTTTCCATGGCTAGTGCTATTTCCATGGTGCGCTTCAAATTGATGCCAACTTCTGCAAGTAAATGGTGCTGAATGGCGGAGTTATGAACTCCACAAGCTAATCAGTCCCGCAGCAAAGCATTGAGTGTGTCCCTGAAGTCACAGTGTATCTGTCAACTGCTTCAACTTCACCATATAGGTTACTATGGACTCTCCCAGGCCCTAACTCTGGAATTAAATTTAAAATGCTACATTATTACAGATGACTTCGGCTGGTAATGTGTTTTCACGAGGTCCTCTAATTCCTTAAAAGACTTAGAATTGAAAATGTTCAGGGCTATCAGGCTGCGGATGGGACAGTCTGTCTTCCTACCACAGACACTCAAAAGGATGGCTTTTTGCTTTTGCCTCATGGTAATTTCGTTTGTTATGAAATAAAACCTGAGGCGCTCTACAATTTGGCTCCAGTCTTCCATAGTTGCATTGTAAGAGACGATTCTGCTGAAGAGTGGCCTGACTGGTGAGTAGTCTTAAGATTCGATATGCTCACGGTAACAGGGTGATGTGCAGCATCGGAGCTATTTTACCCTCGTCGCCAAATGTAATGACTTGATGTGCCGGACAGGTTTCAACATGAAACTGTTAACTTTATTACAGAGAGCTTTTCAGATGCCACAAGCTTGAACCAGGTCCTTGACAAGAAGCCCTACCCACTCCAGATTACCCGCACTTAGGGCTAATTTTTCGGAGCCCCCCAGAACAATCACATGACCCCGATAGACAGTAGGAGAGGCTATACCTTCAGTTACTACAGCTTCTCTTTTCCAAACATGTGCAGTGATATCAAAAACCTTTTACCAAACCTTTCTTTTCATCCTTAGGCATTTAAAATCTGTTAAAACAGAAGAAATTAGTCATAATATCACAAATGATTTTAAACATGCTTGACAGGGAAGACAGCATTTTAGTTTGTTCATTTAATTTTAAAGAGTAGGTTTCTCATGGCCCCTTATACAGATATAAACCCTAATTTGTGTCAAATCTCCAGTCATTGCATTTATTTAATACTTTTCATAACCTCAGGATGCCCCTAAGCACTTCATAGCCAAGGAAGTACTTTTGAAGCATGGTCACTGTTGTAATTTGAGGAGTGCAGCAGTCAGTTGCGCACAGCAAGTTCCCACAAACAGCAATGTGAAAATGAGCAGCTTGATGTTGGCTGAAGGGTAAATATTAGTCAGGACCCTGCGAAAAATGCCTCTGCTCTTCTTCACGATAATGACATGAGATATTTGATGTCCATCTGGCAGAGCAGGTAGAGCTTTGGTTTAATGCCTCATTTGAAAGAGCACATCTGGCAGAGCAGCACTTGCTCAGTACTGCACTGGAGTGTCAGCCTAACTTATCAGTTGAGTCTCTGGAGTGGGCTTGGACCAATGAGCCTCTGAGGCAGAGACGACACTGAGCCAAGGCTGACACTGGACATTATACTGGAAGAAGGAATCTCAGGGTCTGAGTAACTTGTCTATTTTGTACAGCCCACTCTCCCATGTCTATTGAGTGACTTGGGGCTAAAATCAACCCCAAGATGTGTTCTGCTGGTGTTGAGACAACTTCTGGTGTGGTTTTACCCTCCATAGCTGAATGGGTGAGACATTCTTGACATATCTGATAGCTAATTGGCTGCATGAGAACCATTGAACAATCGATATTGCTCTTCTGTTGTGGTTGTCAGCTGGTTTTACTGAACAGCTAAGCCAGTCCTCAGAACCTTTGAAAATCTGTAGTTGGGTAATTTTGTCACAGATTCCTTAATCTAGAGAATCTTTTTCTTTCCTCATGCTTCCTACTCTGGGAACCTTTCCTTCTCTGCATGATCTCTCTTCATTCCCCAAGGGGAATTTTTACCAGTGCACCAATATCTGAAAGAAACTGGTTTGTGTGGAGCCTTGAAGTTGTATAGATTGGAAAATTGTGCATGCACCATGTAATTTAAGAAGTGTGAGAGAAAGAAACCACTGAATTATAGAGCAGTTAGCCTAACATCCATTAAGAGGAAACTACTAGAATCTATCATTAAGGATATGGTGACTGAATACTTTGAGTATTTTCAGTTGATCAGTGGATTTAGATTCGAAATATATTACCATTCATTCACTGTCATTGGGTCAAAATCCTGGAACTCCCTTCCTAACAGCAGTGTGTGTGTACCTACACCACATGGATTGCAGCGGTTCAAGAAGGCAGCTCACCACCACCTTCTCAAGGGAAATTAGGGATGGGCAATAAATGCTGGCCTAGCCAGCGAAGCCCACATCCCGTGAACTGACAAATTTTTAAAAATTCCTTCTGTCACCATGAGGAAGTAAATTAGAAACTTAAAATTTAATAATGTGTTTACGTGCGTCAATGCCCATGTTGTTGATGAAAGCGGAGTTAATCCGATATGAAAGAAAATGAAAGACAATGCTGTGTGTGGAGGAGGTTAACTCCTGTGCAGTAAGGTGAAACACCCACATTTTGTGAAAGAATAAAAAAATGAACGGTTGCTCACACACACATAAGACACACAAAACATGGGTGAGATAAAACAGTTCAAGAGAACCAATCCGGAGTTAGCAATGCTGTAGATTGTCTTCTCCCTGCTCTAGTGAATATCTCTTTTAAACTGTAGCCATGGTAGCTTTTAAAAGCCATAGTCCAAGAAAACACTAAAATATGTTCTTTACACTGTGAATATTATTTACACGGACTTCCAGGAGGCAATTGATAAAATTCAATACAACAGACTTTTAGCTAAAGTCGAAGCTCATGGAATTGAGGGCAAATTATTGACCTGGTTAGGAACTTGGCTGGGTGACAGGGGGCAGAGTTGTGAGAATATCTGATTGACAGGATCTGACTCATGGTGTCCTGCAAGGGCCTGTGTTGGGCCTCAGCTATTCAGCGTATTCATTGATGACTTGGACGGTGAGATAGAAAGCCACATATCTAAGTGTGCTGATGACACAAAGATTAGGGGCATTGTAAGCAGTATATATGGGAGTGTAAAATTGCAAAGAGACATTGATCAGTTAAGTGAATGGGCAGAACTGTGGTGAATGGGTTTCAGTGTAGGCAAATGTGAGATCATCCACTTTGGTTCTAAAAAGGATAGAGCAGGGTACTCTCGAAATTGTGTAAAGCTAGAAACAGCGGAGGTCCAGAGAGAGTTGGGGGTCCAGGTACAACATTTATTAAAATGTCAAGAGCAGATACAGAAAATAATCAAAAAGGCTAATGGAATGCTGGCCTTAAAACTAGAGGATGAGAATAGAAGAGGTTCGAAGTCATACTTCAGCTATACAAAGCCCTGGTTCAACCACACCTGGATTAGAGTGAGCAGTTCTGGGAACCACACCTTAAGAAGGATATATTGATTTTGGAGGGAGTGCAGTGTAAATTTACCAGACTGTTACTGGACTTCAAAGGTTAAGCCACAAGGAGAGGTTACACAAACTAGGGCTGAATTCCCTGGAATTTAGAAGGTTAGGGGGTAATGTGGTCAAAGTTTTCAAGATATTAAGAGGAACAGTTAGGGTGGATAGAGAAAAACTGTTTCTGCTGTTTGTAGAGCCTAGCACTAGGGGAAAGAGTCTAAAATTTAGAGCCAGATTCATTAGAAGTAAAATTAGGAAACACTCCCACATAGAAAGAGTAGTAGAAGTTTGGAACTCTCTTCACAAACAGCAGTTGACCCTGGGTCAATTACTCTTTTAAAATCTGACATTGATAGCTTTTGGTTAACCAAAGTTATATGGACTATGGAGTTAATGCCCACGGATCCCCTGTTATCTCATTAAAAGGCAGAACAGACTCAAAGGATTAAATGGTCTCCTCCTGTTCCTATATGCCTAAATCAGCAAAAGTGTTTCAGCACCTGCCACATCACTCCCTCTAGATTTCTGCAGCTTTAAGCAATTATAGAAAGCATCGAACATTTATAGAATCAAAACAACAGATAGTAGAAATCAACAAGCAGCTAATCTGTGTAGCTAGTGATTCCTTTAAATAGAGCCTCCTTTCTGCTGCTGAATATATGGTTAGTTGTCTGAGGTAAAGTGAGGATGTTAGCTGGAGTGTTCAGCTCCAAAATGGTGTCAGTTTAGCATGGAATGCTGATTAGTGTTGTGTAAGGCAATCTGTGTTTCTAAAGTTTGAATGTATTGAGACATACATTAACTAAAACAGAAACTGAACAGAAAAGAGAAATGGAAAGGGAAATAGAAAAGGTAAACATAGAAATTAACCTGATCCTCCTGGTTTCTAAGGAAACAAAAACAAACTAAGATTTGGAAACCAAAACATCTGGTGAAATTGACTCTGCTTGAAAGATATAAAAGTTTAAAGGGTTCATTGGTGCAGCACAGGCAATCTGTAGAAGGTTGAAGAAGGCAGTGTCTAGATCTAGATGCTGAGAATAAGTTGCTGCAGCTGTTTCTGTTACTGGGAGATAACATTGGTGGGTCTATACCATCCAGGCCGAGTTGAGGAGGTTCTGCAGATATGTACCATTTGTAGTGAAGACTGAGCCCATGGAACTTGGGTTGGTTGTGTGCTGCTGTTGTCTGGGGATCAGACTAGCTCCTAGAAGATGAGGCACTGAAATTCTCCATGAGGAAGACAGAGTTTGAAGGACTTTATGACAGAATGTGATCAGTGAAATCTGAGTGGGCTGCTGAACCAATTCATAAGATCTGCCTTAGTTGTATCTGCCATTTAATGTGCAATTTAAGGTTTATAACTGACCATGCTGTACCTGTTAATTTACATTTAACTTAGTTAATTCTAGATATTAGAGTGCAGATAGGTAGTATTTAGTGTTTGCTTTGTTGACTCTTGTATAGCAAAAATTCTTCTGTTTTAAACCATGGAATTTTGTGATCTGCCTGCTCTACACACTTCCAGCAACCAGTCACTGGGCGTGTGCCAATGCCCTCACTATTATGACATCTAGTGTGGTTCATCTCAAAATGTCTGCGTGTGTTGTAGAAACCATTTGGTGCTCCAAGGTCCTCATTATGTCCAAAACTAAGACCTTATCCATCCCAATTTCTTACCTGGGGAGTTTAACAAAGTCAATCAGTGAAGGTCATATCAGGGAAAAATAGAAAAAGGTTAAAGTTAAATGCATCATATCTGAATGCACACAGCATTGTAAAAAGGTAGATGGATTAATGGCATGAGCATATATAAATAGGCTTGATCTAGTAGCCATCACTGAGACATGGTTACAAGGTGACCATGGTTACAAGCTAAATGTCCCAGGATACCTTGCATTTAGAAAAGATAAGCAAATTGGAAGAAGGGGTGGTGGGGGAAGGTTGGGGGTGGTGCTGACGGTTGCCCTGTTAATAAAGGATGAGATAGAGAATGCTGTGAAAGGATCTTACCCTGGGATATCAGGAGGCTGAGTCAGTATGGGTGGAGCTAAGACATAACAAAGGCCAGAAAACACTGCTGACGGTAGCTAATAGGCCTCATAATTATAATTATAGGCCTCAAAACTTGACTGTATGGCACTTGCATTTTTGGTGCTATGAGGGCTGTTTCCTGTCCAAAATGGTGCCTGTGCATGTACACATCTGGTGCAAACTGTGGCGAACGTTGCTTTGGGGAGGTGGGTAGCATGGGTGCTAGGAGTGTGCATTGGAACTACACAGGATAGGCAAAGTGTGACATCAATCAGTGGTGAACAGTGATTTGAAATCATTGTTGTCATTTTTGACCTCAACGCTCCAACCAACAATGTCTCTCAATCTTGTACAGCTGAACATGCATTTAACAGCAGGAAGAACACCCCCACCAGTATTATTGAAAGGGAGCAACAAGTAATTTCAGGTTAATTGCTGGTAGATTTCTACTGGCTGTTGCTGAGTTTGTAGAGTGTTGGGTGCTTTGTACCATTAATCAGAGTTGCTGAATTCAACAGGCAGTGGTGTGGCACATAGCAAAGGCCTTGATTCTACCTTCAAGCGTTCTCCGGTTACCATCCACAGTAGTCTGCAGTGTGACAGGCAGATTGAGCCCAGAGGAGAAGAAGCTGCTCAGAGGGAAGGAGGAGCAGGGGAGAAGGGCTCTGAGCAGGAGGCCATATCCAGCCAGAATCTTCAGGGAGCAACTTTCCACTCTCATCCTCAGTGAAGATCAGAGTGTTAAACATCTCTGCTTTACTAAGGAAGTGATCACTGAAATCTGCTACTTATTGCAGGCAGAGCTGCTGCCTCAAAGCAGGGCAAGGACAGCCTTGTTATTGGCTGTGAAAGTGATTGTGGCCATGAGCAATTTTGCATTGGGCTCCTTCCAGGCTGAATCCAACATCTTGCAGATTGATGCTCATTGCTATGTAAGAGACTTCATTGACACTGTTTATGTAAACAGTGAGGACTACATTAGCCTCGACCCAGAAAGAAGCAGATGTAACATGCAAGATAAAAACAAAAAACTGGATGCTGGAAATCCAAAACAAAAACAGAAATACCTGGAAAAACTCAGCAGGTCTGGCAGGTATTTCCAGGTATTTCTGTTTTTGTTTTGGATTTCCAGCATCCGCAGTTTTTTGTTTTTATCTCTGTGTTTAATTGACTGCCACTTGTCTTCAAGAAATGTCTACCTTGAAGAAGTTCTGTCCTACTCTCCATCAGAATTTTCGAATCTCTCTCTTGCCTTGTTCACCTTCACTGCTTTCCATTTCTCTCCTGGTGTTTGACAAGATGTTTACTAAAACCCGCTTTCACAGCCATATTTCCTTTCTCAGTGACTGT
The DNA here is from genome assembly GCA_026770705.1 of Isurus oxyrinchus. Lineage (NCBI taxonomy): Eukaryota > Metazoa > Chordata > Chondrichthyes > Lamniformes > Lamnidae > Isurus > Isurus oxyrinchus. The sequence continues at coordinate 83,938,169 of JANJGN010000013.1, forward strand.
CTCCGTCTCCAGCTTACGCCACGTGGACTTCAACAGAAATTCCAGCCATCATGTTTGGAACCCACCCAGGATTACAGGTATCTCCGGGACATAAAACGTTTCTCGGACTGCTGTTCCCATCTCATTCTGAGATCCACACTCAGTGTCATGCGCCGCCATATGAACACACTCGACCTCTCCCTCCAGCAGCACTGCCACACACTTTTTCAAAGCTGCATGTGCCCCCAGTTTCATTTTATTCTTTGTCTCATCCGACGCCTCAGCAAGAAACTTTTGCTCTTTCTCTCAAGTGCTAAGGAACGCAAGCTCCAACAATTCATCGACACCAACACCCATCTAGGATCCTCGACCCCTGCCTGTCCCTCTGTCCCCACCCCATCTTCCAATCCCTGCCCCAGCCGTGTATTCACTATACCCCCTGACCTTCCCCTTCCGACCCTGAATGTTCAGTGCTCAGCAAAGGAATCAGTCTCATACCCTTACGCCCTCATCTCAATGAATTTCGGGCTCGGCACGATGCTGAACTCTTCTTCCGCCGCCTTCGTATCCATGCTCACTTCTTTGGGCAGGAGGCCTCTCCCCATTCAACGGATCCTTTTAACCACCTCCAATATTCTCCCTCCACCTGGACCCCACCCTCTGGATTCTTACCTTCTCTTGATCTTTTGATTAAGAACTGTCGGCGCGACATTAGTCGTCTCAATTTCTCTGCTCCTCTCACCCATTCTAATCTCTCTCTCTCTGAACTTACTGCACTCCATTCTCTCAGGTCCAACCCTGACATTGTCATCAAACCCGCTGACAAGGGTGGTGCTGTTGTTGTCTGGCGCACTGACCTCTACCTCGCAGAGGCTGAGTGTCAACTCGCAGAAACTTCCTCCTACCTCTCCCTGGACCATGACCCCACCACTGAACATCAAGCCATTGTTTCCAGGACTGTCACTGAGCTCATCTCCTCTGGGGATCTCCCTCCCACAGCTTCCAACCTGATAGTCACCCAACCTCGGACCTCCTACCTCCTACCCAAAATCCACAAACAGGACTGTCCCGACAGACCGATCGTCTCAGCTTGCTCCTGCCCCACAGAACTCATTTCTCATTATCTTGACTCCCTTCTCTCCCCTTGTCCAGTCCCTTCCCAACTACATCCGTGATTCCTCTGACACCTTACGTCACATCAACAATTTCCAGTTCCCTGACCCCAACCGCTTCCTCTTCACCATGGACGTCCAATCCCTCTACACCTCCATCCCCCACCAGGATGGTGTGAGGGCCCTTAGCTTCTTCCTCGAACAGAGGCCCGAACAATCCCCATCCACCACTACTCTCCTCCGTCTGGCTGAACTTGTTCTCACACTGAACAATTTCTCCTTCAACTCCTCTCACTTCCTCCAAATAAAAGGTGTGGCTATGGGTACCCGCATGGGCCCCAGCTATGCCTGTCTCTTTATGGGGTATGTGGAACATTCCTTGTTCCAGTCCTACGCTGGCCCCCTTCCACAACTCTTTCTCCGGTACATCGATGATTACTTCGGTGCTGCTTCATGCTCTCGTCGGGACCTGGAAAAATTTATTAGTTTTGCTTCCAATCTCCACCCCTCCATCATTTTCACGTGGTCCATCTCTGACACTTCCCTTCCCTTCCTTGACCTCTCTGTCTCAATTTCTGGTGATAGACTGTCCACCAATATCCATTACAAGCCTACCGACTCCCACAGCTACCTCGACTACAGCTCCTCACACCCCGCTTCCTGTAAGGACTCCATCCCATTCTCTCAGTTCCTTCGCCTCCGTCGCATCTGTTCCGATGATGCTACCTTCAAAAATAATTCCTCTGACATGTCCTCCTTCTTCCTTAACTGAGGTTTTCCACCCACACAGGGCCCTCAACCATGTCCGGCCCATCTCCCGTGCATCCGCCCTCATACCTTCTCCTCCCTCCCAGAAACATGATAGGGTCTTCCTTGTCCTCACTTATCACCCCACCAGCCTCCGCATTCAAAGGATCATCCTCCGCCATTTCCGCCAACTCCAGCATGATGCCACCACCAAACGCATCTTCCCTTCACACCTCCTGGTGGCATTCTGTATGGATCGTTCCATCCGTGACACCCTGGTCCACTCCTCCATCACCCCCTACTCCTCAACCCTCACCTACGGCACCACCCCATGCATACGCAAAATATGCAACACCTGCCCTTCACTTCCTCTCTCCTCATCGTCCAATGAGCCAAACACTCCTTTCAAGTGAAGCAGCATTTCACTTGCATTTCCCCCAACTTAGTCTACTGCATTCGTTGCTCCCAATGTGGTCTCCTCTACATTGGAGAGACCAGATTGGGCGACCGCTTTGCAGAACACCTTTGGTCTGTCCGCAAGAATGACCCAGACCTTCCTGTTGCTTGCCATTTTAACACTCCACCCTGCTCTCTTGCCCACATGTCTGTCCTTGGCTTACTGCATTGTTCCAGTGAAGCCCAACGCAAACTGGAGGAACAACACCTCATCTTCCGACTAGGCACCTTACAGCCTTCCGGTCTGAATATTGAATTCAACAATTTTAGATCTTGAACTCCCTCCTCCATCCCCACCTCCTTTCCGTTTCTTCCCCCTCCATTTTTTTTCCAATAATTTATACAGATTTTTCTTTTCCCACCATTTTTCATTACTTTTAAATCTATACCTTTTATGGCATTTTAGTCTTATTTCACCCCACCCCCACTAGAGCTATCTGTACCTTGCGTGTCCTGCTATCCATTCTTAATTAGCACATTCTTTTAGATAATATCACCACCTTTAACACCTCTTTTGTTCTTTTGTCTGTGACAACTTTTGGTTATCTGCTCCAATCACTGCTTGTGCTCCCTACTACCACACCGCCACCACTTCTGCCCCCACCACCACCCACCTTAAACCAGCTGAGATTTGAACCCTCTTCAATTTTTAATAAGTACTATTGAAGGGTCATGAGGACTTAAAATGTCAACAGATGTAACATGCACATGGCTTTACCAGGTTTGTGGGCTTTCACATGGTGCAGGGTGCCAGTGACTGTACGCACATTCTGCAGGGTGCCAGTGACTTTACACACATGATATAGGGTGCCAGTGACTGTACACACATGGTGCAGGGTGCCATGGACTGTACACACATGGTGCAGGGTGTGAGTGACTGTACACATGAGGTGCAAGGTGCCAGTGACTGTACACACATGGTGCAGGGTGCCAGTGATTATACACACATGGTAAAGGGTGCCAATGACTGTACATACATGGGGCAGGGTGCCAGTGAATGTAGACACATGGCATAGGGTGCCAGTGACTGTACACATATGGTGCAGGGTACCAGTGACTGTACAAACATGTTGCAGGGTGGCAGTGACTGTACACACATGGTACAGGGTTTCAGTGACAGTACACAAATGGCTTTACTGCATGCCATTGACTGGACAGACGCGGTGCAAGGTGCCTATGATTGTATGCACATGATATAGGGTGCCAGTGACTGTACACACATGGTACAGGGTGCCAGTGACCATCCACACATTGGTGGAGGGTTCCAATGACTGTATGCATTTGGTGCAGCTTGCCAATGACTGTAAAAACATGGTGCAGGGTGCCGGTGATGGTACACAAATGGTGCAGTGTGCCAGTGACTTTACACACACGGTGGAGAGTGCCAGTGACTATACAAACATGATGTAGGGTGTCAGTGACAGTACACACATGATATAGGGTGCCAGTGACTGTACTCACATGGTGCAGGGTGCCAGTGACTGTACACATGAGGTACAAGGTGCCAGTGACTGTACACACATTGTGCAGGGTGCCAGTGACTGTACACACATGGGAAAGGGTGCCAATGACTGTACATATATGGGGCAGGGTGCCAGTGAATGTAGACACATGGTATAGGGTGCCAGTGACTGTACACATATGGTGCAGGGTGCCAATGACTGTACACACATGGTGCCGGATGCCAGTGACTGTACACACATGGTGCAGGGTACCAGTGACTGTACAAACATGTTGCAGGGTGGCAGTGACTGTACATACATGGTGCAGGTGCCAGAGACTGACACACATGGCACAGGGTTTCAGTGACTGTACACAAATGGCTTTACTGCATGCCATTGACTGGACAGACGCGGTGCAAGGTGCCTATGATTGTGCGCACATGATATAGGGTGCCAGTGACTGTACACACATTGGTGGAGGGTTCCAATGACTGTATGCATTGGTGCAGCTTGCCAATGACTGTAAAAACATGGTGCAGGGTGCCGGTGACTGTACACAAATGGTGCAGTGTGCCAGTGACTTTACACACATGGTGGAGAGTGCCAGTGACTGTACAAACATGATGTAGGGTGTCAGTGACAGTACACACATGGTGCAGGGTTTCATTGACTGAACACATGTTGTGCAGGGCGCCAGTGACAGCACACATGAGATACAAGGTGCCAGTGACTGTACACACATGGTTCAGGGTGTCAGTGACTGTACACAGATGGCTTTACTGCATGCCAGTGATTGTACACACATGGTATAGAGTGCAAATTACTGTACACAGGTGGTAAAGGTTGCCAGTGACTCTACACACATGGTATAGGGTGACAGTGACTGTACACACATGGTGCAGTGTGCCAGTGACTGACACACATGGTACAGTGTTTCAGTGACTGTACACAAATGGCTTTACTGCATGCCATTGACTGATCACACGCGGTGCAAGGTGCCAGTGATTGTACACACATGGTATAGGGTGCCAGTGACTGTACGCACATGGTATAGCATACCAATGACTGTACACAGTTGGTGCAGGGTGCCAGTGACTGTACACGCATGGTATAGCGTGACAGTGATTGTACACACATTCTGCAGGGTGTCAGAGACCATACACTCATTAGGTGCAGCTTGCCAGTGACTGTATACACATGGTGCAGGGTGCCGGTGATTGTACGCACATGGTGCAGGTGTTTCAGGGACTGTACACAAATGGTGCAGTGTGCCAGTGACTTTATACACACGGTGGAGGGTGCCAGTGATTGTACAAACTTATGCAGGGTGTCAGTGACAGTACACACACGGTGAAGGGTGCCAGTGACTGTACACACATGGTATAGGGTGACAGTGACTGTACACACATGGTGCAGGGTGCCAGTGACCATTAACACATTGGTGGAGGATGCCAGAGACTGTACCCATTTGGTACAGCTTGCCAGTGACAGTACACACATGGTGTGGGGTGCCAGTGACTGGAGACACATGGTGCAGGGGTTTCAGGGACTGTAGACAAATGGTGCAGTGTGCAAGTGACTGTACACACATGGTATAGGGTGACAGTGACTGTACACACATGGTGCAGGGTGCCAGTGACCATCAACACATTGGTGGAGGGTTCCAATGACTGTATGCATTTGGTGCAGCTTGCCAATGACTGTACAAACATGGTGCAGGGTGCCAGTGACTGTACACAAATGGTGCAGTGTGCTAGTGACTTTACACACATGGTGGAGTGTGCCAGTGACTGTACAAACAGGATGTAGGGTGTCAGTGACAGTACACACATGGTGCAGGGTTTCAGTAACTGAACACATGTTGTGCAGGGTGCCAGTAACTGTACGTGCACAGTGCAGGAGGCCAGTGACTGTACACACATGGTTCAGGGTGTCAGTGACTGTACACAGATGGCTTTACTGCATGCCAGTGACTGTACATATGCGGTGCAAGGTGCCAGTGATTGTACACACATGGTACAGCGTGCCAATGAGTGTACACAGGTGCTGCAGGGTGCCAGTGACTCTACACACATGGTATAGGGTGACAGTGACTGTACACACATGGTGCAGGTTGCCAGTGACTGTACACACATTGGTGGAGGGTGCCAGTGACTGTACCCATTTGGTACAGCTTGCCAGTGACTGTACACACATGGTGCAGGGTGCCAGTGAATGTACACACATGGTATCGGGTGACAGTGACTGTACACACATGGTGCAGGGTGCCAGTGACCATAAACACATTGGTGGAGGGTTCCAATGACTGTATGCATTTGGTGCAGCTTGCCAATGACTGTACAAAGATGGTGCAGGGTGACAGTGACTGTACACACATGGTGCAGTGTGCCAGTGACTGACACACATGGTACAGGGTTTCAGTGACTGTACACAAATGGCTTTACTGCATGCCATTGACTGGTCACACGCAGTGCAAGGTGCCAGTGATTGTACACACATGGTATAGGGTGCCAGTGACTGTACACAGTTGGTGCAGGGTGCCAGTGACTGTACACGCATGGTATAGCGTGACAGTGACTGTACACACATTCTGCAGGGTGTCAGAGACCATACACACTTTGGTGGAGGGTGCCAGTGACTGTACTCATTTGGTGCAGCTTGCCAGTGACTGTACACACATGGTGCAGGGTGCTGGTGATTGTACGCACATGGTGCAGGTGTTTCAGGGACTGTAAACAAATGGTGCAGTATGCCAGTGACTTTATACACATGGTGGAGGGTGCCAGTGATTGTACAAACATATGCAGGGTGTCAGTGACAGTACACACACGGTGAAGGGTGCCAGTGACTGTACACACATGGTATAGGGTGACAGTGACTGTACACACATGGTGCAGGGTGCCAGTGACCATTAACACATTGGTGGAGGGTGCCAGTGACTGTACTCATTTGGCACAGCTTGCCAGTGATAGTACACACATGGTGCGGGGTGCCAGTGACTGGAGACACATGGTGCAGGGGTTTCAGGGATTGTAGACAAATGGTGCAGTGTGCAAGTGACTGTACACACATGGTAAAGGGTGACAGTGACTGTACACACATGGTGCAGGGTGCCAGTGACCATAAACACATTGGTGGAGGGTTCCAATGACTGTATGCATTTGGTGCAGCTTGCCAATGACTGTACAAAGATGGTGCAGGGTGACAGTGACTGTACACACATGGTGCAGTGTGCCAGTGACTGACACACATGGTACAGGGTTTCAGTGACTGTACACAAATGGCTTTACTGCATGCCATTGACTGGTCACACGCAGTGCAAGGTGCCAGTGATTGTACACACATGGTATAGGGTGCCAGTGACTGTACACAGTTGGTGCAGGGTGCCAGTGACTGTACACGCATGGTATAGCGTGACAGTGACTGTACACACATTCTGCAGGGTGTCAGAGACCATACACACTTTGGTGGAGGGTGCCAGTGACTGTACTCATTTGGTGCAGCTTGCCAGTGACTGTACACACATGGTGCAGGGTGCCGGTGATTGTACGCACATGGTGCAGGTGTTTCAGGGACTGTAAACAAATGGTGCAGTATGCCAGTGACTTTATACACACGGTGGAGGGTGCCAGTGATTGTACAAACATATGCAGGGTGTCAGTGACAGTACACACACGGTGAAGGGTGCCAGTGACTGTACACACATGGTATAGGGTGACAGTGACTGTACACACATGGTGCAGGGTGCCAGTGACCATTAACACATTGGTGGAGGGTGCCAGTGACTGTACTCATTTGGCACAGCTTGCCAGTGACAGTACACACATGGTGCGGGGTGCCAGTGACTGGAGACACATGGTGCAGGGGTTTCAGGGATTGTAGACAAATGGTGCAGTGTGCAAGTGACTGTACACACATGGCAAAGGGTGCCAGTGACTGTACACACATGGTGCAGGGTGCCAGTGACCATCAACACATTGGTGGAGGGTTCCAATGACTGTATGCATTTGGTGCAGCTTGCCAATGACTGTACAAACATGGTGCAGGGTGCCAGCGACTGTTCACAAATGGTGCAGTGTGCTAGTGACTTTATACACATGGTAGACTGTGCCAGTGACTGTACAAACAGGATGTAAGGTGTCAGTGACAGTACACACATGGTGCAGGGTTTCAGTAACTGAACACATGTTGTGCAGGGTGCCAGTGACTGTATGTGCACAGTGCAGGAGGCCCGTGACTGTACACACATGGTTCAGGGTGTCAGTGACTGTACACAGATGGCTTTACTGCATGCCAGTGACTGTCCATATGTGGTGCAAGGTGCCAGTGATTGTACACAAATGGTACAGCGTGCCAATGAGTGTACACAGATGCCGAAGGGTGCCAGTGACTCTACACACATGGTATAGGGTGACAGTGACTGTACACACATGGTGCAGGATGCCAGTGACTGTACACACATTGGTGGAGGGTGCCAGTGACTGTACCCATTTGGTACAGCTTGCCAGTGACTGTATACACATGGTGCAGGGTGCCAGTGACTGTACGCACATGGTGCAGGGGTTTCAGGGACTGTACACAAATGGTGCAGTGTGCCAGTGACTTTATGCACACGGTGGAGGGTGGCAGTGACTGTACAAACATATGCAGGTTGTCAGTGACAGTACATACACGGTGAAGGGTGCCAGTGACTGTACACACATGGTGCAGGGTGGCAGTGACTGTACACACATGGTGCACAGTTCCAGTGACTATAGACATATGGTGCAGGGTTTCAGTGACTGTACACATGTTGTGCAGGAGGGCAGTGACTGTACGTGCATGGTGCAGGAGGCCAGTGACTGCACACACATGTTGTGCAGGGTGCCAGTGACTGTACACACATGGTATAGGGTGACAGTGACTGTACACACTTGGTGCAGGGTGCCAGTGACCATAAACACATTGGTGTAGGGTGCCAGTGACTGTACGCATTTGGGGAAGCTTGCCCGTGACTGTACATACATGGTGCAGGGTGCCAGTGACTGTACATACATGGTGCAGGATGCCACTGAATGTAGACACAAGATATAGTGTGCCGCTGACTGTACACATATGGTGCAGGGTTCCTGTGACTATACACACATGGTGCTGGGTGCCAGTAAATGTATACAAATGTTGCAGTGTGGCAGAGACTGTACACACATGGTGCAGGGTGCCAATGACTGTAGACACATGGTGCAGGGTTTCAGTTACTGTACCCATGTTGTGCAGGGTGCCAGTGACTGTACACACATGGTATAGGGTGACAGTGACTGTACAGAAATGGTGCAGGGTGTCAGTGACTGTACACACATGGTATAGGGTGACAGTGACTGTACACACATGGTGCAGGGGTTTCAGGGACTGTACACAAATGGTGCAGTGTGCCAGTGACTGTATAAACATGGTGCAGGGTGGCAGTGACTGTACACACATGGTGTAGGGTTCCAGTGACTATAGACACACGGTGCAGGGTTTCAGTGACTGTACACATGTTGTGCAGGGTGCCAGTGACTGTACGTGCATGGTGCAGGAGGCCAGTGACTGCACACACGTGTTGTGCAGGGTGTCAGTGACTGTACACACATGGTATAGGCTGACAGTGACTGTACACACATGGTGCAGGGTGCCAGTGAGCATAAACACATTGGTGGAGGGTTCCAATGACTGTATGCATTTGGTGCAGCCTGCCCATGACTGTAAAAACATGGTGCAGGGTGCCGGAGACTGTACACATATGGTGCAGTATGTCAGAGACTTTATACACACGGTGGAGAGAGCCAGTGACTGTACACATGTTGTGCAGGGTGCCAGTGACTGTACGCGCATGGTGCAGGAGGCCAGTGACTGAATACACATGGTTTAGGGTGTCAGTGACTGTACACAGATGGCTTTACTGCATGCCAGTGACTGTACACATGCGGTGCAAGCTGCCAGTGATTGTATACACATGGTATAGTGTGCCAATGACTGTACACATGTGGTGCAGTGTGCCAGTGACGGTACACACAAGGTATAGGGTGACAGTGACTGTACACACATGGTGCAGTGTGCCAGTGCCCATACACATATTGGTGGAGGGTGCCAGTGACTGTACAAAGGTGGTGCAGGGTGCCAGTGACTGTACACATGTTGTGCAGGGTGCCAGTGACTGAACGTGCATGGTGCAGGAGGCCAGTGACTGCACACACATGTTGTGCAGGGTGCCAGTGACTGCACACACATGTTGTGCAGGGTGCCAGTGACTGTTCACACATGGTATAGGGTGACAGTGACTGTCCACACATGGTGCAGGGTGCCAGTGACCATAAACACATTGGTGTAGCGTTCCAATGACTGTATGCATTTGGTACAGCTTGCCAATGACTGTTAAAACATGGTGCAGGGTGCCGGTGACTGTACACAAATGGTGCAGTGTGCCAGTGACTTTACACACACGGTGGAGAGTGCCAGTGTCTGTATAAACATGATGTAGGGTGTCAGTAACAGTACACACAAGGTGAAGGGTGCCAGTGACTGTACACACATGGTGCAGGGTTTCAGTGACTGAACACATGTTGTGCAGGGTGCCAGTGACTTTACACGTACTGTGCAGGAGGCCAGTGACTGTACACACATGGTTCAGGGTGTCAGTGACTGTACACAGATGGCTTTACTGCATGCCAGTGATTGTACACACATGGTATAGCGTGCCAATGACTGTACACAGGTGGTGCAGGTTGCCAGTGACTCTACACACATGGAAAAGGGTGACAGTTACTGTACACACATGGTATAGCGTGCCAATGACTGTACACAGGTGGTGCAGTGTGACAGTGACTGTACACACATGGTGCAGGGTGCCAGTGACCATACACACATTGGTGGACAGTGCCAGTGACTGTTCTCATTTGGTGCAGCTTGCCCGTGACTGTACACACATGGTGCAGGGTGCCAGTGACTGTACATACATGGTGCAGGGTGCCACTGAATGTAGACACAAGATATGGTGTGCCACTGACTGTACACAATGGTGCAGTTTGCCAGTGACTGTACACACATGGTGCTGGGTGCCAGTAACTGTACACAAATGGTGCAGGGTGCCAGTGACTATACACACATGATGCAGGGTGCCAGTGACTGTAGACACACGGTGCAGGGTTTCAGTTACTGTACACATGTTGTGCAGGGTGCCAGTGACTGTACGCGCATGGTGTAGGAGGCCAGTGACTGAATACACATGGTTTAGGGTGTCAGTGACTGTACACAGATGGCTTTACTGTATGCCAGCAGTGCAAGCTGCCAGTGATTGGACACACGTGGTATAGAGTGCCAATGTCTGTTCACATGTGGTGCAGTGTGCCAGTGACTGTACACACAAAGTATAGGGTGACAGTGACTGTACACACATGGTGCAGTGTGCCAGTGCCCATTCACACATTGGTGGAGGGTGCCAGTGACTGACACACATGGCACAGGGTTTCAGTGACTGTACACAGATGGCTTAACTGCATGCCAGTGACTGTACACACATGGTGCAGGGGTTTCAGGGACTGTACACAAATGGTGCAGTGTGCCAGTGACTTCATAAACACGGTGGAGGGTGCCAGTGACTGTACAAACATGGTGCAGGGTGGCAGTGACTGTACACACATGGTGCAGGGTTCCAGTGACTATAGACACATGGTGCAGGGTTTCAGTGACTGTACACATGTTGTGCAGGGTGCCAGTGACTGTACGTTCATGGTGCAGGAGGCCAGTGACTGCACACACATGTTGTGCAGGGTGTCAGTGACTGTACACACATGGTATAGGATGACAGTGACTGTACACACATGGTGCAGGGTGCCAGTGACCATAAACACATTGGTGGAGGGTTCCAATGACTGTATGCATTTGGTGCGAACTGCCCATGACTGTAAAAACATGGTGCAGGGTGCCGGAGACTGTACACAAATGGTGCAGTATGTCAGAGACTTTATACACATGGTGGAGAGAGCCAGTGACTGTACACATGTTGTGCAGGGTGCCAGTGACTGTACGCGCATGGTGCAGGAGGCCAGTGACTGAATACACATGGTTTAGGGTGTCAGTGACTGTACACAGATGGCTTTACTGCATGCCAGTGACTGTACACATGCGGTGCAATCTGCCAGTGATTGTACACACATGGTATAGTGTGCCAATGACTGTACACATGTGGTGCAGTGTGCCAGTGACTGTACACACAAGGTATAGGGTGACAGTGACTGTACACACATGGTGCAGTGTGCCAGTGCCCATACACACATTGGTGGAGGGTGCCAGTGACTGTATAAAGGTGGTGCAGGGTGCCAGTGACTGTACGCATAAGGTATAGGGTGACAGTGACTTTACACACATGGTGCAGGGTGCCAGTGACCATACACACATTGGTGTAGGGTGCCAGTGACTGTACATACATGGTGCAGGATGCCACTGAATGTAGACACAAGATAGAGTGTGCCGCTGACTGTACACGTATGGTGCATGGTTCCTGTGACTATACACACATGGTGCTGGGTGCCAGTAAATGTATACAAATGGTGCAGTGTGGCAGAGACTGTACACACATGGTGCAGGGTGCCAATGACTGTAGACACATGGTGCAGGGTTTCACTTACTGTACCCATGTTGTGCAGGGTGCCAGTGACTGGACATGCATGGTGCAGGAGGCCTGTGACTGCACAGACATGTTGTGCAGGGTGCCAGTGACTGCACACACATGTTGTGCAGGGTGCCAGTGACTGTACGTGCATGGTGCAAGTGGCCAGTGACTGCACACACATGTTGTGCAGGGTGCCAGTGACTGTACACACATGGAATAGGGTGACAGAGACTGTACACACATGGTGCAGAGTGCCAGTGACCATAAACACATTGGTGGAGGGTTCCAATGACTGTATGCATTTGGTACAGCTTGCCAATGACTGTAAAAACATGGTGCAGGGTGCCGGTGACTGTACACAAATGGTGCAGTGTGCCAGTGACTTTACACACACGGTGGAGAGTGCCAGTGTCTGTACAAACATGATGTAGGGTGTCAGTGACAGTACACACAAGGTGAAGGGCGCCAGTGACTGTACACACATGGTGCAGGGTGTCAGTGACTGTTCTCAGATGGCTTTACTGCATGCCAGTGATTGTACACACATGGTATAGCGTGCCAATGACTGTACACACGTGGTGCATTTTGCCAGTGACTCTACACACATGGTATAAGGTGACAGTGACTGTACACAGATGGCTTTGCTGCATGCCAGTGATTGTACACACATGGTATAGCGTGCCAATGACTGTACACATGTTGTGCATGGTGCCAGTGACTGTACCTGCATGGTGCCAAAGGCCAGTGACTGCACACACATGTTGTGCAGGGTGTCAGTGACTGTACACACATTGTATAGGGTGACAGTGACTGTACACACATGGTGCAGGGTGCCAGTGACTGTACACACATGGTATAGGGTGCCAGTGACTGTAAGCGCATGGTGCATGAGGCCAGTGACTGAATACACATGGTTTAGGGTGTCAGTGACTGTACACAGATGGCTTTACTGCATGCCAGTGACTGTACACATGCGGTGCAAGCTGCCAGTGATTGTACACACATGGTATAGTGTGCCAATGTCTGTACACATGTGGTGCAGTGTGCCAGTGACTGTACACACAAAGTATAGGGTGACAGTGACTGTAGACACATGGTGCAGTGTGCCAGTGCCCATACACACATTGGTGGAGAGAGCCAGTGACTGTACACAGGAGGTGCAGGGTGCCAGTGATTGTACGCATAAGGTATAGGGTGACAGTGACTTTACACACATGGTGCAGGATGCCAGTGACCATACACACATTGGTGTAGGGTGCCAGTGACTGTACGCTTTTGGGGAAGCTTGCCCGTGACTGTACACACATGGTGCAGGGTGCCAGTGACTGTACATACATGGTGCAGGATGCCACTGAATGTAGACACAAGATATAGTGTGCCACTGACTGTACACATATGGTGCAGGGTTCCTGTGACTGTACACACATGGTGCTGGTTGCCAGTAACTTTACACAAATGGTGCTTTGTGGCAGAGACTGTACACACATGGTGCAGGGTGCTAATGACTGTAGACACATGGCGCAGGGTTTCAGTGACTGTACACATGTTGTGCAGGGTGCCAGTGACTGTACGTGCATGGTGCAGCAGGCCAGTGACTGCACACACATGTTGTGCAGGGTGCCAGTGACTGCACACACACGTTGTGCAGGGTGCCAGTGACTGTACACACATGGTATAGGGTGACAGTGACTGTACACACATGGTGCAGGGTGCCAGTGACCATAAACACATTGGTGGAAGGTTCCAATGACTGTATGCATTTGGTACAGCTTGCCAATGACTGTTAAAACATGGTGCAGGGTTCTGGTGACTGTACACAAATGGTGCAGTGTGCCAGTGAATTTACACACACGGTGGAGAGTGCCAGTGTCTGTACAAACATGATGTAGGGTGTCAGTGACTGAACTCATGTTGTGCAGGGTGCCAGTGACTTTACACGCACGGTGCAGGAGGCCAGTGACTACACACATGGTTCAGGGTGTCAGTGACTGTACACAGATGGCTTTACTGCATGCCAGTGATTGTACACACATGGTATAGCGTGCCAATGACCGTACACAGGTGGTGCAGGTTGCCAGTGACTGTACACATATGGTATAGGGTGACAGTGACTGTATACACATTGGTGGACGGTGCCAGAGACTGTTCTCATTTGGTGCAGCTTGCCCGTGACTGTACACACATGGTGCAGGGTGCCAGTGACTGTACATACATGGTGCAGGGTGCCACTGAATGTAGACACAAGATATAGTGTGCCACTGACTGTACACATATGGTGCAGTTTGCCAGTGACTGTACATACATGGCGCTGGGTGCCAGTAACTGTACACAAATGGTGCAGGGTGCCAGTGACTATACACACATGATGCAGGGTTCCAGTGACTGTAGACACATAGTTCATGATTTCAGTGACTGAACACATGTTGTGCAGGATACCAGTGACTGTACATGCATGGTGCAGGAGGCCAGTGACTGCACACACATGTTGTGCAGAGTGTCAGTGTCTGTACACACATGATGCCGGGTGCCAGTGACTGTAGACACATGGTGCATGATTTCCGTGACTGAACACATGTTGTGCAAAATGCCAGTGACTGTACATGCATGGTGCAGGAGGCCAGTGACTGCACACACATGGTGCAGGGTGTCAGTGACTGTACACAGATGGCTTTACCGCATGCCAGTGACTGTACACATGGGGTGCCATGTGCCAGTGACTGAACACACATGGTGCAGGATTTCAGTGACTGTACATACATGGTATACGGTCCCAGTGACTGTTCTCATATGTGTAGTGTGCCAATGACTGTACACAGGTGGTGCAGGGTGCCAGTGATTGTACACACATGGTATAGTGTGACAGTGACTGTACATACATGGTGCAGAGTGCCAGTGACCATACACACATAGGTGGAATACACCAGTGAATGTTTAAACATGGTGCAGTGTGCCAGTGACTGTACGCACATGGTGCAGAGTGCCAGTGACCATACACACATAGGTGGAATGCACCAGTGAATGTTTACACATGGTGCAGTGTGCCAGTGACTGTACACACATGGTGCAGGGTTTCAGTGACAGTACATAGATGGTGCCGGGTGCCTGTGACAGTACACACTTGGTGCAGGGTACCAGTGACTGTACACACATGGTGCAGGGTTTCAGTGACTGAACACATGTTGTGCAGGGTGCCAGTGACTTTACACGCACGGTGCAGGAGGCCAGTGACTGTACTCACATGCGTCAGGGTGTCAGTGACTGTACACAGCTGGCTCTACTGTATGCCAGTGATTGTATACATATGGTATAGCATGCCAATGACTGTACACAGGTGGTGCAGGTTGCCAGTGACTCTACACACATGGTATAAGGTGACAGTTACTGTACACACATGGTGCAGTGTGCCAGTGACTGACACACATGGTACAGGGTTTCAGTGACTGTACACAAATGTCTTTACTTCATGCCATTGACTGTACACAAGCGGTGCAAGGTGCCAGTGATTGTAGACACATGGTATAGCTTGCCAGTGACTGTACACACATGGTATAGCATGCCAATGACTGTACACAGGTGGTGCAGGGTGCCAGTGACTGTACACTCATGGTATAGGGTGACAGTGACTGTACACACATGGTGCAGGGTGCCAGTGAACATAAACACATTGGTGGAGGGTTCCAATGACTGTATGCATTTGGTGCAGCTTGCCCATGACGGTAAAAGCATGGTGCAGGGTGCCAGAGACTGTACACAAATGGTGCAGTGTGCCAGAGACTTTATACACACAGTGGAGAGAGCCAGTGACTGTACACATGTTGTGCAGGGTGCCAGTGACTGTACGCGCATGGTGCAGGAGGCCAGTGACTGAATACACATGGTTTAGGGTGTCAGTGACTGTACACAGATGGCTTTACTGCATGCCAGTGACTGTACACATGCGGTGCAAGCTGCCAGTGATTGTACACACATGGTATAGTGTGCCAATATCTGTACACATGTGGTGCAGTGTGTCAGTGACTGTACACACAATGTATAGGGTGAGAGTGACTGTACACACATAGTGCAGTGTGCCAGTGCCCATAAACACATTGGTGGAGGGTGCCAGTGACTGTACACACATGGCAGAGGGTGGCAGTGACTGTACACGCATGGTACAGGGTTCCAGAGACTGTAGACACATGGTGCAGGGTTTCAGTGACTGTACACATGTTGTGAAAGGTGCCAGTGACTGTACGTGCATGGTGCAGGAGGCCAGTGACTGCACACACATGTTGTGCAGGCTGTCACTGACTGTAAACACATGGTATAGGGTGACAGTGACTGTACACACATGGTGCAGGGTGCCAGTGACCATAAACACATTGGTGGAGGGTTCCAAGACTGTATGCATTTGGTGCAGCCTGCCCATGACTGTAGAAACATGATGCAGGGTGCCGGCGACTGTACACAAATGGTGCAGTGTGCCAGAGACGTTATACACACGGTGGAGAGAGCCAGTGACTGTACACATGTTGTGCAGGGTGCCAGTGACTGTACGCGCATGGTGCAGGAGGCCAGTGACTGAATACACATGGTTTAGGGTGTCAGTGACTGTACACAGATGGCTTTACTGCATGCCAGTGACTGTACACATGCGGTGCAAGCTGCCAGTGATTGTACACACATGGTATAGTGTGCCAATGTCTGTACACATGTGGTGCAGTGTGCCAGTGACCATACACACAAGTTATAGGGTGACAGTGACTGTACACAGGTGGTGCAGGGTGCCAGTGACTGTTCGCATAAGGTATAGGGTGACAGTGACTTTACACACATGGTGCAGGGTGCCAGTGACCATACACACATTGGTGAAGGGTTCTAGTGACTGTACGCATTTGGGGAAGCTTGCCCGTGACTGTACACATGATGCAGGGTGCCAGTGACTGTCCATTCATGGTGCAGGTTGCCACTGAATGTAGACACAAGATATAGTGTGCCACTGACTGTACACATATGGTGCAGGATGCCTGTGACTGTACACACATGGTGCTGGGTGCCAGTAACTGTACACAAATGGTGCAGTGTGGCAGAGACTGTACACAGATGGTGCAGGGTGCTAATGTCTGTAGACACATGGTGCAGGGTTTCAGTGACTGTACACATGTTGTGCAGTGTGCCAGTGACTGTACGTGCATGGTGCAGGAGGCCAGTGACTGCACACACATGTTGTGCAGAGTGCCAGTTACTGCACACACATGTTGTGCAGGGTGCCAGTGACTGTACACACATGTTATAGGGTGACAGTGACTGTACACACATGGTGCAGGGTGCCAGTGACCATAAACACATTGGTGGAGGGTTCCAATGACTGTATGCATTTGGTACAGCTTGCCAATGACTGTAAACATATGGTGCAGGGTGCCGGTGACTGTACACAAATGGTGCAGTGTGCCAGTGACTTTACACACACGGTGGAGAGTGCCAGTGTCTGTACACACATGATGTAGGGTGTCAGTGACAGTATACACAAGGTGAAGGGTGCCAGTGACTGTACACACATGGTGCAGGGTTTCAGTGACTGAACACATGTTGTGCAGACGCCAGTGACTTTACACACACGGTGCAGGAGGCTAGTGACTGTACACATATGGTTCAGGGTGTCAGTGACTGTACACAGATGGCTTAACTGCATGCCAGTGATTGTACACACATGGTATAGCATGCCAATGACTGTACACAGGTGGTGCAGGTTGCCAGTGAGTCTACACACATGGTATAGGGTGACAGTGTCTGTACACACATGGTATAGCGTGCCAATGACTGTACACAGGTGGTGCAGTGTGACAGTGACTGTACACACATAGTGCAGGGTGCCAGTGACCATACACACATTGGTGGACGGTGCCAGTGACTGTTCTCATTTGGTGCAGCTTGCCCGTGACTGTACACACATGGTGCAGGGTGGCAGTGACAGTACACGCATGGTACAGGGTTCCAGAGACTGTAGACACATGGTGCAGGGTTTCAGTGACTGTACACATGTTGTGAAAGGTGCCAGTGACTGTACGTGCATGGTGCAGGAGGCCAGTGACTGCACACACATGTTGTGCAGGCTGTCACTGACTGTAAACACATGGTATAGGGTGACAGTGACTGTACACACATGGTGCAGGGTGCCAGTGACCATAAACACATTGGTGGAGGGTTCCAAGACTGTATGCATTTGGTACAGCCTGCCCATGACTGTAGAAACATGATGCAGGGTGCCGGCGACTGTACACAAATGGTGCAGTGTGCCAGAGACGTTATACACACGGTGGAGAGAGCCAGTGACTGTACACATGTTGTGCAGGGTGCCAGTGACTGTACGCGCATGGTGCAGGAGGCCAGTGACTGAATACACATGGTTTAGGGTGTCAGTGACTGTACACAGATGGCTTTACTGCATGCCAGTGACTGTACACATGCGGTGCAAGCTGCCAGTGATTGTACACACATGGTATAGTGTGCCAATGTCTGTACACATGTGGTGCAGTGTGCCAGTGACCATACACACAAGTTATAGGGTGACAGTGACTGTACACAGGTGGTGCAGGGTGCCAGTGACTGTTCGCATAAGGTATAGGGTGACAGTGACTTTACACACATGGTGCAGGGTGCCAGTGACCATACACACATTGGTGAAGGGTTCTAGTGACTGTACGCATTTGGGGAAGCTTGCCCGTGACTGTACACATGATGCAGGGTGCCAGTGACTGTCCATTCATGGTGCAGGTTGCCACTGAATGTAGACACAAGATATAGTGTGCCACTGACTGTACACATATGGTGCAGGATGCCTGTGACTGTACACACATGGTGCTGGGTGCCAGTAACTGTACACAAATGGTGCAGTGTGGCAGAGACTGTACACAGATGGTGCAGGGTGCTAATGTCTGTAGACACATGGTGCAGGGTTTCAGTGACTGTACACATGTTGTGCAGTGTGCCAGTGACTGTACGTGCATGGTGCAGGAGGCCAGTGACTGCACACACATGTTGTGCAGAGTGCCAGTTACTGCACACACATGTTGTGCAGGGTGCCAGTGACTGTACACACATGTTATAGGGTGACAGTGACTGTACACACATGGTGCAGGGTGCCAGTGACCATAAACACATTGGTGGAGGGTTCCAATGACTGTATGCATTTGGTACAGCTTGCCAATGACTGTAAACATATGGTGCAGGGTGCCGGTGACTGTACACAAATGGTGCAGTGTGCCAGTGACTTTACACACACGGTGGAGAGTGCCACTGTCTGTACACACATGATGTAGGGTGTCAGTGACAGTATACACAAGGTGAAGGGTGCCAGTGACTGTACACACATGGTGCAGGGTTTCAGTGACTGAACACATGTTGTGCAGACGCCAGTGACTTTACACACACGGTGCAGGAGGCTAGTGACTGTACACATATGGTTCAGGGTGTCAGTGACTGTACACAGATGGCTTAACTGCATGCCAGTGATTGTACACACATGGTATAGCATGCCAATGACTGTACACAGGTGGTGCAGGTTGCCAGTGAGTCTACACACATGGTATAGGGTGACAGTGTCTGTACACACATGGTATAGCGTGCCAATGACTGTACACAGGTGGTGCAGTGTGACAGTGACTGTACACACATAGTGCAGGGTGCCAGTGACCATACACACATTGGTGGACGGTGCCAGTGACTGTTCTCATTTGGTGCAGCTTGCCCGTGACTGTACACACATGGTGCAGGGTGCCAGTGACTGTACATACATGGTGCAGGGTGCCACTTAATGTAGACACAATATATAGTGTGCCACTGACTGTACACACATGGTGCTGGGTGCCAGTAACTGTACACAAATGGTGCAGGGTGCCAGTGACTATACACACATGATGCAGGGTGCCAGTGACTGTTGACACATGGTGCAGGGTTTCAGTTACTGTACACATGTTGTGCAGGGTGCCAGTGACTGTATGTGCATGGTGCAGGAGGCCAGTGACTGACACACATGGCACAGGGTTTCAGTAACTGTACGCAGATGGCTTTACTGCATGCCAGTGACTGTACACACATGGTGCAGGGGTTTCAGGGACTGTACACAAATGGTACAGTGTGCCAGTGACTTTATACACACGATGGAGGGTGCCAGTGACTGTACAAACATGGTGCAGGGTGGCAGTGACTGTACACACATGGTGCAGGGTTCCAATGACTATAGACACACGGTGCAGGGTTTCAGTGACTGTACACATGTTGTGCAGGTTGCCAGTGACTGTACGTGCATGGTGCAGGAGGCCAGTGACTGCACACACATGTTGTGCAGGGTGTCAGTGACTGTACACACATGGTATAGGGTGACAGTGACTGTACACACATGATGCAGGGTGCCAGTGACCATAAACACATTGGTGGAGTGTTCCAATGAATGTATGCATTTGGTGCAGCCTGCCCATGACTGTAAAAACATGGTGCAGTGTGCCAGAGACTGTACACAAATGTTGCAGTGTGCCAGAGACTTTATACACATGGTGGAGAGAGTCAGTGACTGTACACATGTTGTGCAGGGTGCCAGTGACTGTACGTGTATGGTGCAGGAGGCCAGTGACTGAATAAACATGGTTTAGGGTGTCAGTGACTGTACACAGATGGCTTTACTGCATGCCAGTAAACTGTACACATGCGGTGCAAGCTGCCAATGATTGTACACACATGGTATAGTGTGCCAATGTCTGTACACATGTGGTGCAGTGTGCCAGTGACTGTACACACAAGGTATAGGGTGACAGTGAATGTACACACATAGTGCAGTGTGCCAGTGCCCATACACACATTGGTGGAGGGTGCCAGTGATTGTACACAGGTGTTGCAGGGTGCCAGTGACTGTACACATAAGGTATAGGTTGACAGTGACTTTACACACATGGTGCAGGGTGCCAGTGACCATACACACATTTGTGTAGGGTGCTAGAGACTGTACGCATTTGGGGAATACTTGCCCATGACTGTACACACATGGTGCAGTGTGCCACTGAATGTAGACACAAGATATAGTGTGCCACTGACTGTACACATAATGTGCCGTTTGCCAGTGACTGTACACACATGGTGCTGGGTGCCAGTAACTGTACACAAATGGTGCAGGGTGCCAGTGACTATACACACGTGATGCAGGGTGCCAGTGACTGTACACACATGGTGCAGGGTTTCAGTGACTGTACACATGTTGTGCAGGGTGCCAGTGACTGAACGTGCATGGTGCAGGAGGCCAGTGACTGCACACACATGTTGTGCAGGGTGCCAGTGACTGCACACACATGTTGTGCAGGGTGCCAGTGACTGTACACACATGGTATAGGGTGACAGTGACTGTCCACACATGGTGCAGGGTGCCAGTGACCATAAACACATTGGTGGAGGGTTCCAATGACTGTACGCTTTTGGTACCGCTTGCCAATGACTGTAAAAACATGGTGCAGGGCCCCGGTGACTGTACACAAATGGTGCAGTGTGCCAGTGACTTTACACACACGGTGGAGAGTGCCAGTGTCTGTACAAACATTATGTAGGGTGTCAGTGACAGTACACACAAGGTGAAGGGTGCCAGTGACTGTACACACATGGTGCAGGGTTTCAGTGACTGAAAGCATGTTGTGCAGAGTGCCAGTGACTTTACACACACGGTGCAGGAGGCCAGTGACTGTACACACATGGTTCAGGGTGTCAGTGACTGTACACAGATGGCTTTACTGCATGCCAGTGATTGTACACACATGGTATAGCGTGCCAATGACTGTACACACATGGTGCCGATTGCCAGAGACTCTACACATATGGTACAGGGTAACAGTGACTGTACACACATGGTATAGCGTGCCAATGACTGTACACAGGTGGTGCAGTGTGACAGTGACTGTACACACATGGTGCAGGGTGCCAGTTACATACACACATTGGTGGACGGTGCCAGTGACTGTTCTCATTTGGTGCAGCTTGCCCGTGACTGTACACACATGGTGCAGGGTGCCAGTGACTGTACATACATGGTGCAGGGTGCCACTGAATGTAAACACAAGATATGGTGTGCCACTGACTGTACACATATGGTGCAGCTTGCCAGTGACTGTACACACATGGTGCTGGGTGCCAGTAACTGTACACAAATGGTGCAGTGTGCCAGTGATTATACACACATGATGCAGGGTGCCAGTGACTGTAGATACATGGTGCAGGGTTTCATTTACTGTACACATTTTGTTTAGGGTGCCAGTGACTGTATGTGCATGGTGCAGGAGGCCAGTGACTGACACACATGGCACAGGGTTTCAGTGACTGTACACAGATGGCTTTACTGCATTCCAGTGACTGTACACACATGGTGCAGGGGTTTCAGGGACTGTACACAAATGGTGCAGTGTGCCAGTGACTTTATACACACGGTGGAGGGTGCCATTGACTGTACAAACATGGTGCAGGGTGGCAGTGACTGTACACACATGGTGCAGGGTTCCTGTGACTTTAGACACACGGTGCAGGGTTTCAGTGACTGCACACATGCTGTGCAGGTTGCCAGTGACTGTACGTGCATGGTGCAGGAGGCCAGTGACTGCACACACATGTTGTGCAGGGTGTCAGTGACTGTACACACATGGTATAGGGTGACAGTAACTGTACACACATGGTGCAGGGTGCCAGTGACCATCCACACATTGGTGGAGGGTTCCAATGACTGTATGCATTTGGTACAGCTTGCCAACGACTGTATAAACATGGTGCATGGTGCTGGTGACTGTACAAAAATGGTGGTGTGTGCCAGTGACTTTACACACACAGTGGAGAGTGCCAGTGACTGTACAAACATGATGTATGGTGTCCGTGACAGTGCACACACGGTGAAGGGTGCCAGTGACTGTACACACATGGTGCAGGGTTTCAGTGACTGAACACATGTTGTGCAGGTTGCCAGTGTCTGTACGCTCACAGTTCAGGAGGCGAGTGACTGTACACACATGGATCAGGGTGTCAGTGTCTGTACACAGATGGCTTTACTGCATGCCAGTGACTGTACACATGCGGTGCAAGCTGCCAGTGATTGTGCACACATGGTATAGCGTGCCAATGACTGTACACAGGTGGTGCAGGGTGCCAGTGACTGTATACACATGGTATAGGGTGACAGTGACTGTATACACATGGTGCAGGGTGCCAGTGACTGACACACATGTTACAGGGTTTCAGTGACTATACACAAATCGTTTTACTGCATGCCAGTGACTGGACACACATGGTGCAGGGGTTTCAGGGACTGTACACAAATGGTGCAGTGTGCCAGTGGCATTATACACATGCTGGAGGGTGCCAGTGACTGTACAAACAATATGCAGGGTGTCAGTGATAGTACACACACGGTGAAGGGTGCCAGTGACTGTACACACATGGTGCAGGGAGCCAGTGACTGTACACATATGGTGCAGGGTTCCAGTGACTATAGACACATGGTGCAAGGTTTCAGTTACTGTACACATGTTGTGCAGGGTGCCAGTGACTGTATGTGCATGGTGCAGGAGTCCAGTGACTGACACACATGGCACAGGGTTTCAGTGACTGTACACAGATGGCTTTACTGCATGCCAGTGACTGTACACACATGGTGCAGGGGTTTCAGGGACTGTACACAAATGGTGCAGTGTACCAGTGACATTATTCACACGGTGGAGGGTGCCAGTGACTGTACAAACATGGTGCAGGGTGGCAGTGAATGTACACACAAAAGTGCAGGGTTCCAGTGAATATAGACACACGGTGCAGGGTTTCAGTGACTGTACACATGTTGTGCAGGGTGCCAGTGACTGTACGTGCATGGTGCAGGAGGCCAGTGACTGCACACACATGTTGTGCAGGGTGTCACTGACTGTACACACATTGTATAGGGTGACAGTGACTGTACACACATGGTGCAGGGTGCCAGTGAACATAAACACATTGGTTGTGGGTTCCAATGACTGTATGCATTTGGTGCAGCTTGCCCATGACTGTAAAAACATGGTGCAGGGTTTCAGTGACTGTACACATGTTGTGCAGGGTGCCAGTGACTGTACGCGCATGGTGCAGGAGGCCAGTGACTGAATACACATGGTTTAGGGTGTCAGTGACTGTACACAGATGGCTTTACTGCATGCCAGTGACTGTACACATGTGGTGCAAGCTGCCAGTGATTGTACACACATGGTATAGTGTGCCAATGTCTGAACACATGTGGTGCAAGCTGCCAGTGACTGTACACACAATGTATAGTGTGAGAGTGACTCTACACACATAGTGCAGTGTGCCAGTGCCCATACACACATTGGTGGAGGGTGCCAGTAACTGTACACACATGGTGGAGGGTGGCAGTGACTGTACATGCATGGTACAGGGTTCCAATGACTGTTGACACATGGTGCAGGGTTTCAGTGACTGTGCACATGTTGTGCAGGGTGCCAGTGACTGTATGTGCATGGGGCAGGAGGCCAGTGACTGCACACACATGTTGTGCAGGGTGCCAGTGACTTCACACACATGGTGCAGGGTGCCAGTGACCATAAACACATTGGTGTAGGGTTCCAATGACTGTATGCATTTGGTACCACTTGCCAATGACTGTAAAAACATGGTGCAGGGTGCCGGTGACTGTACACAAATGTTGCAGTGTGCCAGTGACTTTACACTCACGGTGGAGAGTGCCAGTGTCTGTACAAACATGATGTAGAGTGTCAGTGACAGTACACACAAGGTGAAGGGTGCCAGTGACTGTACACACATGTGCAGGGTTTCAGTGACTGAACACATGTTGTGCAGGTTGCCAGTGACTTTACACGCACGGTGCAGGAGGCCAGTGACTGTACACACATGGTTCAGGGTGTCAGTGACTGTACACAGATGGCTTTACTGCATGCCAGTGATTGTACACACATGGTATAGCGTGCCAATGACCGTACACAGGTGGTGCAGGTTACCAGTGACTCTACACATATGGTATAGGGTGACAGTGAATGTACACACATGGTATAGCGTGCCAATGACTGTACACAGGTGGTGCAGGGTGCCAGTGACTATACACACATGATGCAGGGTGCCAGTGACTGTAGACACATGGTGCAGGGTTTCATTTACTGTACACATGTTGTGCAGGTTGCCAGTGACTGTATGTGCATGGTTCAGGAGGCCAGTGACTGACACACATATTGTGCAGAGTGCCAGTTACTGCACACACATGTTGTGCAGGGTGCCAGTGACTGTACGCACATGGTATAGGGTGACAGTGACTGTACACACATGGTGCTAGGTGCCAGTAACTGTACACAAATGGTGCAGGGTGCCATTGACTATACACACATGATGCAGGGTGCCAGTGACTGTAGACACATGGTGCAGGGTTTCAGTTACTGTACACATGTTCTGCAGAGTGCCAGTGACTGTATGTGCATGGTGCAGGAGGCCAGTGACTGACACACATGGCACAGGGTTTCAGTGACTGTACACAGATGGTGCAGGAGTTTCAGGATCTGTACACATATGGTGCAGTGTGCCCGTGACTTTATACACACGGTGGAGGGTGCCAGTGACTGTACAAACATGGTGCAGGGTGGCAGTGACTGTACACACATGGTGCAGGGTTCCAGTGACTATAGACAGACGGTGCAGGGTTTCAGTGACTGTAGACATGTTGTGCAGGGTGCCAGTGACTGTAAGTGCATGGTGCAGGAGGTACAGTGACTGCACACACATGTTGTGCAGGGTGTTAGTGACTGTACACACATGGTATAGGGTGACAGTGACTGTACACACATGGTGCAGGGTGCCAGTGACCATCCACACATTGGTGGAGGGTTCCAATGACTGTATGCATTTGGTGCAGCTTGCCAACGACTGGATAAACATGGTGCAGGGTGCTGGTGACTGTACAAAAATGTTGGTGTGTGCCAGTGACTTTACACACACAGTGGAGAGTGCCAGTGACTGTACAAACATGATGTAGGGTGTCAGTGACAGTGCACACACGGTGAAGGGTGCCAGTGACTGTACACACATGGTGCAGGGTTTCAGTGACTGAACACATGTTGTGCAGTTTCCCAGTGTCTGTACGCTCATCGTGCAGGAGGCCAGTGACTGTACACACATGGATCAGGGTGTCAGTGTCTGTACACAGGTGGCTTTACTGCATGCCAGTGACTGTACAGATGCCGTGCAAGTTGCCAGTGATTGTACACACATGGTATAGCGTGCCAATGACTGTACACAGGTGGTGCAGGGTGCCAGTGACTGTATACACATGGTATAGGGTGACAGTACTGTATACACACGGTGCAGGGTTTCAGTGACTGTACACATGTTGTGCAGGGTGCCAGTGACTGTACGTGCATGGTGCAGGAGGCCAGTGACTGCACACACATGTTGTGCAGGGTGTCGGTGACTGTAAACACATGGTATAGGGTGACAGTGACTGTACACACATGGTGCAGGGTGCCAGTGACCATAAACACATTGGTGGAGGGTTCCAATGACTGTATGCATTTGGTGCAGCCTGCCCATGACTGTAAAAACATGGTGCAGGGTGCCGGAGACTGTACACAAATGGTGCAGTGTGCCAGAGACTTTATACAGACGGTGGAGAGAGTCAGTGACTGTATACATGTAGTGCAGGCTGCCAGTGACTGTACACACATGGTGCAGGAGGCCAGTGACTGAATACACATGGTTTAGGGTGTCAGTGACTGTACACAGATGGCTTTACGGCATGCCAGTGACTGTAAACATGCGGTGCATCTGCCAGTGATTGTACACACATGGTATAGTGTGCCAATGTCTGTACACATGTGGTGCAGTGTGCCAGTGACTGTACACACAAGGTATAGGGTGAGAGTGACTGTAGACACATAGTGCAGTGTGCCAGTGCCCATACACACATTGGTGGAGGGTGCCAGTGACTGTACATACATGGTGCAGTGTGCCCCTGAATGTAGACACAAGATATAGTGTGCCACTGACTGTACACATATGGTGCAGTTTGCTAGTGACTGTACACACATGGTGCTGGGTGCCAGTAACTGTACACAAATGGTGCAGGGTGCCAGTGACTGTACACACATGATGCAGGGTGCCAGTGACTGTAGACACATGGTGCATGATTTCTGTGACTGAACACATATTGTGCAGCATGCCAGTGACTGTACATGCATGGTGCAGGAGGCCAGTGACAGCACACACATGGTGCAGGGTGTCAGTGACTGTACACAGATGGCTTTACCGCACGCCAGTGACTGATCACACATGGTGCAGGGTGCCAATGACTGTAGACACATGGTGCAGGGTTTCAGAGACTGTACACATGTTTTGCAGGGTGCCAGTGACTGTACGTGCATTTTGCAGGAGGCCAGTGACTGCACACACATGTTGTGCAGGGTGCCAGTGACTGCACACACATGTTGTGCAGGGTGCCAGTGACTGTACACGCATGGTATAGGGTGACAGTGACTGTACACACATGCTGCAGGCTGCCAGTGACCATAAACACATTGGTGTATGGTTCCAATGACTGTATGCATTTGGTACAGCTTGCCAATGACTGTAAAAACATGGTGCAGTGTGCCGGTGACTGTACACAAATGGCGCAGTGTGCCAGTGATTTACACACACGGTGGAGAGTGCCAGTGTCTGTACAAACATTATGTAGGGTGTCAGTGACAGTACACACAAGGTGAAGGGTGCCAGTGACTGTACACACATGGTGCAGAGTTTCAGTGACTGAACACATGTTGTGCAGGGTGCCAGTGACTTTGCATGCACGGTGCAGGAGGCCTTTGACTGTACACACATGGTTCAGGATGTCAGTGACTGTACACAGATGGCTTTACTGCATGCCAGTGATTGTACACACATGGTATAGTGTGCCAATGACTGTACACAGGTGGTGCAGGTTGACAGTGATTCTACACACATGGTATAGGGTGACAGTGACTGTACACACATGGTGCGGGGTGCCAGTGACCATACAAACATTGGTGGACGGTCCCAGTGACTGTTCTCATTTGGTGCAGCTTGCCCGTGACATTACACACACGGTGCAGGGTGCCAGTGACTGTACATACATGGTGCAGTGTGCCACTGAATGTAGACACAAGATATAGTGTGCCACTGACTGTACACATAATGTGCCGTTTGCCAGTGACTGTACACACATGGTGCTGGGTGCCAGTAACTGTACACAAATGGTGCAGGGTGCCAGTGACTATACACACGTGATGCAGGGTGCCAGTGACTGTAGACACATGGTGCAGGGTTTCATTTACTGTACACATGTTGTGCAGGGTGCCAGTGACTGTATGTGCATGGTGCAGGAGGCCAGTGACTGACACACATGGCACAGGGTATCAGTGACTGTACACAGAAGGCTTTTTGCATGCCAGTGACTGTACACACATGGTGCAGGGGTTTCAGGGATGTACACATATGGTGCAGTGTGCCAGTGACTTTATACACATGGTGGAGGGTGCCAGTGACTGTACAAACATGGTGCAGGGTGGCAGTGACTGTACACACATGGTGCAGGGTTCCAGTGACTATAGGCAGACGGTGCAGGGTTTCAGTGACTGAACACATGTTGTGCAGGGTGCCAGTGACTGTATG
Organism: Isurus oxyrinchus; assembly: GCA_026770705.1. Lineage (NCBI taxonomy): Eukaryota > Metazoa > Chordata > Chondrichthyes > Lamniformes > Lamnidae > Isurus > Isurus oxyrinchus. The sequence goes on from JANJGN010000013.1 coordinate 83,967,196, forward strand.
TGCATGGTGCAGGAGGCCAGTAACTGCACAAACATGTTGTGCAGGGTTTCGGTGACTGTACACACATGGAATAGGGTGACAGTGACTGTACACACATGTTGTGCAGGGTGCCAGTGACTTTACACACATGGTATAGGGTGACAGTGAATGTACACACATGGTGCAGGGTGCCAGTGGCCATAAACACATTGGTGGAGTCTTCCAATGACTGTATGCATTTGGTGCAGCCTGCCCATGACTGTAAAAACATGGTGCAGTGTTCCGGAGACTGTACACAAATGGTGCAGTGTGCCAGAGACTTTATACAGACGGTGGAGAGAGTCAGTGACTGTACACATGTAGTGCAGGTGCCAGTGACTGTATGCGCATGGTGCAGGAGGCCAGTGACTGAATACACATGGTTTAGGGTGTCAGTGACTGTACACAGATGGCTTTACTGCATGCCAGTGACTGTACACATGCGGTGCAAGCTGCCAGAGATTGTACACACATGGTATAGCGTGCCAATGTCTGTACACATGTGGTGCAGTGTGCCAGTGACTGTACACACAAGGTGTAGGGTGAGAGTGACTGTACACACAAGGTGCAGTGTGCCAGTGCCCGTACACACATTGGTGGAGGGTGCCAGTAACTGTACACAGGTGGTGCAGGGTGCCAGTGACTGTACGCATAGGATATAGGGTGACAGTGACTTTACACACATGATGCAGGGTGCCAGTGACCATACACACATTGGTGGAGGGCGCTAGTGACTGTACGCATTTGGGGAAGCTTGCCCGTGACTGTACACACATGGTGCCGGGTGCCAGTGACTGTACATACATGGTGCAGGATGCCACTGAATGTAGACACAAGATATAGTGTGCCACTGACTGTACACATATGGTGCAGGGTTACTGTGACTATACACACATGGTGCTGGGTGGCAGTAACTGTACACAAATGGTGCAGTGTGGCAGAGATTGTACACACATGGTGCAGGGTTCCAATGACTGTTGAGACATGGTGCAGGGTTTCAGTGACTGTACACATGTTGTGCAGGGTGCCAGTGAATGTACGTGCATGGTGCAGGAGGCCAGTGACTGCACACACATGTTGTGCAGGTTGCCAGTTACTGCACACACAAGTTGTGCCGGGTGCCAGTGACTGTACACGCATGGTATAGGGTGACAGTGACTGTACACACATGGTGCAGGGTGCCAGTGACGATCCACACATTGGTGGAGGGTTCCAATGACTGTATGCATTTTGTACAGCTTGCCAATGACTGTAAAAACATGGTGCAGGGTGCTGGTGACTGTACAAAAATGGTGCAGTGTGCCAGTGACTTTACACACACTGTGGAGAGTGCAAGTGTCTGTACAAACATAATGTAGGGTGTCAGTGACAGTACACACAAGGTGAAGGGTGTCAGTGACTGTACACAAATGGTGCAGAGTTTCAGTGACTGAACACATGTTGTGCAGGGTGCCAGTGACTTTACACGCACGGTGCAGGAGGCCAGTGACTGTACACACATGGTTCAGGGTGTCAGTGACTGTACACAAATGGCTTTACTGCATGCCAGTGATTGTACACACATGGTATAGCGTGCCAATGACTGTACACAGGTGGTGCAGGTTGCCAATGACTCTACACACATGGTATAGGGTGACAGTGACTGTACACACATGGTAAAGCGTGCCAATGACTGTACACAGGTGGTGCAGTGTGACAGTGACTGTACACACATGGTGCAGGGTGCCAGTGACCATACACACATTGGTGGACAGTGCCAGTGACTGTTCGCATTTGGTGCAGCTTGCCCGTGACTGTACACACATGGTGCGGGGTGCCAGTGACTGTACATACATGGTGCAGGGTGCCACTTAATGTAGACACAAGATATAGTGTGCCACTGACTGTACACATATGGTGGAGTTTGCCAGTGACTGTACACACATGGTGCTGGGTGCCAGTAACTGTACACAAATGCTGCAGGGTGCCAATGACTATACACACATGATGCAGGGTGCCAGTGACTGTAGACACATGGTGCAGGGTTTCAGTTACTGTGCACATGTTGTGCAGGGTGCCAGTGACTGTATGTGCATGGTGCAGGAGGTCAGTGACTGACACACATGGCACAGGGTATCAGTGACTGTACTCAGATGGCTTTACTGCATGCCAGTGACTGTACACATATGGTGCAGGGGTTTCAGGGACTGTACACAAATGATGCAGTGTGCCAGTGACTTTATACACACGGTGGAGGGTGCCAGTGACTGTACAAACATGGTGCAGGGTGGCAGTGACAGTACACACATGGTGCAGGGTTCCAGTGACTATAGACACACGGTGCAGGGTTTCAGTGACTGTACACATGTTGTGCAGGGTGCCAGTGACTGTACGTGCATGGTGCAGGAGGCCAGTGACAGCACACACATGTTGTGCAGGGTTTCAGTGACTGTACACACATGGTATAGGGTGACAGTGAATGTACACACATGGTGCAGGGTGCCATTGACAATAAGCACATTGGTGGTGGGTTCCAATGACTGTATGCATTTCGTGCAGCCTGCCCATGACTGTAAAAACATGGTGCAGGGTGCCGGAGACTGTACACAAATGGTGCAGTGTGCCAGAGACTTTATACAGACGGTGGAGAGAGTCAGTGACTGTACACATGTAGTGCAGGGTGCCAGTGACTGTATGTGCATGGTGCAGGAGGCCATGTCTGACACACATGGCACAGTGTTTCAGTGACTGTACACAGATGGCTTTACTGCATGCCAGTGACTGTACACACATGGTGCAGGGGTTTCAGGGACTGTACACAAATGGTACAGTGTGCCAGTGACTTTATACACACGGTGGAGGGTGCCAGTGACTGTACAAACATGGTGCAGGGTGGCAGCGACTGTACACGCATGGTGCAGGGTTCCATTGACTATAGACACACGGTTCAGGGTTTCAGTGACTGTACACATGTTGTGCAGGGTGCCAGTGATTGAACGTGCATGGTGCAGGAGGCCAGTGACTGTACACACATGTCTTGCAGGGTGTCAGTGACTGTACACACATGGTATAGGGTGACAGTGAATGTACACACATGGTGCAGGGTGCCAGTGACCATAAACACATTGGTGGAGTGTTCCAATGACTGTATGCATTTGGTGCAGCCTGCCCATGACTGTAAAACATGGTGCAGGGTGCCGGAGACTGTACACAAATGTTGCAGTGTGCCAGAGACTTTATACACATGGTGGAGAGAGCCAGTGACTGTACACATGTTGTGCAGGGTGCCAGTGACTGTATTCGCATGGTGCAGGAGGCCAGTGACTGAATACACATTGTTTAGGTTGTCAGTGACAGTACACAGATGGCTTTACTGCATGCCAGTGACTGTACACATGCGGTGCAAGCTGCCAGTGATTGTACACACATGGTATAGTGTGCCAATGTCTGTACACATGTGGTGCAGTGTGTCAGTGACTGTACACACAAGGTATAGGGTGACAGTGACTGTACACACAAGGTGCAGTGTGCCAGTGCCCATACACACATTGGTGCAGGGTGCCAGTGACTGGACGCATAAGGTATAGGGTTACAGTGACTTTACACACATGGTGCAGGGTGCCAGTGACCATACACACATTTGTGTAGGGTGCTAATGACTGTACGCATTTGGGGAACACTGGCCCGTGAATGTACACACATGGTGCAGGGTGCCAGTGACTGTACATACATGGTGCAGGATGCCACTGAATGTAGACACAAGATATAGTGTGCCACTGACTGTACACATATGCTGCAGGGTGGCAGATACTGTACACACATGGTGCAGGGTGCCAGTGACTGTAGACACATGGTGCAGGGTTTCAGTGACTGTACACATGTTTTGCAAGCTGCCAGTGATTGTGCACACATGGGATAGTGTGCCAATGTCTGTACACAGGTGGTGCTGGGTGCCAGTGACTGTACAGACAAGGTATATGGTGAGAGTGACTGTACGCACATAGTGCAGTGTGCCAGTGCCCATACACACATTGGTGGAGGGTGCCAGTGACTGTACATACATGGTGCAGTGTGCCCCTGAATGTAGACAGAAGATATAGTGTGCCACTGACTGTACACATATGGTGCAGTTTGCCAGTGACTGTACACACATGGTGATGGGTGCCAGTAACTGTACACAAATGGTGCAGGGTGCCAGTGACTGTACACACATGATGCAGGGTGCCAGTGACTGTAGACACATGGTGCATGATTTCCGTGACTGAACACATGTTGTGCAGGGTGCCAGTGACTGTTTATGCATGGTGCAGGAGGCCAGTCACTGCACACACATGGTGCAGGGTGTCAGTGACTGTACACAGATGGCTTTTCCGCATGCCAGTGATGGTACACATGGGGTGCCAAGTGCCAGTGACTGAACACACATGGTGCAGGGTTTCAGTGACTGTACACACATGGTATACGGTCCCAGTGACTGTACACATATGTGTAGTGTTCCAATGACTGTACACAGGTGGTGCAGGGTGCCAGTGATTGTAAACACATGGTATAGTGTGACAGTGAATGTATACACATGGTGCAGTGTGCCAGTGACTGTACACTCTTGGTGCAGTGTACCAGTGACTGTGCACACATGGTGGAGAGTGCCAGTGACTGCAAACACATGATATCGCGTGCCAATGACAGTGCACAGATGGTGCAGGGTGCCGTTGAGTGTACACAAATGGTGGAGGGTGCCAGTGACTGTACAAACATGGTGTAGGGTGTCAGTGACAATACACACACGGTGAAGGGTGCCAGGGACTGTACACACATGGTGCAGGGTTTCAGTGACTGAACACATGTTGTGCAGGGTGCCAGTGACTTTACACGCACGGTGCAGGAGGCCAATGACTGTACACACATGGTGCTGGGTGCCAGCAACTGTACACAAATGGTGCAGTGTGGCAGAGACTGTACACACATGGTGCAGGGTGCCAATGACTTTACACACATGGTGCAGGGTGCCAGTGACCATACGCACATTTGTGTGGGGTGCTAGTGACTGTACGCATTTGGGGAACACTGGCCCGTGAATGTACACACATGCTGCAGGGTGCCAGTGACTGTATATACATGGTGCGGGGTGCCACTGAATGTAGACACAAGATATAGTGTGCCACTGACTGTACACATATGGTGCAGGGTGGCAGAGACTGTACACACATGGTGCAGGGTGCCAGTGACTATAGACACATGGTGCAGGGTTTCAGTGACTGTACACATGTTGTGCAGGGTGCCAGTGACTGTACGTGCATGGTGCAGGAGGCCAGTGACTGCACACACATGTTGTGCAGGGTGACAGTGACTGCACACACATGTTGTGCAGGGTGCCAATGACTGTACACGCATGGTATAGGGTGACAGTGACTGTACACACATGTTGCAGGGTGCCAGTGACCATAAACACATTGGTGGAGGGTTCCAATGACTGTATGCATTTGGTACAACTTGCCAATGACTGTAAAAACATGGTGCCGTGTGCCGGTGACTGTCCACAAATGGTGCAGTGTGCCAGTGACTTTACACACACGGTGGAGAGTGCCAGTGTCTGTACAAACATTATGTAGGGTGTCAGTGACAGTACACACAAGGTGAAGGGTGCCAGTGACTGTACACACATGGTGCAGAGTTTCAGTGACTGAACACATGTTGTGCAGGGTGCCATTGACTTTACACGCACGGTGCAGGAGGCCAGTGACTGTACACACATGGTTCAGGGTGTCAGTGACTGTACACAGATGGCTTTACTGCATGCCAGTGATTGTACACACATGGTATAGCGTGCAAATGACTACACAGGTGGTGCAGGTTGACAGTGACTCTACACACATGGTATAGGGTGACAGTGACTGTACACACATGGTATAGCATACCAATGACTGTACACAGGTGGTGCAGTGTGACAGTGACTGTACACACATGGTGCAGGGTGCCAGTGACCATACACACATTGGTGGACGTAGCCAGTGACTGTTCTCATTTGGTGCAGCTTGCCCGTGACTGTACACACATGGTGCAGGGTGCCAGTGACTGTACATACATGGTGCAGGGTGCCACTTAATGTAGACACAAGATATAGTGTGCCACTGACTGTACACATATGGTGCAGTTTGCCAGTGACTGTACACATATGGTGATGGGTGCCAGTAACTGTACACAAATGGTGCAGGGTGCCAGTGACTATACACACATGATGCAGGGTGCCAGTGACTGTAGACACATGGTGCAGGGTTTCAGTTACTGTGCACATGTTGTGCAGGGTGCCAGTGACTGTATGTGCATGGTGCAGGAGGCCAGTGACTGACACTCATGGTGCAAGGGATTCAGGACTGTACACAAATGGTACAGTGTGTCAGTGACTTTATACACACGGTGGAGGGTGCCACTGACTGTACAAACATGGTGCAGGGAGGGAGTGACTGTACACACATGGTGCTGGGTGCCAGTAACTGTACACAAATGGTGCAGGGTGCCAGTGACTATACACACATGATGCAGGGTGCCAGTGACTGTAGACACATGGTGCAGGGTTTCAGTTACTGTACACATGTTGTGCTGGGTGCCAGTGACTGTATGTGCATGGTGCAGGAGGTCAGTAACTGACACACATGGCACAGGGTTTCAGTGACTGTACACAGATGGCTTTACTGCATGCCAGTGACTGTACACATATGGTGCAGGGGTTTCAGGGACTGTACACAAATGATGCAGTGTGCCAGTGACTTTATACACACGATGGAGGGTGCCAGTGACTGTACAAACATGGTGCAGGGTGGCAGTGACAGTACACACATGGTGCAGGGTTCCAGTGACTATAGACACATGGTGCAGGGTTTCAGTGACTGTACACATGTTGTGCAGGGTGCCAGTGACTGTTAGTGCATGGTGCAGGAGGCCAGTGACTGCACACACATGTTGTGCAGGGTTTCAGTGACTGTACACACATGGTATAGGGTGACAGTGAATGTACACACATGGTGCAGGGTGCCAGTGACCATAAACACATTGGTGGAGGGTTCCAATGACTGTATGCATTTGGTGCAGCTTGCCCATGACTGTAAAAGCATGGTGCAGGGTGCCGGAGACTGTACACAAATGTTGCAGCGTGCCAGAGACTTTATACACACGGTGGAGAGAGCCAGTGACTGTACACATGTTGTGCAGGGTGCCAGTGACAGCACGCGCATGGTGCAGGAGGCCAGTGACTGAATACACATGGTTTAGGGTGTCAGTGACTGTACACAGTTGGCTTTACTGCATGCCAGTGACTGTACACATGCGGTGCAAGCTGCCAGTGATTGTATACACATGGTATAGTGTGCCAATGACTGTACACATGTGGTGCAGTGTGTCAGTGACTGTCCACACAAGGTATAGGGTGACAGTGACTGTACACACAAGGTGCAGTGTGCCAGTGCCCATACACACATTGGTGGAGGGTGCCAGTGACTGTACACAGGTGGTGCAGGGTGCCAGTGACTGTACGCATAAGGCATAGGGCGACAGTGACTGCACACACATGGTGCAGGGTGCCAGTGACCATACACACATTTGTGTAGGGTGCTAGAGACTGTATGCATTTGGGGAACACTGGCCCGTGAATGTACACACATGGTGCAGGGTGCCAGTGACTGTACATACATGGTGCAGGATGCCACTGAATGTAGACACAAGATATAGTGTGCCACTGACTGTACACATATGGTGCAGGGTGGCAGAGACTGTACACACATGGTGCAGGGTGCCAGTGACTGTAGACACATGGTGCAGGGTTTCAGTGACTGTACACATGTTGTGCAGGGTGCCAGTGACTGTACGTGCATGGTGCAGGAGGCCAGTGACTGCACACACATGTTGTGCAGGGTGTCAGTGACTGTACACACATTGTATAGGGTGACAGTGACTGTACACACATGTTGTGCAGGGTGCCAGTGACTGTACGTGCATGGTGCAGGAGGCCAGTGACTGCACACACATGTTGTGCAGGGTGTCAGTGACTGTACACACATTGTATAGGGTGACAGTGACTGCACACACATGGTGCAGGGTGCCAGTGACCATAAACACATTGGTGGAGGGTTCCAATGACTGTATGCATTTGGTGCAGCTTGCCCATGACTGTAAAAACATGGTGCAGGGTGCCGGAGACTGTACACAAATGGTGCAGTGTGCCAGAGACTTTATACACACGGTGGAGAGTGCCAGTGACTGTACACATGTTGTGCAGGGTGCCAGTGACTGTACGCGCATGGTGCAGGAGGCCAGTGACTGAATACACATGGTTTAGTGTGTCAGTGACTGTACACAGATGGCTTTACTGCATGCCAGTGACTGTACACATGCGGTGCAAGCTGCCAGTGATTGTACACACATGGTATAGTGTGCCAATGTCTGTACACATGTGGTGCAGTGTGCCAGTGACTGTACACACAAGGTATAGGGTGAGAGTGACTGTAGATACATAGTGCAGTGTGCCAGTGCCCATACACACATTGGTGCAGTTTGCCAGTGACTGTACACACATGGTGCTGGGTGCCAGTAACTGTACACAAATGTTGCAGCGTGCCAGTGACTGTACACAAATGGTGCAGAGTTTCAGTGACTGAACAGATGTTGTGCAGGGTGCCAGTGACTGTACACACATGGTATAGGGTGACAGAGGCTGTACACACATGGTGCAGGGTGCTAGTGACCATAAACACATTGGTGGAGGATTCCAATGACTGTACACATGTTGTGCAAGGTGCCAGTGACTGTACGCGCATGGTGCAGGAGGCCAGTGACTGAATATACATGGTTTAGGGTGTCAGTGACTGTACACAGATGGCTTTACTGCATGCCAGTGACTGTAAACATGCGGTGCAAGCTGCCAGTGATTGTACACACATGGTATAGTGTGCCAATGTCTGTACACATGTGGTGCAGTGTGCCAGTAACTGTACACACAAGGTATAGGGTGAGAGTGAAGGTACACACATAGTGCAGTGTGCCAGTGCCCATACACACATTGGTGGAGGGTGCCAGTGACTGTACACACATGGTATAGTGTGCCAATGTCTGTACACATGTGGTGCATTGTGTCAGTGACTGTACACACATGGTGCAGGGTGCCAGTGACTGTATATACATGGTGCGAGGTGCCACTGAATGTAGACACAAGATATAGTGTGCCACTGACTGTACACATATGGTGCAGGGTGGCAGAGACTGTACACACATGGTGCAGGGTGCCAGTGACATAGACACGTGGTGCAGGGTTTCAGTGACTGTACACATGTTGTGCAGGGTGCCAGTGACTGTACGTGCATGGTGCAGGAGGCCAGTGACTGCACACACATGTTGTGCAGGGTGTCAGTGTCCGAACACACATGGTATAGGGTGACAGTGACTGTACACACATGGTGCAGGGTGCCAGTGAACATAAACACATTGGTGGAAAGTTCCAATGACTGTATGCATTTGGTGCAACTTGGCCATGACTGTAAAAACATGGTGCAGGGTGCCGGGGACTGTACACAAATGTTGCAGTGTGCCAGAGACTTTATACACACGGTGGAGAGAGCCAGTGACTGTACACATGTTGTGCAGGGTGCCAGTGACTGTACGCGCATGGTGCAGGAGGCCAGTGACTGAATACACATGGTTTAGGGTGTCAGTGACTGTATACAGATGGCTTTACGGCATGCCAGTGACTGTACACATGCGGTGCAAGCTGCCAGTGATTGTACACACATGGTATAGTGTGCCAATGTCTGTACACATGTGGTGCAGTGTGCCAGTGACTGTACACACAAGGTATAGGGTGAGAGTGAAGGTACACACATAGTGCAGTGTGCCAGTGCCCATACACACATTGGTGGAGGGTGCCAGTGACTGTACATACATGGTGCAGTGTGCCCCTGAATGTAGACACAAGATATAGTGTGCCACTGACTGTACACATATGGTGCAGTTTGCCAGTGATTGTACTCTCATGGTGATGGGTGCCAGTAACTGTACACAAATGGTTCAGGGTGCCAGTGACTGTACACACAAGGTATAGGGTGAGAGTGAAGGTACACACATAGTGCAGTGTGCCAGTGCCCATAAACACATTGGTGGAGGTTGCCAGTGACTGTACATACATGGTGCAGTGTGCCCCTCAATGTAGACACAAGGTATAGTGTGCCACTGACTGTACACATATGGTGCAGTTTGCCAGTGACTGTACACACATGGTGCTGGGTGCCAGTAACTGTACACAAATGGTGCAGGGTGCCAGTGTCTGTACACAAATGGTGCAGAGTTTCAGTGACTGAACACATGTTGTGCAGGGTGCCTTTGACTTTACACGCACAGTGCACGAGGCCAGTGACTGTACACACATGGTTCAGGGTGTCAGTGACTGTACACAGATGGCTTTACTGCATGCCAGTGATTGTACACACATGGTATAGCATGCCAATGACTGTACACAGGTGGTGCAGTTTGCCAGTGATTCTACACACATGGTACAGGTTGACAGTGACTGCACACACATGGTATAGCGTGCCAATGACTATACACAGGTGGTGCAGTGTGACAGTGATTGTACACACATGGTGCAGGGTGCCAGTGACCATAAACACATTGGTGGACGGTGCCAGTGACTGTTCTCATTTGGTGCAGCTTGCCCGTGACTGTACACGCATGGTGCGGGGTGCCAGTGACTGTACATACATGGTGCAGGGTGTCACTTAATGCAGACACAAGATATAGTTTGCCACTGACTGTACACATATGGTGCAGTTTGCCAGTGACTGTACACACATGGTGCTGGGTGCCAGTAACTGTACACAAATGGTGCAGGGTGCCAGTGACTATACACACATGATGCAGGGTGCCAGTGACTGTAGACACATGGTGCAGGGTTTCAGTTACTGTGCACATGTTGTGCAGGGTGCCAATGACTGTATGTGCATGGTGCAGGAGGCCAGTGACTGACACTCATGGTGCAAGGGTTTCAGGGACTGTACACAAATGGTACAGTGTGTCAGTGACTTTATACACACGGTGGAGGGTGCCACTGACTGTACAAACATGGTGCAGGGAGGCAGTGACTGTACACACATGGTGCTGGGTGCCAGTAACTGTACACAAATGGTGCAGGGTGCCAGTGACTATACACACATGATGCAGGGTGCCAGTGACTGTAGACACATGGTGCAGGGTTTCAGTTACTGTACACATGTTGTGCTGGGTGCCAGTGACTGTATGTGCATGGTGCAGGAGGTCAGTAACTGACACACATGGCACAGGGTTTCAGTGACTGTACACAGATGGCTTTACTGCATGCCAGTGACTGTACACATATGGTGCAGGGGTTTCAGGGACTGTACACAAATGATGCAGTGTGCCAGTGACTTTATACACACGATGGAGGGTGCCAGTGACTGTACAAACATGGTGCAGGGTGGCAGTGACAGTACACACATGGTGCAGGGTTCCAGTGACTATAGACACATGGTGCAGGGTTTCAGTGACTGTACACATGTTGTGCAGGGTGCCAGTGACTGTACGTGCATGGTGCAGGAGGCCAGTGACTGCACACACATGTTGTGCAGGGTTTCAGTGACTGTACACACATGTTATAGGGTGACAGTGAATGTACACACATGGTGCAGGGTGCCAGTGACCATAAACACATTGGTGGAGGGTTCCAATGACTGTATGCATTTGGTGCAGCTTGCCCATGACTGTAAAAGCATGGTGCAGGGTGCCGGAGACTGTACACAAATGTTGCAGTGTGCCAGAGATTTTATACACACGGTGGAGAGAGCCAGTGACTGTACACATGTTGTGCAGGGTGCCAGTGACAGCACGCGCATGGTGCAGGAGGCCAGTGACTGAATACACATGGTTTAGGGTGTCAGTGACTGTACACAGTTGGCTTTACTGCATGCCAGTGACTGTACACATGCGGTGCAAGCTGCCAGTGATTGTATACACATGGTATAGTGTGCCAATGACTGTACACATGTGGTGCAGTGTGTCAGTGACTGTCCACAGAAGGTATAGGGTGACAGTGACTGTACACACAAGGTGCAGTGTGCCAGTGCCCATACACACATTGGTGGAGGGTGCCAGTGACTGTACACAGGTGGTGCAGGGTGCCAGTGACTGTACGCATAAGGTATAGGGCGACAGTGACTGCACACACATGGTGCAGGGTGCCAGTGACCATACACACATTTGTGTAGGGTGCTAGAGACTGTATGCATTTGGGGAACACTGGCACGTGAATGTACACACATGGTGCAGGGTGCCAGTGACTGTACATACATGGTGCAGGATGCCACTGAATGTAGACACAAGATATAGTGTGCCACTGACTGTACACATATGGTGCAGGGTGGCAGAGACTGTACACACATGGTGCAGGGTGCCAGTGACTGTAGACACATGGTGCAGGGTTTCAGTGACTGTACACATGTTGTGCAGGGTGCCAGTGACTGTACGTGCATGGTGCAGGAGGCCAGTGACTGCACACACATGTTGTGCAGGGTGTCAGTGACTGTACACACATTGTATAGGGTGACAGTGACTGTACACACATGTTGTGCAGGGTGCCAGTGACTGTACGTGCATGGTGCAGGAGGCCAGTGACTGCACACACATGTTGTGCAGGGTGTCAGTGACTGTACACACATTGTATAGGGTGACAGTGACTGTACACACATGGTGCAGGGTGCCAGTGACCATAAACACATTGGTGGAGGGTTCCAATGACTGTATGCATTTGGAGCAGCTTGCCCATGACTGTAAAAACATGGTGCAGGGTGCCGGAGACTGTACACAAATGGTGCAGTGTGCCAGAGACTTTATACACACGGTGGAGAGTGCCAGTGACTGTACACATGTTGTGCAGGGTGCCAGTGACTGTACGCGCATGGTGCAGGAGGCCAGTGACTGAATACACATGGTTTAGGGTGTCAGTGACTGTACACAGATGGCTTTACTGCATGCCAGTGACTGTACACATGCGGTGCAAGCTGCCAGTGATTGTACACACATGGTATAGTGTGCCAATGTCTGTACACATGTGGTGCAGTGTGCCAGTGACTGTACACACATTGGTGCAGTTTGCCAGTGACTGTACACACATGGTGCTGGGTGCCAGTAACTGTACACAAATGTTGCAGGGTGCCAGTGACTGTACACAAATGGTGCAGAGTTTCAGTGACTGAACAGATGTTGTGCAGGGTGCCAGTGACTGTACACACATGGTATAGGGTGACAGAGGCTGTACACACATGGTGCAGGGTGCTAGTGACCATAAACACATTGGTGGAGGATTCCAATGACTGTACACATGTTGTGCAAGGTGCCAGTGACTGTACGCGCATGGTGCAGGAGGCCAGTGACTGAAAATACATGGTTTAGGGTGTCAGTGACTGTACACAGATGGCTTTACTGCATGCCAGTGACTGTACACATGCGGTGCAAGCTGCCAGTGATTGTACACACATGGTATAGTGTGCCAATGTCTGTACACATGTGGTGCAGTGTGCCAGTAACTGTACACACAAGGTATAGGGTGAGAGTGAAGGTACACACATAGTGCAGTGTGCCAGTGCCCATACACACATTGGTGGAGGGTGCCAGTGACTGTACACACATGGTATAGTGTGCCAATGTCTGTACACATGTGGTGCAGTGTGTCAGTGACTGTACACACAAGGTATAGGGTGGGATTGACTGTACACACATGGTGCAGTGTGCCAGTGCCCATACACACATTGGTGGAGGGTGCCAGTGACTGTACACAGGTGGCGCAGGGTGCCAGTGACTGTACGCATAAGGAATAGGGTGACAGTGACTTTACACACATGGTGCAGGGTGCCAGTGACCATACACACATTTGTGTGGGGTGCTAGTGACTGTACGCATTTGGGGAACACTGGCCCGTGAATGTACACACATGGTGCAGGGTGCCAGTGACTGTATATACATGGTGCGAGGTGCCACTGAATGTAGACACAAGATATAGTGTGCCACTGACTGTACACATATGGTGCAGGGTGGCAGAGACTGTACACACATGGTGCAGGGTGCCAGTGACTATAGACACATGGTGCAGGGTTTCAGTGACTGTACACATGTTGTGCAGGGTGCCAGTGACTGTACGTGCATGGTGCAGGAGGCCAGTGACTGCACACACATGTTGTGCAGGGTGTCAGTGACTGTACACACATTGTATAGGGTGACAGTGACTGTACACACATGTTGTGCAGGGTGCCAGTGACTGTACGTGCATGGTGCAGGAGGCCAGTGACTGCACACACATGTTGTGCAGGGTGTCAGTGACTGTACACACATTGTGTAGGGTGACAGTGACTGCACACACATGGTGCAGGGTGCCAGTGAACATAAACACATTGGTGGAAAGTTCCAATGAGTGTATGCATTTGGTGCAACTTGGCCATGACTGTAAAAACATGGTGCAGGGTGCCGGAGACTGTACACAAATGTTGCAGTGTGCCAGAGACTTTATACACACGGTGGAGAGAGCCAGTGACTGTACACATGTTGTGCAGGGTGCCAGTGACTTTACGCGCATGGTGCAGGAGGCCAGTGACTGAATACACATGGTTTAGGGTGTCAGTGACTGTATACAGATGGCTTTACGGCATGCCAGTGACTGTACACATGCGGTGCAAGCTGCCAGTGATTGTACACACATGGTATAGTGTGCCAATGTCTGTACACATGTGGTGCAGTGTGCCAGTGACTGTACACACAAGGTATAGGGTGAGAGTGAAGGTACACACATAGTGCAGTGTGCCAGTGCCCATACACACATTGGTGGAGGGTGCCAGTGACTGTACATACATGGTGCAGTGTGCCCCTGAATGTAGACACAAGATATAGTGTGCCACTGACTGTACACATATGGTGCAGTTTGCCAGTGATTGTACTCTCATGGTGATGGGTGCCAGTAACTGTACACAAATGGTGCAGGGTGCCAGTGACTGTACACACAAGGTATAGGGTGAGAGTGAAGGTACACACATAGTGCAGTGTGCCAGTGCCCATAAACACATTGGTGGAGGTTGCCAGTGACTGTACATACATGGTGCAGTGTGCCCCTCAATGTAGACACAAGATATAGTGTGCCACTGACTGTACACATATGGTGCAGTTTGCCAGTGACTGTACACACATGGTGCTGGGTGCCAGTAACTGTACACAAATGGTGCAGGGTGCCAGTGTCTGTACACAAATGGTGCAGAGTTTCAGTGACTGAACACATGTTGTGCAGTGTGCCATTGACTTTACACGCACGGTGCACGAGGTCAGTTACTGTACACACATGGTTCAGGGTGTCAGTGACTGTACACAGATGGCTTTACTGCATGCCAGTGATTGTACACACATGGTATAGCGTGCCAATGACTGTACACAGGTGGTGCAGTTTGCCAGTGATTCTACACACATGGTATAGGGTGACAGTGACTGCACACACATGGTATAGCGTGCCAATGACTATACACAGGTGGTGCAGTGTGACAGTGATTGTACACACATGGTGCAGGGTGCCAGTGACCATAAACACATTGGTGGACGGTGCCAGTGACTGTTCTCATTTGGTGCAGCTTGCCCGTGACTGTACACGCATGGTGCGGGGTGCCAGTGACTGTACATACATGGTGCAGGGTGCCACTTAATGCAGACACAAGATATAGTTTGCCACTGACTGTACACATATGGTGCAGTTTGCCAGTGACTGTACACACATGGTGCTGGGTGCCAGTAACTGTACACAAATGGTGCAGGGTGCCAGTGACTATACACACATGATGCAGGGTGCCAGTGACAGTTGACACATGTTGCAGGGTTTCAGTTACAGTACACATGCTGTGCTGGGTGCCAGTGACTGTATGTGCATGGTGCAGGAGGCCAGTGACTGACACACATGGCACAGGGTTTCAGTGACTGTACACAGATGGCTTTAGCGCATGCCAGTGACTGTACACATATGGTGCAGGGGTTTCAGGGACTGTACACAAATGATGCAGTGTGCCAGTGACTTTATACACACGGTGGAGGGTGCCAGTGACTGTACAAACATGGTGCAGGGTGGCAGTGACTGTACACAAATGGTGCAGGGTTCCAGTGACTATAGACACACGGTGCAGGGTTTCAGTGACTGTACACATGTTGTGCAGGGTGCCAGTGACTGTACGTGCATGTTGCAGGAGGCCAGTGACTGCACACACATGTTGTGCAGGGTGTCAGTGACTGTACACACATGGTATAGTTTGACAGTGACTGTACACACATGGTGCAGGGTGCCAGTGAACATAAACACATTGGTGAGGGTTCCAATGACTGTATGCAGTTGGTGCAGCTTGCCCATGACTGTAAAAACATGGTGCAGGGTGCCGGAGACTGTACACAAATGTTGCAGTGTGCCAGAGACTTTATACACACGGTGGAGAGAGCCAGTGACTGTACACATGTTGTGCAGGGTGCCAGTGACTGTACGCGCATGGTGCAGGAGGCCAGTGACTGAATACACATGGTTTAGGGTGTCAGTGACTGTACACAGATGGCTTTACTACATGCCAGTGACTGTACACATGCGGTGCAAGCTGCCAGTGATTGTACACACATGGTATAGTGTGCCAATGTCTGTACACATGTGGTGCAGTGTGCCAGTGACTGTACACACAAGGTATAGGGTGAGAGTGAAGGTACACACATGGTGCAGTGTGCCAGTGCCCATACACACATTGGTGGAGGGTGCCAGTGACTGTACATACATGGTGCAGTGTGCCCCTGAATGTAGACACAAGATATAGTGTGCCACTGTCTGTACACATATGGTGCAGTTTGCCAGTGACTGTACACTCATGGTGATGGGTGCCAGTAACTGTACACACATGGTGCAGGGTGCCAGTGACTGTACACACAAGGTATAGGGTGAGAGTGAAGGTACACACATAGTGCAGTGTGCCAGTGCCCATAAACACATTGGTGGAGGGTGCCAGTGACTGTACATACATGGTGCAGTGTGCCCCTCAATGTAGACACAAGATATAGTGTGCCACTGACTGTACACATATGGTGCAGTTTGCCAGTGACTGTACACACATGGTGCTGGGTGCCAGTAACTGTACACAAATGGTGCAGGGTGCCAGTGTCTGTACACAAATGGTGCAGAGTTTCAGTGACTGAACACATGTTGTGCAGGGTGCCTTTGACTTTACACGCACAGTGCACGAGGCCAGTGACTGTACACACATGGTTCAGGGTGTCAGTGACTGTACACAGATGGCTTTACTGCATGCCAGTGATTGTACACACATGGTATAGCGTGCCAATGACTGTACACAGGTGGTGCAGTTTGCCAGTGACTCTACACACATGGTATAGGGTGACAGTGACTGCACACACATGGTGCAGTGTGCCAATGACTATACACAGGTGGTGCAGTGTGACAGTGATTGTACACACATGGTGCAGGGTGCCAGTGACCATAAACACATTGGTGGACGGTGCCAGTGACTGTTCTCATTTGGTGCAGCTTGCCCGTGACTTTACACGCACGGTGCAGGAGGCCAGTTACTGTACACACATGGTTCAGGGTGTCAGTGACTGTACACAGATGGCTTTACTGCATGCCAGTGATTGTACACACATGGTATAGGGTGCCAATGACTGTACACAGGTGGCGCAGTTTGCCAGTGACTCTACACACATGGTATAGTGTGACAGTGACTGTACACACATGGTATAGCGTGCCAATGACTATACACAGGTGGTGCAGTGTGACAGTGACTGTACACACATGGTGCAGGGTGCCAGTGACCATAAACACATTGGTGGACGGTGCCAGTGACTGTTCTCATTTGGTGCAGCTTGCCCGTGACTGTGCACACATTGTGCGGGGTGCCAGTGACTGTACATACATGGTGCAGGGTGCCACTTAATGCAGACACAAGATATAGTTTGCCACTGACTGTACACATATGGTGCAGTTTGCCAGTGACTGTACACACATGGTGCTGGGTGCCAGTAACTGTACACAAATGGTGCAGGGTGCCAATGACTATACACACATGATGCAGGGTGCCAGTGACTGTTGACACATGGTGCAGGGTTTCAGTTACTGTACACATGTTGTGCAGGGTGCCAGTGACTGTATGTGCATGGTGCAGGAGGCCAGTGACTGACACACATGGCACAGGGTTTCAGTGATTGTACACAGATGGCTTTACTGCATGCCAGTGACTGTACACATATGGTGCAGGGGTTTCAGGGTCTGTACACAAATGATGCAGTGTGCCAGTGACTTTATACACACGGTGGAGGGTGCCAGTGACTGTACAAATATGGTGCAGGGTGGCAGTGACAGTACACACATGGTGCAGGTTTCCAGTGACTATAGACACACGGTGCAGGGTTTCAGTGACTGTACACATGTTGTGCAGGGTGCCAGTGACTGTACGTGCATGGTGCAGGAGGCCAGTGACTGCACACACATGTTGTGCAGGGTGTCAGTGACTGTACACACATGGTATAGGGTGACAGTGAATGTACACACTTGGTGCAGGGTGCCAGTGACCATAAACACATTGGTGGAGGGTTCCAATGACTGTATGCATTTGGTGCAGCTTGCCCATGACTGTAAAAACATGGTGCAGGGTGCCGGAGACTGTACACAAATGGTGCAGTGTGCCAGAGACTTTATACACACGGTGGAGAGAGCCAGTGACTGTACACATGTTGTGCAGGGTGCCAGTGACTGTACGCGCATGGTGCAGGAGGCCAGTGACTGAATACACACGGTTTACGGTGTCAGTGACTGTACACAGTTGGCTTTACTGCATGCCAGTGACTGTACACATGCGGTGCAAGCTGCCAGTGATTGTACACACATGGTATAGTGTGCCAATGTCTGTACACATGTGGTGCAGTGTGTCAGTGACTGTACACACAATGTATAGGGTGACAGTGACTGTACACACAAGGTGCAGTGTGCCAGTGCCCATACACACATTGGTGGAGGGTGCCAGTGACTGTACACAGGTGGAGCAGGGTGCCAGTGACTTTACGCATAAGGCATAGGGTGACAGTGATTTTACACTCATGGTGCAGGGTGCCAGTGACCATACACACATTTGTGTAGGGTGCTAGAGACTGTATGCATTTGGGGAACACTGGCCCGTGAATGTACACACATGGTGCAGGGTGCCAGTGACTGTACATACATGGTGCAGGATGCCACTGAATGTAGACACAAGATATAGTGTGCCACTGACTGTACACATATGGTGCAGGGTGGCAGAGACTGTACACACATGGTGCAGGGTGCCAGTGACTGTAGACACATGGTGCAGGGTTTCAGTGACTGTACACATGTTGTGCAGGGTGCCAGTGACTGTACGTGCATGGTGCAGGAGGCCAGTGACTGCACACACATGTTGTGCAGGGTGTCAGTGACTGTACACACATTGTATAGGGTGACAGTGACTGTACACACATGTTGTGCAGGGTGCCAGTGACTGTACGTGCATGGTGCAGGAGGCCAGTGACTGCACACACATGTTGTGCAGGGTGTCAGTGACTGTACACACATTGTATAGGGTGACAGTGACTGCACACACATGGTGCAGGGTGCCAGTGACCATAAACACATTGTTGGAGGGTTCTAATGACTGTATGCATTTGGTGCAGCTTGCCCATGACTGTAAAAACATGGTGCAGGGTGCCGGAGACTGTACACAAATGGTGCAGTGTGCCAGAGACTTTATACACACGGTGGAGAGTGCCAGTGACTGTACACATGTTGTGCAGGGTGCCAGTGACTGTACGCGCATGGTGCAGGAGGCCAGTGACTGAATACACAAGGTTTAGGGTGTCAGTGACTGTACACAGATGGCTTTACTGCATGCCAGTGACTGTAAACATGCGGTGCAAGCTGCCAATGATTGTACACACATGGTATAGTGTGCCAATGACTGTACACATGTGGTGCAGTGTGCCAGTGACTGTACACACAAGGTATAGGGTGAGAGTGACTGTAGACACATAGTGCAGTGTGCCAGTGCCCATACACACATTGGTGGAGGGTGCCAGTGACTGTACTTACATGATGCAGTGTGTCCCTGAATGTAGACACAAGATATAGTGTGCCACTGACTGTACACATATGGTGCAGTTTGCCAGTGACTGTACACACATGGTGCTGGGTGCCAGTAACTGTACACAAATGGTGCAGGGTGCCAGTGACTGTACACAAATGGTGCAGAGTTTCAGTGACTGAACACATGTTGTGCAGGGTGCCAGTGACTGTACACACATAGTATAGGCTGACAGTGACTGTACACACATGGTGCAGGGTGCCAGTGACCATAAACACATTGGTGGAGGGTTCCAATGACTGTATGCATTTGGTGCAGCCTGCCCATGTATGTAAAAACATCGTGCAGGGTGCTGGAGACTGTACACAAATGGTGCAGTGTGCCAGAGACTTTATACACACATGATGCAGGGTGCCAGTGACTGTTGACACATGGTGCAGGGTTTCAGTTACTGTACACATGTTGTGCAGGGTGCCAGTGACTGTACGCGCATGGTGCGGGAGGCCAGTGACTGAATACACATGGTTTTGGGTGTCAGTGACTGTACACATTTGGCTTTACTGCATGCCAGTGACTGTACACATGTGGTGCAGGGTGCCAGTGACTGTACACACAAGGTATAGGGTGAGAGTGAAGGTACACACATAGTGCAGTGTGCCAGTGCCCATAAACACATTGGTGGAGGGTGCCAGTGACTGTACATACATGGTGCAGTGTGCCCCTCAATGTAGACACAAGATATAGTGTGCCACTGACTGTACACATATGGTGCAGTTTGCCAGTGACTGTACACACATGGTGCTGGGTGCCAGTAACTGTACACAAATGGTGCAGGGTGCCAGTGTCTGTACACAAATGGTGCAGAGTTTCAGTGACTGAACACATGTTGTGCAGGGTGCCTTTGACTTTACACGCACAGTGCACGAGGCCAGTGACTGTACACACATGGTTCAGGGTGTCAGTGACTGTACACAGATGGCTTTACTGCATGCCAGTGATTGTACACACATGGTATAGCGTGCCAATGACTGTACACAGGTGGTGCAGTTTGCCAGTGACTCTACACACATGGTAGTGGGTGACAGTGACTGCACACACATGGTATAGCGTGCCAATGACTATACACAGGTGGTGCAGTGTGACAGTGACTGTACACACATGGTGCAGGGTGCCAGTGACCATAAACACATTGGTGGACGGTGCCAGTGACTGTTCTCATTTGGTGCAGCTTGCCCGTGACTTTACACGCACGGTGCAGGAGGCCAGTTACTGTACACACATGGTTCAGGGTGTCAGTGACTGTACACAGATGGCTTTACTGCATGCCAGTGATTGTACACACATGGTATAGCGTGCCAATGACTGTACACAGGTGGTGCAGTTTGCCAGTGACTCTACACACATGGTATAGGGTGACAGTGACTGTACACAAATGGTATAACGTGCCAATGACTATACACAGGTGGTGCAGTGTGACAGTGATTGTACACACATGGTGCAGGGAGCCAGTGACCATAAACACATTGGTGGACGGTGCCAGTGACTGTTCTCATTTGGTGCAGCTTGCCCGTGACTGTGCACACATTGTGCGGGGTGCCAGTGACAGTACATACATGGTGCAGGGTGCCACTTAATGCAGACACAAGATATAGTTTGCCACTGACTGTACACATATGGTGCAGTTTGCCAGTGACTGTACACACATGGTGCTGGGTGCCAGTAACTGTACACAAATGGTGCAGGGTGCCAATGACTATACACACATGATGCAGGGTGCCAGTGACTGTTGACACATGGTGCAGGGTTTCAGTTACTGTACACATGTTGTGCAGGGTGCCAGTGACTGTATGTGCATGGTGCAGGAGGCCAGTGACTGACACACATGGCACAGGGTTTCAGTGATTGTACACAGATGGCTTTACTGCATGCCAGTGACTGTACACATATGGTGCAGGGGTTTCAGGGTCTGTACACAAATGATGCAGTGTGCCAGTGACTTTATACACACGGTGGAGGGTGCCAGTGACTGTACAAATATGGTGCAGGGTGGCAGTGACAGTACACACATGGTGCAGGTTTCCAGTGACTATAGACACACAGTGCAGGGTTTCAGTGACTGTACACATGTTGTGCAGGGTGCCAGTGACTGTACGTGCATGGTGCAGGAGGCCAGTGACTGCACACACATGTTGTGCAGGGTGTCAGTGACTGTACACACATGGTATAGGGTGACAGTGAATGTACACACTTGGTGCAGGGTGCCAGTGACCATAAACACATTGGTGGAGGGCTCCAATGACTGTATGCATTTGGTGCAGCTTGCCCATGACTGTAAAAACATGGTGCAGGGTGCCGGAGACTGTACACAAATGGTGCAGTGTGCCAGAGACTTTATACACACGGTGGAGAGAGCCAGTGACTGTACACATGTTGTGCAGGGTGCCAGTGACTGTACGCGCATGGTGCAGGAGGCCAGTGACTGAATACACACGGTTTAGGGTGTCAGTGACTGTACACAGTTGGCTTTACTGCATGCCAGTGACTGTACACATGCGGTGCAAGCTGCCAGTGATTGTACACACATGGTATAGTGTGCCAATGTCTGTACACATGTGGTGCAGTGTGTCAGTGACTGTACACACAAGGTATAGGGTGACAGTGACTGTACACACAAGGTGCAGTGTGCCAGTGCCCATACACACATTGGTGGAGGGTGCCAGTGACGGTACACAGGTGGTGCAGGGTGCCAGTGACTGGACGCATAAGGTATAGGGTGACAGTGACTTTACACACATGGTGCAGAGTGCCAGTGACCATACACACATTTGTGTGGGGTGCTAGTGACTGTACGCATTTGGGGAACACTGGCCCGTGAATGTACACACATGTTGCAGGGTGCCAGTGACTGTATATACATGGTGCGGGGTGCCACTGAATGTAAACACAAGATATAGTGTGCCACTGACTGTACACATATGGTGCAGGGTGGCAGAGACTGTACACACATGGTGCAGGGTGCCAGTGACTATAGACACATGGTGCAGGGTTTCAGTGACTGTACACATGTTGTGCAGGGTGCCAGTGACTGTACGTGCATGGTGCAGGAGGCCAGTGACTGCACACACATGTTGTGCAGGGTGTCAGTGTCTGAACACACATGGTATAGGGTGACAGTGACTGTACACACATGGTGCAGGGTGCCAGTGAACATAAACACATTGGTGGAAAGTTCCAATGACTGTATGCATTTGGTGCAACTTGGCCATGACTGTAAAAACATGGTGCAGGGTGCCGGAGACTGTACACAAATGTTGCAGTGTGCCAGAGACTTTATACACACGGTGGAGAGAGCCAGTGACTGTACACATGTTGTGCAGGGTGCCAGTGACTGTACGCGCATGGTGCAGGAGGCCAGTGACTGAATACACATGGTTTAGGGTGTCACTGACTGTACACAGATGGCTTTACTGCATGCCAGTGACTGTACACATGCGGTGCAAGCTGCCAGTGATTGTACACACATGGTATAGTGTGCCAATGTCTGTACACATGTGGTCCAGGGTGCCAGTGACTGTACACACAAGGTATAGGGTGAGAGTGAAGGTACACACATAGTGCAGTGTGCCAGTGCCCATAAACACATTGGTGGAGGGTGCCAGTGACTGTACATACATGGTGCAGTGTGCCCCTCAATGTAGACACAAGATATAGTGTGCCACTGACTGTACACATATGGTGCAGTTTGCCAGTGACTGTACACACATGGTGCTGGGTGCCAGTAACTGTACACAAATGGTGCAGGGTGCCAGTGTCTGTACACAAATGGTGCAGAGTTTCAGTGACTGAACACATGTTGTGCAGGGTGCCTTTGACTTTACACGCACAGTGCACGAGGCCAGTGACTGTACACACATGGTTCAAGGTGTCAGTGACTGTACACAGATGGCTTTACTGCATGCCAGTGATTGTACACACATGGTATAGCGTGCCAATGACTGTACTCAGGTGGTGCAGTTTGCCAGTGACTCTACACACATGGTATAGGGTGACAGTGACTGCACACACATGTTATAGCGTGCCAATGACTATACACAGGTGGTGCAGTGTGACAGTGACTGTACACACATGGTGCAGGGAGCCAGTGACCATAAACACATTGGTGGACGGTGCCAGTGACTGTTCTCATTTGGTGCAGCTTGCCCGTGACTTTACACGCACGGTGCAGGAGGCCAGTGACTGTACACACATGGTTCAGGGTGTCAGTGACTGTACACAGATGGATTTACTGCATGCCAGTGATTGTACACACATGGTATAGCGTGCCAATGACTGTACACAGGTGGTGCAGTTTGCCAGTGACTCTACACACATGGTATAGGGTGACAGTGACTGTACACAAATGGTATAACGTGCCAATGACTATACACAGGTGGTGCAGTGTGACAGTGACTGTACACACATGGTGCAGGGTGCCAGTGACCATAAACACATTGGTGGACGGTGCCAGTGACTGTTCTCATTTGGTGCAGCTTGCCCGTGACTGTGCACACATTGTGCGGGGTGCCAGTGACAGTACATACATGGTGCAGGGTGCCACTTAATGCAGACACAATATATAGTTTGCCAGTGACTGTACACATATGGTGCAGTTTGCCAGTGACTGTACACACATGGTGCTGGGTGCCAGTAACTGTACACAAATGGTGCAGGGTGCCAATGACTATACACACATGATGCAGGGTGCCAGTGACTGTTGACACATGGTGCAGGGTTTCAGTTACTGTACACATGTTGTGCAGGGTGCCAGTGACTGTATGTGCATGGTGCAGGAGGCCAGTGACTGACACACATGGCACAGGGTTTCAGTGATTGTACACAGATGGCTTTACTGCATGCCAGTGACTGTACACATATGGTGCAGGGGTTTCAGGGTCTGTACACAAATGATGCAGTGTGCCAGTGACTTTGTACACACGGTGGAGGGTGCCAGTGACTGTACAAATATGGTGCAGGGTGGCAGTGACAGTACACACATGGTGCAGGTTTCCAGTGACTATAGACACACGGTGCAGGGTTTCAGTGACTGTACACATGTTGTGCAGGGTGCCAGTGACTGTACGTGCATGGTGCAGGAGGCCAGTGACTGCACACACATGTTGTGCAGGGTGTCAGTGACTGTACACACATGGTATAGGGTGACAGTGAATGTACACACTTGGTGCAGGGTGCCAGTGACCATAAACACATTGGTGGAGGGTTCCAATGACTGTATGCATTTGGTGCAGCTTGCCCATGACTGTAAAAACATGGTGCAGGGTGCCAGAGACTGTACACAAATGGTGCAGTGTGCCAGAGACTTTATACACACGGTGGAGAGAGCCAGTGACTGTACACATGTTGTGCAGGGTGCCAGTGACTGTACGCGCATGGTGCAGGAGGCCAGTGACTGAATACACACGGTTTAGGGTGTCAGTGACTGTACACAGTTGGCTTTACTGCATGCCAGTGACTGTACACATGCGGTGCAAGCTGCCAGTGATTGTACACACATGGTATAGTGTGCCAATGTCTGTACACATGTGGTGCAGTGTGTCAGTGACTGTACACACAAGGTATAGGGTGACAGTGACTG
Source organism: Isurus oxyrinchus (assembly GCA_026770705.1). NCBI lineage: Eukaryota > Metazoa > Chordata > Chondrichthyes > Lamniformes > Lamnidae > Isurus > Isurus oxyrinchus. The sequence continues at coordinate 83,992,975 of JANJGN010000013.1, forward strand.
TACACACAAGGTGCAGTGTGCCAGTGCCCATACACACATTGGTGGAGGGTGCCAGTGACTGTACACAGGTGGTGCAGGGTGCCAGTGACTGTACGCATAAGGCATAGGGTGACAGTAATTTTACACTCATGGTGCAGGGTGCCAGTGACCATACACACATTTGTGTAGGGTGCTAGAGACTGTATGCATTTGGGGAACACTGGCCCGTGAATGCACACACATGGTGCAGGGTGCCAGTGACTGTACATACATGGTGCAGGATGCCACTGAATGTAGACACAAGATATAGTGTGCCACTGACTGTACACATATGCTGCAGGGTGGCAGAGACTGTACACACATGGTGCAGGGTGCCAGTGACTGTAGACATATGGTGCAGGGTTTCAGTGACAGTACACATGTTGTGCAGGGTGCCAGTGACTGTACGTGCATGGTGCAGGAGGCCAGTGACTGCACACACATGTTGTGCAGGGTGTCAGTGACTGTACACACATTGTATAGGGTGACAGTGACTGTACACACATGTTGTGCAGGGTGCCAGTGACTGTACGTGCATGGTGCAGGAGGCCAGTGACTGCACACACATGTTGTGCAGGGTGTCAGTGACTGTACACACATTGTATAGGGTGACAGTGACTGCACACACATGGTGCAGGGTGCCAGTGACCATAAACACATTGTTGGAGGGTTCTAATGACTGTATGCATTTGGTGCAACTTGCCCATGACTGTAAAAACATGGTGCAGGGTGCCGGAGACTGTACACAAATGGTGCAGTGTGCCAGAGACTTTATACACACGGTGGAGAGTGCCAGTGACTGTACACATGTTGTGCAGGGTGCCAGTGACTGTACGCGCATGGTGCAGGAGGCCAGTGACTGAATACACATGGTTTAGGGTGTCAGTGACTGTACACAGATGGCTTTACTGCATGCCAGTGACTGTAAACATGCGGTGCAAGCTGCCAGTGATTGTACACACATGGTATAGTGTGCCAATGACTGTACACATGTGGTGCAGTGTGCCAGTGACTGTACACACAATGTATAGGGTGAGAGTGACTGTAGACACATAGTGCAGTGTGCCAATGCCCATACACACACCGGTGGAGGGTGCCAGTGACTGTACTTACATGGTGCAGTGTGTCCCTGAATGTAGACACAAGATATAGTGTGCCACTGACTGTACACATATGGTGCAGTTTGCCAGTGACTGTACACACATGGTGCTGGGTGCCAGTAACTGTACACAAATGGTGCAGGGTGCCAGTGACTGTACACAAATGGTGCAGAGTTTCAGTGACTGAACACATGTTGTGCAGGGTGCCAGTGACTGTACACACATAGTATAGGCTGACAGTGACTGTACACACATGGTGCAGGGTGCCAGTGACCATAAACACATTGGTGGAGGGTTCCAATGACTGTATGCATTTGGTGCAGCCTGCCCATGTCTGTAAAAACATCGTGCAGGGTGCTGGAGACTGTACACAAATGGTGCAGTGTGCCAGAGACTTTATACACACATGATGCAGGGTACCAGTGACTGTTGACACATGGTGCAGGGTTTCAGTTACTGTACACATGTTGTGCAGGGTGCCAGTGACTGTACGCGCATGGTGCGGGAGGCCAGTGACTGAATACACATGGTTTTGGGTGTCAGTGAATGTACACATTTGGCTTTACTGCATGTCAGTGACTGTACACACAAGGTATATGGTGACAGTGACTGTACAAACAAGGTGCAGTGTGCCATTGCCCATACACACATTGGTGGAGGGTGCCAGTGACTGTACACAGGTGGTGCAGGGTGCCAGTGACTGGACGCATAAGGTATAGGGTGACAGTGACTTTACACACATGGTGCAGGGTGCCAGTGACCATACACACATTTGTGTGGGGTGCTAGTGACTGTACGCATTTGGGGAACACTGGCCCGTGAATGTACACACATGTTGCAGGGTGCCAGTGACTGTATATACATGGTGCGGGGTGCCACTGAATGTAGACACAAGATATAGTGTGCCACTGACTGTACACATATGGTGCAGGGTGGCAGAGACTGTACACACATGGTGCAGGGTGCCAGTGACTATAGACACATGGTGCAGGGTTTCAGTGACTGTACACATGTTGTGCAGGTTGCCAGTGACTGTACGTGCATGGTGCAGGAGGCCAGTGACTGCACACACATGTTGTGCAGGGTGTCAGTGTCTGAACACACATGGTATAGGGTGACAGTGACTGTACACACATGGTGCAGGGTGCCAGTGAACATAAACACATTGGTGGAAAGTTCCAATGACTGTATGCATTTGGTGCAACTTGGCCATGACTGTAAAAACATGGTGCAGGGTGCCGGAGACTGTACACAAATGTTGCAGTGTGCCAGAGACTTTATACACACGGTGGAGAGAGCCAGTGACTGTACACATGTTGTGCAGGGTGCCAGTGACTGTACGCGCATGGTGCAGGAGGCCAGTGACTGAATACACATGGTTTAGGGTGTCACTGACTGTACACAGATGGCTTTACTGCATGCCAGTGACTGTACACATGCGGTGCAAGCTGCCAGTGATTGTACACACATGGTATAGTGTGCCAATGTCTGTACACATGTGGTGCAGGGTGCCAGTGACTGTACACACAAGGTATAGGGTGAGAGTGAAGGTACACACATAGTGCAGTGTGCCAGTGCCCATAAACACATTGGTGGAGGGTGCCAGTGACTGTACATACATGGTGCAGTTTGCCCCTCAATGTAGACACAAGATATAGTGAGCCACTGACTGTACACATATGGTGCAGTTTGCCAGTGACTGTACACACATGGTGCTGGGTGCCAGTAACTGTACACAAATGGTGCAGGGTGCCAGTGTCTGTACACAAATGGTGCAGAGTTTCAGTGACTGAACACATGTTGTGCAGGGTGCCTTTGACTTTACACGCACAGTGCACGAGGCCAGTGACTGTACACACATGGTTCAGGGTGTCAGTGACTGTACACAGATGGCTTTACTGCATGCCAGTGATTGTACACACATGGTATAGCGTGCCAATGACTGTACACAGGTGGTGCAGTTTGCCAGTGACTCTACACACATGGTATAGGGAGACAGTGACTGCACACACATGGTATAGCGTGCCAATGACTATACACAGGTGGTGCAGTGTGACAGTGACTGTACACACATGGTGCAGGGTGCCAGTGACCATAAACACATTGGTGGACGGTGCCAGTGACTGTTCTCATTTGGTGCAGCTTGCCCGTGACTTTACACGCACGGTGCAGGAGGCCAGTTACTGTACACACATGGTTCAGGGTGTCAGTGACTGTACACAGATGGATTTACTGCATGCCAGTGATTGTACACACATGGTATAGCGTGCCAATGACTGTACACAGGTGGTGCAGTTTGCCAGTGACTCTACACACATGGTATAGGGTGACAGTGACTGTACACAAATGGTATAGCGTGCCAATGACTATACACAGGTGGTGCAGTGTGACAGTGACTGTACACACATGGTGCAGGGTGCCAGTGACCATAAACACATTGGTGGACGGTGCCAGTGACTGTTCTCATTTGGTGCAGCTTGCCCGTGACTTTACACGCACGGTGCAGGAGGCCAGTTACTGTACACACATGGTTCAGGGTGTCAGTGACTGTACACAGATGGCTTTACTGCATGCCAGTGATTGTACACACATGGTATAGCGTGCCAATGACTGTACACAGGTGGCGCAGTTTGCCAGTGACTCTACACACATGGTATAGTGTGACAGTGACTGTACACACATGGTATAGCGTGTCAATGACTATACACAGGTGGTGCAGTGTGACAGTGACTGTACACACATGGTGCAGGGTGCCAGTGACCATAAACACATTGGTGGACGGTGCCAGTGACTGTTCTCATTTGGTGCAGCTTGCCCGTGACTGTACACACATTGTGCGGGGTGCCAGTGACTGTACATACATGGTGCAGGGTGCCACTTAATGCAGACACAAGATATAGTTTGCCACTGACTGTACACATATGGTGCAGTTTGCCAGTGACTGTACACACATGGTGCTGGGTGCCAGTAACTGTACACAAATGGTGCAGGGTGCCAGTGACTATACACACATGATGCAGGGTGCCAGTGACTGTTGACACATGGTGCAGGGTTTCAGTTACTGTACACATGTTGTGCAGGGTGCCAGTGACTGTATGTGCATGGTGCAGGAGGCCAGTTACTGTACACACATGGTTCAGGGTGTCAGTGACTGTACACAGATGGATTTACTGCATGCCAGTGATTGTACACACATGGTATAGCGTGCCAATGACTGTACACAGGTGGTGCAGTTTGCCAGTGACTCTACACACATGGTATAGGGTGACAGTGACTGTACACAAATGGTATAACGTGCCAATGACTATACACAGGTGGTGCAGTGTGACAGTGACTGTACACACATGGTGCAGGGTGCCAGTGACCATAAACACATTGGTGGACGGTGCCAGTGACTGTTCTCATTTGGTGCAGCTTGCCCGTGACTGTGCACACATTGTGCGGGGTGCCAGTGACAGTACATACATGGTGCAGGGTGCCACTTAATGCAGACACAAGATATAGTTTGCCAGTGACTGTACACATATGGTGCAGTTTGCCAGTGACTGTACACACATGGTGCTGGGTGCCAGTAACTGTACACAAATGGTGCAGGGTGCCAATGACTATACACACATGATGCAGGGTGCCAGTGACTGTTGACACATGGTGCAGGGTTTCAGTTACTGTACACATGTTGTGCAGGGTGCCAGTGACTGTATGTGCATGGTGCAGGAGGCCAGTGACTGACACACATGGCACAGGGTTTCAGTGATTGTACACAGATGGCTTTACTGCATGCCAGTGACTGTACACATATGGTGCAGGGGTTTCAGGGTCTGTACACAAATGATGCAGTGTGCCAGTGACTTTGTACACACGGTGGAGGGTGCCAGTGACTGTACAAATATGGTGCAGGGTGGCAGTGATAGTACACACATGGTGCAGGTTTCCAGTGACTATAGACACACGGTGCAGGGTTTCAGTGACTGTACACATGTTGTGCAGGGTGCCAGTGACTGTACGTGCATGGTGCAGGAGGCCAGTGACTGCACACACATGTTGTGCAGGGTGTCAGTGACTGTACACACATGGTATAGGGTGACAGTGAATGTACACACTTGGTGCAGGGTGCCAGTGACCATAAACACATTGGTGGAGGGTTCCAATGACTGTATGCATTTGGTGCAGCTTGCCCATGACTGTAAAAACATGGTGCAGGGTGCCAGAGACTGTACACAAATGGTGCAGTGTGCCAGAGACTTTATACACACGGTGGAGAGAGCCAGTGACTGTACACATGTTGTGCAGGGTGCCAGTGACTGTACGCGCATGGTGCAGGAGGCCAGTGACTGAATACACACGGTTTAGGGTGTCAGTGACTGTACACAGTTGGCTTTACTGCATGCCAGTGACTGTACACATGCGGTGCAAGCTGCCAGTGATTGTACACACATGGTATAGTGTGCCAATGTCTGTACACATGTGGTGCAGTGTGTCAGTGACTGTACACACAAGGTATAGGGTGACAGTGACTGTACACACAAGGTGCAGTGTGCCAGTGCCCATACACACATTGGTGGAGGGTGCCAGTGACTGTACACAGGTGGTGCAGGGTGCCAGTGACTGTACGCATAAGGCATAGGGTGACAGTAATTTTACACTCATGGTGCAGGGTGCCAGTGACCATACACACATTTGTGTAGGGTGCTAGAGACTGTATGCATTTGGGGAACACTGGCCCGTGAATGCACACACATGGTGCAGGGTGCCAGTGACTGTACATACATGGTGCAGGATGCCACTGAATGTAGACACAAGATATAGTGTGCCACTGACTGTACACATATGCTGCAGGGTGGCAGAGACTGTACACACATGGTGCAGGGTGCCAGTGACTGTAGACATATGGTGCAGGGTTTCAGTGACAGTACACATGTTGTGCAGGGTGCCAGTGACTGTACGTGCATGGTGCAGGAGGCCAGTGACTGCACACACATGTTGTGCAGGGTGTCAGTGACTGTACACACATTGTATAGGGTGACAGTGACTGTACACACATGTTGTGCAGGGTGCCAGTGACTGTACGTGCATGGTGCAGGAGGCCAGTGACTGCACACACATGTTGTGCAGGGTGTCAGTGACTGTACACACATTGTATAGGGTGACAGTGACTGCACACACATGGTGCAGGGTGCCAGTGACCATAAACACATTGTTGGAGGGTTCTAATGACTGTATGCATTTGGTGCAACTTGCCCATGACTGTAAAAACATGGTGCAGGGTGCCGGAGACTGTACACAAATGGTGCAGTGTGCCAGAGACTTTATACACACGGTGGAGAGTGCCAGTGACTGTACACATGTTGTGCAGGGTGCCAGTGACTGTACGCGCATGGTGCAGGAGGCCAGTGACTGAATACACATGGTTTAGGGTGTCAGTGACTGTACACAGATGGCTTTACTGCATGCCAGTGACTGTAAACATGCGGTGCAAGCTGCCAGTGATTGTACACACATGGTATAGTGTGCCAATGACTGTACACATGTGGTGCAGTGTGCCAGTGACTGTACACACAATGTATAGGGTGAGAGTGACTGTAGACACATAGTGCAGTGTGCCAATGCCCATACACACACCGGTGGAGGGTGCCAGTGACTGTACTTACATGGTGCAGTGTGTCCCTGAATGTAGACACAAGATATAGTGTGCCACTGACTGTACACATATGGTGCAGTTTGCCAGTGACTGTACACACATGGTGCTGGGTGCCAGTAACTGTACACACATGGTGCAGGGTGCCAGTGACTGTAGACATATGGTGCAGGGTTTCAGTGACAGTACACATGTTGTGCAGGGTGCCAGTGACTGTACGTGCATGGTGCAGGAGGCCAGTGACTGCACACACATGTTGTGCAGGGTGTCAGTGACTGTACACACATTGTATAGGGTGACAGTGACTGTACACACATGTTGTGCAGGGTGCCAGTGACTGTACGTGCATGGTGCAGGAGGCCAGTGACTGCACACACATGTTGTGCAGGGTGTCAGTGACTGTACACACATTGTATAGGGTGACAGTGACTGCACACACATGGTGCAGGGTGCCAGTGACCATAAACACATTGTTGGAGGGTTCTAATGACTGTATGCATTTGGTGCAACTTGCCCATGACTGTAAAAACATGGTGCAGGGTGCCGGAGACTGTACACAAATGGTGCAGTGTGCCAGAGACTTTATACACACGGTGGAGAGTGCCAGTGACTGTACACATGTTGTGCAGGGTGCCAGTGACTGTACGCGCATGGTGCAGGAGGCCAGTGACTGAATACACATGGTTTAGGGTGTCAGTGACTGTACACAGATGGCTTTACTGCATGCCAGTGACTGTAAACATGCGGTGCAAGCTGCCAGTGATTGTACACACATGGTATAGTGTGCCAATGACTGTACACATGTGGTGCAGTGTGCCAGTGACTGTACACACAATGTATAGGGTGAGAGTGACTGTAGACACATAGTGCAGTGTGCCAATGCCCATACACACACCGGTGGAGGGTGCCAGTGACTGTACTTACATGGTGCAGTGTGTCCCTGAATGTAGACACAAGATATAGTGTGCCACTGACTGTACACATATGGTGCAGTTTGCCAGTGACTGTACACACATGGTGCTGGGTGCCAGTAACTGTACACAAATGGTGCAGGGTGCCAGTGACTGTACACAAATGGTGCAGAGTTTCAGTGACTGAACACATGTTGTGCAGGGTGCCAGTGACTGTACACACATAGTATAGGCTGACAGTGACTGTACACACATGGTGCAGGGTGCCAGTGACCATAAACACATTGGTGGAGGGTTCCAATGACTGTATGCATTTGGTGCAGCCTGCCCATGTCTGTAAAAACATCGTGCAGGGTGCTGGAGACTGTACACAAATGGTGCAGTGTGCCAGAGACTTTATACACACATGATGCAGGGTACCAGTGACTGTTGACACATGGTGCAGGGTTTCAGTTACTGTACACATGTTGTGCAGGGTGCCAGTGACTGTACGCGCATGGTGCGGGAGGCCAGTGACTGAATACACATGGTTTTGGGTGTCAGTGAATGTACACATTTGGCTTTACTGCATGTCAGTGACTGTACACACAAGGTATATGGTGACAGTGACTGTACAAACAAGGTGCAGTGTGCCATTGCCCATACACACATTGGTGGAGGGTGCCAGTGACTGTACACAGGTGGTGCAGGGTGCCAGTGACTGGACGCATAAGGTATAGGGTGACAGTGACTTTACACACATGGTGCAGGGTGCCAGTGACCATACACACATTTGTGTGGGGTGCTAGTGACTGTACGCATTTGGGGAACACTGGCCCGTGAATGTACACACATGTTGCAGGGTGCCAGTGACTGTATATACATGGTGCGGGGTGCCACTGAATGTAGACACAAGATATAGTGTGCCACTGACTGTACACATATGGTGCAGGGTGGCAGAGACTGTACACACATGGTGCAGGGTGCCAGTGACTATAGACACATGGTGCAGGGTTTCAGTGACTGTACACATGTTGTGCAGGTTGCCAGTGACTGTACGTGCATGGTGCAGGAGGCCAGTGACTGCACACACATGTTGTGCAGGGTGTCAGTGTCTGAACACACATGGTATAGGGTGACAGTGACTGTACACACATGGTGCAGGGTGCCAGTGAACATAAACACATTGGTGGAAAGTTCCAATGACTGTATGCATTTGGTGCAACTTGGCCATGACTGTAAAAACATGGTGCAGGGTGCCGGAGACTGTACACAAATGTTGCAGTGTGCCAGAGACTTTATACACACGGTGGAGAGAGCCAGTGACTGTACACATGTTGTGCAGGGTGCCAGTGACTGTACGCGCATGGTGCAGGAGGCCAGTGACTGAATACACATGGTTTAGGGTGTCACTGACTGTACACAGATGGCTTTACTGCATGCCAGTGACTGTACACATGCGGTGCAAGCTGCCAGTGATTGTACACACATGGTATAGTGTGCCAATGTCTGTACACATGTGGTGCAGGGTGCCAGTGACTGTACACACAAGGTATAGGGTGAGAGTGAAGGTACACACATAGTGCAGTGTGCCAGTGCCCATAAACACATTGGTGGAGGGTGCCAGTGACTGTACATACATGGTGCAGTTTGCCCCTCAATGTAGACACAAGATATAGTGAGCCACTGACTGTACACATATGGTGCAGTTTGCCAGTGACTGTACACACATGGTGCTGGGTGCCAGTAACTGTACACAAATGGTGCAGGGTGCCAGTGTCTGTACACAAATGGTGCAGAGTTTCAGTGACTGAACACATGTTGTGCAGGGTGCCTTTGACTTTACACGCACAGTGCACGAGGCCAGTGACTGTACACACATGGTTCAGGGTGTCAGTGACTGTACACAGATGGCTTTACTGCATGCCAGTGATTGTACACACATGGTATAGCGTGCCAATGACTGTACACAGGTGGTGCAGTTTGCCAGTGACTCTACACACATGGTATAGGGAGACAGTGACTGCACACACATGGTATAGCGTGCCAATGACTATACACAGGTGGTGCAGTGTGACAGTGACTGTACACACATGGTGCAGGGTGCCAGTGACCATAAACACATTGGTGGACGGTGCCAGTGACTGTTCTCATTTGGTGCAGCTTGCCCGTGACTTTACACGCACGGTGCAGGAGGCCAGTTACTGTACACACATGGTTCAGGGTGTCAGTGACTGTACACAGATGGATTTACTGCATGCCAGTGATTGTACACACATGGTATAGCGTGCCAATGACTGTACACAGGTGGTGCAGTTTGCCAGTGACTCTACACACATGGTATAGGGTGACAGTGACTGTACACAAATGGTATAGCGTGCCAATGACTATACACAGGTGGTGCAGTGTGACAGTGACTGTACACACATGGTGCAGGGTGCCAGTGACCATAAACACATTGGTGGACGGTGCCAGTGACTGTTCTCATTTGGTGCAGCTTGCCCGTGACTTTACACGCACGGTGCAGGAGGCCAGTTACTGTACACACATGGTTCAGGGTGTCAGTGACTGTACACAGATGGCTTTACTGCATGCCAGTGATTGTACACACATGGTATAGCGTGCCAATGACTGTACACAGGTGGCGCAGTTTGCCAGTGACTCTACACACATGGTATAGTGTGACAGTGACTGTACACACATGGTATAGCGTGTCAATGACTATACACAGGTGGTGCAGTGTGACAGTGACTGTACACACATGGTGCAGGGTGCCAGTGACCATAAACACATTGGTGGACGGTGCCAGTGACTGTTCTCATTTGGTGCAGCTTGCCCGTGACTGTACACACATTGTGCGGGGTGCCAGTGACTGTACATACATGGTGCAGGGTGCCACTTAATGCAGACACAAGATATAGTTTGCCACTGACTGTACACATATGGTGCAGTTTGCCAGTGACTGTACACACATGGTGCTGGGTGCCAGTAACTGTACACAAATGGTGCAGGGTGCCAGTGACTATACACACATGATGCAGGGTGCCAGTGACTGTTGACACATGGTGCAGGGTTTCAGTTACTGTACACATGTTGTGCAGGGTGCCAGTGACTGTATGTGCATGGTGCAGGAGGCCAGTTACTGTACACACATGGTTCAGGGTGTCAGTGACTGTACACAGATGGATTTACTGCATGCCAGTGATTGTACACACATGGTATAGCGTGCCAATGACTGTACACAGGTGGTGCAGTTTGCCAGTGACTCTACACACATGGTATAGGGTGACAGTGACTGTACACAAATGGTATAACGTGCCAATGACTATACACAGGTGGTGCAGTGTGACAGTGACTGTACACACATGGTGCAGGGTGCCAGTGACCATAAACACATTGGTGGACGGTGCCAGTGACTGTTCTCATTTGGTGCAGCTTGCCCGTGACTGTGCACACATTGTGCGGGGTGCCAGTGACAGTACATACATGGTGCAGGGTGCCACTTAATGCAGACACAAGATATAGTTTGCCAGTGACTGTACACATATGGTGCAGTTTGCCAGTGACTGTACACACATGGTGCTGGGTGCCAGTAACTGTACACAAATGGTGCAGGGTGCCAATGACTATACACACATGATGCAGGGTGCCAGTGACTGTTGACACATGGTGCAGGGTTTCAGTTACTGTACACATGTTGTGCAGGGTGCCAGTGACTGTATGTGCATGGTGCAGGAGGCCAGTGACTGACACACATGGCACAGGGTTTCAGTGATTGTACACAGATGGCTTTACTGCATGCCAGTGACTGTACACATATGGTGCAGGGGTTTCAGGGTCTGTACACAAATGATGCAGTGTGCCAGTGACTTTGTACACACGGTGGAGGGTGCCAGTGACTGTACAAATATGGTGCAGGGTGGCAGTGATAGTACACACATGGTGCAGGTTTCCAGTGACTATAGACACACGGTGCAGGGTTTCAGTGACTGTACACATGTTGTGCAGGGTGCCAGTGACTGTACGTGCATGGTGCAGGAGGCCAGTGACTGCACACACATGTTGTGCAGGGTGTCAGTGACTGTACACACATGGTATAGGGTGACAGTGAATGTACACACTTGGTGCAGGGTGCCAGTGACCATAAACACATTGGTGGAGGGTTCCAATGACTGTATGCATTTGGTGCAGCTTGCCCATGACTGTAAAAACATGGTGCAGGGTGCCAGAGACTGTACACAAATGGTGCAGTGTGCCAGAGACTTTATACACACGGTGGAGAGAGCCAGTGACTGTACACATGTTGTGCAGGGTGCCAGTGACTGTACGCGCATGGTGCAGGAGGCCAGTGACTGAATACACACGGTTTAGGGTGTCAGTGACTGTACACAGTTGGCTTTACTGCATGCCAGTGACTGTACACATGCGGTGCAAGCTGCCAGTGATTGTACACACATGGTATAGTGTGCCAATGTCTGTACACATGTGGTGCAGTGTGTCAGTGACTGTACACACAAGGTATAGGGTGACAGTGACTGTACACACAAGGTGCAGTGTGCCAGTGCCCATACACACATTGGTGGAGGGTGCCAGTGACTGTACACAGGTGGTGCAGGGTGCCAGTGACTGTACGCATAAGGCATAGGGTGACAGTAATTTTACACTCATGGTGCAGGGTGCCAGTGACCATACACACATTTGTGTAGGGTGCTAGAGACTGTATGCATTTGGGGAACACTGGCCCGTGAATGCACACACATGGTGCAGGGTGCCAGTGACTGTACATACATGGTGCAGGATGCCACTGAATGTAGACACAAGATATAGTGTGCCACTGACTGTACACATATGCTGCAGGGTGGCAGAGACTGTACACACATGGTGCAGGGTGCCAGTGACTGTAGACATATGGTGCAGGGTTTCAGTGACAGTACACATGTTGTGCAGGGTGCCAGTGACTGTACGTGCATGGTGCAGGAGGCCAGTGACTGCACACACATGTTGTGCAGGGTGTCAGTGACTGTACACACATTGTATAGGGTGACAGTGACTGTACACACATGTTGTGCAGGGTGCCAGTGACTGTACGTGCATGGTGCAGGAGGCCAGTGACTGCACACACATGTTGTGCAGGGTGTCAGTGACTGTACACACATTGTATAGGGTGACAGTGACTGCACACACATGGTGCAGGGTGCCAGTGACCATAAACACATTGTTGGAGGGTTCTAATGACTGTATGCATTTGGTGCAACTTGCCCATGACTGTAAAAACATGGTGCAGGGTGCCGGAGACTGTACACAAATGGTGCAGTGTGCCAGAGACTTTATACACACGGTGGAGAGTGCCAGTGACTGTACACATGTTGTGCAGGGTGCCAGTGACTGTACGCGCATGGTGCAGGAGGCCAGTGACTGAATACACATGGTTTAGGGTGTCAGTGACTGTACACAGATGGCTTTACTGCATGCCAGTGACTGTAAACATGCGGTGCAAGCTGCCAGTGATTGTACACACATGGTATAGTGTGCCAATGACTGTACACATGTGGTGCAGTGTGCCAGTGACTGTACACACAATGTATAGGGTGAGAGTGACTGTAGACACATAGTGCAGTGTGCCAATGCCCATACACACACCGGTGGAGGGTGCCAGTGACTGTACTTACATGGTGCAGTGTGTCCCTGAATGTAGACACAAGATATAGTGTGCCACTGACTGTACACATATGGTGCAGTTTGCCAGTGACTGTACACACATGGTGCTGGGTGCCAGTAACTGTACACAAATGGTGCAGGGTGCCAGTGACTGTACACAAATGGTGCAGAGTTTCAGTGACTGAACACATGTTGTGCAGGGTGCCAGTGACTGTACACACATAGTATAGGCTGACAGTGACTGTACACACATGGTGCAGGGTGCCAGTGACCATAAACACATTGGTGGAGGGTTCCAATGACTGTATGCATTTGGTGCAGCCTGCCCATGTCTGTAAAAACATCGTGCAGGGTGCTGGAGACTGTACACAAATGGTGCAGTGTGCCAGAGACTTTATACACACATGATGCAGGGTACCAGTGACTGTTGACACATGGTGCAGGGTTTCAGTTACTGTACACATGTTGTGCAGGGTGCCAGTGACTGTACGCGCATGGTGCGGGAGGCCAGTGACTGAATACACATGGTTTTGGGTGTCAGTGAATGTACACATTTGGCTTTACTGCATGTCAGTGACTGTACACACAAGGTATATGGTGACAGTGACTGTACAAACAAGGTGCAGTGTGCCATTGCCCATACACACATTGGTGGAGGGTGCCAGTGACTGTACACAGGTGGTGCAGGGTGCCAGTGACTGGACGCATAAGGTATAGGGTGACAGTGACTTTACACACATGGTGCAGGGTGCCAGTGACCATACACACATTTGTGTGGGGTGCTAGTGACTGTACGCATTTGGGGAACACTGGCCCGTGAATGTACACACATGTTGCAGGGTGCCAGTGACTGTATATACATGGTGCGGGGTGCCACTGAATGTAGACACAAGATATAGTGTGCCACTGACTGTACACATATGGTGCAGGGTGGCAGAGACTGTACACACATGGTGCAGGGTGCCAGTGACTATAGACACATGGTGCAGGGTTTCAGTGACTGTACACATGTTGTGCAGGTTGCCAGTGACTGTACGTGCATGGTGCAGGAGGCCAGTGACTGCACACACATGTTGTGCAGGGTGTCAGTGTCTGAACACACATGGTATAGGGTGACAGTGACTGTACACACATGGTGCAGGGTGCCAGTGAACATAAACACATTGGTGGAAAGTTCCAATGACTGTATGCATTTGGTGCAACTTGGCCATGACTGTAAAAACATGGTGCAGGGTGCCGGAGACTGTACACAAATGTTGCAGTGTGCCAGAGACTTTATACACACGGTGGAGAGAGCCAGTGACTGTACACATGTTGTGCAGGGTGCCAGTGACTGTACGCGCATGGTGCAGGAGGCCAGTGACTGAATACACATGGTTTAGGGTGTCACTGACTGTACACAGATGGCTTTACTGCATGCCAGTGACTGTACACATGCGGTGCAAGCTGCCAGTGATTGTACACACATGGTATAGTGTGCCAATGTCTGTACACATGTGGTGCAGGGTGCCAGTGACTGTACACACAAGGTATAGGGTGAGAGTGAAGGTACACACATAGTGCAGTGTGCCAGTGCCCATAAACACATTGGTGGAGGGTGCCAGTGACTGTACATACATGGTGCAGTTTGCCCCTCAATGTAGACACAAGATATAGTGAGCCACTGACTGTACACATATGGTGCAGTTTGCCAGTGACTGTACACACATGGTGCTGGGTGCCAGTAACTGTACACAAATGGTGCAGGGTGCCAGTGTCTGTACACAAATGGTGCAGAGTTTCAGTGACTGAACACATGTTGTGCAGGGTGCCTTTGACTTTACACGCACAGTGCACGAGGCCAGTGACTGTACACACATGGTTCAGGGTGTCAGTGACTGTACACAGATGGCTTTACTGCATGCCAGTGATTGTACACACATGGTATAGCGTGCCAATGACTGTACACAGGTGGTGCAGTTTGCCAGTGACTCTACACACATGGTATAGGGAGACAGTGACTGCACACACATGGTATAGCGTGCCAATGACTATACACAGGTGGTGCAGTGTGACAGTGACTGTACACACATGGTGCAGGGTGCCAGTGACCATAAACACATTGGTGGACGGTGCCAGTGACTGTTCTCATTTGGTGCAGCTTGCCCGTGACTTTACACGCACGGTGCAGGAGGCCAGTTACTGTACACACATGGTTCAGGGTGTCAGTGACTGTACACAGATGGATTTACTGCATGCCAGTGATTGTACACACATGGTATAGCGTGCCAATGACTGTACACAGGTGGTGCAGTTTGCCAGTGACTCTACACACATGGTATAGGGTGACAGTGACTGTACACAAATGGTATAGCGTGCCAATGACTATACACAGGTGGTGCAGTGTGACAGTGACTGTACACACATGGTGCAGGGTGCCAGTGACCATAAACACATTGGTGGACGGTGCCAGTGACTGTTCTCATTTGGTGCAGCTTGCCCGTGACTTTACACGCACGGTGCAGGAGGCCAGTTACTGTACACACATGGTTCAGGGTGTCAGTGACTGTACACAGATGGCTTTACTGCATGCCAGTGATTGTACACACATGGTATAGCGTGCCAATGACTGTACACAGGTGGCGCAGTTTGCCAGTGACTCTACACACATGGTATAGTGTGACAGTGACTGTACACACATGGTATAGCGTGTCAATGACTATACACAGGTGGTGCAGTGTGACAGTGACTGTACACACATGGTGCAGGGTGCCAGTGACCATAAACACATTGGTGGACGGTGCCAGTGACTGTTCTCATTTGGTGCAGCTTGCCCGTGACTGTACACACATTGTGCGGGGTGCCAGTGACTGTACATACATGGTGCAGGGTGCCACTTAATGCAGACACAAGATATAGTTTGCCACTGACTGTACACATATGGTGCAGTTTGCCAGTGACTGTACACACATGGTGCTGGGTGCCAGTAACTGTACACAAATGGTGCAGGGTGCCAGTGACTATACACACATGATGCAGGGTGCCAGTGACTGTTGACACATGGTGCAGGGTTTCAGTTACTGTACACATGTTGTGCAGGGTGCCAGTGACTGTATGTGCATGGTGCAGGAGGCCAGTTACTGTACACACATGGTTCAGGGTGTCAGTGACTGTACACAGATGGATTTACTGCATGCCAGTGATTGTACACACATGGTATAGCGTGCCAATGACTGTACACAGGTGGTGCAGTTTGCCAGTGACTCTACACACATGGTATAGGGTGACAGTGACTGTACACAAATGGTATAACGTGCCAATGACTATACACAGGTGGTGCAGTGTGACAGTGACTGTACACACATGGTGCAGGGTGCCAGTGACCATACACACATTTGTGTAGGGTGCTAGAGACTGTATGCATTTGGGGAACACTGGCCCGTGAATGCACACACATGGTGCAGGGTGCCAGTGACTGTACATACATGGTGCAGGATGCCACTGAATGTAGACACAAGATATAGTGTGCCACTGACTGTACACATATGCTGCAGGGTGGCAGAGACTGTACACACATGGTGCAGGGTGCCAGTGACTGTAGACATATGGTGCAGGGTTTCAGTGACAGTACACATGTTGTGCAGGGTGCCAGTGACTGTACGTGCATGGTGCAGGAGGCCAGTGACTGCACACACATGTTGTGCAGGGTGTCAGTGACTGTACACACATTGTATAGGGTGACAGTGACTGTACACACATGTTGTGCAGGGTGCCAGTGACTGTACGTGCATGGTGCAGGAGGCCAGTGACTGCACACACATGTTGTGCAGGGTGTCAGTGACTGTACACACATTGTATAGGGTGACAGTGACTGCACACACATGGTGCAGGGTGCCAGTGACCATAAACACATTGTTGGAGGGTTCTAATGACTGTATGCATTTGGTGCAACTTGCCCATGACTGTAAAAACATGGTGCAGGGTGCCGGAGACTGTACACAAATGGTGCAGTGTGCCAGAGACTTTATACACACGGTGGAGAGTGCCAGTGACTGTACACATGTTGTGCAGGGTGCCAGTGACTGTACGCGCATGGTGCAGGAGGCCAGTGACTGAATACACATGGTTTAGGGTGTCAGTGACTGTACACAGATGGCTTTACTGCATGCCAGTGACTGTAAACATGCGGTGCAAGCTGCCAGTGATTGTACACACATGGTATAGTGTGCCAATGACTGTACACATGTGGTGCAGTGTGCCAGTGACTGTACACACAATGTATAGGGTGAGAGTGACTGTAGACACATAGTGCAGTGTGCCAATGCCCATACACACACCGGTGGAGGGTGCCAGTGACTGTACTTACATGGTGCAGTGTGTCCCTGAATGTAGACACAAGATATAGTGTGCCACTGACTGTACACATATGGTGCAGTTTGCCAGTGACTGTACACACATGGTGCTGGGTGCCAGTAACTGTACACAAATGGTGCAGGGTGCCAGTGACTGTACACAAATGGTGCAGAGTTTCAGTGACTGAACACATGTTGTGCAGGGTGCCAGTGACTGTACACACATAGTATAGGCTGACAGTGACTGTACACACATGGTGCAGGGTGCCAGTGACCATAAACACATTGGTGGAGGGTTCCAATGACTGTATGCATTTGGTGCAGCCTGCCCATGTCTGTAAAAACATCGTGCAGGGTGCTGGAGACTGTACACAAATGGTGCAGTGTGCCAGAGACTTTATACACACATGATGCAGGGTACCAGTGACTGTTGACACATGGTGCAGGGTTTCAGTTACTGTACACATGTTGTGCAGGGTGCCAGTGACTGTACGCGCATGGTGCGGGAGGCCAGTGACTGAATACACATGGTTTTGGGTGTCAGTGAATGTACACATTTGGCTTTACTGCATGTCAGTGACTGTACACACAAGGTATATGGTGACAGTGACTGTACAAACAAGGTGCAGTGTGCCATTGCCCATACACACATTGGTGGAGGGTGCCAGTGACTGTACACAGGTGGTGCAGGGTGCCAGTGACTGGACGCATAAGGTATAGGGTGACAGTGACTTTACACACATGGTGCAGGGTGCCAGTGACCATACACACATTTGTGTGGGGTGCTAGTGACTGTACGCATTTGGGGAACACTGGCCCGTGAATGTACACACATGTTGCAGGGTGCCAGTGACTGTATATACATGGTGCGGGGTGCCACTGAATGTAGACACAAGATATAGTGTGCCACTGACTGTACACATATGGTGCAGGGTGGCAGAGACTGTACACACATGGTGCAGGGTGCCAGTGACTATAGACACATGGTGCAGGGTTTCAGTGACTGTACACATGTTGTGCAGGTTGCCAGTGACTGTACGTGCATGGTGCAGGAGGCCAGTGACTGCACACACATGTTGTGCAGGGTGTCAGTGTCTGAACACACATGGTATAGGGTGACAGTGACTGTACACACATGGTGCAGGGTGCCAGTGAACATAAACACATTGGTGGAAAGTTCCAATGACTGTATGCATTTGGTGCAACTTGGCCATGACTGTAAAAACATGGTGCAGGGTGCCGGAGACTGTACACAAATGTTGCAGTGTGCCAGAGACTTTATACACACGGTGGAGAGAGCCAGTGACTGTACACATGTTGTGCAGGGTGCCAGTGACTGTACGCGCATGGTGCAGGAGGCCAGTGACTGAATACACATGGTTTAGGGTGTCAGTGACTGTACACAGATGGCTTTACTGCATGCCAGTGACTGTACACATGCGGTGCAAGCTGCCAGTGATTGTACACACATGGTATAGTGTGCCAATGTCTGTACACATGTGGTGCAGGGTGCCAGTGACTGTACACACAAGGTATAGGGTGAGAGTGAAGGTACACACATAGTGCAGTGTGCCAGTGCCCATAAACACATTGGTGGAGGGTGCCAGTGACTGTACATACATGGTGCAGTTTGCCCCTCAATGTAGACACAAGATATAGTGAGCCACTGACTGTACACATATGGTGCAGTTTGCCAGTGACTGTACACACATGGTGCTGGGTGCCAGTAACTGTACACAAATGGTGCAGGGTGCCAGTGTCTGTACACAAATGGTGCAGAGTTTCAGTGACTGAACACATGTTGTGCAGGGTGCCTTTGACTTTACACGCACAGTGCACGAGGCCAGTGACTGTACACACATGGTTCAGGGTGTCAGTGACTGTACACAGATGGCTTTACTGCATGCCAGTGATTGTACACACATGGTATAGCGTGCCAATGACTGTACACAGGTGGTGCAGTTTGCCAGTGACTCTACACACATGGTATAGGGAGACAGTGACTGCACACACATGGTATAGCGTGCCAATGACTATACACAGGTGGTGCAGTGTGACAGTGACTGTACACACATGGTGCAGGGTGCCAGTGACCATAAACACATTGGTGGACGGTGCCAGTGACTGTTCTCATTTGGTGCAGCTTGCCCGTGACTTTACACGCACGGTGCAGGAGGCCAGTTACTGTACACACATGGTTCAGGGTGTCAGTGACTGTACACAGATGGATTTACTGCATGCCAGTGATTGTACACACATGGTATAGCGTGCCAATGACTGTACACAGGTGGTGCAGTTTGCCAGTGACTCTACACACATGGTATAGGGTGACAGTGACTGTACACAAATGGTATAGCGTGCCAATGACTATACACAGGTGGTGCAGTGTGACAGTGACTGTACACACATGGTGCAGGGTGCCAGTGACCATAAACACATTGGTGGACGGTGCCAGTGACTGTTCTCATTTGGTGCAGCTTGCCCGTGACTTTACACGCACGGTGCAGGAGGCCAGTTACTGTACACACATGGTTCAGGGTGTCAGTGACTGTACACAGATGGCTTTACTGCATGCCAGTGATTGTACACACATGGTATAGCGTGCCAATGACTGTACACAGGTGGCGCAGTTTGCCAGTGACTCTACACACATGGTATAGTGTGACAGTGACTGTACACACATGGTATAGCGTGTCAATGACTATACACAGGTGGTGCAGTGTGACAGTGACTGTACACACATGGTGCAGGGTGCCAGTGACCATAAACACATTGGTGGACGGTGCCAGTGACTGTTCTCATTTGGTGCAGCTTGCCCGTGACTGTACACACATTGTGCGGGGTGCCAGTGACTGTACATACATGGTGCAGGGTGCCACTTAATGCAGACACAAGATATAGTTTGCCACTGACTGTACACATATGGTGCAGTTTGCCAGTGACTGTACACACATGGTGCTGGGTGCCAGTAACTGTACACAAATGGTGCAGGGTGCCAGTGACTATACACACATGATGCAGGGTGCCAGTGACTGTTGACACATGGTGCAGGGTTTCAGTTACTGTACACATGTTGTGCAGGGTGCCAGTGACTGTATGTGCATGGTGCAGGAGGCCAGTTACTGTACACACATGGTTCAGGGTGTCAGTGACTGTACACAGATGGATTTACTGCATGCCAGTGATTGTACACACATGGTATAGCGTGCCAATGACTGTACACAGGTGGTGCAGTTTGCCAGTGACTCTACACACATGGTATAGGGTGACAGTGACTGTACACAAATGGTATAACGTGCCAATGACTATACACAGGTGGTGCAGTGTGACAGTGACTGTACACACATGGTGCAGGGTGCCAGTGACCATAAACACATTGGTGGACGGTGCCAGTGACTGTTCTCATTTGGTGCAGCTTGCCCGTGACTGTGCACACATTGTGCGGGGTGCCAGTGACAGTACATACATGGTGCAGGGTGCCACTTAATGCAGACACAAGATATAGTTTGCCAGTGACTGTACACATATGGTGCAGTTTGCCAGTGACTGTACACACATGGTGCTGGGTGCCAGTAACTGTACACAAATGGTGCAGGGTGCCAATGACTATACACACATGATGCAGGGTGCCAGTGACTGTTGACACATGGTGCAGGGTTTCAGTTACTGTACACATGTTGTGCAGGGTGCCAGTGACTGTATGTGCATGGTGCAGGAGGCCAGTGACTGACACACATGGCACAGGGTTTCAGTGATTGTACACAGATGGCTTTACTGCATGCCAGTGACTGTACACATATGGTGCAGGGGTTTCAGGGTCTGTACACAAATGATGCAGTGTGCCAGTGACTTTGTACACACGGTGGAGGGTGCCAGTGACTGTACAAATATGGT
The DNA here is from genome assembly GCA_026770705.1 of Isurus oxyrinchus. Lineage (NCBI taxonomy): Eukaryota > Metazoa > Chordata > Chondrichthyes > Lamniformes > Lamnidae > Isurus > Isurus oxyrinchus. Next base: position 84,014,501 of record JANJGN010000013.1, read on the forward strand.
GCAGGGTGGCAGTGATAGTACACACATGGTGCAGGTTTCCAGTGACTATAGACACACGGTGCAGGGTTTCAGTGACTGTACACATGTTGTGCAGGGTGCCAGTGACTGTACGTGCATGGTGCAGGAGGCCAGTGACTGCACACACATGTTGTGCAGGGTGTCAGTGACTGTACACACATGGTATAGGGTGACAGTGAATGTACACACTTGGTGCAGGGTGCCAGTGACCATAAACACATTGGTGGAGGGTTCCAATGACTGTATGCATTTGGTGCAGCTTGCCCATGACTGTAAAAACATGGTGCAGGGTGCCAGAGACTGTACACAAATGGTGCAGTGTGCCAGAGACTTTATACACACGGTGGAGAGAGCCAGTGACTGTACACATGTTGTGCAGGGTGCCAGTGACTGTACGCGCATGGTGCAGGAGGCCAGTGACTGAATACACACGGTTTAGGGTGTCAGTGACTGTACACAGTTGGCTTTACTGCATGCCAGTGACTGTACACATGCGGTGCAAGCTGCCAGTGATTGTACACACATGGTATAGTGTGCCAATGTCTGTACACATGTGGTGCAGTGTGTCAGTGACTGTACACACAAGGTATAGGGTGACAGTGACTGTACACACAAGGTGCAGTGTGCCAGTGCCCATACACACATTGGTGGAGGGTGCCAGTGACTGTACACAGGTGGTGCAGGGTGCCAGTGACTGTACGCATAAGGCATAGGGTGACAGTAATTTTACACTCATGGTGCAGGGTGCCAGTGACCATACACACATTTGTGTAGGGTGCTAGAGACTGTATGCATTTGGGGAACACTGGCCCGTGAATGCACACACATGGTGCAGGGTGCCAGTGACTGTACATACATGGTGCAGGATGCCACTGAATGTAGACACAAGATATAGTGTGCCACTGACTGTACACATATGCTGCAGGGTGGCAGAGACTGTACACACATGGTGCAGGGTGCCAGTGACTGTAGACATATGGTGCAGGGTTTCAGTGACAGTACACATGTTGTGCAGGGTGCCAGTGACTGTACGTGCATGGTGCAGGAGGCCAGTGACTGCACACACATGTTGTGCAGGGTGTCAGTGACTGTACACACATTGTATAGGGTGACAGTGACTGTACACACATGTTGTGCAGGGTGCCAGTGACTGTACGTGCATGGTGCAGGAGGCCAGTGACTGCACACACATGTTGTGCAGGGTGTCAGTGACTGTACACACATTGTATAGGGTGACAGTGACTGCACACACATGGTGCAGGGTGCCAGTGACCATAAACACATTGTTGGAGGGTTCTAATGACTGTATGCATTTGGTGCAACTTGCCCATGACTGTAAAAACATGGTGCAGGGTGCCGGAGACTGTACACAAATGGTGCAGTGTGCCAGAGACTTTATACACACGGTGGAGAGTGCCAGTGACTGTACACATGTTGTGCAGGGTGCCAGTGACTGTACGCGCATGGTGCAGGAGGCCAGTGACTGAATACACATGGTTTAGGGTGTCAGTGACTGTACACAGATGGCTTTACTGCATGCCAGTGACTGTAAACATGCGGTGCAAGCTGCCAGTGATTGTACACACATGGTATAGTGTGCCAATGACTGTACACATGTGGTGCAGTGTGCCAGTGACTGTACACACAATGTATAGGGTGAGAGTGACTGTAGACACATAGTGCAGTGTGCCAATGCCCATACACACACCGGTGGAGGGTGCCAGTGACTGTACTTACATGGTGCAGTGTGTCCCTGAATGTAGACACAAGATATAGTGTGCCACTGACTGTACACATATGGTGCAGTTTGCCAGTGACTGTACACACATGGTGCTGGGTGCCAGTAACTGTACACAAATGGTGCAGGGTGCCAGTGACTGTACACAAATGGTGCAGAGTTTCAGTGACTGAACACATGTTGTGCAGGGTGCCAGTGACTGTACACACATAGTATAGGCTGACAGTGACTGTACACACATGGTGCAGGGTGCCAGTGACCATAAACACATTGGTGGAGGGTTCCAATGACTGTATGCATTTGGTGCAGCCTGCCCATGTCTGTAAAAACATCGTGCAGGGTGCTGGAGACTGTACACAAATGGTGCAGTGTGCCAGAGACTTTATACACACATGATGCAGGGTACCAGTGACTGTTGACACATGGTGCAGGGTTTCAGTTACTGTACACATGTTGTGCAGGGTGCCAGTGACTGTACGCGCATGGTGCGGGAGGCCAGTGACTGAATACACATGGTTTTGGGTGTCAGTGAATGTACACATTTGGCTTTACTGCATGTCAGTGACTGTACACACAAGGTATATGGTGACAGTGACTGTACAAACAAGGTGCAGTGTGCCATTGCCCATACACACATTGGTGGAGGGTGCCAGTGACTGTACACAGGTGGTGCAGGGTGCCAGTGACTGGACGCATAAGGTATAGGGTGACAGTGACTTTACACACATGGTGCAGGGTGCCAGTGACCATACACACATTTGTGTGGGGTGCTAGTGACTGTACGCATTTGGGGAACACTGGCCCGTGAATGTACACACATGTTGCAGGGTGCCAGTGACTGTATATACATGGTGCGGGGTGCCACTGAATGTAGACACAAGATATAGTGTGCCACTGACTGTACACATATGGTGCAGGGTGGCAGAGACTGTACACACATGGTGCAGGGTGCCAGTGACTATAGACACATGGTGCAGGGTTTCAGTGACTGTACACATGTTGTGCAGGTTGCCAGTGACTGTACGTGCATGGTGCAGGAGGCCAGTGACTGCACACACATGTTGTGCAGGGTGTCAGTGTCTGAACACACATGGTATAGGGTGACAGTGACTGTACACACATGGTGCAGGGTGCCAGTGAACATAAACACATTGGTGGAAAGTTCCAATGACTGTATGCATTTGGTGCAACTTGGCCATGACTGTAAAAACATGGTGCAGGGTGCCGGAGACTGTACACAAATGTTGCAGTGTGCCAGAGACTTTATACACACGGTGGAGAGAGCCAGTGACTGTACACATGTTGTGCAGGGTGCCAGTGACTGTACGCGCATGGTGCAGGAGGCCAGTGACTGAATACACATGGTTTAGGGTGTCACTGACTGTACACAGATGGCTTTACTGCATGCCAGTGACTGTACACATGCGGTGCAAGCTGCCAGTGATTGTACACACATGGTATAGTGTGCCAATGTCTGTACACATGTGGTGCAGGGTGCCAGTGACTGTACACACAAGGTATAGGGTGAGAGTGAAGGTACACACATAGTGCAGTGTGCCAGTGCCCATAAACACATTGGTGGAGGGTGCCAGTGACTGTACATACATGGTGCAGTTTGCCCCTCAATGTAGACACAAGATATAGTGAGCCACTGACTGTACACATATGGTGCAGTTTGCCAGTGACTGTACACACATGGTGCTGGGTGCCAGTAACTGTACACAAATGGTGCAGGGTGCCAGTGTCTGTACACAAATGGTGCAGAGTTTCAGTGACTGAACACATGTTGTGCAGGGTGCCTTTGACTTTACACGCACAGTGCACGAGGCCAGTGACTGTACACACATGGTTCAGGGTGTCAGTGACTGTACACAGATGGCTTTACTGCATGCCAGTGATTGTACACACATGGTATAGCGTGCCAATGACTGTACACAGGTGGTGCAGTTTGCCAGTGACTCTACACACATGGTATAGGGAGACAGTGACTGCACACACATGGTATAGCGTGCCAATGACTATACACAGGTGGTGCAGTGTGACAGTGACTGTACACACATGGTGCAGGGTGCCAGTGACCATAAACACATTGGTGGACGGTGCCAGTGACTGTTCTCATTTGGTGCAGCTTGCCCGTGACTTTACACGCACGGTGCAGGAGGCCAGTTACTGTACACACATGGTTCAGGGTGTCAGTGACTGTACACAGATGGATTTACTGCATGCCAGTGATTGTACACACATGGTATAGCGTGCCAATGACTGTACACAGGTGGTGCAGTTTGCCAGTGACTCTACACACATGGTATAGGGTGACAGTGACTGTACACAAATGGTATAGCGTGCCAATGACTATACACAGGTGGTGCAGTGTGACAGTGACTGTACACACATGGTGCAGGGTGCCAGTGACCATAAACACATTGGTGGACGGTGCCAGTGACTGTTCTCATTTGGTGCAGCTTGCCCGTGACTTTACACGCACGGTGCAGGAGGCCAGTTACTGTACACACATGGTTCAGGGTGTCAGTGACTGTACACAGATGGCTTTACTGCATGCCAGTGATTGTACACACATGGTATAGCGTGCCAATGACTGTACACAGGTGGCGCAGTTTGCCAGTGACTCTACACACATGGTATAGTGTGACAGTGACTGTACACACATGGTATAGCGTGTCAATGACTATACACAGGTGGTGCAGTGTGACAGTGACTGTACACACATGGTGCAGGGTGCCAGTGACCATAAACACATTGGTGGACGGTGCCAGTGACTGTTCTCATTTGGTGCAGCTTGCCCGTGACTGTACACACATTGTGCGGGGTGCCAGTGACTGTACATACATGGTGCAGGGTGCCACTTAATGCAGACACAAGATATAGTTTGCCACTGACTGTACACATATGGTGCAGTTTGCCAGTGACTGTACACACATGGTGCTGGGTGCCAGTAACTGTACACAAATGGTGCAGGGTGCCAGTGACTATACACACATGATGCAGGGTGCCAGTGACTGTTGACACATGGTGCAGGGTTTCAGTTACTGTACACATGTTGTGCAGGGTGCCAGTGACTGTATGTGCATGGTGCAGGAGGCCAGTGACTGACACACATGGCACAGGGTTTCAGTGATTGTACACAGATGGCTTTACTGCATGCCAGTGACTGTACACATATGGTGCAGGGGTTTCAGGGTCTGTACACAAATGATGCAGTGTGCCAGTGACTTTATACACATGGTGGAGGGTGCCAGTGACTGTACAAATATGGTGCAGGGTGGCAGTGACAGTACACACATGGTGCAGGTTTCCAGTGACTATAGACACACGGTGCAGGGTTTCAGTGACTGTACACATGTTGTGCAGGGTGCCAGTGACTGTACGTGCATGGTGCAGGAGGCCAGTGACTGCACACACATGTTGTGCAGGGTGTCAGTGACTGTACACACATGGTATAGGGTGACAGTGAATGTACACACTTGGTGCAGGGTGCCAGTGACCATAAACACATTGGTGGAGGGTTCCAATGACTGTATGCATTTGGTGCAGCTTGCCCATGACTGTAAAAACATGGTGCAGGGTGCCGGAGACTGTATACAAATGGTGCAGTGTGCCAGAGACTTTATACACACGGTGGAGAGAGCCAGTGACTGTACACATGTTGTGCAGGGTGCCAGTGACTGTACGCGCATGGTGCAGGAGGCCAGTGACTGAATACATACGGTTTAGGGTGTCAGTGACTGTACACAGTTGGCTTTACTGCATGCCAGTGACTGTACACATGCGGTGCAAGCTGCCAGTGATTGTACACACATGGTATAGTGTGCCAATGTCTGTACACATGTGGTGCAGTGTGTCAGTGACTGTACACACAATGTATAGGGTGACAGTGACTGTACACACAAGGTGCAGTGTGCCAGTGCCCATACACACATTGGTGGTGGGTGCCAGTGACTGTACACAGGTGGTGCAGGGTGCCAGTGACTGTACGCATAAGGCATAGGGTGACAGTGATTTTACACTCATGGTGCAGGGTGCCAGTGACCATACACACATTTGTGTAGGGTGCTAGAGACTGTATGCATTTGGGGAACACTGGCCCGTGAATGTACACACATGGTGCAGGGTGCCAGTGACTGTACATACATGGTGCAGGATGCCACTGAATGTAGACACAAGATATAGTGTGCCACTGACTGTACACATATGCTGCAGGGTGGCAGAGACTGTACACACATGGTGCAGGGTGCCAGTGACTGTAGACACATGGTGCAGGGTTTCAGTGACAGTACACATGTTGTGCAGGGTGCCAGTGACTGTACGCGCATGGTGCAGGAGGCCAGTGACTGCACACACATGTTGTGCAGGGTGTCAGTGACTGTACACACATTGTATAGGGTGACAGTGACTGTACACACATGTTGTGCAGGGTGCCAGTGACTGTACGTGCATGGTGCAGGAGGCCAGTGACTGCACACACATGTTGTGCAGGGTGTCAGTGACTGTACACACATTGTATAGGGTGACAGTGACTGCACACACATGGTGCAGGGTGCCAGTGACCATAAACACATTGTTGGAGGGTTCTAATGACTGTATGCATTTGGTGCAGCTTGCCCATGACTGTAAAAACTTGGTGCAGGGTGCCGGAGACTGCACACAAATGGTGCAGTGTGCCAGAGACTTTATACACACGGTGGAGAGTGCCAGTGACTGTACACATGTTGTGCAGGGTGCCAGTGACTGTACGCACATGGTGCAGGAGGCCAGTGACTGAATACACATGGTTTAGGGTGTCAGTGACTGTACACAGATGGCTTTACTGCATGCCAGTGACTGTAAACATGCGGTGCAAGCTGCCAGTGATTGTACACACATGGTATAGTGTGCCAATGACTGTACACATGTGGTGCAGTGTGCCAGTGACTGTACACACAAGGTATAGGGTGAGAGTGACTGTAGACTCATAGTGCAGTGTGCCAGTGCCCATACACACATTGGTGGAGGGTGCCAGTGACTGTACTTACATGGTGCAGTGTGTCCCTGAATGTAGACACAAGATATAGTGTGCCACTGACTGTACACATATGGTGCAGTTTGCCAGTGACTGTACACACATGGTGCTGGGTGCCAGTACCTGTACACAAATGGTGCAGGGTGCCAGTGACTGTACACAAATGGTGCAGAGTTTCAGTGACTGAACACATGTTGTGCAGGGTGCCAGTGACTGTACACACATAGTATAGGCTGACAGTGACTGTACACACATGGTTCAGGGTGCCAGTGACCATAAACACATTGGTGGAGGGTTCCAATGACTGTATGCATTTGGTGCAGCCTGCCCATGTCTGTAAAAACATCGTGCAGGGTGCCAGAGACTGTACACAAATGGTGCAGTGTGCCAGAGACTTTATACACACATGATGCAGGGTGCCAGTGACTTTTGACACATTGTGCAGGGTTTCAGTTACTGTACACATGTTGTGCAGGGTGCCAGTGACTGTACGCGCATGGTGCGGGAGGCCAGTGACTGAATACACATGGTTTTGGGTGTCAGTGACTGTACACATTTGGCTTTACTGCATGCCAGTGACTGTACACATGTGGTGCAAGCTGCCAGTGATTGTACACACATGGTATAGTGTGCCAATGTCTGTACACATGTGGTGCAGTGTGTCAGTGACTGTACACACAAGGTATATGGTGACAGTGACTGTACAAACAAGGTGCAGTGTGCCAGTGCCCATACACACATTGGTGGAGGGTGCCAGTGACTGTACACAGGTGGTGCAGGGTGCCAGTGACTGGACGCATAAGGTATAGGGTGACAGTGACTTTACACACATGGTGCAGGGTGCCAGTGACCATACACACATTTGTGTAGGGTGCTAGTGACTGTACGCATTTGGGGAACACTGGCCCGTGAATGTACACACATGGTGCAGCGTGCCAGTGACTGTAGACACATGGTGCAGGATGCCACTGAATGTGGACACAAGATATAGTGTGCCACTGACTGTACACATATGGTGCAGGGGTTTCATGGACTGTACACAAATGATGCAGTGTGCCAATGACTTTATACACACGGTGGAGGGTGCCAGTGACTGTACAAACATGGTGCAGGGTGGCAGTGACAGTACACACATGGTGCAGGGTTCCAGTGACTATAGACACACGGTGCAGGGTTTCAGTGACTGTACACATGTTGTGCAGGGTGCCAGTGACTGTACGTGCATGGTGCAGGAGGCCAGTGACTGCACACACATGTTGTGCAGGGTTTCAGTGACTGTACACACATGGTATAGGGTGACAGTGAATGTACACACATGGTGCAGGGTGCCAGTGAACATAAACACATTGGTGGAGGGTTCCAATGACTGTATGCATTTGATGCAGCTTGCCCATGACTGTAAAAACATGGTGCAGGGTGCCCGAGACTGTACACAATTGTTGCAGTGTGCCAGAGATTTTATACACACGGTGGAGAGAGCCAGTGACTGTACACATGTTGTGCAGGGTGCCAGTGACTGTACGCGCATGGTGCAGGAGGCCAGTGACTCACGGTTTACGGTGTCAGTGACTGTACACAGTTGGCTTTACTGCATGCCAGTGACTGTACACATGCGGTGCAAGCTGCCAGTGATTGTACACACATGGTATAGTGTGCCAATGTCTGTACACATGTGGTGCAGTGTGTCAGTGACTGTACACACAAGGTATAGGGTGACAGTGACTGTACACACAAGGTGCAGTGTGCCAGTGCCCATACACACATTGGTGGAGGGTGCCAGTGACTGTACACAGGTGGTGCAGGGTGCCAGTGACTTTACGCATAAGGCATAGGGTGACAGTGACTTTACACACATGGTGCAGTGTGCCAGTGACCATACACACATTTGTGTAGGGTGCTAGTGACTGTATGCATTTGGGGAACACTGGCCCGTGAATGTACACACATGGTGCAGGGTGCCAGTGACTGTACATACATGGTGCAGGATGCCACTGAATGTAGACACAAGATATAGTGTGCCACTGACTGTACACATATGCTGCAGGGTGGCAGAGACTGTACACACATGGTGCAGGGTGCCAGTGACTGTAGACACATGGTGCAGGGTTTCAGTGACTGTGCACATATTGTGCAGGGTGCCAGTGACTGTACGTGCATGGTGCAGGAGGCCAGTGACTGCACACACATGTTGTGCAGGGTGTCAGTGACTGTACACACATTGTATAGGGTGACAGTGACTGTACACACATGTTGTGCAGGGTGCCAGTGACTGTACGTGCATGGTGCAGGAGGCCAGTGACTTCACATACATGTTGTGCAGGGTGTCAGTGACTGTACACACATTGTATAGGGTGACAGTGAGTGCACACACATGGTGCAGGATGCCAGTGACAATAAACACATTGGTGGAGGGTTCCAATGACTGTATGCATTTGGTGCAGCTTGCCCATGACTGTAAAAACATGGTGCAGGGTGCCGGAGACTGTACACAAATGTTGCAGTGTGCCAGAGACTTTATACACACGGTGGAGAGAGCCAGTGACTGTACACATGTTGTGCAGGGTGCCTGTGACTGTACGCGCATGGTGCAGGAGGCCAGTGACTGAATACACACAGTTTAGGGTGTCAGTGACTGTACACAGATGGCTTTACTGCATGCCAATGTCTGTACACATGTGGTGCAGTGTGCCAGTGACTGTACACACAGGGTATAGGGTGAGAGTGACTGTAGACTCATAGTGCAGTGTGCCAGTGCCCATACACACATTGGTGGAGGGTGCCAGTGACTGTACATACATGGTGCAGTGTGCCCCTGAATGTAGACACAAGATATAGTGTGCCACTGACTGTACACATATGGTGCAGTTTGCCAGTGCCTGTACACACATGGTGCTGGGTGCCAGTAACTGTACACAAATGGTGCAGGGTGCCAGTGACTATACATAAATGGTGCAGAGTTTCAGTGACTGAACACATGTTGTGCAGGGTGCCAGTGACTTTACAAGCACGGTGCAGGATACCAGTGACTGTACATGCATGGTGCAGGAGGCCAGTGACTGCACACACATGGTGCAGGGTGTCACTGACTGTACACAGATGGCTTTTCCGCATGCCGGTGACTGTACACATGGGGTGCCAAGTGCCAGTGACTAAACACACATGGTACAGGGTTTCAGTGACTGTACACACATGGTATACGGTCCCAGTGACTGTACACATATGTGTAGTGTGCCAATGACTGTACACAGGTGGTGCAGGGTGCCAGTGATTGTACACACATGGTATAGTGTGACAGTGACTGTACACACATGGTGCAGAGTGCCAGTGACCATACACACATAGGTGGAATGAACCAGTGAATGTATACACATGGTGCAGTGTGCCAGTTACTGTACACACATGGTGCAGGGTTTCAGTGACAGTACATAGATGGTGCCGGGTGCCCGTGACTGTACACACTTGGTGCAGGGTACCAGTGACTGTACACACACGGTGGAGAGTGCCAGTGACTGTACACACATGATATAGCGTGCCAATGACAGTACACAGATGGCGCAGGGTGCCGTTGAGTGTACACAAATGGTGGAGAGTGCCAGTGACTGTACAAACATGGTGTAGGGTGTCAGTGACAGTACACACACGGTGAAGGGTGCCAGTGACTGTACACATATGGTGCAGGGTTTCAGTGACTGAACACACGTTGTGCAGGCTGCCAGTGACTTTACACGCACAGTGCAGGAGGCCAGTGACTGTACACACATGGTGCTGGGTGCCAGCAACTGTACCCAAATGGTGCAGTGTGGCAGAGACTGTACACACATGGTGCAGGGTGCCAATGACTGAACGTGCATGGTGCAGGAGGCCGGTGACTGCACACACATGTTGTGCAGGGTGCCAGTGATTGCACACACATGTTGTGCAGGGTGCCAGTGACTGTACACGCATGTTATAGGGTGACAGTGACTGTACACACATGGTGCAGAGTGCCAGTGACCGTAAACACATTGGTGGAGGGTTCCAATGACTGTATGCATTTGGTACAGCTTGCCAATGACTGTAAAAACATGGTGCAGTGTGCTGGTGACTGTACACAAATGGTGCAGTGTGCCAGTGACTTTACACTCACGGTGGAGAGAGCCAGTGTTTGTACAAACATGATGTAGGGTGTCAGTGACAGTACACACAAGGTGAAGGGTGCCAGTGACTGTGCACACATGGTGCAGGGTTTCAGTGACTGAACACATGTTGTGCAGGGTGCCAGTGACTTTACACGCACGGTGCAGGAGGTCAGTGACTGTACACACGTGGTTCAGGGTGTCAGTGACTGTACACAAATGGCTTTACTGCATGCCAGTGATTGTACACACATGGTATAGCGTGCCAATGACTGTACACAGGTGGTGCAGGTTGCCAGTGACCATACACACATTTGTGTAGGGTGCTAGTGATTGTACGCATTTGGGGAACACTGGCCCGTGAATGTCCACACATGGTATAGTGTGCCAATGTCTCTACACATGTGGTGCAGTGTGTCAGTGACTGTACACACAAGGTATAGGGTGACAGTGACTGTACACACAAGGTGCAAGCTGCCAGTGCCCATACACACATTGGTGGAGGGTGCCAGTGACTGTACACAGGTGGTGCAGGGTGTCAGTGACTGTACGCATAAGGTATAGGGTGACAGTGACTTTACACACATGGTGCAGGTTGCCAGTGACCATACACAGATTTGTGTAGGGTGCTGGTGACTGTACGCATTTGGGGAACACTGGCCCGTGAATGTACACACATGGTGCAGGGTGCCAGTGACTGTACATACATGGTGCAGGATGCCACTGAATGTAGACACGAGATATAGTGTGCCACTGACTGTACACATATGCTGCAGGGTGGCAGAGACTGTACACACATGGTGCAGGGTTCCAGTGACTGTAGACACATGGTGCAGGGTTTCAGTGACTGTACACATGTTGTGCAGGGTGCCAGTGACTGTACGTGCATGGTGCAGGAGGCCAGTGACTGCACACACATGTTGTGCAGGGTGTCAGTGACTGTACACACATTGTATAGGGTGACAGTGACTGTACACACATGGTGCAGGGTGCCAGTGACCATAAACACATTGGTGGAGGGTTCCAATGACTGTATGCATTTGGTGCAGCTTGCCCATGACTGTAAAAACATGGTGCAGGGTGCCGGAGACTGTACACAAATGGTGCAGTGTGCCAGAGACTTTATGCACACGGTGGAGAGAGTCAGTGACTGTACACATGTTGTGCAGGGTGCCAGTGACTGTACGCGCATGGTGCAGGAGGCCAGTGACTGAATACACATGGTTTAGGGTGTCAGTGACTGTACACAGATGGCTTTACTGCATGCCAGTGACTGTACACATGCGGTGCAAGCTGCCAGTGATTGTACACACATGGTATAGTGTGCCAATGTCTGTACACATGTGGTGCAGTGTACCAGTGACTGAACACATAAGGTATAGGGTGAGAGTGACTGTAGACACATAGTGCAGTGTGCCAGTGCCCATACACACATTGGTGGAGGGTGCCAGTGACTGTACATACATGGTGCAGTGTGCACCTGAATGTAGACACAAGATATAGTGTGCCAGTGACTGTACACACATGGTGATGGGTGCCAGTAACTGTACACAAATGGTGCAGGGTGCCAGTGACTGTACACAAATGGTGCAGAGTTTCAGCGACTGAACACATGTTGAGCAGGGTGCCAGTGACTTTACACGCACGGTGCAGGATACCAGTGTCTGTACATGCATGGTGCAGGAGGCCAGTGACTGCACACACATGGTGCAGGGTGTCAGTGACTGTACACAGATGGCTTTACCGCATGCCAGTGACTGTACACATGGGGTGCCAAGTGCCAGTGACTGAACACACATGGTGCAGGGTTTCAGTGACTGTACACACATGGTATACGGTCCAAGTGACTGTACACATATGTGTAGTGTTCCAATGACTATACACAGGTGGTGCAGGGTGCCAGTGATTGTACACACATGGTATAGTGTGACGGTGACTGTACACACATAGTGCAGAGTGCCAGTGACCATACACACATAGGTGGAATGTACCAGTGAATGTATACACATGGTGCAGTGTGCCAGTGACTGTACACACATGGTGCAGGGTTTCAGTGACAGTACATAGATGGTGCCGGGTGCCCGTGATTGTACACACTTGGTGCAGGGTACCTGTGACTGTATACACATGGTGGAGAGTGCCAGTGACTGTACATACATGATATAGCGTGCCAATGACAGTACACAGATGGTGCAGGGTGCCGTTGAGTGTACACAAATGGTGGAGAGTGCCAGTGACTGTACAAACATGGTGTAGGGTGTCAGTGACAGTACACACACGGTGAAGGGTGCCAGTGACTATACACAAATGGTGCAGGATTTCAGTGACTGAACACATGTTGTGCAGGGTGCCAGTGAATTTACACGCACGGTGCAGGAGGCCAGGGACTGTACACACATCGTGTTGGGTGCCATCAACTGTACCCAAATGGCACAGTGTGGCAGAGACTGTACACACATGGTGCAGGGTGCCAATGACTGTAGACAAATGGTGCAGGGTTTCAGAGACTGTACACATGTTGTGCAGGGTGCCAGTGACTGTACGTGCATTTTGCAGGAGGCCAGTGACTGCACACACATGTTGTGCAGGGTGCCAGTGACTGCACACACACGTTGTGCAGGGTGCCAGTGACTGTACACGCATGGTATAGGGTGACAGTGACTGTACACACATGCTGCAGGGTGCCAGTGACCGTAAACACATTGGTGGAGGGTTCCAATGACTGTATGCATTTGGTACAGCTTGCCAATGACTGTTAAAACATGGTGCAGGGTGCCGGTGACTGTACACACACGGTGGAGAGTGCCAGTGTCTGTACAAACATGATGTAGGGTGTCAGTGACAGTACACACAAGGTGAAGGGTGCCAGTGACTGTACACACATGGTGCAGGGTTTCAGTGACTGAACACATGTTGTGCAGGGTGCCAGTGACTTTACACGCACGGTGCAGGAGGCCAGTGACTGTACACACATGGTGTTGGGTGCCATCAACTGTACCCAAATGGCACAGTGTGGCAGAGACTGTACACACATGGTGCAGGGTGCCAATGACTGTAGACAAATGGTGCAGGGTTTCAGAGACTGTACACATGTTGTGCAGGGTGCCAGTGACTGTACGTGCATTTTGCAGGAGGCCAGTGACTGCACACACATGTTGTGCAGGGTGCCAGTGACTGCACACACACGTTGTGCAGGGTGCCAGTGACTGTACACGCATGGTATAGGGTGACAGTGACTGTACACACATGCTGCAGGGTGCCAGTGACCGTAAACACATTGGTGGAGGGTTCCAATGACTGTATGCATTTGGTACAGCTTGCCAATGACTGTAAAAACATGGTGCAGGGTGCCGGTGACTGTACACACACGGTGGAGAGTGCCAGTGTCTGTACAAACATGATGTAGGGTGTCAGTGACAGTACACACAAGGTGAAGGGTGCCAGTGACTGTACACACATGGTGCAGGGTTTCAGTGACTGAACACATGTTGTGCAGGGTGCCAGTGACTTTACACGGACGGTGCAGGAGGCCAGTGACTGTACACACATGGTTCAGGGTGTCAGTGACTGTACACAGATGGCTTTACTGCATGCCAGTGATTGTACACACATGGTATAGCGTGCCAATGACTGTACACAGGTGGTGCAGGTTGCCAGTGACTGTACACTCATGGTATAGGGTGACAGTGACTGTACACACATGATGTAGTGTGTCAGTGACAGTGCACACACGGTGAAAAGTGCCAGTGACTGTACACACATGGTGCAGGGTTTCAGTGACTGAACACATGTTGTGCAGGAGGCCAGTGACTGTACACACATGGATCAGGGTGTCAGTGACTGTACACAGATGGCATTACTGCATGCCAGTGACTGTACACATGCGGTGCAAGCTGCCAGTGATTGTACACACATGGTATAGTGTGCCAATGTCTGTACACATGTGGTGCAGTGTGCCAGTGACTGTACACACAAGGTATAGGGTGAGAGTGACTGTACATACATAGTGCAGTGTGCCAGTGCCCATACACACATTGGTGGAGGGTGCCAGTGACTGTACATACATGGTGCAGTGTGCCCCTGAATGTAGACACAAGATATAGTGTGCCACTGCCTGTACACATATGGTGCAGTTTGCCAGTGACTGTACACACATGGTGCAGTGTGCCAGTGACCATACACACATTGGTGGAGGGTGCCAGTGACTGTATTCACTTGGTGCAGCTTGCCAGTGACTTTACACACATTGTGCAGTGTGCCAGTGACTTTATACACATGGTGGAGGGTTCCAGTGATTGTATAAACATATGCAGGTTGTCAGTGACAGTACACATATGGTGAAGGGTGCCAGTGGCTGGACACACATGGTGCAGGGATTTCAGTGACTGTACACAAATGGTGCAGTGTGCCAGTGACTGTACACACATGGTATAGGGTGCCAGTGACTGTACACACATGGTGCAGGGTGCCAGTGAGCATCCACACATTGGTGGAGGGTTCCAATGACTGTATGCATTTAGTGCAGCTTGCCAATGACTGTAAAATCATGGCGCAGGGTGCCGGTGACTGTACAAAAATGGTGCTGTGTGCCAGTGACTTTACACACACAGTGGAGAGTGCCAGTGACTGTACAAACATGATGTAGTGTGTCAGTGACAGTGCACACATGGTGAATAGTGCCAGTGACTGTACACACATGGTGCAGGGTTTCAGTGACTGAACACATGTTGTGCAGGAGGCCAGTGACTGTACACACATGGATCAGGGTGTCAGTGACTGTACACAGATGGCTTTACAGCATGCCAGTGACTGTACACATGCGGTGCAAGCTGCCAGTGATTGTACACACGTGGTATAGTGTGCCAATGTCTGTACACATGTGGTGCAGTGTGCCAGTGACTGTACACACAAGGTATAGGGTGAGAGTGACTGTACACACATAGTGCAGTGTGCCAGTGCCTATACACACATTGGTGGAGGGTGCCAGTGACTGTACATACATGGTGCAGTGTGCCCCTGAATGTAGACACAAGATATAGTGTGCCACTGACTGTACACATATGGTGCAGTTTGCCAGTGACTGTACACACATGGTGCTGGGTGCCAGTAACTGTACACAAATGGTGCAGGTGCCAGTGACTGTACACACATGATGCAGGGTGCCAGTGACTGTAGACACATGGTGCATGATTTCTGTGACTGAACACCTGTTGTGCAGGATGCCAGTGACTGTACATGCATGTGCAGGAGGCCAGTGACTGCACACACATGGTGCAGGGTGTCAGTGACTGTACACAGATGACTTTACTGCATGCCAGAGACTGGACACACATGGTGCAGGGGTTTCAGGGACTGTACACATGTTGTGCAGGGTGCCAGTGACTGTACGCGCACCGTGCATGAGGCCAGTGACTGTACACACATGGATCAGGGTGTCAGTGACTGTACACAGATGGCTTTACTGCATGCCAGTGACTGTACACATGCGGTGCAAGCTGCCAGTGATTGTGCACACATGGTATAGCATGCCAATGACTGTACACAGGTGGTGCAGGGTGCCAGTGACTGTATACACATGGTATAGGGTGACAGTGACTGTATACACATGGTGCAGGGTGCCAGTGACTGACACACATGGTACAGGGTTTCAGTGACTGCACACAAATGGAATTACTGCATGCCAGTGACTGGACACACATGGTGCAGGGGTTTCAGTGACTGTACACAAATGGTGCAGTGTGCCAGTGACTTTATACACACGGTGGAGGGTGCCAGTGACTGTACAAACATGGTGCAGGGTGGCAGTTACTGTACACACATGGTGCAGTGTTTCAGTTACTATAGACACATGGTGCAGGGTTTCAGTGACTGTACACATGTTGTGCAGGGTGCCAGTGAATGTACGTGCATGGTGCAGGAGGCCAGTGACTGCACACACATGTTGTGCAGGGTGTCAGTGACTGTACACACATGGTATAGGGTGACAGTGACTGTACACACATGGTACAGGGTGCCAGTGACCATCCACACATTGGTGGAGGGTTCCAATGACTATGTATTTGGTGCAGCTTGCCCATGACTGTAAAAACATGGTGCAGGGTGCCGGAGACTGTACACAAATGGTGCAGTGTGCCAGAGACTTTATACACACGGTGGAGAGAGCCAGTGACTGTACACATGTTGTGCAGGGTGCCAGTGACTGTACGCGCATTGTGCAGGAGACCAGTGACTGAATACACATAGTTTAGGGTGTCAGTGCCTGTACACAGTTGGCTTTACTGCATGCCAGTGACTGTACACATGTGGTGTAATGTGCCAGTGATTGTACACACATGGTATAGCGTGCCAATGTCTGTACACATGTGGTGCAGTGTG
Organism: Isurus oxyrinchus; assembly: GCA_026770705.1. Taxonomy (NCBI): domain Eukaryota; kingdom Metazoa; phylum Chordata; class Chondrichthyes; order Lamniformes; family Lamnidae; genus Isurus; species Isurus oxyrinchus. The sequence continues at coordinate 84,031,764 of JANJGN010000013.1, forward strand.
CCAGTGACTCAACACCCATAGTACAGGGTGACAGTGACTGTACACACATGGTGCAGTGTGCCAGTGACCATACGCACATTGGTGGATGGTGCCAGTAACTGTACACACTTGGTATAGAGTGCCAATGACTGTACACAGGTGGTGCAGTGTGACAGTGACTGTACACACATGGTGCAGTGTGCCAGTGACCATACCCACATTGTTGGACGGTGCCAGTGACTGTTCTCATTTGGTGCAGCTTGCCCGTGACTGGACACACATGGTGCAGGGTGCCAGTGACTGTACATACATGGTGCAGGGTGCCACTGAATGTAGACACAAGATATAGTGTGCCACTGACTGTACACATATGGTGCAGTTTGCCAGTGACTGTACACACATGGTGCTGGGTGCCAGGAACTGTACACAAATGGTGCAGGGTGCCAGTGACTGTACACACATGATGCAGGGTGCCAGTGACTGTAGACACATGGTGCATGATTTCTGTGACTGAACACATGTTGTGCAGGGTGCCAGTGACTGTACGTGCATGGTGCAGGAGGCCAGTGACTGCGCACACATGTTGTGCAGGGTGTCAGTGACTGTACACACATGGTATAGGGTGACAGTGACTGTACACACATGGTACAGGGTGCCAGTGACCATCCACACATTGGTGGAGGGTTCCAATGACTATGTATTTGGTGCAGCTTGCCCATGACTGTAAAAACATGGTGCAGGGTGCCGGAGACTGTACACAAATGGTGCAGTGTGCCAGAGACTTTATACACACGGTGGAGAGAGCCAGTGACTGTACACATGTTGTGCAGGGTGCCAGTGACTGTACGCGCATTGTGCAGGAGGCCAGTGACTGAATACACATAGTTTAGGGTGTCAGTGACTGTACACAGTTGGCTTTACTGCATGCCAGTGACTGTACACATGTGGTGTAATGTGCCAGTGATTGTACACACATGGTATAGCGTGCCAATGTCTGTACACATGTGGTGCAGTGTGCCAGTGACTCTACACCCATAGTACAGGGTGACAGTGACTGTACACACATGGTGCAGTGTGCCAGTGACCATACGCACATTGGTGGATGGTGCCAGTAACTGTACACACTTGGTATAGAGTGCCAATGACTGTACACAGGTGGTGCAGTGTGACAGTGACTGTACACACATGGTGCAGTGTGCCAGTGACCATTCCCACATTGTTGGACGGTGCCAGTGACTGTTCTCATTTGGTGCAGCTTGCCCGTGACTGGACACACATGGTGCAGGGTGCCAGTGACTGTACATACATGGTGCAGGGTGCCACTGAATGTAGACACAAGATATAGTGTGCCACTGACTGTACACATATGGTGCAGTTTGCCAGTGACTGTACACACATGGTGCTGGGTGCCAGGAACTGTACACAAATGGTGCAGGGTGCCAGTGACTGTACACACATGATGCAGGGTGTCAGTGACTGTAGACACATGGTGCATGATTTCTGTGCCTGAACACATGTTGTGCAGGATGCCAGTGACTGTACATGCATGGTGCAGGAGGCCAGTGACTGCACACACATGGTGCAGGGTGTCAGTGACTGTACACAGATGGCTTTACTGCATGCCAGTGACTGGACACACATGGTGCAGGGGTTTCAGGGACTGTACACATGTTGTGCAGGGTGCCAGTGACTGTACACGCACCGTGCATGGGGCCAGTGACTGTACACACATGGATCAGGGTGTCAGTGACTGTACACAGATGGCTTTACTGCATGCCAGTGACTGTACACATGCGGTGCAAGCTGCCAGTGATTGTGCACACATGGTATAGCATGCCAATGACTGTACACAGGTGGTGCAGGGTGCCAGTGACTGTACACACAAGGTATAGGGTGACAGTGACTGTATACACATGGTACAGAGTTTCAGTGACTGCACACAAATGGAATTACTGCATGCCAGTGACTGGACACACATGGTGCAGGTGTTTCAGTGACTGTACACAAATGGTGCAGTGTGCCAGTGACTTTATACACACGGTGGAGGGTGCCAGTGACTGTACAAACATGGTGCAGGGTGGCAGTTACTGTACACACATGGTGCAGTGTTTCAGTTACTATAGACACATGGTGCAGGGTTTCAGTGACTGTACACATGTTGTGCAGGGTGCCAGTGACTGTACGTGCATGGTGCAGGAGGCCAGTGACTGCACACACATGTTGTGCAGGGTGTCAGTGACTGTACACACATGGTATAGGGTGACAGTGACTGTACACACATGGTACAGGGTGCCAGTGACCATCCACACATTGGTGGAGGGTTCCAATGACTATGTATTTGGTGCAGCTTGCCCATGACTGTAAAAACATGGTGCAGGGTGCCGGAGACTGAACACAAATGGTGCAGTGTGCCAGAGACTTTATACACACGGTGGAGAGAGCCAGTGACTGTACACATGTTGTGCAGGGTGCCAGTGACTGTACCCGCATGGTGCAGGAGGCCAGTGACTGAATACACATAGTTTAGGGTGTCAGTGACTGTACACAGTTGGCTTTACTGCATGCCAGTGACTGTACACATGTGGTGTAATGTGCCAGTGATTGTACACACATGGTATAGCGTGCCAATGTCTGTACACATGTGGTGCAGTGTGCCAGTGACTCTACACACATAGTACAGGGTGACAGTGACTGTACACACATGGTGCAGTGTGCCAGTGACCATACACACTTTGGTGGATGGTGCCAGTAACTGTACACACTTGGTATAGAGTGCCAATGACTGTACACACGTGGTGCAGTGTGACAGTGACTGTACACACATGGTGCAGTGTGCCTGTGACCATACTCACATTGTTGGACGGTGCCAGTGACTGTTCTCATTTGGTGCAGCTTGCCCGTGACTGTACACACATGGTGCAGGGTGCCAGTGACTGTACATACATGATGCAGGGTGCCACTGAATGTAGACACAAGATATAGTGTGCCACTGACTGTACACATATGGTGCAGTTTGCCAGTGACTGTACACACATGATGCTGGGTGCCAGGAACTGTACACAAATGGTGCAGGGTGCCAGTGACTGTACACACATGATGCAGGGTGCTAGTGACTGTAGACACATGGTGCATGATTTCCGTGAATGAACACCTGTTGTGCAGGATGCCAGTGACTGTACATGCATGGTGCAGGAGGCCAGTGACTGCACACACATGGTGCAGGGTGTCAGTGACTGTACACAGATGGCTTTACCGCATGCCAGTGACTGTACACATGGGGTGCCAGGTGCCAGTGACTGAACACACATGGTGCAGGTTTTCAGTGACTGTACACACATGGTATACGGTCCCAGTGACTGTACACATATGTGTAGTGTTCCAATGACTGTACACAGGTGGTGCAGGGTGCCAGTGATTGTACACACATGGTATAGTGTGACAGTGACTGTACACACATGGTGCAGAGTGCCAGTGACCATACACACAGAGGTGGATTGTACCAGTGAATGTATACACATGGTGCAGTGTGCCAGTGACTGTACACACATGGTGCAGGGTTTCAGTGACAGTACATAGATTGTGCCGGGTGCCCGTGACTGTACACACTTGGTGCAGGATACCAGTGACTGTACACACATGGTGGAGATTGCCAGTGACTGTACACACATGATATAGCGTGCCAATGACAGTACACAGATGGTGCAGGGTGCCGTTGAGTGTACACAAATGGTGGAGTGTGCCAGTGACTGTACAAACATGGTGTAGGGTGTCAGTGACAGTACACACATGGTGAAGGGTACCAGTGACTGTACACACATGGTGCAGGGTTTCAGTGACTGAACACATGTTGTGCAGGGTGCCAGTGACTTTACGTGCACGGTGCAGGAGGACAGTGACTGTACACACATGGTGCTGGGTGTCAGTGACTGTACACAGATGGCTCTACTGTATGCTAGTGATTGTACACACATGGTATAGCGTGCCAATGACTTTATACAGGTGGTGCAGGTTGCCAGTGACTCTGCACACATGGTATAGGGTGACAGTGACTGTACACACATGGTGCAGTGTGCCAGTGACTGACACACATGGTACAGGGTTTCAGTGACTGTACACAAATGGAATAACTGCATGCCAGTGACTAGACACACATGGTGCAGGGGTTTCAGTGACTGTACACAAATGGTGCAGTGTGCCAGAGACTTTATACACACGGTGGAGAGAGCCAGTGACTGTACACATGTTGTGCAGGGTGCCAGTGACTGTACGCGCATTGTGCAGGAGACCAGTGACTGAATACACATAGTTTAGGGTGTCAGTGCCTGTACACAGTTGGCTTTACTGCATGCCAGTGACTGTACACATGTGGTGTAATGTGCCAGTGATTGTACACACATGGTATAGCGTGCCAATGTCTGTACACATGTGGTGCAGTGTGCCAGTGACTCAACACCCATAGTACAGGGTGACAGTGACTGTACACACATGGTGCAGTGTGCCAGTGACCATACGCACATTGGTGGATGGTGCCAGTAACTGTACACACTTGGTATAGAGTGCCAATGACTGTACACAGGTGGTGCAGTGTGACAGTGACTGTACACACATGGTGCAGTGTGCCAGTGACCATACCCACATTGTTGGACGGTGCCAGTGACTGTTCTCATTTGGTGCAGCTTGCCCGTGACTGGACACACATGGTGCAGGGTGCCAGTGACTGTACATACATGGTGCAGGGTGCCACTGAATGTAGACACAAGATATAGTGTGCCACTGACTGTACACATATGGTGCAGTTTGCCAGTGACTGTACACACATGGTGCTGGGTGCCAGGAACTGTACACAAATGGTGCAGGGTGCCAGTGACTGTACACACATGATGCAGGGTGCCAGTGACTGTAGACACATGGTGCATGATTTCTGTGACTGAACACATGTTGTGCAGGGTGCCAGTGACTGTACGTGCATGGTGCAGGAGGCCAGTGACTGCGCACACATGTTGTGCAGGGTGTCAGTGACTGTACACACATGGTATAGGGTGACAGTGACTGTACACACATGGTACAGGGTGCCAGTGACCATCCACACATTGGTGGAGGGTTCCAATGACTATGTATTTGGTGCAGCTTGCCCATGACTGTAAAAACATGGTGCAGGGTGCCGGAGACTGTACACAAATGGTGCAGTGTGCCAGAGACTTTATACACACGGTGGAGAGAGCCAGTGACTGTACACATGTTGTGCAGGGTGCCAGTGACTGTACGCGCATTGTGCAGGAGGCCAGTGACTGAATACACATAGTTTAGGGTGTCAGTGACTGTACACAGTTGGCTTTACTGCATGCCAGTGACTGTACACATGTGGTGTAATGTGCCAGTGATTGTACACACATGGTATAGCGTGCCAATGTCTGTACACATGTGGTGCAGTGTGCCAGTGACTCTACACCCATAGTACAGGGTGACAGTGACTGTACACACATGGTGCAGTGTGCCAGTGACCATACGCACATTGGTGGATGGTGCCAGTAACTGTACACACTTGGTATAGAGTGCCAATGACTGTACACAGGTGGTGCAGTGTGACAGTGACTGTACACACATGGTGCAGTGTGCCAGTGACCATTCCCACATTGTTGGACGGTGCCAGTGACTGTTCTCATTTGGTGCAGCTTGCCCGTGACTGGACACACATGGTGCAGGGTGCCAGTGACTGTACATACATGGTGCAGGGTGCCACTGAATGTAGACACAAGATATAGTGTGCCACTGACTGTACACATATGGTGCAGTTTGCCAGTGACTGTACACACATGGTGCTGGGTGCCAGGAACTGTACACAAATGGTGCAGGGTGCCAGTGACTGTACACACATGATGCAGGGTGTCAGTGACTGTAGACACATGGTGCATGATTTCTGTGCCTGAACACATGTTGTGCAGGATGCCAGTGACTGTACATGCATGGTGCAGGAGGCCAGTGACTGCACACACATGGTGCAGGGTGTCAGTGACTGTACACAGATGGCTTTACTGCATGCCAGTGACTGGACACACATGGTGCAGGGGTTTCAGGGACTGTACACATGTTGTGCAGGGTGCCAGTGACTGTACACGCACCGTGCATGGGGCCAGTGACTGTACACACATGGATCAGGGTGTCAGTGACTGTACACAGATGGCTTTACTGCATGCCAGTGACTGTACACATGCGGTGCAAGCTGCCAGTGATTGTGCACACATGGTATAGCATGCCAATGACTGTACACAGGTGGTGCAGGGTGCCAGTGACTGTACACACAAGGTATAGGGTGACAGTGACTGTATACACATGGTACAGAGTTTCAGTGACTGCACACAAATGGAATTACTGCATGCCAGTGACTGGACACACATGGTGCAGGTGTTTCAGTGACTGTACACAAATGGTGCAGTGTGCCAGTGACTTTATACACACGGTGGAGGGTGCCAGTGACTGTACAAACATGGTGCAGGGTGGCAGTTACTGTACACACATGGTGCAGTGTTTCAGTTACTATAGACACATGGTGCAGGGTTTCAGTGACTGTACACATGTTGTGCAGGGTGCCAGTGACTGTACGTGCATGGTGCAGGAGGCCAGTGACTGCACACACATGTTGTGCAGGGTGTCAGTGACTGTACACACATGGTATAGGGTGACAGTGACTGTACACACATGGTACAGGGTGCCAGTGACCATCCACACATTGGTGGAGGGTTCCAATGACTATGTATTTGGTGCAGCTTGCCCATGACTGTAAAAACATGGTGCAGGGTGCCGGAGACTGAACACAAATGGTGCAGTGTGCCAGAGACTTTATACACACGGTGGAGAGAGCCAGTGACTGTACACATGTTGTGCAGGGTGCCAGTGACTGTACCCGCATGGTGCAGGAGGCCAGTGACTGAATACACATAGTTTAGGGTGTCAGTGACTGTACACAGTTGGCTTTACTGCATGCCAGTGACTGTACACATGTGGTGTAATGTGCCAGTGATTGTACACACATGGTATAGCGTGCCAATGTCTGTACACATGTGGTGCAGTGTGCCAGTGACTCTACACACATAGTACAGGGTGACAGTGACTGTACACACATGGTGCAGTGTGCCAGTGACCATACACACTTTGGTGGATGGTGCCAGTAACTGTACACACTTGGTATAGAGTGCCAATGACTGTACACACGTGGTGCAGTGTGACAGTGACTGTACACACATGGTGCAGTGTGCCTGTGACCATACTCACATTGTTGGACGGTGCCAGTGACTGTTCTCATTTGGTGCAGCTTGCCCGTGACTGTACACACATGGTGCAGGGTGCCAGTGACTGTACATACATGATGCAGGGTGCCACTGAATGTAGACACAAGATATAGTGTGCCACTGACTGTACACATATGGTGCAGTTTGCCAGTGACTGTACACACATGATGCTGGGTGCCAGGAACTGTACACAAATGGTGCAGGGTGCCAGTGACTGTACACACATGATGCAGGGTGCTAGTGACTGTAGACACATGGTGCATGATTTCCGTGAATGAACACCTGTTGTGCAGGATGCCAGTGACTGTACATGCATGGTGCAGGAGGCCAGTGACTGCACACACATGGTGCAGGGTGTCAGTGACTGTACACAGATGGCTTTACCGCATGCCAGTGACTGTACACATGGGGTGCCAGGTGCCAGTGACTGAACACACATGGTGCAGGTTTTCAGTGACTGTACACACATGGTATACGGTCCCAGTGACTGTACACATATGTGTAGTGTTCCAATGACTGTACACAGGTGGTGCAGGGTGCCAGTGATTGTACACACATGGTATAGTGTGACAGTGACTGTACACACATGGTGCAGAGTGCCAGTGACCATACACACAGAGGTGGATTGTACCAGTGAATGTATACACATGGTGCAGTGTGCCAGTGACTGTACACACATGGTGCAGGGTTTCAGTGACAGTACATAGATTGTGCCGGGTGCCCGTGACTGTACACACTTGGTGCAGGATACCAGTGACTGTACACACATGGTGGAGATTGCCAGTGACTGTACACACATGATATAGCGTGCCAATGACAGTACACAGATGGTGCAGGGTGCCGTTGAGTGTACACAAATGGTGGAGTGTGCCAGTGACTGTACAAACATGGTGTAGGGTGTCAGTGACAGTACACACATGGTGAAGGGTACCAGTGACTGTACACACATGGTGCAGGGTTTCAGTGACTGAACACATGTTGTGCAGGGTGCCAGTGACTTTACGTGCACGGTGCAGGAGGACAGTGACTGTACACACATGGTGCTGGGTGTCAGTGACTGTACACAGATGGCTCTACTGTATGCTAGTGATTGTACACACATGGTATAGCGTGCCAATGACTTTATACAGGTGGTGCAGGTTGCCAGTGACTCTGCACACATGGTATAGGGTGACAGTGACTGTACACACATGGTGCAGTGTGCCAGTGACTGACACACATGGTACAGGGTTTCAGTGACTGTACACAAATGGAATAACTGCATGCCAGTGACTAGACACACATGGTGCAGGGGTTTCAGTGACTGTACACAAATGGTGCAGTGTGCCAGTGACTTTATACACACGGTGGAGGGTGCCAGTGACTGTACAAACATGGTGCAGGGTGGCAGTTACTGTACACACATGGTGCAGTGTTTCAGTTACTATAGACACATGGTGCAGGGTTTCAGTGACTGTACACATGTTGTGCAGGGTGCCAGTGACTGTACGTGCATGGTGCAGGAGGCCAGTGACTGCACACACATGTTGTGCAGGGTGTCAGTGACTGTACACACATGGTATAGGGTGACAGTGACTGTACACACATGGTACAGGGTGCCAGTGACCATCCACACATTGGTGGAGGGTTCCAATGACTATGTATTTGGTGCAGCTTGCCCATGACTGTAAAAACATGGTGCAGGGTGCCGGAGACTGTACACAAATGGTGCAGTGTGCCAGAGACTTTATACACACGGTGGAGAGAGCCAGTGACTGTACACATGTTGTGCAGGGTGCCAGTGACTGTACCCGCATGGTGCAGGAGGCCAGTGACTGAATACACATAGTTTAGGGTGTCAGTGACTGTACACAGTTGGCTTTACTGCATGCCAGTGACTGTACACATGTGGTGTAATGTGCCAGTGATTGTACACACATGGTATAGCGTGCCAATGTCTGTACACATGTGGTGCAGTGTGCCAGTGACTCTACACACATAGTACAGGGTGACAGTGACTGTACACACATGGTGCAGTGTGCCAGTGACCATACACACTTTGGTGGATGGTGCCAGTAACTGTACACACTTGGTATAGAGTGCCAATGACTGTACACACGTGGTGCAGTGTGACAGTGACTGTACACACATGGTGCAGTGTGCCAGTGACCATACTCACATTGTTGGACGGTGCCAGTGACTGTTCTCATTTGGTGCAGCTTGCCCGTGACTGTACACACATGGTGCAGGGTGCCAGTGACTGTACATACATGATGCAGGGTGCCACTGAATGTAGACACAAGATATAGTGTGCCACTGACTGTACACATATGGTGCAGTTTGCCAGTGACTGTACACACATGATGCTGGGTGCCAGGAACTGTACACAAATGGTGCAGGGTGCCAGTGACTGTACACACATGATGCAGGGTGCCAGTGACTGTAGACACTTGGTGCATGATTTCCGTGAATGAACACCTGTTGTGCAGGATGCCAGTGACTGTACATGCATGGTGCAGGAGGCCAGTGACTGCACACACATGGTGCAGGGTGTCAGTGACTGTACACAGATGGCTTTACCGCATGCCAGTGACTGTACACATGGGGTGCCAGGTGCCAGTGACTGAACACACATGGTGCAGGTTTTCAGTGACTGTACACACATGGTATACGGTCCCAGTGACTGTACACATATGTGTAGTGTTCCAATGACTGTACACAGGTGGTGCAGGGTGCCAGTGATTGTACACACATGGTATAGTGTGACAGTGACTGTACACACATGGTGCAGAGTGCCAGTGACCATACACACAGAGGTGGATTGTACCAGTGAATGTATACACATGGTGCAGTGTGCCAGTGACTGTACACCCATGGTGCAGGGTTTCAGTGACAGTACATAGATTGTGCCGGGTGCCCGTGACTGTACACACTTGGTGCAGGATACCAGTGACTGTACACACATGGTGGAGATTGCCAGTGACTGTACACACATGATATAGCGTGCCAATGACAGTACACAGATGGTGCAGGGTGCCGTTGAGTGTACACAAATGGTGGAGTGTGCCAGTGACTGTACAAACATGGTGTAGGGTGTCAGTGACAGTACACACATGGTGAAGGGTACCAGTGACTGTACACACATGGTGCAGGGTTTCAGTGACTGAACACGTGTTGTGCAGGGTGCCAGTGACTTTACGCGCACGGTGCAGGAGGCCAGTGACTGTACACACATGGTGCTGGGTGTCAGTGACTGTACGCAGATGGCTCTACTGTATGCTAGTGATTGTACACACATGGTATAGCGTGCCAATGACTTTATACAGGTGGTTCAGGTTGCCAGTGACTCTACACACATGGTATAGGGTGACAGTGACTGTACACACATGGTGCAGTGTGCCAGTGACTGACACACATGGTACAGGGTTTCAGTGACTGTACACAAATGTCTTTACTTCATGCCATTGACTGTACACATGCGGTGCAAGGTAGCAGTGATTGTACACACATGGTATAGTTTGCCAGTGACTGTACACTCATGGTAAAGGTTGACAGTGACTGTACACACATGGTGCAGGGTGCCAGTGACCATACACACATTGGTGGAGGGTGCCAGTGACTGTATTCATTTGGTGCAGCTTGCAAGTGTCTGTACACACATGGTGCAGGGTGCCAGTGACTATACACACATGGTGCAGGGGTTTTACACAGACCGTACACAGATGGCTCTACCATATGCCAGTGATTTACACACATGGTATAGCGTGCCAATGACTGTACACAGGTGGTGCAGGTTGCCAGTGAATCTACACACATGGTATAGGATGACAGTGACTGTACACACATGGTGCAGTGTGCCAGTGACTGACACACATGGTACAGGGTTTCAATGACTGTACACAAATGTCTTTACTTCATGCCATTTACTGTACACATGCGGTGCAATGAACCAGTGATTGTACACACATGGTATAGGTTGCCAGTGACTGTACACACATGGTATAGCGTGCCAATGACTGTACACAGGTGGTGCAGGGTGCAAGTTGCTGTACACTCATGGTGCAGGGTGCCAGTGACCATACACACAAGGTGGAGGGTGCCAGTGACTGTACTCATTTGCTGCAGCTTGCTAGTGACTGTAAACACATGGTGCAGTGTGCCAGTGACTGTACGCACATGGTGCAGGGGTTTTAGGGACTGTACACAAATGGTGCAGTGTGCCAGTGACTTTATACACATGGTGGAGGGTGCCAGTGATTGTACAAACATATGCAGGGTGTCAGTGACAGTACACACACGGTGAAGTGTGCCAGTGACTGGACACACATGGTGCAGGGATTTCAGGGACTGTACAGAAATAGTGCAGTGTGCCAGTGACTGTACACACATGGTATAGGGTGACAGTGACTGTACACATATAGTGCAGGGTGCCAGTGACCATCCACACATTGGTGGAGGTTTCCAATGACTGTATGCATTTGGTGCAGCTTGCCAATGACTGTATAAACATGGTGCAGGGTGCTGGTGACTGTACAAAAATGTTGCTGTGTGCCAGTGACTTTACACACAAAGTGGAGAGTGCCAGTGACTATACAAACATGATGTAGGGTGTCAGTGACAGTGCACACACCGTGAAGGGTGCCAGTGACTGTACACACATGGTGCAGGGTTTCAGTGACTGAACACATGTTGTGCAGGGTGCCAGTGACTTTACACGCGCGGTGCAGGAGGCCAGTGACTGTACACACATGGTTCAGGGTGTCAGTGACTGTACACAGATGGCTCTACTGTATGCCAGTGATTGTACACACATGGTATAGCGTGCCAATGACTGTACACAGGTGGTGCAGGTTGCCAGGGACTCTACACACATGGTATAGGGTGACAGTGACTGTACACACATGGTGCAGTGTGCCAGTGACTGACACACATGGTACAGGGTTTCAGTGACTGTACACAAATGTCTTTACTTCATGCCATTGTCTGTACACATGCGGTGCAAGGTACCAGTGATTGTATACACATGGTATAGGTTGCCAGTGACTATACACACATGGTATAGCATGCCAATGACTGTACACAGGTGGTACAGGGTGCCAGTGACTGTACACTCATGTTATAGGGTGCCAGTGACTGTACAAACATGGTGCAGGGTGCCAGTGACCATACACACATTGGTGGAGGGTGCCAGTGACTGTACTCATTTGGTGCAGCTTGCCAGTGACTGTATAAACATGGTGCAGCGTGCTGGTGACTGTACAAAAATGGTGCTGTGTGCCAGTGACTTTACACACACAGTGGAGAGTGCCAGTGACTGTACAAACATGATGTAGGGTGTCAGTGACAGTGCACACACGGTGCAGGGTTCCAGTGACTATAGAAACATGGTGCAGGGTTTCAGTTACTGTACACATGTTGTGCAGGGTGCCAGTGACTGTATGTGCATGGTGCAGGAGGCCGGTTACTGACACACATGGCACAGGGTTTCAGTGACTGTACACAGATGGCTTTACTGCATGCCAGTGACTGTACACACATGGTGCAGGGGTTTCAGGGACTGTACACAAATGGTGCAGTGTGCCAGTGACTTTATACACACTGTGGAGGGTGCCAGTGACTGTACAAACATGGTGCAGGGTGGCAGTGACTGTACACACATGGTGCAGGGTTCCAGTGACTATAGAGACATGGTGCAGGGTTTCAGTGTCTGTACACATGTTGTGCAGTTTTCCAGTGACTGTACGTGCATGGTGCAGGAGGCCAGTGACTGCACACACATGTTGTGCAGGGTGTCAGTGACTGTACACACATGGTATAGGGTGACAGTGACTGTACACACATGGTATAGCGTGCCAATGACTGTACACACATGGTGCAGGGTGCCAGTGACCATAAACACATTGGTGGAGGGTTCCAATGACTGTATGCATTTGGTGCAGCTTGCCCATGACTGTAAAAACATGGTGCAGGGTGCCGGAGACTGTACACAAATGGTGCAGTGTGCCAGTGACTTTATACACACGGTGGAGAGAGCCAGTGACTGTACACATGTTGTGCAGGGTGCCAGTGACTGTACGCGCATGGTGCAGGAGGCCAGTGACTGAATACACATGGTTTAGGGTGTCAGTGACTGTTCACTGTTGGCTTTACTGCATGCCAGTGACTGTACACATGCGGTGCAATGTGCCAGTGATTGTACACACATGATATAGCGTGCCAATGACTGTACACAGGGGGTGCAGTGTGCCAGTGACTCTACACACATGTTATAGGGTGACAGTGACTGTACACTCATGGTGCAGTGTGCCAGTGACCATACATACATTGGTGGAGGGTGCCAGTGACTGTACACACATGGTATAGCGTGCCAATGACTGTACACACGTGGTGCAGTGTGATAGTGACTGTACACACATGGTGCAGGGTGCCAGTGACCATACACACATTGGTGGACCGTGCCAGTGACTGTTCTCATTTCGTGCAGCTTGCCCATGACTGTACACACATGGTGCAGGGTGCCAGTTACTGTACATACATGGTGCAGGGTGCCACTGAATGTAGACACAAGATATAGTGTGCCACTGACTGTACACATATGGTGCAGTTTGGCAGGGACTGTACACACATGGTGCTGGGTGCCAGTAACTGTACACAAATGGTGCAGGGTGCCAGTGACTGTACACACATGATGCAGGGTGCCAGTGACTGTAGACACATGGTTCATGATTTCAGTGACTAAACACATGTTGTGCAGGATGCCAGTGACTGTACATGCATGGTGCAGGAGGCCAGTGACTGCACACACATGGTGCAGGGTGTCAGTGACTGTACACAGATGGCTTTACCGCATGCCAGTGACTGTACACATGGGTTGCAAGGTGCCAGTGACTGAACACACATGGTGCAGGGTTTCAGTGACTGTACACACATGGTATACGGTCCCAGTGACTGTACACAGATGGCTCTACTGTATGCCAATGATTGTACACACATGGTATAGCATGCCAATGACTGTACACAGGTGGTGCAGGTTGCCACTGACTCTACACACATGGTATAGTGTGACAGTGACTGTACACACATGGTGCAGTGTGCCAGTGACTGACACACATGGTACAGGGTTTCAGTGACTGTACACAAATGTCTTTACTTCATGCCATTGACTGTACACATGCGGTGCAATGTACCAGTGATTGTACACACATGGTATAGGTTGCCAGTGACTGTACACACATGGTATAGCGTGCCAATGACTGTACACACATGGTGCAGGGTGCCAGTGACCATACACACATTGGTGGAAGGTGCCAGTGACTGTACTCATTTGGTGCAGCTTGCCAGTGACAGTACACGCACGGTGAAGGGTGCCAGTGACTGGACACACATGGTGCAGGGATTTCAGGGACTGTACACAAATGGTTCAGTGTGCCAGTGACTGTACACACATGGTATAGGGTGACAGTGACTGTACTCACATGGTGCAGGGTGCCAGTGACCATCCACACATTGGTGGAGGGTTCCAATGTCTCTATGCATTTGGTGCAGCTTGCCAATGACTGTATAAACATGGTGCAGGGTGCTGGTGACTGTACAAAAATGGTGCTGTGTGCCAGTGACTTTACACACACAGTGGAGAGTGCCAGTGACTGTACAAACATGATGTAGGGTGTCAGTGACAGTGCACACACGGTGAAGGGTGCCAGTGAGTGTACACACATGGTGCAGGGTTTCAGTGACTGAACACATGTTGTGCAGGTTGCCAGTGACTGTACGCGCACCGTGCAGGAGGCCAGTGACTGTACACACATGGATCAGGGTGTCAGTGACTGTACACAGATGGCTTTACTGCATGCCAGTGACTGTACACATGCGGTGCAAGCTGCCAGTGATTGTACACACATGGTATAGCGTGCCAATGACTGTACACAGGTGGTGCAGGGTGCCAGTGACTGTATACACATGATATAGGGTGACAGTGACTGTATACACATGGTGCAGGGTGCCAGTGACTGACACACATGGTACAGGTTTTCAGTGACTGAACACAAATGGCTTTACTGCATGCCAGTGACTGGACACACATGGTGCAGGGTGCCAGTGACTGTACGCACATGGTGCAGGGGTTTCAGTGACTGTACACAAATGCTGCAGTGTGCCAGTGGCTTTATACACACGCTGGAGGGTGCCAGTGACTGTACAAACATATGCAGGTTGTTAGTGACAGTACACACAAGGTGAAGAGTGCCAGTGACTGTACACACATGGTGCAGAGTTTCAGTGACTGTACACATGTTTTGCAGGGTGCCAGTGACTGTATGTGCATGGTGTAGGAGGCCAGTGACTGACACATACGGCACAGGGTTTCTGTGAATGTACACAGATGGCTTTACTGCATGCCAGTGACTGTACTCACATGGTGCAGGGTGGCAGTGACTGTACACACATGTTGTAGGGTTCCAGTGACTATAGACAGATGGTGCAGAGTTTCAGTTATTGTACACATGTTGTGCAGGGTGCCAGTGACTGTACGTGCATGGTGCAGGAGGCCAGTGACTGACACTCATGGTGCAGGGTGCCAGTGACTGTACGCACATGGTGCAGGGGTTTCAGGGACTGTACACAAATGGTGCAGTGTGCCAGTGACTTTATACACACGCTGGAGGGTGCCAGTGATTGTACAAACATGGTACAGGGTGGCAGTGACTGCACACACATGGTGCAGGGTTTCAGTGACTGTATATACATGGTGCAGGGTTCCAGTGAATGTAGACACATGGTATAGGGTGCCAGGGACTGTAGACATATGGTGCAGGGTGCCAGTGACCATCCACACATTGGTGGAGGGTTCCAATGACTGTATGCATTTGGTGCAGCTTGCTAACGACTGTATAAACATGATGCAGGGTGCTGGTGACTGTACAAACGTGGTACAGGGTGCCATGGATTGTGCACACATGGTGCAGGGTGTCAGTGACTGTACAGAGATGGCTTTACTGCATGCCAGTGACTGTACAAACGTGTTGCAAGGTGCCAGAGATTGTACACACATGCTTTATGGTGCCAGTGACTATACAGACATGCTATAGCGTGCCAATGACTGTACACAGGTGCTGCAGGGTGCCGGTGACTGTACACAAGCGGTGCAAGGTGCCAGTTACTGTACACACATGGTGCAGTGTTTCAGTGACTGTATGTACATGGTGCAGGGTTCCAGTGAATGCAGACACATGGTATAGGGTGCCAGTGACTGTAGACATATGGTGCAGGGTGCCAGTGACTGTACACGCATGGTGCCGGGTGCCAGTTATTGTACACACATGGTGCAGGGTACGAGTGACTGTACACACACGGTGCAGGGTACCAGTAACCATACACACATGGTGAATTGTGCCAGTGACTATACACACATGGTACAGCGTGCCGATGACTGTACACAGATGGTGCAGGGTGCCATTGAGTGTACACACATGGTGGAGGGCGCCAGTGACCGTACAAACGTGGTGTAGGGTGTCAGAGACTGCACAAATATAGTGAAGGGTGCCAGTGACTGTACACACATGGTGCAGGGGTTTCTGGAACTGTACACAAATGGTGGAGAGTGCCAGTGACTTTGCACACACGGTGGAGAGTGCCAGTGACTGTACAAACATGATGTAGGGTGTCAGTGACAGCACACACATGGTGAAGGGTGCTAGTGACTGTACACACATGGTGCAGGGTTTCAGTGACTGAACACATGTTGTGCAGGGTGCCCGTGACTGTATGCATATGGTGCAGGAGGCCAGTGACTGTACACACGTTGTGCAGGGAGTTGGTGACTGTCCACAGATGGCTTTACTGCATGCCAGTGACTGTACACATGTGGTGCAAGGTGCCAGTGATTGTACACTCATGGTATAGGGTGCCAGTGACTGTACACACATGGTATAGTGCGCCAATGACTGTACACAGGTGATGCAGGGTGCCAGTGACTATACACACATGGTACAGGGTGACAATGACCGTACACACATGGTGCAGGGTTTCAGTGACTGAACACATGTTGTGCAGGGTGCCAGTGACTGTACACAGATGGCTTTACTGCATGCCAGTGATTGTACACACATGGTATAGCGTGCCAATGACTGCACAGGTGGTGAAGGTTGCCAGTGACTCTACACACATGGTATAGGGTGACAGTGACTGTACACACATGGTGCAGTGTGCCAGTGACTGACACACATGGTACAGGGTTTCAGTGACTGTACACAACTGGCTTTACAGCATGCCATTGACTGGACACACGCGGTGCAAGGTGCCTGTGATTGTACACACATGGTATAGGTTGCCAGTGACTGTACACACATGGTATAGCGTGCCAATGCCTGTACACAGGTGGTGCAGGGTGCCAGTGACTGTACACACATGGAATAGGGTGACAGTGACTGTACACACATTCTGCAGGGTGCCAGTGACCAAACACACATTGGTGGAAGGTGCCAGTGACTGTACTCATTTGGTGCAGCTTGCCAGTGACTGTACACGCATGGTGCAGGGTGCCAGTGATTGTAAGCACTTGGTGCAGGGGTTTCTGGGACTGTACCCAAATGGTGCAGTGTGCCAGCTACTTTATACACACGGTGGAGGGTGCCAGTGACCATAGAAACATTGGTGGAGGGTGCCAGTTACTGTACACACATGGTGAAGGTCGCCAGTGACTATACGCACAAGGTGCAGGCTGCCAGTGAATGTAGACACATAGTATAGCGTGCCAGTGACTGTACACACATGGTCCGGGTGCTGGTGACTGTAGACACATGGTATAGCGTGCCAGTGACTGTACACAAATGGTTCAGGATGCCAGTGACTGTACACACATGGTGCCGGGTGCCAGTGACTGTACACACATGATATAGCGTGCCAATAACTGTACACAGATGGTGCAGGGTGCCATTGAGTGTACACACATGGTGCAGGCTGCCAGCGACTGTACAAACGGGGTCTAGGGTGTCAGTGACTGTACACATATGGTGCAGTGTGCCAGTCACGGTACACACATGGTGCAGGAAGCCAATGACTGTAAACAAGCCTTGCAGGGTGCCAGTGACAGTACACATGTGGTGCAGGTGCCAGTGTCTGAAAATAAATGGTATAGGATGCCAGTGACTGTACAAACATGGTGCAGGGTGACAGTGACTGTACACACATGGTGCAGGGTGCCTGTGCCTGTACACACGCAGTGCAGGGTGCCAGGGAATTTACACACATGGTATAGGTTGCCACCGACTGTACACACATGGTGCAGGGTGCCAATGAATGTACAAACATGATACAGGGTGCCATGGACTGTACACACATGGTGCAAGGTGTCAGTGACTGTGCAGAGATGGCTTTACTGCATGCCAGTGATTGCACACATGCGGTACAAGGTGCCAGTGATTGTACACACATGGTATAGGGTGCCAGTGACTGTACAGACATGCTATAGCGTGCCAATGACTGTACAAAGGTGGTGCAGGGTGCCAGTGACTGTACACTCATGGTATAGGGTGACAGTGACTGTACGGACATGGTGCAGTGTGCCAGTGACCATACACACATTTTTGGAGGTTTCAAGTGACTGTACTCATTTGGTGCAGCTTGCAAGTGACTGGACACACATGGTGCAGGGGTTTCAGGGACTCTACACAAAAGGTGCAGTGTTCCAGTGACTTTACACACACGGTAGAGTGTGCCAGTGACTGTACAAACATGATGTAGTGTGTCAATGACAGTACACAAATGGTGAAGGGTGCTAGTGACTGTACACACATGGTGGAGAGTGCCAGTGACTATACACACATGGTATAGCATGCCGATGACAGTACACAAATGGTGCAGGGTGCCATTGAGTGTACACACATGGTGGAGGGTGCCCGTGACTGTACAAATGCGGTGTAGGGCGTCAGAGACTGTAAACATATGGTGCAGGGTGCCAGTGACTGTACACACATGGTGCAGTTTGCCAATGACTGTACTCACATGGTGCAGGGGTTTCAGGGAGTGTGCCCAACTGATGCAGCATGCCAGTGACTTGGCACACACGGTGGAGAGTTCCAGTGACTGTACAAACATGGTGTAGAGTGTCAGTGACAGCACACACATGGTGAAAGGTGCCTGTGACTGTACACACATGGTGCAGAGTTTCAGTGACTGAACACATGTTGTGCCGGGTGCCAGTGACTGTCCACAGATGGCTGTACTGCATGCCAGTGACTGTACACATGCGGTACAAGGTGCCAGTGATTGTAGACACATGGTATAGGGTGCCAGTGACTTTAAAGACATAGTATAGCGTGCCAATGACTGTACACAGGCGGTGCAGGGTGCCAGTGACTGTACACACATGGTATAAGGTGACAGTGACTGTATACAAATGGTGCAGAGTGCCAGTGACCATAGAATATTGGTGGAGTGTGCCAGGTACTGTACACACATGGTGAATGATGCCAGTGACTGTACGCACATGGTGCAGTGTGCCAGTGATTGTACACACATGGTGCAGGGTGCCAGTGACTGTACACAGATGGCTTTACTGCATGCCAGTGACTGTACACACGCGGTGCAAGGTGCCAGTGATTGTACACACATGGTATAGGGTTCCAGTGACTGTACAGACATGCTATAGCGTGCCAATGACTGTACAAAGGTGGTGCAGGGTGCCAGTGACTGTACACTCATGGTATAGGGTGACAGTGACTGTACAGACATGGTGCAGTGTGCCAGTGACCATACACACATTTTTGGAGGGTCTAAGTGACTGTACCCATTTGGTGCAGCTTGCCAGTGACTGTACACACATGGCGCAGGGGTTTCAGGGACTCTACACAAATGGTGCAGTGTTCCAGTGACTTTACACATACGGTAGAGGGTGCCAGTGACTGTACAAACATGATTTAGTGTGTCAATGACAGTACACACATGGTGAAGGGTGCTAGTGACTGTACACACATGGTGGAGAGTGCCAGTGACTATACACACATGGTATAGCGTGCCGATGACTGTACACAAATGGTGCAGGGTGCCATTGAGTGTACACACCTGGTGGAGAGTGCCAGTGACTGTACAAACGTGGTGTAGGGCGTCAGAGACTGTACACATATGGTGCAGGGTGCCAGTGACTGTACACACATGGTGCAGTTTGCCAATGACTGTACTCACATGGTGCAGGGGTTTCAGGGAGTGTGCACAACTGATGCAGCTTGCCAGTTACTTTGCACACACGGTGGAGAGTTCCTGTGACTGTACAAACATGGTATAGAGTGTCAGTGACAGCACACACATGGTGAAGGGTGCCAGTGACTGTACACACATGGTGCAGAGTTTCAGTGAAAGAACACATGTTGTGCAGAAAGCCAGTGACTGTCCACAGATGGCGGTACTGCATGCCAGTGACTGTACACATGCGGTACAAGGTGCCAGTGATTGTAGACACATGGTATAGGGTGCCAGTGACTTTACAGATATGGTATAGCGTGCCAATGACTGTACACAGGCGGTGCAGGGTGCCAGTGACTGTACACATATGGTATAAGGTGACAGTGAATGTATACAAATGTTGCAGAGTGCCAGTGACCATAGAATATTGTTGGAGTGTGCCAGGTACTGTACACACATGGTGAATGGTGCCAGTGATTGTACACACATGGTATAGGGTGCCAGTGACTGTACACATATCGTGGACGGTGCCAATGACTGTACACAGATGGTTCAGGGTACCAGTGACTGTACACACATGGTATAGCGTGCCAGTGACTGTACACACATAGTTCAGGCTGCCAGTGACTGTAGACACATGGTATAGCATGCCAGTGACTGTACACACATGGTATAGCATGCCAATGACTGTACACAGATGGTGCAGAGTGCCATTGAGTGTATGCACATGGTGCAGGCTGCCAGTGACTGTACAAATGCGGTGTAGGTGACTGTACACAGGTGGTTCAGGGTGCCAGTCTCTGTACACACATGGTGCAGGAAGCCATTGACTGTACAAAAGCCTCGCAGTGTGCCAGTGACTGTACACATGTGGTACAGGGTGCCAGTGGCTGAAAATAAATGGTATAGCGTGACAGTGACTGTACACACATGGTGCAGGGTGCCAATGAATGTACACACATGATACAGGGTGCCAGTGACTGTACAAACATGGTACAGGGTGCCATGGACTGTACACACATGATGCAGGGTGTCAGTGACTGTACAGAGATGGCTTTACTGCATGCCAGTGACTGTACAAACGTGTTACAAGATGCCAGTGACTGTACACACATGGTGCAGGGTTTCAGTGACTGTACACACATAGTATACGGTCCCAGTCACTGTACACATATGTATAGCATGCCAATGACTGTACACAGGTGGTGCAAGGTGCCAGTGATTGAACACAAATGGTATAGGGTGACAGTGACTGTACAGACGTGGGATAGCGTTCCAATGACTGTACACATGCGGTGTAGGGTGCAAGTGACTCTACACACATGGTATAGGGTGACAGTGACTGTACACACATGGTGTAGGGTGCCAGTGACCATACACACATTGGTGGAGTGTTCCAGTGACTGTACACATTTGGTGCAGCTTGCCAGTGACTGTACAAACATGGTGCAGGGTGCCGGTGTCTGTACACACATGGTGCAAGTGTTTCAGGGACTGTACACAATTGGTGCAGGGTGCCAGGTACTGTACACACATGGTGAATGGTGCCAGTGATTGTACACACATGGTATAGGGTGCCAGTGACTGTACACATATCGTGGACGGTGCCAATGACTGTACACAGATGGTTCAGGTACCAGTGACTGTACACACATGGTATAGCGTGCCAGTGACTGTACACACATAGTTCAGGCTGCCAGTGATTGTACTCACATGGTATAGCATGCCAGTGACTGTACACACATGGTATAGCATGCCAATGACTGTACACAGATGGTGCAGAGTGCCATTGAGTGTTTGCACATGGTGCAGGCTGCCAGTGACTGTACAAATGCGGTGTAGGTGACTGTACACAGGTGGTTCAGGGTGCCAGTCTCTGTACACACATGGTGCAGGAAGCCATTGACTGTACAAAAGCCTCGCAGTGTGCCAGTGACTGTACACATGTGGTACAGGGTGCCAGTGGCTGAAAATAAATGGTATAGCGTGCCAGTGACTGTACAAACATGGTGCAGGGTGACAGTGACTGTACACACATGGTGCAGGGTGCCAATGAATGTACACACATGATACAGGGTGCCAGTGAATGTACAAACATGGTACAGGGTGCCATGGACTGTACACACATGATGCAGGGTGTCAGTGACTGTACAGAGATGGCTTTACTGCATGCCAGTGACTGTACAAACGTGTTACAAGATGCCAGTGACTGTACACACATGGTGCAGGGTTTCAGTGACTGTACACACATAGTATACGGTCCCAGTCACTGTACACATATGTATAGCATGCCAATGACTGTACACAGGTGGTGCAAGGTGCCAGTGATTGAACACAAATGGTATAGGGTGACAGTGACTGTACAGACGTGGGATAGCGTTCCAATGACTGTACACATGCGGTGTAGGGTGCAAGTGACTCTACACACATGGTATAGGGTGACAGTGACTGTACACACATGGTGTAGGGTGCCAGTGACCATACACACATTGGTGGAGTGTTCCAGTGACTGTACACATTTGGTGCAGCTTGCCAGTGACTGTACAAACATGGTGCAGGGTGCCGGTGTCTGTACACACATGGTGCAAGTGTTTCAGGGACTGTACACAATTGGTGCAGGGTGCCAGTGACTTTAAACATATGGTAGAGAGTGCCAGTGACTGTACAAACATGATGTAGGGTGTCAGTGACAGTACACACATGGTGAAGGGTGCCAGAGACTGTACACACATGGTACAGGGTTTCAGTGACTAAACACAGATGGCTTTACTGCATGCCAGTGACTGTACACACGTGGTGCAAGGTGCCAGTGATTGTACTCACATGGTATAGGGTGCCAGTGACTTTACAGACATGGTATAGCGTGGCAATGACTGTACACAGGCAGTGCAGGGTGACAGTGACTGTACACACATGGTGCAGGGTGCCAGTGGCCATACACTCATTGGTGGAGGGTGCCAGAGACTGTACACACATGGTATAGCGTGCCAATATCTGTACACAGGTGGTGCAGTGTGCCAGTGACTGTACACACATGGTATAGGGTGACAGTGAATGTGCACACGTGGTGCAGGGTGCCAGTGACCATACACACATTGGTGGAGGGTGCCAGTGGCTGTATACACATGGTGAAGGGTGCCAGTGAATTTACACACGTGGCGGAGTGTTTTCCGGGACAGTACACAAATGATGAAGTGCGCCAGTGACTACACACATGGTGGAGGGTGGCAGTGACTGTACAAGCATGATGCAGGGTGTCCGTGACACTACACCCATGGAGAAGAGTGCCAGTGACTGTACACACATGGTGCAGGGTGGCAGTGACTGTACACACTTGGTGCAGAGTGCCAGTGAATGTATACAAGTTGTGCAGTGTGCCAGTGACTGTACAGGCACGGTGCAGGAGGCCAGCGACTGCACAAACTTGGGGCAGGGTGTCACTGACTGTACACAGGTGGCTTTACTGCATGCCAGTGACTGTGCACACGGGGTGCAAGGTGCCAGTGACTGTACACACATGGTGCAGCGTTTCTGTGACTGTACACACATGATATGCAGTCCCAGTGACTGTACACATATGTGTAGCATGCCAATGACTGTACACAGGTGGGGCCGGGTGCCAGTGATTGTACACACATGGTATAGGGTGACAGTGACTGTACACACATGGTGCAGTGTGCCAGTGACTGTACACACATTGGTGCAGGGTTTCAGTGACTGTATATACATGGTGCAGGGTGCCAGTGACTGTAGACACATGGTATAGGGTGCCAGTGACTGTAGACATATGGTGCAGCGTGCCAGTGACTGTACACACATGGTGCCGTGTGCCAGTTGCTGTACACACATGGTGCAGGGTACGAGTGACTGTACACATACGGTGCAGGGTACCAGTGACCGTACACACATGGTGGAGAGTGCCAGTGACTATACACACATGGTATAGCATGCCGATGACTGTACACAGATGGTGCAGGGTGCCATTGAGTGTACACACATGGTGGAGGGTGCCAGTGACTGTACAAATGCGGTGTCGGGTGTCAGTGACTGTACACATATGGTGCAGGGAGCCAGTGACTGTACACACATGGTGGAGGGTGCCAATGACTGTACACACATGGTGCAGGGGTTTCAGGAACTGTACACAAATGGTGCAGTGTGCCAATGACTTTGCACACACGTTGGAGAGTGCCAGTGACTGTACAAACATGATGTGCGGTGTCAGTGACAGCACACAAATGGTGAAGGGTCCCAGTGACTGTACACACTTGGTGCAGAGTGCCAGTGAATGTATACAAGTTGTGCAGTGTGCCAGTGACTGTACAGGCACGGTGCAGGAGGCCAGCGACTGCACAAACTTGGGGCAGGGTGTCACTGACTGTACACAGGTGGCTTTACTGCATGCCAGTGACTGTGCACACGGGGTGCAAGGTGCCAGTGACTGTACACACATGGTGCAGGGTTTCTGTGACTGTACACACATGATATGCAGTCCCAGTGACTGTACACATATGTGTAGCATGCCAATGACTGTACACAGGTGGGGCCGGGTGCCAGTGATTGTACACACATGGTATAGGGTGACAGTGACTGTACACACATGATGCAGACTGCCAGTGACTGTACACACATTGGTGGAGGCTGCCAGTAACTGTACACACATGGTGCAGTGTGCCAGTGACTGTACACACATGGTGCAGGGTTTCAGTGACTGTATATACATGGTGCAGGGTGCCAGTGACTGTAGACACATGGTATAGGGTGCCAGTGACTGTAGACATATGGTGCAGCGTGCCAGTGACTGTACACACATGGTGCCGTTTGCCAGTTGCTGTACACACATGGTGCAGGGTACGAGTGACTGTACACATACGGTGCAGGGTACCAGTGACCGTACACACATGGTGGAGAGTGCCAGTGACTATACACACATGGTATAGCATGCCGATGACTGTACACAGATGGTGCAGGGTGCCATTGAGTGTACACACATGGTGGAGGGTGCCAGTGACTGTACAAATGCGGTGTCGGGTGTCAGTGACTGTACACATATGGTGCAGGGAGCCAGTGACTGTACACACATGGTGGAGGGTGCCAATGACTGTACACACATGGTGCAGGGGTTTCAGGAACTGTACACAAATGGTGCAGTGTGCCAATGACTTTGCACACACGTTGGAGAGTGCCAGTGACTGTACAAACATGATGTGCGGTGTCAGTGACAGCACACAAATGGTGAAGGGTCCCAGTGACTGTACACACATGGTGCAGGGTTTCAGTGACTGAACACATGTTGTGCAGGAAGCCAGTGACTGTACGCGCACGGTGCAGGAGGCCAGTGACTGTACACACATTTAGCAGGGTGTCAGTGACTGTCCACAGATGGCTTTACTGCATGCCAGTGACTGTACATATATGGTATAGGGTGCCAGTGACTGCACACACATAATATAGTGTGCCAATGACTGTACACAGGTGGTGCAGCGTGCCAGTGACTGTACACACATGGTATAGGGTGACAGTGACTGTACACACATGGTGCAGGGTGCCAGTGGCCATACACTCATTGGTGGAGGGTGCCAGAGACTGTACACACATGGTATAGCGTGCCAATATCTGTACACAGGTGGTGCAGTGTGCCAGTGACTGTACACACATGGTATAGGGTGACAGTGACTGTACACACATGGTGCAGGGTGCCAGTGGCCATACACTCATTGGTGGAGGGTGCCAGAGACTGTACACACATGGTATAGCGTGCCAATATCTGTACACAGGTGGTGCAGTGTGCCAGTGACTGTACACAAATGGTATAGTGTGACAGTGAATGTGCACACGTGGTGCAGGGTGCCAGTGACCATACACACATAGGTGGAGGGTGCCAGTGGCTGTATACACATGGTGAAGGGTGCCAGTGAATTTACACACATGGCGGAGTGTTTTCCGGGACAGTACACAAATGATGAAGTGCGCCAGTGACTACACACATGGTGGAGGGTGGCAGTGACTGTACAAGCATGATGCAGGGTGTCCGTGACACTACACCCATGGAGAAGAGTGCCAGTGACTGTACACACATGGTGCAGGGTGGCAGTGACTGTACACACTTGGTGCAGAGTGCCAGTGAATGTATACAAGTTGTGCAGTGTGCCGGTGACTGTACAGGCACAGTGCAGGAGGCCAGCGACTGCACAAACTTGGGGCAGGGTGTCACTGACTGTACAAAGGTGGCCTTACTGCATGCCAGTGACTGTGCACACGGGGTGCAAGGTGCCAGTGACTGTACACACATGGTGCAGCGTTTCTGTGACTGTACACACATGATATGCAGTCCCAGTGACTGTACACATATGTGTAGCATGCCAATGACTGTACACAGGTGGGGCCGGGTGCCAGTGATTGTACACACATGGTATAGGGTGACAGTGACTGTACACACATGATGCAGACTGCCAGTGACTGTACACACATTGGTGGAGGCTGCCAGTAACTGTACACACATGGTGCAGTGTGCCAGTGACTGTACACACATGGTGCAGGGTTTCAGTGACTGTATATACATGGTGCAGGGTGCCAGTGACTGTAGACACATGGTATAGGGTGCCAGTGACTGTAGACATATGGTGCAGCGTGCCAGTGACTGTACACACATGGTGCCGTGTGCCAGTTGCTGTACACACATGGTGCAGGGTACGAGTGACTGTACACATACGGTGCAGGGTACCAGTGACCGTACACACATGGTGGAGAGTGCCAGTGACTATACACACATGGTATAGCATGCCGATGACTGTACACAGATGGTGCAGGGTGCCATTGAGTGTACACACATGGTGGAGGGTGCCAGTGACTGTACAAATGCGGTGTCGGGTGTCAGTGACTGTACACATATGGTGCAGGGAGCCAGTGACTGTACACACATGGTGGAGGGTGCCAATGACTGTACACACATGGTGCAGGGGTTTCAGGAACTGTACACAAATGGTGCAGTGTGCCAATGACTTTGCACACACGTTGGAGAGTGCCAGTGACTGTACAAACATGATGTGCGGTGTCAGTGACAGCACACAAATGGTGAAGGGTCCCAGTGACTGTACACACATGGTGCAGGGTTTCAGTGACTGAACACATGTTGTGCAGGAAGCCAGTGACTGTACGCGCACGGTGCAGGAGGCCAGTGACTGTACACACATTTAGCAGGGTGTCAGTGACTGTCCACAGATGGCTTTACTGCATGCCAGTGACTGTACATATATGGTATAGGGTGCCAGTGACTGCACACACATAATATAGTGTGCCAATGACTGTACACAGGTGGTGCAGCGTGCCAGTGACTGTACACACATGGTATAGGGTGACAGTGACTGTACACACATGGTGCAGGGTGCCAGTGGCCATACACTCATTGGTGGAGGGTGCCAGAGACTGTACACACATGGTATAGCGTGCCAATATCTGTACACAGGTGGTGCAGTGTGCCAGTGACTGTACACAAATGGTATAGTGTGACAGTGAATGTGCACACGTGGTGCAGGGTGCCAGTGACCATACACACATTGGTGGAGGGTGCCAGTGGCTGTATACACATGGTGAAGGGTGCCAGTGAATTTACACACATGGCGGAGTGTTTTCCGGGACAGTACACAAATGATGAAGTGAGCCAGTGACTACACACATGGTGGAGGGTGGCAGTGACTGTACAAGCATGATGCAGGGTGTCCGTGACACTACACCCATGGAGAAGAGTGCCAGTGACTGTACACACATGGTGCAGGGTGGCAGTGACTGTACACACTTGGTGCAGAGTGCCAGTGAATGTATACAAGTTGTGCAGTGTGCCAGTGACTGTACAGGCACGGTGCAGGAGGCCAGCGACTGCACAAACTTGGGGCAGGGTGTCACTGACTGTACACAGGTGGCCTTACTGCATGCCAGTGACTGTGCACACGGGGTGCAAGGTGCCAGTGACTGTACACACATGGTGCAGCGTTTCTGTGACTGTACACACATGATATGCAGTCCCAGTGACTGTACACATATGTGTAGCATGCCAATGACTGTACACAGGTGGGGCCGGGTGCCAGTGATTGTACACACATGGTATAGGGTGACAGTGACTGTACACACATGATGCAGACTGCCAGTGACTGTACACACATTGGTGGAGGCTGCCAGTGACTGTATATACATGGTGCAGGGTGCCAGTGACTGTAGACACATGGTATAGGGTGCCAGTGACTGTAGACATATGGTGCAGCGTGCCAGTGACTGTACACACATGGTGCCGTGTGCTAGTTGCTGTACACACATGGTGCAGGGTACGAGTGACTGTACACATACGGTGCAGGGTACCAGTGACCGTACACACATGGTGGAGAGTGCCAGTGACTATGCACACATGGTATAGCATGCCGATGACTGTACACAGATGGTGCAGGGTGCCATTGAGTGTACACACATGGTGGAGGGTGCCAGTGACTGTACAAATGCGGTGTCGGGTGTCAGTGACTGTACACATATGGTGCAGGGAGCCAGTGACTGTACACACATGGTGGAGGGTGCCAATGACTGTACACACATGGTGCAGGGGTTTCAGGAACTGTACACAAATGGTGCAGTGTGCCAATGACTTTGCACACACGTTGGAGAGTGCCAGTGACTGTACAACCATGATGTGCGGTGTCAGTGACAGCACACAAATGGTGAAGGGTCCCAGTGACTGTACACACTTGGTGCAGAGTGCCAGTGAATGTATACAAGTTTTGCAGTGTGCCAGTGACTGTACAGGCACGGTGCAGGAGGCCAGCGACTGCACAAACTTGGGGCAGGGTGTCACTGACTGTACACAGGTGGCTTTACTGCATGCCAGTGACTGTGCACACGGGGTGCAAGGTGCCAGTGACTGTACACACATGGTGCAGGGTTTCTGTGACTGTACACACATGATATGCAGTCCCAGTGACTGTACACATATGTGTAGCATGCCAATGACTGTACACAGGTGGGGCCGGGTGCCAGTGATTGTACACACATGGTATAGGGTGACAGTGACTGTACACACATGATGCAGACTGCCAGTGACTGTACACACATTGGTGGAGGCTGCCAGTAACTGTACACACATGGTGCAGTGTGCCAGTGACTGTACACACATGGTGCAGGGTTTCAGTGACTGTATATACATGGTGCAGGGTGCCAGTGACTGTAGACTCATGGTATAGGGTGCCAGTGACTGTAGACATATGGTGCAGCGTGCCAGTGACTGTACACACATGGTGCCGTTTGCCAGTTGCTGTACACACATGGTGCAGGGTACGAGTGACTGTACACATACGGTGCAGGGTACCAGTGACCGTACACACATGGTGGAGAGTGCCAGTGACTATACACACATGGTATAGCATGCCGATGACTGTACACAGATGGTGCAGGGTGCCATTGAGTGTACACACATGGTGGAGGGTGCCAGTGACTGTACAAATGCGGTGTCGGGTGTCAGTGACTGTACACATATAGTGCAGGGAGCCAGTGACTGTACACACATGGTGGAGGGTGCCAATGACTGTACACACATGGTGCAGGGGTTTCAGGAACTGTACACAAATGGTGCAGTGTGCCAATGACTTTGCACACACGTTGGAGAGTGCCAGTGACTGTACAAACATGATGTGCGGTGTCAGTGACAGCACACAAATGGTGAAGGGTCCCAGTGACTGTACACACATGGTGCAGGGTTTCAGTGACTGAACACATGTTGTGCAGGAAGCCAGTGACTGTACGCGCACGGTGCAGGAGGCCAGTGACTGTACACACATTTAGCAGGGTGTCAGTGACTGTCCACAGATGGCTTTACTGCATGCCAGTGACTGTACATATATGGTATAGGGTGCCAGTGACTGCACACACATAATATAGTGTGCCAATGACTGTACACAGGTGGTGCAGCGTGCCAGTGACTGTACACACATGGTATAGGGTGACAGTGACTGTACACACATGGTGCAGGGTGCCAGTGGCCATACACTCATTGGTGGAGGGTGCCAGAGACTGTACACACATGGTATAGCGTGCCAATATCTGTACACAGGTGGTGCAGTGTGCCAGTGACTGTACACAAATGGTATAGTGTGACAGTGAATGTGCACACGTGGT
Source organism: Isurus oxyrinchus (assembly GCA_026770705.1). NCBI lineage: Eukaryota > Metazoa > Chordata > Chondrichthyes > Lamniformes > Lamnidae > Isurus > Isurus oxyrinchus. The sequence continues at coordinate 84,062,336 of JANJGN010000013.1, forward strand.
GCAGGGTGCCAGTGACCATACACACATTGGTGGAGGGTGCCAGTGGCTGTATACACATGGTGAAGGGTGCCAGTGAATTTACACACATGGCGGAGTGTTTTCCGGGACAGTACACAAATGATGAAGTGAGCCAGTGACTACACACATGGTGGAGGGTGGCAGTGACTGTACAAGCATGATGCAGGGTGTCCGTGACACTACACCCATGGAGAAGAGTGCCAGTGACTGTACACACATGGTGCAGGGTGGCAGTGACTGTACACACTTGGTGCAGAGTGCCAGTGAATGTATACAAGTTGTGCAGTGTGCCAGTGACTGTACAGGCACGGTGCAGGAGGCCAGCGACTGCACAAACTTGGGGCAGGGTGTCACTGACTGTACACAGGTGGCTTTACTGCATGCCAGTGACTGTGCACACGGGGTGCAAGGTGCCAGTGACTGTACACACATGGTGCAGCGTTTCTGTGACTGTACACACATGATATGCAGTCCCAGTGACTGTACACATATGTGTAGCATGCCAATGACTGTACACAGGTGGGGCCGGGTGCCAGTGATTGTACACACATGGTATAGGGTGACAGTGACTGTACACACATGATGCAGACTGCCAGTGACTGTATACACATTGGTGGAGGCTGCCAGTGACTGTATATACATGGTGCAGGGTGCCAGTGACTGTAGACACATGGTATAGGGTGCCAGTGACTGTAGACATATGGTGCAGCGTGCCAGTGACTGTACACACATGGTGCCGTGTGCTAGTTGCTGTACACACATGGTGCAGGGTACGAGTGACTGTACACATACGGTGCAGGGTACCAGTGACCGTACACACATGGTGGAGAGTGCCAGTGACTATGCGCACATGGTATAGCATGCCGATGACTGTACACAGATGGTGCAGGGTGCCATTGAGTGTACACACATGGTGGAGGGTGCCAGTGACTGTACAAATGCGGTGTCGGGTGTCAGTGACTGTACACATATGGTGCAGGGAGCCAGTGACTGTACACACATGGTGGAGGGTGCCAATGACTGTACACACATGGTGCAGGGGTTTCAGGAACTGTACACAAATGGTGCAGTGTGCCAATGACTTTGCACACACGTTGGAGAGTGCCAGTGACTGTACAAACATGATGTGCGGTGTCAGTGACAGCACACAAATGGTGAAGGGTCCCAGTGACTGTACACACTTGGTGCAGAGTGCCAGTGAATGTATACAAGTTTTGCAGTGTGCCAGTGACTGTACAGGCACGGTGCAGGAGGCCAGCGACTGCACAAACTTGGGGCAGGGTGTCACTGACTGTACACAGGTGGCTTTACTGCATGCCAGTGACTGTGCACACGGGGTGCAAGGTGCCAGTGACTGTACACACATGGTGCAGGGTTTCTGTGACTGTACACACATGATATGCAGTCCCAGTGACTGTACACATATGTGTAGCATGCCAATGACTGTACACAGGTGGGGCCGGGTGCCAGTGATTGTACACACATGGTATAGGGTGACAGTGACTGTACACACATGATGCAGACTGCCAGTGACTGTACACACATTGGTGGAGGCTGCCAGTAACTGTACACACATGGTGCAGTGTGCCAGTGACTGTACACACATGGTGCAGGGTTTCAGTGACTGTATATACATGGTGCAGGGTGCCAGTGACTGTAGACTCATGGTATAGGGTGCCAGTGACTGTAGACATATGGTGCAGCGTGCCAGTGACTGTACACACATGGTGCCGTTTGCCAGTTGCTGTACACACATGGTGCAGGGTACGAGTGACTGTACACATACGGTGCAGTGTACCAGTGACCGTACACACATGGTGGAGAGTGCCAGTGACTATACACACATGGTATAGCATGCCGATGACTGTACACAGATGGTGCAGGGTGCCATTGAGTGTACACACATGGTGGAGGGTGCCAGTGACTGTACAAATGCGGTGTCGGGTGTCAGTGACTGTACACATATAGTGCAGGGAGCCAGTGACTGTACACACATGGTGGAGGGTGCCAATGACTGTACACACATGGTGCAGGGGTTTCAGGAACTGTACACAAATGGTGCAGTGTGCCAATGACTTTGCACACACGTTGGAGAGTGCCAGTGACTGTACAAACATGATGTGCGGTGTCAGTGACAGCACACAAATGGTGAAGGGTCCCAGTGACTGTACACACATGGTGCAGGGTTTCAGTGACTGAACACATGTTGTGCAGGAAGCCAGTGACTGTACGCGCACGGTGCAGGAGGCCAGTGACTGTACACACATTTAGCAGGGTGTCAGTGACTGTCCACAGATGGCTTTACTGCATGCCAGTGACTGTACATATATGGTATAGGGTGCCAGTGACTGCACACACATAATATAGTGTGCCAATGACTGTATACAGGTGGTGCAGCGTGCCAGTGACTGTACACACATGGTATAGGGTGACAGTGACTGTACACACATGGTGCAGGGTGCCAGTGGCCATACACTCATTGGTGGAGGGTGCCAGAGACTGTACACACATGGTATAGCGTGCCAATATCTGTACACAGGTGGTGCAGTGTGCCAGTGACTGTACACAAATGGTATAGTGTGACAGTGAATGTGCACACGTGGTGCAGGGTGCCAGTGACCATACACACATTGGTGGAGGGTGCCAGTGGCTGTATACACATGGTGAAGGGTGCCAGTGAATTTACACACATGGCGGAGTGTTTTCCGGGACAGTACACAAATGATGAAGTGCGCCAGTGACTACACACATGGTGGAGGGTGGCAGTGACTGTACAAGCATGATGCAGGGTGTCCGTGACACTACACCCATGGAGAAGAGTGCCAGTGACTGTACACACATGGTGCAGGGTGGCAGTGACTGTACACACTTGGTGCAGAGTGCCAGTGAATGTATACAAGTTGTGCAGTGTGCCAGTGACTGTACAGGCACGGTGCAGGAGGCCAGCGACTGCACAAACTTGGGGCAGGGTGTCACTGACTGTACACAGGTGGCCTTACTGCATGCCAGTGACTGTGCACACGGGGTGCAAGGTGCCAGTGACTGTACACACATGGTGCAGCGTTTCTGTGACTGTACACACATGATATGCAGTCCCAGTGACTGTACACATATGTGTAGCATGCCAATGACTGTACACAGGTGGGGCCGGGTGCCAGTGATTGTACACACATGGTATAGGGTGACAGTGACTGTACACACATGATGCAGACTGCCAGTGACTGTACACACATTGGTGGAGGCTGCCAGTGACTGTATATACATGGTGCAGGGTGCCAGTGACTGTAGACACATGGTATAGGGTGCCAGTGACTGTAGACATATGGTGCAGCGTGCCAGTGACTGTACACACATGGTGCCGTGTGCTAGTTGCTGTACACACATGGTGCAGGGTACGAGTGACTGTACACATACGGTGCAGGGTACCAGTGACCGTACACACATGGTGGAGAGTGCCAGTGACTATGCACACATGGTATAGCATGCCGATGACTGTACACAGATGGTGCAGGGTGCCATTGAGTGTACACACATGGTGGAGGGTGCCAGTGACTGTACAAATGCGGTGTCGGGTGTCAGTGACTGTACACATATGGTGCAGGGAGCCAGTGACTGTACACACATGGTGGAGGGTGCCAATGACTGTACACACATGGTGCAGGGGTTTCAGGAACTGTACACAAATGGTGCAGTGTGCCAATGACTTTGCACACACTTTGGAGAGTGCCAGTGACTGTACAAACATGATGTGCGGTGTCAGTGACAGCACACAAATGGTGAAGGGTCCCAGTGACTGTACACACTTGGTGCAGAGTGCCAGTGAATGTATACAAGTTTTGCAGTGTGCCAGTGACTGTACAGGCACGGTGCAGGAGGCCAGCGACTGCACAAACTTGGGGCAGGGTGTCACTGACTGTACACAGGTGGCTTTACTGCATGCCAGTGACTGTGCACACGGGGTGCAAGGTGCCAGTGACTGTACACACATGGTGCAGGGTTTCTGTGACTGTACACACATGATATGCAGTCCCAGTGACTGTACACATATGTGTAGCATGCCAATGACTGTACACAGGTGGGGCCGGGTGCCAGTGATTGTACACACATGGTATAGGGTGACAGTGACTGTACACACATGATGCAGACTGCCAGTGACTGTACACACATTGGTGGAGGCTGCCAGTAACTGTACACACATGGTGCAGTGTGCCAGTGACTGTACACACATGGTGCAGGGTTTCAGTGACTGTATATACATGGTGCAGGGTGCCAGTGACTGTAGACACATGGTATAGGGTGCCAGTGACTGTAGACATATGGTGCAGCGTGCCAGTGACTGTACACACATGGTGCCGTTTGCCAGTTGCTGTACACACATGGTGCAGGGTACGAGTGACTGTACACATACGGTGCAGGGTACCAGTGACCGTACACACATGGTGGAGAGTGCCAGTGACTATACACACATGGTATAGCATGCCGATGACTGTACACAGATGGTGCAGGGTGCCATTGAGTGTACACACATGGTGGAGGGTGCCAGTGACTGTACAAATGCGGTGTCGGGTGTCAGTGACTGTACACATATGGTGCAGGGAGCCAGTGACTGTACACACATGGTGGAGGGTGCCAATGACTGTACACACATGGTGCAGGGGTTTCAGGAACTGTACACAAATGGTGCAGTGTGCCAATGACTTTGCACACACGTTGGAGAGTGCCAGTGACTGTACAAACATGATGTGCGGTGTCAGTGACAGCACACAAATGGTGAAGGGTCCCAGTGACTGTACACACATGGTGCAGTGTTTCAGTGACTGAACACATGTTGTGCAGGAAGCCAGTGACTGTACGTGCACGGTGCAGGAGGCCAGTGACTGTACACACATTTAGCAGGGTGTCAGTGACTGTCCACAGATGGCTTTACTGCATGCCAGTGACTGTACATATATGGTATAGGGTGCCAGTGACTGCACACACATAATATAGTGTGCCAATGACTGTACACAGGTGGTGCAGCGTGCCAGTGACTGTACACACATGGTATAGGGTGACAGTGACTGTACACACATGGTGCAGGGTGCCAGTGGCCATACACTCATTGGTGGAGGGTGCCAGAGACTGTACACACATGGTATAGCGTGCCAATATCTGTACACAGGTGGTGCAGTGTGCCAGTGACTGTACACAAATGGTATAGTGTGACAGTGAATGTGCACACGTGGTGCAGGGTGCCAGTGACCATACACACATTGGTGGAGGGTGCCAGTGGCTGTATACACATGGTGAAGGGTGCCAGTGAATTTACACACATGGCGGAGTGTTTTCCGGGACAGTACACAAATGATGAAGTGCGCCAGTGACTACACACATGGTGGAGGGTGGCAGTGACTGTACAAGCATGATGCAGGGTGTCCGTGACACTACACCCATGGAGAAGAGTGCCAGTGACTGTACACACATGGTGCAGGGTGGCAGTGACTGTACACACTTGGTGCAGAGTGCCAGTGAATGTATACAAGTTGTGCAGTGTGCCAGTGACTGTACAGGCACGGTGCAGGAGGCCAGCGACTGCACAAACTTGGGGCAGGGTGTCACTGACTGTACACAGGTGGCCTTACTGCATGCCAGTGACTGTGCACACGGGGTGCAAGGTGCCAGTGACTGTACACACATGGTGCAGCGTTTCTGTGACTGTACACACATGATATGCAGTCCCAGTGACTGTACACATATGTGTAGCATGCCAATGACTGTACACAGGTGGGGCCGGGTGCCAGTGATTGTACACACATGGTATAGGGTGACAGTGACTGTACACACATGGTGCAGTGTGCCAGTGACTGTACACACATGGTGCAGGGTTTCAGTGACTGTATATACATGGTGCAGGGTGCCAGTGACTGTAGACACATGGTATAGGGTGCCAGTGACTGTAGACATATGGTGCAGCGTGCCAGTGACTGTACACACATGGTGCCGTGTGCCAGTTGCTGTACACACATGGTGCAGGGTTTCTGTGACTGTACACACATGATATGCAGTCCCAGTGACTGTACACATATGTGTAGCATGCCAATGACTGTACACAGGTGGGGCCGGGTGCCAGTGATTGTACACACATGGTATAGGGTGACAGTGACTGTACACACATGATGCAGACTGCCAGTGACTATACACACATTGGTGGAGGCTGCCAGTAACTGTACACACATGGTGCAGTGTGCCAGTGAATGTATACAAGTTGTGCAGTGTGCCAGTGACTGTACAGGCACGGTGCAGGAGGCCAGCGACTACACAAACTTGGGGCAGGGTGTCACTGACAGTACACAGGTGGCTTTACTGCATGCCAGTGACTGTGCACACGGGGTGCAAGGTGCCAGTGACTGTACACACATGGTATAGGGTTTCTGTGACTGTACACACATGATATGCAGTCCCAGTGACTGTACACATATGTGTAGCATGCCAATGACTGTACACAGGTGGGGCCGGGTGCCAGTGATTGTACACACATGGTATAGGGTGACAGTGACTGTACACACATGATGCAGACTGCCAGTGACTGTACACACATTGGTGGAGGCTGCCAGTAACTGTACACACATGGTGCAGTGTGCCAGTGACTGTACACACATGGTGCAGGGTTTCAGTGACTGTATATACATGGTGCAGGGTGCCAGTGACTGTAGACACATGGTATAGGGTGCCAGTGACTGTAGACATATGGTGCAGCGTGCCAGTGACTGTACACACATGGTGCCGTGTGCCAGTTGCTGTACACACATGGTGCAGGGTACGAGTGACTGTACACATACGGTGCAGGGTACCAGTGACCGTACACACATGGTGGAGAGTGCCAGTGACTATACACACATGGTATAGCATGCCGATGACTGTACACAGATGGTGCAGGGTGCCATTGAGTGTACACACATGGTGGAGGGTGCCAGTGACTGTACAAATGCGGTGTCGGGTGTCAGTGACTGTACACATATGGTGCAGGGAGCCAGTGACTGTACACACATGGTGGAGGGTGCCAATGACTGTACACACATGGTGCAGGGGTTTCAGGAACTGTACACAAATGGTGCAGTGTGCCAATGACTTTGCACACACGTTGGAGAGTGCCAGTGACTGTACAAACATGATGTGCGGTGTCAGTGACAGCACACAAATGGTGAAGGGTCCCAGTGACTGTACACACATGGTGCAGGGTTTCAGTGACTGAACACATGTTGTGCAGGAAGCCAGTGACTGTACGCGCACGGTGCAGGAGGCCAGTGACTGTACACACATTTAGCAGGGTGTCAGTGACTGTCCACAGATGGCTTTACTGCATGCCAGTGACTGTACATATATGGTATAGGGTGCCAGTGACTGCACACACATAATATAGTGTGCCAATGACTGTACACAGGTGGTGCAGCGTGCCAGTGACTGTACACACATGGTATAGGGTGACAGTGACTGTACACACATGGTGCAGGGTGCCAGTGGCCATACACTCATTGGTGGAGGGTGCCAGAGACTGTACACACATGGTATAGCGTGCCAATATCTGTACACAGGTGGTGCAGTGTGCCAGTGACTGTACACAAATGGTATAGTGTGACAGTGAATGTGCACACGTGGTGCAGGGTGCCAGTGACCATACACACATTGGTGGAGGGTGCCAGTGGCTGTATACACATGGTGAAGGGTGCCAGTGAATTTACACACATGGCGGAGTGTTTTCCGGGACAGTACACAAATGATGAAGTGAGCCAGTGACTACACACATGGTGGAGGGTGGCAGTGACTATACAAGCATGATGCAGGGTGTCCGTGACACTACACCCATGGAGAAGAGTGCCAGTGACTGTACACACATGGTGCAGGGTGGCAGTGACTGTACACACTTGGTGCAGAGTGCCAGTGAATGTATACAAGTTGTGCAGTGTGCCAGTGACTGTACAGGCACGGTGCAGGAGGCCAGCGACTGCACAAACTTGGGGCAGGGTGTCACTGACTGTACACAGGTGGCTTTACTGCATGCCAGTGACTGTGCACACGGGGTGCAAGGTGCCAGTGACTGTACACACATGGTGCAGCGTTTCTGTGACTGTACACACATGATATGCAGTCCCAGTGACTGTACACATATGTGTAGCATGCCAATGACTGTACACAGGTGGGGCCGGGTGCCAGTGATTGTACACACATGGTATAGGGTGACAGTGACTGTACACACATGATGCAGACTGCCAGTGACTGTACACACATTGGTGGAGGCTGCCAGTGACTGTATATACATGGTGCAGGGTGCCAGTGACTGTAGACACATGGTATAGGGTGTCAGTGACTGTAGACATATGGTGCAGCGTGCCAGTGACTGTACACACATGGTGCCGTGTGCCAGTTGCTGTACACACATGGTGCAGGGTACAAGTGACTGTACACATACGGTGCAGGGTACCAGTGACCGTACACACATGGTGGAGAGTGCCAGTGACTATGCACACATGGTATAGCATGCCGATGACTGTACACAGATGGTGCAGGGTGCCATTGAGTGTACACACATGGTGGAGGGTGCCAGTGACTGTACAAATGCGGTGTCGGGTGTCAGTGACTGTACACATATGGTGCAGGGAGCCAGTGACTGTACACACATGGTGGAGGGTGCCAATGACTGTACACACATGGTGCAGGGGTTTCAGGAACTGTACACAAATGGTGCAGTGTGCCAATGACTTTGCACACACGTTGGAGAGTGCCAGTGACTGTACAACCATGATGTGCGGTGTCAGTGACAGCACACAAATGGTGAAGGGTCCCAGTGACTGTACACACTTGGTGCAGAGTGCCAGTGAATGTATACAAGTTTTGCAGTGTGCCAGTGACTGTACAGGCACGGTGCAGGAGGCCAGCGACTGCACAAACTTGGGGCAGGGTGTCACTGACTGTACACAGGTGGCTTTACTGCATGCCAGTGACTGTGCACACGGGGTGCAAGGTGCCAGTGACTGTACACACATGGTGCAGGGTTTCTGTGACTGTACACACATGATATGCAGTCCCAGTGACTGTACACATATGTGTAGCATGCCAATGACTGTACACAGGTGGGGCCGGGTGCCAGTGATTGTACACACATGGTATAGGGTGACAGTGACTGTACACACATGATGCAGACTGCCAGTGACTGTACACACATTGGTGGAGGCTGCCAGTAACTGTACACACATGGTGCAGTGTGCCAGTGACTGTACACACATGGTGCAGGGTTTCAGTGACTGTATATACATGGTGCAGGGTGCCAGTGACTGTAGACTCATGGTATAGGGTGCCAGTGACTGTAGACATATGGTGCAGCGTGCCAGTGACTGTACACACATGGTGCCGTTTGCCAGTTGCTGTACACACATGGTGCAGGGTACGAGTGACTGTACACATACGGTGCAGGGTACCAGTGACCGTACACACATGGTGGAGAGTGCCAGTGACTATACACACATGGTATAGCATGCCGATGACTGTACACAGATGGTGCAGGGTGCCATTGAGTGTACACACATGGTGGAGGGTGCCAGTGACTGTACAAATGCGGTGTCGGGTGTCAGTGACTGTACACATATAGTGCAGGGAGCCAGTGACTGTACACACATGGTGGAGGGTGCCAATGACTGTACACACATGGTGCAGGGGTTTCAGGAACTGTACACAAATGGTGCAGTGTGCCAATGACTTTGCACACACGTTGGAGAGTGCCAGTGACTGTACAAACATGATGTGCGGTGTCAGTGACAGCACACAAATGGTGAAGGGTCCCAGTGACTGTACACACATGGTGCAGGGTTTCAGTGACTGAACACATGTTGTGCAGGAAGCCAGTGACTGTACGCGCACGGTGCAGGAGGCCAGTGACTGTACACACATTTAGCAGGGTGTCAGTGACTGTCCACAGATGGCTTTACTGCATGCCAGTGACTGTACATATATGGTATAGGGTGCCAGTGACTGCACACACATAATATAGTGTGCCAATGACTGTACACAGGTGGTGCAGCGTGCCAGTGACTGTACACACATGGTATAGGGTGACAGTGACTGTACACACATGGTGCAGGGTGCCAGTGGCCATACACTCATTGGTGGAGGGTGCCAGAGACTGTACACACATGGTATAGCGTGCCAATATCTGTACACAGGTGGTGCAGTGTGCCAGTGACTGTACACAAATGGTATAGTGTGACAGTGAATGTGCACACGTGGTGCAGGGTGCCAGTGACCATACACACATTGGTGGAGGGTGCCAGTGGCTGTATACACATGGTGAAGGGTGCCAGTGAATTTACACACATGGCGGAGTGTTTTCCGGGACAGTACACAAATGATGAAGTGCGCCAGTGACTACACACATGGTGGAGGGTGGCAGTGACTGTACAAGCATGATGCAGGGTGTCCGTGACACTACACCCATGGAGAAGAGTGCCAGTGACTGTACACACATGGTGCAGGGTGGCAGTGACTGTACACACTTGGTGCAGAGTGCCAGTGAATGTATACAAGTTGTGCAGTGTGCCAGTGACTGTACAGGCACGGTGCAGGAGGCCAGCGACTGCACAAACTTGGGGCAGGGTGTCACTGACTGTACACAGGTGGCCTTACTGCATGCCAGTGACTGTGCACACGGGGTGCAAGGTGCCAGTGACTGTACACACATGGTGCAGCGTTTCTGTGACTGTACACACATGATATGCAGTCCCAGTGACTGTACACATATGTGTAGCATGCCAATGACTGTACACAGGTGGGGCCGGGTGCCAGTGATTGTACACACATGGTATAGGGTGACAGTGACTGTACACACATGATGCAGACTGCCAGTGACTGTATACACATTGGTGGAGGCTGCCAGTGACTGTATATACATGGTGCAGGGTGCCAGTGACTGTAGACACATGGTATAGGGTGCCAGTGACTGTAGACATATGGTGCAGCGTGCCAGTGACTGTACACACATGGTGCCGTGTGCTAGTTGCTGTACACACATGGTGCAGGGTACGAGTGACTGTACACATACGGTGCAGGGTACCAGTGACCGTACACACATGGTGGAGAGTGCCAGTGACTATGCACACATGGTATAGCATGCCGATGACTGTACACAGATGGTGCAGGGTGCCATTGAGTGTACACACATGGTGGAGGGTGCCAGTGACTGTACAAATGCGGTGTCGGGTGTCAGTGACTGTACACATATGGTGCAGGGAGCCAGTGACTGTACACACATGGTGGAGGGTGCCAATGACTGTACACACATGGTGCAGGGGTTTCAGGAACTGTACACAAATGGTGCAGTGTGCCAATGACTTTGCACACACGTTGGAGAGTGCCAGTGACTGTACAAACATGATGTGCGGTGTCAGTGACAGCACACAAATGGTGAAGGGTCCCAGTGACTGTACACACTTGGTGCAGAGTGCCAGTGAATGTATACAAGTTTTGCAGTGTGCCAGTGACTGTACAGGCACGGTGCAGGAGGCCAGCGACTGCACAAACTTGGGGCAGGGTGTCACTGACTGTACACAGGTGGCTTTACTGCATGCCAGTGACTGTGCACACGGGGTGCAAGGTGCCAGTGACTGTACACACATGGTGCAGGGTTTCTGTGACTGTACACACATGATATGCAGTCCCAGTGACTGTACACATATGTGTAGCATGCCAATGACTGTACACAGGTGGGGCCGGGTGCCAGTGATTGTACACACATGGTATAGGGTGACAGTGACTGTACACACATGATGCAGACTGCCAGTGACTGTACACACATTGGTGGAGGCTGCCAGTAACTGTACACACATGGTGCAGTGTGCCAGTGACTGTACACACATGGTGCAGGGTTTCAGTGACTGTATATACATGGTGCAGGGTGCCAGTGACTGTAGACTCATGGTATAGGGTGCCAGTGACTGTAGACATATGGTGCAGCGTGCCAGTGACTGTACACACATGGTGCCGTTTGCCAGTTGCTGTACACACATGGTGCAGGGTACGAGTGACTGTACACATACGGTGCAGTGTACCAGTGACCGTACACACATGGTGGAGAGTGCCAGTGACTATACACACATGGTATAGCATGCCGATGACTGTACACAGATGGTGCAGGGTGCCATTGAGTGTACACACATGGTGGAGGGTGCCAGTGACTGTACAAATGCGGTGTCGGGTGTCAGTGACTGTACACATATGGTGCAGGGAGCCAGTGACTGTACACACATGGTGGAGGGTGCCAATGACTGTACACACATGGTGCAGGGGTTTCAGGAACTGTACACAAATGGTGCAGTGTGCCAATGACTTTGCACACACGTTGGAGAGTGCCAGTGACTGTACAAACATGATGTGCGGTGTCAGTGACAGCACACAAATGGTGAAGGGTCCCAGTGACTGTACACACATGGTGCAGGGTTTCAGTGACTGAACACATGTTGTGCAGGAAGCCAGTGACTGTACGCGCACGGTGCAGGAGGCCAGTGACTGTACACACATTTAGCAGGGTGTCAGTGACTGTCCACAGATGGCTTTACTGCATGCCAGTGACTGTACATATATGGTATAGGGTGCCAGTGACTGCACACACATAATATAGTGTGCCAATGACTGTATACAGGTGGTGCAGCGTGCCAGTGACTGTACACACATGGTATAGGGTGACAGTGACTGTACACACATGGTGCAGGGTGCCAGTGGCCATACACTCATTGGTGGAGGGTGCCAGAGACTGTACACACATGGTATAGCGTGCCAATATCTGTACACAGGTGGTGCAGTGTGCCAGTGACTGTACACAAATGGTATAGTGTGACAGTGAATGTGCACACGTGGTGCAGGGTGCCAGTGACCATACACACATTGGTGGAGGGTGCCAGTGGCTGTATACACATGGTGAAGGGTGCCAGTGAATTTACACACATGGCGGAGTGTTTTCCGGGACAGTACACAAATGATGAAGTGCGCCAGTGACTACACACATGGTGGAGGGTGGCAGTGACTGTACAAGCATGATGCAGGGTGTCCGTGACACTACACCCATGGAGAAGAGTGCCAGTGACTGTACACACATGGTGCAGGGTGGCAGTGACTGTACACACTTGGTGCAGAGTGCCAGTGAATGTATACAAGTTGTGCAGTGTGCCAGTGACTGTACAGGCACGGTGCAGGAGGCCAGCGACTGCACAAACTTGGGGCAGGGTGTCACTGACTGTACACAGGTGGCCTTACTGCATGCCAGTGACTGTGCACACGGGGTGCAAGGTGCCAGTGACTGTACACACATGGTGCAGCGTTTCTGTGACTGTACACACATGATATGCAGTCCCAGTGACTGTACACATATGTGTAGCATGCCAATGACTGTACACAGGTGGGGCCGGGTGCCAGTGATTGTACACACATGGTATAGGGTGACAGTGACTGTACACACATGATGCAGACTGCCAGTGACTGTACACACATTGGTGGAGGCTGCCAGTGACTGTATATACATGGTGCAGGGTGCCAGTGACTGTAGACACATGGTATAGGGTGCCAGTGACTGTAGACATATGGTGCAGCGTGCCAGTGACTGTACACACATGGTGCCGTGTGCTAGTTGCTGTACACACATGGTGCAGGGTACGAGTGACTGTACACATACGGTGCAGGGTACCAGTGACCGTACACACATGGTGGAGAGTGCCAGTGACTATGCACACATGGTATAGCATGCCGATGACTGTACACAGATGGTGCAGGGTGCCATTGAGTGTACACACATGGTGGAGGGTGCCAGTGACTGTACAAATGCGGTGTCGGGTGTCAGTGACTGTACACATATGGTGCAGGGAGCCAGTGACTGTACACACATGGTGGAGGGTGCCAATGACTGTACACACATGGTGCAGGGGTTTCAGGAACTGTACACAAATGGTGCAGTGTGCCAATGACTTTGCACACACGTTGGAGAGTGCCAGTGACTGTACAAACATGATGTGCGGTGTCAGTGACAGCACACAAATGGTGAAGGGTCCCAGTGACTGTACACACTTGGTGCAGAGTGCCAGTGAATGTATACAAGTTTTGCAGTGTGCCAGTGACTGTACAGGCACGGTGCAGGAGGCCAGCGACTGCACAAACTTGGGGCAGGGTGTCACTGACTGTACACAGGTGGCTTTACTGCATGCCAGTGACTGTGCACACGGGGTGCAAGGTGCCAGTGACTGTACACACATGGTGCAGGGTTTCTGTGACTGTACACACATGATATGCAGTCCCAGTGACTGTACACATATGTGTAGCATGCCAATGACTGTACACAGGTGGGGCCGGGTGCCAGTGATTGTACACACATGGTATAGGGTGACAGTGACTGTACACACATGATGCAGACTGCCAGTGACTGTACACACATTGGTGGAGGCTGCCAGTAACTGTACACACATGGTGCAGTGTGCCAGTGACTGTACACACATGGTGCAGGGTTTCAGTGACTGTATATACATGGTGCAGGGTGCCAGTGACTGTAGACACATGGTATAGGGTGCCAGTGACTGTAGACATATGGTGCAGCGTGCCAGTGACTGTACACACATGGTGCCGTTTGCCAGTTGCTGTACACACATGGTGCAGGGTACGAGTGACTGTACACATACGGTGCAGGGTACCAGTGACCGTACACACATGGTGGAGAGTGCCAGTGACTATACACACATGGTATAGCATGCCGATGACTGTACACAGATGGTGCAGGGTGCCATTGAGTGTACACACATGGTGGAGGGTGCCAGTGACTGTACAAATGCGGTGTCGGGTGTCAGTGACTGTACACATATGGTGCAGGGAGCCAGTGACTGTACACACATGGTGGAGGGTGCCAATGACTGTACACACATGGTGCAGGGGTTTCAGGAACTGTACACAAATGGTGCAGTGTGCCAATGACTTTGCACACACGTTGGAGAGTGCCAGTGACTGTACAAACATGATGTGCGGTGTCAGTGACAGCACACAAATGGTGAAGGGTCCCAGTGACTGTACACACATGGTGCAGTGTTTCAGTGACTGAACACATGTTGTGCAGGAAGCCAGTGACTGTACGTGCACGGTGCAGGAGGCCAGTGACTGTACACACATTTAGCAGGGTGTCAGTGACTGTCCACAGATGGCTTTACTGCATGCCAGTGACTGTACATATATGGTATAGGGTGCCAGTGACTGCACACACATAATATAGTGTGCCAATGACTGTACACAGGTGGTGCAGCGTGCCAGTGACTGTACACACATGGTATAGGGTGACAGTGACTGTACACACATGGTGCAGGGTGCCAGTGGCCATACACTCATTGGTGGAGGGTGCCAGAGACTGTACACACATGGTATAGCGTGCCAATATCTGTACACAGGTGGTGCAGTGTGCCAGTGACTGTACACAAATGGTATAGTGTGACAGTGAATGTGCACACGTGGTGCAGGGTGCCAGTGACCATACACACATTGGTGGAGGGTGCCAGTGGCTGTATACACATGGTGAAGGGTGCCAGTGAATTTACACACATGGCGGAGTGTTTTCCGGGACAGTACACAAATGATGAAGTGCGCCAGTGACTACACACATGGTGGAGGGTGGCAGTGACTGTACAAGCATGATGCAGGGTGTCCGTGACACTACACCCATGGAGAAGAGTGCCAGTGACTGTACACACATGGTGCAGGGTGGCAGTGACTGTACACACTTGGTGCAGAGTGCCAGTGAATGTATACAAGTTGTGCAGTGTGCCAGTGACTGTACAGGCACGGTGCAGGAGGCCAGCGACTGCACAAACTTGGGGCAGGGTGTCACTGACTGTACACAGGTGGCCTTACTGCATACCAGTGACTGTGCACACGGGGTGCAAGGTGCCAGTGACTGTACACACATGGTGCAGCGTTTCTGTGACTGTACACACATGATATGCAGTCCCAGTGACTGTACACATATGTGTAGCATGCCAATGACTGTACACAGGTGGGGCCGGGTGCCAGTGATTGTACACACATGGTATAGGGTGACAGTGACTGTACACACATGATGCAGACTGCCAGTGACTGAACACACATTGGTGGAGGCTGCCAGTGACTGTATATACATGGTGCAGGGTGCCAGTGACTGTAGACACATGGTATAGGGTGCCAGTGACTGTAGACATATGGTGCAGCGTGCCAGTGACTGTACACACATGGTGCCGTGTGCTAGTTGCTGTACACACATGGTGCAGGGTACGAGTGACTGTACACATACGGTGCAGGGTACCAGTGACCGTACACACATGGTGGAGAGTGCCAGTGACTATGCACACATGGTATAGCATGCCGATGACTGTACACAGATGGTGCAGGGTGCCATTGAGTGTACACACATGGTGGAGGGTGCCAGTGACTGTACAAATGCGGTGTCGGGTGTCAGTGACTGTACACATATGGTGCAGGGAGCCAGTGACTGTACACACATGGTGGAGGGTGCCAATGACTGTACACACATGGTGCAGGGGTTTCAGGAACTGTACACAAATGGTGCAGTGTGCCAATGACTTTGCACACACGTTGGAGAGTGCCAGTGACTGTACAAACATGATGTGCGGTGTCAGTGACAGCACACAAATGGTGAAGGGTCCCAGTGACTGTACACACTTGGTGCAGAGTGCCAGTGAATGTATACAAGTTTTGCAGTGTGCCAGTGACTGTACAGGCACGGTGCAGGAGGCCAGCGACTGCACAAACTTGGGGCAGGGTGTCACTGACTGTACACAGGTGGCTTTACTGCATGCCAGTGACTTTGCACACGGGGTGCAAGGTGCCAGTGACTGTACACACATGGTGCAGGGTTTCTGTGACTGTACACACATGATATGCAGTCCCAGTGACTGTACACATATGTGTAGCATGCCAATGACTGTACACAGGTGGGGCCGGGTGCCAGTGATTGTACACACATGGTATAGGGTGACAGTGACTGTACACACATGATGCAGACTGCCAGTGACTGTACACACATTGGTGGAGGCTGCCAGTAACTGTACACACATGGTGCAGTGTGCCAGTGACTGTACACACATGGTGCAGGGTTTCAGTGACTGTATATACATGGTGCAGGGTGCCAGTGACTGTAGACACATGGTATAGGGTGCCAGTGACTGTAGACATATGGTGCAGCGTGCCAGTGACTGTACACACATGGTGCCGTTTGCCAGTTGCTGTACACACATGGTGCAGGGTACGAGTGACTGTACACATACGGTGCAGGGTACCAGTGACCGTACACACATGGTGGAGAGTGCCAGTGACTATACACACATGGTATAGCATGCCGATGACTGTACACAGATGGTGCAGGGTGCCATTGAGTGTACACACATGGTGGAGGGTGCCAGTGACTGTACAAATGCGGTGTCGGGTGTCAGTGACTGTACACATATGGTGCAGGGAGCCAGTGACTGTACACACATGGTGGAGGGTGCCAATGACTGTACACACATGGTGCAGGGGTTTCAGGAACTGTACACAAATGGTGCAGTGTGCCAATGACTTTGCACACACGTTGGAGAGTGCCAGTGACTGTACAAACATGATGTGCGGTGTCAGTGACAGCACACAAATGGTGAAGGGTCCCAGTGACTGTACACACATGGTGCAGTGTTTCAGTGACTGAACACATGTTGTGCAGGAAGCCAGTGACTGTACGCGCACGGTGCAGGAGGCCAGTGACTGTACACACATTTAGCAGGGTGTCAGTGACTGTCCACAGATGGCTTTACTGCATGCCAGTGACTGTACATATATGGTATAGGGTGCCAGTGACTGCACACACATAATATAGTGTGCCAATGACTGTACACAGGTGGTGCAGCGTGCCAGTGACTGTACACACATGGTATAGGGTGACAGTGACTGTACACACACGGTGCAGGGTGCCAGTGGCCATACACTCATTGGTGGAGGGTGCCAGAGACTGTACACACATGGTATAGCGTGCCAATATCTGTACACAGGTGGTGCAGTGTGCCAGTGACTGTACACAAATGGTATAGTGTGACAGTGAATGTGCACACGTGGTGCAGGGTGCCAGTGACCATACACACATTGGTGGAGGGTGCCAGTGGCTGTATACACATGGTGAAGGGTGCCAGTGAATTTACACACATGGCGGAGTGTTTTCCGGGACAGTACACAAATGATGAAGTGCGCCAGTGACTACACACATGGTGGAGGGTGGCAGTGACTGTACAAGCATGATGCAGGGTGTCCGTGACACTACACCCATGGAGAAGAGTGCCAGTGACTGTACACACATGGTGCAGGGTGGCAGTGACTGTACACACTTGGTGCAGAGTGCCAGTGAATGTATACAAGTTGTGCAGTGTGCCAGTGACTGTACAGGCACGGTGCAGGAGGCCAGCGACTGCACAAACTTGGGGCAGGGTGTCACTGACTGTACACAGGTGGCCTTACTGCATGCCAGTGACTGTGCACACGGGGTGCAAGGTGCCAGTGACTGTACACACATGGTGCAGCGTTTCTGTGACTGTACACACATGATATGCAGTCCCAGTGACTGTACACATATGTGTAGCATGCCAATGACTGTACACAGGTGGGGCCAGGTGCCAGTGATTGTACACACATGGTATAGGGTGACAGTGACTGTACACACATGATGCAGACTGCCAGTGACTGTACACACATTGGTGGAGGCTGCCAGTGACTGTACACACATGGTGCAGGGTTTCAGTGACTGTATATACATGGTGCAGGGTGCCAGTGACTGTAGACACATGGTATAGGGTGCCAGTGACTGTAGACATATGGTGCAGCGTGCCAGTGACTGTACACACATGGTGCCGTGTGCCAGTTGCTGTACACACATGGTGCAGGGTACGAGTGACTGTACACATACGGTGCAGGGTACCAGTGACCGTACACACATGGTGGAGAGTGCCAGTGACTATACACACATGGTATAGCATGCCGATGACTGTACACAGATGGTGCAGGGTGCCATTGAGTGTACACACATGGTGGAGGGTGCCAGTGACTGTACAAATGCGGTGTCGGGTGTCAGTGACTGTACACATATGGTGCAGGGAGCCAGTGACTGTACACACATGGTGGAGGGTGCCAATGACTGTACACACATGGTGCAGGGGTTTCAGGAACTGTACACAAATGGTGCAGTGTGCCAATGACTTTGCACACACGTTGGAGAGTGCCAGTGACTGTACAAACATGATGTGCAGTGTCAGTGACAGCACACAAATGGTGAAGGGTCCCAGTGACTGTACACACTTGGTGCAGAGTGCCAGTGAATGTATACAAGTTGTGCAGTGTGCCAGTGACTGTACAGGCACGGTGCAGGACGCCAGCGACTGCACAAACTTGGGGCAGGGTGTCGCTGACTGTACACAGGTGGCTTTACTGCATGCCAGTGACTGTGCACACGGGGTGCAAGGTGCCAGTGACTGTACACACATGGTATAGGGTTTCTGTGACTGTACACACATGATATGCAGTCCCAGTGACTGTACACATATGTGTAGCATGCCAATGACTGTACACAGGTGGGGCCGGGTGCCAGTGATTGTACACACATGGTATAGGGTGACAGTGACTGTACACACATGATGCAGACTGCCAGTGACTGTACACACATTGGTGGAGGCTGCCAGTAACTGTACACACATGGTGCAGTGTGCCAGTGACTGTACACACATGGTGCAGGGTTTCAGTGACTGTATATACATGGTGCAGGGTGCCAGTGACTGTAGACACATGGTATAGGGTGCCAGTGACTGTAGACATATGGTGCAGCGTGCCAGTGACTGTACACACATGGTGCCGTGTGCCAGTTGCTGTACACACATGGTGCAGGGTACGAGTGACTGTACACATACGGTGCAGGGTACCAGTGACCGTACACACATGGTGGAGAGTGCCAGTGACTATACACACATGGTATAGCATGCCGATGACTGTACACAGATGGTGCAGGGTGCCATTGAGTGTACACACAGGGTGGAGGGTGCCAGTGACTGTACAAATGCGGTGTCGGGTGTCAGTGACTGTACACATATGGTGCAGGGAGCCAGTGACTGTACACACATGGTGGAGGGTGCCAATGACTGTACACACATGGTGCAGGGGTTTCAGGAACTGTACACAAATGGTGCAGTGTGCCAATGACTTTGCACACACGTTGGAGAGTGCCAGTGACTGTACAAACATGATGTGCGGTGTCAGTGACAGCACACAAATGGTGAAGGGTCCCAGTGACTGTACACACATGGTGCAGGGTTTCAGTGAATGAACACATGTTGTGCAGGAAGCCAGTGACTGTACGCGCACGGTGCAGGAGGCCAGTGACTGTACACACATTTAGCAGGGTGTCAGTGACTGTCCACAGATGGCTTTACTGCATGCCAGTGACTGTACATATATGGTATAGGGTGCCAGTGACTGCACACACATAATATAGTGTGCCAATGACTGTACACAGGTGGTGCAGCGTGCCAGTGACTGTACACACATGGTATAGGGTGACAGTGACTGTACACACACGGTGCAGGGTGCCAGTGGCCATACACTCATTGGTGGAGGGTGCCAGAGACTGTACACACATGGTATAGCGTGCCAATATCTGTACACAGGTGGTGCAGTGTGCCAGTGACTGTACACAAATGGTATAGTGTGACAGTGAATGTGCACACGTGGTGCAGGGTGCCAGTGACCATACACACATAGGTGGAGGGTGCCAGTGGCTGTATACACATGGTGAAGGGTGCCAGTGAATTTACACACATGGCGGAGTGTTTTCCGGGACAGTACACAAATGATGAAGTGCGCCAGTGACTACACACATGGTGGAGGGTGGCAGTGACTGTACAAGCATGATGCAGGGTGTCCGTGACACTACACCCATGGAGAAGAGTGCCAGTGACTGTACACACATGGTGCAGGGTGGCAGTGACTGTACACACTTGGTGCAGAGTGCCAGTGAATGTATACAAGTTGTGCAGTGTGCCAGTGACTGTACAGGCACGGTGCAGGAGGCCAGCGACTGCACAAACTTGGGGCAGGGTGTCACTGACTGTACACAGGTGGCCTTACTGCATGCCAGTGACTGTGCACACGGGGTGCAAGGTGCCAGTGACTGTACACACATGGTGCAGCGTTTCTGTGACTGTACACACATGATATGCAGTCCCAGTGACTGTACACATATGTGTAGCATGCCAATGACTGTACACAGGTGGGGCCGGGTGCCAGTGATTGTACACACATGGTATAGGGTACAGTGACTGTACACACATGGTGCAGTGTGCCAGTGACTGTACACACATGGTGCAGGGTTTCAGTGACTGTATATACATGGTGCAGGGTGCCAGTGACTGTAGACACATGGTATAGGGTGCCAGTGACTGTAGACATATGGTGCAGCGTGCCAGTGACTGTACACACATGGTGCCGTGTGCCAGTTGCTGTACACACATGGTGCAGGGTTTCTGTGACTGTACACACATGATATGCAGTCCCAGTGACTGTACACATATGTGTAGCATGCCAATGACTGTACACAGGTGGGGCCGGGTGCCAGTGATTGTACACACATGGTATAGGGTGACAGTGACTGTACACACATGATGCAGACTGCCAGTTACTATACACACATTGGTGGAGGCTGCCAGTAACTGTACACACATGGTGCATTGTGCCAGTGACTGTACACACATGGTGTAGTGTGCCAGTAACTGTACACACATGGTGCAGGGTTTCAGTGACTGTATATACATGGTGCAGGGTGCCACTGACTGTAGACACATGGTATAGGGTGCCAGTGACTGTAGACATATGGTGCAGCGTGCCAGTGACTGTACACACATGGTGCCGTGTGCCAGTTGCTGTACACACATGGTGCAGGGTACGAGTGACTTTACACATACGGTGCAGGGTACCAGTGACCGTACACACATGGTGGAGAGTGCCAGTGACTATGCACACATGGTATAGCATGCCGATGACTGTACACAGATGGTGCAGGGTGCCATTGAGTGTACACACATGGTGGAGGGTGCCAGTGACTGTACAAATGCGGTGTCGGGTGTCAGTGACTGTACACATATGGTGCAGGGAGCCAGTGACTGTACACACATGGTGGAGGGTGCCAATGACTGTACACACATGGTGCAGGGGTTTCAGGAACTGTGCACAAATGGTGCAGTGTGCCAATGACTTTGCACACACGTTGGAGAGTGCCAGTGACTGTACAAACATGATGTGCGGTGTCAGTGACAGCACACAAATGGTGAAGGGTCCCAGTGACTGTACACACTTGGTGCAGAGTGCCAGTGAATGTACACACATGGTGCAGGGTTTCAGTGACTGTATATACATGGTGCAGGGTGCCAGTGACTGTAGACGCATGGTATAGGGTGCCAGTGACTGTAGACATATGGTGCAGTGTGCCAGTGACTGTACACACATGGTGCCGTGTGCCAGTTGCTGTACACACATGGTGCAGGGTACGAGTGACTGTACACATACGGTGCAGGGTACCAGTGACCGTACACACATGGTGGAGAGTGCCAGTGACTATACACACATGGTATAGCATGCCGATGACTGTACACAGATGGTGCAGGGTGCCATTGAGTGTACACACATGGTGGAGGGTGCCAGTGACTGTACAAATGCGGTGTCGGGTGTCAGTGACTGTACACATATGGTGCAGGGAGCCAGTGACTGTACACACATGGTGGAGGGTGCCAATGACTGTACACACATGGTGCAGGGGTTTCAGGAACTGTACACAAATGGTGCAGTGTGCCAATGACTTTGCACACACGTTGGAGAGTGCCAGTGACTGTACAAACATGATGTGCGGTGTCAGTGACAGCACACAAATGGTGAAGTGTCCCAGTGACTGTACACACATGGTGCAGTGTTTCAGTGACTGAACACATGTTGTGCAGGAAGCCAGTGACTGTACGCGCACGGTGCAGGAGGCCAGTGACTGTACACACATTTAGCAGGGTGTCAGTGACTGTCCACAGATGGCTTTACTGCATGCCAGTGACTGTACATATATGGTATAGGGTGCCAGTGACTGCACACACATAATATAGTGTGCCAATGACTGTACACAGGTGGTGCAGCGTGCCAGTGACTGTACACACATGGTATAGGGTGACAGTGACTGTACACACATGGTGCAGGGTGCCAGTGGCCATACACTCATTGGTGGAGGGTGCCAGAGACTGTACACACATGGTATAGCGTGCCAATATCTGTACACAGGTGGTGCAGTGTGCCAGTGACTGTACACAAATGGTATAGTGTGACAGTGAATGTGCACACGTGGTGCAGGGTGCCAGTGACCATACACACATTGGTGGAGGGTGCCAGTGGCTGTATACACATGGTGAAGGGTGCCAGTGAATTTACACACATGGTGGAGTGTTTTCCGGGACAGTACACAAATGATGAAGTGCGCCAGTGACTACACACATGGTGGAGGGTGGCAGTGACTGTACAAGCATGATGCAGGGTGTCCGTGACACTACACCCATGGAGAAGAGTGCCAGTGACTGTACACACATGGTGCAGGGTGGCAGTGACTGTACACACTTGGTGCAGAGTGCCAGTGAATGTATACAAGTTGTGCAGTGTGCCAGTGACTGTACAGGCACGGTGCAGGAGGCCAGCGACTGCACAAACTTGGGGCAGGGTGTCACTGACTGTACACAGGTGGCTTTACTGCATGCCAGTGACTGTGCACACGGGGTGCAAGGTGCCAGTGACTGTACACACATGGTGCAGGGTTTCTGTGACTGTACACACATGATATGCAGTCCCAGTG
The DNA here is from genome assembly GCA_026770705.1 of Isurus oxyrinchus. Classification (NCBI taxonomy): domain Eukaryota; kingdom Metazoa; phylum Chordata; class Chondrichthyes; order Lamniformes; family Lamnidae; genus Isurus; species Isurus oxyrinchus. The sequence continues at coordinate 84,086,274 of JANJGN010000013.1, forward strand.
ACTGTACACATATGTGTAGCATGCCAATGACTGTACACAGGTGGGGCCGGGTGCCAGTGATTGTACACACATGGTATAGGGTGACAGTGACTGTACACACATGATGCAGACTGCCAGTGACTGTACACACATTGGTGGAGGCTGCCAGTAACTGTACACACATGGTGCAGAGTGCCAGTGACTGTACACACATGGTGCAGGGTTTCAGTGACTGTATATACATGGTGCAGGGTGCCAGTGACTGTAGACACATGGTATAGAGTGCCAGTGACTGTAGACATATGGTGCAGCGTGCCAGTGACTGTACACACATGGTGCCGTGTGCCAGTTGCTGTACACACATGGTGCAGGGTACGAGTGACTGTACACATACGGTGCAGTGTACCAGTGACCGTACACACATGGTGGAGAGTGCCAGTGACTATACACACATGGTATAGCATGCGGATGACTGTACACAGGTGGTGCAGTGTGCCAGTGACTGTACACAATTGGTATAGTGTGACAGTGAATGTGCACACGTGGTGCAGGGTGCCAGTGACCATACACACATTGGTGGAGGGTGCCAGTGGCTGTACACACATGGTGAAGGGTGCCAGTGAATTTACACACATGGCGGAGTGTTTTCCGGGACAGTACACAAATGATGAAGTGCGCCAGTGACTACACACATGGTGGAGGGTGGCAGTGACTGTACAAGCATGATGCAGGGTGTCCGTGACACTACACCCATGGAGAAGAGTGCCAGTGACTGTACACACATGGTGCAGGGTGGCAGTGACTGTACACACTTGGTGCAGAGTGCCAGTGAATGTATACAAGTTGTGCAGTGTGCCAGTGACTGTACAGGCACGGTGCAGGAGGCCAGCGACTGCACAAACTTGGGGCAGGGTGTCACTGACTGTACACAGGTGGCTTTACTGCATGCCAGTGACTGTGCACACGGGGTGAATGGTGCCAGTGACTGTACACACATGGTGCAGGGTTTCTGTGACTGTACACACATGATATGCAGTCCCATTGACTGTACACATATGTGTAGCATGCCAATGACTGTACACAGGTGGGGCCGGGTGCCAGTGATTGTACACACATGGTATAGGGTGACAGTGACTGTACACACATGATGCAGACTGCCAGTGACTGTACACACATTGGTGGAGGCTGCCAGTAACTGTACACACATGGTGCAGTGTGCCAGTGACTGTAGACACATGGTATAGGGTGCCAGTGACTGTAGACATATGGTGCAGCGTGCCAGTGACTGTACACACATGGTGCCGTTTGCCAGTTGCTGTACACACATGGTGCAGGGTACGAGTGACTGTACACATACGGTGCAGGGTACCAGTGACCGTACACACATGGTGGAGAGTGCCAGTGACTATACACACATGGTATAGCATGCCGATGACTGTACACAGATGGTGCAGGGTGCCATTGAGTGTACACACATGGTGGAGGGTGCCAGTGACTGTACAAATGCGGTGTCGGTTGTCAGTGACTGTACACATATGGTGCAGGGAGCCAGTGACTGTACACACATGGTGGAGGGTGCCAATGACTGTACACACATGGTGCAGGGGTTTCAGGAACTGTACACAAATGGTGCAGTGTGCCAATGACTTTGCACACACGTTGGAGAGTGCCAGTGACTGTACAAACATGATGTGCGGTGTCAGTGACAGCACACAAATGGTGAAGGGTCCCAGTGACTGTACACACATGGTGCAGGGTTTCAGTGACTGAACACATGTTGTGCAGGAAGCCAGTGACTGTACGCGCACGGTGCAGGAGGCCAGTGACTGTACACACATTTAGCAGGGTGTCAGTGACTGTCCACAGATGGCTTTACTGCATGCCAGTGACTGTACATATATGGTATAGGGTGCCAGTGACTGCACACACATAATATAGTGTGCCAATGACTGTACACAGGTGGTGCAGCGTGCCAGTGACTGTACACTCATGGTATAGGGTGACAGTGACTGTACACACATGGTGCAGGGTGCCAGTGGCCATACACTCATTGGTGGACGGTGCCAGAGACTGTACACACATGGTATAGCGTGCCAATATCTGTACACAGGTGGTGCAGTGTGCCAGTGACTGTACACAAATGGTATAGTGTGACAGTGAATGTGCACACGTGGTGCAGGGTGCCAGTGACCATACACACATTGGTGGAGGGTGCCAGTGGCTGTATACACATGGTGAAGGGTGCCAGTGAAGTTACACACATGGCCGAGTGTTTTCCGGGACAGTACACAAATGATGAAGTGCGCCAGTGACTACACACATGGTGGAGGGTGGCAGTGACTGTACAAGCATGATGCAGGGTGTCCGTGACACTACACCCATGGAGAAGAGTGGCAGTGACTGTACACACATGGTGCAGGGTGGCAGTGACTGTACACACTTGGTGCAGAGTGCCAGTGAATGTATACAAGTTGTGCAGTGTGCCAGTGACTGTACAGGCACGGTGCAGGAGGCCAGCGACTGCACAAACTTGGGGCAGGGTGTCACTGACTGTACACAGGTGGCCTTACTGCATGCCAGTGACTGTGCACACGGGGTGCAAGGTGCCAGTGACTGTACACACATGGTGCAGCGTTTCTGTGACTGTACACACATGATATGCAGTCCCAGTGACTGTACACATATGTGTAGCATGCCAATGACTGTACACAGGTGGGGCCGGGTGCCAGTGATTGTACACACATGGTATAGGGTGACAGTGACTGTACACACATGATGCAGACTGCCAGTGAATGTACACACATTGGTGGAGGCTGCCAGTGACTGTACACACATGGTGCAGGGTTTCAGTGACTGTATATACATGGTGCAGGGTGCCAGTGACTGTAGACACATGGTATAGGGTGCCAGTGACTGTAGACATATGGTGCAGCGTGCCAGAGACTGTACACACATGGTGCCGTGTGCCAGTTGCTGTACACACATGGTGCAGGGTACGAGTGACTGTACACATACGGTGCAGGGTACCAGTGACTGTACACACATGGTGGAGAGTGCCAGTGACTATACACACATGGTATAGCATGCCGATGACTGTACACAGATGGTGCAGGGTGCCATTGAGTGTACACACATGGTGGAGGGTGCCAGTGACTGTACAAATGCGGTGTCGGGTGTCAGTGACTGTACACATATGGTGCAGGGAGCCAGTGACTGTACACACATGGTGGAGGGTGCCAATGACTGTACACACATGGTGCAGGGGTTTCAGGAACTGTACACAAATGGTGCAGTGTGCCAATGACTTTGCACACACGTTGGAGAGTGCCAGTGACTGTACAAACATGATGTGCAGTGTCAGTGACAGCACACAAATGGTGAAGGGTCCCAGTGACTGTACACACTTGGTGCAGAGTGCCAGTGAATGTATACAAGTTGTGCAGTGTGCCAGTGACTGTACAGGCACGGTGCAGGAGGCCAGCGACTGCACAAACTTGGGGCAGGGTGTCGCTGACTGTACACAGGTGGCTTTACTGCATGCCAGTGACTGTGCACACGGGGTGCAAGGTGCCAGTGACTGTACACACATGGTATAGGGTTTCTGTGACTGTACACACATGATATGCAGTCCCAGTGACTGTACACATATGTGTAGCATGCCAATGACTGTACACAGGTGGGGCCGGGTGCCAGTGATTGTACACACATGGTATAGGGTGACAGTGACTGTACACACATGATGCAGACTGCCAGTGACTGTACACACATTGGTGGAGGCTGCCAGTAACTGTACACACATGGTGCAGTGTGCCAGTGACTGTACACACATGGTGCAGGGTTTCAGTGACTGTATATACATGGTGCAGGGTGCCAGTGACTGTAGACACATGGTATAGGGTGCCAGTGACTGTAGACATATGGTGCAGCGTGCCAGTGACTGTACACACATGGTGCCGTGTGCCAGTTGCTGTACACACATGGTGCAGGGTACGAGTGACTGTACACATACGGTGCAGGGTACCAGTGACCGTACACACATGGTGGAGAGTGCCAGTGACTATACACACATGGTATAGCATGCCGATGACTGTACACAGATGGTGCAGGGTGCCATTGAGTGTACACACAGGGTGGAGGGTGCCAGTGACTGCACAAATGCGGTGTCGGGTGTCAGTGACTGTACACATATGGTGCAGGGAGCCAGTGACTGTACACACATGGTGGAGGGTGCCAATGACTGTACACACATGGTGCAGGGTTTTCAGGAACTGTACACAAATGGTGCAGTGTGCCAATGACTTTGCACACACGTTGGAGAGTGCCAGTGACTGTACAAACATGATGTGCGGTGTCAGTGACAGCACACAAATGGTGAAGGGTCCCAGTGACTGTACACACATGGTGCAGGGTTTCAGTGACTGAACACATGTTGTGCAGGAAGCCAGTGACTGTACGTGCACGGTGCAGGAGGCCAGTGACTGTACACACATTTAGCAGGGTGTCAGTGACTGTCCACAGATGGCTTTACTGCATGCCAGTGACTGTACATATATGGTATAGGGTGCCAGTGACTGCACACACATATTATAGTGTGCCAATGACTGTACACAGGTGGTGCAGCGTGCCAGTGACTGTACACACATGGTATAGGGTGACAGTGACTGTACACACATGGTGCAGGGTGCCAGTGGCCATACACCCATTGGTGGAGGGTGCCAGAGACTGTACACACATGGTATAGCGTGCCAATATCTGTACACAGGTGGTGCAGTGTGCCAGTGACTGTACACAAATGGTATAGTGTGACAGTGAATGTGCACACGTGGTGCAGGGTGCCAGTGACCATACACACATTGGTGGAGGGTGCCAGTGGCTGTATACACATGGTGAAGGGTGCCAGTGAATTTACACACATGGTGGAGTGTTTTCCGGGACAGTACACAAATGATGAAGTGCGCCAGTGACTACACACATGGTGGAGGGTGGCAGTGACTGTACAAGCATGATGCAGGGTGTCCGTGACACTACACCCATGGAGAAGAGTGCCAGTGACTGTACACACATGGTGCAGGGTGGCAGTGACTGTACACACTTGGTGCAGAGTGCCAGTGAATGTATACAAGTTGTGCAGTGTGCCAGTGACTGTACAGGCACGGTGCAGGAGGCCAGCGACTGCACAAACTTGGGGCAGGGTGTCACTGACTGTACACAGGTGGCCTTACTGCATGCCAGTGACTGTGCACACGGGGTGCAAGGTGCCAGTGACTGTACACACATGGTGCAGCGTTTCTGTGACTGTACACACATGATATGCAGTCCCAGTGACTGTACACATATGTGTAGCATGCCAATGACTGTACACAGGTGGGGCCGGGTGCCAGTGATTGTGCACACATGGTATAGGGTGACAGTGACTGTACACACATGGTGCAGTGTGCCAGTGACTGTACACACATGGTGCAGGGTTTCAGTGACTGTATATACATGGTGCAGGGTGCCAGTGACTGTAGACACATGGTATAGGGTGCCAGTGACTTTAGCCATATGGTGCAGCGTGCCAGTGACTGTACACACATGGTGCCGTGTGCCAGTTGCTGTACACACATGGTGCAGGGTACGAGTGACTGTACACATACGGTGCAGGGTACCAGTGACCGTACACACATGGTGGAGAGTGCCAGTGACTATGCACACATGGTATAGCATGCCGATGACTGTACACAGATGGTGCAGGGTGCCATTGAGTGTACACACATGGTGGAGGGTGCCAGTGACTGTACAAATGCGGTGTCGGGTGTCAGTGACTGTACACATATGGTGCAGGGAGCCAGTGACTGTACACACATGGTGGAGGGTGCCAATGACTGTACACACATGGTGCAGGGGTTTCAGGAACTGTGCACAAATGGTGCAGTGTGCCAATGACTTTGCACACACGTTGGAGAGTGCCAGTGACTGTACAAACATGATGTGCGGTGTCAGTGACAGCACACAAATGGTGAAGGGTCCCAGTGACTGTACACACTTGGTGCAGAGTGCCAGTGAATGTACACACATGGTGCAGGGTTTCAGTGACTGTATATACATGGTGCAGGGTGCCAGTGACTGTAGACGCATGGTATAGGGTGCCAGTGACTGTAGACATATGGTGCAGTGTGCCAGTGACTGTACACACATGGTGCCGTGTGCCAGTTGCTGTACACACATGGTGCAGGGTACGAGTGACTGTACACATACGGTGCAGGGTACCAGTGACCGTACACACATGGTGGAGAGTGCCAGTGACTATACACACATGGTATAGCATGCCGATGACTGTACACAGATGGTGCAGGGTGCCATTGAGTGTACACACATGGTGGAGGGTGCCAGTGACTGTACAAATGCGGTGTCGGGTGTCAGTGACTGTACACATATGGTGCAGGGAGTCAGTGACTGTACACACATGGTGGAGGGTGCCAATGACTGTACACACATGGTGCAGGGGTTTCAGGAACTGTACACAAATGGTGCAGTGTGCCAATGACTTTGCACACACGTTGGAGAGTGCCAGTGACTGTACAAACATGATGTGCGGTGTCAGTGACAGCACACAAATGGTGATGGGTCCCAGTGACTGTACACACATGGTGCAGTGTTTCAGTGACTGAACACATGTTGTGCAGGAAGCCAGTGACTGTACGCGCACGGTGCAGGAGGCCAGTGACTGTACACACATTTAGCAGGGTGTCAGTGACTGTCCACAGATGGCTTTACTGCATGCCAGTGACTGTACATATATGGTATAGGGTGCCAGTGACTGCACACACATAATATAGTGTGCCAATGACTGTACACAGGTGGTGCAGCGTGCCAGTGACTGTACACACATGGTATAGGGTGACAGTGACTGTACACACATGGTGCAGGGTGCCAGTGGCCATACACTCATTGGTGGAGGGTGCCAGAGACTGTACACACATGGTATAGCGTGCCAATATCTGTACACAGGTGGTGCAGTGTGCCAGTGACTGTACACAAATGGTATAGTGTGACAGTGAATGTGCACACGTGGTGCACGGTGCCAGTGACCATACACACATTGGTGGAGGGTGCCAGTGGCTGTATACACATGGTGAAGGGTGCCAGTGAATTTACACACATGGTGGAGTGTTTTCCGGGACAGTACACAAATGATGAAGTGCGCCAGTGACTACACACATGGTGGAGGGTGGCAGTGACTGTACAAGCATGATGCAGGGTGTCCGTGACACTACACCCATGGAGAAGAGTGCCAGTGATTGTACACACATGGTGCAGGGTGGCAGTGACTGTACACACTTGGTGCAGAGTGCCAGTGAATGTATACAAGTTGTGCAGTGTGCCAGTGACTGTACAGGCACGGTGCAGGAGGCCAGCGACTGCACAAACTTGGGGCAGGGTGTCACTGACTGTACACAGGTGGCTTTACTGCATGCCAGTGACTGTGCACACGGGGTGCAAGGTGCCAGTGACTGTACACACATGGTGCAGGGTTTCTGTGACTGTACACACATGATATGCAGTCCCAGTGACTGTACACATATGTGTAGCATGCCAATGACTGTACACAGGTGGGGCCGGGTGCCAGTGATTGTACACACATGGTATAGGGTGACAGTGACTGTACACACATGAGGCAGACTGCCAGTGACTGTACACACATTGGTGGAGGCTGCCAGTAACTGTACACACATGGTGCAGAGTGCCAGTGACTGTACACACATGGTGCAGGGTTTCAGTGACTGTATATACATGGTGCAGGGTGCCAGTGACTGTAGACACATGGTATAGAGTGCCAGTGACTGTAGACATATGGTGCAGCGTGCCAGTGACTGTACACACATGGTGCCGTGTGCCAGTTGCTGTACACACATGGTGCAGGGTACGAGTGACTGTACACATACGGTGCAGGGTACCAGTGACCGTACACACATGGTGGAGAGTGCCAGTGACTATACACACATGGTATAGCATGCGGATGACTGTACACAGGTGGTGCAGTGTGCCAGTGACTGTACACAATTGGTATAGTGTGACAGTGAATGTGCACACGTGGTGCAGGGTGCCAGTGACCATACACACATTGGTGGAGGGTGCCAGTGGCTGTATACACATGGTGAAGGGTGCCAGTGAATTTACACACATGGCGGAGTGTTTTCCGGGACAGTACACAAATGATGAAGTGCGCAAGTGACTACACACATGGTGGAGGGTGGCAGTGACTGTACAAGCATGATGCAGGGTGTCCGTGACACTACACCCATGGAGAAGAGTGCCAGTGACTGTACACACATGGTGCAGGGTGGCAGTGACTGTACACACTTGGTGCAGAGTGCCAGTGAATGTATACAAGTTGTGCAGTGTGCCAGTGACTGTACAGGCACGGTGCAGGAGGCCAGCGACTGCACAAACTTGGGGCAGGGTGTCACTGACTGTACACAGGTAGCTTTACTGCATGCCAGTGACTGTGCACACGGGGTGCAAGGTGCCAGTGACTGTACACACATGGTGCAGGGTTTCTGTGACTGTACACACATGATATGCAGTCCCATTGACTGTACACATATGTGTAGCATGCCAATGACTGTACACAGGTGGGGCCGGGTGCCAGTGATTGTACACACATGGTATAGGGTGACAGTGACTGTACACACATGATGCAGACTGCCAGTGACTGTACACACATTGGTGGAGGCTGCCAGTAACTGTACACACATGGTGCAGTGTGCCAGTGACTGTAGACACATGGTATAGGGTGCCAGTGACTGTAGACATATGGTGCAGCGTGCCAGTGACTGTACACACATGGTGCCGTGTGCCAGTTGCTGTACACACATGGTGCAGGGTACGAGTGACTGTACACATACGGTGCAGGGTACCAGTGACCGTACACACATGGTGGAGAGTGCCAGTGACTATACACACATGGTATAGCATGCCGATGACTGTACACAGATGGTGCAGGGTGCCATTGAGTGTACACACATGGTGGAGGGTGCCAGTGACTGTACAAATGCGGTGTCGGGTGTCAGTGACTGTACACATATGGTGCAGGGAGCCAGTGACTGTACACACATGGTGGAGGGTGCCAATGACTGTACACACATGGTGCAGGGGTTTCAGGAACTGTACACAAATGGTGCAGTGTGCCAATGACTTTGCACACATGTTGGAGAGTGCCAGTGACTGTACAAACATGATGTCCGGTGTCAGTGACAGCACACAAATGGTGAAGGGTCCCAGTGACTGTACACACATGGTGCAGGGTTTCAGTGACTGAACACATGTTGTGCAGGAAGCCAGTGACTGTACGCGCACGGTGCAGGAGGCCAGTGACTGTACACACATTTAGCAGGGTGTCAGTGACTGTCCACAGATGGCTTTACTGCATGCCAGTGACTGTACATATATGGTATAGGGTGCCAGTGACTGCACACACATAATATAGTGTGCCAATGACTGTACACAGGTGGTGCAGCCTGCCAGTGACTGTACACACATGGTATAGGGTGACAGTGACTGTACACACATGGTGCAGGGTGCCAGTGGCCATACACTCATTGGTGGAGGGTGCCAGAGACTGTACACACATGGTATAGCGTGCCAATATCTGTACACAGGTGGTGCAGTGTGCCAGTGACTGTACACAAATGGTATAGTATGACAGTGAATGTGCACACGTGGTGCAGGGTGCCAGTGACCATACACACATTGGTGGAGGGTGCCAGTGGCTTTATACACATGGTGAAGGGTGCCAGTGAATTTACACACATGGCGGAGTGTTTTCCGGGACAGTACACAAATGATGAAGTGCGCCAGTGACTATACACATGGTGGAGGGTGGCAGTGACTGTACAAGCATGATGCAGGGTGTCTGTGACACTACACCCATGGAGAAGAGTGCCAGTGACTGTACACACATGGTGCAGGGTGGCAGTGACTGTACACACTTGGTGCAGGGTGCCAGTGAATGTATACAAGTTGTGCAGTGTGCCAGTGACTGTACAGGCACGGTGCAGGAGGCCAGCGACTGTACAAACTTGGGGCAGGGTGTCACTGACTGTACACAGGTGGCTTTACCGCATGCCAGTGACTGTGCACATGGGGTGCAAGGTGCCAGTGACTGTACACACACGGTGCAGGGTTTCTGTGACTGTACACACATGATATGCAGTCCCAGTGACTGTACACATATGTGTAGCATGCCAATGACTGTACACAGGTGGGGCCGGGTGCCAGTGATTGTACACACATGGTATAGGGTGACAGTGACTGTACACACATGATGCAGACTGCCAGTGACTGTACACACATTGGTGGATGTTGCCAGTAACTGTACACACATGGTGCAGTGTGCCAGTGACTGTACACACATGGTGCAGGGTGCCAGTGACTGTAGACACATGGTATAGAGTGCCAGTGACTGTAGACATATGGTGCAGGGTGCCAGTGACTGTACACACATGGTGCCGTGTGCCAGTTGCTGTACACACATGGTGCAGGGTACGAGTGACTGTACACATACGGTGCAGGGTACCAGTGACCATACACACATGGTGGAGAGTGCCAGTGACTATGCACACATGGTATAGCATGCCGATGACTGTACACAGATGGTGCAGGATGCCATTGAGTGTACACACATGGTGGAGGGTGCCAGTGACTGTACAAATGCAGTGTCGGGTGTCAGTGACTGTACACATATGGTGCAGGGAGCCAGTGACTGTACACACATGGTGGAGGGTGCCAATGACTGTACACACATGGTGCAGGGGTTTCAGGAACTGTACACAAATGGTGCGGTGTGCCAATGACTTTGCACACACGTTGGAGAGTGCCAGTGACTGTACAAACATGATGTGCGGTGTCAGTGACAGCACACAAATGGTGAAGGGTCCCAGTGACTGTACACACATGGTGCAGGGTTTCAGTGACTGAACACATGTTGTGCAGGAAGCTAGTGACTGTACGCGCACGGTGCAGGAGGCCAGTGACTGTACACACATTTAGCAGGGTGTCAGTGACTGTCCACAGATGGCTTTACTGCATGCCAGTGACTGTACATATATGGTATAGGGTGCCAGTGACTGCACACACATAATATAGTGTGCCAATGACTGTACACAGGTGGTGCAGCGTGCCAGTGACTGTACACACATGGTATAGGGTGACAGTGACTGTACACACATGGTGCAGGGTGCCAGTGGCCATACACTCATTGGTGGAGGGTGCCAGAGACTGTACACACATGGTATAGCGTGCCAATATCTGTACACAGGTGGTGCAGTGTGCCAGTGACTGTACACAAATGGTATAGTGTGACAGTGAATGTGCACACGTGGTGCAGGGTGCCAGTGACCATACACACATTGGTGGAGGGTGCCAGTGGCTGTATACACATGGTGAAGGGTGCCAGTGAATTTACACACATGGCGGAGTGTTTTCCTAGACAGTACACAAATGATGAAGTGCGCCAGTGACTACACACATGGTGGAGGGTGGCAGTGACTGTACAAGCATGATGCAGGGTGTCTGTGACACTACACCCATGGAGAAGAGTGCCAGTGACTGTACACACATGGTGCAGGGTGGCAGTGACTGTACACACTTGGTGCAGGGTGCCAGTGAATGTATACAAGTTGTGCAGTGTGCCAGTGACTGTACAGGCACGGTGCAGGAAGCCAGCGACTGCACAAACTTGGGGCAGGGTGTCACTGACTGTACACAGGTGGCTTTACCGCATGCCAGTGACTGTGCACACGGGGTGCAAGGTGCCAGTGACTGTACACACACGGTGCAGGGTTTCTGTGACTGTACACACATGATATGCAGTCCCAGTAACTGTACACATATGTGTAGCATGCCAATGACTGTACACAGGTGGGGCCGGGTGCCAGTGATTGTACACACATGGTATAGGGTGACAGTGACTGTACACACATGATGCAGACTGCCAGTGACTGTACACACATTGGTGGAGGTTGCCAGTAACTGTACACACATGGTGCAGTGTGCCAGTGACTGTACACACATGGTGCAGGGTTTCAGTGACTGTATATACATGGTGCAGGGTGCCAGTGACTGTAGACACATGGTATAGGGTGCCAGTGACTGTAGACATATGGTGCAGCGTGCCAGTGACTGTACACACATGGTGCCGTGTGCCAGTTGCTGTACACACATGGTGCAGGGTACCAGTGACCGTACACACATGGTGGAGAGTGCCAGTGACTATGCACACATGGTATAGCGTGCCGATGACTGTACACAGATGGTGCAGGGTGCCATTGAGTGAAAACACATGGTGGAGGGTGCCAGTGACTGTACAAATGCGGTGTAGGGTGTCAGTGACTGTACACATATGGTGCAGGGAGCCAGTGACTGTATACACATGGTGCAGGGTGCCAATGACTGTACACACATGGTGCAGGGGTTTCAGGAACTGTACACAAATGGTGCAGTGTGCCAATGACTTTGCACACACGTTGGAGAGTGCCAGTGACTGTACAAACATGATGTCCGGTGTCAGTGACAGCGCACAAATGTTGAAGGGTCCCAGTGACTGTACACACATGGTGCAGGGTTTCAGTGACTGAACACATGTTGTGCAGGAAGCCAGTGACTGTACGCGCACGGTGCAGGAGGCCAGTGACTGTACACACATTTAGCAGGGTGTCAGTGACTGTCCACAGATGGCTTTACTGCATGCCAGTGACTGTACATATATGGTATAGGGTGCCAGTGACTGCACACACATAATATAGTGTGCCAATGACTGTACACAGGTGGTGCAGCGTGCCAGTGACTGTACACACATGGTATAGGGTGACAGTGACTGTACACACATGGTGCAGGGTGCCAGTGGCCATACACCCATTGGTGGAGGGTGCCAGAGACTGTACACACATGGTATAGCGTGCCAATATCTGTACACAGGTGGTGCAGTGTGCCAGTGACTGTACACACATGGTATAGGGTGACAGTGAATGTGCACACGTGGTGCAGGGTGCCAGTGACCATACACACATTGGTGGAGGGTGCCAGTGGCTGTATACACATGGTGAAGGGTGCCAGTGAATTTACATACGTGGCGGAGTGTTTTCCGGGACAGTACACAAATGATGAAGTGCGCCAGTGACTACACACATGGTGGAGGTTGGCAGTGACTGTACAAGCATGATGCAGGTTGTCTGTGACACTACACCCATGGAGAAGAGTGCCAGTGACTGTACACACATGGTACAGTGTGGCAGTGACTGTACACACTTGGTGCAGGGTGCCAGTGAATGTATACAAGTTGTGCAGTGTGCCAGTGACTGTACAGGCACGGTGCAGGAGGCCAGCGACTGCACAAACCTGGGGCAGGGTGTCACTGACTGTACACAGGTGGCTTTACCGCATGCCAGTGACTGTGCACACGGGGTGCAAGGTGCCAGTGACTGTACACACACGGTGCAGGGTTTCTGTGACTGTACACACATGATATGCAGTCCCAGTGACTGTACACATATGTGTAGCATGCCAATGACTGTACACAGGTGGGGCCGGGTGCCAGTGATTGTACACACATGGTATAGGGTGACAGTGACTGTACACACATGATGCAGACTGCCAGTGACTGTACACACATTGGTGGAGGTTGCCAGTAACTGTACAGACATGGTGCAGTGTGCCAGTGACTGTACACACATGGTGCAGGGTTTCAGTGACTGTATATACATGGTGCAGGGTGCCAGTGACTGTAGACACATGGTATAGGGTGCCAGTGACTGTAGACATATGGTGCAGCATGCCAGTGACTGTACATACATGGTGCCGTGTGCCAGTTGCTGTACACACATGGTGCAGGGTACGAGTGACTGTACACATACGGTTCAGGGTACCAGTGACCGTACACACATGGTGGAGAGTGCCAGTGACTATGCACACATGGTATAGCGTGCCGATGACTGTACACAGATTGTGCAGGGTGCCATTGAGTGTACACACATGGTGGAGGGTGCCAGTGACTGTACAAATGCGGTGTCGGGTGTCAGTGACTGTACACATATGGTGGAGGGAGCCAGTGACTGTACACACATGGTGGAGGGTGCCAGTGACTGTACACACATGGTGCAGGGGTTTCAGGAACTGTACACAAATGGTGCAGTGTGCCAATGACTTTGCACACATGTTGGAGAGTGCCAGTGACTGTACAAACATGATGTCCGGTGTCAGTGACAGCACACAAATGGTGAAGGGTCCCAGTGACTGTACACACATGGTGCAGGGTTTCAGTGACTGAACACATGTTGTGCAGGAAGCCAGTGACTGTACGCGCACGGTGCAGGATGCCAGTGACTGTACACACATTTAGCAGGGTGTCAGTGACTGTCCACAGATGGCTTTACTGCATGCCAGTGACTGTACACACATGGTATAGGGTGCCAGTGACTGCACACACATAATATAGTGTGCCAATGACTGTACACAGGTGGTGCAGCGTGCCAGTGACTGTACACACATGGTATAGGGTGACAGTGACTGTACACACATGGTGCAGGGTGCCAGTGACCATACACACATTGGTGGAGGGTTCCAGTGACTGTATGCATTTGGTACAGCTTGCCAATGACTGTAAAAACATGGTGCAGGATGCCGGTGACTGTACACAAATGGTGCAGTGTGCCAGTCACTTTACGCACACGGTGGGGAGTGCCAGTGTCTGTACAAACATGATGAGGGGTGTCAGTGACAGTACACACACGGTGAAGGGTGCCAGTGACTGTACACACATGGTGCAGGGTTTCAGTGACTGAACACATGTTGTGCAGGGTGCCAGTGACTGTACGCACAAGGTGCAGGCTGCCAGTGAATGTAGACACATGGTATAGCGTGCCAGTGACTGTGTACAGATGGTTCAGGATGCCAGTGACTGCACACACATGGTGATGGGTGCCAGTGACTGTACACACATGGTATAGTGTGCCAATGACTGTACACAGATGATGCAGGGTGCCATTGAGTGTACACGCATGGTGCAGGCTGCCAGTGACTGTGCAAACCGGATCTAGGGTGTCAGTGACTGTACACATATGGTGCAGGGTGCCAGTCATGGTACACACATGGTGCAGGAAACCAATGACTGTAAACAAGCCTTGCAGGGTGCCATTGACACTACACAAGTGGTGCAGTGTGCCAGTGTCTGAAAATAAATGGTATAGGGTGCTAGTGACTGTTCAAACATGGTGCAGGGTGACAATGACTGTACACACATGGTATAGAGTGCCTGTGCCTGTACACACGCAGTGCAGGGTGCCAGGGACTTTACACACATAGTATAGGTTGCCAGTGACTGTACACACATGATACAAGGTGCTAGTGACTGTACAAACATGGTACAGGGTGCCATGGACTGTCCACATATGGTGCAGGCTGTCAGTGACTGTGCAGAAATGGCTTTACTGCATGCCAGTGACTGTACACACACGGTGCAAGGTGCCAGTGATTGTACACACATGGTATAGGGTGCCAGTGACTTTACAGACATGGTATAGCGTGCCAATGACTGTACACACATGGTGCAGGCTGTCAATTACTGTACACACATGGTAAAGGGTGCCAATGACTGTACGTACATGGTGCGGGGTGCCAGTGAATGTAGACACATGGTATAGAGAGCCAGTTATTGTACATAAATGGTGGACGATGCCAGTGACTGTACACAGATGGCTTTACTGCATGCCAGTGACTGTACATACGTGGTGCAAGATGCCAGTGATTGTACACACATGGTATAGGGTGCCAGTGACTGTACAGACATGCTATAGCGTGCCAATGACTGTACAAAGGTGGTGCAGGGTGCCAGTGACTGTACACTCATGGTATAGGATGACAGTGACTGTACAGACATGGTGCAGGGTGCCAGTGACCATACACACATTTTTGGAGGGTTCAAGTGACTGTACTCATTTGGTGCAGCTTGCCAGTGACTGTACACACATGGTGCAGGGGTTTCATGGACTGTACACAAATGGTGCAGTGTTCCAGTGACTTTACACACACGGTAGAGTGTGCCAGTGACTGTACAAACATGATGTAGTGTGTCAATGCCCATACACACATGGTGAAGGGTGCCAGTGACTGTACACACATGGTGGAGGGTGCCAGCGACTGTACAAACATGGTATAGGGTGTCAGAGACTGTACACATATGGCGCAGGGTGACAGTGACTGTACACATATGGTGCAGGGTGCCAATGATTGTACACAGGCAGCGCAGGGTGCCAGTGACTGTACACACATGGTATAGGGTGCCAGTCACTGTACACACATGGTGCAGGAAGCCACTGACTGTACACAAGACTTGCAGGGTGCCAGTGACTACACATGTAGTGCAGGGTGCCAGTGGCTGAAAATAAATGGTATAGGGTGCCAGTGACTGTACACACATGGTGCAGGGTCGCATTTACTGTGCACACATGGTGCAGGGTGCCAGTGATTGTGAAAACATGGTGCAGGATTTCAGTGACTGTACAGATATTGTGCATGGTGCAAGTGACTGTATGTGCACGGTGCAGGAGACCAGTGACTGTAGACACATGGTGTAGGGTGTCAGTGACTGTACACAGATGGCTTTTCTGCATGCCACTGACTGTACAAACGCGGCGCAAGGTGCCAGTGATTGTACACACATGATATAGTATGCCAGTGACTGTAGACACGTGGTGAAGGGTGTCAGTGACTGTACACATATGGTGCAGGTTGCCAGTGACTGTACACACATGGTGCAGGGTGCCAGTGAATGTAGACACATGGTATAGCATGCCAGTGACTGTACACATATGGTGCAGTGTGCCAGTGACTATACACACATGGTGCCGGGTGCCAGTGACTGTACACACATGGTGGAGGGTGCCAGTGACTTTACACACATTGTATAGCGTGCCAATGACTGTATACAGATGGTGCAGGATGCAACTGAGTGTACACACATGGTGCAGGCTGCCAGTGACTGTACACAGATGGCTTTACTGCATGCCAGTGACTGTACATATGCGGTGCAAGGTGCCAGTGATTGTACACACATGGTATAGGGTGCCAGTGACTGTACACACATGGTATATGGTGATAGTGTGGTACACACATGGTGCAGGGTGCCAATGATCATACACACATTGGTGGAGGGTGCCAGTGACTGTACACACATGGTGAAGGGTGCCAGTGACTGTACACACATGGTGCAGGGTTTCAGAGACTGTACATACATGGTGCAGGGTGCCAGTGAATGTAGACACATGGTATAGTGTGCCACTGACTGTACACATATATTGCAGGGTGCCAGTGACTGTATACACATGGTGCTGGGTGCCAGTAACTGTACACACAAGTGCAGGGTGCACACATGGTGCAGACTGTAGACACATGGTAGAGAGTGCCAGTGACTGTACACACATGGTATAGCGTGCCAATGACTGTACACAGGTAGTGCAGGTTGTCATTGAGTGTACACACATTGTGCAGGGTTTCAGTGACGGTACAAATGCGGTGTAGGGTGTCAGTGACTGTACACATAGGGTGCAGGGTGCCAGTCACTGTATACAAATGGTGCAGGAAACCAATGACTGTACACAAGCGTTTCAGGGTGCCAGTGACTGTACACATGCGGTGCTGATTTCAGTGACTCTACACATATGGTGAAGGTTGCCAGTTACTGTACACATGCGGTGCAGGGTGCCAGTGACTGTACAGACGTGTTTCAGGTTGCCAGTGCCTGTATACACACATTGCACTGTGCCAGGGACTTTACACACATGGTATAAGATGCCACAGACTGTACACACATGGTGCAGGGTGCCAATGACTGTAGACACATGTTATAGGGGGGCATTGACAATACACATATGGGGCCTGGTGCCAGTGACTGTACACACATGTTGCAGAGTGCCAGTGACTGTACTCATGCGGTGTAGAGTTTCAGAAACTGTACACATCTGGTGCAGGGTGCCAGTGACTGTACACAAAAGGTGCAGGGTGCCAGTGATAGTACACACGTGGTGCAGGGTGCCAGTGACTGTACACATGTGGTGCAGAGTGCCAGTGACTGTACACACATGGTATAGGGTGCCAATGACTGTACACACATGGTGCAGAGTGCCAGTGACTGTACTCATGCGGTGTAGAGTTTCAGAAACTGTACACATCTGGTGCAGGGTGCCAGTGACTGTACACAAAAGGTGCAGGGTGCCAGTGATAGTACACACGTGGTGCAGGGTGCCAGTGACTGTACACATGTGGTGCAGAGTGCCAGTGACTGTACACACATGGTATAGGGTGCCAATGACTGTAGACAGATGATGCAGAGTGCCAGTGACTGTACACACGTGGTGTAGGTTATCAGTAACTGTACACATATGGTGCAGGGTGCCAGTGACTGTACACACATGGTGCAGAGGGCCAGTGACTGTAGACACACGTGGTGTAGAGTGTCAGTGACTGTACACATCTGGTGCAGTGTGCCAGTGACTGTACACAAAAGGTGCAGGGTGCCAGTGACTGTAGACACATACTATAGGGTGCCAGTGACTGTACACACGTGGTGCAGGTTGCCAATGACTTTACATATGTGGTGAAATGTGCCAGTGACTTTGCACACGTGGTATATGGTACTAATGGCTGTATACACATGGTGCAGGGTGCCAGTGACTGTACTCACATGGTGCAGGATTCCAGTGACTGTACACACATGATGCAGGGTGCCAATGACTGTAAATACACGGTGCAGGTGTGCCAGTGAATGTAGACACATGGTATAGGGTGATCAGCGATTGTACACATATGGTTCAGGGTGCCAGTGACTGTACACAGATGGCTTTACTACATGCCAGTGACTTTACATACGTGGTGCAATGTGCCAGTGATTGTACACACATGGTATAGTGTGCTAATGACTGTAGACACGTGGTGTAGGGTGTCAGTGACTGGACACATATGGTGCAGGTTGCCAGTGACTGTACACACATGGTGCAGGGTGCCAGTGAATGTAGACACATGGTATAGCATGCCAGTGACTGTACACATATGGTGCAGTGTGCCAGTGACTGTACACACATGGTGCCGGGTGCCAGTGACTGTACATACATGGTGGAGGGTGCCAGTGACTTTACACACATTGTGTAGCGTGCCAATGACTGTACACAGATGGTGCAGGCTGCAACTGAGTGTACACACATGGTGCAGGCCGCCAGTGACTGTACACAGATCGCTTTACTGCATGCCAGTGACTGTACATTTGCGGTGAAAGGTGCCAGTGATTGTACACACATGGTAGAGAGTGCCAGTGACTGTACACACATGGTATAGCGTGCCAATGACTGTACACAGGTAGTGCAGGGTGTCATTGAGTGTACACACATTGTGCAGGGTTTCAGTGACTGTACAAGTGCGGTGTAGGGTGTCAGTGACTGTACACATATGTTGCAGGGTGCCAGTCACTATGTACACATGGTGCAGGAAGCCAATGACTGTACACAAGCGTTGCAGGGTGCCAGTGACTGAACACATGCGGTGCTGATTTCAGTGACTCTACACATATGGTGAAGGTTGCCAGTTACTGTACACATGCGGAGCAGGGTGCCAGTGACTGTACAGACGTGTTTCAGGTTGCCAGTGCCTGTATACACACATTGCACTGTGCCAGGGACTTTACACACATGGTATAAGATGCCACAGACTGTACACACATGGTGCAGGGTGCCAATGACTGCAGACACATGTTATAGGGGGCCATTGACAATACTCATATGGGGCCTGGTGCCAGTGACTGTACACACATGGTGCAGAGTGCCAGTGACTGTACTCATGCGGTGTAGAGTTTCAGAAACTGTACACATCTGGTGCAGGGTGCCAGTGACTGTACACAAAAGGTGCAGGGTGCCAGTGATAGTACACACGTGGTGCAGGGTGCCAGTGACTGTACACATGCAGTGCAGGGTGCCAGTGACTGTACACTCATGGTATAGGGTGCCAATGACTGTAGACAGATGGTGCAGAGTGCCAGTGACTGTACACACGTGGTGTAGAGTGTCAGTGACTGTACACATCTGGTGCAGTGTGCCAGTGACTGTACACAAAAGGTTCAGGGTGCCAGTGACTGTAGACACATAATATAGGGTGCCAGTGACTGTACACACATGGTGCAGGTTGCCAGTGACTTTACATATGTGGTGAAGTGTGCCAGTGACTTTGCACACGTAGTATATGGTACTAATGACTGTATACACATGGTGCAGGGTGCCAGTGACTGTACTCACATGGTGCAGGATGCCAGTGATAGTGTACATGCGGTGCAGGTTGCAAGTGACTGTACACATGCGGTGCATTGTGCCAGTGACTGTACACACATGGTATAAGATGCCACAGACTGTACACACATGGTGCAGGGTGCCAATGACTGTAGACACATGTTACAGGGGGCCGATGACTGTACACATATGGGGCCTGGTGCCAGTGACTGTACACACATGGTGCAGAGTGCCAGTGACTGTACTCATGCGGTGTAGATTTTCAGAAACTGTACACATCTGGTGCAGGGTGCCAGTGACTGTACACACGTGGTGTAGGTTATCAGTAACTGTACACATATGGTGCAGGGTGCCAGTGACTGTACACACATGGTGCAGAGGGCCAGTGACTGTACACACGTGGTGTAGAGTGTCAGTGACTGTACACATCTGGTGCAGTGTGCCAGTGACTGTACACAAAAGGTGTAGGGTGCCAGTGACTGTAGACACATAATATAGGGTGCCAGTGACTGTACACACATGGTTCAGGGTGCCAGTGACTTTACATATGTGGTGAAGTGTGCCAGTGACTTTGCACACGTAGTATATGGTACTAATGACTGTATACACATGGTGCAGGGTGCCAGTGACTGTACTCACATGGTGCAGGATGCCAGTGATAGTGTACATGCGGTGCAGGTTGCAAGTGACTGTACACATGCGGTGCATTGTGCCAGTGACTGTACACACATGGTATAAGATGCCACAGACTGTACACACATGGTGCAGGGTGCCAATGACTGTAGACACATGTTACAGGGGGCCGATGACTGTACACATATGGGGCCTGGTGCCAGTGACTGTACACACATGGTGCAGAGTGCCAGTGACTGTACTCATGCGGTGTAGATTTTCAGAAACTGTACACATCTGGTGCAGGGTGCCAGTGACTGTACACACGTGGTGTAGGTTATCAGTAACTGTACACATATGGTGCAGGGTGCCAGTGACTGTACACACATGGTGCAGAGGGCCAGTGACTGTACACACGTGGTGTAGAGTGTCAGTGACTGTACACATCTGGTGCAGTGTGCCAGTGACTGTACACAAAAGGTGTAGGGTGCCAGTGACTGTAGACACATAATATAGGGTGCCAGTGACTGTACACACATGGTTCAGGGTGCCAGTGACTTTACATATGTGGTGAAGTGTGCCAGTGACTTTGCACACGTAGTATATGGTACTAATGACTGTATACACATGGTGCAGGGTGCAAGTGACTGTACTCACATGGTGCAGGATGCCAGTGATAGTACACATGCAGCGCAGGTTGCAAGTGACTGTACACATACGGTGCATGGTGCCAGTGACTGTACACACATGGTATAGGGTGCCAATGACTGTACACATATGATGCAGGGTGCGTGTGACTGTACACACATGGTGCAGGGTGCCATTGACTGTACACAGATGGTGCAGGGTGCCAGTGACTGTACACACGTGGTGTTGTTTATCAGTGACTCTACACATTTGTTGCAGTGTGCCAGTGACTGTACACATGCGGTGCAGGGTGTCAGTGACTGTACACATGTGGTGCAGTGTGCCAGTGACTGTACACCCATGGTGCAGTGTGTCAGTGACTGTACACACATTGTGCAGGATGCCAGTGAATGTACACAGGAGGTGCATGGTGCCATTGTCTATGCACACATGGTGCAGTGTGCCATTGACTGTGGACAAATTATTTATTGTGCCAGTGACTGTACACATATGGTGCAGGGTGCCTGGGACTGTACTAAAATGTTTCAGGGTGCCAGTGAATGTACACACGCAGTGCAGTGTGCCAGTGATTTTACACGCATGGTATAGGGTGCTAATGAATGTACACTCATGCTGCAGGGTGCCAGTGATTGTAGACACATGGTATAGGGCGCCAGTGACTGTACACATATGGTGCAAAGTGCCAGTGACTGTATACACATGGTGGAGGGTGCCAGTGAGTGTACACATGCGGGGCAGGTTGCCAGTGACTGTACACACATGATGCAGGGTGCCTGTGACTGTACACATTTAGTGCAGCTTGCCAGTAACTGTACACATACGGTGCAGTGTGTCAGTGACTGTACACACATGGTGCAGGTTGGCAGTGACTGTACACACATGGTGCAGGGTTCCAGTGACTTTTCACATGCAGTGAAGTTTGCCAGTGACTGTACACATGTGGTATAGGGTACTAATGACTGTACACACATGGTGCAGTGTGCCTGTGACTTTACATACACGGTGGAGGGTGTCAGTGACTGTACACAAATGGTGCAGTGTGCCAGTGACTTTACACACATGGTACAGGTTGTCAGTAACTTTACACACACAGTGAAGTGTACCAGTGACTGTACGCACATGGTGCAGGGTTTCAGTGACTTTTAAAACGTTGTGCAGTGTGTCAGTGACTGTACAGACGTGGTGCAGGGTGCCAGTGATTGTACACACATGGGATAGTGTGCCATTGACTGTACACAGATGGTGCAGGGTGCCATTGACTGTACACACATGGTGCAGTGAGCCAGTGACTGTACAAAAGTGGTGAAGGATGTCAGTGACTGTACACATATGGTGCAAGTTGCCTGTCACTGTACACACATGGTGCAGGATGCCAGTGATGGTACACACATGGTGCAGGATGCCAGTGACTGTACACACACCTTGAAGGGTATCAGTGACTGTACATGTGGTGCGGGGTGCCAGTCACTGTTAACAGATGGTATAGGTTGCCAATGACTGTACACAGATGGTGTAGGGTGCTATTGACTGTACACAAGTGGTGTAGGGTGTCAGTGACTGGACACATATGGTGAAGGGTGCCATTGTCTGTACACACATGGTTCAGGGTGCCAGTGACTTTACACACATGTTGCAGAATGCCAGTGACTGTACACACATGGTGCAGGCTGCCATTGACTGTAGACACATGGTATTGGGCGCCAGTGACTGTACACATATGGGGCAGGGTGCCAGTGACTGTATACACATGGTGCAGGGTGCCAGTGACTGTACACACGCAGGGCAGGATGCCAGTGACTGTACACACATGACGCACTGTGCCTGTGACTGTACTTATTTGGCGCAGCTTGCCAGTAACTGTACACACATGGTGCAGGGTGCCACTGACTGTGTGCACATGGTGCAGGGGTTTCAGGGTCTGTAAACACATGGTGCAGTGTGCCAGTGTCTGTACACACATGGTGCAGTGTGCCAGTGACTGTACACACATGGTGTAGGGTTTCAGTGACTATACACACAGAGTGAAGGGCGTCAGTAACTGTACACACATGGTGCAGGTTGGCAGTGACTGTACACACATGGTGCAGGGTGCCAGTGACTTTTCACATGCAGTGAAGTTTGCCAGTGACTGTACACACGTGGTGCAGTGTGCCAGTGACTTTACATACACGGTGGAGGGTGCCAGTGACTGTACACAAATGGTGCAGTGTGCCAGTGACTTTACACACATGGTACAGGGTGTCAGTAACTGTACACACACAGTGAAGTGTACCAGTGACTGTACGCACATGGTGCAGGGTTTCAGTGACTTTTAAAACGTTGTGCAGGGTGTCAGTGACTGTACAGACGTGGTGCAGGGTGCCAGTGATTGTACACACATGGGATAGTGTGCCATTGACTGTACACAGATGGTGCAGGGTGCCATTGACTGTACACACATGGTGCAGTGAGCCAGTGACTGTACAAAAGTGGTGTAGGATGTCAGTGACTGTACACATATGGTGCAAGTTGCCTGTCACTGTACACACATGGTGCAGGATTCCAGTGAATGTACACACACCTTGAAGGGTATCAGTGACTGTACATGTGGTGCGGGGTGCCAGTCACTGAAAACAGATGGTATAGGGTGCCAATGACTGGAAATGGATGGTGCAGACTGCTATTGACTGTACACACGTGGTGTAGGGTGTCAGTGACTGTACCCATATAGTGCAGGGTGCCAGTGACTGTACACATGCGGTGCAGGGTGTCAGTGACTGTACACATCTAGTGCAGGGTGTCAGTGACTTTACATAAAAGGTGCACGGTGCCAGTGACTGTAGACACATAATATAGGGTGCCAGTGACTGAACACACATGGTTCAGGGAGCCAGTAACTTTACAGATGTGGTGAAGAGTGCCAGTGACTTTGCACATGGGGTATCAGGTACTAATGACTGTATACACATGGTGCAGGGTGCCAGTGACTGTACACACATGGTGCAGGATGCCAGTGACAGTACACACGTGGTGCAGCGTGCCAGTGACTGTAAACATGTGGTGCAGGGTGCCAGTGACTGTACACACATGGTATAGGGTGCCAATCACTGTACACAGATGGTGCAGGGTGTCAGTGACTGTACACACATGGCGCAGGATGCCAGTGACTGTACACACAGCTTGAAGGGTGCCAGTGATTGCACACATATGGTGCAGGTTCCAGTGACTTTACACATGTGGCATATGGTACTAATGACTGCACACATGCAGTGTCGCGTGCCAGTGACTGGACACATGTGGTGCAGGGTGTTAGTGAATGTACACACATATGGTATAGGGTGCCAGTGACTGAACAGTGATGGTGAAAGTTGCCATTGACTGTACAGACATGGTGCAGGGTGCCAGTGACTGTAGACATGTAGTGTAGTGTGTCGGTGACTGTACACATGCAGTGCAGGGTGTCAGTGACTGTACACATGCAGTGCAGTGTGCCAGTGACTTTACATACATGGTATACAGTGCCAATGACTGTACACACAATGTGAAGCATGCCAGTGTCGGTAGACACATGGTATAGGGCGCCAGTGACTGTACACACGTGGTGTAGTGTGTCAGCGACTGTACACATATGGTGCAGGGTGTCAGGGACTGTACACATGTGCTGCAGGGTGCCAGGGATTGTACACAGATGGTGCAGGGTGTCAGTGACTGTACACAATGGTGCAGGGTGCCAGTGACTGTACACACATGTTTCAGTGAGCCAGTGACTGTACACATGCAGTGCAGTGTGCCAGTGACTTTACATATATGGTATACAGTGCCAATGACTGTAAACACAATGTGAAGCGTGCCAGTGTCGGTAGACACATGGTATAGGGCGCGAGTGACTGTAAACATATGGTGCAGGGTATCAGGGACTGTACACATGTGGTGCAGGGTGTCAGTGATTGTACACATAAGGTGCAGGGTGCTAGTGAATGTACACACATGTTTCAGGGTGCCGGTGACTGTACACATGCCGTGCAGTGTTCCAGAGAATTTACACACGTGGTATACGGTGCCAATCAATGTATACACATGGTGCAGGGTGCCAGTGACTGTAGACACATGGCATAGGGTGCCAGTGACTGTAAATGTATGGTGCAGGGTGCCACTGACTGTACACACATGTTGCAGGGTGCCAGTGACTGTACACACATGGTGCAGGCTTCCATTGACTGTAGACACATGGTATAGGGTGCCAGTGAATGTACACACATGGTGTAGGGTGCTGGTGACTGTACACATGTTGTGCAGGATGTCAAAATCTGTACTGACATGTTTCGGGGTGCCAGTGCCTGTACACACGCATTGCAGTGTGCCAGGGACTTTACACACATGGTATAAGTTGCCACTGACTGTACACACATGGTGCAGTGTTTCAGTGACTGTACACACGTTGTGCAGGGTGCTGGTAACTGTACACACACGTTGCAGTGTGCCAGTGACTGTACACACATGGTGCAAGGAGTCAGTGACTGTACATAGATGGCTTTGCAGCATGTCAGTGACTGTGTGCACACTATGCAGGCTGCCAGTGATTGTACACACATGGTATAGTGTGCCAATGACTGTATACAGGTGATGCATGGTGGCATTGACTGTACACAGAAGGTGCAGGGTGCCAGTGACTGTACACACGTTGTGTAGTATGTCAATGACTTTACTCACATGGTGCAGTATGCCAGTGACTGTACACATGTGGTGCAGGGTGTCAGTGACTGTACACAAAAGATTCAGGATGCCAGTGACCGTAGACACTTGATATAGGGTGCCAGTGATTGTACACACATGGTGCAGGGTGCCAGTGACTTTGCACATGCGATGAATCTTGCCAATGACGGTACACACGTGGTATAGGTTCCTAATGACTGTACACACATGGTGCAGGGTTCTGGTGACTCTAGACACATGGTATAGGGTGCCAGTGACTGTATACAAATCATGCCGGGTGCCACTGAATGTACACACGCGGAGCAGGGTGCTAGTGACTGTACACACATGACACAGGGTGCCAGCGATTGTACGCACATGGTGCAGGTTGCCAATGACTGTAGATACATGTTATAGGGCACCAGTGACTGTACACCTATGGTACCTCGTGCCAGCGACAGTACAAACATGGTGCAGTGTGCCAGTGACTGTACAAATGCTTTGTAGAGTGTCAGCGACTGTACACATCTTGTGCAGGGTGGCAGTGACTGTACACAAAACGTGCAGGGTGCCAGTGACTGTAGACACATGATATATAGTGCCTGTGACTGTACACACATGGTGCAGGGTGTCAGTGACTTTACACATGTGGTGAAGTGTGCCAGTGACTTTGCACACGTGGTATAGGGTACTAATGACTGTATACACATGTGGCAGTGACTGTACACATATGGTGCAGGGTGCCATTGACTGTACACACAGGGTGCAGGGTGCCTGTGACTGTACACACATGGTATAGTGTGCCAATGACTATACAATGTTCGTGTAGGGTGCCATTGACTATACGCACATGGTGCAGGATCCAGTGAATGTACACAGCTGGCTTTGCAACATGCCAGTGATTGTTTGCATGCTATGCAGGGTGCCAGTGATTGTACACACATGGTATAGTGTGCCAATCACTGTATACAGGTGATGCATGGTGCCATTGACTGTACACAGATTGTGCAGGGTGCCAGTGACTGTACACACGCAGTGTAGGGCATCAGTGACCTTACTCACATGGTGCAGGGTGTCAGTGACTGTACAGAATGGTGCAGTGTGCCAGTGACTGTACACAAATGTTTCAGTGTGCCAGTGACTGTACACATGCAGTGCATTGTGCCAGTGACTTGACACACATAGTATACAGTGCCAATGACTGTACACACAATGTGAAGCATGCCAGTGTCTGTAGACACATGGTATAGGGCGCCAGTGACTGTACACATATGCTGCAGGGAGCCAGTGAATGTACATACATGGTAAAGGGTGCCAATGTCTGTACACATATGG
The DNA here is from genome assembly GCA_026770705.1 of Isurus oxyrinchus. Lineage (NCBI taxonomy): Eukaryota > Metazoa > Chordata > Chondrichthyes > Lamniformes > Lamnidae > Isurus > Isurus oxyrinchus. Next base: position 84,113,822 of record JANJGN010000013.1, read on the forward strand.
TGTAATGTGCCATTGACTCTACAAACGTGGTGCAGGGTGCCAGTGACTACACATGTGGTGCAGTGTGTCAGCGACTGTACACATATGGTGCAGGGTGTCAGGGACTGTACACATATGGTGCAGGGTGTCAGTGATTGTACACATATGGTGCAGGGTGCCAGTGACTGTACACATGCAGTGCAGTGTTCCAGAGAATTTACACACATGCTATACGGTGCCAATCACTGTATACACATGGTGCAGGGTGCCAGTGACTGTAGACACATGGCATAGGCTGCCAGTGACTGTAAACATATGGCACAGGGTGCCACTGACTGTACACACATGGAGCAGGGTGCCAGTGACTGTACACACGCGGCGCAGGGTGCCAGTGATTGTACACACATGACGCAGGGTGCCAGTGACTGTGCACACATGGTGCAGGCTGCCATTGACTGTAGACACATGGTATAGGGTGCCAGTAAATGTACACACATGGTGTAGGGTGCCGGTGGCTGTACACATGTTGTGCAGGATGCCAGTAACTGTGCAGACATGTTTCAGGGTGCCAGTGACTGTACACAGGCATTGCAGTGTGCCAGGGATTTTACACACATGGTATAAGTTGCGACTGACTGTACGCACAAGGTGCAGGTTGCCAATGACTGTAGATATATGTTATAGGGGGCCAGCGACTGTATACATATGGTGCCGTGTGCCAGCGACTGTACACACATGATGCAGTGCGCCAGTGACTGTACACATCTTGTGCAGGGTGCCAGTGACTGTAGACACATAATATACAGTGTCAGTGACTGTACACACATGGTGCAGGGTGCCAGTGCCTTTACATAAGCGGTGAAGTGTGCCGGTGACTTTGCACATGTGGTATAGGATACTAATGACTGTGTACATATGTGCCAGTGACTGTACACATATGTTGCAGAATGCCAGTGACTGTACACATACGGTGCAGGGTGCCAGTGACTGTAAACATGCAGTGCAGGGTGCCAGTGACTGTACGCACATGGTATAGGGAGCCAGTGACTGTACACAAATGGTGCAAGTTGGCATTGACTGTACGCATGTGGTTCTGTGTGCCAGTGAATTTACAGACTTGGTGCAGGGTGCCAGTGACTGGACACACATGGTGCATTGTTTCAGTGACTGTACACACATTGTGAAGTGTGCCGGTAACTGTATACACACGTTGCAGTGTGGCAGTGACTGTACACACATGGTGCAGGGTGTCAGTGACTGTACACAGATGGCTTTGCAGCATGCCAGTGACTGTGCGCATGCTATGCAGGCTGCCGGTGATTGTACACACATGGTATAGTGTGCCAATGACTGTATACAGGTGATGCATAGTGGCATTGACTGTACACAGAAGGTGCAGGGTACCAGTGACTGTACACACGTGGTGTAGGGTGTCAATGAATTTACTCACATGGTGTAGTGTGCCAGTGACTGTACACATGTGGTGCAGGGTGTCAGTGACTGTACACAAAAGGTTCAGGATGCCAGTGACTGTAGACACATGATATAGGGTGCCAGTGATTGTACACACATGGTGCAGGGTGCCAGTGACTTTGCACATGCGGTGAATCTTGCCAGTGACTGTACACACATGGTATAGGGTACTAATGACTGTACACACATGGTGCAGGGTTCTGGTGAGTTTCGACACATGGTATAGGGTGCCAGTGACTGTATAAAAATGGTGCTGGGTGCCACTGATTGTATGCACGCAGAGCAGGGTGCCAGTGACTGTACACACATGACGCAGGGTGCCAGTGACTGTACATATATGGTGCAGGTTGCCGATGACTGTCGATACATGTTATAGGGGGCCAGTGACTGTACACATATGGTGCCATGTGCCAGCAACTGTAGACACATGGTGCAGTGTGCCAGTGACTGTACACACGTGGTGTAGTGTCAGTGACTGGACACATCTTGTGCAGGGTGGCAGTGACTGTACACAAAAGGTGCAGGGTGCCAGTGACTGTGGACACATAATATACAGTGCCAGTGACTGTACACAAATGGTGCAGCATGCCAGTGACTTTACACATGCGGTGAAGTGTGCCAGTGACTTTGAACACGTGGTATAGGGTACTAATGACTGTATACACATGTGGCAGTGACTGTACACATATGGTGCAGGATGCCAATGACGGTACACATGCAGCGCTGGTGCCAGTGACTGTAAACATGCGGTGCAGTGTGCCAGTGACTGTACTTACATGGTATAGAGAGAAAATGACTGTACACAGATGGTGCAAGGTGGCATTGATTGTACACACGTGGTGCAGGGTGTCAGTGACTGTACACACATAGTGCAAGGTGCCAGTAACTGTACGCATGTGGTGCTGTGTGCCAGTGACTGTACACACATGGTGCAGGGTGTTAGTGACTGTACACAGATGGCTTTGCAGCATGCCAGTGACTGTGTGCATGCTATGCAGGCTGCCGGTGATTGTACACACATGGTATAGTGTGCCAATGACTGTGTACAGGTGATGCATTGTGGCATCGACTGTACACAGTAGGTGCAGGGTGCCAGTGACTGTACACACATGGTGCAGTGTGCCAGTGACATTATGCACACTGTGCAGTGTGCCAGTGATTGTACACACATAGTGCAGGGTGTCAGTGAATGTACACACAATGTGAAGGGTGCAAGTGATGGTACACACATGATGCAGGGTTTCAGTGACTGTACACACGTTGTGCAGGGTGCCAGTGTCTTTATGCGCACATTGCAGGGGGCCAGTGACTGTTCTCACATGGTGCAGGGTGTCAGTGACTATACACACGTAGTCCAGGGTACCACTGATTGTAGACACATGGGATAATGTGCCAATGACTGTACAGAGATGGTGCAGGATGCCATTGACTGTACACACATGGTGCAGGGTGCCAGTGAGTGTACAAAAATGGTGTAGTATGTCAGTGACTGTACACATATGGTGCAGGGTGCCAGTCACTGTACACACATGGTCCTGAATGCCAGTGACGGTACACACATGGTGCAGGATGCCAGTGACTGTACACACGCCTTGAAGGGTGCCAGTGACTGTACACAAGCGGTGCAGGTTGCCAGTGACTGAAAACAGATGGTATAGGGTGCCAATGACTGTACATGGATGGTGCAGGTGCTATTGACTGTACACACGTGGTGTAGTGTGCCAGTGACAGTACACATATGGTGCTGGTTGCCAGTGACGGTACTCATGCAGAGTAGGGTTTCAGTGACTGTACACGTATTGTGAAGGGTACCAGTGACCATACACAAGTGGTGCAGGCTGCTATTAACTGTAGACACATGGTATAGGGTGCCAGTGAATGTACACACATGGTGCAGGGAGCCAGGGTCTGTACACACATGGTGCAGGGTGCTGGTGACTGTACATATGTGGTGCAGGATGCCAGTGATTGTACAGACATGTTTCAGGGTGCCAGTGCCTGTACACAAGCATTGCAGTGTGCCAGGGACTTTACACACATGGTATAATTTGCCACTGACTGTACACACATGGTGCAGGGTGCCAATGACTGTAGACACATGGTATAGGGTTCCAGTGATTGTACATATATGGTGCTGTGTTCCAGTGACTTTACCCACGTGTTATAGGGTACTAATGTCTGTACACATGCAGTGCAATGAGCCACTGACTGGACACATGCGATGCAGTGTGTTAGTGACTGTATACACATATGGTATAGGGTGCCAGTGACTGTACAGAGATGGTGCAAGTTGCCATTGACTGTACAGACATGGTGCAGGGTGCCAGTGACTGTAGACACGTGGTGTAGGGTGTCAGTGACTGTACACATATGGTGTAGCGTGCTAGGGACTGTACAAAGATGGTGCAGGGTGTCAGTGACTGTACACAAATGTTTCAGTGTGCCAGTGACTGTACACATGCAGTGCATTGTGCCAGTGACTTGACACACATGATATACAGTGCCAATGACTGTACACACAATGTGAAGCATGCCAGTGTCTGTAGACACATGGTATAGGGTGCCAGTGACTGTACACATATGCTGCAGGGAGCCAGTGACTGTACATACATGGTAAAGGGTGCCAATGACTGTACACAGATGGTGCAAGGTGCCGTTGACTCTACACACATGGTGCAGGGTGCCAGTGACTGTACACATGTGTTGTAGTGTGTCAGCGACTGTACACATATGGTGCAGGGTGTCAGGGACTGTACACATGTGGTGCAGGGTGTCAGTGATTGTACACATATGGTGCAGGGTGCCAGTGACTGTACACATGCAGTGCAGTGTTCCAGAGAATTTACACACATGGTATATGGTGCCAATCACTGTATACACATGGTACAGGGTGCCAGTGACTGTAGACACATGGCATAGGGTGCCAGTGACTGTAAACATATGGCGCAGGGTGCCACTGACTGTACACACATGGAGCAGGGTGCCATTGACTGTACACATGCGGCGCAGGGTGCCAGTGATTGTACACACATGAAGCAGGGTGCCAGTGACTGTACACACATGGTGCAGGCTGCCATTGACTGTAGACACATGGTATAGGGTGCCAGTGAATGTACACACATGGTGTAGGGTGCTGGTGACTGTACACATGTTGTGCAAGATGCTAGTAACTGTGCTGTCATGTTTCAGGGTGCCAGTGCCTGTACACAGGCATTGCAGTGTGCCAGGGACTTTACACTCATGGTATAAGTTGCCACTGACTGTACGCACATGGTGCAGGTTGCCAGTGACTGTGGACACATAATATACAGTGCCAGCGACTCTACACAAATGGTGCAGGGTTCCAGTTACTTTATATATGCGATGAAGTGTGCCGGTGACTCGGCACACGTGGTACAGGGTACTAATGACTGTATACACATGTGGCAGTGCCTGTACACATATGGTGCAGAATGCCAGTGAATGTACACATGCAGTGCAGAGTGCCAGTGACTGTAAACATGCAGTGCAGTGTGCCAGTGACTGTACGCACATGGTATAGGGAGCCAATGACTGTACACAGATGGTGCAATGTGGCATTGACTGTACACACGTGGTGCAGGGTGCCAGTGACTATACACACATGGTGCAGTGTGCCAGTGACTGTACACACATGGTACAGTGTTTCAGTGACTGTACACACATTGTGCAGGGTGCCGGTAACTGTATACACACGTTGCAGTGTGCCAGTGACTGTACATACATGGTGCAGGGTGTCAGTGACTGTTCACAGATGGCTTTGCAGCATGCCAGTGACTGTGCACACGCTATGCAGGCTGCCAATGATTGTACACACATGGTATAGTGACTGTATACAGGTGATGCATGGTGGCATTGACTGTACAGAAAAGGTGCAGAGTGCCAGTGACTATACACACGTGGTGTAGGGTGTCAATGACTTTACTGACATGGTGCAGTGTGCCAGTGACTGTACACATGTGGTTCAGGATGCCAGTGACTGTAGACACATGATATAGGGTGCCATGATTGTACACACATGGTGCAGGGTGCCAGTGACTGTACACATGTGTTGTAGTGTGTCAGCGACTGTACACATATGGTGCAGGGTGTCAGGGACTGTACACATATGGTGCATGGTGCCACTCACTGTACACACATGGTCCTGAATGCCAGTGACGGTACACACATGGTGCAGGATGCCAGTGACTGTACACACGCCTTGAAGGGTGCCAGTGACTGTACACAAGCGGTGCAGGTTGCCAGTGACTGAAAACAGATGGTATAGGGTGCCAATGACTGTACATGGATGGTGCAGGTGCTATTGACTGTACACACGTGGTGTAGTGTGCCAGTGACAGTACACATATGGTGCTGGTTGCCAGTGACGGTACTCATGCAGTGTAGGGTTTCAGTGACTGTACACGTATTGTGAAGGGTACCAGTGACCATACACAAGTGGTGCAGGCTGCTATTAACTGTAGACACATGGTATAGGGTGCCAGTGAATGTACACACATGGTGCAGGGAGCCAGGGTCTGTACACACATGGTGCAGAGTGCTGGTGACTGTACACATGTGGTGCAGGATGCCAGTGATTGTACAGACATGTTTCAGGGTGCCAGTGCCTGTACACAAGCATTGCAGTGTGCCAGGGACTTTACACACATGGTATAATTTGCCACTGACTGTACACACGTGGTGCAGGGTGCCAATGACTGTAGACACATGGTATAGGGTTCCAGTGATTGTACACATATGGTGCTGTGTTCCAGTGACTTTACCCACGTGTAATAGGGTACTAATGTCTGTACACACGCAGTGCAGTGAGCCACTGACAGGACACATGCGATGCAGTGTGTTAGTGACTGTATACACATATGGTATAGGGTGCCAGTGACTGTACAGAGATGGTGCAAGTTGCCATTGACTGTACAGACATGGTGCAGGGTGCCAGTGACTGTAGACACGTGGTGTAGGGTGTCAGTGACTGTACACATATGGTGCAGGGTGTCAGTGACTGTACAAAGATGGTGCAGGGTGCCAGTGACTGTACACAAATGTTTCAGTGTGCCAGTGACTGTACACATGCAGTGCATTGTGCCAGTGACTTGACACACATGATATACAGTGCCAATGACTGTACACACAATGTGAAGCATGCCAGTGTCTGTAGACACATGGTATAGGGTGCCAGTGACTGTACACATATGCTGCAGGGAGCCAGTGACTGTACATACATGGTAAAGGGTGCCAATGACTGTACACAGATGGTGCAAGGTGCCATTGACTCTACACACATGGTGCAGGGTGCCAGTGACTGTACACATGTGTTGTAGTGTGTCAGCGACTGTACACATATGGTGCAGGGTGTCAGGGACTGTACACATGTGGTGCAGGGTGTCAGTGATTGTACATGTATGGTGCAGGGTGCCAGTGACTGTGCACATGCAGTGCAGTGTTCCAGAGAATTTACACACATGGTATATGGTGCCAATCACTGTACACACATGGTGCAGGGTGCCAGTGACAGTACACACGTGATATTGGGTACTAATGATTGTACACACATGGTGCTGGTTTCCGGTAACTCTAGACACATGGCATAGGGTGCCAGTGACTGTAAACATATGGCGCAGGGTGCCACTGACTGTACTCACATGGAGCAGTGTGCCAGTGAATGTACACAGGCGGCGCAGGATGCCAGTGATTGTACACACATGACGCCGGATGCCAGTGACTGTACACACATGGTGCAGGCTGCCATTGACTGTAGACACATGGTATAGGGTGCCAGTGAATGTACACACATGATGTAGGGTGCTGGTGACTGTACACATGTTGTGCAGGATGCTAGTAACTGTGCTGACATGTTTCAGGGTGCCAGTGCCTGTACACAGGCATTGCAGTGTGCCAGGGACTTTACACACATGGTATAAGTTGCCACTGACTGTACGCACATGGTGCAGGTTGCCAGTGACTGTGGACTCATAATATACAGTGCCAGCGACTCTACACAAATGGTGCAGGTTCCAGTTACTTTATATATGCGATGAAGTGTGCCGGTGACTCGGCACACGTGGTATAGGGTACTAATGACTGTATACACATGTGGCAGTGCCTGTACACATATGGTGCAGAATGCCAGTGAATGTACACATGCAGTGCAGAGTGCCAGTGACTGTAAACATGCAGTGCAGTGTGCCAGTGACTGTACGCACATGGTATAGGGAGCCAATGACTGTACACAGATGGTGCAATGTGGCATTGACTGTACACACGTGGTGCAGGGTGCCAGTGACTATACACACATGGTGCAGGGTGCCAGTGACTGTACGCATGTGGTGCTATGTGCCAGTGCCTGTACATACATGGTGCAGTGTGCCAGTGACTGGACACACATGGTGCAGTGTTTCAGTGACTGTACACACATTGTGCAGGGTGCCGGTAACTGTATACACACGTTGCAGTGTGCCAGTGACGGTACACATGTGGTGCAGGGTGTCAGTGACTATACACAAAAGGTTCAGGATGCCAGTGACTGTAGACACATGATATAGGGTGCCAGTGATTGTACACACATGGTGCAGGGTGCCAGTGACTGTACACATGTGGTGCAGTGTGTCAGCGACTGTACACATATGGTGCAGGGTGTCAGGGACTGTACACATGTGGTGCAGGGTGTCAGTGATTGTACACATATGGTGCAGGGTGCCAGTGACTGTACACATGCAGTGTAGTGTTCCAGAGAATTTACACACATGGTATACGGTGCCAATCACTGTATACACATGGTGCAGGGTGCCAGTGACTGTAGACACATGGCATAGGGTGCCAGTGACTGTAAACATATGGCGCAGGGTGCCACTGACTGTACACACATGGAGCAGGGTGCCAGTGACTGTACACACACGGCGCAGGGTGCCAGTGATTGTACACACATGACGCTGGGTGCCAGTGACTGTACACACATGGTGCAGGCTGCCATTGACTGTAGACACATGGTATAGGGCGCCAGTGAATGTACACACATGATGTAGGGTGCCGGTGACTATACACATGTTGTGCAGAATTCTAGTAACTGTGCTGACATGTTTCAGGGTGCCAGTGCCTGTACACAGGCATTGCAGTGTGCCAGGGACTTTACACACATGGTATAAGTTGCCACTGACTGTACGCACACGGTGCAGTTTGCCAGTGACTGTGGACACATAATATACAGTGCCGGTGACTCTACACAAATGGTGCAGGGTTCCAGTTACTTTATATATGCGATGAAGTGTGCCGGTGACTTGGCACACGTGGTATAGGGTACTAATGGCTGTATACACATGTGGCAGTGCCTGTACACATATGGTGCAGAATGCCAGTGAATGTACACATGCAGTGCAGGGTGCCAGTGACTGTAAACATGCAGTGCAGTGTGCCAGTGACTGTACGCACATGGTATAGGGAGCCAATGACTGTACACAGATGGTGCAATGTGGCATTGACTGTACACACGTGGTGCAGGGTGCCAGTGACTATACACACATGGTACAGTGTGCCAGTGACTGTACACATGTGGTGCTGTTTGCCAGTGCCTGTACATACATGGTGCAGTGTGCCAGTGACTGTACACACATGGTGCAGTGTTTCAGTGACTGTGCACACATTGTGCAGGGTGCCGGTAACTGTATACACACGTTGCAGTGTGTCAGTGACTGTACATACATGGTGCAGGGTGTCAGTGACTGTATACAGATGGCTTTGCAGCATGCCAGTGACTGTGCGCACGCTATGCAGGCTGCCAATGATTGTACACACATGGTATAGTGTGCAATGACTGTATACAGGTGATGCATGGTGGCATTGACTGTACAGAAAAGGTGCAGAGTGCCAGTGACTATACAGACGTGGTGTAGGATGTCAATGACTTTACTCACATGGTGCAGTGTGCCAGTGACTGTACACAAAAGGTTCAGGATGCCAGTGACTGTAGACACATGATATAGGGTGCCATGATTATACACACATGGTGCAGGGTGCCAGTGACATTGCACATGTGGTGAATCTTGCCAGTGACTGTACACACGTGATATAGTGTTCCGGTGCCTCTAGACACATGGTATAGGGTGCCAGTGACTGTATACATGTGGTGCCGTGGCCACTGACTGAACACATGCGGTGCAGTGTGCCTGTGACTTTACAAACATGGTATACTGTGCCAATAACTGTACAATGATGGTGCCGGGTGCCATGAACTGTACACACAGGGTGCTGGGTGCCAGTGACTGTACACACATGGTGCAGGATGCCAGCGACTGTACACACGGGTTGCAGGGTGTCAGTGACTGTACACATGCGGTGCAGGGTGCCTGTGACTGTACACATATGGTATAATGTGCCAATGACTGTACAATGATGGTGCAGGGTGCCATTGACTGTACACACAGGGTGCAGGGTGCCTGTGACTGTACACACATGATGCAGGATGCCAGCGACTGTACACACATGATGCAGGGTGCCAGTGACTGTCCACATGTGGTGCAGGGTGCCAGTGACTGTACACACATGGTATTGAGTGCCAATGACTATACATTGTTCGTGTAGGGTGCCATTGACTATATGCACATGGTGCAGGATCCAGTGAATGTACGCAGCTGGCTTTGCAACATGCCAGTGACTGTGCACATGCTATGCAGGGTGCCAGTGATTGTACACACATGGTATAGTGTGCCAATGACTGTATACAGGTGATGCATGGTGCCATTGACTGTACACAGATTGTGCAGCGTGCCAGTGACTGTACACACGCAGTGTAGGGCATCAGTGACTTTACTCAAATGGTGCAGTGTGCCAGTGACTGTGCACATGCAGTGCGGGGTGTCAGTGACTGCACACAAAAGGTTCAGGATGCCAGTGACTGCAGACACATGTTATGGGGTGCCGGTGACTCTACACACATGGTGCAGGTTGCAAGTGACTGTACACACATGGTGCAGGATGCCAGTGACAGTACACACGTGGTGCAGGGCGCCAGTGACCTTACACGCATATTGCAGCATGCCAGTGACTGTAGACACGTGGTCAGGGTGCCAATGACTGTACACATGCGGTGCAGGGTGCCAATGACTGTACACACATGGTATAGTGTGGCAATGACTGTACAATGATGGTGCCAGTGACGGTACACACGTATGGTATAGTGACTGTATACAGATGGTGCAAGGTGCCATTGACTGTTAAGACATGGTGCAGGGTTCCAGTGACTGTAGACACGTGGTGTAGGGTGTCAGTGACTGTAAACATATGGTGCAGGGTGCCAGTGACTGTACACGGATGGTGCAGGGTGTCAGTGACTGTACACATATGGTACAGTGTGACAGTGACTTTACACAAATGTTTCAGTGTTCCAGTGACTGTACACATGCATTGCAGTGTGCCAGGGACTTTACACACATGGTATAAGTTGCCACTGACTGTACGCACACGGTGCAGTTTGCCAGTGACTGTGGACACATAATATACAGTGCCAGTGACTCTACACAAATGGTGCAGGGTTCCAGTTACTTTATATATGCGATGAAGTGTGCCGGTGACTTGGCACATGTGGTATAGGGTACTAATGACTGTATACACATGTGGCAGTGCCTGTACACATATGGTGCAGAATGCCAGTGAATGTACACATGCAGTGCAGGGTGCCAGTGACTGTAAACATGCAGTGCAGTGTGCCAGTGACTGTACGCACATGGTATAGGGAGCCAATGACTGTACACAGATAGTGCAATGTGGCATTGACTGTACACACGTGGTGCAGGGTGCCAGTGACTATACACACATGGTACAGTGTGCCAGTGACTGTACACATGTGGTGCTGTTTGCCAGTGCCTGTACATACATGGTGCAGTGTGCCAGTGACTGTATACACACGTTGCAGTGTGTCAGTGACTGTACATACATGGTGCAGGGTGTCAGTGACTGTATACAGATGGCTTTGCAGCATGCCAGTGACTGTGCGCACGCTATGCAGGCTGCCAGTGATTGTACACACATGGTATAGTGTGCAATGACTATATACAGGTGATGCATGGTGGCATTGACTGTACAGAAAAGGTGCAGAGTGCCAGTGACTATACAGACGTGGTGTAGGATGTCAATGACTTTACTCACATGGTGCAGTGTGCCAGTGACTGTACACAAAAGGTTCAGGATGCCAGTGACTGTAGACACATGATATAGGGTGCCATGATTATACACACATGGTGCAGGGTGCCAGTGACATTGCACATGTGGTGAATCTTGCCTGTGACTGTACACACATGGTGCAGGATGCCAGCGACTGTACACACGTGATGCAGGGTGCCAGTGACTGTCCACATGTGGTGCAGGGTGCCAGTGACTGTACACACATGGTATTGAGTGCCAATGACTATACATTGTTCGTGTAGGGTGCCATTGACTATATGCACATGGTGCAGGATCCAGTGAATGTACGCAGCTGGCTTTGCAACATGCCAGTGACTGTGCACATGCTATGCAGGGTGCCAGTGATTGTACACACATGGTATAGTGTGCCAATGACTGTATACAGGTGATGCATGGTGCCATTGACTGTACACAGATTGTGCAGGGTGCCAGTGACTGTACACACGCAGTGTAGGGCATCAGTGACTTTACTCAAATGGTGCAGTGTGCCAGTGACTGTGCACATTCAGTGCGGGGTGTCAGTGACTGCACACAAAAGGTTCAGGATGCCAGTGACTGCAGACACATGTTATGGGGTGCCGGTGACTCTACACACATGGTGCAGGTTGCAAGTGACTGTACACACATGGTGCAGGATGCCAGTGACAGTACACACGTGGTGCAGGGCGCCAGTGACCTTACACGCATATTGCAGCATGCCAGTGACTGTAGACACGTGGTCAGGGTGCCAATGTCTGTACACATGCGGTGCAGGGTGCCAATGACTGTACACACATGGTATAGTGTGGCAATGACTGTACAATGATGGTGCCAGTGACGGTACACACGTATGGTATAGGGTCCCAGTGACTGTATACAGATGGTGCAAGGTGCCATTGACTGTTCAGACATGGTGCAGGGTTCCAGTGACTGTAGACACGTGGTGTAGGGTGTCAGTGACTGTACACATGTGGTGCAGGGTGCCAGTGACTGTACAGGGATGGTGCAGGGTGTCAGTGACTGTACACATATGGTACAGTGTGACAGTGACTTTACACAAATGTTTCAGTGTTCCAGTGACTGTACACATGCATTGCAGTGTGCCAGGGACTTTACACACATGGTATAAGTTGCCACTGACTGTACGCACATGGTGCAGTTTGCCAGTGACTGTGGACACATAATATACAGTGCCAGTGACTCTACACAAATGGTGCAGGGTTCCAGTTACTTTATATATGCGATGAAGTGTGCCAGTGACTTGGCACATGTGGTATAGGGTACTAATGACTGTATACACATGTGGCAGTGCCTGTACACATATGGTGCAGAATGCCAGTGAATGTACACATGCAGTGCAGGGTGCCAGTGACTGTAAACATGCGGTGCAGTGTGCCAGTGACTGTACGCACATGGTATAGGGAGCCAATGACTGTACACAGATGGTGCAATGTGGCATTGACTGTACACACGTGGTGCAGGGTGCCAGTGACTATACACACATGGTGCAGGGTGCCAGTGACTGTACGCATGTGGTGCTGTATGCCAGTGCCTGTACATACATGGTGCATTGTGCCAGTGACTATACACACATGTTGCAGTGTTTCAGTGACTGTACACACATTGTGCAGTGTGCCGGTAACTGTATACACACGTTGCAGTGTGTCAGTGACTGTACATACATGGTGCAGAGTGTCAGTGACTGTATACAGATGGCTTTGCAGCATGCCAGTGACTGTGCGCACGCTATGCAGGCTGCCAATGATTGTACACACATGGTATAGTGTGCAATGACTATATACAGGTGATGCATGGTGGCATTGACTGTACAGAAAAGGTGCAGAGTGCCAGTGACTATACAGACGTGGTGTAGGATGTCAATGACTTTACTCACATGGTGCAGTGTGCCAGTGACTGTACACAAAAGGTTCAGGATGCCAGTGACTGTAGACACATGATATAGGGTGCCATGATTATACACACATGGTGCAGGGTGCCAGTGACATTGCACATGTGGTGAATCTTGCCAGTGACTGTACACACTGGATATAGTGTTCCGGTGCTTCTAGACACATGGTCTAGGGTGCCAGTGACTGTATACATGTGGTGCCGTGTGCCACTGACTGAACACATGTGGTGCAGTGTGCCTGTGACTGTACAAACATGGTATACTGTGCAAATAACTGTACAATTATGGTGCCGGGTGCCAGTGACTGTACACACATGGTGCAGGGTGCCAGTGACTGTACACACATGGTGCAGGATGCCAGCGACTGTACACACGAGTTGCAGGGTGTCAGTGACTGTACACAAGCGGTGCAGGGTGCCTGTGACTGTACACACATGGTATAATGTGCCAATGACTGTACAATGATGGTGCAGGGTGCCTGTGACTGTACACACATGGTGCAGGATGCCAGCGACTGTACACACGTGATGCAGGGTGCCAGTGACTGTACACACATGGTATAGAGTGCCAATGACTATACATTGTTCGTGTAGGGTGCCATTGACTATATGCACATGGTGCAGGATCCAGTGAATGTACGCAGCTGGCTTTACAACATGCCAGTGACTGTGCACATGCTATGCAGGGTGCCAGTGATTGTACACACATGGTATAGTGTGCCAATGACTGTATACAGGTGACGAATGGTGCCATTGACTGTACACAGATTGTGCAGCGTGCCAGTGACTGTACACACGCAGTGTAGGGCATCAGTGACTTTACTCAAATGGTGCAGTGTGCCAGTGACTGTACACATGCAGTGCGAGGTGTCAGTGACTGCACACAAAAGGTTCAGGATGCCAGTGGCTGCAGACAAATGTTATGGGGTGCCAGTGACTCTACACACATGGTGCAGGTTGCAAGTGACTGTACACACATGGTGCAGGATGCCAGTGACAGTACACACGTGGTGCAGGGTGCCAGTGACCTTACACGCATATTGCAGCATGCCAGTGACTGTAGACACGTGGTCAGGGTGCCAATGACTGTACACATGCGGTGCAGGGTGCCAATGACTGTACACACATGGTATAGTGTGGCAATGACTGTACAATGATGGTGCCAGTGACGGTACACACGTATGGTATAGGGTCCCAGTGACTGTATACAGATGGTGCAAGGTGCCATTGACTGTTAAGACATGGTGCAGGGTGCCAGTGACTGTAGACACGTGGTGTAGGGTGTCAGTGACTGTACACATATGGTGCAGGGTGCCAGTGACTGTACACGGATGGTGCAGGGTGTCAGTGACTGTACACATATGGTACAGTGTGACAGTGACTTTAAACAAATGTTTCAGTGTTCCAGTGACTGTACACATGCATTGCAGTGTGCCAGTGACTTTACACACATGGTATATGGTGCAGATGACTACACAAAATGTGCAGGGTGCCAGTGACTGTAGACACATGGTATAGGGCGCCAATGACTGTACCCAGATGGTGCAAGGTACCATTGACCCTACACAAATGGTTCTGGGGTGCCAGTGACTATACACATGTGGTGTAGTGTGTCAGTGATGGTACGCACATGGCGCAGGGTGTCAGGGACTGTACACATGTGGTGCAGGGTATCAGTGATGATACACATATGGTACAGGGTGCCCGTGACTGTACACATGCAGTGCAGTGTGCCAGAGAATTTACACACATGGTATACGGTGCCAATGATGTATACACATGGTGCAGGGTGCCAGTGACTGTAGACACATGGCTTAGGGCGCCAGTGACTGTACACATATGGTGCAGGGTGCTACTGACTGTACACACATGGTGCAGGGTTCCAGTGACTGTACACACGTGGAGCAGGATGCCAGTGGCTGTAGACACATGGTATAGGGAGCCTGTGAATGTACACACTTGGTGCAGGGTTCCAGTGACTGTACACATGTGGTGCAGGAAGCCAGTGACTTTATACATGTGGTACAGGGTGCCAGTGACTGTACACACATGACGCAGGGTGCCAGTGACTGTAGACACATAATATACAGTGCCAGTGACTGTACACACATGGTGCAGGTTGCCAGTGATTTTACACGTGCGGTGAAGTGTGCCGATGAATTTGCACACGTGGGTTAGTGTACTAATGACTGTATACACATGTGGCAGTGACTGTACACATATGGTGCAGGATGCCAGTGACTGTACACACTCGGTTCAGGGTGCCAGTGACTGTAAACATGTGGTGCAGTGTGCCAGTGACTGTACGCACATGGTATAGGGAGCCAATGACTGTACACAGATGGTGCAATGTGGCATTGACTGTACACACATGCGGTGCAGGGTGCCAGTGACTGTACACACATGCGATGCAGGGTGCCTGTGACTGTACACACATAGTATAGTGTGCCAATGATTGTACAATGATGGTGCAGGGTGCCATTGACTGTACACACAGGGTGCAGGGTGCCTGTGACTGTACACACATGGTATAGTGTGCCAATGACTATACAATGTTTGTGTAGGGTGCCATTGACTATACGCACATGGTGCAGGATCCAGTGAATGTACACAGCTGGCTTTGCAACATGTCAGTGATTGTTTGCATGCTATGCAGGGTGCCAGTGATTGTACACACATGGTATAGTGTGCCAACGACTGTATACAGGTGATGCATGGTGCCATTGACTGTACACAGATTGTGCAGGGTGCCAGTGACTGTACACATGCAGTGTAGGGCATCAGTGACTTTACTCACATGGTGCAGTTTGCCAGTGACTGTACACATCCAGTGCGGGATATCAGTGATGGTACACAAAAGGTTCAGGATGCCAGTGACTGTAGACATATGGTATGGGTTGCCGGTGACTCTACACACATGGTGCAGGTTGCAAGTGACTGTACACACATGGTGCAGGATGCCAGTGACAGTACACACGTGATATTGGGTACTAATGATTGTACACACATGGTGCTGGTTTCCGGTAACTCTAGACACATGGTATAGGGTGCCAGTGACTGTAAACATGTGGTGCAGTGTGCCAGTGACTGTATGCACATGGTATAGGGAGCCAATGACTGTACACAGATGGTGCAATGTGGCATTGACTGTACACACGTGGTGCAGGGTGCCAATGACTGTACACACATGCGGTGCAGGGTGCTTGTGACTGTACACACATAGTATAGTGGGACAATGATTGTACAATGATGATGCAGGGTGCCATTGACTGTACACACAGGGTGCAGGGTGCCTGTGACTGTACACACATGGTATAGTGTGCCAATGACTATACAATGTTCGTGTAGGGTGCCATTGACTATACGCACATGGTGCAGGATCCAGTGAATGTACACAGCTGGCTTTGCAACATGCCAGTGATTGTTTGCATGCTATGCAGGGTGCCAGTGATTGTACACACATGGTATAGTGTGCCAATGACTGTATACAGGTGATGCATGGTGCCATTGACTGTACACAGATTGTGCAGGGTGCCAGTGACTGTACACACGCAGTGTAGGGCATCAATGACTTTACTCACATGGTGCAGTGTGCCAGTGACTGTACACATCCAGTGCGGGAGATCAGTGACTGTACACAAAAGGTTCAGGATGCCAGTGACTGTAGACACATGGTATGGGGTGCTGGTGACTCTACACGCATGGTGCAGGTTGCAAGTGACAGTACCCACGTGGTGCAGGGCGCCAGTGACTGTACACACATATTGCAGCGTGCCAGTGACTGTAGAAATGTGGTCAGGGTGCCAATGACTGTACACATGCAGTGCAGGGTGACAATGACTGTACACACATGTTATAGTGTGGCAATGACTGTACGATGATGGTGCCACTGATGGTACACACGTATGGTATAGGGTCCCAGTGACTGTATACAGATGGTGCAATGTGCCATTGACTTTACACATATGGTGCAGGGTGCCAGTGACTGTACACGGATGGTGCAGGGTGTCAGTGACTGTACATAAGGAGCAGTGTGACAGTGACTGTACACATGCATTGCAGTGTGCCATTGACCTAACACACATGGTATATGGTGCAGATGACTGTACACAAAATATGCAGGGTGCCAGTGACTGTAGACACATGGTATAGGGCGCCAATGACTGTGCACAGATGGTGCAAGGTGCCATTAACTCTACACACATGGTGCTGGGGTGCCAGTGACTATGCACACGTGGTGTAGTGTGTCAGCGATGGTACGCATATGGTGCAGGGTGTCAGGGACTGTACACATGTTGTGCAGGGTGTCAGTGATGATATACATATGGTACAGGGTGCCAGTGACTGTAAACATGTAGTGCAGTGTGCCAGAGAATTTACACACATGGTATACGGTGCCAATGACTGTATACACATGGTGTAGGGTGCCAGAGACTGTAGACACGTGGAGCAGGGTGCCAGTGACTGTACACACATTACGCAGGGTGTCAGTGACTGTACACACATGTTGCAGGCTGCCATTGACTGTAGACACATGGAATAGGGTGCCAGTGAATGTACACACATGGTGCACGGTGCCGGTGACTGTACACATGTGGTGCAGGATGCTAGTGACTGTACAGACATATGGTATATTGGCCCAGTGACTACACAGATGGTGCAAGGTGCCATTGACTGTACAGACATGGTGCAGGGAGCCAGTGACTGTAGACACGTGGTGTAGTGTGTCAGTAACTGTACACATATGGTGCAGGGTGCCAGGGACTGTACACGGCTGGTGCAGCATGTCAGTGACTGTACACATATGATGCAGGGTGCCAGTGACATTACACACAGGGTGTAGTGTGCCAGTGATTGTACAGACATAGTGCAGGGTGTCAGTGACTGTACACACACAGTGAAGCGTGCCAGTGACTGTATACACATGGTGTAGGGTTTCAGTGACTGTACAAACTTTGTGCAGGGTGCCAGTGTCTGTACGCGCATGGTGCAGGGGGCCACAGACTGTTCTCACATGGTGCAGTGTGTCAGTGACTATACACAGGCGGTCCAGGGTGCCACTGATTGTACACACATGGGATAGTGTGCCAATGATTGTACACAGATGGTGCAGGGTGCCATTGACTGTACACACAGGGTGCAGGGTGCCTGTGACTGTACACACATGGTATAGTGTGCCAATGAATATACAATGTTCGTGTAGGGTGCCATTGACTATACGCACATGGTGCAGGATCCAGTGAATGTACACAGCTGGCTTTGCAACATGCCAGTGATTGTTTGCATGCTATGCAGGGTGCCAGTGATTGTACACACATGGTATAGTGTGCCAATGACTGTATACAGGTGATGCATGGTGCCATTGACTGTACACAGAAGGTGCAGGGTGCCAGTGACTGTACACATATGGTGCAGGTTTTCAGTGACTGTACACACGTTGTGCAGTGTGCCAGTATCTGTAAGCGCACAGTGCAGGGGGTCACTGACTGTTCTCACATGGTGCAGTGTGTCAGTGACTATACACACGCGGTCCAGGGTGCCACTGATTGTACACACATGGGAAAGTGTGCCAATGACTGTACACAGATCGTGCAGGGAGCCATTGACTGTACACACATGATGCAGGATGCCACTGACTGTACAAAAGTGGTGCAGTATGTCAGTGACTGTACACATATGGTGCAGGGTGCCAGTCACTTTACACACATGGTGCAGGATGCCAGTGATGGTACACATATGGTGCAGGATGCCAGTGTCTGTACACACGGCTTGAAGGGTGCCAGTGACTGTACACATGCAGTGCGGGGTGCGGGGTGCCAGTGACTGAAAACTGAGGGTATAGGGTGACAATGACTGTACATGGATGGTGCAGTGTGCTATTGACTGTACACACGTGGTGTAGGGTGTCAGTGACAGTACACATATGGTGCAGTCTGCCAGTGACTGTACTCATGCGGAGTAGGGTGTCAGTGACTGTACACGTATGGTGAATGGTACCACTGACCGTACACACGTGGTGTAGGCTGGCATTGTCTGTAGACACATGGTATAGGGTGCCAGTGAATGTACACACATGGTGCAGGGAGCCAGGGACGTGAAAACACATGGTGCAGGGTGCCATTGACTGTACATATGTGGTGCAGGATGCCAGTGACTGTACAAACATGTTTCAGGGTGTCAGTGCCTGTACACAAGCATTGTAGTGTGCCAGGGACTTTACACACATGGTATAAGTTGCCACTGACTGTACACATATGGTGCAGGGTGCCAATGACTGTAGACACATGGTATTGGGCCCCAGTGACTGTACACATATGGTGCTGGGTGCCAGTGAGTGGACACATCCGGTGCAGGGTGCTTTTGACTGTACTCACTTATGGTATAGGGTCACAGTGACTGTACACAGTTGGTGCTAGGTGCCATTGACTATACAGACATGGTGCAGGGAGCCAGTGACTGTAGAAACGTGGTGTAGTGTGTCAGTGACTGTACACATATGGTGCAGGGTGTCAGTGACTGTACACATATGGTGCAGTGTGCCAGTGACTGTACACACATGGTGCAGGGTGCCAGTGACTGTACACATGCATTTCAGTTTGCCCGTGACTGTACAGATGCATTGCAGTGAGCCTGTGACTGTAGACACATGGTAAATATTGCCAATGACGGTAAACACATGGTGCAGGTTGCCAGTGAAAGTACGCATGTGGTGTAGTGTGTCAGTGACTGTACACATATGGTGCAGGGTTTCAGTGACTGTACACATATGGTGCAGGTTGCCAGTGACTGTACACACATGGTGTAGTGTGCCAATGACTGTACACATGCGGTGCAGGGTGCCACTGACTGTACACACGTGTTGTAGTGTATCAGTGACTGTACACATAAGGTGCAGGGTGTCAGGGACTGTACACATCTGGTGCAGGTTTTCAGTGATTGTACACATATGGTACAGTGTGCCAGTGACTGTACATATGCGATGCAGTTTGCCAGAGAATATACACACATGGTATACGGTGCCACTGACTGTACACGCATGGTGCAGGGTGCCAGTGACTGTACACACGCGGAGCAGGGTGCCAGTGACTGTACACACATGATGCAGGGTGTCAGGGAATGTACACACGTGGTGCAGGGTGCCGGTGATAGTACACATGTGGTGCAGGATGGTAATGACTGTACACACATATGGTTTAGGGTCCCAGTGCCTGTACCCAGATGGTGCAAGGTGCCATTGACTGTACAGACATGGTGCAAGGAGCCAGTGACTGTAGACACGTGGTGAAGTGTGCCAGTGACTGTTCACATATGGTGCAGGGTGTCAAGGTCTGTACATGGATGGTGCAGGCTGTCATGACTGTACACATATGGTGCAGGGTGCCAGTGACATTACACTTAAGATGCAGTGTGCCAGTGATTGTACACACATAGTGCAGGGTGCCAGTGACTGTACACGCATGTTGCAGGGTTTCAGTGACTGTATACACATTGTGCATGATGCCAGTGTCGGTACGCGCATTGTGCAGGGTGTCAATGACTGTTCTCACATGGTGCAGTGTGTCAGTGACTATACACACGTGGTCCAGGGTGCCACTGATTGTACACACATGGGAAAGTGTGCCAATGACTGTACACAGATCGTGCAGGGAGCCATTGACTGTACACACATGGTGCAGGATGCCTCTGACTGTACAAAAGTGGTGTAGTATGTCAGTGACTGTACACATATGGTGCAGGGTGCCAGTGACATTACACTTAAGATGCAGTGTGCCAGTGATTGTACACACATAGTGCAGGGTGCCAGTGACTGTACACACATGTTGCAGGGTTTCAGTGACTGTATACACATTGTGCCTGATGCCAGTGTCGGTACGCGCATTGTGCAGGGTGTCAATGACTGTTCTCACATGGTGCAGTGTGTCAGTGACTATACACACGTGGTCCAGGGTGCCACTGATTGTACACACATGGGATAGTGTGCCAATGACTGTACACAGATCGTGCAGGGAGCCATTGACTGTACACACATGGTGCAGGATGCCTCTGACTGTACAAAAGTGGTGTAGTATGTCAGTGACTGTACACATATGGTGCAGGGTGCCAGTCACTTTACACACATGGTGCAGGATGCCAGTGATGGTACATGTATGGTGCAGGATGCCAGTGTATGTACACACGCCTTGAAGGGTGCCAGTGACTGTACACATGCAGTGTGGGGTGCCAGTGACTGAAAACTGAACGTATAGCGTGACAATGACTGTACATGGATGGTGCAGCGTGCTATTGACTGTACACACGTGGTGTAGGGAGTCAGTGACAGTACACATTTGGTGCAGGCTGCCAGTGACTGTACTCATGCGGAGTAGGGTGTCAGTGACTGTACACATATGGTGCAGGGTGTCAGGGATTCTACATGGATGGTGCAGGGTGTCATGACTGTACACATATGGTGCAGGGTGCCAGTGACATTGCATATAAGATGCAGTGTGCCAGTGATTGTACACACATAGTGCAGGGTGCCAGTGACTGTACACACATGGTGCAGGGTTTCAGTGACTGTACACACGTTGTGCATGGTGCCAGTGTCTGTACGCGCATTGTGCAGGGTGCCAATGACTGTTCTCACATGGTGCAGTGTGTCAGTGACTATACACATGCGGTCCAGGGTGCCACTGATTGTACACACATGGGAAAGTGTGCCAATGACTGTACACAGATTGTGCAGGGAGCCATTGACTGTACACACATGGTGCAGGATGCCACTGACTGTACAAAAGTGGTGTAGTATGTCAGTGACTGTACACATATGGTGCAGGGTGCCAGTCACTTTACACACATGGTGCAGGATGCCAGTGATGGTACACGTAAGGTGCAGGATGCCAGTGTCTGTACACACGCCTTGAAGGGTGCCAGTGACTGTACACATGCAGTGCGGGGTGCGGGGTGCCAGTGACTGAAAACTGAGGGTATAGGGTGACAATGATTGTACATGGATGGTGCAGTGTGCTATTGACTGTACACACGTGGTGTAGGGTGTCAGTGACAGTACACATATGGTGCAGTCTGCCAGTGACTGTACTCATGCGGATTAGGGTGTCAGTGACTGTACACGTGTGGTGAAGGGTACCACTGACCGTACACACGTGGTGTAGGCTGGCATTGTCTGTAGACACATGGTATAGGGTGCCAGTGAATGTACACACATGGTGCAGGGAGCCAGGGACGTGAGAACACATGGTGCAGGATGCCGATGACTGTACATATGTGGTGCAGGATGCCAGTGACTGTACAAACATGTTTCAGGGTGTCAGTGCCTGTACACAAGCATTGTAGTGTGCCAGGGACTTTACACACATGGTATAAGTTGCCACTGACTGTACACACATGGTGCAGGGTGCCAATGACTGTAGACACATGGTATTGGGCCCCAGTGACTGTACACATATGGTGCTGGGTGCCAGTGAGTGGACACATCCGGTGCAGGGTGCTTTTGACTGTACTCACTTATGGTATAGGGTCTCAGTGACTGTACACAGTTGGTGCTAGTTGCCATTGACTATAAAGACATGGTGCAGGGAGCCAGTGACTGTAGACACGTGGTGTAGTGTGTCACTGACTGTACACATATGGTTCAGGGTGTCAGTGACTGTACACATATGGTGCAGTGTGCCAGTGACTGTACACACATGGTGCAGGGTGCCAGTGACTGTACACATGCATTTCAGTTTGCCCGTGACTGTACAGATGCATTGCAGTGAGCCTGTGACTGTAGACACATGGTAAATATTGCCAATGACGGTAAACACCTGGTGCAGGTTGCCAGTGAAAGTACGCATGTGGTGTAGTGTGTCAGTGACTGTACACATATGGTGCAGGGTTTCAGTGACTGTACACATATGGTGCAGGTTGCCAGTGACTGTACACACATGGTGTAGTGTGCCAATGACTGTACACATGCGGTGCAGGGTGCCACTGACTGTACACACGTGTTGTAGTGTATCAGTGACTGTACACATAAGGTGCAGGGTGTCAGGGACTGTACACATCTGGTGCAGGTTTTCAGTGATTGTACACATATGGTACAGTGTGCCAGTGACTGTACATATGCGATGCAGTTTGCCAGAGAATATACACACATGGTATACGGTGCCACTGACTGTACACGCATGGTGCAGGGTGCCAGTGACTGTACACACGCGGAGCAGGGTGCCAGTGACTGTACACACATGATGCAGGGTGTCAGGGAATGTACACACGTGGTGCAGGGTGCCGGTGACAGTACACATGTGGGGCAGGATGGTAGTGACTGTACACACATATGGTTTAGGGTCCCAGTGACTGTACCCAGATGGTGCAAGGTGCCATTGACTGTACAGACATGGTGCAAGGAGCCAGTGACTGTTGACATGTGGTGTAGTGATCAGTGACTGTACTCATATGGTGCAGGGTGTCAGGGACTGTACATGAATGTTTCAGGGTATCATGACTGTAGACATATGGTGCAGGGTGCCAGTGACATTGCACATAAGATGCAGTGTGCCAGTGATTGTACACACATAGTGCAGGGTGCCAGTGACTGTACACACATGGTGCAGGGTTTCAGTGACTGTACACACGTTGTGCATGGCGCCCGTGTCTGTACGCGCATTGTGCAGTGTGTCAATGACTGTTCTCACATGGTGCAGTGTGTCAGTGACTATACACACGTGGTCCAGGGTGCCACTGATTGTACACACGTGGGAAAGTGTGCCAATGACTGTTCACACATGGTGCAGCATTTCAGTGATTGTACACATCTTGTGCAGAGTGCCAGTGCCTGTACGCACACGGTGCAGGGGCCAGTGACTGTTCTCACATGGTGCAGTGTTTCAGTGACTATACACTCGTGGTCCAGGGTGCCACTTTTTGTACACACATGGCATAGCGTGCCAATGACTGTACACAGATGGTGCAGGGTGCCATTGACTGTACATACATGGTGCAGGGTGACAGTGACTGTACAAAAGGGGTGTAGTATGTCAGTGACTGTAAACATATGGTGCAGGGTGCCAGTACTGTACACATATGGTGCAGGATGCCAGTGACAGTACACATATGATGAAGGATGCCAGTGCCTGTACACATGGCTTGAAGTGTTCCAGTGATTGCACACATGCAGTGCAGGGTGCCCGTGACTGAAAACAGAGGATATAAGTGACAATGACTGAACATGGATGGTGCAGGGTGCCAGTGACTGTATACATATGGTGCAGGGTGCCAGTGACATTGCACACATGGTGTAGTGTGCCAGTGATTGTACACTAATAGTGCAGGGTGTCAGTGACTGTACACACACAGTGAAGGGTGCCAGTGACTGTACACACATGGTGCAGGGTTTCAGTGACTGTACACATGTTGTGCAGGGTGCCAGTGCCTGTACGCGCACAGTGCAGGGGGCCAGTGACTGTTCTCACATGGTGCAGTGTGTCAGTGACTATACACACGTCGTCCAGGGTGCCACCTTCTGTACACACATGGGATACTGTGCCAATGACTGTACACAGATGGTGCAGGGTGCCATTGACTGTACACACATGGTGCAGTGTGCCAGTGACTGTACAAAAGGGGTGTAGTATGTCAGTGACTGTACACATATGGTGCAGGGTGCCAGTCACTGTACACTTATGGTGCAGGATGCCAGTGATGTTACACATATGGTGAAGGATGCCAGTGCCTGTACACATACCTTGAAGGGTTCCAGTGACTGCACACATGCAGTGCAGGGTGCTAGCGACTGAAAACTGAGGATACAAGATGACAATGACTGTACATGGATGGTGCAGGGTGCTATTGACCGTACGCACGTGGTGTAGGGTGTCAGTGACATTACACATATGGTGCAGGCTGCGAGTGACTGTACACATGCGGAGTAGGGTGTCAGTGACTGTACACATATGGTGAAGGGTACCAGTGACTGTGCACACGTGGTGTAAGCTGGCATTGTCTGTAGACACATGGTATAGGATGCCAGTGAGTGTAAACACATGGTGCAGGGAGCCAGCGACGTGAAAACACATGGTGCAGGGTGCCGTTGACTGTACACATGTGGTGCAGGATGCCATTGAGTGTACAGACATGTTTCAGGGTTTCAGTGCCTGTACACAAGCATTGCAGTGTGCCAGGGACTTTACACACATGGTATAAGTTGCCTATGACTGTACACATATGGTGCAGGGTGCCAATGACTGTAGACACATGGTATTGGGCCCCAGCGACTGTACACATATGGTGCTGGGTGCCAGTGACTGGACAGATGCGGTGAAGAGTGCTGGTGACTCTAAACACATATGGTATAGGGTCCCAGTGACTGTACACAGATGGTGCAATGTGCCATTGACTGTACAAACATTTTGCAGGGAGCCAGTGACTGTAGACACGTGGTGTAGTGTGTTAGTGACTGTACACATATGGTGCAGGGTGCCAGTGACTGTACACACATGTTTCAGTTTTACAGTGACTGTACACATGCATTGCAGTGTGCCAGTGACTGTTCACGCATGGTATACGGGCCAGTGATGGTACACACAATGTGCAGGGTGCCAGTGACTGTAGACACGTGGTGTAGTGTGTCAGTGACTGTACACATATGGTGCAGGGTGCCAGTGACTGTATACATGCAGTGCAGTGTGCCAGAGAATTTACTCACATGGTATATGGTGCCAATGACTGTATACACATGGTGCAGGGTGCCAGTGACTGTACACACATGGTGGAGCATGCCAGTGACTGTAGACACGTGGTGTAGTGTGTCAGTGACAGTGCACATATGGTGCAGGCTACCAGTGACTGTACACATGCGGGGTAGGTTGTCAGTGACTGGAACACACGTATGGTGAAGGGTACCAGTGACCGTACACACGTGGTGTAGGCTGGCATTGTCTGTAGACACATGGTATAGGGTGCCAGTGAATGTACACACATGGTGCAGGGAGCCAGGGACGTGAAAACACATGGTGCAGGGTGCCGTTGACTGTTCACATGTGGTGCAGGATGCCAGAGACTGTACAGATATGTTTCAGGGTGTCAGTGCCTGTACACAAGCATTGCAGTGTGCCAGTGACTTTACACGCATGGTATAAGTTGCTTATGTCTGTGCAAATATGGTGCAGGGTGCCAATGACTGTAGACACATGGTAATGGGCCCCAGTGACTGTACACATATGCTGCTGGGTGCCAGTGACTGGACACATGCGGTGAAGAGTGCTGGTGACTCTACACACATATGGTATAGGGTCCCAGTGACTGTACACAGATGGTGCAAGGTGCCATTGACTGTACAATCATCGTGCAGGGAGCCAGTGACTGTAGACACGTGGTGTAGTGTGTCAGTGAGTGTACACATATGGTGCAGGGTGCCAGTGACTGTACACACATGTTTCAATTTGCCAGTGACTGTACACATGCATTGCAGTGTGCCAGTGACTGTTCACACATTGTATACAGTGCGACTGACGGTACACACAGTGTGCAGGGTGCCAGTGACTGTAGACACATGGTATTGGGCGCCATTGACACTACACACATGGTGCAGGTTGCCAGTGAGTGTACACACATGGTGTAGTGTTGTCAGCAACTGTACACATATGGTGCAGGGCGTCAGGGACTGTACACACGTGTTGTAGTGTGTCAGTGACTGTACACATAAGGTGCAGGGTGTCAGGGACTGTACACATGTGGTGCAGGTTTTCAGTGATTGTACACATATGGTACAGGGTGCCAGTGACTGTACATATGCGATGCAGTTTGCCAGAGAATTTAAACACATGGTGTACGGTGCCACTGACTGTACACACATGGTGCAGTGTGCCACCGACTGTACACACGCGGAGCAGGGTGCCAGTAACTGTACACACATGACGCAGGGTGTCATTAAATGTACACACATGGTGCAGGGTGCCAGTGAAATTACACATGTGGTGCAGGAAGCTAGTAACTGTACACACATATGGTATTGGGTCCCAGTGACTGTACACAGATGGTGCAGGGTGCCAGTCACTGTACACTTATGGTGCAGGATGCCAGTGATGTTACACATATGGTGAAGGATGCCAGTCCCTGTACACATACCTTGAAGGGTTCCAGTGACTGCACACATGCAGTGCAGGGTGCTAGCGACTGAAAACAGAGGATACAAGATTACAATGACTGTACATGGATGGTGCAGGGTGCTATTGACCGTACGCACGTGGTGTAGGGTGTCAGTGACATTACACATATGGTGCAGGCTGCGAGTGACTGTACACATGCGGAGTAGGGTGTCAGTGACTGTACACATATGGTGAAGGGTACCAGTGACCGTGCACATGTGGTGTAAGCTGGCATTGTCTGTAGTCACATGGTATAGGATGCCAGTGAGTGTAAACACATGGTGCAGGGAGCCAGCGACGTGAAAACACATGGTGCAGGGTGCCGTTGACTGTACACATGTGGTGCAGGATGCCATTGAGTGTACAGACATGTTTCAGGGTTTAAGTGCCTGTACACAAGCATTGCAGTGTGCCAGGGACTTTACACACATGGTATAAGTTGCCTATGACTGTACACATATGGTGCAGGGTGCCAATGACTGTAGACACATGGTATTGGGCCCCAGTGACTGTACACATATGGTGCTGGGTGCCAGTGACTGGACAGATGCGGTGAAGAGTGCTAGTGACTCTAAACACATATGGTATAGGGTCCCAGTGACTGTACACAGATGGTGCAATGTGCCATTGACTGTACAAACATTTTGCAGGGAGCCAGTGACTGTAGACACGTGGTGTAGTGTGTTAGTGACTGTACACATATGGTGCAGGGTGCCAGTGACTGTACACACATGTTTCAGTTTTACAGTGACTGTACACATGCATTGCAGTGTGCCAGTGACTGTTCACGCATGGTATACGGGCCAGTGATGGTACACACAATGTGCAGGGTGCCAGTGACTGTAGACACGTGGTGTAGTGTGTCAGTGACTGTACACATATGGTGCAGGGTGCCAGTGACTGTACACACATGTTTCAGTTTTACAGTGACTGTACACATGCATTGCAGTGTGCCAGTGACTGTTCACGCATGGTATACGGGCCAGTGATGGTACACACAATGTGCAGGGTGCCAGTGACTGTAGACACGTGGTGTAGTGTGTCAGTGACTGTACACATATGGTGCAGGGTGCCAGTGACTGTATACATGCAGTGCAGTGTGCCAGAGAATTTACTCACATGGTATATGGTGCCAATGACTGTATACACATGGTGCAGGGTGCCAGTGACTGTACACACATGGTGGAGCATGCCAGTGACTGTAGACACGTGGTGTAGTGTGTCAGTGACAGTGCACATATGGTGCAGGCTGCCAGTGACTGTACACATGCGGGGTAGGTTGTCAGTGACTGGAACACACGTATGGTGAAGGGTACCAGTGACCGTACACACGTGGTGTAGGCTGGCATTGTCAGTAGACACATGGTATAGGGTGCCAGTGAATGTACACACATGGTGCAGGGAGCCAGGGACGTGAAAACACATGGTGCAGGGTGCCGTTGACTGTTCACATGTGGTGCAGGATGCCAGAGACTGTACAGATATGTTTCAGGGTGTCAGTGCCTGTACACAAGCATTGCAGTGTGCCAGGGACTTTACACGCATGGTATAAGTTGCTTATGTCTGTGCAAATATGGTGCAGGGTGCCAATGACTGTAGACACATGGTAATGGGCCCCAGTGACTGTACACATATGCTGCTGGGTGCCAGTGACTGGACACATGCGGTGAAGAGTGCTGGTGACTCTACACACATATGGTATAGGGTCCCAGTGACTGTACACAGATGGTGCAAGGTGCCATTGACTGTACAATCATCGTGCAGGGAGCCAGTGACTGTAGACACGTGGTGTAGTGTGTCAGTGAGTGTACACATATGGTGCAGGGTGCCAGTGACTGTGCACACGCGGAGCAGGGTGCCAGTAACTGTACACACATGACGCAGGGTGTCATTAAATGTACACACATGGTGCAGGGTGCCAGTGAAATTACACATGTGGTGCAGGAAGCTAGTAACTGTACACACATATGGTATTGGGTCCCAGTGACTGTACACAGATGGTGCAGGGTGCCAGTCACTGTACACTTATGGTGCAGGATGCCAGTGATGTTACACATATGGTGAAGGATGCCAGTGCCTGTACACATACCTTGAAGGGTTCCAGTGACTGCACACATGCAGTGCAGGGTGCTAGCGACTGAAAACTGAGGATACAAGATTACAATGACTGTACATGGATGGTGCAGGGTGCTATTGACCGTACGCACGTGGTGTAGGGTGTCAGTGACATTACACATATGGTGCAGGCTGCGAGTGACTGTACACATGCAGAGTAGGGTGTCAGTGACTGTACACATATGGTGAAGGGTACCAGTGACCGTGCACATGTGGTGTAAGCTGGCATTGTCTGTAGACACATGGTATAGGATGCCAGTGAGTGTAAACACATGGTGCAGGGAGCCAGCGACGTGAAAACACATGGTGCAGGGTGCCGTTGACTGTACACATGTGGTGCAGGATGCCATTGAGTGTACAGACATGTTTCAGGGTTTCAGTGCCTGTACACAAGCATTGCAGTGTGCCAGGGACTTTACACACATGGTATAAGTTGCCTATGACTGTACACATATGGTGCAGGGTGCCAATGACTGTAGACACATGGTATTGGGCCCCGGTGACTGTACACATATGGTGCTGGGTGCCAGTGACTGGACAGATGCGGTGAAGAGTGCTAGTGACTCTAAACACATATGGTATAGGGTCCCAGTGACTGTACACAGATGGTGCAATGTGCCATTGACTGTACAAACATTTTGCAGGGAGCCAGTGACTGTAGACACGTGGTGTAGTGTGTTAGTGACTGTACACATATGGTGCAGGGTGCCAGTGACTGTACACACATGTTTCAGTTTTACAGTGACTGTACACATGCATTGCAGTGTGCCAGTGACTGTTCACGCATGGTATACAGGCCAGTGATGGTACACACAATGTGCAGGGTGCCAGTGACTGTAGACACGTGGTGTAGTGTGTCAGTGACTGTACACATATGGTGCAGGGTGCCAGTGACTGTATACATGCAGTGCAGTGTGCCAGAGAATTTACTCACATGGTATATGGTGCCAATGACTGTATACACATGGTGCAGGGTGCCAGTGACTGTACACACATGGTGGAGCATGCCAGTGACTGTAGACACGTGGTGTAGTGTGTCAGTGACAGTGCACATATGGTGCAGGCTGCCAGTGACTGTACACATGCGGGGTAGGTTGTCAGTGACTGGAACACACGTATGGTGAAGGGTACCAGTGACCGTACACACGTGGTGTAGGCTGGCATTGTCTGTAGACACATGGTATAGGGTGCCAGTGAATGTACACACATGGTGCAGGGAGCCAGGGACGTGAAAACACATGGTGCAGGGTGCCATTGACTGTTCACATGTGGTGCAGGATGCCAGAGACTGTACAGATATGTTTCAGGGTGTCAGTGCCTGTACACAAGCATTGCAGTGTGCCAGGGACTTTACACGCATGGTATAAGTTGCTTATGTCTGTGCAAATATGGTGCAGGGTGCCAATGACTGTAGACACATGGTAATGGGCCCCAGTGACTGTACACATATGCTGCTGGGTGCCAGTGACTGGACACATGCGGTGAAGAGTGCTGGTGACTCTACACACATATGGTATAGGGTCCCAGTGACTGTACACAGATGGTGCAAGGTGCCATTGACTGTACAATCATCGTGCAGGGAGCCAGTGACTGTAGACACGTGGTGTAGTGTGTCAGTGAGTGTACACATATGGTGCAGGGTGCCAGTGACTGTACACACATGTTTCAATTTGCCAGTGACTGTACACATGCATTGCAGTGTGCCAGTGACTGTTCACACATTGTATACAGTGCGACTGACGGTACACACAGTGTGCAGGGTGCCAGTGACTGTAGACACATGGTATTGGGCGCCATTGACACTACACACATGGTGCAGGTTGCCAGTGAGTGTACACACATGGTGTAGTGTTGTCAGCGACTGTACACATATGGTGCAGGGCGTCAGGGACTGTACACACGTGTTGTAGTGTGTCAGTGACTGTACACATAAGGTGCAGGGTGTCAGGGACTGTACACACGTGGTGCAGGTTTTCAGTGATTGTACACATATGGTACAGGGTGCCAGTGACTGTACATATGCGATGCAGTTTGCCAGAGAATTTAAACACATGGTGTACGGTGCCACTGACTGTACACACATGGTGCAGTGTGCCACCGACTGTACACACGCGGAGCAGGGTGCCAGTAACTGTACACACATGACGCAGGGTGTCATTAAATGTACACACATGGTGCAGGGTGCCAGTGACATTACACATGTGGTGCAGGAAGCTAGTAACTGTACACACATATGGTATTGGGTCCCAGTGACTGTACACAGATGGTGCAAGGTGCCATTGACTGTACAGACATGGTATAGGGCGCCATTGACTCTACACACATGGTGCAGGTTGCCAGTGACTGTACACACATGGTGTAGTGTGTCAGCGACTGTAAACATACGGTGCAGGGTGCCAGTGACTGAGCACGGATGGTGCAGCGTGCCAGTGACTGTACCAATATGGTGCATGCTGCCAGTGACATACACACGGTGTAGTGTGCCAGTGATTGTACACACATAGTGCAGGGTATCAGTGACTGTACACACACAGTGAAGGGTGCCAGTGACTGTACACACATGTTGCAGGGTTTCAGTGACTGTTCTCACATGGTGCAGCGTGTCAGTGACTATACACACGTGGTCCAGGGTGCCACTGATTGTACACACATGGGATAGTGTGCCAATGACTGTACACAGATGGTACAGGGTGCCATTGACTGTACACACATGGTGCAGGGTGCCAGTCACTGTACAAAAGTGGTGTAGTATGTCAGTGACTGTACACATATGGTGCAGGGTGCCGGTCACTGTACACACATGGTGCTGGATGCCAGTTACGGTACACATATGGTGCAGGATGCCAGTGCCTGCACACACACCTTGAAGGGTGCCAGTGACTGCACACATGCAGTGCCGGGTGCCAGTGACTGAAAACAGAGGATATAGGGTGCCAATGACTGTACATGGATGGTGCAGGGTGCTATTGACTGTACACACGTAGTGTAGGGTGTCAGTGACATTACACATATGGTACAGGGTGCCAGTAACTGTACATATGCGATGCAGTTTGCCAGAGAATTTACACACATGTTATATGGTGCCACTGACTGTACACACATGGTGCAGGGTGCCTGTGACTATACACATGCGGAGCAGGGTGCCAGTGAATGTACACACATGACGCAGGGTGTCAGGGAATGTACACACATGGTGCAGGGTGCCGGTGACAGTACACATGTGGTGCAGGATGCTAGTGACTGTACACACATATGGTATAGGGTCCCAGTGACTGTACACAGATGGTGCAAGGTGCCATTGACTGTACAGACATGGTGCAAGGAGCCAGTGACTGTAGACACGTGGTGAAGTGTGTCAGTGACTGTACACATATGGTGCAGGGTGTCAGGGACTGTACATGGATGGTGCAGGGTCTCATGACTGTACACATATGGTGCAGGGTGCCAGTGACATTACACATAAGATGCAGTGTGCCAGTGATTGTACACACATAGTGCAGGGTGCCAGTGACGGTACCCACGTTGTGCACGGTTTCAGTGACTGTACACACGTTGTGCATGGTGCCAGTGTCTGTACGTGCATGGTGCACGGTGCCAATGACCTTTCTCACATGGTGCAGTGTGTCAGTGACTATACACATGCGTTCCAGGGTTCCACTGATTGTACACACATGGGAAAGTGTGCCAATGACTGTACACAGATCGTGCAGGGCGCCATTGACTGTACACACATGGTGCAGGATGCCACTGACTGTACAAAAGTGGTGTAGTATGTCAGTGACTGTACACATATGGTGCAGGGTGCCAGTCACTTTACACACATGGTGCAGGATGCCAGTGATGGTACAGACATGTTTCAGGGTGTCAGTGCCTGTACACAAGCAATGCAGTGTGTCAGGGACTTTACACACATGTTATAAGTTGCCTATGTCTGTACAAATATGGTGCAGTGTGCCAATGACTGTAGACACATAGTATTGGGCCCCAGTGACTGTACACATATGGTGCAGGGTGCCAGTGACTGTACACACATGTTTCAGTTTGCCAGTGACTGTACACATGCACTGCAGTGTGCCAGTGACTGCTCACACATGGTATACAGTGCCAGAGACGGTACACATAATGTGCAGGGTGCCAGTGAATGTTGACACATGGTATAGGGCGCCATTGACTCTACACACATGGTGCAGGTTGCCAGTGACTGTACACACATGGTGTAGTGTGTCAGCGACTGTACACATATGGTGCAGGGCGTCAGGGACTCTACACATGCGGTGCAGTGTGCCAGTGACTGTACACACATGGTATAGTGTGCCAATGACTATACAATGATGGTGCCGGGTGCCATTGACTGTACAGACAGGGTGCAGGATGCCACTGACTGTACACACATGGTGCAGGATGCCAACGACTGTACACACGTGGTGCAGATTGCCAGTGACTGTACACATGCAGCGCAG
This sequence comes from Isurus oxyrinchus, assembly GCA_026770705.1. Classification (NCBI taxonomy): domain Eukaryota; kingdom Metazoa; phylum Chordata; class Chondrichthyes; order Lamniformes; family Lamnidae; genus Isurus; species Isurus oxyrinchus. The sequence continues at coordinate 84,148,050 of JANJGN010000013.1, forward strand.
GGTTCCAGTGACTGTACACTTTTGGTATAGTCTGCCAATGACTGTACAATGATGGTTTACGGTGCCATTGACTATACACACATGGTGCAGGATGCCAGTGAATGTACACAGCTGGCTTTGCAGCATGCCAGTAACTGTGCGTATGCTATGCAGGGTGCCGGTGATTGTACAAACATGGTATAGTGTGCCAATGACTGTATACAAATGATGAATGATGCCATTGAATGTACACAGATTGCGCAGGGTGCCAGTGACTGTACACTCATGGTGTAGGGCATCAGTGACTTTACTCACATGGTGCAGTGTGTCAGTGACTGTACACATGCGGTGCAGGGTGTCAGTGACTGTACACACATGGTGTAGTGTGTCAGTGACTGTACACATAAGGTGCAGGGTTTCAGGGACTGTACACATGTGGTGCAGGGTTTCAGTGATTGTACACATATGGGACAGGGTGCTAGTGACTGTACACATGCAGTGCAGTGTGCCAGAGAATTTACTCACATGGTATAAGGTGCCAATGACTGTATACACATGGTGCAGGGTGCCAGTGACTGTAGACACGTGGTGTAGGGTGACAGTGACTGTACACACATGGTGCAGCATGTCAATGACTATAGACACGTGGTGCAGGGTGTCAGTGACTGTACACAAAAGATTCAGGATGCCAATGACTGTAGACACATGGTATGGGGTGCCAGTGACTCCACACAGATGGTGCAGGTTGCAAGTGATTGTACACACATGGTGCAGGTTGCCAGTGACTGTACACATGTGGTGCAGGGTGCCGGTGACTGTACACACATTGTGCAGCATGCCAGTGACAGTAGACACATGGTCAGGGTGCCAATGATGGTACAAATGTGGTGCAGGGTGCCAATGACTGTACATAGATGGTGCAGGGTGCTATTGACTTACACACGTGGTGTATGCTGTCACGGACAGTACACATATGGTGCAGGGTGCCAGTGACTGTACTCATGCGGAGTAGGGTGTCAGTGACTGTACACGTATGGTGCAGGGTACCAGTGACCGCACACACGTGGTGTAGGCTGGCATTGTCTGTAGACACGTGGTTTAGGGTGCCAGTGAATGTACACAAATGGTGCAGGGAGCCTGGGACATGAAAACACATGGTGTAGGGTGCCGTTGACTGTACATATGTGGCGCAGGATGCCAGTGACTGTACAGATAAGTTTCAAGGTGTCAGTGCCTGTACACAAGCATTGCAGTGTGCCAGGGACTTTACACACTTGGTATAAGTTGCCACTGACTGTACCCACATGGTGCAGGGTGCCAATGACTGTAGAGACATGGTATTGGGCCCCAGTGACTGTACACATATGGTGCTGGGTGCCAGTGACTGGACACATGTGGTGCAGTGTGCTAGTGACTGTACATACATATGGTTTAGGGTCCCAGTGACTGTACACAGATGGTGCAAGGTGCCATTGACTGTACAGACATGGTGCAGGAAGCCAGTGACTATAGACACGTGGTGTATTGTGTCAGTGACTGTACACATATGGTGCAGGGTGCCAATGACTGTTGACACATGGTATCGGGCCCCAGTGACTGTACACATATGGTGCTGGGTGCCAGTGACTGGACAAATGCGGTGCAGGGTGCTAGTGACTGTACACACATATGGTATAGGGTCCCAGTGACTGTACACAGATGGTGCAAGGTGCCATTGACTGTACAGACATGGTGCAGGGAGCCAGTGACTGTAGACAAATGGTGTATTGTGTCAGTGACTGTACACATATGGTGCAGGGTGCCAGCGACTGTACACACGTGGTGCAGGGTGCCAGTGACTATACACATGCGGTGCAGGGTGCCAGTGACTGTACACACATGGTATAGTGTGCCAATGACTGAACAATGATGGTGCAGTGTGCCATTGACTGTGCGCACAGGGTGCAGGGTGCCAGTGACTGTACATACATGGTGCAGGTTGCCAGCGACTGTACACACGTGGTGCAGGGTGCCAGTGACTGTAAACATGCGGTGCAGTGTGTCAGTGACTGTACACACGTGGTGCAGGGTGCCAGTGACTGTACACATGCGGTGCAGCATGCCAGTGACTGTACACACACTGTATAGTGTGCCAACGACTGTACAATGATGGTGCAGGGTTCCATTGACTGTACACATATGATGCAGGATGCCAGTGAATTACACAGCTGGCTTTGCAGCATGTCAGTTACTGTGGACACATGGTATAGTGTGCCAGTGACTGTACACACATGGTGCATGGTGCCAGGGACTGTACACTCTTGTTGCAGGGTACCAGTGACTGTACACACGCAGTACAGTTTGCCAGTGACTTGACACACTTGGTATAGGGTGCCAATGATTGTACACACATGGTGCAGGGTGCCAGTGACTGTAGGCACATGGTACAGGGCGCCAGTGACTGTACACATATGGTGCAGGGTGCTAGTGACTGTACACAAATGGTGCAGGATGCCAGTGACTGTACACACATGATGCAGTGTGTCAGTGACTGTACTCATTTGGTGCAGCTTGCCAGTAACTGTCCAGACATGGTGCAGTGTGCCACTGACGGTGCACACATGGTGCAGGGGATTCAGGGACTGTGCACACATGGTGCACTGTGCCAGTGACTTTACACACACGGTGGAGGGTGCCAGCAACTGTACACACATGTTGCAGTGTGCCAGTGACATTACATACACGGTGCAGTTTGCCAGTGACATTACATACACGGTGAGTGTGCCAGTGATTGTACACACATAGTGCTGGTGGTCAGTGACTGTACACACACAGTGAAGGGTGCCAGTGACTGTACACACATGGTGCAGGGTTTCAGTGACTGTACACACGTTGTGCAGGGTGCTAGTGTCTGTACACGCACGGTGCAGGGGGCCAGTGACTGTTCTCACATGGTGCAGTTTGTCAGTGACCATACACACGCGGTCCAGCGTGCCACTGATTGTACACACATGGGATAGTGTGCCAATGACTGTACACAGATGGTGCAGAGTGCCATTGACCGTACACACATGCTGCAGGGTGCCAGTGACTGTACAAAAGTGGTGTAGTATGTCAGTGACTGTACACATATGGTGCAGGGTGCCAATCAATTTACACACATGGTGCAGGATGCCAGTGATGGTACATGTATGGTGAAGGATGCCAGTGAATGTACACACGCCTTGAAGGGTGCCAGTGACTGTACAGACGTGGTGCGGTGTGCCAGTGAATGAAAACAGATGGTATAGGGTGCCAATGACTGTACACACATGGTGCTGGGTTTCAGTGACTGTACACACGTTGTGCAGGGTGCCAGTGTCTCTACGCGCACGGTGCATGGGGCCAGTGACTGTTCTCACATGGTGCAGTGTGTCAGTGACTATACACATGCGGTCCAGGGCGCCACTGATTGTACACACATGGGATAGTGTGCCAATGACTGTACACACGCCTTGAAGGATGCCAGTGACTGTACACACATGGTGCAGGGTGCCAATGACTCTAGACACATGGTATTGGGCCCCAGTGACTCTATAAACATGGTGCAGGTTGCCAGTGACTGTACACATGCGGTGCAGGGTGTCAGGGACTGTACACATGTGGTGCAGGGTTTCAGTGATTGCACACATATGGTACAGGGTGCCAGTGACTATACATATGCGATGCAGTTTGCCAGAGAATTTACACACATGGTATACGGTGCCACTGATTGTACACACATGGTGCACGGTGCCAGTGACTGTACACATGCGGAGCATTGTGCCAGTGACTGTACACACATGACGCAGGGTGTCAGTGAATGTACACACATGGTGCAGGGTGCCGGTGACAGTACACATGTGGTGCAGGATGCTAGTGACTGTACACACATATGGTATAGGGTCCCAGTGACTGTACACAGATGGTGCAAGGTGCCTTTGACTGTACAGACATGGTGCAGGGAGCCAGTGACTGTAGACACGTGTTGTAGTGTGTCAGTGACTGTACACATATGGTGCAGGGTGTCAGGGACTGTACACGTATGGTGCAGGGTTTCAGTGACTGTACACATTTGGTGCAGGGTGCCAGTGACATTACACACACGATGCAGTGTGCCAGTGATTGTACACACATAGTGCAGGGTGCCAGTGATTATACACACACAGTGAAGAGTGCCATTGACTGTACACACATGGTGCAGGGTTTCAGTGACTGTACACATGTTGTGCAGGGTGCCAGTGTCTGTACGTGCATGGTGCAGGGGGCCAGTGACTGTTCTCACATGGTGCAGTGTGTCAGTGACTATACACATGCGGTCCAGTGTGCCACTGATTGTACACACATGGGATAGTGTGCCAATGACAGTACACAGATGGTGCAGGGTGCCATTGACTGTACACACATGGTGCAGGATGCCAATGACTGTACAAAAGTCATGTAGTATGTCAGTGACTGTTCACATATGGTGCAGGGTGTCAGTCACTTTACACACATGGTGCAGGATGCCAGTGACGGTACACGTATGGTGCAGGATGCCAGTGCCTGTACACACACTTTGAACGGTGCCAGTGACTGTACTTATGTGGTGCCGGGTGCCAGTGACTGAAAACAGAGGGTGTAGGGTGCTAATGATTGTACATGGATGGTTCAGGGTGCTATTGACTGTACACATGTGGTGCAGGATGCCAGTGACTGTACAGACATGTTTCAGTCTGTCAGTGCCTGTACACAAGCATTGCAGTGTGCCAGGGACTTTACACAAATGGTAAAAGTTGCCACTGACAGTACACACATTGTGCAGTGTGCCAGTGACTGGACACATGCGGTGCAGGGTGCTAGTGACTGTACACACATATGGTATAGGGTCCCAGTGACTCTACACAGATGGTGCAAGGTGCCATTGACTGTACAGAAATGGAGCAGGGACCAATGACTGTAGACACGTGGTGTAGTGTGTCAGTGACTGTACACATATGGTGCAGGGTGCCAGGGACTGTACACGGATGGTGCAGGGTGTCAGTGAGTGTGCACATATGGTGCAGGGTGCCAGTGACTGTACACGCATGTTTCAGTTTGCTAGTGACTGTACACATGCATTGCAGGGTGCCAGTGACTGTTCTCACATGGTATATGGTGCCAATGATGGTACACACAACGTGCAGGGTGCCAGTGACTGTAGACACATGATATAGGGCGCTATTGACTCTACACACATGGTGCAGGTTGCCAGTGACTGTACACATGTGGTGTCGTGTGTCAGCAATTGTTCTCACATGGTGCAGTGTGTCAGTGACTATACACACGCGGTCCAGGGTGCTACTGATTGTACACACATGGGATAGTTTGCGAATGACTGTACACAGATGGTGCAGGGTGCCATTGACTGTACACACATGGTGCAGGATGCCAATGACTGTACAAAAGTCATGTAGTATGTCAGTGATTGTACACATATAGTGCAGGGTGCCAGTCACTTTACACACATGGTGCAGGATGCCAGTGATGGTGCATGCATGGTGCAGGATTCCAGTGCCTGTACACAAGCCTTGAAGGGTGCCAGTGACTGCACACATGCAGTGCAGGGTGCCAGTGACTGAAAACAGAGGGTATAGGGTGCCAATGACTGTACATGGATGGTGCAGTGTGCTATTGGCTGTACACACGTGGTGTAGGGTGTCAGTGACAGTACACATATGGTGCAGGCTGCCAGTGACTGTACACATGCGGAGTAGGGTGTCAGTGACTGTACACATATGGTGAAGGGGGCCAGTGACCGTACACACGTGGTGTAGGCTGGCATTGTCTGTAGACACATGGTATAGGGTGCCAGTGATTGTACACACATGGTGCAGGGAGCCAGGGACGTGAAAATATATGGTGCTGGGTGCCGTTGACTGTACACATGTGGTGCAGGATTCCAGTGACTGTACAGACATGTTTCAGGGTGTCAGTGCCTGTACACAAGCATTGCAGTGTGCCAGGGACTTTACACACATGGTATAAGTTGCCACTGACTGTACACACATGGTGCAGGGTGCCAATGACTGTAGACACATGGTATTGGGCCCCAGTGACTGTACACATATGGTGCTGGGTGCCAGTGACGGGACACATGTGGTGCAGTGTGCTAGTGACTGTACACACATATAGTATAGGGTCCCAGTGACTGTACACAGATTGTGCAAGGTGCCATTGACTGTACAGACATGGTGCAGGGAGCCAGTTACTATAAACACGTGGTTTACTGTGTCAGTGACTGTACACATATGGTGCAGGGTGCCAGTGACTGTACACACATGGTATAGTGTGCCAATGACTGTACAATGATGGTGTAGGGTGCCATTGACTATACACACATGGTGCAGGATGCTAGTGAATGTACACAGCTGTCTTTGCAGCATGCCAGTATCTGTGCGTATGCTATGCAGGGTGCCAGTGATTGTACACACATGGTATAGTGTGCCAATGACTGTATACAGGTGATGCATGGTGCCATTGACTGTACACAGATTGTGCAGGGTGCCAGTGACTGTACACACATGGTGTAGGGCATCAGTGACTTTACTCACATGGCGCAGTGTGTCAGTGACTGTACACATGCGGTGCAGGGTTTCAGGGACTGTACACATGTGGTGCAGGGTTTCAGTGATTGTACACATATCTAACAGGGTGCCAGTGAATGCACACATGCGATGCAATTTGCCAGAGAATGTACACACATGGTATACGGTGCCAATGACTGTATACACAATGTGCAAGGTGCCAGTGACTGTAGAAACATGGCATAGGGCGCCAGTGACTGTACACATATGATGCAGGATGACACTGGCTGTACACACATGGTGCAGGGTGCCAGTGACTGTACACACGTGGAGAAGGATGCCAGTGACTGTACACACATGACGCATGGTGTCAATGAATGTACACACATGGTGCAGGCTGCCATTGACTGTAGACACATGGTATAGGGTGCCAGTGAATGTACACACATGGTGCAGGGTGCCAGTGACTGTACACATGTGGTTCAGGATGCTAGTGACTGTACACTCATATGGTATAGGGTCCCAGTGACTGTACACAGGTGGTGCAAGGTGCCATTGACTGTACAGACATGGTGCAGGAAGCCAGTGACTGTAAACACATGGTGTAGTGTGTCATTGACTGTACACATATTGTGCAGGGTGCCAGGGACTGTACACGGATGGTGCAGGGTGCGGGTGACTGTACAATTGTGGTGTAGGATGCCAGTGACTGTACATACACGGTGCAGTGTGCCAGTGTCTGTACATACATGTTGCAGGGTGTCAGTGAATGTGCACACACAGTGAAGGGTGCCAGTGACTGTACACACATGGTGCAGGGTTTCAGTGACTGTACACACGTTGTGCAGGGTGCCAGTGTCTGTACGCGCACGGTGCTGGGGGCCAGTGAATTTTCTCACATGGTGCAGGGTGTCAGTGACTATACACACGCGGTGCAGGGTGCCACTGATTGTACACACATGGGACAGTGTGCCAATGACTGTACACAGATGGTGCAGGGTGCAATTGACTGTACACACATGGTGCAGGGTGCCAGTGACTGTACAAAAGCGGTGTAGTATGTCAGTGACTGTAAACATATAGTGTAGGGTGCCAGTCACTGTATACAGATTGCGCATGATGCCAGTGATGATAAACACATGGTGCAGGAAGCCAGTGACTGTACACCTGCCTTGAAAGGTGCCAGTGACTGTACACATGCGCTGTGGGGTGCCAGTGACTGAAAACTGATGGTATAGGGTGCCAATGACTGTACACGGATGGTGCAGGGTGCTATTGACTGTACACACGTGATGTAGGGTGTGAGTGACAGTACACATATGGTGCTGGCTGCCAGTGACTTTACACATGCGCAGCAGGGTGTCAGTGACTGTACACGTATGGTGAAGGGTGCCAGTGACCGTACACAGGTTGTGCAGGCTGGCATTGAATGTAGACACGTGGTACAGGGTGCCAGTGATCGTACACACATGGTGCTGGGTGCCAGGGTCTGTACACACATGGTGCATGGTGCCAGTGACTGTACACATGTGGTGCAGGATGCCAGTGACTGTACAGACATGTTTCAAGGTGCCAGTGACTGTACACAAGCATTGCAGTGTGCCAGGGACTTTACCCACATGGTATAAGTTGGCACTGACTGTACACACATGGTGCATGGTGCCAATGACTTTACACATATGGTGCCGGGTGCCAGTGACGTTACACACCTGGTATAGGGTATTAATAACTGTACACACATGTTGCATGGTGCCAGTGACTTTACACACAAGGTGCAGTGTACCAGTGTCTGTACACACATGGTGCAGGGTTTCAGTGAATGTGCACACACAGTGAAGGGTGCCAGTCACTGTACACACATGGTGCAGGGTTTCAGGGTTTGTACACACATTGTGCAGGGTGCCAGTGTCTGTACGCGCACGGTGCAGGGGGCAAGTGCCCGTTCTCACATGGTGCAGGGTGTCAGTGACTGTACAGACGTAGTGCAGGGTGCTAGTGATTGGACACACATGGGATAGTGTGCCAATGGCTGTACACAGATGGTGCAGAATGTCAGTGACTGTGCACAAATAGTGCAGTGGTGCCAGTGACTGTACACACATGGTGCTGGGTGCCGGTGACTGTACACATGTGGTGCAGGCTGCCAGTGACTGTAGAGATATGTTTTAGGGTGCCAGTGACGGTGCACACATGGTGCACGGGATTCAAGGACTGTGCTAACATGGTGCACTGTGCCAGTGAATTTACACAAATGGTGGAGTGTGCCAGTGACTGTACACAGATAGTGCAGGGTGTCAGTGACTGTACACACACAGTGAAGTGTGCCAGTGACTGTACACACATGGTGCAGGGTTTCAGTGACTGTACACACATTGTGCAGGGTGCCAGTGATTGTAGAGATATGTTTCAGGGTGCCAGTGACTGTACACAAGCATTGCAGTGTGGCAGGGTCTTTACACACATGGTATAAGTTGACACTGACTGTACACACATGGTGCAGGATTCCAATGACTGTAGACACATGGTATAGGGCACCATTGACTGTACACACATGTTGCAGTGGGTCAGTGACTTTACACACACGGTGCAGTGTGCCAGTGTGTGTACACACATGGTGCAGGATGTCAGTGAACGTGCACACACAGTGAAGTGTGCCAGTGACTACACATTTGGTGCAGTGTGCAGTGACCTTACACACCTGGTATAGGGTATTAATAACTGTACACACATGTTGCAGGGTGCCAGTGACTTTACACACAAGTTGCATTGTACCAGTGTCTGTACACACATGGTGCAAGGTGTCAGTGAATGTGCACACACAGTGAAGTGTGCCAGTGACTGTACACACATGGTGCAGGGTTTCAGTGTTTGTACACACATTGTGCAGGGTGCCAGTGTCTGTACGCGCACGGTGCAGGGGGCAAGTGCCTGTTCTCACATGGTGCAGGGTGTCAGTGACTGTACAGACGTAGTGCAGGGTGCTAGTGATTGGACACACATGGGATAGTGTGCCAAGGGCTGTACACAGATTGTGCAGAATATCAGTGACTGCGCACAAATAGTGCACTGGTGCCAGTGAAAGTACACACATGTGTAGGGTGCCAGTGACTGTACTCATTTGGTGCATCTTGCCAGTAACTGTACACACATGGTGCAATGTGCCACTGACTGTGCACACATGATGCAGGGGATTCAGGGACTGTGAACAAATGGTGCACTGTGCCAGTGACTTTAGACACATAGTGGAGCGTGCCAGTGGCTGTACACAAATGTTGCAGTGTGCCAGTTACTTTACACACACGGTGCAGCGTGCTAGTGTCTGTACACACATGGTTCAGGGTCTCAGTGACTGTTCACACACAGTGAAGGGTGCCAGTGACTGTACCTACATGGTGCAGGGTTTCAGTGACTGTACACACGTTGTGCAGGGTGCCTGTGTCTGCACGCGCATGGTGCACGTGGCAAGTGACTGTTCTCACATGGTGCAGGGTGTCAGTGACTGTACACACGTGGTGCAGGTATCAGTTACTGTACAAGTATGGTGCATGGTGCCAGTGACTGTATAGAGGTGGTGCATGTAGACATGTGGTACAGGGTGCCATTGCATGTACACACATGGTGCCGGGAGCCAGGGTCTGTACACACATGGTGCTGGGTGCCGGTGACTGTACACATGTGGTGCAGGTTGCCAGTGACTGTAGAGATATGTTTCAGGGTGCCAGTGACGGTGCACACATGGTGCACGGGATTCAAGGACTGTGCTAACTTGGTGCACTGTGCCAGTGAATTTACACAAATGGTGGAGTGTGCCAGTGACTGTACACAGATAGTGCAGGGTGTCAGTGACTGTACACACACAGTGAAGTGTGCCAGTGACTGTACACACATGGTGCAGGGTTCCAATGACTGTAGACACATGGTATAGGGCACCATTGACTGTACAAACATGTTGCAGCAGGCCAGTGACTTTACACACACGGTGCAGTGTGCCAGTGTGTGTACACACATGGTGCAGGATGTCAGTGAATGTGCACACACAGTGAAGGGTGCCAGTGACTGCACACACATGCTGCAGGGTTTCAGTGACTGTACACATGTTGTGCAGGGTGCCAGTGTCTGTATGTGCACGGTGCTGGGGGCCAGTGTCTGTTCTCACATGCTGCAGGTTGTCAGTGAATATACACAGACTGTGCAGGGTGCCACTGATTGTACACACATGGGATAGTGTGCCAATCACTGTACACGGATGGTGCAGGGTGCCAGTGACTGTACAAAAGTGGTGTAGTATGTCAGTGCCTGTACACATATGGTGCAGGGTGCCAGTCACTGTACACAGATGGTGCATGATGCCAGTGATGGTACACACATGGCGCAGGATGCCAGTGACTGTACACATGCGGTGTGGGGTGCCAGTGACTGAAAACAGATGGTATAGGGTGCCAAGGACTGTACACGGATGGTGCAGGGTGCTTTTGACTGTACACACGTGGTGCAGGGAGTCAGTGACAGTACACATATGATGCTGGCTGCCAGTGACTTTACACATGCGCAGCAGGGTGTCAGTGACTGTACATGTATGGTGAATTGTGCCCGTGACCTTGCACACGTGGTGCAGGCTGCCAAAGTCTGTAGACACATGCTATTGTGTGCCAGTGAATGTACACACATGGTGCAGGGAGCCAGGGTGTGTACACACATGATGCAGGGTGCCAGTGACTGTACAAACATGTTTCAGGGTGCCAGTGACTGTACACAAGCATTGCAGTGTGCCAGGGACTTTACCCACATGGTATAAGTTGGCACTGACTGTACACACATGGTGCAGGGTGCCAATGACTGTAGACACATGGTATAGGGCTCCAGTGACTGTACACATATGGTGCCGGGTGCCAGTGACGTTACACACCTGGTATAGGGTATTAATAACTGTACACACATGTTGCAGGGTGCCAATGACTGTAGACACATGGTATACATCGCCATTGACTGTACACACATGATGCAGTGTGCCAGTGACTTTACACACACGGTGCAGTGTGCCAGTGTCTGTACACACATGGTGCAGGGTGTCAGTGAATGTGCACACACAGTGAAGTGTGCCAGTGACTGTACACACGTGGTGCAGGGTTTCAGTGTTTGTACACACATTGTGCAGGGTGCCGGTGTCTGTACGCATACGGTGCAGGGGGCAAGTGACTGTTCTCACATGGTGCAGTGTGTCAGTGACTGTACACACGCAGTGCAGGGTTCCAGTAACTGGACACATGCGGTGTAGGGTGCCAGAGACTGTAGACACATAGTAAAGGGCGGCAGTGACTGTACACATATGGCGCAGTGTGCCAGTAACTATACATACCATGGTGCAGGGTGCCATTGACTGTACACACGCAGGGCAGGGTGCCAGTGACTGTACACACATGATGTAGGGTGCCAGTGACTGTCCTCCTTTGGTGCAGCTTGCCAGTAACTGTACACACATGGTGCAGTGTGCCACTGAATGTGCACACATGATGCAGGGGTTTCAAGGACTGTGCACAAATGGTGCACTGTGCCAGTGACTTTACTCTCACAGTGGAGGATGCCAGTGACTGTACACAGATGTTGCAGTGTGCCAGTGACTTTACACACACGGTGCAGTTTGCCAGTGTCTGTACACACATGGTGCAGGGTGTCAGTGACTGTACACACACAGTGAAGGGTGCCAGTGACTGTACACACATAGTGCAGTGTTTCAGTGACTGGACACACGTTGTGCAGGGTGCCTGTGTCTGTACGCGAATGGTGCAGGGTGCCAGTGACTGTACAAAAGCGGTGTAGTATGTCAGTGACTGTACACATATTGTGCAGTGTGCCAGTCACTGTACACAGATGGTGCAGGATACCAGTACGGTACACACATAGTGCAGGATGCCAGTGACTATACACATGTGGTGCATGGTGCCAGTGACTGAAAACAGATGCTATAGGGTGCCAATGACTGTACACAGATGGTGCAGCATGCCAGTGATGGTTCACATGTGGTTTAGGGTGTCAGTGACAGAAAACATATGGTGCAGGCTGCCTGTGACTTTACACATGCGGAGCAGGGTGTCAGTGACTGTACACGTATGGTGAAGGGTGTCAGTGACCGTACACAGGTTGTGCAGGCTGGCATTGACTGTAGACACGTGGTACAGTGTGCCAGTGATCGTACACACATGGTGCCGGGTGCCAGGGTCTGTACACACATGGTGCATGGTGCCAGTGACTGTACACATGTGGTGCAGGATGCCAGTGACTGTACAGACATGTTTCATGGAGCCAGTGACTGTACACAAGCATTGCAGTGTGCCAGGGACTTTACCCACATGGTATAAGTTGGCACTGACTGTACACACATGGTGCAGGGTGCCAATGACTGTAGACATATGGTATAGGGCGCCAGAGACTTTACACATTTGGTGCAGTGTGCCAGTGACGTTACACACCTGGTATAGGGTATTAATAACTGTACACACATGTTGCAGGGTGCCAGTGACTTTACACACAAGGTGCAGTGTACCAGTGTCTGTACACACATAGTGCAGGGTTTCAGTGAATGTGCACACACTGTGAAGGGTGCCAGTGACTGTACACACATGGTGCAGGGTTTCAGTGTTTGTACACACATTGTGCAGGGTGCCAGTGTCTGTACACGCACGGTGCAGGGGGCAGGTGCCTGTTCTCACATGGTGCAGGGTGTCAGTGACTGTACAGACGTAGTGCACGGTGCTAGTGATTGGACACACATGGGATAGTGTGCCAATGGCTGTACACAGATGGTGCAGAATGTCAGTGACTGTGCACAAATAGTGCAGTGGTGCCAGTGAAAGTACACACATGTGCAGGGTGCCAGTGACTGTACTCATTTGGTGCAGCTTGCCAGTAACTGTACACACATGGTGCAATGTGCCACTGACTGTGCACACATGATGCAGGGGATTCAGGGACTGTGAACAAATGGTGCACTGTGTCAGTGACTTTAGACACACGGTGGAGCGTAACAGTGGCTGTACACAAATGTTGCAGTGTGCCAGTTACTTTACACACACGGTGCAGCGTGCCAGTGTCTGTACACACATGGTGCAGGGTCTCAGTGACTGTTCATACACAGTGAAGGGTGCCAGTGACTGTACCTACATGGTGCAGGGTTTCAGTGACTGTACACACGTTGTGCAGGGTGCCTGTGTCTGCACGCGCACGGTGCACGTGGCAAGTGACTGTTCTCACATGGTGCAGGGTGTCAGTGACTGTACACGTATGGTGCATGGTGCCAGTGACCGTATAGAGGTGGTGCAGGGTTGCACTGACTGTAGACATGTGGTACAGGGTGCCATTGCACGTACACGCATGGTGCCGGGAGCCAGGGTCTGTACACACATGGTGCTGGGTGCCGGTGACTGTACACATGTGGTGCAGGTTGCCAGTGACTGTAGAGATATGTTTTAGGGTGCCAGTGACAGTGCACACATGGTGCACGGGATTCAAGGACTGTGCTAACTTGGTGCACTGTGCCAGTGAATTTACACAAATGGTGGAGTGTGCCAGTGACTGTACACAGATAGTGCAGGGTGTCAGTGACTGTACACACACAGTGAAGTGTGCCAGTGACTGTACACACATGGTGCAGGGTTTCAGTGACTGTACACACATTGTGCAGGGTGCCAGTGACTGTAGAGATATGTTTCAGGGTGCCAGTGACTGTACACAAGCATTGCAGTGTGGCAGGGTCTTTACACACATGGTATAAGTTGACACTGACTGTACACACATGGTGCAGGATTCCAATGACTGTAGACACATGGTATAGGGCGCCATTGACTGTACACACATGTTGCAGTGGGTCAGTGACTTTACACACACGGTGCAGTGTGCCAGTGTGTGTACACACATGGTGCAGGATGTCAGTGAATGTGCACACACAGTGAAGGGTGCCAGTGACTGTACACACATGCTGCAGGGTTTCAGTGACTGTACACATGTTGTGCAGGGTGCCAGTGTCTGTATGTGCACGGTGCTGGGGGCCAGTGTCTGTTCTCACATGGTGCAGGGTGTCAGTGAATATACACAGACTGTGCAGGGTGCCACTGATTGTACACACATGGGATAGTGTGCCAATCACTGTACACGGATGGTGCAGGGTGCCAGTGACTGTACAAAAGTGGTGTAGTATGTTAGTGACTGTACACATATGGTGCTGGTTTTCAGTGACTGTACACATGTTGTGCAGGGTGCCAGTGTATGTACACTCATGATGCAGGGTGCCAGTGACTGTACTCATTGGGTGCAGCTTGCCAGTACCTGTACACACATGGTGCAGTGTGCCACTGACTGTGCACACATGATGCAGGGGATTCAGGGACTGTGCACAAATGGTGCACTGTGCCAGTGACTTTACACACACGGTGGAGGGTGCCAGTGACTGTACACAGATGTTGCAGTGTGCCAGTGACTTTACAAACATGGTGCAGTGTGTCAGTGTCTGTACACACATGGTGCATATTGTCAGTGTCTGTACAAACACAGTGAAGGGTGCCAGTGACTGTACACACATGGTGCAGGGTTTCAGTGATTGTACACACGTTGTGCAGGGTTCCTGTGTCTGTACGCGCATGGTGCAGAGGGCAAGTGACTGTTTTCACATGGTGCAGGGCGTCAGTGACTGCACATACATGGTGCAGGGTGCCAGTGATTGTACACACATGAGATAGTGTGCCAATGACTGTACACAGATGATGCAGGGTGCCATTGACTGTACACACATGGTGCAGGGTGCCAGTGAATGCACAAAAGCACTGTAGTATGTCAGTGACTGTACACATATGGTGCAGGGTGCCAGTCACTGTACACACATGGTGCAGGATGCCAGTGACTGTACTCATTTGGTGCAGCTTGCCAGTAACTGTACAGACATGGTGCAGCATGGTACTGACGATGCACACATGGTGCAGGGGATTCAGGGACTGTGCACACATGGTGCACTGTGCCAGTCACTTTACACACACGGTGGAGGATGCCAGTGACTGTACACACATGTTGCATTGTGCCATTGACATGATGCACCCTGTGCAGTGTGCCACATAGTGCAGGGTGTCAGTGACTCTACACACACAGTCAAGGGTGCCAGTGACTGTACACACATGGTGCAGTGTTCAGTGACTGTACACATGTTTTGCAGGGTGCCAGTGACTGTACACACATGTTGCAGTGTGCCATTGACATTATGTACACTGTGCAGTGTGCCAATGACTGTACACACATGGTGCAGGGTTTCAATGACTGTACACACGTTGTGCATGGTGCCAGTGTCTGTACACACACAGTGCCGGGGGCCTGTGACTGTTCTCACATGGTGCTGGGTGTCAGTGACTATACACACTTGGTGCAGGGTGCCAGTGATTGTATACACAAGGATAGTGTGCCAAAGACTGTACACAGATGGTGCAGTGTGCAACTGACTGTACAGAAATGGTGCGTGGTGTCAGTGACTGTAGACACATGAAGCATGGTTCCAATGACTGTACTCATTTGGTGCAGCTTGCCAGTAACTGTCCAGACATGGTGCAGCGTGCCACTGACGGTGCACACATGGTGCACGGGATTCAGGGACTGTGAACACATGGTGCACTGTGCCAGTGACTTTGCACACACGGTGGAGGGTGCCAGTGACTGTACACACATGGTGCAGGGTTTCAGTGACTGTACACACGTTGTGCAAGGTGCCAATGACTGTAGGCGCACGGTGCTGGGGGCCAGTGACTGTTTTCACATGGTGCAGGGTGTCAGTGACTATACACACGCGGTGCAGGGTGCCACTGATTGTGCACACATGGGACAGTGTGTCAATGACTGTACACAAATGGTGCAGGGTGTCATTGACTGTACACACATGGTGCAGTGTGCCAATGACTTTACAAAAGCTGTGTAGTATGTCAGTCACTGTACACATATGGTGCAGGGTGCCAGTCACTGTACACACATGCTGCAGGATGCCAGTGATGGTACACACATGGTGCAGGATGCCAAGGACTGTATACATGCGGTGCGGGGTGCCAGTGACTGAAAACAGATGGTATAGGGTGGCAATGACTGCACACAGATGGTGAATGGTGCTATTGACTGTACACAAGTGGTGTAGAGTTGCAGTGACAGTACACATATGGTGCAGGGTGCCAGTGACTGTACACATGCGGAACAGGGTGTCACTGACTGTACACGTATGGTGAATGGTGCAGGGACCATACACACGTGGTGCAGGCTACCATTGACTGTAGACACATGGTATAGGGTGCCAGTGAATGTACACACATGGTGCAGGGAGCCAGAGTCTGTACACACATTGTGAAGGGTGCCGGTGACTGCACACATGTGGTGCAGGATACCAGTGACTGCACAGATATGTTTCAGGTTGCCAGTGCATGTAGATAAGCATTGCAGTGTGGCAGGGACTTTACACACATGGTATAAGTTGCCACTGACTGTACACACATGGTGCAGGGTGCCAATGATTGTAGACACATGGTATAGGGCGCCAGTGACTGTACACATATGGTCCCGTGTGCCAGTGTCTTTACACACCTGGTATAGGGTACTAATGACTGTACCCACGCAGTGCAGGTTGCCAGTGACTGGACACATGCGGTGCAGGGTGCCAATGACTGTAGACACATTGTATAGTGCGGCAGAGACTGTACACATATGTTGCAGGGTACCAGTGACTGTACACACATGGTGCAGGGTGCCATTGAAGTACACACGCAGGGCAGGGTGACAGCGACGGTACACATGTGAAGCAGGGTGCCAGTGCCTGTACTCATTTGTTGCAGCTTGGCAGTGACTGTACACACATGTTGCACTGTGCCACTGACTGTGCACACATGATACAGGGGATTCAGGGACTGTGCACAAATGGTGCACTGTGCCAGTGACTTTACACACACTGTGCAGTGTGCCAGTGTATATACACACATGGTGCATGGTGTCAGTGTCTGTAGAGACACAGTGAAGGGTGCCAGTGATTGTACACACATGGTGCAGGGTTTCAGTGACTGTACACATGTTGTGCAGGGTGCCAGTGTCTGTACATGCATGGTGCAGGGGGCCAGTGACTGTTCTCACATGGTGCAGCTTGCCAGTAACTGTCCAGACATGGTGCAGTGTGCCAGTGACTTTACACTCACGGTGGAGGGTGCCAGTGACTGTACACACATGTTGCAGTGTGCCATTGACATTATGCACACTGTGCAGTGTGCCAGTGACTGTACAGACATAGTGCAGGGTGTCAGTGACTGTACAAAAACAGTGAAGGGTTCCAGTGACTGTACACACATGGTGCTGGTTTTCAGTGACTGTACACATGTTGTGCAGGGTGCCAGTGTATGTACACGCATGTTGCAGGGGGCCAGTGACTGTTCTCACATGGTGCAGCTTGCCAGTAACTGTCCAGACATGGTGCAGGGTGCCACTGATGGTGAACACATGGTGCAGGGGATTCAAGGACTGTGCACACATGGTGCATTGTGCCAGTGACTTTACACTCACGGAGCAGGGTGCCAGTGACTGTACACACATGTTGCAGTGTGCCATTGACATTACGCACACTGTGCAGTGTGCCAGTTACCGTACAGACATAGTGCAGGGTGTCAGT
Organism: Isurus oxyrinchus; assembly: GCA_026770705.1. Classification (NCBI taxonomy): domain Eukaryota; kingdom Metazoa; phylum Chordata; class Chondrichthyes; order Lamniformes; family Lamnidae; genus Isurus; species Isurus oxyrinchus. The sequence continues at coordinate 84,166,236 of JANJGN010000013.1, forward strand.
GACTGTACACAAACAGTGAAGGGTGCCAGTGACTGTACACACATGGTGCTGGTTTTCAGTGACTGTACACACGTTGTGCAGGGTGCCAATGTATGCATGTGCATGTTGCAGGGGCCAGTGACTGTTCTCACATGGTGCAGTGTGTCAGTGACTATACACACATAGTATACACACATGGTGCCAGTGACGTTACAAAAGCGGTGTAATATGCCAGCGACTGTACACATATGGTTCAGGGTGCCAGTCAATGTACACACATGGAGCAGGATGCCAGTGACTGTACACATGCCTTGAACGGTGCCATTAACTGTACACACATGGTACAGGGTGCCAGTGACTGTACAAACGCGGTGTAGTATGTCAGTGACTGTACACATATGGTGCAGGGTGCCAGTGACTGTACTCATTTGATGCAGCTTGCCAGTAATTGTCCAGACATGGTGCAGTGTGCCACTGACGGTGCATACATGGTTCAGGGGATTCAGGGACTCTGCACACATGGTGCACTGTGCCAGTGACTTTACACACAAGGTGGAGGGTGCCAGTGACTGTACACAAATGTTGCAGTGTGCCATTGACATTACACACACTGTGCAGTGTGAAATGACTGTACTCAAATAGTGCAGGGTGTCAGTGACGGTACACACATGGTGCAGGTTTTCAGCAACTGTACACAAGTTGTGCAGAGTGCCAGTGTCTGTACACGCACGGTGCAGGGGGCCAGTGACTGTTCTCACATGGTGCAGGGTGTCAGTGACTATACACACGCGGTGCAGGGTGCCACTGATTGTACACACATAGTATAGTGTGCCAATGACTGTACACACAGGGTGCAGGGTGCCATTGACTGTACACACATGGTGCAGGGTGCCAGTGACTGTACAAAAGCGGTGTAGTATGTCAGTGACTGTACACATATGGTGCAGTGTGCCAGTGACTGTACACACATGGTGAAGCGTGCCATTGACTGTACACACGCAGGGCAGGGTGCCAGTGACTGTACACACAGGACACAGGTTGCTAGTGACTGTTCTCATTTGGTGCAGTTTGCCACTAACTGTACACACATGGTGTAGTGTGCCATTGATGGTTCTCACATGATGCAGGGTATTCAGGGACTGGGCACAAATGGTGCACTGTGCCAGTGACTTTACACACATGTTGCAGTGTGCCAGTGACTGTACACACACAGTGAAGGGTTCCAGTGACTATACACACATGGTGCAGGGCTTCAGTGACTGTACACACGTTGTGCAGTTTGCAAGCGTCTGTACGCGCACAGTGCAGGGGGCAAATGACTGTTCTCACATGGTGCACGGTGTCAGTGACTGTATACACTTGGTGCAGGGTGCCAGTTATTGTACACACATGGGATAGTGTGCCAATGTCTGTAAGCAGATGTTGCAGAATGTCAGTGTCTGTACACAAATGGTGCAGGGTGCCAGTGCCTGTACACACATGATGCAGAGTGCCAGTGACTGTACTCATTTGGTGCAGCTTGCCAGTAACTGTCCAGACATTATGCAGTGTGCCACTGACAGTGCACACATGGTGCAGAGGATTCAGGGACTGTGCACACATGGTCCACTGTGCCAGTGACTTTACACACACGGTGGAGGGTGCCAGTGACTGTACACACATGTTGCATTGTGTCATTGACATTATGCGCACTGTGCAGTGTGCCAATGACTGTACACAAATTGTGCAGGTTTTCAGTGACTGTACACACACAGTGAAGGGTGCCAGTGATGGTACACACATGGTGCAGGGTTTCAGTGACTGTACACACGTTGTGCCGAGTGCCAGTGTCTGTATGCGCACAGTGCAGGGGGCCAGTGACTGTTCTCAAATGGTGCAGGGTGTTAGCGACTAAATACACGTGCTGCAGGGTGCCAGTGATGGTACACACATGGGATAGTGTGCCAGTGACTGTACACAAATGATGCAGGGTGCCCTTGACTGTACACACATGGTGCAGGGTGCCAGTGCCTGTACACAAGCATTGCAGTGTGCCAGGGACTGTACACACATAGTGCAGGGTGTCAGTGACTGTACACACACAGTGAAGGGTGCCAGTGACTGTACACATATGGTGCAGGGTTTCAGTGACTGTACACATGTTTTGCAGGGTGCCAGTGTCTGTACGCGTATGGTGCAGGGTGCCAGTCACTGTCCAGACATAGTGCAGTGTGCCAGTGATGGTGCATACATGGTGCAGGGGATTCAGGGACTGTGCACACATGGTGCACTGTGCCAGTGAGTTTACACACACGGTGCAGGGTGCCAGTGACTGTACACACATGTTGAAGTGTGCCAGTGACTTTACACACACGGCGCAGAGTGCCAGTGTCTGTAGAAACATGATGCAGGGTGTCAGTGACATTTCACACACAGTGAAGGGTGCCAGTGACTGTACACACATGGTGCAGGATGCCAGTGACTGTACACATGCGGTGCAGGGTGCCAGTGACTGAAAACAGATGGTATAGGGTGCCAATGACTCTGCACGGATGGTGCATGGTGCTATTGACTGTACACACGTGGTGTAGGGTGCCAGTGACCGTACACACTTGGTGCAGGGTGCCAATGACTGTAGAAAGATGGTATAGGGTGCCAGTGACTGTACACATATGGTGCCAGGTGCCAGTGTCTTTGTACACCTGGTATAGGGTACTAATGACTGTACACACGCAGTGCAGAGTGCCAGTGACTGAACACATGCAGTGCAGGGTGCCAATGACTGTAAACACATGGTATAAGGTGGCAGAGACTGTACACATATGGTGCTGGGTGCCAGTGACTGTACAAACATGGTGCAGGGTGCCATTGAAGTACACACTCAGGGCAGGGTCCCAGTGACTGTACACACGTGACGCAGGGTGCCAGTGACTGTACACACAGTGACTCATTTGGTGCAGCTTGCCAATAACTGTACACACATGGTGCAGTGAGCCACTGACTGTGCACACATGATGCAGGGGATTCAGGGACTGTGCACAAATGGTGCACTATGCCAGTGACTGTACACACACGGTGGAGGGTGCCAGTGACTTTACACACACGGTGCAGTGTGCCAGTGTATATACACACATGGTGCAGGGTGTCAGTGTCTGTACACACACAGTGAAGGTTGCAAGTGACTGTACACACATGGTGCAGGGTTTCAGTGACTGTACACACGTTGTGCAGGGTGCCAGTGTCAGTATGTGCATGGTGCAGGGTGCCAGTGACTTTACAAAAGCGGTGCAGTACGTCAGTGACTGTACACACGTGGTGCAGGGTGCCAGTCACTGTAGACACTTGGTGCAGGATGCCAGTGACGGTACACATATGGTGCAGGATGCCATTGACTGTACACACGCCTTCAAGGGTTCCAGTGACTGTACACATGTGGCGCGGGGTGCCAGTGACTGAAAACAGATGGTATAGGGTGCCAATGACTGTACACAGATGGTGCGGTGTGCTATTGATTGTACACGTATGGTGAAGGGTGCCAGTGACCATACACACGTGGTGCGGGCTGCCATTGACTGTAGACACATGGTATAGGGTGCCAGTGAATGTAGGCATATGGTGCAGGGAGCCAGGGACTGTACACACATGGTGCATGGTGCCGGTGACTGTACATATGTGGTGCAGGATTCCAGTGACTGTACAGACATGTTTCAGGGTGCCAGTGCCTGTACACAAGCATTGCAGTGTGCCAGGGACTTTAAACACATAGTATAAGTTGCCACTGACTGTACACACATAGTGCAGGGTACCAATGACTGTAGACACATGGTATAGGGCGACAGTGACTGTACACATATGGTGCAGGGTGCCAGTGACTGTATACACATGGTACAGGGTGCCATTGACTGTACACATGCAGGGCAGAGTGCCAGTAACTGTACACCCATGATGCAGGGTGTCAGTGACAGTCCTCATTTGGTGCAGCTTGCCAGTAACTGTACACACATGGTGCAGTGAGACACTGACTGTGCGCATATGATGCAGGGGATTCAGGGACTGTGCACAAACTGACTGTGCACAAGTGACTGTTCTCACGTGGTGCAGGGAGTCAATGACTATGCACACGCACTGCAGGGTGCCACTGATTTCATACACATGATATAGTGTGCCAATGACTGCACACAGATGATGCAGGGTGCCATTGACTGTACACACATGGTGCAGTGTGCCAGTGACTGTACAAATATGGTGTAGTATGTCAGTGACTGTACACATATAGTGCCGTGTGCCAGTCACTGTATACACATGTTGCAGGATGCCAGTGACGGTACACACATGGTGTAGGATGCCAGTGACTGTACACACACCTTGAAGGGTGCCAGTGACTGTACACATGCGGTGCAGGGTGCCAGTGACTGAAAACAGATGGATAGGGTCCCAATGACTGTACACGGATGGTGCAGGGTGCTACTGATTGTACACACATGGTGTAGATTGTCAGTGACAGTACACATATGGTGCATGCTGCCAGTGACTGCACACATGCGGAGCAGGGAGTCAGTGACTGTACATGTATGGTGAAGGGTGCCAGTGATCGTACACACATGGTGCAGGCTGACATTGACTGTAGACACATGGTATAGGGTGCCAGTGAATGTACAGACATGGTGCAGGGTGCTGGTGACTGTACATATGCGGTGCAGGATGCCAGTGACTGTACAGACATGTTTCAGTGTTCCAGTGCCTGTACACAAGCATTGCAGTGTGCCAGAGACTTTACACACATGATATAAGTTGCCACTGACTGTACACACATGGTGCAGGGTGCCAATGACTATAGACACATGGTATAGGGTGCCAGTGACTGTACACATATGGTGCCGGGCGCCAGTGACTTTACACATGTGGTATAGGGTATTAATGATTGTACACATGCAGTGCCCGTTGCCAGTGACTGGACACATGTGGTGTAGGGTGCTACTGACTGTACACACATATGGTATAGGCTGCCAGTGACTGTACACAGATGGTGCAAGGTGCCATTGACTGTACAGACATGGTGCAGGGTGCCAATGACTGTAGACACGTGGTGTAGGGCGTCAGTGACTGTTCACATATGGTGCAGGGTGCCAGGGAATGTACACGGATGGTGCAGCATGTCAGTGACTGTACACACATGTTTCAGTGTGCCAGTGACTGTACACATGCAGTGCAGTGTGCCAGTGACTTTACAATCATGGTATACGGTGACAATGGCTATACACACAAAGTGCATGGTGCCAGTGACTGTAGACACATGGTATAAGGCGCCAGTGACTGTACATACATGGTATAGGGTGCCAATGACTGTACACAGATGCTGCAAGGTGCCATTGACTCTACACACATAGTGCAGAGTGCCAGTGACTGTACACATGTTGTTTAGTGTGTCAGCGACTGTACACATATGGTGCAGAGTCTCAGGGACTGCACAGATGTGGTGCAGGATGTCAGTGATTGTACACATATGGTGCAGGGTGCCACTGACTGTACACACATGGCGCAGTGTGCCAGTGAATGTACTAACATGGTGCAGGGTGCCACTGACTGTACACAAATGGTGCAGGGTGCCAGTGACGGTACACACATGATGCAGGGTGCCAGTGACTGTACTCATTTAGCGCAGCTTGCCAGTAACTGTCCAGACATGGTGCTGTGTGCCACTGATGGTGCACACATGTTGCAGGGGATTCAGGGACTTTGAACACATGGTGCACTGTGCCAGTGACTTACACACATGGTGGAGTGTGCCAGTGACTGTACACACATGTTGCATTGTGCCAGTGACATTACGCACATTGTGCAGTGCACCAGTGACTGTACACACATAGTGCAGGGTGTCAGTGACTGCACACACGTTGTGCATGGTGCCAGTGTCTGTACGCGCACAGTGCAGTGTGTCAGTGACTGTTCGCACATGGTGCAGTGTGTCAGTGACTATACACACACGGTGCAGGGTGCCACTGATTGTACACACATGGGATAGTGTGCCAATGACTGTACACAGATGGTGCAGAATGCCAGTGACTGTACACAAATAGTTCAGGGTGCCAGTGACGGTACACACGTGGTGCAGACGTCCATGGACTTTCGACACATGTTATAGGGTGCCAGTGAATGCACACACATGGTGCAGGGTGCCAGGGTCTGTACACACATGTTGCAGGATGCCAGTGACTGTACAGACATGTTTCAGGTTGCCAGTGCCTGTACACAAGCATTGCAGTGTGCCAGGGACTTTACACACATGGTATAAGTTGCCACTGACTGTACACATGTGGTGCAGGGTACCAGTGACTCTACACACATGGTGCAGGGTGCCATTGAAGTACACACGCAGGGCAGGGTGCCAGTAATTGTACACACGTGACGCCGGGTGCCAGTGACTGTCCTCATTTGGTGCAGTTTGCCAGTAACTGTACACACATAGTGCAGTGAGCTAATGACTGTGCACACATAATGCAGTGAATTTAGGGACTGTGCACAAATGGTGCACTGTGCCAGTGACTTTACACACATGGTGCAGTGTGCCAGTGTATATACACACATGGTGCAGGGTGTCAGTGTCTGTGCACACATGGTGCAGGGTTTCAGTGACTGTACACACGTTGTGCAGTGTGCCAGTGTCTGTACATGCATGGTGCAGGGTGCCAGTAATTTTACAAAAGCGGTGAAGTATTTCAGTGACTGTACACAAATGGTGCACTGAGCCAGTCACTGTACACACATGGTGCAGGATGCCAGTGACGGTACACATGTGGTGCGGGGTGCCAGTGACTGAAACCAGATGGTATAGGGTGCCAATGACTGTACACATATGATGCAGGGTGCTATTGATTGTACACATATGGTGCAGGGTGCCAGTGACTGTACACATGCGGAGCAGGGTGACAGTGACCGTACACGTATAGAGAAGGGTGCCAGTGACCGTACACACGTGGTGCAGGTTGCTATTGACTGTAGACACATGGTATAAGGTGCCAGTGAATGTACACACATGGTGCAGGGAGCCAGGGACTGTACACAGATGGTGCAGGGTGCCGGTGACTGCACACATGTGGTGCAGGATTCCAGTGACTGTACAGACATGTTTCAGAGTGCCAGTGCCTGTACACAAGCATTGCAGTGTGCCAGGGACTTTACACACATGATATAAATTGCCACTGACTGTACACACATGGTGCAGGGTGCCAATGACTGTAGACAAATGGAATAGGGCGCCAGTGGCCTTAAACATATGGTGCCAGGTGCCAGTGACTTTACACATGTGGTATAGGGTACTAATGACTGTACACATGCAGTGCAGGTTGCCAGTGACTGGACACATGCGGTGCAGGGTGCCAGTGACTGTAGACACATGGTATAGGGCAGCAGTGACTGTACACATATGGTGCAGGGTGCCATTGACTGTACACACGCAGGGCAGGGTGTCAGTGACTGTACACCCATGATGCAGGGTGACAGTGACTGTCCTCATTTGGTGCAGCTTGCCAGTAACTGTACACACATGATGCAGTGTGCCACTGACTGAGCACACATGATGCAGGGGATTCAGGGACTGTGTACTGTGCCAGTGATTTTACACACACGGTGGAGGGTGCCAGTGACTTTACACACATGGTGCAGTTTGCCAGTATCTGTACACACATGGTGCAGATTGTCAGTGACTGTACACACACAGTGAAGGGTGCCAGTGACTGTACACACATGATGCAGTGTTTCAGTGACTGTACACACGTTGTGCAGGGTACCAGTGTCTGTACATGCATGGTGCAGGGGGCAAGTGACTGTTCTCACATGGTGCAGTGTGTCAGAGACTGCACACACATGGTGCAGGGTGCCAGTGATTTTACACACATGGGATAGTGTGCCAATCACTGTACACAGATGGTGCAGGGTGCCAGTGTCTGTACACAAATGGTGCATGGTGCCAGTGACTGTACACGCATGACACAGGGGGTCAATGACTGTTCTCATTTGGTGCAGCTTGCCATTGATATGACGCACCCTGTGCAGTGTTCCAGTGACTGTACACACATAGTGCAGGCTTTCAGTGACTGTACACACACAGTGAAGGGTGCCAGTGACTGTACACACATGGTGCAGGGTTTCAGTGACTGTACACACGTTTTGCAGGGTGCCAGTGTATGTACCCGTACGGTGCTGGGGGCCAGTGACTATGCACACGCGGTGCAGGGTGCCACAGATTTCATACACATGGGATAGTGTGCCAATGACTGTACACAGATGGTGCAGTGTGCCCTGACTGTACAAATGCGGTGAAGTATGTCAGTGACTGTACACATATGGTGCAGGGTGCCAGTGACTGTAGACACATGGCATAGTGTTCCGGGTGCTGTACATATGCGGTGCAGGGTGTCAGTGACTGTACACATATGCAGCAGGGTGCCAGTGACCATAAACACAAGGTGCAGTGTGTCACTGACTGTAGACACATGGCATAGTGTTCCGGGTGCTATCCACATGCGTTGCAGGGTGTCAGTGACTATACACATATGCAGCAGGGTGCTGGTGACCATAAACACATGGTGCAGTGTGCAAGTGACTGTACACATGTGAGGCAGGGTGCCAATTACTGTACACACATGGTTTAGGGCGCTAGTGACTGTATACACATGGTGCAGGGTTTCAGTGACTATAGACACATGGTGCATGGTGCTAGTGACTGCACACACTCGGTGCAGAGGGCTAGTGACTGTACACTTACAGTGCAGTTTGCCAGTGACTGTACACATGTGAGGCAGGGTGCCAATTACTGTACACACATGGTTTAGGGTGCTAGTGACTGTATACACATGGTGCAGGGTTTCAGTGACTATAGACACGTGGTGCGTGGTGCTAGTGACTGCACACACTCGGTGCAGAGTGCTAGTGACTGTACACTTACAGTGCAGTGTGCCAGTGACAGTATACACATGGTTCAGGGTGTCAGCGACTGTACCCAGATGGTGCATGGTGCCAGTGACTGTACACAATGTGGTGTAGGTTGTCAGTGACTGTACACACATGGAGAAGGGTGCCAATGACTAATCACACGTGGTGTAAATTGCCAGTGACTGTAGACTAATGGTATAGGATGCCAGTGACTGTACACAGATGGTTTTGCAATGCCGGTGATGGTATACATGTGCTGTATGCTGCCAGTGCCTGTACACACATGGTGCAGGGTGCCAGTGAATGTACACGCATGGTGCAGGATGCCAGTGACTGTACACATGTGGTGCAGTGTGCCACTGACTGTACACAAGGGGTGCAGGGTGTGAATGAATGTACACACATATGCTATAGAGTGCCAGTGACTGTACACAGATGGTGCATGTTGCCATTGACTGTACAGACATGGTGCAGGGTGCCAGGGCCTGTACACATGCAATGTAGGGTGTCAGTGACTGCACACATATGTTGCAGGGTGCCAGTGACTGTACCCACATGTTACAGTGTGCTAATGACTGTATACATGCAGTGCAGTGTGTCAGTGACTTAACACACATGGTATACGATGCCAATGACTGTACACACAATGTGAAGCGTGCCAGTGTCTGTAGACACATGGCATAGGGTGCCAGTGACTGTACACATATGGTGCAGGGTGCCATTGACTGTACACACGTGGTGCAGGGTTTCAGTGACTATATGAACATGGTGCAGGGTGCCAGAGACTGTAGACACATGGAATAGGATGCCAGTGACTCTACACATATGGTGCAGTGTGCCAGTGACTGTACACAAATGGTGCAGTTTGCCAGTGACTTTCCACACATGGTGCAGGGTGCCAGTGACTGTATAAACAAGGTGCAGGGTTTCAGTGACTGTACACATATTGTGCAGGGTGCCAGTGACTGTAAGTGCACGGTGCAGGGTTCCAGTGACTGTACACACATGGTGCAGGGTGTCAGTGACTGTACACAGATGGCTTTGCAGCGTGCCAGTGACTGCGCACACGCTGTGCAGTAATTTTACACACATGCTTTATAGTGTGCCAGTGACTGTATACCGATGATGCAGGGTGCCATTGACTGTAAACACATGGTGTAGGGTGCCAGTGACTGTATGCACGTGGTGTAAGGTGTCAGTGACTTTACTCACATGGTGCAGTGTGCCAGTGAATGTACACATGCGATGCAGGGTGTCAGTGACTGTACACACATGGTGCAGGGTGCCAGTGACTTTCAAGATGCAGTGAAGTTTGCCAGTGACTTTACACATGTGGTATAGGGTACTAATGACTGTACACAAATGGTGCAGTGTGCCAGTGATTTTACACACATGGTGCAGTGTGCCAGTGACTGTACACATATGGTCCAGGGTGTCAGCGAATGTAAACACATGGAATAGGGTGCCAGTGACTGTACACATATGGTGCAGGGTACCAGTGATTGTACACACATGGTGCAGGGTGTCATTGAATGTACACACATTGTGTAGCGTGCCAGTGACTGTACGCACATAGTGCAGGGTGCCAGTGACAGTACACATGTGGTGCAGTGTGCCAGTGGCTATACACATGCAGTGCGGTGTGCCAGGGACTTTACACACATGGTACAGGTTGCCACTGACTGTACACACATGGTGCAGGGTGCCAGTGACTGTAGACACATGGAAAAGGATGCCAGTGACTGTACACATATGGTGCAGGGTGCCAGTGACTGTAGACACATGGAATAGGATGCCAGTGACTGTACACATATGGTGCAGGGTGTCAGTGATTGTAAACAGATGGCTTTGCAGCATGCCAGTGACTGTGCACACGCTGTGCAGGGTGCCAGTAATTTTACACACATGGTATAGTGTGCCAATGACTGTATACCGATGATGCATGGCGCCATTGACTGTAAACACATGGTGCAGGGTGCCAGTGACTGTGCACATGTGGTGCAGTGTGTCAGTGACTGTACACACTTGGTGCAGGGTGCCAGTGACTTTCAACATGCAGTGAAGTTTGCCAGTGACTTTACATACATGGTATAGGGTACTAATGACTGTACACACATGGTGCAGTGTGCCAGTGACTTTGCACACACGGTGGAGGGTGCCAATGACTGTACACACATGGTGCAGTGTCCCAGTGAGTTTACACACATGGTGCAGTTTTCCTGTGACTGTACGCACATGGTTCAGGGTGTCAGTGACTGTACACACACAGTGAAGGGTGCCAGTGACTGTACACACATGGTGCAGGGTTTCAGTGACTGTACACATATTATGCAGGGTGCCAGTGACTGTACAAACAATGGTGCAGGGTCCAGTGAATGTTCACACGCGGTGCAGGGTGCCCATATATGTACAGACATGGTATAAGCTACCAATGACTGTAAACATATGGTGCAGGGTGCTAGAGACTGCACACACTCGGGGCAGTGTGCTAGTGACTGTACACTTGCAGTACAGTGTGACAGTGATAGTACACTTGTGGCACAGCTTGCCAGTGACTGCACACACATGATCCAGGGTGCCAGTGACTATACAGGCATGGTGCAGCAGTTTCAGTGTCTGTACACATATGGTGCAGGGTGCCAGTGACTGTACACATATGGTGCATGGTTCCAGCGTCTGTACACACATGGTGAATGCTACCAGTGACTGTACACATGCAGTGCAGTGTACCAGTGAATGTACACACACAGCACAGGGCGACCGTGACTGTACATATATGGTGCAGGGTGCCAGTGACTGTACACACATGGTGCAGGTTTTCAGTGACAGTATGCACATGATGCAGGGTGTCAGTGACTGTATGCAGATGGCTTTGCAGGGTGCCAGTGACTGAACACACATTGTATAGGGTGCCAGTGACTGTACACACATGGTATAAGCTGCCAATGACCGTACACACATGCTGCAGGGTGTCAGTGACTGTAGACACATGGTAAAGGGTGCCAGTGACTATACACCTATGGTGCAGGGTGCTAGTGACTGCACACACATGGTGCACGGTTCCAGTGACTATTAGACACGCGGTGCAGGGTGCTAGTGACTGCACACCTGTGGTGCAGTGTGCCAGTGATAGTACACTTGTGGCGCAGATTGCAAGTGACTGCAGACACATGGTGCAGGGTGCCAGTGACTGTAGACACATGGTGCAGGGGTTTCAGTGACTGTACACAGATGGTGCAGTGTACCAGTGAATGTACACACACACTAGAGGGTGCCAGTGTCTGTACATACATGGTGCAAGGTGTCAGTGACTGTACACACACGGTGAAGCATGTCAGTGACTGTAAACAGATGGTGCAGTGTACCAACGACTGTACACACACGGTGGAGGATGGCAATGACTGTACACAAATGGTGCAGTTGTCAGTGACTGTACACACACGGTGCAGGATGCCAGTGACTATACACACATATGGTGCAGTGTGATAGTGACTGTAGACACGTGGCATAGTGTTCCAGGGGCTGTCCACATGTGGTGCAGTGTGTCAGTGACTGTACAAATATGCTGCAGGGTGCCAGTGACTATAAACACGAGGTGCAGTGTGTCACTGACTGTAGACACATGGCATAGTGTTCCGGGTGCTGTCCACATGCAGTGCAGGGTGTCAGTGACTGTACACATATGCAGCAGGGTGCTAGTGACCATGAACACATGGTGCAGGGTGCCAGTGACTGGACACACATGGTGCAGTGTGCCAGTGACTGTACACATGTGAGGCAGGGTGCCAATTATCGTATACACATGGTGCAGGGCGCTTGTGACTGTACACACATGGTGCAGGGTTTCAGTGGCTCTACACAAATTGTGCATGGTTCCAGCGACTGTACACACATGGTGCATGCTACCAGTGACTGTACACATGCGGTGCAGGGTACCAGTGAATGTACACACACATGGCTCAGATTGACAGTGACTGTACAAACAATGGTGCAGGGTGCCAGTGAATGTTCACATGCGGTGCAGGGCGCCCATGTATGTACAGACATGGTATAGGCTACCAATGACTGTAAACATATGGTGCAGGGTGCGAGAGACTGCACACACTCGGGGCAGTCTGCTAGTGACTGTACACTTGCGGTGCAGTTTGCCAGTGATAGTACACTTGTGGCGCAGCTTGCCAGTGACTGTACACACATGGTCCAGAGTGCCAGTGACGATACAGAGATGGTGCAGCGGTTTCAGTGTCTGCACACAGATGGTGCAGTGTACCAGTGACTGTACACACACAGTGCAAGGTGTCAGTAACTGTACACACATGGTAAAGTGTGTCAGTGACTGTAAACAGATGTTGCAGTGCACCAGTAACTGTACACACATGGTGCAAGATGCCAATGACCGTACACACATGGGGCAGTGTGTCAGTGACTGTACACATACGGTGAAGGATGTCAGTTACTGTAAACACATGGTGCAGGGTTTCAGTGACTATACACACATTGTGCAGGATGCCACTGATTGTATACACTCGGTGCAGGATGCCAGTGACTGCACAGACATGGTGCAGTGTGACAGCGACTTTAGACACATGGCATTGTATTCCAGGGGCAATCCACATGCGGTGCAGGGTGTCAGTGATTGTACACATATGCTGCAGGGTGCCAGTGACTATAAACACAAGGTGCAGGGTTCCAGTGACTGTGGACACATGATATAGGGTGCCAGTGACTGTACACACAATGGTACAGTGTACCAGTGACTGTCCACACATGGTGGAGGATGCCAGTGACAGTACACACATGGTGCAGGGTGTCAGTGACTGTACACACATGGAGAAGGATGCCAGTGACTGTACACTCATGGTGCAGTGTGACAGTGACTGTACACACATGGCATAGTGTTCCAGGTGCTGTCCACATGTGGTGCAGTGTGTCACTCACTGTACACATATGCTGCAGGGTGCCAGTGACTATAAACACGAGGTGCAGAGTGTCACTGACTGTAGACACATGGCACAGTGTTCCGGGTGCTGTCCACATGTGCTGCAGGGTGTCAGTGACTGTACACATATGCAGCAGGGTGCTAGTGACCATGAACACATGGTGCAGGGTGCCAGTGACTGGACACACATGGCGCAGTGTGCCAGTGACTGTACACATGTGAGGCAGGGTGCCAATTAATGTATACACATGGTGCAAGGCGCTTGTGACTTTACACACATGGTGCAGGGTTTCAGTGACTCTACACAAATTGTGCATGGTTCCAGTGACTGTACACACATGGTGCATGCTACCAGTGACTGTACACACGCGGTGCAGGGTTCCAGTGAATGTACACACATGGCTCAGAGTGACAGTGACTGTACATATGTGGTGCAGGGTGCCAGTGACTGTAGACATATGGTGAATGTTTTCAGTGACTGTATACACATGGTTCAGGGTGTCAGTGACAGTACCCAGATGGTGCATGGTGCCAGTGACTGTACACAACACGGTGTAGGTTGTCAGTGAATGTACACACATGAAGCAGGGTGCCAATGACTATACACACATGGTGCAAGTTTCCAGTGACTGTAGACTAATGGTATAGGATGCCAGTGACTGTACACAGATGGATTTGCAATGCCAGTGACTGTACACATGTGTTGTATGGTGCCAGTGCCTGTACACACATGGTGCAGGGTGCCAGTGACTGTACACACATGGTGCAGGGTTTCAGTGACTGTACACACGCAGTGTAGGCTGTCAGGGACTGTAGACACATGGTGCAGGATGGCAGTGACTGTACACACATTGCATAGGGTGCCAATGATGGTACACACATGGTGTATGGTGCCAGTGACTGTGGACAAATGGTATAGGGTGCCAGTGACTGTACACATATGGTGCAGGGTTCCAGTGACTGTACACACGCGGTGCAGGGTGCCAGTGAATGTACACATATGGTGCAGAGTGTCAGTGATTGTAAACAGATGGCTTTGCAGCGTGCCAGTGACTGTGCACACGCTGTGCAGGGTGCCAGTAATTTTACACACATGGTATAGTGTGCCAATGACTGTATACCGATGATGCAAGGTGCCATTGACTGTAAACACATGGGGCAGGGTGCCAGTGACTACACATGCGGTGCAGTGTGTCAGTGACTGTACACACATGGTGCAGGGTGCCAGTGACTGTACACACATGGTGCAGGGTTTCAGTGACTGTACACATATTATGCAGGGTGCCAGTGACTGTACAAACAATGGTGCAGGGTGCCAGTGAATGTTCACATGTGGTGCAGGGTGCCCATGCATGTACAGACATGGTATAGGCTACCATTGACTGTAAACATATGGTGCAGGGTGCTAGAGAATGCACACACTCGGGGCAGTCTGCTAGTGACTGTACACTTGCGGTGCAGTTTGCCAGTGATAGTACACTTGTGGCGCAGCTTGCCAGTAACTGTACACACATGGTCCAGAGTGCCAGTGACTATACAGAGATGGTGCAGCGGTTTCAGTGTCTGTACACAGATGGTGCAGTGTACCAGTGAATGTACACACACAGTGCAAGGTGTCAGTAACTGTACACACATGGTAAAGTGTGTCAGTGACTGTAAACAGATGTTGCAGTGCACCAGTGACTGTACACACACGGTGCAAGATGCCAATGACCGTACATACATGGGGCAGTGTGTCAGTGACTGTACACATACGGTGAAGGATGTCAGTTACTGTAAACACATGGTGCAGGGTTTCAGTGACTATACACACATTGTGCAGGATGCCACTGACTGTATACACGGTGCAGGATGCCAGTGACTGCACAGACATGGTGCAGTGTGACAGCGACTTTAGACACATGGCATAGTATTCCAGGGGCAATCCACATGCGGTGCAGGGTGTCAGTGACTGTAAACATATGCTGCAGGGTGCCAGTGACTATAAACACAAGGTGCAGGGTGCCAGTGACTGTGGACACATGATATAGTGTGCCAGTGACTGTACACACAATGGTACAGTGTACCAACGACTGTCCACACATGGTGGAGGATGGCAGTGACAGTACACACATGGTGCAGGGTGTCAGTGACTGTACACACATGGAGAAGGATGCCAGTGACTGTACACTCATGGTGCAGTGTGACAGTGACTGTAGACACATGGCGTAGTGTTCCAGGTGCTGTCCACATGTGGTGCAGTGTGTCAGTCACTGTACACATATGCTGCAGGGTGCCAGTGACTATAAACACGAGGTGCAGTGTGTCACTGACTGTAGACACATGGCATAGTGTTCCGGGTGCTGTCCAAATGCAGTGCAGGGTGCCAGTGCCTGTACACACATGGTGCAGGGTGCCAGTGACTGTACACATGTGGTGCAGTGTTCCAGTGACTGTACAAACGCAGTGTAGGCTGTCAGGGACTGTAGACACATGGTGCAGGATGGCAGTGACTGTACACACATTGCATAGGGTGCCAATGATGGTACACACATGGTGTATGGTGCCAGTGACTATGGACAAATGGTATAGGGTGCCAGTGACTGTACACATATGGTGCAGGGTTCCAGTGACTGTACACACGCGGTGCAGGGTACCAGTGAATGTACGCACATGGTGCAGAGTGTCAGTGATTGTAAACAGATGGCTTTGCAGCGTGCTAGTGACTGTGCACACGCTGTGCAGGGTGCCAGTATTTGTACACACATGGTATAGTGTGCCAATGACTGTATATCGATGATGCAAGGTGCCATTGACTGTAAACACATGGGGCAGGGTGCCAGTGACTACACATGCGGTTCAGTGTGTCAGTGACTGTACACACATGGTGCAGGGTTTCAGTGACTGTACACATATTATGCAGGGTGCCAGTGACTGTACACATATTATGCAGGGTGCCAGTGACTGTACAAACAATGGTGCAGGGTGCCAGTGAATGTTCACATGCGGTGCAGGGTGCCCATGTATGTACAGACATGGTATAGGCTACCAATGACTGTAAACATATGGTGCAGGGTGCTAGAGACTGCACACACTTGGGGCAGTGTGCTAGTGACTGTACACTTGCGGTGCAGTTTGCCAGTGATAGTACACTTGTGGCGCAGCTTGCCAGTGATTGTACACACATGGTGCAAGTTGCCAGTGACTGTAGACTAATGGTATAGGATGCCAGTTACTGTACACAGATGGTTTTGCAATGCCGGTGACTGTACACATGTGTTGTATGGTGCCAGTGCCTGTACACACATGGTGCAGGGTGCCAGTGACTGTACACATGCGGTGCAGGGTTCCAGTGACTGTACACACGCAGTGTAGGCTGTCAGGGACTGTAGACACATGGTGCAGGATGGCAGTGACTGTACACACATTGCGTAGGGTGCCAATGATGGTACACACATGGTGTACGGTGCCAGTGACTGTGGACAAATGGTATAGGGTGCCAGTGACTGTACACATATGGTGCAGGGTTCCAGTGACTGTACACACGCGGTGCAGGGTACCTGTGAATGTACACACATGGTGCAGAGTGTCAGTGATTGTAAACAGATGGCTTTGCAGCGTGCCAGTGACTGTGCACACGCTGTGCAGGGTGCCAGTAATTTTACACACATGGTATAGTGTGCCAATAACTGTATACCGATGATGCAATGTGCCATTGACTGTAAACACATGGGGCAGGGTGCCAGTGACTACACATGTGGTGCAGTGTGTCAGTGACTGTACACACATGGTGCAGGATGCTAGTGACTGTACACACATGGTGCAGGGTTTCAGTGACTGTACACATATTATGCAGGGTGCCAGTGACTGTACAAACAATGGTGCAGAGTGCCAGTGAATGTTCACATGTGGTGCAGGGTGCCCATGTATGTACAGACATGGTATAGGCTACCAATGACTGTAAACATATGGTGCAGGGTGCTAGAGACTGCACACACTCGGGGCAGTGTGCTAGTGACTGTACACTTGCGGTCAGTTTGCCAGTGATAGTACACTTGTGGCGCAGCTTGCCAGTGACTGTACACACATGGTCCAGGGTGCCAGTGACTATACAGACATGGTGCAGCGGTTTCAGTGTCTGTACACAGATGGTGCAGTGTACCAGTGAATGTACACACACAGTGCAAGGTGTCAGTAACTGTACACACATGGTGAAGTGTGTCAGAGACTGTAAACAGATGTTGCAGTGTACCAGTGACTGTACACACGCGGTGCAAGATGCCAATGACCATACACACATGGGGCAGTGTGTCAGTGACTGTACACATACGGTGAAGGGTTTCAGTGACTATACACACATTGTGCAGGATGCCACTGACTGCACAGACATGGTGCCGTGTGACAGCGACTTTAGACACATGGCATAGTATTCCAGGGGCTAACCACATGCGGTGCAGGGTGTTGGTGACTGTACACATATGCTGCAGGGTGCCAGTGACTATAAACACAAGGTGCAGGGTGCCAGTGACTGTGGACATATGATATAGGGTGCCAGTGACTGTACACACAATGGTACAGTGTACCAGTGACTGTCCACACATGGTGGAGGATGTCAGTGACAGTACACACATGGTGCAGGGTGTCAGTGACTGTAGACACATGGAGAAGGATGCCAGTGACTGTACTCTCATGGTGCAGTGTGACAGTGACTGTAGACACATGGCATAGTGTTCCAGGTGCTGTCCACATGTGCTGCAGGGTGTCAGTGACTGTACACACACAGAGAAGAATGTCTGTGACTGTACACACATGGTGCAGGTTGCCAATGACTGTACACATACGGTGAAGGGTGTCAGTGAGTGTACACAGATGGTTTTGCAGGATGCCAGTGACTGTACACATGTGTTGTATGGTGCCAGTGACTGTACACACATTGTGCAGGATGCCAGTGACTGTACACACACGGTGCAGGATGCCAGTGTCTGTACACACCTGGTGCAGTGTGACAGTGACTGCAGATGCATGGCATAGTGTTCCAGGGGCTGTCCACATGCAAGGCAGGGTGTAAGTGACTTTACACATATGCTGCAGGGTGCCAGTGACTATAAACACACGGTGTAGTGTGCAAGTGACTGTACACACTTGGCGCAGTGTTCCAGTGACTGTCCACATGTGAGGCAGTGTGCCAATTACTGTTCACACATTGTGCAGGGCGCAAGTGACTGTACACACATTGTGCAGGGTTTCAGTGACTGTACACACATTGTGCAGGGTGCCAGTGAATGTTCACACGCGGTGCAGGGTGCCCATGTATGTACAGACATGGTATAGGGTACCAATGACAGTCAACATATGGTGCAGGGTGCCAGTGACTGCACACACATGGTGCACGGTTCCAGTGACTATAGACACGCGGTGCAAGGTTCTAGCGACTGCACACACTCGGTGCAGGTGCTTGTGACTGTACACTTATGGTGCAGTGTACCAGTGACAGTACACTTGTGGTGCAGCTTGCCAGTGACTGTACACACATGCTGCAGGGTGTCAGTCATTATACACACATGGTGCAGGGGTTTCATTGTCTGTACACAAATGGTGCAGTGTGCCAGTGAATGTACATGCACACTGGAGGGTGCCAGTGACTGTACACACATGGTGCAAGGTGTCAGTGAATGC
This sequence comes from Isurus oxyrinchus, assembly GCA_026770705.1. Taxonomy (NCBI): domain Eukaryota; kingdom Metazoa; phylum Chordata; class Chondrichthyes; order Lamniformes; family Lamnidae; genus Isurus; species Isurus oxyrinchus. Next base: position 84,185,719 of record JANJGN010000013.1, read on the forward strand.
ACGCACACGGTGAAGCGTGTCAGTGACTGTAAACAGATGGTGCAGTGTACCAGTGACTTTACGCACACGGTGGAGAATGCCAATGACTGTACACACATGGTGCAGGGTGTCAGTGACTTTACACATATGGTGAAGGGTTTCAGTTACTGTAAAAGCATGGTGCAGTATATCAGTGACTGTACACACACGGTGCAGGATGCCAGTGACTGTACATACATGATGCAGGATGCCAATGACTGTACACACATGGTGCAGGGTGTCAGTGACTGTACACACACAGTGAAGGATGTCTGTTACTGTAAACACTTGGTGCAGGTTTTCAGTGACTATACACACATTGTGCAGGATTCCAGTGACTGTACACACAGGGAACAGGATGCCAGTGACTGTACACACATGGTGCAGTGTGACAGTTACTTTCCACACATGGCATAGTGTTCCAGGGGCTGTCCACATGTGCTGCAGGGTGTCAGTGACTGTACACATATGCTGCAGGGTGCCAGTTACTATAAACACAAGGTGCAGGGTGCCAGTGACTGTGGACACATGATATAGTGTGCCAGTGACTGTACACACAATGGTGCAGTGTACCCGTGACTGTCCACACATTGTGGAGGGTGCCAGTGACCGTACACACAGGGAGTAGGATGCCAGTGACTGTACACACATGGTGCAGTGTGACAGTGACTTTCCACACATGGCATAGTGTTCCAGGGGCTGTCCACATGCGCTGCAGGGTGTCAGTGACTGTACACATATGCTGCAGAGTGCCAGTGACTATAAACACAAGTTGCAGGGTGCCAGTGACTGTGGACACATGATATAGTGTGCCACTGACAGTACACACAATGGTGCAGTGTACCCGTGACTGTCCACACATTGTGGAGGGTGCCAGTGTCTGTACACACATGGTGCAGGGTGTCAGTGCGTGTACACAGATATTTTTGCTGGATGCCGGTGACTGTACACATGTTTTGTATGGTGCCAGTGACTGTACACACATGGTGCAATGTGCCTGTGACTGTACACATGTGGTGCAGGGTGCCAATGACTGTACACATGCAGTGTAGACTGTCAGTGATGTACACATATGGTGCATCGTGCCAGTGACTGTACAGATATGGTGCATGTTTCCAGCGACTGTACACACATGGTGCATGCTACCAGTGACTGTACACATGCAGTGCAGGGTACCAGTGAATGTACACACATGGCGCAGGGCGACGGTGATTGTACATATATGGTGCAGGGTGCCAGTGACTGTACACACACGGTGCAGGTTTTCAGTGACAGTATGCACATGTTGCGGGGTGTCAGTGAGTGTACACAGATGGCTTTGCAGGTTGCCAGTGACTGAACACACATTGTATAGGGTGTCAGTGACTGTAGACACATGGTATAGGGTGCCAGTGACTGTACACATATGGTGCAGGTTGCTAGTGACTGCACACACATGGTGCACGGTTCCAGTGACTATAGACACGCGGTGCAGGGTGCTAGTGACTGCACACATGTGGTGCAGTGTGCCAGTGATAGTACACTTGTGGCGCAACTTACATGTGACTGCAGGCACATGGTGCAGGGGTTTCAGTGACTGTACACAGATGGTGCAGTGTACCAGTGACTGTACACACGTGGTGGAGGATGGCAATGACTGTACACAAATGGTGCAGTTGTCAGTGACTGTACACACATGGTGCAGGACGCCAGTGACTATACACACATGGTGCAGTGTGACAGTGACTGTAGACACATGGCATAGTGTTCCAGGGGCTGTCCACATGTGCTGCAGTGTGTCAGTGACTGTACACATATGCTGCAGGGTGCTAGTGACCATGAACACATGGTGCAGGGTGCCAGTGACTGGACACACATGGCACAGTGTGCCAGTGACTGTACACATATGAGGCAGGGTGCCAATTACTGTATACACATGGTGCAGGGCGCTTGTGACTGTACACACATGGTGCAGGGTTTCAGTGACTCTACACAAATTGTGCATGGTTCCAGCGACTGTACACACATGGTGCATGCTATCAGAGACTGTACACACGCGGCGCAGAGTACCAGTGAATGTACACACACGGCTCAGAGTGACAGTGACTGTACATATGTGGTGCAGGGTGCCAGTGACTGTACACATATGGTGAAGGTTTTCAGTGACTGTATACACATGGTTCAGGGTGTCAGTGACTGTACCCAGATGGTGCATGATGCCAGTGATTTTATACAACACGGTGTAGGTTGTCAGTGAATGTACACACATGAAGCAGGGTGCCAATGACTATACACACATGGTGCAAGTTGCCAGTGACTGTAGACTAATGGTATAGGATGTCAGTGACTGTACACAGATGGTTTTGCAATGCTGGTGACTGTACACATGTGTTGTATGGTGCCAGTGCCTGTACACACATGGTGCAGGGTGCCAGTGACTGTACACATGCGGTGCAGGGTGCCAGTGACTGTACACACGCAGTGTAGGCTGTCAGGGACTGTAGACACATGGTGCAGGGTGGCAGTGACTGTACACACATTGCATAGGGTGCCAATGATGGTACACACATGGTGTACGGTGCCAGTGACTGTGGACAAATGGTATAGGGTGCCAGTGACTGTACACATATGGTGCAGGGTTCAAGTGACTGTACACATGCGGTGCAGTGTTCCAGTGAATGTACACAGATGGTGCAGGGTGACAGTGACTGTACATATGTGGTGCAGATGGTGCAGTGCCTCAGTGACTCTATACACATAATGCAGGGTGTCAGTGACTGTACACAGATGGCTTTGCAGGTTGTCAGTGAAGGTATACACACGGCACAGGATGCCTATGACTGTACACACACATTGCAGGTATTCAGTGACCGTACACACATGGTTCAGGGTGTCAGTGACTTTACGCCGATGGCTTTGCAGGTTGTCAGTGAATGAACACACATGGTACATGGTGGCAGTGACTGTACACATGTGTTGGAGGTTGCCAGTGACTTAACATAGGCAGAGTAAGGTGTCAGTGACGGTACACACATGGTGCAGGGTGCCATTGACTGTACACAATGCGGTGTAGGGTGTCAGTGACTGTACACACATGGAGCAGGGTGCCATTGTCTGTACACACATGGTGCAAGGTGCCAGTGACTGTAGACTAATGGTATAGGGTGCCAGTGACTGTACACACATGGCACAGGATTCCAGTGACTCTACAAATATGGTGCAGGGTGCCAGTAACTGTACACACAAGGTGCAGGCTTTCAGTAACTGTACACACATAGTGCTCCGAGCCAGTGAACATACACATACGATGCAGTGTGGCAAAGATGGTACACACATGCTGCAGTGTGACAGTGACTGTACGCAGATGGCTTTGCAGGGTGCCTGTGACTGTGCACACACAGTGCTGGATGCCAATGACTGAAAACAAATGGTGCAGTGTGTCAGTGTCTGTACACAGATGGCTTTGCAGGGTGTCAGTGACTGTATACACATGCTGCAGGGTTCCAGTGGCTGGACACACATGTTGCATGGTGACAGTGACTGTAGACAAATTATATAGGGGGGGCGCGTGACTGTACACACTTGGTATAGTGTGCCGATGACTGTACGCACATGGTGCAGCGTGCCAGTGTCTGTAGACACATGGTATAGGGTGCCAGTGACTGTACACATATAGTGCAGTGTGCCAGTGACTTTGTACATGTGGTATAGTGTACTAATGACTGTACACACACAGTGCAGTGTGCCAGGGACTTTACACACATGGTATAGGTTGCCACTAACTACATGGATGGTGCAGGGTGCCAGTGACTGAACACACGAAGTGCAGGGTGCCAGGGACTTTACACACATGGTATAGGTTGCCACTAACTGTACACGGATGGTGCAGGGTGCCAGTGACTGTACACACGAAATGCAGGGTGCCAGGGATTGTAGACACATGGTATAAGTTGTCACTGACTGTACACACATGGTGCAGGGTGCCAGCGAATGTAGACACATGGAATAGGTTACCAGTGACTGTACACACGTGGTGCAGGGTGTCAGTGACTGTACACAGATGGCTTTGCAGCGTGCCAGTGACTGTGCACATGTGATGAAGTGTGCTAGTGACTTTGCACACATGGTATAGGGTACTAATGACTGTACACACATGGTGCAGGGTGCCAGTGTCTATACAAACATGGTGCAAAGTGCCGGTGACTGTACACATTTGGTGCAGGGTGCCAGTGACAGCAAGCACATGGTGAAGGGTGCCAGTGACTGTACACATGTGGTGCGGTGTGCCAGTGCCTGTACACATGCAGTGCAGGGTGCCAGGGACTTTATACACATGGTATAGATTGCCACTGACTGTACACACATGGTGCAGGATGCCAGTGACTGTTGACACATGGAATACGATGCCAGTGACTGTACACATGTGGTGTAATGTGCAAGTGACTGTACACACATGGTGCAGGGTGCCAGTGACTGTACACACATGGTGCAGGGTTTCAGTGACCGTACACATATTGTGCAGGGTGCCGGTGACTGTAAATGCATGGTGCAGTTTGCCAGTGACTGTACACACATGGTGCAGGGTGTCAGTGACTGTACACAGAGGGCTTTGCAGCATGCCAGTGACTGTGCACACACTGTGCAGGGTGCCAGTAATTGTACACACATGGTATAGTGTGCCAATGACTGTATACCGGTGATGCAGGGTACCATTGACTGTAATCACATGGTGCAGGGTGCCAGTGACTGTACACATGCGGTGTAGGGTGTCAGAGATTTTACTCACATGGTGCAGTGTGCCAGTGACTGTACACATGCGGTGCAGTGTGCCAGTGACAGTACACATGCGGTGCAGTGTGTCAGTGACTGTACACACATGGTGCAGGGTGTCAGTGACTGTACACAGATGGCTTTGCAGCATGCCAGTGACAGTGCACACACTGTGCAGGGTGCCAGTAATTGTACACAAATGGTATAGTGTGCCAATGACTGTATGCCAGTGATGCATGGTGCCATTGACTGTAAAAACATGGTGCAGGGTGCCAGTGACTGTACACACGTGGTGTAGGGTGTCAGTGACTTTACTCAAATGGTGCAGTGTGCCAATGACTGTACACATGCGGTGCAGGGTGTCAGTGACTGTACACACATGGTGCAGAGTGCTAGTGACTTTCAACATGCAGTGAATTTTGCCAGTGACTTTACAAACGTGGTATGGGGTACTAATGACTGTACACACATGGGATAGTGTGCCAGTGACTGTACACAGATGGTGCAGGGTGCCATTGACTGTACACACATGGTGCAGTGAGCCAGTGACTTTACAAAAGTGGTGTAGGATGTCAGGGATGGTACCCATATGGTGCAGGATGCCAGTCCTGTACAAACACGGTGCAGGATGCCAGTGATGTTGCATACATGCAGAAGGGTGCCAGTGACTGAAAACACATGGTATAGGGTGCCAATGACTGAACACGGATGGTGCCGGGTTCTATTGACTGTACACATGCGGTGTAGGGTGTCAGTGACAGTACACATATGGTGCAGACTGCCAGTGACTGTACACATGCGGAGCAGGGTGTCAGTGATTGTACACATATGGTGAAGGGTGCCAGCGACCATACATACATGGTGCAGGCTGCCATTGAATGTAGACACATGGTATAGGATGCTAGTGAATGTAAAGACATGGTGCAGGGGGCCAGGGTCTGTACACACATGATGCAGGGTGCCGGTGACTGTACACATGTGGTGCAGGTTGCCAGTGACTGTACAGACATGTTTCAGTGTGCCAGTGCCTGTACACATGCATTGCAGTGTGCCAGGGACTTTACCCACATGGTATAAGTTGCCACTGACTGTAAACACATGGTGCAGGGTGCCAACAACTGTAGACACATGGTATATGGCACCAGAGACGGTACACATATAGTGCCGGGTGCCAGTGACTTTACACATGCGGTGAAGTGTGCCAGTGACTTTGCACACGTGGTATAGGGTACTAATGACTGTACACACATGGTACAGGGTGGCAGTGACCCTAGACACATTGTATCGGGTGCCAGTGACTGTACACATGTGGTGAAGTGTGCTACTGACTTTGCACACGTGGTATAGGGTACTAATGACTGTACACACATGGTACAGGGTGCCAGTGACTGTAGAAACATGGTATAGGGTGCCAGTGACTGTATACATATGGTCCAGGGTGGCAGTGAATGTACACACATGGTGCAGGATGCCAGTGACTGTACACACGCAGTAAAGCGTGCCAGTGACTGTACACAAGGGGTGCAGGGTGCGAATGACTCTACACACATATGGTTTAGGGGGCCAGTGACTCTACACAAATGGTGCAAGGTGCCATTGGCTGTACAGACATGGTGCAGTGCCAGGTCCTGTACACAAGCATTGCAGTGTGCCAGGGACTTTATACACATCGTATAAGTTGTCACTGACTGTTCACACATGGTGGAGGGTGCCAATGACTGTAGACACATGGTATACAGCGCCAGTGACTGTACACATATAGTGCCGTGTGCCAGTGACTTTACACATGTGGTGAAGTGTGCCAAAGACTTTGCACACGTGGTATAGGGTACTAATCACTGAACACACATGGTGCAGTGTGCCAGTGACTGTAGACACATGCTATCGGGTGCCAGTGACTACACGTGGTGAAGTGTGCAAGTGACTTTGCACAAGTGGTATAGGGCACTAATGACTGTGCAGTGTGCCAGGGACTTTACACACATGGTATAGGTTGCCACTGACTGTACACGGATGGTGCAGGGTGCCAGCGACTATACATACCAAGTGCAGGATGCCAGGGACTTTACACACATGGTATAGTTTGCCACTGACTGAACGCATGATTCAGGGTGCCAGCGAATGTAGACACATGGAATAGGCTGCTAGTGACTGTACACACGTTGTGCAGGGTGGCAGTGACCCTAGACACATTGTATCGGGTGCCAGTGACTGTACACATGTGGTGAAGTGTGCTAGTGACTTTGCACACGTGGTGCAAGGTGCCAGTGACTTTACACACATGGTGCAGGATGCCAGTGACTGTACACATGTGGCGCAGTGTGCCAGCGACTGTACACACATGGTGCAGGGTGCTAGTGACTGTACAGACATGGTGCAGTGTGACAGCGACTTTAGACACATGGCATAGTATTCCAGGGGCTATCCACATGCGGTGCAGGGTGTCAGTGACTACACATATGCTGCTGGGTGCCAGTGCCTATAAACACAAGGTGCAGGGTGCCAGTGACTGTGGACACATGATATAGGGTGACAGTGACTGTACACACAATGGTACAGTGTACCAGTGACTGTCCACACACGGTGGAGGGTGCCAGTGACAGTACACACATGGTGCAGGGTGTCAGTGACTGTACACACATGGAGAAGGATGCCAGTGACTGTACATACATGGTGCAGTGTGACAGTGACTGTAGACACATGGCATAATGTTCCTGGGGCTGTCCACATGTGCTGCAGGGTGTCATTAACTGTACACACACGGAGAAGAATGTCCGTGACTGTACACACATGGTGCAGGTTGCCAGTGACTGTACACATACAGTGAAGGGTGTCGGTGAGTGTACACAGATGGTTTTGCAGGATGCCGGTGACTGTACACATGTGTTGTATGGTGCCAGTGACTGTACACACCTGGTGCAGGGTGCCAGTGACAGTACTCACATGGTGCAGGGTGCCAGTGACTGTACACATGCGGAGCAGGATGCCAGTGACTGTACACACACGGTGCAGGATGCCAGTGACTGTGCACACATGGTGCAGTATGACAGTGACTGTAGATGCATGGCATAGTGTTCCAGGGGCTTTCCACATGTGAGGCAGGGTGCCAATTACTGTTCGTACATTGTGCAGGGCGCAAGTGACTGTACACACACGGTGCAGGGTTTCAGTGACTGTACACACATTGTGCAGGGTGCCAGTGAATGTTCACACGCGGTGCAGGGTGCCCATGTATGTACAGACATGGTATAAGGTACCAATGACGGTCAACATATGGTGTAGGGTGCCAGTGATTGCACACACGGTGCACGGTTCCAGTGACTATAGACACGTGGTGCAGGGTGCTAGCGAATGCACACACTCGGTGCAGGTGCTTGTGACTGTACACTTATGGTGCAGTGTACCAGTGACAGTACACTTGTGGCGCAGCTTGCCAGTGACTGTACGCACATGCTGCAGGGTGCCAGTGATTATACACACATGGTGCAGGGGTTTCATTGTCTGTACACAAATGATGCAGTGTACCAGTGAATGTACACACACACTGGAGGGTGCCAGTGACTGTACACACATGGTGCAAGGTGTCAGTGAATGTACGCACGCGGTGAAGCGTGTCAGTGACTGTAAACAGATGGTGCAGTGTACCAGTGACTGTACGCACACGGTGGAGAATGCCAATGACTGTACACACATGGTGCAGGGTGTCAGTGACTTTACACATATGGTGAAGGGTTTCAGTTACTGTAAAAGCATGGTGCAGTGTATCAGTGACTGTACACACACGGTGCAGGATGCCAGTGACTGTACATACATGGTGCAGGATGCCAATGACTGTACACACATGGTGCAGGGTGTCAGTGACTGTACACACACAGTGAAGGATGTCTGTTACTGTAAACACTTGGTGCAGGTTTTCAGTGACTATACACACATTGTGCAGGATTCCAGTGACTGTACACACAGGGAACAGGATGCCAGTGACTGTACACACATGGTGCAGTGTGACAGTGACTTTCCACACATGGCATAGTGTTCCAGGGGCTATCCACATGCGCTGCAGGGTGTCAGTGACTGTACACATATGCTGCAGGGTGCCAGTGACTATAAACACAAGGTGCAGGTTGCCAGTGACTGTGGACACATGATATAGTGTGCCAGTGACTGTACACACAATGGTGCAGTGTACCCGTGACTGTCCACACATAGTGGAGGGTGCCAGTGTCTGTACACACATGGTGCAGTGTGACAGTGACTTTCCACACATGGCATAGTGTTCCAGGGGCTGTCCACATGTGCTGCAGGGTGTCAGTGACTGTACACATATGCTGCAGGGTGCCAGTGACTATAAACACAAGGTGCATGTTGCCAGTGACTGTGGACACATGATATAGTGTGCCAGTGACTGTACACACAATGGTGCAGTGTACCCGTGACTGTCCACACATTGTGGAGGGTGACAGTGACTGTACACACATGGTGCAGGGTGTCAGTGCATGTACACAGATATTTTTGCAGGATGCCGGTGACTGTACACATGTGTTGTATGGTGCCATTGACTTTACACACATGGTGCAATGTGCTAGTGACTGTACACATGTGGTGCAGGGTGCCAGTGACTGTACACATGCACTGTAGACTGTCAGTGATGTACACATATGGTGCAGGGTGCCAGTGACTGTACACATATGGTGCAGGGTGTCAGTGACTGTACACACACAGTGCAGGATGCCAGTGACTGTACACACATGGTGCAGGATGCCAGTGACTGTACACACATGGTGCAGGGTGTCAGTGACTGTACACACATTGTGCAGGATGCTAGTGACTGTACACACATGGTGCAGCGTGACAGTGACTTTCCACACTTGGCATAGTGTTCCAGGGGCTGTCCACATGCGGTGCAGGGTGTCAGTGACTGTACACATATCCTGCAGGGTGCCAGTGACTATAAACACAAGGTGCAGGGTGCCAGTGACTGTGGACACATGATATAGTGTGCCAGTGCCTGTACACACAATGGTGCAGTGTACCCGTGACTGTCCACACACTGCGGAGGGTGCCAGTGACTGTACACACATGGTGCAGGGTGCCAGTGACTGTACACATGCAGTGTAGACTGTCAGTGATGTACACATATGATGCAGGGTGCCAGTGACTGTACACATATGGTGCATGGTTCCAGTGACTGTACACACATGGTGCATGCTACCAGTGACTGTACACATGCAGTGCAGGGTACCAGTGAATGTACACACATGGCGCAGGGCGACAGTGACTGTACATATATGGTGCAGGGTGCCAGTGATTGTACACACGTGGTGCAGGTTTTCAGTGACAGTATACACATGATGCAGGGTGTCAGTGACTGTACATACATGGCTTTGCAGTGTGCCAGTGACTGAACACACATTGTATAGGGTGCCAGTGTCTGTACACACATAATATAAGCTGCCAATGACCATACACACATGCTGCAGGGTGTCAGTGACTGTAGACACATGGTAGAGGGTGCCAGTGACTGTACACATATGGTGCAGGGTGCTAGTGACTGCACACACATGGTGCACGGTTCCAGTGACTATAGACACGCGGTGCAGGGAGCTAGTGACTGCACACCTGTGGTGCAGTGTGCCAGTGACAGTACACTTGTGGCGCCGCTTGCCAGTGACTGCAGACACATGGTGCAGGGGTTTCAGTGGCTGTAAACATAAGGTGCAGTGTACCAGTGACTGTACACACACGGTGGTGGATGGCAATGACTGTACACAGATGGTGCAGTTGTCAGTGACTGTACACACACGGTGCAGGATGCTAGTGACTATACACACATGGTGCAGTGTGACAGTGACTGTAGACACATGGCATAGTGTTCCAGGGGCTGTCCGCATGTGCTGCAGTGTGTCAGTGACTGTACACATATGCTGCAGTGTGCCAGTGGCTATAAACACGAGGTGCAGTGTGTCCCTGACTGTAGACACATGGCATAGTGTTCCGGGTGCTGTCCACATGCAGTGCAGGGTGTCAGTGACTGTACACATATGCAGCAGGGTGCTAGTGACCATGAACACATGGTGCAGGGTGCCAGTGACTGTACACATGCGGTGCAGTGTGCCAGTGACTGTACACATGTGGTGCAGTGTGTCAGTGACTGTACACACATGGTGCAGGGTGTCAGTGACTGTACACAGATGGCTTTGCAGCATGCCAGTGACTGTGCACACACTGTGCAGGGTGCCAGTAATTGTACACAAATGGTATAGTGTCCAATGACTGTATGCCAGTGATGCATGGTGCCATTGACTGTAAAAACATGGTGCAGGGTGCCAGTGACTGTACACACGTGGTGTAGGGTGTCAGTGACTTTACTCAAATGGTGCAGTGTGCCAATGACTGTACACATGCGGTGCAGGGTGTCAGTGACTGTACACACATGGTGCAGAGTGCTAGTGACTTTCAACATGCAGTGAATTTTGCCAGTGACTTTACAAACGTGGTATAGGGTACTAATGACTGTACACACATGGGATAGTGTGCCAGTGACTGTACACAGATGGTGCAGGGTGCCATTGACTGTACACACATGGTGCAGTGAGCCAGTGACTTTACAAAAGTGGTGTAGGATGTCAGGGACGGTACACATCTGGTGCAGGATGCCAGTCCTGTACAAACACGGTGCAGGATGCCAGTGATGGTACATACATGCAGAAGGGTGCCAGTGACTGAAAACACATGGTATAGGGTGCCAATGACTGAACACGGATGGTGCCGGGTTCAATTGACTGTACACATGCGGTGTAGGGTGTCAGTGACAGTACACATATGGTGCAGACTGCCAGTGACTGTACACATGCGGAGCAGGGTGTCAGTGATTGTACACATATGGTGAAGGGTGCCAGCGACCATACACACATGGTGCAGGCTGCCAATGAATGTAGACACATGGTATAGGATGCTAGTGAATGTACAGACATGGTGCAGGGGGCCAGGGTCTGTACACACATGATGCAGGGTGCCGGTGACTGTACACATGTGGTGCAGGTTGCCAGTGACTGTACAGACATGTTTCAGTGTGCCAGTGCCTGTACACATGCATTGCAGTGTGCCAGGGACTTTACCCACATGGTATAAGTTGCCACTGACTGTAAACACATGGTGCAGGGTGCCAACAACTGTAGACACATGGTATATGGCACCAGTGACGGTACACATATAGTGCCGGGTGCCAGTGACTTTACACATGCGGTGAAGTGTGCCAGTGACTTTGCACACGTGGTATAGGGTACTAATGACTGTACACACATGGTACAGGGTGGCAGTGACCCTAGACACATTGTATCGGGTGCCAGTGACTGTACACATGTGGTGAAGTGTGCTACTGACTTTGCACACGTGGTAAAGGGTACTAATGACTGTACACACATGGTACAGGGTGCCAGTGACTGTAGAAACATGGTATAGGGTGCCAGTGACTGTATACATATGGTCCAGGGTGGCAGTGAATGTACACACATGGTGCAGGATGCCAGTGACTGTACACACGCAGTAAAGCGTGCCAGTGACTGTACACAAGGGGTGCAGGGTGCGAATGACTCTACACACATATGGTTTAGGGGGCCAGTGACTCTACACAAATGGTGCAAGGTGCCATTGGCTGTACAGACATGGTGCAGTGCCACGTCCTGTACACAAGCATTGCAGTGTGCCAGGGTCTTTATACACATCGTATAAGTTGTCACTGACTGTTCACACATGGTGGAGGGTGCCAATGACTGTAGACACATAGTATACAGCGCCAGTGACTGTACACATATAGTGCCATGTGCCAGTGACTTTACACATGTGGTGAAGTGTGCCAAAGACTTTGCACACGTGGTATAGGGTACTAATCACTGAACACACATGGTGCAGTGTGCCAGTGACTGTAGACACATGCTATCGGGTGCCAGTGACTACACGTGGTGAAGTGTGCAAGTGACTTTGCACAAGTGGTATAGGGCACTAATGACTGTGCAGTGTGCCAGGGACTTTACACACATGGTATAGGTTGCCACTGACTGTACACGGATGGTGCAGGGTGCCAGCGACTATACATACCAAGTGCAGGGTGCCAGGGACTTTACACACATGGTATAGTTTGCCACTGACTGAACGCGCATGATTCAGGGTGCCAGCGAATGTAGACACATGGAATAGGCTGCTAGTGACTGTACACACGTTGTGCAGGGTGGCAGTGACCCTAGACACATTGTATCGGGTGCCAGTGACTGTACACATGTGGTGAAGTGTGCTAGTGACTTTGCACACGTGGTGCAAGGTGCCAGTGACTTTACACACATGGTGCAGGATGCCAGTGACTGTACACATGTGGCGCAGTGTGCCAGCGACTGTACACACATGGTGCAGGGTGCTAGTGACTGTACAGACATGGTGCAGTGTGACAGCGACTTTAGACACATGGTATAGTATTCCAGGGGCTATCCACATGCGGTGCAGGGTGTCAGTGACTACACATATGCTGCTGGGTGCCAGTGCCTATAAACACAAGGTGCAGGGTGCCAGTGACTGTGGACACATGATATAGGGTGACAGTGACTGTACACACAATGGTACAGTGTACCAGTGACTGTCCACACACGGTGGAGGGTGCCAGTGACAGTACACACATGGTGCAGGGTGTCAGTGACTGTACACACATGGAGAAGGATGCCAGTGACTGTACACACATGGTGCAGTGTGACAGTGACTGTAGACACATGGCATAGTGTTCCCGGGGCTGTCCACATGTGCTGCAGGGTGTCATTAACTGTACACACACGGAGAAGAATGTCCGTGACTGTACACACATGGTGCAGGTTGCCAATGACTGTACACATACAGTGAAGGGTGTCGGTGAGTGTACACAGATGGTTTTGCAGGATGCCGGTGACTGTACACATGTGTTGTATGGTGCCAGTGACTGTACACACCTGGTGCAGGGTGCCAGTGACAGTACACATATGGTGCAGACTGCCAGTGACTGTACACATGCGGAGCAGGGTGTCAGTGATTGTACACATATGGTGAAGGGTGCCAGCGACCATACACACATGGTGCAGGCTGCCATTGAATGTAGACACATGGTATAGGATGCTAGTGAATGTACAGACATGGTGCAGGGGGCCAGGGTCTGTACACACATGATGCAGGGTGCCGGTGACTGTACACATGTGGTGCAGGTTGCCAGTGACTGTACAGACATGTTTCAGTGTGCCAGTGCCTGTACACATGCATTGCAGTGGCCAGGGACTTTACCCACATGGTATAAGTTGCCACTGACTGTAAACACATGGTGCAGGGTGCCAACAACTGTAGACACATGATATATGGCACCAGTGACGGTACACATATAGTGCCGGGTGCCAGTGACTTTACACATGCGGTGAAGTGTGCCAGTGACTTTGCACACGTGGTATAGGGTACTAATGACTGTACACACATGGTACAGGGTGGCAGTGACCCCAGACACATTGTATCGGGTGCCAGTGACTGTACACATGTGGTGAAGTGTGCTACTGACTTTGCACACGTGGTAAAGGGTACTAATGACTGTACACACATGGTACAGGGTGCCAGTGACTGTAGAAACATGGTATAGGGTGCCAGTGACTGTATACATATGGTCCAGGGTGGCAGTGAATGTACACACATGGTGCAGGATGCCAGTGACTGTACACACGCAGTGCAGCGTGCCAGTGACTGTACACAAGGGGTGCAGGGTGCGAATGACTCTACACACATATGGTTTAGGGGGCCAGTGACTCTACACAAATGGTGCAAGGTGCCATTGGCTGTACAGACATGGTGCAGTGCCAGGTCCTGTACACAAGCATTGCAGTGTGCCAGGGACTTTATACACATCGTATAAGTTGTCACTGACTGTTCACACATGGTGGAGGGTGCCAATGACTGTAGACACATGGTATACAGCGCCAGTGACTGTACACATATAGTGCCGTGTGCCAGTGACTTTACACATGTGGTGAAGTGTGCCAAAGACTTTGCACACGTGGTATAGGGTACTAATCACTGAACACACATGGTGCAGTGTGCCAGTGACTGTAGACACATGCTATCGGGTGCCAGTGACTACACGTGGTGAAGTGTGCAAGTGACTTTGCACAAGTGGTATAGGGCACTAATGACTGTGCAGTGTGCCAGGGACTTTACACACATGGTATAGGTTGCCACTGACTGTACACGGATGGTGCAGGGTGCCAGCGACTATACATACCAAGTGCAGGGTGCCAGGGACTTTACACACATGGTATAGTTTGCCACTGACTGAACACGCATGATTCAGGGTGCCAGCGAATGTAGACACATGGAATAGGCTGCTAGTGACTGTACACACGTTGTGCAGGGTGGCAGTGACCCTAGACACATTGTATCGGGTGCCAGTGACTGTACACATGTGGTGAAGTGTGCTAGTGACTTTGCACACGTGGTGCAAGGTGCCAGTGACTTTACACACATGGTGCAGGATGCCAGTGACTGTACACATGTGGCGCAGTGTGCCAGCGACTGTACACACATGGTGCAGGGTGCTAGTGACTGTACAGACATGGTGCAGTGTGACAGCGACTTTAGACACATGGCATAGTATTCCAGGGGCTATCCACATGCGGTGCAGTGTGTCCGTGATTACACATATGCTGCAGGGTGCCAGTGCCTATAAACACAAGGTGCAGGGTGCCAGTGACTGTGGACACATGATATAGGGTGACAGTGACTGTACACACAATGGTACAGTGTACCAGTGACTGTCCACACATGGTGGAGGGTGCCAGTGACAGTACACACATGGTGCAGGGTGTCAGTGACTGTACACACATGGAGAAGGATGCCAGTGACTGTACACACATGGTGCAGTGTGACAGTGACTGTAGACACATGGCATAGTGTTCCCGGGGCTGTCCACATGTGCTGCAGGGTGTCATTAACTGTACACACATGGAGAAGAATGTCCGTGACTGTACACACATGGTGCAGGTTGCCAATGACTGTACACATACAGTGAAGGGTGTCGGTGAGTGTACACAGATGGTTTTGCAGGATGCCGGTGACTGTACACATGTGTTGTATGGTGCCAGTGACTGTACACACCTGGTGCAGGGTGCCAGTGACAGTACACATATGGTGCAGGGTGCCAGTGACTGTACACACGCAGTGTAGGCTGTCAGTGACTGTACACATAGAGTGAAGTATATCAGTTACTGTAAACACATGTTGCAGGGTTTCAGTGACTGTACACACATTGTGCAGGATGCCAGTGACTGTACACACACGGTGCAGGATGCCAGTGACTGTACACACATGGTGCAGTATGACAGTGACTGTAGATGCATGGCATAGTGTTCCAGGGGCTTTGCACATGTGAGGCAGGGTGCCAATTACTGTTCGCACATTGTGCAGGGCACAAGTGACTGTACACACATTGTGCAGGGTTTCAGTGACTGTACACACATTGTGCAGGGTGCCAGTGAATGTTCACACGCGGTGCAGGGTGCCCATGTATGTACAGACATGGTATAAGGTACCAATGACGGTGAACATATGGTGCAGGGTGCTAGCGAATGCACACACTCGGTGCAGGTGCTTGTGACTGTACACTTATGGTGCAGTGTACCAGTGACAGTACACTTGTGGCGCAGCTTGCCAGTGACTGTACGCACATGCTGCAGGGTGCCAGTTATTATACACACATGGTGCAGGGGTTTCATTGGCTGTACACAAATGATGCAGTGTACCAGTGAATGTACACACACACTGGAGGGTGCCAGTGACTGTACACACATGGTGCAAGGTTTCAGTGAATGTACGCACACGGTGAAGTGTGTCAGTGACTGTAAACAGATGGTGCAGTGTACCAGTGACTGTACGCACACGGTGGAGAATGCCAATGACTGTACACACATGGTGCAGGGTGTCAGTGACTTTACACATATGGTGAAGGGTTTCAGTTACTGTAAAAGCATGGTGCAGTGTATCAGTGACTGTACACACATGGTGCAGGATGCCAGTGACTGTACATACATGGTGCAGGATGCCAATGACTGTACACACATGGTGCAGGGTGTCAGTGACTGTACACACACAGTGAAGGATGTCTGTTACTGTAAACACTTGGTGCAGGTTTTCAGTGACTATACACACATTGTGCAGGATTCCAGTGACTGTACACACAGGGAACAGGATGCCAGTGACTGTACACACATGGTGCAGTGTGACAGTGACTTTCCACACATGGCATAGTGTTCCAGGGGCTGTCCACATGCGCTGCAGGGTGTCAGTGACTGTACACAAATGCTGCAGGGTGCCAGTGACTATAAACACAAGGTGCAGGGTGCCAGTGACTGTGGACACATGATATAGTGTGCCAGTGACTGTACACACAATGGTGCAGTGTGACAGTGACTTTCCACAGATGGCATAGTGTTCCAGGGGCTGTCCACATGCGCTGCAGGGTGTCAGTGACTATAAACACAAGGTGCAGGTTGCCAGTGACTGTGGACACATGATATAGTGTGCCAGTGACTGTACACACAATGGTGCAGTGTACCCGTGACTGTCCACACATTGTGGAGGGTGACAGTGACTGTACACACAAGGTGCAGGGTGTCAGTGCATGTACACAGATATTTTTTGCAGGATGCCGGTGACTGTACACATGTGTTGTATGGTGCCAGTGACTGTACACACATGGTGCAATGTGCCAGTGACTGTACACATGTGGTGTAGGGTGCCAGTGACTGTACACATGCACTGTAGACTGTCAGTGATGTACACATGTGGTGCAGGGTGCCAGTGACTGTACACATGCACTGTAGACTGTCAGTGATGTACACATATGGTGCAGGGTGCCAGTGACTGTACACATATGGTGCAGGGTGTTAGTGACTGTACACACACAGTGCAGGATGCCAGTGACTGTACACACATGGTGCAGGATGCCAGTGACTGTACACACATGGTGCAGGGTGTCAGTGACTGTACACACACGGTGAAGGATGTCTGTTACTGTAAACACTTGGTGCAGGGCTTCAGTGACTATACACACATTGTGCAGGATGCCAGTGACTGTACACACATGGTGCAGTGTGACAGTGACTTTCCACACTTGGCATAGTGTTCCAGGGGCTGTCCACATGCGGTGCAGGGTGTCAGTGACTGTACACATATCCTGCAGGGTGCCAGTGACTATAAACACAAGGTGCAGGGTGCCAGTGACTGTGGACACATGATATAGTGTGCCAGTGACTGTACACACAATGGTGCAGTGTACCCGTGACTGTCCACACACTGTGGAGGGTGCCAGTGACTGTACACACATGGTGCAGGGTGCCAGTGACTGTACACATGCAGTGTAGACTGTCAGTGATGTACACATATGGTGCAGGGTGACAGTGACTGTACACATATGGTGCATGGTTCCAGTGACTGTACACACATGGTGCATGCTACCAGTGACTGTACACATGCAGTGCAGGGTACCAGTGAATGTACACACATGGCGCAGGGCGACAGTGACTGTACATATATGGTGCAGGGTGCCAGTGATTGTACACACATGGTGCAGGTTTTCAGTGACAGTATGCACATGATGCAGGGTGTCAGTGACTGTACATACATGGCTTTGCAGTGTGCCAGTGACTGAACACACATTGTATAGGGTGCCAGTGTCTGTACACACATTATATAAGCTGCCAATGACCATACACACATGCTGCAGGGTGTCAGTGACTGTAGACACATGGTAGAGGGTGCCAGTGACTGTACACATATGGTGCAGGGTGCTAGTGACTGCACACACATAGTGCACGGTTCCAGTGACTATAGACACGCGGTGCAGGGTGCTAGTGACTGCACACCTGTGGTGCAGTGTGCCAGTGACAGTACACTTGTGGCGCCACTTGCCAGTGACTGCAGACACATGGTGCAGGGGTTTCAGTGGCTGTAAACATAAGGTGCAGTGTACCAGTGACTGTACACACACGGTGGTGGATGGCAATGACTGTACACAGATGATGCAGTTGTCAGTGACTGTACACACACGGTGCAGGATGCTAGTGACTATACACACATGGTGCAGTGTGACAGTGACTGTAGACACATGGCATAGTGTTCCAGGGGCTGTCCGCATGTGCTGCAGTGTGTCTGTGACTGTACACATTTGCTGCAGTGTGCCAGTGGCTATAAACACGAGGTGCAGTGTGTCACTGACTGTAGACACATGGCATAGTGTTCCGGGTGCTGTCCACATGCAGTGCAGGGTGTCAGTGACTGTACACATATGCAGCAGGGTGCTAGTGACCATGAACACATGGTGCAGGGTGCCAGTGACTGTAGACACATGGAATACGATGCCAGTGACTGTACACATGTGGTGCAATGTGCAAGTGACTGTACACACATGGTGCAGGGTGCCAGTGACTGTATACACATGGTGCAGAGTTTCAGTGACTGTACACATATTGTGCAGGGTGCCGGTGACTGTAAATGCATGGTGCAGTTTGCCAGTGACTGTACACACATGGGGCAGGGTGTCAGTGACTGTAAACAGATGGCTTTGCAGCGTGCCAGTGACTGCGCACACGCTGTGCAGGGTGCCAGTAATTGTACACACATGGTATAGTGTGCCAATGACTATATACCGGTGATGCAGGGTACCATTGACTGTAATCACATGGTGCAGGGTGCCAGTGACTGTACACATGTGTTGTAGGGTGTCAGAGACTTTACACACATGGTGCAGTGTGCCAGTGACTGTACACATGCGGTGCAGTGTGACAGTGACTGTAGACACATGGCATAGTGTTCCAGGGTCTGTCTGCATGTGCTGCAGTGTGTCAGTGACTGTACACATATGCTGCAGGGTGCCAGTGGCTATAAACACGAGGTGCAGTGTGTCACTGACTGTAGACACATGGCATAGTGTTCCGGGTGCTGTCCACATGCAGTGCAGGGTGCCAGTGACTGTACACATATGCAGCAGGGTGCTAGTGACTATACACACATGGTGCAGTGTGACAGTGACTGTAGACACATGGCATAGTGTTCCGGGTGCTGTCCACATGCAGAGCAGTGTGTCAGTGACTGTACACATATGCAGCAGGGTGCTAGTGACCATGAACACATGGTGCAGGGTGCCAGTGACTGTAGACACATGGAATACAATGCCAGTGACTGTACACATGTGGTGCAATGTGCAAGTGACTGTACACATATTGTGCAGGGTGCCGGTGACTGTAAATGCATGGTGCAGTGTGCCAGTGACTGTACACATGCGGTGCAGTGTGTCAGTGACTGTACACACATGGTGCAGGGTGTCAGTGACTGTACACAGATGGCTTTGCAGCATGCCAGTGACTGTGCACACACTGTGCAGGGTGCCAGTAATTGTACACACATGGTATAGTGTGCCAATGACTGTATACCGGTGATGCAGGGTACCATTGACTGTAATCACATGGTGCAGGGTGCCAGTGACTGTACACATGTGGTGTAGGGTGTCAGTGGCTTTACTCACATGGTGCAGTGTGCCAGTGACTGTACACATGCGGTGCAGGGTGTCAGTGACTGTACACACATGGTGCAGGGTGTCAGTGACTATACACAGATGGCTTTGCAGCGTGCCAGTGACTGTGCACACACTGTGCAGGGTGCTAGTAATTGTACACACATGGTATAGTGTGCCAATGACTGTATGCCAGTGATGCAGGGTGCCATTGACTGTAAAAACATGGTGCAGGGTGCCAGTGACTGTACACACGCGGTGTAGGGTGTCAGTGACTTTACTCAAATTTTGCAGTGTGCCAATGACTGTACACATGCGGTGCAGGGTGTCAGTGACTGTACACACATGGTGCAGGGTGCCAGTGACTTTCAACATGCAGTGAAGTTTGCCAGTGACTTTACAAACGTGGTATAGGGTACTAATGACTATACACACATGGTGCAGTGTGCCAGTGACTTTACACACACGGTGGAGGGTGCCAGTGACTGTACATACATGGTGCAGTGTCCAGTGATTTTACACATACGGTGCAGTGTTCCAGTGACGGTACACTCATGGTGCAGGGTGTCAGTGACTGTGCACATGCAGTGAAGGGTGCCAGTGACTGTACACACATGGTGCAGGGTTTCAGTAAGTGCAAAAACGTTGTGCCGGCTGCCAGTGACTGTACACACGTGGTGTAGGGTGCCAGTGATTGTACACACATGGGATAGTGTGCCAATGACTGTACACAAATGATGCAGGGTGCCATTGACTGTACACACATGGTGCAGTGAGCCAGTGACTTTACAAAAGTGGTGTAGGATGTCAGGGACGGTACACATATGGTGCAGGGTGCCAGCCCCTGTACAAACATGGTGCAGGATGCCAGTGACAGTACACACATGCTGAAGGGTGCCAGGGACTGAAAACACATGGTATAGGGTGCCAATGACTGAACACGGATGGTGCCGGGTTCTATTGACTGTACACATGCGGTGTAGGGTGTCATTGACAGTACACATATGGTGCAGACTGCCAGTGACTGTACACATGCGGAGCAGGGTGTCAGTGATTGTACACGTATGGTGAAGGGTGCCAGCGACCATACACACATGGTGCAGGCTGCCATAGAATGTAGACACATGGTATAGGATGCTAGTGAATGTACAGGCATGGTGCAGGGAGCCAGGGTCTGTACACTCATGGTGCAGGGTGCCGGTGACTGTACAAAATGTGGTGCAGGTTGTCAGTGACTGTACAGACATGTTTCAGTGTGCCAGTGCCTGTACACATGCATTGCAGTGTGCCAGGGACTTTACCCACATGGTATAAGTTGCCACTGACTGTAAACACATGGTGCAGGGTGGCAACAACTGTAGACACATGGTGTATGGCGCCAGTGACGGTACACATATAGTGCCGGATGCCAGTGACTTTACACATGCGGTGAAGTGTGCCAGTGACTTTGCACACGTGGTATAGGGTACTAATGACTGTACACACATGGTACAGGGTGCCAGTGACTGTAGAAACATGGTATAGGGTGCCAGTGACTGTATACACATGGTCCAGGGTGCCAGTGAATGTACACGCATGGTGCAGGATGCCAGTGACTGTACACACGCAGTGCAGCGTGCCAGTGACTGTACACAAGGGGTGCAGGGTGCGAATGACTCTACACACATATGGTTTAGGGGGCCAGTGACTCTACACAAATGGTGCAAGGTGCCATTGACTGTACAGACATGGTGCAGGGTGCCAGGGCCTGTACACAAGCATTGCAGTGTGCCAGGACTTTATACACATCATATAAGTTGTCACTGACTGTTCACACATGGTGGAGGGTGCCAATGACTGTAGACACATGGAATACAGTGCCAGAGACTGTACACATATAGTGCCGTGTGCCAGTGACTTTACACATGTGGTGAAGTGTGCCAAAGACTTTGCACACGTGGTATAGGGTACTAATCACTGTACACACATGATGCAGTGTGCCAGTGACTGTAGACACATGCTATCGGGTGCCAGTGACTACACGTGGTGAAGTGTGCCAGTGACTTTGCACACATGGTATAGGGTACTATTGACTGTGCAGTGTGCCAGGGATTTTACACACATGGTATAGGTTGCCACTAACTGTAACGGATGCTGCAGGGTGCCAGTGACTGTACACACGAAGTGCAGGGTGCCAGGGACTTTACACACATGGTATAGTTTGCCACTGACTGTACGCACATGGTTCAGGATGCCAGCGAATGTAGACACATGGAATAGGCTGCTAGTGACTGTACACACGTCGTGCAGGGTGGCAGTGACCCTAGAGACATTGCATCGGGTGCCAGTGACTGTACACATGTGGTGAAGTGTGCTAGTGACTTTGCACACGTGGTGCAGAGTGCCAGAGACTTTACACACATGGTGCAGGATGCCAATGACTGTATACATGTGATGCAGTATGCCAGTGACTGTACACACATGGTGCAGGGTGCCAGTGACTTTACACACATGGTGCAGGGTGCCAGTGACTGTACACCTGTGGTGCAGTGTGACAGTGACTGTCCAAACATACTGGAGGGTGTCAGTGACTGTACATACATGGAGAAGGATGTCTGTGACAGTACACACATGGTGCAGGTTGCCAATGACTGTACACAGATGGTGCAGGGTGTCAGTGAGTGTATACAGATGATTTTACAGGATTCCGGTGACTGTACACATGTGTTGCATGGTGCCAGTGACTGTAGACACATGGTGCAGGGTGCTAGTGACTGTACACATATGGTGCAGGGTGCCAGTGACTGTACACACATGGCATAGTGTGCCAATGACTGTACACACATGGTGTATGGTGTCAGGGACTGTAGATAAATGGTATTGGGTGCCAGTGACTGTACACATATGCTGCATGGTTTCAGCGACTGTACACACATGGTGCCTGCTAGTAGTGACTGTACACATGCAGTCCAGGGTACCAGTGAATGTACACACACAGTGCAGGGTGACAGTGACTGTACATATGTGGTGCAGTTTGCCAGTGACTGTACACACATGGTGCAGGTGTTTTCAGTGACTGTATGCACATGATTCAGGATGTCAGTGATTGTACGCAGATGGCTTTGCATGGTGCCAGTGACCGAACACACATTGTATAGGGTGCCAGTAACTGTACACATATGGTATACACTGCCAATGACCGTACACACATGCTGCAGGGTGTCAGTGACTGTACACACATGGTATAGGGTGCCAGTGAAGGTACACACATGGTGCAGGGTGACAGTGACTGTACATATGTGGTGCAGGGTGACAGTGACTGTACAAACATGGTGCACTGTTTCAGTGACTGTGTACACATGATGCAGGGTGTCAATGACTGTACGCAGATGGCTTTGCAGCTTGTTAGTGAGTGTACAAACACGGTGCAGGATGCCAATGACTGAA
This sequence comes from Isurus oxyrinchus, assembly GCA_026770705.1. Lineage (NCBI taxonomy): Eukaryota > Metazoa > Chordata > Chondrichthyes > Lamniformes > Lamnidae > Isurus > Isurus oxyrinchus. The sequence goes on from JANJGN010000013.1 coordinate 84,209,465, forward strand.
AACACACAGTGCAGGTATTCAGTGACTGTAAACACATGGTTCAGGTGTCGGTGACTGTACGCCGATGGCTTTGCAGGTTGTCAGTGACTGAACACACATGGTGCAGTGTGGCAGTGATGATACACATGCGGTAGAGGTTGCCAGTGACTGTACACACGCACTGTAAGGTGTCAGTAATGGTACACACATGGTGCAGGGTGCCAGTGACTGTACACAATGTGGTGTAGGGTGTCAGTGACTGTACACACATGGAGCAGGGTGCCATTGACTGTACACACATGGTGCAAGGTGCCAGTGACTTGTAGACTAATGATATAGGGTGCCAGTGACTGTACACACATGGCACAGGGTTCCAGTGACTGTACAAATGTGGTGCAGGGTGCCAGTGACTGTACACACAAGGTGCAAGTTTTCAGTAACTGTACACACATAGTGCTCCAAGCCAGTGAACGTACACACACGGTGCGGGATGCCAGTGACTGTACACACATGGTGCAGTGTGACAGTGACTGTAGACATATGGCATAGTGTTCCAGGAGCTGTCCACATGCAGTGCAGGGTGTCAGTGACTGTACACATATGCTGCAGGGTGCCAGTGACTATAAACACAAGGTGCAGTGTGCCAGTGACTGTGGACACATGATATAGGGAGCCAGTGACTGTACACACAATGGTACAGTGTACCAGTGACTGTCCACACACGGTGGAGTGTGCCAGTGACAGTACACACATGGTGCAGGGTGTCAATGACTGTACATACACGGAGAAGGATGTCTGTGACAGTAGACACATGGTACAGGTTGCCAATGAGTGTACACAGATGGTTTTGCAGGATGCCAGTGACTGTACACATGTGTTGTATGGTGCCAGTGACTGTACACACATGGTGCAAGATGCCAGTGACTGTACACATGTGGTGCAGGGTGCCAGTGACTGTACACACATGGCGCAAGTTTTCAGTGACTGTATGCACATGATGCAGTGTACAGGATGCGAGTGACTGTACACACAGAGTGCAGGATGCCAGTGTCTGTACACACATGGTGCAGTGTGACAGTGACGGTAGACACATGGCATAGTGTTCCAAGGGCTGTCCACATGCGGTGCAGGGTGTCAGTGACTGTACACATATGCTGCAGGGTGCCAGTGACTATAAACACAAGGTGCAGGATGCCGGTGACTGTACACATGTGTTGTATGGTGCCAGCGACTGTCCACACATGGTGCAGGGTGCCAGTGACTGTACACATATGGTGCAGGGCGCCAGTGACTGTACACATGTAGTGTAGACTGTCAGTGATGTACACATATGGTGCAGGGTGCCAGTGACTGCACACACATGGCATAGAGTGCAAATGACTGTACACACATGGTGTATGGTGCCAGTGACTGTAGATAAATGCTACTGAGTGCCAGTAACTGTACACATATGGTGCATGGTTCCAGCAACTTTACACACATGGTGCAGGTCGCTAGTGACTGTACACACATGGTGCAGGGTTTCAGTGAACTACACACACTGTGCATGATTCCAGCGACTGTACACACATGGTGCATGCTACCAGTGACTGTACACATGTGGTGCAGGATACCAGTGAATGTACACACACGGCTCAGGGTGACAGTGACTGTACATATGTGGTGCAGGGTGACTGACTTTACAAACGTGGTGCAGATTTTCAGTGACTGTATACACATGGTTCAGGTTGTCAGTTACTGTACCCAGATGGTGCATGGTGCCAGTGACTGTACACAACGCGGTGTATGTTGTCAGTGACTGTACACACATGGAGCAGGGTGCCAATGACTATACACACATGGAGCAAGTTGCCAGTGACTGTAGACTAATGGTATAGGATGCCAGTGACTGTACGCAGATGGTTTTGCTGTGCCGGTGACTTACACATGTGTTGTATGGTGCCAGTGCCTGAACACACATGGTGCAGGGTGCCAGTGACTGTACACATGCGGTGCAGGGTGCCAGTGATTGTACACACGTGGTGCAGGGTACCAGTGAATGTACACACATGGTGCAGGGTGACAGTGACTGTACATATGTGGAGCAGGGTGACAGTGACTGTACAAACATGCTGCATTGTTTCAGTGACTGTGTACACATGATGCAGGGTGTCAGTGACTGTACACAGATGGTATACGCTGCCAATGACCGTACACACATGCTGCAGGGTGCCAGTGACTGTAGACACATGGTATAGGGTGCCAGTGACAGTGCATATATGGTGCAGAGTCCCAGTGACAGTACATATGCAGCGCAGGGTGCCAGTGACTGTACACATGCAGTGTAGGCTGTCAGTGACTGTACACACATGGTGCAGGGTGCCAGTGTCTGTACACACATGGTGTACAGTGCCAGTGACTGTGGACAAATGGTATAGGGTGCCGGTGACTGTACACATATGGTGCAGGGTTCCAGTGACTATACACACGCGGTGCAGGGTACCAGTGAATATATACACACGGTGCAGGGTGACAGTGACTGTACATATGTGGTGCAGGGTGCCAGTGACTGTACACACATGGTGCAGTGTTTCAGTGACTGTATACACATGATGCAGGGTGTCAGTGACTGTATGCAGATGGCTTTGCAGGCTGTCAGTCAATGTACACACACAGTGCAGGATGCCAATGACTGTACACACACAGTGCAGGTATTCATTGACTGTACACACATGGGTCAGGGTGTCAGTGACTGTACGCCGATGGCTTTGCAGGTTGTCAGTGAGTGAACACACATGGTACATGGTGGCAGTAATGATACACATGCGGTGGAAGTTGCCAGTGACTGTACACAGGCAGTGTAAGGTGTCAGTGATGGTACACACATGGTGCAGGGTGTCAGTGACTGTACACACATGGTGCAATGTGCCTGTGACTGTAGACTAATGGTATAGGGTGCCAGTGACTGTACATACATGGCACAGGATTCCAGTGAATGTACAAATGTGGTGCAGGGTGCCAGTGACTGTACACACAAGGTGCAGGGTTTCAGTAACTGTACACACATAGAGCTCCGAGCCAGTGAACGTACACACATGATGCAGTGTGCCAGTGACGGTACACACATGCTGCAGGGTGTCAGTGACTGCATGCAGATGGCTTTTCAGGGTGCCAGTGACTGAACACAAACGGTGCAGTGTGTCAGTTTCTGTACACAGATGGCTTTGCAGGGTGTCAGTGACTGTATACACATGCTGCAGGGTGCCAGTGGCTGGACACGCATGTTGCATGGTGACAGTGACTGTAGACACATTGTATAGAGGGTGCGTGTGACTGTACACACTTGGTATGGTGTGCCGATGACTGTACACACATGGTGCAGCGTGCCAGTGACTGTAGACACATGGTATAGGGTGCCAGTGACTGTACACATATGGTGCAGGGCTCGAACGACTGTACGTACATGGTGCAGGGTACGAGTGAATGTACATACATGGCACCGGTTGACAGTGACTGTACATACGTGGTGCCGGGTGCAAGCAACTGTACACACATGGTGCAGGGTTTCAATGACTTTACGCATATTGTGCAGGCTGCCGGTGACTGTAAATGCATGGTGCAGTGTGCCAGTGACTATATACGCATGATGCAGTGTGTCAGTGACTGTACGCACATGGCGCAGGATGCCAATGACTGTATACATTCAGTGCAGGTATTCAGTGACTGTACACACATGGTTCAGGGTGTCAGTGATGGTACGCCAATGGGTTTGCAGGTTGTCAGTGATATGTACACACATGTTGCAGGGTGGCAGTGACTATACACATGTGGTGCAGGTTGCCAGTGACTGTACACAAGCAGTGTAGGGTGTCAGTGACTGTACACAAATGGTGCAGTGTGCCATTGACTGTACACAATGCGGTGTAGGGTGTCAGCGACTGTACACACATGGAGCAGGGTGCAATTGACAGTATACACATGGTGCAAAGTGCCAATGACTGTAAACTAATCGTATAGGGTGCCTATTGACTGTACACACATGGCACAGGTTGCCAGTGACTGTACACATGTGGTGCAGGGTGCCAGCAACTGTACATACATGGTGCAGTGTTTCAATGACTTTACACATATTGTGCAGGGTGCCAGTGACTGTAAACACATTCTGCAGGGTGGCAGTGACTGTACGCAGATGGCTTTGCAGGGTGCCAGAAACTGTACACACACAGTGCAGGGTGCCAGTGACTGTAGACACATGGTATAGGGTGCCAGTGACTGGACACATATGGTGCACAGTGCCACTGACTGTACACACACAGTGCAGGGTGCCAGTGACTATACACACACGGTGCAGGTTGCCAGTGACTGTAGACACCTGGTATAGGGTGCCAGTGACTGTAAAGATATGGTGCTCAGTGCCAGTGACTGTACACATATGGTGCAGTGTGCCAGTGACTGTACACACATGGTGCAGTTTGCCAGTGACTGTACACAAACAGTGCAGGTTGCCAGTGACTGTATACACACGGTGCAGTGTGCCAGTACTGTACATACATGGTGCAGTGTGTCAATGACTGTACAAATGTGAGGCAGGGTGCCAGTTACTGTACACACGTGGTGCAGTGTGCCAGTGACTGTACACAAATGGTGCAGGTTTTCAGTGACTGTATACACATGGTGCAGGGTGCCAGTGACTGTATACACATTGTGCAGGGTGCCAGTGACTGTACAAACAATGGTGCAGGGTGCCAGTGAATGTTCACACACGGTGCAGGGTGCCCATGTATGTACACACAACATATAGTGTACCAATGACTGTAAACATATGGCGCAGGGTGCCAGTGACTGCAAACACATAGTATAGGGTAAAAGTGACATAACGCACATGGTCTAGTGTGCCAGTAACTGTGCACATGCAGTGCAGGGTGCCAGCGACTGAACACACATGGTATAGGGTTCCAATGACCATACACACATGCGGCAGGGAGCCAGTGACTGCAAACACATGGTGCACCGTTCCAGTGAATATAGACATGTGGTGCAGGATGCTAGTGACTGCACACACTCCATGCAGGTTGCTAGCGGCTGTATACTTGCGGTGCAGTGTGCCAGTGACAGTACACTTGTGGCGCAGCTTGACAGTGACTGTACACACATGGTGCAGGGTGCCAGTGACTGTACACACATGGTGCAGGGGGTTCAGTGTCTGTACACAGATGGCTTTGCAGGGTGTCAGTGACTGTATACACATGCTGCAGGGTGCCAGTGGTTGGACACACATGTTGCATGGTGACAGTGACTGTAGACACATGGTATAGGGGGTTCACGTAACTGTACACACTTGGTATAGCGTGCTGATGACTGTACACACATGGTGCAGTGTGCCAGTGACTGTAGATACATGGTATAGGGTGCCAGTGACTGTACACATATGGTGCACAGTGCCAGTTACTGTACAAATATGGCGCAGTGTGCCAGTGACTGTACACACATGGTGTGGGTTGCCAGTGACTGTACACACATGGTGCAGGGTACCAGTGACTTTACACATGTGAGGCAGGGTGCCAGTGACTGTACACACAAGGTTCCGGGTTTCAGTAACTGTACACACATAGTACTCCAAACCACTGAATGTACACACACCATGAAGTGTGCCAGTGATGGTACACACATGCTGCAGGGTGTCAGTGACTGTACGCAGATGGCTTGCAGGGTGCCAGTGACTGTACATACACAGTGCAGGGTGCCAATTACTGAACACAAACGGTGATTGGTGTCAGTGTCTGTACACAGTTGGTTTTGCAGGGTGTCAGTGACTGTACACACATGCTGCAGGGTGCCAGTGGCTGGACACACATGTTGTATGGTGACAGTGACTGTAGACACATGGTATAGGGGGTTCACGTAACTGTACACACTTGGTATAGCGTGCTGATGACTGTACACACATGGTGCAGCGTGCCAGTGACTGTAGATACATGGTATAGGTTGCCAGTGACTGTACACATATGGTGCACAGTGCCAGTTACTGTACAAAAATGGCGCAGTGTGCCAGTGACTGTACACACATGGTGTGGGTTGCCAGTGACTGTACACACATGGTGCAGGGTACCAGTGACTTTACACATGTGAGGCAGGGTGCCAGTGACTGTACACACAAGGTTCCGGGTTTCAGTAACTGTACACACATAGTGCTCCAAACCACTGAATGTACACACACCATGAAGTGTGCCAGTGATGGTACACACATGCTGCAGGGTGTCAGTGACTGTACGCAGATGGCTTACAGGGTGCCAGTGACTGTACATACACAGTGCAGGGTGCCAATTACTGAACACAAACGGTGATTGGTGTCAGTGTCTGTACACAGTTGGTTTTGCAGGGTGTCAGTGACTGTACACACATGCTGCAGGGTGCCAGTGGCTGGACACACATGTTGTATGGTGACAGTGACTGTAGACACATGGTATAGGGGGTGCGCGTGACTGTACACACTTGGTATAGTGTGCCAATGACTGTACACACATGGTGCAGCGTGCCAGTGACTGTACACATATGGTGCAGTGTGCCAGAGACTGTACACACATGGTGCAGTTTTTCAGTGACTATACACACATTGTGCAGGGTGCCAGTGACTGTACAAACAATGCTGCAGGGTGCCAGTGAATGTTCACACGCGGTGCAGGGTGCCCATGTATGTACACACATGGCATAGGGTACCAATGACTGTAAACATATGGCGCAGGGTGCCAGGGACTGTAGACACATAGTAAAGGGTAAGTGTGACTGTACACACATGGTGCAGTGTGCCAGTAACTGTACACATGTGATGCAGGGTGCCAATGTATGTACACACAACATATAGGGTACCAATGACAGTAAACATATGGTGCAGTGTGCCAGTGACTGTAGACACATAGTATAGGGTAAGAGTGACATAACGCACATGGTGCAGTGTGCCATTAACTGTGCACATGCTGTGCAGGGTACCAGTGACTGAAGACACATTGTATAGGGTGCCAGTGACTATACACACATAGTGCACGGTTCCAGTGACTATGGACATGCGGTGCAGGGTGCTAGTGACTGCACACACTCGGTGCAGGTTGCTAGTGACTGTACACTTGCAGTGTAGTGTGCTGCTGACTGTTAATGCATGGTGCAGTGTGCCAGTGACTGTACACACACAGTGCAGGGTGCCAGTGAATGTAGACACATGCTATAGGGAGCCAGTGACTGTACACATATGGTGCACAGTGCCACTGACTGTACACATATGGTGCAGTGTGCCAGTGACTTACACACACAGTGCAGGTTTCCAGTGACTGTAGACACCTGGTAAAAGGTGCCAGTGACTGTAAACGTATGGTGCTCAGTGCCAGTGACTGTACACATATGGTGCAGTGTGCCAGTGACTGTACACACATGGTGCAGTTTGCCAGTGACTGTACACAAACGGTGCAGGTTGCCAGTGACTGTACACACACGGTGCAGGGTGCCAGTAACTGTACACACATGGCGCAGTGTGCCAATGACTGTACAAATGTGAGGCAGGGTGCCAGTTACTGTACACACGTGGTGCAGTGTGCTAGTGTTTGTACACACATGGTTCAGGGTTTCAGTGACTGTATACACATTGTGCAGGGTGCCAGTGAATGTTCACACACGGTGCAGGGTGCCCATGTATGTACACACAACATATAGTGTACCAATGACTGTAAACATATGGTGCAGGGTGCCAGTGACTGCAAACACATAGTATAGGATAAACGTGACATAGCGCACATGGTCTAGTGTGCCAGTAACTGTGCACATGCAGTGCAGGGTGCCAGCGACTGAACACACATGGTATAGGGTTCCAATGACCATACACACATGCGGCAGGGAGCCAGTGACTGCAAACACATGGTGCACCATTCCAGTGAATAAAGACATGCGATGCAGGGTGCTAGTGACTGCACACACTCCATGCAGGTTGCTAGCGGCTGTATACTTGCGGTGCAGTGTGCCAGTGACAGTACACTTGTGGCGCAGCTTGACAGTGACTGTACACACATGGTGCAGGGTGCCAGTGACTGTACACACATGGTGCAGGGGGTTCAGTGTCTGTACACAGATGGCTTTGCAGGATGCCAGTGACTGTATACACATGCTGCAGGGTGCCAGTGGTTGGACACACATGTTGCATGGTGACAGTGACTGTAGACACATGGTATAGGGGGTTCATGTAACTGTACACACTTGGTACAGTGTGCTGATGACTGTACACACATGGTGCAGCATGCCAGTGACTGTAGATACATGGTATAGGTTGCTAGTGACTGTACACATATGGTGCACAGTGCCAGGGAGTGTACACATATGGTGCAGTGTGCCAGAGACTGTACACACATGGTGCAGTTTTTCAGTGACTGTACACACATTGTGCAGTGTGCCAGTGACTGTACACACATGGTGTGGGTTGCCAGTGACTTTACACACATGGTGCAGTGTACCAGTGAATTTATACATGTGAGGCAGGGTGCCAGTGACTGTACACACAAGGTGCCGGGTTTCAGTAACTGTACACACATAGTGCTCCAAACCACTGAATGTACACACACGATGCAGTGTGCCAGTGATGATACACACATGCTGCAGGGTGTCATTGACTGTACGCAGATGGCTTTGCAGGGTGCCAGTGATTGTACACACATGCTGCAGGGAGCCAGTGGCTGGACACACATGTTGTATGGTGACAGTGACTGTAGACACATGGTATAGGGGGTGCGCGTGACTGTACACACTTGGTATAGTGTGCCGATGACTGTACACATATGGTGCAGCATGCCAGTGACTGTAGATATATGGTATAGGTTGCCAGTGATTGTACACATATGGTGCACAGTGCCAGTGACTGTACACATATGGTGCAGTGTGCCAGAGACTGTACACACATGGTGAGGGTTGCCAGTGACTGTATACACATGGTGCAGGTTTTCAGTAACTATACACACATTGTGCAGGGTGCCAGTGACTGTACAAACAATGGTGCAGGGTGCCAGTGAATGTTCACACGTGGTCCAGGGTGCCCATGTATGTACACACATGGTATAGGGTACCAATGACTGTAAACATATGGTGCAGGGTGCGAGTGACTGTACACATATGGTGCTCAGTGCCAGTGACTGTACACATATGGTGCAGTGTGCCAGTGACTGTACACACACGGTGCAGGTTGCTAATGACTGTACACACACGGTGCAGGTTGCCAGTAACTGTACTCACGCGGTGCAGAGTGCCAGTGACTGTACACATGTGAGGCAGGGTGCCAGTTACTGTACACACGTGGTGTAGGGTGCCAGTTACTGTACACACATGGTGCAGGGTTTCAGTGACTGTATACACATTGTGCAGGGTGCCAGTGACTGTACAAACAATGGTGCAGGGTGCTACTGAATGTTCACAGATGGTGCAGGGTGCCAATGTATGCACACACAACATATAGGGTACCAATGACTGTAAACATATGGTGCAGTGTGCCAGTGACTGTAGACACATAGTATAGGGTAAGAGTGACATAACGCACATGGTGCAATGTGCCATTAACTGTGCACATGTTGTGCAAGGTACCAGTGACTGAACACACATTGTATAGGGTGCCAGTGACTTACACATATGATATATGGTGCCAATGACCGTACACACATGCTGCAGGGAGCCGGTGACTGTACACATATGGTGCAGGGTGTCAGTGACTGTATACACATGATATAGGGTGCCAGTGGTTGGACACACATGTTGCATGGTGACAGTGACTGTAGACACATGGTATAGGGGTTCACGTAACTGTACACACTTGGTATAGTGTGCTGATGACTGTACACACATGGTGCAGCGTGCTAGTGACTGTAGATACATGGTATAGGGTGCCAGTGACTGTACACATATGGTGCACAGTGCCAGTTACTGTACAAATATGGCGCAGTGCGCCAGTGACTGTACACACATGGTGTGGGTTGCAAGTGACTGTACACACATGGTGCAGGGTATTAGTGACTTTACACATGTGAGGCAGGGTGCCAGTGACTGTACACACAAGGTGCCGGGTTTCAGTAACTGTACACACATAGTACTCCAAACCACTGAATGTACACACACGATGCAGTGTGCCAGTGATGATACACACATGCTGCAGGGTGTCAGTGACTGTACGCAGATGGCTTTGCAGGGTGCCAGTGATTGTACATACACAGTGCAGGGTGCCAATGACCGAACACAAACGGTGCTTGGTGTGAGTGTCTGTACACAGTTGGCTTTGCAGGGTGTCAGTGACTGTACACACATGCTGCAGGGTGCCAGTGGCTGGACACACATGTTGTATGGTGACAGTGACTGTAGACACATGGTATAGGGGGTGCGCATGACTGTACACACTTGGTATAGTGTGCCGATGACTTTACACATATGATGCAGCATGCCAGTGACTGTAGATAATGGTATAGGTTGCCAGTGACTGTACACATATGGTGCACAGTGCCAGTGATTGTACACATATGGTGCAGTGTGCCAGAGACTGTACACACATGGTGCGGGTTGCCAGTGACTGTATACACATGGTGCAGGTTTTCAGTAACTATACACACATTGTGCAGGGTGCCAGTGACTGTACAAACAATGGTGCAGGGTGCCAGTGAATGTTCACACGCGGTGCAGGGTGCCCATGTATGTACACACTTGGTATAGGGTACCAATGACTGTAAACATATGGTGCAGGGTGCCAGTGACTGTACACATATGGTGCTCAGTGCCAGTGACTGTACACATATGGTGCAGTGTGCCAGTGACTGTACACACACGGTGCAGGTTGCCAGTAACTGTACTCACGCGGTGCAGAGTGCCAGTGACTGTACACATGTGAGGCAGGGTGCCAGTTACTATACACACATGGTGTAGGGTGCCAGTTACTGTACACACATGGTGCAGGGTTTCAGTGACTGTATACACATTGTGCAGGATGCCAGTGACTGTACAAACAATGGTGCAGGGTGCCAGTGAATGTTCACAGATGGTGCAGGGTGCCAATGTATGCACACACAACATATAGGGTACCAATGACTGTAAACATATGGTGCAGGGTGCCAGTGACTGTAGACACATAGTATAGGGTAAGAGTGACATAACGCACATGGTGCAGTGTGCCATTAACTGTGCACATGCTGTGCAGGGTACCAGTGACTGAAGACACATTGTATAGGGTGCCAGTGACTGTACACACATGATATATGGTGCCAATGACCGTACACACATGCTGCAGGGAGCCGGTGACTGTACACATATGGTGCATGGTGCCAGTGACTGCACACACATAGTGCACGGTGCCAGTGACTATGGACATGCGGTGCAGGGTGCTAGTGACTGCACACACTCGGTGCAGGTTACTAGTGACTGTAAACTTGCAGTGTATTGTGCCAGTGACAGTACACTTGTGGTGCAGCTTGCCAGTGACTGTACACACATGGTGCGGCGTTTCAGTGACTGCACGCATATTGTGCAGGGTGCCGCTGACTGTTAATGCATGGTACAGTGTGCCAGTGTATGTACACACATGGTGCAGTGTGGCAGTGACTGTACGCAGATGGCTTTGCAGGGTGCCAGAAACTGTACACACACAGTGCAGGGTGCCAGTGAATGTAGACACATGCTATAGGGTGCCAGTGACTGTACACATATGGTGCACAGTGCCACAGACTGTACACATATGGTGCAGTGTGCCAGTGACTGTACACACACGGTGCAGGTTGCCAGTGACTGTAGACACCTGGTATAGGGTGCCAGTGACTGTAAACGTATGGTGCTCAGTGCCAGTGACTGTACACATATGGTGCAGTGTGCCATTGACTGTACACACATAGTGGAGTTTGCCAGTGACTGTACACAAACGGTGCAGGTTGCCAGTGACTGTACACACACGGTGCAGGGTGCCAGTGACTGTACACACATGGCGCAGTGTGCCAATGACTGTACAAATGTGAGTCAGGGTGCCAGTTACTGTACACACGTGGTGCAGTGTGCCAGTGTTTATACACACATGGTGCAGGGTTTCAGTGACAGTATACACATTGTGCAGGGTGCCAGTGACTGTACAAACAATGGTGCAGGGTGCCAGTGAATGTTCACACACGGTGCAGGGTGCCCATGTATGTACACACAACATATAGTGTACCAATGACTGTAAACATATGGTGCAGGGTGCCAGTGACTGTACACATATGGTGCTCAGTGCCAGTGACTGTACACATATGGTGCAGTGTGCCAGTGACTGTACACACACGGTGCAGGTTGCCAGTAACTGTACTCACGCGGTGCAGAGTGCCAGTGACTGTACACATGTGAGGCAGGGTGCCAGTTACTATACACACATGGTGTAGGGTGCCAGTTACTGTACACACATGGTGCAGGGTTTCAGTGACTGTATACACATTGTGCAGGATGCCAGTGACTGTACAAACAATGGTGCAGGGTGCCAGTGAATGTTCACAGATGGTGCAGGGTGCCAATGTATGCACACACAACATATAGGGTACCAATGACTGTAAACATATGGTGCAGGGTGCCAGTGACTGTAGACACATAGTATAGGGTAAGAGTGACATAACGCATATGGTGCAGTGTGCCATTAACTGTGCACATGCTGTGCAGGGTACCAGTGACTGAAGACACATTGTATAGGGTGCCAGTGACTGTACACACATGATATATGGTGCCAATGACCGTACACACATGCTGCAGGGAGCCGGTGACTGTACACATATGGTGGAGGGTGCCAGTGACTGCACACACATAGTGCACGGTTCCAGTGACTATGGACATGCGGTGCAGGGTGCTAGTGACTGCACACACTCGGTGCAGGTTGCTAGTGACTGTACACTTGCAGTGTATTGTGCCAATGACAGTACACTTGTGGTGCAGCTTGCCAGTGACTGTACACACATGGTCCGGGGTTTCAGTGACTGCACGCATATTGTGCAGGGTGCCGCTGACTGTTAATGCATGGTACAGTGTGCCAGTGAATGTACACACATGGTGCAGGTTGGCAGTGACTGTACGCAGATGGCTTTGCAGGGTGCCAGAAACTGTACACACACAGTGCAGGGTGCCAGTGAATGTAGACACATGCTATAGGGTGCCAATGACTGTACGCATATGGTGCACAGTGCCACTGACTGTACACATATGGTGCAGTGTGCCAGTGACGGTACACACACGGTGCAGGTTGCCAGTGACTGTAGACACCTGGTATAGGGTGCCAGTGACTGTAAACGTATGGTGCTCAGTGCCAGTGACTGTACACATATGGCGCAGTGTGCCAGTTACTGTACACACATGGTGCAGGGGGTTTCCGTTACTGTATACACATTGTGCAGGGTGCCAGTGACTGTACAAACAATGGTGCAGGGTGCCAGTGAATGTTCACAGATGGCGCAGGGTGCCAATGTATGCACACACAACATATAGGGTACCAATGACTGTAAACATATGGTGCAGGGTGCCAGTGACTGTAGACACATAGTATAGGGTAAGAGTGACATAACGCACATGGTGCAGTGTGCCATTAACTGTGCACATGCTGTGCAGGGTACCAGTGACTGAAGACACATTGTATAGGGTGCCAGTGACTGTACACACATGATATATGGTGCCAATGACCGTACACACATGCTGCAGGGAGCCGGTGTCTGTACACATATGGTGCATGGTGCCAGTGACTGCACACACATAGTGCACGGTTCCAGTGACTATGGACATGCGGTGCAGGGTGCAAGTGACTGTACACACTCGGTGCAGGTTGCTAGTGACTGTACACTTACAGTGTATTGTGCCAGTGACAGTACACTTGTGGTGCAGCTTGCCAGTGACTGTACACACATGGTGCGGCGTTTCAGTGACTGCACGCATATTGTGCAGGGTGCCGCTGACTGTTAATGCATGGTACAGTGTGCCAGTGTATGTACACACATGGTGCAGTGTGGCAGTGACTGTACGCAGATGGCTTTGCAGGGTGCCAGAAACTGTACACACACAGTGCAGGGTGCCAGTGAATGTAGACACATGCTATAGGGTGCCAGTGACTGTACACATATGGTGCACAGTGCCACAGACTGTACACATATGGTGCAGTGTGCCAGTGACTGTACACACACGGTGCAGGTTGCCAGTGACTGTAGACACCTGGTATAGGGTGCCAGTGACTGTAAACGTATGGTGCTCAGTGCCAGTGACTGTACACATATGGTGCAGTGTGCCAGTGACTGTACACACATAGTGGAGTTTGCCAGTGACTGTACACAAACGGTGCAGGTTGCCAGTGACTGTACACACACGGTGCAGGGTGCCAGTGACTGTACACACATGGCGCAGTGTGCCAATGACTGTACAAATGTGAGTCAGGGTGCCAGTTACTGTACACACGTGGTGCAGTGTGCCAGTGTTTATACACACATGGTGCAGGGTTTCAGTGACAGTATACACATTGTGCAGGGTGCCAGTGACTGTACAAACAATGGTGCAGGGTGCCAGTGAATGTTCACACACGGTGCAGGGTGCCCATGTATGTACACACAACATATAGTGTACCAATGACTGTAAACATATGGCGCAGGGTGCCAGTGACTGCAAACACATAGTATAGGTTAAAAGTGACATAACGCACATGTTCTAGTGTGCCAGTAACTGTGCACATGCAGTGCAGGGTGCCAGCGACTGAACACACATGGTTTAGGGTTCCAATGACCATACACACATGCGGCAGGGAGCCAGTGACTGCAAACACATGGTGCACCATTCCAGTGAATATAGACATACGGTGCAGGGTGCTAGTGACTGCACACACTCCATGCAGGTTGCTAGCGGCTGTATACTTGCGGTGCAGTGTGCCAGTGACAGTACACTTGTGGCGCAGCTTGACAGTGACTGTACACACATGGTGCAGGGGGTTCAGTGTCTGTACACAGATGGCTTTGCAGGGTGTCAGTGACTGTATACACATGATGCAGGGTGCCAGTGGTTGGACACACATGTTGCATGGTGACAGTGACTGTAGGCACATGGTATAGGGGGTTCACGTAACTGTACACACTTGGTATAGTGTGCTGATGACTGTACACACATGGTGCAGCGTGCCAGTGACTGTAGATACATGGTATAGTGCGCCAGTGACTGTACACACATGGTGCAGGGTACCAGTGACTTTACACATGTGAGGCAGGGTGCCAGTGACTGTACACACATGGTGCCGAGTTTCAGTAACTGTACACACATAGTACTCCAAACCACTGAATGTACACACACGATGCAGTGTGCCAGTGATGGTACACACATGCTGCAGGGTGTCAGTGACTGTACGCAGATGGCTTTGCAGGGTGTCATTGACTGTACACACATGCTGCAGGGTGCCAGTGGCTGGACACACATGTTGTATGGCGACAGTGACTGTAGACACATGGTATAGGGGGTGCGCGTGACTGTACACACTTGGTATAGTGTGCCGATGACTGTACACATATGGTGCAGCATGCCAGTGACTGTAGATACATGGTATAGGTTGCCAGTGACTGTACACATATGGTGCACAGTGCCAGTGATTGTACACATATGGTGCAGTGTGCCAGAGACTGTACACACATGGTGCGGGTTGCCAGTGACTGTATACACATGGTGCAGGTTTTCAGTAACTATACACACATTGTGCAGGGTGCCAGTGACTGTACAAACAATGGTGCAGTGTGTCATTGAATGTTCACACGCGGTGCAGGGTGCCCATGTACGTACACACATGGTATAAGGTACCAATGACTATAAACATATGGTGCAGGGTGCGAGTGACTGTACATATGTGGTGCTCAATGCCACTGACTGTACACATATGGTGCAGTGTGCCAGTGACTGTACACACACGGTGCACGTTGCTAATGACTGTACACACACGGTGCAGGTTGCCAGTAACTGTACTCACGCGGTGCAGAGTGCCAGTGATTGTACACATGTGAGGCAGGGTGCCAGTTACTGTACACACATGGTGTAGGGTGCCAGTTACTGTACACACATGGTGCAGGGGGTTTCCGTTACTGTATACACATTGTGCAGGGTGCCAGTGACTGTACAAACAATGGTGCAGGGTGCCAGTGAATGTTCACAGATGGCGCAGGGTGCCAATGTATGCACACACAACATATAGGGTACCAATGACTGTAAACATATGGTGCAGGGTGCCAGTGACTGTAGACACATAGTATAGGGTAAGAGTGACATAACGCACATGGTGCAGTGTGCCATTAACTGTGCACATGCTGTGCAGGGTACCAGTGACTGAAGACACATTGTATAGGGTGCCAGTGACTGTACACACATGATATATGGTGCCAATGACCGTACACACATGCTGCAGGGAGCCGGTGTCTGTACACATATGGTGCATGGTGCCAGTGACTGCACACACATAGTGCACGGTTCCAGTGACTATGGACATGCGGTGCAGGGTGCTAGTGACTGTACACACTCGGTGCAGGTTGCTAGTGACTGTACACTTACAGTGTATTGTGCCAGTGACAGTACACTTGTGGTGCAGCTTGCCAGTGACTGTACACACATGGTGCGGGCTTTCAGTGACTGCAAGCATACTGTGCAGGGTGCCGCTGACTGTTAATGCATGGTACAGTGTGCCAGTGAATGTACACACATGGTGCAGTGTGGCAGTGACTGTACGCAGATGGCTTTGCAGGGTGCCAGAAACTGTACACACACAGTGCAGGGTGCCAGTGAATGTAGACACATGCTATAGGGTGCCAGTGACTGTACACATATGGTGCACAGTGCCAATGACTGTACACATATGGTGCAGTGTGCCAGTGACTGTACACACACGGTGCAGGTTGCCAGTGACTGTAGACACCAGGTATAGGGTGCCAGTGACTGTACACATATGGTGCAGTGTGCCAGTGACTGTACACACATAGTGGAGTTTGCCAGTGACTGTACACAAACGGTGCAGGTTGCCAGTGACTGTACACACACGGTGCAGTGTGCCAGTGACTGTACACACATGGCGCAGTGTGTCAATGACTGTACAAATGTGAGGCAGGGTGCCAGTTACTGTACATTGTGCTGCAGTGTGCCAGTGTTTCTACACACATGGTGCAGGGTTTCAGTGACTGTATACACATTGTGCAGGGTGCCAGTGACTGTACAAACAATGGTGCAGGGTGCCAGTGAATGTTCACACACGGTGCAGGGTGCCCATGTATGTACACACAACATATAGTGTACCAATGACTGTAAACATATGGCGCAGGGTGCCAGTGACTGCAAACACATAGTATAGGGTAAAAGTGATATAATGCACATGGTCTAGTGTGCCAGTAACTGTGCACATGCAGTGCAGGGTGCCAGCGACTGAACACACATGGTTTAGGGTTCCAATGACCATACACACATGCGGCAGGGAGCCAGTGACTGCAAACACATGGTGCACCATTCCAGTGAATATAGACATACGGTGCAGGGTGCTAGTGACTGCACACACTCCATGCAGGTTGCTAGCGGCTGTATACTTGCGGTGCAGTGTGCCAGTGACAGTACACTTGTGGCGCAGCTTGACAGTGACTGTACACACATGGTGCAGGGGGTTCAGTGTCTGTACACAGATGGCTTTGCAGGGTGTCAGTGACCGTATACACATGATGCAGGGTGCCAGTGGTTGGACACACATGTTGCATGGTGACAGTGACTGTAGGCACATGGTATAGGGGGTTCACGTAACTGTACACACTTGGTATAGTGTGCTGATGACTGTACACACATGGTGCAGCGTGCCAGTGACTGTAGATACATGGTATAGTGCGCCAGTGACTGTACACACATGGTGCAGGGTACCAGTGACTTTACACATGTGAGGCAGGGTGCCAGTGACTGTACACACATGGTGCCGGGTTTCAGTAACTGTACACACATAGTACTCCAAACCACTGAATGTACACACACGATGCAGTGTGCCAGTGATGGTACACACATGCTGCAGGGTGTCAGTGACTGTACGCAGATGGCTTTGCAGGGTGTCATTGACTGTACACACATGCTGCAGGGTGCCAGTGGCTGGACACACATGTTGTATGGCGACAGTGACTGTAGACACATGGTATAGGGGGTGCGCGTGACTGTACACACTTGGTATAGTGTGCCGATGACTGTACACATATGGTGCAGCATGCCAGTGACTGTAGATACATGGTATAGGTTGCCAGTGACTGTACACATATGGTGCACAGTGCCAGTGATTGTACACATATGGTGCAGTGTGCCAGAGACTGTACACACATGGTGCGGGTTGCCAGTGACTGTATACACATGGTGCAGGTTTTCAGTAACTATACACACATTGTGCAGGGTGCCAGTGACTGTACAAACAATGGTGCAGTGTGTCATTGAATGTTCACACGCGGTGCAGGGTGCCCATGTACGTACACACATGGTATAAGGTACCAATGACTATAAACATATGGTGCAGGGTGCGAGTGACTGTACATATGTGGTGCTCAATGCCACTGACTGTACACATATGGTGCAGTGTGCCAGTGACTGTACACACACGGTGCACGTTGCTAATGACTGTACACACACGGTGCAGGTTGCCAGTAACTGTACTCACGCGGTGCAGAGTGCCAGTGATTGTACACATGTGAGGCAGGGTGCCAGTTACTGTACACACATGGTGTAGGGTGCCAGTTACTGTACACACATGGTGCAGGGGGTTTCCGTTACTGTATACACATTGTGCAGGGTGCCAGTGACTGTACAAACAATGGTGCAGGGTGCCAGTGAATGTTCACAGATGGCGCAGGGTGCCAATGTATGCACACACAACATATAGGGTACCAATGACTGTAAACATATGGTGCAGGGTGCCAGTGACTGTAGACACATAGTATAGGGTAAGAGTGACATAACGCACATGGTGCAGTGTGCCATTAACTGTGCACATGCTGTGCAGGGTACCAGTGACTGAAGACACATTGTATAGGGTGCCAGTGACTGTACACACATGATATATGGTGCCAATGACCGTACACACATGCTGCAGGGAGCCGGTGTCTGTACACATATGGTGCATGGTGCCAGTGACTGCACACACATAGTGCACGGTCCAGTGACTATGGACATGCGGTGCAGGGTGCAAGTGATTGTACACACTCGGTGCAGGTTGCTAGTGACTGTACACTTACAGTGTATTGTGCCAGTGACAGTACACTTGTGGTGCAGCTTGCCAGTGACTGTACACACATGGTGCGGGCTTTCAGTGACTGCAAGCATACTGTGCAGGGTGCCGCTGACTGTTAATGCATGGTACAGTGTGCCAGTGAATGTACACACATGGTGCAGTGTGGCAGTGACTGTACGCAGATGGCTTTGCAGGGTGCCAGAAACTGTACACACACAGTGCAGGGTGCCAGTGAATGTAGACACATGCTATAGGGTGCCAGTGACTGTACACATATGGTGCACAGTGCCAATGACTGTACACATATGGTGCAGTGTGCCAGTGACTGTACACACACGGTGCAGGTTGCCAGTGACTGTAGACACCAGGTATAGGGTGCCAGTGACTGTACACATATGGTGCAGTGTGCCAGTGACTGTACACACATAGTGGAGTTTGCCAGTGACTGTACACAAACGGTGCAGGTTGCCAGTGACTGTACACACACGGTGCAGTGTGCCAGTGACTGTACACACATGGCGCAGTGTGTCAATGACTGTACAAATGTGAGGCAGGGTGCCAGTTACTGTACATTGTGCTGCAGTGTGCCAGTGTTTCTACACACATGGTGCAGGGTTTCAGTGACTGTATACACATTGTGCAGGGTGCCAGTGACTGTACAAACAATGGTGCAGGGTGCCAGTGAATGTTCACACACGGTGCAGGGTGCCCATGTATGTACACACAACATATAGTGTACCAATGACTGTAAACATATGGCGCAGGGTGCCAGTGACTGCAAACACATAGTATAGGGTAAAAGTGATATAATGCACATGGTCTAGTGTGCCAGTAACTGTGCACATGCAGTGCAGGGTGCCAGCGACTGAACACACATGGTATAGGGTTCCAATGACCATACACACATGCGGCAGGGAGCCAGTGACTGCAAACACATGGTGCACCGTTCCAGTGAATATAGACATGCGGTGCAGGGTGCTAGTGACTGCACACAGTCCATGCAGGTTGCTAGCGGCTGTATACTTGCGGTTCAGTGTGCCAGTGACAGTACACTTGTGGTGCAGGGTGCCAGTGACTGTACACACATGGTGCAGGGGGTTCAGTGTCTGTATACAGATGGCTTTGCAGGGTGTCAGTGACTGTATACACATGATGCAGGGTGCCAGTGGTTGGACACACATGTTGCATGGTGACAGTGACTGTAGACACATGGTATAGGGGGTTCACGTAACTGTACACACTTGGTAGAGTGTGCTGATGACTGTACACACATGGTGCAGCGTGCCAGTGACTGTAGATACATGGTATAGTGTGCCAGAGACTGTACACATATGGTGCACAGTGCCAGTTACTGTACAAATATGGCGCAGTGCGCCAGTGACTGTACACACATGGTGTGGGTTGCCAGTGACTGTACACACATGGTGCAGGGTACCAGTGCCTTTACACATGTGAGGCAGGGTGCCAGTGACTGTACACACAAGGTGCCGGGTTTCAGTAACTGTACACACATAGTGCTCCAAACCACTGAATGTACACACACGATGCAGTGTGCCAGTGATGGTACAGGGTGCAGGGTGTCAGTGACTGTACACAGATGGCTTTGCAGGATGCCAGTGACTGTACATACACAGTGCAGGGTGCCATTGACTGAACACAAATGGTGCAGGGTGTCACTGTCTGTACACAGTTGGCTTTGCAGGGTGTCAGTGACTGTACACACATGCTGCAGGGTGCCAGTGGCTGGACACACATGTTGTATGGTGACAGTGACTGTAGACACATGGTATAGGGGGTGCGCATGACTGTACACACTTGGTATAGTGTGCCGATGACTGTACACATATGGTGCAGCATGCCAGTGACTGTAGATACATGGTATAGGATGCCAGTGACTGTACACATATGGTGCACAGTGCCAGTGATTGTACACATATGGTGCAGTGTGCCAGAGACAGTACACACATGGTGCGGGTTGCCAGTGACTGTATACACATGGTGCAGGTTTTCAGTAACTATACACACATTGTGCAGGGTGCCAGTGACCGTACAAACAATGGTGCAGGGTGCCAGTGAATGTTCACACGCGGTGCAGGGTGCCCATGTATGTACACACTTGGTATAGGGTACCAATGACTGTAAACATATGGTGCAGGGTGCGAGTGACTGTACATATGTGGTGCTCAGTGCCAGTGACTGTACACATATGGTGCAGTGTGCCAGTGACTGTACACACACGGTGCACGTTGCTAATGACTGTACACACACGGTGCAGGTTGCCAGTAACTGTACTCATGCGGTCCAGAGTGCCAGTGATTGTACACATGTGAGGCAGGGTGCCAGTTACTGTACACACATGGTGTAGGGTGCCAGTTACTGTACACACATGGTGCAGGGGGTTTCAGTTATTGTATACACATTGTGCAGGGTGCCAGTGACTGTACAAACAATGGTGCAGGGTGCCAGTGAATGTTCACAGATGGCGCAGGGTGCCAATGTATGCACACACAACATATAGGGTACCAATGACTGTAAACATATGGTGCAGGGTGCCAGTGACTGTAGACACATAGTATAGGGTAAGAGTGACATAACGCACATGGTGCAGTGTGCCATTAACTGTGCACATGCTGTGCAGGGTACCAGTGACTGAAGACACATTGTATAGGGTGCCAGTGATTGTACACACATGATATATGGTGCCAATGACCGTACACACATGCTGCAGGGAGCCGGTGACTGTACACATATGGTGCAGGGTGCCAGTGACTGCACACACATAGTGCACGGTTCCAGTGACTATGGACATGCGGTGCAGGGTGTTAGTGACTGCACACACTCGGTGCAGGTTGCTAGTGACTGTACACTTGCAGTGTATTGTGCCAGTGACAGTACACTTGTGGTGCAGCTTGCCAGTGACTGTACACACCTGGTGCGGGGTTTCAGTGACTGCACGCATATTGTGCAGGGTGCCGCTGACTGTTAATGCATGGTACAGTGTGCCAGTGAATGTACACACATGGTGCAGGTTGGCAGTGACTGTACGCAGATGGCTTTGCAGGGTGCCAGAAACTGTACACACACAGTGCAGGGTGCCAGTGAATGTAGACACATGCTATAGGGTGCCAGTGACTGTACACATATGGTGCACAGTGCCACAGACTGTACACATATGGTGCAGTGTGCCAGTGACTGTACACACACGGTGCAGGTTGCCAGTGACTGTAGACACCTGGTATAGGGTGCCAGTGACTGTAAATGTATGGTGCTCGGTGCCAGTGACTGTACACATATGGTGCAGTGTGCCATTGACTGTACACACATAGTGGAGTTTGCCAGTGACTGCACACAAACGGTGCAGGTTTCCAGTGACTGTACACACACGGTGCAGTGTGCCAGTGACTGTACACACATGGCGCAGTGTGCCAATGACTGTACACATGTGAGGCAGGGTGCCAGTTACTGTACACACATGGTGCAGTGTGCCAGTGTTTGTACACGCATGGTGCAGGGTTTCAGTGACTGTATACACATTGTGCAGGGTGCCAGTGACTGTACAAACCATGGTGCAGGGTGCCAGTGAATGTTCACACATGGTGCAGGATGCCCATGTATGTACACACAACATATAGTGTACCAATGACTGTAAACATATGGCGCAGGGTGCCAGTGACTGCAAACACATAGTATAGGTTAAAAGTGACATAATGCACATGGTCTAGTGTGCCAGTAACTGTGCACATGCAGTGCAGGGTGCCAGCGACTGAACACACATGGTTTAGGGTTCCAATGACTATACACACATGCGGCAGGGAGCCAGTGACTGCAAACACATGGTGCACCGTTCCAGTGAAGATAGACATGCGGTGCAGGGTGCTAGTGACTGCCCACAGTCCATGCAGGTTGCTAGCGGCTGTATACTTGCGGTGCAGTGTGCCAGTGACAGTACACTTGTGGCGCAGCTTGACAGTGACTGTACACACATGGTGCAGGGTGCCTGTGACTGTACACACATGGTGCAGGGGGTTCAGTGTCTGTACACAGATGGCTTTGCAGGGTGCCAGTGGTTGGACACACATGTTGCATGGTGACAGTGACTGTAGACACATGGTATAGGGAGTTCACGTAACTGTACACACTTGGTATAGTGTGCTGATGACTGTACACACATGGTGCAGCGTGCCAGTGACTGTAGATACATGGTATAGGGTGCCAGTGACTGTACACATATGGTGCATAGTGCCAGTTACTGTACAAATATGGCGCAGTGCGCCAGTGACTGTACACACATGGTGTGGGTTGCCAGTGACTGTACACACATGGTGCAGGGTACCAGTGACTATACACACGTGAGGCATGGTGCCAGTGACTGTACACACAAGGTGCCGGGTTTCAGTAACTGTACACACATAGTGCTCCAAACCACTGAACGTACACACACGATGCAGTGTGCCAGTGATGGTACACACATGCTGCAGGGTGTCAGTGACTGTACGCAGATGGCTTTGCAGGGTGCCAGTGACTGTGCATACACAGTGCAGGGTGCCATTGACTGAACACAAATGGTGCAGGGTGTCAGTGTCTGTACACAGTTGGCTTTGCAGGGTGTCAGTGACTGTACACACATGCTGCAGGGTGCCAGTGGCTGGACACACATGTTGCATGGTGACAGTGACTGCAGACACATGGTATAGGGGGTGCGCGTGACTGTACACACTTGGTATAGTGTGCCAATGACTGTACACACTTGGTGCAGCGTGCCAGTGACTGTAGATACATTGTATAGGTTGCCAGTGACTGTACACATATGGTGCAGTGCCAGTGACTGTACACATATGGTGCAGTGTGCCAGAGACTGTACACACATGGTGCGGGTTGCCAGTGACTGTATACACATGGTGCAGGTTTTCTGTGACTATACACACATTGTGCAGGGTGCCAGTGACTGTACAAACAATGGTGCAGGGTGCCAGTGAATCTTCACACGCGGTGCAGGGTGCCCATGTATGTACACACAGAGTATAGGGTACCAATGACTGTAAACATATGGGCAGGGTGCCAGTGACTGTAGACACATAGTAAAGGGTAAGTGACTGTACATACATGGTGCAGTGTGCCCGTAACTGTACACATGTGGTGCAGGGTGCCAGTGAGTGAACACACATTGTATACGGAGCCAGTGACTGTACACACATGGTATATGCTGCCAATGATCGTACACACAAGCTGCGGGGTGCCAGTGACTGTAGACACATGGTATAGGGTGCCATTGAGAGTACATATATGGTGCAGGGTGCCAGTGACTGTACACATGCAGTGCAGGTTGCCAGTGACTGTACACACGCAGTGTAGGCTGTCAGTGACTGTACAGACATGGTGCAGGGTGCCAGTGATTGCACACACATGGCATAGGGTGCCAATGACATTACGCACATGGTGTACGGTGCCAGTGACTGTGGACAAATGGCGCCGGGTTCCAGTGACTGTACACACGCGGTGCCGGGTACCAGTGAATGTATATAGACGGTGCAGGGTGACAGTGACTGTACATATGTGGTGCAGGGTGCCAGTGACTGTACACACTTGGTGCAGTGTTTCAGTGACTGTATACACATGATGCAGGTTGTCAGTGACTGTACGCAGATGGCTTTGCAGGTTGTCAGTGAATGTACCCAAACGGCGCAGAATGCCATTGACTGTACACACACAGTGCAGGTATTCAGTGACTGAACACACATGGTGTAGGGTGGCAGTGACTATACACATGCGTTGGAGGTTGCCAGTGACTGTACACCCGCACTGTAAGGTCTCAGTGACGGTACACACATGGTGCAGGGTGCCAGTGACTGTACACAACGCGGTGTAGGGTGTCAGTGACTGTACACACATGGAGCAGGGTGCCATTGACTGTACACACATGCTGCAAGGTGCCAGTAACTGTAGACTAATAGTATAGGGTGCCAGTGACTGTACACACATGGCACAGGGTTCCAGTGACTGTACACAACGCGGTGTAGGGTGTCAGTGACTGTACACACATGGAGCAGGGTGCCATTGACTGTACACACATGCTGCAAGGTGCCAGTAACTGTAGACTAATAGTATAGGGTGCCAGTGACTGTACACACATGGCACAGGGTTCCAGTGACTGTACAAATGTGGTGCAGGGTGCCAGTGACTGTACACACAAGGTGCAGGGTTTCAGTAACTGTACACACAAAGTACTCCGAGCCAGTGAACGTACACACACGATGCAGTGTGCCAGTGACGGTACACACATGCTGCAGGGTGTCAGTGACTGCATGCAGATGGCTTTGCAGGGTGCCAGTGACTGTACACACACGGTGCAGGGTGCCACTGACTGAACACAAATGGTGCTGGTGTTAGTGTCTGTACACAGAGGGCTTTTCAGAGTGTCAGTGACTGTATACACATGCTGCAGGGTGCCAGTGGCTGGACACACATGTTGCATGGTGACAGTGACTGTAGACGCATGGTAAAGGGGGTGCACGTGACTGTACACACTTGGTATGGTGTGCCGATGACTGTACACACATGGTGCAGCGTGCCAGTGACTGGAGACACATGGTATAGGGTGCCAGTGACTGTAGACATATGGTGCAGGGCTCCAACAGCTGTACACATGTGGCGCAGGGTACCAGTGAATGTACACACGCAGTGTAGGGTGTCAGTGACGGTACACACACGGTGCAGGGTGCCATTGACTGTACACAATGCGGTGTAGGGTGTCAGTGACTGTACACACATGGAGCAGGGTGTAATTGACAGTACACACATTGTGCAAAGTGCTAGTGACTGTAGACTAATGGTATAGGGTGCCAGTGACTGTACACACATGGCACAGCGTTCCAGTGACTGTACAAATGTGGTGCAGGGTGCCAGTGACTGTACACACAAGGTGCATTGTTTCAGTAACTGTACACACATAGTACTCGAAGCCAGTGAACGTACACACACGGTGCAGGATGCCAGTGACTTTACACACATGATGCAGTGTGACAGTGACTGTAGACACATGGCATAGTGTTCCAGGGGCTGTCCACATGCTGTGCAGGTTGTCAGTGACTACACATATGCTGCAGGGTGTCAGTGACTATAAACACAAGGTGCAGGGTGCCAGTGACTATGGACACATGATATAGGGTGCCAGTGACTGTACACACAATGGTACAGTGTACCAGTGACTGTCCACACACGGTAGAGGGTGCCAGTGACTGTACACACATGGTGCAGGGTGTCAGTGACTGTACATACATGGAGAAGGATGTCTATGACAGTACACACATGGTGCAGGTTGCCAATGACTGTACACAGATGGTGCAGGGTGTCAGTGAGTTGACACAGATGGTTTTTCAGGATGCCAGTGATTGTACACATGTTTTGTATGGTGCCAGTGACTGTACACATATGGTGCAGGGTGCCAGTGACTGTACACATATGGTGCAGGGTGCCAGTGACTATACACACATGGTGTATGGTGCTAGTGACTGTAGATAAATGGTATTGGGTGCCAGTGACTGTACACATATGGTGTATGGTTTCAGCAACTGTACACACATGGTGCATGCTACCAATGACTGTACACATGCAGTCCAGGGTACCAGTGAACGTACACACACGGCGCAGGGCGACAGTGACTGTACATATGTGGTGCAGGGTGCCATTGACTGTACACACATGGTGCAGGTTTTCAGTGACTGTATGCACATGATACAGGACGTCAGTGACTGTACGCAGATGGCTTTGCAGGGTTCCAATGACTGAACACACATTGTATAGGGTACCAGTGACTGTAAACACATGGTATACGCTGCTAATGACTGCACACACATGCTGCAGGGCGTCAGTGACTGTAGACACATGGTATAGGGTGCCAGTGTAGGTGCACACATGGTGCAGGGGTTTCAGTAACTGTACACAAATGGTGCAGTGTGCCAGTGAATGTGCATACACACTGGAGGGTGCCAGTGACTGTACACACATGGTGCAGTGTGCCAGTGACTGTAAACACATGCTGCAGGGTGTCAGTGACTGTACGCAGATGGCTTTGCAGGGTGCCAGAAACTGTACACACATTGTGCAGGGTGCCAGTGACTGTAGACACATGGTATAGGGTACCAGTGTCTGTACACACATGGTGCACAGTGCCAGTGACTGTACACATATGGTGCAGCATGCCAGTGACTGTACACACATGGTGCAGGGTGCCAGTGACTGTAGACACATGGTATAGGGTGCCAGTGACAGTACACATATGGTGCAGTGTGCCAGTGACTGTACACATATGGTGCAGCATGCCAGTGACTGTACACACACGGTGCATGTTGCCAGTGACTGTACACACACGGTGCACATTGCCAGTAACTGTACTCACACGGTGCAGAGTGCCAGTGACTGTACACACATGGCGCAATGTTCCAGTGACTGTACATATGTGAGGCAGGGTGCCAGTTACTGTACACACGTGGTGCAGGGTGCCAGTCACTGTACACACATGGTGCAGGGTTTCAGTGACTGTATACACATTGTGCAGGGTGCCAGTGACTGTACAAACAATGGTGCAGGGTGCCAGTGACAGTAGACACATGGTATAGGTTGCCAATGACTGTGCACATATGGTGCAGGGTGCCAGTGACTGCACACACATAGTGCACGGTTCCAGTGACTATAGACACGTGGTGCAGGGTGCTAGTGACAGCACACATTCGGTGCAAGTTGCTAGTGACTGTACACTTGCGGTGCAGTGTGCCAGTGACAGTACACTTGTGGCGCAGCCTGCCAGTGAGTGTACACACATGGTGCAGTGAGCCAGTGACTGTACACATGTGGTGCAGGGTGCCAGTGAGTGAACACATATTGTATAGGGTGCCAGTGACTGTACACACATGGTATACGCTGCCAATGATCGTACACACAAGCTGCAGGGTGCCAGTGACTGTAGACACATGGTACAGGGTGCCATTGACAGTACATATATGGTGCAGAGCGCCAGTGACTGTGCACATGCAGTGCAGGTTGCCAGTGACAGTACACACGCAGTGTAGGCTGTCAGTGACTATGCACACATGGTGCAGGGTGCCAGTGACTGTACACACATGGCATAGGGTGCCAATGACGTTACACACATGGTGTACGGTGCCAGTGACTTTGGACAATGGTATATGGTGCCGGTGACTGTACACATATGGTGCAGTGTTCCAGTGACTGTACACACGCGGTGCAGGGTACCAGTGAATGTACACACACGGTGCAGGGTGACAGTGACTGTACATATGTGGTGCAGGGTGCCAGTGACTGTGGACAAATGGTATAGGGTGCCGGTGACTGTACACATATGGTGCAGGGTACCAGTGAATGTACACACACGGTGCAGGGTGACAGTGACTGTACATATGTGGTGCAGGGTGCCAGTGACAGTACACACATGGTGCAGTGTTTCAGTGACTGTATACACATGATGCAGGGTGTCAGTGACTGTACGCAGATGGCTTTGCAGGTTGTCAGTGAATGTACACAAACAGCGCCGGATGCCAATGACTGTACACACACAGTGCAGGTATTCAGTGACAGTACACACATGGTTCAGGATGTCAGTGACTGTACACCAATGGCTTTGCAGGTTGTCAGTGACTGAACACACATGGTGTAGGGTGGCAGTGACTATACGCATGCGTTGGATTTTGCCAGTGACCGTACACACGCAGTGTAAGGTGTCAGTGACGGTACACACATGGTGCAGGGTGCCAGTGACTATACACTACGAGGTGTAGGGTGTCAGTGACTGTACACACATGGGGCAGGGTGCCATTGACTGTACACACATGGCACAGGGTTCCAGTGACTGTACAAATGTGGTGCAGGGTGCCAGTGACTGTACACACAAGGTGCAGGGTTTCAGTAACTGTACACACATAGTGCTCCAAGCCAGTGAAAGTACACACATGGTGCAGGATACCAGTGACTGCACACACATGGTGCAGTGTGACAGTGACTGTAGACACATGGCATAGTGTTCCAGGGGCTGTCCACATGTGGTGCAGGGTGTCAGTGACTACACATATGCTGCAGGGTGCCAGTGACTATAAACACAAGGTGCAGGGTGCCAGTGACTGTGGACACATGATATAGGGTGCCAGTGACTGTACACACAATGGTACAGTGTACCAGTGACTGTCCACACACGGTGGATGGTGCCAGTGACTGTACACACATGGTGCAGGGTGTCAGTGACTGTACATACACGGAGAAGGATGTCTGTGACAGTACACACATGGTGCAGGTTGCCGATGACTGTACACAGATGGTGCAGGGTGTCAGTGAGTGTACACAGATGGTTTGGCAGGATGCCAGTGTCTGTACACATGTTTTGTATGGTGCCAGTGACTGTACACATATGGTGCAGGGTGCCAGTGATGGTACACATGTGGTGCAGGGTGCCAGTGACTGTACACACATGAAGTATGGTGCCAGTGACAGTTGATAAATGGCATTGGGTGCCAGTGACTGTACACATATGGTGCATGGTTTCAGCGACTGTACACACATGGTGCATGCTACCATTGACTGTACACATGCAGTGCAGAGTACCAGTGAATGTACACACACGGCACAGGGCGACAGTGACTATACATCTGTGGTGCAGTGTGCCAGTGACTGTACACACATGGTGCAGGTTTTCAGTGACTGTATGCACATGATGCAGTGTGTCAGTGACTGTACGCAGATGGCTTTGCAGGGTGCCAGTGACTGAACACACATGGTATATGCTGCCAATGACCGTACACACATGCTACAGGGTGTCAGTGATTGTAGACACATGGTATAGGGTGCCAGTGAAGGTACACACATGGAGCAGGTGTTTCAGTGTCTGTACACAAATGGTGTAGTGTACCAGTGAATGTGCACACACACTGGAGGGTGCCAGTGACTGTACACACATGGTGCAGTGTGCCAGTGACTGTACACACATGCTGCAGCTTGGCAGTGACGGTACGCAGATGGCTTTGCAGGGTGCCAGAAACTGCACACACATGGTGCAGGGTGCCAGTGACTGTAGACACATGGTATAGAGTGCCAGTGACTGTACACATATGGTGAAGTGTTCCAGTGACTGTACACACATGGTGCAGGGTGCCAGTGACTGTAGACACATGGTATAGGGTGCCAGTGACTGTACCAATATGGTGCACAGTGCCAGTGAATGTACACATATGGTGCTCAGTGCCAGTGACTGCACACATATGGTGCAGTGTGCCAGTGACTGTACACACAGGTGCAGGTTGCCAGTGACTGTACACACACGGTGCACGTTGCCAGTAACTGTACTCATATGGTGCAGAGTGCCAGTGACTACACACATGGCACAGTGTTCCAGTGACTGTATACATGTGAGGCAGGGTGCCAGTTACTGTACACACATGGTGCAGGGTGCCAGTGACTGTACACACATGGTGCAGGGTTTCAGTAACTGTATACACATTGTGCAGGGTGCCAGTGACTGTACAAACAATGGTGCAGGGTGCCAGTGAATGTTCACAGATGGTGCAGGGTGCCCATGTATGTACACACAACATATAGGGTACCAATGACTGTAAACATATGGTGCAGGGTGCCAGTGACTGTGCACATGCTGTGCAGTGTACCAGTGACTGAACACACATTGTATTGGGTGCCAGTGACTGTACACACATGGCACAGGGTTCCAGTGACTGTACAAATGTGGTGCAGGGTGCCAGTGACTGTACACACAAGGTGCAGGGTTTCAGTAACTGTACACACATAGTGTTCCAAGCCAGTGAACGTACACACACGGTGCAGGATGCCAGTGTCAGTACACACATAGTGCATTGTGACAGTGACTGTAGACACATGGCATAGTGTTCCAGGGGCTGTCCACATGCGGTGCAGGGTGTCAATGACTGTACACATCTGCTGCAAGGTGCCAGTGACTATAAACACAAGGTGCAGGGTGCCAGTGACTGTGGACACATGATATAGGGTGCCAGTGACTGTACACACAATGGTACAGTGTACCAGTGACTGTCCACACACGGTGGAGGGTGCCAGTGATAGTACACCCATGGTGCAGGGTGTCAGTGACTGTACATACACGGCGAAGGATGTCTGTGACAGTACACACATGGTGCAGGTTGCCAATGACTGTACACACATGGCATAGGATGCCAATGACTGTACACACATGATGTATGGTGCCAGTGACTTTAGATAAATGTTATTGGGTGCCAGTGACTGTACACATATGGTGCATGGTTTCAGCGACTGTAGACACATGGTGCATGCTACCAGTGACTGTACACATGCAGTGCAGAGTACCAGTGAATGTACACACACGGCACAGGGCGACAGTGACTGTACATATGTGGTGCAGGGTGCCAGTGACTGCATGCTCATGATGCAGGGTGTCAGTGACTGTACACAGATGGCTTTGCAGGGTGTCAGTGACTGAACACACATTGTATAGGATGCCAGTGACTGTACACACATGGTATACACTACCAATGACCGTACACACATGCTGCAGGGTGTCAATGACTGGAGACACATGGTATAGGGTGCCAGTGAAGGTACACACATGGTGCAGAGTGACAGTGACTGTACAAACATGGTGCAGTGTTTCAGTGACTGTGTACACATGATGCAGGGTGACAGTGACTGTACGCAGTTGGCTTTGCAGGTTGTCAGTGAGTGTACAAACACAGCACAGGATGCCAATGACTGTAAACACACCGTGCAGGTATTCAGTGACTGTAAACACATGGTTCAGGGTGTCAGTGACTGTACGCCGATGGCTTTGCAGGTTGTCAGTGACTGAACACACATGGTGCAGTGTGGCAGTGACGATACACATGTGGTGGAGGTTGCCAGTGACTGTACACACGCACTGTAAGGTGTCAGTGACGGTACACACATGGTGCAGGGTGTCAGTGACTTTACACAACATGATGTAGAGTGTCAGTGACTGTACACACATGGAGCAGGGTGCCATTGACTGTACACACATGGTGCAATGTGTCAGTGACTGTAGACTAATGGTATAGGGTGCCAGTGACTGTACACACATGGCACAGGGTTCCCGTGACTGTACAAATGTGGTGCAGGGTGCCAGTGACTGTACGCACAAGGTGCCGGGTTTCAGTAATTGTACACACATAGTGCTCCGAGCCAGTGAATGTACACACACGGTGCAGGATGCCAATGTCAGTACACACATGGTGCAGTGTGACAGTGACTGTAGACACATGGCATAGTGTTCCAGGGGCTGTCCACATGTGGTGCAGGGTGTCTGTGACTGTACACATATGCTGCAGGGCGCCAGTGACTATAAACACAAGGTGCAGGGTGCCAGTGACTGTGGACACATGATATAGGGTGCCAGTGACTGTACACACAATGGTACAGTGTACCAGTGTCTGTCCACACACGGTGGAGGGTGCCAGTAACAGTACACCCATGGTGCAATGTGTCAATGACTGTACATACACAGCGAAGGATGTCTGTGACAGTACACACATGGTGCAGGTTGCCAATGACTGTACACACATGGTGCAGGGTGTCAGTGAGCGTAAAGATGGTTTTGCAGGATGCCGGTGACTGTACACATGTATTGTATGGTGCCAGTGACTGTACACACATGGTGCAGTGTGCCAGTGACTGTACACATGTGGTGCAGTGTGCCAGTGACTGTAGAAACGCAGTGTAGACTGTCAGTGACTGTACACATATGGTGCAGGGTGCCAGTGACTGTACACACATGGCATAGGGTGCCAATGACTGTACACACATGGTGTATAGTGCCAGTGACTGTAGATAAATGGTATACGCTGCCAATGACCGTACACACATGCTGCAGGGTGTCAGTGACTGTAGACACATGGTATAGGGTGCCAGTGAAGATACACACATGGTGCAGGTGTTTCAGTGACTGTAGACAAATGGTATAGGGTGCCAGTGACTGTACACATATGGTGCACAGTGCCAGTGACTGTACAAATATGGTGCAGCGTGCCAGTGACTGTACACACACGGTGCAGGTTGCCAGTGACTGTACTCACATGGTGCATGTTGCCAGTAACAATACTCACACGGTGCAGAGTTCCAGTGACTGTACACACATGGCGCAATGTTCCAGTGACCATACACATGTGAGGCAGGGTGCCAGTTACTTTACACACGTGGTGCAGTGTGCCAGTCACTGTACACACATGGTGCAGGGTTTCAGTGACTGTATACACATTGTGCAGGGTGCCAGTGACTGTCCAAACTATGGTGCAGGGTGCCAGTGACTTTACAAACAATGGTGCAGGGTGCCAGTGAATGTTCACAGACGGTGCAGGGTGCCCATGTATGTACACACAACATATAGGGTACCAATGACTGTAAACATATGGTGCAAGGTGCCAGTGACTGTAGACACATAGTATAGGGTAAGAGTGACATAACGCACATGGTGCAGTGTGCCAGTAACTGTGCACATGCTGTGCAGGGTACCAGTAACTGAACACACATTGTATAGGGTGCCAGTGTCTGTACACACATGATATACAGTGCCAATGACCGTACACACATGCTGCAGGGAGCCAGTGACTGTAGACACATGGTATAGGTTGCCAGTGACTGTACACATATGGTGCAGGGTGCCAGTGACTGCACACACATAGTGCACGGTTCCAGTGACTATAGACACGCGGTGCATTGTGCCAGTGACTGCACACTTGCGGTGTAGTGTGCCAGTGACAGAACACTTGTGGCGCAGCCTGCCAGTGACTGTACACACATGGTGCAGTGTGCCAGTGACTGTACACACATGGTGCAGGTTTCAGTGACTGCACGCATATTGTGCAGGATGTCGCTGACTGTTAATGCATGGTAACGTGTGCCAGTGACTGTACACACAAGGTGCAGGGTGTCAGTGACTGTACACAGATGGCTTTGCAGGTTGTCAGTGAGTGTACAAACATGGCGCAGGATGCCAATGACTGTAAACACACAGTGCAGGTATTCAGTGACTGTACACACATGGTTCAGGGTGTCAGTGACTGTACGCCGATGTCTTTGCAGGTTGTCAGTGATTGAACACACATGGTGCAGTGTGGCAGTGATGATACACATGTGGTGGAGGCTGCCAGTGACTGCACACACGCACTGTAAGGTGTAAGTGAAGGTAAACACATGGTGCAGGGCGCCAGTGACTGTACACAACGTGGTGTAGGGTGTCAGTGACTGTACACACATGGAGCAGGGTGCCATTGACTGTACACACATGGTGCAAGGTGCCAGTGACTGTAGACTAATGGTATAGGGTGCCAGTGACTGTACACACATGGCACAGGGTTCCAGTGACTGTACAAATGTGGTGCAGGGTGCCAGTGACTGTACACACAAGGTGCCGGGTTTCAGTAATTGTACACACATAGTGCTCCGAGCCAGTGAATGTACACACGCGGTGCAGGATGCCAATGTCAGTACACACATGGTGCAGTGTGACAGTGACTGTAGACACACGGCATAGTGTTCCAGGGGCTGTCCACATGTGGTGCAGGGTGTCTGTGACTGTACACATATGCTGCAGTGTGCCAGTGACTATAAACACAAGGTGCAGGGTGCCAGTGACTGTGGACACATGATATAGGGTGCCAGTGACTGTACACACAATGGTACAGTGTACCAGTGTCTGTCCACACACGGTGGAGGGTGCCAGTAACATTACACCCATGGTGCAGGATGTCAATGACTGTACATACATGGCGAAAGATGTCTGTGACAGTACACACATGGTGCAGGTTGCCAATGACTGTACACACATGGTGCAGGGTGTCAGTGAGTGTACACAGATGGTTTTGCAGGATGCCGGTGACTGTACACATGTATTGTATGATGCCAGTGACTGTACACACATGGTGCAGTGTGCCAGTGACTGTACAAACGCAGTGTAGACTGTCAGTGATGTACACATATGATGCAGGGTGCCAGTGACTGTACACACATGGCATAGGGTGCCAATGACTGTACACACATGGTGTATAGTGCCAGTGACTGTATATAAATGGTATACGCTGCCAATGACCGTACACACATGCTGCAGGGTGTCAGTGACTGTAGACACATGGAGCAGGGTGCCAGTGAAGATACACACGTGGTGCAGGGGTTTCAGTGTCTGTACACAAATGGTGCCGTGTACCAGTGAATGTGCATACACATTGAGGGGTGCCAGTGACTGTACACACTTGCTGCAGGGTGTCAGTGACTGTACGCAGATTGCTTTGCAGGGTGCCAGAAACTGTACACACATGGTGCAGGATGCCAATGACTGTAGACACATGGTATAGGGTGCCAGTGACTGTACACATATGGTGCACAGTGCCAGTGACTGTACAAATATGGTGCAGTGTGCCAGTGACTGTACACACATGGTGCAGTTTGCCAGTGACTGTACACACATGGTGCAGGGTTTCAGGGACTGTACAAACAATGGTGCAGGGTGCCAGTGAATGTTCACACACGGTGCAAGGTGCCCATTTATGTACACACAACATGTATGGGACCAATGACTGTAAACATATGGTGCAGGCTGCCAGTGACTGCAAACACATAGTATAGGGTAAAAGTGACATAACGCACGTGGTGCAGTGTGCCAGTAACTGTACACATGCAGTGCAGGGTGCCAGTGACTGAACACACATGGTATAGGGAGCCAATGCCCGTACAGACATGTGGCAGGGAGCCAGTGACTGCAAACACATGGTGCATGGTTCCAGTGAATATAGACACACAGTGCAGGGTGCCAGTGACTGCACACATTCCGTGCAGGTTGCTAGTGACGGTACAATTGTGGTGCAGTGTGCCAGTGACAGTACACTTGTGGCGCAGATTGACAGTGACTGTACACATATGGTGCAGAGTGCCAGTGACTGTACACATATGGTGCAGGGGTTTCAGTGACTGTACACAGATGGTGCAGTGTACCAGTGAATGTACACACACACACTGGAGGGTGCCAGTGACTGTACACACATGGTGCAAGGTGTCAGTGACTGTATACACACGGTGAAGCGTGTCAGTGACTTTAAACAGATGGTGCAGTGTACCAACGACTGTACACACATGGTGGAGGATGCCAATGACTGTACACACATGGTGCAGGGTGTCAGTGACTGTACACATACAGTGAAGGATGTCAGTTACTGTAAACACATGGTGCAGGGTTTCACTGACTGTACACACATTGTGCAGGATGCCAGTGACTGTACACACACGGTGCAGGATGAAAGTGAGTGTACACACATGGTGCAGTGTGCCAGTGACTGTAGACACATGGTATAGGGTGCCAGTGACTGTAGACATATGGTGCAGGGCTCCAACAACTGTACACACGTGGTGCAGGTTACCAGTGAATGTACACATGCAGTGTAGGGTGTCAGTGACTATACACACATGGTGCAGGGTGCCATTGATTGTACACAATGTGGTGTAGGATGTCAGTGACTGTACACACATGGAGCAAAGTGTAAGTGACAGTACACACATTGTGCAAAGTGCCAGTGACTGTAGACTAATGGTATAGGGAGCCAGTGACTGTACACACATGGCACAGGGTTCCAGTGACTGTACAAATGTGGTGCAGGGTGCCAGTGACTGTACACACAAGGTGCAGGGTTTCAGTAACTGTACACACATAGTGCTCTAAGCCAGTGAACGTACACACACAGTGCAGGATGCCAGTGACTATACACACATGATGCAGTGTGACAGTGACTGTAGACACATGGCATAGTTTTCCAGGGGCTGTCCACATGTGGTGCAGGGTGTCAGTGACTGTACACAGATGCTACAGGGTGCCAGTGACTATAAAACACAAGGTGCAGGGTGCCAGTGACTGTGGACACATGATATAGGGTGCCAGTGACTGTACACACAATGGTACAGTGTACCAGTGACTGTCCACACACGGTGGAGGATGCCAGTGATAGTACACCCATGGTGCAGGGTGTCAGTGACTGTACATACACGGTGAAGGATGTCTGTGACAGTACACACATGGTGCAGGTTGCCAATGACTGTACACACATGGCATAGGATGCCAATGACTGTACAAACATGATGTATGGTGCCAGTGACTTTAGATAAATGTTATTGGGTGCCAGTGACTGTACACATATGGTGCATGGTTTCAGCGACTGTAGACACATGGTGCATGCTACCAGTGACTGTACACATGCAGTGCAGAGTACCAGTGAATGTACACACACGGCACAGGGCGACAGTGACTGTACATATGTGGTGCAGGGTGCCAGTGACTGCATGCACATGATGCAGGGTGTCAGTGACTGTACACAGATGGAGCAAAGTGTAAGTGACAGTACACACATTGTGCAAAGTGCCAGTGACTGTAGAGTAATGGTATAGGGAGCCAGTGACTGTACACACATGGCACAGAGTTCCAGTGACTGTACAAATGTGGTGCAGGGTGCCAGTGACAGTACACACAAGGTGCAGGGTTTCAGTAACTGCACACAAATAGCGCTCGAAGCCAGTGAACGTACACACACAGTGCAGGATGCCAGTGACTGTACACACATGATGCAGTGTGACAGTGACTGTAGACACATGGCATAGTTTTCCAGGGGCTGTCCACATGTGGTGCAGGGTGCCAGTGACTGTGTACACATGATGCAGGGTGACAGTGACTGTACACAGTTGGCTTTGCAGGTTGTCAATGAGTGTACAAACACAGCACAGGATGCCAATGACTGTAAACACACCGTGCAGGTATTCAGTGACTGTAAACACATGGTTCAGGGTGTCAGTGACTGTACGCCGATGGCTTTGCAGGTTGTCAGTGACTGAACACACATGGTGCAGTGTGGCAGTGATGATACACATGTGGTGGAGGTTGCCAGTGACTGTACACACACACCGAAAGGTGTCAGTGATGGTACACACATGATGCAGGGTGCCAGTGACTGTACACAACGTGGTGTAGGGTGTCAGTGACTGTACACACATGGAGCAGGGTTCCATTGACTGTACACACATGGTGCAAGGTGTCAGTGACTGTAGACTAATGGTATAGGGTGCCAGTGACTGTACACACATGGCACAGGGTTCCAGTGACTGTACAAATGTGGTGCAGGGTGCCAGTGACTGTACACACAAGGTGCCGGGTTTCAGTAATTGTACACACATAGTGCTCTGAGCCAGTGAATGTACACACACGGGGCAGGATTCCAATGTCAGTACACACATGGTGCAGTGTGACAGTGACTGTAGACACATGGCATAGTGTTCCAGGGGCTGTCCACATGTGGTGCAGGGTGTCAGTGACTGTACACCTATGCTGCAGGGTGCCAGTGACTATAAACACAAGGTGCAGGGCGCCAGTGACTGTGGACACATGATATAGGGTGCCAGTGACTGTACACATATGGTGCATGTTTTCAGCGACTGTAGACACATGGTGCATGCTACCAGTGACTGTACACATGCAGTGCAGAGTACCAGTGAATGTACACACACGGCACAGGGTGACAGTGACTGTACATTTGTGGTGCAGGGTGCCAGTGACTGCATGCACATGATGCAGGGTGTCAGTGACTGTACACAGATGGGTTTGCAGGGTGTCAGTGACTGAACACACATTGTATAGGATGCCAGTGACTG
The DNA here is from genome assembly GCA_026770705.1 of Isurus oxyrinchus. Classification (NCBI taxonomy): domain Eukaryota; kingdom Metazoa; phylum Chordata; class Chondrichthyes; order Lamniformes; family Lamnidae; genus Isurus; species Isurus oxyrinchus. Next base: position 84,248,370 of record JANJGN010000013.1, read on the forward strand.
TACACACATGGTATACACTACCAATGACCGTACACACATGCTGCAGGGTGTCAATGACTGGAGACACATGGTATAGGGTGCCAGTGAAGGTACACACATGGTGCAGAGTGACAGTGACTGTACAAACATGGTGCAGTGTTTCAGTGACTGTGTACACATGATGCAGGGTGACAGTGACTGTACGCAGTTGGCTTTGCAGGTTGTCAATGATTGTACAAACACAGCACAGGATGCCAATGACTGTAAACACACCGTGCAGGTATTCAGTGACTGTCAACACATGGTTCAGGGTGTCAGTGACTATACGCCGATGGCTTTGCAGGTTGTCAGTGACTGAACACACATGGTGCAGTGTGGCAGTGACGATACACATGTGGTGGAGGTTGCCAGTGACTGTACACATGCACTGTAAGGTGTCAGTGACGGTACACACATGGTGCAGGGTGCCAGTGACTGTACACAACATGATGTAGGGTGTCAGTGACTGTACACACATGGAGCAGGGTGCCATTGACTGTACACACATGGTGCAATGTGTCAGTGACTGTAGACTAATGGTATAGGGTGCCAGTGACTGTACAAATGTGGTGCAGGGTGCCAGTGACTGTACACACAAGGTGCCGGGTTTCAGTAATTGTACACACATAGTGCTCCGAGCCAGTGAATGTACACACACGGTGCAGGATGCCAATGTCAGTACACACATGGTGCAGTGTGACAGTGACTGTAGACACACGGCATAGTGTTCCAGGGGCTGTCCACATGTGGTGCAGGGTGTCTGTGACTGTACACATATGCTGCAGTGTGCCAGTGACTCTAAACACAAGGTGCAGGGTGCCAGTGACTGTGGACACATGATATAGGGTGCCAGTGACTGTACACACAATGGTACAGTGTACCAGTGTCTGTCCACACACGGTGGAGGGTGCCAGTAACATTACACCCATGGTGCAGGATGTCAATGACTGTACATACATGGCGAAAGATGTCTGTGACAGTACACACATGGTGCAGGTTGCCAATGACTGTACACACATGGTGCAGGGTGTCAGTGAGTGTACACAGATGGTTTTGCAGGATGCCGGTGACTGTACACATGTATTGTATGATGCCAGTGACTGTACACACATGGTGCAGTGTGCCAGTGACTGTACAAACGCAGTGTAGACTGTCAGTGATGTACACATATGATGCAGGGTGCCAGTGACTGTACACACATGGCATAGGGTGCCAATGACTGTACACACATGGTGTATAGTGCCAGTGACTGTATATAAATGGTATACGCTGCCAATGACCGTACACACATGCTGCAGGGTGTCAGTGACTGTAGACACATGGAGCAGGGTGCCAGTGAAGATACACACGTGGTGCAGGGGTTTCAGTGTCTGTACACAAATGGTGCAGTGTACCAGTGAATGTGCATACACATTGAGGGGTGCCAGTGACTGTACACACTTGCTGCAGGGTGTCAGTGACTGTACGCAGATTGCTTTGCAGGGTGCCAGAAACTGTACACACATGGTGCAGGATGCCAATGACTGTAGACACATGGTATAGGGTGCCAGTGACTGTACACATATGGTGCACAGTGCCAGTGACTGTACAAATATGGTGCAGTGTGCCAGTGACTGTACACACATGGTGCAGGGTGGCAGTGACTGTAGACACATGCTATAGGGTGCCAGTGACTGTACACACAAGGTGCCGGGTTTCAGTAATTGTACACACATAGTGCTCCGAGCCAGTGAATGTACACACACGGTGCAGGATGCCAATGTCAGTACACACATGGTGCAGTGTGACAGTGACTGTAGACACACGGCATAGTGTTCCAGGGGCTGTCCACATGTGGTGCAGGGTGTCTGTGACTGTACACATATGCTGCAGTGTGCCAGTGACTCTAAACACAAGGTGCAGGGTGCCAGTGACTGTGGACACATGATATAGGGTGCCAGTGACTGTACACACAATGGTACAGTGTACCAGTGTCTGTCCACACACAGTGGAGGGTGCCAGTAACATTACACCCATGGTGCAGGATGTCAATGACTGTACATACATGGCGAAAGATGTCTGTGACAGTACACACATGGTGCAGGTTGCCAATGACTGTACACACATGGTGCAGGGTGTCAGTGAGTGTACACAGATGGTTTTGCAGGATGCCGGTGACTGTACACATGTATTGTATGATGCCAGTGACTGTACACACATGGTGCAGTGTGCCAGTGACTGTACAAACGCAGTGTAGACTGTCAGTGATGTACACAAATGATGCAGGGTGCCAGTGACTGTACACACATGGCATAGGGTGCCAATGACTGTACACACATGGTGTATAGTGCCAGTGACTGTATATAAATGGTATACGCTGCCAATGACCGTACACACATGCTGCAGGGTGTCAGTGACTGTAGACACATGGAGCAGGGTGCCAGTGAAGATACACACGTGGTGCAGGGGTTTCAGTGTCTGTACACAAATGGTGCCGTGTACCAGTGAATGTGCATACACATTGAGGGGTGCCAGTGACTGTACACACTTGCTGCAGGGTGTCAGTGACTGTACGCAGATTGCTTTGCAGGGTGCCAGAAACTGTACACACATGGTGCAGGATGCCAATGACTGTAGACACATGGTATAGGGTGCCAGTGACTGTACACATATGGTGCACAGTGCCAGTGACTGTACAAATATGGTGCAGTGTGCCAGTGACTGTACACACATGGTGCAGGGTGGCAGTGACTGTAGACACATGCTATAGGGTGCCAGTGACTGTACACATATGGTGCACAGTGCCAGTGACTGTACACATATGTTGCAGTGTGCCAGTGACTGTACACACATGGTGCAGTTTGCCAGTGACTGTACACACATGGTGCAGGGTTTCAGGGACTGTACAAACAATGGTGCAGGGTGCCAGTGAATGTTCACACACGGTGCAAGGTGCCCATTTATGTACACACAACATGTATGGGACCAATGACTGTAAACATATGGTGCAGGCTGCCAGTGACTGCAAACACATAGTATAGGGTAAAAGTGACATAACGCACGTGGTGCAGTGTGCCAGTAACTGTACACATGCAGTGCAGGGTGCCAGTGACTGAACACACATGGTATAGGGAGCCAATGCCCGTACAGACATGTGGCAGGGAGCCAGTGACTGCAAACACATGGTGCATGGTTCCAGTGAATATAGACACACAGTGCAGGGTGCCAGTGACTGCACACATTCCGTGCAGGTTGCTAGTGACGGTACAATTGTGGTGCAGTGTGCCAGTGACAGTACACTTGTGGCGCAGATTGACAGTGACTGTACACATATGGTGCAGAGTGCCAGTGACTGTACACATATGGTGCAGGGGTTTCAGTGACTGTACACAGATGGTGCAGTGTACCAGTGAATGTACACACACACACTGGAGGGTGCCAGTGACTGTACACACATGGTGCAAGGTGTCAGTGACTGTATACACACGGTGAAGCGTGTCAGTGACTTTAAACAGATGGTGCAGTGTACCAACGACTGTACACACATGGTGGAGGATGCCAATGACTGTACGCACATGGTGCAGGGTGTCAGTGACTGTACACATACAGTGAAGGATGTCAGTTACTGTAAACACATGGTGCAGGGTTTCACTGACTGTACACACATTGTGCAGGATGCCAGTGACTGTACACACACGGTGCAGGATGAAAGTGAGTGTACACACATGGTGCAGTGTGCCAGTGACTGTAGACACATGGTATAGGGTGCCAGTGACTGTAGACATATGGTGCAGGGCTCCAACAACTGTACACACGTGGTGCAGGTTACCAGTGAATGTACACATGCAGTGTAGGGTGTCAGTGACTATACACACATGGTGCAGGGTGCCATTGATTGTACACAATGTGGTGTAGGGTGTCAGTGACTGTACACACATGGAGCAAAGTGTAAGTGACAGTACACACATTGTGCAAAGTGCCAGTGACTGTAGACTAATGGTATAGGGAGCCAGTGACTGTACACACATGGCACAGGGTTCCAGTGACTGTACAAATGTGGTGCAGGGTGCCAGTGACTGTACACACAAGGTGCAGGGTTTCAGTAACTGTACACACATAGTGCTCTAAGCCAGTGAACGTACACACACAGTGCAGGATGCCAGTGACTATACACACATGATGCAGTGTGACAGTGACTGTAGACACATGGCATAGTTTTCCAGGGGCTGTCCACATGTGGTGCAGGGTGTCAGTGACTGTACACAGATGCTACAGGGTGCCAGTGACTATAAAACACAAGGTGCAGGGTGCCAGTGACTGTGGACACATGATATAGGGTGCCAGTGACTGTACACACAATGGTACAGTGTACCAGTGACTGTCCACACACGGTGGAGGATGCCAGTGATAGTACACCCATGGTGCAGGGTGTCAGTGACTGTACATACACGGCGAAGGATGTCTGTGACAGTACACACATGGTGCAGGTTGCCAATGACTGTACACACATGGCATAGGATGCCAATGACTGTACAAACATGATGTATGGTGCCAGTGACTTTAGATAAATGTTATTGGGTGCCAGTGACTGTACACATATGGTGCATGGTTTCAGCGACTGTAGACACATGGTGCATGCTACCAGTGACTGTACACATGCAGTGCAGAGTACCAGTGAATGTACACACACGGCACAGGGCGACAGTGACTGTACATATGTGGTGCAGGGTGCCAGTGACTGCATGCACATGATGCAGGGTGTCAGTGACTGTACACAGATGGAGCAAAGTGTAAGTGACAGTACACACATTGTGCAAAGTGCCAGTGACTGTAGACTAATGGTATAGGGAGCCAGTGACTGTACACACATGGCACAGAGTTCCAGTGACTGTACAAATGTGGTGCAGGGTGCCAGTGACTGTACACACAAGGTGCAGGGTTTCAGTAACTGTACACACATAGCGCTCGAAGCCAGTGAACGTACACACACAGTGCAGGATGCCAGTGACTGTACACACATGATGCAGTGTGACAGTGACTGTAGACACATGGCATAGTTTTCCAGGGGCTGTCCACATGTGGTGCAGGGTGCCAGTGACTGTGTACACATGATGCAGGGTGACAGTGACTGTACACATTTGGCTTTGCAGGTTGTCAATGAGTGTACAAACACAGCACAGGATGCCAATGACTGTAAACACACCGTGCAGGTATTCAGTGACTGTAAACACATGGTTCAGGGTGTCAGTGACTGTACGCCGATGGCTTTGCAGGTTGTCAGTGACTGAACACACATGGTGCAGTGTGGCAGTGATGATACACATGTGGTGGAGGTTGCCAGTGACTGTACACACACACTGTAAGGTGTCAGTGATGGTACACACATGATGCAGGGTGCCAGTGACTGTACACAACGTGGTGTAGGGTGTCAGTGACTGTACACACATGGAGCAGGGTTCCATTGACTGTACACACATGGTGCAAGGTGTCAGTGACTGTAGACTAATGGTATAGGGTGCCAGTGACTGTACACACATGGCACAGGGTTCCAGTGACTGTACAAATGTGGTGCAGGGTGCCAGTGACTGTACACACAAGGTGCCGGGTTTCAGTAATTGTACACACATAGTGCTCTGAGCCAGTGAATGTACACACACGGGGCAGGATTCCAATGTCAGTACACACATGGTGCAGTGTGACAGTGACTGTAGACACATGGCATAGTGTTCCAGGGGCTGTCCACATGTGGTGCAGGGTGTCAGTGACTGTACACCTATGCTGCAGGGTGCCAGTGACTATAAACACAAGGTGCAGGGCGCCAGTGACTGTGGACACATGATATAGGGTGCCAGTGACTGTACACATATGGTGCATGTTTTCAGCGACTGTAGACACATGGTGCATGCTACCAGTGACTGTACACATGCAGTGCAGAGTACCAGTGAATGTACACACACGGCACAGGGTGACAGTGACTGTACATTTGTGGTGCAGGGTGCCAGTGACTGCATGCACATGATGCAGGGTGTCAGTGACTGTACACAGATGGGTTTGCAGGGTGTCAGTGACTGAACACACATTGTATAGGATGCCAGTGACTGTACACACATGGTATACACTACCAATGACCGTACACACATGCTGCAGGGTGTCAATGACTGGAGACACATGGTATAGGGTGCCAGTGAAGGTACACACATGGTGCAGAGTGACAGTGACTGTACAAACATGGTGCAGTGTTTCAGTGACTGTGTACACATGATGCAGGGTGACAGTGACTGTACGCAGTTGGCTTTGCAGGTTGTCAATGATTGTACAAACACAGCACAGGATGCCAATGACTGTAAACACACCGTGCAGGTATTCAGTGACTGTCAACACATGGTTCAGGGTGTCAGTGACTATACGCCGATGGCTTTGCAGGTTGTCAGTGACTGAACACACATGGTGCAGTGTGGCAGTGACGATACACATGTGGTGGAGGTTGCCAGTGACTGTACACATGCACTGTAAGGTGTCAGTGACGGTACACACATGGTGCAGGGTGCCAGTGACTGTACACAACATGATGTAGGGTGTCAGTGACTGTACACACATGGAGCAGGGTGCCATTGACTGTACACACATGGTGCAATGTGTCAGTGACTGTAGACTAATGGTATAGGGTGCCAGTGACTGTACAAATGTGGTGCAGGGTGCCAGTGACTGTACACACAAGGTGCCGGGTTTCAGTAATTGTACACACATAGTGCTCCGAGCCAGTGAATGTACACACACGGTGCAGGATGCCAATGTCAGTACACACATGATGCAGTGTGACAGTGACTGTAGACACATGGCATAGTGTTCCAGGGGCTGTCCACATGTGGTGCAGGGTGTCTGTGACTGTACACATATGCTGCAGGGTGCCAGTGACTATAAACACAAGGTGCAGGGTGCCAGTGACTGTGGACACATGATATAGGGTGCCAGTGACTGTACACACAATGGTACAGTGTAACAGTGTCTGTCCACACACGGTGGAGGGTGCCAGTAACGTTACACCCATGGTGCAGGATGTCAATGACTGTACATACACGGCGAAAGATGTCTGTGACAGTACACACATGGTGCAGGTTGCCAATGACTGTACACACATGGTGCAGGGTGTCAGTGAGTGTACACAGATGGTTTTGCAGGATGCCGGTGACTGTACACATGTATTGTATGATGCCAGTGACTGTACACACATGGTGCAGTGTGCCAGTGACTGTACAAACGCAGCGTAGACTGTCAGTGATGTACACATATGGTGCAGGGTGCCAGTGACTGTACACACATGGCATAGGGTGCCAATGACTGTACACACATGGTGTATAGTTCCAGTGACTGTATATAAATGGTATACGCTGCCAATGACCGTACACACATGCTGCAGGGTGTCAGTGACTGTAGACACATGGAGCAGGGTGCCAGTGAAGATACACACGTGGTGCAGGGGTTTCAGTGTCTGTACACAAATGGTGCCGTGTACCAGTGAATGTGCATACACATTGAGGGGTGCCAGTGACTGTACACACTTGGTGCAGTGTGCCAGTGACGGTACACACGTGCTGCAGGGTGTCAGTGACTGTACGCAGATTGCTTTGCAGGGTGCCAGAAACTGTACACACATGGTGCAGGGTGCCAGTGACTGTAGACACATGGTATAGGGTGCCAGTGACTGTACACATATGGTGCACACTGCCAGTGACTGTACAAATATGGTGCAGTGTGCCAGTGACTGTACACACATGGTGCAGGGTGGCAGTGACTGTAGACACATGCTATAGGGTGCCAGTGACTGTACACATATGGTGCACAGTGCCAGTGACTGTACACATATGGTGCAGTGTGCCAGTGACTGTACACACATGGTGCAGTTTGCCAGTGACTGTACACACATGGTGCAGGGTTTCAGGGACTGTACAAACAATGGTGCAGGGTGCCAGTGAATGTTCACACACGGTGCAAGGTGCCCATTTATGTTCACACAACATGTATGGGACCAATGACTGTAAACATATGGTGCAGGCTGCCAGTGACTGCAAACACATAGTATAGGGTAAAAGTGACATAACGCACGTGGTGCAGTGTGCCAGTAACTATACACATGCAGTGCAGGGTGCCAGTGACTGAACACACATGGTATAGGGAGCCAATGCCCGTACAGACATGTGGCAGGGAGCCAGTGACTGCAAACACATGGTGCATGGTTCCAGTGAATATAGACACACAGTGCAGGGTGCCAGTGACTGCACACATTCCATGCAGGTTGCTAGTGACGGTACAATTGTGGTGCAGTGTGCCAGTGACAGTACACTTGTGGCGCAGATTGACAGTGACTGTACACATATGGTGCAGAGTGCCAGTGACTGTACACATATGGTGCAGGAGTTTCAGTGACTGTACACAGATGGTGCAGTGTACCAGTGAATGTACACACACACACTGGAGGGTGCCAGTGACTGTACACACATGGTGCAAGGTGTCAGTGACTGTATACACACGGTGAAGCGTGTCAGTGACTTTAAACAGATGGTGCAGTGTACCAACGACTGTACACACATGGTGGAGGATGCCAATGACTGTACACACATGGTGCAGGGTGTCAGTGACTGTACACATACAGTGAAGGATGTCAGTTACTGTAAACACATGGTGCAGGGTTTCACTGACTGTACACACATTGTGCAGGATGCCAGTGACTGTACACACACGGTGCAGGATGAAAGTGAGTGTACACACATGGTGCAGTGTGCCAGTGACTGTAGACATACGGTGCAGGGCTCCAACAACTGTACACACGTGGTGCAGGTTACCAGTGAATGTACACATGCACTGTAGGGTGTCAGTGACTATACACACATGGTGCAGGGTGCCATTGATTGTACACAATGTGGTGTAGGGTGTCAGTGACTGTACACACATGGAGCAAAGTGTAAGTGACAGTACACACATTGTGCAAAGTGCCAGTGACTGTAGACTAATGGTATAGGGAGCCAGTGACTGTACACACATGGCACAGAGTTCCAGTGACTGTACAAATGTGGTGCAGGGTGCCAGTGACTGTACACACAAGGTGCAGGGTTTCAGTAACTGTACACACATAGTGCTCTAAGCCAGTGAACGTACACACACAGTGCAGGATGCCAGTGACTGTACACACATGATGCAGTGTGACAGTGACTGTAGACACATGGCATAGTTTTCCAGGGGCTGTCCACATGTGGTGCAGGGTGTCAGTGACTGTACACAGATGCTACAGGGTGCCAGTGACTATAAAACACAAGGTGCAGGGTGCCAGTGACTGTGGACACATGATATAGGGTGCCAGTGACTGTACACACAATGGTACAGTGTACCAGTGACTGTCCACACACGGTGGAGGGTGCCAGTGATAGTACACCCATGGTGCAGGGTGTCAGTGACTGTACATACACGGCGAAGGATGTCTGTGACAGTACACACGTGGTGCAGGTTGCCAATGACTGTACACACATGGCATAGGATGCCAATGACTGTACACACATGATGTATGGTGCCAGTGACTTTAGATAAATGTTATTGGGTGCCAGTGACTGTACACATATGGTGCATGGTTTCAGCGACTGTAGACACATGGTGCATGCTACCAGTGACTGTACACATGCAGTGCAGAGTACCAGTGAATGTACACACACGGCACAGGGCGACAGTGACTGTACATATGTGGTGCAGGGTGCCAGTGACTGCATGCACATGATGCAGGGTGTCAGAGACTGTACACAGATGGCTTTGCAGGGTGTCAGTGACTGAACACACATTGTATAGGATGCCAGTGACTGTACACACATGGTATACACTACCAATGACCGTACACACATGCTGCAGGGTGTCAATGACTGGAGACACATGGTATAGGGTGCCAGTGAAGGTACACACATGGTGCAGAGTGACAGTGACTGTACAAACATGGTGCAGTGTTTCAGTGACTGTGTACACATGATGCAGGGTGACAGTGACTGTACGCAGTTGGCTTTGCAGGTTGTCAGTGAGTGTACAAACACAGCACAGGATGCCAATGACTGTAAACACACCGTGCAGGTATTCAGTGACTGTAAACACATGGTTCAGGGTGTCAGTGACTGTACGCCGATGGCTTTGCAGGTTGTCAGTGACTGAACACACATGGTGCAGTGTGGCAGTGACGATACACATGTGGTGGAGGTTGCCAGTGACTGTACACACGCACTGTAAGGTGTCAGTGACGGTACACACATGGTGCATGGTGTCAGTGACTTTACACAACATGATGTAGAGTGTCAGTGACTGTACACACATGGAGCAGGGTGCCATTGACTGTACACACATGGTGCAATGTGTCAGTGACTGTAGACTAATGGTATAGGGTGCCAGTGACTGTACACACATGGCACAGGGTTCCCGTGACTGTACAAATGTGGTGCAGGGTGCCAGTGACTGTACACACAAGGTGCCGGGTTTCAGCAATTGTACACACATAGTGCTCCGAGCCAGTGAATGTACACACACGGTGCAGGTTGCCAATGTCAGTACACACATGGTGCAGTGTGACAGCGACTGTAGACACATGGCATAGTGTTCCAGGGGCTGTCAACGTGTGGTGCAGTGTGTCTGTGACTGTACACATATGCTGCAGGGTGCCAGTGACTATAAACACAAGGTGCAGGGTGCCAGTGACTGTGGACACATGATATAGGGTGCCAGTGACTGTACACACAATGGTACAGTGTACCAGTGTCTGTCCACACACGGTGGAGGGTGCCAGTAACAGTACACCCATGGTGCACGATGTCAATGACTGTACATACACGGCGAAGGATGTCTGTGACAGTACACACATGGTGCAGGTTGCCAATGACTGTACACACATGGTGCAGGGTGTCAGTGAGCGTACACAGATGGTTTTGCAGGATGCCGGTGACAGTACACATGTATTGTATGGTGCCAGTGACTGTACACACATGGTGCAGTGTGCCAGTGACTGTACACATGTGGTGCAGGGTGCCAGTGACTGTACAAATGCAGTGTAGACTGTCAGTGATGTACACATATGTTGCAGGGTGCCAGTGACTGTACACACATGGCATAGGGTGCCAATGACTGTACACACATGGTGTATAGTGCCAGTGACTGTAGATAAATGGTATACGCTGCCAATGACCGTACACACATGCTGCAGGGTGTCAGTGACTGTAGACACGTGGTATAGGGTGCCAGTGAAGATACACACATGGTGCAGGGGTTTCAGTGTCTGTACACAAACGGTGCAGTGTACCACTGAATGTGCACACACACTGAGGGGTGCCAGTGACTGTACACACTTGGTGCTGTGTGCCAGTGACGGTACACACGTGCTGCAGGGTGTCAGTGACTGTACGCAGATGGCTTTGCAGGGTGCCAGAAACTGTACACACATGGTGCAGGGTGCCAGTGACTGTAGACACATGGTATAGGGTGCCAGTGACTGTACACATATGGTGCACAGTGCCAGTGACTGTACAAATATGGTGCAGCGTGCCAGTGACTGTACACATACGGTGCAGGTTGCCAGTGACTGTACTCACATGGTGCACGTTGCCAGTAACAATACTCACACGGTGCAGAGTTCCAGTGACTGTACACACATGGCGCAATGTTCCAGTGACCATACACATGTGAGGCAGGCTGCCAGTTACTGTACACACGTGGTGCAGGGTGCCAGTCACTGTACACACATGGTGCAGGGTTTCAGTGACTGTATACACATTGTGCAGGGTGCCAGTGACTGTACAAACTATGGTGCAGGGTGCCAGTGACTTTACAAACAATGGTGCAGGGTGCCAGTGAATGTTCACAGATGGTGCAGGGTGCCCATGTATGTACACACAACATATAGGGTACCAATGACTGTAAACATATGGTGCAAGGTGCCAGTGAATGTAGACACATAGTATAGGGTAAGAGTGACATAACGCACATGGTGCAGTGTGCCAGTAACTGTGCACATGCTGTGCAGGGTACCAGTAACTGAACACACATTGTATAGGGTGCCAGTGTCTGTACACACATGATATACAGTGCCAATGACCGTACACACATGCTGCAGGGAGCCAGTGACTGTAGACACATGGTATAGGTTGCCAGTGACTGTACACATATGGTGCAGGGTGCCAGTGACTGTACACACATGGTGCAGTTTGCCAGTGACTGTACACACATGGTGCAGGGTTTCAGGGACTGTACAAACAATGGTGCAGGGTGCCAGTGAATGTTCACACACGGTGCAAGGTGCCCATTTATGTTCACACAACATGTATGGGACCAATGACTGTAAACATATGGTGCAGGCTGCCAGTGACTGCAAACACATAGTATAGGGTAAAAGTGACATAACGCACGTGGTGCAGTGTGCCAGTAACTATACACATGCAGTGCAGGGTGCCAGTGACTGAACACACATGGTATAGGGAGCCAATGCCCGTACAGACATGTGGCAGGGAGCCAGTGACTGCAAACACATGGTGCATGGTTCCAGTGAATATAGACACACAGTGCAGGGTGCCAGTGACTGCACACATTCCATGCAGGTTGCTAGTGACGGTACAATTGTGGTGCAGTGTGCCAGTGACAGTACACTTGTGGCGCAGATTGACAGTGACTGTACACATATGGTGCAGAGTGCCAGTGACTGTACACATATGGTGCAGGAGTTTCAGTGACTGTACACAGATGGTGCAGTGTACCAGTGAATGTACACACACACACTGGAGGGTGCCAGTGACTGTACACACATGGTGCAAGGTGTCAGTGACTGTATACACACGGTGAAGCGTGTCAGTGACTTTAAACAGATGGTGCAGTGTACCAACGACTGTACACACATGGTGGAGGATGCCAATGACTGTACACACATGGTGCAGGGTGTCAGTGACTGTACACATACAGTGAAGGATGTCAGTTACTGTAAACACATGGTGCAGGGTTTCACTGACTGTACACACATTGTGCAGGATGCCAGTGACTGTACACACACGGTGCAGGGTGAAAGTGAGTGTACACACATGGTGCAGTGTGCCAGTGACTGTAGACATACGGTGCAGGGCTCCAACAACTGTACACACGTGGTGCAGGTTACCAGTGAATGTACACATGCACTGTAGGGTGTCAGTGACTATACACACATGGTGCAGGGTGCCATTGATTGTACACAATGTGGTGTAGGGTGTCAGTGACTGTACACACATGGAGCAAAGTGTAAGTGACAGTACACACATTGTGCAAAGTGCCAGTGACTGTAGACTAATGGTATAGGGAGCCAGTGACTGTACACACATGGCACAGAGTTCCAGTGACTGTACAAATGTGGTGCAGGGTGCCAGTGACTGTACACACAAGGTGCAGGGTTTCAGTAACTGTACACACATAGTGCTCTAAGCCAGTGAACGTACACACACAGTGCAGGATGCCAGTGACTGTACACACATGATGCAGTGTGACAGTGACTGTAGACACATGGCATAGTTTTCCAGGGGCTGTCCACATGTGGTGCAGGGTGTCAGTGACTGTACACAGATGCTACAGGGTGCCAGTGACTATAAAACACAAGGTGCAGGGTGCCAGTGACTGTGGACACATGATATAGGGTGCCAGTGACTGTACACACAATGGTACAGTGTACCAGTGACTGTCCACACACGGTGGAGGGTGCCAGTGATAGTACACCCATGGTGCAGGGTGTCAGTGACTGTACATACATGGCGAAGGATGTCTGTGACAGTACACACATGGTGCAGGTTGCCAATGACTGTACACACATGGCATAGGATGCCAATGACTGTACACACATGATGTATGGTGCCAGTGACTTTAGATAAATGTTATTGGGTGCCAGTGACTGTACACATATGGTGCATGGTTTCAGCGACTGTAGACACATGGTGCATGCTACCAGTGACTGTACACATGCAGTGCAGAGTACCAGTGAATGTACACACACGGCACAGGGCGACAGTGACTGTACATATGTGGTGCAGGGTGCCAGTGACTGCATGCACATGATGCAGGGTGTCAGAGACTGTACACAGATGGCTTTGCAGGGTGTCAGTGACTGAACACACATTGTATAGGATGCCAGTGACTGTACACACATGGTATACACTACCAATGACCGTACACACATGCTGCAGGGTGTCAATGACTGGAGACACATGGTATAGGGTGCCAGTGAAGGTACACACATGGTGCAGAGTGACAGTGACTGTACAAACATGGTGCAGTGTTTCAGTGACTGTGTACACATGATGCAGGGTGACAGTGACTGTACGCAGTTGGCTTTGCAGGTTGTCAGTGAGTGTACAAACACAGCACAGGATGCCAATGACTGTAAACACACCGTGCAGGTATTCAGTGACTGTAAACACATGGTTCAGGGTGTCAGTGACTGTACGCCGATGGCTTTGCAGGTTGTCAGTGACTGAACACACATGGCGCAGTGTGGCAGTGACGATACACATGTGGTGGAGGTTGCCAGTGACTGTACACACGCACTGTAAGGTGTCAGTGACGGTACACACATGGTGCAGGGTGTCAGTGACTTTACACAACATGATGTAGAGTGTCAGTGACTGTACACACATGGAGCAGGGTGCCATTGACTGTACACACATGGTGCAATGTGTCAGTGACTGTAGACTAATGGTATAGGGTGCCAGTGACTGTACACACATGGCACAGGGTTCCCGTGACTGTACAAATGTGGTGCAGGGTGCCAGTGACTGTACACACAAGGTGCCGGGTTTCAGCAATTGTGCACACATAGTGCTCCGAGCCAGTGAATGTACACACACGGTGCAGGATGCCAATGTCAGTACACACATGGTGCAGTGTGACAGCGACTGTAGACACATGGCATAGTGTTCCAGGGGCTGTCAACGTGTGGTGCAGGGTGTCTGTGACTGTACACATATGCTGCAGGGTGCCAGTGACTATAAACACAAGGTGCAGGGTGCCAGTGACTGTGGACACATGATATAGGGTGCCAGTGACTGTACACACAATGGTACAGTGTACCAGTGTCTGTCCACACACGGTGGAGGGTGCCAGTAACAGTACACCCATGGTGCACGATGTCAATGACTGTACATACACGGCGAAGGATGTCTGTGACAGTACACACATGGTGCAGGTTGCCAATGACTGTACACACATGGTGCAGGGTGTCAGTGAGCGTACACAGATGGTTTTGCAGGATGCCGGTGACAGTACACATGTATTGTATGGTGCCAGTGACTGTACACACATGGTGCAGTGTGCCAGTGACTGTACACATGTGGTGCAGGGTGCCAGTGACTGTACAAATGCAGTGTAGACTGTCAGTGATGTACACATATGTTGCAGGGTGCCAGTGACTGTACACACATGGCATAGGGTGCCAATGACTGTACACACATGGTGTATAGTGCCAGTGACTGTAGATAAATGGTATACGCTGCCAATGACCGTACACACATGCTGCAGGGTGTCAGTGACTGTAGACACGTGGTATAGGGTGCCAGTGAAGATACACACATGGTGCAGGGGTTTCAGTGTCTGTACACAAACGGTGCAGTGTACCACTGAATGTGCACACACACTGAGGGGTGCCAGTGACTGTACACACTTGGTGCTGTGTGCCAGTGACGGTACACACGTGCTGCAGGGTGTCAGTGACTGTACGCAGATGGCTTTGCAGGGTGCCAGAAACTGTACACACATGGTGCAGGGTGCCAGTGACTGTAGACACATGGTATAGGGTGCCAGTGACTGTACACATATGGTGCACAGTGCCAGTGACTGTACAAATATGGTGCAGCGTGCCAGTGACTGTACACATACGGTGCAGGTTGCCAGTGACTGTACTCACATGGTGCACGTTGCCAGTAACAATACTCACACGGTGCAGAGTTCCAGTGACTGTACACACATGGCGCAATGTTCCAGTGACCATACACATGTGAGGCAGGCTGCCAGTTACTGTACACACGTGGTGCAGGGTGCCAGTCACTGTACACACATGGTGCAGGGTTTCAGTGACTGTATACACATTGTGCAGGGTGCCAGTGACTGTACAAACTATGGTGCAGGGTGCCAGTGACTTTACAAACAATGGTGCAGGGTGCCAGTGAATGTTCACAGAGGGTGCAGGGTGCCCATGTATGTACACACAACATATAGGGTACCAATGACTGTAAACATATGGTGCAAGGTGCCAGTGACTGTAGACACATAGTATAGGGTAAGAGTGACATAACGCACATGGTGCAGTGTGCCAGTAACTGTGCACATGCTGTGCAGGGTACCAGTAACTGAACACACATTGTATAGGGTGCCAGTGTCTGTACACACATGATATACAGTGCCAATGACCGTACACACATGCTGCAGGGAGCCAGTGACTGTAGACACATGGTATAGGTTGCCAGTGACTGTACACATATGGTGCAGGGTGCCAGTGACTGCACACACATAGTGCACGGTTCCAGTGACTATAGACACGCGGTGCATTGTGCCAGTGACTGCACACTTGCGGTGTAGTGTGCCAGTGACAGTACACTTGTGGCGCAGCCTGCCAGTGACTGTACACACATGGTGCAGTGTGCCAGTGACTGTACACACATGGTGCAGGATTTCAGTGACTGCACACATATTGTGCAGGGTGTCAGTGACTGTTAACGCATGGTAACGTGTGCCAGTGACTTTACACACATGGTGCAGGGTGTCAGTGACTGTACGCAGATGGCTTTGCAGGGTGCCAGAAACTTTACACACATGGTGCAGGGTGCAAGTAACTGTAGACACATGCTATAGGGTGCCAGTGACTGTACACATACGGTGCACAGTGCCAGTGACTGTACACATATGGTGCAGTGTGCCAGTGACTGTACACATATGGTGCAGCGTGCCAGTGACTGTAGACACCTGGTATAGGGTGCCAGTGACTGTACACATATGGTGCAGTGTGCCAGTGACTGTACACACATGGTGCAGTTTGCCAGTGACTGTACACACACAGTGCAGTGTGCCAGTGACTGTACACACATGGTGCAGCGTGTCAGTGTCTGTACACATGTGAGGCAGGGTGCCAGTTACTGTACATACGTGATGCAGGGTGCCAGTCACTGTACACACATGGTGCAGGGTTTCAGTAACTGTGTACACATTGTGCAGGGTGCCAGTGACTGTACAAACAATGGTGCAGGGTGCCAGAGAATGTTCACACACGGTGCAGGGTGCCCATGTATGTACACACAACATATAGGGTACCAATGACTGTAAACATATGGTGCAGGGTGCCAGCGACTGTAGACACATAGTATAGGGTAAGAGTGACATAACGCAAATGGTGCAGTGTGTCAGTAACTGTGCACATGCTGTGCAGGGTACCAGTGACTGAACACACATTGTATAGGGTGCCAGTGACTGTACACACATGATATACAGTGCCAATGACCGTACACACATGCTGCAGGGAGCCAGTGACTGTAGACACAAGGTATAGGTTGCCAGTGACTGTACACATATGGTGCAGGGTGCCAGTGACTGCACACACATGGTGCACGGTTCCAGTGACTATAGACATGCGGTGCAAGGTGCTAGTGACTGCACACTTGCGGTGTAGTGTGCCAGTGACAGTACACTTGTGGCGCAGCCTGCCAGTGACTGTACACACATGGTGCAATGTGCCAGTGACTGTACACACATGGTGCAGGGTTTCAGTAACTGCACGCATATTGTGCAGGGTGTCGCTGACTGTTAATGCATGGTAACGTGTTCCAGTGACTGTACACACATGCTGCAGGGTGTCAGTGACTGTACGCAGATGGCTTTGCAGGGTGCCAAAAATTGTACACACATGGTGTAGGGTGCCAGTGACTGTAGACACATGCTATAGGGTGCCACTGACTGTACACATATGGTGCACAGTGCCAGTGACTGTACACATATGGTGCAGTGTGCCAGTGACTATACACATATGGTGCAGCGTGCCAGTGACTGTAGACACCTGGTATAGCGTGCCAGTGACTGTACACATATGGTGCTCAGTGCCAGTGACTGTACACATATGGTGCAGTGTGCCAGTGACTGTACACACATGATGCAGTTTGCCAGTGACTGTACACACACGGTGCAGGTTGCCAGTGACTGTACACACACGATGGAGGGTGCCAGTGACTGTACACACATGGTGGAGGGTGTCAGTGACTGTACATAAATGGAGAAGGATGTCTGTGACAGTACACACATGGTGCAGGTTGCCAATGACTGTACACAGATGGTGCAGGGTGTCAGTGAGTTGACAACAATGGTTTTGCAGGATGCCGGTGACTGATCACATGTGTTGTATGGTGCCAGTGACTGTACACACATGGTGCAGGGTGCCAGTGTCTGTACACATGTGGTGCATGGTACCAGTGACTGTACACACATGGTGTCTGGTGCCAGTGACTGTAGATAAATGGTATTGGGTGCCAGTGACTGTACACATATGGTGCATGGTTTCAGCAACTGTACACACATGGTGCATGCTACCAATGACTGTACACATGCAGTCCAGGGTACCAGTGAATGTACACACATGCCACAGGGTGACAGTGACTGTACATATGTGGTGCAGGGTGCCAGTGACTGTACACACATGGTGCAGGTTTTCAGTGACTGTATGCACATGATGCAGGGTGTCAGTGACTGTACGCAGATGGCTTTGCATGGTGCCAGTGACTGAACACACATTGTATAGGGTGCCAGTGACTGTACACACATGATATACTGTGCCAATGACCGTACACACATGCTTCTGGGTGCCAGTGACTGCAGACACATGGTATAGGGTGACAGAGACAGTACACATATGGTGCAGATTGCCAGTGACTGCACACACATGGTGCATGGTTCCAGTGACTATAGTCACGCGGTGCAGGGAGCTAGTGACTGCACACACTCGGTGCAGGGTGCTAGTGACTGTTCACTTGCGGTGCAGTGTGCCATTGACGGTACACATGTGGTGCAGCTTGCCACTGACTGTAGACACATGGTGCAGGGTGCCTGTGAGTGTACACACATGGTGAAGCATGTCAGTGACTGCAAACAGATGGTGCAGTGTACCAGTGACTGTACACACACGGTGGAGGATGCCAATGACAGTACACACATGGTGCAGGGTGTCAGTGAATGTGAACATACTGTGAAGGATATCAGTTATTGTAAACACATGGTGCAGGGTTTCAGTGACTGTATACACATTGTGCAGGATGACAATGCGTGTACACACACGGTGCAGGTTGCCAGTGACTGTACACACACGATGCAGTGTACCATTGATGGTACACACATGCTGCAGGCTGTCAGTGACTGTGCGCAGATGGCTTTGCAGGGTGCCAGTGACTGTACACACATGGTGGAGGGTGTCAGTGACTGTACATAAATGGAGAAGGATGTCTGTGACAGTACACACATGGTGCAGGTTGCCAATGACTGTACACAGATGGTGCAGGGTGTCAGTGAGTTGACAACAATGGTTTTGCAGGATGCCGGTGACTGATCACATGTGTTGTATGGTGCCAGTGACTGTACACACATGGTGCAGGGTGCCAGTGTCTGTACACATGTGGTGCATGGTGCCAGTGACTGTACACACATGGTGTCTGGTGCCAGTGACTGTAGATAAATGGTATTGGGTGCCAGTGACTGTACACATATGGTGCATGGTTTCAGCAACTGTACACACATGGTGCATGCTACCAATGACTGTACACATGCAGTCCAGGGTACCAGTGAATGTACACACATGGCACAGGGTGACAGTGACTGTACATATGTGGTGCAGGGTGCCAGTGACTGTACACACATGGTGCAGGTTTTCAGTGACTGTATGCACATGATGCAGGGTGTCAGTGACTGTACGCAGATGGCTTTGCATGGTGCCAGTGACTGAACACACATTGTATAGGGTGCCAGTGACTGTACACACATGATATACTGTGCCAATGACCGTACACACATGCTTCTGGGTGCCAGTGACTGCAGACACATGGTATAGGGTGACAGAGACAGTACACATATGGTGCAGATTGCCAGTGACTGCACACACATGGTGCATGGTTCCAGTGACTATAGTCACGCGGTGCAGGGAGCTAGTGACTGCACACACTCGGTGCAGGGTGCTAGTGACTGTTCACTTGCGGTGCAGTGTGCCATTGACGGTACACATGTGGTGCAGCTTGCCACTGACTGTAGACACATGGTGCAGGGTGCCTGTGAGTGTACACACATGGTGAAGCATGTCAGTGACTGCAAACAGATGGTGCAGTGTACCAGTGACTGTACACACACGGTGGAGGATGCCAATGACAGTACACACATGGTGCAGGGTGTCAGTGAATGTGAACATACTGTGAAGGATATCAGTTATTGTAAACACATGGTGCAGGGTTTCAGTGACTGTATACACATTGTGCAGGATGACAATGCGTGTACACACACGGTGCAGGTTGCCAGTGACTGTACACACACGATGCAGTGTACCATTGATGGTACACACATGCTGCAGGGTGCCAGTGACTGTACACACATGGTGCAGGATGCCAATGACTGAACACAAATAGTGCCGGGTGTCAGTGTCTGTACACAGATGGTTTTGCAGGGTATCAGTGACTGTATACACATGCTGCAGGGTGCCAGTTGCTGGACACACATGTTGCATGGTGACAGTGACTGTACACACATGGAATTGGGGATGCGCTTGACAGTACACACTTGGTATAGTGTGCCAATGACTGTACACACATGGTGCAGCGTGCCAGTGACTGAACAAACACGGTATAGGGTGCCAGTGACTGTAGACATATGGTGCAGGGCTCCAACGACTGTACACACATGGTGCAGCATCCCAGTGACTGTAGACACATGGTATAGGGTGCCAGTGACTGTACACACACGGTGCGGGTTGCCAGTGACTGTACACACACTTTGCAGGGTGCCAGTGGCTGTACACATGTGAGGCTGGGTGCCAGTTACTGTACACACATGGTACAGGGCACCAGAGACTGTACACACATGGTGCAGGGTTTCAGTGACTGTACACACATTGTGCAAGGTGCTAGTGACTATACAAACAATGGTGCAGGGTGCCAGTGAATGTTCAAATGCGGTGCAGAGTGCCCATGTACGTATACACATGGTATAGGGGACCACTAACTTTAAATATATGGTGCAGAGTGCCAGTGACTGTAGACACATAGTATAGGGTAAGAGTGACTGTACACACATGGTGCAGTGTGCCAGTAACTGTACGCATGTTGTGCATGGTGCCAGGGAGTGAACACACATTGTATAGTGTGTCAGTGACTGTACACACAAGGAATACGGTGCCAATGACCATACACACATGCTGCAGGGCGCCAGTGACTGTAGACACATGGTATAGGGTGCCAGTGACAGTACACATATGGTGCAGAGTGCCAGTGACAGCACACACATGGTGCATGGTTCCAGTGACTATAGACACGCGGTGCAGGGTGCTAGTGACTGCACACACTCTGTGCAGGGTGCTAGTGACTGTTCACTTGTGGTGCAGTGTGCCAGTGACGGTAGACACATGGTGCAGGGTGCTAGTGAGTGTACACACATGGTGAAGCGTGTCAGTGACTGCAAACAGATGGTGCAGGGTGCCAGAGACTGTGGACACATGATATAGTGTGCTAGTGACTGTACACACAATGGTACAGGGTACCAGTGACTGTCCACACATTGTGGAGGGTGCCAGTGACAGTACACACATGGTGCAGGGTGTCAGTGACTGTACACACATGGAGAAAGATGCCAATGACAGTACACACATAGTGCAGGGTGTCAGTGACTGTACACATATGCTGCATGCTACCAGTGACTGTACACACGTGGTGCATGTTACCAGTGACTGTGCAAACGCTGTGCAGGGTGCCAGTGACTGTACACACACAGTGCAGAGTACCAGTGAATGTACACACATGGCTCAGGGCGACAGTGACTGTACACAGATGGCTTTGCAGGGTTTCAGTGACTGTACACACATGCTGCGGGGTGCCTGTGGCTAGACACACATGTTGCATGGTGCCAGTGACTGTAGACACATGGCATAGGGGGTTCCATGACTGTACACACTTGGTATAGTGTGCCAATGACTGTACACACATGGTGCATGGTCCCAGTGACTGTAGACACATGGTATAGGGTGCCAGTGACTGTACACATATGGTGCAGTGTGCCAGTGACTGTACACACATGGTGCAGGTTGCCAGTGACTGTACACACACAGTGCAGGGTGCCAGTGACTGTACACACATGGTGCAGTGTGCCAGTGACTGTACACATGTGAGGAAGGGTGCCAGTTACTTTACACACGTGGTGCAGGGTGCCAGTGACTGTACACACATGGTGCAGGGTGTGTCAGTGACTGTACGCAGATGGCTTTGCAGGGTGCCAGTGACTGTACACACACGGTGCAGGGTGCCAATGACTGAACACAAATGGTGCAGGATGTCAGTGACTGTACACACATGCTGCAGGGTGCTAGTGGCTGGACATACATGTTGCATGGTGCCAGTGACTGTAGACACATGGTATAGGGGGTTCCCGTGAATGTACACACTTGGTATTGTGTACCAATGACTGTACACATATGGTGCACAGTGCCAGTGACTGTACACATATGGTGCAGTGTGCTAGTGACTGTACACACACGGTGTAGGCTGCCAATGACTGTACACACATGGCGCAGTGTGCCGGTGACTGTACACATGTGAGGCAGGGTGCCAGTGACTGTACACACCTGGTGCAGGGTGCCAGTGACTGTACACACATGAGGCAGGGTGCCAGTGACTGTACAAACAATGGTGCAGGGTGACAGAGAATGTTCACAGATGGTGCAGGGTGCCCATGTATGTACACACATGGTATAGGGTACCAATGACAGTAAACATATGGTGCAGGGTGCCAGTGACTGCAGACACATAGTATAGGGTAAGAGTGAAATAACACACATGGTGCAGTGTGCCAGTAACTGTACACATGCGTTGCTGGGTGCCAGTGAGTGAACACACATTGTATAGGGTGCCAGTGACTGTACACACATGGTATATGGTGCCAATGACCGTACATACATGCTGCAGGGAGCCAGTGACTGTAGACACATGGTATAGGGTGCCAGTGACTGTACACATATGGTGCAGGGTGCCAGTGACTGCACACACATGGTGCACGGTTCTAGTGACTATAGACACTCGGTGCATGGTGCTAGTGAATTTACACTTGCGGTGCAGTGTGCCAGTGACAGTACACTTGTGGTGCAGGTTGCCAGTGACTGTACACACACGGTGAAGTGTGTCAGTGTCTGTACACAGATGGTGCAGTCTACCAGTGAGTGTATACACACGGTGGAGGATGCCAATGACTGTACACACATAGTGCAGTGTGTCAGTGACTGTACAGATACGGTGAAGGATGTCAGTTACTGTAAACACATGGTGCAGGTTTTCAGTGACCGTACACATATTGTGCAGGATGCCAGTGACTGTACACACACGGTACAGGATGCCTGTGACTGTACACACATGGTGCAGTGTGTCAGAGACTGTAGACAAATGGATAGTGTTCCAGGGGCTGTCCACATGTGGTGCAGGGTGTCAGTGACTGTACACATATGCTGCAGGGTGCCAGTGATTATAAACAAAAGGGGCAGGGTGCCAGTGACTGTACACACAATGGTACAGTGTACCAGCGACTGACAAACATGGTGGAGGGTGCCAGTGACTGTACACACATGGTGCAGGGTGTCAGTGACTGTACACACACACAGAAGGATGTCAGTGACTGTACACACATGGTGCAGGTTGCCAATGACGGTACACACACAGTGCAGGGTGTCAGTGACTGCACGCACACAGTGCAGGGTGTCAGTGACTGAACACAGATGGTTTTGCAGGATGCCGGTGACTATACACATGTGTTGTATGGTGCCAGTGACTGTACACACATGGTGCAGGGTGCCAGTGACTGTACACATGTGGTGCAGGGTGCCAGTGACTGTACATACATGGCCTGGGGTGCCAATGACTGTGCACACATGGTGTAGGTTGCCAGTGACTATAGAAAAATGGTATAGGGTGCCAGTGACTGCACACATATGGTGCATGCTACCAGTGACTGTACACATATGGGGCAATGATACGAGAAACTGTACACACACAGTGCAGGGTGCCAGTGACTGTACACGTGCGAGGCAGGGTGCCAGTTACTGTACAAACGTGGTGCAGGGCGCCAGTGACTGTACACACATATTGCAGGGATTCAGTGATGGTACACATATTGTGCATGGTGCTGGTGAATGTAAACGCATGGTGCAGTGTGCCAGTGACTGTACACGCAGAGAGCAGGGTGCCAATGACGGAACACAAACGGTGCAGGGTGTCAGTGTCTGTACACAGATGGCATTGCAGGGTGTCAGTGACTGTACACACATGCAGCAGGGCGCCAGTGGCTGGACACACATGTTGCATGGTGACAGTGACTGTAGACACATGGTACAGGGGGTTCCCGGGACTGTACACACTTGGTATAGTGTACCAATGACTGTACACACATGGTGCAGGGTGCCAATGACTGTAGACACATGGTATAGGGTGCCAGTGACTGTACACACATGGTGCACAGTGCCGGTGACTGTACACATATGCTGCAGTGTGCTAATGACTGTACGCACACGGTGTAGGTTGCCAGTGACTGTACACACACGGTGCAGGGTGCCAGTGACTGTACACACATGGTGCAGGGTTTCTGTGACTGTAAACACATGGTGCAGGGTGCTAGTGACTGTAGACACATAGTATAGGGTAAGAGTGATATAACACACATGGTGCAGTGTGCCAGTAATTGTACACATGCTGTGCAATGTGACAGTGACTGAACACACATTGTATAGGGTGACAGTGACTGTACACACATGGTATACAGTGCCAATGACCGTACATACATGCTGCAGGGAGCCAGGGACTATAGACACTCGGTGCAGGGTGCCAGTGACTGCAGACTAGCGGTGCAGCGTGCCAGTGACAGTACACTTGTGGCGCAGCTTGCCAGTGACTGCACACACATGGTGCAGGGTGACAGTGACTGTACACAGATGGTGCAGTGTACCAGTGAATGTACACACACACTTGAGGGTGCCAGTGACTGTACACACATGGTGAAGCATGTCAGTGACCGTACACACACGGTGAAGCATGTCAGTGACTGTAAACAGATGGTGCAGTGTACCAGCGACTGTACACACATGGTGGAGGATGTCAATGACTGTACACAGATGGTGCAGTGTGTCAATGACTGTACAGATACGGTGAAGGATGTCAGTTACTGTAAACACATGGTGCAGGGTGTCAGTGACTGTACACATATTGTGCAGGATGCCAGTGACAGTA
This sequence comes from Isurus oxyrinchus, assembly GCA_026770705.1. Classification (NCBI taxonomy): domain Eukaryota; kingdom Metazoa; phylum Chordata; class Chondrichthyes; order Lamniformes; family Lamnidae; genus Isurus; species Isurus oxyrinchus. The sequence goes on from JANJGN010000013.1 coordinate 84,273,875, forward strand.
CACACACGGTACAGGATGCCAGTGACTGTACACACATGGTGCAGTGTGTCAGTGACTGTAGACAAATGTATAGTGTTCCAGGGGTGGTCTACATGCAGTGCAGGGTGTCAGTGACTGTACACATATGCTGCAGGGTGCCAGTGACTATAAACAAAAGGTGCAGGGTGCCAGTGACTGTACACACAATGGTACAGTGTACCAGCGACTGACAAACACGTTAGAGGGTGCCTGTGACTGTAAACACATGGTGCAGGGTGCCAGTGACTGTACACACATGCTGCAGGGTGTCAGTGACTGTACACACACAGTGAAGCATGTCAGTGACTATAAACAGATAGTGCAGTGTACCAGAGACTGTACACACATGGTGGAGGATGTCAATGACTGTACACACATAGTGCAGGGTGTCAGTGACTGTACACTTGTGGTGCAGCATGCCAGTGACAGTACAATTGTGGTGCAGCTTGCCAGTGACTGTACACACATGGCGCAGAGTGACAGTGACTGTACACAGATGGTGCAGTGTACCAGTGAATGTACACACACACTGGAGGGTGCCAGTGACTGTACACACATGGTGAAGCATGTCAGTGATTGTACACGCATGGTGAAGAATGTCAGTGACTGTAAACAGATGGTGCAGTGTATCAGCGACTGTACACACACGGTGGAAGTTGTCAATGACTGTACACACATAGTGCAGGGTGTCAGTGACCGTACAGATACGGTGAAGGATATCAGTTACTGTAAACACATGGTTCAGGGTTTCAGTGACTGTGCACATATTGTGCAGGATGCCAGTAACTGTACACACACGGTACAGGATGCCTGTGACTGTACACACATGGTGCAGTGTGTCAGTGACTGTAGACAAATGGATAGTGTTCCAGGGGCAGTCTGTTTGCGGTGCAGGGTGTCAGTAACTGTACACATATGCTGCAAGGTGCCAGTGACTATAAAAAAAAAGGTGCAGGGTGCCAGTGACTGTACACACATGGTGCAGGGTGTCAGTGACTGTACACAGATGGTTTTGCAGGATGCCAGTGATTGTACACATGTGTTGTATGTTGCCAGTGACTGTACACATGTGGTGTAGGGTGCCAGTGACTGTACACACGCAGTGTAGACTGTCAGTGACTGTACACATATGGTGCAGTGTGCCAGTGACTGTACACACATGGCATCGGTTGCCAATGACTCTACACACATGGTGTAGGGTGCCATTGACTATAGACAAATGGCATAGGGTGCCAGTGACTGTACACATATGGTGCATGGTTCCAGCGACTGTACACACATGGTACATGCTACCAGTGACTGTATATACACAGTGCATGGTACCAGTGAATATACAAACGTGGTGCAAGTTGCCAGTGATTGTACACACATGGTGCAGGGTGCCAATGACTGTAGACACATGGTATAGGATGCCAGTGACTGTACACATATGGTGCAGTCTGCTAATGACTGTACGCACACGGTGTAGGTTGCCAGTGACTGTACACACATGGTGCAGGGTTTCAGTGACTGTACACACATTGTGCAGCGTGCCAGTGACTGTACAAACAATGGTGCAGGGTGCCAGTGAATGTCACAGACGGTGCAGGGTCACCATGTATGTACCCACGTGGTATCGGGTACCAATGACTGTAAACATATGGTGCAGGGTGCCAGTGACTGTAGACACATAGTATAGGGTAAGAGTGATATAACACACATGGTGCAGTGTGCCAGTAATTGTACACATGCTGTGCAGTGTGACAGTGACTGAACACACATTGTATAGGGTGCCAGTGACTGTACACACATGGTATACAGTGCCAATGACCATACATACATGCTGCAGGGAGCCAGGGACTGTAGACACATGGTATAGGGTGCCAATGACTGCACACACATGGTGCATAGTTCCAGTGTCTATAGACACTCGGTGCAGGGTGCTAGTAACTGTACACTAGCGGTGCAGCGTGCCAGTGACAGTACACTTGTGGCGCAGCTTCTCAGTGACTGTACACACATGGCGCAGGGTGACAGTGACTGTACACAGATGGTGCAGTGTACCAGTGAATGTACACACACACTGGAGGGTGCCAGTGACTGTACACACATGATGAAGCATGTCAGTGACTGTACACACACGGTGAATCATGTCAGTGACTGTAAACAGATGGTGCAGTGTACCAGCGACTGTACACACACGGTGGAGGATGCCAATGACTGTACACACATAGTGCAGGGTGTCAGTGACTGTACAGATACGGTGAAGGATGTCAGTTACTGTAAAGACATGGTGCAGGGTTTCAGTGACTGTACACATATTGTGCAGGATGCCAGTGACTGTACACACACGGTACAGGATGCCAGTGACTGTACACACATGGTGCAGTGTGTCAGTGACTGTAGACAAATGGATAGTGTTCCAGGGGTGGTCTACATGCGGTGCAGGGTTTAAGAGACTGTACACATATGCTGCAGGGTGCCAGTGACTATAAACAAAATGTGCAGGGTGCCAGCGACTGTACACACAATGGTACAGTGTACCAGCAACTGACAAACATGGTAGAGGGTGCCAGTGACTGTACACACATGGTGCAGGGTGTCAGTGATTGTACACACACAGAGAAGGATGTCCGTGACTGTACACACATGGTGCAGGTTGCCAATGACTGTACACATGTGTTGGATGTTGCCAGTGACTGTACACACATGGTGAAGGATGCCAGTGACTGTACAAATGTGGTGCAGGGTGCCAGTGACTGTACATACATGGCATAGGTGGCCAATGACTCTAAACACATGGTGTACGGTGCCATTGACTATAGACAAATTGTATAGGGTGCCAGTGACACACACGGTGCAGGTATTCAGTGAATGTACACACATGGTGCAGGGTTTCAGTGACTTTATACACATAGTTCAGGGTGTCAGTGACTGTATGCAGATGTCTTTGCAGGTTGTCAGTGACTGAACACCTGGTGCAGGGTGGCAGTGACTATACACATGCGGTGCAGGTTGCCAGTAACTGTAGACATGCAGTGTAGACTATCAGTGACTGAACAGACATGGTGCAGGGTGACAATGAATTTACACAACGCGGTGTAGCGTGTCAGTGACTGTACACACATGGAGCAGGGTGCCATCGACTGTACACACATGGTGCAAGGTGCCAGTCACTGTAGAATAATGGTATAGGGTGCCAGTGACTGTACACAAATGGTTGCAGTGTGGCAGTGACTGTACACACATGGTGCAGCGTTTCAGTGACTGTATACACATGGTTCAGGGTGTCAGTGAATGTACGCAGATGCCTTTGCAGGTTGTCAGTGACTGTAAACACGTGGTGAAGGGTGGCAGTGATTATACACATGCAGTGCAGGTTGCCAGTGTCTGTACACATGCAGTGTAGGGTTTCAGTGACTGTACACACATGGTGCAGGGTGACAGTGAGAGTACACAATGTGGTGTAGGGTGTCAGTGACATTACACACATGGAGCAGGGTGCCATTGACTGTAAACACATGGTGCAAGGTGCCAGTGACTGTAGCCTAATGGTATAGGGTGCCAGTGACTGTACACACATGGTGCAGTGTGACAGTGACTGTACACAACGCGGTGTAGGGTGTCAGTGACTGTACACATATTGTGCAGGGTGTCAGTGACTATATACACATGGTGCAGGGTGTCAGGGACTGTATGCAGATGGCTTTGCAGGTTGTCAGTGACTGTACACATGCAGTGTAGGGTTTCAGTGACTGTTCTCACATGGTGCAGGGTGACAGTGACTGTACACAACGCGGTGTAGGGTGTCAGTGACTGTACACACATGGAGCAGGGTGTCATTGACTGTACACACATGGTGCAGGGATTCAGTGACTGTAGAGATATTGAACAGGCTGCCCGTGACTGTAAACGCATGGTGCAGGGTGCAAGTGACTGTACACACATGCTGCAGGGTGTCGGTGACTGTACACAGATGGTTTTGCAGGGTGCAAGTGACTGTACACATGTGGTGCAGGGTTTCAGTGACTGTATACACATGGTGAGGGGTGTCATGGACTGTACGCAGATGGCTTTGCAGGTTGTCAGTGACTGTACACAATGCGGTGTAGGGTGTCAGTGACTGTACACACATGGTGCATGCTACCAATGACTGTATACACACAGTGCATGGTACCAGTGAATGTACACACATGGTGCAGGGTGACAGTGATTGTATACACTTGGTGCAGGGTTTCAGTGACTGCATACACCTGGTTCAGGGTGCCAGTGACTGTACGCAGATGGCTTTGAAGGTAGTCAGTGACTGTACACACACGGCGCAGGATGTCAATGACTGTACACACACGGTGCAGATATTCAGTGACTGTATGCACTTGGTTAAGGGTGTCAGTGACTGTACACAGAAGGCTTTGCAGGTTGTCAGTGAATGTACACTCAAGGTGCAGTTTGGCAGTGACTATACACATGCAGTGTAGGGTTTCAGTGACTGTACAAGCATGGAGCAGGGTGACAGTGACTGTACACAACGTGGTGTAGGGTGTCAGTGACAATACACCCATGGAGCAGGGTGCCATTGACTGTACACACGTGGTGCAAGGTGATAGTGACTGTAGACTAATGGTATGGGGTGCCAGTGACTGTACACACATGGTGCAATGTGACAGTGACTGTACACAATGCGGTGTGGGGTGTGAGTGACTGTACACACATGGTGCAGGGTAGCAGTAACTGTACACACATGGTGCAGGGTGCCAGTGACTGTACACACATGGCGGAGTGTGCCAGTGATTGTACATATGTGAGGAAGGGGGCCAGTTACTGTACACACGTGGTGCAGGGTGACAGTGACTATACACATGCGGTGCAGGTTGCCAGTGACTGTACACATGCAGTGTAGGGTTCCAGTGACTGTTCACACATGGTGCAGTGTTACAGTGACTGTACACAACGCGGTGTAGGGTGTCAGTGACTGTACACACATGGTGCATGCTACCAGTGACTGTATACACACAGTGCATGGTACCAGTGAATGTACACACATGGTGCAGGGTGACAGTGACTGTACATATGTGGTGCAGGTTGCCACTGACTGTACACACAATGTGCAGGTTTTCCATGACTGTATACAGCTGGTTCAGGGTGCCAGTGTCTGTACGCAGAAGGCTTTGTAGGTTGTCAGTGACTGTACACACACGGCACAGGATGCCAATGACTGTACACACACGGTTCAGAGATTCAGTGACTGTATAAACATAGTTCAGGGTGTCAGTGACTGTACACAGATGGCTTTGCAGGTTGTCAGTGACTGTACACACATGGTGCAGTTTGGCAGTGACTATACACATGCAGTGTAGGGTTTCAGTGACTGTACACGCATGGTGCAAGGTGACAGTGACTGTACACAACGCGGTGTAGGGTGTCAGTGACTGTAAACACATGGAGCAGGGTGTCATTGAATGTACACACATGGTGCAGGGATTCAGTGACTGTAGAGATATTGTGCAGGCTGCCCGTGACTGTAAATGCATGGTGCAGGGTGCCAGTGACTGTACACACATGCTGCAGGGTGTCGGTGACCGTACACAGATGGTTTTGCAGGGTGCAAGTGACTGTGCACATGTGGTGCAGGGTGCTAGTGACTGTACACACATGGTCCAGGGATTCAGTGACTATATTCACATGGGGAGGGGTGTCATGGACTGTACGCAGATGGCTTTGCAGGCTGTCAGTGACTGTACACAATGCGGTGTAGGGTGTCAGTGACTATTCACACATGGTGCATGCTACCAGTGACTGTTCACACACAGTGGATGGTACCAGTGATTGTACACACATGGTGAAGGGTGACAGTGAATGTACATATGTGGTGCAGAGTGCCACTGACTGTACACACATGGTGCAGTTTGGCAGTGACTATACACATGCAGTGTAGGGTTTCAGTGACTGTACACGCATGGTGCAGGGTGACGGTGACTGTACACAATGCGGTGTAGGGTGTCAGTGACTATACACCCATGCAGCACGGTGCCATTGACTGTACACACATGGTGCAAGGTGCCAGTGACTGTAGGCTAATGGTATAGGGTGCCAGTGACTGTAAACACGTGGTGCAGGGTGGCAGTGACTGTACACACATGGTGCAGGGTGCCGGTGACTGTACACATGCAGTGTAGGGTTTCAGTGACTGTTCACACATGGTGCAGTGTTACAGTGACTGTACACAACGCAGTGTAGGGTGTCAGTGACTGTACACACATGGTGCATGCTACAAGTGACTATACACACAGTGCATGGTACCAGTGACTGTACACACATGGTGCAGGGTGACAGTGACTGTACATATGTGGTGCAGGGTGCCACTAACTGTACACACATGGTGCAGGGTTTCAGTGACTGTATACACCTGGTTCAGGGTGCCAGTGACTGTACGCAGATGGCTTTGAAGGTTGTCAGTGACTGTACACACACAGCGCAGGAAGTCAATGACTGTACACACACGGTGCAGAGATTCAGTGACTGTATACACATAGTTCAGGGTGTCAGTGACGGTACACAGATGGCTGTGCAGGTTGTCAGTGACTGTACACACATGGTGCAGTTTGGCAGAGACTATACACATGCAGTGTAGGGTTTCAGTGACTGTACATGCATGGTGCAGGGTGACAATGACTGTACACAACGCGGTGTAGGGTGTCAGTGACTATACACACATGGAGCAGGGTGCCATTGACAGTACACACATGGTGCAAGGTGCCAGTGACTGTAGACTAATGGTATGGGGTGCCAGTGACTGTAAACACATGGTGCAGTGTGACAGTGACTGTACACAACGCGGTGTAGGGTGTCAGTGTCTGTACACATATTGTGCAGGGTGTCAGTGACTATATACACATGGTGCAGGGTGTCAGGGACTGTATGCAGATGGCTTTGCAGGTTGTCAGTGACTGTACACATGCAGTGCAGGGTTTCAGTGACTGTTCTCACATGGTGCAGGGTGACAGTGACTGTACACAACGCGGTGTAGGGTGGCAGTGACTGTACACACATGGAGCAGGGTGTCATTGACTGTACACACATGGTGCAGGGATTCAGTGACTGTAGAGATATTGTGCAGGCTGCCCGTAACTTTAAACGCATGGTGCAGGGTGCCAGTGACTGTACACACATGCTGCAGTGTGTCGGTGACTGTACACAGATGGTTTTGCAGGGTGCAAGTGACTGTACACATGTGGTGCAGGGTGCCAGTGACTGTACACACATGGTTCAGGGTTACAGTGACTGTATACACATGGTGAGGGGTGTCATGGACTGTACGCAGATGGCTTTGCAGGTTGACAGTGACTGAACACAATGCAGTGTAGGGTGTCAGTGACTGTACACACATGTTGCATGCTACCAATGATTGTATACACACAGTGCATGGTACCAGTGAATGTACACAAATGGTGCAGGGTGACAGTGACTGTACACACATGGTGCAGGGTTTCAGTGACTGCATACACCTGCTTCAGGGTGCCAGTGACTGTACGCAGATGGCTTTGAAGGTAGTCAGTGACTGTACACACACGGCGCAGGATGTCAATGACTGTACACACACGGTGCAGATATTCAGTGACTGTATACACTTGGTTAAGGGTGTCAGTGACTGTACACAGAAGGCTTTGCAGGTTGTCAGTGAATGTACACTCAAGGTGCAGTTTGGCAGTGACTATACACATGCAGTGTAGGGTTTCAGTGACTGTACACGCATGGAGCAGGGTGACAGTGACTGTACACAATGTGGTGTAGGGTGTCAGTGACTATACACCCATGGAGCAGGGTGCCATTGACTGTACACACATGGTGCAAGGTGACAGTGACTGTAGACTAATGGTATAGGGTGCCAGTGACTGTACACACATGGTGCAATGTGACAGTGACTGTACACAATGCAGTGTAGGGTGTGAGTGACTGCACACACATGGTGCAGGGTAGCAGTGACTTTACACACATAGTGCAGGGTGCAAGTGACTGTACACACATGGTGCAGTGTGCCAGCGATTGTACACATGTGAGGCAGGGTGCCAGTTACTGTACACACGTGGTGCAGGGTGGCAGTGACTATACACATGCGGTGCAGTTTTCCAGTGACTGTACACATGCAGTGTAGGGTTTCAGTGACTGTTCACACATGGTGCAGGGTGACAGTGACTGTACATATGTGGTGCAGGGTGCCACTAACTGTACACACATGGTGCAGGGTTTCAGTGACTGTATACACCTGGTTCAGGGTGCCAGTGACTGTACGCAGATGGCTTTGTAGGTTGTCAATGACTGTACACACACGGCGCAGGATGCCAATGACTGTACACACACGGTGCAGAGATTCAGTGACTGTATAAACATAGTTCAGGGTGTCAGTGACTGTACACAGATGGCTTTGCAGGTTGTCAGTGACTGTACACACATGGTGCAGTTTGGCAGTGACTATACACATGCAGTGTAGGGTTTCAGTGACTGTACACGCATGTTGCAGGGTGACAGTGATTGTACACAACGCGGTGTAGGGTGTCAGTGACTATACACCCATGGAGCAGGGTGCCATTGACTGTACACACATGGTGCAAGGTGCCAGTGACTGTAGGCTAATGGTATAGGGTGCCAGTGACTGTAAACACATGGTGCAGTGTGACAGTGACTGTACACAATGCGGTGTAGGGTGTGAGTGACTGTACACGCATGTTGCAGGGTGCCAGTGACTGTACACACATGGTGCAGGGTGGCAGTGACTGTACACACATGGTGCAGGGTGCCGGTGACTGTACACATGCAGTGTAGGGTTTCAGTGACTGTTCACACATGGTGCAGTGTTTCAGTGACTGTACACAACACGGTGTAGGGTGTCAGTGACTGTACACACATGGTGCATGCTACCAGTGACTGTATACACACATGGCGCATGGTACCAGTGAATGTACACACATGGTGCAGGGTGACAGTGACTGTACATATGTGGTGCAGGGTGCCACTAACTGTACACACATGGTGCAGGGTTTCAGTGACTGTATACACCTGATTCAGGGTGCCAGTGACTGTACGCAGATGGCTTTGAAGGTTGTCAGTGACTGTACACACACGGCGCAGGAAGTCAATGACTGTACACACACGGTGCAGAGATTCAGTGACTGTATACACATAGTTCAGGGTGTCAGTGACTGTAAACAGATGGCTGTACCAGGTTGTCAGTGACTGTACACACATGGTGCAGTTTGGCAGTGACTATACACATGCAGTGCAGGGTTTCAGTGACTGTACATGCATGGTGCAGAGTGACAGTGACTGGACACAACATGGTGTAGGGTGTCAGTGACTAAACACACATGGAGCAAGGTGCCATTGACAGTACACACATGGTGCAAGGTGCCAGTGACTGTAGACTAATGGTGTGGGGTGCCAGTGACTGTAAACACATGGTGCAGGTTGCCAGTGACTGTACACACATGCTGCAGGGTATCGGTGACTGTACACAGATGGTTTTGCAGGGTGCAAGTGACTGTACACATGTGGTGCAGGGTGCCAGTGAATGTACACACATGGTTCAAGATTTCAGTGACTGTATACACATGTTGAGGGGTGTCATGGACTGTACGCAGATTGCTTTGCAGGTTGTCAGTTACTGTACACAATGCGGTGTAGGGTGTCAGTGACTGTACAAACATGGTGCATGCTACCAATGACTGTATACACACAGTGCATGGTACCAGTGAATGTACACACATGGTGCAGGGTGACAGTGACTGTACACACATGGTGCAGGGTTTCAGTGACTGCATACACCTGCTTCAGGGTGCCAGTGACTGTACGCAGATGGCTTTGAAGGTAGTCAGTGACTGTACACACACGGCGCAGGATGTCAATGACTGTACACACACGGTGCAGATATTCAGTGACTGTATACACTTGTTTAAGGGTGTCAGTGACTGTACACAGAAGGCTTTGCAGGTTGTCAGTGAATGTACACTCAAGGTGCAGTTTGGCAGTGACTATACACATGCAGTGTAGGGTTTCAGTGACTGTACACGCATGGTGCAGGGTGACAGTGACTGTACACAATGTGGTGTAGGGTGTCAGTGACTATACACCCATGGGTGCCATTGACTGTACACACATGGTGCAATGTTACAGTGACTGTAGACTAATGGTATAGGGTGCCAGTGACTGTACACACATGGTGCAATGTGACAGTGACTGTACACAATGCGGTGTAGGGTGTGAGTGACTGTACACACATGGTGCAGGGTAGCTGTGACTGTACACACATGGTGCAGGGTGCCAGTGACTGTACACACATGGCGCAGTGTGCCAGTGAATTTACACATGTGAGGCAGGGTGCCAGTGACTGTAAACACATGGTGCAGTGTGACAGTGACTGTACACAATGCGGTGTAGGGTGTGAGTGACAGTACACACATGGAGCAGGGTGCCAGTGACTGTACACACATGGTGCAGGGTTGCAGTGACTGTACACACATGGTGCAGGGTGCCGGTGACTGTACACATGCAGTGTAGGGTTTCAGTGACTGTTCACACATGGTGCAGTGTTACAGTGACTGTACACAACGCGGTGTAGAGTGTCAGTGACTGTACACACATGGTGCATGCTACCAGTGACTGTATACACACAGTGCATGGTACCAGTCAATGTACACACATGGTGCAGGGTGACAGTGACTGTACATATGTGGTGCAGGGTGCCACTAACTGTACACACATGGTGCAGGATTTCAGTGACTGTATACACCTGGTTCAGGGTGCCAGTGACTGTACGCAGATGGCTTTGTAGGTTGTCAGTGACTGTACACACACGGCGCAGCATGCCAATGACTGTACACACATGGTGCAGAGATTCAGTGACTGTATAAACATAGTTCAGGGTGTCAGTGACTGTACACAGATGGCTTTGCAGGTTGTCAGTGACTGTACACACATGGTGCTGTTTGGCAGTGACTATACACAGGCAGTGTAGGGTTTCAGTGACTGTACACACATGGTGCAGGGTGACAGTGATTGTACACAACGCAGTGTAGAGTGTCAGTGACAATACACCCAAGGAGCAGGGTGCCATTGTCTGTACAAACATGGTGCAAGGTGCCAGTGACTGTAGGCTAATGGTATAGGGTGCCAGTGACTGTACACACATGGTGCAGTGTGACAGTGACTGTACACAATGCGGTGTAGGTTGTGAGTGACTGTACACACATGGAGCAGGGTGCCAGTGACTGTACACACATGGTGCAGGGTGGCAGTGACTGTACACACATGGTGCAGGGTGCCGGTGACTGTACACATGCAGTGCAGCATTTCAGTGACTGTTCACACATGGTGCAGTGTTACAGTGACTGTACACAACGCGGTGTAGGGTGTCAGTGACTATACACATATGGAGCAGGGTGCCATTGACAGTACACACATGGTGCAAGGTGCCAGTGACTGTAGACTAATGGTATGGGGTGCCAGTGACTGTAAACACATGGTGCAGTGTGACAGTGACTGTACACAACGCGGTGTAGGGTGTCAGTGTCTGTACACATATTGTGCAGGGTGTCAGTGACTATATACACATGGTGCAGGGTGTCAGGGACTGTATGCAGATGAATTTGCAGGTTGTCAGTGACTGTACACATGCAGTGCAGGGTTTCAGTGACTGTTCTCACATGGTGCAGGGTGACAGTGACTGTACACAACGCGGTGTAGGGTGGCAGTGACTGTACACACATGGAGCAGGGTGTCATTGACTGTACACACATGGTGCAGGGATTCAGTGACTGTAGAGATATTGTGCAGGCTGCCCGTAACTTTAAACGCATGGTGCAGGGTGCCAGTGACTGTACACACATGCTGCAGTGTGTCGGTGACTGTACACAGATGGTTTTGCAGGGTGCAAGTGACTGTACACATGTGGTGCAGGGTGCCAGTGACTGTACACACATGGTTCAGGGTTTCAGTGACTGTATACACATGGTGAGGGGTGTCATGGACTGTACGCAGATGGCTTTGCAGGTTGACAGTGACTGTACACAATGCAGTGTAGGGTGTCAGTGACTGTACACACATGTTGCATGCTACCAATGATTGTATACACACAGTGCATGGTACCAGTGAATGTACACACATGGTGCAGGGTGACAGTGACTGTACACACATGGTGCAGGGTTTCAGTGACTGCATACACCTGCTTCAGGGTGCCAGTGACTGTACGCAGATGGCTTTGAAGGTAGTCAGTGACTGTACACACACGGCGCAGGATGTCAATGACTGTACACACACGGTGCAGATATTCAGTGACTGTATACACTTGGTTAAGGGTGTCAGTGACTGTACACAGAAGGCTTTGCAGGTTGTCAGTGAATGTACACTCAAGGTGCAGTTTGTCAGTGACTATACACATGCAGTGTAGGGTTTCAGTGACTGTACACGCATGGAGCAGGGTGACAGTGACTGTACACAATGTGGTGTAGGGTGTCAGTGACTATACACCCATGGAGCAGGGTGCCATTGACTGTACACACATGGTGCAAGGTGCCAGTGACTGTAGACTAATGGTATAGGGTGCCAGTGACTGTACACACATGGTGCAATGTGACAGTGACTGTACACAATGCAGTGTAGGGTGTGAGTGACTGCACACACATGGTGCAGGGTAACAGTGACTTTACACACATAGTGCAGGGTGCCAGTGACTGTACACACATGGCGCAGTGTGCCAGTGATTGTACACATGTGAGGCAGGGTGCCAGTTACTGTACACACGTGGTGCAGGGTGGCAGTGACTATACACATGCGGTGCAGTTTGCCAGTGACTGTACACATGCAGTGTAGGGTTTCAGTGACTGTTCACACATGGTGCAGGGTGACAGTGACTGTACATATGTGGTGCAGGTTGCCACTGACTGTACACACAATGTGCAGGGTTTCAGTGACTGTATACACCTGGTTCAGGGTGCCAGTGACTGTACGCAGATGGCTTTGTAGGTTGTCAGTGACTGTACACACACGGCGCAGGATGCCAATGACTGTACACACACGGTGCAGAGATTCAGTTACTGAATAAACATAGTTCAGTGTGTCAGTGACTGTACACAGATGGCTTTGCAGGTTGTCAGTGACTGTACACACATGGTGCAGTTTGGCAGTGACTATACACATGCAGTGTAGGGTTTCAGTGACTGTACACGCATTGTGCAGGGTGACAGTGACTGTACACAACGCGGTTTAGATTGTCAGTGACTATACACCCATGGAGCAGGGTGCCATTGACTGAGCACACATGGTGCAAGGTGCCAGTGACTGTAGGCTAATGGTATAGGGTGCCAGTGACTGTAAACACATGGTGCAGTGTGACAGTGACTGTACACAAAGCGGTGTAGGGTGTGAGTGACTGTACACACATGGAGCAGGGTGCCAGTGACTGTACACACATTGTGCAGGGTGGCAGTGACTGTACACACATGGTGCAGTTTGCCGGTGACTGTACACATGCAGTGTAGGGTTTCAGTGACTGTTCACACATGGTGCAGTGTTTCAGTGACTGTACACAACACGGTGTAGGGTGTCAGTGACTGTACACACATGGTGCATGCTACCAGTGACTGTATACACACATGGTGCATGGTACCAGTGAATGTACACACATGGTGCAGGGTGACAGTGACTGTACATATGTGGTGCAGGGTGCCACTAACTGTACACACATGGTGCAGGGTTTCAGTGACTGTATACACCTGGTTCAGGGTGCCAGTGACTGTACGCAGATGGCTTTGAAGGTTGTCAGTGACTGTACACACACGGCGCAGGAAGTCAATGACTGTACACACACGGTGCAGAGATTCAGTGACTGTATACACATAGTTCAGGGTGTCAGTGACTGTAAACAGATGGCTGTACCAGGTTGTCAGTGACTGTACACACATGGTGCAGTTTGGCAGTGACTATACACATGCAGTGCAGGGTTTCAGTGACGGTACATGCATGGTGCAGAGTGACAGTGACTGGACACAACGTGGTGTAGGGTGTCAGTGACTAAACACACATGGAGCAAGGTGCCATTGACAGTACACACATGGTGCAAGGTGCCAGTGACTGTAGACTAATGGTATAGGGTGCCAGTGACTGTACACACATGGCGCAGGGTGACAGTGACTGTACACAGATGGTGCAGTGTACCAGTGAATGTACACACACACTGGAGGGTGCCAGTGACTGTACACACATGGTGAAGCATGTCAGTGATTGTACACGCATGGTGAAGAATGTCAGTGACTGTAAACAGATGGTGCAGTGTATCAGCGACTGTACACACACGGTGGAAGTTGTCAATGACTGTACACACATAGTGCAGGGTGTCAGTGACCGTACAGATACGGTGAAGGATATCAGTTACTGTAAACACATGGTTCAGGGTTTCAGTGACTGTGCACATATTGTGCAGGATGCCAGTAACTGTACACACACGGTACAGGATGCCTGTGACTGTACACACATGGTGCAGTGTGTCAGTGACTGTAGACAAATGGATAGTGTTCCAGGGGCAGTCTGTTTGCGGTGCAGGGTGTCAGTAACTGTACACATATGCTGCAAGGTGCCAGTGACTATAAAAAAAAAGGTGCAGGGTGCCAGTGACTGTACACACATGGTGCAGGGTGTCAGTGACTGTACACAGATGGTTTTGCAGGATGCCAGTGATTGTACACATGTGTTGTATGTTGCCAGTGACTGTACACATGTGGTGTAGGGTGCCAGTGACTGTACACACGCAGTGTAGACTGTCAGTGACTGTACACATATGGTGCAGTGTGCCAGTGACTGTACACACATGGCATCGGTTGCCAATGACTCTACACACATGGTGTAGGGTGCCATTGACTATAGACAAATGGCATAGGGTGCCAGTGACTGTACACATATGGTGCATGGTTCCAGCGACTGTACACACATGGTACATGCTACCAGTGACTGTATATACACAGTGCATGGTACCAGTGAATATACAAACGTGGTGCAAGTTGCCAGTGATTGTACACACATGGTGCAGGGTGCCAATGACTGTAGACACATGGTATAGGATGCCAGTGACTGTACACATATGGTGCAGTCTGCTAATGACTGTACGCACACGGTGTAGGTTGCCAGTGACTGTACACACATGGTGCAGGGTTTCAGTGACTGTACACACATTGTGCAGCGTGCCAGTGACTGTACAAACAATGGTGCAGGGTGCCAGTGAATGTCACAGACGGTGCAGGGTCACCATGTATGTACCCACGTGGTATCGGGTACCAATGACTGTAAACATATGGTGCAGGGTGCCAGTGACTGTAGACACATAGTATAGGGTAAGAGTGATATAACACACATGGTGCAGTGTGCCAGTAATTGTACACATGCTGTGCAGTGTGACAGTGACTGAACACACATTGTATAGGGTGCCAGTGACTGTACACACATGGTATACAGTGCCAATGACCATACATACATGCTGCAGGGAGCCAGGGACTGTAGACACATGGTATAGGGTGCCAATGACTGCACACACATGGTGCATAGTTCCAGTGTCTATAGACACTCGGTGCAGGGTGCTAGTAACTGTACACTAGCGGTGCAGCGTGCCAGTGACAGTACACTTGTGGCGCAGCTTCTCAGTGACTGTACACACATGGCGCAGGGTGACAGTGACTGTACACAGATGGTGCAGTGTACCAGTGAATGTACACACACACTGGAGGGTGCCAGTGACTGTACACACATGATGAAGCATGTCAGTGACTGTACACACACGGTGAATCATGTCAGTGACTGTAAACAGATGGTGCAGTGTACCAGCGACTGTACACACACGGTGGAGGATGCCAATGACTGTACACACATAGTGCAGGGTGTCAGTGACTGTACAGATACGGTGAAGGATGTCAGTTACTGTAAAGACATGGTGCAGGGTTTCAGTGACTGTACACATATTGTGCAGGATGCCAGTGACTGTACACACACGGTACAGGATGCCAGTGACTGTACACACATGGTGCAGTGTGTCAGTGACTGTAGACAAATGGATAGTGTTCCAGGGGTGGTCTACATGCGGTGCAGGGTTTAAGAGACTGTACACATATGCTGCAGGGTGCCAGTGACTATAAACAAAATGTGCAGGGTGCCAGCGACTGTACACACAATGGTACAGTGTACCAGCAACTGACAAACATGGTAGAGGGTGCCAGTGACTGTACACACATGGTGCAGGGTGTCAGTGATTGTACACACACAGAGAAGGATGTCCGTGACTGTACACACATGGTGCAGGTTGCCAATGACTGTACACATGTGTTGGATGTTGCCAGTGACTGTACACACATGGTGAAGGATGCCAGTGACTGTACAAATGTGGTGCAGGGTGCCAGTGACTGTACATACATGGCATAGGTGGCCAATGACTCTAAACACATGGTGTACGGTGCCATTGACTATAGACAAATTGTATAGGGTGCCAGTGACACACACGGTGCAGGTATTCAGTGAATGTACACACATGGTGCAGGGTTTCAGTGACTTTATACACATAGTTCAGGGTGTCAGTGACTGTATGCAGATGTCTTTGCAGGTTGTCAGTGACTGAACACCTGGTGCAGGGTGGCAGTGACTATACACATGCGGTGCAGGTTGCCAGTAACTGTAGACATGCAGTGTAGACTATCAGTGACTGAACAGACATGGTGCAGGGTGACAATGAATTTACACAACGCGGTGTAGCGTGTCAGTGACTGTACACACATGGAGCAGGGTGCCATCGACTGTACACACATGGTGCAAGGTGCCAGTCACTGTAGAATAATGGTATAGGGTGCCAGTGACTGTACACAAATGGTTGCAGTGTGGCAGTGACTGTACACACATGGTGCAGCGTTTCAGTGACTGTATACACATGGTTCAGGGTGTCAGTGAATGTACGCAGATGCCTTTGCAGGTTGTCAGTGACTGTAAACACGTGGTGAAGGGTGGCAGTGATTATACACATGCAGTGCAGGTTGCCAGTGTCTGTACACATGCAGTGTAGGGTTTCAGTGACTGTACACACATGGTGCAGGGTGACAGTGAGAGTACACAATGTGGTGTAGGGTGTCAGTGACATTACACACATGGAGCAGGGTGCCATTGACTGTAAACACATGGTGCAAGGTGCCAGTGACTGTAGCCTAATGGTATAGGGTGTCAGTGACTGTACACACATGGTGCAGTGTGACAGTGACTGTACACAACGCGGTGTAGGGTGTCAGTGACTGTACACATATTGTGCAGGGTGTCAGTGACTATATACACATGGTGCAGGGTGTCAGGGACTGTATGCAGATGGCTTTGCAGGTTGTCAGTGACTGTACACATGCAGTGTAGGGTTTCAGTGACTGTTCTCACATGGTGCAGGGTGACAGTGACTGTACACAACGCGGTGTAGGGTGTCAGTGACTGTACACACATGGAGCAGGGTGTCATTGACTGTACACACATGGTGCAGGGATTCAGTGACTGTAGAGATATTGAACAGGCTGCCCGTGACTGTAAACGCATGGTGCAGGGTGCAAGTGACTGTACACACATGCTGCAGGGTGTCGGTGACTGTACACAGATGGTTTTGCAGGGTGCAAGTGACTGTACACATGTGGTGCAGGGTTTCAGTGACTGTATACACATGGTGAGGGGTGTCATGGACTGTACGCAGATGGCTTTGCAGGTTGTCAGTGACTGTACACAATGCGGTGTAGGGTGTCAGTGACTGTACACACATGGTGCATGCTACCAATGACTGTATACACACAGTGCATGGTACCAGTGAATGTACACACATGGTGCAGGGTGACAGTGATTGTATACACTTGGTGCAGGGTTTCAGTGACTGCATACACCTGGTTCAGGGTGCCAGTGACTGTACGCAGATGGCTTTGAAGGTAGTCAGTGACTGTACACACACGGCGCAGGATGTCAATGACTGTACACACACGGTGCAGATATTCAGTGACTGTATGCACTTGGTTAAGGGTGTCAGTGACTGTACACAGAAGGCTTTGCAGGTTGTCAGTGAATGTACACTCAAGGTGCAGTTTGGCAGTGACTATACACATGCAGTGTAGGGTTTCAGTGACTGTACAAGCATGGAGCAGGGTGACAGTGACTGTACACAACGTGGTGTAGGGTGTCAGTGACAATACACCCATGGAGCAGGGTGCCATTGACTGTACACACGTGGTGCAAGGTGATAGTGACTGTAGACTAATGGTATGGGGTGCCAGTGACTGTACACACATGGTGCAATGTGACAGTGACTGTACACAATGCGGTGTGGGGTGTGAGTGACTGTACACACATGGTGCAGGGTAGCAGTAACTGTACACACATGGTGCAGGGTGCCAGTGACTGTACACACATGGCGGAGTGTGCCAGTGATTGTACATATGTGAGGAAGGGGGCCAGTTACTGTACACACGTGGTGCAGGGTGACAGTGACTATACACATGCGGTGCAGGTTGCCAGTGACTGTACACATGCAGTGTAGGGTTCCAGTGACTGTTCACACATGGTGCAGTGTTACAGTGACTGTACACAACGCGGTGTAGGGTGTCAGTGACTGTACACACATGGTGCATGCTACCAGTGACTGTATACACACAGTGCATGGTACCAGTGAATGTACACACATGGTGCAGGGTGACAGTGACTGTACATATGTGGTGCAGGTTGCCACTGACTGTACACACAATGTGCAGGTTTTCCATGACTGTATACAGCTGGTTCAGGGTGCCAGTGTCTGTACGCAGAAGGCTTTGTAGGTTGTCAGTGACTGTACACACACGGCACAGGATGCCAATGACTGTACACACACGGTTCAGAGATTCAGTGACTGTATAAACATAGTTCAGGGTGTCAGTGACTGTACACAGATGGCTTTGCAGGTTGTCAGTGACTGTACACACATGGTGCAGTTTGGCAGTGACTATACACATGCAGTGTAGGGTTTCAGTGACTGTACACGCATGGTGCAGGGTGACAGTGACTGTACACAACGCGGTGTAGGGTGTCAGTGACTGTAAACACATGGAGCAGGGTGTCATTGAATGTACACACATGGTGCAGGGATTCAGTGACTGTAGAGATATTGTGCAGGCTGCCCGTGACTGTAAATGCATGGTGCAGGGTGCCAGTGACTGTACACACATGCTGCAGGGTGTCGGTGACCGTACACAGATGGTTTTGCAGGGTGCAAGTGACTGTGCACATGTGGTGCAGGGTGCTAGTGACTGTACACACATGGTCCAGGGATTCAGTGACTATATTCACATGGGGAGGGGTGTCATGGACTGTACGCAGATGGCTTTGCAGGCTGTCAGTGACTGTACACAATGCGGTGTAGGGTGTCAGTGACTATTCACACATGGTGCATGCTACCAGTGACTGTTCACACACAGTGGATGGTACCAGTGATTGTACACACATGGTGAAGGGTGACAGTGAATGTACATATGTGGTGCAGAGTGCCACTGACTGTACACACATGGTGCAGTTTGGCAGTGACTATACACATGCAGTGTAGGGTTTCAGTGACTGTACACGCATGGTGCAGGGTGACAGTGACTGTACACAATGCGGTGTAGGGTGTCAGTGACTATACACCCATGCAGCACGGTGCCATTGACTGTACACACATGGTGCAAGGTGCCAGTGACTGTAGGCTAATGGTATAGGGTGCCAGTGACTGTAAACACGTGGTGCAGGGTGGCAGTGACTGTACACACATGGTGCAGGGTGCCGGTGACTGTACACATGCAGTGTAGGGTTTCAGTGACTGTTCACACATGGTGCAGTGTTACAGTGACTGTACACAACGCAGTGTAGGGTGTCAGTGACTGTACACACATGGTGCATGCTACAAGTGACTATACACACAGTGCATGGTACCAGTGACTGTACACACATGGTGCAGGGTGACAGTGACTGTACATATGTGGTGCAGGGTGCCACTAACTGTACACACATGGTGCAGGGTTTCAGTGACTGTATACACCTGGTTCAGGGTGCCAGTGACTGTACGCAGATGGCTTTGAAGGTTGTCAGTGACTGTACACACACAGCGCAGGAAGTCAATGACTGTACACACACGGTGCAGAGATTCAGTGACTGTATACACATAGTTCAGGGTGTCAGTGACGGTACACAGATGGCTGTGCAGGTTGTCAGTGACTGTACACACATGGTGCAGTTTGGCAGAGACTATACACATGCAGTGTAGGGTTTCAGTGACTGTACATGCATGGTGCAGGGTGACAATGACTGTACACAACGCGGTGTAGGGTGTCAGTGACTATACACACATGGAGCAGGGTGCCATTGACAGTACACACATGGTGCAAGGTGCCAGTGACTGTAGACTAATGGTATGGGGTGCCAGTGACTGTAAACACATGGTGCAGTGTGACAGTGACTGTACACAACGCGGTGTAGGGTGTCAGTGTCTGTACACATATTGTGCAGGGTGTCAGTGACTATATACACATGGTGCAGGGTGTCAGGGACTGTATGCAGATGGCTTTGCAGGTTGTCAGTGACTGTACACATGCAGTGCAGGGTTTCAGTGACTGTTCTCACATGGTGCAGGGTGACAGTGACTGTACACAACGCGGTGTAGGGTGGCAGTGACTGTACACACATGGAGCAGGGTGTCATTGACTGTACACACATGGTGCAGGGATTCAGTGACTGTAGAGATATTGTGCAGGCTGCCCGTAACTTTAAACGCATGGTGCAGGGTGCCAGTGACTGTACACACATGCTGCAGTGTGTCGGTGACTGTACACAGATGGTTTTGCAGGGTGCAAGTGACTGTACACATGTGGTGCAGGGTGCCAGTGACTGTACACACATGGTTCAGGGTTACAGTGACTGTATACACATGGTGAGGGGTGTCATGGACTGTACGCAGATGGCTTTGCAGGTTGACAGTGACTGAACACAATGCAGTGTAGGGTGTCAGTGACTGTACACACATGTTGCATGCTACCAATGATTGTATACACACAGTGCATGGTACCAGTGAATGTACACAAATGGTGCAGGGTGACAGTGACTGTACACACATGGTGCAGGGTTTCAGTGACTGCATACACCTGCTTCAGGGTGCCAGTGACTGTACGCAGATGGCTTTGAAGGTAGTCAGTGACTGTACACACACGGCGCAGGATGTCAATGACTGTACACACACGGTGCAGATATTCAGTGACTGTATACACTTGGTTAAGGGTGTCAGTGACTGTACACAGAAGGCTTTGCAGGTTGTCAGTGAATGTACACTCAAGGTGCAGTTTGGCAGTGACTATACACATGCAGTGTAGGGTTTCAGTGACTGTACACGCATGGAGCAGGGTGACAGTGACTGTACACAATGTGGTGTAGGGTGTCAGTGACTATACACCCATGGAGCAGGGTGCCATTGACTGTACACACATGGTGCAAGGTGACAGTGACTGTAGACTAATGGTATAGGGTGCCAGTGACTGTACACACATGGTGCAATGTGACAGTGACTGTACACAATGCAGTGTAGGGTGTGAGTGACTGCACACACATGGTGCAGGGTAGCAGTGACTTTACACACATAGTGCAGGGTGCAAGTGACTGTACACACATGGCGCAGTGTGCCAGCGATTGTACACATGTGAGGCAGGGTGCCAGTTACTGTACACACGTGGTGCAGGGTGGCAGTGACTATACACATGCGGTGCAGTTTTCCAGTGACTGTACACATGCAGTGTAGGGTTTCAGTGACTGTTCACACATGGTGCAGGGTGACAGTGACTGTACATATGTGGTGCAGGGTGCCACTAACTGTACACACATGGTGCAGGGTTTCAGTGACTGTATACACCTGGTTCAGGGTGCCAGTGACTGTACGCAGATGGCTTTGTAGGTTGTCAATGACTGTACACACACGGCGCAGGATGCCAATGACTGTACACACACGGTGCAGAGATTCAGTGACTGTATAAACATAGTTCAGGGTGTCAGTGACTGTACACAGATGGCTTTGCAGGTTGTCAGTGACTGTACACACATGGTGCAGTTTGGCAGTGACTATACACATGCAGTGTAGGGTTTCAGTGACTGTACACGCATGTTGCAGGGTGACAGTGATTGTACACAACGCGGTGTAGGGTGTCAGTGACTATACACCCATGGAGCAGGGTGCCATTGACTGTACACACATGGTGCAAGGTGCCAGTGACTGTAGGCTAATGGTATAGGGTGCCAGTGACTGTAAACACATGGTGCAGTGTGACAGTGACTGTACACAATGCGGTGTAGGGTGTGAGTGACTGTACACGCATGTTGCAGGGTGCCAGTGACTGTACACACATGGTGCAGGGTGGCAGTGACTGTACACACATGGTGCAGGGTGCCGGTGACTGTACACATGCAGTGTAGGGTTTCAGTGACTGTTCACACATGGTGCAGTGTTTCAGTGACTGTACACAACACGGTGTAGGGTGTCAGTGACTGTACACACATGGTGCATGCTACCAGTGACTGTATACACACATGGCGCATGGTACCAGTGAATGTACACACATGGTGCAGGGTGACAGTGACTGTACATATGTGGTGCAGGGTGCCACTAACTGTACACACATGGTGCAGGGTTTCAGTGACTGTATACACCTGATTCAGGGTGCCAGTGACTGTACGCAGATGGCTTTGAAGGTTGTCAGTGACTGTACACACACGGCGCAGGAAGTCAATGACTGTACACACACGGTGCAGAGATTCAGTGACTGTATACACATAGTTCAGGGTGTCAGTGACTGTAAACAGATGGCTGTACCAGGTTGTCAGTGACTGTACACACATGGTGCAGTTTGGCAGTGACTATACACATGCAGTGCAGGGTTTCAGTGACTGTACATGCATGGTGCAGAGTGACAGTGACTGGACACAACATGGTGTAGGGTGTCAGTGACTAAACACACATGGAGCAAGGTGCCATTGACAGTACACACATGGTGCAAGGTGCCAGTGACTGTAGACTAATGGTGTGGGGTGCCAGTGACTGTAAACACATGGTGCAGGTTGCCAGTGACTGTACACACATGCTGCAGGGTATCGGTGACTGTACACAGATGGTTTTGCAGGGTGCAAGTGACTGTACACATGTGGTGCAGGGTGCCAGTGAATGTACACACATGGTTCAAGATTTCAGTGACTGTATACACATGTTGAGGGGTGTCATGGACTGTACGCAGATTGCTTTGCAGGTTGTCAGTTACTGTACACAATGCGGTGTAGGGTGTCAGTGACTGTACAAACATGGTGCATGCTACCAATGACTGTATACACACAGTGCATGGTACCAGTGAATGTACACACATGGTGCAGGGTGACAGTGACTGTACACACATGGTGCAGGGTTTCAGTGACTGCATACACCTGCTTCAGGGTGCCAGTGACTGTACGCAGATGGCTTTGAAGGTAGTCAGTGACTGTACACACACGGCGCAGGATGTCAATGACTGTACACACACGGTGCAGATATTCAGTGACTGTATACACTTGTTTAAGGGTGTCAGTGACTGTACACAGAAGGCTTTGCAGGTTGTCAGTGAATGTACACTCAAGGTGCAGTTTGGCAGTGACTATACACATGCAGTGTAGGGTTTCAGTGACTGTACACGCATGGTGCAGGGTGACAGTGACTGTACACAATGTGGTGTAGGGTGTCAGTGACTATACACCCATGGGTGCCATTGACTGTACACACATGGTGCAATGTTACAGTGACTGTAGACTAATGGTATAGGGTGCCAGTGACTGTACACACATGGTGCAATGTGACAGTGACTGTACACAATGCGGTGTAGGGTGTGAGTGACTGTACACACATGGTGCAGGGTAGCTGTGACTGTACACACATGGTGCAGGGTGCCAGTGACTGTACACACATGGCGCAGTGTGCCAGTGAATTTACACATGTGAGGCAGGGTGCCAGTGACTGTAAACACATGGTGCAGTGTGACAGTGACTGTACACAATGCGGTGTAGGGTGTGAGTGACAGTACACACATGGAGCAGGGTGCCAGTGACTGTACACACATGGTGCAGGGTTGCAGTGACTGTACACACATGGTGCAGGGTGCCGGTGACTGTACACATGCAGTGTAGGGTTTCAGTGACTGTTCACACATGGTGCAGTGTTACAGTGACTGTACACAACGCGGTGTAGAGTGTCAGTGACTGTACACACATGGTGCATGCTACCAGTGACTGTATACACACAGTGCATGGTACCAGTCAATGTACACACATGGTGCAGGGTGACAGTGACTGTACATATGTGGTGCAGGGTGCCACTAACTGTACACACATGGTGCAGGATTTCAGTGACTGTATACACCTGGTTCAGGGTGCCAGTGACTGTACGCAGATGGCTTTGTAGGTTGTCAGTGACTGTACACACACGGCGCAGCATGCCAATGACTGTACACACATGGTGCAGAGATTCAGTGACTGTATAAACATTGTTCAGGGTGTCAGTGACTGTACACAGATGGCTTTGCAGGTTGTCAGTGACTGTACACACATGGTGCTGTTTGGCAGTGACTATACACAGGCAGTGTAGGGTTTCAGTGACTGTACACACATGGTGCAGGGTGACAGTGATTGTACACAACGCAGTGTAGAGTGTCAGTGACAATACACCCAAGGAGCAGGGTGCCATTGTCTGTACAAACATGGTGCAAGGTGCCAGTGACTGTAGGCTAATGGTATAGGGTGCCAGTGACTGTACACACATGGTGCAGTGTGACAGTGACTGTACACAATGCGGTGTAGGTTGTGAGTGACTGTACACACATGGAGCAGGGTGCCAGTGACTGTACACACATGGTGCAGGGTGGCAGTGACTGTACACACATGGTGCAGGGTGCCGGTGACTGTACACATGCAGTGCAGCATTTCAGTGACTGTTCACACATGGTGCAGTGTTACAGTGACTGTACACAACGCGGTGTAGGGTGTCAGTGACTATACACATATGGAGCAGGGTGCCATTGACAGTACACACATGGTGCAAGGTGCCAGTGACTGTAGACTAATGGTATGGGGTGCCAGTGACTGTAAACACATGGTGCAGTGTGACAGTGACTGTACACAACGCGGTGTAGGGTGTCAGTGTCTGTACACATATTGTGCAGGGTGTCAGTGACTATATACACATGGTGCAGGGTGTCAGGGACTGTATGCAGATGAATTTGCAGGTTGTCAGTGACTGTACACATGCAGTGCAGGGTTTCAGTGACTGTTCTCACATGGTGCAGGGTGACAGTGACTGTACACAACGCGGTGTAGGGTGGCAGTGACTGTACACACATGGAGCAGGGTGTCATTGACTGTACACACATGGTGCAGGGATTCAGTGACTGTAGAGATATTGTGCAGGCTGCCCGTAACTTTAAACGCATGGTGCAGGGTGCCAGTGACTGTACACACATGCTGCAGTGTGTCGGTGACTGTACACAGATGGTTTTGCAGGGTGCAAGTGACTGTACACATGTGGTGCAGGGTGCCAGTGACTGTACACACATGGTTCAGGGTTTCAGTGACTGTATACACATGGTGAGGGGTGTCATGGACTGTACGCAGATGGCTTTGCAGGTTGACAGTGACTGTACACAATGCAGTGTAGGGTGTCAGTGACTGTACACACATGTTGCATGCTACCAATGATTGTATACACACAGTGCATGGTACCAGTGAATGTACACACATGGTGCAGGGTGACAGTGACTGTACACACATGGTGCAGGGTTTCAGTGACTGCATACACCTGCTTCAGGGTGCCAGTGACTGTACGCAGATGGCTTTGAAGGTAGTCAGTGACTGTACACACACGGCGCAGGATGTCAATGACTGTACACACACGGTGCAGATATTCAGTGACTGTATACACTTGGTTAAGGGTGTCAGTGACTGTACACAGAAGGCTTTGCAGGTTGTCAGTGAATGTACACTCAAGGTGCAGTTTGTCAGTGACTATACACATGCAGTGTAGGGTTTCAGTGACTGTACACGCATGGAGCAGGGTGACAGTGACTGTACACAATGTGGTGTAGGGTGTCAGTGACTATACACCCATGGAGCAGGGTGCCATTGACTGTACACACATGGTGCAAGGTGCCAGTGACTGTAGACTAATGGTATAGGGTGCCAGTGACTGTACACACATGGTGCAATGTGACAGTGACTGTACACAATGCAGTGTAGGGTGTGAGTGACTGCACACACATGGTGCAGGGTAACAGTGACTTTACACACATAGTGCAGGGTGCCAGTGACTGTACACACATGGCGCAGTGTGCCAGTGATTGTACACATGTGAGGCAGGGTGCCAGTTACTGTACACACGTGGTGCAGGGTGGCAGTGACTATACACATGCGGTGCAGTTTGCCAGTGACTGTACACATGCAGTGTAGGGTTTCAGTGACTGTTCACACATGGTGCAGGGTGACAGTGACTGTACATATGTGGTGCAGGTTGCCACTGACTGTACACACAATGTGCAGGGTTTCAGTGACTGTATACACCTGGTTCAGGGTGCCAGTGACTGTACGCAGATGGCTTTGTAGGTTGTCAGTGACTGTACACACACGGCGCAGGATGCCAATGACTGTACACACACGGTGCAGAGATTCAGTTACTGAATAAACATAGTTCAGTGTGTCAGTGACTGTACACAGATGGCTTTGCAGGTTGTCAGTGACTGTACACACATGGTGCAGTTTGGCAGTGACTATACACATGCAGTGTAGGGTTTCAGTGACTGTACACGCATTGTGCAGGGTGACAGTGACTGTACACAACGCGGTTTAGATTGTCAGTGACTATACACCCATGGAGCAGGGTGCCATTGACTGAGCACACATGGTGCAAGGTGCCAGTGACTGTAGGCTAATGGTATAGGGTGCCAGTGACTGTAAACACATGGTGCAGTGTGACAGTGACTGTACACAAAGCGGTGTAGGGTGTGAGTGACTGTACACACATGGAGCAGGGTGCCAGTGACTGTACACACATTGTGCAGGGTGGCAGTGACTGTACACACATGGTGCAGGGTGCCGGTGACTGTACACATGCAGTGTAGGGTTTCAGTGACTGTTCACACATGGTGCAGTGTTTCAGTGACTGTACACAACACGGTGTAGGGTGTCAGTGACTGTACACACATGGTGCATGCTACCAGTGACTGTATACACACATGGTGCATGGTACCAGTGAATGTACACACATGGTGCAGGGTGACAGTGACTGTACATATGTGGTGCAGGGTGCCACTAACTGTACACACATGGTGCAGGGTTTCAGTGACTGTATACACCTGGTTCAGGGTGCCAGTGACTGTACGCAGATGGCTTTGAAGGTTGTCAGTGACTGTACACACACGGCGCAGGAAGTCAATGACTGTACACACACGGTGCAGAGATTCAGTGACTGTATACACATAGTTCAGGGTGTCAGTGACTGTAAACAGATGGCTGTACCAGGTTGTCAGTGACTGTACACACATGGTGCAGTTTGGCAGTGACTATACACATGCAGTGCAGGGTTTCAGTGACGGTACATGCATGGTGCAGAGTGACAGTGACTGGACACAACGTGGTGTAGGGTGTCAGTGACTAAACACACATGGAGCAAGGTGCCATTGACAGTACACACATGGTGCAAGGTGCCAGTGACAGTAGACTAATGGTATAGGGTGCCAGTGACTGTACACACATGGTGCAATGTGACAGTGACTGTAAACAATGCGGTGTAGGATCTGAGTGACTGCACACACATGGTGCAGGGTAGCAGTGACTTTACACACATAGTGCAGGGTGCCAGTGACTGTACACACATGGCGCAGTGTGCCAGTGATTGTACACATGTGAGGCAGGGTGCCAGTTACTGTACACACGTGGTGCAGGGTGGCAGTGACTATACACATGCGGTGCAGTTTGCCAGTGACTGTACACATGCAGTGTAGGGTTTCAGTGACTGTTCACACATGGTGCAGGGTGACAGTGACTGTACATATGTGGTGCAGGTTGCCACTGACTGTACACACAATGTGCAGGGTTTCAGTGACTGTATACACCTGGTTCAGGGTGCCAGTGACTGTACGCAGATGGCTTTGTAGGTTGTCAGTGACTGTACACACACGGCGCAGGATGCCAATGACTGTACACACACGGTGCAGAGATTCAGTTACTGAATAAACATAGTTCAGTGTGTCAGTGACTGTACACAGATGGCTTTGCAGGTTGTCAGTGACTGTACACACATGGTGCAGTTTGGCAGTGACTATACACATGCAGTGTAGGGTTTCAGTGACTGTACACGCATGTTGCAGGGTGACAGTGACTGTACACAATGCGGTGTAGGGTGTCAGTGACTATACACCCATGGAGCAGGGTGCCATTGACTGTACACACATGGTGCAAGGTGCCAGTGACTGTAGGCTAATGGTATAGGGTGCCAGTGACTGTAAACACATGGTGCAGTGTGACAGTGACTGTACACAATGCGATGTAGGGTGTGAGTGACTGTACACGCATGTTGCAGGGTGCCAGTGACTGTACACACATGGTGCAGGGTGGCAGTGACTGTACACACATGGTGCAGGGTGCCGGTGACTGTACACATGCAGTGTAGGGTTTCAGTGACTGTTCACACATGGTGCAGTGTTTCAGTGACTGTACACAACACGGTGTAGGGTGTCAGTGACTGTACACACATGGTGCATGCTACCATTGACTGTATACACACATGGCGCATGGTACCAGTGAATGTACACACATGGTGCAGGGTGACAGTGACTGTACATATGTGGTGCAGGGTGCCACTAACTGTACACACATGGTGCAGGGTTTCAGTGACTGTATACACCTGATTCAGGGTGCCAGTGACTGTACGCAGATGGCTTTGAAGGTTGTCAGTGACTGTACACACACAGCGCAGGAAGTCAATGACTGTACACACACGGTGCAGAGATTCAGTGACTGTATACACATAGTTCAGGGTGTCAGTGACTGTAAACAGATGGCTGTACCAGGTTGTCAGTGACTGTACACACATGGTGCAGTTTGGCAGTGACTATACACATGCAGTGCAGGGTTTCAGTGACTGTACATGCATGGTGCAGAGTGACAGTGACTGGACACAACGTGGTGTAGGGTGTCAGTGACTAAACACACATGGAGCAAGGTGCCATTGACAGTACACACATGGTGCAAGGTGCCAGTGACTGTAGACTAATGGTGTGGGGTGCCAGTGACTGTAAACACATGGTGCAGGGTGCCAGTGACTGTACACACATGCTGCAGGGTATCGGTGACTGTACACAGATGGTTTTGCAGGGTGCAAGTGACTGTACACATGTGGTGCAGGGTGCCAGTGAATGTACACACATGGTTCAGGATTTCAGTGACTGTATACACATGTTGAGGGATGTCATGGACTGTACGCAGATTGCTTTGCAGGTTGTCAGTTACTGTACACAATGCGGTGTAGGGTGTCAGTGACTGTACACACATGGTGCATGCTACCAATGACTGTATACACACAGTGCATGGTACCAGTGAATGTACACACATGGTGCAGGGTGACAGTGACTGTACACACATGGTGCAGGGTTTCAGTGACTGCATACACCTGCTTCAGGGTGCCAGTGACTGTACGCAGATGGCTTTGAAGGTTGTCAGTGACTGTACACACACGGCGCAGGAAGTCAATGACTGTACACACACGGTGCAGAGATTCAGTGACTGTATACACATAGTTCAGGGTGTCAGTGACTGTAAACAGATGGCTGTACCAGGTTGTCAGTGACTGTACACACATGGTGCAGTTTGGCAGTGACTATACACATGCAGTGCAGGGTTGCAGTGACTGTACATGCATGGTGCAGAGTGACAGTGACTGGACACAACGTGGTGTAGGGTGTCAGTGACTAAACACACATGGAGCAAGGTGCCATTGACAGTACACACATGGAGCAAGGTGCCATTGACAGTACACACATGGTGCAAGGTGCCAGTGACTGTAGACTAATGGTGTGGGGTGCCAGTGACTGTAAACACATGGTGCAGGGTGCCAGTGACTGTACACACATGCTGCAGGGTATCGGTGACTGTACACAGATGGTTTTGCAGGGTGCAAGTGACTGTACACATGTGGTGCAGGGTGCCAGTGAATGTACACACATGGTTCAGGATTTCAGTGACTGTATACACATGTTGAGGGGTGTCATGGACTGTACGCAGATTGCTTTGCAGGTCGTCAGTTACTGTACACAATGCGGTGTAGGGTGTCAGTGACTGTACACACATGGTGCATGCTACCAATGACTGTATACACACAGTGCATGGTACCAGTGAATGTACACACATGGTGCAGGGTGACAGTGACTGTACACACATGGTGCAGGGTTTCAGTGACTGCATACACCTGCTTCAGGGTGCCAGTGACTGTACGCAGATGGCTTTGAAGGTAGTCAGTGACTGTACACACACGGCGCAGGATGTCAATGACTGTACACACACGGTGCAGATATTCAGTGACTGTATACACTTGTTTAAGGGTGTCAGTGACTGTACACAGAAGGCTTTGCAGGTTGTCAGTGAATGTACACTCAAGGTGCAGTTTGGCAGTGACTATACACATGCAGTGTAGGGTTTCAGTGACTGTACACGCATGGTGCAGGGTGACAGTGACTGTACACAACGTGGTGTAGGGTGTCAGTGACTATACACCCATGGGTGCCATTGACTGTACACACATGGTGCAATGTTACAGTGACTGTAGACTAATGGTATAGGGTGCCAGTGACTGTACACACATGGTGCAATGTGACAGTGACTGTACACAATGCGGTGTAGTTTGTGAGTGACTGTACACACATGGAGCAGGTGCCAGTGACTGTACACACATGGTGCAGGGTGCCAGTGACTGTACACACATGGCGCAGTGTGCCAGTGAATTTACACATGTGAGGCAGGGTGCCAGTGACTGTAAACACATGGTGCAGTGTGACAGTGACTGTACACAATGCGGTGTAGGGTGTGAGTGACAGTACACACATGGAGCAGGGTGCCAGTGACTGTACACACATGGTGCAGGGTTGCAGTGACTGTACACACATGGTGCAGGGTGCTGGTGACTGTACACATGCAGTGTAGGGTTTCAGTGACTATACACCATGGTGCAGTGTTACAGTGACTGTACACAACGCAGTGTAGAGTGTCAGTGACTGTACACACATGGTGCATGCTACCAGTGACTGTATACACACAGTGCATGGTACCAGTCAATGTACACACATGGTGCAGGGTGACAGTGACTGTACATATGTGGTGCAGGGTGCCACTGACTGTACACACATGGTGCAGGATTTCAGTGACTGTATACACCTGGTTCAGGGTGCCAGTGACTGTACGCAGATGGCTTTGTAGGTTGTCAGTGACTGTACACACATGGCGCAGCATGCCAATGACTGTACACACATGGTGCAGAGATTCAGTGACTGTATAAACATAGTTCAGGGTGTCAGTGACTGTACACAGATGGCTTTGCAGGTTGTCAGTGACTGTACACACATGGTGCTGTTTGGCAGTGACTATACACAGGCAGTGTAGGGTTTCAGTGACTGTACACACATGGTGCAGG
This sequence comes from Isurus oxyrinchus, assembly GCA_026770705.1. Lineage (NCBI taxonomy): Eukaryota > Metazoa > Chordata > Chondrichthyes > Lamniformes > Lamnidae > Isurus > Isurus oxyrinchus. Next base: position 84,305,637 of record JANJGN010000013.1, read on the forward strand.
GTGACAGTGATTGTACACAACGCAGTGTAGAGTGTCAGTGACTATACACCCAAGGAGCAGGGTGCCATTGTCTGTACAAACATGGTGCAAGTTGCCAGTGACTGTAGGCTAATGGTATAGGGTGCCAGTGACTGTACACACATGGTGCAGTGTGACAGTGACTGTACACAATGCGGTGTAGGTTGTGAGTGACTGTACACACATGGAGCAGGGTGCCAGTGACTGTACACACATGGTGCAGGGTGGCAGTGACTGTACACACATGGTGCAGGGTGCCGGTGACTGTACACATGCAGTGCAGCATTTCAGTGACTGTTCACACATGGTGCAGTGTTACAGTGACTGTACACAACGCAGTGTAGGGTTTCAGTGACTCTAAACACATGGAGCAGGGTGTCATTGACTGTACACACATGGTGCAGGGATTCAGTGACTGTAGAGATATTGTGCAGGCTGCCTGTGACTGTAAACGCATGGTGCAGTGTGTCGGTGACTGTACACACATGCTGCAGGGTGTCGGTGACCGTACACAGATGGTATTGCAGGGTGCAAGTGACAGTGCACATGTGGTGCAGGGTGCCAGTGACTGTACACACATGGTCCAGGGTTTCAGTGACTATATTCACATGGTGAGGGGTGTCAGGGACTGTACGCAGACGGCTTTGCAGGCTGTCAGTGACTGTACACAACGCGGTGTAGGGTGTCAGTGACTGTTCACACATGGTGCATGCTACCAGTGACTGTATACACACTGTGGATGGTACCAGTGATTGTACACACATGGTGCAGGGGGACAGTGACTGTACATATGTGGTGCAGAGTGCCACTGACTGTACACACATTGTGCAGGGTTTCAGAGACTGTATACACATGGTTCAGGTGCCAGTGACTGTACGCAGATGGCTTTGCAGGTTGTCAGTGACTGTAGACACATGGTGCAGTTTGGCATTGACTATACACATGCAGTGTAGGGTTTCAGTGACTGTACAGGCATGGTGCAGGGTGACAGTGACTGTACACAACGCGGTGTAGGTTGTCAGTGACTATACACCCATGGAGCACGGTGCCATTGACTGTACACACATGGTGCAAAGTGCCAGTGACTGTAGGCTAACGGTATAGGGTGCCAGTGACTGTAAACACATGGTGCAGGGTGACAGTGACTGTACACAATGCGGTGTAGGGTGTGAATGACTGTACACACACGGAGCAGGGTGCCAGTGACTGTACACACATGGTATGGGGTGCCAGTGACTGTAAACACATGGTGCAGTGTGACAGTGACTGTACACAACGCGGTGTAGGGTGTCAGTGTCTGTACACATATTGTGCAGGGTGTCAGTGACTATATACACATGGTGCAGGGTGTCAGGGACTGTATGCAGATGGCTTTGCAGGTTGGCAGTGACTGTACACATGCAGTGTAGGGTTTCAGTGACTGTTCTCACATGGTGCAGGGTGACAGTGACTGTACACAAAGCGGTGTAGGGTGTCAGTGACTGTACACACATGGAGCAGGGTGTCATTGACTGCACACACATGGTGCAGGGATTCAGTGACTGTAGAGATATTGTGCAGGCTGCCCGTAACTGTAAACACATGGTGCAGGGTGCCAGTGACTGTACACACATGCAGCAGGGTGTCGCTGACTGTACACAGATGGTTTTGCAGGGTGCAAGTGACTGTGCACATGTGGTGCAGGGTGCCAGTGACTGTACACACATGGTCCAGGGTTTCAGTGACTGTATACACATGGTGAGGGGTGCCATGGACTGTACGCAGATGGCTTTGCAGGTTGTCGGTGACAGTACACAATGCGGTGTAGGGTGTCAGTGACTGTACACACATGGTTCATGCTACCAATGACTGTATACACACAGTGCATGGTACCAGTGAATGTACACACATGGTGCAGGGTGACAGTGACTGTACACACATGGTGCAAGGTTTCAGAGACTGCATACACCTGCTTCCGGGTTTCAGTGACTGTACGCAGATGGCGTTGAAGGTAGTCAGTGACCGTACACACATGGCGCAGGATGTCAATGACTGTACACACACGGTGCAGAGATTCAGTGACTGCATTCACTTGGTTAAGGGTGTCAGTGACTGTACACAGAAGGCTTTGCAGGTTGTCAGTGAATGTACACTCAAGGTGCAGTTTGGCAGTGACTATACACATGCAGTGTAGGGTTTCAGTGACTGTACACGCATGGTGCAGGGTGACAGTGACTGTACACACATGGTGCAATGTTACAGTGACTGTAGACTAATGGTATAGGGTGCCAGTGACTGTACACACATGGTGCAATGTGACAGTGACTGTAAACAATGCGGTGTAGGGTGTGAGTGACTGTACACACATGGTGCAGGGTAGCAGTGACTGTACACACATGGTGCAGGGTGCCAGTGACTGTACACACATGGCGCAGTGTGCCAGTGAATTTACACATGTGAGGCAGGGTGCCAGTGACTGTAAACACATGGTGCAGTGTGACAGTGACTGTACACAATGCGGTGTAGGGTGTGAGTGACAGTACACACATGGAGCAGGGTGCCAGTGACTGTACACACATGGTGCAGTGTTGCAGTGACTGTACACACATGGTGCAGGGTGCCGGTGACTGTACACATGCAGTGTAGGGTTTCAGTGACTGTTCACACATGGTGCAGTGTTACAGTGACTGTACACAACGCGGTGTAGAGTTTCAGTGACTGCACACACATGGTGCATGCTACCAGTGACTGTATACACACAGTGCATGGTACCAGTCAATGTACACACATGGTGCAGGGTGACAGTGACTGTACATATGTGGTGCAGGGTGCCACTAACTGTACACACATGGTGCAGGATTTCAGTGACTGTATACACCTGGTTCAGGGTGCCAGTGACTGTACGCAGATGGCTTTGTAGGTTGTCAGTGACTGTACACACACGGCGCAGCATGCCAATGCCTGTACACACACGGTGCAGAGATTCAGTGACTGTATAAACATAGTTCAGGGTGTCAGTGACTGTACACAGATGGCTTTGCAGGTTGTCAGTGACTGTACACACATGGTGCTGTTTGGCAGTGACTATACACAGGCAGTGTAGGGTTTCAGTGACTGTACACACATGGTGCAGGGTGACAGTGACTGTACACAACGCGGTGTAGAGTGTCAGTGACAATACACCCAAGGAGCAGGGTGCCATTGTCTGTACACACATGGTGCAAGGTGCCAGTGACTGTAGGCTAATGGTATAGGGTGCCAGTGACTGTAAACACATGGTGCAGTGTGACAGTGACTGTACACAATGCGGTGTAGTTTGTGAGTGACTGTACACACATGGAGCAGGTGCCAGTGACTGTACACACATGGTGCAGGGTTTCAGTGATTGTTCACACATGGTGCAGTGTTACAGTGACTGTACAAAACACGGTGTAGGGTGTCAGTGACTGTACACACATGGTGCATGCAACCAGTGACTGTATACACACAGTGCATGGTACCAGTGAATGTACACCCATGGTGCAGGGTGACAGTGACTGTACATATGTGGTGCAGGGTGCCACTAACTGTACACACATGGTGCAGGGTTTCAGTGACTGTATACACCTGGTTCAGGGTGCCAGTGACTGTACGCAGATGGCTTTGAAGGTTGTCAGTGACTGTACACACACGGTGCAGAGATTCAGTGACTGTATACACATAGTTCAGGGAGTCAGTGACTGTACACAGATGGCTGTGCAGGTTGTCAGTGACTGTACACACATGGTGCAGTTTGGCAGTGACTATACACATGCAGTGTAGGGATTCAGTGTCTGTACATGCATGGTGCAGGGTGACAGTGACTGGACACAACATGGTGTAGGGTGTCAGTGACTATACACACATGGAGCAGGGTGCCATTGACAGTACACACATGGTGCAAGGTGCCAGTGACTGTAGACTAATGGTATGGGGTGCCAGTGACTGTAAACACATGGTGCAGTGTGACAGTGACTGTACACAACGTGGTGTAGGGTGTCGTTAACTGTACACATATTGTGTAGGGTGTCAGTGACTATATACACATGGTGCAGGGTGTCAGGGACTGTATGCAGATGGCTTTGCAGGTTGTAAGTGACTGTACACATGCAGTGTAGGGTTTCAGTGACTGTTCTCACATGGTGCAGGGTGACGGTGACTGTACACAACGCGGTGTAGGGTGTCAGTGACTGTACACACATGGAGCAGGGTGTCATTGACTGCACACACATGGTGCAGGGATTCAGTGACTGTAGAGATATTGTGCAGGCTGCCCGTAACTGTAATCGCATGGTGCAGGGTGCCAGTGACTGTACACACATGCTGCAGAGTGTCGGTGACTGTACACAGATGGTATTGCAGGGTGCAAGTGACTGTACACATGTGGTGCAGGGTGCCAGTGACTGTACACACATGGTTCAGGGTTTCAGTGACTGTATACACATGGTGAGGGGTGTCATGGGCTGTATGCAGATGGCTTTGCAGGTTGTCAGTGACTGTACACAATGCGGTGTAGGGTGTCAGTGACTGTACACACATGGTGCATGCTACCAATGACTATATACACACAGTGCATGGTACCAGTGAATGTACACACATGGTGCAGGGTGACAGTGACTGTACACACATGGTGCAGGGTTTCATTGACTGCATACACCTGCTTCAGGGTGCCAGTGACTGTACGCAGATGGCTTTGAAGGTAGTCAGTGACTACACACACGGCGCAGGATGTCAATGACTGTACACACACGGTGCAGATATTCAGTGACTGTATACACTTGGTTAAGGGTGTCAGTGACTGTACACAGAAGGCTTTGCAGGTTGTCAGTGAATGTACACTCAAGGTGCAGTTTGGCAGTGACTATACACATGCAGTGTAGGGTTTCAGTGACTGTACACGCATGGAGCAGGGTGACAGTGACTGTACACAATGTGGTGTAGGGTGTCAGTGACTATACACCCATGGAGCAGGGTGCCATTGACTGTACACACATGGTGCAAGGTGACAGTGACTGTAGACTAATGGTATAGGGTGCCAGTGACTGTACACACATGGTGCAATGTGACAGTAACTGTACACAATGCGGTGTAGGGTGTGAGTGACTGTACACACATGGTGCAGGGTGACAGTGACTGTACACAACCCGGTGTAGGGTGTCAGTGACTATACACCCATGGAGCACGGTGCCATTGACTGTACACACATGGTGCAAGGTGCCAGTGACTGTAGGCTAACGGTATAGGGAGCCAGTGACTGTAAACACATGGTGCAGTGTGACAGTGACTGTACACAATGTGGTGTAGGGTGTGAGTGACTGTACACACATGGAGCAGGGTGCCAGTGACTGTACACACATGGTGCAGGGTGGCAGTGACTGCACACAGATGGCTGTGCAGGTTGTCAGTGACTGTACACACATGGTGCTGTTTGGCAGTGACTATACACATGCAGTGTAGGGTTTCAGTGACTGTACATGCATGGTGCAGGGTGACAGTGACTGGACACAATGTGGTGTAGTGTTTCAGTGACAATACACACATGGAGCAGGGTGCCATTGACAGTACACACATAGTGCAAGGTGCCAGTGACTGTAGACTAATGGTATGGGGTGCCAGTGACTGTAAACACATGGTGCAGTGTGACAGTGACTGTACACAATGCGGTGTAGGGTGTCAGTGTCTGTACACATATTGTGCAGGGTGTCAGTGACTATATACACATGGTGCAGGGTGTCAGGGACTGTATGCAGATGGCTTTGCAGGTTGTCAGTGACTGTACACATGCAGCGTAGGATTTCAGAGACTGTTCTCACATGGTGCAGGGTGACAGTGACTGTACACAACGCGGTGTAGGGTGTCAGTGACTGTACACACATGGAGCAGGGTGTCATTGACTGTACACACATGGTGCAGGGATTCAGTGACTGTACACAGATGGTTTTGCAGGGTGCAAGTGACTGTGCACATGTGGTGCAGGGTGCCAGTGACTGTACACACATGGTCCAGGGTTTCAGTGACTGTATACACATGGTGAGGGGTGTCATGGACTGTACGCAGATGACTTTTCAGGTTGTCAGTGACTGTACACAATGCGGTGTAGGGTGTCAGTGACTGTACACACATGGTGCATGCTGCGAATGACTGTATACACACAGTGCATGCTACCAGTGAATGTAGACACATGGTGCAGGGTTTCAGTGACTGCATACACCTGCTTCAGTGTGCCAGTGACTGTACGCAGATGGCTTTGAAGGTAGTCAGTGACTGTACAAACACGGCGCAGGATGTCAATGACTGTACAGACACGGTGCAGATATTCAGTGACTGTATACACTTGGTTAAGGTTGTCAGTGACTGTACACAGAAGGCTTTGCAGGTTGTCAGTGAATGTACACTCAAGGTGCAGTTTGGCAGTGACTATACACATGCAGTGTAGGGTTTCAGTGACTATACAAGCATGGAGCAGGGTGACCGTGACTGTACACAACGTGGTGTAGGGTGTCAGTGACTATACACCCATGGAGCAGGGTGCCATTGACTGTACACACATGGTGCAATGTTACAGTGACTGTAGACTAATGGTATAGGGTGCCAGTGACTGTACACACATGGTGCAATGTGACAGTGACTGTACACAATGCGGTGTAGGGTGTGAGTGACTGTACACACATGGTGCAGGGTAGCAGTGACTGTACACACATGGTGCAGGGTGCCAGTGACTGTACACACATGGCGCAGTGTGCCAGTGACTGTACACATGTGAGGCAGGGTGCCAGTTACTGTGCACACATGGTGCAGGGTGGCAGTGACTGTACACACATGGTGCAGGGTGCCGGTGACTGTACACATGCAGTGTAGGGTTTCAGTGACTGTTCTCACATGGGGCAGTATTACAGAGACTGTGCACAACGCGGTGTAGGGTGTCAGTGACTGTACACACATGGAGCAGGGTGTCATTGACTGTACACACATGGTGCAGGGATTCAGTGACTGTAGAGATATTGTGCAGGCTGCCCGTGACTGTAAACGCATGGTGCAGGGTGCCAGTGACTGTACACACATGCTGCAGGGTGTCGGTGATCGTACACAGATGGTTTTGCAGGGTGCAAGTGACTGTGCACATGTGGTGCAGGGTGCCACTGACTGTACACACATGGTCCAGGGTTTCAGTGACTATATTCACATGGTGAGGGGTGTCATGGACTGTACGCAGATGGCTTTGCAGGCTGTCAGTGACTGTACACAACGCGGTGTAGGGTGTAAGTGACTGTTCACACATGGTGCATGCTACCAGTGACTGTATACACACAGTGGATGGTACCAGTGATTGTACACACATGGTGCAGGGTGACAGTGACTGTACATATGTGGTGCAGAGTGACACTGACTGTACACACATGGTGCAGGGTTTCAGTGACTGTATACACATGGTTCAGGTGCCAGTGACTGTACGCAGATGGCTTTGAAGGTTGTCAGTGCATGTACACACATGGCGCAGGATGTCAATGACTGTACACACACGGTGCAGAGATTCAGTGACTGTATACACTTAGTTAAGGGTGTCAGTGACTGTACGCAGATGGCTTTGAAGGTTGTCAGTGACTGTACACACATGGCGCAGGATGTCAATGACTGTACACACACGGTGCAGAGATTCAGTGACTGTATACACTTGGTTAAGGGTGTCAGTGACTGTACACAGATGGCTTTGCAGGTTGTCAGTGACTGTACACACATGGTGCAGTTTGGCAGTGACTATACACATGCAGTGTAGGGTTTCAGTGACTGTACACGCATGGTGCAGGGTGACAGTGACTGTACACAACGCGGTGTAGGGTGTCAGTGACTATACACCCATGGAGCACGGTGCCATTGACTGTACACACATGGTGCAAGGTGCCAGTGACTGTAGGCTAACGGTATAGGGTGCCAGTGACTGTAAACACACGGTGCAGTGTGACAGTGACTGTACACAATGCGGTGTAGGGTGTGAGCGACTGTACACACATGGAGCAGGGTGCCAGTGACTGTACACACATGGTGCAGTAAGTCAATGACTGTACACACACGGTGCAGAGATTCAGTGACTGTATACACATAGTTCAGGGTGTCAGTGACTGTACACAGATGGCTGTGCAGGTTGTCAGTGACTGTACACACATGGAGCAGGGTGCCATTGACAGTACACACATGGTGCAAGGTGCCAGTGACTGTAGACTAATGGTATGGGGTGCCAGTGACTGTAAACACATGGTGCAGTGTGACAGTGACTGTACACAACGCGGTGTAGGGTGTCAGTGACTGTACACATATTGTGCAGGGTGTCAGTGACTATATACACATGGTGCAGGGTGTCAGGGACTGTATGCAGATGGCTTTGCAGGTTGTCAGTGACTGTACACATGCAGTGTAGGGTTTCAGTGACTGTTCTCACATGGTGCAGGGTGACAGTGACTGTACACAACGCGGTGTAGGGTGTCAGTGTCTGTATACACATGGAGCAGGGTGTCATTGACTGTACACACATGGTGCAGGGATTCAGTGACTGTAGAGATATTGTGCAGGCTGCCCGTAACTGTAAACGCATGGTGCAGGGTGCCAGTGACTGTACACACATGCTGCAGGGTGTCGGTGACTGTACACAGATGGTTTTGCAGGGTGCAAGTGACTGTGCACATGTGGTGCAGGGTGCCAGTGACTGTACACACATGGTCCAGGGTTTCAGCGACTGTATACACATGGTGAGGGGTGTCATGGACTGTACGCAGATGACTTTGCAGGTTGTCAGTGACTGTACACAATGCGGTGTAGGGTGTCAGTGACTGTACACACATGGTGCATGCTGCCAATGACTGTATACACACATTGCATGGTACCAGTGAATGTAGACACATGGTGCAGGGTTTCAGTGACTGCATACACCTGCTTCCGGGTGCCAGTGACTGTACGCAGATGGCTTTGAAGGTAGTCAGTGACTGTACACACACGGCGCAGGATGTCAATGACTGTACACACACGGTGCAGATATTCAGTGACTGTATACACTTGGTTAAGGGTGTCAGTGACTGTACACAGAAGGCTTTGCAGGTTGTCAGTGAATGTACACTCAAGGTGCAGTTTGGCAGTGACTATATACATGCAGTGTAGGGTTTCAGTGACTGTACATGCATGGAGCAGGGTGACAGTGACTGTACACAACGTGGTGTAGGGTGTCAGTGACTATACACCCATGGAGCAGGGTGCCAGTGACTGTAAACACATGGTGCAGTGTGACAGTGACTGTACACAATGCGGTGTAGGGTGTGAGTGACTGTACACACATGGAGCAGGGTGCCAGTGACTGTACACACATGGTGCAGGAAGTCAATGACTGTACACACACGGTGCAGAGATTCAGTGACTGTATACACAGAGTTCAGGGTGTCAGTGACTGCACACAGATGGCTGTGCAGGTTGTCAGTGACTGTACACACATGGTGCAGTTTGGCAGTGACTATACACATGCAGTGTAGGGTTTCAGTGACTGTACATGCATGGTGCAGGGTGACAGTGACTGGACACAACGTGGTGTAGGGTGTCAGTGACTATACACACATGGAGCAGGGTGCCATTGACAGTACACACATGGTGCAAGGTGCCAGTGACTGTAGACTAATGGTATGGGGTGCCAGTGACTGTAAACACATGGTGCAGTGTGACAGTAACTGTACACAACGCGGTGTAGGGTGTCAGTGTCTGTACACATATTGTGCAGGGTGTCAGTGACTATATACACATGGTGCAGGGTGTCAGGGACTGAATGCAGATGGCTTTGCAGGTTGTCAGTGACTGTACACATGCAGCGTAGGGTTTCAGTGACTGTTCTCACATGGTGCAGGGTGACAGTGACTGTACACAACGCGGTGTAGGGTGTCAGTGACTGTACACATATTGTGCAGGGTGTCAGTGACTATATACACATGGTGCAGGGTGTCAGGGACTGTATGCAGATGGCTTTGCAGGTTGTCAGTGACTGTACACATGCAGTGTAGGGTTTCAGTGACTGTTCTCACATGGTGCAGGGTGACAGTGACTGTACACAACGCGGTGTAGGGTGTCAGTGACTGTACACACATGGAGCAGGGTGTCATTGACTGTACACACATGGTGCAGGGATTCAGTGACTGTAGAGATATTGTGCAGGCTGCCCGTGACTGTAAACGCATGGTGCAGGGTGCCAGTGACTGTACACACATGCTGCAGGGTGTCGGTGATCATACACAGATGGTTTTGCAGGGTGCAAGTGACTGTGCACATGTGGTGCAGGGTGCCACTGACTGTACACACATGGTCCAGGGTTTCAGTGACTATATTCACATGGTGAGGGGTGTCATGGACTGTACGCAGATGGCTTTGCAGGCTGTCAGTGACTGTACACAACGCGGTGTAGGGTGTAAGTGACTGTTCACACATGGTGCATGCTACCAGTGACTGTATACACACAGTGGATGGTACCAGTGATTGTACACACATGGTGCAGGGTGACAGTGACTGTACATATGTGGTGCAGAGTGACACTGACTGTACACACATGGTGCAGGGTTTCAGTGACTGTATACACATGGTTCAGGTGCCAGTGACTGTACGCAGATGGCTTTGAAGGTTGTCAGTGCATGTACACACATGGCGCAGGATGTCAATGACTGTACACACACGGTGCAGAGATTCAGTGACTGTATACACTTAGTTAAGGGTGTCAGTGACTGTACGCAGATGGCTTTGAAGGTTGTCAGTGACTGTACACACATGGCGCAGGATGTCAATGACTGTACACACACGGTGCAGAGATTCAGTGACTGTATACACTTGGTTAAGGGTGTCAGTGACTGTACACAGATGGCTTTGCAGGTTTTCAGTGACTGTACACACATGGTGCAGTTTGGCAGTGACTATACACATGCAGTGTAGGGTTTCAGTGACTGTACACGCATGGTGCAGGGTGACAGTGACTGTACACAACGCGGTGTAGGGTGTCAGTGACTATACACCCATGGAGCACGGTGCCATTGACTGTACACACATGGTGCAAGGTGCCAGTGACTGTAGGCTAACGGTATAGGGTGCCAGTGACTGTAAACACATGGTGCAGTGTGACAGTGACTGTACACAATGCGGTGTAGGGTGTGAGCGACTGTACACACATGGAGCAGGGTGCCAGTGACTGTACACACATGGTGCAGTAAGTCAATGACTGTACACACACGGTGCAGAGATTCAGTGACTGTATACACATAGTTCAGGGTGTCAGTGACTGTACACAGATGGCTGTGCAGGTTGTCAGTGACTGTACACACATGGAGCAGGGTGCCATTGACAGTACACACATGGTGCAAGGTGCCAGTGACTGTAGACTAATGGTATGGGGTGCCAGTGACTGTAAACACATGGTGCAGTGTGACAGTGACTGTACACAACGCGGTGTAGGGTGTCAGTGACTGTACACATATTGTGCAGGGTGTCAGTGACTATATACACATGGTGCAGGGTGTCAGGGACTGTATGCAGATGGCTTTGCAGGTTGTCAGTGACTGTACACATGCAGTGTAGGGTTTCAGTGACTGTTCTCACATGGTGCAGGGTGACAGTGACTGTACACAACGCGGTGTAGGGTGTCAGTGTCTGTATACACATGGAGCAGGGTGTCATTGACTGTACACACATGGTGCAGGGATTCAGTGACTGTAGAGATATTGTGCAGGCTGCCCGTAACTGTAAACGCATGGTGCAGGGTGCCAGTGACTGTGCACACATTCTGCAGGGTGTCGGTGACTGTACACAGATGGTTTTGCAGGGTGCAAGTGACTGTGCACATGTGGTGCAGGGTGCCAGTGACTGTACACACATGGTCCAGGGTTTCAGCGACTGTATACACATGGTGAGGGGTGCCATGGACTGTACGCAGATGACTTTGCAGGTTGTCAGTGACTGTACACAATGCGGTGTAGGGTGTCAGTGACTGTACACACATGGTGCATGCTGCCAATGACTGTATACACACATTGCATGGTACCAGTGAATGTAGACACATGGTGCAGGGTTTCAGTGACTGCATACACCTGCTTCCGGGTGCCAGTGACTGTACGCAGATGGCTTTGAAGGTAGTCAGTGACTGTACACACACGGCGCAGGATGTCAATGACTGTACACACACGGTGCAGATATTCAGTGACTGTATACACTTGGTTAAGGGTGTCAGTGACTGTACACAGAAGGCTTTGCAGGTTGTCAGTGAATGTACACTCAAGGTGCAGTTTGGCAGTGACTATATACATGCAGTGTAGGGTTTCAGTGACTGTACATGCATGGAGCAGGGTGACAGTGACTGTACACAACGTGGTGTAGGGTGTCAGTGACTATACACCCATGGAGCAGGGTGCCAGTGACTGTAAACACATGGTGCAGTGTGACAGTGACTGTACACAATGCGGTGTAGGGTGTGAGTGACTGTACACACATGGAGCAGGGTGCCAGTGACTGTACACACATGGTGCAGGAAGTCAATGACTGTACACACACGGTGCAGAGATTCAGTGACTGTATACACAGAGTTCAGGGTGTCAGTGACTGCACACAGATGGCTGTGTTGTTGTCAGTGACTGTACACACATGGTGCAGTTTGGCAGTGACTATACACATGCAGTGTAGGGTTTCAGTGACTGTACATGCATGGTGCAGGGTGACAGTGACTGGACACAACGTGGTGTAGGGTGTCAGTGACTATACACACATGGAGCAGGGTGCCATTGACAGTACACACATGGTGCAAGGTGCCAGTGACTGTAGACTAATGGTATGGGGTGCCAGTGACTGTAAACACATGGTGCAGTGTGACAGTAACTGTACACAACGCGGTGTAGGGTGTCAGTGTCTGTACACATATTGTGCAGGGTGTCAGTGACTATATACACATGGTGCAGGGTGTCAGGGACTGTATGCAGATGGCTTTGCAGGTTGTCAGTGACTGTACACATGCAGCGTAGGGTTTCAGTGACTGTTCTCACATGGTGCAGGGTGACAGTGACTGTACACAACGCGGTGTAGGGTGTCAGTGACTGTACACATATTGTGCAGGGTGTCAGTGACTATATACACATGGTGCAGGGTGTCAGGGACTGTATGCAGATGGCTTTGCAGGTTGTCAGTGACTGTACACATGCAGTGTAGGGTTTCAGTGACTGTTCTCACATGTGGTGCAGGGTGACAGTGACTGTACACAACGCGGTGTAGGGTGTCAGTGTCTGTACACACATGGAGCAGGGTGTCATTGACTGTACACACATGGTGCAGGGATTCAGTGACTGTAGAGATATTGTGCAGGCTGCCCGTAACTGTAAACGCATGGTGCAGGGTGCCAGTGACTGTACTCACATGCTGCAGGGTGTCGGTGACTGTACACAGATGGTTTTGCAGGGTGCAAGTGACTGTGCACATGTGGTGCAGGGTGCCAGTGACTGTACACACATGGTCCAGGGTTTCAGTGACTGTATACACATGGTGAGGGGTGTCATGGACCGTACGCAGATGACTTTGCAGGTTGTCAGTGACTGTACACAATGCGGTGTAGGGTGTCAGTGACTGTACACACATGGTGCATGCTGCCAATGACTGTATACACACATTGCATGGTACCAGTGAATGTAGACACATGGTGCAGGGTTTCAGTGACTGCATACACCTGCTTCCGGGTGCCAGTGACTGTACGCAGATGGCTTTGAAGGTAGTCAGTGACTGTACACACACGGCGCAGGATGTCAATGACTGTACACACACGGTGCAGATATTCAGTGACTGTATACACTTGGTTAAGGGTGTCAGTGACTGTACACAGAAGGCTTTGCAGGTTGTCAGTGAATGTACACTCAAGGTGCAGTTTGGCAGTGACTATATACATGCAGTGTAGGGTTTCAGTGACTGTACATGCATGGAGCAGGGTGACAGTGACTGCACACAACGTGGTGTAGGGTGTCAGTGACTATACACCCATGGAGCAGGGTGCCATTGACTGTACACACATGGTGCAAGGTGACAGTGACTGTAGACTAATGGTATAGGGTGCCAGTGACTGTACACACATGGTGCAATGTGACAGTGACTGTACACAATGCGGTGTAGGGTGTGAGTGACTGTACACACATGGTGCAGGGTGACAGTGACTGTACACAACGCGGTGTAGGGTCTCAGTGACTATACACCCATGGAGCACGGTGCCATTGACTGTACACACATGGTGCAAGGTGCCAGTGACTGTAGGCTAACGGTATAGGGTGCCAGTGACTGTAAACACATGGTGCAGTGTGACAGTGACTGTACACAATACGGTGTAGGGTGTGAGTGACTGTACACACATGGAGCTGGGTGCCAGTGACTGTACACACATGGTGCTGGGTGGCAGTGACCTGTATACACATGGTGCAGGGTGCCGGTGACTGTACGCATGCAGTGTAGGGTTTCAGTGACTGTTCACACATGGTGCAGTGTTACAGTGACTGTATACAACGCGGTGTAGGGTGTCAGTGACTGTACACACATGGTGCATGCTACCAGTGACTGTATACACACAGTGCATAGTACCAGTGAATGTACACACATGGTGCAGGTTGACAGTGACTGTACATATGTGGTGCAGGGTGCCACTAACTGTATACACATGGTGCAGGGTTTCATGACTGTATACACCTGGTTCAGGGTGTCAGTGACTGTACGCAGATGGCTTTGAAGGTTGTCAGTGACTGTACACACATGGTGCAGTTTGGCAGTGACTATACACATGCAGTGTAGGGTTTCAGTGACTGTACATGCATGGAGCAGGGTGACAGTGACTGGACACAACGTGGTGTAGGGTGTCAGTGAGTATACACACATGGAGCAGGGTGCCATTGACAGTACACACATGGTGCAAGGTGCCAGTGACTGTAGACTAATGGTATGGGGTGCCAGTGACTGTAAAAACATGGTGCATGTGTGACAGTAACTGTACACAACGCGGTGTAGGGTGTCAGTGTCTGTACACATATTGTGCAGGGTGTCAGTGACTATATACACATGGTGCAGGGTGTCAGGGACTGTATGCACCTGGTTCAAGGTGCCAGTGACTGTATGCAGATGGCTTTGTAGGTTGTCAGTGACTGTACACACACGGCGCAGCATGCCAATGACTGTACACACACAGTGCAGAGATTCAGTGACTGTATAAACATAGTTCAGGGTGTCAGTGACTGTACACAGATGGCTTTGCAGGTTGTCAGTGACTGTACACACATGGTGCAGTTTGGCAGTGACTATACACATGTAGTGTAGGGTTTCAGTGACTGTACACACATGCTGCAGTGTGTCGGTGACCGTACACAGATAGTTTTGCAGGGTGCAAGTGACTGTGCACATGTGGTGCAGGGTGCCAGTGACTGTACACACATGGTCCAGGGTTTCAGTGACTATATTCACATGGTGAGGGGTGTCAGTGACTGTACACAAACGGCGCAGCATGCCAATGACTGTACACACACAGTGCAGAGATTCAGTGACTGTATAAACATAGTTCAGGGTGTCAGTGACTGTACGCAGATGGCTTTGCAGGCTGTCAGTGACTGTACACAACGTAGTGTACGGTGTCAGTGACTATACACACATGGAGCAGGGTGCCATTGACTGTACACACATGGTGCAAGGTGCCAGTGACTGTAGACTAATGGTATGGGGTGCCAGTGACTGTAAACACGTGGTGCAGTGTGACAGTGACTGTACACAATGCAGTGTAGGTTGTGAGTGACTGTACACACATGGAGCAGAGTGCCAGTGACTGTAAACACATGGTGCAGGATGGCTGAGACTGTACACAAACGGTGCAGTGTGCCAGTGACTATACACACATGGCACAGTGTGCCAGTGATTGTACACATGTGAGGCAGGGTGCCAGTTAATGTACACAAGTGGTGAAGTGTTTCTGTGACTTTACACATATTGTGCATGGTGCCAGTGACTGTAAACACATGGCACAGGATGCCAGTGACTGTACACACATGGTGCAGGGTGTCAGTGACTGTCACACTGATGGCTTTGCAGGGTGCCAGTGACTGTACATGCATGCTGCAGGGTGCCAGTGCTTGGATACACATGTTGCATGGTGCCAGTGACTGTAGACACATGGTATAGGGGGTTCCTGTGACTGTACACACTTGTTATTGTGTACCAATGACTGTACACACATGGTGCAGGGTGCCAGTGACTGTACACACATGGTGCAGTGTGACAGTGACTGTACTCATATGGTGCACAGTGCCAGTGACTGTACACATATGGTGTAGGTTGCCAGTGACTGTACACACTCGGTGCAGGGTGCCAGTGACTGTACACACATGGGGCAGTGTGCCAGTGACTGTACACATGTGAGGCAGGGTGCCAGTTACTGTACACACCTGGTGCAGGGTGCCAGTGACTGTACACACATGGTGCAGGGTTTCAGTGACTGTACACACATTGTGCAGGGTGCCAGTGACTGTACAAACAATGGTGCAGGGTGCCAGTGAATTTTCACAGATGGTGCAGTGTGCCCATGTATGTACACACATGGTAAAGGGTACCAACGACTGTAAACATATGGTGCAGGGTGCCAGTGACTGTAGACACATGGTATAGGGTAAGAGTGAAATAACACACATGGTGCAGTGTGCCAGTAACTGTACACATGCATTGCAGGGTGCCAGTGACTGAACACACATTGTATAGGGTGCCAGTGACTGCACACACATGGTATATGGTGCCAATGACCGTACATACATGCTGCAGGGAGCCAGTGACTGTAGACACATGGTATAGGGTGCCAGTGACTGCACACACATGGTGCACGGTTCTAGTGACTATAGACACTCGGTGCAGGGTGTTAGTGACTGTACACATGCGGTGCAGTGTTCCAGTGACAGTACACTTGTGGCGCAGCTTGCCAGTGACTGTACACACATGGTGCAGGGTGACAGTGACTGTACACAGATGGTGCAGTGTACCAGTGAATGTACACACACACTGGAGGGTGCCAGTGGCTGTACACATATGGTGAAAAGTGTTAGTGACTGTATACACACGGTGAAGTATGTCAGTGACAGTAAACAGATGGTGCAGTGTACCAGCGACTGTACACACATGGTGGAGGATGCCAATGACCGTACACACATAGTGCAGGGTGTCAGTGACTGTACAGATACAGTGAAGGATGTCAGTTTCTGTAAACACATGGTGCAGGGTTTTGGTGACTGTACACATATTGTGCAGGATGCCAGTGACTGTACACACATGGTGCAGTGTGTCAGTGACTGTAGACAAATGGATAGTGTTCCAGGGGCTGTCCACATGCGGTGCAGTGTGTCAATGACTGTACACATATGCTGCAGGGTGCCAGTGACTATAAACAAAAGGTGCAGGGTGCCAGTGAATGTGCACACAATGGTACAGTGTACCAGCGACTTACAAATACGGTGGAGGGTGCCAGTGACTGTACACACATGGTGCAGGGTGTCAGTGACTGTACACACACAGAGAAGGATGTCCGTGACTGTACACACATGGTGCAGGTTGCCAATGACTGTAAACACACAGTGTAGGGTCTCAGTGAATGTACACACATGGTGCAGGGTTCCGGTGACTGTACACATGCAGTGTAGGGTTTCAGTGACTGTTCACACATGGTGCAGTGTTACAGTGACTGTACACAACGCGGTGTAGGGTGTCAGTGACTGTACACACATGGTGCATGCTACCAGTGACGGTATACACACAGTGCATGGAACCAGTGAATGTACACACATGGTGCAGGGTGACAGTGACTGTACATATGTGGTGCAGGGTGCCACTAACTGTACACACATGGTGCAGGGTTTCAGTGACTGTATACACCTGGCTCAGGGTGCCAGTGACTACGCAGATGGCTTTGAAGGTTGTCAGTGACTGTACACACACGGAGCAGGAAGTCAATGACAGTACACACACGGTGCAGAGATTCAGTGACTGTATACACATAGTTCAGGGTGTCAGTGACTGTACACAGATGGCTGTGCAGGTTGTCAGTGACTGTACACACATGGTGCAGTTTGGCAGTGACTATACACATGCAGTGTAGGGTTTCAGTGACTGTACATGCATGGTGCAGGGTGACAGTGACTGTACACAACGTGGTGTAGGGTGTCAGTGACTATACACACATGGTGCATGTTACCAGTGACTGTATACACACAGTGCATGGAACCAGTGAATGTACACACATGGTGCAGGGTGACAGTGACTGTACTTATGCGGTGCAGGGTGCCACTAACTGTACACACATGGTGCAGGGTTTCAGTGACTGTATACACCTGGTTCAGGGTGCCAGTGACTGTACGCAGATGGCTTTGAAGGTTGTCAGTGACTGTACACACACGGAGCAGGAAGTCAATGACAGTACACACACGGTGCAGAGATTCAGTGACTGTATACACATAGTTCAGGGTGTCAGTGACTGTACACAGATGGCTGTGCAGGTTGTCAGTGACTGTACACACATGGTGCAGTTTGGCAGTGACTATACACATGCAGTGTAGGGTTTCAGTGACTGTACATGCATGGTGCAGGGTGACAGTGACTGTACACAACGTGGTGTAGGGTGTCAGTGACTATACACACATGGAGCAGGGTGCCATTGACTGTTCACACATGGTGCAAGGTGCCAGTGACTGTAGACTAATGGTATGGGGTGCCAGTGACTGTAAACACGTGGTGCAGTGTGACAGTGACTGTACACAATGTGGTGTAGGTTGTGAGTGACTGTACACACATGGAGCAGGGTGCCAGTGACTGTACACACATGGTGCAGGATGGCTGAGACTGTACACACACGGTGCAGGGTGCCAGTGACTGTACACACATGGCACAGTGTGCCAGTGATTGTACACATGTGAGGCAGGGTGCCAGTTAATGTGCACAAGTGGTGAAGTGTTTCTGTGACTTTACACATATTGTGCATGGTGCCAGTGACTGTAAACACATGGCACAGGATGCCAGTGACTGTACACACATGGTGCAGGGTGTCAGTGACTGTCACACTGATGGCTTTGCAGGGTGCCAGTGACTGTACATGCATGCTGCAGGGTGCCAGTGGCTGGATACACATGTTGCATGGTGCCAGTGACTGTAGACACATGGTATAGGGGGTTCCTGTGACTGTACACACTTGTTATTGTGTACCAATGACTGTACACACATGGTGCAGGGTGCCAGTGACTGTACACACATGGTGCAGTGTGACAGTGACTGTACTCATATGGTGCACAGTGCCAGTGACTGTACACATATGGTGTAGGTTGCCAGTGACTGTACACACTCGGTGCAGGGTGCCAGTGACTGTACACACATGGGGCAGTGTGCTTGTGACTGTACACATGTGAGGCAGGGTGCCAGTTACTGTACACACCTGGTGCAGGGTGCCAGTGACTGTACACACATTGTGCAGGGTGCCAGTGACTGTACAAACAATGGTGCAGGGTGCCAGTGAATGTTCACAGATGGTGCAGGGTGCCCATGTATGTACACACATGGTAAAGGGTACCAATGACTGTAAACATATGGTGCAGGGTGCCAGTGACTGTAGACACATAGTATAGGGTAAGAGTGAAATAACACACATGGTGCAGTGTGCCAGTAACTGTACACATGCATTGCAGGGTGCCAGTGACTGAACACACATTGTATAGGGTGCCAGTGACTGCACACACATGGTATATGGTGCCAATGACCATACATACATGCTGCAGGGAGCCAGTGACTGTAGACACATGGTATAGGGTGCCAGGGACTGCACACACATGGTGCACGGTTCTAGTGACTATAGACACTCGGTGCAGTGTGTTAGTGACTGTACACATGCGGTGCAGTGTTCCAGTGACAGTACACTTGTGGCGCAGCTTGCCAGTGACTGTACACACATGGTGCAGGTTGACAGTGACTGTACACAGATGGTGCAGTGTGCCAGTGAATGTATACACACACTGGAGGGTGCCAGTGGCTGTACACATATGGTGAAACGTGTTAGTGACTGTATACACATGGTGAAGTATGTCAGTGACTGTAAACAGATGGTGCAGTGTACCAGCGACTGTACACACATGGTGGAGGATGCCAATGACTGTACACACATAGTGCAGGGTGTCAGTGACTCTACAGATACAGTGAAGGATGTCAGTTTCTGTAAACACATGGTTAAGGGTTTTGGTGACTGTACACATATTGTGCAGGATGCCAGTGACTGTACACACATGGTGCAGTGTGTCAGTGACTGTAGACAAATGGATAGTGTTCCAGGGGCTGTCCACATGCAGTGCAGTGTGTCAATGACTGTACACATATGCTGCAGGGTGCCAGTGACTATAAACAAAAGGTGCAGGGTGCCAGTGAATGTGCACACAATGGTACAGTGTACCAGCGACTTACAAATACGGTGGAGGGTGCCAGTGACTGTACACTCTTGGTGCAGGGTGTCAGTGACTGTAAACACACAGAGAAGGATGTCCGTGACTGTACACACATGGTGCAGGTTGCCAATGACTGTACACACACAGTGCAGTGTCTCAGTGACTGTACAAACATGGTTTTGCAGGATGCCGGTGACTGTACACATGTGTTGTATGGTGCCAGTGACTGTACACACATGGTGCAGGGTGCCAGTGACTGTACATATGTGGTGCAGGATGTCAATGACTGTACACACACGATGCAGATATTCAGTGACTGTATACACATAGTTCAGGGTGTCACGGATTGTACGCAGATGGCTTTGCAGGTTGTCAGTGACTGTACACACATGGTGCAGTTTGGCAGTGACTATACACATGCAGTGAAGGGTTTCAGTGACTGTACACGCATGGTGCAGGGTGACAGTGACTGTACAAAACGCGGTGTAGGGTATCAGTGACTATACACCCATGGAGCAGGGTGCCATTGACTGTACACACATGGTGCAAGATGCCAGTGACTGTAGGCTAATGGTATAGGGTGCCAGTGACTGTAAACACATGGTGCAGTGTGACAGTGACTGTACACAATGCGATGTAGGGTGTGAGTGACTGTACACACATGGAGCAGGGTGCCAGTGACTGTACACACATGGTGCAGGATGGCAGTGACTGTACACACATGGTGCAGGGTGCCGGTGACTGTACACATGCAGTGTAGGGTTTCAGTGACTGTTCACACATGGTGCAGTGTTACAGTGACTGTACACAACGCGGTGTAGGGTGTCAGTGACTGTACACACATGGTGCATGCTACCAGTGACTGTATACACACAGTGCATGGTACCAGTGAATGTCCACACATGGTGCAGGGTGACAGTGACTGTACATATGTGGTGCAGGGTGCCACTAACTGTACACACATGGTGCAGGGTTTCAGTGACTGTATACACCTGGTTCAGGGTGCCAGTGACTGTACGCAGATGGCTTTGAAGGTTGTCAGTGACTGTACACACACGGAGCAGGAAGTCAATGACAGTACACACACGGTGCAGAGATTCAGTGACTGTATACACATAGTTCAGGGTGTCAGTGACTGTACACAGATGGCTGTGCAGGTTGTCAGTGACTGTACACACATGGTGCAGTTTGGCAGTGACTATACACATGCAGTGTAGGGTTTCAGTGACTGTACATGCATGGTGCAGGGTGACAGTGACTGTACACAACGTGGTGTAGGGTGTCAGTGACTATACGCACATGGAGCAGGGTGCCATTGACTGTTCACACATGGTGCAAGGTGCCAGTGACTGTAGACTAATGGTATGGGGTGCCAGTGACTGTAAACACGTGGTGCAGTGTGACAGTGACTGTACACAATGTGGTGTAGGTTGTGAGTGACTGTACACACATGGAGCAGGGTGCCAGTGACTGTACACACATGGTGCAGGATGGCTGAGACTGTACACACACGGTGCAGGGTGCCAGTGACTGTACACACATGGCACAGTGTGCCAGTGATTGTACACATGTGAGGCAGGGTGCCAGTTAATGTGCACAAGTGATGAAGTGTTTCTGTGACTTTACACATATTGTGCATGGTGCCAGTGACTGTAAACACATGGCACAGGATGCCAGTGACTGTACACACATGGTGCAGGGTGTCAGTGACTGTCACACTGATGGCTTTGCAGGGTGCCAGTGACTGTACATGCATGCTGCAGGGTGCCAGTGGCTGGATACACATGTTGCATGGTGCCAGTGACTGTAGACACATGGTATAGGGGGTTCCTGTGACTGTACACACTTGTTATTGTGTACCAATGACTGTACACACATGGTGCAGGGTGCCAGTGACTGTACACACATGGTGCAGTGTGACAGTGACTGTACTCATATGGTGCACAGTGCCAGTGACTGTACACATATGGTGTAGGTTGCCAGTGACTGTACACACTCGGTGCAGGGTGCCAGTGACTGTACACACATGGGGCAGTGTGCTTGTGACTGTACACATGTGAGGCAGGGTGCCAGTTACTGTACACACCTGGTGCAGGGTGCCAGTGACTGTACACACATGGTGCAGGGTTTCAGTGACTGTACACACATTGTGCAGGGTGCCAGTGACTGTACAAACAATGGTGCAGGGTGCCAGTGAATGTTCACAGATGGTGCAGGGTGCCCATGTATGTACACACATGGTAAAGGGTACCAATGACTGTAAACATATGGTGCAGGGTGCCAGTGACTGTAGACACATAGTATAGGGTAAGAGTGAAATAACACACATGGTGCAGTGTGCCAGTAACTGTACACATGCATTGCAGGGTGCCAGTGACTGAACACACATTGTATAGGGTGCCAGTGACTGCACACACATGGTATATGGTGCCAATGACCATACATACATGCTGCAGGGAGCCAGTGACTGTAGACACATGGTATAGGGTGCCAGTGACTGCACACACATGGTGCACGGTTCTAGTGACTATAGACACTCGGTGCAGGGTGTTAGTGACTGTACACATGCGGTGCAGTGTTCCAGTGACTTTACATACATGGCATAGGGTGCCAATGAATGTACACACATGGTGTAGGGTGCCAGTGACTATAGACAAATGGTATAGTGTGCCAGTGACTGTACACATATGGTGCATGGTTCCAGCGACTGTACACACATGTTGCATGCTACCAGTGACTGTTCACACACGGTGCAGGGTGTCTGTGACTGTACACATGTGGTGCAAGGTACCAGTGAATGTACACAACAGCACAGGGTGACAGTGACTGTACATATGTGGTGCCGGGTGCCAATAACTGTACACACATGGTGCAGGGTTTCAGTGACTGTATACACCTGATTCAGGGTGTCAGTGACTGTACGCAGATGGCTTTGCAGGTTGTCAGTGACTGTAACACACAGGGCAGGATGCCAATGACTGTACAAACACGGTGCACGTATTCAGTGACTGTACACACATGGTGCAGGCTTTCAGTGACTTTATACACATAGTTCAGGGTGTCTGTGACTGTACGCAGATGGCTTTGCAGGTTGTCAGTGACTGTACACACCTGGGGCATGGTGGCAGTGACGATGCACATATGGTGCAGGTTGTCAGTGACTGTAGACATACGGTGCAGGGTGCCTGTGACTGAACACACATGGGCCAGGGTTTCAGTGACATAACACACATGGTGCAGGGTGTCACGGACAGTACGCAGATGGCTTTGCAGGTTGTCAGTGACTGTACACACATGGTGCAGATGGCAATGACTATACACACACGGTGCAGGTTGCCAGTGACTGCACACATGCAGTGTCGGTTTTCACTGACTGTTCACACATAGTGCAGTGTGACAGTGACTGTACACAACGCGGTGTAGGGTGTCAGTGACTGTACACACATAGTGCATGCTACCAGTGACTGTATACACACAGTGCATGGTACCAGTGAATGTACACACATGGTGCAGGGTGACAGTGACTGTACATATGTGGTGCAGGGTGCCACTGACTGTACACACATGGTGCAGGGTTTCAGTGACTGTATACACCTGGTTCAGGGTGCCAGTGACCGTACACAGATGGCTTTGAAGGTTGTCAGTGACTGTACACACACGGTGCAGGATGTCAATGACTGTACACATGCAGTGTAGGGTTTCAGTGACTGTACATGCATGGTGCAGGGTGACAGTGACTGTACACAATGCGGTGTAGGGTATCAGTGACTATACACACATGGAGCAGGGTGCCATTGACTGTACACACATGGTGCAAGGTGACAGTGACTGTAGACTAATGGTATAGGGTGCCAGTGACTGTACACACATGGTGCAGTGTGACAGTGACTGTACACAACGTGGTGTAGGGTGTGAGTGACTGTACACACATGGAGCAGGGTGCCAGTGTCTGTACACACATGGTGCAGGGTGGCAGTGACTGTACACACACGGTGCAGGGTGCCAGTGACTGTACACACATGGTGCAGTGTGCCAGTGATTGTACACATGTGAGGCAGGGTGGCAGTGACTGTACACACGTGGTGCAGGGTTTCAGTGACTGTACACGTATTGTGCATGGTGCCAGTGACTGTAAGCGCATGGTGCAGGCTGCCAGTGACTGTACACAATGGTGCAGGGTGTGCGTGACTGTATACAGATGTTTTTGCAGGGTGCCAGTGACTGTACACACATGCTGCAGGGTGCCAGTGGCTGGATACACATGTTGCATGGTGCCAGTGACTGTAGACACATGGTATAGGGGGTTCCCATGACTGTACACACTTGGTATTGTGTACCAATGACTGTACACAGATGGTGCAGGTTGCCAGTGACTGTAGACACATGGTGCAGTGTGACAGTGACTGTACTCATATGGTGCAGTGTGCTAGTGACTGTACACACATGGTGTAGTTTGCCAGTGACTGTACACATATGGTGCAGTGTGCTAGTGACTGTACACACATGGTGTAGGTTGCCAGTGACTGTACACATTCGGTGCAGGGTGCCAGTGACTGTACACACATGGGGCAGTGTGCCAGTGACTGTACACATGTGAGGCAGGGTGCCAGTTACTGTACACACCTGGTGCAGGGTGCCAGTGACTGTACACACATGGTGCAGGGTTTCAGTGAATGTACACACATTGTGCAGGGTGCCAGTGACTGTACAAACAATGGTGCAGGGTGCCAGTGAATGTTCACAGATGGTGCAGTGTGCCCATGTATGTACACACATGGTAAAGGGTACCAATGACTGTAAACATATGATGCAGGGTGCCAGTGACTGTAGACACATAGTATAGGGTAAGAGTGAAATAACACACATGGTGCAGTGTGCCAGTAACTGTACACATGCATTGCAGGGTGCCAGTGACTGAACACACATTGTATAGGGTGCCAGTGACTGCACACACATGGTATATTGTGCCAATGACCGTACATACATGCTGCAGGGAGCCAGTGACTGTAGACACATGGTATAGGGTGCCAGTGACTGCACACACATGGTGCACGGTTCCAGTGACTATAGACACTCGGTGCAGGGTGTTAGTGACTGTACACATGCGGTGCAGTGTGCCAGTGACAGTACACTTGTGGCGCAGCTTGCCAGTGACTGTACACACATGGTGCAGGGTGATAGTGACTGTACACAGATGGTGCAGTGTACCAGTGAATCTACACACACACTGGAGGGTGCCAGTGTCTGTACACATATGGTGAAACGTGTCAGTGACTGTACACACACAGTGAAGTATGTCAGTGACTGTAAACAGATGGTGCAGTGTACCAGCGACTGTACACACATGGTGGAGGATGCCAATGACTGTACACACATAGTGCAGGGTGTCAGTGACTCTACAGATACAGTGAAGGATGTCAGTTTCTGTAAACACATGGTGCAGGGTTTTGGTGACTGTACACATATTGTGCAGGATGCCAGTGACTGTACACACATGGTGCAGTGTGTCAGTGACTGTAGACAAATGGATAGTGTTCCAGGGGCTGTCCACATGCGGTGCAGTGTGTCAGTGACTGTACACATTTGCTGCAGGGTGCCAGTGACTATAAACAAAAGGTGCAGGGTGCCAGTGACTGTGCACACAATGGTACAGTGTACCAGCGACTTACAGATACACTGGAGGGTGCCAGTGACTGTACACACATGGTGAAGGGTGTCGGTGACTGTACACGCACAGAGAAGATTGTCCGTGACTGCACACACATGGTGCAGGTTGCCAATGACTGTACACACATGGTGCAGGGTCTCAGTGACTGTACACAGATGATTTTGCAGGATGCCGGTGACTGTACACATGTGTTGTATGGCGCCAGTGTCTGTACACACATGGTGCAGGGTGGCAGTGACTGTACACACACGGTGCAGGGTGCCAGTGACTGTACACACATGGCACAGTGTGCCAGTGATTGTACACATGTGAGGCAGGGTGCCAGTTACTGTACACACATGGTGCAGGGTTTCAGTGACTGTACACGTATTGTGCATGGTGCCAGTGACTGTAAGCGCATGGTGCAGGCTGCCAGTGACTGTACACAATGGTACAGGGTGTCAGTGACTGTACACGGATGTTTTTGCAGGGTGCCAGTGACTGTACACACATGCTGCAGGGTGCCAGTGGCTGGATACACATGTTGCATGGTGCCAGTGACTGTAGACACATGGTATAGGGGGTTCCCATGACTGTACACACTTGGTATTGTGTACCAATGACTGTACACAGATGGTGCAGGTTGCCAGTGACTGTAGACACATGGTGCAGTGTGACAGTGACTGTACTCATATGGTGCAGTGTGCTAGTGACTGTACACACATGGTGTAGTTTGCCAGTGACTGTACACATATGGTGCAGTGTGCTAGTGACTGTACACACATGGTGTAGGTTGCCAGTGACTGTACACATTCGGTGCAGGGTGCCAGTGACTGTACACACATGGGGCAGTGTGCCAGTGACTGTACACATGTGAGGCAGGGTGCCAGTTACTGTACACACCTGGTGCAGGGTGCCAGTGACTGTACACACATGGTGCAGGGTTTCAGTGACTGTACACACATTGTGCAGTGCCAGTGACTGTACAAACAATGGTGCAGGGTGCCAGTGAATGTTCACAGACGGTGCAGGGTGCCCATGTATGTACACACATGGTAAAGGGTACCAATGACTGTAAACATATGGTGCAGGGTGCCAGTGACTGTAGACACATAGTATAGGGTAAGAGTGAAATAACACACATGGTGCAGTGTGCCAGTAACTGTACACATGCATTGCAGGGTGCCAGTGACTGAATACACATTGTATAGGGTGCCAGTGACTGCACACACATGGTATATGGTGCCAATGTCCATACATACATGCTGCAGGGAGCCATGACTGTAGACACATGGTATAGGGTGCCAGTGACTGCACACACATGGTGCACGGTTCCAGTGACTATAGACACTCGGTGCAGGGTGTTAGTGACTGTACACATGCGGTGCAGTGTGCCAGTGACAGTACACTTGTGGCGCAGCTTGCTAGTGACTGTACACACATGGTGCAGGGTGATAGTGACTGTACACAGATGGTGCAGTGTACCAGTGAATCTACACACACACTGGAGGGTGCCAGTGACAGTACACATATGGTGAAACGTGTCAGTGACTGTACACACACAGTGAAGTATGTCAGTGACTGTAAACAGATGGTGCAGTGTACCAGCGACTGTACACACATGGTGGAGGATGCCAATGACTGTACACACATAGTGCAGGGTGTCAGTGACTCTACAGATACAGTGAAGGATGTCAGTTTCTGTAAACACATGGTGCAGGGTTTTGGTGACTGTACACATATTGTGCAGGATGCCAGTGACTGTACACACATGGTGCAGTGTGTCAGTGACTGTAGACAAATGGATAGTGTTCCAGGGGCTGTCCACATGCGGTGCAGGGTGTCAGTGACTGTACACATATGCTGCAGGGTGCCAGTGACTATAAACAAAAGGTGCAGGGTGCCAGTGACTGTGCACACAATGGTACAGTGTACCAGCAACTTACAAATACGGTGGAGGGTGCCAGTGACTGTACACACATGGTGCAGGGTGTCAGTGACTGTACACACACAGAGAAGATTGTCCGTGACTGCACACACATGGTGCAGGTTGCCAATGACTGTACACACACAGTGCAGTGTCTCAGTGACTGTACACACATGGTTTTGCAGGATGCCGGTGACTGTACACATGTGTTGTATGGTGCCAGTGACTGCACACACATGGTGCAGGGTGCCAGTGACTGTACACATGTAGTGCTGGGTGCCAGTGACTGTACACACGCAGTGTAGTCTGTCAGTGACTGCACACATATGGTGCAGTGTGCCAGTGACTGTACATACATGGCATAGGGTGCCAATGAATGTACACACATGGTGTAGGGTGCCAGTGACTATAGACAAATGGTATAGGGTGTCAGTGAGTGTACGCAGATGGCTTTGCAGGTTGTCAGTGACTGTACCACACAGCGCAGGATGCTATAGACTGTACAAACACGGTGCAGGTATTCAGTGACGGTACACACATGGCGCAGGGTTTCAGTGACTTTATACACATAGTTCAGGGTGTCTGTGACTGCACGCAGATGGCTTTGCAGGTTGTCAGTGACTGTACACACCTGGGGCAGGGTGGCAGTGACTATACACATGCGGTGCAGGTTGCCAGTGACTGTACACATGCGGTGTAGTGTTTCAGTGACTGTACACATATGGTGCAGGGTGACAGTGACTTTACACAATGCGGTGTAGGGTGTCAGTGACTGTACACACATGGAGCAGGGTGCCATTGGCTGTACACACATGGTGCAGGGTTTCAGTGAATTTATACACATGGTTCAGGGTGTCAGTGACTGTACGCAGATGCCTTTGCAGGTTGTCAGTGACTGTACACACATGGTGCAGGGTGGCAGTGACTATACACTTGCAGTGCAGGTTGCCAGTGACTGTACACGTGCAGTGTAGTGTGTCAATGACTATACACACATGGAGCAGGGTGCCATTGACTGTACATGCATGGTGCAAGGTGCCAGTGACTGTAGAATACTGATATAGGGTGCCAGTGACAGTACACACATGGTGCGGTGTGACAGTGACTGTACACAACGCGGTGTAGGGTGTCAGTGACTGTACACACATGGAGCAGGGTGCCAGTGACTGTACACACATGGTGCAGGGTTTCAGTGAATTTATACACATGGTTCAGGGTGTCAGTGACTGTACGCAGATGCCTTTGCAGGTTGTCAGTGACTGTACACACATGGTGCAGGGTGGCAGTGACTATACACTTGCAGTGCAGGTTGCCAGTGACTGTACACGTGCAGTGTAGTGTGTCAATGACTATACACACATGGAGCAGGGTGCCATTGACTGTACATGCATGGTGCAAGGTGCCAGTGACTGTAGACTAATGGTATAGGGTGCCAGTGACTGTACACACATGGTGCAGTGTGACAGTGACTGTACAGAATGTGGTGCAGGGTGTCAGTGACTGTAGAGATATTGTGCAGGGTGCCCGTGACTGTAAATGCATGGTGCAGGGTGCCAGTGACTGTACACACATGCTGCAGGGTGTCGTGACTGTACACAGATGGTTTTGCAGGATGCCGGTGACTGTACACATGTGTTGTATGGTGCCAGTGACTACACACATAGTGCAAGTACCAGTCACTGTAGAATACTGGTATAGGGTGCCATTGACTGTACACACATGGTGCAGAGTGACAGTGACTGTACACAATGCGGTGTAGGGTGTCAGTGACTGTACACACATGGAGCAGGGTGCCAGTGACTGTACACACATGGTGCAGGGTTTCAGTGACTTTATACACATGGTTGAGGGTGTCAGTGACTGTACGCAGATGCCTTTGCAGGTTGTCAGTGACTGTACACACATGGTGCAGGGTGGCAGTGACTATACACTTGCAGTGCAGGTTGCCAGTGACTGTACACGTGCAGTGTAGTGTGTCAGTGACTATACACACATGGAGCAGGGTGCCATTGACTGTACATGCATGGTGCAAGGTGCCAGTGACTGTAGACTAATGGTATAGGGTGCCAGTGACTGTACACACATGGTGCAGTGTGACAGTGACTGTACACAACGTGGGGTAGGGTGTCAGTGACTGTACACACATGGAGCAGTGTGACAGTGACTGTACACACATGGTGCAGGGTTTCAGTGACTTTATACACATGGTTGAGGGTGTCAGTGACTGTACGCAGATGCCTTTGCAGGTTGTCAGTGACTGTACACACATGCTGCAGGGTGTCGTGACTGTACACAGATGTTTTGCAGGATGCTGGTGACTGTACACATGTGTTGTATGGTGCCAGTGACTACACACATGGTGCAAGGTGCCAGTCACTGTAGAATACTGGTATAGGGTGCCATTGACTGTACACACATGGTGCAGTGTGACAGTGACTGTACACAACGCGGTGTAGGGTGTCAGTGACTGTACACACATGGAGCAGGGTACCAGTGACTGTACACACATGGTGCAGGGTTTCAGTGACTTTATACACATGGTTCAGGGTGTCAGTGACTGTACGCAGATGCCTTTGCAGGTTGTCAGTGACTGTACACACATGGTGCAGGGTGGCAGTGACTATACACTTGCAGTGCAGGTTGCCAGTGACTGTACACGTGCAGTGTAGGGTGTCAGTGACTATACACACATGGAGCAGGGTGCCATTGACTGTAGACTAATGGTATAGGGTGCCAGTGACTGTACACACATGGTGCAGTTTGACAGTGACTGTACACAACGCGGGGTAGGGTTTCAGTGACTGTACACACATGGAGCAGTGTGACAGTGACTGTACAGAATGTGGTGCAGGGTGTCAGTGACTGTAGAGATATTGTGCAGGGTGCCCGTTACTGTAAATGCATGGTGCAGGGTGCCATGACTGTACACACATGCTGCAGGGTGTCGGTGACTGTACACAGATGGTTTTGCAGGATGCCGGTGACTATACACATGTGCTGTATGGTGCCAGTGACTACACACATGGTGCAAGGTGCCAGTCACTGTAGAATACTGATATAGGGTGCCATTAACAGTACACACATGGTGCAGTGTGACAGTGACTGTACACAACGCGGTGTAGGGTGTCAGTGACTGTACACACATGGAGCAGGGTGCCAGTGACTGTACACACATGGTGCAGGGTTTCAGTGACTTTATACACATGGTTCAGGATGTCAGTGACTGTACGCAGATGCCTTTGCAGGTTGTCAGTGACTGTACACATATGGTGCAGGGTGGCAGTGACTACACACTTGCAGTGCAGGTTGCCAGTGACTGTACACGTGCAGTGTAGGGTTTCAGTGACTGTACACACATGGCGCAGGGTGACAGTGACTGTACACAATGTGGTGTAGGGTGTCAGTGACTATACACACATGGAGCAGGGTGCCATTGACTGTACACACATGGTACAAGGTGCCAGTGACTGTAGACTAATGGTATGGGGTGCCAGTGACTGTACACACATGGTGCAGGGTGCCAGTGACTTTATACACATGGTGCATGGTGTCAGGGACTGTATGCAGATGGCTTTGCAGGTTGTCAGTGACTGTACACATGCAGTGTAGGGTTTCAGTGACTGTTCACACATGGTGCAGGGTGACAGTGACTGTACACAACGCGGTGTAGGGTGTCAGTGACTGTAGAGATATTGTGCAGGGTGCCCGTGACTGTAAACGCATGGTGCAGGGTGCCAGTGACTGTAGACTAATTGTATAGGGTGCCAGTGACTGTACACACATGGTGCAGTGTGACAGTGACTGTACACAACATGGTGCAGGGTGTCAGTGACTGTAGAGATATTGTGCAGGGTGCCTGTGACTGTAAACGCATGGTGCAGGGTGACAGTGACTGTACAAACATGCTCCAGGATGTCGGTGACTGTACACACACGGTTTTGCAGGATGCCGGTGACTGTACACATGTGTTGTATGGCGCCAGTGACTGTACACACATGGTGCAGGGTGCAAGTGACTGTACACATGTGGTGCAGGGAGCCAGTGACTGAACACACATGGTCCAGGGTTTCAGTGACTGTACACACATGGTGCAGGGTGTCACGGATTGTACGCAGATGGCTTTGCAGGTTGTCAGTGACTGTACACACATGGTGCAAAATGGCAGTGACTATACACATGGCGGTGCAGGTTCCCAGTGACTGTACACATGCAGTGTAGGGTTTCAGTGACTGTTCACATTTAGTGCAGTGTGACAGTGACTGTACACAACGCGGTGTAGGGTGTCAGTGACTGTACACACATGGTGCATGCTACCAGTGACTGTATACACACAGTGCATTGTACCAGTGAATGTACACACATGGTGCAGGGTGACAGTGACTGTACATATGTGGTGCAGGATGTCAATGACTGTACACACACGATGCAGATATTCAGTGACTGTATACACATAGTTCAGGGTGTCAGTGACTGTACACAGATAGCTTTGCAGGTTGTCAGTGACTGTACACACATGGTGCAGTTAGGCAGTGACTATACACATGCAGTGTAGGGTTTCAGTGACTGTACACGCATGGTGCAGGGTGACAGTGACTTTACACAGTGCGGTGTAGGGTTCCAGTGACTGTACACACATGGAGCAGTGTGACAGTGACTGTACACAACGCGGTGTAGGGTGTGAGTGACTGTACACACATGGAGCAGGGTGCCAGTGTCTGTACACACATGGTGCAGGGTGGCAGTGACTGTACACACACGGTGCAGGGTTCCAGTGACTGTAAACACATGGTGCAGTGTGCCAGTGATTGTACACATGTGAGGCAGGGTGCCAGTTACTGTACACACGTGGTGCAGGGTTTCAGTGACTGTACACATATTGTGCATGGTGCCGGTGACTGTAAGCGCATGGTGCAGGCTGCCAGTGACTGTACACACATGGTGCAGGGTGTGCGTGACTGTACACAGATGTTTTTGCAGGGTGCCAGTGACTGTACACGCATGCTGCAGGGTGCCAGTGGCTGGATACACATGTTGCATGGTGCCAGTGACTGTAGACACATGGTATAGGGGGTTCCCGTGACTGTACACACTTGGTATTGTGTACCAATGACTGTACACACATGGTGTAGGTTGCCAGTGACTGTACACACTCGGTGCAGGGTGCCAGTGACTGTACACACATGGGGCAGTGTGCAAGTGACTGTACACATGTGAGGCAGGGTGCCAGTTACTGTGCACACCTGGTGCAGGGTGCCAGTGACTGTACACACATGGTGCAGGGTTTCAGTGAATGTACACACATTGTGCAGAGTGCCAGTGACTGTATAAACAATGGTGCAGGGTGCCAGTGAATGTTCACAGACGGTGCAGGGTGCCCATGTATGTACACACATGGTAAAGGGTGCCAATGACTGTAAACATATGGTGCAGGGTGCCAGTGACTGTAGACACATGGTATAGGGTAAGAGTGAAATAACACACATGGTGCAGTGTGCCAGTAACTGTACACATGCATTGCAGGGTGCCAGTGTCTGAACACACATTGTATAGGGTGCCAGTGACTGCACACACATGGTATATGGTACCAATGACCGTACATACATGCTGCAGGGAGCCAGTGACTGTAGACACAAGGTATAGGGTGCCAGTGACTGCACACACATGGTGTATGGTTCCAGTGACTATAGACATTTGGTGCAGGGTGCTAGTGACTGTACACTTGCGGTGCAGTGTGCCAGTGACAGTACACTTGTGGCGCAGCTTGCCAGTGACGGTACACACATGGTGCAGGGTGACAGTAAATGTACACAGATGGTGCAGTGTACCAGTGAATGTACACACACACTGGAGGGTGCCAGTGACTGTACACATATGGTGAAACGTGTCAGTGACTGTACACACACGGTGAAGTATTTCAGTGACTGTAAACAGATGGTGCAGTGTACCAGCGACTGTACACACATGGTGGAGGATGCCAATGACTGTACACACATAGTGCAGGGTGTCAGTGACTGTACAGATATGGTGAAGGATGTCAGTTTCTGTAAACACATGGTGCAGGATTTCACTGACTGTACACATATTGTGCAGGATGCCAGTGATTGTACACACACGTTTCAGAATGCCAGTGACTGTACACACATGGTGCAGTGTGTCAATGACTGTAGACAAATGGATAGTGTTCCAGAGGCTGTCCACATGCGGTGCAGAGCGTCAGTGACTGTACACATATGCTGCAGGGTGCCAGTGACTATAAACAAAAGGTGCAGGGTGCCAGTGACTGTGCACACAATGGTACAGTGTACCAGTGACTGACAAACATGGTGGAGGGTGCCAGTGACTGTACACACATGCTGCAGGGTGTCAGTGACTGTACACACACACAGAGAAGGATGTCCGTGACTGTACACACATGGTGCAGGTTGCCAATGACTGTACACACAAGTGCAGGGTGTCAGTGACTGTACACACATGGTTTTGCAGTATGCCGGTGACTGTACACATGTGTTGTATGGTGCCAGTGACTGTACACATGTAGTGCCAGGTGCCAGTGACTGTACACATGCAGTGTAGTCTGTCAGTGACTGTACACATATGGTGCAGTGTGCCAGTGACTGTACACATGTAGTGCCGGGTGCCAGTGACTGTACACACGCAGTGTAGTCTGTCAGTGACTGTACACATATGTTACAGTGTGCCAGTGACTGTACATACATGGCATAGGGTGCCAATGAATGTACACACATGGTGTAGGGTGCCAGTGACTATAGACAAATGGTATAGGGTGCCAGTGACTGTACACATATGGTGCATGCTTCCAGTGACTGTACACACTGGTGCATGCTACCAGTAACTGTACACACACGGTGCAGGGTACCAGTGACTGTACACATGTGGTGCAGGGTACCAGTGAACGTACACATACACTGGAGGGTGCCAGTGACTGTACACACATGGTGCAGGGTTTCAGTGACTTTATACACATAGTTCAGTGTGTCAGTGACTGTACGCAGATGGCTTTGCAGGTTGTCAGTGACTGTACACACCTGGTGCAGGGTGGCAGTGACTATACACATGCGGTGCAGGTTGCCAGTGACTGTACACATGCAGTGTAGGGTTTCAGTGACTGTTCACACATGGTGCAGGGTGACAGTGACTGTACACACATGGTGCAAGGTGCCAGTGACTGTAGAATACTAGTATAGGGTGCCAGTGACTGTACACACATGGTGCAGTGTGACAGTGACTGCACACAACGCGGTGTAGGGTGTCAGTGACTGTACATACATGGAGCAGGGTGCCAGTGACTGTAGACACATGGTTCAGGGTGTCAGTGACTGTACACACGCAGTGTAGTGTTTCAGTGACTGTACACAGATGGCTTTGCAGGGTGCCATGACTGTGAACACACGGTGCATTGTTTCAGTGACTGTACATACATGGTGTAGGGTATCAGTGACTGTACACACATGCTTCAGGGTATCAGTGACTGTACACACATGGTGCTGGGCATTTGTGACTGTACACACACGGTGCAGTGTATCAGTGGCTGTACACACATGGTGCAGGATGTCAGTAGCTGTACACACACGGTGCAGGGTCCCAATGATTTTACACAGACGGTGCAGGGTGTTGGCAACTTTACACTCATGGTGCAGGGTGTCAGCAACTGCACATGCATGGTGCAGAGTGCCAGTGACTGTACACACATGGTGCAGGGTTTCAGTGGCCGTACACACATGGTGCAGGGTGCCAGTGACTGTACACACATGGTTTAGGATGCCAATGACTGTACACAAATTGTTTTGCAGGCATGCATCTAGATACAGAAATTACTGCAATAGCCAATGTTCCAGTCCTCAATGTACAATTCGTGAGTGACCATGCTCAACATGTCTTGCAGGTGAATGTTCGTTATCTTGGCAGCAGTCATGATGTCTTTATTTTTTGTGCCAGTCCACTGTACCATGAGCATTTGGACCACCACAAGAAATCAGACATTGGCTACTGGGTGACAAGAGCTATCCACTGACCAATTGACTCATGACTCTGGTGCATCACACACACACACACACACACACACACACACACACACACACACACACACACACACACACACACACACACACACACACACACACACACACACACACACACACACACACACACACACACACACACACACACACACACACACACACACACACACGTGGGCAGCAGGAATCTAACAAGAGCCATGCTCCCACACGGGATGCTGTCAAGCAGACTATGTTCAATGTTTAAACATTAAACGGGATGTTTTAAACAATGGTCCCACTGCCTGGCCCACTCTGGAGGAACCCTGCAGTACTCTCTGGAGTGTGTGTCACAACTCTTGGTGCATCCAACATAAACTCACTATCAGGAGGGCATAGCTAAACAGCAACCAGCTGAGGAGGAAGAGAAGGAGGAGGAAGGATGGAGGCAGCCAACACATCTGCTTTCTGGCCGGGCTGTCTGTGATTGGCTCGCCCAATTGCAATACTAATGACGGTGCTGAGTACTAAGCTGTGAGAAGGCAGCAAAGAGATCCAGGCTGGTTATGTGTGTAGGTGACGTGTGGAATATAATGTGGGAAATTATGAAATTATCCACATTGGTAGAGAGAATGAAAAAAAACAAAATACTTTAAAAAATAAGAGATGAGTAAATGTCGCTCCTTGTACGTGAATCACAGAACATTCAGAGGCAGGTACAACAAATAGTTAGGAAGCCAAATGGAATGTTAATCCTTATTGCAAGGGAATTGAATTGTAAGAGTTAGGACATCTTACTGCTATTATCCAGAGCCTTGTTGAGGCCATGCCAGGAATACTGTGTACAGCTTTGGCCTTACCTAAGGAAGGATATTAGGGTAACAGGGTCATTTGAGACCTCAGGGGTTTGTTGTCCTGCCCTTTTGCCCAGACCCAGGGAAGGGTCCCATTCTCAGGGTTACAACCCATGGTCAGTGGTAGAAGCAGTGAATTTTCTGTGGTGATGGCAGGAGAGCTAGAACCTCGAGAGACAATGGCTGCTTCCAGATGAAAAATCCTTAAGGAACAGGATTTGTTTTTCCTTTAAACACACACAAGAAATAAAATGGGAAACTACCTCATGTATTCTCTCTCCTGCTCATATTGCTCATTGAAATTGTAAATGGAAGTTCCCATAAGAGGAGAACATGACCACAAGGCATGGAGAAATGAATAAAGGAACTACCCTTGGGCATGTTGTAAAATGTACTATGTCAAGATTCTACAAAGGAAGAGCTGCAAGTGTATCAGGGTATTTACTTAAAAAGGAGTTTATTTACAGTGTGTACATAGTGGGTTACAGAGAAGGCACATCTCCCCTCAGGGGTGTCTGTCTGCTGTCTAGAGTACCTAGCACATGACTGCCTGATTTCAGTGCTATGTTATCATCTACATCATCGATGAGCGTAACTACTCTGTTAATCCTTTATACTAAACCTCCCCCCAAATATGCTATCTAATTTATAACAACAATATAAAGCTATATCTTAACTATTTCCATGATGTTTGTTTTTGAACTATTTACATTACTGTCTTCTCTTCGCTCCTCACCACCCAGAGTCCCCCAGCTATTGGTTGAGTCTCTGAGGAGCCTTTATCACTCTTCCAGGCTGTGTCCTGGTGACTGCTCCACTGGGTTGGAGGTCTAGGAGTGGGTCCTGGGGTGGGAATTGGAGCATCTGGAGTATTTTGAAGGTCTTCATTCCACATCTCATGGCAGTCAAACCCTGTGGTCTGTTAGGCATGAGATCAATGAGGGCTTGGCTGTTTCTCTGGATAGTACCAGATGGCGTCTGGGCCAAATACAAGAACGGGTGCTCCATTCTGGTGAGAATGAGGCCTTCGGGCTTTGTGATCCTGGAGCCAAACTCACTGGCCTGGCATTAAAGGTAGCACACTTCCACTCTGTGTCGAGCATTGCACCATTGGCAATGTTTTTCCTGGAAGTGCACCTCCTTATGGGAGGCGGTTAAAGCAAAATCGATCTGATGAATGTCGTCAGCAGCCTAGATTCCCTGTCAAGGTGTATTTGCCAAAACCTGCTTTTCACATTGACCTTCGTAAAAAGGAAGCTATTGGCAAGCTTGGTCAAACTGCCATCAGTTGGTCTTTCCTCTGCATGGCTTTATTAAACTGCATAAAATCCACACTAAGCCAGAGATGGCCATTGGGCTTAGGAACAATGACCAGACCAGAATACCAGCAGGTTGGCTGTGTGACTGGGGAAATGATGCCCCTGTGTAAACATATGCTCCTTAACCTTCAGCAATTGGGAGTGTAGCACCCTCCTAGGGGTGAACAGGTACTGTGTATGGGAGCAGGGAAATGTGATGTTTTTTTTAGCTGCCATGGTGGGATTTGAACCCATGGCCCTGGAGCATTAACCTGGGCTTCTACATTACTAGTCCAGTGATATTACCACTTATACCACCATCCCCCTCTGACATAAGGATAAATTTCTTCACTCAGAGGATTGTGAATCCTTAGAATTCTCTGAAGGGCTGTTGACACTCATTTGCTGAGTATATTCAAAACTGAGATTGATAGATTTTGGCTAATAAGAGAATTAAGGATATGGGGGTGCGA
Source organism: Isurus oxyrinchus (assembly GCA_026770705.1). Taxonomy (NCBI): domain Eukaryota; kingdom Metazoa; phylum Chordata; class Chondrichthyes; order Lamniformes; family Lamnidae; genus Isurus; species Isurus oxyrinchus. The sequence continues at coordinate 84,344,334 of JANJGN010000013.1, forward strand.
GAAGGTGCAGCTGAGCTAGAATGCTGGCCATGATCTTATCGAATGTCAGATCAGGCTCGAGGGGCAGAATGGCCAACACACCCTCCTATTTCTTACATTTATAATTCTGTATTTAACCTCTGTTATACATGGCCTGTGTTTTGTATTATTCATTTTTGGGAATGGGGGTGTTGCTGGCAAATCCAGATTTGTTGCCTGTCCCTAGTTGCTTGTGATCATTTTTTGATATAACTTCAGAAGGTGGTTAAAATAAAAAATTTGGTTCCTTCTCTTACCTGCTGTATCATAACACTTGGTAGTAAATGTCTCTTAATTTCTCTTCAATATTGATGCTGATGGTCATTAATGCAATACAGCCAGTTTAACTAATAATGGCTAGAGCCAAAACAAAAACAGAATTACCTTCTTCTCCGCTGATGCTGCCAGACCTGCTGAGTTTTTCCAGGTAATTCTGTTTTGTTTTGGATTTCCAGCATCCGCAGTTTTTTGTTTTTATCTAATGTCTAGAGCCATTTTTGTGTGGGCCTGGAGTCACATATAGGCCAGACCGGGTAAGGTCGGCAGGCTGCCTTCCTGAAAGCACGTTTGTGAAGTGATTAGGTTCTTACAACAATCTATGGTCATTTTCACTGAAACCAGCTTTTAATTTTCAGATCTTCTTTGATTGAATTCAAATTCCCAAACACATTCCCTGGGTCACTAGTCTAGTAATGTAACCATTAACCTGGAAGTATTTCAGAATGTGAGCAGGTGCCAATTCTGGATACAAGATCCATTCCGAGGTCTCTTTACTCTGAAATTGACAAGGATTGCAGTCCCACTGACAGGCGCAACTGTTGTGACTGACCTGCTGAATGAACACAGTCAGAAAGAGGGATTGACTGTGTTCAGGTGGTTTGGCTTGGTATTAGCAAAACACTGTAGGCCAAGCTGGGAGACTAGAGTAAGCCTTACTAGAAATACTTGCATAAAAGGTGGCTTAAATTTCTGGAGACCCATCAGTGATTGGTCTGCGTTAGGGCTGACACAGCAGTAGAAGAAGAGGTTGGCTCTAGCCAGTATTAGTTAAGCTTGGTCAGCACAGACTGTATTGCACTAAGGGCCATCGGCATCAATATTGAAGAGAAATGAAGAGACATTTACTGCCAAGTATTAAGATACAGCAGGTAAGAGACGGAACCAAATTTTATTTTATGTTAGTATGATATCTGCAGCTGTGCCTTAATTGGGTAGTTACATTTTTTTTTAAAAAGGGAAGTGTAACTGATCTCGCTTTGAGCTGGTGGAAGTTTTAATGACTGTTCACTTCTTAGCACCAACTTCCTTTTTACAAACTTCACGCTGTGTTGCATATGTGAAAATTTACATCCCCCACTGTTAGCTGATACTTACATTTGAGAATGCTAAAGTTGAACCTGAAGCATTTGTTGCTGGTGTGACGATTCTGCAAATATCCTGTTGACTGAACAGTTAGAAAGAGACTGTTGAAGATACAGAGGCAGTGAATGAAATTGTTAATACACGTTTACTGAGCGACCCAAATGTAGATTCTGACAGAGCTATTTCCTGTTTGCAAGGTTAGGAAAGGATTGCATTTATATAGTACCTTGAAAATCCCATTGATGTTCTGGGGAGGTGGTGTATAGTGGTACTAGAGACCCAGGGCGATCCTCTGGGGACCTGGGTTCAAATCCCCACCATGGCAGATGGTGAAACAGAAATCTGGAATTGAAAAAAAGTCTGATGATGACATTGAAACCATTGCTGATTGTTGTAAAAACCCATCTGGTTCATTTAGGGAAGGAAATCTGCCGTCCTTACCTAGTCTGGTCTACATGTGACTACAGACCCATAGCAATGTGGTTGACTCTTAATTGCCCTTGTTCAGAGGGCATTTTATGGATAGGTAATAAATGCTGGCCTAGCCAGCAATAATCACATACCATAAGTGAATAAAAATAAAATTCCCAGCCAATGAAATACTTTCAATGTCTTGTAACTGTTGTAATGTAGGAAACGCCAATGATGGAGAACTGTCCTACTTTTCTTCGAAAAGTACCATGAAATATTTGACATCTATCAGAGACAACCCCATTTCCAACAATCCACTAGTGAGAATGTGGAACTCACGAGAGACATGAAGTAGTTATAGTGAATACTACAGATACAAACAAGGGGATGAATTCGGCTCCAACAACAAGAAGCCCACTTGATCAGCACCCTATCCACCACATTAAACCTTCAGTCCCTCCACCATCAATGCACAGTAGCAGCAGTGTGTACCCTCTATAACACTGCAGAAATTCACCAAAGCTCCTTCAACAGCAGCTTTCAAACCTGCGATCTCTGCCACCCAGAAGGACAAAGTCAGCAAATGCATGGGAACACCACCACCTGCAAATCTCCTGTCAGAATCAACAATTGGGTCATCATCCTGACTTGGAAATATATCACTGTTCCTTCACTGCCTCTGGGTCAAAATCCTGGAACTCCCTTCCTAACAGCAAGGACTGCAGCGGTTCAAGAAGGCAGGTCACCAACACCTTCACAAGTTAGAGATGGGCAATAAATACTGGCATAGCGAGTGACGCCAACATCCCATGAGTGAGTTACGAAAACACTACGGTATACAATAGAACCAGTAAATACTATGGTGCACACAAGAAAAAGCAAACAATATGGTGCACACTAGAACCAATAAACACTACAGTGCATACCAGAAACAGTAAACATCATGGTGCACACTAGAACCAGTAAACACTATAGTGCACACAAGAAATAACAAACAATATGGTGCACACTAGAACCAGAAAACACTATGATGCACACTAGAACCAGAAAACGCTATGGTACACACTAGAACCAACAAACACTGTGTTGCACACCAGAACCAGAACACACTATGGTGAACACCAGAACCCTAGAACCAACAAACACTATGTTGCACACTAGAACCAGAAAACACTATGGTGCACACTAGAACCAGAAAACATTATGGTGCACATTAGAACAGAAAACACTATGGTGCTCACTAGAACGAGAAAAGACTATAGTGCACACTAGAACCAGAAAACATTATGGCGCACACTAGAACCAATAAACACTCTGCAGCACATTAGAGCCATTAAACACTATGGTGTCCAGTAGAACCAGTAAATATTATGGTGCAAACCAGAAACAGTAAACACTATTAAGCACACTAAAACCAGTAATTACTTATAGTGCACACAAGAACCAGTAAACACCATGGTGCACAAGAGAACCTGTAAACACTATGGTTCAGTGAAACCAGTAAACACAATGGAGCACTAGAACCAGTGAACACTATAGTGCAGAGCAGACACAGTAAACACTGTGAAGCACACAAGAGCCAGTAAACACTATGGTGCACAGTAGAACCAGAAAACACTATGGTGCATACTACACCCGTTAAACAATCTGGAGCATTATAGAACCAGTAAACACTATAGTGTATACTGGAACCAGTAAACACTTTTGGAGCACACTAGCGCAATTAAACACTGTGGAGAATACTAGAACCAGTCAACACCATGGTGCACACTACAAGCAGTAAACCCTGGACCACACTAGAACCAGTAAACACTCTGGACCATACTAGAACCAGTAAACACTATGAAGCACACGAGGACCAGTCAACATTGTGGTGCACAAGGGAAATCATAAAAACTATGGTGCACTGGAACCAGTAAACACTATGGAGCACACAAGAACCAGGAAACACTAGTGCATACAAGAACAAGTGAACACAATGGAGCACACTAGAACCAGTAAACTCTATAGTTCTCTATAGGGCCAATAAACACTATAAAGCACTCTTTAAATAGTAAACACTATAGTGCATAGCAGACACACTAAACACTATGAAGCACACAAGAATCAGTAAACACTACAGTGCACAAGAGAACCAGTAAACATGATGCTGCAGACTAGAACCTGTAAGCACAATGGTTCACTGGAACCAGTAAAATCTATGGATTACTCAAACAAGTAAACACTATGGTGCACACTAGAACCAGTAAACACTCTGGAGTATAGCAGAACCAGTAAACACTATAGTGCATACCAGAAACAGTAAACACTATGAAGCACACAAGACCCAGTAAACACTATGATGCACACTAGAACCATTAAACACTCTGGAACATAGCAAAACCAGTAAACACAAGAGTGCAAACGGAAACCGGTAAACACTATGGAACACACCAGACCAACTAAACACTATGGAGTACACGGAAAAACTATGGAGGACTAGAACTTAAATACTATGGTGCACACTGGAACCAGTAAACACTGCAAGACATACCAGAGATAGTAAATGCTATGAAGCACATGAGAACCAGTAAACACTATTGTGCACAAGAGAACCAGTGAACATGCTGGTGCAGACTAGAGCCTGTAAAGACTATGGTGGACACTAGAACCAGTAAACGTTATGGTAGACACTAGAACCAGTAAACATTATGGAGCACGTGAACCATTAAACACTATAAAGCATTAAAAGCAGTAAACACTATAAAGCACTAGAACCAGTAAACACCATGGTGCACACTAGAACCTGTAAACACTATGCAGCACACTAGAATCAGTAAACACTATGGAGCACTCACACCATAAAACATTATAAAGCACTAGAACTAGTAAATATTATGCAGCACACTAGAGCCAGTAAAGACGATGGTGCACACCAGAACCAAAAAACATTCTGGAGCAGAGCAGAACCAGTAAACACTATAGTGCAAACTGGAACCAGTAAACACTATAGTGCGTACCAGAAACAGTAAACACTATGAAGCACACAGGAACCAGTAAACACTATGGTGCACAAGAGAACCAGTAAATATGATGCTGCAGACTAGAACCTGTAAACACTATGGTTCACTGGAACCAGTAAACACAATGGAGCATACTAGAACCAGTAAATACTATAGTGCGTACTGGAACCAGTTAACACTATGGTGCACAAGAGAACCAGTAAACATGATGCTGCAGACTAGAACCTGTAAACACTATGGTTCACTGGAACCAGTAAACACAATGGAGCATACTAGAACCAGTAAATACTATAGTGCGTACTGGAACCAGTTAACACTATGGTGCACAAGAGAACCAGTAAACATGATGGTGTAGACTAGAATCAGTGAAGAGTTTGGTGCACTGGAACCAGTAACTTCTATGAAGCAATAGAACCAATGAACAGTATGCAGCACACTAGAACTAAGAGCGCACGAGACCAGCAAATACTGTGGCGCACACTGCAACCATTAAACAAGCTGGGGCATGACAGAACTAGTAAACACTGTAGTGCATACTGGAACTGGTAAACAGCATGGAGCACACAAGCACAACTAAATACTATGGAGCATACCAGAAACAGTAAACACTATGGTACACACTAGAATCAGCAAACACTCTGGACTACACTAGAACCAGTAAACACTATGAAGCACACGAGGACTAGTAAACATTCTGGTGCACAAGAGAACTAGTAAACACAATGGTGCAGACTAGAAATTTTAAACAATATGGTGCACTGGAACCAGTAAACACTATGGAGCACACTAGAGCCAGGAAACACTGTAGTGCATATGAGAACAAGTGAACAGAATGGAGAAGAGTAGAACCAGAAAACTATATGGATCTCTCTAGAGCCACTAAACACTACAGTGTGCATCAGAACCAGTAAACACTGTGGAGCACACTAGAGCCAGGAAAAACTGTTGTGCTTACGAGAAGAAGTGAACACCAGGGAGCACACAAACACCAGTAAAGACTCTGGTGCACAAGAGAACCAGCAAACATGATGGTGCAGACTAGAACCTGTAAACACAATGGTTCACTGCAAACAGTAAAGTCAAAGGAGCACTCAAACAGTGAACAGCATGAAGCACGCTTGAGCTAGTAAACACTATGGAGCACTACAACCAGCAAACACTGTTGTGCATAGTAAAACCAGTGAATAGAATGGTGCATACTAGAACTAACACACACAATGGAGCACACTAGAACCAGTAAAAACCATGAGGCACATTAGAACCAGCAAAAACTATGGGGCATACGAGAACCAGTAAACAACATGGTGCACAGTAGAACCAGCAAACAATATGGGGCACACTAGAACCAGTAAACATCACGTTGCACACTAGAGCCAGTAAACACCATGGGGCACACGAGAACCAGTAAACACTATGGTGCACACTGGAACCATTAAATACTCTGGGGCATAGCAGAACCAGTAAACACAATAGTGCATGCTGGAATCGGTAAACAATGCAAAGAACACTATAACCAGTAAACATGTTGGTGTAGATGAGAACCTGTGAAAACAATGCTTCACTGGAACCAGCGAACGCTATGGGCGACTCGAAAAAGTGAACAATATGGAGCACACTAGAGCTAGTAAACACTATGGAGCACGCTAGAACCAGGAAAAATGATGGGGCACAGTAGGATGAGAAAAAACTATGGAGCACACTGGAACCAGTAAACACCATGAGGAACACTAGAACCAGTAAACACTATGGGGCACACTAGAACCAGTAAACACTATGGAGCACACTAGAATTAGTAAGCATTGTGGAGCAAGGAACCAGTAAACACTAGGAGGCTCACTAGAACCAGAAAAGACTATGCAGCATGGGAACAAGTTAGGAGCATGGGCAATGGAACCAGTAAACATTTGCAGAAAACGAGAACCAGTAAACACTCTGGAGCAGAATACAAAGAATAAACACGCCATAGCATAGCAGAACCTTTAATCACAATAGTGCACACTAGAACCAGTAAACACTCCGTAGCATAGCAGAACCTTTAAACACAATGGACCTGTAAACACTATGGAGCACACTAGAATCAGTAAACACCATAGGGCACACTAGAACTGGTAAATACTATGGGGCACATTAGAACCAGTAAACAGTATGGGGCACACTAGAACCATCAAACACTATGGGGTACACTAGAATCAGTAAACACTATGGGGCACAATAGAACCAGTAAAGAACAAGGAGCACACTAGGACCAGTAAAAATTATGGTGCACAGTAGAACCAGTAAACACTATGGAGTACACTAGAACCAGTAAACACCATGGGGCACATTAGAACCAGTAAACACTGAGGTGCACACTAGAACCAGTAAACACTATGGAACACACTGCAACCAGTGAACATGATGGCGCGCACTAGAACTAGTAAATACTGCAGTGCATTCTGAAAAAATTAAACATGATGGTGCACACTAGAACTAGTAAACACTATGCAGCAATAGAACCAGTAAAAACTATGCAGCACCCTAGAACCAGTAAACACTATGGTGCGCGCTAGAACCAGTAAAGACTACAGTGCATTCTGGATACATTAAACATTTTGGTGCACACTAGAACCAGTAACCACTGTAGAGCACGCTGGAACCAATAAACACTATGCAGCACGAGAACCAGAAAAAACTACAGTGCAGTCTGCAACCAGTAAACACTATGGGCACACTAGAACCAGTAAACACTAAGGTGCAAATTAGAACCAGCAAACACTATGGGGCACACTAGAATCACTAAACAACATAGTGCACACTAGAAACAGTAAACACTATGGAGCACACTAGAACCTGTAAACAACATGGTGCAAACTAGAACCAGTAAACACTATGGAGCACACTAGAATCAGTAAACAACATGGTGCACAGCAGAACCAGTAAACATTATGGGGCACACTAGAACCAGTAAACACCATGGGGAACACTAGAACCAGTAAACACTATGGGGCACACGAGAACCAGTAAACACTATGGGGCACGCAATAACCAATAAACACTAAGGAGCACACTAGAATCAGTAAGCACTGTGGAGCGAAGGAACCAATAAACAATATGGGTCTAACTAGAACAAGAAAACACTATGCAACACAAGAACCATTTAGAAGCATGGAGCAATATAACCAGTAAACATTTGCAGAACACGAGAACCAGTAAACACTATGGAACAGTATAGAAAGAATATACCCTCCATAGCACAGCAGAACCTTTAAACATTATAGGGCACACTAGAACTGGTAAACACTATGGGGCATACTGGAACCAGTAAACAGTATGGGGCACACTGGAACCAGTAAACAGTATGGAGCACACTACAATCAGTAAATACCATTGGGCACAAAAGAACTGGTAAATACCATGGGGCACATTAGAACCACTAAACACAATGGGGCACACTAGAAACAATAAACACCATGGGGCACACTAGAACCAGTAAACAACAAGGGGCACACTAGAACCAGCAAACAAAATGGGGAACAGTAGAAGCAGTAACCAGCACGTTGCACACTAGAGCACTCCAATAGAACCAGTAAACACTATGGTGCACACTGGAACCATTAAATACAATGGGGCATAGCAGAACCAGTAAACAACATAGTGTATGCTGGAATCGGTAAACACTATGGGGCACACTAGAACCAGTAAACACTATGGGCACACAAGAACCAATAAACACTATGGAGCACACTAGAATCAGTAAGCACTGTGGAGCAAAGCAACCAGTAAACACTACGGGCATCTCTACAACCAGAAAAAACTATGCAGCACGAGAAGCAGTTAGAAGCATGCAGCAATGGAACAAGTAAACATCTGCAGAACACGAGAACCAGTAAACACTATGGAGGAGAATACAATGAATAAACACTCCATAGCATAGCAGAACCTTTAAACACAATAGTGCACACTAGAACCGGTAAACACTATGGGGCATACTAGAACCAGTCAACACTATGGGGCACACTAGAACCACTAAAAACTATGGAGCACACTAGAACCAGCAAACACTATGGGGCACACTAGAACCAGCAAACACTATGGGGCACACTAGCACCAGTAAACACCATAGGGCACACAAGAGCCAGTAAACACCATGGGGCATAATAGAACCAGTAAACACCATGGGGCACACTAGCACCAGTAAACAACATGGGGCACACAAGAACCAGTAAACACAATGGGGCGCTCTAGAACCAGTAAACAACATGGGGCACACTAGAACCAGCAAACACTATGGGGCACAGTAGAAACAGTAACCAGCACGTTGCACACTAGAGCCAGTAAACACCATGGTGCACACGTGAACCAGTTAAAACTATGGGGCACACTGGAACTATTAAATACTCTGGGGCATCACAGAACCAGTAAACACTATAGTGCATGCTGGAATCGGTAAACAATGCGAAGCACACTAGACCAGTAAACATGTTGGTGTAGGCTAGAACCTGTGAAAACAATGCTTCAATGGAACCAGTGATCTTTATGGGCCACTTGAAAAAATGAACAGTATGGAGCACGCCAGAGCTATTAAACACTATGGAGCACACTAGAACCAGTAAACATGATGGGGCACACTACAACCAATAAATATTATGGGGCACAGTAGGTCGAGGAAAAACTATGGGGCACACTAGAACCAGTAAACACTATGGAGCACAGTAGAACCAGTAAACAGCTCATTGCACAGTAGAGCCCGTCAAGACCATGATGCACACGAGAACCAGTAAAAACTATGGGGCACACTGGAACCATTAAACACTCTGGGGCATAGCAGAACCAGTAAACAATATAGTGCATGCTGGAATCGGTAAACAATGCGAAGCACACTAGAACCAGTAAACATGTTGGTGTGGACTAGAACCTGTGAAAACAATGCTTCACTGGAACCAGTGAACTTTATGAGCCACTTGAAAAAAGGAACAGTATGGGGCACACTAGAGCTATTAAACACTATGGCGCACACTAAGACCAGTAAACATGATGGGGCACACTAGAACCAGTAAACACTATGGGGCACACTAGAACCAGTAAACATTATGGGGCACAGTAGGACGAGAAAAGACTATGGGGCACAATAGAACCAATAAACACTATGGGGCACACTGGAACCAGTAAACACTATGGGGCAAGCTAAAACCAGTAAACACTATGGGGCACACTGGAACCTGTAAACACTATGGGGCACGCTAAAACCAGTAAACACTATGGGGCACACTGGAACCTGTAAACACTATGGGTCACACTGGAACCAGTAAACACTATGGGGCACACTGGAACCTGTAAACACTATGGGGCACGCTAAAACCAGTAAACACCATGGGGCACACTGGAACCAGTAAACACTATGGGGCACGCTAAAACCAGTAAACACTATGGGGCACACTAGAACCAGTAAACACTATGGGGCACACTAGAACCAGTAAACACCAAGGTGCACACTAGAACCAATAAACACTATGGGGCACATGAGAACCAATAAACACCATGGAGCACACAAGAATCAGTAAGCACTGTGGTGCAAAGGAACCAGCAAACATTACAGGGCTCTCTAGAACCAGAACACAATGTGCCGCAGGAGAAGCAGTTAGAAGCATGGAGCACTGGAACCAGTAAACATTTGCAGAACACGAGAACCAATAAACACTATGGAGCAGAATACAAACAATAAAAACTCCGTAGCATAGCAGAACCTTTAAAAACAATAGTGCACACTAGAACCGATAAACACTATGGGGCACACTACAACCATTCAACACTATGGGGAACACTAGAACCAATAAACACTATGGGGCACACTAGAATCAATAAACACCATGGGGCACACTAGAACCAGTAAACACTATGATGCACACTGGAACCATTAAATACTCTGGGGCATAGCAGAACCAGTAAACGCTATAGTGCATGCTGGAATCGGTAAACAATGCGAAGCACACTAGAACCAGTAAACATCTTGGGGTACACTAGAACCTGTGAAAACAATGCTTCACTGGAAACAGTGATCTTTATAGGCCACTCGAAAAATGAACAGTATGTAGCACGCTACAGCTATTAAAAATGATGGAGCACACTAAAACCAGTAAACACGATGGGGCACACTAGAACGAGTAAACATGTTGGTGTAGATTAGAACCTGTGAAAACAATGCTTCACTGGAACCAGTGAACCTTATGGGCCACTCGAATAAGTGAACAGTATGGAGCACACTAGAGCTATTAAACACTATGGAGCACACTAGAATCAGTAAACATGATGGGGCACACTACAAACAGTAAATATTATGGGGCACAGTAGGACAAGAAAAAATTATGGAGCACACTAGAACCAATAAAAACTATGGGGCACACTAGAACCAGTAAAAAACATGCTGCACGCTAGAACCAGTAAACACTATGGGGCACACAAGAACCAGTAAACACCATAAGGCACTCTAGAACCAGTAAACAACATGGTGCAAACTATAACCAGCAAACACTATGGGCACAAAAGAACCAGCAAATACCATGCGGCACATTAGAACTAGTAAACACCATGGGGGACACTAGAACCAGTAAACAATATGGTGCACACTGGAACCATTAAATACAATGGGACATAGCAGAACCAGTAAACAACATAGTGCATGCTGGAATCGGTAAACACTATGGGGCACACTAGAACTGGTAAATACTATGGGGCACATTAGAACCACTAAACACTATGGGGCACATTAGAACCAGTAAATACTATGGGGCACACTAGAAACAATAAACACCATGGGGCACACTAGAACCAGTAAACAACATGGGGCACACTAGAACCAGCAAACACTATGGAGCACAGTAGAACCAGTAAACAGCTCATTGCACACTAGAGCCAGTCAAGACCATGGTGCACACGAGAACCAGTAAAAACTATGGGGCACACTGGAACCATTAAATACTCTGGGGCATAGCAGAACCAGTAAACACTATAGTGCATGCTGGAATCGGTAAACAATGCGAAGCACACTTGAACCAGTAAACATGTTGGTGTAGACTAGAACCTGTGAAAACAATGCTTCACTGCAACCAGTGATCTTTATGGGCCACTTGAAAAAATGAACAGTATGGGGCACGCTAGAGGTATTAAACACTATGGCGCACACTAAGACCAGTAAACACGATGGAGCACACTAGAACCAGTAAACATTATGGGGCACAGTAGGACGAGAAAAGACTATGGAGCACACTAGAACCAGTAAACACTATGGGGAACACTAGAACCAGTAAACACTATGGGGCACACTGGAACCAGTAAACACTATGGGGCACACTAGAACCAGTAAACACTATGGGGAACACTAGAACCAGTAAACACTATGGGGCACATTGGAACCAGTAAACACTATGGGGAACATTAGAACCAATAAACACTATGGGGCACACTAGAATCAGTAAACAACATGGTGCACACTAGAACCAGTAAACACTATGGGGAACACTAGAACCAATAAACACTATGGAGCACACTAGAACCAGTAAACAATATGGTGCACACTGGAACCATTAAATACTCTGGGGCATAGCAAAACCAGTAAACACTATAGTGCATGCTGGAATCGGTAAACAACGCGAAGCACACTAGAACCAGTAAACATGTTGGTGTAGACTAGAACCTGTGAAAACAATGCTTCACTGCAACCAGTGAACCTTATGGGCCACTCGAATAAGTGAACTGTATGGAGCACACTAGAGCTAATAAACACTATGGAGCACACTAGAACCAGTAAACCTGATGGGGCACACTACAACCAGTAAATATTATGGGGCACAGTAGGACAAGAAAAAACTGTGGAGCACACTAGAACCAATAAAAACTATGAGGCATACTAAAACCAGTAAAAAACATGCTCCACACTAGAACCAGTAAACACTATGGTGCACACAAGAACCAGTAAACACCATGAGGCACTCTAGAACCAGTAAACAACATGGTGCAAACTATAACCAGCAAACACTGGGGCACAAAAGAACCAGCAAACACCATGGGGCACATTAGAACCAGTAAACACTATGGGGGACACTAGAACCAGTAAACAATATGGTGCACACTAGGAACAGTAAACACTAAGGTCTACACTGGAACCATTAACTACAATGGGGCAGAGCAGAACCAGGAAACACCATAGGGCATGCTGGAAACGGTAAACACTATGGGGCACACTAGAACCAGTGAACACTATGGGGCACACTAGAACCAATAAACACTATGGGGCACACTAGAACCAATAAACACCATGGAGCACACTAGAACCAATAAACACTATGGAGCACACTAGAATCAGTAAGCACTGTGGAGCAAAGCAACCAGTAAACACTACGGGGATCTCTAGAACCAGAAAAAACTATGCAGCACAAGAACCAGTTAGAAGCATGGAGCAATGGAACAAGTAAACATCTGCAGAACACGAGAACCAGTAAACACTATGGAGGAGAATACAATGAATAAACACTCCATAGCATAGCAGAACCTTTAAACACAATAGTGCACACTAGAACCGGTAAACACTATGGGGCACACGAGAACCAGTCAACACTATGGGGCACACAAGAACCACTAAAAACTATGGAGTACACTAGAACCAGCAAACACTATGGGGCACACTAGCACCAGTAAACACCATGGGGCAAACTAGAACCAGTAAACAACATGGTGCACGCTAGAACCAGTAAACAATATGGCTCACCGAAGAACCAGTAAACACCATGGGGCACTCTAGAACCAGTAAACAACATGGGGTACACTAGAACCAGCAAACACTATGGGGCACAGTAGAACCAGTAACCAGCACGTTTCACACTAGAGCCAGTAAACACCATGGTGCACACGTGAACCAGAAAAAACTATGGTGCACACTGGAACCATTAAATACTCTGGGGCATCACAGAACCATTAAACACTATAGTGCGTGCTGGAATAGGTAAACAATGCGAAGCACACTAAACCCAGTAAACATGTTGGTGTAGACTAGAACCTGTGAAAACAATGCTTCACTGGAACCAGTGATCTTTATGGGCCACTTGAAAAATGAACAGTATGGAGCACGCTAGAGCTATTAAAAACTATGGAGCACACTAGAACCAGTAAACATGATGGGGCACACTACAACCAATAAATATTATGGGGCACAGTAGGATGAGAAAAAACTATGGCGCACACTAGAACCAGTAAACAACATGGGGAACACTAGAACCAGTAAACAATATGGGGCACACTAGAACCTGTAAACACTATGGGGCACGCTTGAACCAGTAAACACGATGGTGCACACTAGCACCAGTAAACACAATGGTACGCACTAGAACCAGTAAAGACCATGGGAAACACTAGAACCAGTAATCAGTATGGGGCACACTAGAACCATTAAACACTATGGGGCTCGCTAGAACTAGTAAATACTAAGGGGCACACTAGAACCAGTAAACACTATGGGGCACACGAGAACATGTAAACTCTATGGATCACGAGAGACAGTAAACACTATGGAGCACAGTTGAAGCAGCAAACATTATGGAGCACACTGGAACCTGTAAACACCATGGGGCACACTAGAACCGGTAAACACCATGGGGCACAATAGAGCCATTAAACACTATGGGGCATGCTAGAACTAGGAAACACTATGGGGCACACTAGAACCAGTAAACACTATGGAACACACTGCAACCAGTGAACATGATGGTGCGCACTAGAACTAGTAAACATTATGGGGCACAGTAGGACGAGAAAAGACTATGGAGCACACTAGAACCAGTAAACACTATGGGGAACACTAGAACCAGTAAACACTATGGGGCACACTAGAACCAGTAAACTCTATGGGGCACACTAGAACCAGTAAACACCGTGGGGAACACTAGAACCAGTAAACACTATGGGGCACATTGGAACCAGTAAACACTATGGGGAACATTAGAACCAATAAACACTATGGAGCACACTAGAATCAGTAAACAACATGGTGCACACTGGAACCATTAAATACTCTGGGGCATAGCAAAACCAGTAAACACTATAGTGCATGCTGGAATCGGTAAACAACGCAAAGCACACTAGAACCAGTAAACACGTTGGTGTAGATTAGAACCTGTGAAAACAATGCTTCACTGGAACCAGTGAACCTTATGGGCCACTCGAATAAGTGAACTGTATGGAGCACACTAGAGCTAATAAACACTATGGAGCACACTAGAACCAGTAAACATGATCGGGCACACGATAACCAATAAATATTATGGGGCACAGTAGGACAAGAAAAAACTGTGGAGCACACTAGAACCAATAAAAACTATGGGGCATACTAAAACCAGTAATAAACATGCTCCACACTAGAACCAGTAAACACTATGGTGCACACAAGAACCAGTAAACACCATGAGGCACTCTAGAACCAGTAAACAACATGGTGCAAACTATAACCAGCAAACACTGGGGCACAAAAGAACCAGCAAACACCATGGGGCACATTAGAACCAGTAAACACTATGGGGGACACTAGAACCAGTAAACAATATGGTGCACACTAGGAACAGTAAACACTAAGGTCCACACTGGAACCATTAACTACAATGGGGCAGAGCAGAACAGGTAAACACCATAGGGCATGCTGGAATCGGTAAACACTATGGGGCCCACTAGAACCAGTGAACACTATGGGGCACACTAGAACCAATAAACACTATGGGGCACACTAGAACCAATAAACACCATGGAGCACACTAGAACCAATAAACACTATGGAGCACACTAGAATCAGTAAGCACTGTGGAGCAAAGCAACCAGCAAACACTACGGGAATCTCTAGAACCAGAAAAAACTATGCAGCACAAGAACCAGTTAGAAGCATGGAGCAATGGAACAAGTAAACATCTGCAGAACACGAGAACCAGTAAACACTATGGAGGAGAATACAATGAATAAACACTCCATAGCATAGCAGAACCTTTAAACACAATAGTGCACACTAGAACCGGTAAACACTATGGGGCACACGAGAACCAGTCAACACTATGGGGCACACTAGAACCACTAAAAACTATGGAGCACACTAGAACCAGCAAACACTATGGGGCACAATAGCACCAGTAAACACCATGGGGCAAACTAGAACCAGTAAACAACATGGTGCACGCTAGAACCAGTAAACAATATGGCTCACCGAAGAACCAGTAAACACCATGGGGCACTCTAGAACCAGTAAACAACATGGGGTACACTAGAACCAGCAAACACTATGGGGCACAGTAGAACCAGTAACCAGCACGTTTCACACTAGAGCCAGTAAACACCATGGTGCACACGTGAACCAGAAAATACTATGGTGCACACTGGAACCATTAAATACTCTGGGGCATCACAGAACCATTAAACACTATAGTGCATGCTGGAATAGGTAAACAATGCGAAGCACACTAAACCCAGTAAACATGTTGGTGTAGACTAGAACCTGTGAAAACAATGCTTCACTGGAACCAGTGATCTTTATGGGCCACTTGAAAAATGAACAGTATGGAGCACGCGAGAGCTATTAAAAACTATGGAGCACACTAGAACCAGTAAACATGATGGGGCACACTACAACCAATAAATATTATGGGGCACAGTAGGATGAGAAAAAACTATGGAGCACACTAGAACCAGTAAACACCATGGGGAACACTAGAACCAGTAAACAATATGGGGCACACTAGAACCTGTAAACACTATGGGGCACGCTTGAACCAGTAAACACGATGGTGCACACTAGCACCAGTAAACACAATGGTACGCGCTAGAACCAGTAAAGACCATGGGAAACACTAGAACCAGTAATCAGTATGGGGCACACTAGAACCATTAAACACTATGGGGCTCGCTAGAACTAGTAAATACTAAGGGGCACACTAGAACCAGTAAACACTATGGGGCACACGAGAACATGTAAACTCTATGGATCACGAGAGACAGTAAACACTATGGAGCACAGTTGAAGCAGCAAACATTATGGAGCACACTGGAACCAGTAAACACCATGGGGCACACTAGAACCGGTAAACACCATGGGGCACACTAGAGCCATTAAACACTATGGGGCATGCTAGAACTAGGAAACACTATGGGGCACACTAGAACCAGTAAACACAATGGTACGCGCTAGAACCAGTAAAGACCATGGGAAACACTAGAACCAGTAATCAGTATGGGGCACACTAGAACCATTAAACACTATGGGGCTCGCTAGAACTAGTAAATACTAAGGGGCACACTAGAACCAGTAAACACTATGGGGCACACGAGAACATGTAAACTCTATGGATCACGAGAGACAGTAAACACTATGGAGCACAGTTGAAGCAGCAAACATTATGGAGCACACTGGAACCAGTAAACACCATGGGGCACACTAGAACCGGTAAACACCATGGGGCACACTAGAGCCATTAAACACTATGGGGCATGCTAGAACTAGGAAACACTATGGGGCACACTAGAACCAGTAAACACTATGGAACACACTGCAACCAGTGAACATGATGGTGCGCACTAGAACTAGTAAATACTACAGTGCATTCTGGAAAAATTAAACATTATGGTGCACACTTGAACCAGTAAAAACTATGCAGCACTAGAATCAGTAAAATCTATGGAGCACGCTAGAACCAGTAAACACGATGGTGCGTGCTAGAACCAGTAAAGACTACAGTGCATTCTGGAAACATTAAACATTATGGTGCACACTAGAACCAGTAACCACTGTAGAGCACGCTGGAACCAATAAACAGTATGCGGCACGAGAACCAGGAAACACTACAGTGCAGTCTGCAACCAGTAAACACTATGAGCACACTAGAAACAGTAAACCCGACAGTGTATTCTGGAACCAGTAAACATTTTGGTGCACACAAGAACCAGTAAACACTGCGGAGCACATTAGAACCAGAAAACACTATGCAACACGAGAACCAGTTAGAAGCATGGAGCAATGGAACCAGTAAACATTTGCAGAACACGAGAACCAGTAAACACTATGGAGCAGAATATAAAGAATAAACACTCCGTAGCATAGCAGAACCTTTAAATACTATAGTGCACACTTGAACCAGTAAACACAATGGAGCACACTAGAGCCAGTAAACACCATGGGGCATTCTAGAACCGGTAAACACTATGGGGCACATTAGAACCAGGAAACACTATGGGGCACACTAGAACCAGTAAACACTATGGTGCAAACTAGAACCAGTAAACACCATGGAGCAAACTAGAACCAGTAAACACTATGGTGCAAACCAGAACCAGTAAACACCATGGTAAATACTAGAACCATTAAACGCTACATTGCTTTCTGGAAAGAGTAAACATTATGGTGCATACTAGAGTTAGTAAACACCATGTGTGACACTAGAACCAGTAAACACTATGCTGCACACTAGAGGCAATAAATGCTCTGGGGCATAGGAGAACCAGTAAACACTATAGTGCATGCTGGAATTAGTAAACAATGCGAAGCACACAGTAAACATGTTGGTTTAGACTAGAACCTGTGAAAACAATGCTTCACTGGGACCAGTGAACTTTATGGGCGACTCAAAAAAGTAAACAGTATGGAGCACGCAAGAGCTAGTAAACACTATGGAGCACACTAGAACCAGTAAACACCATGGGGCACAGAAGGATGAGAAAAAACTATGCAGCACACTAGAACCAGTAAACAACATGGCGAACACTAGAACCAGTAAACAATATGGGGCATGCTAGAACCAGTAAACACTATGGGGCACACTAGAACCAGTAAACACTATGGGGCACACTGGAACCAGTAAACACTATGGGGCATGCTACAACCAGTCAACACTATGGGGCACACTAGAACCAATAAACACTATGGGGCACACTAGAATCAATAAACACTATGGTGCACACTGGAACCATTAAACATCTTGGGGTACACTAGAACCTGTGAAAACAATGCTTCACTGGAAACAGTGATCTTTATTGGACACTCGAAAAATGAACAGTATGTAGCACGCTAGAGCTGTTAAAACCTATGGAACACACTAGAACCAGTAAACACGATGGGGCACACTAGAACCAGTAAACATGTTGGTGAAGATTAGAACCTGTGAAAACAATGCTTCACTGGAAACAGTGAACTTTATGGGCCACTCGAATAAGTGAACTGTAGGGAGAACACTAGAGCTATTAAACACTATGGAGCAGACTAGAACCAGTAAACATGATGGGGCACACTACAACCAGTAAATATTATGGGGCACAGTAGGACAAGAAAAAACTGTGGAGCACACTAGAACAAAAAAAAACTATGGGGCATACTAAAACCAGTAAAAAACATGCTCCACGCTAGAACCAGTAAACACTATGGGGCACACAAGAACCAGTAAACACCATGAGGCACTCTAGAACCAGTAAACAACATGGTGCAAATTATAACCAGCAAACACCATGGGGCACAAAAGAACCAGCAAACACTATGGGGCACACTAGAACCAGTCAACACTATGGGGCACACTAGAACCACTAAAAACTATGGAGCACACTAGAACCAGCAAACACTATGGGGCACACTAGCACCAGTAAACACCATGGGGCAAACTAGAACCAGTAAACAACATGGTGCACGCTAGAACCAGTAAACAATATGGCTCACCGAAGAACCAGTAAACACCATGGGGCACTCTAGAACCAGTAAACAACATGGGGTACACTAGAACCAGCAAACACTATGGGGCACAGTAGAACCAGTAACCAGCACGTTTCACACTAGAGCCAGTAAACACCATGGTGCACACGTGAACCAGAAAAAACTATGGTGCACACTGGAACCATTAAATACTCTGGGGCATCGCAGAACCAGTAAACACTATAGTGCATGCTGGAATTGGTAAACAATGCGAAGCACACTAGACCCAGTAAACATGTTGGTGTAGACTAGAACCTGTGAAAACAATGCTTCACTGGAACCAGTGATCTTTATGGGCCACTTGAAAAATGAACAGTATGGAGCACGCTAGAGCTATTAAAAACTATGGAGCACACTAGAACCAGTAAACATGATGGGGCACACTACAACCAATAAATATTATGGGGCACAGTAGGATGAGAAAAAACTATGGAGCACACTAGAACCAGTAAACACCATGGGGAACACTAGAACCAGTAAACACTATGGGGCACACTAGAACCTGTAAACACTATGGGGCACACTTGAACCAGTAAACACGATGGTGCACACTAGCACCAGTAAACACAATGGTGCGCGCAAGAACTAGTAAATACTAAGGGGCACACTAGAACCAGTAAACACTATGGGGCACACGAGAACATGTAAACTCTATGGATCACGAGAGACAGTAAACACTATGGAGCACAGTTGAAGCAGCAAACACTATGGAGCACACTGGAACCAGTAAACACCATGGGGCACACTAGAACCGGTAAACACCATGGGGCACACTAGAGCCATTAAACACTATGGGGCATGCTAGAACTAGGAAACACTATGGGGCACACTAGAACCAGTATACACTATGAAACACAGTGCAACTAGTGAACATGATGGTGCGTACTAGAACTAGTAAATACTACAGTGCATTCTGGAAAAATTAAACATTATGGTGCATACTTGAACCAGTAAAAACTATGCAGCACTAGAATCAGTAAAATCTATGGAGCACGCTAGAACCAGTAAACACGATGGTGCGTGCTAGAACCAGTAAAGACTACAGTGCATTCTGGAAGCATTAAACATAAGGGTGCACACTAGAACCAGTAACCACTATCGAGCACGCTGGAACCAATAAACACTATGCAGCACGAGAACCAGGAAACACTACAGTGCAGTCTGCAACCAGTAAACACTATGAGCACACTAGAAACAGTAAACCCGAGAGTGTATTCTGGAACCAGTAAACATTTTGGTGCACACAAGAACCAGTAAACACTGCGGAGCACACTAGAACCAGTAAACACTAGGGGGCTCACTAGAACCAGAAAACACTATGCAGCATGAGGTCCAGTAAGAAGCATGGAGCACTGGAACCAGTAAACATTTGCAGAACACGAGAACCAGTAAACACTATGGAGCAGAATACAAACAATAAAAACTCCGCAGCATAGCAGAACCTTTAAAAACAATAGTGCACACTAGAACCGATAAACACTATGGTGCACACTACAACCAGTCAACACTATGGGGCACACTAGAACCAATAAACACTATGGGGCACACTAGAACCAATAAACACTATGGGGCACACTAGAACCAGTAAACACTATGGTGCACACTAGAACCAGTAAACACTATGGTGCACACTGGAACCATTAAACACAATGGTGCGCGCAAGAACTAGTAAATACTAAGGGGCACACTAGAACCAGTAAACACTATGGGGCACACGAGAACATGTAAACTCGATGGATCACGAGAGACAGTAAACACTATGGAGCACAGCTGAAGCAGCAAACACTATGGAGCACACTGGAACCAATAAACACCATGGAGCACACTAGAATCAGTAAGCACTGTGGAGCAAAGCAACCAGTAAGCACTACAGGGCTCTCTAGAACCAGAACACAATGTGCCGCACGAGAAGCAGTTAGAAGCATGGAGCACTGGAACCAGTAAACATTTGCAGAACACGAGAACCAGTAAACACTATGGAGCAGAATACAAACAATAAAAACTCCGCAGCATAGCAGAACCTTTAAAAACAATAGTGCACACTAGAACCGATAAACACTATGGTGCACACTACAACCAGTCAACACTATGGGGCACACTAGAACCAATAAACACTATGGGGCACACTAGAACCAATAAACACTATGGGGCACACTAGAACCAGTAAACACTATGGTGCACACTAGAACCAGTAAACACTATGGTGCACACTGGAACCATTAAACACAATGGTGCGCGCAAGAACTAGTAAATACTAAGGGGCACACTAGAACCAGTAAACACTATGGGGCACACGAGAACATGTAAACTCTATGGATCACGAGAGACAGTAAACACTATGGAGCACAGTTGAAGCAGCAAACACTATGGAGCACACTGGAACCAGTAAAGACAATGGGGCACACTAGAACCGGTAAACACCATGGGGCACACTAGAGCCATTAAACACTATGGGGCACACGAGAACATGTAAACTCGATGGATCACGAGAGACAGTAAACACTATGGAGCACAGTTGAAGCAGCAAACACTATGGAGCACACTGGAACCAATAAACACTATGGAGCACACTAGAATCAGTAAGCACTATGGGGCACATGAGAACCAATAAACACCATGGAGCACACAAGAATCAGTAAGCACTGTGGAGCAAAGCAACCAGTAAACACTACGGGGATCTCTAGAACCAGAAAATAATGTGCCGCACGAGAAGCAGTTAGAAGCATGGAGCACTGGAACCAGTAAAGATTTGCAGAACACGAGAACCAGTAAACACTATGGAGCAGAATACAAGCAATAAAAACTCCGCAGCATAGCAGAACATTTAAAAACAATAGTGCACACTAGAACCGTTAAACACTATGGTGCACACTACAACCAGTCAACACTGTGGGGCACACTAGAACCAATAAACACTATGGGGCACACTAGAACCAATAAACACTATGGGGCACACTAGAACCAGTAAACACTATGGTGCACACTAGAACCAGTAAACACTATGGTGCACACTGGAACCATTAAACATCTTGGGGTACACTAGAATCTGTGAAAACAATGCTTCACTGGAAACAGTGATCTTTATTGGCCACTCGAAAAATGAACAGTATGTAGCACGCTAGAGCTATTAAAACCTATGGAGCACACTAGAAACAGTAAACACGATGGGGCACACTAGAACCAGTAAACATGTTGCTGTAGATTAGAACCTGTGAAAACAATGCTTCAGTGGAACCAGTGAACTTTATGGGCCACTCGAATAAGTGAACTGTATGGAGCACACTAGAGCTATTTAACACTATGGAGCAGACTAGAACCAGTAAACATGATGGGGCACACTACAACCAGTAAATATTATGGGGCACAGTAGGACAAGAAAAAACTATGGAGCACACTAGAACAAATAAAAACTATGGGGCATACTAAAACCAGTAAAAAACATGCTCCACGCTAGAACCAGTAAACACCATGAGGCACTCTAGAACCAGTAAACAACATGGTACAAACTATAACCAGCAAACACTATGGGGCACAAAAGAACCAACAAACACCATGGGGCACATTAGAACCAGTAAACAATATGGTGCACACTAGAACCAGTAAACACTATGGTGCACACTGGAACCATTAAACACAAAGGGGCAGAGCAGAACCAGTAAACACCATAGGGCCTGCTGGAATCGGTAAACACTATGGCGCACACTAGAACCAGTAAACACTATGGGGCACACTAGAACCAATAAACACTATGGAGCACACTAGAATCAGTAAGCACTGTGGAGCAAAGCAACCAGTAAACACTACGGGGATCTCTAGAACCAGAAAAAACTATGCAGCACAAGAACCAGTT
This sequence comes from Isurus oxyrinchus, assembly GCA_026770705.1. Classification (NCBI taxonomy): domain Eukaryota; kingdom Metazoa; phylum Chordata; class Chondrichthyes; order Lamniformes; family Lamnidae; genus Isurus; species Isurus oxyrinchus. The sequence goes on from JANJGN010000013.1 coordinate 84,367,711, forward strand.
AGAAGCATGGAGCAATGGAACAAGTAAACATCTGCAGAACACGAGAACCAGTAAACACTATGGAGGAGAATACAATGAATCAACACTCCATAGCATAGCAGAACCTTTAAACACAATAGTGCACACAAGAACCGGTAAACACTATGGGGCACAATAGAAACAGTCAACACTATGGGGCACACTAGAACCACTAAAAACTATGGAGCACACTAGAACCAGCAAACACTATGGGGCACAATAGCACCAGTAAACACCATGGGGCACCCTAGAACCAGTAAACAACATGGTGCATGCTAGAACCAGTAAACAATATGGCGCACCGAAGAACCAGTAAACACCATGGGACACTCTAGAACCAGTAAACAACATGGGGTACACTAGAACCAGCAAAAACTATGGGGCACAGAAGAACCAGTAACAAGCACGTTGCACACTAGAACCAGTAAACACCATGGTGCACACGTGAACCAGTAAACACTATGGTGCACACTGGAACTATTAAATACTCTGGGGCATAGGAGAACCAGTAAACGCTATAGTGCATTCTGGAATCGGTAAACAATGCGAAGCACACTTGAACCAGTAAACATGTTGGTGTAGACTAGAACCTGTGAAAACAATGCTTCACTGCAACCAGCGATCTTTATGGGCCATTGAAAAATGAACAGTATGGAGCACGCTAGAGCTATTAAAAACTATGGAGCACACTAGAACCAGTAAACACTATGGGGCACACTAGAACCAATAAACACTATGGAGCACACTAGAATCAGTAAGCACTGTGGAGCAAAGCAACCAGTAAACACTACGGGAATCTCTAGAACCAGAAAAAACTATGCAGCACAAGAACCAGTTAGAAGCATGGAGCAATGGAACAAGTAAACATCTGCAGAACACGAGAACCAGTAAACACTATGGAGGAGAATACAATGAATCAACACTCCATAGCATAGCAGAACCTTTAAACACAATAGTGCACACAAGAACCGGTAAACACTATGGGGCACAATAGAAACAGTCAACACTATGGGGCACACTATAACCACTAAAAACTATGGAGCACACTAGAACCAGCAAACACTATGGGGCACAATAGCATCAGTAAACACCATGGGGCAAACTAGAACCAGTAAACAACATGGTGCACGCTAGAACCAGTAAACAATATGGCGCACCGAAGAGCCAGTAAACACCATGGGGCACTCTAGAACCAGTAAACAACATGGGGTACACTAGAACCAGCAAAAACTATGGGGCACAGAAGAACCAATAACAAGCACGTTGCACACTAGAGCCAGTAAACACCATGGTGCACACGTGAACCAGTAAACACTATGGTGCACACTGGAACTATTAAATACTCTGGGGCATAGGAGAACCAGTAAACGCTATAGTGCATTCTGGAATCGGTAAACAATGCGAAGCACACTTGAACCAGTAAACATGTTGGTGTAGACTAGAACCTGTGAAAACAATGCTTCACTGCAACCAGCGATCTTTATGGGCCACTTGAAAAATGAACAGTATGGAGCACGCTAGAGCTATTAAAAACTATGGAGCACACTAGAACCAGTAAACACGATGGGGAACAGTAGAACCAGTAAACACCATGGGGCACAGTAGGACGAGAAAAAACTATGGAGCACACGAGAACCAGTAAACACCATGGGGAACACTAGAACCAGTAAACACTATGGGGCACACTAGAACCTGTATACACTATGGGGCATGCTTGAACCAGTAAACACGATGGTGCACACTAGAACCAGTAAACACAATGGTGCGCGCTAGAACCAGTAAAGACTACAGTGCATTCTGGAAACATTAAACATTATGATGCACAAGTGAACAGTATGGAGCACGCTAGATCGAGTAAACACTATGGAGCACACTAGAACCAGTAAACACGATGGGGCACACTGGAACCAGTAAACATTATGGGGCACATTAGGACGAGAAAAAAATATGGAGCACACTAGAACCAGTAAAGACCATGGGAAACACTAGAACCAGTAATCAGTATGGGGAACACGAGAACCATTAAACACTATGGGGCTCGCTAGAACTAGTAAATACTAAGGGGCACACTAGAACCAGTAAACACTATGGGGCACACGAGAACATGTAAACTCTATGGATCACGAGAGACAGTAAACACTATGGAGCACAGTTGAAGCAGCAAACACTATGGAGCACACTGGAACCAGTAAACACCATGGGGCACACTAGAACCGGTAAACACCATGGGGCACACTAGAGCCATTAAACACTATGGGGCATGCTAGAACTAGGAAACACTATGGGACACACTAGAACCAGTATACACTATGAAACACACTGCAACTAGTGAACATGATGGTGCGCACTAGAACTAGTAAATACTACAGTGCATTCTGGAAAAATTAAACATTATGGTGCACACTTGAACCAGTAAAAACTATGCAGCACTAGAATCAGTAAAATCTATGGAGCACGCTAGAACCAGTAAACACGATGGTGCGTGCTAGAACCAGTAAAGACTACAGTGCATTCTGGAAACATTAAACATTATGGTGCACACTAGAACCAGTAACCACTATCGAGCACGCTGGAACCAATAAACAGTATGCGGCACGAGAACCAGGAAACAGTACAGTGCAGTCTGCAACCAGTAAACACTATGAGCACACTAGAAACAGTAAACCCGAGAGTGTATTCTGGAACCAGTAAACATTTTGGTGCACACAAGAACCAGTAAACACTGCGGAGCACACTAGAACCAGTAAACACTAGGGGGCTCACTAGAACCAGAAAACACTATGCAGCACAAGAACCAGTAAGAAGCATGGAGCACTGGAACCAGTAAACATTTGCAGAACACGAGAACCAGTAAACACTATGGAGCAGAATATAAAGAATAAACACTCCGTAGCACAGCAGAATCTTTAAATACTATAGTGCACACATGAACCAGTAAACAAAATGGAGCACAGTAGAGCCAGTAAACACCATGGGGCATTCTAGAACCGGTAAACACTATGGGGCACATTAGATCCAGGAAACACTATGTGGCACACTAGAACCAGAAAACACCATGGAGCAAACTAGAACCAGTAAACACCATGGGGCACATTAGAACCATTGAACACTACAGGGCTTTCTGGAAAGAGTAAACATTATGGTGCATACTACAGCTAGTAAACACCATGGGTTACACTAGAACCAGTAAACACAATGCTGCACACTAGAGCCAATAAATGCTCTGGGGCATAGGAGAACCAGTAAACACTATAGTGCATGCTGGAATTAGTAAACAATGCGAAGCACACAGTAAACATGTTGGTTTAGACTAGAACCTGTAAAAACAATGCTTCACTGGGACCAGTGAACTCTACGGGCGACTCAAAAAAGTAAACAGTATGGAGCACGCTAGAGCTAGTAAACACTATGGTGCACACTAGAACCAGTAAACACCATGAGGCACAGAAGGACGAGAAAAAACTATGCAGCACACTAGAACCAGTAAACCCCATGGTGCACACTAGAACCAGTAAACACTATGGGGCACACTAGAACCAGTAAACCCCATGGTGCACACTAGAACCAGTAAACCCCATGGTGCACACTAGAACCAGTAAACACTATGGGGCACACTAGAACCAGTAAACACTATGGGCACACTAGAACCAGTAAACACTATGGGGCATACTAGAACCAGTAAACACTATGGGGCACACTGGAACCAGTAAACATCTTGGGGTACACTAGAACCTGTGAAAACAATGCTTCACTGGAAACAGTGATCTTTATTGGACACTCGAAAAATGAACAGTATGTAGCATGCTAGAGCTATTAAAACCTATGGAGCACACTAGAACCAGTAAACATGTTGCTGTAGATTAGAACCTGTGAAAACAATGCTTCAGTGGAACCAGTGAACTTTATGGGCCACAGGAATAAGTGAACTGTATGGAGCACACTAGAGCTATTAAACACTATGGAGCAGACTAGAACCAGTAAACATGATGGGGCACACTACAACCAGTAAATATTATGGGGCACAGTAGGACAAGAAAAAACTATGGAACACACTAGAACAAATAAAAACTATGGGGCATACTAAAACCAGTAAAAAACATGCTCCACGCTAGAACCAGTAAACACTATGGGGCACACAAGAACCAGTAAACACCATGAGGCACTCTAGAACCAGTAAACAACATGGTGCAAACTATAACCAGCAAACACTATGGGGCACAAAAGAACCAGCAAACACCATGGGGCACATTAGAACCAGTAAACACTACAGGGGACACTAGGACAAGTAAACAATATGGTGCACACTAGAACCAGTAAACACTATGGTGCACACTGGAACCATTAAATACAATGGGGCAGAGCAGAACCAGTAAACACCATAGGGCATGCTGGAATCGGTAAACACTATGGCGCACACTAGAACTGGAAAATACTATGGGGCACACTAGAACCAGTAAACACTATGGGGCACACTAGAACCAGTAAACACTATGGGCACACTAGAACCAGTAAACACTATGGGGCATACTAGAACCAGTAAACACTATGGGGCACACTGGAACCAGTAAACATGTTGGGGTACACTAGAACCTGTGAAAACAATGCTTCACTGGAAACAGTGATCTTTATTGGACACTCGAAAAATGAACAGTATGTAGCATGCTAGAGCTATTAAAACCTATGGAGCACACTAGAACCAGTAAACATGTTGCTGTAGATTAGAACCTGTGAAAACAATGCTTCAGTGGAACCAGTGAACTTTATGGGCCACAGGAATAAGTGAACTGTATGGAGCACACTAGAGCTATTAAACACTATGGAGCACACTAGAATCAGTAAACATGATGGGGCACACTACAACCAGTAAATATTATGGGGCACAGTAGGACAAGAAAAAACTATGGAACACACTAGAACAAATAAAAACTATGGGGCATACTAAAACCAGTAAAAAACATGCTCCACGCTAGAACCAGTAAACACTATGGGGCACACAAGAACCAGTAAACACCATGAGGCACTCTAGAACCAGTAAACAACATGGTGCAAACTATAACCAGCAAACACTATGGGGCACAAAAGAACCAGCAAACACCATGGGGCACATTAGAACCAGTAAACACTACGGGGGACACTAGGACAAGTAAACAATATGGTGCACACTAGAACCAGTAAACACTATGGTGCACACTGGAACCATTAAATACAATGGGGCAGAGCAGAACCAGTAAACACCATAGGGCATGCTGGAATCGGTAAACACTATGGCGCACACTAGAACTGGAAAATACTATGGGGCACACTAGAACCAATAAACACTATGGAGCACACTAGAATCAGTAAGCACTGTGGAGCAAAGCAACCAGCAAACACTACGGGAATCTCTAGAACCAGAAAAAACTATGCAGCACAAGAACCAGTTAGAAGCATGGAGCAATGGAACAAGTAAACATCTGCAGAACACGAGAACCAGTAAACACTATGGAGGAGAATACAATGAATCAACACTCCATAGCATAGCAGAACCTTTAAACACATTAGTGCACACAAGAACCGGTAAACACTATGGGGCACACTAGAACCAGTCAACACTATGGGGCACACTAGAACCACTAAAAACTATGGAGCACACTAGAACCAGCAAACACCATGGGGCACACTAGCACCAGTAAACACCATGGGGCACACTAGAACCAGTAAACAACATGGTGCACGCTAGAACCAGTAAACAATATGGCGCACCGAAGAACCAGTAAACATGTTGGGACACTCTAGAACCAGTAAACAACATGGGGTACACTAGAACCAGCAAAAACTATGGGGCACAGAAGAACCAGTAACAAGCACGTTGCACACGTGAACCAGTGAACAGTATGGTGCACACTGGGACTATTAAATTCTCTGGGGCATAGCAGAACCAGTAAACACTATAGTGCATGCTGGAATCGGTAAACAACGTGAAGCACACTAGAACCAGTAAACATGTTGGTGTAGACTAGAACCTGTGAAAACAATGCTTCACTGGAACCAGTGATCTTTATGGGCCACTTGAAAAATGAACAGTATGGGGCACGCTAGAGCTATTAAAAACTATGGAGCACACGAGAACCAGTAAACACCATGGGGAACACTAGAACCACTAAACACTATGGGGCACACTAGAACCTGTAAACACTATGGGGCACGCTTGAACCAGTAAACACGATGGTGCACACTAGAACCAGTAAACACAATGGTGCGCGCTAGAACCAGTAAAGACTACAGTGCATTCTGGAAACATTAAACATTATGATGCACAAGTGAACAGTATGGAGCACGCTAGATCGCGTAAACACTATGGAGCACACCAGAACCAGTAAACACGATGGGGCACACTGGAACCAGTAAACAAAATGGGGCACATTAGGACGAGAAAAAAATATGGAGCACACTAGAACCAGCAAAGACCATGGGAAACACTAGGACCAGTAATCAGTATGGGGCACACTAGAACCAGTAAACACTATGGGGCTCGCTAGAACTAGTAAATACTAAGGGGGACACTAGAAACAGTAAACACTATGGGGCACACGAGAACATGTAAACTCTATGGATCATGAGAGACAGTAAACACTATGGAGCACAGTTGAAGCAGCAAACACTATGGAGCACACTGGAACCAGTAAATACCATGGGGCACACTAGAACCGGTAAACACCATGGGGCACACTAGAGCCATTAAACACTATGGGGCATGCTAGAACTAGGAAACACTATGGGGCATGCTAGAACCAGTAAACACTATGGAACACACTGCAACCAATGAACATGATGGTGCGCACTAGAACTAGTAAATACTACAGTGCATTCTGGAAAAATTAAACATTATGGTGCACACTTGAACCAGTAAAAACTATGCAGCACTAGAATCAGTAAAATCTATGGAGCACGCTAGAACCAGTAAACACGATGGTGCGTCTAGAACCAGTAAAGACTACAGTGCATTCTGGAAACACTAAACATTATGGTGCACACTAGAACCAGTAACCACTGTCGAGCACACTGGAACCAATAAACAGTATGCGGCACAAGAACCAGAAAACACTACAGTGCAGTCTGCATCCAGTAAACACTATGAGCACACTAGAAACAGTAAACCCGAGAGTGTATTCTGGAACCAGCAAACATTTTGGTGCACACTAGAACCAGTAAACACTAGGGGACTCACTAGAACCAGAAAACACAATGCAGCACGAGAACCAGTAAGAAGCATGGAGCACTGGAACCAGTAAACATTTGCAGAACACTAGAACCAGTAAACACTATGGTGCAAACTAGAACCAGTAAACACCATGGAGCAAACTAGAACCAGTAAACACTATGGTGCAAACTAGAACCAGTAAACACCATGGTAAATACTAGAACCATTAAACACTACATTGCTTTCTGGAAAGAGTAAACATTATGGTGCATACTAGAGTTAGTAAACACCATGGGTGATACTAGAACCAGTAAACACTATGCTGCACACTAGAGGGAATAAATGCTCTGGGGCATAGGAGAACCAGTAAACTCTATAGTGCATGCTGGAATTGGTATGCCATGCGAAGCACACTAGAATCAGTAAACATGTTGGTTTAGACTAGAACATGTGGAAACAATGCTTCACTGGGACCAGTGAACTCTATGGGCGACTCAAAAAAGTAAACAGTATGGAGCACGCTAGAGCTAGTAAACACTATGGAGCACACTAGAACCAGTAAACACCATAGGGCACAGAAGGATGAGAAAAAACTATGCAGCACACTAGAACCAGTAAACACCATGGGGAACACTAGAACCAGTAAACACTATGGGGCATGCTAGAACCAGTAAACACTATGGGGCACACTAGAACCAGTAAACACTATGGGGCAAACTAGAACAGATAAACACTAGGGAGCACACTTCAGTAAGCACTGTGGAGCAAAGGAACCACTAAACACTAGGGGCCTCACTAGAACCAGAAAACTCTATGCAGCACGAGAACCAGTTAGAAGCATGGAGCAATGGAACCAGAAAACATTTGCAGAACACGAGAACCGGTAAACACTATGGAGCAGAGTACAAAGAATAAACCCTCCGTAGCATAGCTGAACCTTTAATCACAATAGTGCACACTAGAACCAGTAAACACTGTGGGGCAAATTAGAACGGGAAAACACTATGGGGCACACTATAACCAGTAAACACTAAGGTGCAAACTAGAACCAGCAAACACTTTGGGGCACACTAGAACCTGTAAACAACATGGTGCAAACTAGAACCAGTAAGCACTATGGAGCACACAAGAATAAGTAAAAACCATGGGGCACACAAGAACCAGTAAACATTATGGGGCACACTAGAACCAGTAAACACTATGGGGCACGCGATAACCAATAAACACTAAGGAGCATACTAGAATCAGCAAGCACTGTGGAACAAAGGAACCAATAAACCATATGGGGCTCACTAGAACAAGAAAACATGATGCAGCAGAAGAACCAGTTAGAAGCATGGAGCAATGGAACCAGTAGTCATTTGCAGAATACGAGAACCCTAACACTATGGAACAGAATAGAAAGAATAAACCCTTTGTAGCACAGCAGAACCTTTAAACACAATAGGGCACACTAGAACCGGTAAACACTATGGGGCACACTAGAACCAGTAAACAGTATGGGGCACACTGGAACAAGTAAACAGTATGGAGCACACTAGAATCAGTAAACACCACTGGGCACACTAGAACTCGTAAATACTATGGGGCAAATTAGAACCACGAAACACTATGGGGCACACAAGAAACAATAAACACCGTGAGGAACACTAGAACCAGCAAACACTATGGAGCACAGTAGAACCAGTAAACAGCTCATCGCACAGTAGAGCCAGTCAAGACCATGGTGCACACGAGAACCAGTAAAAACTATGGGGCACACTGGAACCATTAAATACTCTGGGGCATAGCAGAACCAGTAAACACTATAGTGCATGCTGGAATCGGTAAACAATGCGAAGCACACTTGAACCAGTAATGATGTTGGTGTAGACTAGAACCTGTGAAAACAATGCTTCACCGGAACCAGGGATCTTTATGGGCCACTTGAAAAAGTGAACAGTATGGAGCACGCTAGAGCTATTAAACACTAAGGCGCACACTAAGACCAGTAAACACAATGGGGCACACTAGAACCAGTAAACATTATGGGGCACAGTAGGACGAGAAAAGACTATGGGGCACACTGGAACCTGTAAACACTATGGGGAACACTAGAACCAGTAAACAAAATGGGGCACACTGGAACCAGTAAACAACATGGGGAACACTAGAACCAGTAAACACTATGGGGCACACTGGAACCAGTAAACACTATGGGGCACACTGGAACCAGTAAACACCATGGGGCACACTAGAGCCAGTAAACACTATGGGGAACACTAGAACCAGTAAACACCATGGGGAACACTAGAACCAGTAAACATTATGGGGCACAGTAGAACCAGTAAACATTATGGGGCACAGTAGGACGAGAAAAAACTATGGCGCACACTGGAACCAGTAAACACTATGGCGCACACTTGAACCAGTAAACACCATGGGGCACGCTAGAACCAGTAAACACTATGGGGCACACTGGAACCAGTAAACACTCTGGGGCATGCTAGAACAGATAAACACTAGGGAGCACACTTCAGTAAGCACTGTGGAGCAAAGGAACCACTAAACACTAGGGGCCTCACTAGAACCAGAAAACTCTATGCAGCACGAGAACCAGTTAGAAGCATGGAGCAATGGAACCAGAAAACATTTGCAGAACACGAGAACCGGTAAACACTATGGAGCAGAGTACAAAGAATAAACCCTCCGTAGCATAGCTGAACCTTTAATCACAATAGTGCACACTAGAATCGGTAAACACTGTGGGGCAAATTAGAACGGGAAAACACTATGGGGCACACTATAACCAGTAAACACTAAGGTGCAAACTAGAACCAGCAAACACTTTGGGGCACACTAGAACCTGTAAACAACATGGTGCAAACTAGAACCAGTAAGCACTATGGAGCACACAAGAATAAGTAAAAACCATGGGGCACACAAGAACCAGTAAACATTATGGGGCACACTAGAACCAGTAAACACTATGGGGCACGCGATAACCAATAAACACTAAGGAGCATACTAGAATCAGCAAGCACTGTGGAACAAAGGAACCAATAAACCATATGGGGCTCACTAGAACAAGAAAACATGATGCAGCAGAAGAACCAGTTAGAAGCATGGAGCAATGGAACCAGTAGTCATTTGCAGAATACGAGAACCCTAACACTATGGAACAGAATAGAAAGAATAAACCCTTTGTAGCACAGCAGAACCTTTAAACACAATAGGGCACACTAGAACCGGTAAACACTATGGGGCACACTAGAACCAGTAAACAGTATGGGGCACACTGGAACAAGTAAACAGTATGGAGCACACTAGAATCAGTAAACACCACTGGGCACACTAGAACTCGTAAATACTATGGGGCAAATTAGAACCACGAAACACTATGGGGCACACAAGAAACAATAAACACCGTGAGGAACACTAGAACCAGCAAACACTATGGAGCACAGTAGAACCAGTAAACAGCTCATCGCACAGTAGAGCCAGTCAAGACCATGGTGCACACGAGAACCAGTAAAAACTATGGGGCACACTGGAACCATTAAATACTCTGGGGCATAGCAGAACCAGTAAACACTATAGTGCATGCTGGAATCGGTAAACAATGCGAAGCACACTTGAACCAGTAATGATGTTGGTGTAGACTAGAACCTGTGAAAACAATGCTTCACCGGAACCAGGGATCTTTATGGGCCACTTGAAAAAGTGAACAGTATGGAGCACGCTAGAGCTATTAAACACTAAGGCGCACACTAAGACCAGTAAACACAATGGGGCACACTAGAACCAGTAAACATTATGGGGCACAGTAGGACGAGAAAAGACTATGGGGCACACTGGAACCTGTAAACACTATGGGGAACACTAGAACCAGTAAACAAAATGGGGCACACTGGAACCAGTAAACAACATGGGGAACACTAGAACCAGTAAACACTATGGGGCACACTGGAACCAGTAAACACTATGGGGCACACTGGAACCAGTAAACACCATGGGGCACACTAGAGCCAGTAAACACTATGGGGAACACTAGAACCAGTAAACACCATGGGGAACACTAGAACCAGTAAACATTATGGGGCACAGTAGAACCAGTAAACATTATGGGGCACAGTAGGACGAGAAAAAACTATGGCGCACACTGGAACCAGTAAACACTATGGCGCACACTTGAACCAGTAAACACCATGGGGCACGCTAGAACCAGTAAACACTATGGGGCACACTGGAACCAGTAAACACTCTGGGGCATGCTAGAACCAGTAAACACTATGGGGCATGCTAGAACCAGTAAACAGTATGGAGCACACTAGAATCAGTAAACACCACTGGGCACACTAGAACTCGTAAATACTATGGGGCACATTAGAACCATGAAACACCATGGGGCACATTAGAACCAGTAAACAACATGGGGCACACTAGAACCAACAAACACTATGGAGCACAGTAGAACCAGTAAACAGCTCATTGCACACTAGAGCCAGTCAAGACCATGGTGCACACGAGAACCAGTAAAAACTATGGGGCACACTGGAACCATTAAATACTCTGGGGCATAGCAGAACCAGTAAACACTATAGTGCATGCTGGAATCGGTAAACAATGCGAAGCACACCAGAACCAGTAAACGTGTTGCTGTAGACTAGAACCTGTGAAAAAAATGCTTCACCGGAACCAGCGATCTTTATGGGCCACTTGAAAAAGTGAACAGTATGGAGCACGCTAGAGCTATTAAACACTAAGACGCACACTAAAACCATTAACACGATGGGGCACACTAGAACCAGTAAACATTATGGGGCAGATAGGACGAGAAAAGACTATGGGGCACACTAGAACCAGTAAACATGATGGGGCACACTAGAACCAGTAAACATTATGGGGAACACTAGAACCAGTAAAGACTATGGGGCACACTGGAACCAGTAAACACTATGGGGCACACTAGAACCAGCAAAGACCTTGGGGAACACTAGAACCAGTAAAGACTATGGGGCACACTGGAACCAGTAAACACTATGGGGCACACTAGAACCAGTAAACACGATGGGGCACACTAGAACCAGTAAACATTATGGGGCACACTAGAACCAGTAAAGACTATGGGGCACACTGGAACCAGTAAACACTATGGCGCACAATAGAACCAGTAAACACCATAGGGCACGCTAGAACCAGTAAACAATATGGGGCACACTAGAACCAGTAAAGACTATGGGGCACACTGGAAGCAGTAAACACTATGGGGCACACTGGAACCAGTAAACACTATGGGGAACACTGGAACCAGTAAACACTATGGCGCACACTGGAAGCAGTAAACACTATGGGGCACACTAGAACCAGTAAACACTATGGGGAACACTGGAACCAGTAAACACTATGGCGCACACTGGAAGAAGTAAACACTATGGGGCACGCTAGAACCAGTAAACAACATGGGGCATGCTAGAACCAGTAAACACTATGGGGCACACTGGAACCAGTAAACACTATGGGGAACATTGGAACCAGTAAACACTATGGGGAACACTGGAACCAGTAAACACAATGGGGAACACTGGAACCAGTAAACACAATGGGGAACACTGGAACCAGTAAACACTATGGGGAACACTGGAACCAGTAAACACAATGGGGAACACTGGAACCAGTAAACACTATGGGGAACACTGGAACCAGTAAACACTATGGGGAACACTGGAACCAGTAAACACAATGGGGAACACTGGAACCAGTAAACACTATGGCGCACACTAGAACCAGTAAACACTATGGGGCACACTAGAACCAGTAAACACCATGGGGCATGCTAGAACCAGTAAACACTATGGGGCACACTGGAACCAGTAAACACTATGGGGAACACTGGAACCAGTAAACATTATGGGGAAAACTGGAACCAGTAAACACCATGGGGCATGCTAGAACCAGTAAACACTATGGGGCACACTGGAACCAGTAAACACTATGGGGAACACTGGAACCAGTAAACACTATGGGGCACACTAGAACCAGTAAACACAATGGGGAACACTGGAACCAGTAAACACTATGGCGCACACTGGAAGCAGTAAACACTATGGGGCACGCTAGAACCAGTAAACACCATGGGGCACACTAGAACAAGTAAACACTATGGGGCACACTGGAACCAGTAAACACTATGGGGCATGCTAGAACCAGTAAACACTATGGGGCACACTAGAACCAGTAAACACTATGGAGCACACTAGAGCCTGTAAACACTATGGGGCACATGAGAACCAATAAACACCATGGAGCACACAAGAATCAGTAAGCACTGTGGAGCAAAGGAACCAGTAAGCACTACAGGGCTCTCTAGAACCAGAGAATAATGTGCCGCACGAGAAGCAGTTAGAAGCATGGAGCACTGGAACCAGTAAACATTTGCAGAACACGAGAACCAGTAAACACTATGGAACAGAATACAAACAATAAAAACTCCGCAGCATAGCAGAACCTTTAAAAACAATAGTGCACACTAGAACCGATAAACACTATGGTGCACACTACAACCAGTCAACACTATGGGGCACACTAGAACCAATAAACACTATGGGGCACACTAGAACCAATAAACACTATGGGGCACACTAGAACCAATAAACACTATGGGGCACACTAGAACCAGTAAACAATATGGTGCACACTCGAACCAGTAAACACTATGGTGCACAATGCAACCATTGAACATCTTGGGGTACACTAGAACCTGTGAAAACAATGCTTCACTGGAAACAGTGATCTTTATTGGCCACTCGAAAAATGAACAGTATGTAGCACATCAGAGCTATTAAAAACTATGGAGCACACTAGAAACAGTAAACACGATGGGGCACACTAGAACCAGTAAACATGATGGGGTACACTACAACCAGTAAATATTATGGGGCACAGTAGGACAAGAAAAAACTATGGAGCACACTAGAACAAATAAAAACTATGGGGCATACTAAAACCAGTAAAAAACATGCTCCACGCTAGAACCAGTAAACACTATGGGGCACACTAGAACCAGTAAACACAATGGGGAACACTGGAACCAGTAAACACTATGGCGCACACTGGAAGCAGTAAACACTATGGGGCACGCTAGAACCAGTAAACACCATGGGGCACACTAGAACCAGTAAACACTATGGAGCACACTAGAGCCTGTAAACACTATGGGGCACATGAGAACCAATAAACACCATGGAGCACACAAGAATCAGTAAGCACTGTGGAGCAAAGGAACCAGTAAGCACTACAGGGCTCTCTAGAACCAGAGAATAATGTGCCGCACGAGAAGCAGTTAGAAGCATGGAGCACTGGAACCAGTAAACATTTGCAGAACACGAGAACCAGTAAACACTATGGAACAGAATACAAACAATAAAAACTCCGCAGCATAGCAGAACCTTTAAAAACAATAGTGCACACTAGAACCGATAAACACTATGGTGCACACTACAACCAGTCAACACTATGGGGCACACTAGAACCAATAAACACTATGGGGCACACTAGAACCAATAAACACTATGGGGCACACTAGAACCAATAAACACTATGGGGAACACTAGAACCAGTAAACAATATGGTGCACACTCGAACCAGTAAACACTATGGTGCACAATGCAACCATTGAACATCTTGGGGTACACTAGAACCTGTGAAAACAATGCTTCACTGGAAACAGTGATCTTTATTGGCCACTCGAAAAATGAACAGTATGTAGCACATCAGAGCTATTAAAAACTATGGAGCACACTAGAAACAGTAAACACGATGGGGCACACTAGAACCAGTAAACATGATGGGGTACACTACAACCAGTAAATATTATGGGGCACAGTAGGACAAGAAAAAACTATGGAGCACACTAGAACAAATAAAAACTATGGGGCATACTAAAACCAGTAAAAAAACATGCTCCACGCTAGAACCAGTAAACACTATGGGGCACACAAGAACCAGTAAACACCATGAGGCACTCTAGAACCAGTAAACAACATGGTGCAAACTATAACCAGCAAACACTATGGTGCACACTGGAACTATTAAATACTCTGGGGCATAGCAGAACCAGTAAACACTATAGTGCATGCAGGAATTGGTAAACAATGCGAAGCACACTAGAACCAGTAAACATGTTGGTGTAGACTAGAACCTGTGAAAACAATGCTTCAATGGAACCAGTGATCTTTATGGGCCACTTGAAAAATGAACAGTATGAAGCACGCTAGAGCTATTAAAAACTATGGAGCACACTAGAACCAGTAAACACCATGGGGAACACTAGAACAAGTAAACACTATGGGGCACACTAGAACCTGTAAACACTATGGGGCACGCTTGAACCAGTAAACACGATGGTGCACATTAGAACCAGTAAACACAATGGTGCGCACAAGAACCAGTAAAGACTACAGTGCATTCTGGAAACATTAAATATTATGATGCACAAGTGAACAGTATGGAGCACGCTAGATCGAGTAAACACTATGGAGTACACTAGAACCAGTAAACACGATGGGGCACACTAGAACCAGTAAACATTATGGGGCACATTAGTACCAGTAAACACCATGGGAAACCCTAGAACCAGTAATCAGTATGGGGCACACTAGAACCATTAAACACTATGGGGCTCGCTAGAACTAGTAAATACTAAGGGGCACACTAGAACCAGTAAACACTATGGGGCTCGCTAGAACTAGTTAATACTAAGGGGCACACTCGAACCAGTAAACACTATGGTGCACAATGCAACCATTGAACATCTTGGGGTACACTAGAACCTGTGAAAACAATGCTTCACTGGAAACAGTGATCTTTATTGGCCACTCGAAAAATGAACAGTATGTAGCACATCAGAGCTATTAAAAACTATGGAGCACACTAGAAACAGTAAACACGATGGGGCACACTAGAACCAGTAAACATGTTGGTGTAGATTAGAACCTGTGAAAACAATGCTTCACTGGAACCAGTGAACTTTATGGGCCACTCGAATAAGTGAACTGTATGGAGCACACTAGAGCTATTAAACACTATGGAGCAGACTAGAACCAGTAAACATGATGGGGTACACTACAACCAGTAAATATTATGGGGCACAGTAGGACAAGAAAAAACTATGGAGCACACTAGAACAAATAAAAACTATGGGGCATACTAAAACCAGTAAAAAACATGCTCCACGCTAGAACCAGTAAACACTATGGGGCACACAAGAACCAGTAAACACCATGAGGCACTCTAGAACCAGTAAACAACATGGTGCAAACTATAACCAGCAAACACTATGGTGCACACTGGAACTATTAAATACTCTGGGGCATAGCAGAACCAGTAAACACTATAGTGCATGCTGGAATTGGTAAACAATGCGAAGCACACTAGAACCAGTAAACATGTTGGTGTAGACTAGAACCTGTAAAAACAATGCTTCACTGGAACCAGTGATCTTTATGGGCCACTTGAAAAATGAACAGTATGAAGCACGCTAGAGCTATTAAAAACTATGGAGCACACTAGAACCAGTAAACACCATGGGGAACACTAGAACAAGTAAACACTATGGGGCACACTAGAACCTGTAAACACTATGGGGCACGCTTGAACCAGTAAACACGATGGTGCACATTAGAACCAGTAAACACAATGGTGCGCACAAGAACCAGTAAAGACTACAGTGCATTCTGGAAACATTAAATATTATGATGCACAAGTGAACAGTATGGAGCACGCTAGATCGAGTAAACACTATGGAGTACACTAGAACCAGTAAACACGATGGGGCACACTAGAACCAGTAAACATTATGGGGCACATTAGTACCAGTAAACACCATGGGAAACCCTAGAACCAGTAATCAGTATGGGGCACACTAGAACCATTAAACACTATGGGGCTCGCTAGAACTAGTAAATACTAAGGGGCACACTAGAACCAGTAAACACTATGGGGCACACGAGAACATGTAAACTCTTTGGATCACGAGAGACAGTAAACACTATGGAGCACAGTAGAAGCAGCAAACACTATGGAGCACACTGGAACCAGTAAACACAATGGGGCACACTAGAACCGGTAAATACCATGGGGCACACTAGAGCGATTAAACACTATGGGGCACGCTAGAAACAGTAAACACTATGGGGAACACTGGAACCAGTAAACACTATGGCGCACACTGGAAGAAGTAAACACTATGGGGCACACTAGAACCAGTAAACAACATGGGGCATGCTAGAACCAGTAAACACTATGGGGCACACTGGAACCAGGAAACACTATGGGGAACACTGGAACCAGTAAACACTATGGGGAACACTGGAACCAGTAAACACTATGGGGAACACTGGAACCAGTAAACACAATGGGGAACACTGGAACCAGTAAACACTATGGGGCACACTAGAACCAGTAAACACTATGGGGAACACTGAAACCAGTAAACACTATGGCGCACACTGGAAGCAGTAAACACTATGGGGCACGCTAGAACCAGTAAACACCATGGGGCATGCTAGAACCAGTAAACACTATGGGGCACACTGGAACCAGTAAACACTATGGGGAACACTGGAACCAGTAAACACTGTGGGGAACACTGGAACCAGTAAACACTATGGGGAACACTGGAACCAGTAAACACTATGGCGCACACTAGAACCAGTAAACACTATGGCGCACACTAGAACCAGTAAACACCATGGGGAACACTGGAACCAGTAAACACTATGGCGCACACTGGAACCAGTAAACACTATGGGGCACACTAGAACCAGAAAACATAATGGGGCACGCTAGAACCAGTAAACATTATGGGGCAGAGTAGAACCAGTAAACACTATGGGGCACACTGGAACCAGTAATCACCATGGGGAACACTAGAACCAGTAAACACCATGGGGAACGCTAGAACCAGTAAACACTATGGGGCACACTAGAACCAGTAAACACTATGGGGAACACTGGAACCAGTAAACACTATGGCGCACACTAGAACCAGTAAACACCATGGGGAACACTGGAACCAGTAAACACCATGGGGCATGCTAGAACCAGTAAACACTATGGGGCAGACTGGAACCAGTAAACACTATGGGGAACACTGGAACCAGTAAACACTATGGGGCACACTAGAACCAGTAAACACAATGGGGAACACTGGAACCAGTAAACAAAATGGCGCACACTGGAAGCAGTAAACACAATGGGGCATGCTAGAACCAGTAAACACCATGGGGCACACTAGAACCAGTAAACACTATGGGGAACACTAGAACCAGTAAACACTATGGGGCACACTAGAACCAGTAAACACTATGGCGCACACTAGAACCAGTAAACACCATGGGGAACACTGGAACCAGTAAACACTATGGCGCACACTGGAACCAGTAAACACTATGGGGCACACTAGAACCAGAAAACATAATGGGGCACGCTAGAACCAGTAAACATTATGGGGCACAGTAGAACCAGTAAACACTATGGGGCACACTGGAACCAGTAATCACCATGGGGAACACTAGAACCAGTAAACACCATGGGGAACGCTAGAACCAGTAAACACTATGGGGCACACTAGAACCAGTAAACACTATGGGGAACACTGGAACCAGTAAACACTATGGCGCACACTAGAACCAGTAAACACCATGGGGAACACTGGAACCAGTAAACACCATGGGGCATGCTAGAACCAGTAAACACTATGGGGCAGACTGGAACCAGTAAACACTATGGGGAACACTGGAACCAGTAATCACCATGGGGAACACTAGAACCAGTAAACACCATGGGGAACGCTAAAACCAGTAAACACTATGGGGCACACTAGAACCAGTAAACACAATGGGGAACGCTGGAACCAGTAAACACTATGGCGCACACTGGAAGCAGTAAACACTATGGGGCATGCTAGAACCAGTAAACACCATGGGGCACACTAGAACCAGTAAACACTATGGGGAACACTGGAACCAGTAAACACTATGGGGAACACTGGAACCAGTAAACACTATGGGGAACACTGGAACCAGTAATCACCATGGGGAACACTAGAACCAGTAAACACCATGGGGAACGCTAGAACCAGTAAACACTATGGGGCACACTAGAACCAGTAAACACAATGGGGAACACTGGAACCAGTAAACACTATGGCGCACACTGGAAGCAGTAAACACTATGGGGCATGCTAGAACCAGTAAACACCATGGGGCACACTAGAACCAGTAAACACTATGGGGAACACTGGAACCAGTAAACACTATGGGGAACACTGGAACCAGTAAACACTATGGGGAACACTGGAACCAGTAAACACTATGGCACACACTAGAACCAGTAAACACTATGGGGCACACTAGAACCAGTAAACTCTATGGTGCACACTAGAACCAGTAAACACCATGGGGAACACTGGAACCAGTAAACACTATGGCGCACACTGGAACCAGTAAACACTATGGGGCACACTAGAACCAGTAAACATTATGGGGCACGCTAGAACCAGTAAACATTATGGGGCACAGTAGAACAAGTAAACACTATGGGGCACACTGGAACCAGTAATCAACATGGGGAACACTAGAACCAGTAAACACCATGGGGAACGCTAGAACCAGTAAACACTATGGGGCACACTAGAACCAGTAAACACAATGGGGAACACTGGAACCAGTAAACACTATGGCGCACACTAGAACCAGTAAACACAATGGGGAACACTGGAACCAGTAAACACCATGGGGCATGCTAGAACCAGTAAACACTATGGGGCACACTGGAACCAGTAAACACCATGGGGAACGCTAGAACCAGTAAACACTATGGGGCACACTAGAACCAGTAAACACAATGGGGAACACTGGAACCAGTAAACACTATGGCGCACACTAGAACCAGTAAACACAATGGGGAACACTGGAACCAGTAAACACCATGGGGCATGCTAGAACCAGTAAACACTATGGGGCACACTGGAACCAGTAAACACTATGGGGAACACTGGAACCAGTAAACACTATGGGGCACACTAGAACCAGTAAACACAATGGGGAACACTGGAACCAGTAAACACTATGGCGCACACTGGAAGCAGTAAACACAATGGGGCATGCTAGAACCAGTAAACACCATGGGGCACACTAGAACCAGTAAACACTATGGGGCACACTGGAACAAGTAAACACTATGGGGCATGCTGGAACCAGTAAACACCATGGAGCACACTAGAACCAGTAAACACTATGGAGCACACTAGAGCAAGTAAACACTATGGAGCACACTAGAGCCAGTAAACACTATGGGGCACATGAGAACAAATAAACACCATGGAGCACACAAGAATCAGTAAGCACTGTGGAGCAAAGGAACCAGTAAGCACTACAGGGCTCTCTAGAACCAGAGAATAATGTGCCGCACGAGAAGCAGTTAGAAGCATGGAGCACTGGAACCAGTAAACATTTGCAGAACACGAGAACCAGTAAACACTATGGAACAGAATACAAACAATAAATACTCCGCAGCATAGCAGAACCTTTAAAAACAATAGTGCACACTAGAACCGATAAACACTATGGTGCACACTACAACCAGTCAACACTATGGGGCACACTAGAACCAATAAACACTATGGGGCACACTAGAACCAGTAAACAATATGGTGCACACTCGAACCAGCAAACACTATGGAGCACACTGGAACCAGTAAACACAATGGGGCACACTAGAACCGGTAAATACCATGGGGCACACTAGAGCGATTAAACACTATGGGGCACGCTAGAAACAGTAAACACTATGGGGAACACTGGAACCAGTAAACACTATGGCGCACACTGGAAGAAGTAAACACTATGGGGCACACTAGAACCAGTAAACAACATGGGGCATGCTAGAACCAGTAAACACTATGGGGCACACTGGAACCAGGAAACACTATGGGGAACACTGGAACCAGTAAACACTATGGGGAACACTGGAACCAGTAAACACTATGGGGAACACTGGAACCAGTAAACACAATGGGGAACACTGGAACCAGTAAACACTATGGGGCACACTAGAACCAGTAAACACTATGGGGAACACTGAAACCAGTAAACACTATGGCGCACACTGGAAGCAGTAAACACTATGGGGCACGCTAGAACCAGTAAACACCATGGGGCATGCTAGAACCAGTAAACACTATGGTGCACACTGGAACCAGTAAACACTATGGGGAACACTGGAACCAGTAAACACTGTGGGGAACACTGGAACCAGTAAACACTATGGGGAACACTGGAACCAGTAAACACTATGGCGCACACTAGAACCAGTAAACACTATGGGGCACACTAGAACCAGTAAACACTATGGCGCACACTAGAACCAGTAAACACCATGGGGAACACTGGAACCAGTAAACACTATGGCGCACACTGGAACCAGTAAACACTATGGGGCACACTAGAACCAGAAAACATAATGGGGCACGCTAGAACCAGTAAACATTATGGGGCAGAGTAGAACCAGTAAACACAATGGGGCACACTGGAACCAGTAATCACCATGGGGAACACTAGAACCAGTAAACACCATGGGGAACGCTAGAACCAGTAAACACTATGGGGCACACTAGAACCAGTAAACACTATGGGGAACACTGGAACCAGTAAACACTATGGCGCACACTAGAACCAGTAAACACCATGGGGAACACTGGAACCAGTAAACACCATGGGGCATGCTAGAACCAGTAAACACTATGGGGCAGACTGGAACCAGTAAACACTATGGGGAACACTGGAACCAGTAAACACTATGGGGCACACTAGAACCAGTAAACACAATGGGGAACACTGGAACCAGTAAACAAAATGGCGCACACTGGAAGCAGTAAACACAATGGGGCATGCTAGAACCAGTAAACACCATGGGGCACACTAGAACCAGTAAACACTATGGGGAACACTAGAACCAGTAAACACTATGGGGCACACTAGAACCAGTAAACACTATGGCGCACACTAGAACCAGTAAACACCATGGGGAACACTGGAACCAGTAAACACTATGGCGCACACTGGAACCAGTAAACACTATGGGGCACACTAGAACCAGAAAACATAATGGGGCACGCTAGAACCAGTAAACATTATGGGGCACAGTAGAACCAGTAAACACTATGGGGCACACTGGAACCAGTAATCACCATGGGGAACACTAGAACCAGTAAACACCATGGGGAACGCTAGAACCAGTAAACACTATGGGGCACACTAGAACCAGTAAACACTATGGGGAACACTGGAACCAGTAAACACTATGGCGCACACTAGAACCAGTAAACACCATGGGGAACACTGGAACCAGTAAACACCATGGGGCATGCTAGAACCAGTAAACACTATGGGGCAGACTGGAACCAGTAAACACTATGGGGAACACTGGAACCAGTAATCACCATGGGGAACACTAGAACCAGTAAACACCATGGGGAACGCTAGAACCAGTAAACACTATGGGGCACACTAGAACCAGTAAACACAATGGGGAACGCTGGAACCAGTAAACACTATGGTGCACACTGGAAGCAGTAAACACTATGGGGCATGCTAGAACCAGTAAACACCATGGGGCACACTAGAACCAGTAAACACTATGGGGAACACTGGAACCAGTAAACACTATGGGGAACACTGGAACCAGTAAACACTATGGGGAACACTGGAACCAGTAATCACCATGGGGAACACTAGAACCAGTAAACACCATGGGGAACGCTAGAACCAGTAAACACTATGGGGCACACTAGAACCAGTAAACACAATGGGGAACACTGGAACCAGTAAACACTATGGCGCACACTGGAAGCAGTAAACACTATGGGGCATGCTAGAACCAGTAAACACCATGGGGCACACTAGAACCAGTAAACACTATGGGGAACACTGGAACCAGTAAACACTATGGGGAACACTGGAACCAGTAAACACTATGGGGAACACTGGAACCAGTAAACACTATGGCACACACTAGAACCAGTAAACACTATGGGGCACACTAGAACCAGTAAACTCTATGGTGCACACTAGAACCAGTAAACACCATGGGGAACACTGGAACCAGTAAACACTATGGCGCACACTGGAACCAGTAAACACTATGGGGCACACTAGAACCAGTAAACATTATGGGGCACGCTAGAACCAGTAAACATTATGGGGCACAGTAGAACAAGTAAACACTATGGGGCACACTGGAACCAGTAATCAACATGGGGAACACTAGAACCAGTAAACACCATGGGGAACGCTAGAACCAGTAAACACTATGGGGCACACTAGAACCAGTAAACACAATGGGGAACACTGGAACCAGTAAACACTATGGCGCACACTAGAACCAGTAAACACAATGGGGAACACTGGAACCAGTAAACACCATGGGGCATGCTAGAACCAGTAAACACTATGGGGCACACTGGAACCAGTAAACACCATGGGGAACGCTAGAACCAGTAAACACTATGGGGCACACTAGAACCAGTAAACACAATGGGGAACACTGGAACCAGTAAACACTATGGCGCACACTAGAACCAGTAAACACAATGGGGAACACTGGAACCAGTAAACACCATGGGGCATGCTAGAACCAGTAAACACTATGGGGCACACTGGAACCAGTAAACACTATGGGGAACACTGGAACCAGTAAACACTATGGGGCACACTAGAACCAGTAAACACAATGGGGAACACTGGAACCAGTAAACACTATGGCGCACACTGGAAGCAGTAAACACAAGGGGCATGCTAGAACCAGTAAACACCATGGGGCACACTAGAACCAGTAAACACTATGGGGCACACTGGAACAAGTAAACACTATGGGGCATGCTGGAACCAGTAAACACCATGGAGCACACTAGAACCAGTAAACACTATGGAGCACACTAGAGCAAGTAAACACTATGGAGCACACTAGAGCCAGTAAACACTATGGGGCACATGAGAACAAATAAACACCATGGAGCACACAAGAATCAGTAAGCACTGTGGAGCAAAGGAACCAGTAAGCACTACAGGGCTCTCTAGAACCAGAGAATAATGTGCCGCACGAGAAGCAGTTAGAAGCATGGAGCACTGGAACCAGTAAACATTTGCAGAACACGAGAACCAGTAAACACTATGGAACAGAATACAAACAATAAATACTCCGCAGCATAGCAGAACCTTTAAAAACAATAGTGCACACTAGAACCGATAAACACTATGGTGCACACTACAACCAGTCAACACTATGGGGCACACTAGAACCAATAAACACTATGGGGCACACTAGAACCAGTAAACAATATGGTGCACACTCGAACCAGTAAACACTATGGTGCACACTGGAACCATTAAACATCTTGGGGTACACTAGAACCTGTGAAAACAATGCTTCACTGGAAACAGTGATCTTTATTGGCCACTCGAAAAATGAACAGTATGTAGCACACCAGAGCTATTAAAAACTATGGAGCACACTAGAAACAGTAAACACGATGGGGCACACTAGAACCAGTAAACATGTTGGTGTAGATTAGAACCTGTGAAAACAATGCTTCACTGGAACCAGTGAACTTTATGGGCCACTCGAATAAGTGAACTGTATGGAGCACACTAGAGCTATTAAACACTATGGAGCAGACTAGAACCAGTAAACATGATGGGGCACACTACAACCAGTAAATATTATGGGGCACAGTAGGACAAGAAAAAACTATGGAGCACACTAGAACAAATAAAAACTATGGGGCATACTAAAACCAGTAAAAAAACATGCTCCACGCTAGAACCAGTAAACACTATGGGGCAGACAAGAACCAGTAAACACCATGAGGCACTCTAGAACCAGTAAACAAAATGGTGCAAACTATAACCAGCAAACACTATGGTGCACACTGGAACTATTAAATACTCTGGGGCATAGCAGAACCAGTAAACACTATAGTGCATGCTGGAATTGGTAAACAATGCGAAGCACACTAGAACCAGTAAACATGTTGGTGTAGACTAGAACCTGTGAAAACAATGCTTCAATGGAACCAGTGATCTTTATGGGCCACTTGAAAAATGAGCAGTATGGAGCACACTAGAGCTATTAGAAACTATGGAGCACACTAGAACCAGTAAACACCATGGGGAACACTAGAACCAGTAAACACTATGGGGCACACTAGAACCTGTAAACACTATGGGGCACGCTTGAACCAGTAAACACGATGGTGCACACTAGAACCAGTAAACACAATGGTGCGCGCTAGAACCAGTAAAGACTACAGTGCATTCTGGAAACATTAAATATTATGATGCACAAGTGAACAGTATGGAGCACGCTAGATCGAGTAAACACTATGGAGTACACTAGAACCAGTAAACACGATGGGGCACACTGGAACCAGTAAACATTATGGGGCACATTAGTACCAGTAAACACCATGGGAAACCCTAGAACCAGTAATCAGTATGGGGCACACTAGAACCATTAAACACTATGGGGCTCGCTAGAACTAGCAAATACTAAGGGGCACACTAGAACCAGTAAACACTATGGGGCACACGAGAACATGTTAACTCTATGGATCACGAGAGACAGTAAACACTATGGAGCACAGTTGAAGCAGCAAACACTATGGAGCACACTGGAACCGATAAACACCATGGGGCACACTAGAGCCATTAAACACTATGGGGCATGCTAGAACTAGGAAACACTATGGGGCACACGAGAACCAGTAAACACTATGGAACACACTGCAACCAGTGAACATGATGGTGCGCACTAGAACTAGTAAATACTACAGTGCATTCTGGAAAAATTAAACATTATGGTGCACACTTGAACCAGTAAAAACTATGCAGCACTAGAATCAGTTAAATCTATGGAGCACGCTAGAACCAGTAAACACGATGGTGCGTGCTAGAACCAGTAAAGACTACAGTGCATTCTGGAAACATTAAACATTATGGTGCACACTAGAACCAGTAACCAATGTAGAGAACACTGGAACCAATAAATAGTATGCGGCACGAGAACCAGAAAATACTACAGTGCAGTTTGCAACCAGTAAACACTATGAGCACACTAGAAACAGTAAACCCGACAGTGTATTCTGGAACCAGTAAACATTTTGGTGCACACAAGAACCAGTAAACACTGCGGAGCACACTAGAACCAGTAAACAGTAAGGGGCTCACTAGAACCAGAAAACACTATGCAGCACGAGAACCAGTAAGAAGCATGGAGCACTGGAACCAGTAAACATTTGCAGAACACGAGAACCAGTAAACACTATGGAGCAGAATATAAATAATAAACACTCTGTAGCATAGCAGAAACTTTAAATACTATAGTGCACACTTGAACCAGTAAACAAAATGGAGCACACTAGAGCCAGTAAACACCATGGGGCATTCTAGAACCGGTAAACACCATGGGGCACACTAGAACCATTGAACACTACAGAGCTTTCTGGAAAGAGTAATCATTATGGGGCACACTACAGCTAGTAAACACCATGGGTTACACTAGAACCAGTAAACACAATGCTGCACACCAGAGCCAATAAATGCTCTGGGGCATAGGAGAACCAGTAAACACTATAGTGCATGCTGGAATTGGTAAACAATGCGAAGCACACTAGAACCAGTAAACATGTTGGTTTAGACTAGAACCTGTGAAAACAATGCTTCACTGGGACCAGTGAACTCTACGGGCGATTCGAAAAAGTAAACAGTATGGAGCACGCTAGAGCTAGTAAACACTATGAAGCACACTAGAACCAGTAAACACCATGGGGCACAGAAGGACGAGAAAAAACTATGCAGCACACTAGAACCAGTAAACACTATGGGACACACTAGAACAGATAAACACTAGGGAGCACACTTCAGTAAGCACTGTGGAGCAAAGGAACCACTAAACAGTAGGGGCCTCACTAGAACCAGAAAACACTATGCTGCACGAGAACCAATTAGAAGCATGGAGCAATGGAACCAGAAAACATTTGCAGAACACGAGAACCAGTAAACACTATGGAGCAGAGTACAAAGAATAAACCCTCCGTAGCATAGCTGAACCTTTAAACACAATAGTGCACACTAGAACCAGTAAACACTGTGGGGCAAATTAGAACGGGAAAACACTATGGGGCACACTATAACCAGTAAACACTAAGGTGCAAACTAGAACCAGCAAACACTTTGGGGCACACTAGAACCAGTAAACAACATGGTGCAAACTAGAACCAGTAAACACGATGGAGCACACAAGAATAAGTAAAAACCATGGGG
Source organism: Isurus oxyrinchus (assembly GCA_026770705.1). Taxonomy (NCBI): domain Eukaryota; kingdom Metazoa; phylum Chordata; class Chondrichthyes; order Lamniformes; family Lamnidae; genus Isurus; species Isurus oxyrinchus. Next base: position 84,395,269 of record JANJGN010000013.1, read on the forward strand.
CACACAAGAACCAGTAAACATTATGGGGCACACTAGAACCAGTAAACACCATGGGGAACACGAGAACCAGTAAACACTATGGGGCACACGAGAACCAGTAAACATTATGGGGCATGCTAGAACCAGTAAACACCATGGGGAACACTAGAACCAGTAAACACTATACAGCACACTAGAACCAGTAAACACCATGGGGAACACTAGAACCAGTAAACACTATGGGACACACGAGAACCAGTAAACACTATGGGGCACGCGATAACCAATAAACACTATGGAGCATACTAGAATCAGCAAGCACTGTGGAGCAAAGGAACCAATAAACAATATGGGGCTCACTAGAACAAGAAAACATGATGCAGCAGAAGAACCAGTTAGAAGCATGGAGCAATGGAACCAGTAGTCATTTGCAGAATACGAGACACCAGTAAACACTATGGAACAGAATAGAAAGAATAAACCCTCCGTAGTACCGCAGAACCTTTAAACACAATAGGGCACACTAGAACCGGTAAACACTATGGGGCACACTAGAACCAGTAAACAGTATGGGCCACACTGGAACAAGTAAACAGTATGGAGCACACTAGAATCAGTAAACACCACTGGGCACACTAGAACTCGTAAATACTATGGGGCAAATTAGAACTACTAAACACTATGGGGCACACTAGAAACAATAAACACTATGGGGCACACTATAACCAGTAAACAACATGGGGCACACTAGAACTCGTAAATACTATGGGGCACATTAGAACCACTAAACACCATGGGGCACTCTAGAACCAGTAAACAACATGGGGCACATTAGAAACAGCAAACACTATGGAGCACAGTAGAACCAGTAAACAGCTCATTGCACAGTAGAGCCAGTCAAGACCATGGTGCACACGAGAACCAGTAAAAACTATGGGGCACACTGGAACCATTAAATACTCTGGGGCATAGCAGAACCAGTAAACACTACAGTGCATGCTGGAATCGGTAAAAAATGCGAAGCACACTTGAACCAGTAAAGATGTTGGTGTAGACTAGAACCAGGGATCTTTATGCACCTCTTGAAAAAGTGAACAGTATGGAGCACACTAGAGCTATTAAACACTAAGGCGCACACTAAGACCAGTAAACACGATGGGGCACACTAGAACCAGTAAACATTATGGGGCACAGTAGGACGAGAAAAGACTATGGGGCACACTAGAACCAGTAAACACTATGGGGCACACTGGAACCAGTAAACACTATGGGCACACTAGAACCAGTAAACATTATGGGGCACGCTAGAACCAGTAAACATTATGGGGCACAGTAGAACCAGTAAACACTATGGGGCACACTGGAACCAGTAATCACCATGGGGAACACTAGAACCAGTAAACACTATGGGGAACGCTAGAACCAGTAAACACTATGGGGCACACTGGAACCAGTAAACACCATGGGGCACGCTAGAACCAGTAAACACTATGGCGCACACTGGAACCAGTAAACACCATGGCGCACACTGGAACCAGTAAACACTATGGGGCACGCTAGAACCAGTAAACACTATGGCGCACACTGGAACCAGTAAACATTATGGGGCATGCTAGAACCAGTAAACACTATGGAGCACACTAGAACCAGTAAACACTATGGGGCACATGAGAACCAATAAACACCATGGAGCACACAAGAATCAGTAAGCACTGTGGAGCAAAGGAACCAGTAAACACTACAGGGCTCTCTAGAACCAGAGAATAATGTGCCGCACGAGAAGCAGTTAGAAGCATGGAGCACTGGAACCAGTAAACATTTGCAGAACACGAGAACCAATAAACACTATGGAGCAGAGTACAAACAATAAAAACTCCGCAGCATAGCAGAACCTTTAAAAACAACAGTGCATACTTGAACCGATAAACACTATGGTGCACACTACAACCAGTCAACACTATGGGGCACACTAGAACCAATAAACACTATGGGGCACACTAGAACCAATAAACACTATGGGGCACACTAGAACCAATAAACACTATGGGGCACACTAGAACCAGTAAACAATATGGTGAACACTAGAACCAGTAAACACTATGGGGCATGCTAGAACCAGTAAACACTATGGAGCACACTAGAACCAGTAAACACCATGGGGCACAGAAGGACGAGAAAAAACTATGCAGCACACTAGAACCAGTAAACACCATGGTGCACACTAGAACCAGTAAACACTATGGGGCATGCTAGAACCAGTAAACACTATGGGGCATGCTAGAACCAGTAAACACTATGGTGCACATTGGAACCATTAAACATCTTGGGGTACACTAGAACCTGTGAAAACAATGCTTCACTGGAAACAGTGATCTTTATTGGACACTCGAAAAATGAACAGTATGTAGCATGCTAGAGCTATTAAAAACTATGGAGCACACTAGAACCAGTAAACACGATGGGGCACACTAGAACCAGTAAACATGTTGGTGTAGATTAGAACCTGTGAAAACAATGCTTCAGTGGAACCAGTGAACTTTATGGGCCACTCGAATAAGTGAACTGTATGGAGCACACTAGAGCTATTAAACACTATGGAGCAGACTAGAACCAGTAAACATGATGGGGCACACTACAACCAGTAAATATTATGGGGCACAGTAGGACAAGAAAAAACTATGGAGCACACTGGAACTATTAAATACTCTGGGGCATAGCAGAACCAGTAAACACTATAGTGCATGCTGGAATCGGTAAACAATGCGAAGCACACTAGAACCAGTAAACATGATGGTGTAGACTAGAACCTGTGAAAACAATGCTTCACTGGAACCAGTGATCTTTATGGGCCACTTGAAAAATGAACAGTATGGAGCACGCTAGAGCTATTAAAAACTATGGAGCACACTAGAACCAGTAAACACCATGGGGAACACTAGAACGAGTAAACACTATGGGGCACACTAGAACCTGTATACACTATGGGGCACACTAGAACCTGTAAACACTATGGGGCACGCTTGAACCAGTAAACACAATGGTGCGCACTAGAACCAGTAAAGACTACAGTGCATTCTGGAAACATTAAACATTATGATGCACAAGTGAACAGTATGGAGCACGCTAGATCGAGTGAACACTATGGAGCACACCAGAACCAGTAAACACGATGGGGCACACTGGAACCAGTAAACATTATGGGGCACAATAGGACGAGAAAAAAATATGGAGCACACTAGAACCAGTAAAGACCATGGGAAACACTAGAACCAGTAATCAGTATGGGGCACACTAGAACCATTAAACACTATGGGGCTCGCTAGAACTAGTAAATACTAAGGGGCACACTAGAACCAGTAAACACTATGGGGCACACGAGAACATGTAAACTCTATGGATCACGAGAGACAGTAAACACTATGGAGCACAGTTGAAGCAGCAAACACTATGGAGCACACTGGAACCATTAAACACTATGGAGCACACTGGAACCAGTAAACACTATGGAGCACACTGGAACCAGTAAACACCATGGGGCACACTAGAACCATTAAACACTATGGGGCACACTAGAACCAGTAAACACTATGGAACACACTGCAACCAGTGAACATGATGGTGCGCACTAGAACCAGTAAACATTATGGGGCACATTAGGACGAGAAAAAAATATGGAGCACAGTAGAACCAGTCATCGCCATGGGGCACATTAGAAGCAGTAAACACCAAGGTGCCCACTAGAACTAGTAAACACTATGGAACACACTGCAACCAGTGAACATGATGGTGCGCACTAGAACTAGTAAATACTACAGTGCATTCCGGAAAAATTAAACATTATGGTGCACACTTGAACCAGTAAAAACTATGCAGCATTAGAACCAGTAAAATCTATGGAGCACGCTAGAACCAGTAAACACGATGGTGCGTGCTAGAACCAGTAAAGACTACAGTGCATTCTGGAAGCATTAAACATAAGGGTGCACACTAGAACCAGTAACCACTATCGAGCACGCTGGAACCAATAAACAGTATGCGGCATGAGAACCAGAAAACACTACAGTGCAGTCTGCAACCAGTCAACACTATGGGCACGCTAGAAACAGTAAACCTGACAGTGTATTCTGGAACCAGTAAACATTTTGGTGCACACAAGAACCAGTAAACACTGTGGAGCACACTAGAACCAGTAAACACTAGGGGGCTCACTAGAACCAGAAAACACTATGCAGCATGAGGTCCAGTAAGAAGCATGGAGCACTGGAACCAGTAAACATTTGCAGAACACGAGAACCAGTAAACACTATGGGGCACACTAGAACAGATAAACACTAGGGAGCACACTTCAGTAAGCACTGTGGAGCAAAGGAACCAGTAAACACTAGGGGCCTCACTAGAACCAGAAAACACTATGCAGCACGAGAACCAGTTAGAAGCATGGGGCAATGGAACCAGAAAACATTTGCAGAACACGAGAACCAGTAAACACTATGGAGCAGAGTACAAAGAATAAACCCTCCGTAGCATAGCTGAACCTTTAAACACAGTAGAGCACACTAGAACCAGTAAACACTGTGGGGCAAATTAGAACGGGAAAACACTATGGGGCACACTATAACCAGTAAACACTAAGGTGCAAACTAGAACCAGTAAACACTATGGAGCACACAAGAATAAGTAAAAACCATGGGGCACACATGAACCAGTAAACATTATGGGGCACACTAGAACCAGTAAACACCATGGGGAACATTAGAACCAGTAAACACTATGGGGCACACGAGAACCAGTAAACATTATGGGGCACACTAGAACCAGTAAACACCATGGGGAACACTAGAACCAGTAAACACTATGGGGCACACGAGAACCAGTAAACACTATGGGGCACGCGATAAGCAATAAACACTATGGAGCATACTAGAATCAGTAAGCACTGTGGAACAAAGTAACCAGTAAACACTACGGGGCTCACTAGAACCAGAAAACACTATACAGCACGAGGACCAATTAGAAGCATGGAGCAATGGAACCAGTAAACATTTGCAGAACACGAGAACCAGTAAAAACTATGGAGCAGAATACAAAGAATAAACAATCCGTAGCATAGCAGAAACTTTAAACACAATAGTGCACACTAGAACCGGTAACCACTATGGGGCACACTAAATCCAGTAAACACCACGGGTAACACTAGAACCAGTAAACACTATGGGGCATACTAGAACCAGTAAACACTATGGGGCATGCTAGAACCAATAAACACTTTGGAGCACACTAGAATCAGTAAGCACTGTGGAGCAAAGGAACCAGTAAACACTACGGGGCTCTCTAGAACCAGAAAACACTATGCAGCATGAGAACCAGTTAGAAGCATGGAGCACTGGAACCAGTAAACATTTGCAGAACATGAGAATCAGTAAACACTATGGAGCAGAATACAAAGAATAAACACTCCGTAGCATAGCAGAACCTTTAAAAACAGTAGTGCAGACTAGAACCAGTAAACACTACGGAGCACACTAGAATCAGTAAACACCATGAGGCACTCTAGAACCAGTAAACAACATGGTGCAAACTATAACCAGCAAACACTATGGGGCAGACAAAAACCAGCAAACACCAAGGGGCACACTAGAACTAGTAAATACTATGGGGCACATAGAACCAGTAAACACTATGGTGCACACAGGAACCATTAAATACTCTGGGGCATAGCAGAACCAGTAAACACTATAGTGCATGCTGGAATCGGTAAACAATGCGAAGCACACTAGAACCAGTAAACGTGTTGCTGTAGACTAGAACCTGTGAAGACAATTCTTCACTGGAACAAGGTGCACACTAGGACCAGTATGCATTATGGTGCACACTAGAACCAGTAAACACTATGGAGCACATTAGAACCATTAAAAAACAAGGTGCACACTGGAACCAGTGAACTTTATGGGCCACTCGAAAAAGTGAACAGTATGGAGCACGCTAAAGCTATTAAACACTAAGGAGCACACCAGAGCCAGTAAACACCATGGGGAACACTAGAACCAGTAAACACTATGGGGCACACTAGAACCAGTAAACACTATGGGGCACACTAGAACCAGTAAATACTATGGAGCAGAATAGAAAGTATAAACACTCCCTAGCATAGCAGAACCTATAAACACTATAGTGCACAGTTGAACCAGTAAACTCAATGGAGAGCATTAGAGCCAGTATACACCAGGGGGCACACTAGAACCAGTAAATCCATGGAGCACACGAGAACCAATAAAAACCATGTGGCACACTAGAACCGGCAAACACTATGGGCACAATAGAACCAGAAAACACTACGGGGCACACTAGAACCAGCAAACACCTTGGGGCACACTTGAACCAATAAAAACTATGGGGTACACTAGAACCATTAAACACTATGGAGCACACTAGAATCAGTAAACACCATGGGGCACACTAGAAGCAGTAAACACTATGCAGCACTAGAAACAGTAAACAACATGGTGCACGCTGGAACCTGTAAACACTCTGGGGCACACTAGAACCAGTAAACACCATGAGGCACACTAGAACCAGTAAACAACACAGTGCAAACTAAAACCAGCACACACTATGGGGCACACTCGAACCAGTAAACAACATGGTGCACACTAGAACCAGTAAACACTATGGTGCACACTAGAAACAGAAAGCACTATGGGGCGCACTAGAACCAGTAAACAGTATGGTGCACACTAGAACCAGTAAACACCATGGAATGCACTAGAACCAGTAAACACTATGCAGCACTAGAACCAGTAAACACTACGGAGCATACTAGAATCAGTAAACAAGATGGTGCACACTAGAACCTGTAAACACTATGGTGCGCACTGGAACCAGTAAAAAGACTACAGTGCATTCTGGAAACATTAATCATTATGGTGCACACTAGAACCAGTAACCAGTGTGGAGCACGCTGGAACCAATAAACACTATGCAGCACTAGAACCAGTAAACACTACAGTGCAGTCTGCAACCAGTAAACACTATGGGCACACTAGAGCCAGTACACCCAACAGTGTATTCTGGAACCAGTAAATGTTATGGTGCACACTAGAACCAGTAAACACTGCGGAGCACACTAGAACCAGTAAACACTATGGAGCAATGGAACCAGTAAACACTGGTGGGCTCGCTAGAACCAGAAAACACCATGCAGCACGAGAACCAGTAAACACTAGTGGGCTCGCTAGAACCAGAAAACACTATGCAGCACGAGAACCAGTTAGAAGCATCGAGCACAGGAACCAATAAACATTTGCAAACACTAGAACCAATAAACACAATGGAGCAGATAGAAAGAATAACTACTCCGTAGCATAGCAGAACGTTTAAACACTATAGTGCACACTTGAACCAGTAAACTCAATGGAGCACACTAGAGCCAGTAAACACCATGGGGCACACTAGAACCGGAAAACACTATGGGGCACACTAGAACCGGTAAACACTATAGGGCACACTAGAACCAGGAAACACTATGGGGTACACTAGAACCAGTAAACACCATGGAACACACTCGAACCAGTAAACACCATGGGGCACACTAGGACCACTAAACACTATGGGGCACACTAGAACCGGTAAACACTATGGGGCACACTAGAACCAGGAAACACTATGGGGCACACTAGAACCAGTAAACACCATGGAACACACTCAAACCAGTAAACACCATGGGGCACACTAGGACCACTAAACACTATGGGGCACACTAGAACCGGTAAACACTATGGGGCACACTAGAACCAGGAAACACTATGGGGCACACTAGAACCAGTAAACACCATGGAGCACACGAGAACCGGAAAGCACTATGGCACCTGAGAAACAGAAAGCACCACGTGGCACACTAGAACCAGTAAACACCAAGGGGCACACTAGGATCAGTAAAAGGAATAGGGCACACGAGAACCAGTAAACACCATGGAGCACATTAGAACCAGTAAAAACCATTGGGCACACTAGAACCAGTAAACAACATGGTGCACACCAGAACAGTAAACACTATGGACCAAACTAGAACCATTAAACACTATGGAGCACACTAGAACCAGTAAACACTACGGAGCACATGAGAACCAGTAAACACCATGCAGCACTAGAACCAGTAAACACTATGGAGCACACTAGAACCAGTAAAAAGAATGGGGAACACTAGAAGCAGTGAAAACCGTTGGGCACACGAGAACCAGTAAACAACATATTGCACACTAAAACCACTAAACACTATGGGGCACACTAGAACCAGTAAACACTATGGGGCACACTAGAACAATGAAAGAACATGGTGCAAACTAGAGCCAGCACACACTATGGGGCACACTCAAACCAGTAAACAACATGGTGCACACTAGAACCAGTAAACACTATGGTGCACACTAGAAACAGTAAACACTATGGGGCGCACTAGAACCAGTAAACAGTATGGTGCACACCAGAACCAGTAAACACCATGGAACGCACTAGAACCAGTAAACACTATGCAGCACTAGAACCAGTAAACACTACGGAGCATACTAGAATCAGTAAACAAGATGGTGCACACTAGAACCTGTAAACACGATGGTGCGCACTAGAACCAGTAAAGGCTGCAATGCATTCTGGAAACATTAATCATTATGGTGCACACTAGAACCAGTAACCAGTGTGGAGTACGCTGGAACCAATAAACACTATGCAGCACTAGAACCAGTAAACACTACAGTGCAGTCTGCAACCAGTAAACACTATGGGCGCACTGGAGCCAGTAAACCCGACAGTGTATTCTGGAACCAGTAAATGTTATGGTGCACACTAGAACCAGTAAACACTGCGGAGCACACTAGAACCAGTAAACACTATGGAGCAATGGAACCAGTAAACACTAGTGGGCTCGCTAGAACCAGAAAACACCATGCAGCACGAGAACAGTTAGAAGCATCGAGCACAGGAACCAATAAACATTTGCAAGCACTAGAACCAATAAACACAATGGAGCAGATAAAAAGAATAACTACTCCGTAGCATAGCAAAACGTTTAAACACTATAGTGCACACTTGAACCAGTAAACTCAATGGAGCACACTAGAGCCAGTAAACACCATAGGGCACACTAGAACCGGAAAACACTATGGGGCATACTAGAACCAGGAAACACTATGGGGCACACTAGAACCAGTAAACACTATGGGGCACACTAGAACCAGGAAACACTATGGGGCACACTAGAACCAGTAAACACCATGGAGCACACGAGAACCAGTAAACACTATGGGGCACACTAGAACCAGGAAACACTATGGGGCACACTAGAACCAGTAAACACCATGGAGCACACGAGAACCGGAAAGCACTATGGGCACCTGAGAACCAGAAAACACCACGTGGCACACTAGAACCAGTAAACACTAAGGGGCACACTAGAATCAGTAAAAGGAATAGGGCACACGAGAACCAGTAAACACCATGGAGCACATTAGAACCAGTAAAAACCATTGGGCACACTAGAACCAGTAAACAACATGGTACACACCAGAAGCAGTAAACACTATGGACCAAACTAGAACCATTAAACACTACGGAGCACACTAGAACCAGTAAACACTACGGAGCACATGAGAACCAGTAAACACTATGCAGCACTAGAACCAGTAAACACCATGGAGCACACTAGAACCAGTGAAAACCATTGGGCACACGAGAACCAGTAAACAACATATTGCACACTAGAACCACTAAACACTATGGGGCACACTAGAACCAGTAAAAAGCATGGGGCACACTAGAACCAGTAAACAACATGGTGCACACCAGAAGCAGTAAACACTACGGACCAAACTACAACCATTAAACACTACGGAGCACACTAGAACCAGTAAACACTCTGGGGCACATGAGAACAACTAAAGAACATGGTGCACACGAAAACCTGTAAACACCATGGGGCACCCTAGAACCAGTAAAGTACATGGTGCACACTAAAACCAGAAAACTCTATGGGGCACACTAGACCCAGAAAACAACATGCTGCACACTAGAACCAGCAAACGACATGGTGCACATTTCAACCATGAAACACTACAAAGCAGACTAGAACCAGTAAACACTATGGGGCACACTAGAACCACTAAAGAACATGCACTAGAACCACTAAAGAACATGGTGAACACTAGAAACAGTAAACACCATGGGGTACACTAGAACAAGTAAACAACATGTTGCACACTAGAACCACTAAACACTATGGGGCACATTAGAACCAGTGAATGCTATGGGGCACACTAGACCCAGAAAACAACATGCTGCACACTAGAACCAGCAAACAACATGGTGCACACTTCAACCATTAAACACTACAAAGCACACTAGAACCAGTAAACACTATGGGGCACACTAGAACCACTAAAGAACATGGTGCACACTAGAAACAGTAAACACGATGGTGCACACTAGAACCAGTAAAGACTACAGTGCATTCTGGAAACATTAAACATTATGGTGCACACTAGAACAAGTAACCACTGTGGAGCACACTGGAATCAATAAACACTATGCGGCTCTCGAACCAGTAAACACTACAGTGCAGTCTGCAACCAGTAAACACTATGGGCACACTAGAGCCAGTAAACCCGACAGTGTATTCTGGAACAAGTAAACATTTTGGTGCACACAAGAACCAGTAAACACTGCGGAGCACACTAGAACCAGTAAACACTAGGGGGCTCACTAGAACCAGAAAACACAATGCAGCACGAGAACCAGTAAGAAGCATGGAGCACTGGAACCAGTAAACTTTTGCAGAACACTAGAAGCAGTAAACGCTATGGAGCAGAATAGAAAGTATAAACACTCCGTAGCATAGTAGAACCTTTAAACACGATACTGCACACTTGAACCAATAAACACTATGGAGCACACTAGAGCCAGTAAACACCATGGGGCATACTAGAACCGGTAAACATTATGGGGCACACTAGAACCAGGAAACACTATGGGGCACACTAGAATCAGAAAACACGATGGTGCACACCAGAACAAGTAAACACCATGGAGAACACTAGAACAACTAAACACTATGGGGCATACTAGAACCACTAAACACTAGGGGGCACACTAGAACCAATAAACACTATGGGGCACACAAGAACCAGTAAACACGATGGTGCACACCAGAACCAGTAAACACCATGGGGCACACTAGAACCATTAAACACTACAGTGCTTTCTGGAAAGAGTAAACATCATGGTGCACACTAGAGCCAGTAAAAACTACAGTGCATTCTGGAACCAGTAAACATTATGGTGCACACTAGAACCAGTAAACACTATGGATCACTGGAGCCAGTAAACACTGTGGAGCAATCTACAACCAATTAACACCTTGGGGCACAATCGAACCAGTTAACAACATGGTGCAAACTAGAACCAGTAAACACAATGGAGCATACTGGAACCAGTAAACAATATGAAGCACATTAGAACCTGTAAACACTATGCAGCACCAGAACCAGTAAACAACATGGTGCACACTAGAACCAGTACACACCATGGGGCAAACTAGAACCTGTAAAGAACAAGGTGCCCACTAGGACCAGGAAACATTGTGGTGCACACGAGAACCAGTAAATACTATGGAGCACATTAGAACATGTAAACACTATGGGGCACATTAGAACCAGGAAACAATATGGAACAAACTAGAACCAGTAAACCCGATGGTGCACACCAGAACCAGTAAACACTATTGTGCGCACTAGAACCAGTAAACACTATGGTGCACACTAGAACCAGTAAATACCATGCAGCACTCGAACTAGTAAACACTACAGTGCACTCTGCAACCAGTAAACACGATGGGCACACTAGAGCTAGTAAACCCGACAGTGCATTCTGGAACCAGTAAACATTACACTGCACACTAGAACCAGTAAACACTACGGAGCACACTCGGACCAGTAAACACCATGGAGCAATGAAATCAGTAAACACTAGGGGGCTCACTAGAACAAGAAAACACGATGCAGCTCGAGAACCAGTTAGAAGCATGGAGCACTGGAACCAGTAAACATTTGCAGAACACTAGAAGCTGTAAACAATATGCAGCAGAATGGCAAGTATAAACACTCCGTAGCATAGCAGAACCTTTAAACACTATAGTGCACACTTGAACCAGAAAACACAATAGAGCACATTAGAGCCAGTAAACCCCTCGGGCACACTAGAACCATTAAACACTACAGAGCACACACGAACCAGTAAACGTTATGGAAGAACAATTAAAGAATATGGTGCACACTTGAACCAGTAAACACCATGGGGCACACTAGGACCAGTAAAGAACATGGTGCACACTAAAACCAGTAAACGCTATGGAGCACACTAGAACCAGCAAACACTATGGAGCCCACGAGAACGAGTAAACACAATGGAGCACACTAGAACCAGTAAAGAACATGGTGCACACTAAACCAGAAAAAAAATATGGGGCATATTTGAACCAGAAAAAACTTTAGGGCACGCTAGAACCAGTGAATGCTTTGGGGCACACTAGAACCAGTAAATACTATGGTGTGCACTAGAACCAGTAAACACTATGGGGCACACTAGAACCAGTAAACACTATGGAGCACACTAGAACCAGTAAACACTATGGGGCACACTAGAACCAGTAAACACTATGGTGCGCACTAGAACCAGTAAACACCATGGGGCACACTAGAACCATTAAACACTACAGTGTTTTCTGGAAAAAGTAAATATTCTGGTGCACACTAGAACCAGTATACACTATAGTGCATTCTGGAACCTGTAAACATTATGGTGCACACTAGAACCAGTAAACACTATGGATCACTAGAGTCAGTAAACACTATGAAGCACACTAGAAGCAGTAAACACTATGGAGCACATAAGAACCAGAAAATACTATGGGTCACACTGGAACCCGTAAACACCATTAGGCACACTAGAACCAGTAAACAACATGGTGCACACTAGAACCAGCAAACACTATGGGGCACACTAGAACAAGTAAACAATGTGGTGCATTCTAGAGCCAGTAAACACTGTGGAGCAATCTACAACCAGTTAACACCTTGGGGCACACTCGAACCAGTTAACAAAATGGTGCAAACTAGAACCAGTAAACACAATGGAGCACACTGGAACCAGTAAACACTATGAAGCACACTAGAACCTGTAAACACTATGCAGCACTAGAAACAGTAAACAACATTGTGCCCGCTAGAACCAGTAAACACTATGGATCACACTATCACCAGTAAACACCATGGGGCACACTAGAACCAGTAAACAACATGGTGCAAACCAGACAAGCAAACACTATGGGGCAAACCAGAACCAGCAAATGCTCTGGGGCACACTAGAACCAGAAAATACTATGGGGCACCCTAGAACCAGTACACACCATGGGGCACACTAGAACCATTAAAGAACAAGGTGCACAAGAGGAGCAGAAAACATTGTGGTGCGCACGAGAAACAGTAAACACCATGGGGCACATTAGAACCAGTAAACACTATGGAACACACTAGAACCAGTAAACCCGATGGTGCACACTAGAACCAGTAAACACTATGGTGTACACTAGAACCAGTAAACACTATGGTGCACAATAGAACCAGTAAACACAATGCAGCACTCGAACGAGTAAACACTACAGTGCAGTCTGCAACCAGTAAACACTATGGGCACACTAGAGCTAGTAAACCCGACAGTGCATTTTCGACACAGTAAACATTATGGTACACACTAGAACCAGTAAACACTACGGAGCACACTAGAAGCAGTAAACACTATGGAGCAATGGAACCAGTAAACACTAGGGGGCTCACTAGAACAAGAAAACACGATGCAGCACAAGAACCAGTTAGAAGTTTGGAGCACTGGAACCAGTAAATACAATGGAGCATATTAGAGCCAGTAAACCCCTAGGACACACTAGAACCATTAAACACTACAGAGCACACACGAACCAGTAAACACAAAGGGCAAACAAGAACAACTAAAGAACATGGTGCACACTAGAACCAGTAAACAACATGGGGCACACTAGAAACAGTAAACACTATGGGGCACACTAGAACCAGTAAATGACATGGTGCACACTAGAACCAGTATACACCATGGGGCACACTAGAAACATTAAACACTGTGGAGCACACTGGAACCAGAAAACACCATGGGGCACACTAGAACCAGAAAAAATATGGGGCATATTAGAACCAGAAAACACTATGGAGCTCACTACAACCAATAAACGCCATGGGGCACACTAGAACAAGTAAACGACATGGTGCAAACTAGAACCAGCAAACCAGCAAACACAATGGAGCACACTAGAACCAGTATACACTATGGAGCACACTAGAACCAGTAAACACAATGGAGCACACTAGAACCAGTAAATACTGTGAAGCACACTATAACCAGTAAACAACATGGTGCACACTAGAACCATTAAACAACATGGTGCACATGAGAACCTGTAAACGCTCTGGAACACGCTGCAACCAATAAACACCATGGTGCACACTAGAACCAGTAAACACTATTGGACACAGTAGAACCAGAAAACAACATGGTGCACATTAGAACCAGGAAACACAATGGAGCACACTAGAACCACTAAACACTATGGGGCACACTAGAACCAGTAAACACGATGGTGCACACCAGAACCAGTAAACACCATGGGGCACACTAGAACCATTAAACACTACAGTGCTTTCTGGAAAGAGTAAACATTATGGTTCACACTAGAGCCAGTAAACACTACAGTGCATTCTGGAAGCAGTAAACATTATGGTGCACAATAGAGCCAGTAAACACTATGGATCACTAGAGCCAGTAAACACTATGCAGCACACTAGAAGCAGCAAACACTATGGAGCACATTAGAACCAGAAAGCACTATGGGTCACACTGGAACCAGTAAACACCATTAGGCACACTAGAACCAGTAAACAACATGGTGTACACTAGAACCAGCAAACACTATG
This sequence comes from Isurus oxyrinchus, assembly GCA_026770705.1. Lineage (NCBI taxonomy): Eukaryota > Metazoa > Chordata > Chondrichthyes > Lamniformes > Lamnidae > Isurus > Isurus oxyrinchus. The sequence goes on from JANJGN010000013.1 coordinate 84,410,292, forward strand.
GGGCACACTAGAACCAGTAAACAATATGATGCATTCTAGAGCCAGTAAACACTGTGGAGAAATCTACAACCAGTTAACACCTTGGGGCACACTGGAACTAGTTAACAACATGGCGCAAACTAGAACCAGTAAACACAATGGAGCACACTGGAACAAGTAAACAGTATGAAGCACGCTAGAACCTGTAAACAATATGCAGCACTAGAAACAGTAAACAATATGGTGCATGCTAGAACCAGTAAACACTATGGGGCACACCAGAATCTGTAAAAAAACAAGGTGCAAACTAGACCAGCAAACAGTATGGGGCAAACCAGAACCAGCAAATGCTCTGGGGCATAAAAGAACCAGCAAACACTATGGGGCACACTAGAATCAGTGAACAACATGGTGCACACTAGAACCAGTACACACCATGGGGCACACTAGAACCAGTAAAGAACAAGGTGAACACTAGGACCAGAAAACATTGAGGTGCACACAAGAACCAGTAAACACTATGGAGCACATTAGAACTAGTAAACACCATGGGGCACATTAGAACCAGTAAACACTATGGAACACACTAGAACCAGTAAACCCAATAGTGCACACTAAAACCAGTAAGCACTATGGTGCGCACTAGAACCAGTAAACACTATGGTGCACACTAGAACCAGTAAACACAATGCAGCACTCGAACGAGTAAACACTACGGTGCAGTCTGCAACCAGTAAACACTATGGGCACACTAGAGCTAGTAAACCCGACAGTGCATTCTGGAACCAGTAAACACTATGGTGCACACTAGAACCAGTAAACACTATGGAGCACACTAGAACCAGTAAACACCATGGAGCAATGGAACCAGTAGCCACAAGGGGGCTCACTAGAACAAGAAAACACGATGCAGCGCGAGAACCAGTTAGAAGCATGGAGCACTGGAACCAGTAAACATTTGCAGAACACTAGAAGCTGTAAACAATATGGAGCAGAATAAAAAGTATAAACACTCCGTAGCATAGCAGAACCTTTAAACACTATAGTGCACACTTGCACCAGTAAACACAATGGAGCACATTAGAGCCAGTAAACCCCTCAGGCACACTAGAACCATTAAACACTACAGAGCACACACGAACCAGTAAACACTATGGGGCACACAAGAAAACTAAATAATATGGTGCACGCTTGAACCAGTAAACACCATGGGGCACACTAGAACCAGTAAAGAACATGGTGCACACTAAAACCAGAAAAAAAATATGGGGCATATTTGAACCAGAAAACACTATGGGGCACACAAGAACCAGTGAATACTTTGGGGCACACTAGAACCAGTAAACACTATGGTGCACACTGGAACCAGTAAACACTATGGGGCACACTAGAACCATTAAACACTACAGTGTTTTCTGGAAAAAGTAAATATTCTGGTGCACACTAGAGCCAGTATACACTATAGTGCATTCTGGAACCTGTAAACATTATGGTGCACACTAGAACCAGTAAACACTATGGATCACTAGAGCCAGTAAACACTATGAAGCACACCAGAAGCAGCAAACGCTATGAAGCACATAAGAACCAGAAAATACAATGGGTCACACTGGAACCAGTAAACACCATTAGGCACACTAGAACCAGTAAACAACATGGTGCACACTAGAACCAGCAAACACTATGGGGCACACTAGAACAAGTAAACAATGTGGTGCATTCTAGAGCCAGTAAACACTGTGGAGCAATCTACAACCAGTTAACACCTTGGGGCACACTCGAACCAGTTAACAAAATGGTGCAAACTAGAACCAGTAAACACAATGGAGCACACTGGAACCAGTAAACACTATGAAGCACACTAGAACCTGTAAACACTATGCAGCACTAGAAACAGTAAACAACATGGTGCCCGCTAGAACCAGTAAACACTATGGGGCACACTAGCACCAGTAAACACCATGGGGCACACTAGAACCAGAAAACAACATGGTGCAAACTAGAGAAGTAAACATTATGGGGCAAACCAGAACCAGCAAATGCTCTGGGGCACACTAGAAACAGCAAATAGTATGGGGCACACTAGAACCAGTACACACCATGGGGCACACTAGAACCAGTAAAGAACAAGGTGCACAAGAGGAGCAGAAAACATTGTGGTGCACACGAGAAACAGTAAACACCATGGGGCACATTAGAACCAGTAAACACTATGGAACACACTAGAACCAGTAAACCCGATGGTGCACACTAGAACCAGTAAACACTATGGTGCACACTAGAACCAGTAAACACTATGGTGCACAATAGAACCAGTAAACACAATGCAGCACTCGAACGAGTAAACACTACAGTGCAGTCTGCAACCAGTAAACACTATGGGCACACTAGAGCTAGTAAACCCGACAGTGCATTTTGGAAACAGTATACATTATGGTGCACACTAGAACCAGTAAACACTATGGAGCACACTAGAAGCAGTAAAGACAATGGAGCAATGGAACCAGTAAGCAATAGGGGGCTCACTAGAACAAGAAAACACTATGCTGCGCGAGAACCAGTTAGAAGCATGGAGCATTGGATCCAGTAAACACAATGGAGCACATTAGAGTCATTAAACCCCTAGGACACACTAGAACCATTAAACACTACAGAGCGCACACGAACCAGTAAACACTATGGGGCACACAAGAACAACTAAAGAACATGGTGCACACTAGAACCAGTAAACACCATGGGGCACACTAGAACCAGTAAATGACATGGTGCACACTAAAACCAGTAAACACCTTGGGGCACACTGGAACCAGTAAATACTATGGAGCACACTAGAACCAGTAAAGAACATGGAGCACACTAGAACCAGTAAACACCATGGGGCATACTAGAACGAGTAAACACTGTGGAGCACACTAAAACCAGTAAAGAACATGGAGCACACTAGAACCAGTAAACACCATGGGGCACACTAGAACCAGTAAATGCCATGGTGCACACTAAAACCAGTATACACCATGGGGCACACTAGAACCAGTAAAGAACATGCTGCACACTAAAACCAGAAAAAAAATATGGGGCATATTTGAACCAGAAAACACTATGGAGCACACGAGAACCAGTGAATACTTTGGGGCACACTAGAACCAGTAAACACTATGGTGCGCACTAGAACCAGTAAACACCATGGGGCACACTAGAACCATTAAACACTACAGTGTTTTCTGGAAAAAGTAAATATTCTGGTGCACACTAGAGCCAGTATACGCTATAGTGCATTCTGGAACCAGTAAACATTATGGTGCACACTAGAACCAGTAAACACTATGGATCACTAGAGCCAGTAAACACTATGGAGCACACCAGAAGCAGCAAACGCTATAGAGCACATTAGAACCAGAAAATACTATGGGTCACACTGGAACCAGTAAACACCATTAGGCACACTAGAACCAGCAAACACTATGGAGCGCACTACAACCAATAAACACCATAGGACACACTAGAACAAGTAAACAACATGGTGCACACTTGAACCAGCAAACACAATGGAGCACACTAGAACCGGTATACACTATGGAGCACACTAGAACCAGCAAACACAATGGAGCACACTAGAACCAGTATACACTATGGAGCACACTAGAACCAGTAAACACAATGGAGCACACTAGAACCAGTAAATACTGTGAAGCACACTATAACCAGTAAACAACATGGTGCACACTAGAACCATTAAACAACATGGTGCACATGAGAACCTGTAAACAATCTGGAGCACACTACAACCAATAAACACCATGGTGCACACTAGAACCAGTAAACACTATTGGACACAGTAGAACCAGAAAACAACATGGTGCACACTACAACCAATAAACACCATGGTGCACACTAGAACCAGTAAACACTATTGGACACAGTAGAACCAGAAAACAACATGGTGCACATTAGAACCAGGAAACACCATGGAGCACACTAGAACCACTAAACACTATGGGGCACACTAGAACCAGTAAACACTATGATGCACACCAGAACCAGTAAACACCATGGGGCACACTAGAATCATTAAACACTTCAGTGCTTTCTGGAAAGAGTAAACATTATGGTGCACACTAGAGCCAGTAAACACTACAGTGCATTCTGGAACCAGTAAACATTATGGTGCACAATAGAGCCAGTAAACACTATGGATCACTAGAGCCAGTAAACACTATGCAGCACACTAGAAGCAGCAAACACTATGGAGCACATTAGAACCAGAAAGCACTATGAGTCACACTGGAACAAGTAAATAGCATTAGGCACACTAGAACCAGTAAACAACATGGTGCACACTAGAACCAGCAAACACTATGGAGCATACTAGCACCAGCAAACACTATGGAGCACACTAGAACCAGTAAACAACATGATGCATTCTAGAGCCAGTAAACACTGTGGAGCAATCTACAACAAGTTAACACCTTGGGGCACACTCGAACCAGTTAACAAAATGGTGCAAACTAGAACCAGTAAACACAATGGAGCACACTGGAACCAGTAATCAGTATGAAGCACACTAGAACTTGTAAACACTCTGCAGGACTAGGAGTAGTAAACAACATGGTGTCCGCTAGAACCAGTAAACACTATGGGTCACACTAGAACCAGTAAACACCATGGGGCACACTAGAACCAGTAAAGAACATGGTGCCCACTAAAACCAGAAAAAAATATGGGGCATACTAGAACCAGAAAACACTATGGGGCACACTAGAACCAGTAAATGACATGGTGCACACTAGAACCAGTATACACCATGGGGTACACTAGAACCAGCAAACACTATGGAGCACACTACAACCAATAAACACCATGGGGCACACTAGAACAAGTAAACAACATGGTGCAGACTAGAACCAGCAAACACAATGGAGCACACTAGAACCAGTATACACTATGGAGCAAACTAGAACCAGTAAACAACATGGTGCACAAGAGAACCTGTAAACACTATGGAGCACACTACAATTAATAAACACCATGGTTCACACTAGAAACAGTAAACACTATTGGGCACAGTAGAACCAGAAAACAACGTGGTGCACACTAGAACCAGGAAACACAATGGAGCACATTAGAACCAGAAAGCACTATGTGTCACACTGGGACCAGTAAACAGCATTAGGTACACTAGAACCAGTAAGCAACATGGTGCACACTAGAACCAGCAAACACTATAGAGCACAGTACAACCAGTAAACACCATGGGGCACACTGGAACAAGTAAACAACATGGTGCACACTAGAACCAGCAAACACAATGGAGCACACTAGAACCAGTATACACTATGGAGCAAAAAGAACCAGCAAACACAATGGAGCACACTAGAACCGGTATACACTATGGAGCACACTAGAACCAGCAAACACAATGGAGCACACTAGAACCAGTATACACTATGGAGCAAAAAGAACCAGTAAACACAATGGAGCACACTAGAACCAGTAAACAACATGGTGCATTCTAGAGCCACTAAACACTGTGGAGCAATCTACAACCAGTTAACACCTCGGGGCACACTCGCACCAGTAAAGAACATGGAGCACACTAGAACCAGTAAACACTATGGGGCACACTAGAACCAGTAAACACTATGGGGCACACTAGAACCAGTAAACACTATGGTGCGCACTAGAACCAGAAAACAAAATGCAGCACTCCAACGAGTAAACACTACAGTGCAGTCTGCAACCAGAAAACACTATGGGCACACTAGAGCTAGTAAATCCAACAGTGCATTCTGGAACCAGTTAACAACATGGTGCAAACTAGAACCAGTAAACACAATGGAGCACACTAGAACCAGTAAACAGTATGAAGCAGACTAGAACCAGTAAACACTATGCAGCACTAGAAACAGTAAACAACATGGTGCATGCTAGAACCAGTAAACACTATGGGTCACACTAGAACCAGTAAACACTACGGAGCGCACTAGAACCAGTAAACAGTATGAAGCAGACTAGAACCAGTAAACACTATGCAGCACTAGAAACAGTAAACAACATGGTACACGCTAGAACCAGTAAACACTATGGGTCACACTTGAACCAGTAAACACTACGGAGCGCACTAGAACCAGTAAACACCATGGGGCACACTAGAACCAGTAAAGAACATGGTGCACACTTAAAGCAGAAAAAAATATGGGGCAAACTGGAACCACAAAACAACATGGAGCACACTAGAACCAGTAAACGACATGGTACACACAAGAACCAGTAAACACTATGGAGCACACTAGAACCAGTAAACACTACGGAGCTCACTAGAACCAGTAAACACTATGGATCACAATATGACTATTAAACACTACGGAGCACACTAGAACCAGTAATCACTACGGAGCACAATAGAACCAGAAAACACTATGGTGCACACTAGAGCTAGTAAACCCGACAGCGCATTCTGGAACCAGTAAACATGATGGTGCACACTAGAACCAGTAAACACTACGGAGCACATTAGAACCAGAAAACACTATGGAGCAATGAAACCAGTAAACACTAGGCGGCTCACTAGAATAAGAAAACACTATGCAGGATGAGAACCAGTTAGAAGCATGGAGCAATGGAACCAGTAAACATCTGGAGAACACTAGAAGCAGTAAACAATGTGGAGCAGAATAGCAAGTATAAACACTCCGTAGCATAGCAGAACCTTTAAACACTATAGTGCACATTTGAACCAGTAAACACAATGGAGCACATTAGAGCAAGTAAACCCCTAGGGCACACTAGAACCACTAAACACCATGGGGCACACTAGAACCAGTAAAGAAAATGGTGCACACTAAAACCAGAAAACACTATGGGGCACACTAGAACCAGTAAATGACATGGTGCACACTAGAACCAGAATACACCATGGGGCACACTAGAACCAGTAAACACTATGGAGCACACTAGAACCATTAAACACTACAGAGCACACTAGAACCAGTAAACACTATGGAGCACCCTAGAACCAGTAAACACTATTGAGCACACTAGAATAAGTAAACACCATGGTGCACACTAGAACTAGTATACACCATGGGACACACTAGAACCATTAAACACTATGGAGCAGACTAGAACCATTAAACACTATGGAGCACACTAGAACCTGTAAACACTATGGAATACAATCGAACCATTAAACACTACGGAGCACACTAGAACCAGTAAACACTATGGTGCACACTAAAACCAGTAAACACCATGGAGAACACCAAACCAGTAAACACTATGGAGCTCACTAGAACCATTAAACAACATGGTGCACAATAGAACCAGTGAACACTATGGAGCACAGTAGCACCAGTAAACAACAGGTGCACTCTAAAACCAGTAAACACTGTGGAGCACACTAGAACCAGGATACAACATGGTGCAGAGTAGATCCAATAAACACTATGGAGCACACTAGAAACCGTAGACATCATGGTACACACCAGAACTAGTAAACTCCATGTTGCATACTAAAACCAGTAAACACCATGATGCACAACTGAACTAGTAAACACTATGGAGCCCACTAGAACCAGAAAACAACATGGTCCACACTAGAACCAGTAAAGAACATGGTGCACACTAGAACCAGTAAATACTATGGAGCACAATAGATCCCCTAAACATCATGGTGCACACTAGAACCAGCAAACACTATGGAGCACACTAGAACCAGTTAACACCATGGTGCACACTAGAACCAGTAAAGAACATGGTGCACACTAAAACCAGTAAACACTATGGAGCACACTAGATCCAGCAAACAACATGGTGCATGCTTGAACCAGAAAACACTATGGAGCACACTGGAACCCGTAAACATCATGGCACACACTAAAACCAGTAAACACGATGGAGCACATGAGAAACGGTAAACACACTGGGGCACACTAGAACCCGTAAACAACATGGTGCACACTGGAACCAGTGAACACTATGGAGCACACCAGAACCAGTAAACAACATGGTGCACACTAGAACCAGTAAAGACTATGGAGCACAATAGAAACAGTAAACACCATGGGTCACACTAGAACCAGTAAACAGTATGGAGCACACAAGAACTAGTAAACACTATGGGGTACACCGGAACCAGTAAAGAACATGGGGCACACTAGAACCAGTAAACACTATGGAGCACACTAAAACCACTAAACACCATTGGGCACAATAAAACAGTAAACAACATGGTGAGCACTAGAACCAGTAAATGCTATGGAGCACACTATAAAGAATAAACACTCCGGAGCATAGCATAACTAGTAAACACTATAGTGCACACAAGAATCAGTAAACATTATGGAGCACTGGAACCAGTTATCACTTTGGAGCACTCTAGAACCAGTAAACACCATGGGCCACATTAGAACCAGTAAACACCATGGTGCACTATAAAACCAGTAAACACTATGGTGCAAACTGGAACCAGTAAACAATATGGCGCACACTAAAACCAGTAAACACTATGGAGCACAGTAGAACCAGTAAACACCATGGTGCACACGAGAACCAGTAAACAACATGGTGCACACCAGAACCAGTAAACAATATGGAGAACACTAGAACCATTAACAACATGGTGCACACCAAAACCAGTAAATGCTATGGAGCACAGTAGAACCAGTAAACAACATGTTGCACACTAGAACCAGTAAACAACATGCTGCACTCTAAAACCAGTAAACACTATGGAGCACACTAGAACCAGTAAACAACAGGTGCACACTAAAACCAGTAAGCACTATGGAGCACACTAGAACCAGTAAACAACATGGTGCAAACCAGAACCAGTAAACACTATGGAGCACACTAGAACCAGAAAACAACATAGTGCAGACTAGAACCAATAAAGACCATGGGGTACACTACAACCAGTAAACACCATGGTGCACACTAAAACCAGTAAACACCATAGTGCACACTGGAACCAGTGAACACTATGGAGCACACCAGAACCAGTAAACAACATGGTGCACACTAGAACCAGTAAAGACTATGGAGCACACAAGAACTAATACACACCATGAGGTACACTGGAACCAGTAAAGAACATGGGGCACACTAGAACCAGTAAACACTATGCAGCACTAGAAACAGAAAACGCTATGGGGCACTCTAGAAAGAGTAAACACTATGGGGCACCCTAGAACCAGCAAACAACATGGTGCACACTAGAACCATTAAAAACTATGGAGCACACTAGAACCACTTAACACAATGGGGCACACTAGAACCAGTAAACAACATGGTGCACACTGGAGCACACTAGAATCAGTAAACACTATGAAGCACACTAAAACCACGAATCATCATGGGGCACAATAAAACAGTAAACAACATGGTGAGCACTAGAACCAATAAATGCTATGGAGCACACTATAAAGAATAAACACACCGGAGCATAGCATAACTAGTAAACACTATAGTGCACACAAGAATCAGTAAACATTATGGAGCACTGGAACCAGTTATCACTTTGGAGCACTCTAGAACCAGTAAACACCATGGTGCACACTAAAACCAGTAAACACTATGGTGCACACTAAAACCAGTAAACACTATGGTGCAAACTAGAACCAGTAAATACTATGGAGCACAGTAGAACCAGTAAACAACATGTTGCATACTAGAACCAGTAAACAACATGCTGCACTCTAAAACCAGTAAACACTATGGAGTACACTAGAACCAGTAAACAACAGGTGCACACTAAAACCAGTAAACACTATGGAGCACACTAGAACCAGAAAACAACATAGTGCAGACTAGAACCAATAAAGACCATGGGGCACACTACAACCAGTAAACACCATGGTGCACACTAAAACCAGTAAACACCATGGTGCACACTAGAACCATTAAAGAACATGGTGCACACTAGAGCCAGTAAACACTATGGTGCACACTAAAACCAGTAAACACCATGATGCACACTAGAACCAGTAAAGAACATGGTGCACACTAGAGCCAGTAAACACTATGGTGCTCAGCTGACCAAGTAAACGCCATGGGGAAAACTTCAATCAGTAAACACAATGCAGCACAGTAAAGCCAGTAAACACTATGGTGCACACTAGAACCAATATACACTATGCAGCACACTAGAACCAGTAAACGCTATGCAGCACAGTAGAACTCTTGTGCACATTCATTTAGCCCAATGGTTCACTGGAAGCAGTAATCACAATGGAGCACCCAGGCCAGTAAACACTACGGAGCCCTAGAACCAGTAAACACTATGGAGCACACTAGATCCAATAAGAGCTATGGTGCAATAGAACCAGTAAATGCTATGGTTCACTAGAACCACGAAACATTATGGAGCCCTCGAACCATTAAACACTACAGAGCACGCTAGAACCACAAAACACTACAGAGCACTAGAAACAGAAAACACAATGGGGGATACACACACCGTTAAACACTATGGTGCTCACTAGAATGAGTAAACACTATGGTGCACATTTGATCCAGTAAACACTATGGTGCACACTTGAACCAGTAAATACTATGATGCATAGTGAAACCAATAAACATTATAGTGCATACTGGAACCAGTAAGCACAATGGAGCACACTAGACACAGTAAACACCATGGTATACACTAGACACAGTAAACACTGCGATGCACACTGGAGACAGTAACAATATGGGGAAAATTTTAATCAGTAAACACTATGCAGCGCACTAGAGCAAGTAAACACGATGGTGCACACTAGAACCAATATACACTATGCAGCACACAAGAGCCAGTAAACACTATGGTGCATACTAGAACCAATATACACAATGCAGCACACTAGAACCAGTAAACACTCTATTGCATACCAGAAATAGTAAACAATATGAGCTGACAAGAACCAGTAAACACCACAGTGCGCACTAGAAACAGTAAACACTCTAGTGCATACCAGAAACAGTAAACACACCAGGAAGCACACTAGAACCAGCAAACACCATGGTGCACACTAGAACCAGTAAACAATAAAGTGCACACAAGAACCAGTAAACACCATGGTGCAGACTAGCACCTTTAAACACTATGGGCTAAATTTTGCCCTTGATGGGTGGGCAGGCCCGACCGACACAGCGGCAGGTAGGCAGCTGATTGCTGTTGTCGAAGTGGGCCCCATCACCATTTTAAGCGGGCAGGCTAATTAAGGCTCGCCCAGCGTGATGTCCGGTGGGAAGCGTTATGCGCCTCCTGTGCGAGCGGGGGTGGGGGGGGATTCCCCAACTGCGAGAGTGTGCTCTTTCGCACATGCGTATGAAATAGTGCACATCTCCCTGAGGCTAAGTGCTGCCCCAGGGAGATCACTGAGAGGTGGTGAAAGTTTAAAAATTGAAACATTAAAAAATCATTAACATGTCCCCTTCATATAAAAATCTCACACAAGATGGGACATGTTAATAAAGTCCACAAAAACTTTATTAAACTTTTTTAAAGGTGAAATTAAACCTCATCCCGCCCGTCGATGAGGTTTGTAAAAAATCACTTATCCGCCTGCCCGTTGGACGCATGAGCTGAGCCAAGTTTGCACAGGCCCCTCAAACTCAGATTCAGTTGCTGACTTAAGAGCCTTAACAAGGCTTTTGATTAATGGCAGATGCACCCACTGACCTAAACACCGCAATGCCGCACGCTGACGTCGGGACACTCGCGCAATGTTTTAAGCGCTGACATGCGGACTCTGCCACCCGCACACCGGCCAGAAAATTCAGCCCAATGGTCCATTGGAAGCAGTAAATAGTATGGAGCACCAGGGCCAGTAAACATTATAGTGCAGACCGAACACAGTAAACACTATGGAGCCCTAGAACCAGTAAACACTATGGAGCACACTAGAACCACTAAACACAATGGAGCACACTAGAAACAGAAAACACAATGGATGATACTCGCACCAGTAAACACAATGCAGCATAGGAGAGCCAGTAAACAATATGGTGCAGACTTGAACCAATAAACATTATGGTGCACACTAGAATCAATATACACTCTGCAGCACACTAGAACCAGTAAACACTCTTGTGCACACTCATCAGCCCAATGGTTCACTGGAAGCAGTAATCACAATGGAGCACCAGGGCCAGTAAACACTACAGAGCCCTAGAACCAATAAACACTATGGAGCACACTAGATCCAGTAAGAGCTATGGTGCAATAGAACCAGTAAATGCTATGGTTCACTAGAACCACGAAACATTATGGAGCCCTCGAACCATTAAACACTACAGAGCGCGCTAGAACCACTAAACACTACGGAGCACTAGAAACAGAAAACACGATGGGGGATACACACACCATTAAACACTATGGTGCACACTAGAACCAGTAAACACTATGGTGCACACTTGAACCAGTAAATACTATGGTGCACATTTGAATCAGTAAATACAAGGGAGCATAGTCAAACCAATAAACATTATAGTGCATACTGGAACCAGTAATCACTATTGAGCACACTAGAACCAGTAAACACTATGGCGTACAAGAGAACCAGTAAACACGATGGTAGAGACTAGAGCCTATAAACACTATGGTGCACTGGAACCAGTAAGCACAATGGAGCACACTAGAATACAGTAAACACTGTGGTATACACTAGACACAGTAAACACTGTGGTGCACACTGGAGCCAGTAAACACTATGGTACACACTAGAACCAATATACACTATGCAGCACACCAGAGCCAGTAAACATTATGGTGCACACTAGAACCAATATACACTATGCAGCACCCTAGAACCAGTAAACACTCTATTGCATACCAGAAATAATAAACAATATGAGCACACTAGAAACAGTAAACACCACAGCGCACACTAGAAACAGTAAACACCAGGAAGCACACTAGAACCAGTAAACACCATGGTGCACACTAAAACCAGTAAACAATAAAGTGCACACAAGAACCAGTAAACACCATGGTGCAGACTAGCACCTTTAAACACTATGGGCTGAATTTTGCCCTTGATGGGTGGGCAGGCCCGACCGACACAGCGGCAGGTGGGCAGCTGATTGCTGTTGTCGAAGTGGGCCCCATCACCATTTTAAGCGGGCAGGCTAATTAAGGCTCGCCCAGCGTGATGTCCGGCGGAAAGCGTTATGCGCCTCCTGTGCGAGCGGGGGTGGGGGGGATTCCCCAACTGCGAGAGTGTGCTCTTTCGCACATGCGTATGAAATAGTGCACATCTCCCTGAGGCTAAGTGCTGCCCCAGGGAGATCACTGAGAGGTGGTGAAAAGTTTAAAAATTGAAAAATAAAAAAATCATTAAAGAGATGGGACATGTTAATAAAGTCCACAAAAACTTTATTAAACTTTTTTAAAGGTGAAATTAAACCTCATCCCGCCCGTCGATGAGGTTTGTTAAAATCACTTATCCGCCTGCCCGTTGGACACATTCGCTGAGCCAAAGTTTGCACAGGCCTCTCAAAATCAGATTCAGTTGCCAACTTAAGAGCCTTAACAAGGCTTTTGATTAATGGCAGATGCACCCACTGACCTAAACAGCGCAATGCCGCACGCTGACGTCGGGACACTCGCGCAATGTTTTAAGCGCTGACATGCGGACTCTGCCACCCGCACACCGGCCAGAAAATTCAGCCCAATGGTCCACTGGAAGCAGTAAATAGTATGGAGCACCAGGGCCAGTAAACATTATAGTGCAGACCGAACACAGTAAACATTATAGAGCCCTAGAACCAATAAACACTATGGAGCACACTAGAACCAGTAAAAGCTATGGTGCAATAGAACCAGTAAACGCTATGGTTCACTAGAATCAGGAAACATTATGGAGCCCTCAAAATATTAAACACTATGGAGCACACTAGAATCACTAAACACGATGGGGGATACTTGCACCATTAAACACTATGGTGCACACTTGAACCAGTAAACACTATGGTGCACACTTGAACCAGTAAACACAATGGTACAGACTAGAGCCTATAAACGCTATGGTACACTGGAACCAGTAAACTCGATGGTACAGACTAGAGCCAATAAGCACTTCGGTGCACTGGAACCAGTAACCTCGATGGTACAGGCTAGAGCCAATAAACACTTTGGTGCACCGGAACCAGTAAACTTGATGGTACAGACTAGAGCCTATAAACACTTTGGTGCACTGGAACCAGTAAACTCAATGGTTCAGACTAGAGCCTGTAAAAACATTGGTGCACTGGAATCAGTAAATATGATGGTACAGACTAGAGCCTATAAACACTTTGGTGCACTGGAACCAGTAAACTCGATGGAGCACACTAGACACAGTAAACACTATGGTATACACTAGATACAGTAAATACTATGGAGCATACTAATCACAGTAAACACTATGGTGCACTAGAACCAGTAAACACTATTACGCAATCACAGAATCACAGTGCAGAAGAGGCCCTTTGGCCCATCGAGTCTGCTCCGACACGTGAGAAATACCTGACCTACCTACCTAATCCCATTTACCAGCATTTGGCCCATAGCCTTGAATGTTATGATGTGCCAAGTGCTCATCCAGGTACTTTTTAAATGATGTGAGGCAACCTGCCTCCACCACCCTCCCAGGCATTGCATTCCAGACCATCACCACCCTCTGGGTAAAAAGGTTTTTCCTCACATCCCCCCTAAACCTCCTGCCCCTCACCTTGAACTTATGCCCCCTTGTGACTGATCCTTCAACTAAGGGGAACAGCTGCTCCCTATCCACCCTGTCCATGCCCCTCATAATCTTGTACACCTCAATCAGGTCGCCCCTCAATCTTCTCTGCTGCAACGAAAACAACCCAAGTCTGTCCAACCTATCTTCATAACTTAAATGTTTCATCCCAGGCAACATCCTGGTGAATCTCCTCTGCACCCCCTCCAGTGTAATCACATCCTTCCTGTAATGTGGTGACCAGAACTGTACACAGTACTCCAGCTGTGGCCTCACTAACATGACCTCCTTACTCTTGTAATCTATGCCTCGATTGATAAAGGCAAGTGTCCCTTATGCCTTTTTCACCACCCCACTAACATGCCCCTCCAGCTTCAGAGATCTATGGACACACACGCCAAGGTCCCTTTGTTCCTCAGAACTTCCTAGTGCCATGCCGTTCATTGAATACTTCCTTATCAAATTATTCCTTCCGAAGTATATCACCTCACACTTTTCAGGATTAAATTCCATCTACCACTTATCTGCCCATTTCTCCATCTCGTCTATATCTTCCTGTAGCCCAAGACACTCAACCTCACTGTTAACCACCCAGCCAATCTTTGTGTCACCCGCAAACTTACTAATCTTACCCCCCACGTAGACATCTATGTTGTTTATATATATGACAAATAATAGGGGACCGAGCACAGATCCCTGTGGTACGCCATAGGACACTGGCTTCCAGTCACTAAAGCATCCTTCTGTCATCACCCTCTGCCTCCTACAACTAAACCAATTTTGAATCCAACTTATCAAATTACCGTGTATCCCATGTGCGTTTGCCTTCTTTATAAGTCTCCCATGTGGGAACTTGTCAAAGGCTTTGTTGAAATCCATATAAACAACATCAACTGCATTACCCTCATCTACACACCTTGTCACGTCCTCAAAAAATTCAATCAAATTTGTTAGGCATGACCTCCCTCTGACAAAGCCATGCTGACTATCCCTGATCTTACCTCTCCAAATGGAGATACATACTCTCCTTCAGAAATTTCTCCAATAGTTTCCCTACCACTGACGTGAGACTCACTGGCCTGCAGTTCCCTGGCTTATCTCTACAACCCTTCATAAATAGTGGAACCACATTAGCTGTTCTCCCATCCTCTGGCACCTCCCACATGGCCAGAGAGGAATTAAAAATTTGGGTCAGAGCTCCTGCGATCTCCTCCCTTGCCTCCCTCAGCAATCAGGGACACAAATCATCTGGACCTGGAGATTTGTCCACTTTTAAGCCTGCCAACACCTCCAATACCTTGTCACTCCCTATATCAGTTTGCTTAAGAACCTCACAGTCTCTCACCCCGAGTTCGATACCTTCATCCTCATTCTCTTGGATGAAGACGGACGTGAAGTATTCATTCAACACTCTAGCGATGTCCTCTGGCTCCACCCATAGATTGTCCCCTTGGTTCCTTATGGGCCCTATTCTTTCCCTGGTTATCCTCTTCCCATTGATATACTTAAAGAATATCTTGGGATTTTCCCTACTTTTACCAGCCAGAGCTTTCTCATATCCCCTCTTTGCTCTCTTAATTGCTTTCTTAAGCTCCACCCTACACTTCCTGTATTCCACTAATGCCTTTGCTGATTTGCTTCCCTTGTACCTGCTAAAAGCCTCTCTTTTCCTTCCCATTGTAACCTGAATATCCCTGGTCATCCATGGTTCTCTGGGTTTGTTACTCCTTCCTATCACCCTGGAGGGAACATGTTGAGCCTGTACTCTCCCCATTTCCTTTTTGAACACCACCACAGCTCCTCTGTAGATTTCCCCATAAGTAACTGTTCCCAGTCTACCTTGGCCAGATCCTGCCTTATTTTATTAAAATCCACTCTCCCCCAATCCAAAACATTTTTTTGCAACTTGTCAATTTTTTTTGTCCATAACAAACTTAAACTATACCATGTTGTGGTCGCTATCACTAAAATGCTCGCCTACCACCACCTCAGCCACCTGCCCAGCTTCATTCCCCAGAATTAGGTCCAGCAATACGCCATCCCTTGTTGGACCCTCTACATATTGACCTAAAAAGTTCTCTTATACACATTTCAAGAACCCCACTCCATCCAAGTCCTTAACACTATATCTATCCCAATTAATGTTGGGAAAGTTGGAATCACCTAATATAATTACCCTATAGTTATTGTTTTTACACACCTCCACAAATTGTGCACATATTTGCTCCTCAATTTCCCACTGACTATCTGGGGGTCTATAATAAATACCTAATAACGTGGTTGCCCCTTTTTTATCCCTAAACTCTATCCACAAAGCTTCATTCGATGCCCCCTCCAATATATCATCTCTCCTTACTGCAGTAACGGACTCCTTAAGTAATAACTCCTCCTCTTTTACCCCCTCCCCTATCTTGCCTGAAGATTCTATATCCCGGAATGTTAAGCTGCCAATCCTGCCCTTCCCTCAGCCACGTTTCAGTGATGGCTACTATATCACAATTCCACATGTCAATCCTCACTCTTAACTCATCCATTTTACCTGTAATACTCCTGGCACTAAAGCAGAGGCCATCCAGCCTTGCCTTACTCCCTTGAAGCTTATTGCAGCTGTACTCCCTCTGACTTGATTGTTTTACTGTATTATGATATGTTCCAATTCTACTAACATTCTGTGTCCCCTCCCCCTGCCGATTAGTTTAAACTCCTCCCAACAGCACTAGCAAACACGCCAGCAAGGATGTTAGTCCCACTCTGGTTCAGATGTAGGCTATGGAGCACACTAGACACAGTAAACACTGTGGAGCACACCAGAAACAGTAAACACTATGGTGTTTACTAAAGTCAGTAAACACTTTTAAAAATTTATTCACAGGATGTGGGTGTCACTGGCTGGGCCAGCATTTATTGCCCATTCCTAGTTGCCCTTAAGAAGGTGGTGGTGAGCTGCCTTCTTGAACCGCTGCAGTCCATGTGGTGTAGGTACACCCACAGTGCTGTTTGGGAGGGGTTTCCAGGATTTTGACCCAGCGACAGTGAAGGAACGGCAATATATTTCCAAGTCAGGATGGTGAGTGCCTTGTAGGGGAACTTCCAGGTGGTGGTGTTCCCATCTATCTACTGCCCTTGTCCTTCAAGATGGTGGTGGTCATGGGTTTGAAAGATGCTAAGGAGCCTTGGTAAATTCCTGCAGTACATCTTGTAGATGGTACACACTGCTGCTACTGTGCGTTGGTGGTGGAGGGGGTGAATGTTTGTAGATGTGGTGCCAATCAGGCGGCTGCTTTGCCCTGGACGGCGTCAAGCTTCTTGAGGTTTGTGGGTGCTTCAATCATCCAGGCAAGTGGGGTGTATTCCATCACACTCCTGCCTTGTGCCTTGTAGACGGTGGACAGACTTTGGGGAGTTAGGAGGTAAATTACTCATCACAGGATTCCTAGCCTCTGACCTGGTCTTGTAGCCACAGTATTTATATGGCTAGTCCAGTTCAGTTTCTGGTCAATGGTAACCCCCAGGATGTTGATAGTTGCGGGGGGGAGGGTAGTGGTTCATGATGGTAATGCCATTGAATGTCATGAGGCGATGGTTAGGTTCTCTCTTGTGGGAGATGGTCATTGTCTGGCACTTGTGTGGTGTGAATGTTACTTGCCGCTTGTCAGCCCAAGCCTGGATATTGTCCAGGACTTGCTGCATTTGGACATGGACTGCTTCAGTATCTGAGGAGTCACGAATGGTGCTGAACATTGTGCAATCATCAGCAAACATCCCCACTTCTGACCTTATCACAGAAGGAAGGTCATTAATGAAGCAGTTGAAGATGGTTGGACCAAGGACACTACCCTGAGGAACTCCTGCAGTGATGTCCTGGAGCTGAGATGATTGACCTCCACCAACCACAACCAACTTGGTGCACACTAGAGCCAGTAAACACTATGGAGAACAATAGCACCAGCAAACATTATGTATGGCGCATGCTAGAACTAGTAAACACTGTGGTGCACTAGAGCCCGTGAACACTATGGGTGGAATTTTCCATCCCCATTGGCGTTGGGTGTGAGCGAGCAATATGGTGGGAAACCAGTTTGTGATTGTCTGTGGAGAGGAAAGAGTTTGAAGGAGGGAAGGCATCCAGGGGGAGGAAGGTGGAGATCTCCAGGTGAACATGCAAGGGAGGGGTCTTTGGGGTTGATGATTGCCTCCTGGAGAGTGAAATGAGGGCGGGCATGGTAGGACCAAATGGTGAGCTGGTAGTATGGGAGGGTTAGTATGCGTCGGTAGCAGTAGAAGGGATGGCGAGGGTGGTTTGTAGGGAGTCGGAGGTGGATGCAGACCCTGGGGGAGGGAAGGAGGAGGTTGGGGAGGTCACTATGGATGGAGCTGGGATTCACAGGAAGGTAGGGAATGTACACGTTCACCTAGACACCCTGGAACGACCAGGGTTCTGGCTAGAAGGTGATGATGGGGAGGTGGAACGTGATGCCAAGGGTTCCACAGTGATGGCGGAAAGGACATGGGTGACTGAGGCTGGGGAAATGATGGGGGAGCTGAAGACACACTTTAGAACAACCATGCTTGTAAAATTGCAAGTGAGAGGAGTCTCGCATTGTGCAGGCACAGGTGCTGCATGGGAGTGCAATCGTGAGTGGGCGGAAATGCAGGTTGGCTCAGATGGACAACTGAAAGTGAACCCTAGCAGGCAGCACTGAAAATACTCAGGACAGTGAGATGAACGTGATGGTGGAAGGCTCCGTGAGCATGGAGAGCGCTTGCACGAGGCTCCAAAAGGCCCTGCCACACACACACACATCTCTCCCCAGAATCACTTGTGGTCTGGCCTTGTGCAGCTGAACTACTAGTGGGGGGAGGTGGGAGGGGTGCATGGGGAGGACTCGGGAAGCCTGTCAATGAAACTGAAAGACACCATTACACGTTATTCAGTGAAAGTGAATATATTTTCAGATTATAAAGTATTACAATGTGTGCACCTGTGCAACCACTTGTGATCAGAAATTCTTAACTTTTCTAGGCCTTGCACATCTTCTAGGTGCTGCCCTGACATCCGCAGCAGGAGTGGGGACAGCCTGTGCAATGGTTGGCCCTGTTGCCTCTGATGACTTCGGCATTGGTCTTCTGGACAGCTGAGGTCTTGAGGGCCCCGGCTCGCTTTGGATGTCCTCCTGTGGGCCAGTTGCTCCCTCTGCGGTGATAGAGGATGAGGTTGAGAGGGTCACAGGCAAAGGGGAGTTGGATGGCTTCTGCCATTCTTCGCATGGCGACTTTCATACGTGCACATGTGGGCACCACTTCATTAGAGAACAGGCAGACGCACTCCTCTGACTCACGGTGCCACTCTGTTGAAGGCTTCCAACAGCTCTGTGTGATTTTACCCACCTTCTGCTGATTCTTCATGAGGAGTTGGAAGGCCAAAGCCAGAGGCTCGTCACCTTACTTGAGCATCACAGATGCCTCTTCCTCAGCAGTCCTCCGAGTGCTGGGGAGCTCGGCTGAACCTGCCTCCTCCTGCTGTGGACATGTGTCTGTGTGGTGACCACCAGATTGAGAACCTGAGCCTGCTCTAGATCTAGGTCCCACTGAGGTGTGTGGCTCTGTGCTGGTGCAGGGTGTAGATAAGCGCTGTGACGGGTCTTCCTGACTGAATATTTCCAGCTCTTCGATGGAGGAGGTGTCGGTCTCTTGGCTGGAGGTGAGGGCCTGGATGGAGCTGAGGGACTGGCTGAATGAGGGTGTCGGTCACTTGGCAGAGCTCCCTGTGAACCAAAGTAGAGATAATTGGTGCATGGCAGCAGAGTTAAACTCAGGAGAGATGTGGCTTGAAAACCCGCCATCATGGCTGGGGGTAAAATGTCCTTTGTCCCTTCCACTACTGCACTTAGTGCAAATTTGGGATAATGCCGTCTTATGGTGCACACTGGAGCCAGTAAACACTATGGAGCACTAGAACCAGTAAACACTATGGAGCACACCAGTAACCAGTAAACGCTAAGGAGGACATGAGAGCCAGTAAACACTATGGGGCACACTTGTTTAAGCAAACACTTGTTTAAATTCATTCATGGGATGTGGGCTTCCTTGACTGGGCCAGGATTTATTGCGTGTCCCTTACTTGCCCTCAAGAAGGTGCTGGTGAGCTGCCTTCTTGAACCGCTACAGTCCATGTGGTGTAGGTACACCCACAGTGCTGTTAGGGAGGGAGTTCCAGGATTTTGACCCAGTGACAGAGAAGGAACGGTGATATATTTCCAAGTCAGGATGGCGTATGGCTTGTAGAGGAACTTCCAGGCATTGAAGTTCTCATTTATCTGCTGCCCTTGTCCTTCTAGATGGTAATGGTCATGGGTATGGAAGGTGCTGCCTAAGGAGTCTTGGTGAGTTTCTGCAGTGCATCTTGTAGATGATACATGCTGCTGCTACTGTGTGCTGGTGGTGGAAGGAGTGAATGTTTGTCGTTGTGATCCCAATCAAGCTGGCAGCAATTTCCTGGATGGTGTCAAGCTTCTTGAGTGTTATGGGAGCTGCATTCATCCAGGCAAGTTGAGAATATCCAATCACACTCCTGGCTTGTGCCTTATAGATGGTGGACAGTCTTTGGGAGGTCAGGAAGTCAGTTACTCTCCGCACGATTCCTAGCCTCTGACCTGCTCTTGTAGCCACAGTATTTATGTGGCTAGTTCGGTTCAGTTTAAGGTCGATGGTAACCCCCATTATGCTGATAGTGGGGCAGAGTTCAGAATATTACTTGCCACTTGTCAGCCCAAGCCTGGATATTGTCCAGGTCTTGCCGCATTTGGACATGGACTGCTTCAGTATCTGAGGAGTCGCGAATGGTGCTGAACATTGTGCAATCATCAGAGAACATTCCCACTTTTGACGTTAGGGAGGAAGGAAGGTCATTGATGGAGCAGTTGAAGATGGTTGAGCCGAGGACACGACCCCGAGGAACTCCCACGGTGACGCTCTGGAGCAGAGATGATTGACCTCCAACAATCACAACCAACTTGGTGCCAGTAAACACTATGGAGCACTAGAGCTAGTAAACCCTATGGAGCACATGAGAACCAGTAAGCACTGTGGCGCACCAGAGCCAGTAAACACTATGGAGCACACTAGAGCCAGTAAGTACTGTGGAGCTTTCTAGATCCAGTAAATACCAAGGTGCACTAAAGCCAAGGAGCTCTCTGGTGTACACTAGTCTTAAGGCTACTGTGATGGTTAAGGTGGTTAAATGGAAGGCAGGCTCAGACCAGAGGTGAACGATGGAGATGTGATGATGAATATTGATTATATTTTGGTATCAGCTGGAATTTATATAGGACATTCCCTCAGAGGACTAAATCCATGGGTCAAGACGATTATGGGATAGAGTGTATATGGGCTGTGGAAGGAATAAGATTGATTGGTCCACTGGTTTTTGCATCATTCCATGTTCTTTTCAGAGTCGTAAATTCTAAAACGTCGATTTTAATTCAAGGTGAGCGATTAACCCTGGGTTGCCAATGGAAGGTATGGGTTATTTTAACATATGATTTGGCCCTGGAATTCACTCACTGCAGCACTGTACTTACCCATCTCTCCTCCCTTAAGACCCAACTAAAACCGAGCTCTTCCACAAGCTTTTACTCATATTTCCTAATCTCCCCTTTCTTGGCTTGGTGTCGACTTAAGCTTGATAATGCCCCTGTGAAACACCTTGGGCGCTATAAAAATGCAAGTTCGTGTTTTGAGATCCTTGATTTCTGGCCCATTCCAAAATGTTGCCTCGTATTTCTAGAATTATAAGCTGTGTCAAAGGGTGTCAAAGGTTAATTTAAATGTAGCAGACATATTTAAATATTTCCGTTTTCACTTTCTAAAGAAAGATGTCATTAGGGTTAAATTCCTCAAGGATTCTCCTGCTGGCTTGCGTTTAACAAGGATTTACACCAAACCTCTACTGAAGTTACATCAAAGCAGCAGGAGAATCCCTGAGGAAATTCACTCCCAGTGTTTCAGTGCCTGGTGTACTTCCTACTACAAGTCAGAGGAGGAATGAGAAATTGGACCTTTGTGACCTCAGAACATGCCAATTAACTTTATAGCTAATGAAATACCTTTTAAAGTGTAGCCACTGTTGAAAGGGATGTGGCAGCCAATTTTTACACAGCAATCTTCCACAAACAGCAATGTGACAATGACCAGATAATCTGTTATAAGGATCTTGAATAAGGGATAAATAATGGCCAGACTACTGGGTTCTTTTCTGTCTAGCTGAGAGGGCAGACATTTCAATAAAAAACTGCACCTTCAACAGTGCAGCATTCCCTCAGTACTTCACTGGTTTGTCAGTTGGTGTCAAGTCTCTGGAGTGGGACTGGACCCCACAAGCAGCTCAGAGGTGAGAGTGTTAACAACAGAGCCAAACCTGAATCCCTAAGAAGAGTTAGATGCAAAAAAAGTCCTTGGGGAAATACATTAAGACGGGTGGGAAATGTCTGTGAAGCTGCTAGTTCATGGCTCACGTCAAGCAAGGCCAATGTGGAAGACCTCCTGACACATCAAACTGAAACTGGTTCATTCAACTCCATTTGCATCTGAAAGAGTTCTGAAGTGATTTATTTCATTACATAAATAGTGCTTCCTCCATCAAATCATTATTCAGCACATTGTCAGCGTGAAATTATCTATTGATACTTAAGGTTACATTTTGCTCAGCTGCTGTGTGAGAAGTGGCAGGGTAATTCAGAGCAGGTTGATTTAATTTAGATCCATTTAATCCTCACAGTGCAGTGAGGTAGCTGGAGGGATCAAGGTCTTTTACCCTCTCGCATTTACAACTGTAATTCAGCAAAGGACCCAAATGACATCATTTTCTACTGCTTGGGCACACGCAAAAACATGATGTACAATGCAAAATAAGCTCCAGTTTATCTGCAACACTCAGTGGAGCAGAGGGATGTTAGAGTGGGATAGAGAGATCTTTCAAAAGTATGAGGGGCTAATACCTTCCCAATTTCCAGCATATTTATGCTGTTTTGGGAATAAAAATCTATAAAAATTAACATACTTAGCAATTCATCAGCAGATGCACTTGAATGGTTTAAGAGTTTAATTAGTTCAAGGGTTTAAGGTTCACTTTCTTTGAGTGTTGCTGAAAAAAGGATATTTTGTCGAAGATTTTGTCTTGCACTCATCAGGACAATTCGCAAGTATAGCCAATGTCAGGGGAAGCAACAACTTTATACTGTATGAGAAGAGACTACTGGTTGGTTGGCAAGTGGACTCTGATTGGTAGAGGCATTGCCATGGAGAATGCACTAGTTAATAGTGACTGGCAGTTAACTGCCAAGCATTGTTTGAAATTTAAACCAGACAGCTTGACTCTGATTAGTCAAGCCATTGCCCTGAGAAATGAACCGGCCAATGGCTAGGGAATTTCCAGTATGGAAATTCAGGAAGTTGGTGTTCCTGACAGTGTGCATCTTTGAACAGCTTCCACCATCTTCCCCAGCTCTTTCACTCTTCAGTTCTCTCACTGCCACAAGAACACAAGAAATAGGAGCAGAAGTAGGCCACACAGCCCATTCAATATGATTGTGGCTGACATCGAGCCTCAACTCCATTTTCGCCGAGGGACCAAAAATCTCTCTATCCCAGCCTTAAATGTATTCAATGACTGAGCATCCACAACCCTCTGAGGTAAAGATCCCCAGTTCCTGCCACCCAGTTACCACCAATCTGTGGTCAAAGTGAGAGGCCAATAGTATTGCAGCTCTGAGCTTCCTGTATTCAGGTGCCTGCTGTGATTGGGTTGATCCAGTGTTTGGAGGTGCACAAGCTGTCAGGATCAGTCACTACTGTTGGGTGTGTCAACCTCTTTGGAGATCTTTGATTACAGATTTTTGCAAAGTGGGAAACTTTTAATAAAGTTCCTATCTTTGGAATTCTATCTACCGAGAGCTGCACTTGCAGTTCTCCGAGAGTAAGACCATAGACATATTTTCAGACCCCTCACTCCCTGCCTTCTGCCTGCAGCCCCCAGGACAGATCTCTCAGGAAGAGGTATGTCCATGCCATCCTCTTGGATGTCACCATTATGGAGAATAGTTAGCACCTCAAGGTGATGAAAATGAGACTTGTGCGGTATTTACCACAATAGACTTCACAAATCTTGGCTAAACTCATAGGTTCAGGGGCTTGACAATGAGGAGGGCGGGGCAGGAAGTCAGGTCTTCTCTTCTGTTGACCTTTGACACTACAGCTTGGCCTTCTTCTAACCCCGCCCTGTCAATTGAGATACATTCACTCAATCCACAATCCACCCCACATATGGCAACACATCAGCCCTACACTGCTCCTCAGTGCCACCAATGAGCTGGCAGCAGTGATTCTTAGGTGGATTGGTCCTTGTCATCAAGATTATCATCATCTTTCTCCTCCTTTGCTGTGCTGCAGGAAAAGAGGGTCGAAGGTCAGATTTGGTTAGCGTCACCCCTCAGGATTAAGGAGACAGAAAAGGGCTGGGTGGTTCTGTCTGCGTGGATTTTCACAGGGATATGAGAGCATTTGTTTAAATCACAGAATCACAGAATCTTAATGCCGCAGAAGGAGGCCATTCGGCCCATCGTGTCTACACCGGCTCTCCAAATGAGCGTTATGACCTAGTGCCATTGCCCTGCCTTTTCCCCGTACCCCTGCACATTGTTTCTATTCAAATAATCATCTAATGCCCTCTTGAATGTCGCAATGAACCTGCCTCCACCACTCTTCCAGGCAGTGCATTCCAGACCCGAACCACTCGTTGTGAAAAAGTTTTTCTCACATCACATTTGCTTCTTTTGCAAATCACTTTACATCTGTGATCTCTTGCTCTTGATCCATTTACGAATGGACACAGCTTCTCCCTATCTACTCTGTCTAGCCCGCTCATGGTTTTGAACATTTCTATCAAATCCCCTCTTAGCCTTCTTCTCTCCAAGGAGAACAGTCCCAACCTCTCCAATCTATCTTTGTAACTGAAATTTCTCATCCCTGGAACCATCCTTGTAAACCTCTTCTGCACTCTCTTCTGTGTGTCACGTCCTTCCTATAATGTGACGCCCAGAACTGTACACAATACTCAAGCTGTGGTCTAATGAGTGTCTTAAAAAATTCAGCATAACCTCCTTGCTCTTGTACTCTATGCCTCTATTAATAAAGCCCGGGATACTATATGCTTTACTATTAACTTCTCTCTCCACCTTGCCTGCCACCTTCAATGATCTATACACATATACCCAGTTCTTTCTGCTCCTGCAACCCCTTCAAAATTTCACCCCTTATTTTATATTGTCTGCCACCTCAGGTGAGGGGTTTAGAGGAGGGGTCAGGGTGTTAAAGGAGATCAAAAACAGAATTACCTGGAAAAACTCAGCAGGTCTGGCAGCATCGGCGGAGAAGAAGAGAGTTGACGTTTCGAGTCCTCATGACCCTTCAACAGAACTAGGTGAATCCAAGGAGACGGGTGAAATATAAGCTGGTTTAAAGTGTGGGGGGGGAGATGGGGGGTTGGGTGGGGGGAGAGATGTGGAGGGAGGGTGTGGTTGTAGGGACAAGCAAGCAGTGATAGGAGCAGATAATCAAAACATGTCACAGACAAAGAACAAAAGAACACAGAGGTGTTGAAGTTGGTGATATTATCTAAACGAATGTGCTAATTAAGAATGGATGGTAGGGCACTCAAGGTAAAGCTCCAGTGGGGGTGGGGGGGCATAAAAGATTTAAAAATAATGGAAATAGGTGGGAAAAGAAAAATCTATATAAATTATTGGAAAAAACAAAAGGAAGGGGGAAGAAACAGAAAGGGGGTGGGGATGGAGGAGGTAGTTCAAGACCTAAAGTTGTTGAATTCAATATTCAGTCCAGAAGGCTGTAAAGTGCCTTCTCTCACCCCACCCAACCCCCCACCCCCTCCCCACCTTAAACCAGCTTATATTTCACCCCTCTCCTTGGATTTACCTAGTTCTGTTGAAGGGTCATGAGGACTCGAAACGTCAACTCTTTTCTTCTCCGCCGATGCTGCCAGACCTGCTGAGTTTTTCCAGGTAATTCTGTTTTTGTTTTGGATTTCCAGCATCCGCAGTTTTTTTTGTTTTTATATATATATGTTAATGGAGATCTGTCAGTAACCTGGGTGAGGTGTTTAGAGGGAATGCCTGCCTGGTGCTCTGCTGGTATTGGCCATTGTGTAGCAACTTATCCTGCAGGAAGATAGAGTGACTGCGGGTAAGGTTGGTGGTTGAGGAGTGCCGCCTCATGGTGTGGGCCAGGTGGGGTGAAAGGCCTGTGGGTGCTGATGACATGGGTGAAGGGGTTTTCATGTTGTTTGGGGAACTGTGTAGTGCAGGATACCTGGTGAGGAACTCCTTTAACTCAGGTATGTTTAAAGGGTTAGGTGTGGGGGTGTTGTTGTAAGAGGATGAACTATACACTTCTGGCCTGGGTGGGCAAAGAAGACAAGGAAGAGAAGCATTACCTTACTTGCCCTGGTTAGGTCAATGAAATTATTGGGTCACTGCTATGTAGCCTGGGGATGAGGAAGTTGGCTGTCAGTCACCTTCCTTCAAATGGCATGAGTGATCATTACTGATCATAACAAATTACTGTGTAAAAAGAACTTCTCCTCATCTCCCATCTAGTTATTTGCCTAATTTGAAAAATCTACGCTCTTTGGTTACTGACCTCTCTGCTACAGTGGAAATAATTTCCCCTTATTTAACCTATTAAAACCTCTTATAATCCTGAACACCTTTATTAAATCTCCCCTTAACTTCTCTTCTCTAAGAAGATCAACCCACTTTACAGTCTCACCAGGAGAATATGTTAGCTCACACTGCCCTATATCTATGTAATACAGTTCATTAAGCTATTTTATGTCACAGTGGGTGAATATGCAGAACAATGATGTGAAGATTCAATTAATTCAATCAGTACAAATTGTGCTTACAAAACAATACAACATAATGAGCAATGCTACACCTCCCCACATCAGTGGGTCTCCCAATTGTTTGAAACTTCCTCTTGTGTTCCAGTCTTGTGATAGTTCTTGCTGCCGAATGGCCTCACACTAATGTGTTTCCAAAACCTGACATTTCAGCTTTCCCTGGAGCTCAGCACCTGTGTAGCTTGTTTCTCACTGGTGGTGAGGGGAGTGACATTAATAAAGGCTAAGACCATGGCTGAGGGTATTTGCAGTGTGGGATTGGGAGGAGGCAGGAGCCAGCAGGTTTAGTGTGGAGCCAGGAGAAAAACGCTTGCTCTTCCTGCCTCTAGACTGAGACAAGTAAAACATTTTATACTCGCAACTTGGGAGCTGTCTCTGGAGTTGTGACTGATGCCAACATACAAATGAGGTCTGTCCGCAAGAATGACCCAAACCTCCCTGTCGCTTGCCATTTTAACACTCCACCCTGCTCTCTTGCCCACATGTCCATCCTTGGCTTGCTGCATTGTTCCAGTGAAGCCCAACCCAAACTGGAGGAACAACACCTCATCTTCTGGCTAAGCACTTTACAGCCTTCCGGACTGAATATTGAATTCAACAAGTTTAGTTCTTGTCCTCCCTCCTCCATCCCCACCCCCTTTCTGTTTCTTCCCCCTTCCTTTTGTTTTTTCCAATAATTTATATAGATTTTTCTTTTCCCACCTATTTCCATTATTTTTAAATCTTTTATGCCCCCCCACCCCCACTAGAGCTATACCTTGAGTGCCCTACCATCCATTCTTAATTAGCACATTTGTTTAGATAATATCACCAACTTCAACACCTCTGTGTTCTTTTGTTCTTTTGTCTGTGACATCTTTTGATTATCTGCTCCTGTCACTGCTCGCTTGTCCCTACAACCACACCACACCCTTCCACTTCTCTCCCCACAGTGGACCACCCCCCCCACACCCACCCACCCCCCCCTCCCCCCACCCCCACCTTAAACCAGCTTATATTCACCCCTCTCCTTGGATTCAACCAGTTCTGCTGAAGGGTCATGAGGACTCAAAACGTCAACTCTTTTCTTCTCCGCCGATGCTGCCAGACCTGCTGAGTTTTTCCAGGTAATTCTGTTTTTGTTTTCGATTTCCAGCATCCTCAGTTTTTTGTTTTTATACAAATGAGGCTGTTGGGCCAATTTTGCATGATCCTGCTGGTGTCCTGTTTGGGTTTGAGCTGTTGCCCCAAGATCCTGCGCAAATCCAGGTGTAATGTATTTTCAAGGACCTCACATGGGAGACGGTGGTAATAGGGTTAAAATGGAAGTAATCCCTCAGACTCTGCAAATCATTGATAGATATTAGTAGATTCAGCCGTTAATTGTGTTGTCTCAGTCACAAGATGGTAAAGCTGCTTTCTGAAGCTACGTATAGATATTGTTCTGTTTCAATATGCCTCAAATCCAATCGACAGTTCATCTATGTCCAAATGGAAAAGGGAGAGCACTGCTGAAAGATTCAATCTCAACGGGCAAATCTTGAAACGTGTTGGAAAGTCAGAAAGCAAATTAATAACGAGCTACCTCTCGGCAGAGAATATTCCTACCCCTGCCCTGAATCAGGATCATGGTTATACTTTGAGCAGGAACAGAACAGTTGTTAGTAGAACTGGAACGACTTTTCAAAGGCAGCTCAGTGGGTTTGATTATCATTCTGGAGTTTTGCTGAGTTCTGTTTTTTGAGGGTCGATGATTATTGATGCTGAACTTTCCTTCAGGAGATTGACTGAGGTGAGTAGATGCCATGACCAAGTAGATAGTGGGGACCATGATGAATCGAATGGCCTGCGAAACATTAATTTATATCCTTATTTAACTACAGTAAGGCTGGAATGCCACTTACCATATTTATTTATACCAGGCATGTTCTCTTTCTCCATTACTTACAAATTTTAGAAAATGCATTCAAGGCTCAAATGATCCCGAGGGCCCTGAGAAGGCGATGGTGGTGAACCTTCCTCTTGAACTACTGCAGCCTGTCTGTAATTCTTTGTAGCAGTTTTATACAACTGCAGGGTTTGTTAATCCGGTTAGACCAATTGGCTAGGTGGCTAGAGTGCAGAATGATGTCAACACGAGTTCAATCCCTGTACTGACTGTGGTAGTTCATGGAGGCCGTGCCTCTGCCTTGATGCAGAATGGTGCCCTCAAGCTATTTTACCACTTGTTTCTCTCTAAAAGAGAGAGATAGTTACAGTCCCTCCTGGGCTATGGTTAACTACCTGCTGGCTGCCAGGAAAAAGGATGCGCATTTATATAGCACCTTTAACAACCTCAGGATGTCCCAAAGTGCTTTACAGCCAATGAAGTACTATTGAAGCACTGTTGTAACACAGGAAACACTGCAGCCAATTTGCACACAGCAAGCTCCATAAAGAGCAATGAGATAATGATCAGGTAATGTGTTTTAGCGATGTTATTTGCAGAATTGGCCATAACACCAGGGAGTATGCCGCTACTTCTTCGAAATAGCACTATGGGATCTTTTACCGGTAGACGTGGCCTTGGGTTAGTGTCTCATCCAAAAGGTGGCAACTCCGCACAGTGCGGCACTCCCTCACTACTGCACTGGAGGGTCAGCCTGGATTATGTGATAATCTGAAGATAGGCATTGACTCACCCTTCTCCTGCTCAGGGGGCTTGGTTTCCAGTTGCTGTCCGGCTCCTGATGTGGGAAACTCCCAGAGGCAAACCCAACATGCTGGACAATGGGAAGACTTTAATCATTGGGCAGAGGATCGGCAGAATGTAAGGACATAAAAAATAAGAGCAGGAGGAGGCCAGTAGGCCCCTTGAGTCAGCTCTGCCATTGAATAAGTATGATTCCCATGCTACTTAATTTCCTTAGGCTCCAAAAATCTGTCTATCCCAGCCTTGAATATATTCAATGGCTGAGCCCCCACAACGCTCTGGGGTAGAGAATACCAAAGGTTCACAATCCTGGCTGTAAACAATCAAACAGAGCCAGTGATCTATTCTTCAAATAGGGGTTCTCTTGATGGTGCATCCTGCCCAGCAATAAGGCACCTCCTGGCAGAGTGAGGTTCACTATAAAGGAGGGGTGGGTGTAGGGAGATGGGAGCCCCCATGTTAAAATTGGCTCCTGTCACTGTGCACCACCAGAACATGGCTGATCAATTGCGAGTTAAAAACTTTTTTAAAATCATTTTCCTCTGATTTATAACCAACTTCCATAGTTGTGTCAAAATGGTTGAGGATTCCATCAATATTGAACCAGACCTTCCAGTTTCCGATCATTGGAGACCAAACATATGACCCATGATACACATCGGAACCTTTCAGAAGTCCCAAGGTGCTGACCTCCATGGGAATTGCTTGGGAAGTTCGAACTTCCAGTGGGAAATTTGCGTGCTGTCCGTGATGCTCAGAAAAAGTTTCTGTCTCTGAATTAGAGTCGGAGACACCAGGTGGTTCTGACATACTTGCCTGGATAGTTATCCAGGAAATGTTAGAGAGGAAAATCCTAGTCAAACTCCTGGGTAACTACAGAACTGACCACCGCAATCACTGACATTGAGGGCCCCCCACCCCGACTACCCTCCGACCCCCTGACTACTGCCCCTCAACCTCCCCAATTACCTCCCGACCCCCTGGCTACTACCCCTCAATCCCCCTAACTACTTACCAGTCCCCTGACTACTGCCCCTCAACCTCCTCAACTAACTCCCGACTCCCTGACTACTGCCCCTCAATCCCCCCTACTAATTCCCGACCCCTTGCCTAGTGCCCCTCAAACCTCCCGACTACCTCCTGACATCCTGACTGCAGCCCCTCAACACTCCCAAATACCTCCCGACCCACTGACTACAGCCCCGCAACCCTCCCAACTACCTCCCGACCCACTGACTACAGACCCTCAACCCCCGACTGCCTCCTCACTCCCTGAATACTGCCCCAAAACCCCTCAACAACCTTCTGGCCCCCTGAATATGCTCCTCAACCCGTCGCCGACTACGTCCCAACCTCCTGACTGCAGCCCCTCAACCTCTTCAATTACCTCCTGACCCCCTGACCACTGCACCTCAACCCCTCCCCAACTACCTCCCGACCTCCTGACTACAGCCCCTCAACCTCCTCAACTACCTTCGGAACCCCTGACTACTGCCCCTCAACATCCCCGACTATCTCCCAATCTCCTGACGACTACCCCATAACATCCCTGACTACCTCCTGACTCCCTCACTACTGCCCCTCAACACCCCCTCGACAACCTCCCGTACCCCTGACTACAGCCCCTTAACCCAACACCTGACTATCTCCCAACCCCCTGACTACTGCCCCTCAACATCCCCGATTACTTCCCACCCCCCTTACTACCGCCCCTCAACCTCCCCCGACTACCTCCCTAACCCCTGACTACTGCACCTCAAACTCCCCGAATGGCTCCCGAACACCTGACTACTGCCCCTCAACCTCCCCGACTACCTTCTGACCCCCTGACTACTGCTCCTCAACCCCCCACCCGACTACGTCCTGATGCCCTGACTACTGCCCCTCAACACCCCGACTACCTTCTGACTCCCTGACTACTGCACCTCAACCCCCCCGACTACCTCCCAAACCCCTGACTACTGCCCCTCAACATCCCCGACTACCTCGTGACTCACTCACTACTGCACTCAAACTCCACAACTACCTCCTGACTCCCTGACTACTGCACCTCAATCCTCCCAACTACCTCCCGACCTCCTGACTACTGCCTCTCAAACACCCACCCGACTACCTCCCAACCCGCGGATTACTGCCCCTCAAAACCACTCCGCACCCCCCCCCCACGACTACCGCCCAACCCCCTGACCACTGCCCCTCAACCCTCCCGACTTCCTTCTGACCCCCTGACTACTGCCCCTCAACCCCTCCCCCACTACCTCCCGACCCCCTGACTACAGCTCCTCAACACCCCAACTACCTCCTCATCCCCTGACTACTGCCCCTCAACCGCCCAGACTACCACCCAACCCCCTCACTACTGCCCCTCAACACCCCCCGACTACCTCCCGAACCCCAGACGTCTACCCCTCAACTCATCCCCAACTACCTCCCAACCCCTTCACTACTGGTCCTCAACCTTCCCGACTACAATCCGACCACCTGACTACTGCCCCGCAACAATCCCAACTACCTCCCGACACACTGACTACAGCCCCTCAACACCCGACTGCCTCCTGACTCCCTGACTACTGCCCCAAAACCCCCAACAACTTTCTAGACCCCTGAATACTGCCCCTCAACCCCTCGTCGACTAGCTCCCGACTTCCTGACTACAGCCCCTCAACCTCCTCAACTACCTCCTGACCCCCTGACTACTGTCCCTCAACTCCTCCCAACTATCTCAGGACCACCTGACTACTGCCCCTCAACCACCCGACTACCTATCGACCCCCTGACTACAAACCCTCAACATCCCCGACTACCTCCTGACTCCCTGACTATTGCCCCTCAACCCGTCCCCAACTACCTCCCGAACCCCTGACTACAGCCCCTCAAACTCCCCAAATACCTCCCGAACCGCTGATTACAGCCCCTCAACCTCCCGACCCCCTGACTACTGCCCATCATCCTCCCCGACTACCTCCCGACCCCCTGACTACTGCCCCTTAACCCCACACCCAACTATCTCCCGAACCCCTGACTACTGCCGCTTAACCCCACACCCGACTATCTCCCGATCCCCTGACTACTGCCCCTTAACCCGACACCCGACTATCTCCCGACCCCCGACTATCGCCCCTCAACCTCCCCCGACTACCTCCCTAACCACTGACTACTGCCCCTCAAACTCCACAACTAGCTCCCGAACCCCTGACTACTGCCCCTCAACCTCCCCGACTACCTTCTGACCCCCTGACTACTGCCCCTCAACACCCCCGATTACCTCCCAACCCCCGAATACTGCCCATCATCCTCCCCGACTACCTTCTGACCCCATGACTACAGTCCCTCAAACACCGACTACCTCCTGACTCATTCACTACTGCCCCTCAACCCCCCCGACTACCTCCCGAACCCCTGACTACTGCCCCTCAACATCCCCAACTACCTCCTGACTCACTGACTACTGCACCTCAATCCTCCCAACTACCTGCTGACTTCCTGACTACTGCCTCTCAACCCCCCAACCGACTACCTCCCAACTACCGGATTGCTGCCCCTCAAATCCACACCGCACCACCCCCCACGACTACCTCCCAACCACCTGACTACTGCCCCTCAACCCTCCCGACTTCCTTCTGACCCGTTGACTACAGCCCCTCAACCCCTCCCCGACTACCTCCCAACCCCCTGATTACAGTCCATCATCCTCCCCAATTGACTTCTGACCCCGTGACTACTGCTCCTCAACCCCCTACCCGACTACGTCCTCATCCCCTGACTACTGCCCCTCAACCACCTTGACTACCTCCCAACCCCCTGACTACTGCCCCTCAACACCCCCCGACTACCTCCCAAACCCCTGACTACTACCCCTCAACTCATCCCCAACTACCTCCTGACCCCCTGACTACAGCCCCTCAACCTCCCCAACTACCTCCCAACCCCCTGACTACTGCCCCTCAACCCCCTCTACTAATTCCCGACTGCATGTCTAGTGCCCCTCAAACCTCCCAACTACCTCCTGACATCCTGACTACTGCCCCTCAACACTCCCAAATACCTCCCGACCCACTGACTACAGCCCCTCAACCCATGACTGCCTCCTCACTCCCTGAATACTGCCCCAAAACGACCCAACAACCTTCAGGACCCCGAATATGCTCCTCAACCCGTCGCTGACTACATCCCAACCTCCTGACTGCAGCCCCTCAACCTCTTCAATTACCTCCTGACCCCCTGACCACTGCACCTCAACCCCTCCCCAAATACCTCCCGATCCTCAGACTAATGCCCCTCAACGACCCGACTACCTCACGACCCCCTGACTATTGCCCCCTCATCTCCTCCCGACTACCTCCCGACCCCCTGACTACTGCCCCTCAACCGCTCCCCAATTACCTCCCGACCCCCTGACTATGGTCCCTCAACCACCCGACTACCTCCCGACTCCCTGACTACTGCCCCTCAACCGCACCGACTACCTCCCAACCCCCTGACTACTGCCCCGCAACACCACCCGACTACCTCCCGAACCCCAGACTACTACCCATCAACTCATCCCCAACTACGTCCCGACCCGCAGACTACAGCCCCCCAACCTCCTCAACTACCTCCCGACACACTGACTACGGCCCCTCAACCCCCGACTGCCTCCTGACTCCCTGACTACTGCTCCAAAAGCCCCCACAACCTTCTGACCCCCTGACTACTGCTCCTCAACCCCCCACCCGACTACCTCCTTACCCCCTGACTACAGCCCCTCAACCCCCCGACTACCTCCTGACTCCCTGACTACTGCACCTCAATCCTCCCAACTACCTCCCGACCTCCAGACTAATGCCTCTCAACCCCCCACCCGACTACTTCCCAACCCCCGGATTACTGCCCCTCAAACCCACCCCGCACCACCCCCAACGACTACCTCCCAACCCCCTGACCACTGCCCCTCAACCCTCCCGACTTCCTTCTGACCCCCTGACTACTGCCCCTCAACCCCACCCCCACTACCTCCCGACCCCCTGACTACAGCCCCTCAACCTCCCCAGCTACCTCCCAACACCCTGACTACTGCCCCTCAACCGCCCTGACTATCTCCCAACCCCCTGACTACTGCCCCTCAATACCACCCGACTACCTGCCGAACCCCTGACTACTACCCCTCAACTCATTCCCAACTACCTCCCGACCCCCTGACTACAGCCCCTCAACCTCCCCATCTACCTCCCGACCCCCTGACTACTGCCCCTCAACCCCCCCAACTACTTCCCGACCCCTTGCCTAGTGCCCCTCAAACCTCCCGACTACCTCCTGACATCCTGACTACTGCCCCTCAACTCTCCCAACTACCTCCCGACCTCCTGACTACAGCCCCTCAACCCCCGACTGCCTCCTCACTCCCTGAATACTGCCCCAAAACCCCTCAACAACCTTCTGGCCCCCTGAATATGCTCCTCAACCCGTCGCCGACTACGTCCCAACCTCCTGACTACAGCCCCTCAACCTCTTCAATTACCTCCTGAACCCCTGACTACTGCACCTCAACCCCTCCCCAACTACCTCCCCACCCCGTGACTAATGTGCCTCAACCACCCGACTACCTCCCGACCCCCTGACTACAGCCCCTCAAAATACCTGACTACATTCCGACCCCCTGACTACTGCCCCGCAACCCTCCCAACTACCTCCCGATCCACTGACTACAGCCCCTCAACCCCCGACTGCCTCCTCTCTCCCTGACTACTGCCCCACAACCTTCTAGACACCAGACTACAGCCCCTCAACCTCCTCGACTACCTCCTGACCCCCTGACTACTGCCCCTCAACCCCCCCGACTACCTCCTGACCCCCTGACGACGGCCCCTTAACCCCTCCCCAACTATGTCCCGAAAACCTGACTAATGCCCCTCAACCACCCGACTACTTCCTGACCCCCTGACTATTGCCCCTCAACTCCTCCCGACTACCTCCCAACCACCTGACTACTGACCCACAACCACCCGACTACCTATCAACCCCCTGACTACTGCCCCTCAACCCCTCCCCAACTACCTCCCGACCCCCGACTAATGCCCCTCAACCACCCAACTACATCCCGACCCCCTGACTACTGCCCCTCAACACCCCCAGACTACCTGCCGAACCCCTGACAACTACCCCTCAACTCATCCCCAACTACCTACCGACCCCCTGACTACAGCCCCTCAACCTCCCCAACTACCTCCCGACCCCCTGACTACTGCCCCTCAAACCCCACCTACTACTTCCCGACCCCTTGTCTAGTGCCCCTCAACCCTCCCAACTTCCTTCTAACCCCCAGACTACTGACCCTCAACCCCTCCCCCACTACCTCCCGACCCCCTGATTACAGCCCATCATCCTCCCCGACTGACTTCTGACCCCGTGACTACTGCTCCTCAAACCCCCACCCAACTACGTCTCATCCCCTGACTACTGCCCCTCAACCGCACCAACTACCTCCCAACCCCCTGACTACTGCCCCGCAACACCACCCGACTACCTCCCGAACCCCAGACTACTACCCATCAACTCATCCCCGACTACGTCCCGACCCGCTGACTACAGCCCCCCAACCGCCCCAACTACCTCCCGACCAACTGACTACGGCCCCTCAACCCCCGACTGCCTCCTGACTCCCTGACTACTGCCCCAAAACCCCCCACAACCTTCTAGACCCCGGAATACTGCAACTCAAGCCCTCGACGACTACCTCCCGACCTCCTCACTACAGCCCCTCAACCTCCTCAACTACCTCCTGACCCCCTGACTACTGCCCCTCAACCGCCCCGACTACCTCCCGACCCCCTCACTACGGCCCCTTAACCCCTCCCCAACTACCTCCCGACCCCCTGAGTACTGCCCCTTAACCCCAAACTCGACTATCTCCCGAGCCCCTGATTACTGCCCCTCAACACCACCGATTACCTCTCAACCCCCTTACTACCGCCCCTCAACCTCCCCCGACTACCTCCCTAACCCCTGACAACTGCCCCTCAAACTCCCCAACTAGCTACCGAACACCTGACTACTGCCCCTCAACCTCCCCGACTACCTTCTGACCCCCTGACTACTGCCCCTCAACAACCCCGATTACCTCCCAACCCTCTGACTACTGCCCATCATCCTCACCGACTACCTTCTGACTCCCTGACTACTGCTCCTCAACCCCCCACCCGACTACCTCCTTACCCCCTGACTACAGCCCCTCAACCCCCCGACTACCTCCTGACTAGCTGCCTACTGCCCCACAAATACCGCGACTACCTCCCGAACCCCTGACTACTGCCCCTCAACATCCCCGACTATGTCCCAACCCCCTGACTACTGCCCCGCAACACCACCCGACTACCTCCCGAACCCCAGACTACTACCCATCAACTCATCCCCGACTACGTCCCGACCCGCTGACTACAGCCCCCCAAACTCCCCAACTACCTCCCGACACACTGACTACGGCCCGTCAACCCCCGACTGCATCCTGACTCCCTGACAACTGCCCCAAAATCCACCACAACCTTCTAGACCCCGGAATACTGCCCCTCAACCCCTCGCCGACTTGCTCCCGACCTCCTCACTACAGCCCCTCAACCTCCTCAACTACTTCCTGACACCCTGACTACTGCCCCTCAACCTCCCCCGACTACCTCCCTAACCCCTGACAACTGCCCCTCAAACTCCCCAACTAGCAACCGAACACCTGACTACTGCCCCTCAACATCCCCGACTACCTTCTGACCCCCTGACTACTGCCCCTCAACAACCCCGATTACCTCCCAACCCTCTGACTACTGCCCATCATCCTCCCCGACTACCTTCTGACTCCCTGACTACTGCTCCTCAACCCCCTACCCGACTACCTCCTTACCCCCTGACTACAGCCCCTCAACCCCCCGACTACCTCCTGACTAGCTGCCTACTGCCCCACAAATACCCCGACTACCTCCCGAACCCCTGACTACTGTCCCTCAACATCCCCGACTATGTCCCAACCCCCTGACTACTGCCCCGCAACACCACCCGACTACCTCCCGAACCCCAGACTACTACCCATCAACTCATCCCCAACTACGTCCCGACCCGCTGACTACAGCCCCCCAAACTCCCCAGCTACCTCCCGACACACTGACTACGGCCCCTCAACCCCTGACTGCCTCCTGACTGCCTGATTACTGCCCCAAAATCCCCCACAACCTTCTAGACCCCGGAATACTGCCCCTCAACCCCTCGCCGACTTGCTCCCGACCTCCTCACTACAGCCCCTCAACCTCCTCAACTACTTCCTGACACCCTAACTACTGCCCCTCAACCGCCCCAACTACCTCCCGACCCCCTCACTACAGCCCCTTAACCCCTCACCAACTACCTACCGAACCCCTGACTACTGCCCCTTAACCCCACACTCGACTATCTCCCGAGCCCCTGACTACAGCCCCTCAACACCCCCGATTACCTCCCAACCCCCTTACTACCGCCCCTCAACCTCCCCCGACTACCTCCCTAATCCCTAACTACTGCCCCTCAAACTCCCCAACTAGCTCCCGTTCACCTGACTACTGCCCCTCAACCTCCCCGACTACCTTCTGACACCCTGATTACTGCCCCTCAACACCCCCGATTACCTCCCAACTCCCTGACTACTGCCCATCATCCACCCCGACTATCTTCTTACCCCCTGACTACTGCTCCTCAATACCCCACCCGACTACCTCCTTACCCCCTGACTACAGCCCCTCAACCCCCCGACTACCTCCTGAACCCCTGACTACTGCCCCTCAACATCCCCAACTACCTCCTGACTCCCTGACTACTGCACCTCAATCCTCCCAACTACCTCCCGACCTCCAGACTAGTGCCTCTCAACATCCCACCCGACTACCTCCCAACCCCCGGATTACTGCCCCTCAAACCCACCCCGCACCTCCCCCCCACGACTACCTCCCAACCCGCTGACTACTGCCCCTCAACCCTCCCGACTTCCTTCTGACCCCCTGACTACTGCCCCTCAACCCCTCCCCCACTACCTCCCGACCCCCTGATTACAGCCCCTCAACCTCCCCAACTACCTCCTCATCCCCTGACTACTGCCCCTCAACCGCCCCGACTATCTCCCAACCCCCTGACTACTGCCCCTCAACACCCCCTGACTACCTCCCGAACCCCTGACTACTACCCCTCAACTCATTCCCAACTATCTCCCGACCCCCTGACTACAGCCCCTCAACCTCCCCATCTACCTCCGAACCCCTGACTACTGCCCCTCAACCCCCCCAACTACTTCCCGACCCCTTGCCTAGTGCCCCTCAAAACTCCCGACTACCTCCTGACATCCTGACTACTGCCCCTCAACTCTCCCAACTACCTCCCGACCCACTGACTACAGCCCCTCAACCCCCGACTGCCTCCTCACTCCCTGAATACTGCCCCAAAACCTCTCAACAATCTTCTGGCCCCCTGAATATGCTCCTCAACCCGTCGCCGACTACGTCCCAACCTCCTGACTACAGCCCCTCAACCTCTTCAATTACCTCCTGAACCCCTGACTACTGCACCTCAACCCCTCCCCACCCCGTGACTAATGTGCCTCAACCACCCGACTACCTCCCGACCCCCTGACTATTGCCCCTCAACTCCTACCGACTATCTCCCGACCCACTGACTACTGCCCCTCAACCACTCCCCAATTACCACCCAACACCCTAACCACTGCCCCTCAAACTTCCCGACTACATTCCGACCCCCTGACTACTGCACCGCAACCCTCCCAACTACATCCCGATCCACTGACTACAGCCCCTCAACACCCGACAACCTTCTAGACCCCTGAATACTGCCCCTCAACCTCTCGCAGACTACCTCCCAACCTCCAGACTACAGCCCCTCAACCTCCTCGACTACCTCCTGACCCCCTGACTACTGCCCCTCAACCCCCCCGACTACCTCCCGACCCCCTGACGACGGCCCCTTAACCCCTCCCCAACTACGTCCCGAAAACCTGACTAATGCCCCTCAACCACCCGACTACCTGCTGATCCCCTGACTATTGCCCCTCAACTCCTCCCAACTACCTCCCAACCACCTGACTACTGCCCCACAACCACCCGACTACGTATCGACCCCCTGACTACTGCCTCTCAACCCCCGACTGCCTCCTCACTCCCTGACTACTGCCCCAAAACCACTCAACAACCTTCAGGCCCCCTGAATATGCTCCTCAACCCGTCGCCGACTACGTCCCAACCTCCTGACTGCAGCCCCTCAACCTCTTCAATTACCTCCTGAGCCCCTGAC
Organism: Isurus oxyrinchus; assembly: GCA_026770705.1. Classification (NCBI taxonomy): domain Eukaryota; kingdom Metazoa; phylum Chordata; class Chondrichthyes; order Lamniformes; family Lamnidae; genus Isurus; species Isurus oxyrinchus. The sequence continues at coordinate 84,450,907 of JANJGN010000013.1, forward strand.
TACTGCACCTCAACCACTCCACAACTACCTCCCGACCCCCTGACTAATGCCCCTCAACCTCCCCCGAATACCTCCCTAACCCCTGACTACTGCCCCTCAAACTCCGCAACTAGCTCCCGAACCCCTGACTACTGCCCCTCAACCTCCCCGACTACCTTCTGACCCCCTGACTACTGCCCCTCAACACCCCCGATTACCTCCCAAGCCCCGACTACTGCCCATCATCCTCCCCGACTGACTTCTGACCCCGTGACTACTGCTCCTCAACCCACCACCCGACTACGCCCTCATCCCCTGACTACTGCCCCTCAACCGCCCCGACTACCTCCCAACCCCCTGACTACTGCCCCTCAACACCGCCCGACTACCTCCCGAACCCCTGACTACTACCCCTCAACTCATCCCCAACTACCTCCTGACCCCCTGACTACAGCCCCTCAACCTCCCCAACTACCTCCCAACCCCGACTACTGCCCCTCAACCCCCCCTACTAATTCCCGACTGCATGTCTAGTGCCCCTCAAACCTCCCAACTACCTCCTGACATCCTGACTACTGCTCCTCAACACTCCCAAATACCTCCCGACCCACTGACTACAGCCCCGCAACTCTCCCAACTACCTCCCGACCCACTGACTACAGCCCCTCAACCCATGACTGCCTCCTCACTCCCTGAATACTGCCCCAAAACGACCCAACAACCTTCAGGACCCCGAATATGCTCCTCAACCCGTCGCTGACTACATCCCAACCTCCTGACTGCAGCCCCTCAACCTCTTCAATTACCTCCTGACCCCCTGACCACTGCACCTCAACCCCTCCCCAAATACCTCCCGATCCTCTGACTAAAGCCCCTCAACGACCCGACTACCTCACGACCCCCTGACTATTGCCCCCTCATCTCCTCCCAACTACCTCCCGACCCCCTGACTACTGCCCCTCAACCGCTCCCCAATTACCTCCCGACCCCCTGACTATGGTCCCTCAACCACCCGACTACCTCCCGACTCCCTGACTACTGCCCCTTAACCACACCGACTACCTCCCAACCCCCTGACTACTGCCCCACAACAACACCCGACTACCTCCCGAACCCCAGACTACTACCCATCAACTCATCCCCAACTACGTCCCGACCCGCTGACTACAGCCCCCCAACCTCCCCAACTACCTCCCGACACACTGACTATGGCCCCTCAACCCCCGACTGCCTCCCGACTCCCTGACTACTGCCCCAAAACCCCCCACAACCTTCTAGACCCCGGAATACTGCCCCTCAACCCCTCGGCGACTACTTCCTGACCTCCTCACTACAGCCCCTCAACCTCCTCAGCTACCTCCTGACCCCCTGACTACTGCCCCTCAACCTCCCCGACTACGTCCCGACCCCCTCACAACGGCCCCTTAACCCCTCCCCAACTACCTCCCGACTTCCTGACTACTGCCCCTTAACCCCACATCTGACTATCTCCAGAGCACTTGACTACTGCCCCTCAACACCCCCGATTACCTCCCAACCCCCTTACTACCGCCCCTCAACCTCCCCCGACTACCTCCCTAACCCCTGACTACTGCCCCTCAAACTCCCCAACTAGCTCCCAAACACCAGACTACTGCCCCTCAACCTCCCCGACTACCTTCTGACCCCCTGAATACTGCCCCTCAACACCCCCGATTACCTCCCAACCCCCTGACTACTGCCCATCATCCTCCCCGACTACCTTCTGACCCCATGACTACTGCTCCTCAACCCCCCACCCGACTACCTCCTTACCCCCGACTACAGTCCTTCAACCCCCCGACTACCTCCTGACTACCTGCCTACAGCACCTCAAACACACCGACTACCTCCCGAACCCCTGACTACTGCCCCTCAACATCCCCGACTACCTCCTGACTCCCTGACTACTGCACCTCAATCCTCCCAACTACCTCCCAACCTCTAGACTAGTGTCTCTCAACCCCCCACCCGACTACCTCCCAACCCCCGGATTACTGCCCCTCAAACCCACCCCGCACCATCCCCCACGACTACCTCCCAACCCCCTGACTACTGCCCCTCAACCCTCCCGACTTCCTTCTGACCCCTGACTACTGCCCCTCAACCCCTCCCCCACCACCTCCCGACCCCCTGACTACAGCCCCTCAACCTCCCCAGCTACCTCCTAACACCCTGACTAATGCCCCTCAACCACCCGACTACCTCCCGACCCCCTGACTATTACTCCCTCATCTCCTCCCGACTACCTCACAACCCCCTGACTACTGCCCCTCAACCGCTCCCCAATTTCCTCCCGACCCACTGACTACCGCCTCTCAACCACCCGACTGCCTGCCGACTCCGTGACTATTGCTCCCTCATCTCCGCCCGACTACCTCCCGACCCCATGATTACTGCCCCTCAACCACCCGACTACCTCCCGACTCCCTGACTACAGCCCCTCAACCTCCCCAACTACCTCCTCATCCCCTGACTACTGCCCCTCAACCGCCCCGACTACCTCCCAACCCCCTGACTACTGCCCCTCAACACCACCCGACTACCTCCCGAATCCCAGACTACTACCCCTCAATTCATCCCCAACTACATCCCGACCCCCTGACTACAGCCCCTCAAAATACCCGACTACATTCCGACCCCCTGACATCTGCCCCGCAACCCTCCCAACTACTTACCGACCCACTGACTACGGCCCCTCAACCCCCGACTGCCTCCTGACTCCATGACTAGTGCCCCTAAACCCCCCACAACCTTCTAGACCCCTGAATACTGCCCCTCAACCCCTCGCAGACTACCTCCCAACCTCCTCACTACAGCCCCTCAACCTCCTCAACTACCTCCTGACCCCGACTACTGCCCTGCAACCCCCCCGACTACCTCCCGACCCCCTCACTACGGCCCCTTGACCCCTCCCCAACTACCTCCCAAACACCTGACTAATGCCCCTCAACCACCCAACTACCTCCCGACCCCCTGACTATTGCCCCTCAACTCCTCCTGACTACCTCCCGACCACGTGACTACTGCTCCTCAACCACCCGACTACCTATCGACCCCCTGACTACTGCCCCTCAACCCCTCCCCAACTACCTCCCGACCCCCTGACTACTGCCCCTCAACATCCCTGATTACCTCCCAACCCCCTTACTACCGGCCCTCAACCTCCCCCGACTACCTCACTAACCCCTGACTACTGCCCCTCAACACCCCCGATTACTTCCCATCCCCCTGACTACGGCCCATCATCCTCCCCGACTACCTTCTGACCCCATGACTACAGCCCCTCAACTACCTCTTGACTCCCTAACTACTGCCCCTCAAACACCCCGTCTACCTCCCAAACCCCTGACTACTGCCCTTCAACATCCCCGACTACCTTTTGACCCCCTGACTACTGCCCCTCAACCTCCCCGACTACGTCCCGACCCCCTCACAACGGCCCCTTAACCCCTCCCCAACTACCTCCCGACTTCCTGACTACTGCCCCTTAACCCCACATCTGACTATCTCCAGAGCACTTGACTACTGCCCCTCAACCGCTCCCCAATTACCACCCAACCCTGTGACCACTGCCCCTCAACCTTCCCGACTACATTCCGACTCCCTGACTACTGCCCCTCAAAACCCCCGATTACCTCCCACCCCCTCTACTAGCGCCCCTCAACCTCCACCGACTACCTCCCTAACCGTTGACTACTGCCCCTCAAACTCCCCAACTAGCACCCGAACACCTGACTACTGCCCCTCAGCCTCCCCAACTACATTCTGACCCCCTGACTACTGCCCCTCAACACCCCCGATTACCTCCCAACCCCCTGACTACTGCCCATCATCCTCCCCAACTACCTACTGACTCCCTGACTACTGCGCCTCAACCCCCCCAACTACCTCCCGAACCCCTGACTACTGCCCCTCAACATCCCCGACTACCTCCTGACTCCCTGACTACTGCACCTCAATCCTCCCAACTACCTCCCGACCTCCAGACTAGTGCCTCTCAACCCCCCACCCGACTACCTCCCAACCCCCGGATTACTGCCCCTCAAACTCACCCCGCACCATCCCCCACGACTACCTCCCAACCCCCTGACTACTGCCCCTCAACCCTCCCGACTTCCTTCTGACCCCTGACTACTGCCCCTCAACCCCTCCCCCACTACCTCCCGACCCCCTGACTAGAGCCCCTCAACCTCCCCAGCTACCTCCCAACACCCTGACTAATGCCCCTCAACCACCCGACTACCTCCCGACCCCCTGACTATTACTCCCTCATCTCCTCCCGACTACCTCACAACCCCCTGACTACTGCCCCTCAACCGCTCCCCAATTTCCTCCCGACCCACTGACTACCGCCTCTCAACCACCCGACTACCTGCCGACTCCGTGACTATTGCTCCCTCATCTCCGCCCGACTACCTCCCGACCCCATGATTACTGCCCCTCAACCACCCGACTACCTCCCGACTCCCTGACTACAGCCCCTCAACCTCCCCAACTACCTCCTCATCCCCTGACTACTGCCCCTCAACCGCCCCGACTACCTCCCAACCCCCTGACTACTGCTCCTCAACACCACCCGACTACCTCCCGAATCCCAGACTACTACCCCTCAATTCATCCCCAACTACATCCCGACCCCCTGACTACAGCCCCTCAAAATACCCGACTACATTCCGACCCCCTGACATCTGCCCCGCAACCCTCCCAACTACTTCCCGACCCACTGACTACGGCCCCTCAACCCCCGACTGCCTCCTGACTCCATGACTAGTGCCCCTAAACCCCCCACAACCTTCTAGACCCCTGAATACTGCCCCTCAACCCCTCGCAGACTACCTCCCAACCTCCTCACTACAGCCCCTCAACCTCCTCAACTACCTCCTGACCCCGACTACTGCCCTGCAACCCCCCCCCGACTACCTCCCGACCCCCTCACTACGGCCCCTTGACCCCTCCCCAACTACCTCCCAAACACCTGACTAATGCCCCTCAACCACCCAACTACCTCCCGACCCCCTGACTATTGCCCCTCAACTCCTCCTGACTACCTCCCGACCCCCTGACTACTGCCCCTCAACCCCTCCCCAACTACCTCCCGACCCCCTGACTACTGCCCCTCAACATCCCTGATTACCTCCCAACCCCCTTACTACCGCCCCTCAACCTCCCCCGACTACCTCACTAACCCCTGACTACTGCCCCTCAACACCCCCGATTACTTCCCATCCCCCTGACTACGGCCCATCATCCTCCCCGACTACCTCTGACCCCATGACTACAGCCCCTCAACTACCTCTTGACTCCCTAACTACTGCCCCGCAAACACCCCGACTACCTCCCAAACCCCTCACAACGGCCCCTTAACCCCTCCCCAACTACCTCCCGACTTCCTGACTACTGCCCCTTAACCCCACATCTGACTATCTCCAGAGCACTTGACTACTGCCCCTCAACACCCCCGATTACCTCCCAACCCCCTTACTACCGCCCCTCAACCTCCCCCGACTACCTCCCTAACCCCTGACTACTGCCCCTCAAACTCCCCAACTAGCTCCCAAACACCAGACTACTGCCCCTCAACCTCCCCGACTACCTTCTGACCCCCTGAATACTGCCCCTCAACACCCCCGATTACCTCCCAACCCCCTGACTACTGCCCATCATCCTCCCCGACTACCTTCTGACCCCATGACTACTGCTCCTCAACCCCCCACCCGACTACCTCCTTACCCCCGACTACAGTCCTTCAACCCCCCGACTACCTCCTGACTACCTGCCTACAGCACCTCAAACACACCGACTACCTCCCGAACCCCTGACTACTGCCCCTCAACATCCCCGACTACCTCCTGACTCCCTGACTACTGCACCCTCAATCCTCCCAACTACCTCCCAACCTCCAGACTAGTGCCTCTCAACCCCCCACCCGACTACCTCCCAACCCCCGGATTACTGCCCCTCAAACCCACCCCGCACCATCCCCCACGACTACCTCCCAACCCCCTGACTACTGCCCCTCAACCCTCCCGACTTCCTTCTGACCCCTGACTACTGCCCCTCAACCCCTCCCCCACCACCTCCCGACCCCCTGACTACAGCCCCTCAACCTCCCCAGCTACCTCCCAACACCCTGACTAATGCCCCTCAACCACCCGACTACCTCCCGACCCCCTGACTATTACTCCCTCATCTCCTCCCGACTACCTCACAACCCCCTGACTACTGCCCCTCAACCGCTCCCCAATTTCCTCCCGACCCACTGACTACCGCCTCTCAACCACCCGACTACCTGCCGACTCCGTGACTATTGCTCCCTCATCTCCGCCCGACTACCTCCCGACCCCATGATTACTGCCCCTCAACCACCCGACTACCTCCCGACTCCCTGACTACAGCCCCTCAACCTCCCCAACTACCTCCTCATCCCCTGACTACTGCCCCTCAACCGCCCCGACTACCTCCCAACCCCCTGACTACTGCCCCTCAATACCACCCGACTACCTCCCGAATCCCAGACTACTACCCCTCAATTCATCCCCAACTACATCCCGACCCCCTGACTACAGCCCCTCAAAATACCCGACTACATTCCGACCCCCTGACATCTGCCCCGCAACCCTCCCAACTACTTCCCGACCCACTGACTACGGCCCCTCAACCCCCGACTGCCTCCTGACTCCATGACTAGTGCCCCTAAACCCCCCACAACCTTCTAGACCCCTGAATACTGCCCCTCAACCCCTCGCAGACTACCTCCCAACCTCCTCACTACAGCCCCTCAACCTCCTCAACTACCTCCTGACCCCGACTACTGCCCTGTAACCCCCCCGACTACCTCCCGACCCCCTCACTACGGCCCCTTGACCCCTCCCCAACTACCTCCCAAACACCTGACTAATGCCCCTCAACCACCCAACTACCTCCCGACCCCCTGACTATTGCCCCTCAACTCCTCCTGACTACCTCCCGACCACGTGACTACTGCTCCTCAACCACCCGACTACCTATTGACCCCCTGACTACTGCCCCTCAACCCCTCCCCAACTACCTCCCGACCCCCTGACTACTGCCCCTCAACATCCCTGATTACCTCCCCACCCCCTTACTACCGCCCCTCAACCTCCCCCGACTACCTCACTAACCCCTGACTACTGCCCCTCAACACCCCCGATTACTTCCCATCCCCCTGACTACGGCCCATCATCCTCCCCAACTACCTTCTGACCCCATGACTACAGCCCCTCAACTACCTCTTGACTCCCTAACTCCTGCCCCTCAAACACCCCGACTACCTCCCAAACCCCTGACTACTGCCCTTCAACATCCCCGACTACCTTTTGACTCCCTGACTACTGCACCTCAATCCTCCCAACTACCTCCCAACCTCCTGACTAGTGCCTCTCAACCCCCCACCCGACTACCTCCCAACCACCGGATTACTGCCCCTCAAACCCACACCGCACCACCCCCCACGACTACCTCCCAACCCCCTGACTACTGCCCCTCAACCCTCCCGACTTCCTTCTGACCCCCTGACTACTGCCCCTCAACCCCTCCCCCACTACCTCCCAAGCCCCTGACTACTGCCCCTCAACCCCTCCCCCACTACCTCCCGACCCCCTGATTACAGCCCCTCAACCTCCTCAACTACCTCCTCATCCCCTAACTACTGCCCCTCAACCGCCCCGACTACCTCCCAACACCCTGACTACTGCCCCTCAACACCCCCCGACTACCTCCTGAACCCCTGACTACTACCCCTCAACTCATTCCCAACTACCTCCCGACCCCCTGACTACAGCCCCTCAACCTCCCCAACTACCTCCCGACCCCTTGTCTAGTGCCCCTCAAACCTCCCAACTACCTCCTGACATCCTGACTACTGCCACTCAACTCTCCCAACTACCTCCCGACCCACTGACTACAGCCCCTCAACCCCCGACTGCCTCCTCACTCCCTGAATACTGCCCCAAAACCCCCCAACAACCTTCTGGCCCCCTGAATATGCTCCTCAACCCGTAGCTGACTATATCCCAACCTCCTGACTACAGCCCCTCAACCTCTTCAATTACCTCCTGATCCCCCGACTACTGCACCTCAACTCCTCCCCAACTACCTCCCGACCCCCTGACTAATGCCCCTCAACCACCCGACTACCTCCCGACCCGCTGACTACTGCCCCTCAACCGCTCCCCAATTACCTCCCAACCACCTGACTAATGCCCCTCAACCACCCGACTACCTCCCGAACCCCTGACTATTGCCCCTCAACTCCTCCCAACTATCTCCCGACCCCCTGACTACTGCCCCTCAACCGCTCCCCAATTACCACCCAACCCTGTGACCACTGCCCCTCAACCTTCCCGACTACATTCCGACTCCCTGACTACTGCCCCTCAAAACCCCCGATTACCTCCCACCCCCTCTACTAGCGCCCCTCAACCTCCACCGACTACCTCCCTAACCGTTGACTACTGCCCCTCAAACTCCCCAACTAGCACCCGAACACCTGACTACTGCCCCTCAGCCTCCCCAACTACATTCTGACCCCCTGACTACTGCCCCTCAACACCCCCGATTACCTCCCAACCCCCTGACTACTGCCCATCATCCTCCCCAACTACCTACTGACTCCCTGACTACTGCGCCTCAACCCCCCCAACTACCTCCCGAACCCCTGACTACTGCCCCTCAACATCCCCGACTACCTCCTGACTCCCTGACTACTGCACCTCAATCCTCCCAACTACCTCCTGACTCCCTGACTACGGCCCCTCAAACCCACCCCGCACCACCCCCACGACTACCTCCCAACCCCCTGACTACTGCCCATCAACCCTCCCGACTTCCTTCTGACCCCCTGACTACTGCCCCTCAACCCCTCCCCCACTACCTCCCGACCCCCTGACTACAGCCCCTCAACCTCCCCAACTACCTCCTCATTACCTGACTACTGCCCCTCAACACTCCCCGACTACCTCCCGAACCCCTGACTACTACCCCTCAACTCATCCCCAACTACAATCCCGACCCCCTGACTACAGCCCCTCAACCTCCCCAACTACCTCCTCATTCCCTGACTACTGCTCCTCAACCACCCTGACTACCTCCCAACGCCCTGACTACTGCCCCTCAACACCCCGCCGACTACCTCCCGAACCCCTGACTACTACCCCTCAACTCATCCCCAACTACCTGCCGACCCCTTGACTACTGCCCCTCAACCCCCCCGACTACCTCCTGACATCCTTACTACTGCCCCGCAACCCTCCCAACTACCTCCCGACCCACTGAATACAGCCCCTCAACCCACAACTGCCTCCTCACTCCCTGAATACTGCCCCAAAACCCCCCAAAAACCTTCTGGCCCCCTGAATATGCTCCTCAACCCGTTGCCGACTACGTTCCAACTTCCTGACTACAGCCCCTCAACCTTTTCAACTACCTCCTGATCCCCTGACTACTGCACCTCAACACCTCCCCAACTTCCTCACAACCCCCTGACTAATGCCGCTCAACCACCCGACTACCTCCCGACACCTTGACTACTGCCCCTCAACCACTCCCCAATTACCTCCCGACACCCTGACTACTGCCCCTCAACCACCCGACTACCTACAGACCCCCTGACTACTGCCCCTCAACCTTCCGGACTACCTCCTGTCCCCCGACTACTGCCCCACAACCTCCCAGACTATCTCCCAATCCCGTGACGACAACCCTTCAACATCCGCGACTACCTCCAGACTCTGTCACCACTGCCCCTCAACCTCCGCGACGACCTCCAGACTCCCTGACTACTGCCCCTCAATCCTCCTGACTACATCCCGAACCCCTGACTACTGCCCCTCAACCTCCCCAACTACATCCCGACCCCCTGACTACTGCCCCTCAATCCTCCCGAACACCTCCTGACCCCCTGTCTACTGCCCCTCAATCCTCCCAACTACCTCCCGACCCCCTGTCTACTGCCCCTCAATCCTCCCAACTACCTCCCGACCCCCTGACTACTGCCCCTCAACCGCCCATCCAACTACCTCCCAACGTCCTGACTACTGCCCCTCAACATCCCTGACTACATCCCGACCCCCTGATGACTGCCACTCAACCACCCGACTACATCTTGACCCCTTGACTACTGCCCCTCAACCGTCCCGACTACCTCCCGACCCCCTGACTACTGCCCCTCAACCCCCCGACTCTCAGGTCTACCTCCCAACCCCCTGACTACTGCCCCTCAAGCCTCCCGACTACCTTCTGACCCCCTGACTACTGCCCCTCAACACCCTACCCAACTACCTCCCAACCCCCTGACTACTGTCCCTCAATCCCCCCAAACACCCGGACTACCTCCCAACCCTCTGACTACGGCCCTTCAACTCCCGCCACCACCGACTACCTCCCGAACTCCTGACTACTGTCCCTCAACTTCCCCGACTAGGTATCGACCGCCTGACTACTGCCCCTCAACTCCTCCCCGACTATCTCCCAATCCCCTGACTGCTGCCACTCAACCCTCCCGTCTACCTCCCGACCCCATGACTACTGCCGCTAAACGTCCCCCCCGACTACCTCCCGACCCCCGATTACAGCCCCTCAACCACCCCAACTACCTCCTCATCCCCTGACTACTGCCCCTCAACCGCCCCGACTACCTCCCAACCCCCTGACTACTGCCCCTCAACCTCCCCGACTACCTCCTCATCCCCTGACTACTGCCCCTCAACCGCCCCGACTACCTCCCAACCCCCTGACTACTGCCCCTCAACCTCCCCGACTACATCCCGATCCCCTGACTACTGCCCCTCAAACCTCCCGAACTCCTCCCGACACCATGGCTACTGCCCCTCAACCGCCCATCCAACTACCTCCCAACCCCCTGACTACTGCTCCTCAACCGTCCCGAGTACCTCCCGACTCCCTGACTACTGCCCCTCAACCCCCCAACCAACTATCTCCCAACGCCCTGACTACTGCCCCTCAAGCCTCCCGACTACCTCCCAACCCCCTGACTACTGTCCCTCAATCCCCCCCAACCCCCGGACTACCTCCCAACCCCCTGACTACAGCCGCTCAACCCCCCCCATCACCGACTACCTCCTCATCCCCTGACTACTGTCCCTCAACCGCCCCGACTACATCCCAACCTCCTGACTACTGCGCCTCAACTCCTCCCCGACTATCTCCCAATCCCCTGACTACTGCCCCTCAACCCTCCCGACTACCTCCAGACCCCATGACTACTGCCGCTCAACCCCCCCCCCCCGACTACCTCCCAACCCCCTGATTACAGCCCCTCAACCACACCAACTACCTCCCGACACCCGGACTACTGCCCCTCAACCTCCCCGACTACCTCTCAACCCCCTGACTACTGCCCCTCAACACCCCCCGACTACGTCCCGAACCCCTGACTACTGCCCCTCAACCACCCCAACTACCTCCTCATCCCCTGACTACTGCCCCTCAACCGCCCCGACTACCTCCCAACCCCCTAGCTACTGCCCCTCAACACCCCCTGACTACCTCCCGAACCCCTGACTACTACCCCTCAACTCATCACCAACTACCTCCCGACCCCCTGACTACAGCCCCTCAACCTCCCCAACTAGCTCCCGACCCCCTGACTACTGCCCCTCAACCCCCCCAACTACTTCCCGACCCCTTCTCTAGTGCCCTCAAACCTCCCGACTACATTCTGACATCCTGACTGCTGCCCCTCAACCCTCCCAACTACCTCCCGACCCACTGACTACAGCCCCTCAACCCCCGACTGCCTCCTCACTCCCTGAATACTGCCCCAAAACCCCCCAAAAACCTTCTGGCCCCCTGAATATGCTCCTCAACCTGTCGCTGACTACGTCCCAACATCCTGACTACAGCCCCTCAACCTCTTCACCTGACCCCCTGACTACTGCACCTCAACCTGTCCCCAACTACCTCCCGACCCCCTGACTAATGCCCCTCAACCACCCGACTACCTCCCGACCCCCTGACTATTGCCCCTCAACTCCTCCCGACTACCTCCCAACCCCCTGACTACTGCCCCTCAACCACTCCCCAATTACCACCCAACCCCCTGACTACTGCCCCTCAACCGCTCCCCAATTACCTCCCGACCACCTGACTAATGTCCCTCAACCACCCGACTACCTCCCAACTCCCTGACTATTGCCCCTCAACACCTCGTGACTATCTCCCGACCCCCTGACTACTGCCCCTCAACCGCTCCCCAATTACCACCCAACCCCCTGACTACTGCCCCTCAATCCCCCCCAACCGCCGGACTACCTCCCAACCCCCTGACTACAGCCACTCAACCCCCCCCATCACCGACTACCTCCTCATCCCCTGACTACTGTCCCTCAACCGCCCCGACTACATCCCAACCTCCTGACTACTGCCCCTCAACTCCTCCCCGACTATCTCCCAATCCCCTGACTACTGCCCCTCAACCTTCCGGACTACCTCCTGTCCCCCGACTACTGCCCCACAACCTCCCAGACTATCTCCCAATCCCGTGACGACAACTCCTCAACATCCCCGACTACCTCCAGACTCCGTCACCACTGCCCCTCAACCTCCGCGACGACCTCCAGACTCCCTGACTACTGCCCCTCAATCCTCCTGACTACATCCCGAACCCCTGACTACTGCCCCTCAACCTCCCCAACTACATCCCGACCCCCTGACTACTGCCCCTCAATCCTCCCGAACACCTCCTGACCCCCTGTCTACTGCCCCTCAATCCTCCCAACTACCTCCCGACCCCCTGTCTACTGCCCCTCAATCCTCCCAACTACCTCCCGACCCCCTGACTACTGCCCCTCAACCGCCCATCCAACTACCTCCCAACGTCCTGACTACTGCCCCTCAACATCCCTGACTACATCCCGACCCCCTGATGACTGCCACTCAACCACCCGACTACATCCTGACCCCCTGACTACTGCCCCTCAACCGTCCCGACTACCTCCCGACCCCCTGACTACTGCCCCTCAACCCCCCGACTCTCAGGTCTACCTCCCAACCCTCTGACTACGGCCCCTCAACTCCCGCCACCACCGACTACCTCCCGAACTCCTGACTATTGCCCCTCAACTCCTCCCCGACTATCGCCCAATCCCCTGACTGCTGCCACTCAACCCTCCCGTCTTCCTCCTAACTCCATGACTACTGCCGCTAAATGTCCCCCCCCGACTACCTCCCGACCCCCGATTACAGCCCCTCAACCACCCCAACTACCTCCTCATCCCCTGACTACTGCCCCTCAACCGCCCCGACTACCTCCCAACCCCTGACTACTGCCCCTCAACCTCCCCGACTACATCCCGATCCCCTGACTACTGTCCCCCAAACCTCCCGAACATCTCCCGACACCATGGCCACTGCCCTTCAACCGCCCATCCAACTACCTCCCAACCCCCTGACTACTGCCCCTCAACCCCCCCAACTACATCCCAACCCCCTGACTACTGCTCCTCAACCGTCCCGAGTACCTCCCGACTCCCTGACTACTGCCCCTCAACCCCCCAACCAACTATCTCCCAAAGCCCTGACTACTGCCCCTCAAGCCTCCCGACTACCTTCTGACCCCCTGACTACTGCCCCTCAACACCCTACCCGACTACCTCCCAACCCCCTGACTACTGTCCCTCAATCCCCCCCAACCCCCGGACTACCTCCCAACCCCCTGACTACAGCCGCTCAACCCCCCCCATCACCGACTACCTCCTCATCCCCTGACTACTGTCCCTCAACCGCCCCGACTACATCCCAACCTCCTGACTACTGCGCCTCAACTCCTCCCCGACTATCTCCCAATCCCCTGACTACTGCCCCTCAACCCTCCCGACTACCTCCAGACCCCATGACTACTGCCACTCAACCCCCCCCCCGACTACCTCCCGACCCCCTGATTACAGCCCCTCAACCACACCAACTACCTCCTCATCCCCTGACTATTGCCCCTCAACCTCCCCAACTACCTCCTCATCCCCTGACTACTGCCCCTCAACCGCCCCGACTACCTCTCAATCCCTGACTACTGCCCCTCAACACCCCCCCCGACTATGTCCCGAACCCCTGACTACTGCCCCTCAACCACCCCAACTACCTCCTCATCCCCTGACTACTGCCCCTCAACCGCCCCGACTACCTCCCAACCCCCTGACTACTGCCCCTCAACACCCCCTGACTACCTCCCGAACCCCTGACTACTACCCCTCAACTCATTCCCAACTACCTCCCGACCCCCTGACTACAGCCCCTCAACCTCCCCAACTACCTCCCGACCCCCTGACTACTGCCCCTCAACCCCCCCAACTACTTCCCGACCCCTTGCCTAGTGCCCCTCAAACCTCCCGACTACCTCCTGACATCCTGACTGCTGCCCCTCAACCCTCCCAACTACCTCCCGACCCACTGACTACAGCCCCTCAACCCCCGACTGCCTCTTCACTCCCTGAATACTGCCCCAAAACCCCCCAAAAACCTTCTGGCCCCCTGAATATGCTCCTCAACCCGTCGCTGACTACGTCCCAACATCCTGACTACAGCCCCTCAACCTCTTCAACTGACCCCCTGACTACTGCACCTCAACCTGTCCCCAACTACCTCCCGACCCCCTGACTAATGCCCCTCAACCACCCGACTACCTCCCGACCCCCTGACTATTGCCCCTCAACTCCTCCCGACTACCTTCCAACCCCCTGACTACTGCCCCTCAACCATTCCCCAATTACCACCCAACCCCCTGACTACTGCCCCTCAACTGCTCCCCAATTACCTCCCGACCACCTGACTAATGTCCCTCAACCACCCGACTACCTCCCGACTCCCTGACTATTGCCCCTCAACACCTCGCGACTATCTCCTGACCCCCTGACTACTGCCCCTCAACCGCTCCCCAATTACCACCCAACCCTCTGACTACTGCCCCTCAACCTTCCCGACTACATTCCGACCCCCTGACTACTGCCCCGCAACCCTTCCAACTACCTCCCAACCCACTGACTACAGCCCCTCAACACCCGACTGCCTCCTGACTCCCTGACTACTGCCCCAAAATCCCCAACAACCTTCTAGACCCCTGAATACTGCCCCTCAACCTCCTCAACTACCTCTTGGCCCAGACTACTGCCACTCAACCCCCCCGACTACCTCCCGACTCCCTGACTACTGCCCCTTAACCCCTCTCCAACTACCTCCCGATCCCCTGACTTCTGCCCCTCAACCCCCCCGACTACCTCCCGACCCCCTGATTACAGCCCCTCAACCTCCCCAACTACCTCCTCATCCCCTGACTACTGCCCCTCAACCGCCCCGACTACCTCCCAACCCCCTGATTACTGCCCCGGAACACCCCCCGACTACCTCCCGAACCCCTACTACCCCGCAAATCATCCCCAACTACCTCCCGACCCCCTGACTACAGCCCCTCAACCTCCCCAACTACTTCCCGACCCCTTGCCTAGTGCCCCTCAAACGTCCCGACTACTTCCTGACATCCTGACTACTGCCCCTCAACTCTCCCAACTACCTCCCGACCCACTGACTACAGCCCCTCAACCCCCGACTGCCTCCTCACTCCCTGAATACTGCCCCAAAACCCCCCAACAACCTTCTGGCCCCCTGAATATGCTCCTCAACCCGTCGCCGACTACGTCCCAACCTCCTGACTACAGCCCCTCAACCTCTTCAATTACCTCCTGACCACCTGACTACTGCACCTCAACCCCTCCCCAGCTACCTCCCGACCCCTTGTCTAGTGCCCCTCAAACCTCCCGACTACCTCCTGACATCCTGTCTACTGCCCCTTTACCCCTCCCCAACTACCTCCCGATCCCCTGACTAATTCCCCTCAACCACCCGACTACCTCCCGACCTACTGACTACTGCCCCTCAACCGCTCCCCAATTACCACCCAACCCTGTGACCACTGCCCCTCAAACCTCGCCGACTACCTCCCGACCTCCTGACTACAGCCCCTCAACCTCCTCAACTACCTCTTGACCCCTGACTACTGCCCCTCAACCCCCCCCGACTACCTCCCGACCCCGTGACTATGCCCCTCAACCACCCGACTACCTATCGACCCCCTGAGTACTGCCCCTCAACCCCTCCCCAACTACCTCCCGATCCCGTGACTACTCCCCCTCAACCACCCAACTACCTATCGACCCCCTGACTACTGCCCCTCAACCTACCCAAATACCTCCCAATCCCCTGACGACTACCCCTCAACATCCCTGAATACCTCTTGACTCCCTCAGTACTGCCCCTCAATCCTCCCGACTACTAACCGAAACCCTGACTATGGCACCTCAACCCACCCCGACTACCTCCCGAACCCCTGACTACTGCCCCTCAAACTCCCCAACTACCTCCCGAACCCCTGACTATAGCCCCTCAACTTCCCAACCCCCTGACTACTGCCCATCATCCTCCCCGACTTCCTCCCGAACCCCTGACTACTGCCCCTTAACCCCAAACCCGACTATCTCGCAAACCCCTGACTACTGCCCCTCAACACCCCCGATTACCTCCCACCCCCCCTACTAGCGCCCCTCAACCTCCCCCGACTACCTCCCTAACCCCTGACTACTGCCCCTCAAACTCCCCAACTAGCACTCGAACACCTGACTACTGCCCCTCAACCTCCCCAACTACCTCCTCATCCCCTGACTACTGCCCCTCAACCGCCCCGACTACCTCCCAACACCCTACTATCCCTCAACACCCCCAACTACCTCCCGAACCCCTGACAACTAACCCTCAACTCATCCCGAACTACCTCCCGACCCCCTGACTACAGCCCCTCAACCTCCCCAACTACCATGCGACCCCCTGACTACTGCCCCACAACCCCCCCGACTACTTCCCGACCCCTTGTCTAGTGCCCCTCAACCTTCCCGACTACCTCCTGACATCGTGACTACTGCCCCGCAACCCTCCCAACTACCTCCCGACCCCCTGACTACAGCCCCTCAACTCCCCAGCTAGCTCCCAACCCCCTGACTACTGCCCATCATCCTCCCCAAATACCTCCTGACTCCCCGACTACTGCCCCTCAACCCCTCCGACTACCTCCCGAACCCCTGACAACTGCCCCTCAACATTCCCGACTACCTCCTGACTCCCTCACTACTGCCCCTCAAACTCCACGAGTACCTCCTGACTCCCTGACTACTGCTCCTCAAACCCACCCCACACCTCCCTACGACTACCTCCCAACCTCCTGACTACTGCCCCTCAACCCTCCCGACTTCCTTCTGACCCCCTGACCATTGCCCCTCAACCCCTCCCCCACTACCTCCCAACCCCCTGACTACAGCCACTCAACCTCACCAACTACCTCCTCATCCCCTGACTACTGCCCCTCAACCGCCCTGACTACTTCCCAACCCCTTGACTACTGCCCCTCAACACCCCCCGACTACCTCCCGAACCCCTGACTACTACCCGTCAACTCATCCCCAACTACCTCCCGACCCCCTGACTACAGCCCCTCAACCTCCCCAACTACCTCCCGAACCCCTGACTACTGCCCCTCAACCCTCCCAACTACCTCCCAACCCACTGACTACAGCCCCTCAACCCCCGACTGCCTCCTCACTCCCTAAATACTGCCCCAAACCCCCCCAACAACCTTCTGGCCCCCTGAATATGCTCCTCAACTCGTCACTGACTACGTTTCAACCTCCTGACTACAGCCCCTCAACCTCCCCAACTACCTCCTGACCCCCGACTGCTGCACCTCAACCCCTCCCCAACTACCTCCCAACCCCCTGACTATTGCCCCTCAACTCCTCCCGACTACCTCCCAACCCCCTGACTACTGCCCCTCAACCGCTCCCCAATTACCTCCCGACCCCCTGACTGCTGCCTCTCAACCACCCAACTACCTACCGACCCCCTTACTACTGCCCCTCAACCTCCCCGACTACCTCCCGTCCCCCTGACTACTGCCCCTCAACCTCCCAGACTATCTCCCAATCCCGTGACGACAACCCCTCAACATCCCTGACTACCTCCTGACCCCCTCACTACTGCCCCTCAACCTCCGCAACTACCTCCTGACTCCCTCACTACTGCCCCTCAACATCCCCGACTACCTCCTGACCCCCTCACTACTGCCCCTCAACCTCCACGACTACCTCCTGACTCCCTGACTACTGCCCCTCAATCCTCCCGACTACATCCCGAACACCTGACTACTGCCCCTCAACCTCCCCGACTACATCCCGACCCCCTGACTACTGCCCCTCAATCCTCCCGAACACCTCCCGACCCCCTGTCTACTGCCCCTCAACCACCCCAACTACTTCCCGACCCCATGGCTACTGCCCCTCAACCCCCCCGACTACATCACAACCTCCTGACTACTGCCCCTCAACCTCCCCGACTACATCCCAACCCCCTGACTACTGCCCCTCAACCCCCCCACCCGACTACCTCCCAACGCCCTGACTACTGCCCCTCAACACCCCCACTCTCCGGTCTACCTCCCAACCTCCTGACTACTGCCCCTCAAACCTCCCGACTACCTTCTGACCCCCTGACTACTGCCCCTCAACACCCTACCCGACTACCTCCCAACGCCCTGACTACTGCCCCTCAACCGCCCCGCAACCCCCGGACTACCTCCCAACCCCCTGACTACGGCCCCTCAACTCCCCTCACCACCGACTACCTCCCGAACTCCTGACTACTGTCCCTCAACTTCCCTGACTAGGTCCCGACCGCCTGACTACTGCCCCTCAACTCCTCCCCGACTATCTCCCAATCCCCTGACTACTGCCCCTCAACACCCTACCCGACTACCTCCCAAACCCCTGACTACTGTCCCTCTACCCCCCCCCCCAACCCCCGGACTACCTCCCAACCCCCTGACCATGGCCCCTCAACTCCCCCCATCACCGACTATCTCCCAAAATCCTGACTACTGTCCCTCAATTTCCCCAACTAGTTCCCGACCGCCTGACTACTGCCCCTCAACTCCTCCCCGACTATCTCCCAATCCCCTGACTACTGCCCCTCAACCCTCCCGACTACGTCCCGACCCCATGACTACTACCGCTCAACCCCCCCCCCCCGACTACCTCCCGACCCCCTGATTACAGCCCCTCAACCACACCAACTACCTCCCGACCCCCTGACTACTGCCCCTCAACCGTCCCGACTACCTCCCAACCCCCTGACTACTGCCCTTCAACCCTGCCCACTACCTTCTGACCCTCTGACTACTGCCCCTCAACACCCCCGATTACCTCCCAACCCACTGACTACGGCCCCTCAACCCCCCCCACCGACTACCTCCCGAACCCTTGATCACTGCCCCTCAAACCCCCCCAACTACCTCCCGACCCCCTGTCTAGTGCCCCTCAACCCTCCCGACTACCTCCCGACCCTCTGACTACAGCCCCTCAACCCCGACTACCTCCTGACTCCCTGACTACTGCCCTTCAAAATCCCCCGACAACCTTCTGACCCCCTAAATACTGCCCCTCAACCCCTCTTGAACCCCTGACTACAGCCCCTCAACCTCCCCGACTACCTCCCGAACCCAGTCTTCCCAATATTCCCAGTCCCGATCATAAATGTACACAAGGGGGACCCACAGAATCACAGAGTTTTAATGGAACAGAAGAAGACTATTCGGCCCATCGTGCCTGCACTGGCTCTCCATATGAGCATGATGACCTAGTGCCATTTCCTTGCCTTTTCCCCATACCCCTGCATATTGTTTCTAATGAAATAATCAACTAATGCCCTCTTGAATGCCTCAATTGAACCTGCCTCCACCACATTTCCAGGCACTGCATTCCAGACCCGAACCATTCGTTGTGCAAAAAATTTTTTCTCACAACACATTTGATTCTTTTGCAAATCACTTTAAATTTGTGCCCTCTCGTTCTTGACCCTTTTATGAATGGGAACAGCTTCTCCCTATCTACTCTGTCAGACCCACCAGAACAGAGTTCTGTGGGACACCACTAACACCTCCAACCACACTGAGAAACTAACCTAATTCCTATTGTCCCTCCTCCCATTGAACCAGTGTTTGATTCAAATTATTCCCATTTCTGAATTGCATCCCATTCATCTGCACAAATGGTGTCCAGTCTGGTACCTAGTCAAAATCTTCCTGAAAATCCACTGACATCACATCACCCAGGTTGCCCATCTATCATACCTGTCACCTCAAAATCTCAACCAAGTTTGTCAAGTAGAATTGTTCCTTCTGAAAAGTTGCCAATTTTGGGTTATTTTGGCTCCTGAAAGCAGGCATTCTAACCATGCCCCTCAGTGGGAACTGATTCGGTGAGTGTTAAAATGGTGACTGTGGAACCTGCTGTGTTCCAGCTTCTGGTATTTTAACTTCCAGATTTTCAGGAATGTGGATATTGCCACCTCAATATTGAACTGCCGGGGGCTAGATGACACGAACAGACCCCAGTGTAATTTTAACTATAGGATGCGCCTCTTTTTTAAAATTCATGGGATGTGGGTGTCACTGGCTAGGCCAGCATTTATTGCCCATCCCTAATTGGCCTTGCGAAGGTGATGATTAGCCACATTCTTGAACCGCTGCAGTCCATGTGGTGTAGGCACACCCACATAGAGGGAGTTCCTGGATTTTGACCCAGGTTTGTGGAAGGAGTGCTAATCAAACGGGCTGCTTTGTCCTGGATGGTGTCAAGTTTATTGAGTGTTGTGGGAGCTGCACGCATCCAGGCAAGTGGGGAGTATTCCATCTAGTGCCTTAGATGGTGAATAGGCTTTGGGGAGTCAGAAGCTGAGTTACCCGCCACAGAATTCCCAGCCTCTGACCTGTTCTTATGGCCACAGTATTTATATGTCTAGTCCAGTTCAGTTTCTGGCCAATGGTAACCCCCAAGATGTTGATAGTGTGGGATTCAACAATGGTAATGACACTGAATGCCAAGGGGCGATGATTAGATTCTCTTTTGTTGGAGATGGTCATTGCCTGGCACTTGTGTGGCACGAATGTTACTTGCCACTTGTCAGCCCAAGCCTGGATGTTATCCAGGTCTTGTTGCATTTGGATATGGACTACTTCAGTATCTGAGGAGTTGCCAATGGTGCTGAACATTGTGCAATCATCAGTGAGCATCCCCACTTCTGACCTTATGATGGAAGGAAGGTCATTGATGAAGCAGCTGAAGATGTTTGGGCCGAGGACACTATCCTGAGGAACTCCCGTAGTGATGTCCTGGAGATGAGATGATTGACCTCCAACAACCACAACCATCTTCTGTTGTGAAGCAAGAACTGTCAGCATGTAGCACTGGGCCAGTAATGACCCAGTTAAGTGGTGCTCCTCCTGGTTCAGCAAGAGTGTCTTCGGCCTTGGAACTCTCCACCCCCACCCTTCTTCTGGCTGCCCTCAGCCTTCCAACCTCCCCTCCTCCCTAAATCACCCCATTTCCCCCATGGGGGCCTGGAGCTGTGTAATGTCTCACTCCCACCTAATGCGTTGGGAGCCATGTTTTCACAGCCGTAAACTAGAGAAATGCAGTAGCCAATTTGTGCACAGCAAATTCGGGAGGCTTTTTTTGCACGGGAGTTAAAATTCTTGCTTTGACCTTGTCACTCCTCAATCCCAGGCCTGAGTCAAAAGTGGGGAGGCAGTGATCTCATCATTAATTGAAGATTCATAACTTTGCCTTAACACAGGAATTAAAATAACTGGTGGAGAGCCGATGAATATGCATGTCTAATATTACCAATGTGCAGTTCTTTAAAGTTGTCGTCTGAAATCTTTCGATCAAAGACCTTTTTGTGAAACTTATCTTAAGGTGCTCCCAAACAGCAGCTTCCTGTCCAAAAATACACTTTTAAAACTGATAAATTGCAATCAGTGCTGCAGCACACAGCACCTCCCAGTTCCTTGTTCTATCTCTCAGTCACTGAATTCTATTATTTTTCAGCCTGAAGGAATTAAGTGTCCTCACATAAAGAATGATCAATAGACTTCCAGACAGGACAGTGGATTCATTTAAGAACCAATTTGGTGATGCATTGGGAGTAGGAACTGCTGAATGAAAGAAAGTCATGCATTTTGGATGTCCCAAAGTACTTTACAGCCAATTAATTACTTCTTGAAGTGTAGTCACTCTCTCCACCACTGCCACTCACTGGCAGCAGTGTGTACCATCAACAAGATATAAAAACAAAAAGCTGCAGATGCTGGAAATCCAAAACAAAAACAGAATTACCTGGAAAAACTCAGCAGGTCTGGCAGCATCGGCGGAGAAGAAAAGAGTTGACATTTCGAGTCCTCATGACCCTTCAACAGTACTGGGTGAATCCAAGGAGAGGGGTGAAATATAAGCTGGTTTAAGATCGGGGTGGGGGGGGGTGGGGGTGGGGTGCGGGGAGAGAAGTGGGGGGGGTGGTGTGGTTGTAGGGACAAGCAAGCAGTGATAGGAGCAGATCATCAAAAGATGTCACAGACAAAAGAACAAAAGAACACAGAGGTGTTGAAGTTGGTGATATTATATAAACAAATGTGCTAATTAAGAATGGATGGTAGGGCACTCAAGGTATAGCTCTAGTGAAGGTGGGGGGGCATAAAAGATTTAAAAATAATGGAAATAGGTGGGAAAAGAAAAATCTATATAAATTATTGGAAAAAACAAAAGGAGGGGGAAGAAACAGAAAGGGGGTGGGGATGGAGGAGGGAGTTCAAGATCTAAAGTTGTTGAATTCAATATTCAGTCCGGAAGGCTGTAAAGTGCCTAGTCGGAAGATGAGATGCTGTTCCTCCAGTTTGCGTTGGGCTTCACTGGTACAATGCAGCAAGCCAAGGACAGACATGTGGGCAAGAGAGCAGGGTGGAGTGTTAAAATGGCAAGCGATAGGGAGGTTTGGGTCATTCTTGCGGACAGACCGCAGGTGTTCTGCAAAGCACTCGCCCAGTTTACGTTTGGTCTCTCCAATGTAGAGGAGACCGCATTGGGAGACACGAATGCAGTAGACTAAGTTGGGGGAATTGCAAGCGAAATGCTGCTTCACTTGAAAGGAGTGTTTGGGCCCTTGGACGGTGAGGAGAGAGGAAGTGAAGGGGCAGGTGTTGCATCTTTGGCGTGGGCATGGGGAGGTGCCATAGGAGGGGGTTGAGGAGTAGGGGGTGATGGAGGAGTGGACCAGGGTGTCCCGGAGGGAGTGATCCCTACGGAATGCCGCCGGGGGGGTGAAGGGAAGATGTGTTTGGTCGTGGCATCATGCTGGAGTTGGTGGAAATGGCGGAGGATGATCCTTTGAATGCAGAGGCTGGTGGGGTGATAAGTGAGGACAAGGGGGACCCTATCATGTTTCTGGGAGTGAGGTTTTCCACCCACAGTCGTTGACAGGGCCCTCAACCGTGTCTGGCCCATCTCCCGCGCATCCGCCCTCACGCCTTCTCCTCCCTCCCACTGGCAGCATTCCGTAGGGATCGTTCCCTCCGGGACACCCTGGTCCACTCCTCCATCACCGCCTACTCCTCAACCCCCACCTATGGCACCTCCCCATGCTCACGCAAAAGATGCAACACCTGCCCCTTCACTTCCTCTCTCCTCACCGTCCAAGGGCCCAAACACTCCTTTCAAGTGAAGCAGCCTTTCACTTGCATTTCCCCCAACTTAGTCTACTGCATTCATTGCTCCCAATGCGGTCTCCTCTACATTGGAGAGACCAAACGTAAACTGGGCGACCGCTTTGCAGAACACCTGCGGTCTGTCCGCAAGAATGACCCAAACCTCCCTGTCGCTTGCCATTTCAACACTCCACCCTGCTCTCTTGCCCACATGTCTGTCCTTGGCTTGCTGCATTGTTCCAGTGAAGCCCAACGCAAACCGGAGGAACAACACCTCATCTTCCGACTAGGCACTTTACAGCCTTCCGGACTGAATATTGAATTCAACAACTTTAGATCTTGAACTCCCTCCTCCATCCCCACCCCCTTTCTGTTTCTTCCCCCTCCCTTTTGTTTTTTCCGATAATTTATAAAGATTTTTCTTTTCCTACCTATTTCCATTATTTTTAAATCTTTTATGCCCCCCTCCCACCCCCACTAGAGCTGTACCTTGAGTGCCCTACCATCCATTCTTAATTAGCACATTTGTTTATATATCACCAACTTCAACACCTCTGTGTTCTTTTGTTCTTTTGTCTGTGACATCTTTTGATTATCTGCTCCTATCACTGCTTGCTTGTCCCTACAACCACACCACCCCCCAGTCCACTTCTCTCCCCACACCCCACCCCCACCCCCACCGCCCCCCACCCCCACCCCCCCCCCCAACCCCGACCTTAAACTAGCTTATATTTCACCCCTCTCCTTGGATTCACCCAGTACTGTTGAAGGGTCATGAGGACTCGAAACGTCAACTCTTTTCTTCTCCGCCGATGCTGCCAGACCTGTTGAGTTTTTCCAGGTAATTCTGTTCTTGTTTTGTACCATCAACAAGTTGCACTGCAGCAACTCACCAAGGCTCCTTCGACAGCATCTCCTAAACCTGCAACCTCTACCACCTGGAAAGGCAAGGGCAGCAGGGGTATGGGAACACCACCACCAGGAATTTCCCTCCAAGCCACTCACCAACCGGACTTGTAAATATATCACCATTGCTTCACTGTTGCTGTGTCAAAATCCTGGAACTCCCTCCCTCACAGCACTGTGGGTGTACCTACAACACATGAACCGCAGCGGTTCAAGAAGGCAGCTCACCACCACCTTCTCAAGGTTAATTAGGGATGGGCAATAAATGTTGGCCTAGCCAGTGATGCTGTGAAAGATTAAAAAAAGAATAGCCAATTTACACACAGCAAGCTCCCATAAACATCAATATAATAATGACCAGAATGTTTTAATGTTTCAATGATGTTGGTTGAGGAATAATTATTGGCCAGGGAGAACTCTCCTGCTCTTCTTTGAATAGAACCATGGGATCTTTTACACCTGCCTGAGAGGGCAGGCAAAGTTCTGGTTTAACACCTCATCTAAAAGTCAGCACGTCCAACACCGCAGCACTCCTCAAGCCCACATAGGTTACACGCTTAAGTGTCTGGAATCAGATTTTGAATTCACAATCTGCTAGCTGAGAGGCAAGAGTGCCACCCACTGAGTCCTAGCTGACACTAAATGGGTAAAATGAGATGAGCCAAATAGATTTCCTTATCAGCAATTATCCTGTGATTTAATTTTTAGCACTATTGGAATGCAGCTAATGTTAATTATTAATTCCACGATGCCATAAATAATCTAAAGCACCATTAGAAGATGTTGTTCTGAATTTTATTCAAAGGTTTAAAGTAATTGTTGGCTTTAATTTTGCAATTTGACCCCCAGTTCAAAAGCGCGGATTAGGTAGTCTTAAAAAAATCCTTGATTCTCAAACTTTAAAATATATTTACAGTAGTATTTTTAGACAGGAAGAATATGCAAGCTTGGATAATATTTGTGGTATGATTTTTGATCTTTTCGGAAATCCTTCCACTGAAAGGATGTGGAAGAGGGAGTTAGGATTGTGATTGTGTATAATGGTGTATCAGCTGCATGATTTACATGTTTCGCCAATTTACAGAGCAAATATTTCAGAGGTGTTGCAGGATAGAGCAGGCTGACAATACAATGGAAAGGTTTGCCGCTAATTAAGAATTTCCTCGGAAGTTCTCACAATCAGCCGCCATAATTCCAGCATAAATCCCATATATGTATTTCTCTAGGGTTATGGGGGCAGATTGGAGATTACCCACCATGCATTCCCCCTCCCCCACCCCCCACCCCCCGCCCCCCCCCCCACCTCCAATATGAATTCAGGCAGATTTTGTCTGGCCAGGGTGGCTGAGAAAGAAATACATATCATTCAATTCAATTCAAATGCAAACGGCTTGTGGGATTTTATTTTTTTGCATGTGTGTGATTGGCACCTTTTCGTTTAGCTAGGTCACATTTCTCTGTCCTGTTTGGAGCCATCAGAGAGAGAGAGAGAGAGAGAGAGTGATAGACAGGCTGGAGAGACTCCAAGGAGAGCCAACAACAAACCTCCACATCAGGGTTAATATTCAGCAATCTTGGTGCAGATTTTAATTTTTGGGTGGCCAATTGGCAGAACGCAGTATTCACTTCGATAAAAACAAAAAACTGTGGATGCTGGAAATCCAAAACAAAAGCAGAAATACCTGGAAAAACTCAGCAGGTCTGGCAGCATCGGCGGAGAAGAGCAAAGTTGACGTTAAGTAGGGACTGGCAGCATCAGCAGAGAAGAAAAGAGTTGACGTTTCGAGTCCTCATGACCCTTCGACCGTCGAAGGGTCATGAGGACTCGAAACGTCAACTCTTTTCTTCTCCGCCGATGCTGCCAGACCTGCTGAGTTTTTCCAGGTAATTCTGTTTTTGTTTTGGATTTCCAGCATCAGCAGTTTTTTTGTTTTTAAGTAGGGACTTATAGTTCTGTTGAAGGGTCATGAGAACTCAAAAAGTCAACTTTGCTGTTCTCTGCCGATGCTGCCAGACCTACTGAGTTTTTCCAGGTATTTCTGTTTTTGTGTTGCAGTGTGCACTTCACTGGGAGTGAAGAAGTCACTGCCATTTTATACCCAGTCTTTGATATTGTAGAATTGAAAGGACACTTTGCTCCAATTAGCACCCCACACTCGCCTTCAGAATGATCCACCTCCAACTCTTACTTTACATTCCTCAATTTCTCTATCTCCATTTCTCGCTAATATGGACTATCAGCCAATATTACCTGTAAGCCTGATGACACTTCCACACAGCCTGCTTCCTGTAAGGAAACTATTCCATTCTCCCAGTTTCTTCAGTTATGTTGTATCCATTCTGATGATGCCACATTTCAAACCAGTGCTTCTGACATGTCTTCCTTTCTCCTCAACAGAGAAATCCATTGTGGTCAACAGGTCCCTCAACCGTGTTCCACCCATTTCCCACAGTTCTGCTCTGACCTTTTCCCCTCTGTCCCAGAGTTATGACAGGGTTCCCCTTATCCTTACCTTCCACCTTCCCAGCCTCCGTATTCAATGGATTATCCTCTGCCATTTCTGCCACCTCCCGTGTGACGCCATCTTCCCTTCCCCTTCCCTTTCAGCCATTCCATAAGGGTTGTGCCCTCCGTGACTCTCTGGTCCACTCCTCAATCTCCTCCAACCGTGCCCCCCCACCCCTCCCACCTCTTCTTTCCACAACACCTTCCAATGTAAGTGCAAGAAATGCAACACCTGCCCTTTTACCTCATGCCTCTTCAGCATCCAGGGCCACAGACAATCCTTCCAGGGTGAATCTGCAGTATTCCAGCACATCTTTCAAACTAATAAGCTACATTTAAAAAATAATAAACTATATTTGCTGCTGACGATGGGGTCTCCTCTACGCTAGGATACCAAACGCAGGCTGGCTGACCACTTTGCTGAACATCTCCATTTAGTCCACTAGTCTGACCCCAAGCTTTTGGTCACCTGTCAATATAGCTGCCCACTCCACACCCAGTATGACCTCTCTGTCCTTATCCTTCCCGCTGTTCTAATAAAGTTCAACGTTAGCTTGAGGAACAGCAGCTCATCTTTCGACCAGACACTTGGGGTGGAATTTTCCCCTCCTGCTTGTGGCGGGCTTTGTGGATGGTGGGAGGAGAAAATTCGGAGAGAGGCCAAAAATCGGATTCTCACCAGTGGGAAAACAGTGTGGAATTTTCCACCCACCTCTTTCATGGCAGGTTGATGGCGGGTCAGGTAGCCCACTAATCATTGTTGGGAATGCCATTTGCTTACATTAACATGACATGAATGCCGATTAAATATACTACTCGCCAAAATCACGTTCCACCTTCCAATCTTGCCAGTGGGTATTTGGACCAGCCTGAAAAACATTTGCAAATGAGTGGTGTGCATCGGTCAGCCCTCACTGCTTGTGACTTTGAGGGGTGTAGGGTTGGTTTGCTCAGCACTCCGGGGGGGACACCATTGTGCAGCGGCTCTCAGGCAGCACTGCACCCTGAAACAGAGACCAGCACTGCAACCAGAGTGGAGGAGGACGGAGACACATGGAGGGCAATGGGGTATGGAGCGGTTGGAAGGGAGGGAGGGGGAGTGATAGCACGCAGAGGGAAGACCGAGAGTGAGGAAACTGGAGCCTGGCATGGAACACAAGGGCTGGATGGGCATAAAACTGAATGGGATGGGTTGCACACAGACTCCAGAATAGGAGGGAGGCGGCATGTGTGATAGTGTGGCACAAGAGAGATGGGTTGCACAGATGCTCATGGGGAGTGGGGTTGGGAGGAAGGGAGACTGTGTTGCGATCAGTCATGAGGGAACAGGAGAGCTCATTGAAAGACAGTCATAGTCCCTGGTCTGGGGCCAACAGGTCAGAGTGAGAGATTAAGGGCAGTCTTGGGGCTTTGCGAGCCATGCTACAGGGCAATACACAGCATACACATCATAGACCCATTCCAGGGAGGGGCAAGGCCTGTGTGCTCACTTGGGCTAAGGCACAGCAAGGGTCGAGTAACTATCACGAGTCAGCTACACATCACATTAATGTGAGGTTCACAAAGGGAAGTGATGGCAGTGAGAGAATGGCTCACCCTCACAATAAGAGGGCACAGAGTTGCATATGGACAATGCTTTCAAATGATGAGACCACTCTCATGAACAGCAAATGTATTTACAAAAGTGCATGATACTTACAATGATTGAATACCTGTGACCAGAAATAATGTCAAAATTTCATAGTTTTTCCAATCCTACCATTATGGTCTTGCTGCATCCTCAACATTCCCAGCAAAGGTGAAGGCAGCCCGCTGATGGCTACACCATGTTGTCTGAGATGACCTTGGGTGACATCCTCTGGAAGCCTGAGGCCTGGAGGGACCTGGCCTGATAAGAGTCTCCTGCTAAGGGGCAGGTGCCCCTCCTCGGCCCAACAAGCTGGAGGTGATGGGGTCACAGGTAGAGGGGATTCGGAGCGGCTGGACATCCTGGGAGTGTCCTGTGTGGTGACCCCCGGGGTGTCCAGCAGACCCTCATCCTTCCTGTGGTTGCCCGAGTGCCGCTTCCTGACTCCTTGAGGAGAAGGGGTACCTGGTGGGGGATCAAGGTGCCTCGCCCCGTTCTCATCTACCCACTGATGGATCCTGCCAACGACTATAATTTTGGAGTGCAGGTCTGAGCACAAATCCAGCAGAATCTGCTGGACCAAGGTCTCCAAGGCGGCTGCCACCTTTCCCATGGTGACCTCGAGGCGCTGGCATGACATCAGACAGAACGTGGACGGACTCCTCCATCCTTTTCTGTTGACTGCTTCTGGAAACTCTGCCTGATGTTCTGGTGACCCCGAGCCTAATCTAGGACGATGAGCCACTGAGGTGTGTGTCTCCACGCTGGTGGAGGGTGCAGGTGAGCGCTGTGATGAGTCTTCTTCAGATGTCTCCTCAGCTTTCCCCACTGAGGTGGGCTGGGGGCTGGAGCTTATGTTGGCCCTACTGGTGTGTCTGAACCTGCTGGTGTGCCTGGACCTGCTGGTGTGACTGGACCTGCTGGTGTGACTGGACCTGCTGGTGTGCCTGGACCCGCTGGTGTGCCTGGACCCGCTGGTGTGCCTGGACCCGCTGGTGTGTCTGGACCCGCTGGTGTGCCTGGACCCGCTGGTGTGCCTGGACCTGCTGGTTTGTCTGGACCCACTGGTGTGCCTGGACCCACTGGTGTGTCTGGACCCGCTGGTGTGCCTGGACCCGCTGGTGTGTCTGGACCCGCTGATGCCTGTAAAAGAGAGAAGGTAGATTTAGTTAATGAACAGGCTGAATACATGATTGCATGTCAGTCACTGAGAATGTCAAAATGTGATCAATTCATGGAGGACTTATCCATACTGGGTTGCTGGGGAGGCCGATCTCACCTTCCCCACAGGAGTGACCCCTGTCCTCCCCTGCCAGCTGACTGGCATCCTCCTTGAAGGGAGGTCTGCTGTTCCTCCTCCTGTGTGGGATCTCTCCCTCCTGTTGTGGGCCAGCTTGGTCTGCATGAAGACAAATGAATGGAATGTGATGAGTAGAGATGGAGGAGAGGTTGGGAAGCATGTTGCCTGCTGTGTGTGCTGAGCCGTCCCCAGTAGGGGCTGAGGATGGGGTTTGTGCAGCTTGATAGATGCGATGAAGGTGATGATAATGTGCCTGTGAGACAAACAGTGCTGATGTGTCCCCCAATAATATTGTGTGAGATCCCTGAGCAGTGTAAACTTTTGAGTGCATGATGCCCATGATGAAGTGTGAGATTGGATGTCAGTTGAAGGCTGGCATAGTGGATGAGATCATTCAGCCTCTTCCTGCACTGGATGGCATTTCTGGCGGCAGTGGCCTGATGAGCTGACCCCCCTTGCGACCGCCTCCTAGGCAGGAGAGGTGAGGCTGGTGGGCCTCCTGGAGCCATCCCTGGACTAGAGGAGATCCCAGTGTTGGCACACTCCTCTTATCAAAGCCTCGCGGGAGTCATGCCTAAACCTTGGGGCAGCTTTCTTCCTGTGTACAGCCATCTCGAGATGTCCCCTGCAGACAGCTGGGCTGGAGAGAATGAATACTGTTGAAATATGGCGGATGGACCTTCAGCCCTCTAAGGTAATGATGGGCGGTGAATCAGTTCCCAACCCACCATGTGATTTGGAGAGATACTCGCCTGCACATAATTAATTAGCTTCTGAGCATAAAATCAGGTGCAAATTCCTGCCATTCAGAGGAGGGGGAAATGTGTTGCAGAACCCGCCCACCACCGCACTTAGTTTCAAAAATGGAAAATTTCACCCTTTACAGCCTTCTGGACTCAACATTGAGTTCAACAATTTCAGATCATTGGTCACATTATTTTCGGACAGTAGCTGCTGGTGATGTTTCAGTTGTTGCCATTCACACCTCCTCTAGGCCCAGCTTTTGTTTCTTTCCCTGTTCTATTACCATATCCTTTTGCCCTGCACCATCATCCCTTTAGCCATCTAATCCCTCCTGACTGCCGCCCTATCACAGACCTTCCTTTTTGATCTTCCTCCTCCCTCCTTACCCTCCCCCCCCCACCCCCCTCAACCCATATCTCAAACATTTTCCTAGTTCTGATGAAAAATTGTTGATCTGAAAGGTGAACTCTGTTTCTCTCTCCACAGATGCTGTCAGATGTGCTATTTCCAGTATTTTCTGTTTTTCTAATTAAGAATAGATTGATTTATGCCCAGGTTTCCATTTTAGTGGTTAAATTAGGACCGAGGGCTAAACATAAGGGCTGACTTCAATTAGGCCTGTGTGAGCAGGCTGCTGATCTGATTGTTCCATCCTCTGTGTCACAGCCCTCATCAGCACTCCTTCCACACACATGTCCACACTGTTCTAGTCCAATCATCCACATTGCTGGCTTTTTGTTGCCGTAGAAAGCAAATTACTTACTGAGAGCTCATTCTCTCATCAGAATGTGATACCCAGACCATATTCATGGCTGTCAAAAACTATCAACACCAACATGCTGGAAAAAGCACCAAGGTTTATGTTTTTTGGGAGATGGGATAAGGGGGTAAAATGTATGAGGGGGCAGAGTGGGTGAGGGGGTAAGGTGGGTAAGTGGGTAAGGTGTATGAGGGAGTAAGGTATGTGAGGGGGTAGGGTGGGTGAGGGCATAAGTTAATTAAAAGGTAGGGTGAGGGAGGGGGTAGGGTAGCTGGGTGTAAGATGGGTAAGCGGTCAGGGTGGGTGAGGGGTAAGGTGGGTGAGGGTAGTAAGGCGGATGAGGGGATAGGGTAGGTTATGGGGTAAGGTGGGTGAGGGGTAGGGTAGGTAAGGGGGTAAGGTGTGTAAGGGGGAGGGTGGGTGAGGGGTGGGGTGGGTAAGTGGATAGGGTATGTGAGGGGGTAGGATGGGTGAGGGGGTAAGATGGGTAAATGGGTAGGGTGAGTGAGGGGTAAGGTGGGTGAGGGGATAAGGTGGGTAAGCAGGTAAGGTGTATGCGGGGGTAGGGTAAGGGGATATGGTGGTTGAGGGGGTAAGGTGGGTAAGGGGGTAGGGTGGGTAAGGGGTAGGGTAAGTAAGAGAAGTAAGAGGGTAAGGTGGGTGAGGGGTAGGGTGGTAGGTGAGTAGGATAGTGAGATTGGGTCAGGTTGGGGTTGGAGTGGACCGTCGGGTAGTGGGGAAGCATCAGAGGGTCAGTGGGGTAATCAGGTGCTGGGGGTAGATGGAGGGTGTGAGGCATTTGGGTGGTGGCGGCTTATATGCTTCCAATCACACGCTCCTCCAACCATTCCCCAAGAATGGATCATGTCCAGTATTCCCATCTTCACAATTCCTGCTTCACCATTGCTGCCGCTATTCCATTCAGGCCATTATTATAAAGTTGTTGTTGTTGTTGTTATGGAGTCTTCTGAACTCAGTGAATCTCCTGAGGGACCTCAGGAAAAATGGCCAAGATAATAAACTGTGTAAACTTTCTCTCTCGTCTCCCGATAGTGTCAGGAAATCTCTAACATTACAAACTGTATTATTCAACCCTGAATAACATTTCTCTAAAGCCCTTTCCATAGTCCCAGGAACACCTGCTCTGTAGAATATCTCATCACTATATCCAGCCTCATACCATCAATCCTTTCCTCTGTCCATCATCTTTCATCCATCAATCTCACTCCTCTCCTGAACGCAGTGACACAGACAACCCTGTGGCTGCTGGTCAATCTTCATACTTCATCCACCACAGGCATCACAGCAGAGCACATTGGCCCTGATCTTCCAGTCTCCAGATAGTCGGAGGCCAGGCATATCCCAGAAGATGCACTGTGGAACCCCACTGAAGTCCCAATACAATGACTCCGTGGGAATTTCCAGGAAATTGGAACTTCCAAAGGGCAATTCTCCTGCTTCCAAGAGACCCTCCGAAAAAATCTCCAACTTGAGTTTGAGTTGGAGACTTCCAAGGGCTCCGACTCACTTACCTGGATAATTAACCAGGAAATGTCAGACAGAAAAATCCTAGTCTAACTCTCAGGTAACTATACAAGTGATGCTCCCAATTACTCACTGACACATCCAACTCTCAGTTCAACATCCTGACTCCCCACCTGAGCTTCCTGACCCAACCTGACAAGCCCCCATCACCGGACTACCCAGCAACCCTCTGACTCCACGCCCCCAAACTCCCCAATTTCCTCCGACCTGATCTGGCTGTCCACCACAACCCAACTGCCCCCCAGCCCTCTGACTCTCCCTCAACTCATGACTGGATGTAGAACTCCCACAGTAAGTTAGCAGATCCAACACTAAAACATCGGTTATATGTCATTGCTGTTTGTGGGAGCTTACTGTGCACAAATTGGCTGCTGTGTTTTTTACATGGCAGCAGTGACCCTAATCAAAAGTACCTGCCATAGTCTGGCGCATGTGTGACTCCACTCCCACAGCTGGCCATTCACTTGTATCAAGCTGCTATCACTGACAAGAGAGAATTTAACCATCTCCTATAGCGATTCAAGAAGGCTGCTCAACAGCACCTTTACAGAACGCCTAGAAGGATAATAAATGCTGGCCTTGCCCTTGGTACCCACAGGGCGACCAGACAGTGGAGTATGCTTTTTAGCTGGCTTGGTTCGCTATACTAGTTGGCTTCATGTTCAGCATTTTGACCCTTAGTCCACTGACCTCAGTGAAACACCAACAGGGGCGTGTGCTTGTTCCTTCCCCTGTCTGAAGCAGCCTCGATGTGACAGGGATTTGAGAATCAGATTTGTTTCGATACTTTTTTCGCTACACTGGTTTTGATGACCTTGAGGGTTGGCCATCCTAGACACTCACATCCCAGGAATGAATCTGAAATAAAAATGGGAAAGGGAGAAAGAGAATATATATTGAATAATCTGTTGTCTGTTGTCCAAACAAAATACCATTTCTCCGGCAAACCGTAATAAAACTGATTACCTGGTCATTATTAGATTGTTGTTTGTGGGATTTTGCTGTGTACAATTTGGCTGCCACTACAATAGAACAGTGACGACACACAGAAGTACCCCATTACCAGTAAAGTTGTTTGGGATGTCATGAGGGCATGAAGACCGCTATATAAATACAAGCCTTTCTTTCATGGAGGTGACTGACTGAACTCTGGAGGCGAATTCTGTCACAGTCACTGCAGTGCAAACCTTCCCTAAGGTCATCACACAGGTTTGAGGCTTTGGCTCGTCCGAGGTCGTGAAAGGCGCTAGATAAATGCAAACATTGCTTCACTATCTCGTGAACGGGGTGGTTTGTGAAAGGTGTAGGGCCAATCACACTGCGTCTTCCAAAATCCAGCCCTCCACAGGGCACATGTGCTCGGAGTTCCCTTGATAACCCCTTGCTGAAATTGGGAACTCACTCTGAGGGATGACAGACACCATCATGGTTCAACAGGTAGCTGAATTTTGACCGTAGCACTAAATGTTGGGAAAAGTTGATTATTTGTGTGATTTAAGGCAGAGGAAGCACTGAACCGTTAAAGAGATAAGATCTGGTTTGTTATATTAATATGAGCTCAGTGCAGTTCCAAATCTTCCCCGGCTTAGGGAATCAGCGACATGCAATGCTATGTGAGAGGAGGGGTTTATTAAACGGCAGCTGATGCCTTGAATGTTTGAGCTGCAGCTATAGCCTCAGTCAGCTCAGTAGTTAGCACCGCAAACCCTGCTTCTCGCATCATTTAGTTTGCTCAGTAGAGTCCAGAGTGGGGAATAATGCCTGACAGCGCCTCTACACTCGCTGCAGACCCAGCTCCTCCTGTTCCTGACAATCACTGTTACCGAAAGAAGATTATGGTAATTATAACCTCCTCTGTTTAATGTTATTTTAAACGGCTGTGTTCAGGAAGCCCTGTGCATGAGAAGCCTGCTGCGCTCAATCACCAGCTGGAGAAGTTT
This sequence comes from Isurus oxyrinchus, assembly GCA_026770705.1. Lineage (NCBI taxonomy): Eukaryota > Metazoa > Chordata > Chondrichthyes > Lamniformes > Lamnidae > Isurus > Isurus oxyrinchus. Next base: position 84,485,840 of record JANJGN010000013.1, read on the forward strand.
ACTAGACTTGAGGTTATAGTACAGCACAGCTGTAACCGGTTTCGGAAGCTAGGGGTTTTGAACATGGCAGCAACATCAGTGAGACAGATAATCGTGCAGCAGTGATGCTCGGGGTTTTTTCTTTCAGTTTGATAGTCCAGCATGCCTCAATAAGCTGGTTTATAGCAGAGAAATGACAGAAGACAAACAGATTTGTCTTCAATGTGAGGTGTCAGGCAGGCTCTGCACCCATCCACCCCCCGCCTGCACTCACTTGCTCTCGTTTCATTGTCATTTATTCCAAAAACCAGGCGCTCCTCAAACCACAGTGTGAAGGCTGGTATTATTATCAACACTGTCCAATGTTCCCGGGCTAATCCTCGCCTAACACTGGGCACAGTTGGGAGTAGTGGCCATTCGTCAGCTCCTCCTTCGCAGTATCGGCCATACATGGGGCGAGGCATTTGTAAGCAGGTGAATTGATCAGCCGCCGCTGTGACTCGCGATAAGTATTAAAAACAACAACTTACATTTAAATAGCAACTTTATCATTATGGAACATTCAAGGACGCGTTAGCAAACAGAATTGGACACCCAGCCACCCAATCAGAGATTAGAATGGTTTGTCATCCTGAAGAAGTGGACGGAGGTAGAGGTTAAGGGAGGGAATTTCAGAGATGAACTGGACTCCAACGTTTGAATTCCGAGGTGAGATGACACAAATGAGAGTTGTATCTGCTGGAAACTCGAAGGTTAAGGGGTATTTTGATCAGTTTTCAAGATAATAGAGCGGGAGTGGGAGGGGGATGGGGACAGAAAGAGTAGATAGAAAGTATTTGTGGAGTCTAGGACTGGGGAGCATAACTGAAAAAATGGAGCCAGATTTTTAGGAGTGAAAATTATAAAAATAGAAGTTTGGAACTTTCTTCTACAAAAGGCAATTGTTGCTAGATCAATTGTAAGTTTTAAATCTGGGCTTGATAGATTTTTGTTAGCTAAAGTAATGAATATGGAGAAAAGTTGTGGATGTGGAGTTAGGTTACAGATCAGCCATGGAACAGGCCTGAGAGGCTGAATGGCCTACTATTCCTGTTTTTCTATTTCTAGAGCTAATCGAGACATGGATGAGGGTTTCAGCAGCTGATGAGTGGAGGTGGGTGTGAATACAGGTGATACTATGGAGGTGGAACTATTAATGTATCACAACATCACTGGATTAGTTATTAATAAAACATGGCTTTGTTAAAGTAAGAAAGCACAGGAATTTATATAGTGCCTTTCACAACCTCAAGGTGTTCCAAAGTGCTTTACAGGTTGATTTTTGAAGTAGCCACTGTTGTAATTGCAGCTGCCAAATTGTGCACAGCAAGATCCCACAAACAGCAATATGATAACTGTAGGATTTTAGTTGAGGAACAAGTATTTGCCAGGACACTCGGGGTGGGGGGAGAGAATTCCCTTGCTTTTCTTCAAAATGTTGGAATCTTTTACACACGCAAAGAGGGCAGATGAATCCTCACTTTAATGTCTTATCCGAAAGATGTGCGAGTGTAGTGCTCCCTCAGTACTGCTCTGGGGTGTTGGTCTAAATTTTGTGCTTGAGTCTTTGGAGTGGCACTGGAACACACAATCTCCCAGAGGTGAGAGTGCTACCACTGAGCTACACCTTGTTCAGGCCAGTTGTGCTGCCTTACTTAGACTTCGACTTAGTCCTTCCCCATGGCTAGTGGCAGATGAGGCAGACAAAGCATGTGTTTATGTCTGTTTCCATGGCTAGTTTTGAATAAATATTAAACAGATGCATTGAAGCAGACAGTCCCTCCAATCTCTTGGAGATTGAGTCTTCCTGTGAATTCACAGTAGGCCAATATCACTGCTTTAGAATGAGAGGGAAGTGGAAGTAATAGACTAACGTTGTACAATAGAGTGAGACAGGCTGAGCAATCAATCCATCTTGGATAGTAACATAATATGGTTGATAGAGAATGGGCAGCCAGCTTTGCACAGTTTGTACCATTACAGAGAAAGAAATGTGATTGTTATACTGTTGCCTGTTCTGCAATGCCACTCGAGATCAATTTATAACCTACTATACTGAAAGGATTTACTTGATAAATGAAGACTGCTGAATGAGTAGTGTGTGAAACAGATGATAGCGCTTGACTTGGCGACTGGAGATCTCATCCATGCAGAACGTTGGGTTTAATTTAGGATTGTGAGTTTGCTTTCCCTTCTCCATTTTTATATACCAAGCAGAGAAATGAGCCTCAAATAAATTCAATTATTCTCTGTGTTCTCTGCTTTATACTCTAAGTCATACTAATCTTATTGCAATGGTCAGTGTAATATTACAGCGTGTTTCCTTAAGGCAGAATCTTGTGCCCTCCCCCTGGCAACATTAGTGGTGGAGGGGGGCATTTGATCAGGCAGGAGGGTGGTGGTTGAGGACTCCACCATCTTCCTACCACCAAACATATTAAATCCATGCTGGGAAGGCCAATGGACTGTTTTCCAGCCCCGCCGGCAACTGAGCCCTTGGGTGGGTAACTAATGCCCACTTAAGTGCCTCAGCATGTCATTGCTTCTGGCATTAACCCAGTGGCAGGCAGAGGGGGCTCACCATATAGGGAGCACAAGAGCAAACCTGTGCACTGTTGCTTGTGAGCTCCTGGGATCATGGGGTAGGGGTGGGGTGGGGAGGGGACCCTTGGTCAAAGGCACTCAGTGCCTCATCAAGGGTTCCGGCATTGGGGAGGGAGGCCCCCAGAGAGCCACAGCACCTCTGCCCTTGCTGCCGAACAACTCCCTCCCACCATCACTCACCAATGGCTTGGGACCCGGCAGTGATACCAGGCCTCGACTGGGTGTTGTACAGGCAGTATCAACCACCTCCCCTGTGGCACTGCCATTCAATAAAGCTGCCAGCTTGTGATTGGCTGGAAGCTCTTGGCGTGTGGGACTTCACCACCACCCCCACACCCCCGGGTCTTTGATCCTGAGCAAAGGCCCACCGCTGAGTGCAACAAGATGCAGCGGCGGGCTTTCCACAAAATAGGCGATGCAGGGCTCTTACCAGCTGTCTAGCCAGCAGCCGAGGACCCCAGCACCTCCACAAAATTCCGCCCCCAACTTCAGATCAGTTGCACAAAACCTCAAATAGGCTGCACTGCCCTTAATGGTGATGAGATAATCAGATAATCAATCTCTTTGATTCCAAGAGTTCTCCTGATGCCTATCCTTTATGTTTTCTCAACATTGGCTGCAACTCACTGCTTGATTCTACCTTCCTTTATCTTTCCCTCACAGTTTGGATAGTGTGAGTGCGGTGGATTTGTCCAGTAATGCCCCCCTGGTGTGCGTGCTCACAAAGAAAACACAGAGGCTCAGTCTCCCACAGGCTGCCCCAGAAATACGGGACAAAAGGTACAGACTTAAGGGACAATCCTTTAAAATACAGGACAGTTGTTGACCCTGGATTTGTCCTCTTGTTTGGGTGGTCGCCCCACTAACAAACTATCTTCACTTGTGCATCATGCTCTCTTTATTATTTGTTCCCCAGGCTCATGATTAGTAAAACTTCCACTAATTCCTGACACACCCACATGACTTCACGCTCACAATTTCAATGGTTTTAATAGTTTGTAGTTAAGTTCAGTTTGTAAACAAGTCGAAAGTACATTTCATATTTCTTCTGATTCACATCAGTCTTTTCATGTGATGCCAAGTTTTAAGTTAACACTTTCATATTCCAGCCCACAAACATCAAGTACTGTAACTTAGTTTGATTCATTTATTCATTAGCTACAATTTTTATGAGGACTCACTTACTCTGTTTTGTGTTCATTCCCAAAATTTCCCAGATGCCAGTCTGGGTGGGGGATTTCTACATCCATCACCATCAAGCACCACTACCAGGTCCCGAAGGGAATATCTGCTAGTCGGGTCTGTGCCACGTGGTGACACATCCAGCAAGAGGGAAAAACCTACCTGACATTGTCCTCACCAATATACATTTCACTGATGCATCTGTCCATGATGAAGTCCCATCTTAATTGAGAATACCCTCTATCATGTTGTGTGGCACTACCACTGTGCTAAATGGCAGAGATTCAAAACAGATCTAGCAGCTCAAAACTGAACATCCATGAGGTGCTGTGGGTCTCCAGTAGCAGCAGAATTGTATTTAACTACAGCCTGTAACCTCATGGCCCAGCGTATCCCCCACCCTGTCATTACCTTCAAGCTGGGAGATCAACCCTGTTTCAATGAACAGTACAGGAGGGCATGCCAGGAGCAGCACCAGGCATACATAAAAATGAGGTGTCAACCTGGGGAGGCTATAACACAGGACTACTTGCGTGCCAAACAGTGGAAGCAGAGCTAAGTGATACTGATAAGATCCACATTGACTCGTGAATTGTGGTGGATAATTAAACAACTCTCAGGAGGAGGAGGCTCCATGAATATCCCAATCATCTATAATGGAGGAGCCCAGCACATCAGTGCAAAAGATAAGGCTGAAGCATTTGCAACCATCTTCAACCAGAAGTGCAGAGTGGATGATCCATCTCAGCCTCCTCCTGAGGTCCACAGCATCACAGATGCCAGTCTCCAGACAATTTGATCTACTCACATGATATCAAGAAATGGCTGAGGGACTGGATACAACAAAAAGCCATGGGCACTAACACTAAAGACTTGTGCTCCAGAACTAGCTGCACCCCTAGCCAAGCTGCTCCAGTACAGCATTTACCCAGCATAGTGGAAAATTGCTCAGCTAGGCCCTGTCCACAAAAAAGGCAGTATAAATCCAACCCAGCCAATTACTGCCCCATCAGTCTCCTCTTGATCATCAGCAAATTGATGGAAGGGGTTGTCGACAGTGCTATCAAGCATGACTTACTCAGCAATAACCTGCTCACTGATGCTCGGTTTGGGGTCCACCAGGGCCAACTCGGCTCATGACTCATTACAGCCTTGGGTCAAACGGGCAAAAGAGCTGAACTCCAGAGGTGAGGTGAGAGTGACTGTCTTTGACATCAAGGCAGCATTTGACCGAGTGTGGCATCAAGGAGCCCCAACAAAATTGAAGTCAATGGGAATCAGGGGAAAACTCTCCACTGTTTGGAGTCATACCTAGCACAAAGGTCTATAGTTATGGTTGTTGATGGTCAATCATCTCAGTCCCAAGACACCACTGTAGGAGCTCCTCAGGTTAATGTCCCAGGCCCAACCATATTCAGCTGCTTCATACCCCTTCATCATAGTCAGAACTTTCTTTTTCATTCTCTTGTCTGTTCATGAGAAGTGAGCTTGAGGCCAGTATTTATATTGCCCATCCATAATTGCCCTTGAGAAGGACAGTTGAACCACCTGAGAATGTGGTGTAGGTACACTACAGTGTTGTAAGGGAGGGAATTCTAGTATCTTGACCAAGTGTCTGTGAAGGAACTGTATGGTTCCAAATCAGGATGGGGATGTTCGCCAATGATTGAGAAGTATTCAGTATTGCAAAGAGTTGCAAAATATATTATTCCCATCTTCTCCAATATTGAAGCACTTTTGTTGCCACCATCAGCAAAACCTGGACAACAGTCAGGCTCTTGTTGATGGAAAAACCAGTTCAACTGATTCAGTTGGAAAATGGGTATCAGGCCAACTGGAACCATTAAGGCTACAAAAGTTGTATTGGTTCCAGTTCACAATAGTTGGTAACTAAAATTCCCACCACACAAGTGCCAGATGATGACCGTCTCCACTGAGAGAATCTAACCACTTCCCTTTGACATTCAATGGCATTACCATTAATAAATCTCCCACTCGGCATAAGTCAGGAGTGTGATGGAATACTCTCCACTTACCTGGATGAGTGCAGCTCAAAACAACACTCAAGAAGCTTGACACCATCCAGGACAAAGCAGCCTACTTAATTGGCACCCCATCCACAAACATTTGCTTCCTCCACCACCGACGTATAGTAGCAGCAGTGCGTACCATCTACAAGATGCACTGCAGCAACTCACCAAGGCTCCCTAGACAGCACCTTCCAAACCCATGACCATTACCATCTAGAAGGACAAGGGCAGCAGATCCATGAGAACATCACCTGCAAGTTATCCTCCAAGTCACTCTCCATCCTGACCTGGGAATATATCGCTGTTGCTTCATTGTCACTTTCCCTGAGCCCCTGGAAGAGATGGTGCTTTGCATCATGGGTCCAGAGGCAATGCAGCTATGGCATTGGGCACTGCAGAGACTGTCCAGGATGATGGTCAGTGGCTGCTTCATGCTCCTTTCCAACTCTTTCCTCATCCTCAACCTAAAATGTGTCATCGAGTAGAAGCTGCAGGCAGTGTGATCATGGAACTACTGCTTTCCCCTCCCACACTCCCCCTATCCAACCCTCCCTTTGGCTTTAAAGTTCTCAGATAGCTAAGACCTGCAGCCTGGCCAATCTCAACCGTGGCAGAAAGAAGAAAAGCTACCCCAAGAGCGTGATGAGGATGCACTGTCAAACACACAGCCACAAGCTGGAATACTGACACTCTGGAAAGTTTTAGAAGCTAATACTGAATTGGAACCTGCACCTGGTGAGCCACCAGGCATGATGTTGATGGTGATGCACACCAAGATGCTCAATGTATTGGCTGGCCTGCCACATATCTGCCTGTAATTGTCAAGGAGCAGGGAGGAGCCTGCTCCAACTTGGCAGAGGGCTTTGCTTGTATATTGGAGCCCATACTTTTCAGTGTGGAAGTGTTTGCCAACTTCATGAGTGGACTCAGCTGTGATGCAGTATCTGTTGGCTGATGTCTCAGCTTCCACTGTAGCAGAGCGGGAAACCTCCCCACCCATCCCCCTCAACGCTTGAGTGCTTCAGTGGAAGATTCAAACTTGAGGTTCATGCTTACTGACATGCAGCCTCAGACTGCTGCTATTGCGGGTGAAAATCTCAGTGCTCAACTGGCCTTGCAGACTCTCCCTGCAGTCCAGCTACATTGCCTTGCTAGAATTGCTGAGGCATCGTCCCTTGGTAGTGGCAGTGCTTCTGTGGAGCAGACATCTGTTCTCTCTCAGGATGACAGTATTCATACTCCCATCAGCTCCACTCTGCCAGTGCCTCTGCCATTGCCAGGCAGCCAGCCCAGACTGCTGCCGAGAAAGGTGCATTCCGAGGCCAGACTTTCAAAGCCCAGAGCTGCTCGAGGTCAGCCTTGCAAGTCCATCCACTGCCCAGTGAAAATCAGATGCCTTCCCCCAGCCATGCTGCAGCCTGGGAGTACTGCAGTAGCACTGTGTAGGGGCACCAGGACAGGCAAACCTGACAGGCACACAGAAGACAGACACAAAAGGAATGCACGAGGGTGATTCATTGTTTGCATAATTGATCGGTTGTTGAGTAAAGATATTTTGTGAATATTTTTATTGGTGGCTTTTATTGATTGATCTTGACCTAGGGGCCTTTGTGGTGGGTGCTTGAAATGGGAATGTTTATTTCAACTGAAGTGGAGCTTCATAATCCACGACCTCTTACTGAAATATTATCTCCGCAGATTCTTGTTGAATTTGCCTCCCTTCAAGCTGCAGCCTCTGGTTCTACTGTTCTGGACAAGGTGAAACAGTTTGTCATGGTCTATATTATCCAATCTCATCAAAATCTCAATACTACAATCATATCCATTCTGAACTGTGCTACAGAGGCCTTGTACCGCTCATTGAACGTTGGTCACATTGCCGGTTACTTCCTGCATGTCTCGCACGGAAAGAGGCTATGAGTGGACACTACCCAGACACTAACCAGCTGATGCATTGCCTGGATTGTGAACTTGCACTGTGTAGGTCATGTCTGTCATTTATTGCTGTTTATATTATTATAATATAATGCCTTGGACTTAATTACTGTACAGACACAAAGCATTAATTGCTCATAAGGGATTGGGTAAAGACGTGTGGGTTCATTTATTAATACTAGGTACATGAGAGCAGATATACACAGGTATAAAGCTTGAAGACATCAGAGCTGTGTGCTCTGCTCAAAGCAAAAGTGAAACTAAGACTGTAACACATGACACATTTCCTTTCTGGTGATGTCATGCTGAAATTCCTTAAAAGCATATTACAACAGTGTCCACATTAATCAAGCAAAAAAAAAGTGCAGAAAGGCAAGGTGGGGCCCTGAACTAATGCCAATTAAAGTGCCACTCAACACATTGCAGGTCAGGTAGTTCTCCCTGTTACTCAGGTGGAGTTGGTGGAAGAGTGTGTAGTATTGTTGGAGGTGTTTTGTGGCTGTTGATATTTAAATTTCGAGAGAATGGCTGGACCCAAGAATGTAGTATGTTATGGACCGGAGGGGATTTAAGTCAAAGCAGCCCTGATTTCTCCCCTCACTCCCCGTCCGTAAACAGAAAGGTGTTTTAGGTTTTTTGATTTGCCCCTTTATAAGCGGTGGTGTGTTTTCCCCAACCCTTCAGTTTGGTGTGATCCAATCCTTTATTAATAACCCTGTAGCAAACTCGAGCTAAGGTAAAATAAGAGGGTTGGTTTACTTTACACACTCAAAACACAGGAAAGGGGTTTCACAATGTCTGTCCCTTTTTGCACTCATACAATAAAGGAGGGAAGGGAAAGAAAGGAGTACAGACAAGACCATGGAAAAAATAAGAGTTATGGTTTTACCTCAATCCAAAATCAAAAGTCCAGAGGCATATTCCTCCAGAGGTTAGCAGGCAGAAACTGTCGCAGGGTGATCTGATTTTCCAGAAGCGAAGACTTCCCCGATGGGAGAAAGCACATAGAGATGAATTAGTCTTGAAGGCCCAGATACAGAAGTTCCAATGTTCCAGTAGTTCACAGTGTAGATGAGGGCCAGGCACTTTACCTGGACAAAGCTCTTTCTGCTGCTGCCTGTCAGATGGCAAAATGGTAAACTGCCTGGATTCAGTTCCACACAGCAATATTACAGGTTCTAGCAGCATGGGGGAGGTCATATGACATACCTCCCACTTCTTCTCCTGGGCTTTGGTCAAAAGATGTATTTTCTCAGATCTAGAATCTTGAGGTGTTTAATAGAGAAGTCAGTGTCCCTTTTGTCCTTTGTAGACATACTATCTCCATTGGCCGGAGCTCTGCCTTAGAAATGTAAAGGTGCTTGATGCATTTCTTTGGAATTTGATTGTCGACAGTCACAGAGGGCATTAGCACCCCTTTTAAAGATAATGAGGTCCCTGCTGGTTTCTGGAGGTTAAAAATTTCTCTGGTATGAGTCATGGCTAGTCAGGGTAAAGCCTTGTACGTTTTTAAAATAAAAAATAATAATTGTATAAAGTAGCCAGGGCGACAATATAAAGATGGATATATCATCACCCTGGTCTTCTGACTGGGACAGGTAGTTGCTCCAATACCTCTTAGTCCATGGTCCTAATATGACCAGCAGGTGGAATGGAGGAGTTAAAGAAAGGAAACTCAGAGGGAGAAAGATGGCATGCCACCACAAATATTCCAAGAGCAATATCCCTATATTCAAATGAGACGTGAACAGTGCCTGAGGCAGATTTAACAAGGTGGTGGTCACAGAGCTGTGCCACTTCCTTCAGCCCAGCCTGGAGCTCCACAGCAGGGTGAGGATGACCCTCCCAGTAGCCGGGAAGGCAATTGCCACCCTCACCTTTCACACCTCTGAATCCTTCCAGGCAGGAGCAGGAGACATTGTGAGAATATTTCAGTACAAATGCTATCAAAGCATGTGGGAAATGGTGGAGGGCAAATATACCAGGCGAGGGACTCTCCTCCTCTCCTTCCTCAAGAGCAGGATGAAGGGGAACATGGATGCACTAGGATAGTGGGATTCCCAGTGGTGCAGGGCACACACATGCTCTATGGGCACCGCCCCCCCCCCCCCACCCCCCCCCCACGCCAATGGGGAGAGGTATAGGAAGTGTAAAGGCACAACTCCAGAAACATGCAGTTGATGTGCATCCACAGCTAGACACTCATTTCGGTGAATGTCCACTATACTGGCAGTTACCACAATGCATTCACCCTGTGACAGTCTGGCTCCCCATCGTCTTCAGACTTCCAAGAGGACGCAGAGCTTCGCTGCTGGAGGACAAGCTGCAGATGAGCAGAGCGAACGCCTTGTGAAGGAGGTCAGTCTGTGGAACAAGCTCCCTTGGGAGATGGTGGAAGCAGTTTATATTGATTCATTCAAAAGCAAATTAGCTTTCTTTCAGAAAATAGCATTTATGAATACAATACGTGAGTATTTTGACATGTGGTTAGTGTAACTTTCTTGGGAGGAACAGATGACTTTGGATCCCTGGTTCCCAAAGTTCTTCACCACTGGGAGCTTCCTCACCTCCTGTCTAGGTCTGTTGTAAATGAATTGATAAAGTCTGATTGTTAGGATTAGTCAACAGTTTCATTATTAATTATATCATGTGACCATTTGGATTATAGGTGAACTAGATGGATCTTGGTCTTTTTCTCAACCAGTAGTTGCTTTGGCAGTTGTGATAAAACTGTTTTGGCCTCAACTGGAACATTGCATCTGGTTCTGGGGGACACACTATATAAATATGTGATGGCATTCAAGCGAGTGCAGAAAAGATACATGAAAATGGTTCCAGGGATGAGGAACTTCAGTTGTGTAGATGGATTAGCAAAGTTGAGCCTGTTTTCCTTGGAGAAGAGGAGGCTAAGAGGGGATTTGATAGAGGTATTCAAAATCATGAGGGTCTGGACGGAGCAGATAGGGATAAAATGTTCCCATTGGTGGAAGGATTGAGAACCAGAGGGCACATTGGCAAGGTGATTGGCAAAAGAAGCAATACAACTTGAGGGAAAACCTTGTTTACACACCAAGTGGTTAGGATCTGTAACGCACTGCCTGACAGTTTGGTGAAGGCAGGGTCAATCGTGGCTTTCAAAAGGGAATTGGCTAATTATCTGAAGAAAAATTTGCAGGGATATGGAGAAAGGCAGGGAGAGAGACTAAGTGAATTCCTCTTGCAGAGACAAAAACAAAAATACCTGGAAAAACTCAGCAGGTCTCAGCATCTGCGGAGAGGAACACAGTTAACGTTTCGAGTCTGAATGACCCTTCAACAGAACTAAGTAAAAATAGAAGAGAGCTGAAATATAAGCTGGTTTAAGGGGTGGTGGGGGGGCGGAGGTGGGACAAGTAGAGCTGGATAGAGGACCAGTGATAGGTAGAGATAGCCAAAAGATGTCACAGACAAAAGGACAAAGAGGTGTTGAAGGTGGTGATATTATCTAAGGAATGTGCTAATTAAGAGTAGAAAGCAGGACAAGCGAGGTACAGATAGCACTAGTGGGGGTGGGGTGGGGTGAAGGAATCGAAAAAGGCTAAAAGATAGAGATAAAACAATGGATGGAAATACATTTTAAAATAATGGAAATAGGTGGGAAAAGAAAAATCTAAATTATTGGAAAAAAGCGGGGGGATAGCAAAGGCGGTGGGGATGGAGGAGAGAGTTCATGTTCTAAAATTGTTGAATTCAATATTCAGTCCGGAAGGCTGTAAAATGCCTAGTCGGATGATGAGGTGCTGTTCCTCCAGTTTGCGTTGAGCTTCACTGGAACAATGCAGCAGGCCAAGGACAGACATGTGGGCATGACAGCAGGGTGCAGTGTTGAAATGGCAAGTGACAGGGAGGTCTGGGTAATGCTTGCGGACAGACTGAAGGTGTTCTGCAAAGCAGTCACCCGGTCTGCGTTTGGTCTCTCCAATGTAGAGGAAACCGCATTGAGAGCAACGAATGCACTAGACTAAATCGAGGGAAGTGCAAGTGAAATGCTGCCTCACTTGAAGGGAATGTTTGGGCCCTTGGTCGGTGAGGAGAGGGGAAGTAAAGGGGCAGGTGTTGCACCTTCTGCGGTTGCATGGGAAGGTGCTGTGGGAGGGGGTTGAGGTGTAGGGGGTGATGGAGGAGTGGATCAGGGTGTCCCAGAGGGAACAATCCCTACGGAATGCCGCCGGTGGGGGGGGGGGGGGGGGGGGGGGGTGGTTGAAGGGAAGATGTGTTTGGTGGTGGCATCCTGCTTGAGTTGGTGGAAATGGCGGAGGATGATCCTTTGAATGCGGAGGCTGGTGGGGTGATAAGTGAGGACAAGAGGGACCCTATCATGTTTCTGGGAGGGAAAGGAAGGTGTAAGAGCGGATGCGCAGGAGATGGGCCGGACACGGTTGAGGGCCCTGTCAACGACCGTGGGTGGAAAACCTTGGTTAAGGAAGAAGGAAGACATGTCAGAGGAACTGTTTTTGAAAGTGGCATTATCAGAGCAGATGCGATGGAGGCAAAGGAACTGAGAGAATGGGATGGAGTCCTTGCAGGAAGCGGGGTGTGAGGAGCTGTAGTTGAGGTAACTGTGGGACTCGGTAGGCTTATAATGGACATTGGTGGACAGTCTATCACCAGAAATTGAGACAGAGAGGTCAAGGAAGGGAAGGGAAGTGTCAGAGATGGACCATGTGAAAATGATGGAGGGGTGGAAATTGGAAGCAAAATTAATAAATTTTTCCAGGTCCAGACGAGAACATGAAGCAGCACTGAAGTAATCATCGATGTACCGGAGAAAGAGTTGTGGAAGGGGGCTGGCGTAGGACTGGAACAAGGAATGTTCCACATACCCCATAAAGAGACAGGCATAGCTGGGGCCCATGTGGGTACCCATAGCCACACCTTTTATTTGGAGAAAGTGAGAGGAGTTGAAGGAGAAATTGTTCAGTGTGAGAACAAGTTCATCCAGACGGAGGAGGGTAGTGGTGGATGGGGATTGTTCGGGCCTCTGTTCGAGGAATAAGTGGAGAGCCATCAGACCATCCTGGTGAGGGATAGAGGTGGAGAGGGATTGGACGTCCATGGTGAAGAGGAGGCGGTTGGGGCCAGGGAACTGAAAATTATTGATATGATGCAGGGTGTTAGAGGAATCACGGATGTAGGTGGGAAGGGACTAGACAAGGGGAGAGAGAATGGAGTCAAGATAGCAAGAAATGAGTTCCGTGGGGCAGGAGCAGGCTGACATGATCGGTCTGCCGGGACAGTCCTGTTTGTGGATTTTGGGTAGGAGATAGAAGCGGCCCGTCCGAGGTTGGGCGACTATCAGGTTGGATAGTCAATGGCTTGATGTTCAGTGGTGGGGTCGTGGTCCAGGGAGAGGTAGGAGGAAGTGTCTGCGAGTTGACGCTCAACCTCTGCAAGGTAGAGGTCAGTGCGCCAGACAACAAGAGCACCACCCTTGTCAGCGGGTTTGATGACAATGTCAGGGTTGGACCTGAGAGAACGGAGTGCAGCAAGTTCAGAGAGAGACAGGTTAGAGTGGGTGAGAGGAGCAGAGAAATTAAGACGACTAATGTCACACCGACAGTTCTCAAAGAAAAGATCAAGAGAAGTTAAGAATCCAGAGGGAGAGATCCAGGTGGAGGGAGAATATTGGAGGTGGGTAAAAGGACCCATTGAACGGGGAGAGGACTCCTGCCCAAAGAAGAGAGCACGGAGATGAAGGCGGCGGAAGAAAAGTTCAGCATTGTGCCAAGCCCGAAATTCATTGAGATGAGGGCGTAAGGGTATGAAACTAAGTCCTTTGCTGAGCACTGAACGTTCAGCATCGGAGAGGGGAAGGTCAGGGGATATGGTGAATATGCGGCCGGGGCTGGGATTGGAAGATGGGGTGGGGACAGAGGGACAGGCAGGGGTGGAGGGTCCTGGATGGGTGTTGGTGTCGATGAGTTGTTGGAGCTTGTGTTCCTTTGCACCTGAAATAAAGAGGCAAAGTTTCTTGTTGAGCCTTCGGATGAGACAAAGAATAAAATGAAACTGGGGGCACGTGCAGCGTCTTAAACTCCTCTCCCTTCCTCCAAATAAAAGGTGTGGCTATGGGTACCCGCATGGGCCCCAGCTATACCTGTCCCTTTATGGGGTGTGTGGAACATTCCTTGTTCCAGTCCTACGCCGGCCCCCTCCCACAACTCTTTCTCCGGTACATCGATGATTACTTTGGTGCTGCTTCATGCTCTCGTCTGGACCTGGAAAAATTTATTAATTTTGCTTCCAATTTCCACCCCTCCATCATTTTCACATGGTCCATCTCTGACACTTCCCTTCCTTGACCTCTCTGTCTCAATTTCTGGTGATAGACTGTCCACCAATATCCATTATAAGCCTACCGACTCCCACAGCTACCTCAACTACAGCTCCTCACACTCCGCTTCCTATAAAGGCTCCATCCCATTCTCTCAGTTCCTTTGCCTCCCTCGCATCTGCTCTGATGATGCAACTTTCAAAAACAGTTCCTCCGACATGTCTTCCTTCTTCCTTAACCGAGGTTTTCCACCCACGGTTAACAGGGCCCTCAACCGTGTCCGGCCCATCTCCCGCGCATCCGCCCTCACACCTTCCTTTCCCTCCCAGAAACATGATAGGGTCCCCCTTGTCCTCACTTATCACCCCACCAGCCTCCGCATTCAAAGGATTATCCTCCGCCATTTCAGCCAACTCCAGCATGATGCCACCACCAAACATATCTTCCCTTCACCCCTCCAGCGGCATTCCACAGGGATCGTTCCCTCCAGGACACCCTATACCTCAATCCCCTCCCACGGCACCTTCCCATGCAACCGCAGAAGGTGCAACACCTGCCCCTTCACTTCCCCTCTCCTCACCGACCAAGGGCCCAAACACTCCTTTCACAGCATTTCACTTGCACTTCCCTCAATTTAGTCTACTGAATTCATTGCTTCCAATGCGGTTTCCTCTACATTGGAGAGACCAAACGCAGACCGGGTGACCGCTTTGCAGAACACCTTCAGTCTGTCCGCAAGCATTACCCAGACCTCCCTGTCATTTGCCATTTCAACACTGCACCCTGCTCTCATGCCCACATGTCTGTCCTTGGCCTACTGCATTGTTCCAGTGAAGCAAACTGGAGGAACAGCACCTCATCTTCCGACTAGGCACTTAACAGCCTTCCGGACTGAATATTGAATTCAACAATTTTAGATCATGAACTCTCTCCTCCATCCCCACCTCCTTTCCTATGCCCCCTTTTTTCCAATAGTTTATATATATATTTTTCTTTTCCCACCTATTTCCATTATTTTAAAATGTATTTCCATCCATTGTTTTATCTCTACCTTTTAGCCTTTTTCGATTCCTTCACCCCACCCCACCCCCACTAGGGCTATCTGTACCTTGCTTGTCATGCTTTCTACCCTTAATTAGCACATTCCTTAGATAATATCACCACCTTCAACACCTCTTTGTCCTTTTGTCTGTGACATCTTTTGGTTATCTCCACCTATCACTGGTCCTCTATCCAGCTCTACTTGTCCCACATCCCCCCCACCCCCCTTAAACCAGCTTATATTTCAGCTCTCTTCTATTTTTACTTAGTTCTGTTGAAGGGTCATTCAGACTCGAAACGTTAACTGTGTTCCTCTCCGCAGATGCTGCCAGACCTGCTGAGTCTTTCCAGGCATTTTTGTTTTTGTTTTGGATTTCCAGCATCCGCAGTTTTTTGCTTTATTCCTCTTGCAGAGAGTTGTCACACAGCATATCCTCCTTCTGTGCTGTAACCATTCTATGATTCTATATTCCTATGAATGCAAATTGTGTATAGTGCATATTCCTAGGGAGAGACAGATCTGAGTACCAATGGGTGGAGCAGAGAAATGCCAGACTCTCTGCCTTCTTTACCCTGCAGTCTTATTTATCATCAATCACAAGACAGAAAATTCCTGGCCAATATTTATCCCTTAATTCCACAAAAAGTAGACCATCTGCTCATTTACCTCATTGTTGTTTGTAGGATCTTCCTGTGCACAAATTGCTGCTGTGTGCAGCTACTTGCCAAGGCTCCTTCAACAGTACCTTCCAAATCCATGACCTTTACCATCTAGAAGGACAAGAGCAGCAGACACATGGGAACACCACCACCTGGAAGTTCCCCTCCAAGTCACTCACCTTCCTGACTTGGAAATATATCATTGTTCCTTCACTGTCACTGGGTCAAAATCCTGGAACTCACTCCCCAACAGCACTGTGGGTGTATCTACACCACATGGACTACAGCGGTTCAAGAAGGCAGCTCACCCCCACCTTCTCAAGAGCAATTAGGGATGGGCAATAAATGCTGGCCCAGCGAAGTGCACATCCCATTAACAAATAAAAAACAAGCCACTGCATTTCCAAAATTACGACAGCTTCACAACGTTTCATGAGTACCTAATTGGCTGTCAAATGTTCTGGGGCATCCTGAGGTTGTTAAAGGTGCTATATAAATATAAGATTTTCCTTATCACCTAACGGGATTGGTATAACTCTTCACAAAACGGAGTAGAAGGAGAGGTTAGGGTGGCCTAAATGAACACTCCTTAGGGAAACACATTGGGCTTTCCGGTTCCACTGAAGTCAATGGGCATTTTATGGCTCTGCCCCTGCCACAATGGGGCCATAAATTTCTGCCCATGGAATAGAAGGAACAAACTGAATGAATTGCAAGTGTAAATTCAACATCACCATTACTGAGACGGGTACAGGTAGCCAAGATTAGGATTTAAATATACCAGATTATAAGGCCTATAGGAAAAGTAACAAAATAGTAAAGAGGGTGGAGTAGCCTTAGAAATTAAGGATGAAGTCAGTAAAATGATTTCAAGAGATTATAATGGGAGGTAAACTGGCAGTGGAGACATTTCCTAACCCCCTCTGATGTCCAGCCCCTCCAATCCCCCTGATACAGGCACTCCACACATTCCCCCTCCCCGATGTCTGACCCACCCCCACCCCCCGCAATGTTCGACTTCCCACCTGATGTCTGACCCGTCCCCCTGCCACTCTCCCCGATGTGCAACACCCCCAGATGTCTGACCACCCACCCCTCCCCAATCTCTGATCCCTCACACCCCACCCTCCCAATCCTTTCCACTTACCTTAGGAACTTACCTTCTCCCTGGCCTGTCAATTTCAATCGGACCTTTAAATGTTTCTGCTTCACGGCAGCTAGTGCAGGAAAAAAAAGTGTGGCCTCCTTCAATCTGACTCTGCTGAGCTGTGACGCTGGGCTTTGGAGATGGTTTTGCTGCCTGGATCTTGCCCAGCCTGAGTCACAAGGTCGGCCAGACAATCACGGAAGAAATTTAGAGTAGGTAATTGGGCGTGGAGTGGCAATCTGAAGTTGATTGTCACTCTGAGGAAGTTATGGCTCATTATGTGCAGAATTAAGAAATAGAAAAGGATTTAAGATCATAACAGGAGTTGTGCATAGACCCTCGGGTAACATGTGTGCAGTGGTAGATTGTATAAATGTTGAGATTAGACAAGCATGTAGTAAAAGAGTATGATATTATTAGGGGAGTTTATCTTTCATTTAGGTTGTGATAAGCAGGCAGAAGGGTAGTGAATTTCTTAAATGTGTCCAGGATAGGTTTCTGTGACAATGGGCTGGATTTAATGGACTCCCACCAGTGGGCTTGAAGGTAGGGAGGCATGTAAAATCCAGTGGGCACACTGGAGGGCCTCGGCCCCTGCTGCTGTGATTTAACTGCCAGTTGGGGGGGTGGAGGTGTGGGGGGCTGTCAAGTGTCTTGTCTGGCAGCTGGTCGTGGGCGGGTTTCCTCTTTAATGGGCACCCTGGATCCATCTGATGAACCCCCAAGGTGTAACTCACCCCCGCCCCATTCCCCTCCACCCCTGTCGCCAGCCTGGACCCAGTGAGACCTCCAGGCTTAGGTCAGGCCTCGGTTCCAGTGCAGCGCGCCTTCCAGCAGGCCTCAGGCAGCACCGGCCATGGCCACTGCTCTTGATGATACTGCTGGGACTGGAATGCTGCCAGCCTTTGATTAGCCAGTCGCTCTCTAACAGGATTTCCTGTTGCTGGGGCTGTGGCGGGGATGGGGAGGGTGCCTGAGGAAATCCTGCTTCAGGTCAATTAATGGCCAATCAGCCGTTAGATGCTGCGGGGAAGGCACTGGAGTGGTGGCAGGCTCTATCCGACTCTTTATCGGGGGTGGGTGGAAGCACAGTGCCCTGTTAAATCAAGCCCAGTATATCCCAGAACCGATCAGATGGCAGGCCATATTTATTAAAGAGCAGTGAATCTGGTTCTGTTAACAGCCTAATGGCGTATAGCATTTGTCTAATAGTAACTATACTATTGAGTGTTCTATGTAGTGTTTGAAAGGGAGAAACGTGATACAGCTAAGATATTGGATATAGATAAGGCCGAATTCAACAGGATAAGACAGAGTCTGTCCACAGTAAACTGAGCAAAATGAATAAAAGACTGGTCTCGCCAAAATTCACTTAAGCAAAATGATTTCTGTCCCTGGGTTTTATTGGAAGTTGGTGAGAACATTGCAGGTGTCCTAAATATAATCTTCCAAAGTTCTCTCGATTCGGGTGTTGTTCCTTTAGATCAGAAAATTGTACATGTCACTCCTCTATTTAAGAAAAGTGAGAGGAAAACCAAGGAATTCCTAAATCTGCTGCCAGGAAATTACCAGAATCTATAATTGAGGATTGAGTGACTGAATACCTTGAAAATGTTCAGCTGATCAGAGAGAGACAACGTGGATTCATAAAGGATACGGCATGCCCGATGAATTGATTGAATTTTTTGAAGAGATGACTAAAGTAGTGGACAAAGGAATATCTATGGATATTATTTATATGGACTACCTAAAAGCATTTAATGAAGTCTCTCATAACAGACTCTTAGCTAAAGTTGAAGCTTGTGGAATTGAGGGCAAATTTTGACCTGGTCAGGAAATTGGCTGGGCAGCAGGGGGCAAAGAGTAAGGAAAATGGGCATGTACTAATTGACAGGGTGTGACTAATGGTGTCCCGCAAGGATCTGTATTAGGGTATCAATTACCAGAAACGTTGGCGTACAAGTCAATCTTTGAAGCCTCAAAGAAATCCCTCCAGGAGGGGGTTGACTTGTATGCTGAGTATAAAGGTGAAGTGGGTGTGCGTGGTTGCCATTTTGAAATGTATCAGCATCTGACGCAAAGAGTCTTCAATTGCTGTGCATTGTCACAACACAACCTGTATCGTCTGCTTGATCCCTTGTGCTCAGTTATAAGGTGCTGGTAAGTAAAACATTGTAGTGTGAAAATTTGAGGCTCATTACTAATGTGAATATAGAATGTCACAGCTGAAAAGTGGGGGGCGCGTTGACTCAAGTGCTGAGTATATGCAAAAAACATGATTTTTGGGGCGGGTAAAATGGGGTAATCTGAAATGTTGGGTCGATGTATATGTCATGATTTACAGTATTTGTCTCCTTTAGTAATAACTTGGACGAAATAGCCACATATCCAAAAGTGCTGATGACACAAAGATAAGCAGCATTGCCAGCAGTGTGGATGGAAGTGTAAAATTTTTAAAGAGATGTTGATCAGTTAAATGAATGGACAGAATTGTGGTGAATGGATTTCAATGTAGGCAAATGTGTGGTCAGCCACTTTGATTCTGAAAAGGATAGAGCAGGTTACTCTCAAAATGGTGAAAAGCTAGAAACAATGGTGGTCTAAAGAAACTTGAGGGTCCAGGTACAAAGATTATTAAAATGTCAAGTGCAGAAAATAATCAAAAAGGCAAATGGAATTCTCGGACTAGAATTCAAAAGGGCAGCAGTTAGTGTTCATGTGTACAAAACCCTGGTTAGACCACAACCAGAACACTGTGAGCAGGTCGGGGCAACAGAATCTTGGGAAAGATTTACCAAAATTATGCTTGGGCTCCCAAGTGTTAAATTATGAGGAGAGATTGCACAAACTAAGGTTGCGTTTGGAACTGTGATTTGTTCGAAGGTTTAAAGGAGTGGATAGGGCAGGTAGGGAGAAACTATTTCCGCTGGTTGTGGAGTCCAGGACTAGGGGGCATATTCTAAAGATCAGGGCCAGTTGATGTGAGATGCTTAATAATTTTTAATCTGAGATTGATAGATGTTTGTTTACCAAAGGTATTAAGGAATATGAGTAAAAGGGGCTGATGGTTCGAGAGGCTAAATGGCCGCCTCCTGTTCCTGTGTCCCTATCTTCTAAACAAGTAAAAATAGAAAATCCTATGGCTTCTTCATAATCTCACACATTGTTGTTAACCATTATCCGAAATTAATTAATCATCTTGATGGCCGCTTAACCGACAGCCCATCTTTAAAATATAAAATTAGTGATATTTTACTGATCTATTTCATTAACAAGGACTATTCCTGTCATCAGATTATCCACAGAGATAAAAACAAAAAACTGCAGATGCTGGAAATCCAAAACAAAAACAGAATTACCTGGAAAAACTCAACAGGTCTGGCAGCATCGGCGGAGAAGAAAAGAGTTGACGTTTCGAGTCCTCATGACCCTTCAACAGATTCAACAACTCTTTTCTTCTCCGCCGACGCTGCCAGACCTGCTGAGTTTTTCTAGGTAATTCTGTTTTTGTTTTGTTACCAGGTTATCCAGTTGTTTCAAATATATGCAAAATGCTTTCCATCAGCAAAACCTGGTAAAATAACAGGCTGTTCTAAAGCTGCTGTCAAAGCCTGCCAAGACTATCATCGTAATTGTTATATCTATTTAAAAAATGGTTGTTATGCATCTAAGGGACAAAAATAATCACACACAAAACAAGCAGTGATTTTTCACTGTCTGTCTCATCTGAGTGAGATGTTACCGAGAGATGTTGTTTATTGTCAGAAAACAAAGCTGAAATGTTTTTTTCAGAAGGAACACTTGCGTTGTGCGTCAGAAACATCAATACTAGCTCCTCTCCTCTCTGAAAATGGGAGAATTTCGATATGGGTGGGTGGGATTAGGAGCAGATGGGTGGGGGAAGTTAAAAAGGCAAAAATCCTGAGCTCATCAGAAAGCTGGATTCAATCCATTGTCTTCCTGATTTTACTGGGCAGGGACAAGGGGTGGGCCTGGGAGGGGGAGGGGTTGGCATTTGAAGTATCTTAATGAGGCTGGAAGCCTTGAATTTAACCTGTTTTGCAGATTTGACTGTGGCTGGCCAAGTTTCCAAGACCTAGGAGAGAGGCCAGCCGTCTTCATGGTGCTGCTTGTGGGCCAGTCTGAGTGCCTCCCCCACCATCCCACCCCCCCCATACAAACCCCATCATCAGAACCCGCCCCTCACCAGACAAACCTCACTTGATTGGGGTTTGGACCCCTTGACCAACTTGATCCTGTGGTCTCCTCCAGAATCCTCCCTACCTGACTGGATGCTGTCCCCATCAATCAGACTGACTTCTGGGCAGGGAAACTGTTCAGGTCAAAAGTCACATGCTGTGGAGTTAAACCTGAGTTTCCTGCACAATACTGGAACTTTGCCTGTTCCCAGCAAGTATAAATTCTTCCCATTGTGACTGATTCGCTCATTTTTGAGGGAGCTCAGCACCAGCTAATCTTTCCCAGTTTCTTCTCCTTGATATCCATGCATGTACAACGATTCAAAACGGCAATAGTATAGTGCCTTTTAACATTGCACCCTTTGGGATTGGGATGATTTGCTATCAGACAAAAATTGACACTAAATCAAAGAAGGAGACATTATGACAAGTGACTAAACACTAGGTAAAAAAGGTAGACTTTAAGCTGCATCTTGAAGGAAGAGTGAGAGTTCAAGAGATTTAGGGAGTATTCCCAGAGCTTAGGCTCTAAGCAGCTGAAAGCATGGCTGCTAATGGTGGGAGTGGAATAAGTGGGAGATGTACAAGAGGTTAAAATTGGAGGAGTGACCTTGGAGGTTGTGGGGTTGGAGGAGGTTAGAGAGGTAGGGAGGGATGAGGCCACGGAGAGAATTAAAAATAAGAACAGGCATTGGTGGACTGGGAGGCAGCGGTCACAGGGGTGGCGGGTGAAGAGTATTCGGTGCACACCTAGATATGGGCAGAGTATGGAAGGTGGGTGAGGAGAGGCCAGTACAGAAATAACCAGGCATGGGGAGTAACAGAAATATGAATGAGGTTTTCACTAGCAGATGTGTTCAGGCAGCTTATTCTGGTAATGGAAGATTCACTTCTATTGATTCTTTCCATTGAGATCCATTTTTTTCTGAAATTCTACACATTTAATCTTGTCAGATTTCTTCCTGTTTCCAAATTTTAGAATATTATTAATTTTTTGTAAAACGTCAGCTATCAATAGATGACTAGATGGGCTTTTTCTGTCTTGATTTCTGCAGAAAATGCTCCATTAATTTGAGCACCATGGCAACTGAAATACTTACCAACTTGAGATGACAGCCTAGGCCTGTGAATTGAGTAATTGAATTGATTGCTAAAAAGGAGCGCTGTTTTTTTTAGAACCCAAGATTAATCATTCAGCCATCACTTATGCTCAGCTATCAGTACTTAATGCACAAGATTTAACCTAAAAAGGCAAAGAAATTTAATGACTGTGTCCATTTTTCAGGCATAAAATGGGTATCCAAGCACCAAATATGGTGGGTGTAGTGTGCACAGGGTCATTGTATAATGAAGATGTGTCACCTACCATCTTAGCAAATGCAGAAATGGTGTCCAGACCCTGTGTCTGAAACAGTGTTAGGCCCTTTGCTTATGGAAATAGGGGGCCTATTGCCTGATTGAGGCTCTCTTTGTAAAATTGGACTGCTCCAAACATACCCAACGTTGGCAGCATTCAGTAAAATGTGG
This sequence comes from Isurus oxyrinchus, assembly GCA_026770705.1. Classification (NCBI taxonomy): domain Eukaryota; kingdom Metazoa; phylum Chordata; class Chondrichthyes; order Lamniformes; family Lamnidae; genus Isurus; species Isurus oxyrinchus. The sequence goes on from JANJGN010000013.1 coordinate 84,508,496, forward strand.
CCCACCAGTGGTCCATAAATGGGAAAGCTTTCATCAAAATACATCCCTGGATGTGGGGGTCGGAGCAGGAGGATTGCCCTTCATAGCCCCACTGCATTGCCAAAGGTCATTGCAGGACCCCTCCCTCCCTGATCCTCCTCCCCACCCCACTCCACTTCCTAATTCCTCCTTCTGATCACCCACCCCTCCCAACTGCCATCTGTGCCCCCTGCTAATTTTCCCATCCCAATCTCCCATAGCATGGAGTCATTGTAGCACAGGAGGAAGCCATACATCCCATTGAGTCCATGCTGGCTCTTAGTAGAGCAATCCAGTCCGTCCCCTGCTGGATCCCCATAACTCCGCAGGTTTCTTTCCTTCAAGTGCCTGTCCAGTTTCCCTTTGAAATCACTGATCGTCTCCACTTCCATCTTCATGGGCAGAGAGTTCCAGGTCATTTACCACTCACTATTTAAAAAAAAGTTCTCCCTCACGTCCCTCCTGTATCTCTTGCCCAAAACCTTAAATCCATGTTGTTTTTCTTATTCATTTACGGGATGTTGGCATCACTGGCTAGGCCAGCATTTATTGCCCATCCCTAATTGCCCTTGAGAAGGTGGTGGTGAGCTGCCGCCTTGAACCACTGCAGCCCATGTGGTGTAGGTACATCCATAGTGCTGTTAGGAAGTGAGTCCCAGGATTTTGACCCAGCGACAATGAAGCTACAGCAATATATTTCCAAGTGAGTGGCTTGGAGGGGAACTGCCAACTGGTGGTGTTCCCATGTGTCTGCTGACCTTGTCCTTCTTGATGGTTAACAGTCATGGGGTTGGAAAGTGCTGTTGAGGAGCCTTAGTGAGTTGCTGTAGTGCATCTTGGAGATGGTATACACTGTTGCCACTGTGCGTCAGTGGTGGAGGGAGTGAATGAATGTTTGTTGATGTGGTGCCAATCAAACAGGCTGCATTGTCCTCAATGGTGTCGATTTTCTTGAGTGTTTTTGGAGCTGCACTCATCCAGGTAAGTGGGGAGTATTTCATCACACTCCTGACTTGTGCCTTGTTGATGGTGGACAGCCTTTGGGGAGTCAGGAGGTGAGTTACTTGCCGCAGGATTCCTAGCCAGGTCCCCCTAGTTCTTGTACCATCAGCTAATGGGAACAGTTTTTTTTTGTCTCTTCTCCAAATCTGTCATAATCTTGTACACCTCTATCAAATCTTCCCTCAATCCCCTTTGTTCCAAGGGGAACAATCCCAGCTTCTCCAGCCTAACCTGGTAGCTAAATCCCTCATCTCTGGAACCATCATGGTAAATCTCCTTTGCACCCTCTCAAGGACCCTCACATCCTTCCTAAAGTGCAGGGTGACCAGAAGTGGACACAGTACTCTAGTTTGGGCCTAACCAGAGCTTTATAAAGTTTCAGATAGCTTCCCTGCCTTCATACTCAATATCTCTATGAAGCCCAAAATCCCATATGCTTCACTAACTACTCTCCCAGTATATTCTGCCACCTTCAAAGATCTTTGCACATGCACCCCCAGGTCCCTATGTTTTAGGGTTGCGAACTGTGATTAAACGTATTCCTGGAGGTTCCATCACATGTCTTGCCCCCACACTCCAGCCATTCATCTGCCAACACATCCATCCTTGTGACGTACTGACTTCCTACGTAAAGGCTCATTACCCAATTGAATGATGATTGCCTGCCTAACAGCCTTTTTTTTCCATTTTCAATATTTTTATATCTGGTAAAGAGAAATGCCCAAAGAAAATGACAGAAAAAATCTTTTTTAATGTCCTGATGATTTTTCTCCAGGATTGCACACAGCTGTGTCCTGGAGATTGATCTTTAATTGCTGGAGATTCCAGGCCAATCCTGGAGGACTGACAACCCTATTCTGTTCCCATGCACTGTTTGATGATTCCTCTCCAAATCATTCCCCCACCTCCCAATTATCCCCTTTCCCAATCGGCTCCTCCCTAACTCTAGCCCCTAAGTGCCTCTTTCTGATTTTCCCCCTATGCCCTCCCAATGAGTTTCCCAATTGCCCCTCCTTTCTCCCTCCAATCTCCCCCGCCCCGCGCCCTCCTGATCATCCCTCTCCAATCACTCACCACTCCCACTCTCAACCACCCCTTTCTCTTCCAATCTCGGGACTCTTAACCTCCTTCCTCCTCTTATCCCTCACCAATAAGCTAGACATTTTGTCCTTTTAGCTTGTTCAGTAGTATCTTTAATTAGATTTAATCTATTATACTATATTATAAATCATACATGCTTGACTGCTTGTCCCATTCATCCACTATAAATTTCTATATCAACATGTATAATGGGAACTGCCTCTGTAAACTTGCCCCAGTGTCACGCTCCCATACTGTCCTGTTATTCTGGTGTGACACCTTTACAAAGGTGCACACAGGAATGTATTAAGGGTAAAAGCAGTTAGAAAATTACAAACATAAATAGGATATTCCTTGTGGTGGGGATGAAGGGGTAGAAGGTTTGAAGCTTGGAGGGAATTTTGGCAGCAACCTCCTTTACAGCTTGACCTGAGATTTCTGCTTGGGTTACCATGCTGATTGGGAGAAGCTTGAGGAAGTTGCTGGTGAAGGTGTTTAATCGATCATTCTAACAGCAGAAGAAGAGGTCTCCGCCGGGGTTTAAGGACACATTAGAGGGAGCTGTACAGCACCTGCTATACCTCACCTCTTTACATTGACATTGGAATTCTGATATTCTGACCCATTGTTCCCAGCAGGGATTCTGACCAGCTCCTGTTCTCAGTCCGCGAGCCTCTCTGCCAAGATGGCAGAGTAGGAAAATAACCCTTTGTATGTACCAAGCTGAAAAGTATTTGGTCTAGTGGTGCAGAGATCATCTTGAAAAGCGTGACCATTTGTCAGAAACAATTATTGAACCCCAATGATATTAGTTCTGACAGTGGAACTGTGTCAGGAAACCAGCTCAAACATATGAACAAGAGGTGTTCGTTCATCCCCTTGAGCCTATACTATCAGTTAGAACATGGCTGATCTGTACCACATCCCTGATTACCCAACCATGCCCCTTAACACACTTGCCCAATAAAAATCTATTGATCTCAGTCTCAAAAGCTCCAATTGACCTCCAGCAACTACAGAGAGAGATCCAGATGTCCACACCCTTCATGAGGAATGTCATTTCTTTCCTGACAAAATCACTCATGTGGACAATATGGAGGTTGGGTAAAAGAGTCTGGTTTAATCTGGTTTTTCTATACACACACAATTGCACAAATGGTCAGGAGATGGCGCTAGTTCACTCCTCCCTCCTGACTCTTTTTCTACCTGGATTGTTTCTTTTCTGCTGACTGGGCTAAATATGTCTTCAGCAATGAAAACTTCATTCTGGGCTGCCTTATAAGAAACAATTTAGCTGGAATGCTGCCAGTTGTAGTGTGGGGTGTGTAATGATAAATAGGCAAAAAATTTGCTAGCCTGTGATCCAATGACAATGACGTTTCTGCAGATTTGTATCTAGCATTTGCCTTACAGGTTTAACAATTTGCACCGTGCGCACCACTGCTCCATTGGAAGCAGGGTGATACAGAAGGACTCGAGTGTGTTTTACATGATTCATTCTCATCAATTGTGCAAACTTTTCTGAACAAAACTGAGGCCCATTGTCAGACATCATTTCCTTTGGGAACGCATAAGCAGCAAGCAAACAAATGCAAAATATCGAGAGTTTTGTAAGTTGTTGTTCAATTAATCAGAAACTCTTCAATCTGCTTCAGTGGCTATCTATCAGAATGAAGAACTGTTGCCCTTCTAATCCTACAAAATCTACGTGCATCTCTGCCACACTCTAGCTGGCCATTTCCATGGTTGCAAAGGTACTGATGGTGGCTCCTTTTCTACAATTTGACATGCTCTGCACTGTTTCACTGTGTCTTCTCTGTCCTTATCGAACCATGGCCACCAAAGATAGCTTCTCACTTGACTCTTTGTCAAGCTCATCCCTAAGCATCGATGATGAAGATCACATAGTAACTGCGATCTGTACCTTTCAGGATTTACAACTCTGGCGCAACCTTTACAACACAAACTTTACCAACAGACAACTCAAAAGTGGCCTGATTTCTAAATCCAGTATCTGGCCACCCATTTGTGATATTGTCGTATATCCTTGCCAATACAAGCTCCCTACGAGCTGTTCTACCAACATCATCTGCTGTGACTGGCAGCTCCTCTGTGTGAAACGATAAACACATCCTCCCTGTTGCCTCTACCTCTGATGGGGACAGTCATAGAAGCATAGAAACTAGGAGCAGGAGTAGGCCATTTGGCCCTTCGAGCCTGCCCCACCATTCATTATGATCATGGCTGATCATCTAACTCAATAGCCTGCTCCTGCTTTCTCCCCATACTCTTTGATCCCTTTTGCCCCAAAAGCTACATCTAACTCCTTGAAAGCATACAATGTTTTAGTCTCAACTACTTTCTGTGGTAACGAATTCCACAGGTTCACCACTCTCTGGGTGAAGAAATTTCTCCTCATCTCAGTCTTAAATGGTCTACCCCATATCCTCAGACTGAGACCCCTGGTTCTTGACTCCCCCACCATTGGGAACATCCTTCCTGCATCTACCCTGTCTAGTCCTGTTAGAATTTTATAGGTTTCTATAAGATCCCTCCCCTCATTCTTCTGAACTCCAGCGAATATAATCCTAATCAATCTCTCTTCAGATGTCAGTCCTGCCATCCCAGGAATATGTCGGGTAAACCTTCGCTGCACTCCCTCTACAGCAAAAACATCCTTCCTCAGATAAGGAGACCAAAACTGTACACACTATTTCAGGTATGGTCTCATCAAGGCCCTGTACAGTTGCAGCAAGACATCCCTGTTCCTGTACCCGAATCCTCTGGCTATGAAGGCCAACATACCATTTGCTGCCTTTATTGCCTGCTGAACCTAGGCATCATTGGCATTACAATGATCTTCCAGCTGTCTGTATTTAATGTAATAATTCTAAGCGGACAAAATCAAACCCATCTCTGCATTCAGGCTGCAGCTAAAAGTGGGTACTGGAGACTTTGGAGTCAGAATGGTCATCAATGGCTTATGGTCAGTTACGATTATGAATATACAATCATACAGATACTTATGAAATCTTCTTGCACCAAAATTCAAGGACAGCGCTTTGTGTTCTATCTGAACATAATTTTACTCACTGGTACTGAAAGTGTGTGAGGTGATTGCAATTGGAGTCTCCTCACTATTATCCAACACGTGAGAGATCGCAGTGCATACTCCCTATGGTGAGGCAGCATATGCTAACTTAATCTCTTTGGGTATGTTGTAATGTACAAACATTGCACCGTCTACCATTTGACTTTTACACAACTTGAATGCTTTGTCACATTCCTCTGTCCAATTCCCAGAACATCCATCCTCAAGAATTCATTCAGTGGATGCAATAAGTTTGCTAAATTTGGTATGAATTTATTGTGATAAGTCACGAGACCCAAAAAACGATCTGAGCTCTGAGATGTTCTGAGCGTATGGCACATTTCTTATTGCCTGAACCTGACTCTTGGTTGGATGTAACACATCTTTGTCTATCCTGTGGCCCAAATGCTCAATAGAGTTTTGAAGCATTTCACATTTGTGTGAACTCCATGCTTTTCCAAACTTTGGAGCACCTTTTTCAGTCTGTCAGCATGGCTCCGCCTGTTTGGAGCAGAAATACGTATGTCATCCAATTAGCACACTATTCCCAGAATTCCTTGCAAAATTTGGTTCATCATCTCTTTGGAAAATCCCAGCGGCTGAAGAAACACCAAATGGCAGCCTGTCAAACTGAAATAGACCCGTGTGTGTATTAATAGTCAAATATGACCTGGACTCATTGTCTAATTCAAGTTGCAGATAGTCAGATCTAAATTTGAAAAAATCCGGCCTTCTGACAACATTATAAACAGATCGTCCTCGTTTGGCAAAGAATTGGGTGGATCACGTTCCAGTACCTGATTTACAATTAACTTTTAATCTTATATTCTTACACCCCCATCTGACTATGGTACTACCGTTATGTGAGTATCCCAACTACTCTGCTCTACCTTAGAAATAATTTTCTCAGTCAAGTCTTTTCAGTTCTTTCTCTATATAGTTTCTTATAGAGATTATAAAGAACCAGACAATAAACTGGCCTTGCATTCCTCTGAACCCATATGTTAGCCTCGTACTCTTGAATTGCTTTGCTGGTTTCACTGAAAACCTTAGGGATACTTGTCAATCATGTTGTCTTGCAACATAAATTTCAGTTCAACCTGAAAAAGCTCATTATAATTTAATTTAAAGGCTGTTAACCAATTTCTTAATAAGGCTGGCTTTTCACCCTTCACCACAATGATGGGCAATTTTCCACATTTCTTGTTGTATGTGACTGGAACCAACACACATATGATTATGGGAATTTTCTCTCCTCCATAACTGCGTAACTCTATTCTCAATTTCTCCAACGGACCACCTTTAATCTTCTAAATTCAAGAGAATGCAAGCTAAATTAATACAACTGCCCTCGCAGCTTAACCCTTTAATCCCCAGTACTGTTCTGGCAAATCTGCATTCCAAAGCCAATATTTCCTTTTCTGAAGCCCCCAGAACTGAACGCAGTACTGCAGCATAACTTTCTCCTCTTTGTTTCCCAGGGCCCTTGAGATACAAGGCCAATACTCATCTTATTAATTATTGTTTGAAGCTATCCACTAGCTTTTAGTGCATAATTGCCCAAATCCCTTCCAAATCCCTTTGCTCTTTCATACTTCCTAGTCTCACGTCATTAAAAAAAATGCACCAATTTGTTTTTCCTAGGTTCAAAGTGGATGACTTTACACTTGCCCCTGTTAAAATTCCATTAGCCATGGTTTTGTCCACTCACTTAGAATTTGTCTATGTCCCTTTTGTAACTTGCTCCTCCATTACTGTCCCTCCTAACTTTGTGTCATGTACAAACTTTGATAAATAGCTCTCTATTGCTTCACCTGCGTCACTGATAAATATGGTGAAAAGCTTGATTTTTCATGAAAAGGATGTCAAGGTCCATTTGATGCTAGGTTGTCAGCAGATGGAGAATTCCCCACTCTGGACAAGATTTCAACACAAAGCATGTGCATTGTGCAATTGTGTCATGTTAAGCAGCTGGGATTGTGCAACAGCCTGTGGTTTTTTTACCACAATCAAGATCTGCTCGAGCACAGCAATGTGACAGCGTCATCAAGAGCGAGCAGTGTGTGTTCACCCAGGGCAACCACAATGCAAAAACAAACTATAGCTCCTGCAATAAAATAAACTTCTCTTACTTCAGTGTTCAGTAATTGAGATCAGGTGCTAGTTAATGGTTTAATGTTCAGTAGTTCATTTCAAGCTATTAGTTAATGCCCTAAGATTCAGTAACTGAGCCCTGGTACTAGTTATAGGGTCATTGGGCTGACTTATACAAGGTGCCATGGTCTGTGCCCACTCCCCCCACCCTCCCCTGGCTAAAAGGTTGGTGGGGGTGCCTACCCGGGAGAAGCATGATGGCCCTACAGTCATCTAACCACCCATTGGTTTCAACATGTGCCCATCTTCAAACCCGTCAACCCATCAGCATTAAATTCAGCCCATTAGAATCATCATGATTTGATGTTCAGTACCTCAAGTTAGGTGCTAGTTAATGTTTCAGGGATAGGCTAGATACATTTGAACAAGGTTGAAAAATAAAGGGAACCAAAAAACTGGTCTCATTGGACGACAAGGGAGATAGAGAATATGATGAGATAAAAGTAGAGGGTGTATGAAGCATTTCAGGTAAACTCTTCAAGTGAGAACAGGGTCAAATACAATAGGTTGAGGGGGGAGGTGAAGTGGTAAGTAAAATGAGAATAGAATGGCAGTCAAGGTAAAGGGAAACCCAAAAATCTTCTACCAGTATGTAAATAATAAGTGGGTAGTAAGAGGTGGAGTGGGTCCCATTAAGGACAAAGAGGGTGATATATGGTTAGAGGTGCAGGGCAAGGCTAGAATAGTTAATGAGTTCCTTTTATTGGTGTTTACTGAGGAACAGAAACCTGACAAAATATAGTAGAAGCAGAGATAGTAGAGGCATTGGATAGTGAGAAAATTGAAAAGGAGTAGGTACTGGAAAGGCTGGCAATGCTTAGTGGATAAGTCACCTGGTCTGGATGCTTTGCATCCCAGGTTGCTATAGGAATGGTAGAGTGGAGACAGCAGAAGGACTTGCCATAATCTTTTAATCTTCCCTAGAAACAAGGGAGGTGCCATAGAATTTGAAGAGTGACAAACGTGACACCCTTATTCAAGAAAAGATGTAAGGGCATCCCAAACAACTAAGGTCAGTTAGTTTAACATCATTAGTGGATAAGGCTTTAGAAACAATAATCAGGGGAAAAAAACAACAGGCACTTGGAGGGGCTTGAGTTAATTAAGGAGAAGTGGATTTGTACTTGACTAATCTAATTGAATTTTTTTGATGAAGTAACAGAGAATGTTGTTGAAGGAATTGTAGCAGATGTTGTCTATATGCATTTTAAGATGTACTACATAAAAGGCAGGCTAACAAACTTGAAGCTTATAGAATTGTAAAGTCAGTGTCCAATTGGATAAAAAAATTGCCTTAAGGAAGAAAGCAGTGAGTTGTGGTGAATGGTTTTCAGACTGGAGGATGGTAGACAGTAGTGTTCCCCAAGGGCTAACGCTAGGACCCACTGCTTATTTTGCTAAACTGTATATAAATGACTTTGATCTTGAAATACAGAATTGAAATACAATATTTGCTGATAATAGCAAACTATTCATCCTTGGGCTGTGGGCATCACTGGCTAGGCCAGCATTTATTGTCGCCTTCAACCATTGCAGTCCATATGGTGTAGGTACATCCACAGTGCTGTTAGGGAGGGAGTTCCAGAATTTTGACCCAGTGACAGTGAAGGTACAGCAAAATAGTTCCAAGACAGGATGCTGAGTGGATTGGAGGGGAACCTCCAGGTGGTGGTGTTCCCATGTGTTTGCTGCCCTTGTCCTCCTAGATGGTTGCGGTCATGGGTTTGGAAGGTGCTGTCGAAGGAGCCTTGGTGAATTCCTACAGTGCATCTTGTAGATGATACACACTGCTGCTACTGTTCATCCGTGGTGGAGGGAGTGAATGTTTGTGGATGTGGTGCCAATCAAGCGGGCTGCTTTGTCCTGGACAGTGTCAAGCTTCTTGAGTGTTGTTGGAGCTGCACTCATCCAGGCAAGTGTTGAGTATTCCATCACACTCTTGACTTGTGCCTTGTAGATGGTGGGCAAGCTTTGGGGAGTCAGGAGGTGAGTTACTCATCACATGATTCCTAGCCTCTGACCTGCTCTTGTAGCCATTGTATTTATATGGCTAGTCCAGTTCAGTTTCTGGTCAATGGTAACCCTCAGGATGTTGATAGTGGGGGGTTCAGTGATGGTAATGCCATTGAACATCAAGGGGTGATGGTTGGATTCTCTCTTGTTGGAGATTGCTTGGCACTTGTGTGGCGTGTATGTTACTTGCCTCTTGTCAGCCCAAGCCTGGATATTGTCCAGGTCTTGCTGCATTTGGACATGGACTGCTTCAATATCTGAGGAGTCGTGAATAGTGCTGAACATTGTGCAATCATCTGCAAACATCCCCACTTCTGACCTTATGATGGAAGGAAGGTCATTGATGAAGCAGTTGAAGATGGTTGGGCCTAGGACACAACCCTGAGGAACTCCTGCAGTGATGTCCTGGAGCTGAGATGATTGACCTCCAACAACCATAACCATCTTCTTTTGTGCTAGGTATGACTCCAACCACTGGAGAGTTTTCCCCCTGATTCCCATTGAGTCCAGTTTTGCTAGGGCTCCTTGATGCCACACTCGGTCAAATGCTGCCTTGATGTCAAAGACAGTCACTCTCATCTCACCTCTGGAGTTCAGCTCTTTTGTCATGTGAGCAGGCTATTGCTAAGCAAGTTCTGCTTGATAGCACTGGTGATGACCGCTTCCATCACTTTGCCAATTGGAGGAGTGACAAACCATGACAATGGTACAAATTGCCTGCAACATGACATGGTTTGGCTTGTAGAATGGGCAGACTACTGACAGATGGAATTTACTGCAGAGAAGTGTGAGGCGATGAATTTTGGCAGAAGGGATGGGGAGAGGCAAAACAGACTTAATGGCCGGATTCTAAAGAATACCGGAACAGAGAGACGTGGGGGTGTATATGCATCAATCGTTGAAATTGGGAGGACATATTGGTTGTGTTGACGCATGGTTGTTGTCACTCTCGATCGTTTCTTGTGAGCTGGGTGAAGATGGTATTTGTCTCCTTGGCACGGCTTTTACTACTTTATCCATGCGGGCCATGTGGACGCTCTCTGAAGCTGAGGAAACGTGTTCCTTTGGCAAGGAGGAGATTGAGTGGTATGCTCACCCCTGCTTTTTGTTGTCAATAGTGATAGATTGCTACCTGGTTTCAGCATCCCATGTGGGTATGGCATGCTAGCTGGAAGTTGCAGTGTTGCACAGTGGTTGCTGTGTTGACCAGCTGCACCATCAATGTAGTTGGAGGTAGAGGCTTCTTAGACTGCCGATCATTCCTTGGTACTGCTTCCACTGGAGGTGCTATGGTAATCTCGTGGATGTTAGGCTGGTCTGACCATTGGGGACTTTCTAAGATCTGGAATGATATTGGACAAAGCTGCTCCTCAAAGGGAGAAGAGAGATGGAAGGTGGAATCGGAGTCCGAATACTCTTTAGTGTTTGAGGACTCAGGGACTGTGCTGTTTTGCTGGCCAATGACAGTGCTGCTCATTAAATCTTCCAGCGTCTGGAGGAGATCCAGGCCTACATGAGCATCCCTGCTCAGGAGAGAGGTTGCTTCCAATGACATACACCAGCCCAAAGACCTCTTTGCTGCTGTATCTCAGTGGCTGCAGGCATTCCGATGACCGGGAGTCGGGATCCCCCTGCTCTGTAAAGTGGAGTGTCTGTCAATTGAAGCCAGAGGGCTTGAAGCCATGGTTCCTCATCTGACACGACTGTCATGCTGACACCTGAATCTAATATATAAAATTTGTTAGAAGACCATTAACCAGGATGTCAGCAATCCAAAATGAAAAACCACAACCTTTGACCTCGGCCAGGAAGCAATGCTGTGTCTCTTCTGGGTTTTTGGTCTTGTCCTCATGGCTGACCTTTGGGCTCTCTATGCGGGGCTGGGGTTTTGCACAATTTACCAAAGTGACCCTATCTGTGGCAGTGGAAGCATTGGGCAGTGCTCACAGGGAACTGATCTCCCCTGGAGGGGCGCTTCACACCGCAGCGCTGACTTGGATGGTTGCTGCATCTTTGTGATCTGATTAGCTGGACTCGGGGTTGGTTCCTGTCCCATGTTGTGTTCTTGCCCCTTAGGACGGTTCTGTGTTGGTCATGTAGCTCAGTCAGTCTAACTAGCTGGATTGCCCTGTCGAGGGTAAGATCATCTTTAGCTTGTAGGAGGTCAGAGAGTGAATCATCTGCAACACCCACCACGATTCTGTCTCAGATGAACTCAGACTTTAACTCTCTGCATTCACACCCCTCAGCCACCCTGTAGAGATCGTTTAGGAAGGAATCGACAGGTTTTTCAGACTCGCTTATTGAATTTAGCTCTTTCTAGTTTGGAATATACAGTGAAATTTGGTGGATGACTCCTCAATATCCTGTCCTGCAATGATGCTGTCTGCAATTGGCCCTATTGAGTAAAGAAGTATGTTTATTTGTTCCACTCCTGATTTTTTTCTTTCAACTGAAGCAATGTTGTATCTTAAAAAATCTTTTCCCTCAAAGACCCCAGTTTTGTGAATGGCCTGGGACTTGGGTGAGTCCTAGGGGGGTTGAAAGTGTGGCATTGTGACCCATGTTGGAGATTTTAGAAGTGTGGTATAATTTAAGAGCTTACAGGCTCCCAAGATGGTGTTGCCATTCACTGCAGGACAATGGCTTTCCCGCACTTGCCAGTTTTGCTGGGCTTCACAAAATTGCGGCAGTGCACTTCAGGAGAAGAATTTTCAACAATGGCTGCATGGGTCAGTGGTCTGCTGACTTGATTTCACAGCATCTTTACAGTGCAGAAGGTGGCCAATTGGCCCATCGAGTCTGCACTGGCTCTCTGAAAGAACATTCCATCTAGTCCCACTCCCTTGCCATATCCCCATAACCTTGCACATTCTCTTTTCAGATAACAATCCAATTCCCTTTTGAATACCTCGATCAAACCTACCTCCACCAGCCCTTCATGAAGTTTGCTCCAGAACTCAGCCGCCCTCTGGGTGAAAAAAATTTTCCTCATCACATTTATTCCTCTTGTCAATTATTTTGAATCTGTGCCCTCTAATTCTTGTTGTTATCTTGAGTGGGAACAGTTTCTTGCTATCTACCCTGTCTGTACCCTCAGGATCTTGAATACCTCTTAGGAGTCTCCTCTCAGCCTTTTCTCCAAGGAAAGAGTCCTAATCTCTCCAATCTATCCTTGTAGCTACAGTTCTTCATCCTGGGAATTATTCTTGTGAATCTCCCCTGTACTCTGTCCAATGCCTTCACATCCTTACTCAATTATGGTGCCCAGAACTGGATGCAGTACTCCAGATGAGGCCTAACTAGTGTCTTATACAAATTCAACATGAACTCCTTATTCTTGCACTCAATGCCTCTATTAATAAAGCCTAAGATATTATATGCTATATTAACTGCTCCCTCAATATGCCCTGCCATCTTCAATGACCTATGTACATATACATTGAGGTCCCTCTGTTCCTGCACCTCCTTTAGAGTGTCTCCCTTTTATTTTATAATATCTCACCATATTTTTTATGCCAAAATGAATCACCTCACATTTCCATGCATTGAATTTCATCTGCCACTTGTCTGCCCACTCGACCAGCATGTCTACGACCTTTTGAAGTTCAAGACTATTCCCATCATTGTTGACAATGTTTCCAGCATGTACTTGAACGCCCAAATGGCCTTGTCCTGTGCTATAAATGACTCTATAACTCTGTCTATATTGTTCAGTAATCCAGACCAGTGGCTATGCTTTGCTCTAATGTTCAGTAATTTCAACCTCGTACTGGTTAATTGTTTAATATTCAGTAGCTCAGATCAGGTATTCGTTTGTACTCTAATACTCTAACTTAGGCCTGATATTAGTTAATGCTCCATAACCTCTAATGTGCAAATTCTCATGACAAATGTAATATTTAATTAGTTTAAGGCTGAGTTCTGGAAAGGCTGTTTCTCTAATCACCTTGTCCAAGGTTTCAAAGATTGTAAAGTTCATTAAATGAAAGTGAGATGTATTTGATGCCTCAGTGCTTAATTTCCCTTTCAAGTTTGAAGGATACAGTCTGTTTTATTCTGGTGGAATAGTCTGAGAGATTTATTCCATTTGACTATAGGAACAGAGTCCTTGGTTCTGTTGAAATTGTGCACTATCTACCTCACTGATGTGTGCAGTACTGCTTCATCCGACATGTTTGTTGACTGATAAAATATCTCCCCCATTACTATGATTGCAACCCCATTTCTTCCCACATGTGATCTTCAAAATACAGACATTGCACATTAAAAAAGAGAATTGTGTGCAAATCTGACGAATTTTTATTTGGAGCCACACTTCCCAATAGCCTGAGAAACAGTAACTTACTGCATTTTCACAATTACAAGGCACTCCAGCCACCTGAAGAAGTGTTTGTGAAGACATGTTTTGGCAAAGAGGTAGGAATGTATGAACAAGATAAGGCCATTCAGCCCCTCGGGTCTGTTCCACCAATCGATCAGATCGTGGCTGATGTGTAACTCAGCCCCATTTACCCACCATTGCTCCATATCTCTTGAAACCTTTATCCAACCAACATTTATCAACCTCAGTCTCAAAAGCTGCAATTGCCCCCAAGCATCAGGTGTTTCCTGATTTCACTCTTAGCTGTCTGGCTCTAATTTTAAGATTGTGTCGTCGTGTTCCTGATTCCGCACCACAGGAAACAGCTTCTGTGTAGCTATCTATTGAATCCCTTTTATCACATAACATGGTCATTATTGTAGTAAAAGATATTAAGGGAAAAGTTCATTTGTGTAGCACTGCTTGAAGCGGGTATTATACAGGCTCTGTTGATTTTCAATGGGCATACAGTGCCCTGGGCCAGTACCTCTGCAGCTTGCACAAGTTTCTTCAATGATATCAAAGAGGAATGCTACACAGGTAGCACCCCGGGATGCCGTCTGTCCTTGGGGAATCGACATAAGTCTGTACAAGCATTCAAAGTGATGCTACGCAAACTAATTCCTCCCCCATTCTTCATCCACTCAAGAAAAGAATAGTTTGCTACATCCTGTGAGTGTCTGTCCAACAACCCTGCTGATGCAACAAATATTTTGCTCATTGAAACAGTAATTATATTGGTGGGATGGTGGCTTAGTGGTAATGCCACTGAACTAGTAATCCTAAGGTCCAGGCTAATACTTTTGGAACATGGGTTCAAATCCCACCATGCCAGCGTGTGGAATTTAAATTCAATTACTAAAAAATTTGGAATTGAAAGCTAGTCTCAGTAATAGTAACTATGAAGTTGTTTTTTTTTTTATTCATTCACGGGATGTGGGCTTCGCTGGCCGGGCCAGCATTTATTGCCCATCCCTAGTTGTTCTTGAGAAGGTGGTAGTGAGCTGCCTTCTTGAACCACTGCAGTCCATTTGGTGTAGGTACACCCACAGTGCTGTTAGGGAGGGAGTTCCAGGATTTTCCAGGACATTAGGAAATTAGGACATTAGGACACTAGGACCTTTAGGAAATCTGCCACCTTTACTTGTTCTGGCCTACATGTGACTCCAGATCCCCAGCAATGTGGTAACTGCCCTCTGCAATGGCCTAGCAAACCACTCAGTTCAAGGGCAATTAGGGATGGGTAACAAATGCTGACTTGCCAACAATGCTCACACCCAATGAAAGAATAAAGAGAAAGATATTAGAAACACAGTGAGGCCAAATCTTATCTGCAACTTTTGAACCTGTAACCTGGTAGAGCAGATTTGCCCACACATTACAGAACCTGCCTGATTTTTACACCATTCTGGAATAACAATTGGTTGGGTGACCTACGCCACAGGATTACAACCTGGGTGGATCAGACTCTGGGGTCACATGTAGCCTTTTATTTTAAGGCTATCAGGCAAATGATTGCAATTTAATGTATAAATTCAAAAGATCCATGAGCTCCAGATAAATAATTCCACTGTAGACTTCCAACATAAACCATTTCGTTTTCTCTCCTTTACAGTGTTTTTGACCCAAGTTAATCTTAATTGCAGCACAAAGTGTTTTGTAGTTAACTGCTTTCTTTTGACAGATGATACACTCAGTAAAATAAGATTAAATAGTTAGAAGTTACAATAGGTAATCAGTGATTTTGTTACACATTGTGCCCAACATTGCACCATTTTGAAAAACACTGTTTCTTTCTTTCATGGCGTGGTAATCTGATGTGTAATATACCTTTAAGAAGAATGTTATAATGGAAGATCACATAACCTTAGTATCTAATTGCAGAGTAGTGCAGGCTACCTCAGTAGCCTATAGTTAGATTCTGTAATGTAGAGGCAGGGTTTGAGGTGAAAGCACACATGTAGCTGCTGAGTTCCTTTGTAAATAAATAGAATGTGTTCTATCTGAGAACTGTCTACGGTACCAACTCGGCCATCCCGAAATAAGCGTGCAACCTGGGCCCATAAGTCTGACCAAACCAGGGACTAGGATCCAACACATCGGATGTGGATATCATTGGCAAGGCCAGCATTTGTTGCCCATCCCTAATTGCCCTGAACTGACCTCGATGGCCATTTAAGAGTCAGCCACATTGCCTTGGGTCTGGGGTCACATGTAGGCCAGACTGAGTCAGGACGGCAGATTTCCTTCTCTAAAAGGACATTAGTGAACCAGATGGGTTTTCACAACAATTGACTGTATTCGTCATGGCCACCATTACTGAGACAGGCTTTATTGAATTTAAATTTCACCAACTGCCATGGTGGGATTTGAACCTATATCCCCAGAGAACTAGCCTTAGCCTCTGGTTTACTAGTCCAGTCGCACTAACACTACATCACCATCTCCCACTCTCACTTACTTGAATGTTATTGAATGCAAAATGCACCATGAGCCAACAAAACTGGGCAGCGTTTCAAATCATAATTCTTTGTTTTAATTTTGCTTTACTGGTATATTTAGGTGTGGTAACATAAAATTTGATTTAATACAGCTGAAAATGGGTTTAACTCAAAAAATAGGCATTTTTTAGTTAATGTCAGTCCACTTCAAAAAAAAATACAAGATTATTTTCTAGCTATATTGGAGTGAAGTCAGTTCCATAGTAAATTTATGAAGGAATCATTCAAAACCTATTTGTGTATTTGTGCCTAAAATTTCCAGCTTAATGTTTGAAGCCTCCTTGAGGACCTGCAAATGCACACAATTAACAGAAACTCCCAATGATGATGGGGAGGTGGCCAATGATGTGAAGGAGTCTGATTTTAGAGCGATATTTTTAAAACTAGCTGAAAAGATCTCAGAAACTCAAGTTGTGGCATATGTAATTTGTGCTTAAAATTCTGTGATATTTTGCGCTGGTTACATTGGTATCAGGAACATTGGACTGATTAAAACAACATGATCAAGTAAAATCTCCCCCAACTCACGGTTTCTATTGGCCAACTGGGTGTCTCACCTGCCTCTATCTACATCCAAGTTCAAACAAACAAGGAATGTCACAGGTAGGGCTTCTGTTTGGTTAACTTGGAGTGTACATTCTGTCCCTGCAGCAACACTCCATCTTACCAAAACCCAGGGAGCTTAGGTAAAGTGTGCAAAGAGACACTATTGACACTTAGCCAGCTGAAAGCTCATCAGCACTGATAAACTTCATGTTGCTGATCCCACCTTAGCCAACAGGACTTTGGTTTACAGGGTTATCTGGAACCAAGTGGCAAGGACCCCAGCTCTCAAGGACAGTCCTCCACCTCTAGGTCCAGGCTGGCTGGCCAGTTGGCAACACTGAAAACATGAATCGAACATCAGATTAGTCAGCTCTGCCACAGTGGGTTGACTAGGCTCCAAATGTCCATTGCTAAGTGTGTCATCTTGGAGCTATCTTAAAGAGAAGAGTTACCTGCTTGAGGTATTGGATTTACTGGTTTGAGATGTTTCCCCAGCAAAATAACTTTCTTGGTCAAGCCAATTTGAAAATTTCACAAGTCATCAATGAGTGTTGAGAAAGTGCGTCTTTCATTATTATAATCTTATCACAAGGTTTCTCATGCAATGAATTGCATTTGAAATGTGATGACCATTAAGCAAACGCAGAAGCAAATTTTGTGCACAGCAAGATCCCACAAGTGGCAATGAATTCTGCTAATAGGTATATCTTGTTTTGGTGGCTGTTGAGGGAGAAATGGTGGTCAGGACACGGTCTGTACGTCCTGATCTTTCTTTGAGATACAGATCAACTATGATCTGATTCAAAGGCAGTACAGGCTCAAGGAATTCAATGTTCCTATGAATTGTGCCACACAATCTTTACATACAATTAAATGGAAATTGGAACACAGAAACAGACCATTCAGCCATTATGCTCCACACAAACCGTGCCTTACCATCTACATCTAACCCTAATGGCATAATCTTCAACTCCTTTTTCCCTCACAAGTTTATCTAGCTTCCCCTTAAATACACAGTCCAAAAGGATGGCAGAAATAATATGTTTGAAGAGGGAATGGGATAAACACTGGTAAAAGAAACGTCATTTGGGCTATGAGAAAAGAGCAGGGGAGTGAGACCAATTCACTAGTTCTTCAGAGAGCTGGCATGAACTTGATGGGCTGAAAGGCCTCCTTCTGAGTTACAAGCGTGGTAGTGGATGGAAAAAAGGACGTTTTACCCATGAGCCACAGTGGAGGCTTTTCACACTGCCTTGTCTGCTTCCCATCTCATTAATTATGCAGCCACAGGAAATATGCTGACAAGCGGCCTCTGAATTGCCCACCAAGCCATTACCACCGTTTCCTCACGCCAGGTGCCACATCTAAACTGTAGCCACGCACACAGTTCTCAATACTTGCAGCCCAGGACAGCTGCAGTGAAGACATGGCCTTGAAAGCCAAGAAGAGTTCAGTGATCCATCCCTGGAATGCCTTTTGGAGGCCGCTGTGATGTCCTGCACCCCAGCTCGGCCAGCAGGAGGTCCAGCAATCTCACCATTCCAGCATGAGAGGTGGGGGAAGTGGTGGTCAGTGCCAACCCTGCACAGAAGAGGCTGGTCATCCAGTGTGAAAAATGGATGAATGATCTCATCCGTGTGGCCAGGGTAAGGCAACCATCTCATCACTCTAAACTCACACAATCACCAGCCAATCACACATTCACTGGTATCTCACTCACTGTCAGCTCAAGGGACATCACCACTCACTCGCTCACACACACCCTCACCTCTCCATCTGGCCTCATCTCCTCTGGAGACTACCTCCTCAAGCCTCACCATCTTAAGGCCACTTGCACAGCTCAACATGTGCCCCACACACACCCTGGGATACCCTCCTTCCCCAGTACAGTCCTAGCCTTGCAGCTGTTGAAAAGCCACCCCACCTTACGCTGGTCTGGTGGGTAGAGACTTGCCCTTGATCCCCCTTTAAAAGTGATGTGGTGCTGCCTGTGAAGCCTGGCGCTGATGATTGTGAGTGCTGCCTGAAGGAAGATAGTCCATCAAACCTCAAAGTCCCGAGCGAAATGCAGCTCGCCAGGTGCATGTCACTTGTGTACAGTTGTAAAACATGTCGGCGTGCCCTGATGATCCAGCGTGGGGGGACGATTCCAGCGGGCAGGGATTATACTTATATGCAGATGTATTAAAATCACATTCCCAATGTCTGGTGGCGGGAAACGTGGCCTGCCATTGAAAAATGGAGTGGATGATCACAAACTGGTTTCACAACGTTATGAAACTGATTTTTGGCCTTCCTGCTGCATTGTCTGCTCACATCCGCCATGATGCCCAGTGCCAACAGGGACAGAAAATTCCAATAGTCATTAAGGCACTGAAAGAGTCCATTGAGCCCATGCAAGCTCTCTGTAGAGCAATCTAATCAGTCCCATTCCCCACTCTATTCCTGCGGCCCTGCAAGTTTATTTCTCTCAAGGTTTCCTTTTCCAATTTCCTTTTGAAATCACTCATCGTCTCTGCTTCCACCCCCCTCTTTAACAGTGACTTCCAGAAGATTAGTATTCGCTGCATAAAAAGTCCTTCCTCATATCCCCCATGTATCTCTTGCCCAAAAACTTAAATCTGTGTCCCCTGGCTTGTACCATCAGTCAATGGGAATTTGTATAACTTTTTTATAATTCATCTCAATATATTAATGTGGTAGTAAGTTACACATTCCCAATACTTTCTGGTTTCTTTTTAAGCAACTGCAGTTATTTTGCAATGTTAAAGGCGCTATATAAATACGAGTTGTTAAATTTCTGAGTTTCTACAGTAGTGACTGCTTTATATTTACCGCCCCTAGTTTTGGTCTCCCTCACACTGCCCAGCTAAATCGCTGAAAGAGACAGGATCTTGAAATAATCCTTCGTTTGAAAGATATTGTTCGAAATTCTGAATGCAGAACTCGTCACTTGGGTTCTTTGTGAAATCATCTTGAGTTAATAATAGGAACTGGTGAATCCAATTTGGGTGATGCAAGGTATTTTGACAGCATTTATATTATTCGTATGAAGCAGAAATCTCTATAGATTGTAGGTAAATATTTACACTTATTTACAATAATAGCGGGTGGGAATTATGTGGCATGTGCCCAAGATGCTCCTTCTGGAAGCACTTAACAGAATAATTTACCCCTCAAAGTTTTCAGTGTCACTCTTTTTGTGAATGGGGTCTGGGAGTCAGAGGAGGAAAGTATATCAAATAACAGAAGAATGTACATATATAATTTGATTTGAAGATTAATTTGATACATGAGGGATGATGAGTTGGATTTTTGCCTTATTTGAGGCCCAAAGGAAGGTTTGAAAAGGGATTGAGGCACATTGTGCAGTCATGTTAGATTGGACTACTACTGAAAACACAACACAATCTTCAAGGTGCAAGTCAGGAGTCTGAAAGAAACCCAGCACTCCCTGGATGAGCGCAGTTATAATACAGTTCAGAAGCTTGACACCATCCAGAAGGGATCACTTCACTCCAATGAGGGCTGATACTAGACTCAATATTCACCTACCCCCCACCCCACCCCCTGCCCCTCCAGGGCTCTGTGACTGCACATGTGTACAATCTACAGGATGCACTGCAGCAATTTACCAGTAGCACCTCCCTCCCTTGCTGCAGGGATGGCTCTTCATCTGGTGGCCTCAGACTGCAGCAGAGTGACGCTATAATGAGGCTCATGCAGCAGCTCGCAACTTGTTGGAGCAGACCATCAGGATGCTGAAGATGAGATTCCGGTGTCTGAACCGGTCTGGTGAAGCCCTGCAATACATTCCGCAGAGGGTGTCACCCATCATTGGCATCTGCTGCGCCCTTTACAACCTGGTGCTGCAACGAGGAGAGGAGCTGGCTGAGGAGGAGATGGGGGAGCTGGAGGTCTCTTCGATTGAGGAGGATGGGGATGAGAGTGAGAAGGTCCTCAAAGATGATGATGGTGGCGATGAAGCCGTTATATTGGCCAGACGAGGCAGGTGTCCTTGGGAGGCCCTCATAGCTGCTAGGTTTGTGGAGGATGATGATAACATGCAGTGAGGTGACCCCCTTGGACCCTCACATTGCATCTGTGAACGTTTGACTCCTGTCTGGCTTATGGCAGCGTGAATACCCTCTGTGAAAATGCTCCTGTCATGGAGACGTGGTGGAGGCTCTAATAGTCGCTCGATTACAGGAGGATGATGACAATGATGACGTGCAGTGAGGACACTCCATAAATCTTCACAAAACTCTGTGAATGTCTGACTCCTGTCTGGCAGAGGACACTTTGCTTGTGCTCTGTGATCAGAGTCATATCATAGAGACACAGCTGTGAAACCTTAAAAGCATCTAGTCCTTTGTCAGCCTTCAGCACCTGAGCCCTTCAGGGGCACAACATCGCTGGCCACAGATGCTGACGAGATGGGGGCCAGCCCCACCTTAAAGTTGCTGAGAGCACACAGAGAGAATGATGGAACTCTGTGACGCCTGCCCACGACATTCTGGCAGCAATGACCAGCACCGTTGAGGTACAGGCATCAGTAATGTGTCCAGGGAGTGTGAGGCTGGACCATCACTTTGGTCTGAAGGCTGCATGGAGCACAGGGAAGAGGCCCTGGACTGAGGCACCTGCCTTTATCTTGTGCAGAAAGGTTTCACATCTGAGTGACATGAACACTGCTCATCAGAACAAGGAGCCATAAGCAGGGAAACATTCCTAGGATTTTATTTACAATAGTGAACAGTATGTACAAATGATTAACACCTGTGCCCAGGCTTTGCAACCAATTCTCCTTAGCTTTCCTAACCCTGCCGCTACATCTTGGTGCTCCCCGGACATCCACAGCTGAGGTGGAGGCAGCCTGCTGACTGTGATGCCCTGTCTGTGATGACCTTGCCAGGTGTCCTCTGGGGGGCTGAGACATGGAGGGTCCCGGCCTGCTTTCAGGGTCCTGCTGTGTGGCAGTGGCACCCTCCTCAGCCTGTGGAGCTGGAGCTGCTAAGGTCACAGGAAGAGGGGAGTCGATGGGCCAGACACACTCGGAGTCACTTCATGGGCCTAGAGCGTGCACCTGCTGATCCTCGTCCCTATGGGTGCCCAAGGACCCCATGGCCGACTTCTTGAGAGGAAGGGGTAGCTAAAGTGAGGTCGAGTTTCCCTGCACCCCTCTCTTGTTGACACTGTTGGAGGCCAACTATGGTGTCAGTGATAGAGTTGAGCCTGCGCAGCAGTGCAGGGCTCATGTCCTGGATTAAGGTCTCCATGGCGGTCGCCATCCTACCATTATTGATTTCAGTGCGTTGGCATACTGGTGCTATCACCTCAGAGTGAAGGCGGATGGACTTCTCCATCGTGCCTTGTAATCTGAGGAGTGCAGCGGACATCCCTTCCTGATGTTCCTGAGCTTGTCTTTGCAGCTCCAGCAACTGTGACATGGCTGAGTCCAGAGGCTCATCATCTGACTTGGACTCAGCAACGTTCTGGCATCCAGCAGTCCTCCGAGTACCGGGGACTTGGGAAGTCCCTGTTGCTGCCTGCTATGGATCAGTCAATGCGATGTGCTCACCAGATTGTGACCCCAAGGCTACTAGCTAGGTCCCACTGAGGTGTGTCTCTCTGCACTGGTAGAGGGTGTGGGTGAATGCCTTGAAGGTGCTTTCGGATTTCTTGCCTCAAGTTTGTTCAGGGCTTGATTGGAGGCCCTGGGTCTTGGACTCTGTCAGCTGTTTGGCAGATGTGCCTGTGAAAGCAAGGTGAGATAATTGGTGCATGGCAGTGGCCTGTGAAAGAGGACACATCACTCACAGCATGGTTGCCTGATGGATGTTGCACTGCTGGATCCTCACTTGGTAGAGCAGCGCTGACCTCACCATCAGCACAGAAACAGTTCAGATCCTCACCGGCCGTCTGTTATCCAAATCCATGAGTGCCTTGATTTCAGGCATTCCTCCACTGGTAAGCGACCTCTCCTTGTCATATGCTAACTTGTCCTGCATGAATAAAGATGGAGAGAGTGTTAGCAGGATGCCTGCTAGACTAGATGATAAGTATGCCTGACATGTATGGGTGGTGAATGGTCCCATGAACAGGATGAGGACAATGACGATGAGTGTGAGAGAATGAATGGTGATGTCCCTTGAACTGGCAGTGAGTGAGAGCCCTGTGGATGTGTGATGGGTTTGTGAGTGTGTGAGTTGAGAGTGATGAGAAGAGTGACCTACCCTGGTGGAATGGAGGGGATCATTCATCCTCCTGCGACACTGGGTGGCTGTCCTCTTTGAGTGACATTGGCACTGACCACCACTGCCATCGCTGCCCAAGCTGGATTACTGAGGTTGCTACCCATCCTGCGGCCAGAGAAGGGGTAGAGGACATCACGGCGAATCTCTACTGCATCCAAAGGCACTTGAGTGACCCGTCTTTGAACCTGGGGGGCTGCAGGCACTTTGCCTTTCGGGGCCATATCTTCTTTGCAGCAGCCCTGGGCTGGAAGCACTGAGAGGTGTATGCACAGCTGGACTTTAAATATGGCGCCTGGCCTGAGGAAGCGGTTAGGTGATGACATGGCGGGCGAATGAGAGCCTGCCTGCCATTGAAACGGTGTGTTTCCCAGGAATGCATAATTAATACAGCGGGATTGGGATGATATGGTGTGAAAAGCTGCCATTGTAGCTGGTGGGTAAAATGTCCTGTCTCCCGCCCACTACCGCACTTAGTGCAAATCTGGGACAATTCCATCCATTGAGTCTGGAAGGTTATAAAGTGCCAAATTGAAAGATGAGATGCTGTTCATCGAATTTACTTAGAGTTTAATTGGAAGAGGTGTATGAGGGCAAGGTCAGAGTAAAATGTTGCATCACACTTGTTTGTGCAGATATCACAACAGTTTAAGAAGACGCCCACAATCATTTTCTCTGGGTGACTAAGGATAAACAGTAAGAAAAAATTGCCCACATCCTTAGAATAAATGCTTTTCAATCTTGTCCAGTCAACCATTCACCGCTTGCCTTTGGCTGGAGCACTGCATTCTGTCACTGCATGCATCAAAACGAAGGCCAAATGAGTTTCCCATTTTCCGGGAGACATGTCTTTATAGCCAAAGGGAACAGCCCACTCCACCTCGCACTCAGCATGATCTCAGCTCCCAGGTTTTGCTGCAATTTGGTGAGACCACACCTGGATGACTGTGTACAGTTCTGGTTTCTTTACCTAAGGGAGGATATAATTGCTTTTGAAGAGGTGCAACAAAGTTTCACTAGATTGATGCCTGGACTGAGAGGGCCTCTGAGGAGAGATTGAGTGGAATGGGTCCATACTCTCTGGAACTTCGAAGAATGAGAAGGGCTAGTGAGAAGGTAGATGCTGAGAGACTGTTTCGCCAACCTGGGAAATGTAGAAATAGGACTCATAGTCCCAGGAAATGGGTCAGCCATTTAGGTCTGAGATAAAGAGAAATGTTTTCACTCAGTGGGTTGTGAATCTTTGGAATTCTCCACTCCAGAGGGTTGTAGATGCCTAATCATTGAGAATATTGAAGACCAAGATTGATAGATATTTGGATTCCACATTTCAAGTGACATGGGGAACTGGTGGGAAAGTGGGGTGAAGTCAAAGATTAGGGCAGAATAGGCTTGAGGAACCATGTGACCTACTATGTTCGATTCTTTTTGTAATAAAGGACAGCATTCCATTAGCTGCCTTACTTACTTGCTGTACCTGAATACTAATTTTTAGCGGTTCATGCATTAGAACACCTAGATCCCTCTGCACCTCAGAATTAAGACCATGAGACATAGGAGCAGAAATTAGGCCACTCAGCCCATCGTGTCTGCTCTGCCATTCAATCATGGCCAATAAGTTTCTCAACCCCATTCTTCCGCCTTCTCCCCGTAACCTTTGAACCTCTTACCAATCAAGAATCTATCTATCTTGGTCTTAAATACACTCAATGACCTGGCCTCCACAGCCTTCTGTGGCAATGAATTCCATAAATTCACCACTCTCTGGCTAAAGAAGTTTCTCCTCATCTCCGTTCTAATAGGTCTTCCCTTTACTCTGAGGCTGTGCTCTCGGATCCTGGTCTGTCCTACTAATGGAAACATCTTCCCCACATCCACTGTATCCAGGCCTTTCAGTATTCTTTAAGTTTCAATCAGATCCTCCCTTGTCCTTCTAAACTCCATTGAGTATAGACCCAGAGTCCTCAAACGTTCCTCATATGTTAAGCCTTTCATTCCTGGGATCGTTCTCGTGAACCTCCTCTGGACCCTCTCCAGGGCCAGAAGATCCTTCCTGAGATACGGGGCCCAAAGTTGCTCACAATATTCTAAATGTGGTCTGACCAGAGCCTTATAAAGCCTCAGCAGCACATCCCTGCTTTTATATTCTAGTCCTCTCGAAATAAATGCCAACATTGCATTTGCTTTCCTAACTACTGACTCAACCTGCAAGTTAACCTTAAGAGAATCCTGGACTAGAACTCCCAAGTCCCTTTGCACTCCAGATTTCTGAATTCTCTCCCCATTTAGAAAATAGTCTATGCCTCTATTCTTCCTACCAAAGTGAATGACCTCACACTTCCCCACGTTGTATTCCATCTGCCACTTCTTTGCCCATTCTCCTATCCTGTCCAAATCCTTCTGCAGCCTCCCCGCCTCCTGAATACTACCTGTCTCTCCACCTATCTAGAATTCTGCAGCTGTTCTCTGTTTAAGGAATACTCTGCTTTTTTATTCTTCCTGCCAAAGTGAACAACATCCATTTTCCCACATTATACTCCATCTGCCAGATTTGTGCCCACTCACTCGACCTATCTATATCCATCTTCAACCTGCCAGCCCTATGCCCAGACAATACCCAGCTCTTCCTCTTCACCACCTCTCCCAACATCTCCACTATATCTACGCTGACAGGCGGCCTGTCCAACATCTGCTCTTTCTTCAACTAAGTTTTGGAAAGATCAAAGAATTCAATTTCTGCCCCTGCACAAACTCTGTATCTCTAGCACTAACTTTACCCTTCCCCGGTCACTCTTTCAGGTTGATTCTCAAAGTCAAATTTAACCCCAAGTTGTGTTTTCAACCTCATGAAGCCTGCCTACTTCCCTCTCAGTAACATCATTCCTTCTCCCTTACCTACCTTAGCTCATCTGCAGCTGAAACCCTCATCCACACCTCTGTCATCACCAGACTCAAGTATTCCATTGGAAAAACTCAGCAGGTCTGGCAGCATCGGCGGAGAAGAAAAGAGTTGACGTTTCGAGTCCTCAGGTGAGTCCTCAGTTTTTCCAGGTAATTCTGTTTTTGTTTTGGATTTCCAGCATCCACAGTTTTTTTTGTTTTTATCTCAAGTATTCCATTGTTGTCAGCTGACCTTAAACAAGGTTGTCTGGATTCGATAATTCTAAGCCTATCACCTCATTCTCACTGATCTACACTGGTTCCAGGCCATTTTTCAGATACTTCAATTTTCAAATTTTCACCCGTGTTTCAGTGCCTCCATAGCCTTGCCCTCTGCTATCTCTGTAACCTTCCCAGCCCTACAAACCCTCCCCCAATGCTCTGCTCTTTTGACACTGCCGCGAATAGCCAAACCTCCACTTTGCATTAGCTACGTAGACTGAACCCTTCTGTCTCTCCAATTCCCCGTCTCCACTTTTGGTACTCTCTTCAATCACTCTCAATGTGCTTAAGTCATTAAAGGTGACAGAGCAGGCTGAGAGAGCATTTAATAAAGCATACAATATCTTGTACTCTATGCCCATAATAATATAGCATTAAGAGCAAGGAGATTATGTTGATTGAACACTGGTTTGGCCTTGACTGGAGTACTGCGTCTAGTTCTGGGTGCAACATTTTAAGAAGGATGTGAAGGCATTGGAGACAGTGCAGAAGAAGTTTGCAAGAATGGTTCCAGGGATGAGAAACATCAGGTATGAAGATAGATTGGAGAAGTTGAGACACTTTTTTTTCCTTGGAGAAAAGAAGGCTGAGAGGAGATTTGATAGAAATATTCAAGATTGTGAGGGGCCCGGACAGAGCAGACAGGGGGAAACTGTTCCCATCATGAAAGGATTGAGAACAAGAGGGCACAGATTTAAAGCAATTGTCAACAGGAGTAAAGTGATATGAGAAAAATCTGTTTCAAACAGCAAGTGGTTAGGGTCTGGAATGCGCTGCCTGAGAGTGTGGTAGAGACAGATTCAATCGAGGCACTCAAAAGGGAATTAGGTAATTATTTGAAAAGGAACAATCTGCAATGTTACAGGGAGAAGGCGGGAGAATGAAACTAAGTGAAATGCTCATTCAGAGAGCCAGTGCAGACACGATGGGCTGAATGGCCGCTTCCTGCACTGTTTCAAATACAGTTTTTTGGCCAAGCTTTCGGTCATCCTGCCTAATTCCTTCTCTTTTATTGTTTTTCTCCTTACACCTCTCTGAAGCACATTGGTACATTTTTCTATGTGCTGTATCACAGATACCATCTTTCAGACGAAATTTTAATCCAAGGCCATGTGTGCCACCTTGGGTGTATGTACATGATCCGACGGCACGATTTAATGAACTGTAGAGACTTCCCCAGTGTCCTGGCTGCCCTCAAGGAGATTACTTACTCATTATCATATTGCTGTTTGTTGGATCTTGCCATGCGCAAATTGGTTGCCACATTCCCTACATTACAACAGTGACTACACTTCAAAAGTACTTTATTGTTTACAAAATGCTTTGATATGTCCAGTGATGACAAAAAGTGCTAAATAAATGTGAGTCTTTGTTTTCTGTGATCCCTTCAGCATTTCAAAGAATTTACCTCTCCTCAATTAACACCACTCTCTGAAATCAGATTCCTCTGTGCTCCTCCCACATACCCCTGCTCCCAATGTTATTTTCCATGGTCTTCAATGCATTGAGCTATTTGATATTTTTGAAAGATTTCATGCATTATAGTGATTTTACCTTTTTTGTGAGGGAGAGGGTAATTATGAGATATTGAGGATAGATCCCTCCCCAGTGAAGTCAATGGAAATAAAAATGCAAGCGATATAGAAGGAGCTGCTGACTCATTATCACCCATTTTACATAATGGACAAAAGTCAAAAGCAACAAAAACAAAAAATGCTGGAAAAACTCAGGTCTGACAGCAACTGTGGAGAGAAAGACAGAGTTAACGTTTCAAGTCCGTATGACTCTTCTTCAAAATCAAAAACAACCCTACATTCTGAAAGTATTTACGGATTAAACAGGAAGGTGATGGCATAGTGGTACTGTCATTGACTAGTAATCCAGAGACCCAGGGTAATGCTCTGAGGACCTAGGTTGGAATCCCACATATGGCAGATGGTGAAATTTGATTCAAGTAAAAATCTGGAATTAAAAGTCTGATGTTGCTGATTGTTGTCAAAACCCATCTGGTTCACTAATGCCCTTTAGGGAAGGAAATCTGCTGTCCTTACCTGGTCTGGCCTACATGTGACTCCAGACCCACAGCAATGTGGTAGACTCTTAAATGCCCTCTGAACAAGGGCAATTAGACCTAGTCAGTGACTAAAAAAATTATAAAGTGAATTTTACACCTCTCCATTCTCCATAATTTGTAAAATGGGAAACAAGCAGAGGCGATGATTTGAAATATTCACTGGGGAGCTGTTGCTTTTTGGAATTTGATTTCTATAGTCATTACAACATGAACTGCTTCTCACCCACTGACCCTTAGAAAATGAGGTCTCATTGAACCTACAGGCTTACAATCCTCAGAGTGTTTTTAGTCTGGGTTTGTTGTTAAGGTCAATAACTTCATTTCTTGTAAATATTTTATCCGTTGTTCTGAGGCGAGGTCACATCCTTGCGGGAAAGCTGTTATGTTTGTTAGATGTGGAAGAATAACTCACATCTTTCATCATAGGGCAGAGACAGATTATTCAATGTGGCCATGGTTGAAGTTTGCTCCTTGCAGAGTCCCAGCAGGCAGTCCTGTGTGATTGGAAGCTAGCTATTGCACTAACAAGGGTGAATAAGATTGTAGGTATGCTGTATGTGATGCCGCTCACCTTATAAAGAAGGTCATCAAAGAAAAGCTTGCATTTATATAGCACCTCTCATGACCTCAGAACATCCCAAAGCACTTCATAATCAATGAAACACAGCAGCCGATTTGTGCATAACAAGATCCCACAAATAGAAATGCAACAATGACCAGATAATTTTTTTTAAACTGATATTCATTAAGGGACAAGTAATTGTTATTTTATTAAGGAGAAATTCCCTGATCTTATTTGAAGGGTGGCCGTGGGAAATTTTACATCCACCTGACAGAGCAGCCAGAGTCTCAGTTTAACGGTTCACTTGAAAGACGGCATCTCCGACAGTGCTACCCTCCCTCAGTGCTGCACTGGAATGTCAGCCTGAAACTTTGTGCGCAGCATTGGCCTTTGCCACTTGCGGAGCAGAGCGGGTCAACATTAGCACTGGTGGGAAGTAGGTGGGAAATCAGTGCATAAGTCACCTAGGAATTTTAATTGCAAGATTTTCATTCAGCAGGTGGGGGTGTGGTTAAAATTGTCTCCCAAGCCCCACAGTTACATGAAATAAAAGCAAAAAATGATGGAACTACTCAGCAGATTATGACAGTTTCTGTGTAGAGATACAGATCAACTTGGTGACCTTCAACTGGGAGAAGTTAGAGATGTAATAGGTTTTGAGAAAGGGTGGGGCCAGGATAAAGGGAGGGAGGAAGACAGGAGAGATTGAATGACAGAGGAGTTAGTAAAGGGAATGGAGATGGGACAAGAAAAGAAACAAAAGATGTGCCTGAGTGTGCCATTGACTGAAAGCAAGAAAAACAAAATAAAGCAAAGGAAAAGGAAAAACAAGGAGGAGAGTTTACAGTCTGAAATTGTTGAACTCAGTGTTGAATCTGGAAGGCCTTAAAGTACCTAATTGAAAGATGAGGTGCTGTTCCTCAGATAGTTACATGGTTGACTTGTAACACCTCCTGTAATGTATTGTGTTTTTATTAGGGTGTCATTCAAGCTGCTTGAAGCTAACCGTAGACTCAATTTCATCAATCAGACTTCCAGATATTACTTTCTGAGCAAATCTTCAAATAATTTTAAATAAAATAATAATCCTGGATTTTTTTTTCCATTTTTGGGATGCAGGTATCATTGGCAGGGCTGGCATTAATTACCCATCCCAGAAGGTGGTGATCAGCTGCCTTCTCATACTGCTGAGAATGGTTTTGAAATGACAGGGTGGCTTTTTAGGCCGTTTATGAGTCAACTGTATTGGTGTGGGATTACAGTCACATATAGACCATACTGGGTAAGGACAGAGGGGCTTCCTTCCTTAAAGGACATTGGCAGACCAGTTGGAATTTTACAACAATCCAAGAGCTTCATGGTCACTATTACTGCTATCAGCTTTATAGTTTTAATTTATTTTAAACTGAATTCAAACTTTCAAACTACCTGTGCTGGGATTTGAACTGGTGTCCAATATCTTAACTATTACATTACTGCACCACCCATTTTGAACACCATGCTCCTTTGAAGGCTCTTGCAAGACTCATAACCGGGGGTCTCCCTACCCTCTAAGTTCCTCACCCTGTACTTTGATACCAACAGCACAAAACAAACAATGGGTACGAATTCCACTTTATATGGAAAACCTTTAATTAACCCGCTTAAGCAATAGTATATACTTGCACCACCAGTTGCTTAGTAAGACGCGCGTGCAGGAGCTGGTCGCCAGTGGTCAGTCTGCTGAATGAATTCTTCCATAAAACTTTTTTTTATTTATGAAATATACTTTATTCATAAAGTATCTGAAAGAACATTACAAAACATTTCTAAATTGCCATCACAAAAAGTACAATCAGATTCAACTTTTACACATGGATCACAGGGTGATTCAATGCAATCAATGAATATTACAATCATTTCAATGTGGTCATTACAGACAATCAGTGCAATGGTATTGGAGTTATCAACATACAAAATGTTGCACCCTGTGGTGCTTCAATACAATTATAATACATTTAGTATTCACTGCATACATTTACTGAGAGTCGTAAATGCCGAGGGGTCTATACAATTCCCAGCCCCTTGGTGCCCTATGGCAGAAGGGTCTTAGACAGCGACCTTTCCCCATTGCGCCTTTGTGGTGGCTGCCCCAAGCTTTAGTGCGTCCCTCAGCATGTAGTCCCGGACCTTGGAATGTGCCTGTCTGCAACACTCGGTCGGGGACAACCCTTTGTACTGGAAGACCAACATGTTTTGGCAGACCAAAGAGTTGATGATCCTCCAGCTGCAGTTGATGTGTGTCTCGATGTGTGTCCCTGGAAACAGCCTGTAGAGCACAGAGTCCTGTGTCACAGAACTGCTCAGGATGAACCTCAACAGAAACCACTGCATCTCTCTCCAGACCTCCTTTGCAAAGGCACATTCCACAAGGAGGTGAACAACAGTCTCATTCCCACCACAGTCACCTCTAGGGCAACGTGCGGAGGAGGTGAGGCTCCTGATCTGTTAGAAGGATCTGACGGGGAGGGCCGTTTTCACCACCAGCCAAGCTATGTCTTTGTGCTTGTTGGTAAGTTCTGGCGATGAGGCATTCTGCCAAATGACTTTGACAGTCTGCTCGGGGAACCATCTGACAGGATCCACCATCTCCTTTTCCCTCAGGGCCTCTAGGACGTTATGTGCTGACCACTACCTGATGGACCTGTGGTCAAAGGTGTTTCTCTGCATAACCTTTTCCACGAGGGACAGGTGGTACTGCACGGTCCAACTATTTGGAGCATTCCGTGGCAGCGTGGCCAGACCCATCCTTCGTAACACTGGGGACAGGTAGAACCTCAGCACATAGTGACACTTGGTGCTTGAGTATCGAGGGTCTACGCACAGCTTGATGCAGCTGCACACAAAGGTGGCCATCAGGATGAGGGCAATGTTGGTCAGTTTTTTCCCCCTTTATCTAGAGGCTTGTACATCGTGTCCCTGCGGACACGATCCATTTTCGACCTCCAGATAAAATGAAAGATGGCTTGGGTGATCGCCATTGCACAGGAGTCAGGAATGGGCCAGACCTGTGCCACATACAGCAATAGCGAGAGTGCCTCACACCTGATGACCAGGTTCTTACCCGTAATGGAGAGGGAGCATCACTCCCACATGCCCAGTTTTCTTTCTACCATAGACACTCACTCCTTCCAGTTTCTAACACATGCCCCACTCCCTCCGAACCACATCCCCAGCACCTTCAGGCCGTCTGACCTGACGGTGAAGGGGACAAGGGATCGGTCAGCCCAGTTCCCAAAGAACATGGCCTCGCTCTTACCTTGGCTCCTGAGGTCTTCCATAAAACTTCCAGTGACTGACCAAGTCACACTTCCTGGCTGCAGCCCCAGTGTTCTTGAGAGCTTTGGTTTTATTCCGTTTTCTGACCCTGGTCTCTTGGCAAGTAAGGTAATGTCTTAAATCAGGTCATCCGATTGGATTATCAACCCCACCTTGGCCATGCAAAGACAATCTGCACATGGTCATTTCCAGCTCGCAGCAGGGGGTGTCTTCAGGTACCTGTCAGCAATGGATGTGATTTCTGTGTCTTGATGATGCAGGAAGAAAGCCATTCACACATCCCCATTGTCTCGCTGCTCCCAATGTGATTTCTTCTACATTGGAGAGACCAAATGCAGACTGGGTGACTACTTTGCGGAACACCTTCGGTCTGTCCGCAAGCATGACCCAGACCTCCCTGTCGCTTGCCATTTCAACACACCACCCTGCTGTCATGCCCACATGTCCGTACTTGGCCTGCTGCAATGTTCCAGTGAAGCTCAACGCAAACTGGAGGAACAACACCTCATCTTCCGACTAGGCACTTTACAGCCTTCCGGACTGAATATTGAGTTCAACAATGAACTCTCTCCTCCATCGCCACCCCCTTTCGGATCCCCCTTTTTTCCAAAAATTTATATATATTTTTCTTTTTCCACCTATTTCCATTATTTTTAAATGCATTTCCATCCATTGTTTTATCTCTACCTTTTAGCCTATTTCAATCCCTACCCCCCACCCCACCAGAGCTATCTGTACCTTGCTCATCCTGCTTTCTACCCTTAATGTCACCATTAGCACATTCCTTAGATAATATCACCACCTTCAACACATCTTTGTCCTTTTGTCTGTGACATCTTTTGGTTATCTCCACCTATCACTGGCCCTCTATCCAGCTCTACCCTCTCCCCCCACCCCTCCCGCCCCCCGCCAAACCAGCTTATATTTAATCTCTCTTCTATTATTACTTAGTTCTGCTGAAGAGTCGTACGGACTCGAAACATTAATTGTATTCTTCCCTGCAGATATTGTCAGACCTGCTGAGTTTTTCCAGGTATTTTTATTTTTGTTTTTGTTTTGGGTTCCCAGCATCCGCAGTTTTTTGCTTTTACCATTGTCTAGGTCAGTTTCTGTAATCAGGGTGTCTGATGATTAGCCACCGCCCAGTGACATGTCCTGGCACGTCTGTCTGTGTCTGTCTGTGTGTGTCTGTGTGTGTCTGTGTGTGTCTGTGTGTGTCTGTGTGTGTGTGTCTGTGTGTG
This sequence comes from Isurus oxyrinchus, assembly GCA_026770705.1. Classification (NCBI taxonomy): domain Eukaryota; kingdom Metazoa; phylum Chordata; class Chondrichthyes; order Lamniformes; family Lamnidae; genus Isurus; species Isurus oxyrinchus. The sequence goes on from JANJGN010000013.1 coordinate 84,541,875, forward strand.
TGTGTCTGTGTGTGTGTGTCTGTGTGTGTGTGTCTGTGTGTGTCTGTGTGTGTGTCTGTCTGTGTGTGTCTGTGTGTGTGTCTGTGTGTGTGTCTGTGTGTGTGTGTGTGTGTGTGTGTGTATCCTTGTCCAGACTTTATTATTTTAAAAAAGTTCTATATAAGCCTCAGCACTGATGCCTTCAGTCTGAAATCTTCGTCTAATGTCCTCCGCACTCCATGTTCCTACCACCCGGTTCTGAGCTCAGGACATTGGTCCACCTCACAACTGGTTACATTTTGACACAAGTATAAAGATAATACATATTAAAAAGAAACAAAGGAAGGCCTTACAGCGTGACAGAAATACACAAAATATCAAAATGCCTTGAGCTCTCTGCTGGAAGTGTATATTGGAAGCTTGTGTGAGGGGATTCTCCAACCATTGAAGTTAATGATCAGAAAGATGTATGCAGCATATTCCTAAATGTCGGATGTGTGCTCCTGGAGGGAATGGAGTGGTTCCTCATCAGCTGTGGGAAGGTGGAAAACAGGCAAGTTATATTAAACTTACATCAAATTTTACTTAGACCAGACGTAGAATATTGTGAATGGTTCTGATCTTCATATTCTAAAAAGGATATAGAGACACTGGGGAATGTGCAAAAATAATTTACAAGGATGGTACCAGAATTGCAAGGTTATAACAATCAGGAAAGACTGAGCAGAGAAGGCTGAATGGTGGCCTGACAGAGATCTTTAAGGTTATGAAGGGACTGGTACAGTAGATGTACAAGAACTGTTTTGACTGATGGGGGAGACCAAAACTGGGAGCAATAAGTATGAGATAGTCACAATAGATCCCATAAGGAGATCAAGAGAGTGGTGAGATTGTGGAACTACTATTTGCGAATAGAATTGATGCTTTTAAAGGGAAGCTGGGTAAACACACAAAGGAGAAAGGAATAGAACAGGGTTTGCAATCTGTGGGTCGTGACCTCCCAGTGGGGTCACGGAACAAACAACTGGGGTCACGAATTCGAAGGCAGCAATCGTGGCCAAGGAGCAAAGAGTCAGATGGAACAGTCTCTGTATACAGCTCTGAGACCTCAAGAAACGCACCGACTGACATTTCTCTTGCCTTGGTCAGGTGGGTGTGGCCTAATGAAATGAACTGCTGCCTCCAAGAGAGTATGCTAAACAGTAGGTGTCTGAGAATATCTTCCTACAAACCTTTGCTCTTTTTAGAGTTGTGAATCATGATTTTGTGCCTCCTTCCCTGCTGTTTGAACACCCCACCACCCCACCCCCCCCCCCCAAACCCTCCCTGCTCAAAAACTCTTTCCCCTCAGCCCTATCTCCTTGCAACAACTCTCCCTCCCCTGCTCCTGGTCAATACACTTCATCTTCCCCTCCCCACAGCTTTCATTCTGGGGTCACACCAATTTTCAAACATTAAAATTGGGTCACAGCATGAAAAATTTGGGAAGCACTGGGATAGAAGGTTATCCAGCTAGAGTGAGATGAAGTAGGCTGGATTGTGTCTAGTGTGGATCATAAGCAGTTTAGCTGAGTGGCCTGTTTCCGTGATGTGTATTCCGCATAAAACCATGCTTTAGATATGTATTGTGGATACACCAAATATTTAGCAAAAGAGTTATGGGGAAGGGACTGGAAGGGTTTTGTAATATGAAAAATAATATTGAAGGAAAAGTTTCCACAAAATCATGAGACTCCTCTTGTGAGGTAAGAGGCACTGAGATGAAAAATGAAGACCAGCTTTGCTCTTTTAGGTTTTTTAAATCTTCCAAAGACACATGTCAGGATAATTCAGTCATCTCCCTAGTTAAGCACAGGCCACTGCCTGCTTGAGGCCCTTCCATGTTACCGAAATAGAAATGTGAATCTCTAAAATTTGGGTCGTTGGGCTTGGGCTGTAACGTGCTCGTACATCATTTTGGAATGTCATTAAATATAGGAAGAAGCTGATGGCTTTCCCCCTCCCAGGACAGAAGATTAATCCACAGTATTAAATAAATGATTTCATATTTATCGTAGCACTCAGAGTTTGTAAGGACAGGCACCTGGTGTGATATTGGTCAGCAGCCCCTGCAATTTTCCTTCAATCTCTGCTCTGAACATCACTGGCTAGACCAGCATTTATTACCCATCCCTAATTGCCCTTGAGAAAGTGGTGGTGAGCCGCCGCCTTGAAATGTTGCAGTCCATGTGTGGTGAAGATGCTCCACAATGTAGCAGTTTGATACAAGCATTTCATATTTCTACGTGCATCCACAGAATTTTGTTTTTATATCTCATTCTGAGTATCCCAGAGTAAATTCCAAAACAACATCTGAAAATGGATGTCCTCCATATTGTTAGTCAGTCATCAGCGAAAGGTAGTGCAGCATAAAGCTGCACAGTTGCAGACAGGCCTTGTTAGTCAGCCGTAGTCCAGCAATGCTCAAACAATCCCTTTACAGAAATCTTTAGTAAAAGGCGAAAGATTTATATGATCTGAAGAGAAACTAACTACTACTCCTGCACAAAAGCGCAGTAGATTTTAATTGTATATCAATTGTGGTTAACTATATGCAGGTGGAGGGTATTGAATAGGCTGTGATTAGAGCACATATTAAGTGACACTTATAGGCTTGAGGTAGGAGATACATACTCGTATCTTTCATTCTGTGAATAAATCTAAACTAAGTAAAGATTGGCTCCAGTTGCATCCTGTACCAATTGGCTATTGAGAGAATAACAGCGGAGATCTGAAACTCTCTCTCCCAAAAGGCTGTGTTGATGGGGTTCACTCGAGCAAGCTGTGGGAGCCCATCAAACCTCCCACCATATAGGATTAGCCACCCTAATGGGTTGTCATATAGATGATGAAATCACATCTGCATTGCAGCCTGTCAGACTTTTAATCAGCCCGCAAATCCTTTCACTGCTATACACTATTTCCCAGGGGGAAGACTGTATGTGAAGATACAAAAATGTCAACATAAACAAACAGGGATCAACAAATTAGTTATGATAACGCTGAATCAGTTCAGCACAAATTCTAAACTCTAATTCTGGCAAAAAGACAGCACAATTTGTATGAAGTGGCCTCTCGGCAATGGTGACCTGTAAACAGGTTGTGTGGATCAGTTAGCACAGTTGGCTGGATGGCTGGTTTGTGATGCAGAGTGACACCAGCAGTGGGGGTTCAATTCCTATACCAGCTGAGGTCATCCATGCAGGTCCTGTCTTCTGGACCTCACCTGAGGTGTGGTGACCCTCAGGTTAAACTCACCACCAGTTGTCTCTCTCTAGCAAGAGAGCAGCCTATGGTCCTCTAGGACTACAGTGACTTTCAAACAGTTTGTGAATGACATTGTGCAACATACTTCCATCAGACACTGGTGTAATGACAGCACTAGCAATAAAAACTGAACCAGCCTTTACACTGCACCTTCAGCACAGAAAACACTCAAAGGAGGAGAAACAGACAGCAGGAGGTAGTAGAATAGGGAGGGGAGTAAGTGAGAATAGGCCTCAGGAGGCAGAGAAGAATATTACATGGTGTTGAGATGGTTGATTAGGCAGCCCCTATATTTACAGCAAATTTCTTAACTTCTGTGAGCTGTAAGGCATAAATGGTCCCAATTCAAAAATTTTTAAATTGTTTTTCCTGCTCAGTTTGTGTGGGTCAGTTAGCACCAGTTTAGTCAGTTTTCCAGGTGGGTGTAGTGAAAAGTAGTGTGCCAGATAAGAAACAGGGAAAGGTTTTTTTTAATGTTTATATTGCAATCGCCTGTAAATATTTCAGTTTCATGCAGGATATCACCGCACAGTTTCTATTGAGGTACAAAGTTGAACAACCAGTGCAGCAAATCCTTTGTTCTATAATGGAGGCTGAAACCTTTGTTTCATTGATGTTACTGAAGATACTGAAATAGCAATGTTGAACAGTAGTCCATAGCTTCCTCTGACTGGGGAATCTAGAACACGGGATCATCGACTTAGAATAAGGTGTCAGCCATTTATGGGCGGAATTGCCCAGTCCCGCTAGTGGCAGGTGTCATAGTGGGTGTGAACGGACAACGGACAATATAGCGAGAAGGCTAAAAATCGGTTTCATGCCTTCGTAAAACCAGTTTGCAATTGTCTGCTCCGCCCGTCAATGGCGGACCATATTTCCCACCACTGCATGTCAGGAGTCTAATTTCAATACGTTAGTGTCTTGTTATAAGCCCTCACGCCGGAATATCGCCCCACGTCTAATTCACCGCCCATGTCGGCGTGATTTCAGGACAGCATGCTTCATAACTGCCTTTAAAAGGTGTGCACCTAGTGACCTGAACTTCAAGGGGAACTCAAAGGTGAGTGCACATGACCTCGCGCAGGGCTTGCGAACATTACCCACAATACATCAAGGAAGAGGTGCTGCACATTCCCAGGGGGCACAGGCAAGTCGCTTTTTCCCGATTGGCTTTCAGTGTGGTACCAGGGCAAGTGCTCCAGCACGAGTCAGGCTTGTGGGGGTGCAAAGCAGCACAGACAGAGGGAAGTACACAAGCACATGCTAGGGGAGTGGGTGAGGTGGGGGGGGGGAGTGAGGGAAGCGGCAATACACTTGGAAAATTTTGTCAAAAGTGAGCATTCTACTGCAGCCGAGACCATTCAGCACCAGCTCCATTGACAAGCTTGCAGTCGGGCCTCTGAAGCATTTCTGCCCACTCAAGCAACACAAAAGCATAAAAGTGCCTCCAAATGCTCCAGAAGATTCCATCCTTTAGCGACAAGTTTTAGGGGGCAGCAGGGCAATTGGCCGACTGGGCACATTGTACAATCCCCTTGTGAAAGGTGGTCATGGCACAGTCACTGGTGGAGACGCTCACAGCCCCTTGCAATGTCTTTATTAAGGTTTGGACCAGTATCCCTCATGGTTCAAGCTGACAGTGCAGCCTTGCAGTGTGGTTTAGGGGAATGCCTGTGCCTGAGCTGAGATCACAGCAGGCAGTCCAGTGGCACCAATGAGTCAAGTGGAGTGGGGTTAAAGTGGTTGGGGTTTCGGACAGTCATGAAACGCAGTACACACTGGCCATCCAAGTGGTGGCCAGCACTCTCCGGCTTGTGTCAAGGGGCCTTGAGACTTAACCAAAAGAGGTTCTTAGGATCCATATGCTAACCCATGTATCTCTCTCTTTGATCCTGCAGGAGGAGAACATCAGGATCATGGAGCCTGGTGATTTAGTGATATGTCTCATGGCTTACAGAGACCAGAGAAGAAGAGAGCAGCAGAGGTGCCTGGCTTGACAAAGCGAGGAGGACATCCCTCAAGACAAAGGGGCGGTAGGGCCTGCTGTGCACACAGCTGAAGATCCACAGAGAGCCATCCGTTGTAGGCATCTTGCTAGACCCAGGGTCTATAGATGCCACCTGTCATTCCAGGAGATGACTGAGTCACTGAAGACTGCTCATATCTAGGGAACCGGTTGGTCACATATGCCACCTGCTGCAGGATTTGGTGCCATGGGTACATGGAGGGCATCCACTGACAGTGTCCACGAAAGTGACTGCAGCACTCAATTTTTACACTAGTGGCTCCTTCCAGGGCTCCACAGGTGTCTTGTGCTGGATCTTACAAGCCTCCACACACATGTAGCTAGGAGTTCATGGATGCCATCTTCACAAAGGCACAGAGCTTTGAGCATTTCGCCCAGGATCAGGAAAGCCAGGAAGCAAGAGCACTGGCATTTGCGCAGATCTCTGGTTTCCCACAGGTGCAGGGTGCCATCGACTGCACTCATACAGCACTTAGATCTCTGTGGCAACAAGTAGTCAACTATGTCAACCACAAGGGCTTCCACTCACTGAATGTTCAGCTGGTGTGTGACCACCACAAAGACATCCTATGTGTCTGTGCATGTTTCCCAGGGAGCGTCCACGACTCCTACATTATTAGCAGGTCTCAGATCCCTGACATCTTCCAGGGTCCAGAGAGGCTGCAGGGTTGGCTCCTCAGGGACAAGGCTACCCACAGAAAGAACATGGCCGATGATGCCTGTGCAGCGGCCTAAGACTGCAGCAGAACCACAGTATAATGAGGCTCAGTCCGCGACTTGAACTATGGTGGAGCAAATGATAGGCCTCTTGAAAAGCAAGTTCCAGAGCCTCAACAGGTCTGGTGGAGCATTGCAATACAGTCCACCGAGGCTGTTGCACATCATTGCAGCTTACTGCGCACTATGCAACAGGGTGAGGAACTGGCTGAGGAGGAGATGGAAGAGCTGCTTGTCTCCTCCAATGAGGAGAACATCGAAGGGGAGGACAGTGATCAGGTCCTCAAAGGTGAGGATGCTGGTGATGAGGCCATCGCACTCACCAGACAAGACAGGCACTCAGGAGGCCTTCATAGCCACAAGATTCAGGGAGGATGATGATGAGATGCATTGTGGACAGTCCTCACATCCTCACCTTGCATCTGTGAATGTTTGACTTCTGTGTGGCTTATGGCAGCGCACATACCCTCAGCGCTCAGGCTCATGTCATGGAGACGCAGTGGAGGCCCTAATAATCGCTCGATTGCAGGAGGATGATGATGACACGCAGCGAGGACACTCCATAAATCTTCACATAGCCTCTGTGACTATCTAGCTCCTGTCTGCCCGAGGGCAGCTCACTTGCGCTGTGTGATCAGGGTAATATCATGGAGACACAGCTATGAAACTTTAAAAGCATCTAAACCATTGTCCGTCTTCAGCACCTGAGCCCTTCAGGAGCACAGTGTCACTGGACACAGATGCTGAAGTGATGAGGGCCAGCCCCACCTTAAAGGTGCTGAGAGCACACAGAGAGAATGACGGAACTCTGTGACACCTGCCCACTACATTCTGGCAGCAATGACAAGCACCATCGAGGTACAGGCATCAGTAATGTGTCCAGGGAGTGTGAGGCTGGACCATCACTTTGGTCTGAAGGCTGCACAGAGCACAGGGAAGAGGCCTTAGACTGAGATACCTGCCTTTATCTTGTGAAGGAACCAAGGTTTCACATCCGAGTGACACGAACACTGCTCATCAGAAGAAGGAGCCATAGACAGGGAGACATTCCTGGGAGGTTATTTACAATACTGAACAGTATGTACAAGTGATTAACACCCATGCCCAGGCTGTGCAGCTAATTCTCCTTAACTTCCCTAACTCTACCGCTACGCCTTGGTGCTCCCCTGACATCCACAACGGAGGTGGAGACAGCCTGCTGACTGTGATGCCCTGTCTGTGATGACCTTGGGTCATCCTCTGGAGAGCTGAGACCTGGAGGGCCACGGCTGTGGGTCAGGTACACCCTCCTTGGCGTATTGAGCTGGAGCTGTGGGGCTCACAGGAAGAGAGGATTTGGATTGGCCAGACATTCCTGGAGTCACCTGGGTGGATGGCCCTGGGGGTACACGTGTTGATTCTCCTCCCTGAGTGCCCAACGGACCCTGGCTGACTCCTTGAGGAAAAGGGGAAGCTGGAGTGAGATCGAGCTGTCCGACACCCCTCTCATGTTGACAATGTTGGAGCCCAACTATGGCATCAGTGATGGAGTTCAGCCGCGCAGCAGTGCAGGACCGATGTCGTGGACCAAAGTTCCATGGCGGCCACTATCCTGCCAGTGTTGATCTTGATGTGTTGGCATGCTGGTGCTATCACCTCAGACTGAAGGTGGATGGACACCTCCATCGTCCCTCACACTCTGAGGGGTGCACCAGGCATCCCTTCCTGATGTTCCCGTGATTGTCTTTGCAGCTCTAACAACTGCTTGAGGACTGAGTCCAGAGGCTCCTCATCTGACTTGAACTCAGCAGATTCCTTGCCTCCAGTAGTCGTCTGAATGCCGGGAACCAAGGATGTCCCTGCTTCCGCCTGCTGTGAGACAGATTGTGTGCTATACTCACCAGATTGTGATCCAGAGGCTACTCTACATCTAGGTCCCACCAAGGTGTGTCCCACTGCTCTGGTGAAGGCTGTGGGTGAGCACTGAGATGAGTCTTCAATGGTGCTGCCCTCAGGGTCCTCATCCAAGGTGCTCTCGGCTCTGGAGTGAGGGTCAAGGTTGCCTGAGGGCGACGTGGCAGATGTGCCTAGGAGAGAAAGTGGAGATTATTCATACTTGGCAGCCGTGTTACACACAGAACAGTGGACTCAGAGTAACGCTGAGAGAGGGATCATGTGGTACAGGATCGTGTGTAGATGTTCCCACTGACCTCACCTTTGCCGCAGGAACAGTCCATGTCCTCTCCGGCCAGCTCCAATGCATGGCTCTCAAACGGAGTGAAGACCTTAAAGTCCTGCACTCCATCTGCCCGACCTGGGGCCTCTCCCGTTGCTCATGCGTGATATTGTTCTGCATAAAGACGGATGGAGAGAGTGTGAGCAAGGTGCATGCCAGGCCAAATGAGATGGATGGCAGGTGTGCGTGTATGCTGAGTAAAGCCATGGATGGGATGAGGAGATGAGGCCAGATGGAGATGTGAGGGTGTGAGAGAGTGAGTGGCGATGTCCCTTGAGCTGGCAGTGAGTGAGATGCCAGTGAATGTGTGATGGGCTTGAGTGTGTAAGTTGAGAGTGATGAGATGGTTGCCTTACCCTGGCGCACCGATGAGATCATTCATCTGTTTTTTGCACTGGATGGCCGACCTCATGTGCAGCATTGGCACTAACCACCACTGCCACCACCTCCCAAGCCAGAGTGGTGAGACTGATGGGCCTCCTGTGGCCAGAGTGGGGGTAGAGGACATTGCGGTGGGCCACCAAGGTGTCCAGAAGGTGTCCCAGGGGGCTGAATCAGCGGGCTGAAATCTACTTGGCTTTTGGAGCCGTGTCTTCAGCGGAACTGTCCTGGGCTGCAAGCATTGAGAAGAATATGTGCAGCTACATTTTAAATATAGCGCCCAATGTGAGGAAGCGGTGACGTAATGGCATGGCAGGCCAATCAGAGGCCACCCACCAGCGATCTGTCGTGTTTCCAGTGACTGCATAATTTATGAGGCAGGAAGGGGACAATACGATGTGAAAACCCATCATTGTGTCCAGCGAGTAAGGCATTTTTTTTTCACCCGCTACCGCACTTATTGCAAATCTGGGACGATCCTGCCCTAGGACTAAGATGAAGTGAAAAAAGCTTGTTCACTCAAATGATTGTGAACTAATGGTTGTGGCTCTGTACCCCAGAGGGTTGTAGATGTTCAGCCCCTGAATGTTTTGAGGACAGGTATCTATAAGTTTGTGAATTCCCAGGGGATCTAGGGACATGGAGGTAGTGCAGGGAAAGTGGAGTTGATGTAAAAGATCAGCCATGGCCTTAGTGAATAGTGGAATAGGCACGAGCAACTGAATAGTCTCCTATGTCATATAGTATCATAGAATGGTTACAACACAGGAGGAGAGCATTCTGCCCATTTGTGTCCATGCTGGCTCTCTGCAAGTGATACTCAGACAGTCCCACTGCCCTGCCTTTTCCTCATATCCCTGCAAATTTTTTCTCTTCAAATAATTATACAATTCTCCTTTGAAAGGCATAGTTGAATCTGCCTCCACATCACTCTTAGGGAGAGCATCCTAACCACTCAGTATGCAAAAACAATTTTACTAATACGAAAACAGAATTACCTGGAAAAACTCAGCAGGTCGGGCAGCATCGGCGGAGAAGAAAAGAGTTGACGTTTCGAGTCCTCATGACCCATCCACAGAATTTTACTAATATTGCCTTTGGTTATTCTACCAATCACCTTTGTTTGACTCTGAGGATCTGCCAATGAGAACAGTTTATTTCTATCTACTCTGTCCAGACCCCTCATGGTATTGAGCACCTCAATGAAATCACCTCTAAAGAGAACAACCCCAGCTTCTCCAAACTATCCACGTAACTCAAGTCTTATGTCTTTTATTTGGATTTATCTTGGAATTTGTTGGCTCCTCACTCTAGGAGAGCTTGCTGGAGGCAATGGTTTTTTATTCAAAATCATTTATTTACATGCTAACAATTTACAAAGGTTAAACAAGACCAAGACATAGCTGGAGCTACTCTCTGAGATGCTTCACACTCACCTTCTTTCAGTGAGTGACATCACTGTGACATAGCTACTGAGCATGTGCGTAAGGAGCTATCATTTGAGTTAACCCCTTACTTTACATTATGGTCTTATATGTATGTTTGTACTTCACAAGTTTAATGTTGATGCAAAGTCCAAGCATTTCAGGAGCCAAGGCTCAAACTATTTGCACAAAAATGCCAAGTGAGATCTTCTCTCGCCCTTCCCCAGAGTCTTACTCTTCTTGGGTTGTGATATTGAGTCAAACTCTTCCTCTAGGTTCAAGCATTTAGTCAAATGGCTCGACCCAACACTTTGGATGTAGAATAAATGCAGCACTGAGAACCTTGTGAATATCCAAACAATGCTGGGCAGGAAAAGCCACTCCCCCCTGATCCAGCCAGCCTATCCCACACAACTGCGATGCACCACAATATGTAAACCACAACAAAAACAGAATTACCTGGAAAAACTCAGCAGGTCTGGCAGCATCGGCGGAGAAGAAAAGAGTTGACGTTTCGAGTCTTCATGACCCTTCACGCCATCTGAGACCATGTGATCTGGGAGATCTGAAAAACCAATTTAAAACTCTGCCAAGTAGTGGGGGGAGATATGCAAAATTCCTCTCTGACTGCCTTAAGCTTTCAAAAGTAGTTCAGGAGCCCACTCTGGTTCTGACTTGGTTCTCAATCTTCAATGAGAATGTAGATAGAGCCTGACCAACAAAGCAATTTACCATGCAAAGTTTATACAGTACATTAATTTTGCACAAGGTAATTAATCCAAGAAACATAAACAATTATAGATGACATTGGGTAAGGAAACCTTTGCTAATTATTCGTTTCGATCTCTATTCTATACCATCCATAATTCATGACTTCACACACAGGGTCAGGAGTAAGTTTTGTCAGCTTTCATTAATGTAAGACGGAGCATTGTGAGGGTAAAAACCATTGAACACATTCGTTCTAACAGAAGGATGAAACTGAAATTGACAAAGAACATTCTGGAACTGTGCCATAGATCCGTCAGTATCTGAAAGGAAGAAGATTGGTTAATAGTGCGGGCATCATCAGAACAATATTTCTATCAACACCAATCTCTCATTTTCATCATTTATTAAGTTGAATGAACAATGACTGTTAACTTAACCAATAGCCCCAGAGAAATCTCCCAGTCTCACCAAGCTCAATATTGTTTACTTTCCTCCAACACCGCCCCCCCCCACCCCCCTCTAAAAGACATGTGTGTGGGAAATGGGGGAGGGGATTCTGAAGTTCTAAATGGGACAAATCCTACCCAGCAGCTGGGTAAAGATGACACACAAAGCTCTGATCTCACTTAATTGCGAATTATTCATAAATGGACAGGATAGTGATGAGGCATGGTGGAGAATTTGGGCTACTGATGGCTTACTGCTCCACTCTCATCCTGCTTCCTCTCCTCCCCTCCCCTCCTTATGTCCTCTTCACAATTTACTTTCCTACCTATCTGTGTTATCAGCAAATTTAGCAACGATTCCTTCAGTCCCTTCATCCAAGTCATTTATATAAATTGTAAAAGGTTGAGGCCCCAGCACTGATCCCTGTGGCACACCATTCATTACATCCTGCCAATCAGAAAAAGACCCATTTATGCCAACTCTCTGCTTCCTATTAGCTAGCCAATCTTCTATCCATGAAAATATGTTACTCCCTATACCATGAGCTTTTATTTTCTGCAATAACTTTTGATGTGGCATTTTATCAAATGCCTTCTGGAAATCTAAGTACAGTACATCCACCAGTTCTCCTTTATCCACGGCACATGTGACTCCTTCAAAGAACTCCAATAAATTGATGAAACATGATTTCCCTTTTACAAAACCATGTGCCCTGTCATAACATCTTTAATAATAGCTTCTAACATTTTCCCTATGACAGATGTTAGGCTAACTGGCCTATAGTTTCCTGCTTTCTGTCTCCCTCCGTTTTTGGATAAAGGAATTATATTTGCTTTCTTCCAATCTAATGGAACCTTTCCCAAATCTTAGGGAATTTTGGAAAATTAAAACCAATGCATCAACTATCTCACAAGCCACTTCTTTCAAGACCTTAGGATGAAGTCTATCCAGACCTGGGGATTTGTCAGCCCGCAGCTCCAACAATTTGCTTAATGCCACTTCCCTGGTGATTGTAATTTTCCTGAGTTCTTCGCTCCCTTTCATTTCCTGATTTACAGCTATATCCGGGGTGTTACTTGCGTCCCCTATTGTGAAGACCAAAGCAAAATACCTGTTTAATTCATTTGCTACCTCCTTACTTTCCATTATCAACTCCCCAGGTGCACTCTCTATAGGCTCACTCTTACAATCCATCTTTATATTACTAGCTAGCTTTCTCTCATACTCTAATTCTTCCCTCCTTATTAATCTTTTTGTCATTCTTTGCTGTTCTTTATATTCTTTCCAATCTTCTGACCTGCCACCCATCTTTTTTTTTAAGTTTGATACAGTCTTTAAGTTTTTTAGTTAACCACAGGCAGTGGGCCCTCCTCTTGGGATTTTTCTTTCTCATTGGAATGTCTATATTCTGTGTATTCTGAAATATCCCTTTAAATGTCTGCCACTGAACCTCTATTGACATATTCCCTAACCTCTTTTGCCTGTTCACTTTAGCTAGCATTGTTTTCATGCCCTCATAATTGCCCTTATTTAAGTTTAAAATACTAGTTTTGGACATACTCGTTTATCCTCAAAATGAATGTAAAATTCAATCATATTCTGATTGCTGCTACCTAGAGGTGCCTTCACTGAGGTTATCAATTAATCTTATCTTGCTGCTCAATACCAGGTCTAGCGTAGCCTACTCTCTGGCTCCAGAATGTGTTCTCTTAAGAAACTATTCTGAAAACACTCTATGAACTCTGTTTCTACACTACCTTTGCCCATCTGATTTTTCCAGTCCACATATAGATTAAAATCCCCCATGATTATTTTTATTTGTTCTTGGGATGTGGGTGTCACTGGCTAGGCCAGCATTTATTGCCAATCCCTAACTGCCCTTGTTTAGAGGCCATTTAAAAGTCAACCACATTACTGTGGGTCCAGATACACATGTAGGCCAGACCAGGTAAGGATGGCAGATAACCTTCCCTAAAGGGCATTAGTGAACCAAATTGGTTTTTACAACAAATTGACAATGTGACATCATTAGTCTTTTAATTCCAGAACTTTTTTTATTGAATTCAAATTCAACCATCTGCTGTGGTGGGATTTGAACCCAGGTCCTCAGAGCATTACCCTGGGTCTACTGGATTACCAATCCAGTGACAACAACACTACACCACCGCCTCCCCAATTGCTCTAACTTTCTGGCAAGCTGGCAATTTCTCTTCTTTTATACTCTGTCCTACTGTGTAGTTACAATTAGGAGGCCTGTTCACCACTCCCACAAATGACTTCTTGCCTTTCTTCATTCCTCATCTCAACCAACCCACTTCTATATCCTGGTTTCCTGAACTTAGGTCATCCCTCTCTAATGTGCTAATACCATCATTAATTAATGGAGCCACCCCTCCACCTTTTCCTAACTTCCTGTCCTTCCTAAATGTCACATATCCTTCAATATTCAGGTCCCAATCTATGCCATCCTGTAGCCATGTCTCTGTAATGGCTATGAGATCATACTTATTTATTTCTATTTGCATTATCAGTTCAACTGCTTTGTTTCGAATGTAACATGAGTTTATACGCAGAGCCTTTAGTTTTGATCTTTTTATTAGTTTTGTAGCCTCGAGCCTTATCTGCTGATTTAGTCTTAGAGTTGTACTCCCTGTCCCTTCCTGTCACAGTCTGTTTATCATTTCCCATATTAGTACCTGTCTCTTTTGCCTTGTCTTTACTCCTTGGTTTACCACATCTTCCCAAATTTGATCCCTTGCCCCCACTATTCAGTTTAAAACGCTCTGTACTCCCTTAGTTACGCAGCTCACGAGGACCCCAGCCCCAGCATGGTTCAGGTGTAGACCATCCCAACGGTGCAGATCCCACTTTCTCTAGTACTGGTGCCAGTGCTCCACGAACTGGAACCCACTTCTCCTACACCAGTTTTTGAGCCACACATTCATTTCTCTAATCTTATTTGTCCTGTTCCAATTTGCACGTGGCTCAGGTAATAATCCAGAAATCTTCAAGAACTTAGCAAATTTTGGAAGAATTTGTGTTTTAAAAGACAGTCCCTTAAAAGGTTAATGTGGGACTCTGATTGCTATTCCTGGAAAAAGCATCCTTTTACAAGAAAGAGTAATTAAGCAGTTGAAAAACAACCTGTCAACCTTTTGACACGGGTAAACTGAGTACAAATGGAGTCACATGGGTTTTATGGCTCTGAAAAAAATCATGCCTGGAAGACTGTTTTAAAAAGTCAGTTTTGCTTTTGCTTTGAGAAGAGAAGGACCAACTGCTTGAGAAGGAAGACAGCAGACTTTTGTAGTCCAGAGCGAGTCCACAGCCATAAATGAATATAAGTTGCCCCTGAGATGCTCTATATGCTGGAATAGAGTAACTTCGAGAATTCTTCTTTAGGTTGGAAAGTGAAGTAATCCAATCCAAAACTTGGGTCCTAAATCTAAACAAAGGAAACTGTGAAGGTGTGAGGTGTGAGTTGGCTAAGATAGATTGGGGAACTTCATTGAAAGGCATGGCAGTGGATAACCAATGGCTAATATTTAAGAAATGAATGTATCCATTGCAAAAGTTACATTTTCCTTTCTGGTGCAAAAAAACAGCAGGAAAAGTGGCCCAACCATGGCTAACAAAAGAAATTAAGGATAGTATTAGATTCTAAGAGGAGTCATTTAAAGTTCTAGAAAAAGTAGCAAGCCTGAGGATTGGGAGCAGTTTATAATTCAGCAAAGGAGGACCTGGGCATTTAGAAAATATTAACATGTTTAGATAAAGTCAACATGGATTTATGAAAGGGAAATCATTTTTCACAAACTTACTGGAGCTCTTTGAGGATGTAACTAGCAGAATAGATAAAGGACAATCAGCGGATGTGGTGTATTTGGATTTTCAGAAAGCTTTCGATAAAGTCCCACACAAGAGGTCACTTATGCAAAATTAAAGCACATATGATTGGGGGTAATATATTGATATGGATTGAGAATTAGTTAGCAGACAGGAAACAGAGAGTAGGAATAAATGGGCCTTTTTTGGAATGGCTGGTGGCAACTAGTGGGGTACTGCAGGGATCAGTGCTTGGGCCCCAGATATTCATAATAGTGTTTGATCCAAAGAGGAGTCATATAAAGTTGCTAAAAAAAGTAGCAAGTCTGAGGATTTCAATGATTTGGATGAGGGAACCAAATGTAATATTTCCAAGTTTGCTGATGACACAAAATTAGGTGGGAATGTGAGTGGAGAGGAGGATGTTAAGAGGCTTCAAGGTGATTTAGACAAGTTGCGTGAGTGGGCAAATACATGGCAGAAGCAATATAATGTGGATAAGTGTGAAGTTATCCACTTTGGTAGGAAAAACAGAATGACAGAGTATTATTTAAATGGTGATAGATTGGGAAATGTTGATGTACAAAGGCACTGAAAGCAAGCATGCCGATGCAGCAAGAGGTTCAGAAGGCAAAAGGTATGCAGGCCTTCATTGTAAGAGGACTTAAGTACACGAGCAAAGATGTCTTACTGCAGCTGTACAGGGCCTTGGTGAGACCACATCTGGAGTAATGTGTGCAGTTTTGGTCTCCTTACCTAAGAAAGGATACCTAAGAGAGGGAGTGCAGCGAAGGTTCACCAGACTGATTCTTGGGATGGCAGGATTGTCGCGTGAGGAGAGACTGGGTCAACTAGGCCTGTAATTCACTGGAGTTTAGAAGAATGAGAGGGAATCTCATTGAAATGTATACAATTCTGACAGGGATGGACAGGTTGGATGCAGGGATGATGTTTCCCTGGCTGGGGGGCTAGAACAAGGGGTCACTGTCTCAGGATACGAGGTAGACCATTTAGGACTGAGATGAGGAGAAACATCTTTACTCAGAGGATGGGTGAACCTATGGAATTCTCTACCACAGAAGGTGTGGAGGTCACTGAATATATTTAAGAAGGAAATAAATAGATTTCTAGACTCTAAAGGTGTCAAGGGGTATGGAGAGACAGCGGGAGTATGGCATTGAGCTAGAGGATCAGCCATGATTATATTGAATGGCAGAGCAGGCTTGAAGGGCTGAAGGCCTCAAAAGCAGTGCCAGAGTCACTGACTGATTCACGGATCAGTGCTGAGAGAACCATTGACTTTTAACCTTTGGCCGAATTCCTCTATTTCTATTTTTATTTCATTGGGGTCAATTTTTAGTTCAGTGGGCGGGTGCACACCTGACCTGACCGAGCATAAAATGATGTGCAGTAACATCAGCCGAGTGTCCCGATGTCATCGCGTATTCGCATGATACTTCATTCAGCGGTCACGTGCCAGAGTCAGCAGCACACCCGCCAACAATTAAAAAGTCTATTAAGGCCATTAACGTTATAGGTGAAAGAAATTTTACACTGCCCATCTAACCTTACAGTAGGCGGGCAGGCGAAAAGGCCAAGCGGCCTTTGCATTTTTTAGGAAACCTCATCGACGGGCGGGATGAGGTTTCCAACGGCAAATGTAAACAAAATTTAAAAATTTAAATTTCATTTATAACATGTCCCTGCTCATGTGACAGAGTCACATGAGGGGACATGTTTTATAACATTTTAAAAATCTTTAGTTTTGATGTTTTAAAATGTTCATCTCACTGAGGCAGCTCTGTGCCTCAAACAGCTTTTCCAGTGCGCACCTGCAGCATACGCACAGTTCACGCTCACCCTCCTCCTCCCCTCCCCTCACACAGACAGCGCTGAGTGCTGCTGCTCGCGCTTCACACCGGATGGGCCTTAATTGGCCTGCCGGCATGAAATCGCAGTCTGGCCCCGATCGTGTGTGTGTGTGCATGTGTGCATGTGTGTGTGTAACCGATTGACCAGGTTGGTGAGTAAATTAAACTTTGAGACAAAGGTACGAGCTGTGGAGTAGCGGGGTCCGATCCACTGCTCGCCCCTCCCATCCTGGTCGTAACAGAATATAGCAGCAAATTCTGCTGGGGAAGGTGGCAGCATCTGTAAGGGTATTTAGCTCATTTTAAATTTTTTGGAGCCTGCAATCAAGAAATAAAGAAAAATTAAGAGAGCAGAGGGCCTTTAAACTCATAGCCGTGACCAAAATCCTGCTAATGGCACAACCCATCTGCCACCTGGTGTTGCAGTGATTGGGTGCGGAGCACCCTTGCTGCCTTGCCAGCAGGTGGTGCCTAATTGGCCCTCCAACGCTCCATTTGATTGGCCACACTGAGATAGTGGGGGCAGGACCAAGCGTACCGCTCACTTTTTGTTCCACAGAAAAACGTCAAGTCCAGCCCAATGTTTCAGGCCGATGACATTTTGCCAGAGCTGAGAAAAATCCAAGATGTAGCAGGTTTTAAGCAAGTGCAGAGTTGTATTGGGGGGAGGGGTGGAAAGGACAAAAGGAGAGATTAAATACCAAACCATATAATGTTACAAGGCAAAAGCTGATTCTGGTGAAACAAGCAAAGGAATAAAAGGTGAGTCACAAGGAGGTGTAAGTGGGCACATCAAAGCCAAGAGCTGTCATCTGAAAAAATGTGGGTTGAGGTTAGGATCTGAAATTAGGTGGAATTTTCTGTGCCCTCTGGTGTTGGCCATGTTTGGCGGCGTGAGAGGACAATATGGCAAGAAGGCCACAAACCAGTTTCAACCTGTTTGCAATTGTTCACTCTGCCCGTCAGTGGCGGGCCGCGGTCCCCGCTGTCGGGAACTTGGCTGTAATACATTTGCATGTCATTATAAGGCCTACCCACCAGAATCATCCTCCCACGCTGGATCATCCACCCGCATCAGCGGGAAAACACGCAGGTGCAGAAAACACCTGGACAAGTGTGACATGCCGAGGTTGGGACTTACCTCCAGGGCCATGCTCACATCGCGGACATCCGAGGGGCAGAAGATGCCGGACCCCAACAGCAACGGGACCCTGGAGGATCACCATGGCATGCTGGGTGGATTCTCATGGACATGGCTCCACCGTGAAGCAGCTCACAGAAGTTGGAAAGT
This sequence comes from Isurus oxyrinchus, assembly GCA_026770705.1. Taxonomy (NCBI): domain Eukaryota; kingdom Metazoa; phylum Chordata; class Chondrichthyes; order Lamniformes; family Lamnidae; genus Isurus; species Isurus oxyrinchus. The sequence goes on from JANJGN010000013.1 coordinate 84,560,068, forward strand.
CACTGTTGATGGTCTGTTCACAACAGATGATGGTCAAAGGGGTGGAGAGGAAGGTCCAGCTGTGTTTGGATGAGGAAGATGTACCGGGGAGGGGGGTGAGAGAGGAAGGTCTAGGATCGACTGGGAGAGGAAGAGGTGTCAGGGGGTGTGCGGTTAGGGGCGGGGGAAACAAAGGTATCGGGGTGGTGTCTGGGGTAGGAGGGGGTAATGGGGGAGAAGACAGCAACTGGGGAGGTAAATGTAAGGGGGGTGGAAGGTGCAAGGGAAGGAGTTTGGAGGCGGGGAAGGATACGGGGAGGGGAAGGAGTCCTGGAGGAAGAAGGAGTCCCAGGGGAGGAAGGAGTCTTGGGGGAGGAAGGAGTGCGGAGAGGGGAAGGAGTGAGGGTGAGGAAGAAGTAAGTGTTGAGGAAATAGTCGGGAATGGGGAAGGAGTAAGGGAGGGAGTCCAGGGCGGGGAAGTAGTTCCAGGGGGAAGGAGTTCCAGGGAGGGAATGAGTCTGGAATGTGGTGGTGTCCAGGTGAATGTGCAAGGGCGGCTCTGATGAGTTCATGACTGCCTGAGTGAACTGAGGGTAGGTGTGGTATGAGGGAATGGTGAGGATGACTGAGAGCAAAGTGAGGCAGGAGGGTGAGGGTTCAACAGCATTGTTAGGGACAGCAAGGGTGGTTGGTGGGTCTCGGAGGCAGACACAGACCTTGGGGGTGAGAAGGGGGAGGTTGGAGAGGTCAATGTGGATGGAGGTGGGGTTTTCAGGAAGGAAGGGAACCTGCATGTTCACCTGGACATCCCCGAAAGAAAAGGGCTGTGGCTGGTAGGTGATGGAGGAGAGGTAGAAGGTGATACCAGGGGTATCATCAGTGATGGCAAAAAGGAAATGGGTGACTGGGAGAGGGTAAAAGATGGGGGTATGAAAGAAAAACTGTAGCACTGCTTTGCTATCTAAATCCAAAATGAAACAAGAGTCGTGGTTTTTGAGATCAGGTGCTGCACGGGAGTGTGATCAATGGGTGGACGGAGATACAGGTCGGTTCAGATGGACAACTGAAAGAGAACCCCAGCAGGGAGCACTGAAAATGCTCAGGAATTGAGGTGTGTGTGATACACCTCTCCCCCCAAATTCACTTGTGGACCAGCTGTGTGCAGCTGAACTGCTAGTTGTGGCGGGTGGGGTGGCGGGGGGACGGAGGGGGGGAGGGTGCGCGGTGGTGGGGTAGTGGGTGCATGGGGAAGACTCGTGAAACCTGTCAATGAAGCTGAAAGACACCATTACATGTTATTCAGTGAAAGTGAATATATTTCTAGATTGTAAAGTGACAAAATGTCACCCAGGCAACCACCTGTGATCAGAATTTCTTAACTTTTGAAAGCCTTACACTTCTAGGTGCTGCCCCGACATCCGCAGCAGGGGTGGGGACAGCCTGTGCAATGGTTGGCCCTGTTGCCTGTGATGACTTTGGTCTGCATCCTCTGGAGATCCAAGGCCTTGAGGGCCCCAGTTTGCTTTGCTGTCCTCCTGTGGGCCAACTGCTCCCTCTGTGGTGACAGAGGACAAGGTTGAGGGGGTCACAGGCAAAGGGGACTCGGAGGGAGAGGACAGCCTCTGAGATTCCTGAGTGGATGACCCAGAGGTGTCCAACTGCTGCTCCTCCTCCCTTCAGGTGCCTGAGGGCCCCAGCCTGACTCCTTGAGGGGGAGGAGCACATGGAGGGATGTTGAGGTGCCCATTTCCCTCTTGTGTCAGCATTGCAGGAACTCACCCATGGCTACTGCAATGGAGTGTGGGTCTGTGCACATCTCTGAGTTCTACTGGGCCAGGGTCTCCATGGCGTCCACCATCCTCCCCCATGGAGACCTCCATACGCGCACATGTGGGCACCACTTCATCAGAGGGCATATGGATGAACTCCTCCCACTCGCGAGCCACTCTGTTGAGGGTTTCCAACAGCTCTGCCTGATGTTCCCACACCATCTGTTGACTCTCCAGGATGAGTTGGAAGGCCAAATCCAGAGGTTCGTCATCTGACTCGGGCCTCATAGGTGTCTCTTCCTCAGCAGTCCGCCGAGTGCCGTGGAGTTCAGCTGAACCTGCCTCCTCCTGCTGCAGACACATGTCCGTGCGGTGACCACCAGATTGTGAACCTGAGCCTGCTCTAGATCTAGGTCTCACTGAGGTGTGTGTCTCTGTGCTGGTGGAGGGTGTGGGTAAACACTGTGACGGGTCTTCCAAGCTGCTTATTTCCAGCTCTTCAATGGAAGAGATGCCCTCTTGGCTGGAGGTGAGGACCTGGATGGAGCTGAGGGATTGGCTGGATGAGGGTGTTGGTCACTTGGCAGAGCTCCCTGTGAACCAAAGTAGAGACTCATCCGGTTTTCTACCCTTAATGTCACCATTAGCACATTCCTTAGCTAATATCACCACCGTCAACACCTCTTTGTCTTTTTGTCTATGACATCTTTGGCAGTCTCTCCTTTGCCTCTGCCTATCACTGGCCCTCTATCCAGCTCTACCTGTCCCAACCCCCTCAACCAGCTTATATTTCACCTCATTTCTATTTTTCTTTAGTTCTGACGAAGAGTCATACAGACTCGAAACATTAACTGTATTCCTCTCTGCAGATGCTGTCAGACCTGCTGAGATTTTCCAGCTATTTTTGTTTCTGTTAGAGATAATTAGAGCATGGCAGCAGAGTCAAAAGCAGGAGAGAGAGCACTCACAGTTATATTGAGAAAGGGATGATATGATGCAGGACCCTCACTGGATGTTCACCGCCGACCTCACTGTCACCACAGGCACAGTCCATGTCTTTACCAGTTAGCGCAATGGCATACCCTCAAAGTGAGTGAGGGGCTTAATGTGGGCCATTCCACACCCTTCCCCCCACACCCCTCAACAGTCTGGGACCTCTCCCTGCTGTTGGAAGCAGGCATCTCCTGTATGAAAACAGATGAAGAGAGTGTGAGCTGGACACATGGCACTGAGTGGAATGTTTGTGTGGTGAGTGGAGCCATGGACAGGATGAGGATGTGAGCTCGAGAGGGTATGAGCCTGATGGAGATGTGAGGGTGTGTGTGAGAGTTAATGGTGTTGCCCCTTGAGATGTGAGATCCCTGTGGATGTGTGATGAGTTTGTGAGTTGAGAATGATGAGAACAGTGACTCATCCTGGCGGAACAGATGAGACCTGTAGCGGCAATGGGTGACTGTCCTCTTTTGCAGGGCATTGGCACTGACCACCGCTGCCACTGCTGCCCATGCTGGATTGGTGAGGCTGCTGCCCACCCTGCACCCAGAGCAGGGGTAGAGGACATCACGGCGAGTTTCTGCTGTTTCCAAAAGGCACTCGAGGGATGCGTCATTAACCTGGGGGGCTGCAGTCATCTTGCCTTTTGGGGCCATGCCTTCTGTGTAGCAGTCATGGGCTGGAAGCATTGAGAGGGGTGCTTGCAGCTGCAGTTTAAATATGGTGGCCGGCGTGAGGAAGCGGTGAGGTGATGGCGTGGTGGGTGAATGAGAGCCTGCCCGCCTTTGAAACAGTGTGTTTCCCGGGAATGCATAATTAATGCGGCGGGTTTGGGACAACACGGCATGAGAAGCTGCCATTGCGGCCGACGGGTAAAATGTCATTTTTCCCACCCACTACTGCGCTTAGTGCAAAGTCCGCCCTTTATTTAAAGCAATGTTGGTTCTGGAAGGCAGAGAAGAGCTGGGAGATTTCTCCTGGATGTCCTGGCCAATGTTTATCGCTCAGTCAACATCATGTAAACAGGTGATCTGCTCATTCATCATGTAGTTGTGGAATTTTGCTGTGCACTATTTGGCATTGTGTTTCCCACAATAGAACAGGTGACTACTCTTTAAAAGTATGTTGTTAGCTGTAAAGAAGTTGGGGTATCCTGAAGTTGTGAAAGGCTCTATAGAAATGCAAGTCCTTACTCTCAGAGCTCAAGTCTGTCCCTTGGAAATGAATTGTTAGCACCAATTGTGTCTGCTGCATATATCTCAACCCTGCACAGCTATTGATTGCAGTTGAGTTTCTAGGTCAGCATTTCCATGGTGAAGTGATAGACCAAATGGCATGTCTTTCTTTGAATAATACCATGGGAATTTTTATGTCTCCCTGAGAGAGTAGAGAAACAAAAAAGCATTTCCTTCAGTACTGTACTGGAGTGTCAGCCTAGATTGTGTGTTCAAGTCTCTGGAGTGGGGCTTGAACATATAACCTTCTGACTCAGAGGTGAGAGGGTTACCACTGAGCCATGAGTGACTATTCATTGCCTGTGTAACTGCGCGATGTTGGTGCAGGAGGTAAATTTGGCTTCACTGACTCCAGCCATTTAAAGCCAGTCTGACTCTCTTAAAGGGGAGATCCAGGGAACACTTATGAATAGAGCAGAAGGGATTGTGAAATCAGACACAAGGGTTGCTTGACGTGGGGTTTGAACACTTTTACTCTCTGGCAAGAACATTATTAATTGAACCAACCTGACACTGGGGCAAGATCCTGCCCAGGAAATCCCTCAGAGCTGCTCCCAATCACCAACAGTGTAATGGAAACCCCTATATGCAGAGTGAGAGCAGCTCTGAGCAATTTCCCAGTCTCTATGTCTACACCCGTTAGATTTTATGTTCCTTTCAAAAATATTTAAGAATCTCCTGTAAATTTGACCCTGTACCCCCTCCAAGTCACACACCATTCCTTCATCGCTGCTGGGTCATAATCCTGGAACGCTCTCCCTAACAACACTGTGAAAGACCTTCACCAAACAAGCTGCAGCAGTTCAAGAAGAAGACCACCACCAACTTCTCAAGGGCAGAAAATGCTGGCCTTGTCAATGATACCTGGTGGTGTGTTATAGTTCATTCAGGGAGTCCAAGTTGCCATGGCAACATGCACTGTTGCACACATGGACAACAATGGCTGAGACTCCAAATTTCTTTCCACAACATGGCCTGCCGGGAATCTCTCTCACTCTTACCACCTGCCATTGGCACGTGTTGGAAAGATTCACAGGTTGATACTCAACCTGTTTGGCCATGTTATGAATGCACGTTCCTTTGGCCATCAAGTACTGGGGTGGGTCTTGAACCTAGAGTTTCTGGCTCTGAGGCAGGGATGCTACCTAGTGCACTCATGGCCTCCCAACAATATTTGCAGCCTAGAATTATTTTTTTTAATAACGCAGTTGTATCATTTTCTAAAAGATGGAATTGATTGTGGGGAAGCTTGAGTTCAGCCACTCAGGATCTGAGAATGATAAATTGGAATGCTTTCTTGATGAAACTAGAAGTTGTGGAGGAGAAAAGATTTTGGTTATCCATGTACATGGATCATGGAAAGAATTTTCCCACCGTCAGGGGGGGAAGTGCAGGAGCGGGCACGCCTCTGATTGGCCTCCCCCAATTGGGGGCGCGTCGCCTTTTTACATGTGCGGGCCAATTAAGGCCCGACTAGAGTGATGTCCTCCAGGAAGTGCTATGCGCTCCCTGTGCCACTGGGGGGATTCCCTCAGCTGGGAGTGCGCTCTTTCGTGCATGCACACGAAAGAGCGCACTCATCTCCCTGAGGCTAAGTGCTGCCTCAGGTAGATCGGCTCAGAATTAAAATTTTTAAGGTAAATGTTTAAAACAATTTCCCTGACATGTCCCCTCATGTGATACTGTCACATGAGTTGGGACATGGCCATGACTTTAACTCAAACCTTTATTAACTATTTAAAAGCCCTCATGAAACCTCATCCCGCCCATGGATGAGGTTTCATGCTTTTTCTGAAGCCCGCCAGGGCTCCTGGCCTGCCCACCAAGCTTAAGGTTGGACGGGCAGCCCTGTCAATTCCCTAAATTGGTTTATTAATGACCTCAATAGGCCGTTGACAGGTTGGTGGGCGCACAGCTGACTCGGCTGCGCCCCCACTGACCTGAAAATTGAAATGACGCCGGGTGACGTCGGGAGTTCTGTCCAATGTCATCCTGCGTCATTTTACGTGTTGGCAAGCGGGCCCCGTCCCCTGCTTGCCAACCTAAAGATCCTGCCCCATGAAAAGCTTGTGCACAGATACACAAGTAATCAAACAATCAAATGTAATTTTGATCTTTATCAGGGGAGGCGGGGGTCTGGAATACAATGGAGACAATGTGATTCTGCTTTCATTGTACAGAGCCTTGGTTAGACCTAATCTGGAGTATTGTATGTAGTATTGGCACTGCACCTCAGGAAGGGTGTATTGGCTTGGAGGGCGAGCAAAGCATAGGTTCACCAGAATGTTGCCAGGTTTGAAATGGTTAAATTGTGAGGATCAGTTGCATAAACTTAGCTGGAACCTGTGAGTCATAAAAGCGAGGGGTGAACCCATCGAGATGTTTAAAACGATAAACAAATTCAATACGTGACAGAGAGAGAAACTATTTCCTCTGGTGGGAGGGTTCAGGACAATCAGGAACATTTTAAAAGGCGTGAAATCAGGAAACACCGAAATCAGGAAACACCTATTCACACAAAAGGTTGTAGGAATTTGGAATTCAGTCTCACAAAGACTGTGGATCTGGGAATCAGCTGAAATTTTCAAGGCTGAGATTGACAGGTTTTTGTCAAGTTAGATAATGGATATGGAACTAATGTGGGTAAATAGGGATGAGGCACAAGTTAGCCATGATCTAATTGAATAGCTGGGATGGCGGGGGGGGGAGTTGAATGGCCTCCTCCTGTTCTTATACACAGACAGTTTGAGTAGCAGACTGGATTTTGCATTTTTCACAGCTTAAGTAAGATTATAAACATGTGTATAACAAATATTTAATAAAAACAACCATAAATAGATCAACATTTGCATAATGTGATGTTTTGTTTGCATGCAGAGTATGACAACAGCCCAACTGTACCAGTCTGTAGGAAAGACCTCAATCACTTTCAAAAACAATAATATAAAAAATTGTCTTTGTGCAGCTGTATGTTTTATTTGCCTTCACTATAATGGTTACCAGCAGAATAGAACAGTCTGTCTTTTAAAATGTTACACTCAGAAATTACTTCAATAAATTTATGAAACTTTACTGAATGGGGACTCTGTAGGTACTTATAAGACAGGCTTGAGCGTCAGGTTGAAGGTAGATGTTCCTTAGGTGCAGTGTAAGTTGAGTGAACATTTCAGCAGGAACAAAAACAGAATTACCTGGAAAAACTCAGCAGGCCTGGCAGCATCGGCGGAGAAGAAAAGAGTTGACGCTTCGAGTCCTCATGACCCTGTCTACCTGTGCTGCACCTACCTCCACATTAATGCTGCAGCTCCCTTCTACACTAACCTCTCCCCAGTGCCTCAGTCACCCCCTATCCCCCAGACTTACCCCAGGGCCTCAATCACCTGTCTCCACACTCACCTCTCCCAAACCTATCCCAGGGCTTCAATGGCCCCACCCCCTTCTCCTGCTCTAACCTCCACCAGACTTAACTGAGTGGGTGGTGTGGTGGTGGTTGGGGGTTTGGGGGGGCGGGGAGGTGGGGGTTGGTGATTGGGGCTCGGGGGTTGGAGGTGGGGGAGGTGGGGGGGTGGGGGTGGTGGGATGGGTGGGGGTGGGTGGGCTGAGTGCTGAGACCCAGACAGGTACCCACATTGGTTCAGCAAATGTTATGTTAGCTTTTATTACAGAGGAATTGGAGTATAAAAGTAAAGACTACAATCATATCAGGCTTTGATGAGACCACACCTGGAATACTGTATACAGTGGGTGCAGTGACAGTGATGTGGCGATTCTCCTTTGAGGAGAAATTGAGTAGACCAGGTCATTACATATTCCCTAGAGTTTGGAAGATAAGTGGTGATCTAATTGAAAGATTTAATATCCTTAAGGAGTTTGACAAGCTCTATGCTATGAGGATGTTTCTCAAATTTGGAGAGTCTAGAATATAGGATCCCAGTGTCAGAATAAGGGGTCAACCATTTAGGACTGAAATGAGTGAGGAGAAATTTCTTCACAGGGTTGTGAATCTTTGGAATTTTCTACCCAGAGGGTTGTGGATGCTCAGCCATTGAGTATGTTCAAGACAGATCGATATATTTTTGAATACTAAGAGAGTCAAGGAATGTAAGTATAGTGTTGGAAGGTGGAGTTGAGGTAAAGATTCAGCCATAATTGTGGCGCAGGCTCGAGGGGAGGAATGGCCTATTTCTTGTGTTATTGTCTTCATAACTATGAGAGGGTGTTGCCTATTTTGGGCCCAAACCAATTTCTTCCCAGCTGCATAGTGGGTCTAATCAGATCCCTCAGGCTCCATGTTTATGCAAAGTATAGGGGTTAGCCATGTAACAGTGAGGTGGAGCATAACTATGCCATTTCACAGCATTCTTAAAGCTGCAATACAACAGAACACATGTTTAAAGAGTAGAATGGAGATGTGTATGATTCTAAAGTGTCATCAAGGAAACTTGCTGCTAGGGTTAATGTAAAGAGCTGAAGGCATGGACAAGTGAGAACAATATGTGCAAGTGAAACAATGCTTAAAGGACAGCTCAGAGAAACAATGCACTGGAACAGCAACATGCTGTGTTGTGCAATGAAAATAAGAAAGAATATTTATAACAGCCGTAACAGCTTTGGGACATCCCAAGACACATTGCATCTAATGAAGTTTTTTGAAGTGTAGTTACCAATGCATGAACTGCCAGGTCCCACAAACAGCAATGATATAAATGACCAAATATCCTATTTTGATGGTGTTAGTTGAGGGATAAATATTAAACAGGGCTCCCCTGTTCTGCCACGGGATCTTTCACATCCACCTGAGAGTTTACCGCCTCATCTGAAAGACTGCACCTCTAACAGTGCGGCACCCCCTCAGTACTGGAGTGTAAGACCATAAGAAATAGGAGCAGGAGCAGACCATTTGGCCCATCAAGCCTGCCCCACCATTCACTACGATCTTGGCTGATCTGACTGTGGCCTCAACTCCACTTTCCTGCCTGTCCCCCAGAACCCTTGACTCCCTTGTCAGTCAAAAATCTGTCTATTAACTCAGCCTTGAATATATTCAATGACCCAGCCTCCACTGCCCCCTGGAGAAGAGAATTCCAAACTTTAACGACCCTCTGAGAGAAGAAATTTCTCCTCATTGCCATCTTAAATGGAAGATCCCTTATTTTGAAACTGTGCCACCTAATTCTAGATTCCTTCATGAGGGGAAACATCCTCTCAGCACCTACCCTGTCAAACACACTATATGTTTCAATAAGACCACCTCTCATTCTTCTGAACACCAATGAGTATAGGCCCAACCTGCAGAACTCTTGTGTCAGCCTGGATTGTGTGCCTAAGTGGGATTTTGAGTGGGATTGATCTCGCTCAGCATGAGGGAGTTCATTAAGCTGGGCTGACACAGGAATCAGGAGCTGCCTTTTAGATGAAGAACCAAAGGGCACCAAGGCTGGGCCGTTGTCACCTTGTGTGATAGATGGAGACCTCAGATCAAGGTGAGAGGGGCAGATATGTGGCAAAGGGAGAGTCAAATGAGGAGGAGGAAGCAGAAAGAATAAAAGGATAAACTTACCTGCAAGGAGGCAGCTTATCTCTGTTACAGGTTACACTTTACTAACTTCAGGGTCAAAGTTGAGGATTGGAAAAGTATTTCATTCTGATCTTTGGAACTCCTTGTGAATGAACAAACATTTTACATTTGTAACCTTCAATGTGGCAGCATTATGAGGACATTCTGGATCCTGTGTTTAAATTATTTGTGCATATTCCTTTGGCAATGCTTTGCAATCAGATGATCTGTATTATATTGGTGAGTGCTGTAGTATTCAGTGCTAGTCTTGGCAATAGGATTTCAAAGAACTGAACCTCTTCATAAGCTGGCACTGAGGCAGTCTCAACCACTGGGAACTTAAAAATGCTTAAATAAATACCCCTCCCACAAACACAATTAGTACAATCCTGTTTCCAATCTGACAGTTGTGTTTAAAGCTCTCATCTCTTCACTCACCAAGCTGCTGCTGGACTGAGGCTGATTGGAAGGCAGTTCCTCGATATGTTGGTAAGTAGATTGTGCAGCTGTTAAAGAATGTCCGGACCCAGAGGAGAGTCTAGAGAAATTATGAAGAGACTCTCCGCATCGAAGTCATCAGCTTCTGTCAGGCCTCAAAACATGTTGAACCTACTGACGTTAAGCTCTGAAGTCTCAGTAAAGCAGATAGAGATAACTAAATTATGATATAGTCAAACAGCTGACGTTGTTTGTTTATTGGTTTTTGGTAATCACCCCACCAGGGATAACAGAAGTACAAACATAGTCAGGAGACATCGTACAAAGTCTCATTTGTTTCTTTAACTTAGAGTCACAGAAATTCCAATGCGCCAGAATTCATCTGAACACTGCATTTTGGGCTAGGATTGCTGAATAGTCCAAAGCATGAGAGGCAGTTTGGAAATGCAGATATCAAGGTATGGCCACTTACAGCAGAGTGGATCTGAGCCAAGAGGAGATGAAGCATGGGGACCTTAACCCTTTGTTGCAGGATATTCAACTGTGACAACTCCTCAGAGACTTCAGGAGCTGATGGTATCCCAAGTCCATGCCTGCTGCCAGGTGCTGGTGGGTTACGCTATGGGCAGCCCCACTAATGCCTGGGCCAATGTTTGATGCTCAGTGTGCCTCAGGACCGAGTGAAGAGGGTCGCCCGGGTCCCACTGAATCTCCTGCTCCTCAGGCTGCACTGGCATTGAGCTGTCTCCCCCTCCCTCTCTCCCTCTGCACTAAGCACTAAGTGGCTTTTGGTCTCTTGCCTCATAAATTGAAAGAAGTTAAAACAGGTTGCTTGTGGGCTCCCAGTGAGGGGCAGCAGGGTTCAAAGGTACTTAGTGCCTGATCAAGGAGCCTGGCAGCTGGTAGAGAGGCCCCCGCTGAGAGCTGCTCCCTTGCCCCTGCTGTTGACCTCCCTCCCCTGCAACCTCCTCCTGCCATCAGTCACCTGTGGCCTGGGATTCAGTGATGATCCTAGACCTCAGGTGGCTCTCCTACCAGCAGCAGCCCCGCCTCCCCAGTGACATCGTCATTCAATAGAGCTCCTGGCTTTTGATTGGTCAGCAGCACTTGGGGGATAGGACTTCCGCCCTGGGTCCTCAATCTCGGGAATGGCCCACACTTAATTCAGCAGGTCTTCCCAGAGACGTGATGTGAGGTTCTCACTAGCTCTGAGGCGCATTTATTAAATGGCTCAATGAGTACAAAAGTAGGGAAATTATGATGTACATTTATAAAGCTCTGGTTAGGCCACAACTCGTGTATTACGTGCAGTTCTGGTCACCACACTTTAGGAAGGATGTGAGGGGCCTTGATGGGGAGCAGGGGAGATTTACCAGAAAGGGACCAGGGATTGGGGATTTTAGCTACAGGGCTAAACTCGAGAAGCTGGGTCGTTCCCCTTGGAGCAAAGGAGATTGAGGAGAGATTTGATAGAGGTGTACAAGATTATGACAGGTTTAGATAAGGTAGATAAGGAAAAGCTGTTCCCATTAGCTGATGGTGCAAGGACTAGGGGGTCACAGATTTAAGGATTTCAGCAAGAGTTACGAAGGGGATGAGAACTTTTTTAAGCAGTGAGTGGGAATGACTTGGAACTCACTGGAGGTGGAAACAATCAAAGATTTCAAAAAGAAATTGGATAGACATGAAGGAAATAAACTTGCAGGGCAATAGCGATAGAGGGCGGAATGGGATTGATGGGATAGTTCAATAGGGAGCTGGACTTGATGGGCTGAATGGCTTCCTGCTGTGCTGCAGTGAATCTATAAATAGTTTACCTAGAATTACATAGAACTTCCTACACCACATAGACCTATAGGCCATTCAGCCCAACCAATCCATGCTGATGCTTACGCTCCACTCAAACCTCCCCCCATGTTTCCTCATCAAACTGTCAGCATAGTCCTCTGTTCCTTTTCCCCTCATCTACTTACCTAGCTTCCCTGAAATGCTTCGACCACTCTGTGTGCTAGTGAGCTCCATGTACTCAGCACTTTCTGGGTAAAGAAGTTTCTTCTGAACTCCTGACTTGATTCCTTGGTGACTATCTTATATTGATGGTCTCAAGTTCTGCACTTCCACAGAAGTTTTGTTTTATTTGTTTCTAAACTGCTGCAGTCTGTGTGGCGTAGGTACACCCACACCGCAGTCTGTGTGGCATAGGTACACCACTGCAATCTGTGTGGCGCAGATACACCCACAATGCAGCCTGTGTGGCATAGGTACACCCACACCACAGTCCGCATGGCATAGGCACACCCACACTGCAGTCCATGTGGCGTAGGTACACCTGAACTGCAATCCATGTGGCGTAGGTACACCCATACTGCAGCCTGTGTGGCATAGGTACACCCACACCGCAGTCCGTGTGGCAGAGGCACACCCACACTGCAGTCCGTGTGGCGTAGGTAGACCCACACCGCAGTCTGCATGGCATAGGTACACCTGCACTGCAGTCTGCATGGCGTAGGTACACCCACACCGCAGTCCCCTTGTCATAGGTGCACTCAGTCCGTGTGGCATAGGTACACCCACACCGCAGTCCGTGTGGCGTAGGTACACCCACACCGCAGTCCTTGTGGTGTAGGTCCACCTACACTGCTGTTAGGAACCACTCTTTTTGTCCTTACACTATCAAAATCTTTCATTATTTTAAAGGCATCCATTATATCACCTCTCAGACTTTTACTTTTCAAGAGAAAAGAGACCCAGCCTGTTCATCCTTTCCTGATATGTATAACCTCTCAATTCTGGTAACATCCACATAAATCTTGGTTGCACCCTCCCCACCCTTTAATGTGTGGACCCGAACTGTACACAGGACTCTGAGTATGCTCCAAACAAGGTACAATACAAATTGAACATAACTTCACTACCTTTCAATTCTATTCCTCTAGAAATAAACCTCAGTGTTTGATTTGCTTTTTATTGTCTTATTAACCTGCATTGTTATTTTCAGTGATTTATGTACTTGTACTCTGAGATCCCTTTACTCCTCTGCCCTGTTTAGATTCCTATTTTCCAAGTAACATGTAACTTCCTTATTTCTTTTTACCAAAATGTAACATGTTTATCTATATGGAAATTCAATTTTCCAATGTTATCCTGCAGGTTTGTTAATGTCTCCTTATAACTTGTTGCAGCCCTCCTCAGTATTGACCATCTCCCACCTACCAAACTTGTTAACGACACATGTTGAAATTGTGCTTTTAATTCCAAAGACTAAAGCGTTAAATGTAAATTGTGAACAACAGCAGTCCCAGCACTGATCCTTGTGGGATCCCACCTCCTGCCATTCTGAATAGATACCCTTTACCCCACTCTCTGCTTTCTATCTTGCAGTCAGTCAGCAATCCGTACTGCTTCGTCTCCCCTACCTATGCATTCTCTGACTTTATTTATTAATCTATCATAAGGCACCTTCTCAAAGGTCTTTTGGAAGTTTAGTGAAATTACATCTACAGCATTACTCTATTGACTTTTTCAAAGAATTCAATGAGGTTGGTCAAGCAAGACTTTCCCTTTTGAAAATCATGTTGACTATTCAGTATTATATTCTTGGTTGGTTTTATGTCTCCATATGACACTAGCTATCCACCAGTCTTCTGGCACTGGATCTTTTTCTAATGAAGTATTAAATATGTGTAATATTGCCTCGGCTATCTTTTCCCTGTATTCTTTTTAAATGCATGTTGACAAAAACTCATTTAATCTATCAGCAGGCAGCTGTAATAAGTGGCCATTGAATGTGCTGTAAGACAGATGTTGCTGCTTTAATAAAACCATTTCAGCTTCCGTAATCAGCTGGCATTGAAGCCAGTGATAAACCCAGTTAATAATATGCTTCTAATTGGGACAAATTAAATCCCTGGGGGCAGCTCAGTGATTAAGCAGTGGGGAGAGGGGCATCGTTTCACACAGTCTGTGCTGTGAGGTTTGTGTGATGTTGGCAGAGAACACTCCAAGGTGATGTTGTGGGTTATTGGAATCTACAGTCAGTGATGGAGATTCCCCATTGTCCAGTCACAGTCCGGAAAAAAATACCAGTCTGTATTAATCTGCCTGTAAAGTACTTACGAACATACAAGTTAGGAGCGGGAGTAGGTCATTCGGCCCTTTGAGTCTGCCTGATCTGAATTTGGCCTCAACTTCACTTTTGGACAAACACATGACTCTTTCTGGTAACATTCTTGATTCTGCATCAGAAAATTGAGCACAAAGTCCAAACTGACATTACTGAGGGAGTGCTGTACTGTCAGAGGTGCTGTCTTCTGGATGAGATATTAAACTGAGGTGGATATAAAAGTTCCAATGATACTTGGAAAGAAGAGTAGGTTCTCTCCAGCGTCCTGGCTGAAGTTTATCACTCAATCAACCCCATAAAACAAGCTATCTAGTCATTTATTTATTATTGTTTGTGGGACCTTTCTGTGTGTGAATTGAACACCACGTTTCTTATATTACAACATTGACTACACTTCAAAAAGTTCTTCATTGACTATAAAATACTTTGGAAAATCCTGAATAAATGAAAGATGCTATTTAAATGCAAGTCATTTCCTTTTCCCTCCTAAATCTTTTGTGAACTTTTACTGACATTGAAATGCAAATATTTATAAATGGAATAACAGGTTTATAAAAGCAATATAAGTCAATTGAACTTTCAGGAGATGACAAATCCTTAAATATGTATTCCCTTGTTCACTTGATACATTCTTTATTGAGACTGAAAGTGTAAATTCTGATTGGTTAGATTTAATGGCAATAAATTCCTTGGAGAAAATTGTGACAAAAAAATTAAATAACTAGAAAGCAGTAAGCCAGGTTCATACCAACCCTAAAAAGCTTGGCACCTGCTCATTCACCACTATTAGTGCTGTCATGTCATATGATCTAGCATTTTGATTTATGAAAGCCAGGTAAACAACTGTGACTTCCTATTTTTATTTCTGTCATGTAGATGGTAGCTTGATTGAGTCTGTAAGCCTCCTAGAGTATGAGTCATGGTTCACGCCACACTCCAGGTCCACATCCCATTCCAACAAATGAATGGATTTAGCATGTAAATGTTGGGTGGCTCAAAACAAGGTGTTTCACTCAGGTTTTTAAAGAAGCACTGAGACAAAAGAATATTAGGGGAAGATGGTAACATAGTGGTAATGTCACTGGCCTGGTAAGCCAGAGGCCCAGGCTAATGCAGGGGTTGAAATTTATTATAGTAGCTGGCGAAATTTAAATTCGATCAATAAATATGGAATATAAAACTAACCCCAATTATCATCAATTATTGTAGAAACCTGTCTGGTTCACTGATGTCTTTGAAGGAATGAAATCTACTCTCCTTTTCTGGTCTGGCCTACATGTGACTCCAGACACATAAGCAATGTGGTTGACTCTTAATTGCCCTCTACAATGGCCAAGCAAACCACTCACTCAGTTCAAGGGCAGTTAGGGATGGGCAACAAATGCTAACCTTGCCAGTGACACTCACATCAACGCCCACATCCCATGAAAAAATAGAATCCTTTGACAGGCTCAGGTTGCCTGATTTTACTCTCATTGTAATCAAAATGAATTGAACTTGTTGTTAAAAATCCTCCCCCGTCCAGGAGTTGCATACAAAATCTAAGCTGACACTTCAGTGTAATACTGAGGGAGTGCTGCATTGTTGGGAGTTCCAGGCAATCTTGTACATTACCTGTTCAAATGGATATAAAACATTCCATGGTACTAGCTGAAAAAGAACATTGAGTTTTCTAGGTGCTCTGATCAACATTCTTTCTCCAGCTAATATCACCAAAAACAGACTAACTATTCCAATGCTCACCTGGCTGACCTCCCACCTCCCATCCAACATAAAGTTGAATCCATTCAAAACTCTTCTGCACGTGTACTGATTTGCATCATGACATTTTTTCCCATCACCCCATGCTCACTGATGTACATTGGCATCCACTCCATTAAAATTCTCATCCTTGCATTTAAGTTCTTTCATGGCCTCATTCCTCTCTATCTCTGCAACCTCCTCCAGGCCTGAGAACTCAGGGATCTCTGGGTTCCTCCAACTTGAGCCTCTTGTTTATCTCTAACTTCCTTCACCTCACCATTGGTGGCCCTGTCTTCAGCTGCCTAGGACCTAAGCTCTGGAATTCTCTCGACCTCTTGACTTCTTCCTCCTCCTTTGATCATCTAATATCTCCTAATGTTGTTCAGTGTCAAAGTTTGACTGAATATGTGCATGTAAAGCACTTTGGGCCTTTTAACTACTTCAAATGCAATATATTAATGCAAGCTGTTGTTGTAAGTAGACATTTGCTAGGACATAATGAATCACTTTGTAAATGCAAGCTCCTTTTTCTTTCCATAATAAAATATTGTGGTGCCAAAAGCAAAGTAATGACATTAGCAAAAGTACATGAAGTTCAGGGAAGGAACCAGTGGGCCCTTACCAGTCAGGTTTGTTTACTGCTATAGTTTAGGATGCCGGTATTGTCCCCACACTGTTACAAACAGAAGTGACAGCAATAATAAGATGAAAAACTGCTTTGAAGTTTTTTGCACTATAAATCATGTCTAAGTTTCATGGTCAGCTGCACTCTTGTATACAGCACCTGGTGCTTTAGAATTCTTTTGGCCCATTTTCCAATGAACGGATTTGGGATTTAAATGTTAGCTGGCTCAAAACTGTTTCACACAAGGCTTTTTTTTTAAGAAACACTGAGACAGAAAAATATTAGAGGGAGATGGTGGTGCAATGGTAATGCTAATGCTCTGGGGGCATGGGTTCAAATCCCACTATGGCAGCTGGTGGAATTAATAAATGGAATATGAAACTAGTCTCAAGTATCATCAATGAATGACATTCATTCAAAACATGAACTCCCGGTTCATGCTTGAAAGGGGTGATGCACTGTTATACTTTTGGTCATGTTATTAGTAGATATTGGGCAGTTTTGGTCAACTCCACAACTTACAGGAGTGTAAAAACCTACCTGGTTCACTAATCCCCTTTAGGGAAGGAAATCTATCGTCCTTACCTGGTCTGGCCTACATGTGACTCCAGACCCACAGCAATGTGGTTGACTCTTAACTGCCCTCCGAAACGGCCTAGCAAACCACTCAGTTCAAGGGCAATTAGGGATGAGCAACAAATGTTGGCCTTGCCTGTGACACTCACATCAATATTCACAGCCCATGAAAAAATAGAATTGTAGAATGGTTACAGCAGAAAAAAATATATTAATTTTATAATGAGCTAGACATTGGTTCCCCAAAGATTAAATAATAAGTAATTTGTTAGTTTATTTTGGTAATCCTTAAGCACCATGCACTTTCTGCTTTGGAAAGTATTTGGTTTCAGACCTGTGGTAGAGATTGTTAACAGTCTTTCCCTTCTGGCTGTGAACATAAGGAGATAAAATTAGAGATAGCAACATCACTGGGAGTCAGACTTTTAAAGAGAAAGTTATGAATGGTTTCGCCATGACATGGAAGTCAGGATTCAGAAGTGATTGTTTTGCTCATCTCAAACAAAATGATTCACTGATGTGGGGAAATGAGGTGTATTCATTATTTTTGTACCATTATGTAAAAACAAAACCAAGTAAGTTCAAGCCTTTGAAATTTCGCTGGCTGTGTAATGAAATAGCTTAACGTTTCTCACCAACTATTTGCATCCTTCAGAAAGATTGAAGGATTCCATTTGAGGACATGTTTTAAAACCACAATTCCTAGTTCATGTTTAAAAGGGGTGGTGCACTGTTGTACTCCTGATCATGTTATAAGTAGATATTCATCAGATGGTCAACTGCACAACTTACAGGAATGTAAATACCCACCTGCTTCACCGATGTCCTTTAGGGAAGAAAATCTGCCGTCCTTAACTGGTCTGGCCTGCGTGTGACTCCAGACCCACATCAATATGGTTGACTCTTAACTGCCCTCTGAAAGGGTCAAGCAAGCCACTCAGTTCAAGGGCAATTGGCTGAACCCAAGAAATTGTCTAAAGGAAACGTGGAATTAATAGCACTGAACCAGCGCCGGAATTAACAAAGAATGAAGTTAAAGTTACCCTGTCAAATATCCTCTTAAAATGCCACAGCTCAGAACAGAAGCTGCAGTTATTAAAGGAGGTCTAAGCTTCAAATCTGTGTCAGGCGCCTTACATAAACCAGCTTTGTTTTTGTATCCTATTAAAATTTAACACAGGTTAACTAACCCTATAATAAATTGCAATTGAATTCACTGGGCCTTTCAATGCACAAAAAGATGCAGTTAATTATCCAAGATAAAGATTACCTCTGATCGCCATGTGTTAAAGATATTGGCCTGGATTTTCATCCTTGAGGCAGGTAGTGAGAGGTGGGAAAATTCCCAGCTCGGCCCGCTTGCCTCCGGAGAAAGTGCCAGTAACAGCGGGGTCTCATTGCTGGGAGCTGGGTGCAGGCTGGATTCGGGCCAACCAACCCGGGAAAGGGGTCGGAGGCAGCCACAGGGACTGTGTGGTTGCCAAGGGACTCTCTTTTGGGCCAGTTATAAAAAAAATGATAAGGCCCTCTAGCCCTCACCCCTCGCACTTCCTCACCCCTCACACACTTGCCATGTCCCATCCATGCCGTCTCATGACCCTCGTGCCAGCTATGGCACTCCACTCACCCTTTGGTCTCCCACACCACCCTACCGCAAGCTCTGGCACTCCACCCCACCTCCATCGCCTCCCAAGCCATGGCACTCCACCCACCCCCATGGTCTCCCAAGCCACCCTACAGCAAGCTTTGGCACTCCACCCACACCTATTGTCTCGCATGCCACCCTATGCCAATCTATGGCACTTCATCCATCCCCATGGCCCCTCATAACTCTATGTCAGTAATGGCATACACCCATCCACCTGGTGGCCTTTCATGCCCCCGTGCCAAGCTATGGCACTTCCATTCTCATTGACCAACTATACACTGTATAGAATCAATTAATCCTATAGTGACAGTAGAATGTATAAAAAAAGCTTTAAAAAGTAATTCGTTCATTACTTTCCACTATGTCAATAAAAGTAATTTCACTACAGGACAATAAAAGTGTCAATTATCCAGACAGTTTAAGGTATCAATAGCAGAAACTGCAAGAATTTGAAACCTCTTAACCTTGTATAAATAAACATTGTAAAATTGACAGCAGAGATCAGAGAGCCTAAGCTGTCAATCAAGCAACATTTTCTCTGGGGCTCAGGCCTTTCAACAAGAGTAATAGATTAATGGGCTCTCAGCCAAGCCTATGTATGCCTGGCTATGCCTTAGGTTGCCATAAGGGGTATGAGAGGCCATGGAAAGATGGGTGGAGTGCCATAACTTGGCATAGAGTACATGAGGGGCCATGGCTGGGTGGGCATAGATTGGCATGTGAGCATGAGGGGCCATTCGGGTGGATGGAATGTCTTGCCTTGGCATGGGGGGGCATGAGGAGAATGTTTTGAACTCACCTTTTAAAAGGTCCCCACATGCAGACTATGGGTCATTACTCCTCTGAGGGGCCTTAAACCATGACTCTTCAAAAACCCCATGAAAATTGTGGAGGAGTAGGACATGCCTAACTCCACAATGGAATTGGCCAGCTTGGGATGCCAGCCACGGGCTTTTGATGCACTCAAAAATCAGACAGCCCAGTAATGAGGTTGGGAATCCCGGAATTGGGACCCACCCGCCAATGTTAAAGGGCTCCTGAGTCACCCCGACTCGGTATAAATCCAACCCATTGTAAGTACTGTGGGAAGATTCCCCTGGGGCAGTTGTCGACTTTGTGTGATATTGTTAAACGTGTGATAGTCTATTGGAATGCTATTTTACCAACTCCCCTGTGTTTATCTCCACTGGGATGATAAATTGCTATGCCCCGTTTTATACAATCGGACATTTAAAATTACTCCCCAGCCCATTTGTTTAAATCACTCGTTACATCTGAAGAGAGGAAAGAAGCTGCATTTATATAGCACCGCACATCCCAAAACTCTTCCGTACTATATGGAATGTAATCAATATTTTAATGTAAGGAAATGTAGAGGTCAACCTGTGCACAGCAAGATCCCACAAACTGCAATGTAGATAATCCGTGACAGTGACATCGATTGAAGGATTAATGTCATCCAGGTTGCCTCCTCCAGCTCTTTGCATCATGTTGTTTAATTAACATCTACCTAAACAGATAGATAGGGTCTCAGATTAATGTAAAGATGTATATCTGGCGCTAATAAGATGCAGGAACCATGCCACCTTCCCAGTGAAGGGAGCTTCCATTAAGCTACGTCCATGTCTTGTGTCTAGTACACATTGAACACCTCACACTTGAATACTATCCTCCTATGTAAAAAGATTTTGTTTTCCTCTTCAAGGCCCCTATAAGTAATACAAAATTTCCCAAATAAATGGCCTGACAAGTGATCTACACTCAATGTTTCTCTGGAATCAGCTAGTGCAAGATTCCCAAGTGTGACCTGGCTGATAGACTTGGTCACATGCCTTACTTTCCAGTGGCAAAGCAATGGAGTTGAAGGCTTGACAAAGTAAGGGAACTTGCAAAGTGGTTTAAGAATGTATATCAGGGAATGCCAAATCGATGTGGCATCAAGCCAACCTTCTGACTATTCATCTTCTCATTTTATACTCTGACACATCTTGAAAACTCACAGAGAATAACATTGGTTTCAAATTGAAGATTGAGTTCATTACAGAACAATAGAATGTTCCAGCAAAAATACAGGTCATTTGGCCTGTCAAATTTGTGTTCTCCTGCCCATGTATGGGAATCCTACTCTCCTCACCCCTCATAACTTATGCTATCCCTTGGAGTATAATCTTATTCTCCACTTCATTCCCATAGCCCCCTAATATTCTACCCAATCTAACCCCACTCTCCTGCTCACTTCCCAATACCCTATAATACACCATCCATTCTAATCCCATGCTCCTGCTCACTCCCAATACCCTATAATACCTCTACCTGGACTAAACCTACCATTTTACTCACTCTTCATACTTTTTAATATTCCACCTATTCTAATAACACTCCCTTGCCTGGTTACTCTATCATCTAATATACTTCTTTCTAAAACAGTTAATTTCCTTTGAAAAGTGTCTATAGGCAACAACAATTTGTCAAAAAGATTTCAGGATCTTGGTCGCCTTCCGTTTGAAAAAACATTTCTATTCGCCATTTTAATTCTTTTCATGATAATCTTAAATCTGTTGCTTCTTGTTACTGTTTCACTCACCAATGGAAACAGTCTAATCACTTGCCCTATCATTACTCTTCATAATCTTGAAGATCCTCCATTTGGCCTCCCCTTCACTTCCCCAGTGCCAGATCAAAAAATCCCCTAATTTTCTAAATCTCTCTATAACAACCCTCATCCCTGGTAAAACTTTCATCCCTGATAACATCCACCTTTACAGTACTTTCTATTCCTCCTATAATGGGCTGTTCAAAATTGTAGGCAATGCAAGCTATGATTTAATGTGTAACTTAGAGAAATCCTTATTTGTGCATTCTATGTCCCTAGGTAGAAAATCAAACAGTGAGAACAAACATTTGTCAGCTTTGATGAGGCTAATGACCCAGTAATTTGTGAAGGATTGGAACTCATGGTGTTTCTCTGCAAATTACTGATTTTAATGGTTTAATAATGGTGTGCAATTCTAGTGCGTCATTCTAATGGCGTGACTGCCCAGCAAGCTCTAGCCCAAGGTTTCTGTTTGTATTTTCTTGGGTCTTATCTGCTGCTCATGCTGTACTTTAACCATTCTCATCGGCTTCAGTGACATAAATAGTTTCAGCAACTTATCATCATCGTGTATACGTGCTGCATAAGAAGGAATTCTGTGCATGACCTTGAAGAATTCAGGAGGCTGACACAAGCCTGCTTTCAGTTTCGTTCTTTTATTGACATAGCATGGGAAAAAACCTTGGAGACAGTTTTCAATTGGCAACTAAGACTATAAATGGGCATTAGTTGAGTGATAAGGAGGTTTTATTGTCACTTCCATGGTTTCAATGTGGGGCAGCAAGTGTTAAAAATTCAATTGTCGTAAAAGTGTAACTCGCAATCACCTATTCTGATTCAGACCTCAGGTTCCCAGACACAAAAAACAAACCCCTTCTTAATTGACACTTCACTATTTGTTGTGACATATCTTCAGCTTAAGTTTAAGGTGTTGCTCAGTGGTACCACTCATCTATCTGAGTCAGAAAGTTGACAGTTCAACTCCAGAGACCTGAGCATAGAATTTCCGCAGTCTCTTGAATGTGATGTTAAACCAAGCATGTCTGTCCTCTCAAGTACATGTTAAAGATCCCTTGGCATTATTTCAAAGGAGGATCAGAGGAGTTCTCCTTGGTGTCTGATCAATACTTAGCCCGCAACCATCATCGCTATTACAGATTATCTGGTCAATTATTTCACTACTGTTTGTGGGAGATTGCTGTGCATAATTTGGCTCTTGTGTTTCCTACATTAGAACAGTGACTGCATTTTAAAAACACTCCATTTGCTATAAAGTGGGTTTTCTTGATATTGTGAAAGGTGCTATATAAATGCAAGTCTTTTTTACTGGTGCCAAAGTTCAAGGTGACGAGAGGACATGTTCATATTTACCGTAAAACACTGCACCAGATTCTACAGCTGAAAGCTGTCTCAAATTCTGCATGTGTCTGTATTTGACTTCATTTGAAGGGCTAAATAAAAATGCTTTCAATTTTGATGTTAGGTTGAAAAAAGTGGATGCAGGATATCTGAGATCATATGCAAATTCAAATATTCCAAAAAGACTGAGGACACTTTATCCATTCAGTACAAAGCAACTCTCGCTGCCAATCAAGTAACCAAAATGGAAAGAAAAACTTGCATGTATATAGCACCTGTCACAACCTCAGAACATCTGAAAGTGCTCTGGCAGCCAATAAGTACTTCTGAAGGGCAGTCACTGTTGCTATGTAGAAAATGCAGCAGCTAAAGTTGCAAATAACAAAGTCCCACAAACAGCTATGTGATAAGTTACTAATTAATCTGTTTTAGTGATTTTGATTGAGGAATAAATATTGACCAGGATAATTCCCCTGCTCTTCTCAAAACAGTGCCATGGGATTTTTTACATCTACACAAGAGGGCAGACAGGGCTTCAGTTTAACATTTCGTCTGAAAGATGGCATCACTGACAGTGCAGCACTCCTTCAGTATGACACTGCTGTGTCAATTGTAAAGTAGAGACCAGGTCAACATTTAAGTGTCGGCTAGATTGCTGGTTGAAGAAAAGGGGGATAGGGGATCAAGGAGTTTATGTGGGATTAGAATAAACACCAACATGGAGTGGTTGGGCTGAATGGCCTGTTTCTGTGTTGTAACCGCTATGTAATTCTCTCAGCAGGATTCTGGTTGTACAGGGCTGATTCAAGGGGAATCAAAGTGTTATGTAGTAGCATGAGAACACTTTGTTCAGAAGGAGCCAGTGTTAACTCCTGGTGAATACTGCATTAGTCAGCACCATGTAGGATAGTCGTTGAAGACTACAATTGATCTCAGAAAACCTGGGCTATGGAAATGAAAGAAATGAGTGACGTAGTGATAGCTGTGAATCACGGAACAAACATTCCCCCTTACCCACCCCACCGATACTGCGTTAGTTGGATGTGAATAGGGGTCTCTTCATGACCAGACATGTTGCATCTGTGGAGCAGAGGGAGCTTTTTCACACCATATTGTGGCTGGGGTGTAAAAGAGGGAAGTTCTTTGAATTGAATATACTAGCTCAGCAGAGGAGTAATTCCACAAGTGTCTCCCTATAACTCATTTAAAGGTATTTTCATCGAAGGCACGGTGGCACTGCCACTTCAATGTTGCCTGTAATGAAATTCTGATTCTTCTATACAGTCAGCACAGCTTTACAAAGCTTCACACAGGTAGGTAGTCAGTTGTAACTCCACCCTCTCCTGGTGCTTCAGTTTTAAACACCTCTTTGTATTTTTCTGAGCTGATGCTTGCTCTTCTCAATATCAGATAAGGCGAATTTACTGTACTTTCTTGAGGAACTATCTGTGAACTTTAACCCAGTAATATATTTTGAAAAATTTTACATTGAATTGAAGGCAAAGAGGAATTGTTCATCAACAAAGCAACATCAAAGGTGACCACCAACACAAGCATGAACTTCTGAATCTCACCTGGAAATTGATAAAGATCCTGGGAATTGCTCACATACTCTCTTGTCTATAGTCAGAAATGGTACTGCTAGTTTTGACAGCAACCAGGTTGAGTGAGACAATTCATATTAAGAGCTGTCAACATGTCATTAAGGGTGACACTAGCTGTCTGACCTCCTCATGTATGTCAGCTCTGTCCCTTTAAATGACCTACAAACAAGGTTGACTTTAATCTACTCTTGCAACTGAAGCTCTGACGTGATGAGGAACTTCAGTTATGTGCAAAGATTAGAGAGATTGAAATTGTTCTTAGAGCTGAAAAGGTTAAGGGGGGATTTAATTGAGGTATTCAAAATCACGAGGGGATTTGATAGAGTAAATAACACAAAACTGTTTCCACTGGTGGGAGGGTTGGTAACCAGAGGAGACAGATTTATAATAATTGGCAAAAGAGCCAGAGGGGAATTGAGGATATTTTTACACAGCTTTATACCGCTGCCTTCACTGTAAATAAGAATCAGAATCATGGAATTTCATTGCAGGCAACATTGAAGTGGCAGTACCACAGTGTCTTTGATGAAAAGACCTTTAAATGACCTACCAAGAGAAATTTATGGAATTGTTCCTCTGATGAACTAGTAGAATGTGCTGTCTGAAAGGGCAGTGGGAGCAAATTCAAATAGTAACTTTGAAAAGGAAATTGGACATTAACTTGAAAAGGACAGTTTTGTAGGATTATGTGGAAACAGTGAGAGTGTGGAATTAATTGGATAGCTGATTCAAATAGCCAGCACACACACACAATGGGCCAAATGACCTCCCACTATGCTGTAACATTCTATGTGTGACAGTGGCAAAGAAAATAATAAATTTATCATTTGATGCTACCATCAAATAAGAGCCTGTTGTCTTTACCTGGGCTGTGAGAATAGTTTTACTCATGTTGTTAATAACCAACAGGTGATTTATTTTCACTGTTGGAGCAGAGTTTGAACTGAAACTAAAAGCACATCCTGTTCCAGTCCCTGTCATTGACAGAAAGACTGAAATACTTCAGAAGCAGTCTGGAGAAGCTCTGTATCACTTCAGTTTTGTGCTTTATCTCAATGCAGGCTTAACAGAGCATTATTATGCAATTGTACTTCAACTTCAGTGCTTCAGTATAACAATAACAACTTGCATTTGTATAGCAGCTTAAGTGTAGTAAAGTATTCCAAGGTGCTTAAAAAGAACAATATTGATAAAAACATGTTTCACATGCAGCCACAGAAGGAGATAACAGGCTAGGTGACCAAAACTTGGTCAAAGAGGTAGGTTTGAAGGAGCATCTTAAAGGAGGAGAGAGGGGCCCAAGTAGTGGAAAGCATAGTCGAGCAATTAAAATTGGGATCGTACAAGAAGCCAGAATTAAAGGAGTACAGAGATCACAAAGGCTTGTAGGGCTAGAGGAGGTCTCAGAGATAGGGAGGGGACAGGCCATGAAGGGAGCCATGTAGGTCAGCAAGCACAGAGATAATGAGGAACAAAACTTAGAATGAGCTAAGTCGTGGGCAGCAGAGTTTTGAATGAGCACTAGTTTATGTAGGGTGGAAGATAGGAAGCTGCCCATGAAAATGCTGGAATACTTCAGTCTAGAGGTTAAAAAAAGGACATGTGAGACTTTCAACAGCAGATGAGCAGGGGTGGGGTGGAGGGGGTGGGAGTCAAGCAATGTTAAGGATGTGGGAGTAGCAGTCTTGATGATGGAGCAGAACTGTGGTCAAAAGCTCATCCTCAGGGTCAAACACAACACCAAGGTTGCAAACGGTCTTGCTCAATTTCAGAAGATTGTCAGGGATGGAAACAATTTATGGGAAATTGAGCTTCAGTCTTTGCATTATTTAGTTAGAGGAAATTTCTGCTCATCCAATACTGGATTTTGGACACGCAGTTTGACAAATCAGAGACGGGTCCAGGGAGCTGGTGGTAAGATGGAACTGAGAATCATCATTTAGAACCTGAGGTGCTTTCAGTGGATATTGTAGCATGCATTGAACAATAGGGGGTGTCAGGATAGATCCTTACAGAATGGTGCAGGAATGGGAAGAGAAGCCATTATAGGTTTTATTTTTGGATACGATTCAACAGAGAAGAATTGAACCCGAGGCCAGTTCCACCCAGGCGAGAGGCGTTGGAAGAGGATCAAGTTGTCAAAAGTGTTGAAGGCTGTAGACAGGTCAAGAAGGCTGATCACAGTCACAAAGACCATCATCTGTGGCAAAAACAGAATTACCTGGAAAAACTCAGCAGTCTGGCAGCATCAGCAGAGAAAAAAAGAGTTGACGTTTTGAGTGCTCATGACCCTTCGACAGAACTATTTCCAGCATCTGCAGTTTTTTGTTTTTATCACCATCATCTGTGGCTTTGATAAGGGCTGTTTCAGTATGTGTGTTTGGCTGTGATACAATGCTATCTATAGATCTGCGACCTGTTCAGTACATGTGCTTCTTTCCAACTCTTCTTCCTGGGCCAAACTACTACAGAAAAGACAAAAGGACTGCAGCGGTTCAAGAAGGCAGCTCACTGCCAGCTTCTGAAGGGCAATTAGGGACGGGCAACAAATGCTGGCCTAGCCAGTGACGCCTGCATTCCATGAAAGAAATTTTAAAAAGGGTTGTTATACGACACCAACCAAAGGTGGTTTCAGATTTGACTAAACTGGATGTTATAAACTGGGTACTAAAACAATGAATTGACTCAGCTTCTCATTTTATTTTGTCGACAGTATATGAAATCCCCTTGAGGAGGAGATACAAAGCTCCAAGCGGAATTAATATTGGTTGTAGCACAAAACAGGCAATAGCAAATTGACAGGCTAATTACACCCACCTGAATTACACCCCGACTGATTTACACCCATCTGATTTACACCCATCCAATTTACACCCGCCCGATTTACACCCCGACTGATTTACACCGCCCAATTTACACCCACCTGATTTACACCCCGACTGATTTACACCACGACTGATTTACACCCATCTGATTTACACCCATCTAATTTACACCCGCCCGATTTACATCCCGACTGATTTAGACCCCGTCTGATTTACACCCCGACTGATTTACACCCGACTGATTTACACCCATCTGATTTACACCCATCTGATTTACACCCGCCCGATTTACACCCCAACTGATTTACACTGCCCAATTTACACCCACCTGATTTACACCCCGTCTGATTTACACCCATCTGATTTACACCCATCTGATTTACACCCATCCAATTTACACCCGCCCAATTCACTCCCCGACTGATTTACACTGCCCAACTTACACCCACCTGATTTACACCCCGACTGATTTACACCCATCTGATTTACACCCATCTAATTTACACCTGCCCAATTTACACCCCGACTGATTTACATCCCGACTGATTTACACCCACCTGATTAACACCCACCTGAATTACACCCACCCGATATACATCTGCTTGATTTACACTGCATTTGATTTACATCCTGCCCGATTTACACCCGTCCGATTTACACCCCATCCGATTTACACCCGCCCGATTTACACCCCATCCGATTTACACCCCGTCCGATTTACACCCCGTCCGATTTACACCCCGTCCGATTTACACTGCCCAATTTACACCCACCTGATTTACACCCCGACTGATTTACACCCCGACTGATTTACACCCATCTGATTTACACCCGCCCGATTTACACCCCGACTGATTTACACCGCCCAATTTACACCCACCTGATTTACACCCCGACTGATTTACACCCCGACTGATTTACACCCCGACTGATTTACACACCGACTGATTTACACCCATCTGATTTACACTGCCCAGTTTACACCCACCTGATTTACACTCTGACTGATTTACACACCGACTGATTTACACCCATCTGATTTACACCCATCCAATTTACACCCGCCCGATTTACACCCCGACTGATTTACACCACCCAATTTACATCCACCTGATTTACACCCCGACTGATTTACACACTGACTGATTTACACCCATCTGATTTACACCGCCCAATTTACACCCACCCGATTTACACCCCGACTGATTTACACCCATCTGATTTACACTGCCCAATTTACATCCGCCCGATTTACACCCCAGCTGATTTAAACCTTGACTGATCTACACCTCGACTGATTTACAACCATCTGATTTACACCCCGACTGATTTACACCTGCCTGACTTACACACCGACTGATTTACATGCCGACTGATTTACACCTGCCTGACTTACACCCCGACTGATTTACACCCCGACTGATTTACACGTGCCTGACTTACACCCTGACTGATTTACACCCCGACTGATTTACACCCATCTGATTACACCCACCTGATTTACACCCACCTGAATTGCACCTGCTTGATTTACACCCACCCGATTTACACTCGACTGATTTACACCTGCCCAATTTACACCCCGATTGATTTACACCCATCTGATTAACACCCACCTGAATTACACCCACCTGAATTACACCCACCCGATATACACCTGCTTGATTTACACTGCATTTGATTTACATCCTGCCCAATTTACACCCGCCCGATTTACACCCCATCCGATTTACACTCCCCCGATTTACACCCCATCCGATTTACACCCCGTCTGAATTACACCCACATGATTCACACCCGTTTGATTTACATTCGCCCGATTTACTCCCATCTGATTCATGCACACCCAATTTATGCCCACTCAATTTATACCTGCCCGATTTACACCCACCTGATTTACACCCGTTTGATTTACACCCACCTGATTTACACCCGTTTGATTTATACCCGTCTGATTTACATCCGCCTGATTTATACCCACCTGATTTATACCCGCCTGATTTACACCTGTCTGATTTACGCCCGTCTGATTTACACCTGCCTGATTTACAACCGCCTGATTTACACCCGTTTGATTTACACCAGTCTGATTTACACCTGTCTGATTTACGCCTGTCTGATTTACACCTGCCTGATTTACAACCGCCTGATTTACACCCGTTTGATTTACACCAGTCTGATTTATACCTGTCTGATTTACAACTGCCTGATTTACATCCGTCCGATATACACCCACCTGATTTACACTTTGCATGATTTATACCTGCCCGATTTACACCCGCCTGATTTATATATGCCTGATTTGTGCCTGCTCAATTTACACTCGCATGATTTAGTTTGACTTAGACCCGCCTGCTTTACACCTGTTTGATTTACACTAGCCCGATTTACACCCGTTTGATTTACACTCACCCGATTTACACCCGTTTGATTTATGCCCGCCCTATTTGGACCTGACTGATTTACACCTGTTTGATTTACACCCGCCCGATTTACACCCGTTTGTTTTACTTCTGCCCTATTTAGACCTGACTGATTTACACCGGTTTGATTTACACCCGTTTGATTTACACTCGCCCGATTTACACCCGTTTGATTTACGCCCGCCCTTTTTGGACCTGACTGATTTACACCTGTTTGATTTATGCCCGCCCTATTTAGACCCGCCTGCTTTACACCCACCCAATTTACAGCCTGTCAATTTTTTTTCCATTGGCTTCGATGGGGTGTGTAACACGGGCTCCAATTCCCTGTCACCCAGGATCAAGTTTTAGTCCTTTGTCTTTACACCACTCCAGTTTAACCTGCTTGACTACCGGTCTGACATTAGCTGAGCGTCCTAAACTTTTAATAATTTGCCTGACACCTTGTGTTGCCAAATCTGGTTGGACAGATTCCTGGAGGTTTCATCAAGTGCCCTGTCACCTTCAATTGACCTGGCCACATACTCCCAGCCTTGGTCAGCTGACTTTTCCCACATTAATCCGAAAGTGAATCGACTCTTAATTTTCCAATTGGATGATTCTTGACTGTGACATCCTTTTATCCTCTCTCCAATATTTTAACAATTAATAAACAAAATGGTTCAAGGAAAATGAAAGTAAAAGTGTCCTGGAGATTGACCTTTATTTCTTGGACTCCAGGACAATCCTGGAGGGTTGTCAAATACAACTGCTTGCATTCGCAGAACTCCACATGCTCGGCAGGAGTGCAATGTGCAGCCTTCAGTATAACTTCAGCCCACTGGCTCCACAACATTTCACAGCAGTATAGCTGAGACGACATTTGCCTGGGGCCTAGTGGGGGGGTTGCAGCATTTGAGGAGTGATTCAGCAATGAGTCAAATGAAAGAAGGACAGGCAGTGGCCTGCTTTTCGAGAGCCCTACCCAACTTCAGACACAAAACACATTTACTGATAATTTGCCTTTGGAGGCCACTTACAGGTAACAGTGACTTAACTGGCACAATTTCCCTTCTAATTAAAACACCAATAGCCTGGGGCATGTGAGCCACACGTAAACCAGACTAATGGATCTAAGTTACTGTTCAGTAGCTGGTCCTGTTAATACTATGTTACAGTGAATAAAGATCCCTTTATTTCTCCATTGGTGGCAGTAAGCACGGTCATGATGACCCATGTCCAGCAGAGTCATTTTGCACATTTTGCTTGAAAGTAACACAAAAAACTTTTTTCTAAAAGTGGGATTAATTACATTACGTAGAAACCCAACACTTTTTGTGCACTGTTTTTAAACACTTGTTCTCCGTCAACACTTCTTAGTGACACAAATTAAACTAAAGTGTTAGGTGTGGCTGAGCGGTAACACACTCGTCTCTTAGAATGCCATATGGAAGGAATGCTGCACTGTCAAAGGCGAGGTTTGCCAGATGGGACGATAAACAAGAGTCCCCGCCTGTTCTCTAAGGTGGACGTAAAAGATCCCATGACACTATTCTAAGAAGAGCAGGGGATTAATTCTCCCAGTTTTTATCTGGTCAGATTATCTGGTCATTATCCCATCTCTGTTTTTGGGATTTTGAACACAAATTGGCTACTGTGTTTTCTACATTACGACAGTGACTATGGCTGGGATTTTCCAGCCCCTCTGTGGATGGGTCCTGCCGCGGGCGACACAGCGGCCCAGCCAATAGTCCACTGACTTGTGGCGGGACCGCAACATCCCAGTGGTGGGCGGGGCTGGAAAATCCCGCACTACATTTCAAAAGCGATTCATTAGCTGAATGCACTTTGGATGCTCTCAGGTTTTGAAAGGTGCCACATAAATGCAAGTTCTTTCATTTTATTTTCAAGCACAGACTATATTGATGTCTATAAAGTGTTTATTTACACTGAGTAACAAATCAGATCTTTCAAATTGTAGGGAAAGATATTCATGATATTGTTTGGTTACTCATAAGGGCTTAAAGCGCACAGCAGAGGAGAGAGCAGTGAATGGTGGCCAAATCATTTGGAAAGTTTATTAGGTCTGCTTGCTGACGTTGGCCTTTGTACATCAGTAAGAGGCCCTTGGCTGAAATGCACTACAGGTGAAAGTTCCATGGTATCCACAGATCTTCAAACAGGTCATAAAGTCCTGCTTACCTCCACAATTGACTTTCAGCTTGGTAGAGGGCAAAAGAAAGATGTCACGATGCAGTATAATAAGAGTCTGTGACAAATGTCACATGGTGAGGGCAAACAGTGAGAACTTCTTACGCAGTGAGTCCAGACAGTGAGAGCCTGTTACACAGTGAGTGCAGACCATGAGAGTTTATTACACAGTGAGTACAGACAATGAGAGTCTGTTACACAGATGCACTTCAATCAGTCTCTCTGTTTTCTCATGATTTAGGTTAATTTGGAAAGACATTCATGATCCGCTATGTCTCTATATAACCATTTCTATATCACTATTTATCATCACGCTGACTCCAGAACTTCCATTTGTCTCCAAATCACTGAGAGCAGTATATTCCCCATGTCTGTCAGTTGTGTTCTGCACCAGTACAGGTCCTAACTCCAGTCACATGTACCAGATTCTTGAGGCACTTAAGGTGTCTGAGGTGGTTTCCTGCTGCCTTCCACCTGGATTTTATCTCTTAGGTGAACTATAACCAAGGCTAAAGAGACGCACCTACCCTTGACAATTGGGAGCTACCCACACCCATCAGTTGCTAGTACCACCACTGGACATCACCCCATTATTTGGAGCTGTGCTCTGGTCTCTATTCACCTGGGCTGTTTGAAGTGAGAACTCTAAATCAGAGGCAGGAGCACCACCCCTAAGCTGCTGGTCACTCAGTTCAGAGGTGAGCACATGCTGGATTTAGCGATTGTAGTAGCCTCCACTCACTGGGACAGTCTAGAGTGGGTCTCGAACCCTTCACCTCTGACTTAGAGACAGCGATGTTACCACTAAGCTAAAGGCTCACTCCACCTGCAGCAAAAATCTATACATTGTAGACTTGGAGTTGCTTCTGGAAGAAAGGAGAGTTTGTTTTCTTGGGAAGAGGGGATTTATTGTGGCCATAATTATGATGGGTGAGGTAATGTGATTGATGGGCATGAGCCATTTGATTTGCAAGATTTTAGGGGATAGTTAGGAGGAACAGAAGAGGCAATGAATATTTAGGTAATGGAGGAGTGAAAGGTCAGTGAGTATTCGGTGAATATTTGGATGATGGAAGAGACAATCTATCTGTATGGGGGTGTAAGGGAAGCCCACTGTGACCTCCTGTATATTAGTTGGTCAATATGTAATTGCTATTTAATCTCGTCTGTTTCTTTGTGGTCGAAATTTCTCTATTGTGTCACCACCTCTCTTTGTTGTTGATCTGTTTCCTTTCCTTTGATCTAGCTGTGTGATTCCCGCAAATCTTTGCCCCATCTCTGTATTTTGTAAATTTCTCTCCTTGTCTCTCTTTTTCCTCTGTTTCTCTGTAATCTCTTGTGACCATTAGCGTCACTTCTCTGTCTGTCACCCCCATATCTGAGCTTTCACACTGTCTGTCTCCTCATGGTTTTTTTATGTTGTTCTGTTTTTATGAAGATCCTGTTCCTCTCTGATTATTTACTGCAATCTGCTCTGTTTGTCTCTCCCCTGATCTGTTACCATCACCTCTCTGCCTCCTGCACATATCTCTGGGCGTCATCTGTGGCATAGTGGATACCACCCTCACCTCTGAAGTTCAAGTCCCACTTCAGGCTGATGCTCCAGTACAGCACTGAGGGACTGCTGCACTGTCAGAACTGGATATAAAAGGTCCCATTGCACTATCTTGAAAAAGAGCAGGTGGTGAGTTCTCTCCAGTGTCCTGGCCAATATTTATGCCTCAGTCAACATCACAAGATCATCTGGTCATTATCCCATTGCTATTTGTGGGAGTTTCCTGTGTGCAAATTGGTTGCTGTGTTTCCTACATTACAACAGTGACCACTTTTCAAAAAGTATTTCATTGGCTGTGAAGTGCTTTAAGACACCTGGTGGTTGTGAAAGGTGCTATATAAATGTAAGTCTTTCTTTTCCTTTTTGTCTCCGTCTCCAATGCTTTTCTCTGTGTTTGATGCTGCACAGGGACAAAGGAACAGGAGGAGACCATTCTGCCCCTTAAGCCTGTTCCATCATTCAATATCATGTCTGATCTGAATCTCAATTCCATTTACCCATTTTTGGAATATCTATTGATACCCTTACATAAAAAAAAACTATCCTTCTCAGGAAGTTCCAATTCTCACCCAGCATCCGTAGCCTTGTGTGGGAAAATATTCTAGATTTCCAAAACCCTTTGTGTAAGAAATTGTTTCTTGATTTCACTCCTATGTAGTCAAACTCCAATTTTAACTTTAAAGGTCATCAACGCTAAACATTATTTCTGTTTTTCTCTCTGTAAATGCTGCATGACCTGCTGAGTGCTATTTTAAATTTCCAGCTGTATTTTGTTTTTGTTTGGAAATGCTGCAGGTGCGGGAAATCTGAAGCAAAGGTAGAGGGTGAGAAATTAGTCTGCTTCTTGCACCAGGATGCAGACAATTCCCTGGGACAGGGAAAAGCCACTGGCCACGTAGGGAGCGAGAAGGAACTCTTCCTCCCCCACCCTGGAAATCGGAATCTGTCTGCGTAACACCATTCTGCATATGAATTTCTCCCCTCAGAAGGGGCTAGAGACCCTCTGCAGTTCAGAAAGTGGCTGTAAAGACAGGGAAACCTGCCATGTTGCAAGCATAGTCCTGCGTCAGAACTGATAAGAGGGAACGGAGTGAAGGAGAAAAAATGCCCCATCCTACACATGAAAAGAGACAGAATGGGTTGTAAAGTGATTGTGGTCAGGGACCAGGAAATGGTTAACTAGAGAAATAACAATAATCTTATCTTTTTATCATGTGGCTACCAGGGTTGCAAATAGTGAACCACACAGTCTTTGGTCTTTTCTCAATTAGTAATTGCTATGTAAAAAAAAAGTCTTGCATTTATATAGCGCCTTTCACAATCTTGGGATATCCCAAAGCGCTTTACATCCAATGAGGTACTTTTTGAAGTGCAGTCACTGTTGGAAACGTGTCAGTCAATTTGCACACAGCAGGATCCCAGTAATTAAATAACCAGATTATCTGTTTTATTGGTGTTGGTGAGGGAGAAATTTTGACCAGGATACTGGAGAAAACTCTGCTCTTCTTCAAAATAGCTCCAAAGAATCTTTTATGTTAATCTGAGAGGACAGAGGGGGGTCTTGGTTTAACTT
Source organism: Isurus oxyrinchus (assembly GCA_026770705.1). NCBI lineage: Eukaryota > Metazoa > Chordata > Chondrichthyes > Lamniformes > Lamnidae > Isurus > Isurus oxyrinchus. The sequence goes on from JANJGN010000013.1 coordinate 84,594,876, forward strand.
CTTATCCAAATGACAGCACCTCCCTAGGTGCTGCATTGGAATGTCCGCCTAGCTTATGCATACAAGTCTCTGGCTGGGACTTGAACCCAAAGATCTTCAGATTGAGAGATGAGAGAGCTATCCACTGAGCTGACATTTTGGGAAGATAAAAGGAGGCATCATGAGAAAAATGAGGGAAATAAATGATAGCTCCGAGACCCAAGGAGTGTGAATGGTTAAAACAGATTAAGTGCAGTTCCAGTCGCCACGGTATAAAAAGGACATAGAGACACTGGAGAGGGTGCAGAGAAGATTTACAAGGATGATACCAGAATTGTGTGGGTATACATATCAGCAAAGGAGTGACAGGCTGGGTCTCTTTTCTCTTGCAAAAAGGCTGAGGGGTGACTGAATAGAGTTCTTTAAAATTCTGAAAGGTTTTGACAGAGTGGATACAGAGTGGTTCCTCTTGTGGGGAAGAGTATAACTAGAGGCCATCGATATAAGACAGTCACCGAGAAATCCAATAGGGAATTCAGAAGAAACTTCACCCAGAGAGTGTTAAGAATGTGGAACTCACTACAAACAGGGAGTGTTTGAAGTGAGTAGTATAGGTGTATTTAAAGGGAAGCTAAATATATGAAGGGAATGAAGGGTTACACTGATAGATTTAGATAAGAGATGGGAGGAGGCTGGAGTGGAACATAAACTCCAGCATGGATTAGTTGGACCGAATGGCCTAATTCTGTGCGGTATATCCTATGAAATCCTGTTATGTAAACTAAATTGGAGAGGGGGAAGCATGAAAACCTGGATATGCGGAGCGGAATCCAGTGGAGTTTTTCTTCCAGCAGAATCCAGGGCCACTGGAACCCGCTCCACTTTACTTTCCAGCTACCTGGCAGCCTAGGTACTGCATGTTATTGTGGAACAGGTACAGGTTCGACAAGTTCCCTTGTACACACCAGAGTCAGGAGCAGAGAGCACGTTAATTTAGAATGAGGATGGAAATGGCCAGGCCATCTGTTGGAAAGAAAGGTAAGTAGACTTGGCGAAGGTAGGAATACTTAGCGATTAGAAACTATTGATTCTTTGAAACAATCTAATATCTAGTTTACCCTGAATAGTTAACTTGATAGCGATATCCCTCGCACTGCACAGTTTACAGGAATGTAAAAAAAAATGGACCGAATTGACAGCCCACAGCAGAGTTCTGGCACCGAACATCAAAAACAGAGGACTTTTTGAGACAGAAGTTACTTTTTGATTGTATATTTGGATTGGAGTGATGTTTGTTTTATTGTGCTATTTACTATCGGGGGGTTATTTTCTAGCACTGAGAGGCGGGAGCAAAGCCTGTGCAGAAACAGTCAGCAAAGTGTCGTAAATTTATTCTGGGAATTTGCAAATTAAGGTCTCTCCGGACCAACCTGAGTGTGTGAAACTGTTAATGTGATCGAGTGCCGAGTGCGTCTAAATCCTTTCTCGACTTGCTTGTGTGGTTTTTACATCGGAACTGAGTGTCTGTCGATCGCAGACTGATTGACCGAGGTATTCCCTAATCTGATCCCTCACGTTGCCTTTTTAAAAAAAGACAAAACTTGGATTCACGGAGCTTCACTCACCAGCTCAAACACCCCAAAGCGCTTTGCAGTCCTTTTGAAGTGTGGGCACTGTTGCAACGCAGGAAACAAGGAAGCCAATTTCCACACAGTAAGATCCCGCAAACAGCAACGTGATAACGACCAGATAATCTGTTTTTTGTCGTGTTGGTTGATGGATGAATATAGACAGACCTGGGCACTGACAGTGCAGTACGGCCTCAGTATGGCACTGGAGTGTCAACCTGGACTGTGTGCTCTTGTTTCTGCAGTGGGATTTGAACCCACATCCTCTTGACTTAGAGCGGGAAGTGCTACCAACTGGGTCACAACTGATACCTCCCTAAGCTGCATATTTAGAAATAAGAGATAACATTTTTTAAAAAAGTTTAAATTGAGACAGGGATCCTGCCATTCACACTGTGGGGCCAAATGGCCTACTCTTGCTCCTAATTTGCATGTTATGTGTTCTGATGAGCATTATTAGTGAGTGATGGTATATCTTTCTGTCATTTTTCATAGTATCAAAAATTGATAAAGCATAGGCAAGGCCATTCGGCCCATTGGCTCCTTGGTAACCCCCCTGTTCTGTCCCCATATCCCAGTAATTTTCTTCACTTCAAATATTTACTTAATTCTCTCTTAAAAGTTACTGTTGAATCTTCTTACACCATCCTTTTAGGTAGTACATTCCAGATCACAACAACTCGCTGCATTAAAAAATTGTTTCATCATACCGCCTCTGGTTCTGTTGCCAATCACCTTAAATTTCTGTTCTCTGTTTACACAGATCGGTCTGTCACTGAAAACTGTTATTCTTATTTACTCTATCAAATCCATTTGTAATTTTGAACACCTCTTAACCTTCCTTGCTGCAAAGAGAACAACCCCACCTTCTCCAGTCTTTCCACATAACTCGAGTCCCTCATCGCTCGTACCATTCTATTAAATCTTCCCTGGACCTTCTCCATGGTCTTGACATTCTTCCTGAAGCCTATTGTCCAAAATTGAACACAACACTCCAGCTAAGCTTAACCAATGGTTTATAAAAGTTTAGCACAACTTCCTTGCTTTTGTACTCTATACCTCCATTATTAAAGCCAAAGATCCTGCATATGTTTTTAACAGCCTTCTCAACATCTCTTGGTGCCTTCAGTGATTAGTGAACATACATCCTCAGGTCTCTCTCTTCTTGCACCCCTTTTAAATCTGCGCCATTTATTTTATATTGTCTCAAAGTGTAACACTGCATTAAGTTTCATATGCCATGTATCTGCCCATTTCACCGGTCAATCTATGTCCCCTTGAAGTCTTTTACTATCCTCACATTGTTGCTACATTTCTGAGTTCTGTGTCAGCTGCAACCTATGAAATGATGCCCTGTACACCCAAATTCTGATCAGTAATATACATCAAAAGGACCAGAGATCTTAATATGATCTTAATAGAGACCTTGGAAACTCCATTGTACACCCACCTCCAGTCTGAAAAGCAACCATTCACCACTATTCTCTGCTCCCTGTCCCATGGTCAGTTTTGTGTTCATGCTTTTACTGCCCCTTTAATCCTTTGGGCTTTAATTTTGCTGATAAGTCTACTATGTGGTATTTTATTGAATGCCTTTTGAATGTCAACATACACAACCTCAAATACACTGCCCTCCTCAACCCTATCCATTTCTGCAATCAAGTTAGTCAAACATAATTTTCCTTTAATAAAACCATTCTGACTTTAATAAAAACAAAAACTGCTGAAAAAACTCAGCAGGCCTGACAGCATCTGTGGAGAGAAAGAAAGTTAATGTTTCGAGTCCATATGACTCTTCATCAGAACTCTTTCATTAACTTGAAAGCAAAATACTGTGGAAGCACCTGCTGAGTTTTTCCAGCATTTTCTGTTTTGGTTTCATTTATTAACCCATGCTTTTCCAAGCAGAAATTAATTTTCCCCAGATCATTGTCACTAAAGGTTTTCCCATCACTGGCATTAGGCTGACTGGCCCATAGTCATTGAGTTTATCCCTCCCCTTACTTGAAATTCTCGAAGTCCCACTTGCAAATCTAGTAAATTGAGGGCTGAAAGCTGCCTGATTGTTGTAAGAACAATTTAGTCATTAGTGTCTTTCAGGCACTTCAATCAGTGGTTATCTCTTACTGTTCCCTAAAGTGGCCTAGTCACTGATATAAAACAGAACCTGGCACAGTCAACTTGTGGAGTACAGAACATTTGTAGGGCTACCTACTCCCCAGGTATAAGAAATTTATTGCAAATTAACAACAGGACCCAGCAGAGCTTACACTTGCACTGATTTGAAATTTGAAAGGGTGATTTGCAATCAGTGTGTCTGCAAATAGACTCTTTTTGAGAATAATCCCCTCCTGTCTTTTAGCTTCTTGACTTATTAAATTTTGTAAAGTTGGCAAAAGAAGCAATGGCAATATGAAATATTCCTTTATGCAGCGAGTGGCTAGGACCTGGATGCACTGTCTGAGAGTGTGGTAGAGGCAGGTTCAATTATGGCTTAAAAGGGAATTGGATTATTATGTGGTATTAAGGCTGCGGGCTGACAAATCCCCAGGTCCGGATGGACTTCATCCTAAAGTCTTGAAAGAAGTGGCTTGTGAGATAGTTGATGCATTGGCTTTAATTTTCCAAAATGCCCTAGATTTGGGGAATGTTCCATTAGATTGGAAAATAGCAATTGTAACTCTTTTGTTCAAAAAGAATGGGAGACAGAAAGCAGGAAACCACAGGCCAGTTAGCCTAACATCTGTCATAGGGAAAATGTTAGAAGCTATTATTAAACATGTTACGAAAGGGCACTTAGAAATATTCAAGGCAATCAGGCAGAGTCAATATGGTCTTGTGAAAGCGAAATCATGTTCAACCAATTTATTGGAGTTCTTTGAAGGAGTCACATGTGCGGTAGATAAAGGGGAACCAGTGGATGCACTGTACTTAGATTTCCAGAAGGCATTTGATAAGGTGCCACATCAAATGTTATCGCAGAAGATAAAAGCTCCCGGTGTAGGGGGTAACATATTAGCATGGATAAAGGATTGGCTGGCTAACAGGAAGCAGAAAGTTGGCATAATGGGTCTTTTTCTGGTTGGCAGGATGTGATGAGTGGTGTGCCATAGAGATCAGTGCTGGGGCCTCAACTTTTTACAGTTTATATAAATGAATTGGATGAAGGGACCACAGGAATGGTTCCTAAATTTGCTGACAACACAAAGATAGGTAGGAAAGTAAATTGTGAAGAAGACGTAAGGAGGCTACAAAGTGACATAGATAGGTTAAGTGAGTGGGCAAAGATCTGGAAAATGGAGTATAATGTGGGGAAATGTGAAATCGTTCATTTCGACAAGACGAGTTAAAAAGAAGCTTATTATCTAAATGGTGAGAGATTACAGAGCTCTGAGATTCAGAGGGATCTGGGTGTCCTAGTGCATGAATCACAAAAGGTTAGTATTCAGGTACAGCAGGTAATTAGGAAAGCTAATAGAATATTTTTGTTTATTGTGAAGGGAATTGATTACAAAAGTAAAAGTTATGCTTCAGTTGTTCAGGGCATTGGTGAGGTTACATCTGGAGTAGTATGTACAGTATTGGTCTCCTTATTTAAATAAAAATGTAAATGTGTTGGAAGCAGTTCAGAGAAGGTTTACTGGACTAATAGCAGGAATGGGCAGGTTGTCTTATGAGAAAGGCTGGAGAGGTTAGGTTTGTATCCACTGGAATTTAGAAGACTAAGAGGTGACTTAATTGAAACCTTTAAGATCCTGAGGGGTCTTGACAGAGTGGATGTGGAGAAGATATTTCCTCTTGTGGGAGAATCTAGAATATAGAACTGTTCAAAAATAAGTACTCCCTCAGTTAAGACAGATGAGGAGAATTTTTTCTCTCAGAGGGTTGTGAGCCTTTGGAACTCCCTTCCTCAAAAGGTAGTGGAAGCAGAGTCTTTGAATATTTTTAAGGCAGAGCTTGATAGATTCTTGATTAACAAGGGGGTGGAAGGTTATCGGGGGTCGGTAGGAATGTGGGGTTGAGGTTACAATCAGATCAGCCACGATTTTATTGAATGGCGGAGCAGGATGGAGGGGCTGAGTGGCCTACTCCTGCTCCTAGTTCGTATGTTTGTGTGTTCATACATATTATCTAAAGAAGAACCATTTGTGAGGCTATGGGGAAAAGGCAGGTAATCGTTCATTCAGAGAGCCAGCAGACAGAATGGGCTGAATGGCCTCTTGTACTGTAAACATTCTATGATTCTAAGTTACTCTCCATGGTCTACTGTTACATAGAGGACTGTTACACTGAATGGCAAATGCTGCACACACACTCCCTCTGCTGCCTCAGTTTGGAAGTCCAGGATGTGGGGCTGCATTCTGAGCAGCAGTGGGACCACTCCAGATGGATTGCCCACACATCCCTGGGCCAGAAAGAAGAGAGGAATCTGCCAGGTCACCCTCTGCTCCCATTTGGAAAGTGAGTGTTGGTGGATGTCAGGGGAGGAGAAGGTCAGGAAATTAAAAACCACTGTGATCCTTCTCCCATGAGAGAATAGCTGCTGACAGCACTCACTTTCCAGACCCACAATAAAAGACTGGCCCTTTGAGTGAGTTACTGGAGGGGAGCCAGAGTCCACAGAGTATTTCCCCATCAGGAGAGAGATAGGGAACACTGAGAAACAGGAAAAATGTACATGGTAGGGAGTTTAATCCATTCTCGGAATGTGGATGCCACTGGCAATGGTACTTATTGCACACTCTTAACAACTGAGCTAGGCCACTTTAGAGAGGAGTTCAGAATGAAACATGTTGGTGTGAGTTTGGAGTCACATACAGGCCAGACCAAGTAAGGATGGCAAGTTTGCTTTCCAGAGGGCATTACATAGTATTTACACTGCAGAAGCAGGTATTCAGCCCAGCAGAACCATGCCAGTGTTTACTCTCCACACACGCCTCCTCCCACCCGACTTCACCTTGCCCCAACCAACTTATCCCACCATACCTACCTCCCTTATGTGGTTATCTCATTTCCCCTTTGGTCCATCTACGCTATTCAGCCCAACCACTTCTTGTGGCGGGGGCTGGGGGTTCCACATTCCACAGGTTAGGTTTGTATCCACTGGAATTTAGAAGAGTAAGAGGCAACTTAATTGAAACCTTTAAGATCCTGAGGGGTCTTGACAGGATGGTTGTGGAGTCCTTCGAGCAAAGCAATTCTCCTGAAATCCCAATTGGATTTATTAGTGAATCAGTTGGGGTTTTAATCAGGAGCTCGGTAGCTTAATAGTTTCTTTTTGCTGAAACCAGCATTTTATTTTGAGATGTTTGAAAATTAAATTTATGTTCTCAAACTAAGGTGGAGGGATTTAGATTGATGTTCTCTGGATTATTAGTGCAGGCCTCTGAGTTACTCGCTCAGTAACATAACCACTGCACCACCGAACCTATTATATGATGATGGCTCCTCTCCAAACCTAGGAAACTGGTTCAGAAACCATACGCCTGGTCAGTTCAAACTGCTAATGTCAATGCTGTAACTGAATACCATTACCGCATTCTGCATAATTGAAACCCTGTGTTATTTTAACCGTCATTTGCTTTTCTGTGTCAGTATAAACTGCCAGTAAAAGGTGCAAGGCAGGTACCAGTTTTAGATTTATTATCCTTTTATGGAAATGCTTTAAGCAGTAAGCACCATGTGACCTGTTTGTGTCTATGAAATCTTAGATTAGTGGAGGCAGTCAGAGACATAAAGCTGATGGTGCAAATAGTTTCCTTCAGAATTATTTCTATTTTCAAAACAATGTGGAAACCGATGCAGTGTTTCTATAATGGATACAGGCACCAATTGCTCAGGAGGGACTGGATAAACACATTGTGGGTTCATTTATTTAGACTAGGCAGAAAAGAACAGCTATACAAAGGTAGAAAGTTTGAAGACGTCAGAGGACAACAGAGCTGTGTGTGCTGTGTTCCCTGCTCACAGGCCAAAGTGAAACTGAGACTGGATCACATCACACACTTCCCTTCTAATGATGGCATCAGTGCTGGGGCCTCAACATTTTACAATTTATATAAATTACAGGCCAGTCAGACCTTCGTGGTGGTGGGGAAGTTATTGGAAAGGATTCTGAGGGACAGAATATATCTGCACTTGGAGAGACATGGATTAATCAGGGATAGTCAGCATGGATTTGTTAAGGGAAGGTCATGTTTGGCAAATTTGATCGAATATTTTGAGGCGGTAACCAGGACTGTTGATGAGGGTAATATATTTGATGTGGTCTACATGGACTTTAGCAAAGCTTTTGATATGGTCCCTCATGGCAGACCGGTCAAGAAAGTAGGAGTCCATGGGATCCAAGGCAAAGTGGCACGTTGAATCCAAAATTGACTGAGAGGCAGGAAGCAGAGGGTGATGGTAGAGGGATGTTTCCGTGACTGGAAGTCTGTTTCCAGTGGGGTTCCGCAGGACTCGGTGCTGGGGCCCTTGCTGTTTTTAGTGTGCATAAGTGATTTGGATTTAAATGTAGGGGGTATGTTCAAGAAGTTTGCAGATGACATGAAAATTGGTAGGATGGTAAATAATGAGGAGGATGGCTGTAAACTGCAGGAGAATATCAATTGACTGGTCAGGTGGGCAGAGCAGTGACAAATGGAATTCAACCTGGGAAAAGTGTGAGGTAATGCACTTGGGGAGGGCTAACATGGTAAGGGACTACACTATGAATGGTAGGCCCCTGGAAAGTACTGAAGATCAGTGCTGTGCATATCCATAGATCCCTGAAGGTAGCAGGGCAGGTAGATAACGTGGTTAAGAAGGCATATGGGATATTTGCCAGGACATAGAATACAAGGGCAGGGAGGTTATGCTGGAACTGTATAAAATGCTGGTTAGGCCACAACTGGAGTACTGCATGCAGTTCTGGTCACCATATTATAGGAAGGATGTGATTGCACTGGAGAGGGTACAGAGGAGATTTACCATGATGCTCCCTGAGCTAGAGAGTCTGAGCTATGAGGAAGGATTGGATAGGCTGGGATTGTTTTCCTTGGAGCAACGAAGGTTGAGAGAGGATCCGATAGAGGTGTATAAGATTATGAGGGTCATAGATAGGGTGGATAGGAGGGCGCTCTTTCCAATAGTAGAGGGGTCAATAAGCAGGGGGCTTAGTTTTAAGGTAAGAGGTAGAAGGCTAAGAGGGGAGTTGAGGAGAAATCTTTTCATGCAGAGGGCAGTGGGAGTCTGGAACTCACTGCCTGAAGGGGTGGTGGAGTCAGAAACTATCATAACATTTAAGAAGTATTTTGATATTCACTTGCATTACCATAGCCTCCAGGACTATGGGCCAAGCGCTGGAAAATAGGCTTAGTGTAGTCAGATCTTTCTTGATCTGGCGCAGACACGATGGGCCAAATGGTCTCCTTCTGTGCTGTTCACATCTATGAGTCTATGAGACTTGGATGAAGGGACAGATGATATGGTTGCTAAATTTGTTGACGACACAAAGATAGATAGAGAGTAAATTGCAAAGAGGATGTAAGGAGGCTACAAAGTGACATAGATAGGTTATGTGAGTGGGCAAAGATCTGGAAAATGGAGTATAATGTGGACAAAAGTGAAATTGTTCATTTTGGCAGGAAGAATAAAAAAGCTTATTATCTAAATGGTGAGAGATTGCAGAGCTCTGAGATTCAGAGGGATCTGGGTGTCCTCGTGCATGAATCACAAAAGGTTATTATACAGGTACAGCAAGTAATTAGGAAAGCTAATAGAATGTTATTGTTTATTTTGAGGGGAATTGATTACAAAAGGAGGGAAGCTATGCTTCAGTTGTACAGGGCATTGGTGAGACCACATCTGGAGTATTGTGTACAGTACTGGTCTTCTTATTTAAGGAAAGATGTAAATGCATTAGAATCAGATCAGAGAAGGTTTACAAGACTAACAGCAGGAATGGGCTGGTTGTCTTATGGGGAAAGGCTGGACAGATTAGGCTTGTATACAATGGAATTTAGAAGAGTAAGAGGTGACTTAATTGAAACTTTTAAGATCCTGAGGTGTCTTGACAGGGTGGATGTGGAGAGGATGTTTTCTCTTGTAGAAGGATCTTGAACTAGGGGTCGCTGATTAAAAATAAGGGGTTGGCCATTTAAGACAGAGATGAGGAGAATTTTTTCCCTCAGAGGGTTGTGAGTCTCTGGAACTCTCTTCTTCAAAAGGCAGTGGAATCAGAGTCTTTGAATATTTTTAAGGCAGAGCTAGATAGGTTCTTGATTAACAAGGGGATGAAAGGTTATCGGGGTAGGTAGGAATGTGGGATTGAGGTTACATTCAGGTCAGCCATGATCTTATTGAATGGCAGAGTAGATTTGAGGGGCCAAGTGGTCTACTCCTACTCCTAATTCATATGTTCCTATGTTCGTATGCTGCTACCTCCTTAAAGGCATATCACAACAACCGAGGCTAAGAAGGTGATCTTAGGAGGGGAGATCCCAAAACTTGGTCAAAGTGGGTATACAGAAGGAGAGAGTGAAGGGAATTGCTGATCTGTACTGAGTGAGCTGATTGGAGCACAATGACGGGGAAATTCACAGAGTGGGATTGCCATGGGCAGAGGCGGGCCAAGCCCAAGCCCAAGCCCACAGTCAGCCCCTCACAGCCCTTCCCCCAGCCCCACAGCCCTTCTCCCTAGCCCCTCACAGCCCTTCCCCCAGCCCCTCACAGCGCCTCTCAGCCCTTCCCGAAGACTCTCCTAGCCCCTCAAGCCCTACCCCAGTGTCACTCACAGCCCATCCCCCGACACTCAAGTCCCTCAGCAACCCTAGCCCTACCCCCAAACCTCCCTCTCCAATCTTCCCCAACCCTTCTAACACCTCCCCCTGCCTCTTCCCCCAGCCTCTCTCCCCAGCCCCAGTTCTGAGCTCAGCGCCATGAGGCCTGGGCTGTTCAAACTCTGTCACCATCGGTGTCAATCTGGTGCTGTCAGTCTGAATTGGAGGCCAGAGGCTGAGTTGGGTGGCAGGAAGGGGAGAGGAGTTGGCAGGAGGTAAAAGGGAATAGCAGGAGGGGAGGGGTAGGGTGGTAAGAGGGAAGAGGAGAGGGGCAAGAGGGGAGGGGAGGGGGCAAGATGGGGGAGGATGGCCTTACATGACCTCCGGACATGCTTTACAGACAATGAAGTACTTTTGAATTGTAGTCCGTTTTATTATACAGGAAACACAACAGCCAATCTGCGCACAGCAAGCTCCCACAAACAGCAACATGATAATGTCCAAATAATCTGTTTGTTTAATGATGGGAGAGAGGAGGCAAATGCAGAGTTAAGGAACGGTGGTAGGAAGGTGAGGGGAGAGGAGGGTGGCAAGGGCAGCAGGAGACATCAAAGGAAGGCTTGTTGGCAGGAGGGGTACATCATGGGGAAGGGTTTCAGGATGTCACAGGGGGAAGCCTGGGATGGGGGAGGTCTGAATTTCTCTTGTGGGGCCTGGGTGACTCTCCTGCTTTCTGCTACCTCCTAATTCCATAGAGAAAGTTGAAAATAAACACACCGTTGGACCTTTTTTTTGGGTCCCACATTTTCCTACCACCATCTTAACCCTGGCCTGATCTCTCTGAGGTGAAAATAGGAGCCTGGTGGCTTTAGATGGATACACTTTCTACCTCTTCAGAGAGCTGAAACTGAAGATGGCAGGATGCCAGTTTTAACTGCCTGCCTGCCTGTTTTCTGGTGGGCAGACAGGGTGAATTTTTTAAAAATTCATTTGTGAGATGTGAGCATCAATGGCGAGGCAATATATAAAACCTCTTCTTCTTGAGCTCTCTGTCTGAAGACAGCTCCTTGGCAATTACTCACCCAGCTACAGCAAAGAGCCGTGATCATTCTACTGCAGGTAGGGTGAGGCCCCACATTTACCTCAGCAGGAATGGGGATCGAACCCTGACAGCTGTTGGCGCTAATCTGATCCACACACTAGCTATCCAGCAACCCCCCCATATAAAATTAATTGTGTGTAGAAGTGACTTTTACCATCTTAGTAAAATGTCCATCTTAACTTTTGAGCTACAAGAAAACATGTCCTTTTAATCTTGCGCCATCATTATCACCATCAGCTGTAATTGTTATGACCATGTCTCATTCCTGTGATGTGAGGTGGTAAAAATGTTGCCCACCCCTAATTGCCCTTGAGAAGATGGTGGTGGTGAGCTGCCTTCTTAAATCTCTGCAGTCTGGATGGTTTAGATACACCCACTGTGCTGTTAGGAGGGAGTTCCAGGCTTTTAAATCTTTGATTTCAGTGCAGCTTGAATAGAGAGGAAGAAAGTTTGAAGGTTCTCACTTCTGATTAATGCAGTGAGCTTTGCTGGACAGTGAGGGTATAACAAGCAGCTTCACGTTATGGAGCAGTAAAATCTTTCAGGGTTCCTGTATTACCATCCAGTTTTTTACCATCTCTGCTGTAAACTGTAGATGTGTGGACATAGATCAAGGAGAGTAATGTAAAAGCAAACTACTGCGGATGCTGGAAATCTGAAACAGAAACAAAAATAGCTGGAAAAACTCAGCAGGTCTGACAGCATTTGCGGAAAGGAATACAGTTAACGTTTCGAGTCCGTATGACTCTTCATCAGAACTAAAGAAATATAGAAATGTGTTGAAATATAAGCTGGTTGAGTGGGGTGGGACAGGTAGAGCTGGATAGAGGGCCAGTGATACGTGGAGGCAAAGAAGAGATTGCCAAAGATGTCATAGACAAAAGGACAAAGGGATGTTAACGGTGGTGATATTATTCAAGGAATGTGCTAATGGGGACATTAAGGCTGAAAAGCAGGACAAGTGGCAGATGGCTCTAGTGGGGGTGGGGTGGGGGGAAGGGATCGAAATGGGCTAAAAGGTGGAGATAAAACGATAGATCGAAATAATTTTAAAAATAGGTGGGAAAAGAAAAATATATTTTAAAAATGATAAATTATTGGAAAAAGGGGGATCGGAATGGGGGTGGGGATGGAAGAGAGAGTTCATGATCTAAAGTTGCTGAACTCAATATTCAGTCCGGAAGGCTGTAAAGTGCCTAGTCGGAAGATGAGGTGCTGTTCCTCCAGTTTGCGTTGAGCTTCACTGGAACATTGCAGCAGGCCAAGGACGGACATGTGGGCGTGAGAGCAGGATGGTGTGTTGAAATGGCAAGTGTCAGAGAGGTCTGGGTCACGATTACGGACAGTAATGTGCTCTGCTGTGATGTTTGTAGTGGCTGAATGGCACTCACTGTCTTGGATGAGGCATGAAGATTGACCAGCAGCCACAGGGCTGTCTGTGTCACTGCGTTCAGGAGAGGACTGAGATTGATGGATGAAAGATGATGGACAGAGGAAAGGATTGATGGTATGAGGCCGAATATGGTGATGAAATATTCTACAGAGCAGGCGTTCCTGCGTTTATGGAAAGGGCTTTAGAGAAATGTTATTCAGGGTTGAATAACACAGTTTTTAATGTTAGAGGTTTCCTGACACTATCGGGAGATGAGGGAGAAAGTTCACACAGTTTATTATCTTGGCCATTTTCCCTGAGATCCCTCAGGAGATTCACTGAGTTCAGAAATCTCCATAACAACAACAACAACAACTTTATAATAATGGCCTGAATGGAATAGCGGCAGCGATGGTGAAGCAGGAATTGTGAAGATGGGAATACTGGACATGATCCATTCTTGGGGGGGTGGGTCAGGGGATGGGGGATGGCGAGGGATGGTTGAAAAGAGAGGAGTAAGTGAAGGAGGAAAAGAAAGGAACAAAAAATGTGCATTTCCATAGCACTCTTTTTGGCCATGGAATGTCTCAACTCAATTAAGTACTTTTGAAGTGTAGTCATGCTAGTAGTATAATAAACGCAGCAGTCAATTTGCACACAGCAAGCTCCCACAAACAGATAACCTGCTTTATTTAGGTGTTTGAGGAATAAATATTGGCCAGGCAGGACGGCAGGATCAACTGTCCTGCTGTCCTCCAAAATAGTGCTGTGGGATCACTGACATTCACCTTAGGGGGCAGATAGGGCCTTGGTTTAATGTCTCATCTGAATGGTGGCATCTCCAACAGAGCAGCACTCCCTCAGCACTGCACTGGAGTGTCAACCTGGATTATGGGCTCAAGTCCCAGGATTGGAACTTGAATCCAGGACCCTCTGACTTAAAACTGAGAGAGTGCTGTCCACGGAGTCACAAGGTATAATGGCTTTGAGGATGGCTGGAGGTTGTGATATTTACCCATCTGGTTCATTGATCTTTCAGGCTGATCAGACGGAGATGAGCAGGCTCAGTTTGCCAGGAAACATGCGTCGAGGGGGTTCGGACACCAACCTGAACCTCAGTGTGACTGATGGCCTACTGGATTTCCAACGGGATCGACTGACGGTGGACCAGCTGAAACAGAAGATTCTGAAGATCACTGAGCAACTGCGGATTGAGCAAGAGCAACGAGATGAGAACGTGGCCGAGTACCTCAAACTGGTAAACAACGCTGACAAGCAGCAGTCACGCCGCATCAAGCAGGTCTTTGAGAAGAAGAACCAGAAATCCGCCCAGAACATTGCAGTGCTGCAGAAGAAATTTGACCATTACCACCGGAAGCTGAAGGATGTGGAGCAAAACGGGTCACGGAATTCCAAGGAGAGGCTGCGTGAGGCGAGCAGCGGCAGCGCCAGGCCTGGGAATGGGACTGTGGGAGGCCCAAGCACCGAAGGTGGCAAGGGCCTCCCGGGGGTGACCCTGACGCCCCCATCGTTCGTCTTCAATAAATCACGGGAAATCGCCAACCTGATCCGCAACAAGTTCGGCAGCGCCGACAATATTGCACACCTGAAGAGCTCAATGGAGGACTTTCAGCAGGAGGGCGGGTCCAGGGCCTTCAGTGGGAGCGCCATGCTGGTGTCTAAAACAAAGTACATGAGCGATGATGAGTGCTCCAGTGCAAGCGTTTCTGGAGATAGCAATGGCAACTCCGATTTTGGACCAAGTTCAAAGTCCAACTCGCTGGAAAGAGAGCAGGACAAGCTGACTGCAATCTTGGATGAGCTCCGAGAAATGAAGGAAACGCAATCACAGCTGTCAGAGGACATCGAGAATTTAAAAGTTCAATTTAACAGCGACTTTAGCATCATCACTCAAACATTACAAGAGGAGCATTACAGGTAATCATTTGTTGAAGAGTTTTATTATGCTGTATTCTGGAATTGTGCAATAGAACCTGAATGATTCACATGGTATCTTTTACCTGTTTATGCACTCCTTTAGTCTGGGGCACCATTATAATGCGAAAGTGAGCTGTGTTGCTTGACTGCTTGGCCAATATCCAGTATTGGCTAAGCCCCAATTGCCACCAGACCAAAGGAGTCATTTTCAGTCCCCATCTCAAACGCCTTTCCCACCCCTCTCCCCTGGCTACCGTCTAAGATAAACTAGACTGTTTGCAACCTCGGTGTATTTTATGACCTAGAGCTTAATTTCCGACTGCATATCTGTTCCATCACCAAGACTGTCTTCTTCCAACACCCTAATATTGCCAGTCTCTGCCCCTCCCTCAGACCATCTGCTGCTGAAAC
Source organism: Isurus oxyrinchus (assembly GCA_026770705.1). Lineage (NCBI taxonomy): Eukaryota > Metazoa > Chordata > Chondrichthyes > Lamniformes > Lamnidae > Isurus > Isurus oxyrinchus. Next base: position 84,610,065 of record JANJGN010000013.1, read on the forward strand.
CCTCATCCATGCTTTTATCACCTTCAGACTTGACTATTCCAACCTCCAATCTTCCACTCTCCATAAACTTGATCTCACCCAAAACGCTCTCATCTTGTCCAAACTCACACCAAGTCCGGTTCACCCCTGTGCTTGTTGACCTACACTAGCTGCTGATCTCCAAAGGCCTCCACCTTACAATTCTCGCCATCATATTTAAATCCCTCCATGCCCACCCCCCCCACCCCCCCGACCAACCCCCCATATCGTTAGCTTGTTGAAGAGGCTGCTCAGTCTGTATTGCACTGCCTCGCTAAAGGTTTAGACGCAGAAGTTGCATTGTCTGTTGTTTAGATACATGTGCTCATGATATACCAGGCCCCACAGGGCCCAAGACATTGAGACAGATGGGTAAAGACTTGCAGTTATACGGGATCCCTCACACACCTGCCTGACCTCAATACAACGTTACCATGGCAAAAGGGTGGAAGGAATTCTTTCCCAGTGTCTAGATAAAGAGATTTTTTTTAAATGCCTACTTTTGTATTGACTCTATGATGCTTGTTCTCTTTCAGTTCATCAGCATCCTCATGACCTTAAATAAAACAATGGAATTATGGAAGCTTGTATTAAGAGGACAAGTTGCATAAATATGGGGTATTCCCCTGAGCTTAGAAGATTAAGAGGTGATCTAATTGCGGAGTTTAAGTTGATTAAAGGATTTAATAGGGTATCACACACAGAATCACAGAATCACACAGTGCAGAAGAGGCCCTTCGGCCCATCGAGTTTGCACCGACACATGAGAAACACCTGACCTACCTACCTAATCCCATTTACCAGCACATGGCCCATAGTCTTGAATGTTATAAAACAAAAACAGAATTACCTGGAAAAACTCAGCAGGTCCGGCAGCATCAGCGGAGAAGAAAAGAGTTGACGTTTCGAGTCCTCATGACCCTTCGACAGAACTTGAGTTCCAGTCCAAGAAAGAGTTGAAATATAAGCTGGTTTAAGGTGTGTGTGTGGGGGGCGGAGAGATAGAGAGAGAGAGAGGTTGGGGTTGGGTGGGGGGGGGGGATGTGGTTGTGTGGACAAACAAGCAGTGATAGAAGCAGATCATCAAAAGATGTCAACGACAGTGGTACAATAGAACACAGGTGTTAAAGTTAAAGTTGGTGATATTATCTAAACGAATGTGCTAATTAAGAATGGATGGTAGGGCACTCAAGGTATAGCTCTAGTGGGGTTTGTTTTTTTTATTTTTTTTTTATTTTTTTTTATATAATGGAAATGGGTGGGAAAAGGAAAATCTTTATAATTTATTGGAAAAAAAAGGAAGGGGGAAACAGAAAGGGGGTGGGGATGGGGGAGGGAGCTCACGACCTAAAGTTGTTGAATTCAATATTCAGTACGGAAGGCTGTAAGGTGCCTAGTCGGAAGATGAGGTGTTGTTCCTCCAGTTTGCATTGGGCTTCACTGGAACAATGCAGCAAGCCAAGGACAGACATGTGGGCAAGAGAGCAGGGTGGAGTGTTAAAATGGCAAGCGACAGGGAGGTTTGGGTCATTCTTGCGGACAGACCGCAGGTGTTCTGCAAAGCGGTCGCCCAGTTTACGTTTGGTCTCTCCAATGTAGAGGAGACCACATTGGGAGCAACGAATGCAGTAGACTAAGTTGGGGGAAATGCAAGTGAAATGCTGCTTCACTTGAAAGGAGTGTTTGGGCCCTTGGACGGTGAGGAGAGAGGAAGTGAAGGGGCAGGTGTTACATCTTTTGCATGGGCATGGGGTGGTGCCATAGGAGGGGGTTGAGGAGTAGGGGGTGATGGAGGAGTGGACCATGGTGTCCCGGAGGGAGCGATCCCTACGGAATGCCGATAAGGGGGGGGTGAAGGGAAGATGTGTTTGGTGGTGGCATCATGCTGGAGTTGGCGGAAATGGCGGAGGATGATCCTTTGAATGCGGAGGCTGGTGGGGTGATAAGTGAGGACAAGGGGGACCCTATCATGTTTCTGGGAGGGAGGAGAAGGCGTGAGGGCGGATGCGCGGGAGATGGGCCGGACACGGTTGAGGGCCCTGTCAACGACCGTGGGTGGAAAACCTCGGTTAAGGAAGAAGGAGGACATGTCAGAGGAACTGTTTTTGAAGGTAGCATCATCGGAACAGATGCGACGGAGGCGAAGGAACTGAGAGAATGGGATGGAGTCCTTACAGGAAGCGAGGTGTGAGGAGCTGTTGTCGAGGTAGCTGTGGGAGTCGGTGGGTTTGTAATGGATATTGGTGGACAGTCTATCACCAGAGATTGAGACAGAGAGGTCAAGGAAGGGAAGGGAAGTGTCAGAGATGGACCACGTGAAAATGATGGAGGGGGGAGATTGGAAGCAAAATTAATAAATTTTTCCAAGTCCCGACGAGAGCATGAAGCAGCACCGAAGTAATCATCGATGTACCGGAGAAAGAGTTGTGGAAGGGGGCCGGAGTAGGACTGGAACAAGGAATGTTCCACATACCCCATAAAGAGACAGGCATAGCTGGGGCCCATGAGGGTACCCATGGCCACGCCTTTTATTTAGAGGAAGTGAGAGGAGTTGAAGGAGAAATTGTTCAGCGTGAGAACAAGTTCAGCCAGACGGAGGAGAGTAGTGGTGGATGGGGATTGTTCAGGCCTCTGTTCGAGGAAGAAGCTAAGGGCCATCAGACCATCCTGGTGGGGGATGGAGGTGTAGAGGGATTGGACGTCCATGGTGAAGAGGAAGCGGTTGGGGCCAGGGAACTGGAAATTGTTGATGTGACGTAAGGTGTCAGAGGAATCACGGATGTAGGTGGGAAGGGACTGGACAAGGGGAGAGAGAAGGGAGTCAAGATAACGAGAAATGAGTTCTGTGGGGCAGGAGCAAGCTGAGATGATTGGTCTACCGGGGCAGTTCTGTTTGTGGATTTTGGGTAGGAGATAGAAGCGGGCTGTCCGAGGTTGGGCGACTGTCAGGTTGGAAGCTGTGGGAGGGAGATCCCCAGAGGAGATGAGGTCAGTGACAGTCCTGGAAACAATGGCTTGATGTTCAGTGGTGGGGTCATGGTCCAGGGAGAGGTAGGAGGAAGTGTCTGTGAGTTGACGCTCAGCCTCTGCGAGGTAGAGGTCAGTGCGCCAGACAGCAACAGCACCACCCTTGTCAGCGGGTTTGATGACAATGTCAGGGTTGGACCTGAGAGAATGGAGTGCAGTAAGTTCAGAGAGAGACAGGTTAGAATGGGTGAGAGGAGCAGAGAAATTGAGACGACTAATGTCGCGCCGACAGTTCTCAATGAAAAGATCGAGAGAAGGTAAGAATCCAGAGAGAGGGGTCCAGGTGGAGGGAGAATATTGGAGATGGGTAAAAGGATCCGTTGAACTGGGAGAGGACTCCTGCCCAAAGAAGTGAGCCCGGAGACGAAGACTTTTGAATGTTATGATGTGCCAAGTGCTCATCCAGGTACTTTTTAAAGGATGTGAGGCAACCCGCCCCACCACCCTCCCAGGCAGTGCATTCCAGACCATCACCACCCTCTGGGTAAAAAAGCTTTTCCACACATCCCCCCTAAACCTCCTGCCCCTCACCTTGAACATGCCCCCTTGTGACTGATCCTTCAACTAAGGGGCACAGCTGCTCCCTATCCACCCTGTCCATGCCCCTCATAATCTTGTACATCTCGATCAGGTCGCCCCTCAGTCTTCTCTGCTCCAACGAAAACAACCCGAGTCTATCCAACCTCTCTTCATAACTTAAATGTTTCATCCCAGGCAACATCCTGGTGAATCTCCTCTGCACCCCCTCCAGTGTAATCACATCCTTCCCATAATGTGGTGACCATAACTGCACACAGCACTCCAGCTGTGGCCTCACCAAGGTTCTATACAACTCCAACGTGACCTCCCTACTTTTGTAATCTATGCCTAGATTGAGAAAGGCAAGTGTCCCATATGCCTTTTTCACCACCTCACTAACGTGCCCCTCTGCCTTCGGAGATCTATGGACACATATGCCAAGGTCTCTTTGTTCCTCAGAACTTCCTAGTGTCATGCCATTCATTGAATACTTCTTTGTCAAATTACTCCTTCCAAAGTGTATCACCTCACACTTTTCAGGGTTAAATTCCATCTGCCACTTATCTGCCCATTTGACCATACCGTCTATTTCTTCCTGTAGCCCAAGACACTCAACCTCACTGTTAACCACCCGGTCAATCTTTGTGTGTAGAGAGAAACGTTTTCCTCTGGTGGGGGATCCCAGAACAAAGGGGCATTATCTTAAAATTGGGGCTTGGCTGTTCAGGGGTGATGTCAGGAAGCCCTCTCTAGTTTCAATGTCCCTAAGTCATCTCAGCTGTTAGCCACTTTTTGTTCTTGGTGATGAGAGTTCCTCTCGGATTGAAATGGCTTTCTGTTTTGGCCTGGTTATTTCTGTGCTTGTAATATATTATTTAACCACCCGATGGGGCTGTATCACAGTATGAAACACAGGACACTTAGCCAAACTTGATTAAAAGTGTCCAGACTCTACAGGGATTCTAGATCAAGTTCTGTCGAAGGGTCATGAGGACTCGAAACGTCAACTCTTTTCTCCTCCGCCGATGCTGCCAGACCTACTGAGTTTTTCCAGGTAATTCTGTTTTTGTTCTAGAACATGCATTCTTTCAGAGAGTACTTAAATGATTTCAAGTTGCACTGTGCATAGTGAGGTGATTTAACATATTGAGGTGTCAACATTGCTTCTGAATGGGTTTAAGCCCACTTCCCATGAATTAGCTGCTATCTTTCCAATGAGAATCTAAAACATCTGCACTCTCAGGAATGTAAAATGTCCCATGGCAGCATTCAAAAAAGAGCAGGGGAGTTCTCCTTGGTGTCATGGCTATTTATCCCTTAACCAACATTAGTAAAACAGATTGTCTGGTCACAGAGCTATAAAAATGAAGTCATTTTAAATGCAGACCAGAGGATCCGTTCTCATTAGTTTTGTTTTTAGGTCAGCACGTTTGGAAGATCAGCTGAATGATCTCACTGAACTCCATCAGCATGAGACGATTGATCTAAAACAAGAGCTGGTGAGCATTGAGGAAAAGGTTGCCTATCAATCCTATGAGCGAGCTCGTGACATGCAGGTATGCAGCTTTCTGTCGTAAACTGTGAGAGCGCTGCTGTTTCTTTAATGTTCATATAGTCACAATGTGCCTTCAGCTACCTGGGCCCTAAGCCCTGGAATTCCCTCCCCAACCTTCTCCACCTCTCTCCTTTAAGATGCTTCATAAACCCTACCTCTTTGACAAAGTTCTTGGTCACCTGTCCTAACATCTCCTTATGTGACTCAGAGTCAAATTTTGTTTGATGATCTCCTATGAAGGGCTTTGGGACATTTTACTACATTAAAGGCGGTATATAAAAGTAAGTTGTTATTGTTTAGACTAACTCTATGTGATGATTTGCGGCTTTCTTCAACATTAGATGCTATGGTTTTAATAAAAAGGCTCCTAACTGGAAAAGAAAATAGTTTGTCACTGAATTACCATTCCAGCAAGGTGTTAAGTGCACAGTTCATTCCTAACACACTATCAGTTATCAAAGTAAAAAGCAAAATTCTGCAGATGCTGGATCTCCAAAACAAACAAGCAGATTCCCCTGTTCATTTTCAGTTTGGGTTATTGTGCCCATCAGTCTTATTTCTTTGTTATGAAGAGAGGTTTCATATCCAAAATCTAACCTTCCTTGCTCTTTTCATAGACGCTGACTGACATACTGTGTGTCTGTCATTTACTGTTCCTGATGATGATTTTCAGAATTTGAAATGCTGTGACATTTTAAGAGAGAGCTGGGTCTATCTTCCCTTGTTGGTAAAAAAACATGGAAGATTGTTACCAACTTGTTAAATTCTATAAAGCAGTCCTACTCTCTCAGAAGTCTGACAGTTGTCTTAAAACATTCACCAACTGCAGTTAGTTGCACCCAATATCTTGCTGATACGCAGAGTCAACAAAGGAAGTTAAAATGGAATTAAAACCTTACACGTCCGTGAGGCTACTCTGTTTCACTTCCCTATCACGCTGCCCTCTGCTGTGTTCCTGTTGTGTTTGAGGTCAGCTAGACAACCAGTGCTGTCACTACAGGAGTGCTGCATGGCACAGAAAGAAAGAGAATTTGAAAGGAAGAAATAAGCAAATTTGTAACAAAAAGAAAAACTTCATTTCAAATGAATTGAGGCTTAAAGATCATTAGGCCATGTGATTAGGTATAAATAGGACTTCTTAAATACCAAGAGAAAATAAAAGAGATGACAGACTTTTTCATATTTTAGACAATCGGTTTCGCTATGTTGCTTGCACTCTCACTTTTGAGTCATGGATTCAAGTCTTTGATTCTAGTCTGATACTTCAGAGCTGCGCTGTGCTGTTGAATGTGCCTGTATCCTAACTCGCACCAAATCTCATTCGTTCATCACATCTGTTTTCACTGGCCTAGTTCCTAGTCTGGCAATATCTCCATTTTAAAATTCTTGCTCTTGTTTTCAAATCCCTACATAGCCTCATCTCTCCCTGTCTCTGTAACTTCCTGTAGTTCTACAATGCTCTGAGATCTCTCTGCACATCCAATTCTGGCCTCCTGCACATTCCCCACTTCCTTTGTTCCATTAGCGGTCATGCTTTCAGCTGCCTGGCAATAAACTCTGGAGTTCCCTCCCTACACCATTCACATCTCTACCTTTTTATCCTCTTTTAAGACGCTCCTTAAAAACTACCTTTGTGACCACTTGTCCTATCATCTCCTCATGTGGCTTGGAAGAGGAAGAGCAGAGAGTTCTCTTCCCTTGATATCAGGGCCAGGATTAACTATAGCAAAATTTGACTGCACTTGCGCAAAAAATGAAAGCAATTTATAGGGTAAGAAATGTTTTGGGACAGCATAAATGCAAACTCTCAATTTACAAAAGTGAGTGGACGTTCTGCGGACTTTATTTTTAGGGCTGTTTGATGCCATGGTATGGATTCGTTGTGTGGAGTCCCATGAAGTTCATCAATTAATCTTCCCATCTCGACACTGGTCTTAAGAGACATGGGACTAGATCTTGACATTGTGCACTACTGCAAAATGAGTGATAGCCTGTCAGTGACATGTTGATAGCATGTTTTATATCTGCCCAGAATTTTTATTTCCATGGATGTCAACTCACTATCACCTGTTTGATGCTGTCTCACAAAATCTGGATCAACTCTCATTGTCTGTGAATTCTACTCTGCTGCTGTATGGGAAGTTCAAACCAAGCTACCAACAGTAATTTATATTTTGGGTGATGTAGGTTTACACAAGGTAGCAAGGATTTGCTTGGATATTTCACAGCACAGGGTCACGGCAGTTGAAGGGTTTGTTGCTGAAGCTGGGTTAGAGTGAGGAAGGGGCACAGAGTGAATGTGACAGGATCACGATCTGGCAGGAGACAATTGCTAAGCTAGGGGGAAGCAAAGCCATGCATTCATCCATAGACCAGGATCTTAAAGTCAAGTAGGCCTTAAAGTATTGGTCAAAGCAACCCATGCCTTTTGCTTACTTTCCCACACCTGTGAAGGTTCTGATGAAAGAGCATTGACCCAAAACATTATAATCGAATGGGTTTTTAGCCCAGTCACTTATCCAAAGTTAAAATCTGGCCCATTAACTCTATTCCTCTCTCCATCCTTGCCAGATCTCATGAGTGTTTTCCAGCATTTTCTGTTTTTATCCCACATTTGTTTAGTTCACTTAATAAAAGTATTTTTGTTTCTAATATTAATCCCAACTCATACCTTGTGTGACCAATTTTAGCCGAGTTCACTGAAGTATCCCCTGTTTCTGTGTCCTTGATAGGAAACCTTGGAATCATGCCAGACGCGACTTGCCACCTTGGAGTTACATCATCAGCAGCAGCAAGTGGTACAGGTCGAAAATGCCAATGCCAAGGTGCTGCTAGGAAAATGTATCAACATCTTTCTGGCCATTATGACTGTCATCCTCGTTTGTGTCTCTACCATTGCCAAATTCAGTATCCCTCTTATGAAGAGCCGTTTACACATCATATGTACAATCTCCGCAATCTTCCTTGGTTTCATCTTTTGGAAAAAATGGGATCAGATTCAGTGTCTCACTGACCATATTTTATGATTCATTGTGATTTGGAATGCTTTTGGGCTTGTGACGAATTATATTATACCAAAATAAAAATTTTAAACAAAGGAATATATTTTATATATATATATATATATATATATATATAAATAATAGGGACAGAAAATATCTGTACAATTACCTGGATATTAGAGCTCCAACACTGAAAGGCTTTTGCAAAGCACTTTATTTGATGTGCCCAATAGTTATTTTGTGGCAAGATCAGCTCCAACATCTGTTGTTGTTAAAGTTCCTGATCATGGTCTCCTGTGCTACCTTTTGACCCTCTGCTGTGTGCAACGTCTTACATCTGAACTGATCCTTTAGTCAAAAGAGTGATCAGCTTAAATCCGGAAGGGTCAGTGGTTTCTGACCACTTGCTACTTTATGGATCAACTGGTGAAAGGAGAGTAGAATGGAAATATTGTAGTTTGCAACACTGGGATTATGTTTTCCTGAGCTCCATTTCTGAAAGGATCGGTGAAGCTGAATTTGTGGACTGCAGGAAGACGAGGCAAACCTATTAGGTCTCACAGGTTTCTATTAATCAGGACATCATGAACTACTTGTCAAGCCTATCCTGAAAAATGGACATTTGTGTACCAGAATGTGTCTAATCAGTGTTTATATTCTAACTTTTAACTGCACACCTGCCTCACCAGGAGAAAGTAAATGAAAATACTTATGGGTGGAGTCAATTTCGATGGTGGAGGTGGAGGGTTGTCAGGTCTAAATACACTTGTTTTCAAGAAATCAAATCTAAATATGCTGTAGTACAGTAATTTTATATACCTCACAATAAGGCACATTTATGATATTGTTTTTCACAGATGTCTAAAAGACAAGTTGTCTAACTTTTCCTGTATGTAGTCACCAACAAAATGCACTCCATAGCTCCATAGGACCAGAGCTGGTTACTTGTTCAAATGTAAGCATCTCCAACAGAAGTAAACTTAGATTACATTGAAACACAGAAAGCTTTGATTTTGCCCAGGTAGTACTTTTAATGAAGAGCCCTCCTTTGTACTTTTAAGGGGCTACTTTGCGAGGCTTTGATCCTAATGCAGGGCCTGGCTAAACAGAAGTGTCACATTCTTCTGTTTATCATAAACATACCAATATTATAACAAGGATTGGTATTTGAAGACAAGACTGTACATACACATATATATATAAAATATATATATCATGGTAACTGTGAGGCTATGTAGACATGCCTGAACCTGCATGACTGCTGCTATGTTCTGTCTGCAGTCATGGAATTATACATCATATCCCGTCTCATGGTGGGTAGTGATGGACAGCAGTTTAAGATATGCTTCCAATAAGATACAAGTACATCACATCACAATAAGAAGCAGGGCTGAACAAAGCACTGTAAGGATGATGTTGCAGCTCATCTCGTGAGGTTCATATTAGGAGCTTGACCGCACAAAATGATCCTGTTAATCTTAGCTCATGATTGTAATGTGATCTGGATTACATTCATAAAGCATTGTGTGCTGTATAAGTAAAATCTGACAGACTAAACTCAAAATTAAAAGATAATTTTATGGAAATTGCACATAAAGGGGTGTTATGTTTATTTTTCTCAGAATTTGCTTCTAAAATGCAGGTATTAAACATTTCTTAATTAGATGATTAATCAAAAATATCTAGTTTTTTAAAGCATTTTAAGGTTTCAAGGTTTTGTTTTTTCACTTAGTCGGGTGTCCAATAAGGGTGGGAATCATGTTTAAGAACCCCTAAACCAAGTGACTCAGAATTTCCCATAAGTTGGAGTTTTGTTTGTATGATATGGTGTGCATAATCATTTCCTGTTGGGACAATATGCTGATTGTGAGTAAGAGCCAAGATGTAAAGACAGTTTGGACAGGGTCATATTCCTGATGTTTAACAGGCTAAAAATTGAGCAGCTGTCAAAACTAACCACTGGTAAGATTTCTGTTGCTTGTCCAGCCAATGACAACTATCCCCTAAGGCAGAATTACTTGGAGGAGTGTGCCAACTCCCAGTGACACGTCCACCCATCCAGATCTGTTAATGAACCTGCTTCTTGTTAATCGTCATTGGCAATACCTTCAGCCTCATGGAACAACTAGAAGACAAGATCTATCACTTTTTATTATGGGCACGACTGTTTGTCAGAAGCTGTCTTCTGGTAGTTTGATTTGATGTTTCAGCTTGGGTAGTGTCCCAAGGTGAGTACATATGAATAGGATAGGCTCAATGGGAATACGAGTTTACTGATTTCGCACTTGTAATGCAATTCTCTAATCAATGCTCTCTGTGAGTGCGTGATTGATGAACATGCTATATAACTTGACATTGACTATGTACACCTGTTGAGAGGTCTTGTGGCACAGTGGGTAGCATCCCTGCCTCTGAGCCAGAAGTTCTAGGTTCAAGCCCCATCATAGGACTTGATGGCCAAGGAAGATGTGTTCATAATGCAGTCAAACTGGTTCATCATAATCCTGCAAGTTTTTCCAACACATGCCAATGGCAGGTGATAAGAAAGCAAGAGATTCCTGGTCAGCCATCATATTCAAAATAAGAAGAAAGTCGGAGCCTCTCTCATCATTATCCATAGCTCTAGACTACAACATGCAAATCAGACTCCCTGAGTGAAATGTAACACACCACCACCATGTAAACCTGCAAGGTGACTTGGAGTGAAAAATACTCATTGAGTTTCCTATTAGACTGTGTTTTCCTATAAAACAATGTTACATAGTCTTTCTCCTTTTCCGTATTCACCAACAAAATCCAATTAGAAATCCATAGACCAATGTTGGTATTTTGATCAAATGTAAGCCTCTCCAGCAAAAGTATTTTAGGAATACCAAAAAGACTACAGGGGGAAAAAATCATGGGAAGTTTGTAGCTTGTCCATTGAGTTTATCTATGCTAATTGGATTTCACAAGCTTTTCTTGTTTGTTACTTTGACCTGCATTGATTTGCTATTTTTCTGCAGAACCTGGTGAGATTCATACGAAATGCAAATGTTGACTGTTTTGATATACCACGGTGCTACGAGATTGCTTTAAGTGTTGTGAAGGTGAGTTAACTGTGACACACCCAAATATGTCGATAATGAAAGTAACAGATTTCTTTTCTAGTGATGTCAGGGATTCAGAAATGAAACATTTTTTTGACTGGGTGTTGGAATGCAAACAATTGTGCATCAGAATTATCACACAAGTGGATTTGGTGAAATTGTCTTTTGATATTTGTAAGGCACAACTCTGATAGAACAATTTTAAAACTCATTGTACAGTGTATGATTTTTAACTTAATTAATATATAAAGTACATTCAGTGAAGTACAATCTCACCGTTTCATTGTTTCTGCCTAATATATCCCTCATCTTTCCATTGAATTTTGCTTTGTTTTTGACCTTACTGAGCTACTTTTTATACAAACTGCCAACTGAACAGATCATTGATTGCTTTTCCTTTTAAATGGGCCATAATGCATTGCTCTAAAGACCAATAATAGTTGGGATTAAACAGAGGAATTCCCAAAGGGTGAGTTCCTTGAGTGAAGTGGGATTTGGGGGGTACAGGCTGAGTGAAAGCTGGAGCGTTACAGCTACAAAGGGCCACCTCTCAGCTGCTGATTAAACAGCAACACTGAGAAATTTCTGCTTGAGAAAGAAGCTGAGAGACAATGGGAGGAATTAACTGCCTCACAACCACAGCAAGTTTGGTGGTGGGAGGCGTTTAATCAGGTGGGAGGATGGCGATTGGGGACCTCGACATCTTCCTATCTCTGTCCCGATTAAGTCTATGCCAGGTGGATGGCCTTCCTACCTCACTGTCACATGAGACTCTTAAGTGGGCAATTAATGCCCAACTAAGGTCCTCATCCCATGGTATTCATCCAGCAGTGGTGGCGCTGCTGGGTAATGAAGAGCTGCCAGCCATTCTCAGCTCTTTGATCCCCAGGGAAGGACTGCCACTGTACAATTGGCACTTAATTTGTGGTCCTTCCAGGAAAGGGGTGATGCGGGGCTCGCCTCCATTAAATGCTGCCCAGTGTGTGCAGGAAACTCGAGAAGTAAAAAAAGAAATATATGCATTTATATAGCACCTTTTATAACCGCAGGAGTTCCCAAAGTGTTTCACAGCCAATGAAGCACTTTTAAGTGTAGTCACTGTGTTAATGTAGAGAACACAGCAGCCAATATTCACAAGCAAGCTCCCACAAATAACTATCTGATAATGACTAGATTAATTGTTTTAGTCATGTTGGTTGATGGATTAACATTGTATAGCACACCAGGAATATCTCTCCTGCTCTTGTTTGAATAGTGCATTGGAAGCTTTTATGTCCACCTGAGATGGCAGGCAGGACCTCAATTAAATATTTCACTTGAAAGATATTACCTCTGTCACTGAAGCACTCCTTCAGTACCGCACTGAAGTGTTAGTCTGGATTATATGCTCAAGTCTTTAGAGTGGGTCTTGAACCTAAAATCTTTTGACTTAGAGGTAAGAGTGATACGAACTGAGCCATGGCTGACACCAGTAGGACAACTAACGTCGTGTAAATGAAAACACAACTAAGCTAAAAGCATAGAAGTAATCCAGTCACCTTGCAACCAAACAGATCCATGTGAATCATGTGACTCATACTCTGTTACTTTATTCCATCAGTTTAAATGGTCCACGGAGAACCTTGTGACCAACAATCCTAAATTGAAGTAATTTTATTTATATTCGGCTTACCAATAACATATGCCTCAATTCATTGCATTTATGTTGTGCCTTTAACATAAAAAAAGGGCCAAAATGCTTCATAGAGACATAATAAAAATATTGAGCCAAAATGGGTGGGAAAGCAGTGAAAATGGAGTGGGCCTTCCCAACTGGGAGACTTTTCCAACCCATTCTGATTAGCAATGTATTCAGTGTCTGTCGCTTATTCTTTCTTAATGACAATGCAGGAGGATGGGAGGTAGGTTTGAGGTGGAACTGCTATTGGAAAGTTATTGTAATGAATGGTTGAGAGAGAAGATGATGTTGAGCATTAGGTTGTGAGACTGTGAACAGCAGGAAGCAAAGGCTTGGACTTATGTGGGAGGAATGGGCCGAGGTGACTGTGGCCAGCAAAGTGGATGTGGGGATGAATACACCTGGGGGTAGTAATGGGCACTGGGGTGTGGGCACACTGAGACCTGGAAACAGTTCTTGCGATTGCATTGTGAGGCACGGGCTAGATAAGGGAACATGTTGGTTGGCAACTTACAGGTGTGGATAGGAGCAAGTGGGTCAAAGGAACACTTGGGCAAACCGACCAGGAAGCATCTAGTCGATGAATTCTGACTTGATTTCAGTCAGCTAGGTATCTGAGATACATGGCAACCCTACACATTTTTAACAGTATCCACAGCCAGCTTAGAGTTTCAATTTTCCCTATAGAGAATGCACATTCCTAGCAGATGCAATCTCTTTTAGTCAACCCAGAGAGCTTAGGCCAAGGTTGGTAACAGACAAGGTTTTGGACTCTCAACCCATATACCAGAGTTTATCCAACCAAAATGTCACACTGTACCAACAAGAGACAGATAACACCCTGGTGTCTAGGCCTCTGCTAGGGCTAGGGTGTCAAACTACATCTGTGCACTGTATTCAGCCCTCAAACACTGCTAATCCATCCTATTAAATCTGGGCGATTGAATTTTAAACATTTAAAAATGTATTCATTCGCAGAGTATGGGTGTCACTTAGCATGGTCAGTTTTTATTGCCCATCCCTAACTGCTCTTGAAAAAATGATGAGTTGCCTTCTTTAACTGCTGCATTCCACACAGATAGGCAGACCCACTGTGCAGTTAGGAGGGCATTCCAGGATTTTGACCCAGTGACAATGAAAGTACGGGGATATATTTCCAAGTTAGGGTGGTCGCAGATTTGGGAGGTGGCGGGAGGAGCCTCCTCAATTTGCTGCAGTGCATCTTGTAGATGGTACATACTGCTGCCACTGTGCATCGTTGGTGGAGGGACTGAATGTTTAAGGTGGTGGGCATTGGTTTGCCCATCTTATCTAGAAGACTGCACCTCCAGCAGTTCAGCAGGCCCTCAGTGCTCCACTGGAATGTCAACACACACTATAATGTCGATTTTTACTCAACCCTAACAGCAAATATTGCTAGTAAATACAGATATAGTTCTCCAAATGTCTTGGTTAGTAAACACAGCCTTTAACAAGATCTTCCATTTAATTCTTGGTCTGTGTTCAGCTGGCAGATCTCAGCTGGAGTTTCAGCAGGTACATTGTGGTTGGCATCCACAATCTTGCAATAGGAACAGAAAAATCAGTCTTAGTTCCAGTTCCTGATCACTGTCCAGTTATGCCTCTGGAAAGCGTGGATGTGGGATGAGGACAGGATTGGGTTCCTCATGCTCTATATGCTTGAATAGCCTGACCATACACATAGTGTAGGTTCAGACAAAAAGTCCTGATTTTCAAAGCAGGGTGAGGAACCCAACATCCAGATGTCTCCTGGGTCCCAATACTATGCTCCAGCTGTTCTCGCAATGCTATGTTTAAATGTAAATAGCCCAATTGGGCAGTAGGTGAGCTCAGCGCCCAATGAGCGGCATTGAGCGCCTATAGAAAATAGAAGCAGTGGGACCAACTCTTGTGAAATAAAACAAGGGACGCTTCGAGTGTGGGACAGGAGATGGGAGTTGCTACTGAGCGTGGGTAAGTGGAGAGGTTGGTGACCATAGATGGGGAGGGGGGTTTAAAGCAACTAAAACTTAGAACTTATCTTATGGAGTCACAACATTATCATCTCTCTGCTGGCTGACTCACAGACTTGCAGTCCCACTCAACTGAGACTCCAAGGCTCATTCTCCCGCAGGCTGTTCTAAAAATTTGGGACAAAAGGCGTCCCTTAAGGGACACGGGGCAAGCAGTCAAAATAAGGGACAACCCCTTAAAATACAGATCAGCTGATCACCCTGAATGGAAGCTGCCTGCCTAGCACCTGTGGCTGTTTCGAATTCAAAGACAGCAGTGCTTTTTCATTTTAGGTGTTTATCGAACAGATGTAAAATGGCAGCTTACAGAGAGATTGCCTCATGGCAGAGGTCACAGGACTATGGCAAGCCAGATAGGACTTGCATTTCAAATCCCAAACATTCCCTCTTTCATAATGAAAAAAAAGTCCAAATACCCCCTTTTTCTAATGAACAGAAGGCATTTTTACACGCACAATCATGTGTAACTGTGAGTTTCTCTAGTTATCCGCTGTTTCCATGCATTAACAACAGTTTGTTCTACTTGTCAGTCTCTCCATCTGCATTGCATATATAGTCTTTAAATCATGCAGGCATCTTAATGGTACGAGTGTACATTGTCATTGGTTGTTCTTCTGGGTGATGTTCCTTGTCTGGGTAGTGTCGTTCCTGTGGCACTTGTTGCTGTGGTAACTTGTTCCATTGCCATTGTTGGGGACACATGGGCTTGATGGTAGTTCTGTACTCAGTACAGCTGGTGAGATCACTTCTTCCTGATCAGCTGACTGCAGTGGAGGAATGTTTCATTCGTGCGTATATGCCTGCAGATGTTCCAGTATATTTGCTTCCACAGCATACGATCAAGGTGACAATTTCTCTATGCATGCCCCAAGTTGACACATGGGCTAACTCCTGTTGAGAGCATTGAAAGTTTGCACCCTCACTGGCTCTCCAAAGCTCAGTTTTGGCAATGGCTTGGCAGTCTTGTCAAAATGAAATTTGACTTTCCGTTGTTTCACTTTGATTTTTTTACTCACACCTCTTACCACCTCCAGTTTCAGGAGCTTTTTGCCCTTGGAAGAGTAGTTTGGGTGCAATGTGACATTAGTCTTTGGACTGAATTACTTTCCATGCCTTCAGTCAGTGTGTTTCTCACTAAGGTTTGCCTTATATACATCTGTGCTAGATTTGCTTGATTTCTTGATGATTCCTTTGGTGATTTTAACTGCTGCTTCAGCCTAAGAGAGTCCATTACAAAGAATGTGATAACAGGACACTTAGAAAATATCAAGGAGATTAGACAAAGCAACATAGATTTACGAAAGGGAAATCATGTTTGACAAACCTACTGGAGTTTTTGAGGATGTAAGTAGCAGAATACATAAGGGAGAACCAATGGATGTGGTGTATTTGAATTTTCAGAAAGCTTTTGATAAAGTCCCACATAAGAAGTTAGTGTGTAAAATTAAAGCACATCGGATTTGGGGCAATATATTGGCATGGATTGAGAATTGGTTAACAGACAGGAAACAAAGTAGGATTAAATAGGTCTTTTTCGGAATGGCAGGTGGTGACTAGTGGGGTACCGCAGGGATCAGTGCTTGGGCCCCAACTATTCATGATATATATCAATGATCTGGATGAGGGAACCAAATGTAATGTTTTCAAGTTTGCTGATGACACAAAAACAGGTGGGAATGTGAGTAATAAGGAGGATGTTAAGAGGCTTCAAGGTGGTTGAGACAAGTTGAGCGAGTGGGCAAATACATGGCAGAAGCAGTTGTGTGAAGTTATCCACTTTGGTTGGAAAAACAGAATGGCAGAGTATTATTTTAATGGTGATAGATTGGGAAATGTTGATGTACAAATGGACCTGGGCGTCCTTGTACACCAATCACTGAAAGCAAGCATGCAGGTGCAGCAAGCAGTTGAGAAAGTAAATGGTATGTTGGCCTTCATTGCAAGAGGACTTAAGTACAGAAGCAAGGATGCATTGCTGCAGCTATATAGGGCCTTGGTGAGACCACACCTGGAGTAATGTGTGCAGTTTTGGTCTCCTTATCTAAGAAAGGATATACTAGCCATAGAGGAAGTGCAGCGACGGTTCACCAGACTGATTCCTGGGATGGCAGGATTGTCGTATGAGGAGAGATTGGGCCAACTAGGCCTGCATTCATTCAAGTTTAGATGAATGAGAGGGGGTCTCATTGAAACATATAAAATTCTGACAGGGCTAGACAGACTGGATGTAGGGACGATGCTTCCTGTGGTTGGGGTATCTAAAACAAGGGGTTGTAATCTCAGGATACAAGTAGGCCATTTAGGACTGAAATGAGGTGAAACTTCTTCACTCAGAGGGTGATGAACCTATGGAATTCTCTATGACAGAGGGCTACGGAGGCCAAGTCACTGAATATATTTAAGAAGGAAATAGATATATTTCTAGACTCTAAAGTTATCAAGGGGTATGGGGAGAGAGCGGGAGTATGGCATTGAGATAGAGGATCAGCCATGATCATATTGAATGGCGGAGCAGACTCGAAGGGCCTAATGACCTACTTCTGCTTCTATTTTCTATGTTTCTTCCCTTTCGACTGGAGATAGTGTGGAGATGATGGGTAGTGTTGAATTTCCCAATCCTTTGTGAAACAGCTGAGTTCTTCACTCATGAACTGAGGGCCATTGTCTCTCAGCACAATGTCTGGAATGCTGTAACGACTGAAGTGTGCTTTCAGACATCCTACTATTCTTCCAGTTGTCGTTGAAGTCAGTTGGTCTAACTCCCAGTAATCACAATAGAAGTCCACAGTGACAAGATAGTCAGTTCCTGCAAAAGTGAAGAGATCTACTCCCAGCTTCAACCATGGTCTGTCTGGATGTCATCTGCCATCAACGACTCTGTAGCTTGTTCTGCTTGGTACTTGTTACAAGAACCACACTGGCCTATGTGATCTTTAACTTCATTGCACATTTTTGGCCAGTAGAGCACTTGTCTTGCCTTTCTTAGACTCAATTCAATTTCTTGATGGCTTGCATGGATGTGCTTCAGCATTTCTCCTCTTCTCCTTCGGGATGATGACTCTATTTCTTTTCTGAAGATGTCATTTTGGCTGTCAATTCATCTCTGTATGCCCAATATGCTCAGGACCACAGGTGAGTCCTTGATACTCTCAGGCTATCCTTTCATCACTACTTCTTGTAGCACTTGGAGAGTTGCAACATGTTGGGTTGTTTGCTTGATTTGAGCAAGGCGCTTGTTTGTCAGATTCAATGGTCAGGATCTTTAGGTCGGCAAATGAGGGGCTGGGCGCACTCGCCGATGTATAAAGTGACGTGGGATGGCGTCGGGCGGAGCTCCCAACGTCATCCTGCGTCATTTCAATTTTCAGGTTGGCAGGGGCACAGACGAATCAGCTGTGCGCCCACCAACCTGTCAACGGCCTATTGATGCCATTGAAAAACTAATTGAAATAATGAATGGACCTGTCCTTCCACCGTTAAGGTTGGCGGGCAAGCTGCGAGCCCTGGCGGGCTTCAGGAAAAGCATGAAACCTCATCCACAGGCGGGATGAGGTTTCATGAGGTTTTTAAAAATAGTAATAAATGTTTGATTAAAAGTGATGGACATGTCCCAACTCATGTGACAGTGTCACATGAGGGGACGTCAGGGAAATTTTGTCTGTCCACCATGACCATTTTGAAATTTGGCGCCGATTTCCCTGAGGTAGCACTTAGCCTCAGGGAGATGAATGTGCTCTTTTGTGTGCATGCGACTGAGGAAATCCCCCCACCCGCACAGGGAGCGCATAGTGCTTCCTGGCGGCCATCACGCTGGATGGGCTTTAATTGGCCCGCCCACATAAAATGGTGGCGCGCCTCCAGTCGGAGGTACCGATCGGAGGCGTGCCTGCTCGCACCCGCTCCTGCACTTCTACCCCGAAGGGGGGGAAAATTCTTCCCAATGTCTCTGCAGGGTTGATGATTTCTAGGTCATGTTGAGCTGCTGCTTCACATTGAATCTGGAAGATTTCACGTTTTGTTCAACTTTCATGAGGAGCACTGCTCTTGACAGCATGTCTGCAATGTACATCTATTTCCCTTGCTTGTATGTTACGTCCAGATGATATCTTTGTAAACAAAATAACATTCTTTGCAGAAGCTTTGGAGCAGTTAGAAGCAGTGTGCAAAAAATTATTTGAAGTGACTTGTTGTCGGACTCCACTGGTGTCACACTGCAAGGTGACTTCCTCATCATGGTACTTTAGCATTGGTGTTGTCATCACTAGTTGTTTGATTTTAGTGAACCCTGCTTCTTGTTCTGTTCCCCAATACCACTGCACATCAATAGCAGTGAGCTTGCATAATGGTTCGCTCTGCAATGACAAATTAGCCAAAAATTTTGCTAAATAGTTCACAAAACCAACAAATCATTGCACTGCTTTCACATCTGTTTGTTGCTGCATAGCTACCACAGCCCTCACCTTATCAGGATCCTCTGACATGTCCTCCTTCTTCCTTAACCGAGGTTTTCCACCCACGGTCGTTGACAGGGCCCTCAACCGTGTCCGGCCCATCTCCCGCGCGTCCACCCTCACGCCTTCTCCTCCCTCCCAGAAACATGATAGGGTCCCCCTTGTCCTCACTTATCACCCCACCAGCCTCCGCATTCAAAGGATCATCCTCCGCCATTTCCGCCAACTCCAGCATGATGCCACCACCAAACACATCTTCCCTTCACCCCCACTATCGGCATTCCGTAGGGATCGCTCCCTCCGGGACACCCTGGTCCACTCCTCCATCACCCCCTACTCCTCAACCCCCTCCTATGGCACCACCCCATGCCCATGCAAAAGATGCAACACCTGCCCCTTCACTTCCTCTCTCCTCACCGTCCAAGGGCCCAAACACTCCTTTCAAGTGAAGCAGCATTTCACTTGCATTTCCCCCAACTTAGTCTACTGCATTTGTTGCTCCCAGTGTGGTCTCCTCTACATTGGAGAGACCAAACGTAAACTGGGCGACCGCTTTGCAGAACACCTGCGGTCTGCCCACAAGAATGACCCAGACCTCCCTGTCGCTTGCCATTTTAACACTCCACCCTGCTCTCTTGCCCACAAGTCTGTCCTTGGCTTGCTGCATTGTTCCAGTGAAGCCCAACACAAACTGGAGGAACAACACCTCATCTTCCGACTAGGCACTTTACAGCCTTCCAGACTGAATATTGAATTCAACAACTTTAGGTCTTGAGCTCCCTCCTCCATCCCCACCCCCTTTCTGCTTCCCCCTTCCTTTTGTTTTTTTCCAATAACTTATATAGATTTTTCTTTTCCCACCTATTTCCATTATTTTTAAATATTTTAAAATCTTTTATGCTCTCCCCACTCCCACTAGAACTATACCTTGAGTGCCCCACCATCCATTCTTAATTAGCACATTCGTTTAGATAATATCACCAACTTTAACACCTATGTGTTCTTTTGTTCTATTGTTGGTGACATCTTTTGATGATCTGCTTCTATCACTGCATGTTTGTCCCTACAACCACACCAACCCCCTCCACTTCTCT
Organism: Isurus oxyrinchus; assembly: GCA_026770705.1. Lineage (NCBI taxonomy): Eukaryota > Metazoa > Chordata > Chondrichthyes > Lamniformes > Lamnidae > Isurus > Isurus oxyrinchus. Next base: position 84,630,531 of record JANJGN010000013.1, read on the forward strand.
CTCTCTCTCTCTCCGCGCCCCCCCCCCACACACACCTTAAACCAGCTTATATTTCAACTTTTTCTTGGACTCGAACTCAAGTTCTGTCGAAGGGTCATGAGAACTCGAAACGTCAACTCTTTTCTTCTCCGCCGATGCTGCCAGACCTGCTGAGTTTTTCCAGGTAATTCTGTTTTTGTTTTGGATTTCCAGCATCCGCAGTTTTTTTGTTTTTATCTCTGTGTTTAATCGATTGCCACTGCTCTTCAAGAAATGCCTACCTCCTTGAAGAAGTTCTGTTCTTCTCTGTGACAAGATTTCCGTACCTCTCTTTTGCCTTGCTCACCTTCATTGCTTTCCATTTCCCTCCTGGTGTTTGACAAGGTAGTTACCAAAACCCGCTTTCACAGCCATATCTCCTTTCTCAGTGACTGTCTCCGTCTCCGACTTACCCCACGTGGATTTCAACTGAAATTCCACCCCTCATGTTTCAAACCCACCCAGGATTACAGGTATCTCCGGGACATAAAACATTCCTCGGACTGCTGTTCCCGTCACATTCTGAAACCACACTCAGTGCCATGTGCCGCCATATGAACACACTCGACCTCTCCCTCCAGCAGCACCGCCGTACCCTTTTTCAAAGCTGCGCGTGCCCCCAGTTTCATTTTATTCTTCGGCTCATCCGACGCCTCAACGAGAAACTTTTACTCTTTGTCTCAAGTGCTAAGGAACGCAAGCTCCAACAACTCATCGACACCAACACCCATCTAGGACCCTCCACCCCTGCCTGTCCCTCCGTCCCCACTCCATCTTCCAATCCCAGCGCCAGCCGTATATTCACTATACCCCCTGACCTTACCCTCTCCGATTCTGAATGTTCAGTGCTCAGCAAAGGACTTAGTTTCATACCCTTACGCCCTCACCTCAATGAATTTCGGGCTCGGCATGATGCTGAACTCTACTTCCGCCGTCTTCGTCTCCGGGCTCACTTCTTTGGGCAGGAGTCCTCTCCCCATTCAACGGATCCTTTCACCCACCTCCAATATTCTCCCTCCACTGGACCCCTCCCTCTGGATTCTTACCTTCTCTTGATCTTTTCATTGAGAACTGTCGGCACGACATCTCAATTTCTCTGCTCCTCTCACCCATTCTAACCTGTCTCTCTCTGAACTTACTGCACTCCATTCTCTCAGGTCCAACCCTGACATTGTCATCAAACCTGCTGACAAGGGTGGTGCTGTTGTTGTCTGGCGCACTGACCTCTACCTCGCGGAGGCTGAGCGTCAACTCTCAGACACTTCCTCCTACCTCTCCCTGGACCATGACCCCACCACTGAACATCAAGCCATGTTTCCAGGACTGTCACTGACCTCATCTCCTCTGGGGATCTTCCTCCCACAGCTTCCAACCTGATAGTTGCCCAACCTCGGACGGCCCGCTTCTATCTCCTACCCAAAATCCACAAACAGAACTGTCCCAGTAGACCGATCGTGTCAGCTTGCTCCTGCCCCATGGAACTCATTTCTCGTTATCTTGACTCCCTTCTCTCTCCCCTTGTCCAGTCCCTTCCCACCTACATCCGTGATTCCTCTGACACCTTACGTCACATCAACAATTTCCAGTTCCCTGGCCCCAACCGCTTCCTCTTCACCATGGACGTCCAATCCCTCTACACCTCCATCCCCCACCAGGATGGTCTGATGGCCCTTAGCTTCTTCTTTGAACAGAGGCCCGAACAATCCCCATCCACCACTACTCTCCTCCGTCTGGCTGAACTTGTTCTCACGCTGAACAATTTCTCCTTCAACTCCTCTCACTTCCTCTAAATAAAAGGCGTGGCCATGGGTACCCTCATGGGCCCCAGCTATGCCTGTCTCTTTATGGGATATGTGGAACATTCCTTGTTCCAGTCCTACTCCGGCCCCCTTCCACAACTCTTTCTCCGGTACATCGATGATTACTTCGGTGCTGCTTCATGCTCTCGTCGGGACTTGGAAAAATTTATTAATTTTGCTTCCAATCTCCACCCCTCCATCATTTTCACGTGGTCCATCTCTGACACTTCCCTTCCCTTCCTTGACCCCTCTGTCTCAATCTCTGGTGATAGACTGTCCACCAATATCCATTACAAACCCACCGACTCCCACAGCTACCTCGACAACAGCTCCTCACACTTCGCTTCCTGTAAGGACTCCATCCCATTCTCTCAGTTCCTTCGCCTCCGTCGCATCTGTTCCGATGATGCTACCTTCAAAAACAGTTCCTCTGACATGTCCTCCTTCTTCCTTAACCGAGGTTTTCCACCCACGGTTGTTGACAGGGCCCTCAACCGTGTCCGGCCCATCTCCTGCGCATCCACTCTCACGCCTTCTCCTCCCTCCCAGAAACATGATAGGGTCCCCCTTGTCCTCACTTATCACCCCACCAGCCTCCGCATTCAAAGGATCATCCTCCGCCATTTCCGCCAACTCCAGCATGATGCCACCACCAAACACATCTTCCCTTCACCTCCACTATCGGCATTCCGTAGGGATCGCTCCCTCCGGGACACCCTGGTCCACTCCTCCATCACCCCCTACTCCTCAACCCCCTCCTATGGCACCATCCCATGCCCATGCAAAAGATGCAACACCTGCCCCTTCACTTCCTCTCTCCTCACCATCCAAGGGCCCAAACAGTCCTTTCAAGTGAAGCAGCATTTCACTTGCATTTCCCCCAACTTAGTCTACTGCATTTGTTGCTCCCAATGTGGTCTCCTCTACATTGGAGAGACCAAACGTAAACTGGGCGACCGCTTTGCAGAACACCTGCGGTCTGTCGGCAAGAATGACCCAGACCTCCCTGTTGCTTGCCATTTTAACACTCCACCCTGCTCTCTTGCCCACAAGTCTGTCCTTGGCTTGCTGCATTGTTCCAGTGAAGCCCAATGCAAACTGGAGGAACAACACCTCATCTTCCGACTAGGCACTTTACAGCCTTCCGGACTGAATATTGAATTCAACAACTTTAGGTCTTGAGCTCCCTCCTCCATCCCCACCCCCTTTCTGCTTCCCCCTTCCTTTTGTTTTTTTCCAATAAATTATATAGATTTTTCTTTTCCCACCTATTTCCATTATTTTTAAATATTTTAAAATCTTTTATGCTCTCCCCACCCCCACTAGAGCTATACCTTGAGTGCCCTACCATCCATTCTTAATTAGCACATTCGTTTAGATAATATCACCAACTTTAACACCTATGTGTTCTTTTGTTCTATTGTTGGTGACATCTTTTGATGATCTGCTTCTATCACTGCATGTTTGTCCCTACAACCACACCAACCCCCTCCACTTCCCTCTCTGTCCCCCCCCTCCCCCCCCCCCCCCCAAATCCAACACACACCTTAAACCAGCTTATATTTCAACTCTTTCTTGGACTCGAACTCAAGTTCTGTCGAAGGGTCATGAGGACTCGAAACGTCAACTCTTTTCTTCTCCGCCGATGCTGCCAGACCTGCTGAGTTTTTCCAGGTAATTCTGTTTTTGTTAAAGACTTTTTGCTGTTGGTTCATGACCTACCTACTTGACTTCAGCATCTTCAACTGCAATTTTTTCTTGTTCAACTTCAGGTTCATCTGGCGAGCTTTCCCTAGCAATCATATTACATTTTGATCATGGTCAGCTATGGCTTCTTTCATTGTGTTTCCATATCCATAGACTAGCAGATCATCCACTATTGCCTCCACTCTGGGAAGATCACTGACTCTCTCATGCTGTCTGTGTTGATACTCCTCTGGAGCTGTGGAAATGCCAAACAGCATGCACAATCATCTATATCTACTGAACGGCATTCAGAAAATGGTTAGAAAGCTGCTGCTTTCATCCAGCTTCACTTGCCAGTCACCATCCTTTGCATCTAGGGTAATAAAGAACTTTGCCTTGGCAAGTTGCAGCAAAATTCCTTCGATGGTTGGCATGGGGTAGTGAGAGCTCTTCAGCACTTTGTTTAGATCTTTTGGATCTATGCACACTCTCAGTTTTCCAGGTTGTTTCACTGCTACTATGCTGCTAATCCAGTTTGTAGAAGTTGTCACTTTCATTACTCCCTTCTTTTCCAGCTCTTCTATCTTGTCTTTTAGGCTTTACTTGAGGGCAGCTGGAACTCTTCTTGGCAGATGCTGAATTGGTCTTACACTCTTATCTACTTTGAGATAATATTGCCCTGGTAGTCATCGCAAACCTGTAAACACATCTTTGTACTCCTCTAGGATCTGTTCGCCAGTCGAGAGTGTTATGTGCTACGACATGTTATAATTCTCTGTTGGCACTTTCAGGGTTACCAGTCCAAGCTTTAGGCTTGCTTCAGCTGAGATGAATGACCGTTGCATACCATCTAGGATCTGGAAATTTAAATCTTCCTTCTTGCCATTGCATTGGGCTCCCATACTAAATTGTTCTCTCTGTATGAGTATCGTGTCATCGTATAGACTCAACTTTAATTTCAAGGGCTTCACTTTTGGATCACCATGTTGAACCATTTCACACAGGCCTGTGAAGGTCATGATGTTGCATGTTGCACCAGTGTCTATCTCACACTGCTTACTTACTTGATACTCTTTCTACGGTCATCATTGTAACAGTCACAAACCATTTATCACCTATAGACTTGACAGAACCAACCTGTTGTATCAAGTATAATGTTTCATCAGATTCTTCTGTTGATATCTCTCCCTATCTGTATAGGCTTGTTTTGCTTCTTCTAGCCAAACACTTATGTGCAAAATGATTCACCTTCCTGCAGGTAAAACACTGCTTTCCCCATGCTAGGTAATCTTCCTTTTCCTTGTATGAATTATTCTGCAGTATTTGCATCCTGCCCTTTGCGATTGTTCTGCTCTTTCAGCCTGGAATGTCTCTCAGCATAATGTATCTCCCGGACTGTTCTGCCATACATGTTCTCCAACTGATGTTTTACAAGCTCCACATTTCTACACACGTCTATCGCTTTCCTCTTTCAGTAGGCTTGTTCTCACTGAGGGGTCTCTTGGCCTAAGACTATTCAATCTTTAATCGGATCATCTTTTAGCTGCTCGAATTCAAATGATTCTGCAAGCTGTGTTACTGCAATCACATATTGATCTATGGTGTTCTGTTCATCTTGAGCTCTAGTGTTGAATACATAGCGCTCATAAGTTCACTCGGGGTTCAAATTGTGCATGAAAGGCTTTCAAAATCTCTGTCATCTGTTTCCTTTGTTCACTGGTTAGATTTAGGGTGGAATTGCAGCAGTCCCTCCCCAGCAGTGTTATAAGTCTGGCTACTCATCGGTTTTTGACTTGTTAATTAAATCTGTTGCTAGCTCGTAGTTTTGCTATTGCAAGTGGAAAAATTGCCAGTTCTGCTTAATATTGCCTTTCATTTCTACTGGAGAAGGGAGAGGAGCATTTCAAATCATCTTCACTCACTCTATTTTATTTGCAGCCTTCAGTTTGCGCTCACTTTTCCTTGTCCTTTTTCAACAGCTATTAGCAGATTTGAACATTTCTGTGTGTCTCTCTGAGCAGCGGTTTCTCTGTCGATTCTCCGACACCATGTTTCGAGTTCAAAGATGCATGTTTGGGTTTTGAAATGCAATAGAACTACATGTCCAACCTGATTTGCTATCGTCATGTGACTTCCGTCATGAGGCAATTTCTCTGTAAGCTGCCATTTTACTTCTGTTCAATAAACACCTAAAATGAGAAAGCACTGCTGTCTTTGAACTTGAAACAGTGGCAAGGCAGACAGGAGCCATGTTGCCATTATATAACCTCAACCTTACTTTCGAGGGCTTGCCAAAGAGAGCAGGCAGTTCCTTCCAGAACCAGAAATGTCCATGGTGAAAGGGGCCATGCAGTCTAGATTACAGTAAAGTGCTAGAACTGGTTTGAGGAGGTCAGGAATGGTCAACTTTATATAAGTGGAAAGTTTGTGTTGGATCCACAGTGAAACCGACAGCTATACACTAATGTGCACCAGACTATTTGTGTTTGCCAAATTAAAGATCCAATATAGCAATTGTGAATGCACAGGCCCCTTAACAAGTTCATTAAGGAGCTTAATGGGTTATTAATTGGCAATAAACAGGTTCCCCATTCCGTTCCCCCTTGTCAGGTCTTTGAAAATTCAAACCTGGCCTGGAGGTGCTGGGATCCAGAGATGACCTCAGGACCTTGATTTTTATATCCCGCCCACACCGGGTCTCAACTCCACATCCCTTTGAAAATCCAGCCTGAAGAGTGAGCAATTCAGTGAGGCACTGGGTGCTGACAGGATCAACTCCCAAGAGGAATAGATTATTCAGGAAAGGAAGTCAAAAAATTAAAGGGGAAATTTCTTCATTCAAAAAGAGACACACAAAAAATAAATACAACAAAATGTTCAGACATATTTTCCTTTGCTGGTTTCTTGTTAAATTATTAACATAGCTCATAAAACTCTGGAAAACATTAGTAAAACTGATAAATATTGACATGCAAGATATCAATCTTATTGAAACTAGAATATACCTGGTGTCCTCACTCATTTTCTTCAAAAAAAGAAAGGAGGAAGGGTGACTGAAATGATTAAGGAGAATATTAAAATGCAGGAGAGGATGTCCTGGAGGGATCAAAGACAAAATCTATTTGTTTAGTGTTAAGAAACTATGGAGGAATCATTACATTGGTCAGTGTATGCTATAAGCCTGCAATTAGTGGGAAGAAAGGAGCAAATTTGCAAAGAAATCCCAGGGAGATTCAAAAGCTACAGAGTAGTGATAATGATGGACGTCAATTATCCTCATATCAAATTGGATAGAAATTGTGTAAAGAGCCAAGATGGAAAAGTGTTTCTGAAGTGTGTTCAGGAGAATTTTCTTGATCAGTATGTTACCAGCCCAATGATGAAGGAGGTACTGCTGGATCTGGGGAATGAAGTGGGTCAAACGGATCAAATGTTAGTCAGGGAACATTAAGGGGACAGTGGTCATGGCATCACAAATTTTAGGTTGGCCATGAAAAAGGACAAGGTTCAACCTAGAGTAAAAATACTTGGAGGAGGGCAAATTTCAGTGTGGTGAGAATGGATCTGTCCCAGGTGAATTAGAAACAAAGATTGGTGTGCAAATCTGTAATGGAACAAAGGGCTGCCTTCAATGAGGAGATAGTTTGGGTAATTGAGGTATATCCCACAAAAGAGAAAGGGAAAAGTTGGGAATCCAAAGCCAGAGCTCCCTGGCTGACGAAAGAAATAGAGAATAAGATTAAGTAGAAAAAAGGGGTGTATGACAGATGGGATAATACAAATGAGAACCAAGCTGAATATAGAAAGTACAGAAGGGAATGAAAAAGAGAACGAGAGACAAAGAGAGAGTATGAGAAGAGACTGACAATCCAAATATTTTCTATAGGCATATGAACAATAAAAGGATAATAAGAAGAGGGGTGGGACTGATTTGAGATGAAAAAGGGATCTACACGGAGGCAGAGGGAATGGCTAAGGTACTAAATGGAAACTTTCCATCTGTCTTTACCAAGGAGGAAGATGCTGCCAAAGTCATAGTAAAAGAGGAGGTAGTTGATTTGCTGGAGAAACTGAAAGTTGATAAAGCGGAGATATTAGAAAAGCTGGCTCTATTTAAATTTGAAAAGTGACCAGGAGCATAGGGGGTGCATCCAAGAGTGCTGAAGGAAGCTAGGGTGAAAACTGCAGAGGTACTCGCCATAATCTTCCAATCCTATGCTACACTCAAATGAGGGTTCTCTGGCTATATGTTGATAGCCACACATAATTAAAGTTAGAGAGAGCGAGAGCCAGTCAAGGTAGCTTTCTTTCCCCAGTTTATTCTCCAATAAGACTGCCTTCAAAACAAGCAGGTTCACAACTTAAGTTTTTTTCCCTCTCTCCCATGTGATTCCCTTTTTGTCTCCCAGCTTTTCATTAAGTGCTTTGCATTTCAAACAAACAAACAACTTATTCTCAAGTACCATGTAGGTCAGGCAATTTCTTGGAAGAGGCCTGCTTGTTTACAGTTTCAAGGTGAACTCATGACCTTTTAAAAAAAATCCAAGGTCAACATCCAGATCATGCCATGGCCTTCCATTTTGTAAAAGAAAACTTTAGTCTTGAGAGATATGATTCTAACACAAGTAAATGATTTAAATCTCGTATATTCACCACAGACCAAGGAGGGAAGGCCAGACCTCAAGTGCCACTGAAAAGGAAGACCAGTCACAGCTGTAATTTTTACCATCACTCCCACCAATACTCAGCACTCTCACAAATATGCACACTATCTGAAGTAGACAATGATTTAGTAAAGCAACCACATCTTGGTAAACCACCTAGCACTGGCAAGTGAGGGGCAGTAGTGATAATAAACAGCCATTTCCTCAGAAAACTCAAGATGCTGTTTGATTCATGAGAGGATACAGGCTTTAATGGTTATGCAGTAAAACAGAGGCTGGGATTTGTGAACACATAGAGAGTCCTTACCAGTCACTGGGAAATGTGAACATTTTGAGAGTTGGTAACCAGTCTCTTGGATCCAGGCAGACTTTAGTCAGTGGTGCAGTGACTTACAACGAAGCTAGTTTCCACAATTTTTAGATTTAGGGAATTCATGAATGCTTAATTGCCAACATATTACATTTCCATGGAGCAAATCACTGCAACTGTGACACTTGCTGAGACTAACATTTTAAATGTATTCAACAGCTGTAATGGGGTCATCTTTCAGGACAGTTGTCAATGCAATTATTGCTATGGAGTCTCAAATTGAAGCAAGACCAGTAGTCAGATTTAATATGCTTGGCAACATCAACAACAACTTATGTTTATGTAGCACCTTCAATGCAATAAAACATCCCAAGGCACTTCACAGGAGTATCATAAAACAAAGCATTATGCCAAGCCACACAAGGAGTTATTAGGGCAGACGACCAAAAGCTTGGTCAAAAAGGTAAATTTTTAAGGAGTGTCTTAAAGGGGGAAAGTGAGGTAGAGAGGTGTAGGGAAAGAATTCCAGAGCTTGGACCTAGGCAACAGAAGGCACAGCCACCAAAGGTTCAGTGGTTAAAATCGTGAATGCACAAGAAGTCAGAATTAGAATCTTGGAGTGTTGTGGGGCTGGAGGAGATTACAGTGGCACCAGAGTAGTTATGCAATCGTTCACATACCTCTCTGCTATCTACAACTTAATGTGAGCTCTGAACAGTGACCAACACATGACCCACAAGTTCATGCAGGAATCCATTTGGTGAAGCACAGCTTTGCCACTCATGTGGCCTTTCACTCTTGATTACACCAGTACCTCTGGTATGAAAGCTGCAATGATTCAAGAGCACTTTTTGTGACCTCATGTCCCAGAGTTTCAGCCAATGGAGTACTTTTGTGAAGTGATTATTTTTGTAAGGCAGGAAAAATGGCAATGATTTGCAAGCATCCGCAAAGAGAATGTGGCAACGACCAAACAATCTGTTCTAGTGATGCTGGGTGAGAGGTAAATATTTGCCAGGACACCTGGGAAACTTACCTGCTCTGCTCTGAAATGGTGCCATGTGGGCCCTTTTCGTTCACCTGAGGGTGGACATGGGTTTCGTTTAACATCTCATCCGAAGGATGGCATCTGTGTCAGTACCGAGGGAGCTCTGCAATATACTGGGAGTGTTGGGTGGGATTATAAGAACCTATGAGAAATAGGAGCAGGAGCGGCTCTATGGCTCTTCATTCTTGCTTTAAAGTCTGTGGGGTGGAGCTTGAAGCCACGGCTTTGTGATTGAGGGTGAGAGTCACAGATCCGTGTCTGCTCCCTGTTAAATGCAGCCTCCTCCCCACCCCGCTCTCCCGGGCCCTGTGCGGCTCGGAGCCTGAGGGCGGGGAACGAGCGGCCCTGGGTCTGTGAGGAAATAGCAGCGGCTTCTCAAATGAGCGAGAGGCCGGAGCGGCCCGAACTGGGGCCCTGAGGATGAGCGCGGCCTGAGGTAACTGGGGCCGAGACCCGGGGGCAGGGGGGGAAAGGAGCAGCCCAAAGATCCGCGCTTGGGGCGGAGGAAAAACCGCGGCCGCACGGGGCTGGCCGTTGGAAAATCGTTTACCGTTGCCGGGGTAACGGGCCAGGGTTGGGGGTTGGTGGGGGGTGGATATGGGTATGGACGAGGCGCGGAGCTGTATCTCCTGTCGCTTCTCCACAGACTCTGGGTTTGTTTGGTGAGTTAAACAAACGCCTTCCTTCACTATGGACTGGGATGTGAATGTCTTTGTGATTTATCGAGGTTATATTGACCTGGGTGTCAGGGCAGCAGTTACTGCAAACGTGAGATAATCTCAATCTTCACTCGACAAATATATTTTCTGTTTAAACCTACAACAACTTCTTCCCATAATTTCTGTCGATCTGTGCAGCCTTATTATTTTGGTTTCACTTTTGTTTTCATCCAGGTGCAAATACAGAGTGTTCAATTTAAAAAGCAAATTGAGGAAAGATAAAAGAAAACAAAATGTAAAAATAGGCAATGTCACTTTACATATACTTGTTGAATAAAAAAGTGATTGTATTAATGAGAGTGTTCACTTTCCTCTGGTTGGAATTTAGAGAACTAGCACTTTTTACTGAGCAAACTATTGGGATTAAAGGGTGACAAGTCCCCAGGACCTGATGGCCTACAACCCAGGGTCTTAAAGGAAGTGGCAGCAGAGATAATGGATGGATTGGTGTAATATTCCAAAATTCCCTGGATTGTGGAAAGGTTCCAGTGGATGGGAAAAATGCTGATATAACACCCTTGTTCAAAAAGGGGCAGGGAGAGGCAGAAAGGAAATTGTAGACCAGTTAGATTAACGTCTGTCGTGGGGAAATTGTTGGAATCCATTATTAAGGAAGTAGTAATGGGACTTTTGGAAACTCAAAATGCAATCCATCAGTCAGCATGGTTTTATGAAGAGTAAATCGTGTTTGACTAAATTAAATCTTCAAAGGACTCTAGCAAATTAAAGGGGTAAGTCATGGCAGCAGAGCTCAAAGCCTGCTCTATGTGGGAAACCGGGCACATTTCCACTGCCCGGGGCCAGCATGTGTGCAGGAAGTGTTTCCAACTGCAGCTCCTGGAAACCCGGGTTTTGGAGCTGGAGTGGCGGCTAGGGACACTGTGGAGCATCCGTGAGGCAGAGAGTATCGTAGATAGCACGTATAGAGAGGTGGTCACACCGCAGGTTAAGAGTCCACAGGCAGGAAGGAAGTGGGTGACCACCAGGCAAAGCAAGAGGACTAGGCAGGCAGTGCAGGAATCTCCCGTGGCCTTTCCCCTGCAAAACAGATATACTGCTTTGGATACTGTTTGGGGGGGGGAATGGTCTCTCAGGAGAAAACAGCAACAGCCAAATTCGTTGCACCGTGGTTGACTCTGCTGCACAGGGGAGGAGTAAAAAGTGTGGGAATGCAATAGTTATAGGGGATTCAATTTTAAGGGGAATAGATAGGTGTTTCTGTGGCCGCAAACGAGACTCCAGGATGGTATGTTGCCTCCCTGGTTCTAGGGTCAAGGATGTCTCAGAGCGGCTGGAGGATATTCTGAAGGGGGAGGGTGAACAGCCAGTGGTCGTGGTACATATTGGTACAAATGACATAGGTGAAAAAAGGGATGAGGTCCTAAAAGCAGAATATAGGGTGTTAGGAAGTAAGTTGAAAAGTAGGACCTCAGCGGTAGTGATCTCAGGATTACTACCAGTGCCACGTGCCAGTCAGAGTAGAAATAGGATATATTGGATGAATACATGGCTGAAGAGATGGTGTGAGGGGGAGGGTTTCACATTCCTGGGGCTTTAGGACCGGTTCTGGGAGAGGTGGGACCAGTACAAACTGGACGGGTTACACCTGGGCAGGACCGGGACTGATGTCCTAGGGGGAACATTTGCTAGAGTGGTTGGGGAGGGTTTAAACTAAAATGGCAGGGGGATGGGAACCTATGCAAGGAATCAGAGGAAGGGGAGTCAAAGAACAAAACAAAAGACAGAAAGCGGAATAGGAAAAGTGATAGAGAAATCAAGGGCAAGAATCAAACAGGGCCTCAGTGAAAAATAGTGGGAACGGGACAAGTAATGTTAAAAAGACAAGCCTTAAGGCTTTGTGCCTTAACACGGGGAGCATTCGCAAGAAATTAACCGATGAATTAACCGTGCGAATAGATGTAAACAGATATGATATAGTCGGGATCGCGGAGACATGTCTGCAAGGTGACCAGGGATAGGAACTGAACATCCAGGGGTATTCAGTGTTTAGGAAGGACAGACAAAAACGAAAAGGTGGTGAAGTTGCATTGCTGGCTAAAGAGGAAATTAATGCAATAGTGAGGAAAGATATTAGCTCTGACGATGTGGAATCTGTGTGGGTAGAGCTGAGAAACACTAAGGGGCAAACAGCGTTGGTGGGGTTTGAATATAGACCCCCAAGCTGTAGTGGTGATGTTGGGAATGGCATTAAACAGGAAATTAGAGATGCATGTAATAAAGGATCATCTGTAATTATGGGTGACTTTAATATGCATATAGATTGGGCAAGTCAAATTAGTAACAATACTGTAGAGGAGGAATTCCTGGAGTATATACGGGATGTTTTTCTGGACCAATACATTGAGGAACAATGAGAGAATAGGCCATCCTAGACTGGGTATTGTGTAATGAGAAAGGAATAATTGGCAATCTAGTTGTGCGAAGTCCCTTGGGGATGAGCGACCATAATATGATAGAATTCTTCACCAAGATGGAGACTGATGTAGTTGATTCTGAGACTTGGGTCCTGAATCTTAATAAAGGAAACTATGATGGTATGAGGTGAGAGTTGGTTATGATGGATTGGGAAATGTTACTTAAAGGGATGACGGTGGATAGGCAATGGCAAACATTCAAAGAGTGCATGGGTAGACTGCACCCATTCTTTTTTCCTGTTTGGCACAAAAATAAAACAGGAAAGGTGGCCAAACCAAGATTTACAAGGGAAATTAGAGGTAGTATTAGATGCAAGAAAGAGGCATACAAATTGGCCAGAAAAAACAACAGACCTGAGGATTGGGAGCAGTTTAGAATTCAGCAAAGGAGGACCACGGGATTGATTAAGGGGAAAATAGAGTACATGAGTAAGCTTGCAGGGAATGTAAAAACTGACTGTAAAAGTTTCTATAGGTATGTCAAGAGAAAAAGATTGGTGAAGACAAATGTAGGTCCCTCACAGTCAGAAACGTGAATTTATAATGGGGAACAAAGAAATGGATGACCAACTAAATATATACTTTGGTTCTGTCTTCACAAAGGAGGACACTAATAACATACCAGAAATGTTGGGGAACACAGGGTTTAGTGAGAGTGAGGAACTGAAAGAAATCTGTATTAGTAGGGAAATGGTGTTGGGGAAATTGATGGGATTGAAGGCCGATAAATCCTCGGGGCCTGATAACCTACATCCCAGAGTACTTGAGGAAGTGGCCTTAGAAATAGTGGATGCATTGGTGGTCATCTTCCTAGATTCTATAGACCCTGGAACAATTCCTATAGATTGGAGGGTAGCTAATGTAACCCCACTATTTAAAAGGGAGGCAGAAAGAAAACAGGGAATTATAGACCAGTCAGCCTGACGTCGGTAGTGGGGAAAATTCTAGAGTCCATTATAAAAGATTCAATAGCTGAGCACTTGGAAAACAGTGGCAGAATCGGACAGAGCATGGATTTATGAAAGGGAAATCATGCTTGACAAATCTACTGGAATTTTTCGAGGATGTAACTAGTAGAGTTGATGAGGTGGAGCCAGTGGATGTGATTTATTTGGACTTTCAGAAGGCTTTCGACAAAGTCCCACACGAGATTGGCGTCTAACATTAAAGCGCATGGGATTGGGGGTAGTGTATTGAGATGGATAGAAATCTGGTTGGCAGACAGGAAACAAAGAGTAGGAATAAACGGGTCTTTTTCCAAATGGCAGGCAGTGACTAGTGGGGTACCGCAGGGATTGGTGCTGGGACCTCAGTTATTCACAATATATATTAATGATTTAGATGAGGGAATTAAATGTAATATCTCCAGATTTGCAGATGACACAAAGCTGGATGGGAGGGTGAGCTGTGAGGAGGATGCAGAGATGCTTCAGTGTGATTTAGACAAGCTGAGTGAGTCAGCAAATGCATGCCTGATGCAGTATAATGTGACTAAATGTGAGGTTATCCATTTTAGTAGCAAAAACAGGAAGGCAGATTATTATCTGAAAGGCTATAAACTGAGAGAAGGAAATGTGCAAAGAGTCCTTCTACACCAGTCGTTGAAGGTATACATGCAGGTGCAGCAGGCAGTAAAGAAGGCAAATGGTATGTTGGCCTTCATAGCCAGAGGATTGGAGTACAGGAACAGGGATGTCTTGCTGCAATTGTACAGGGCCTTGGTGAGACCACACCTGGAATATTGTGTGCAGTTTTGGTCTCCTTATCCGAGGAAGGATGTACTCGCTATAGAGAGAGTGCAGCGAAGGTTTACCCAACTGATTCCTGGGATGGCGGGACTGACATATGAGGAGAGATTGAGTTGGTTAGGATTATATTTGCTGGAGTTCAGAAGAATGAGGGGGGAATCTCATAGAAACCTATAAAATTCTAATAGGACTAGACAAGGTAGATGCAGGAAGGATGTTCCTGATGATGGGGGAGTCCAGAACCAGGGGTCACAGTCTGAGGATACGGGGTGGACCATTTAGGACTGAGATGAGGAGAAATTTCTTCACCCAGAGAGTGGTGAGCCTGTGGAATTTGTTGCCACAGAAAGTAGTTGAGACTAAAACATTGTATGCTTTGAAGAAGGAGTTAGATATAGCTCTTGAGGTGAAACGGATCAAAGGGTATGGGGAGAAAGCGGGAGCAGGCTATTGAGTTGGATGATCAGCCATGATCATAATGAATGGCGGAGCAGGCTCGAAGGGCCAAATGGCCTGCTCCTGCTTCTAGTTTCTACTTGACAAGCAAAATGGATAATGGGGATCCTGTAGATATAGTATATCTGGACTTCCAGAAGGCCTTTGATAAGGTGCCGCACAAAAGATTAATACGCAAGATCAGATCACATGGAGTTCGCTTGGATATTAGCTTGGATAGAGGATTGGCTAACCAGCAGAATGCAGAGAGTCTGGATAAATGGGTCTCTTTCTGGATGGCAAGCTGTAACTAGTGAGGTGCCACAGGATTTGGTCCTTGGGCCCCAACTATTTCCAATCTATATTAATGACTTGGATTCAGGGATAGAAGGTACTTTAGCTAAATTTGCAAATGACACCAAAATAGGTGGGAAAGCAAGTTACAATGAAAAGAAATAAGAAATTTACAAATGGATACGGACAGGTTAGGTGAATGGGCCAAAATTTGGCAGATGGAGTTTAATGTGGATAAGTGTGAGGTTATCCACTTTGATGGGAAGAATAAAAAGGTGACTTATTATTTAAATGGAGAGAAACTTCAGAATGCTACAGTGCAGAGGGATCTGGGTGTCCTCGTGCATGAATCGCTGAAAGCTAGTATGCAGGTACAGCAGTTAATAAGGAAGCCAAATGGAATTTTGGCATTTATTGCTAAAGGAATAGAGTATAAAAACAGGGAAGTGTTGTTGCAACTGTACAAGACATTGGTGAGACAGCACCTGGAGTACTGTGCACAGTTTTGGTCCCCTTACTTGAGGAAGGATGTAGTTGCATTGGAGGCAGTTCAGAGGAGGTTCACTAGATTGATTCCAGAGATGTGGGCTTGTCTTATGAGGAGAGATCGAACAGTTTAGGCCTATATTTGCTAGAGTTTAGAAGGATGAGAGGAGATCTAATTGAGCTATATAAGATGCTAAAGGCGATAGACAAAGTAGACGTGGAGTGGATTGTGGCGCATTCTAGAATGAGAGGCTATAGTTTTAGGCTAAGGGGTGGTAGATTTAAATCAGAGATGAGGAGGAATTACTTTTCTCAAAGGGCCATGAATCTGTTGAATTCACTACTACAGAATGCAGTGGATGCCGGGACGCTGAATAAATTTAAGGAGGAGATTTTTAATTATTAACTGGTTGAAAGGTTATGGGGAGAGAGCAGGAAATTGGAGTTGAGGCCGAAATGAGATCAGCCATGATTGTATTGAATGGTAGGGTAGGCTCGAGGGGCTAAATTGCCTACTGTTGCTCCTAGTTCTTATGTTCTTATGAACTGGATTCACAGGAACTTACAGCATTCCTCTATGAAAAGCATCATTATTGTGCCCAATTCTTTCCTTGCCCATGGAATTACTGGATAACAATGAGGACTAAACAATTTTTTTATTCATTCATAGAATGTGCACATTGTTGGCATAGCCAGCATTGCACATCCTTAATTGCCTTAAAAACCTGTGACCTCTAACACCTAGAACGACAAGGGCAACAGACACATGGGAACACCCACCTGCAAGTTTTCCTCCAAACCACACACCATCCTGATTTGGAACTATATCGTTGTTCCTCATCGCTGGGTCAAAATCCTGAAACCCCCTAACAGCACAGTGGGTGTACCTACACCAGATGAACTGCAGTGGTTTAAGAAGGCAGCTCAGCACCATCAATTAGGGATAGGCACTAAATGCCAGCAACCCAAGAAGGAATAAAAAAAATTCCTCAGTTCACCGCACAAAAAAAAATCAGATCAAAACAAGATAAACATGCACAGAATAAATTTCATAAGCAGCAACCTGACCTTTGGGGTGCTATGCGGTGGTTTGGTGGTCTGGAGAAACTGCTTAGGGTTGGAATTGTATTTTATTGGTGTGTGACCTGTCCGGAAAGGGTGGTGGTGGGGGGGTAGGTTGTGTGGAGGGGCACGCTGTTCCTTGAGTTCTATTGGGCTATTTAAGTATGGAGGCAAAACAATGGCCACTTATACACTATTGAGAGCTGAGGGGAAAAATCTTAAAGATAGAAGAACCTTCCTTACAATTGTTTGATCTAGTAGAAAGTTAATTTTAACAAAATACAATTGTGTGTTTTTCCTATTACAGTTCTATGGTTGCTGGCAGCTCTCCAGTAAATTGTTGAAATAGCCACCTCCTTATACGACCTCAGATAATAAAGTACAGGTGGATTATTCAACATGGGAGGGCATCAAAGCCCATGCTGTACTCACCTGATTATATATTCACTCTAGCAGGAATCCAGAGTAGGAGCTCTGATTTTTCCCATCCCCACCCTCACCTTATTCTCTGACAGATTGTAGCAGGAAAGCAACTGTACCCTCTCAATTGCACCACAGCCCCCTCTCAGCTAAATCAGAACATACTGCCCTGGCTTGAATGGCTCAATGCCCCATAATGCACTTATCTGCCATTGGAACTGGTTGCATAGTTTTCATTATCTCAATAATTATTTTTAACTCCTGTAACCTGAATAAGGATATGTCCATCACTTTAATGCCTTCCTTTTGGGACAATTATTGGAGGGGATGAGCTGACAGTACTGATGCTTATGCCTTTTTTTTTGTCAGTTGATTTCAGATGAATTCAGGAAGAGAGGAATCCCATGCACTTGGAGAACGTTCTTTAGGAAGGAATTCTTTGTATCCTGGTTTGTTGGATCCTCCTTTTCTAGCACAGACTCCTGGTCACCTGCATTCTGCAATGGAGGCTTTGTCTAATCATCCATCTTCGCTAAATGCAGGAGCAGGTCTTTGTGGGACTGATACAGAGCTGCAGAAAATGTTAATTGATGAGCGAATGAGATGTCAACATCACAAAACCAACTATCAGACACTGAAGGTTGAACACACAAGGTATGCTAAAAGCAAAAAAATGCCAATACTGTAATTCCGATACAAAAAGCTGGAAATGCTGGGAATACTCGGCTCTGGAAAGAACAGAAAAGTTAACTTTTATTTTGGATCCGTGAGTCGAAGGGCAATTCTGATAATATGTCAAGGTCTTGGAGAGGGTGCAGAAGAGGAAAATGGACTTCAGTTTTGTGGAGAGATGAGAGAAGTTGGGGTTGATCTCCTTTGGGCAAGAAAGTGAACGGGCGATTTAATTGAACTGGTTACAATTATGAAAGGTATTGATAGCGTGAATAAGGAAAAACTGTTTCCACTGGTAGCAGAGCCGATAACCAGAGGACACAGTTCAGGTAATTGGCAAAAAAAGACAGAGATCGAGAAATGATTTTATCAAGTGAATTTCAATCAGGAATGAGGGAGGGGGTGGGGCGGGGGGTGTTGCAGAGTGGTTTCTTTTCCCAGAGAATAGTGAACCTCTGGAACAGGCTGCTGGCTCAAATGGTGGTGCTGACTCACTGAATTTTTAAAGGCAAGAGCTTCTGTTTGGGACAGATATCACCTCTTACTGAAGGTAGGTACTTCAGGACATTCGGAGCCAAAGTGATGTGGACTAGTTTGAATCATCTAAGTGGATTGGAGAGGAATTTCCTAGATCTTTCAGCCAAATTGTCCTGGGTTTTCTCCTCTCCCAGGAGGCCACATGTTTTTGGGTGGGGTGGGTATGTGTATATTGTGCAGGCCATCCAGCCTGGCCTCAGTGTCTTCATCTGTCATTGTATGTCTCTGTTCTCTTTGTAAAAACTGACTAACTTGCTGAGTGTTTTCAGCATTTCTGTTACACAAACCTATAACATTTATGTTCTAGATATTTCAGTATGTTCTATCTTTCCGTTATGAAAGAATGTTACTGGCTATAGATTTATCTTGCAGTGAATATAATTATTCTTGTATTTTTTTAACATTTCTCATATTTTAAAGTATTAGTATAATGGTGAACTAGTTTGTTTATACTGGAATTAAACAATGAACAAGGTGTTAGTGGCTGTAACTCTTTTTGTTACAAAACATATAAACTAAATTAACAAGAAGTTGAAACTTGTGAGCCTTCCAGCATTGTCCCATGTATTTTAGCTAGTTTCTTCTTGATAGAGGAAGCATCTGAAAAAGCTTAAAATGACGAGGCCACAAGATTCCTTCTGTTATAGAAGTTCCGCTAGCTAATGAGCAGAGCCAGTATGTTCGTTTCTTTTTAGTTCAGCTGCTTCCTTGGGTCATGGGTCCTTGGAGATTGCTTAGAGGTTGAGAATCTTCCACAGTTCAGTATGTTTGGAGAGCACTATGCCTCAATTAGTCCAGTCATTTCTTTACAAGAACTTTAAAGGGTAAGAAAGTTAGGAAAGAGCTTTTTATGGAAGAAAATGATAAGCTTGTTTTCGAAAACATCAGTAATATTGTTATTGTGGGGACCTCTGTCCTACGAGACTGTCTAATGATGTTAGTTATGGGGAATGTTAGCAGGTACTGGGAGACTGCTATTGCAGTCAACGGGAACCATTGCTGAACATGTGAAGTATTTAGATTTCTGTGAAACAGTTTTGTAAGATTTTGTCAACAAGGTGGTGGGAAAATGTGGAGTAGGGACAAGCTTCTGAGGTGAATTAAAAATTGGCTAAACAAGAGAAATCAGAAGATGTTTGAATCAAGTTGCATTAATGTGTCAGTGGGTTACTGGCGGGGTGATGCAGGGAACGGTCCCAGTGCCATCACTATTGACAGATAATTTGGACCTGGGGACAGAAATGTCAAGATTTGCAGATGTCACAACCTTTGGGGTGGCAGGGGGTGGTGGGTGTGGTGCTGAAATAAAAACGTATCTCGCTAGATTGAGAAGGTAGGCCATTACATGGCATTGTGCCATGTCAGGGAGGGGGATAACTACCTGGACACTTTGCTCCAGGAGATGGTCACACCCCTCAGATTAAGTAATTCAAATTTGGCCTGTAATCAGGGACAGAAGGGTGTGACTGCTGGTGAGGCAGGTGTGGGGATCCAGGGGATAGCGTTTGAGGAGCCGCAGTCCCTGCAATTGTCCAACAGTTATGAGGTTCTTGCAAGCAGTGTGGATGAGAGCGGAGACTGCAGTGAGGATGAGTAAACTGACCACAACACCGTGGTACAGGGAGCCATTCAAGTTGGGGGAGAAAATAGGAACGTAGTAGTGGTAGGGGACAGTATAATTAGGGGGCTAGATGCTGTTCTATGCACCTGTGAGTGTGAGTCCCGAAGGCTGTGTTGCCTGCCCGGTGCCAGGGTTAAGGTCGCCTCCTCAGGGCTGGAGAGGAACTTGGAGTGGGAGGGGAGGGATCCAGTTGTCGTCATCCACGTTAGTACCAACAATATTGATAGGACTAGAAAGGAGGTTCTGCTGAAAGAATTTGAACAGTTAGGAGCTAAATTGAAAAGCAGAACCTCCAAGGTAATAATCATAGGATTACTACCTGAGCCATGGGTAAACTGGTGTAGGGTAAATAAAGTCAAGGAGTTAAATATGTGGCTCAAAGATTGGCGTGGGAGGAATGGGTTTTAGTTCATGGGGCACTGGTACCAGTGCCGGGTTAGAAGGGAGCTGTTCCGGTGGGACAGACTTCACTTGAACCATGCTGGGACCAGTGTCCTGGCAAATTGAATAACTAGGGCTGTAAAGAGGGCTTTAAACTAAATAGAGGCGGGGATGGTTCTGGAGAGGGGATACATAGAATTACAAAGGAAAAGGATATGGCAGCATTGCAGGGCAGCTATTTGGGTAATGATACCCAGTGTGTGACAGGAAAGGACAGTGTGTACAGACATTAAAAAAAAAGCAGCAAATGGAGTCAAAGGGGGGAAAATGGTAAAAAGACAAAATTAATGGCTCATTATTTAAATGCATGTAGTATTCGGAACAAAATAAATGAATTAACGGCACAAATAGAGGTTAATGGGTATGCTCTTATAGCCATTACAGAGACATGGTTACAAGGAGATCAAAGCTGGGAACTAAATATTCAGGGATATGTGACTTTTTGAAAGGGCAGGCAGAGAGTAAAGGGTGGTGAGGTAGCTTTGTTAGTACGAGATGGAATAAGTACGATAGCGAGAAACGATCTTGAATTGGAAGATGTAGAATCAGTATGGGTGGAGGTAAGAAATAACAAGGGGAAGAAGACACTGGTGGGAGTTGTCTGTAGGCCCACTAACAATAGCTATTCTGTAGGACAGAGAATAAATCAGGAGATAATGAGGGCATGTAAAAAAGACAATACATTAATCATGGGTGACTTTAATCTTCATGTAGATTGGGAAAATCAAATTGGCAGAAGTAGCTATGAGCAAGAATTCATAGACTGTATTTGGGACAGTTTCCTAAACAATATGTTATGGATTCAACCAGGGATCAGGCTATTTTGGATCTGGTAATGTGTAATGAGGCAGGTTTAATAAATGATCTCAGAGTAAAAGATTTTCTAGTGACCATAACATGATAGAATTTAGCATTCAGTTTGAGTGAGAAACTTGGGTCGGAAACAACTGTACTAAACTTAAATAAGGGTAATTACAAAGGAATGAAGGCTGAGTTGGCTGAAGTGGACTGGGAAAGGAATTTAGCAGAAAACACAGTTTATGAACAATGGCAGACATTTAAGAAAATAGTTCATGACTCGCAACAAAGATATATCCCAGTGATGAAGAAGGATTCTAGGAAGGGGCTAAACCAACCATGGTTAACCAAGTAAGTTAAGGATAGTATCAAATTGAAAGAAAAAACATACAATGTGGCAAAGATTAGTGGTAAGACAGAGGATTGGGAAAGTTTTAAAAACCAACAAAAAATGATCAAAAAAATAGAGGGAGAAAATAATCTTTTGAGGGTAAATTAGCAAGTAATATAAAAACGGACAATAAGAGTTTCTTTAAATATGTAAAAAGGAAGGGAGAAGCCAAAGTAAACATAGGCTCCTTAGAGAATGAGGCTGGGGAAATAATAATGGGGAACCAGGAAATGACAGAGGAGTTGAATCTGTCTCCACGGCAGTAGATACTAATAGCATTCCAAAAATACTAAATAATCAAGCGGCAAAAAGGGGGGAGGAAATAAATACAATAACTATCGTTAGAGAAAAAGTACTAGGGAAACAAATGGGGCTAACGGCCAATTAAGTCCCCTGGACCTGATGGGTTGCGCCCTAGGATATTAAAGGAAATAGCTACAGAGGTAGTGAATGAACTGGTTGTAATCTTCCTTAGATTCTGGATAGGTCCCAGAAAATTGGATAACTGACAATACAACGCCCCTTATTCAAAAAGGGAGGGAGACAAAAAGCAGGTAACAAGAGGCAAGTTAGCTTAACATCCGTCAATGGGAAAATGTTAGTCTATTATAAAGAATGTAATAACAGAGCATTTGGAAATGCATAATATAATCAAGCAGAGTCAGCATGGCTTCATGAAGGGGAAATCATGCCTGACAAATTTATTAGAGGAGGTAACAAGCAGGATAGATAAAGGGGAACCAGTAGATGTAATATATTTGGATTTCCAAAAGGCGTTTGATAAAAATACCGCATATAAGGCTACTTAATAAGATAAGAGCCAATGGTGTTGGGGGTAGTATATTAGCATGGAGAGAGGATTGGCTAACTAATAGAAGACAGAGAGTTGGGATAAGGGGGGCATTTTCAAGATGGAAACCTGTAACTAGTGGAGTGCACAGGGATCAGTGCGGGGGCCACAATTATTTACAATATATATTAATGACTTAGATGGGGGAAATGAATATACTATCGCCAAGTTTGTAGGTGACAAAAAAATAGGTGGGATGGCAAGTGGTGAGGATGACACAGTCTACAGAGGGATATAGACAGGTTAAGTGAGTAGACAAAAACTTGGCAGATGGAATATGATGTGGGAAAATGAGAGGTTATGTACTTTGGTAGAAAGAATAGTGGAGCTGAATATTATTTAAATGGAGAAAGACTGCAGAAGGCTGCAGCACAGAGGGATTTAGGGGTCCTTGTGCACGAATCACAGAAAGCTAACATACAAGTTCAGCAGGTAATAGGGAAGGCAAACAGAATGCTGGCCTTTATTTCAAAGGGAATGGAGTGTAAAAGTATGGAAGTCTTGCTAAAACTATACAAGGCACTAATTAGACCACACCTAGAATACTGTGAACAGTTTTGGCCCCCTTATCTAGGGAAGGATGTACTGGCATTGGAGGTGGTTCAGAGAAGGGTCACTAAGTTGATCCAGGATATGGAGGCATTTTATTATGAGGAGAGGTTGAGCAGGTTGGGCCTGTACTCATTGTAGTTTAGAAGAATGAGAGGTGACCTTAATGTAACATATAAGATTCTTAGGGGGCTTGATGGCGTAGATGCTGAGAAGTTGTTTCCCCTTGTGGGAGAGTAAGGGGTCGCCCATTAAGACAAAGATGAGGAGGAATTTCTTCTCTGAGGATAGTGAATCTGTGGAATTATTAACCGCAGAGGGCTTTGGAGGCTGGGTCGTTAAATATATTCAAGGCAAAGATAGACAGATTTTCAATCAGTAAGACTATCAAGGGTTATGGGGAAAAAGCAGGAAAATGGAGTTGAGGATTATCAGATCAACCATGATCTCATTGAATGGTGGCGCAGACTCAATAGGCCGAATGGCCTACTTCTGCTTCTATGTCTTATGGCCTTATCTCTCTTTCCTCCTTTAAGTTGCTGCATAAAACCTATCCCTTTGACCATGCTTTTTATCACTTGTCCTAATATCTCATGTGCCTCAGTGTCAAATTTTGCTTCATTACTCTCCTGTGGAATGTTATTATATTAGGAGGGACTATATAACTACCAGGTTGTTTGTTGAGGGACTGCAGAAAAGGATAACCAAATGAATGCCTTAAGAATGCCTTAAGAATGATATGAATTATGAAGAGGGTGAAGAATTTTGTTGTTCTTTATACTGAAGAAGAAATAATTGGGGGATGAGTATTCTATCTTTCTTATTTGAGCCTATGACACCATCTAATAATCGTTGATGAGATGAAACATCTTATCAGTTAAATATGTGCTTGGGTAGTCGGGCCAATTTCAGTTTGTTTATAGAATCATCAAAGTTGGGTGAATGTAGCATCTAATTGGTGATTACATGTCCTATGTAATAATGTTGAAGTTTTACTTACGGCAGGTTGCAGGATGAATACACAAAGGCTCAGCATGAATTAAAACGGCTACACATGGATAAACAAAGCACCCAGGAGAAATTCCAACTTCTGCTAGCTGAAATGCATGGGGAATTATTAGACAAAACAAGGGAGCAAGAAGAACTGAAAATGCAGGTGAGGTGACAGTTTTCTAAAATCAAACAGTAGAAATAAATAATTGGCAAAGTTACTATATTGTGCATTATAAAAGAGGCTTCTGAAAAGATCTGTTACATACAAACATACAAACAATTTAGGAGGAGTAGGCCACTTGGGCCCTTGAGCCTGTTCAGCCATTCAATAAGATCATAGCTGACCTGATTGTAACTTCAACTCCACATTCCCACCTACCCCTGATAACCTTTCACCCACTTGCTTATCAAGAATCTATCTAGCTCTGCCTTAAATATTCAAGGACTCTACTTTCACTGCCTTTTGAGGAAGAGAGTTCCAAAGATATCCTGCCCTCTGAGAGAGAGCATTTCTCCTCACCTCTGTCTTAAATGGGCAACCCCTTATTGTTAATCAGTGACCCCTAGTTCTAGATTTTTCTTGTCAAGGCCCCTCAGGATTTTACTTTCCCACACCTGCATGAAACATAAGAAAGATTTTTCTTGTCAAGGCCCCTCAGGGTTTTACTTTTTCACACCTGCATGAAACATAAGAAAGATTTTTCTTGTCAAGGCCCCTCAGGGTTTTACTTTTTCACACCTGCATGAAACATAAGAAAGATTTTTCTTGTCAAGGCCCCTCAGGGTTTTACTTTTTCACACCTGCATGAAACATAAGCATAAAATATGTGCATTTGTATAGTGAAGAGAAATGGGTGTCTGAGAACAATCCAGAAGAATTTGAAAGAGCCCTATGGGAGTTAGCGTTCTTGTCCTTGATGTCCTCTGTCACTGTGTAATTGAAATCAATAAAGCAGATAATTAGTGAACTAAATTAGGGTGCAAGCTGGAAAATATCTGCTAAATTGTGCAGCACTCAGGGAAGACCACAAAATAAAGAACTTACATTTATATAGGGCTTTTCATGACCTCAGGACACCCCAAAGCACATTACGCCAGATATGAACTTTAGAAGTAAAAACAGAAAATGCTGAAAACACTGAGCAGGCCAGGCAATTTTGTGGAGAGAGAACAGAACTAATATTTCAGGTCGAGATCTTTCATGGGAACAGAGAAGTAACATGGCTGATCCCTAATATCAGATGACTAGCTTTAAGGAAAGGCAGGAGAAACTCTGATCTCCCTGCTTCAAGAAGGTGATGTGTAGATATCTCATGGAGCTGTATATTAAGATAATTTTGAATAAGATGTTAAACTGTTAAAGATGTCAAACGCCTTCCCACGGATGTGGATGTTAAAAAAAAAATACCATGGTATGATTTTGTGGAAAATCAGGGTGCTTACCCCAGTCTCCTGACCAATATTTATTCCTCAAATAACATCTCTAAACGCAGATTATATGGCGGTTATCACATTGTTACCTTGCTCTGTCAAATTTGACTGTCGTATATCTCTGCATAACTAACTTGAAAGTACTTAATTAGCTTTGAAATGCTTTGGGATATCTTGAGGTGGTGATAAATAAGTTCTTTCTTTAAGAAACATTATAGGAAAGGTACATTTAGAACACAAGTGGCAAAGATGTAGAATAGAGAAAGCAAAAATCTTAGAAATAATTGGATTTTGTAAAAGGTATAATGAGTGATTTAAAGCAGTTACTTCTGTTTCTGTGGTTACTTTGCTGCTGTTTATACTACAGGACAAGTTGTGTGATGCTTAATGTTTTCCTATGTCACAGTTGACTCATTTATCTGTTACTTGCCCATTAGTTAATTGGTGATTAAAGTTTTATCTTCACTGCTTTATATAAGGTGAGAAAACTGCTGGTGAGTTTAAGACTATATGTTAATCTGCTTTCTAGTGAAATTCATAGGCCATGCTTGTGAATTGAATTACAATCTTGTGAACTATTCAATATGTAATTTAGGAGCCTTGAAGATACCCTGGCCCTGTATACATTGCTCAACTGATCGAATACTTGAGAGTAAAGATTTTGATTTCTCCACGGAATTTCAGAAATCTGACTGGAAAAGAAAAGGAGTGGGTGACAAATGTTTTTGATAAAATCATAAAGCTTGTGACTAGCTTTGTCAGAAAGCTAATTATAATATAACTTAACCAAAAGAATGCTGCAAATAAATACACCTGGCAGTGTCTATAAAAAAAAAAGACAGGTTTTGAGCAGAACCACCCTTCATAACTCAACGTGATTTTCTTTCTTCGTTTGATAATCTTTTCTATTTTTTATCTTTTCTCATTGTTGGCAGGTATTAACACCCCAAAAGCTGGAGCTACTAAAAGCACAAATCCAACAAGAGCTGGAGGCACCTATGAGAGAACGCTTCAGGACACAAGAGGAGGTGGGAATGAAGAGAAGAAAATCCATTTATTATTAGAAATTTTGTTGGAATTACTGAAATGATTTGTTTCTTTTTGTTACATATAAAACTAGAGATCTTTTAACGTTTTAGGAAACTGAAAAGTACAGAGCAGAATACAATAAGTTGCGTTACGAATACACTTTCCTAAAATCAGAACTCGAGCATCAAAAGGAAGAGCACGAGCGACTCATGGATGAGAAAGTGATCCGATTTGAAGCTGAGGTAAGTCTTGCGCATGAGCAGTTTTATTATGAGTTTCTGTTTTGCTTGGTCATTGTTTGCTTCAGGTTCAATTGTGAATGCCACTACTTGTTATCAGATGATCAACTGGATGCTGTGGGTTGCGTTAATTCCCCAGGATTCCTGTGTTAACCACCGACTTCGATTCCTGACCACTGGAAGTTTCCCGTGCTTTTTCCCATATCAATTACCTATACAATCAGTGCTATGTGTTTTTATAAAATGGAGCTATCCTAGCACTGCTTCCTTTTTAAATTCCCCTCCCTATGAGAAGCAGAGGGGCCATCTATCTATGAGCATCTGTTTCTATCCTTAACTTCATGAGCCTCAAGCACATACTTCCTTCCTTTACCTGACAAGAGAAAGAAATGGAGGGGGATTTTGTTTTACAGACTCAGCTATTTTTAAATGATCGCAGTATGTATTTTTATCTTTAAATGTTTTCCCTTTTATATTTATCTTTGCATTTCAAACATGGATTAATTTTTTTTAAAGTACCTAATTTCCTATCCTGATAACTAGCAGCATATTTCCTTTTCATTGTTTGTTGCAGTGATGTTAGTGACACAGAGGAGACCACATTAATTGCCCCTCTCTTCTTGCCCTGAGATGTTGGTGATTTTGGGCTTCCTCAAATCACTGCAGTCATTGAGTTGATAGGACCATAGGAACAGGAGTGGACCATTTGGCCCTCCGAGCCTAACCCAACATTCAATAAGACCATGGCTAATCTGGTTGTGGTCTCAGCTCCACTTTCCTGCCTGCACCCCATTACCCTTGACTCTCTGGTCTGTTAAAAATCTGTCTAACTCAGCCTTGAATAAATTTAAAGACCCAGCCTCCTCTATCTTCTGGGGAAGAGAATTCCACACTCTAATGACCTTCTGAGAGAAAGAAAATCTAATTTTTTTCTTAAATTATGTCCCTGAGTCCTGGTTTCCTTGACAAGAGGAAACAGCTTTCCAGTATTCACCCTATCCAGTCCCCCAAAATCTTGTGTGTTTCATAGAAAACGTAGAAAATAGAAGCAGAAGTAAGTCATTCGGCACTTCAAGGCAGCTCCGCCATTCGATATGATCATGGGTGATCCTTTATCTCAACGCTATACTCTCGCTCTCTTTACCTATACCCCTTGATGCCTTTAGAGCCGGAAATCTATCTTTTCTCCTTAAATATATTCAGTGACTCAGCCTCCACAGCCTTCTGTTGTAGAGAATTCCATAGGTTCACCACCCTCTGAGTGAAAAACTTTCTCCTCATCTAGATCCTAAATGGCCTACCACATATCCTGAGATTGGGACCCCTTGTTCTAGATCGCCCCCCCCCCCTCCCCCCCCCCCCAGCCAGTGGAAACATCATCCCTGCATCCAGCCTGTCCAGCCTTGTCAGAATTTTATATGTTTCAATGAGATCGCCTCTCATTCTTCTAAACTCCAGTGAAAACAGACCTAGTTGGCCCTATCTCTCCTCATATGACAATCCTGCCACTCCAGAAATCAGTCTGGTGAACCTTCGCTGCACTCCCTCTATGGCAAGTATATCCTTTCTTAGGTAAAGAGACCAAAACTGCGCACACTACTCCAGGTGTGGTCTCACCAAGGCCCTGTATAGCTGCAGTAAGGCATCCTTGCTCCTTGTTCTCTTGCAATGAAGGCCAACATACCATTTGCTTTCTTAGCTGCTTGCAGCACCTGCATGCTTGCTTTCAATGATTGGTATACATATCCCTTTGTACATCAGCATTTCCCAATCTATTACCATTTAAATAATACTCTGCCATTCTGTTTTTCCTAACCGTCCAGGTTATTCTGCATCTGCCATGTATTTGCCTACTTGCTCAACTTGTCTAAATTGCCTTGAAGCCTCTTAAAATCCTCCTCACCACTCGCATTCCCATCTAGTTTTGTGTTGTCAGGAAACTTGGAAACATTACATTTGGTTCCCTCATCCAAATCATTGATATATATCATGAATAACTGGGGCTCAAGCACTGATCCCTGCGGTACCCCACGAGTCACCACCTGCCATTCCGAAAAAGACCCATTTATTCCTACACTCTGTTTCCTGTCTGCTAACCAATTCTCAATCCATGCCAATATGTTACCCCCAATCCCATGTGCTTTAATTTTGCCCACTAATCTCTTATGTGGGACTTCATCAAAAGCTTTCTGAAAATCCAAATACACTACATCCATTCTCCCTTATTTATTCTGCTAGTTATATCCTCAAAGAAACTCCAATAGGTTTGTCAAATGTGATTTCCCTTTCACTAATCCATGTTGACTTTGTCTAGTTCTGTTGATATTTTCTAAGTGTCCCGTTATCACATCCTTCATTATGGACGCTAGCATTTTCCTTACCACTGATGTTAGGCTAACTGGTCTGTAATTCCTTGTTTTTCTCTCTCCCTCCTTTTTTAAATTGCAGGATTGAGTTTTCCACCCTCCAATCTGCTGGACTGTTCCAGAATCTACAGAATTTTGAAAGATGACAGCCAACACGTCAATGGCCACCACCTTAATCTACATCCCAGGGTACTAATCAGGCCCTGGAGATTTATCGGCTTTCAGTCCATTAATTTCTCCAGCATTCTTTTTTTAGTAATACCAATTTCCTTCAATTCCTCCTTCTCACTGGACCCTTGGTTTCCTAGTATATCTGGGAAGTTATTTGTGTCTTCCTCCAAGAAGACAGCTAAAATAGTTGCTTAATTGCCCTGCCATTTCCTTGTTCTCTATTATAAATTCTCCCATTTCGGACTGTAAGGGACTGAAATTTGTCTTCACCAATCTTTTTCTTCTTACACACTTAGAGAAGCTTGTACTGTCCTCTTTTATGTTCCTTGCAAGTTTACTCTCATACTCTATTATTCCCCCCTTAATCAATCTCTTGGTCCACCTTTGCTGAATTCTAAACTGTTCCCAATTCTTAGGCTTGCTACTTTTTCTATCAACTTTTATATAACGCTTCTTTGGATGTAATGCTATCCTTAATTTCTTTTGTTAGCCATAGTAGGGCCACTTTCCCTGTTGTGTTTTTGTGCCAGAAAGGAATATATAACTGTTGCAGTGCATGCATTCATTCCTTAAATATTAGCCATTGCTTATCCACCATCATGCCTTTTAATGAAGTTCCCCAATCTATCTTAGCCAACTCACGCCTCATACCTTCGTAATTTCCTTTGTTTAGATTTAGGACCCTAGTTTCAGATTAGACTACTTCACTTTCCAACCTAATGAAAAATTCAATCACGTAATGGTGACTGCACAATAAGATTATTAATTAAACCCTTCTCATTACACAGAACCAAAGCTAGGATAGCCTTTCCCTAGTTGGTTCCTCGACATACTGGTCTTAAAAATAACTCTCTCATACACACTCCAGGAAATCATCCGCCACAGTATTATTGCTAATTTGGTTTCCCCGGTCTATATGGAGATTAAAGTCACCCATAATTATTATAGCACCCTTGTTCACGCATCTCTAATTTCCTGTTTAATACTGTCCCCTCCCTTACCACTACTGTTTGGGGGCCTATAGACAACTCTCACGAATGTTTCCCACCTCTTGTTGCTTCTTAGCTCCACCCAGACTGATTCCACATCTAGATTTTGAGCCAATATCCTCTCTCTCTCTCTCTCTCTTGCTTAACTTTCATCCTTAACTAACAACACCAACCCACCTTCTTTTCCTTTTTGCCTGTCCTTCCTAAACATCAAATACCCTTGGATATTCAGTTCCCAGCCTTGGCCACCCTGCAACCATGACTCTGTAATCGCAATCATATTGTACCCGTCAACATCTGTTTGCACTGTTAATTCTTCTACCTAATTGCAAATGCTCCGTGCATTCAGCTACAGTGCCTTTAGACTTTCCTTTTTAACATTGTTACTCTTTTTTTGTACTATGGCTGTATTTGCTGCTAGCCCCGTTTCTTCTGCCTTCCACTTTTGCTTTTTACTTTTCTATCTTTGTTTCCTTCTCTTGTGTCTCCCCACTCAGGTTTTCATCCCCCTGTCATTCTAGTTTAAACCCTCCCAATAAGAACCCTCGTTCTTATAAACTCCAGTGAGTATAGGCCTAACCTGTTCACCCTTTCTTGATGATGCTCCTACTACGATGTCAGGCAGGGAATTCTGCTATACTGACCCCGTGATGATGAAGGAATTGTGATTATATGTCTTTGCCAGGATGGTGACTTGGATGTGAAGTTACAAATGATGTTGTTCTCAAAACATTGGTGCTCTTGTCCTTTCCTGGGGTTGAGTGATGTTGGAGTGGCTCTCTTACTAGCCCCAAGTTTCTGCACTCAATGAAGCTGCTCTACTCAGAGACATCGGGGTTTGAGGGTGGTCTTGAGGTGAGGGGAGCCAATATAGTGAACCTGTTCCACAGTAAGAAATTTGCATATTTCTTTCAATTATGTATGTACCACAGATGGGATCAGAGAATATTTTGAAACAAAAGTGCTCATTCCCTTTCATTTCTTTTTTTCAAAATTGATGGTTCTCAGTTAAGTGATGTTTCACTTTTTATTCTCAGAATTGTGGGGAGGTGGGAGGGAATGACATTTTGTATTCATGAAGGTGAGCATCGGGAAAGCTGTTTCTCTTGCCCCTGTGAATGTCCAGCATTTGATCTGGAAATGCTTGGCAAGTTGGGTACAGATTAATCTTCAACTTTCCCAGTCATTGAAACTTCTGCCTCAGCCTTCCTTTCTACTTTTCCTTCTCTCTCTGCCCAGCTGCACTGTGTGACGTTTTTATGTCTACCTTTCTTGTAGTCTCTTTTTACCCTTGTAACCGATTATGGGTTTTTTTCCCAAAGGTAGCAGGGAACTTCCATTTGTGCGCAAGCCATGCTAGACCTCTAGAACCAGATACTCCATGTGGCTTGATAGCTGTTGGTTAATAGTGTTAATCATTTATATATATGTATTCATACATGTATGCTTATAAACTTTTACCCATCTTCAGTTACTTTGGTTTGCAAAAAATACAAAACGTTTTACTCAGGTCATTAACTTTATGACTTGGATTTCTGAAAATGGAACACAAATGCACTTTACATTTTAAATTTACCTTCTACAAGATAGAAATCAGTGCCCAATGCTACATAGATATCCTGATCTGCCTAGCCAAAAATACAAGCAAGCTTGTCAGATATCCGATGGACCGATATGCATTTGTATAGCAATGAAGGAAATTTATACCATTCAGGTTCTTGTATGCCAATTACATTAAATGATATCAAAAGACCTAGAATGAGTTGAGAGCTGTACATATTATGATCATTTTCAGAATATCAGAGGATAGGAACATAAAAAATAGGGCAGGACTAGGCCATTCATCCCTTTGATCCTGCCTAGCTATTCAATAAGATTGTCTGATATTCTACCTTAACTCCACTTTCCTCACTATGCCTATATGCCTTGATTCCCTTAACATCCAAAAATTTATTGATCTCTGTTTTGAATATACTCAATGATTGGACATTTTGAGTAGAGAATTCCAAAGATTCCCATCCATTTGAGTGAAGACATTTCAGCTCATCCCAGTCCTAACTGGTCAATTTCTGTTGCTGTACCTGCATGTTAACTTTAAGTGATTCATGTAAAAGGATGCCCAAATCGCTCTGGATACCAACATTTATAGTCACTCACCATTCAGAAAAAAAATCTGTTTTTCTATTTTACTTACCCATCTGGATAACTTTGTACTTTCCACATTTTTTCCATGTGCTTGACCACTCACTTAACCGGTCATACATCTTCATAGTCTTTTTTGAGTCCTTCTCATGGTTTACTTTCCCACCGAACTTTGTGTCATCAGTAAACTTGAATATATTACACTCAGTTCCTGCATCTATATCACTGATACAGATAGTAAATAGCTGGGATTACATGGAAGGATTTGGATATGGGATGTGGTTTGTGAATGTGGGATTAATGTGAACTCGATGTAACTTCGATTAAAGAAAGAATAGAATTTATATGGTAACTTTCACGATCACAAGTGCTTTAAGGCCATTGAAGTACTTTTGAAGTGTAATCATTGTTGTAATATAAAAAGCACAGCAGCCCCTTTGCATAGAGCAAACTCCCACAAACAGCAGTGTGGTGATGACCAGATAATGTTTTTATAATGTTTTGAGGGATAAATATAAAAGACAACCAGAAAGAAAGCCCCTGTTCTTCTTTGAAATAGTGCAATGGGATCTTGTAAGTTCACTTGAGAATACAGACAAGGCCTTGGTTTAATGCTGCATTCAAAAGATAGCACTTTCAACAGTGCAGCACTCTGTCAGTACCTTACTGATTGTCAGCAGTATGCATCTGTATTTTGAATGTAGGACATTTCTTTGGCTGTAGTCCAAATCTCCTGTTCATTTTCCGGGTTTGTCCCTTGCAGTCTTCATACCATGTCTGAGAGAAGAACTGTACACACCTGAGCTCAATGAAACAGCTTCAGATATTGTTCAAACAGTTTAAGATTTGAAAAAGCAGATAACTTTTGTGGTGACAAAATTAAATAATAAGAACTTAGAAAACCCAGAGAAAAGTTGACACGTTGCAGTTTCTGAATGTGTTCAATTGACTTGATTCAACTCTTTGATTTGAAAATGTTGATTTTGAAACTAATAGTCTGAGCCCCTCATCTTATTTTGGTGCAACAATGATGAAGGCTTGCCAATTTTTTTTTTGAATTTTTTTGTTTAGTGTAAGCATCTGCAATTTGTTTTCCGTGCACTTTTTCTGTTTCATTATGCCAAGTGCGTGTGCCACCAATACCTAGACTCTAAATTGGTACGATAGGAGCTTGTTCTGGGACATTTTTTTCCCTCTCACCTGGAGGAAGCAACCCTACCTCCACTTAGTGCTTTTCCACATTGTGCAGTTGAGATTAAGACCTTGGTTCACAACACTTTGTTGTGGCATCAGTTGAGTAACATAGTCCTGCCAATTGGTATTTTAACCCTTTACCATTCAAAGGATCAGATATCCCATTTGGATGTGATTAGGTGCTGAAAGATATAAAAAGATCTTGAGGGAGGGAGAGAAAGAGATAAAAGATAATCTATTGTTGGAGGCAAAGCATACATTGGAAGTGAGAAACCAAGAGAAATACCAGCTTTGTTGAAGGGGGAACAGAGAAAAAACAATTCTGCAGGAGAGGACAAGATAGTGGGAGGGAATAAGCTTGTAATTTTCATTTTGTTCCTTGCAGCCTTTATGTCTATTTGTCACAAAGGAGGGACATATTGCTAGATAAGTGTAGAATGTTCAACCTGTGGCTGAGGTTTGGGTGGGCACTTCACCTGCTGGGGACTGCAGCCTAGTTACAGTAGGTTATGGGGAGTTGAGAAGCAGAGCAGTGAGACTGCGTTGGGCAAAAGTGCTTCACCTTTGAGTACTGAACTGCAAGGTCCTGTGAAAGCACTCGTTCTGCTAGTCCACATCTGTGTCACTTGAGTCCCTGTTTAAAATAGAGGCTCTTGCTCCAGAAGTAGGCCCTGCTCTCTCCTTCATCCGACCTGTTAATGCTTTCTCCCTTCTTCACTTCGTGTTTCCAGCCCCAGACCTAGCCCAACTCCCTTCCATCCTCATTCCCTTGCTTGTCTACTTTCCAGCTTCATGTCTGATGCCCACTGTGTTCTACACTAGGCCAATATGCCAGTTATTGTTTCACCCATGCCTACTCCATCATTTCCCAGATGACCTTAGAAACCACAGCTCCAGGTCTGCCATGGTAACAAATCAGAAGACCGTTCAGAACAGGGTACAAATGTACCCCAGCCCCAGTTTATTTCTCACCCATACGTGGTGCAGAGTTTCATAGGTGGCTTCACCTCCCATCACTCCCACCCCCTCCCCACTCCCAATCACACCATGCTCTGCTTCCCAGTTTCAACCTGTTAACTTGCATATTGTCTTGCTGTGAGTCTGATTTATTCTGTGGGAGGGACAAATATCAGTACCACATCCAAGTCCATGAAACTTGAACCTGTTTAAAGCCATCATAGGTCCCATGGCTTCTTGGAGCTACAGATATAAATTCCTTTGACTTTTATTATGGCTTAATAATTGACTTTTAATGCATCGTAATCTTTGGAAGACTGGTTGGTATGCCTGTACAGCTCCATTCCGCCTGAAACCCGGGGATATCAGCCCAGGCCATGATTGCATGCTCCTGTTGATTTGTATTGATGGACTTTTTAACAACATCTATTTATTATTGTTGATATTCCCACAAAATGTGAACCATTGTGGCTTGCCTTGATGTCCAACTACATTTTTGAAATTCTGTCTCCTGCATAGTAAAGATGGAAGGTCCCAGATTTCATCCTTGCACTGTACTGACTGAGTGAAGAATGGGGCACATAATGTGCTTGGATTCTCATTTCTCATCACTATACCTTCTCACTTTGGATTAGTATTCAGTAACACTCCAGATCGTGCACATTTACTTGTCTCTTCCTGTTCTCAACCTCTGCCGGGATTTTAATATATTTTAGTCTTTACTGTACAGGCTAAACAGCATGAGTAATGTCCCCGATACAGCAACACACATTTAGAAGGTCAGAGAAGTGGGGAGCCATTGAAAACTCTGGAAAGGGTGTGAAGAGCATAATGGGAAGAAAAGTGGCTTGCAAAAAATAAATAAATAAATAAAAATTGATTAAGGTGTCTTGGATTGAGCTGGAGTTTCCCCATTTCCAACCTTTTCACTTGGGGGTCCATATTTGCATATTTTTCTTCACTCAAGGGGCTGATGAGCAAATTCCAGAAAGATAAGGGTTGGCACAACAATAAATCTAATTTCAAAAAAAAAGTTGGGTGTTAAGGAAAAAAAAATTGTTCAGCAAAAAGTACAGAAATGTCATAGCAATAAATTGTTAACTTATTAAAAAGAGGAATGAATAAAAACGACCAGAATCTGAGAGGGTTAGAGAGTGTGTACCTGGTTCACTCCCAGTCTCAGGATGCTATATTCAAGTTAGGTGCTTTTTTGATCAATAGTTTCTCTGTAATTCAAAATAAAAACAAAAAATGTTGGAAGTGCTCAGGTCAGGCAGCATCTGTGGAGAGATGGAAGAAAAAGTAAATGTTTCAGGTGTGACCTTTTATCAGAACTGAGAAAAGTCACAGACCTGTGTTGTAAGGGTTGTTAATAGGTCCCATGAAGAAATAGAGGCTTGTAAGGTTGAGCATTGTGTTTATTGGTAACACATAACTATGTACATATGTGCAAAGCATAGCCCAAACTAGGAGCTAACTTCATGCCGATTTCTACTAGACACCCTCCATACTCTGTCCACTATCATGTGACTCCCTACATCAGACTTGTCCAACGTCTGGCCTGTGAAGCCCCTCTATGGGGCCCCTTGAACCAGTTTACAAAATTCAGGTCAAACAGGAGAGTTTCAATGGAAGATTCTGCATGTACCCAGCCTTTAGTTTCTCACTCACTCTTAACCCCACACACCAACACATACATACGCATTCACTCACAATGGGTGAGGGTGAGTGAGTGAGCATCCTGAGACTGGGAGTGAGCCAGGTACACACTCTCTAACCCTCTCACATTCTGGTCGTTTTTATTCATTCCTCTTTTTTTAAGTTAACAATTTATTGCTGTGACATTTTTGTACTTATTGCTGAACAATTTTTTTTTCCTTAGCACCCAACTTTTTTTTTTAATTAGGTTTATTGTTGTGCCAACCCTTATCTTTCTGGAATTTGCTCATCAGCCCCTTGAGTGGAGAAAAATATGCAAATGTGGACCCCCAAGTGAAAAGGTTGGAAATGGGGAAACTCCAGCTCAATCCAAGACACCTTAATCAATTTTTATTTATTTATTTATTTTTTGCAAGCCACTTTTCTTCCCATTATGCTCTTCACACCCTTTCCAGAGTTTTCAATGGCTCCCCACTTCTCTGACCTTCGAAATGCGTGTTGCTGTATCGGGGACATTTCTCGTGCTGTTTAGCCTGTACAGTAATACCGGCAGAGGTTGTGAACAGGAAGAGGCAAGTAAATGTGCACCATCTGGAGTGTTACTGAATACTAATCCCAAGTGAGAAGGTATAGTGATGAGAAATGAGGATCCAAGCTCATTATGTGCCCCATTCTTCACTCAGTCAGCACAGTGCAAGGATGAAATCTGGGACCTTCTGGGCTGTGGAACTGTACCATTATCATGTGGTCCACTTGCTCAATAGGCCACCGTGCTGTACAATTGGAAACAGTAAGTGTGTTATTAAAATAAGTTACATTAATATTAAAATTCCAAAATTTTGCAGCTTTTATAGCATTATAGAATCATTTACGGCATAGAAAGAGGCCATTCGGCCCGTCACATCTGTGCCAGCTCTCTAGAGCAATCCAAAAAGTCCCATTTTATTGCCGTAGTCCTGCAAGTTTATTTTCTTAATGTGCCCATCCAACTTCCTTTTGAAATTGATGATTGTCTCTGCTTCCACCACCCTCCTGGACAGCCTATTCCAGGTCATTACCACTTGCTGAATAAAAAAAGTTCTTCACATTCACCCCACATCTTTTGCCTAAAACCTTAAAATTGTCTCCCCTAGCTCTTGTACCATCAGCTAATAGGAACAGTATTTCCTCGTCTACCTTATCTAAATGTGTCTCAACCTCATACACCTCTTTCAAACCTCCACTCATTCTCCTCGAAGCAAAGGAGATTAACCCCAGCTTCACCAACCTAACCTTATAGCTAAAATCCCCCATCCCTGGAACCTGGTAAATCTATTCTACACCCTTTCAAGAACCCTCACACCCTTCCTAAAATGTGGTGACCAGAACTCTATGTAATATTCTAGCTGGGGCTTTACCAGAGCTTTATAAAGATTCAGCATTACTTCCCTACTTTTGTATCCGAAGCTTCTATTTATGAAACCCATGATCCCATATGCTTTGCTCACCACTCTTTCAATATGTCCTTCCACCTTCAATGATCGATGCACAGGCACTCCCAGATTCCTTTGTTCCTGCACGCTCCTTATGACTGCCATTATGAATATATTTTCTCTTCTCTTTCTTCTGCCAAAGTACATAACCTCACAATTCTCCATGTTAAATTCCATCTGCCACTTGTCTGCCTGTTCTGCTGGCCTGTCTATTTTGTGAGAGAGTGGTGTCCAATTGTGATAGCCATATTTAACTATCTGCATACAATTATTCAGTGTACTTTCCGCATTTGTGAATAGAATATTTTGAACTTTGTTCATGTTGAGAGTCCTGTTATTCCAACCCAGTACTTTAATTTGATTCCCAGTGAGAATCCCTCTATTCTACTCACTAATGTAACTTGATGCAGGGTAAGACCTGTTCTAACTCAATCATGTAGTTTAACCACATCTTTAGATGAATATCTATCATATGTTCCTGCAATCTTTCTGTTTACTGCACCACAATCTTGTGGTTTGACTACTGCAACTTAGTTTAGTGCCAACTTGGAACCTGTGTTTTTTCACTCAAGCCACATATGGCTTTGGAAGAAATGGGGGAAATTTCTTCCTCCCAAACTGGGTCCAGATTGTAATTCAAATTTTTAGCATGATATACTAACCCTGCCCCCACCTCCATCCCCCCCCCCCCCACCACCACCACCACCACCACCACCACCACCACTCATTCCCTTTAATCGGAATGTCCTAGACTTGATCCCAGTCTGGTAGATAAAAACAAAAAACTGCGGATGCTAGAAATCCAAAACAAAAACAGAATTACCTGGAAAAACTCAGCAGGTCTGGCAGCATTGGCGGAGAAGAAAAGAGTTGACGTTTCGAGTCCTCATGACCCTTCAACAGAACTGAACAGAACTTCAACAGTTCTTTTCTTCTCCGCCAATGCTGCCAGACCCGCTGAGTTTTTCCAGGTAATTCTGTTTTTGTCCCAGTCTGGTAGATCTTTGTGCGAGAATGTAAAGTGTGGTTGTGAGCTGACAGCACATTTTGCATTTCTCACTGTATTAATTGCAGTTGATTTCTGTGGGAGAGATGTAAAATGGATAATCGGCTTGCTTGCACTAATGAACTATTGCGCAGTCAGGATCTATCCCTATGTCTTCAACGTCAAATAGTGAAATCAAAAATATTAAACATAGAGCAGCCCGAAAATAGCTGCACAGTGCTCAAAGGGGGGTCTTGTGTGGCGACAATTGCCTAATGTATATTTTCTTGTGATCTTTTTGTAACTCTGGTGTTTTGTTGAAGTTTTTGTTGCAAATGAAAATCAGTTGCTTTGTTGTGATGCTACGCCATTTGGAATTTGTTTCTGAATATTTTTGTTGCACCTGTCTGTAAAACAAAAACGTTTTGGCAGCAAGTTCTACAAAATTATTAGGCTAGAAGGTACTCTGGTGTGGGAATGGAAAGCCTGCCCTCCAGTGATTATGAGTAGGCAAGGACAGTCGTGGTTATGCTGTCAAATATACATTGCGACAGCAGCAGATTTGCATTGTACTTGCAAAACAGAAACTGGCCATTTGACCCAGCTCACCCATGACAGTTTATGCTGCACAAGAACCTCCTCCAATCTTACTATTTGTAACTCCATTCACATATCCTTGTATTCCTTTCTCCCTCATGCACTTGCCCAGCTTCCCCTTGAATGCATCTATGGTATTCACCACACCTACTTCATGTGGTAGTAAATTTCATATTCTAACTACCGTTTGGGTGAGGAGGTTTTACCTGAATGTTTCACAGGAGTTACTGGTCTTGCTGGAGAGCAGACTTTCCATTCCCACACCAGAATACTTCTAGCCTTATTATGTCGAACTCGCTGCCAAAACGACATCCTGAATTGATGTCCTGTAGTTTTGGATGCTGCCACAAATGGAAGCATCTTTACATCTACCCAATCAAATCTTTCACACCTTGAAGACCTCTGTGAAGTGCATTTATTGATTGTTATCAAGCCAGATCTGACCCTGGACCCATTAGATGTCCACTGACACGGCCTTCCATTGTAGCAAATTCAGCATCAGTGCTGCTGCTTTCAGCAGATGCTTCCTGTCTGGGGTGACTCAGAAACTTGAGCCAAACTACGACAGAATGGATTGGAGAAAGAAAGTGAACCAGAATGGAGAGAGTGATGCTGATACTAGGAACTGTTGCTAAGTAATGGCTCTGGTTATTAAGTTACTGTCGACTGTCAAACATCCCTTAGGAAGAAAAGGCACAAATCATATGGATTCAAAGCAAAGTTTCTACGAGATAAGGTAAAGCACCTTTACTTAATGGATACTTAGGGCCACAGCTTAAATGGAAAATAGTGCAAGCTTCAGTGAGTCCTCTTCCTTAGTTATGAATAAGCACAGGATCTGAATTACCATCGAATTCTCAGAAATGCTGTAGTTTAATCAGCAGTAGATTACTGACTGCATAGAGGGCCTTATGGTTGCAGTTTTGCTCTAACTTCAGATACTGAGTTAAGCAATACAGCACCAAATTTAACTGTCTTATTTTAATATCATATTCTGGAATGCATATCACTTTAAAGTGAGACCATCTTGTGCACCATTGAATCCCACTCACTGCCTGTCAATCAAATGACTTACTAGCACAATGATTTGGATATTTGGAAAAGAGTAAGGACAAATGCAAGTAAGTGCGTGAAAGGCAAAGAGATATTGAGTGACAAACACAAGGGGCAAAGAAATTTACAGAGAAGGTGAAATTGAGCAAGAGCTCAGAACAGACATTGAGAGTTGAGATATACAACAGAAGAGGGAGAGGAATCAGTAGAGATCCTGGAAGAATCACTTTTTTATCAGTCAAATAGATCATCAAGCAATGAAAGCAAAACCCATTGGAGCACATGAATGCCAAATATGGTCAAGAAAGCTATGAACAGCAACACTGCTGGTAATTCACAATACACCAATTTTAATGTTTCAAGGCTGCTGTATGCAGCACATACTTGTCACTTTTAATTCCATCCTAAAAGCAGCTTCAGTTTGTGATATAAATTGGGTATTAAAATTCTGTTGCGGTTCAGCTCGTGCACTGGCCAGTACATCAGAGCTCTCAAGGAAGGTTATTTGATAACTGGATGATTAATGCTGTGACCCAGCTTTGAAATATTGCTCATTTTGGATAATTTAGAAGCTGAGTTTCTAATTAAAAGCCTGATGTGAAACTTCCTGGTAATGATTCTCACTTGTGCTGATTTTTTTTTAAGCACTTGGTTTACTCCGGACATTTTTTTTAAAAAATGACCATGTATCTCATCAATTTAAAGCCTATGCTGATTGATTCCTATAGATGTCATTATCAATTACTTGGAACAGAAAGTAGTACATGAGATAAAGAAGTCCTCAGTCTTTGCTCCAGAGTCATTTAAGCTCTGGGTAAAATGGTTTTAAAAAGAATAATAGGTCATGTGATAATGAATTTATTCTGCTTGAGACCCTGACTATAGTGGATAATTAATAACTTTGAATTGAACTCATAGCACAAGTTCAACCATTGATTAAGGTTTTTCTGAGGGGAGTAGATGTGATGTCTCCACAATCATCAAATAATGCAGGGTACTGTATCTGCAAGCTGATGATTATTGAATGTTAAAAGCAAAAAACTGTGGATGCTGGAAATCCAAAAAAAAACCTGGAAAAACTCATCAGGTCTGGCAGTATCTGCGGAGAGGAACACAGTTAACGTTTCGAGTCCGTATGACTCTTCAACAGAACTAAGTAAAAACCTTAAAAACTAGCTTATATTTCACCTCTCTTCTATTTTTACTTTTTTCTGTTGAAAAAATGTTTAAAAGCACTTTTTAAGGGGTGCTTTTTAATCTTTGTGTGAAAAGGATCCAGAGAATTCAACAAACTTAAGCAGCAATAGATGAAAAGGAGGGAATCCATGAGCATATAGACAGCATTTATACTGTACAAAGTTTACAGAATCAAAATGCTTCACCTTGATTTTGGTGCTTTGCTGATCCGTGGTTCAGCTGTAGTTTTCTGAAAAATATGCTGCCTTTACTGACACAGAGCAAGGAATAATTTGTTTATGACTTAAAAACACTGGAAATGCGCAATGCCAGATGGCTGGGAGTTTATTCCCTGAATAGCTAAGCCATACAGACTGTGAAGGTCCTCGTTCTGTCTGTGCTGTATTAGCTGCTGCTCATCCATTATACAAGTTAGGGGTGGGGGCACTACAATTAGCCTCAGCAGTTCCAGGTTGAGAAATGAAAAATTGGCCTGAGTTTCTACTCTTGATCTCTACACAAGAGCAACAACATGCATTTATATAACATCTTTACTATAGTAAAACATCTCTAGGCACTTCACAGAAGTGATGTCAGATAACAGAACTGACACTGTGTGAAACAAGAGAAACTCCTTGAATTTTGCTTTCTGATTATCAGCCAACATGATTGAGTCTGGTTGGCTGTCGGGTGGGAAGGCTTGTGCAGGTAGGCCACAGCTGGGGAGTGGAGCAGAGAGGCAGGAGGGAGAGAGGTGAGAAAGAGATCATGAGGAGGTGGCATGGGGTGTGAGGTTTGGATTGTGGATCGGGGTAAATTGTGGGGGTGGGGTGAGTGGGGGGTGTAAGGAGAGGGAGACTGAGGAGACCTGGAGATCGAGGCGGTGCATGGTGGATTGGGATAGGGGGGTGGTATTTTTGCTCTTCCTGGCCCAAAGGCTTTGCTGGAAAGACTCGCCTCTTGGATTCAGCTATTCTCATCTCCCACTGGCTGCCATGTTTCCTAAGATATGCCCCATGCCCCCCTCACCTCCTGCACACCCTGGGAGAATTAAAATTTCCCCAAGAGTATCGGCTTTAAGCATTCCCAGATCACAGATAGTTGGGTTAGATGATGATTGTATTTGTTCCACATTGGTTTTCTGAAGTTGAGAGTCAAGATACAACCTTTACTGAATCAAAATAGATGAAGTCGAAATGTTAACTCTGTTCTTCTCTCCACTGATGCTGCCAGATGTGCTGAGTTTTACCAGCATTTTCTGTTTTTATTTCAGATTTCCGGCATCTGCAGTATTTTGCTTTTACTTTATTGAATCACCTCTCTCTATTTG
The DNA here is from genome assembly GCA_026770705.1 of Isurus oxyrinchus. NCBI lineage: Eukaryota > Metazoa > Chordata > Chondrichthyes > Lamniformes > Lamnidae > Isurus > Isurus oxyrinchus. The sequence goes on from JANJGN010000013.1 coordinate 84,673,297, forward strand.
TCACGCCAGCCATCCTATAGCATCTCTGGATGGCAATGTAAATCTTTACATAATTAGGGGTAAAAACAGAAAATGCTGGAAGACTCAGCAGGGCTGGCAGCATCTGTGAAGAGAGAAACTGAGTTAATGTTTTGAGTCTGCTTGGCTCTGGAGAAGGGTCATACGGGCTCGAAACATTAACTCTGTTTCTCTCTTAACAGATGCTGCCCGACCGGCAGAGTTTTTCCAGCACTTTGCTTTTATTTCAGATTTCCAGCATCCGCGGTATTTTGCTTTCACACAATTAGGGGCCTTTTTTGTTGTAGTTACATTGTTTCATAGTTTGCCATTGTGAGATTTGAACTCTTGATCTTGGGGTTACAAGCCCAGTGCCATAACCACTTTGTTGTAGGCCCATAAGAAACTGAGACTGCTCAACAACATCTCATTGTTATTCATTATGAAGTTGCAAATAGGTCACACATGGCCATATGTTTGAACTATTTGAACCACAGTTGCGATTGCTTGAGTTTAGGCTGTTTACACCACCTCTACTTCTAAATCTGCAGCTGGGATCTGACTGCAAGAGAGAGAGTTTTGCACTTAACAGAGTCTGCAAGGGCAGAGGGGCTGATTCTATTAGCAAAACTGAGTTGGATTAATACCCAGAGAAAAATTCGATAGAGGCTCATGATAAGTTGTCATGGGATATAATATTCCTGAATACCGAACAGATGGATTGCAGTGGGCTTATCTGTTCCTGTACCCTCACATTAGAGTCTTTGACTTTTTTTGTTTGTTGCACATGTTTACACAGTGCTGGATGTGCAAGACTTTAAATTAAAGACTTTATGCAAGTCTAATTATTGCTTGACTTTATTTCTTTTATCAGGTTGCTAAACTGGAAGCAGACAAAGAGGCTCTACATGACCAGATAATGAGTATTGATTCCACTAGAGATAGTAAACGTGTGGAAGCACTCTTGAGGGAAAAGGCTCAACTCTATCAGAAGGTCAAGAGCCTGGAGGCTGAGGTTGCGGAGCTGCGGGCTGAGAGAGAGAATTCTGGCATGCAAGCTGAAAATGTACAGCGAATTCAAGTGCGACAGTTAGTTGAAAGCCAAACTGTCATTAAATCTTTGGAGGTATGTTAGACCATAAGAACATAGGAGCAGTAATAGGTCATATGGCCCATTGAGCCTGCCTCGCCATTCAACAAGATCCATAGTTAAACCTCTCCATTAATTCTTCATTTATCTTGTGCCCAAAAAATCCATTGGTTTCAATCTTGAATATACTCATCGACTGAGCATCCACAGCTCTAAGGTACAAAATTCCAAAGATTCACATCCCTCTGAGTAATCACATTTCTCCTTATCTCAATCCCAAATAGCCAACCCCTTATCCTGAGACTGTGATCCCTAGTTTCAGCCAGCAGGAAACAGCTTCTCTGCATCTACACTGTCAAGTCTTCTAAGAATGTTACACATTTCAATAGTATCATTAAACTCCAAAGAGCACGGGCCCATTCTGTTCAATTTTTCCTCATAGGTCAGCCCTTTCATCCTAGGAATCAATCTAGTGAACCTTTGTTGCATCCCTTTTAAAGCAAGTATGTTCTTCTTTCGATAAAGAGACAAAACTGTCCACGGTACTCCAGGTGTGGCCTCGCCAAAACCCTTTATAACTGAAGCAAAACTTGTTTACCCTTATAGTCTAAACCCTGACAGCAAAGGCTAATGTATAATTTGCCTTTCTAAGTGTTTGCTGTATGTGCATGTTAACTTCCTGTGATTCCTGTACAAGGACCCCTACATCCCCTTAACCTTTTTAAAAGATTTCCATTCTTCCTACCAAAATAGATAATTGCACTCTTCCCCACATTATACTCCATCTGACATCCAGTCATATAATCTATTTGTGTATGTCCCTTTGCAGTCTCTTTTTTTTGCACCTTTCTGACAGTTTACTTTCCCACTTGGTTTTATATCATTAGCAAACTTGGATATATTACACTTAGTCCCCCCATCTAAATCATAAATGTAAATTATAAATGGCTGACACCCAAGCACTGATCTTTGCAGTACTCCACTAGTTTATGTACTGCCATCCTGAAAATGACCCGTTTATTCTTACTGCCTGTTCACTGTCCATTAACTAACGCTCAACCCGTGCTAATGTATTACTCCTAATCCCATGAGCCTTAATTTGTGTAATAACCACTTGGGTAAGACCTCGATGAATGCCTTTTGAGATCCCACATATATTCCATTCACTGGATTCCTCTTGTTAGTTACATCCTCTAAAAAGCTCTAATATATTTGTCAAAAACTATTTCCCTTCATAAAACTTCTAATATATTTGTCCAACACTATTTCCTTTCTTCAAAATCTACATTGAGTTTGCCTAATCACATTGTGATTTTCCAAGTGTCCTGTTACCACATCCGTAATAGATTGTAGCATTTAATATACAACTGTGAGGCTAACTGGACTATAGTTCCCCGGGTTTTCTCTCCCTCATTTCCTTAACAGTGAGGTTACGTTTGCTATCCATGATGTTTATTTCCAAGTCTGCTACCAACGTAATCAAAAATCTTGGCTGGAGACTGGTGCAGGATTTGCTGTGCGTCCACACTTGATACAGCAGGATCATGAAGCTAAGGTGCCACTCTGTCCGCCAAGGCCAAAGGTGTCAACTGTGGTTCAGTGGGTAGCGCTCTTGCCTAGAATCAGTAGATGGTGGGCTTGTTTTACTCCAGAGACTGAGCACATAATCAAGGCTGACACTCGGGGGCCGTGCTGAGGGATTGCTGCACTACTGGAGGTGCTGTCTTTCAGATGAGATGTCAAACCGAGGCCCCCTCTACACTCTCAGGTGGATGGAAAAGATTCCAAGACACTATTTTAAGAAGAGCAGAGGAGTTCTCCCTGATGTGCTGGCCAATATTTATCCTCAACCAACATCATGAAAACAGATGATCTGGTCATTATCATATTGCTGTTATCTTAGCTGTCTCATTCGTGAATTACAAAGTGACCACACTTTAAAAAGTAATTTCCTGGCTGTAAAGCACATTGTGATGCCCTGAGATTGTGAAATATGCTTTCGAAATCCAAATGCAGATTAGCATTCAGGCTCCCCATTATGCACCAGTCATAAAGCTGATGACAGCAGGCATATTTATTGTGCAGTTTACAACTCTTATGAGACCTTTGTAACTTAGAAGGTCCTGAACTGCTTTGTTTACATATGGAGTCACCCTTCTGCAGTTCATAGAAACATCAAACTTTGGTCATTAGTATGTGATTCAAAGCTTGCCTGATCCCATATGATGATCAGAGAAGCTAATAAGTTTTTTGAGATTCAGCACTGAAGGAGGATTAATTACTAAATCAATATACTTCTAATTAATTCACTGAATTTCTGCCCTTAGTGGAAGCCTTTCTGAGGTTGTAGGGCATCTACGCATACCGAGGTGACTGGTTGTTTGGTTTGAATATCTCTTGCAAGAGGGACTGTTGAAGCACCTATAATTCATGTTGAATCAGGAACATTTTTGACACCAACACAAGGCTGTTGTTTCTATACCTATAGCAGGACATGGATTGCCAGCAATTGTGAAAATTCACTCTGCATGTGCAATGATAACTACTTGACCATCTCTCTCTTCAGGGCATCTATCAGATAGATAGCTGGAACGCTTGGCCTTGTTTTCACAAGGTTGCGCTGTCTTGACTTAATAGCTTAGGACATTGTGATTCAAGCTTGCCTGATTATGTAGGTTCTCATAATTCCATTGTTAGGTTTTGGTTGTTGCCTGAATATTGAATGAATGTGGAAGAATATTAAATTACTTCCCTTGGGCGTGTTTGCTTTCAAAGACATTCATGCAAAACTCCCCTTCAGCTTACGCTTTCCTTTTTGTTTCTGACCTCTTGTAGTTTGGAGCTGCTCATCTGGAATTATAAATGTGCCTCCAAAGAACCATGACTGTGGTTCAAAACAATAGCTTCAAGGACCGAATGTGCAGTCTGAAATACTGGAAAGTAAAACCTCATTTCGGGTGGGTGGAAACACATTGCCCCAGAACCCTTGGAAATGAATCTTGAGCCTTGCATTCCTTTCATAGATTGCTGGATCCACCATTGTGTAAAGTGGATTTTTCAGCTTTTCTTTACAATACAGGTGTTGAGTGTAATGGGTATGCTGAGCTTAAGTTGCAGCTAGCTGTTGTTCCACCAAAACTCAGCCTTTCCTATTGATTTCATGTCAAAATAAAAGGTTTCACCTCTCACATGTAAAGGGTCCAAATTGTGAAACGTAATCAAGAAATGGTACCGGAACTCTTGTGTAATAGAATAGAGTGCAACTTATTCTGTTACTGTAGGCCTCACCACAGGCCTATATCCTGGCTTGTTTTGGACCTGTTAGTTGAGATTTTACTAATTTGCTCAGATTGGTGCATTTTATTACCATTTATTTTTCTTTTTGATCCCAGGCAGAGAAGCAGTCGATTAAACTACAGCAGGAACGTTTGGAGAAGGAATTGCAGCTAGTTCTTGAACAGAATACTCAACTGACCAGCAAGTTGTACAAGGCAGAACGAGAGGTTAATGCTTTGTCCAGTAAAGTGAGTTATTGACTTGTCAACAAAAGGATGCTTGCATTGAATTTATTAGAGCTTTCAAATAATTGTGTCAGACCATTGGAGATTTCATCTTATCCTTGTATCAGCTTTATTTTTCTCATACTGTTTATTGTACAACATTACTACATGTAGCAGCTAGTCATTAACCTTCAAAAAATGTTACTATTATCACAATGCCAATTTGCAGAAATGGCATTATGTCAATTTATATTCCATTTTAAGTTCTACCCTGGACTTAAAAAAAACTGCAAGAAAGTCTAATTATATTGAATTTCATAAAGTATGACTTTGAAAGGGAGGGTTTAATTTCCTTTGGTATATTTGGTGCAGTCTGTAACTAGAGTTGTGCCAATTCAAGTTAGGAGGAATTGCATTCTCCCCACCCACTCCCACCTTCCATTTTTCTTCTCTTCACTCTGGAGATCACCAACTTATGTTGGAATCTGATTCCGTGTGTGCTACATGTCCCTCTTGAGTAAAGAAATTTCCCCTCATCTTGGTCCTAAGTGACGTCCCTCTTATTTTGAAATTGTGGCCCTGGTTCGAGACTCCCCAGCCAGGGGAAGCATCTTGCCTGCATCTACCCTATCTATTCCTTTTAAGTATTTCCTAGGTTTCAATGAGATCACTTCTTATTCTTTGAAACTCTAGAGAATAGAGGCCCAATTTCCCCAATCTCTCTTCATAGGACAGTCCCACCAACCCTGGGACAAGTCTGGTGAACCTTTGTTGCACTTCCTGTTTGGCAGTAATTTCAGCTTATAAAGAGAAGATGAAGGACCCTAAATTACTTTTTTTAATTGTTGCAGCTTGAAGAATGCAAACATTCTTATAAACTGGAAGTTACAAACATCAAACTAGAAGCAGCGAGAACCAAAGGGGAAGTTGAGAGAGAGAGAGATAACATGCAAAGCCAAATAAATGGTATATTTACAGATTTCTATTTGATTCATAAACCGTTTTTTCATGATAGATTTTCTGATGGTAATATTTTAACTATTTTGCTCACTAGCATGCATCACTCGGCTATTTTAAAAATACAAAAGAAACTTGGGAGTAATTATGACTGGGCAATAGTGTAAAGCACCTGATGTTAAATCAGCTCCCTTGATTTACAGGGTGAGGAAATGGGGAAATTTAAAGGAGAGGAGAAGGAAGCTTAATTTAATGTGTAGGGGAACCGAGAGCCGATATGGGTCATTGAGGGCAAGACTGATGGATGGGACCTGGAGAGATCCGCGCATTGGAGCTAAGATGGGCATTATTGTGAAGATAGAAGTAAGCAGCCTTAAAGATGGAAAGCATCCAGGCCTGAAACTCAGCTCAGTGTTGAAATATTTGACAATGTTACAAATGGCCACATTCCGTCTGAGGCAGTGATCAAGGAGAAGATTTAATGGCAAAAATTTGCGGAGGAGTTTTAAGTCCTTTCTAATGTTGAGCTGGAGCAAGTTATACTCATGCAAGTTTGGTGTCGACGAGGCCATGGCTAATGAGGTGGTGGAGATGTAGAGCTGGATGGCATCATTATACATATTAAAGCTAATCCATTGTGTGTTAATGAGGTGACTAAGAAGACCAAGGATAGATCCTGAGAAAACTTTGGAGATGATGTTGCAAGTAAGGGAGTCCATTGATAGCGATGCATTGGTTATGTTCAGGTAGATAGGACTGGAGACATACAAGCATTGTCCCTCTAGAATTGCCATTGGTATTTTGGAGGACTTACATGGCCTAAAAATGTAAAGGAGCTAAATTGAAATGACCAAGATTTTAACCTGATGTTCAACCAATTCATACAAATTAGAATTGCTACCATCTATCTGGGAGAGTGGGAGGGTGGGATATTGTGTCCTTGTAAACTGCCCATTTGGGTGGCTGATAAACCTTTGAAAAATAGCAGTTTTGGAATTTATTTATTCTTTCTGCAGGGTTGCAATCAGATATTGAGATTCTCAAGGCCAATATTGAAAGACACAAAGAGCTCTTGACAGAAAAGGAAAGAGAGCTAATTCGGAAAGTTCAGGCAGCTAAAGAGGAAGATTTCCAGAAACTTACAGCACTCCAAGATGAAAAGTGAGCAGTGTTCTGGAAACTTTACTGCTCAATGCTATTGTACTGTTGGCTTGTTCCTGTTTTATATTTACTATTGTTTCAGCCTAAGGTAAACCTGGCTTTTTAGTTTTCTTACAGTCTACCCTCTTATGAAAAAACTAGCAATCTGTTGAAAATAGAGATGTAAGTTTGTGCCTAATTCCTAGTGCATCCTTTTCAAGAACTTTAATGCCTCAATTGGAGATGGCACAATGGGAGATGGAAGTATATCTGAATCCAGTGTGCTGAACCATAGATGGTTGGGTTACGCTATGATTGTGTACATGCTGAATTCCTAATCACAACCTTACTGCAGTAGTCAAGATCAAGTGGCAGCTACACTTCCACATGAACCAGGAGGAACAGATGCCTTGGATTGTACTTGCACATCTTCTGCATGTTTGGTGAGGGCCCAGGAGACAGTCAGTGGTGGTCACATTAAGTGTATGGGGAGGGAGGAAAGCATTGTTTTGTACAAAAAAAATCTTCATCAGATTTTTACCCAACCTGCCTAGTAACGGTTATATAATTTTTCTAAAGGAGTTTGGGGGTGGTGGGGTGGGAGGAGGGGCCGCGGTGGAAAAGGATAGTGAACTTGGACATGGTTGGGGACACACCTGTTAATCAGTTCCATTAAGTCAATGGGACTGAATATCGGGTGGGGCTTGTACTGGTCAACCAATACGGTGCCACTTGTTTTGTGTTCCCTCTCCTGTACGTTGAGATCTCCGATGACTTTATATAAACACTGATGACATGCTGGGTATTCCCCATGTTGAAAAGGTAATTAAATTATTTGCTTATTCAAAGGTTAGAGCTGGAGAATAAAGTTGCTGACCTAGAAAGACTGAAGGCTGAGCAGGACATAACATTTCATGCTGAACAAGAGCATATGGAAGAGAAGCTGAAAGCCGTACAGTTAGCAGAAGAGGCATCCAAGCGGGAGATCCAGAACCTCAGGTTAGAACGGAAGCAGTGAAACTATGTGGCACTGGTATATATTTGAAATTATATTTTTCACAGAACTTGACTTTGGAATACAGAAGTGTGAAGGTAACTTGTCCTTTTTTTATACAAATATTTTTATAAAATTCTTGCTGCTACTCGAGATGGAAATGGCAAGATTTTTTTGTTGTGTTTTTTGGGGAAATGTCAGGGCTGAGTAAGGTTGACCTTTCCCACTTAAATCACCCAGCATCAAATACTCCCATTGTGCTATCGCAGCAAAGTATTTAACCCTGGAAAGGCATCCTCTTGTGCATCTTTGAAGGTTTCTATATTTCCCAAATCAGCTGGCTTTGAGTTTGAGACTCAAGAGAAATCATCTAGTTATGTTGCTTTGTAGATTTGGTGCGGTATGATGTGTCCATCCGACTGCTCAAATGCCTTTCAGCCAACAGAGAGAAATTTCCACCCTAATAGTCAGCTCTCGATTTGAACCCTGGGTCAGTGGATAAAAGGACAGCGTGATAATGTTTTCCTTTTGGAACTTGTATCAGAAGAACCAGTAGATTTTAATCATTCATCATTTAGTTTGAGTTTTGTAAGGAATCACAAATTACCTACTCTGAATGCATTATAATATGAGAACCTAGGTAATAGGAGAAGGCCAGGCAGCCCCTCAAACCTGCACTGCCATTCAGTAAGATCATGGCTGAGCAGCTGTCAACTTCACTTTTCCACCTTATCCCCATTTCACTTGATTCCCTTAGTGCTCAAAAGTCTTTCAATTTCAGTCTTGAATATGTTTATCGACTGAGCATCCACAGTCCTGAGGTAGTGAATTCCAAAGATTCATAACACTAAATATCAGAGATATTATATTTTAGCTAATTCCAATAAATTATTCTTCTCTTCTCTTCTCAGTAAATAGTCTATTGTGCTTTTGATTGAAGGACTTGCATAGAAAAAGCTACTCTAGTGCGTTGTAAATTTTGGTGCTGAATTTGCTGCTTTGTATTGTAGGTCAAAACTTCAACAGCAATTGCTTCAAACAGAAGAACTTGAAAAAGAGAAGAATGGCAGTGCTGAATTAAGACAGGTACCTTACTAAATCACTCTAAAATCCCCTTGGTTTGGTTACATTGCTGAAGAGAATTGCCAAAATGGGAAGGTTATGGAATGGGTTCTGCCATTATACCATATTTTTTCCATCCCATTTTTATGTCTGCTACAGAACCGGTTTATTTTGTAGAATCTGATTTTAGAATCCTTGCTTATTCTTTCCTACGGCTGCTAAAGGCTTGAGAAATGACTTATGCTAGTGCACATTTTTGAACGATCAGCTAGTGTTCACTTACAGTAATGCGTACTTCTTACTGCATTTAAATCACTTTTTGAACTTTGTATGTAATTTTTTGAGACTTCTCTCGAAAAATTATTTCTAACATGTTGCATATTCTGTTGAAAAGAACCTTGAATATAGAGCAACCCCATATAGCTCGAAGAAGAATTGATATTATTGATAAATATTATTTCAGAAGGGAGTAGGTTGAATTTAAAATTAAATTTCAATTCAGCTGGAACTAAATTATTTGATTTTTTTTTTCCCTCTAAAGCAACTTGGTGAATTACAAATGCAGCTTAACACTATATCACAGTCGGAGAATGATTTACTGGAGACCAATAAGAAACTGCGAGAAATGCTGGAGCGTTTAAAAGAGGAACTACGGATTGCAAGAAGCCAAGCAGAGCGGGCACAGCAGGAAGCTGAAAAGTAAGCAGCTATTTCTTGTGGCGGAATAACTTTATTAGCAGCATTTTAACTGTTCCACATTTGATATTTTTCCCTATTTTGTGTAGTGTGTGGAACTGAAGACTTCTATAAGTAAAGTCTTTTTAAGTTCATAGCTGAAGCACTGTGTAGCAGTGAGCAAATGTGGTGGCGTTCTCTGGACTGCATGAAGACAACCATTATAGTGCTCTCTGCAGCTAGATCACATGATTGGCTTAGGCACTGACTACAATAAATTGGATTAGGATACTGGATGCAATTTGATTACTCATATTTTTTAATTATCTGGAATATAGTTGCAATATGAAAGACACTGCTCAAGGAGAGCGATATGCTGTTTCCTGACCATGTTATCATCTTTTCCCAAAACTCGTCTTGTTTTAAAATCTTCAAAGGAATATTTCTAAACCATAAGAACTTTAAGAAAGAATACTTCTGGGAAAGTGTATAGCAACTGCAGCATGTTTGGTACCTTGGGATTTGAAGGGGAACAAACAACGTGATCCCTCATATCCTTTACGATTCACATATGATTCCATTTAAAGATCTTGGCCTCTTTTTTAGTACAGATTTAATTCTGCCAATGCATAGTGTACACATGTGTTAGTCACTGAGCTAATAAGGTGGGGAGAGTCAATCAGAATGCAGAGCTCCCTTGCATCTAGTTTTAGTATTTTCTCTTAATATTTTTACCCACAATTACTGAAGCCCTTTGCCTCCTCTCCCCCTGCCCCAGTAGCCCAAAACCCTTGATACAGCCAGACAGTGTTCAGTGACCATGTATGTAATAAAAACGCACATGTATTCACACATTTATTTCTCAGGAGAGAAAAATTATGATGAATTTAGATCTCTGTCCCACAAGACTAGAACTTATTTTTGACTATTTTTAAAATAAAGGAGGTCTGAGAAGAGAATAACTTCATCTCAGTGGATAAAAGAACAAAAAAGACTTGAGATGCCAAATGTTGAGTAACTTAATTTAGCAGTGTACAAATTTAACAAATATTACTGACTTTGAAGACACTGAAAAAATATCACATCACAAATAATGAAGCCTCCTCTGTCTCCCTGGCAGTTTGAATTACTCTGTAACTGTGGTTAAAATTCCTCTAATGTGCTAAAATAGCTGAAAATATGAATGTTCTGCAAGAACATGTCCAAAGTACTCAGGTCCTGAATCAAAAATGAGCTGCACTGTAACCAATATAGAATTTATGCACTGGAGTGAACCTAGCTGCAAGAGTCTGATTTAACATGATGTAGTGAGTTTTAGTTATATAGGAAGTTGTGTTGCTTTGCTTTGGGAGACGCAATTTAAGGATATCTTTCAGTTTGTTGATGGTAGATTCTCCTGAAATTAAAGCTGCTTGCAAAGCATGTAAATTATGAAGACATAAAATCAGAAAGTGCTGGAAAAACTCATCAGGTCTGGCAGCATCTGCGGAGCGAGAAATTGAGTTAACATTTTGAGTCCACATGAAGAAAAGTCATACTGATTTGAAATGTTTACTTCTCTCTCTACAGATGCTGCCGGACCTATGGAAATTCTCCAGCATTTTCTGTTTTTATTTTAGATTTCCAGCATCTGCAGTATTTCGCTTTTAGACTGTGATGACATCTGTGGGATTGGAAATAGCATTTTGTAAATTTTAGAATCCATTACCTGCACAGATTTAGTTAATATTTTATGTAGAAAGAAAGGTTTCTGTTTATATAGCACTTTTCACGATCTCAGGATTCTCAAAAAGTTTACAAGCAATTATGTATTTTTAGAAGTGTAGTCATTGTTGTAATGTTATGGACAGCTGATGGAAATGCTCATTGACAACAAATTGAGGCAGCGAGAAGGTCAACCTTAAGTGTAGGTGGTAGGAGAGCAGATTAAGAAGTCAGGATTCGCTGGGCTATTTCTCTCCACCTTGTAGAGTTGCCAGCAGTCTTTTTAAAGGTTCACAAACACCATTGGCTGTCATATTTCACTTCTGTTTTTCTGTGACTGCGCCTCCATTCAGCTGCAAAATCCATTTAGTGGTGCACAAGTGTCAGAATTGTATATTTTGGAGTTCCTTGCATACCTTCATGTGCAACAATTGTGTTAAAAAGGGTGTGTGAGCCTAACAGAATGACCTAAATCAGTGAAACTGCAAACTATGTGGTTTCAAAGAACAGTTAACCGGAAGGAAAACCTGAAATTCTCTCACTGGCAGCAATGTTCTATTTTCTTCATCTTTGCAGTAAACTCTGCTGATAATTTTAGTCTTTATTCAATCTCATTACTTTTTCATTAGTTAAAAATACTCTGTTAATCATAAATGTTATTTTGGCATTATGCATCAAAGGAAAACATTTATAATGGTCTGCAGTAACTTAAAGTGCAATGACTATAAACCATTTAAAATATCTTGTCTAATTAAAGTGTTTTAATTCTGGGTGAAACGTTAACCCAGGCCCTACCTGCCAGTTTACATGGGTGTAAAAGACTCCCAGCATTCAGGCCACAAAAACTGCCAAATCTAGTCATTGTCACATTACTGATTGTAGGAGCTTACTGTATGTAAACTGGCTGCTGTATGTCCCACAATGCAATAGTGGCTACACTTCAAAAATTCTTTCTTCATTGGCTGTAAAGTGCTTTGGAATGTCCTGTGATTGTGAATGGTGCCAAATAAATGCATTTTGTTTACTGATAAAGCAAAAACAGTAAAGCAGTTTCTTAGTCCAGCTGGTATTCTTTAAAGCTTTACTTGTAAACATTTACTTTGTATAGTAACCCTCCAAGACAGTTCTTCTATGTTATATTTTGCACAGGCTGGTGGAAGACAGGAGCATAGATTGGGCGGAAGAGAAACATAAGTTGCAGAATCGTAATGGAGAACTAGAGGAAAAGTACTGCCAGGCCAAAGACCGTCTGCAGCGTGCTGCTTTAGCTCAGAAGAAGGTCTGGCCTTTTTCTTTAACCTATCAAAAATGTAATTTGTGTGAAGTCCAACCTTGCCACAGAAATTCTATATTTTCTTGCTTCTGTTTTTACAGAGGAAAATACTAAATGAAAGTAAACAGAAAAGATTGCAGGAAAAAGTACAACTGCTGGAGGCAAAGAAAGAAGAACTAGAAATTGAGAAACACACATACAAGTAAATTAGTTTTTCAATGTTACTTTCCATATGAGTTCAACAAAGCTATTCTGCTGAGGCATAGGAACAGGGAGCGGCAATTCATAATCTTGAACCTGCTTCATCATTCAGTCAGATCATAGCTGGTCTGCAACTCAATCTACTTACCTGCCTTAGATCATATTCCTTAATACAGTTCCTTAACAAAAATCTATCCACATCTTAAAAGCCCCAGCAATCACAACCTTTTAGGAATAGCGTGAGATTTCCATTACCCTTTGTCTGAAAAAATACTTGTGATTTGGCTCCAGAGTGGCCTAGCTCTAATTGTAAGATTATGTTCGTTTGTTCTTGATTCACCCATGAAAGTGTGTTTACCTTATAAAATCCTTTCAACCTTGCAAATACCTTGATTAGATCACCCCTCAAGCTTCTATATTATGAAGCTCTGGTACGCATTCTGCTTTACCTATTTGATACTTTTTGTAGCTTATATAGATTTAATAGTTTGGCTACACAGCCCACATCATCAGAAATGAGATTCTCAGTAAGGTTTCTGGTTCTCAGTTCCTCTCCATGCTTCTGCTTCCAGCTCAGTTTCTGTCACCCAGTGACCATAGCTTGCTGCTCAAAGTCAAAAGAATCTTGGATCATTTTAAAAAGAGGAAGAGGCAGAAACTGGGCTGTGGTTATACAAAGGGTGCAAATGATGAGTGTTTCAGCTGTAGAGGGAGTGAGCTAGAGGTGTAACTGGATTGTAGGGTGAGAAGTGGGGAAAGGTAGTGTTGAAAACTTAGCTCATTGTCAAACATTGCTGGAAATCTGCACTGCTGACTTCAGCCTGAGCAGTCAGCCTGTGAGGCTAGAGTCAGTTTTGACAATCTTGTGTGGGAAGGTTAGATTTGTTCTATAATGCTGAACAGTAAGACGGGTAGTGGAACAGTAACCCTGGAGTTAATGGTGGTTAAAGAAAGAGTAGAGTTTGTTGGTGTCATTATACATGTTGAAACTAAACTCATGCTTGTGGATGATCAACTGGAGTAGCATCTACATAACGGATAGGCCAGCACAAAGGATAGAGTTTTGGGGCACAGAGGAGGTGCTGTTGTGGATATGGTAGGGAGAGAATGAAAGGATTTTCATTTACAGTAGAGTGCCATTCACAACCTCAGGGTGCCCCAAAATACTTCAGCCAATGAAACATTTTGGGAAATGTAGTCATTGTTATAATGTAGGGAAGAAATACCAAGGAGATGCACTACTTACCTAGGACAGGTAGGAGTTAACTGGGTGACAGCACCACTGAGATAGATCATGGTGGAGAGTCAAGTGGTCAACAGTAGCAACAGCACCAGAGAGGAGGCGACAGGCAGCAAGTTACAGTAACGATGATGCAAGATATCTTTAGTGACTTTGACCAATCTGAACAAGCTGATCAGAATCTGGTTCTGGAGGGATTAAAATAGTGACTGATAGAGAGGGAAGAATGTAGTTGGATGAAAATGATACATGCAATGATGTTTCGGGAATAAAAGCACAAATTACAAATATCATTAGTGAGGTTCAAGGGTGAACATTTTCCGATGGATCGAAGTTAGTTTTGTATGGGTTAAAATGTCTTGGAGAGATTGGCAGTATGAATGAAATGAAAGGGAGATATAAGTAATGAGTAATTAGGACCTGCTTTGAAAGGGGTCTTGAGGGGGGTGGAGGGTTGTGCGTGAGTGGGGAAATATGATGGAATTTGTAGAAGAAATTAGTTAACTCGCTGGATGGGGAGGGGTGAAAGACTAAGTTTTGGGATGCAGTTAGGTTGGAGGTTGATGGGTAGGAGAAAGGAGAGAGACCTGGGTGTATATGAACATAAATCATTTGAGGATGGCAGGACACGTTGAGGGGGGCCATTAATAAAGCATACAGTATCCTGGGCTTTATTAATACAGGCAGAGAGTATAAAAGCGAGGAGGTTATGTTTAACTTGAATAAGTTACTGAGTATTGTGTCCAGTTCTGGGCACCGCACTTCAGAAAGGATGTGAAGGCACTGGAGAGGTCACAGAAAAGATTCATGAGAATGATTCCGGGGATGAGGAACTTTAGTTATGATGATAGATTGGAGAAGTTAGGATGGTTTCCCTTAGAGAAAAGAAGGCTGAGAGGAGTTTTGATAGAGGTATTCAAAATTATGAGGGAACTGGACAGAGTTGATAGGGAGAAACTGTTCCCACTCGTGAAAGGATCAAGAATGAGAAGAGACAGATTTAAGTAATTAGTAAAAGAAACAAAAGTGATGGGAAGAGGAGCATTTTTACACAGTGAGTGGTTAAGGTCTGGAATGCACTGCCTGACTGTGTTCAATTGAAACATTCAAAAGGGAGTTAGACTGTTATCTGAAAAGGAAGAATGTGCAGGGTTATGGGGAGAAGGCGGGGGAGTGGCACTAGGTGAGTTAATTATTCAGAGAGCCGGTGCTGACGCAATGGGCCAAATGGCCTCTTTCTGCGCTGTAATAATTCTGTGATTCTGAGAGGTAGAATCAGCCAAGAAATAACCTTGATATTAGAAACAAAAAAGTCTTGAGTTTCTCCTATCCAGAATCCTCCAGTGGTAGAGGAGGATGTGAGGAAGGTTTATGTTGAAGAAGGGCTGGGATGTTCCTGAAGTAATAGGATTTGTTCATGGAGAGGGTGAGATTGTACTGTCTCAAGTGGTCAAATCATATCTTGTGGTGGTCAAGCAGATTGGTTAGACAGGTATATTCTAGTCTGTGAACAAACTGTGGAGGTAGCTGTTTGGGTATAGCAAGGATGAGAGCTGGTGGAGGCAATACTCTGCCAGTAGAGGCAAGATAATTATTGAGATGAACAGAGGTATAGTGTGGCTGACAGGCCAGAAGGGGAAAAGTTAGAAAGTGCAGGTGATGGAGTTAGAGCTAGTTTTTACTGCAGACAGAATGAAATTATGATCATCAGGGCGAAATTACAAACTGATGAAGATGGTCCATATAATCTCTGGTGAGTCTCTACCTCCAGAGTCATGCACCTTACACAGTTTAGAGTGAGACAACTCCTCCAATACTCTTCCTCCACTAATTCTCATGAAATACTTGTAATACTATTAGAATAAGCTACAAAAATTTAATGACACATGAATGCTGACTCAGTGAGTTAAAGTACTGCAACTTCTGTTGACATTTATACATTCCTTCAGAAAACTGTTTTCTCTACGCTCTGGTTGTCAGTATGACCATCGCACATTTCAGTGATAAATAATGTGCAGTAAATCTGTATCACTAGCGTGGAAGGGACACAAGCTGTAATCTGAACACCATGTTCAACCTTTTGAATTATCAATTCTTTTTCTAGACAAAATGTTCCCTATGAAAATCATGCGAGGCTTCAAAAAAGATTAAAGGATTTACAGCGTAGACATAATGAATTCCGAAGACTCATTTTGGGACCAAATTTTTCAACTGCTGGTCTGTGTAACACAACCAATTTTCTATCGTCTACCTTGGTGCAAGGCACAGAAGCAACGTTTGTAAATATTCAGGTACCTAATTTTATGCTGAAAATTATTAATTGTAATTTTGTGTTTAATTCATTTTACTATGTAAGTCATAGAAAATGTTATATATGCACAATATCTAATCATTTATATATTTTCTTCATTAGTTATGCTTCATATTTGCTTTGTAGGTCACATCTAGCTGATAAAAAATTACATGGTTGGTGATCTCCAGAGCTTCCTGTTCCTTTTCCATATTAAATAATGTTTCAAAATGGTTGCTTGTTGCAGTCTCTTTGATGCAGTTTTGAATCACATTGTCAGCTCTGTTGTGAGAGGAGATTTGTTTCAACGCCACTAGTTTTATAGTTTAAATCATTTGGGCAAACTCTTCTAGCAAAAGAAACATTTGCAGGACTATGGGAAAAGAGCAGGGACATAGGACCAATTAGCTTTCAGAAAACTAGCACACACACCATGGGCCAAATTTCTCGCTTCTGTGCTGAGTACCCCTAAGTTCAAAGCTTAGTAAGCTTCCACATATACACCAATATACAATATGCATCAACTTACCTCTGTGCTTCTTCCTTTTGATGCTAAGACTTCAACCACCAAGTGTTTGTCCAATTTTAAGCAATTGAGCCAACATTTTTTTCTTTTCAGCAAATTCAAAGCTATCCTCAGCTTCTGGTAGCCTCTGGTCTTCACTCCGGCAAACCTCCTTAGCTGCCATTTGAGGCTGAACCTACAGCTACAGAATCTGAAGACTTCTCAACGATGAACTGAGCACTCTTCCCCATTCCAGTCCATAACCAAGGCCACTTCCCTCTATCTCTAAAACATTGCCTTGCTTTTATTTTCTACCACTGTTGGGAAAACCCTAATCTGCATGCTGTTGCCTTGAAACTCAATGCCTTCTTGGTCCACTCTTCTCAACTACAGCCTGCACAAGTTATAACTCATTTTGAAAGCAGCGAGGCACATCCTCACCTGCACTGCCATCACTATCATCTTTGCCAACTTCCTAGCACAAAGGAAGAGGATTGTAGTTGTTGGAGGTCAGTCATCCCATTCCAGGAGCATAGAAACATAGAAAATAGGAGCAGGAGCAGGCCATTCGGCCCTTCGTGTCTGCTCCATCATTCACCATGACCAATCATTCAACTCAATAGCCTGCTCCCGTTTTCTCCCCATATCCTCTGATCCCTTTCGTCCCAAGAGCTACATCTAAATCCTTCTTGAAAACATACAATTTTTTGGCCTCAACTACTTTCCATGGTAATGAATTCCACAGGCTCACCACACTCTGAGTGAAGAAATTTCTCCTCATCTCAGTCCTAAATGATCTACCCCATATCCTCAGACTGTGACCCCTGATTCTGGACTCCCCCACCATCGGGAACATCCTTCCTGCATCAACCCTGCATAGTCCTGTTAGAATTTTATAGGTTTCTGTGTGATTCCCACCTCATTCTTCTGAACTCCAGCGAATATAATCCTAACCAACTCAACCTCTCCTCATATGTCAATCCTGCCATCCCAGGAATCAGTCTGGTAAACCTTCGCTGCACTCCCTCTATAGCAAGAACATCCTTCCTCAGATAAGGAGTCCAAAGCTGCACACACTATTCCAGGTGTGGTCTCACCAAGGCCCTGTATAACTGCAGCAAGACATCCCTGCCCCTGTATTTTAATCCTCTTGCTATGAAGGCCAACATACATTTGCTTTCTTTACCGCCTGCTGTACCTTCATGCTTACCTTCAATGACTGGTGTACGAGGACACTCGGGTCTCATTGCACATTCCCCTCTCTCAATTTGTAGCCATTCAGATAATAATCTGCCTTCCTATCTTCGCTACCACTTACCTCACATTTATCCACATTATACTGCATTTGCCATGCATTTGCCCACTCACACTCAGCTTGTCCAAATCACCTCTGCATCCTCCGCACAGCTCACCCTCACACCCAGCTTTGTGTCATCTGCAAATTTGGTGATATTACCTTTAGTTCCCTCATCTAAATCATTAATATATATTGTGAGTAGCTGGGATCCCAGCAGTGATTCCTGCGGTACCCCACTAGTCACTCCCTGCCATTAACTGTGCTTTAATTTTACACGCTAATCTCTTATGTGGGACTTTGTCGAAGGTCTTCTGAAAGCCCAAATAAACCACATCCACTGGCTCCCCCTCATCAGCTCTACTAGTTACATCCTCAAAAAATTCCAGTAGATTCGTCGAGCATGATTTCCTTTTCGTAAGTCCATGCTGACTCTGTCCAATTCTGCCACTGTTTTCCAAGTGCTCAGCTACTCAATCTTTTATAATGGACTTTAGAATTTTCCCCACTACCAACGTCATGCTGACTGGTCTACAATTCCCTGTTTTCTCTCTACCTCCCTTTTTAAATAGTGGGGTTACATTACATCCAATCTGTGGGAACTGTTCCAAAGTCTATAGAATCTCAGAAGATGACCACCAATACATCCACTATTTCTAGGGCCACTTCCTTAAGTACTCCGGGTTGTAGATTATCAAGCCCTGGGGATTTTTCGGCCTTCAATACCACCAACTTCCCCAACACCATTTCCCTACTAATACTGATTTCTTTCAGTTCCTCACTCTGACTAAACCCCGTGTTCCCCAACATTTCTGGTATGTTATTAGTGTCCTCCTTTGTGAAGACAGAACCAAAGTATGTATTTAGTTGGTCCGCCATTTCTTTGTTCCCCATTATAAATTCCCCTGTTTCTGACTGTAAGGGACCTACATTTGTCTTCACCAACCTTTTTCCCTTCACATATCTATAGAAACTTTTGCAGTCAGTTATTATGTTCCCCGCAAGCATACCCTCGTACTCTATTTTCCCCTTCTTAATCAATCCCTTGGTCCTCCTTTGCTGAATTCTAAACTCTTCCCATTCCTCAGGTCTGTTTTTTTAGCCAATTTGTATGCCTCTTCCCTGGATCTAATACGATCTCTAATTTCCCTTTTAAGCCATGGTTTGGCCACCTTTCCCGTTTTACTTTTGCACAGACAGGAATAAACAATTGTTGCAGTTCACTCATGTGCCCTTTGAATGTTTGTCATTGCCTATTCACCGTCATCCCTTTAAGTAACGTTTCCCAATCTATCATAGCCAACTCACGCCTCATACCATCTTAGTTTCCTTTATTAAGATTCAGGACCGTGGTCTCAGAATCAATTACGTCACTCTCCATCTTGATGAAGAATTCTGTCATATTATGGTCGCTTATCCCCAAGGGACCTTGCACAACTAGATTGCCAATTATTCCTTTCTCATTACACAATACCCAGTCTAAGATGGCCTGTTCTCTAGTTGGATCCTCAATGTATTGGTCCAGAAAACCATCCCGTATAAACTTCAGGATTCCTCCTCTACAGTATTGTTACTTATTTGATTTGCCCAATCTATATGCAGGTTAAAGTCACCCATAATTACAGATGTTCCTTTATTACATGCGTCTCTAATTTCCTGTTTAATGCCATTCCCAACATCACCACTGCAGTTTGGGGGTCTGTATTCAACCCTCGCTAACGTTTTTTGCCCCTTAGTGTTTCTTGGCTCTACCCTTACAGATTTCCCACCATCAGAGCTAATATCTTTCCTCACTATTGCGTTAATTTCCTCTTTAACCAGCAATACAACTCCACCGCCTTTTCCTTTTTGTCTGCCCTTCCTAAATACTGAATACCCCTGGATGTTCAGTTCCCATCGCTGGTCACCCTGCAGCCATGTCTTCGTAATCCCGACTATATTGTACCTGTTTACATCTATTTGCGCGGTTAATTCATCCACTTTATTGTGAATGCTCCAAACGTTAAGGCACAAAGCCTTAAGGCTTGTCTTTTTAACATTACTTGTCTAGTTCACACTATTTTTCACTGAGGCCCTGTTTGATTCTTGCCCTTGGTTTCTCTGCCTACTACTTTTCTTATTCCCCTTTCTGTCTTTTGTTCTTGTCCTTGATTTCCTCTCCTCTGACTTCTTGCATGGGTTCCCATCCCCCTGCCATTTTAGTTTAAACCTTCCCCAACCGCTCTAGCAAATATTCATCCTGGGAATATACTTGGTCCTGCCCAGGTGTAACCCGCCCAGTTTGTACTGGTCCCACTTCCCCCAGAACCGGTCCCAAAGCCCCAGGAATCTGAAACCCTCCCCTTCACACCATCTCTTCAGCCACGTATTCATCCGATATATCCTGCTATTTCTACTCTGACTAGCACGTGGCACTGGTAGTAATCCTGAGATCACTACCTTTTGAGGTCCTCCTTTTTAACTTACTCCCTAACTCCCTGTATTCTGCTTTTAGGACCTCATCCCTTTTTTCACCTAAGTCGTTTGTACCAATGTGTACCACGACCACTGGCTGCTCACCCTCCCCCTTTAGAATGTCCTGCAGTCATTCTGAGACATCCTTCACCCTAGCACCAGAGAGGCAGCATACCATCCTGGAGTCTCGTTTGCAGCCGCAGAAATGCCTATCTATTCCCCTTAAAATTGAATCCCCTATAACTATTGCATTCCCACACTTTTTACAACTCCCCTGTGCAGCAGAGCCAACCATGGTGCGACGAATTTAACTGTTGCTGCTTTTCCCTGAGAGGCCATTCCCCTCAACAGTATCCAAAGCACTATATCTGTTTTGCAGGGGAATGGCCACAGGAGATTCCTGCACTGCCTGCCTAGTCTTCTTGCTCTGCCTGGTGGTAACCCACTGGCGGTCACCCATTCCCTTCCTGCCTGTGGAATCTTAGCCTGCGGTGTGACCGCCTCTCTATATGCGCTATCCACGATACTCTGTACCTCGTGGATGCTCTGCTGTGTCCCTAGCCACTGCTCCAGCTCCAAAACCCGGACTTCCAATAGTTGCAGCTGGAGACACTTCCCGGATGTATGCTGGCCCTGGGCACTGGAAATGGCCCCGACTTCCCTGATAGAGCAGGAGGAGCACACCATAGCTTTGAGCTCTCCTGCCATGACTTACCCCCTTACATTAAATTAAACCTTTGGAAGATATTTAATATCAAATAATATCAATTACTCTAGGGCCCTTTTTCCCTGCTCCTCGTTGTTGCAGAATGTAGCCCTTACAAACGTTGAACCACAAAATAAGACCTTAAAAACTAAGCGATAAAAGTAGCAAACACTTACTCGACAATACTCACGGTACTCAAAGGATCACCTCGTTCCCTCCTCACTGAACTCCTTCAGTCACCAGACTCTAACTTAAGCACTCCACTGCAGCCCAAAGCAGCACTCCAGTGCATCTGGATTTGCAGGAGTTCCACAGGTTAGTGTCCTAGGTCCAACCATCTTCAGTTGCTTCATCAATGACCTTCTCTCCATCGTAAGGTCAGAAGTGGGGATGTTTACTGATAATCGCTCAATGGTCAGCACCATTCACGACTCCTCAGATCAGAAGCAGTTGGTGCCCATATGCAGCAGAACCTGGACAATATCCAGGCTTGAGCTGACAAGTGACAAGTAACATTCATGCCATACAAGTGCAGGCAATGACTATCTCCAATAAGAGAGAATCTAACCACCTCCCCCTGATATTAAATGGCATTACCAATTGCTGAATCCCCCACTATCAACACCCGAGGGTTACCATTGACAAGAAACTGAACTGGACCAACCATATAAATACTGCGGCTACAAACACAGGTCAGAAGTTAGGAATCTGGCTGCGAGTAACTCACCTCCTGACTCCCCAAAGTCTGTACACCATCTACAAGGCACAAGTCAGGAGTGTGATGGAATACTCTTCACTGGATGAATGCAGTTCCAACAATGCTCAACGCTTAACGACATCCAGGACAAAGCAGCCTGCTTGATTGGCACCCCATCCACCATCTTCAGCATTCACTCCCACCACCACTAATGCACAGTGGCAGCAGTGTATACCATCTATAAGATGCACTGCAGCAACTCACCAAGGCTCCTTCGACAGCACCTTCCAAACCCGTAATCTCGACAATCTAGAAAGACAAGAGCAGCAGATAAGACCATAAGACGTAGGAGCAGAAGTAGGCCCTTCAGCCCATCGAGTCTGCTCCGCCATTCAGTGAGATCATGGTTCATGTGATCATCCTAAACTCCACTTTCCTGCCTTTTTCCCCATACCCCTTGATTCCTTGACTGATTAAAAATCTGACTATCTCAGATGCATGGGAACGCCACCAACTGTAAGTTCCTCTCCAAGTCTCACACCATCCTGACTTGGAACTATATCACCATTCCTTCACTGTCACTAGGTCATAATCCTGAAACTCCCTCCCTACAGCATTGTAGGTGTACCTACACCACACGGACTACAGTGATTCAAGAAGGCAGCCTACCACCAACTTTGCAAGGGCAATTAGGGATGGGCAATAAATGCTGGCTGAGCCAGTGACATCCATACCCCATGAACGAATAAAAAAACTTCCACTGTCTCCCTATACCCCAGCAAATTGACTGAGATTCTCCTCATTTTCAACTCCCGCCATGGCCTCAACACCCACCCCCACTTGGTGATCTCCAACCAAATGTCAGCCATCTGCTTCTCCAATATTTGTTCTCTTCTTGTTTTCCACTTTCTTATCTGTACCACTGTTGACCACTCTTTCACTCTTTACACAATGCTCTGTGGAGCTTCCTATCTCCCACCAGTGGAATGATTCCTGGGATGAGAGGGTTGCCCAAGAAGAGAAATTGAGTAGAATGGGCCAATGTTTTCTGGAGTTTAGAAAACTGAGAGGTGATCTACTTGAAATGTATGAAAAAGGGCTTGACAGGGTACATGCTGACACTGTTTCCCCTTGCCTGAAGAGTCTTGCACAAGGCTTCGTAGTCTCAAGAAAAATGATCGGCCATTTAGAACAAAGATGAGGAGGACTCAATAAATGAGTATATTCAAGGTTGTGATCAATAGATTTTTGGGCACTAAGGGAATTGAGGGATAAGGGGTTAAGGCGGCATTGATGTAGAAACTTAGCCATTAGCTTACTGAATGGCAGAGCAGGCTCGATACACCGTATTGCCTACCCCTTTTCCTGTTCTAAATTCTTGTGTCCCTCTTGCCACTTCCCTCTCCTTTTAAGACAAATATTCATGTTCAATGAGGCTTTCAGCTTCCTTTTCCCTCATAAATTTCCTCCACCTTGTTAGATGCTTTGAGACATCTTTCTGTATGTGGGAATGTTGGTTGTTGTGGCAGCTGCTTGTGTCCTGGGAGGATCAACGTTTTGCTTTCTAAGTAATGACTTACATTTTGGTTGTAGTAAATTGCCTTTGGTTAGGGTGTAAATCCCAGGCATGCTGAAGAACATTCCATTGTGCAAGTGCAAAAACTTAGTGTAACTTCTTCCTCAGTCTGTTTAAACGATTATTTATCCAGTGGAATGGTCATATAGCTCCCAGTATCTCCATTGAGTTCACTAGCTAGCTGGTGATGCCCCTCCAGTGTTTCAAGTACAACTCTGATACATTCAGTTCCTCTGCAAAGGCACAGGATAGAAGCTGGACCCCTTTGCCATACTGAAAACTCAGATGGAATATTTTTAATGCTGGTAGAATAGAGCTGTATCCACCCACAGTCAGTGTTGAAACCAACTAACTGAGGAGTGGAGCTCTGCATATTGGCCCCCAAACCTGGGCATAGAAGTCTTCTCAAATAGACCCGTGCCTGTAGTGAGACTCCAGCCTTAAAACCTGTGGATCTGCAAAGCAGTACAGTGCCACGATTGTACTGAAGTCATGTGAGATATTTGGTAGGGCTTTACAGTATTCACTTATTCTTTTCAGCGTTTCTCTTAATTGGACTAAAACAACAGCACCACAACTTGTATTTGTATAGCACCTTTAATGTAATAAAAGATTCCAAGGCATTTCACAGGAGCATTTTTAAAACAAGATATGATACCAGCCACATAAGGCAGTATTAGGTCAAATGATCAAAAGGTTGGTCAAAGAAGTAGATGTTCAGGAGTGTCTTTAGAAGAGAAAAACAGGGTAGAGAGGCAGAGAGGTGTAGGGAGGAATTCCGGAGCTTAGGGCCTACACAGCTTAAGGCAAGATGGTGGAGTGTTTGATATTGGAAGTGCTCAGAGCCAGAATTAGAGGAGCGCAGATATCTTGTTGGGTTATGGGGAATGTTCACTCCAAGTAGGTGGCTGTGCAGAAACCCAAAAGTTCTCCTGCAAACTGCACACAAGTCGGACCCTTTAAGTTTCTGTGCATTTGCGGCCATGCAAAAAATTTAAAGAGACTGAACACTTAAACAAATCGCCTGCACGCTCCAAAACAAATTGGAGGTTACTTGGTTGTGGGCCGAAAAACCTTGTGGGGGCACCAAAGGTAACTGTGCAGGAGCAAGGAGAAAAGTAATTGCAGGTGATTCTGTGGCTACAATTAGGTTGTTAAGGATGGAAGCTGGTGGTTGTCGATCACCCAGCTGGGCAAACAGTAGAGGGGGTTGGCGTGATCAACTGTGTCAAAGGCTGCAGACAGTTCAAAAAGGACAAGGAGGGATAGTTTATCGCACTCTTAACTATGCTAAGAGTCAATTTGGTATTGTGGCAGGGGTGAAAACATGATTGGAGGGATTCAAAGACGGAAAAGCTGACAAATCCCCTGAATCTGATGAACTACATCCTGAAGTTCTAAAGAAATAGCTGCAGGGATAGTGAATGCATTGTTGCAATCTTCCAAAATTCGCTGGATTCTGGAATGTCCCAATGAAATTGGAATGTAACAAATATAACACTCCTGTCTGAGAAAAACGGGGGGAAAAAACACGGGTCAGTTAGCCTGACATCAGGCATTGGGAAATGTTGGAATCCATTTATTAAGAAAGTGGTAACAGGGCACCTAGAAAATTATATAGCTAGGCATTGTCAACATGATATTATGAAAGGGAAATCCTGTTTGACAAATCTATTAGAGTTTTTTTTGAGTATATAACCAGCAAGTTAAATAAAGAGGAACCAGTGGATATTGGCATATTTGGATATTCAAAAAGCCATTCAATAAGGTTCCAAGGGAAAGGTTGATAAAGGGGGCAGAACTCATGGGGTTGGGGCTAATATATTAGCATAGATAGAGAATTGATTAAGGACAGAAAACAAAGAGTAGGAATAAACAGGTCATTAAAAGGGTGGCGTGTTGTTACTTATTGGAGTGCTACAAGGAACAGGGCAGGGTCATCAGCTATTTACAAACAATAGATTATTGATTTGAAGGGACCAAGTGTAACGTACCCAAGTTTGCTGCTGATCCAAACCTAAGTGGAAAAGTAGGCCGTGAGGAGGATACAAGGGCCTGGATTTTCACTCTCAAGTCTGGAAGCACTGGTTGGGAAATTTACTGGCTCACTGCGCCCACCTCAGAAGAAACTCCCTCCAGTGATATGTTCTTCCTTCCAGGCAGAGGGGCAGGTGCAGGATGGAGTCCGGCCCACCGACCCCAGACACAGATTGGAAGTAGCCATAGGGACTGTCGAGCAGCAAGGCAGGCTAGTTAAAAGGCCCGCCTTGGTTTTCTGGGACTTTGCCCCATTTGTTTTATTAAATATTAGGCACTCTGGCTCTCACCCCTGCCCATTGCCCTAGCCATCTTAATGCCACCCCATGGCTCCTTATAGTTCCTATGCCAACTCATGGCAACCCACCCACTACCCTTTGTCTTTATACCCTCCATGCCAACTCACCCAATACTCACCATCCACAGATCTTAGGATCTACTTTGAGATTAAATAAAGTTCTAAATATCAATTATAGTCTTAACTATAAAACCAGTCCCATTCATGAAAGCCAATTCAAAACATAAATCCTCTCAAATATTTAATCCCTTCTAGAAATAAACCACTATAGTCATAACCCCACATCAAAGACAACTAATCCTTTAATAATCTCTTTGAACTGTGAATCAAACTGTGAATTTACAGCCCCCTACTGTGATAATGGTAGGTTGTGGAAAGCAACCAAGCATTTATAATGATAGCCCTTAGAATATATCAACAAACAGCTAATATAAATGCTAGAAACAAGTTACTGTGACACATGCAGCCTTTTCAAAAAAAAAGTTAGGGATTTTAAAAAACTTGACAGCTTGAGGTATTTTTTTTTAACCTCCTGATACAGGCAGGTTGTTTCTCTTTCAGTTTTTAAAAGGTTAGATATTTGAACAAATTTATAGTTTAACAGTTCTACAGATCTTCAAAAGCATTTATGACTACTCTTTAAAAAGTCATAACTCCTACACTTCGATTAAGGCCCTTGTTTTTGTGAAAAGGGGTCTGTTTGAACTCATTAAATTCAAATGAGTCTGCTGAGTTCGGGTTTCCCACATATGTGAGTCAGATCCCGCACCCTTTCCCCTACCAGTGAAAATGGGACCTGTCAGAAATGGGGTTGGGATTTCCATCTCCATGACTTAGTGAAAATCTGAGCTCAGGAGTCTGCACATGGCTATAGGTAAGTTGTGAGTGGAAGAGAAGGTGGTAGATCGAGTATAATGTGGAGAAAAGTCAGGTTCAGAATCTTTCGCAGAATCTTTACAGTGTAGAAAGAGGCCATTCAGCCCATCGAGTCTGCACTGGCTCTCTGAAAGAGCATTCTACCTAGTCCCAGTCCCCTGCCTTATCTCTGTGCACATTCTCTCTTTTCAGATAGCAATCCGATTCCCTTTTGAATACCTCGATCGAACCTGCCTCCACCAACCTCTGGAAGTTTGTTCCAGAATCCAGCCACCCTCTGGGTGAAAACATTTTCCCCCTCATCATTTTTACTTCTTTTGCCAATTATTTTAAATCTGTGCCCTCTAGTTCTTGATGCTCCCTTGAGTGGGAACAGTTTCTCACTATTTACCCTGTCCATACCTCTCAGGATCTTAAATACCTCTATCGAGTCTCCTCTCAGCCTTCTTTTCTCCAAGGAAAATAGTCTCAACCTCTCCAATCTACCTTCATAGCTTCATAATTCTTTATCCCTGGAATCATTCTTGTGAATCTCCTTTTACTCTCACCAATGCCATCACATTCTTCCTCAAGTAACGGTGCCCAGAACTGGATGCAGTACCCAGATGAGGCCCAACTAGCATCTTATACAAGTTCAACATTACTTCCTTGCTCTTGTACTCAGCACCCCTATTAATAAAGCCTAAGATACTATATGCTTTATTAACTGCTCTCTCAATATGCCCTGGCATCTTCAATGACTTATGTACATATACACTGAGGCCCCTCTGTTCATGCGCCTCCTTTAGAGTTTCTCCCTTTATTTTATACTGTCTCCCCATATTCTTCCTGCCAAAATGAATCACCTCACACTTCTCTGCATTGAACTTCATCTGCCATTTGTCCGCCCAATTCACCAACATGTCTATGTCCTTTTGAAGTTCAAGACTATCCTCATCACAGTTGACAATGTTTCCAATCTTCATATTTTTTGAAATCATGCCCTGAACACCATAATCTAGGTCAAGAGTCCCAACACTGACTGTGGGGAACTCCACTTGAGACCGCCAATCTGAAAAACAACTATTTATCACTACTCTGTTATTCACTTTGGTAAGAAGAATAGAAAAAAGTATTTTTTTTAAACAAACACCAAAAATGCTGGAAAAACTCAGCAGGTCTGACAGCATCTGTGGAGAGAGAAACAGAGTGGATGTTTTGAGACTATATGACCCTTCTTCAGAGCTCAAGTATGACGGGATTGGTTTGTGGGGTTCTTACTGATTTTTATATTGCCTTTTGATTGTTGAAACAGACTGAACGTAACTTTGAGGAGAGAGGTCACGTTTGTATAATGCAGGAAAGGAAAGATTCTGTTGTCTGCAATAGGAGTATAGGAACAGATGTATGCTTTTCAGCTCCCCGGTGGAGGTACAGATCAGCCTTGATCTATTTGAATGGCTGATGATCTGTGCCTCAACCCAATTAACTAACTTTACTGCATATCCCTTAATATCTTTGCCTAACAAAAATCTATCTTATCAGCTTTAAAAGCTGAGGTAGTATTCAGCAAAGCAGGCATCCCTGAAATGTTAAAAGCAAAATACTGCGGATGCTGGAAATCAGAAACAAAAACAGAAAATGCTGGAAAAACTCAGCAGGTCTAACAGCATCTGTGGAGATAAAGAAACCCAGAGTTAACATTTCGAGTCCTTATGACTCTTCTTCCCTGAAATGTTCTTGGCTGTCTAGGTAACTTCCAATATTATGTGGCATTACTTAATGACAATTGCCTAAAGGTGAGGCTGTGTGTGATGGTGTCATTTGTCTTGGTGGAGTAAGTGCCTTCAGTTCTTTTAATGAACTAATGGTTGAGATTATTATTTAAGCAGAATAAAACTAATTATAGAAGTATTATCCTTTGAAAGTCTTAACCAATATTTTATAATTATACATTTTTTAAAAATTGCATGGCTTTTTCCCTTCAAGGAAGAACAGCACCAGAGAGAGCTGTGTCTGCTCCGCAAGCGATTAGAGGAACTCGAGACTAATCAGAAGCAGCAGTTACAGGAACTTGGTGCTCTCAATTGATCTGATGTTCATGGAGGTGAGAGAACGCAGTCCGTATGAGACTTCAAGAATCTTTGGATTAATTTTGCTCTTTTTGACTTGCAATCATTTATTTGGTGCTACTATTTATTGCACAGTTTTGAATTTGGAAATAATTCTGTACAGGTTGAGCAAGCTGTACACAGCAGGTTTACGTAAAACACTGCAGTATCTTGAGTTTTTACGAATAACTCCACGTGCCTTGAAAAAGCTCTGATTTGATCCTATGGACAGTGTAGTATGTTGATTGACTGAACTGTCATGATATCTCTCAAAAAGTCTACAGTCACCTTTTCCCCCCTCCATTTCTATCTTGTGGGCATCCCTTAGCGATGATTTTTTAAAGGAGACATTCTGCTGTCTTTTTGATGATACTGCACTTGTAGAAGTTCAAAGAAATGTGAAATAGTGACTGTATCTTGGGAAGTCTATGTTAGGAACATAGGAGCAGGAGAAGGCCATTCAACCCCTTGAGCCTGCTCTGCAATTTAACTAGATCATGGCTGATCTTCCACCTCAATGCCATTTTCCTGCACTGTCCCAGTATCATTTAATGTCATTGGTATCTAGAAATCTATCGATCTCTGCTTTGAACATACTCAATGACTGAGCCTCCACAGCCCTCTGGGGTAGAGAATTCCAAAGATTCGCCACCCTTTGAAGTAACTATCTCGGCCCTAAATGGCCTACCTCTTATTTTAAGACTGTGTGCACTGGTTCTAGACCCCCAACCAGAGGAAACATGCTTCCTGCATTCACCCTGTTGAGCCGTGTAAGAATTTTGTACACTTCAATGCGGTCACCTCTCATTCTTCGAAATTCTAGAGAATGCATGTCCAGTGTCCTCAATCTTTCCTCATAGGACAATCCTGCCATACCAGGGTTAAGTCTGGTGAACCTTCGTTACACTTCCTCTGTGGCCACTTCCTCTACATCCCTACACCTTCCTTAGGTAAGGAGACCAAAGCTGTGCACAATACTCCAGGCGTGGTCTCATTAAGACTCTAAACAACTGCAGCAAGATTTCCTTAGTGCTATACTCCAATCTCCTTGCAATAAAGGCTAAAATACCATTTGCCCTTCTTATTGCTTGTTGCAACTGCATGTTAGCTCTGAGTGACTTATGAACAAGAACACCCAGGTCCCTTTGGACTTCAACACTTACCAATCTCTCCTGTTTAAGAAATATTCTGCATTTCTGTTTTTCCTACCAAAGTGGATAACTTCACATTTTCCATTTTATATTCCATCTGCCATGTTCTTGCCCATTCACTTAGTCTGCCTAAATCTCCTCGAAGCCTCTTTGCATCCTCCTCATAACTCACATTCCCATCAAGTTTTGGGTCATCAGCAAGCTTGGAAATATTACATTTGGTCCCCATATCCATATCAGATTATAAATAGCTGGGGCCCAATCACTAATCCTTGTGGTACCCCACTAGTCACAGCCTCCCAATCTGAGAGTGATCCATTTATCATGTTGTATGTTGCAGAGAAGTTAATTTTTGAATTTATGGTATGGAGTTCTGAAAATATATTTAACAGCTGGACTGTTTATGGATATTTTCTTGTACTTAAAGTTCTGTTTCCTTGATCCCTACACCATACCCAACCCAGAGACTAGCTAGACAACCTGCTCTGAGCTTCCTAGCATCTGTAATCTGTGCAAGAATAGTTTGTGATGAATTGATTACTTAACCATTTTTGGATGTTTCCAGAATGAAATTTGCTGTATTAAGAATAGGAGCTTCCCCTTTTCCATACCACTGATGATCACCACTCATGTCAGTCAAGATTCAGTCACACGAAAGTTAATGGAATCCGGAGCTCTGCCCCCTCCCTCCCCTTCTCCTGCCCTCCCAACCCCCTGCCAATAGCTGTTGACAGTGACTCAATAGAAATTTGCTAGGTCAGTGATGGATGGATTTTTGTTGGCATGGACATCAAAGGAAACAGAACAGAGGTAAGTAAGTGGAATTGAAGTACAGATCAGCTGTGATCTTGATTGAATGCTGGAATGGAATGGACGGACTGAATGGCTGTCCCCTGTCACTAATGTTCCTTTGTTGTGGCTTTTTTAAGAAAAGCTGGGATTTTGTTTCGTGTGTTACCTTTCATTGGAGCAGAAAAACTGTCCCACCCAAAATATGAATTTACTTTCGCTTCCAGAATGAAGTGGTTGTCAAAATAAAACTTTGTTAATTCCTAGACTTGTGCTCCTTTGAAGCAAAACAACTTTGCAGATTCCTGGCTAAATCCATTGTTCCTGCAAACCATGGAGCCAACCAACACCATAACACAAAATACATGAACTCACAGTAGTAGTCTGGTTTGTGATTGTAACACAACAGGAAATCAAAGCTCAAATGTCCAGCAGCATGCAAGAAAACATCACTCCACTTAATTTATTTTTTCTTTCTGCATTTTATAAAAGCAAAGTGGATAAATGAGTATTATGGAATTTCTACAGAAGACCAGATACAATTTTATTGTACAAAAGCATTGCAAATGCAAGAATGTTCTCTATTTGTCTGTGGTAATGCATGTGACTGTTCTGGATGCATTTTTAAAATAGCTTTCAAATGCTTTGCCAGCTTTCTTTATTTTTTTACAACTACTGAATTATGTTGTGGTGTGTCTGTAAATATTTGCATTAATTAAGCTGCATGCACAGACTCTAGGGTCTGCGTTTTGTGTTTAATATGTATTGGCACACAGCGTAGAAAGCCCTTGCCAAGAACAGGAGTAGCAGTGGTATTGAGTCATTATATTTTCTTTGCATTTTTTGCTACATAATTGTTCCAAATTTGACACTTTAATATATCTAATTTATTATAAACTTAAGTCAAATAATTTTTCAACATGTTTGTCATTCATGATTTTAATTTGGCCTTTTTAAAAATAATTTACTTGAAATGACTGTACATTGACTTTGGAACAAACACTTGTTGATCATTGATATTTCAATACTTGTCAAATAAACACTTTGTATTGTATGTGTATTGTATGTATGTGCCTTTGTTTATGAAACTTGGATCACAGTCCTATTGGAAAGGTGAACTGTTGGCCTGGACATGTGGTCACATCTGACTATGAAATTCCTAAACTGTCTGTAAGGCGAACTGCAGTCTGGATAATACAGCAAGAGTGGGCAGACAAATTGTTACATTAGAACCTTGGAAAATAACCCTGATTGATGGGAAGACAGCTACTGAGAGACCTGGACAACAACACATTGCCCTGTTTGTTGAATTTGAAACTGAGGTTTGGCTGCCAACTGCCCTTCTCACCCAGCTTTTGGTATGATACATATGACTCGATAGGGCACTTCAATCAGCACACCCACAATGTACTCTTATGTCTACTTTAAAGCAGACTCCATTATATATACATAAAATAAAAATTTCTCCATTTACTTGATACAATATAGAGCACAGTCAGTGAATGAAAGTTGTGGGGTGTATTCTGCATGGATGTTTGTGTTAATAATGAAAGTGGGGTGGTTTAGTGTAAAATTTCCTTGGTGAACTCTTTCACCAGGTAAATGCATCAGTTCTCACAGAAGGTTAACTCACCATTGCTATTGCTATCCTCAAAGATTAATTACTGATTCTGCAAGTTCTAGTGACATGACAACATCTGTTGTTATGGGGAATTATTTGCTTACCTGGTACTAGAATACTTTCAAATGCCTTGAATTTATAAATGAGCAACATGGTCACCAAGTTTCTCTTGCAGACCAATGGTTTTGGTATTAAGGCTAAATCATTGTTACCTGAAGGGTGACAGCTGGCAATATCATCAGGTATGATCCCAGGCCCTGAATGCATGTTAAGGGTCCCATTGTTACAAATGCAAAGTTTTATATAATTGTTATGTTTTGGAGCTGTGTCCTCAATTTAGGGTAAAATGAGAATTGAAGAGGATCTTATGACCTGTTCTGAATTCTGTGACGACAAGCCTGGGTGACTTGTTTGTTTAGATTAAAGAGGGGGCTCAGGTTGTCTTACCGGGAAGAAGGTGCAAGATATTCACACCCATAAACAATGACCAAGGCAGCTATGCTGGTGGTGAATAGACTATTAATCATACGAGCATACAAAATAGGTGCAGGAGTAGGCCATTCGGCCTCTCGAGCCTGTTCCGCCATTCAATAAGATCATAGCTGGTCTATTTGCATTTCAAATTCCACATTCTCATCTATCCCTGATAATCTTTTGATTCCTTTGCCTAACAAGAACCTATCTACCTCCGCCTTAAAAATATTCAGTGAATGCTCCACCTGCTTCTGAGGCAAAGTGTTCCAAAGTCACACAACCTTCTGTGTCCCAAGTCCCAGGAAGTTGTTAGAAATGTCAAGTTTTGTAAACAGTTATGCTTTAAACTGTCTGTTTAATTTCAATATAGAATGGAGTTGGGGCTCCAAAGGATAGCTAATTAGCATCTCTACTTGGATGCAAGGTCAATGCGATTCACATTGCCATGTAGTTGGGCTGTGAGAGAAGTGTCCGTAGGAAGCCATTGTAAGATTGGGTTAGAGGTTTTCTTAAAAATATCACTGAATTTCACAGGCAGGTTTAGTCTGAGAATCTGGGAGAAAAGGAGAGCAGAGAGAGGCAGCAAATGTGTCTACCATCTACAAGGGAGATGAGACCAGGAGACTGGGTTGGCAAGCTGTAACTAGTGGAGTGCCCGGGGATCAGTGCTGGAGCCTCAACTGTTTACAATCTATATCAATGACTTGGATGCAGGGACTGAATGTATGGTAGCTAGTGACACCGAGATAGGTAGGAAAGTAAGTTTTCAAGAGAAGGAAATGAGTCTATCAAGGGATATTGATAGGTTAAGTGAATGGGCAAAAATTTGGCAGATGGAGTATAATGTGGGATAATGTGAACTTGCCCATTTTGGCAGGAAGAATAGAAAAGCATTATACTATTTAAATGGGAAGAGATTTCAAAACTCTGTCATACAGAGGGATCTGGGTATCCTGGTACATGAGCCACAAAAAATTAGTACTGTACGTTGGTACAGCAAGTGATTAGGAAGGCAAGGTCAAATAGGGATGGGCAATAAATGCTGGCCTGGCCAGCGATACCCACATCCTGTAAATTAATTTTTAAAATGGAATGTTGATGTTAATTGCAATAGGAATGGAATATAAAAGTAGGGAAGTTTTACTGCAGCTGGTGAGACCACACCTGGAACACTGTGTGGTTCATTTGAAAAAAGATGATTACATTAGAAACAACTTAGAGAAGGTTCATTTGGCTCAGTCCTGGGATGAAAGGCTTGTTCTGTGAAGATAGGATGAACAGCTTAGGTTTGGAAGAATGAGAGGACTTTATTGAAACATATAAGATCCTGAGGGGATTTGATAGGGTGTATATCAGGAGGATGTTTCCTCTTGTGAGGGAGACGAGAACCAGGGGACAGTTTAAGAATAATAGCTTTCCCTTTTAAGACTGAAATGAGAATTTTTTTTCTGAGGGTCATTAGTATGTGGAATTCTTCTCCCCAGAAAGCAATGGAGGCTAGATCTTTGAATGTTTTTGAGGTAGAGTTAGATTTTTGATAGACAAGGGAGCCAAGGTTTATTGGGGGGTAGACAGGAAAGTGGAGTTGAGACCACAACCAGTTCAGCCATGATCTTATTGAAAGGCAGAGCAGGCTCAAAGGGCCAAATAGCTTACAGCTCTTAAGTGCTATGTTCCTGGTCCAGGACTAGTGTGCAGTAGGTAGAGTGTGAAGCAGGTTGAGATCTACTGAAGTGAAAAAGAAATAAAAATCAAGTAGCAACTTCACAGGAAGGCTGTGAGCTGATTGACTGGTGATTTTGTTGCTTTTGTTTAGTAGTTTTAGTAGCTTTGTTTCCAGAGCAATTCTAAAGAGCTGAAATTTAAAAAGTTCAATTTCTTTTAAGAGTTAAATAAAGTATTTCAATTCAACTCCCTATATTTAAGTGACAACAAAAGAAGAGAAACGAATAACTAGTGAGTGTTTTTTTAAAGTAAGTTTTATTAGCTAATAGATAGAGGAATGGCAGGATAGCTCTGACCCTTAGAATGCACATCCGGTTCCATGTGGGAACTCCAGGCCATTTCCTATGTCCTGGGTAAGCATATATGCAGGATGTGCCATCAGCTGCGGCACATCTGCAAGTTTGACAGATTTTTGGGTAGCTGTGATCACTTCGCAGCTTTAGAGCGTGAAGGGAGGTAATGGGTGACCACCAGGCTGTCAAGAAGAAACAGACAGCTATTCCCTGAGTTCATCTCACTCTCTACTTCTGCATACTGATGAAAGTGATAGTTCATCTGGGGACTGTAACCAGAGCAAAGTACGTGGGACCACAGTTGCCTCAGCCGTACAGGGGAGCACAGAGAAGACTGGAAGGGCAACCGTGATCAGAGATTTGATAGGGGAACTGACAGGCATTTCTGCAGCCATAGACATGAATCCAGCATGGTATGTTGCCTCCCTGGTGCTAGGGTCATGGATGTCACTGAATGTCTGTAGAGAACCCTGAGGAGGGAGGGAGAACAGCCAGCAGTCATGGTCCACATTGGTACTAATGACATGGGTAAAAAGGCAGATGTGGTCCTGTGTCAGAATTTAGGGTCTAGGTCGGTAGTTAGCAAGCAGGATCTCAAAAGCAGTAATCCCTGGAGTACTCCCGGTACAACGTAGATGTGAGTATAGAAATAGGAAGATAGAGCAGATGAATGTTTGATTGGAGAGATGGTTCAGGAGTAAGGCCTTTGGATTGTTGGGATATTGTGATCGTCTCTGATGGAGATGGGACCTGTACAGGCTGGATGACTTGCACCTAAACAGAGCAGGGACTTATTTCCTTTTTGGGCAATTTACTAACGCTATTTGGGAGGGTTTAAACTAACTTGGCAGGTGGAAACCAGAAGGTAATATCAGAGAAGAATACCAAAGTGCAAAGAATATTTATCCATTTATTCATTGTTTTATCCCTTTTTTATCCCCTTTTCCATCCTTTTTCCACAACCACCACCCCCAACCCCACCCCAGGGGCGAATTGAAAGGGAAATAATAGAAGCAAAGAAAGAGTATGAAACGAGGCTGGCAGCTAACATGAAAGGGAATCCAAAAGTTTTCTATAGGCATATGAAGGCAAGGGGTATGGCTGAGTTATTTAATGTACACTTTGCACCTGTCTTTATCAAGAAAGAAGATGTTGTGCAGGTCATGATGAAAGAGTAGGTAGTTCAAACACGTGAAAGGTTTAAAATTAATAATGAGGATGTATTGGATAGGCTATCTGTACTGTAAATTGATAAGGCACTAGGCCTGGATGAGATGCATCCAACTGAAGGAAGTGAGAGTGGTAAGTAAGAAAGAGGCATTGGCCATAATTTTCCGATCTTCCTTAGACCCAGGTGGTGCCAGAGGACTGAAGAATTGCAAATATTATAATATGTTATCAAGAAGAACAGGAGTCCTAATACCAATCCCTGGGCAACTCCATTGTGCACCTTCTTCCAGTCCAAAAAAAAACTGTTCAACATTGCTCTTTGTGTCCTGTCATTCAGCCAATTTTGTGTCCACGTTGTTCAAAAAAGGGTGAAAAGATTAGGCCAGCAACTACAGGCCCAGTCGGTTTAACCTTGGTGGTGGGGAATCTTCTAGAAATGATAATCTGGGACAAAATTAATAGTTACTTGGGCAAATGTGGGTTAATTAAGGAAAGCCTGCGTGGATTTGTTAAGGGAAAATCATGTTTAACTAACTTGCTTGAGTTTTTTGATGAGCTAACACAGCGGGTTGATGAGGGTAATTCTATTGATGTGGTGTATATGGACTTCAAAAGGCATTTGATAAAGTACTGCACAACAGACTAGTGAGCAAAGTTATAGCTCATGGAATAAAAGCGACAGCATAAATGGGAACAAAATTGGCTGAGTGATAGGAAACAAAGTGTGATGTTGAACAGTTATTTTTTGGGTTGGAAGAAGGTTTATAGTGGAGGTCCCCAAGGGTCGGTGTTTTTCCTGATATATGTTAATGACCTAGACCATGGTGTACAAGGTACAATTTAGAAATTTGCAGGTGATATGAAACTTGGGGCAGAATCTTCGGCTTGGCGAGGGGGTGGGCGGGGCCCGCTTGCAGAGGTGTAAAATGATGCGGGGTGACATCCGGCGTGTATCCTGACGTCACCGCGCATCATTTAGATTTTCAGTTCAGCGGGCGCGCTGCCAAGCCAGCTGTGCACCCGCTGAACTGTCAAAGGCCTATTAAGGCCTGTTAAAAAGCAATTAAGGCAATCAGCTGAGCTGCCCGTCCAATCTTAAGGTTGGTGGGCAGGCAAAGAGCCCAAAAATAAAAGCAGAATTACCTGGAAAAACTCAGCAGGTCTGGCAGCATCAGCGGAGAAGAGCCCAAGCGGCCTTTGCATTTTTCATGGAACCTCATCCACAGGTGGGATGAGGTTTCATGAATGATTTAAAATTTTCAGAAACATTTTTATTAAAATTAATGCACATGTCCCAGTTTCACATGAGGGGACAATCATAAAAAAATTTTCAACACTTTAATAAACTGTTTAAACTCAACACTAATCACCCTGAGGCATCTCTGTGCCTCAGAGACTTCTGCACGCCCGAAAGAGCACACTTGCAACTCAGGCAACCCCCCTCTCCCAGCCGCACGTGGAGTGCACAGTGCTTCCAGGCGCGCGCCACAGTGGGCAGGCCTTAATTGGCCCGCCTACATACAATCAGGAGCACCGATCGGCTGTGTGCCCGCCCCCACAGAGCCCCCCCTATGAGGAGAGAATTCTCCCCTTGGAATTATTGTGAACCATGAAGAGGATAGTGTAGAACTTCAAAAGAACATAGGTAAGCTGGTGGAATGTGTGGACAAGTAGCAGATAAATTTAATGCAGAGAAGTGTGAAGTGACTCATTTTAATTGGAAGAATGAAGAGAGACAATATAAAATAAAGGGTGCAATTCTACAGGGGCTGCTGGAGCAGAGAGACCTGGATATGTGCATTATTCATTGAAGGTGGCAGGACAGGTTGTGAGAACGGTTAATAAAACAGAGTACAAAAGCGAGGAAGTTATGCTAAATCTGTATAAAACCCTGGTTTGGCATCAACTGGAGTATCTTGTCCAGTTCTGGGCACCACACTTTAGGAAGGATCTGAAGGCATTAGAGAGAGTGCAGAAAAGATTCATAAGAATGGTTCCAGGGATGAGAACTTTAGTTATATAGTAAGATGGTGAAATTGGAACTGAGGCTGAAAGGAGATTTGATAGAGGTATTCAAAAGCATGTCTGGACAGAGTAGATAGGAAGAAACTGTTCCCATTGGTGGAAGGATCTAGAACCAGAGGACACAGATTTAAGGTGATTGGCAAAAGAAGCAAAGGGGACATGAGAAATAACTTTTTTTTTACATAGCAAGTGGTTAGGATCTAGAATGTGCTGCCTGAGAGTGTGGTGGAGGCAGGATCAATTGTGGCTTTCAAATGGGAATTGGATCATTATCTGAAAAGGAAACATTTGCAGGGCTACAGGGAAAAGGCAGGGGAGCAGCACCAGGTGAACTGCTCCTTCAGAGAGCCAGCACAGATATGATGTACTGAATGGCCTCCTGTGCTGTAACCATTCTAAGGTACAAGTCAGGAATGTGATGGGATACTCTCTCTACTTGCCTGGATGAGTGCAGCTCCAACAACACTCAAGAAGTTTCACACTATCCAGGACAACGCAGCCCCCTTGACTGGCACCCCATCCAACATCTTAAACATTCACTCCCTCCATCATCAACGCACAGTAGCAGCAGTATGTACCATCTACAAGATGCACTGCAGCCACTCACCACGGCTCCTTCGACAGCACCTTCCAAACCCGCAACCTCTACCACCTAGAAGGACAAGGGTGCATGGGAACACCACCAACTCCAAGTCACTCACCATCCTGACTTGGAAATATATCGCCGTTCCTTCACTGTCACTGAATCAAAATCCTGGCACTCCCTTCCTAACAGCACTGTGTGTGTACCTACACCACATGGACTGCAGCGGTTCAAGAAGGCAGCTCGCCACCACCTTCTCAAGTGTAAGTAAGGATGGGTAATAAATGCTGGCCTAGCCAGCGAAGCCCACATCCTGTGAAAGAATCAAAAAAAGCCACAGGGGTAGCACCGCATAGCAGTAGTAAGAAGTGGATGAGTGGTCTTAATAGATGCACAAAGGGAGTCACTTGGCTGTTTAATCAATATTCATTGTGTTATGATTATGTTCATTTCAGTGAATCAAGGACTTTATTTGAGCTCCTCATTCTCCTGGTCTCTTATTTGTTGCATCTCAAGTTCCACTTGGACAGCAGCCTTCAGGTGAATGGTATGACCAGGTTGGAAGACAAAGAAAACATGTAAATGTAACAGTTGTATTTTGGACCGTGGAAATGATTTGTGTTAGGGGCGATGTCACAGTGTTTATGATTGCACAGCTAAATTGGTCTGATGCATATTTACTAGCTAAAGTATGCCTGTGTGAGGCTATCATGGCTTCTCAGGCAGCCAAGCGTGTGGTTGCAGGCACATAGGCCACATCTGGCTGCTGCTCCTTCTCCTTGCATGCCAATTGTTCTGTCCCTTCCTCTTGCTATAGCACTGCAATGAGGACATTGATGTAAAATGCAGCAGACCACATCTATTTTGGAGAGCAATGATGTATACTGAAAGGTGCCTCCAGGTTGTTCAGGCCCCTGAATTGCATGTTCAGCAACCCAAAGGCTTGCTCAATGTTGTTATGTGGTTCTTGTTGCTTCTCACCTCTGCATTAGTGATAGGATTGTCACAGTAATCATCAGCTAGGTCCTCCATGGGTAGCTCCAAGGAGATCTGCTCTCACACTGTGGAGGCGTGGAGATCTTTGGGAGATGTGACTGTTGGAGAATGAAAGAGTCATGGCACCTTCTAGGGTGGCTTGCACAGATGTTCATGATAATGTTTTGGTGGTGACATTTGAGCTGAACATGGAGGGAGTGGAGTCCCTTCTGATTGATAAATACACTAGGCTGATCTGCCACATGTATGCAGCCAGTGACTTGTCTGTCTGTAGGAATCCAGCCACTGCAACAGATGCAAGAGCTCTCTGTGTCTGACTGGCCGCATCAGTGCCATAGTGGTGACCCTGACAAACACGGCATTGCTCACCTGGGTGATACACTTGTGGACAGCATATCATCAGATCCTGCAGATGTCACTAGCAGATCTCTGGCAGGAACCCAAAGCAAAGAATTTCAGGGCTGTGGCCTCAGCAGCCACTGGCAATGTGTGTCTACCTGGCCCTTTTGGAAGGAGGTCTTGTTCCAGGACGTTGCAGATGTCAGCAATGACTTGCCATAAAAGTATGAGCCTCCTGGCAGGGGGTGCTGTCTGGCCCTCATCAATGTCAAGGACGTTGGTCTTATCTGTGTGCTCTGTGCTGGGGTAGCAACTCCTTTGAGCTGGGAATTCTTTGCCCATCTCTGTCCTCAGGAGCAGCACGTGACTGCCTAGAAAGTGGCTGTTGTTGGTGTGGCTCCTGGTGTTGAAATGTTGTTTCTCATCAGAAATCCAAGTAGAGTTGCATAAGCTGTTCTCATGCTGTAGTGAAGGCTGACAGCAGAAAAGATTAAGATCAGGGTGACTGACCCAACAGCTTCACGTGGGTTTCTCGCTTACCTCTAAACACGTCCCAGTTTCATTAATGTTCCTGGGAGTTGGCGAGATCATGTTGAGTTTCTGACCAGTATTTTTCAGGGTTTTAATCACCACCCACCCCTCACCAACCTTGGCAATTAAAATCCTGCCTGTAGTTACTGTTGTAATATGGCACCCAAT
The DNA here is from genome assembly GCA_026770705.1 of Isurus oxyrinchus. Taxonomy (NCBI): domain Eukaryota; kingdom Metazoa; phylum Chordata; class Chondrichthyes; order Lamniformes; family Lamnidae; genus Isurus; species Isurus oxyrinchus. The sequence continues at coordinate 84,713,818 of JANJGN010000013.1, forward strand.
TTATGCATAGCAAGGTCCCACAAACAGAAATCAGATAATGACCATATCATATTGTTATGATCCCAAGCTGAGGCTACCACTGTACAAGCCTGCCCCAAGGGTGGATCCCAGCCTGATAGATCCTAATTTTTATTTGTTTATTTAGATCCTGGGGAGTGGCTACTGAACAGAGTCACCAGAGTCAGCTAATGAACTTTTAAGAAAAGCATAAAGCATTTATTAAAGAAAAGATTAATTATATTACAATACTCCTTCACCCACTGTACCTTTACAGATATGTACAGATTTGTAAGGATAATGCAAGTTACAAAAACTATCTTATGCTCTAATGTTCACAGTAAGTACACAGTCCATGTACCAATAGGTAATCTGTGGTCAAGTACAACATACTCTGTAACCAAGTGACAGATACCACCCCGGACAGATGCTATGGATCTCTCCCCAACTCCCCCAGATGCTTGTCACATCATTTGCCAACCAGTCTCACTGAAATCCAGCTTTCACACAGGGGTTTTCAATCTCCAATTTTGAAAGACTCACTTTGGAATCTTCTCCCAAACCAACACTTTCTCTCAGATACCTTCTGCAAGTGTTTACCTCCAGAGTTTCTAACTCTCTTTCCAGTGTTCCTCTCTCCTGGGTCACCACATGCATTCAACCCATCTTTCATGCACTCTCTCTCACTGACTAAGCCATCAACAGTACCATTACTTCACATGCCCATAGCAAAGAGTTACAGACCTTCAGTTGTCTCTTTGGACCTCGCCCTCTTCCCACCCCCACCCCAACAATGCTGAGCATTGCAGCCAGCGTGAATTTTTAGTCGGGGGGCCAATCGTGGGCAGTGGACCTTGTACCTAACAAAATTCAGACTCGGAGAGAAGAGAGCTGTCCACTGAAGTACAGCTGTTAAGCCAGTATGTTACTTGCCTTCTAAAATTATTAAAATGGTTTGTTTTATTTTTAAGCTTCAGCCTCAAATGTGACCACCAGAACATGACCATGAATGTCTGAAAGATATTCTGGAAAGTGTATTAATTCTTTCATTCTGTTGGGAAATTAAATTAATATTTATACATGGCTAAACTATGAGGGGGTGATAACCCAACTGGTAAGAACTCTGGCAAAAGCCTGTAAATTCCACAGAATTTCCATTGATCAGGTTAAGTCCAAACCAAAGAAGTAATTGCCTTGACCGAGTGTTGCAGACTGGCACATTCCAAGGTCCAGGACTATGTGCTGAGAAATGGACTAAAGTTTGAGGCAGCTGCTGCCGAGGCTGCAGCGGTTCAAGGCCACTTTCTCAAGGGCAATTAAGGATGGGCAATAAATGCTGGCCTAGCCAGCGACGACGATATCCTATAAATGAATAAAAAAATAATGGGGAAGTTTTGCTAAGGCCTTTCAGCCATAGTACATTGAGGGGCTATAAACTATGTAGAGCTCCTCAGCTGTGTGCCTGACAAGGAATGTATATTGTAAATATCAAGAGTATTGAAATTGTATTGAGGCACCTTAGTGGAACACACTATCTGGAAACAAGTTGAGTTTTATTGCGCTTTCTGTAGTTTTCAAGTTGAATTGGGGAAAACAGAGAAGTAATTGTTCACACAAACTGTCTTAATGAACAATTTGCATATTAATATTTAAGTGAGTGTGACATTGTGTGATAAAGGAACGAGGTGGAGTTCAGAAGGAGAAAGAATCAGCCAAAACAATATATTTTAGTGAAAACAAATTAACAAAGTTAACAGAGCACTTTTTGGAAAACAGTCACCAACAGGGGAAGATCAGTCAGCACAAATGGTAGCAGGAAGCTTAATCAAAGCTCCTAGAATCATCAGAAAATCAATAGCCCAAAGAGTGATGGGAAGCATGGCTATTAATTTCCAAAAATTGTATGGCTGTCACTGAATTACAAGGTACAATGGCAGACAGGTACTGCACCCAGGGGTTACTGATAACAAGATGACATTGGCACCAATAGATGCGCTGATGCTGCAGGGCACTGTACCCATGGGGGCACTAATACTGTGGGGTGGGGGCAAGGAGGTGGTGGCAAATTTTAATGAAGTTAATTTGTTGGTTAATATGAAAGACAGATTCTGTCCTGGTTTCTTCTCTGGCCTTTATTTAAATGTTACAGTGCAATAAGCAGGATATAATGAAGCCGAGTTTTGAACTCTTTAGACGGTAACACAGCTTTAATCGAATCATCTCTTTTTACACATTCAAACCTCCCCCTTATTTCCCTTAACTTCAAATTTGGGGATTAGTTTGTGCATTGCCCTATATAATGCTTTTTGCTGATTTCTGTTTGTTTTACCCTCAGTAGTCTCAGTCACTCACAGTTTAAGCCTGCGCTAAATAGGTTTTCAAACTATTAATTTACTCAATCTCATTCAGGACCTTTATACTTTTCTAATTTAATTGTGCACACTTTGTCATAACTGCCCTTTCTGCTTATTTTCAAATTAACTCTTTCCTCACACGGGAGAAGAGGGGTAAGTGGAGAGAACTGAATTCTGAGCAGCATTGACCCTGGGGCAGAGCAGCTGCACTTTGAGGGACTTAAAAGTTGCCTGGGTAAGCTATGATCATCAAATAAAGTAAATGCTTAATAAGTGGCTGTATCTGTGCTAGGATGTATGGCTGATCTGTATTGTCAGGCATGGATAGCTAATTTACATTGATTGCATTGTGCATCAAAGGTCACTGGCTGACTGTAGGACAGTACAGTTAAACAATCTAATCAACCAGTAATTATACTTACATATTTAGTCATAATCTGTTGTTACAAATATAAGGCATAGTTTGTGATTCTTGTAGTTAGTAAAAGTAGAATATTAAAAAGGAGAGAAGATCACAGGTGAAAGAATAGACCACCTGGTATGCAAACATCACCAGTTCTACTTGTGTTTTAATTAACTTGTACAAAAACACATATTAGCTTAAATATAGATCTCTGATCTTAACTGTAACAAATACAATTGTTTTCCTTGTGAAAGCAACAAAATAGATCAGTTCAATTTATACTGAGAATGCTGATGTGAAAAATGTACTTTGTGACTTTATAGAATTGAACAATTATTTATATATTTTACAGAACATAATTTTAGTAAGCATAACAGAAAACATACAGAGCTTTCAAAGGTCAAAGTGGGAATCTCCGCATAATTAACCTCCCAAAGAAAAGACAACAGCAATGAATCATGATTCAGAGGAATTGTTTTGTTATTTTTGATTGAACAGTGCACACCAACAGTTTCATCAATCACTAGCTTGAACAAAGTGACACTGGTCCTCAGCGGAAGTCTCGTTCTCGCAGCTGGTACTGTCTTTGGATAAATTAGACAATGGGTCTTTCTCCTGGGGGCTCAGCCTCACTTGAAGTGTTTGATTTAAAATTAGCACTCTCAGAGAGGCCAAGGCCAGTAGAGGGAAACACCTCCTGCAGCTTCCCTTACAGTTGTGTCATGTAGTATTTGCCCCATAACATTCGTTCACTCCCATCCACACTTTGATTTGCTGTTGAAGTATTCCTTTATTTTTAAAATGCCTTCATTCATTTCTTGCATACCTTCAGTCTCTAGTTTACTTTCCAACTGTAAAGCAAATTTGAGAGTGATGGATTGTTAAGTACTTGATCACAAGTTTACTCTACAGAAAATGTACAGCACAAAACCTATCCATGACAGTGTTAATGTGCACTGAGAAAGTGCTGTCTTCTTCGTTTTGTGTATTGTGCTGTTAAAAAGCGTTCAAGTGTTACTGTATATTTTAATAGTATAAATTATAAATATAATAGTGCCCGAAAGTCTGTGGGGTTACAGCACTCACCCTCTGAGACTCTGCCATAAGTCTCCAAATCAGGCAAAGACCAGACCAGGCCTATCAGCCCTGGCAGCGATGGGTGTTCCTGGTTGGGAGTGAAGCCTCTGCCTGACCAAGCAAAGACACGAGCATGGGTGGGAGACGTAGTAGAGGATGAGGTTTCCTTATTTCCGATCTGGGTCTGCATTGGAAGACCAGTTTACTGGATGAGGGTGGAAACATGGTGGAAATAGACCTCACATTCTCCATCCATCATTATGGACCTTCACCTCGGTCACTATTTATGATTTTCCCATTATGACCAACACTCAAGATATGCCTCTTGTGATTGAGGTACTTGCTGCTATTATTTAAAATGAAGTGACCCTCCCCCTCTCCTTGACCCCTGCAATGGAGGTCACCGGTATCAAAGATCTACAGGTTTTCACCCCCTCATTGGTCTCCTCCTGACCTGGGCAATTCTGGCTGGGAGTTGGAGGTCCAGTACCCGTGACTAGTGCATCACTGGGTTTGCAGCACTCTATAAAACTATACGAAGCATAAAGGTTGAAGTCACTGCCACAGATACAAAGCTGTACACTCTCCCTCACCTGAAAAGAATACCTTAGGATGTATTTTCCAAGTTCAACCATAGCATTCTTTTCTTTAAATTCATTCTCGTGCTTCTGAAAGAAAATGAAGATGTTGTTTAAGGATTTGCCGCCCTGACCAGTGGGATGAAGTGAATGATGATCCAGGAACCTTGCATCATAAAATCATCTCATTACCTTCGATTCCTCAGTGAGAAAGTTCTCCATCTCCTCCTTGGTCACTGCACCCATGTCAGCAATCTGTCGGTAGTAAGCTTTCACTTCTTCCTTGTAGTGTGGAATGTCTCTGGCATAAAGCACTTTATTGGTTGGAGTGTGCTAAAAAGGAAGAACTTGTATTTATCTAGAGCCTCTCAAAACATCAGGATGTCCCAATGCATTTTACAGACAAGTGCCGTTTTTGAAGTTTGTGAGAATGGATTTTTAAAAATATATATTTTGGGGAATATTGTGTTATTCTGTAAAGAAGGCTTGGGTGTGCGTGTGTGCAAGTGCGATTTAAATAAGCCAGGCAACAGTTTGATAGAAGTCAGGTTGCCTGGGGATTTGGAAACATGAAAAGGATAGAGGTGTTAAGTTGAGGCACAAGGAAATAGGTTAGATCTAACATTTGTAGATAGTTGGAAGGTTGTTTGGATAGCAAAGGGGAGTTAGAGACAGCAAGGGAAATGTTTGCATCTTGCAGGAGTTCATAGGTAAACAAGTAGTGGGGATGTGATATCTAATTGACCTAAAAGTAAAGATAAGATGGAAACATGAAAGGTCTTATATTTGGAATGGTTTGAGTTTTGAAGGGCTACAAGAACAATGGAAATGAGATGAAAAGGAAAAACAGTATATTAGAGTTACTGTGGATAGCTGTTGAGATGTTAAGAACAAAGAAAAGTACAGCACAGGAACAGGCCCTTCGGCCCTCCAAGCCTGCGCCAATCATATTGCCCGTCAACTAAAACATTTTGCACTTCCGGGGTCCCATATCCCTCTATTCCCATCCTATTCATGTATTTGTCAAGCTGCCTCTTAAACACCACTTTCATAACTGCTTCCACCACCTCCTCCAGCAGCGAATTCCAGACACTCACTACCCTCTGCATAAAAAACTTGCCCCACACATCTCTATAGATTTCTCCTCTCACCTTAAATCTATGTCCCCTAGTAATTGAATCTTCCATCCTGGGAGAAAGCTTCTGACTATCTACTCTGTCCATGCCACTCATAATTTTGTAAACTTCTATCAAGTCGCCCCTCAATCTCCGTCGCTCTAGTGAGAACAATCCGAGTTTCTCCAACCTCTCCTCATAACTAATAACCTCCAGACCAGGCAGCATCCTGGAAAACCTCCTCTGCATCCTCTCCAATGCCTCCATATCCTTCTGGTAATGTGGCGACCAGAATTGCATGCAATATTCCAAGTGTGGCCTAACCAAGGTTCTATACAGCTGCAGCATGACTTCCCAGCTTTTATACTCAATATCCCTGCCAATGAAGGCAAGCATGCCATATGCGTTCCTGACTACCTTATCCACCTGCATTGCCACTTTCAGTGACTTGTGGATCTGTACACCCAGATCCCTCTGCCCGTCAATGCATTTAAGGGTTCTGCCATTTACTGCATAATTCCTGCCTGTTTTAGTCCTTCCAAAATGCATTACTTCGCATTTGTCCGCATTAAACTCCATCTGCCATTTCTCCACCTAAGTCTCCAACCAATCTATATCCCGTTGTATCCTTTGACAATCCTCTTCACTATCTGCAACTCCTCCAACCTTAGTGTCGCCTGCAAAATTATTAATTAGATAAAAAGAAAAAACTGCAGATGCTGGAAATCCAAAACAAAAACCTGGAAAAACTTAGCAGGTCTGGCAGCATCGGCGGAGAAGAAAAGAGTGTGTGTGTGTGTGTGTGTGTGTGCGCGCGCAGGGACAAGCAAGCAGTAATAGAAGCAGATCATCAAAAGATGTCACAGACAAAAGAACACAGGTGTTGAAGTTGGTGATATATATCTAAGCGAATGTGCTAATTAAGAATGGATGGTTGGGGAATTAAGGTATAGCTCTAGTGGGGGTGGGGGAAGCATAAAAGATTTTAAAATATTTAAAAATAATGGAAATAGGTGGGAAAAGAAAAATCTATATAATTTATTGGAAAAGACAAAAGGAAGGGGGGAAGAAACAGAAAGGGGGTGGGGATGGAGGAGGGAGGTCAGGACCTAAAGTTGTTGAATTCAATATTCAGTCTGGAAGGCTGTAAAGTGCCTAGTCGGAAGATGAGGTGTTGTTCCTCCAGTTTGCGTTGGGCTTCACTGGAACAATGCAGCAAGCCAAGGACAGACATGTGGGCAAGAGAGCAGGGTGGAGTGTTAAAATGGCAAGCAACAGGGATGTTTGGGTCATTCTTGCAGACAGACCGCAGGTGTTCTGCAAAGCGGTCGCCCAGTTTACGTTTGGTCTCTCCAATGTAGAGGAGACCACATTGGGAGCAACGAATACAGTAGACTAAGTTGGGGGAAATGCAAGTGAAATGCTGCTTCACTTGAAAGGAGTGTTTGGGCCCTTGGACAGTGAGGAGAGAGGAAGTGAATGGGCAGATGTTACAATTTTTGCATGGGCATGGGCTGCTGCCATAGGTGGGGGTTGAGGAGTAGGGGGTGTTGGAGGAATGGACCAGGGTATCCCGGAGGGAACGATCCCTATGGAATGCCGCCGGGGGGGTAAAGGGAAGATGTGTTTGGTGGTGGCATCATGCTGGAGTTGGCTGAAATGGCGGAAGTTGATCCTTTGAATGCGGAGGCTGGTGGGGTGATAAGTGAGGACAAGGGGGACCCTATCATGTTTCTGGGAGGGAGGAGAAGGCGTGAGGGTGGATGCGCGGGAGGTGGGCCGGACACGATTGAGGGCTCTGTCAACGATCGTGGGTGGAAAACCTCGGTTAAGGAAGAAGGAGGACATGTCAGAGGAACTGTTTTTGAAGGTAGCATCATCGGAACAGATGCGACGGAGGCGAAGGAACTGAGAGAATGGGATGAAGTCCTTACAGGAAGTGGGGTGTGAGGAGCTGTAGTCAAGGTAGCTGTGGGAGTCGGTAGGCTTGTAATGGATATTGGTTGACAGTCTATCACCAGAGATTGAGACAGAAAGGTCAAGGAAGGGAAGGGAAGTGTCAGAGATGGACCACATGAAAATGATGGAGGGGTGGAGATTGGAAGCAAAATTGATAAATTTTTCCAAGTCCCGACGAAAGCATGACTTACTAATTAGCCCAGTTACATTTTCTTCCAAATCATTTATGTATACTACAAACAGCAAAGGTCCCAGCACTGATCCCCACTAGTCACAGCTCTCCATTCAGAAAAGCACCCTTCCACTGCTACCCACTGTCTTCTATGACCAAGCCAATTCTGTATCCATCTTGCCAGCTCACCTCTGATCCTGTGCGACTTTACCTTCTGTACCAGTCTGCCATGAGGGACCTTGTCAAAGGCCTTACTGAAATCCATGTATATAACATCCACTGCCCTTCCATTGTCGATCATCTTTGTCACTTCCTCGAAAAACTCGATCAAGTTAGTGAGACATGACCTCCCCTTCACAAAACCATGCTGCCTCTCACAAATACTCCCATTTGCTTCCAAATGGTAGTAAATCCTGTCACGAAGAATCTTCTCCAATAATTTCCCTACCACTGACGTAAGGCTCACCGGCCGGTAATTTCCTGGATTATCCCTGCTACCCTTCTTAAACAATGGAACAACATTGGCCATTCTCCAGTCCTCTGGGACCTCACCCGTAGCCAGTGAGGATACAAAGATTCCTGTCAAGGCCCCAGCAATCTCCTCCCTTGCATCCCTCAGTACTCTGGGGTAGATCCCTTCTGGCCCTGGGGACTTATCCATCTTAATATTCTTCAAGATGCCTAACAGCTCTTTTTTGATCTCAACATGATCCAGGCTATCTACACACTCTTCCCTAGACAAATCGACCGCTAAGTCCTCTTTGGTGAATACTGATGAGAAGTATTCATTTAGTATCTCTCCCATTTCTTCTGGCTCCACATACAGATTCCCACCTCTGTCCCTGAGTGGGCCTACCCTTTCCCTGGCTACCCTCTTGCTTTTTACATATGTATAAAAGGCCTTGGGATTTTCCTTAATCCTGGTTGCCAATGACTTTTCATGACCCCTTTTAGCCCTCCTGACTCCTTGCTTAAGTTTCTTCCTACTTTCTTTATATTTTCCACAGGCTTCATCTGTTCCCAGCCTTCTAGCCCTTACGAATGCTTCCCTTTTCATTTTGACTAATCTCACAATATCCTTCATTATCCAAGGTTCCTGAAACTTGCCATGCTTATCCTTCATCCTAGCAGGAACATGCTGGTCCTGAATTCTTATCAACTGACGTTTGAAAGCCGCCCACATGTCAGTTGTTGATTTGCCCTCAAACATCCGCCTCCAGACTAGATTCCTCAGTTCCTGCCTAATATTGTTATAATTAGCCTTCCCCCAATTAAGCAGTTTAACCCGAGGACTCCTGTTATCCTTATCCACCAGTACCTTGAAACTTACTGAATTATGGTCACTTTTCCCGAAATGCTCCCCTACTGAAACTTCGACCACCTGGCCGGGTTCATTCCCTAATACCAGGTCCAGTATTCCCCCTTCCCTAGTTGCACTATCTAGATATTGTCTCAGGAAGCCCTCCTGGATGCACCTTACAAATTCTGCATCATCCAAACCCCTAGCACTAAGTGATTCCCAGTCAATATAGGGAAAGTTAAAATCACCCACCACAACAACCCTCTTGCTTTTACATCTTTCCAAAATCTGCCTACATAACTGTTCCTCAATCTCCCGCCGGCAATTGGGAGGCCTATAGTAAACCCCCAACATTGTGACTGCACCCTTCCAATTCCGGACCTCTACCCATATTGCCTCACTGCATGAGCCCACCGAGGTGTCCTCCTGTCGTACAGCTGTGATATTCCCCTTAACCAGCAGTGCAATTCCCCCACCTCTTCTACATCCCTCTCTATCCTGCCTGAAACATCTAAATCCTGGAATGTTTATCTGCCAATCCTGTTCATCCTTCAACCAAGTCTCTGTAATAGCAATAACATCATAGTCCCAAGTACTAATCCAAGCTCTAAGCTCATCTGCCTTGCCTGTTATACGTCTCGCATTGAAATAAATGCATTTCAGACCCCCAGTTCACTGTGTTCAGTAATTTCTCCCTGCCTGCCTTTCCTCTTAGTCCTACTGGCCATATTCACTGGTTCCCAGTCATTTATTTCACCTGCTGACCTAATGCTCTGGTTCCCACCCCCCCTGCCATACTAGTTTAAACCCTCCTGAGTGACACTAGCAAACCTCGCAGCCAGGATATTGGTGCCCCTCCAGTTTAGATGCAACCTGTCCTTCTTGTACAGGTCCCACCTACCCCGGAAGAGATCCCACTGATCCAGATATCGGAAACCCTCCCTCCTACACCATCTGTTCAGCCACGTGTTCAGCTGCAGTATCTTCCTATTTCTTGCTTCACTGGCACGTGGCACAGGGAGTAATCCTGAGATTACAACCTTAGAGGTCCTGTTTTTTAACTTTCTGCCTAACTCCCTGAACTCCTGCTGCAGGACCTCGTCACTCTTCCTGCCTATGTCATTAGTACCAATGTGTACCACAACCTCTGGTTGTTCTCCCTCCCCCTTCAGAATGTCCCGTACCCAATCAGAGACATCCTGGACCTTGGCACCAGGGAGGCAACATACCATCCTGGTGTCTCTTTTACGACCACAGAAGCGCCTATCTGAGCCACTGACTATAGAGTCCCCTATGACAATTGCTCTTCTGTACTTTGACCCCTCCTGCTGAACAACAGAGACAGCCATGGTACCACTGCTCTGGCTACTGCTGTTGTTTTCCCCTGATAGGCCATCCCCCCAACAGTATCCAAAACAGTATGTTAGAGAGGGGGACAGCCACAGGGGATTTCTGCACTGATTGCCTGCCCCTTCTAGCGGTTACCCATCTATCCGTCTGTACCTTGGGTGTGACCACATCTCCGAAACTACTGTCAATGACACTTTCTGCCACCTGAATGCTCCTAAGTGCATCCAACTGCTGCTCCAACCAATCCATGCGGTCTGTGAGGAGCTGCAATTGGGTACACTTCCTGCAGATTCCCACATCCCAAGGTGAAGCACTTCCCCACAGCAACTGCCATTTCTAGAACTATGTAATAAATTAATTTAAATCTAATAACTGCTTATTGACTCCTTATTAACTCTACGTTCCCTAGGGCTAGATTTCTACTATAAATGCTAAATTCTAAGAACAGTAATCCCCTGATTCTGGTCTGGATACCCTATACTTATTTATTAAGTGATTAATTTATTTGGTTTAATTAGTTTAACAATGTTTTAGTTTCAAATTCAGTGTAGATTCTCTATCAGCCAATCAGGTCACAGATTTACAGTGACGCCACTTTTAATAATTCTTTTAAAGCTGGAGATGGCTGGAGGTAGCAGGAGCTGTTTGAGCTGTTGAGAAGTCTTGGGCTGCAGCAAGCAGTTTTATTCTGAAATGAATTCCACTGCAAAGTGGAAAAGGGTACAGGTCATATAGTACACCTTTATTGAAAGTATAGGAGTTTGCCTGGTGTAATACTCGATTTCCGATTTAAATATCTACAAGGGAGTGTTGCCTGGAAAGTGTTTACTTGTGGGTTAGACCAAGTAGTGAGTTTTGGGGGAATGTTGTGTAAGACTAACTGTAATTGTGTAACTGTAATCTTGTGTGCTTAAGTTTTCCTTTTTTTCTTGTTGATAAACTTTTACTTTTAATATTTAAAAACCCAAAAGTGTTACTGGACCTCTTACTGCTGAGCTCAGTATGTCTTCTTCTCATTATCAGAATACAAAAATAAAAGGTGTGGTCCGTAAGCCAAGTTTCCCTCTGGGATTTGGTTTGCGGAACAATTAACATCAGCTGTGGTCATAACAAAGTATAGTTACTGTTGTAATGTAGGAAGTGTGGCAACCAATTTGTATACAGTAAGCTCCCACAAACAGCAACATGATGATGACCAATCTGTTTTGTGACATCAGTTGAGGAATAAAAATTTGCCAAAACACCTGGGAGAACTCCCTTGACCTTCAAATACTATCACAGGTTCTTGAGAGGGTAGACACGTCCACAGCATCTCATCTGAAAAACAACACCTTCAGCAGTACAATACTCTCTCAGCATTACACTGGAGTATCAGTCCTCAAGGCTCAGGTGGGACTTGAACCCATTACCTTCTGACTCCAGAGACCAGAAAGCTACCCACTGAACCACAGCTGAAAAAGCAGGACCTATCACACCACTCAAACCCAACATTTAGTTGCTTTAAAAGGTAGCTAAATTAATTTGATTGAGATACAGAACAGCCAAGATTTGTTTGAAAAGCAGACAGCCCTGAGGGGCTGAATGGCCTACTCCTGTTCTAACAAACTTAACGGCACAGGTTTCCTTAATCTGCAGCAGCACCTCTCCTTCAATGCTCCACCCAGAACCTCTTATCTTAAATATCTTTAGAAATTCATTTCAAAGCATTTTTGGGGGAAATTACATAATTGACCACAAACTACAAGAAATATGCAACAGAAGGAAAAGGAACTGCCCTCGAGCCCAATATGAAACAGAAACATAGGTTCCAAACTTAACTCTGTCTGAAACTAGGTGGGGGAAACGGGAGGCAATTAAAATAAAAGCAGCCACTTCCAGTCAGATTAGAGCAGTTGGGAAGGAGATCCTGGTCCTTAAGACGTTTAAATTTGTTTCCTTGTCAGTGATGTACCTCTAGGCCTCACAAGGAAGCCTTGGGCCTCCTATACCCTGGGGGTTCAGCCCCCTCTCCAATGATGTCCACAGCCTCCCATGTACCTCTTACCTGAGTACCCGGCCTGGGGCATCATGCTGCCACTCGCCAGCCAGGTTGTGAATGTGGCCGTGTTCAGACCGGACCCAGAATATGGTAACAAGGCCTGAAAGTTAAGATTGGATGGACCTTCACATACCCGGGCTCCCCAGGATTGCTGTCCACTCAGGGACATATAGCACCTACCACCAACCAAGCCCACTCCCCTCACGCCCTGTTCTTCTCCCTCCTCTCCCATCCCACATGCTCCCCAAAAACCACCCTCAGCTCATATTCCCCCCCCTACCCATCCCTTTAAGGGAGCCATAGAATGTGCTTCAAATATTCCTATGAAACCCAGTTTTAATATTACACCTCCTCTCAGTCTTCGAAACAGAAACGAGTGAAGTAAAGAATGTAAAAATAAGAGCAGGTGTAAAACGTGCTGGGGTGGGGGGAGGTGTGTATCGTTTGGTGGTGTACCTAACGAGTGGGGGATGTAACAGGAGGAGGGTGTAAAGCGCGTAGGTGTAATGTGTGAGGGTGTAACGTGTAGGAGTGTAACGGGCAGGGGTGTAACATTTGAGGGTGAGGGTGTAATGGGTGGGGGTATAATAGGTGGAGGTTGTAATGGGCAGGGGTGTAATGGGCAAGGGTATAATGGGCAGGGGATATAAGGGGCGGGGTTGTAAGGGGTGGAGGTGTGACGGGTATGGGTGTAATGTCTAAGGGTGTAAGAGGCGGGGGTGTAACAGATGAGGGTGTAACGGATGAGGGTGTCACCTGTGGGGATGTAACAGACTGGTGTAACGGGCGGAGGTGTAATGGGTGAGGATGTAATGGGCGGGGGATGTAAAGGGCAGGGTTGTAAGGGGTGGAGATGTAAAAGGCAGGGGTGTAAGGGGTGATGGTGTAATGGGTGGCATTTTAATGGGTGGGGTGTAACAGGTGGCAATGTAAGGGTCAGGGTATCATGAATGAGGGTGTAACGTGTGAGGGTGTAAGGGGCAGGGTGTAACAGATGGGGGTGTAAGGCGTGGGAATATTATGGGCAGGGATGTAAGGGGCAGAGGTGTAATGGCTGGGATTGTAATGGGTGAGGGTGTAACAGGCGAGGGGGGTAATGGGCTAGGATGTAATGTGTGGGCTGTAATGGCCAGGGGTATAAGGGTGTACTGATCACTAACACTCCTTTTCCCCCCAGTGGTTAAAATTGGCCGTAACATAATTACCTTCCCAAGCTGGTGTGACACTAAGGAAAAGGAATCCATGAAAGCCTGTGCAATGACAGAGAGACAGCTATCCAAGTGCGGGCTTTTCTCCATATCAAACACAAACTGCGGATTTTTAATGATGTTTATCCAAAAGCGCAGAGGAAGGCTGGTGAAGAAAAAAGAATAATATTAAAAGCTGACAGTGTCAATGTCAAATATCACAACATTGATGTGCTCCTGTTGTTTTTCATTTCCCTGATGATCCAGTGACTGGATCCGAGTATCTGAACCATACTGATTGGTTATAGTCCCAGTTTTGAGCCCTGCTCTCTGCTGTTTCACAGCAACAATGTTATTACTGATCATACACAGGATAGAGCAACTTGGCATCACTTCATTACCAGCCAAGACTCTCCCTGATGAGGGGAGGGAGTCTGAAGTTGGAGAAAGTGATCCCCTTCTGCTCCTGGTAATCTGATGGATCCAATCGCTGAGCTATGCAGAAACAGCTCAATTATCCCTCCATCATATATCAGTGCAATGAGAGTCAGTGGAGAGAGAGGGAGAGGAGTTTACAACAGGCAAGTGTTTTGACCTGTCAGAATAGCTGCTTGTGTGGTGAAGATGAAAATGTACTTCCTTGATCACCTGTTCAAGGGCACGTCTTACAGGTGAGAAATTAAACTAAGATCTCGTTTCGTCCTCTCAAGTGGACAAGAAAGATCCCATAGCACTATTTGAAAAAGAGCAAGGCAGTTCTCCTCCATGTTCTGGCCAATATGGATACCTCAACCCACATGACTGAAACAGATTACATCCCATTGCTGTTTGTAGGAGTTTGCTGTGCACAAATTGGCTGCCACAGTGACCACACCTCAAAAGTACCTCAGTGACTGTAAATCACCGTGGGACAGTCCTGAGGTTTTTGAGGGTAACAAAGGCTTGCATTTATATAGCACCTTTCACAACCATCAGATATTTCAAAGTGTTTTACACCCAATGAAGTGGAGTGTAGTCACTGTTGTAATCTCGGAAAGGTGCAATATATATGCGAGCCCTTCTTTTAGTAAATATATGCCATTTGGACACTTACTATACTCCGTCTTTACTATACAGAAGTTGTTTTTGACACTCCCTGTTCTGTTTTTGACAGGAGCAGGCAGTGGAGTGACAGGGAAGTAACAATACAAGCATGAACACAAAATGATCAGAAAGCTCCATGTGTCACTAAGCCAGAGGGAGAATCAAGAGATTGGAGTACATTCAGAGAATGGGCAAGATCGTATCCACAATAGATAACACAACACAGCAGTTTCCACACACAACTGCACTATATTTGAAAAAAAGGGCAACAACTAGAAATAAAGTGCTGGAAACATCCAGCAGGTCAGCAGTGCCTGGGGAGAGAGGAGCGTAGGGTAAACCTTCCTGTTCTAACATTCTTTGTAGAAATTGGAACCATACGGCTGAACAGACAAGATTAAAGCTGCAATTATTGAACAAGGATGTGTATTCAGCTTCGAGCTAGATTCCCACAATAGCTGGATCTTCTCCCAATTCACAAAGAAATCCATTCTACATAACGAACACAAGGCCAACTGATCAGATGCTTGTGCAATCTTCAAGTAGAGCTGGTTACCAGAGCAATGGAAGATTGTCAATGGGTAGGAAAGGACAGTGGGTCTTGCAGAATGCCATCAAGTTGGTTGTATCTACACTGAGCCTCAAGTACTTTCTATGGGGCTTCTGAATCTCAAGTGAGGCAACACATACCAGCCAATCCCAAGAACAGATGACAACCATGTCGAACGTCTTCTTTCAGCACCGAGTGGGGAGTTCAAGACCCTCGAGTCTAGAGTGGGTTATTATCCTCCTGCCCTCTTCTCAAGGCTGTGGGCAGGATTTTCTGGTCAGCATGCAGGCGCAATTGGCGGGTCCGGGAACAGCCGGGGAACGGACTGCCACCCATGTTCTGCCCCCAACCACGATTTCATGTTGGCTGGCCCATTAACGGCCAGCCAGCGTGAAGCACGTACTGAAATGCTCCAAGCTGCTGGGGCGGGGGCGGGAGGAGAGCTGGTGCTGACATAAGCATGGGTGCGGGGTGAGCGCTGAGCGAAAGTCGACTGAAGGCAGAGAGCTGCCTCAGGGAGCTGAAGACTTCAAAACAGTTAAATAAAGATTTTAAAATCTGGAAAAAAATGTCCATGCATCAGAATCAGTCACCTGAACATATGATGAAAATTCTGTTCATATATTTTTTTAAATTTAATAACGGAAACCTCATCCCGCCCTTGGATGAGGTTTCATCAAAAATGCAAAGTCCGCCTGGCAGGTTCTATAACGTTAGACGGACCATGAAAAATCAGAGACAATTGGAACTTTAACAACTTTAATTGTCTTCTTAATTGTCAGGAGCGGGCCCGCTGACTGAAATATTGCACAAGCGCATGATGGCATCGGGATGCTTGCCAGACGTCATCTCACGTGATTTCGCGTCCGATTGGTCGGGTGCGTGCCTGCACGCCAACCTAAAAATTCTGCCCTGTGAGTGTAGAACTCAGAGCTCCGAATGCACACACTATTTTCTAAATGGTAAACATGCCAAGTTGTAGCAAAAGCAACAATAATGCACCCACAATGTGTGACATTCAGTACCTGTTAGTCTTCCATATATGTAACACATCAGGATCAGTTATCTTCTTATTGAGGGCCTGAGCCTGCAACATGTCAAAGATGTGCCTAATGGCTATTGGTGCCTTGTTATTTGGAATAGCCCAGATGCTCCTAAAAAGGTCCTCAACAAAAGAGTGAAGTGCCACCTGAAACAGGAAGAAATCAGTGGCAGACACATGGGGAGGAACAGAGTTGATCCATAAAGCACTTCAAACAAATTTACAATATAACTGAATCACAGATAGAGAAAGAATTGTCCTTGCAATGGTAAAAATCTCATACAATAAGCCTGCTTGGAGATAACTGATAGAGTGAAACACCCAGAGAGCCTGGGCTGTTAAAGTCAGGTTGAAGCTGCTGCCCACAGTATAGACACCGTGAAGTTTAGATGCAAACCCTTTTTATGAAATTGCTTTTCTTTACAACTGCTCTGTATTACTTACCACCTCAGAAGCTGTTCTAGGCTGAAAAACATATCTCTAGAAAGACCCAGAGCAACTCTGATCTACACAACTTCAGCTCTTGTAAAATATTCCAAACTGGAATTACTGGGACTGCCTGGTTTTGATCATCAGGGAACAGAACTGGCACAAAGGAGGT
Organism: Isurus oxyrinchus; assembly: GCA_026770705.1. Classification (NCBI taxonomy): domain Eukaryota; kingdom Metazoa; phylum Chordata; class Chondrichthyes; order Lamniformes; family Lamnidae; genus Isurus; species Isurus oxyrinchus. Next base: position 84,730,624 of record JANJGN010000013.1, read on the forward strand.
GGCAGTGTACTGATATGTCACTGGATTAATGATCCAGACTGTGAGTTCAAATACCACAGTGATAGAGGCCCTCTCAACTTTAAGTCAGAAGGCCTTGGGTTCAAGTCCCACACTAACAACTTGAGCCCATATTCAGGTTGACACTGCAGTGCAGTATTGAATGCTGCACTGTCAGAAGTACATTCTTGCAAATTAGATGTTAAAGCAAGGCCTTTGCTTCCTTTGCAGGTGGACATAAAAGATCTCATGGCGCTATTTTGTAGAAGATTTGGGGAGCTCCCCCTACTATTCTGGGCAATATTTATCCCTCAATCAACATTACCTAAACAGTGGCCAGGTTGCGCGATTAGCAATGAAGCAATGGTGCTAGCCGCTGATCTTAAAGAAAGCTGTCTACAAAGATCCAGCACTCTTTGTGGTATGGATTTCCCCTTTACTAACATTGGTGTAACTGGAGCCAAATCAAGAGGATGTCCAACAATAGTGATGTCATCAATCAGGGTAAGCAGCCAATCAAATTGAAATATTCTCACAGGCAGCAAACCAGCAAGTAAATTGCACTGATTACAGGGAGAAAAATAAATGATTGGGACATACACACGGGATTGAGGTAGAATCTGAAGTACCACAAACAAATTTTTTTAAAAATTATTTTATCATAATGGAGGAATTTGGCATTCCATAAACAAAAATTCTAAATTTAAACAAAGGAAACCAAGAAGGTATGAGGAGTGAGTTGGCTAAGATAGATTGGGGAACTTCATTAAAAGACATGATGGTGGATAGGCAGTATCTAATACTTAAGGAATGAATGTATACATTCTAACAGTTATACATTCCTTTTTGGTGCAAAAACACAACAGGAAAAGCAGCTCAACCATGGCTAACAAAAGAAATTAAGAACAGTATTAGATCCCAGGAGGAATCATATAAGTTGCTAGAGAAAGTAGGAAGCCTGAGGATTAGGAACAGTTTAGAATTCAGCAAAGGAGGACCAAGAGATTGATTAAGAGAGGGAATATAGAATTGAGAGTAAACTTGCAAGGAATATAAAAATGGACTGTAAAAGCTTCTGTAAGTATATAGAAAGAAATTGATGAAGACAAATGTAGGTCCCTTACAGTCTGAAATGGGAGAATTTATAAAAGAACAAGGAAATGGCAGAGCAATTAAACAACTACTTTAGTTTTGTCTTCATGGAGGAAGACACAAATAACTTCCCAGAAATGTTAGGGAACCAAGGGTCTAGTGAGAAGGAGGAATTGAAGGAAATTAGTATTACTGAAGCAAAAATAGTGCTGGAGAAATTAATGAGACTGAAAGCTGATAAATCCCCAGGGCCTGATAATCTACATCCCAGGGTACTAAAGGAAGTGGCTGTGGAAATAATGGATGCATTGGTTTCCATCTTCCTAAATTCTGTAGATTCTGGAACAGTTCCAGCAGATTGGAGGGTGGCAAATGTAACCCCACTATTTAAAAAAGGAGGGAGAGAGAAAACAGGGAATTACAAACCGATTACCCTAACCTTAGTAGGAGGGAAAATGCTAGCATCTATTACAAAGGATGTGATAACAGGACACTTAGAAATATCAACATGATTAGACAAAGTCAACATGGATTTATGAAAGGGAAATTACATTTGAAAAACCAATTGGAGATTTTTGAGGATGTAACTAGCAGTATAGATAAGGGAGAACCAGTGGATGTGGTGTATTTGGATTTTCAAAAAGCTTTTGATAAAGTCCCACATAAGAGGTTGGTATGCAAAATTAAAGCATATAGAATTGGGGTTAATATATTGGTGTGGATTGAGAATTGGTTAGCTGGCAAGAAACGGACAATAGGAATAAATGGGTCTTTTTCAGAGTGGCAGGCAGTGACTAGTGGGGTACCGCAGGGATCAGTGCTTGGGGCCCCAGCTATTCACAGTATGTATCAATGATTTGGATGAGGGAACCAAATAATATTTCCAAGTTTGCTGATGACATGAAACTTGTTAGGAATGTGAGCGGTGAGGAGGATGTTAAAAAGCTTCAAGGCAATTTGGACAAGTTGAGTGAGTGGGCAAATACATGGCAGATGCAGTATAATGTGGATAAATGTGAAGTTATCCACCTTGATAGGAAAAACAAAATGGCGGAGTATTATTTAAATGGTGATAGATTGGGAAATGTTGATGTACAAAGGAACCTGGAAGCCCTTGTACACCAGTCACTGAAAGCAAGCATGCAAGTGCAGCAAGCAGTTAAGGCAAATGGTATGTTGGCCTTCATTGTAAGAGGACTTGAGTACAGGAGCAAAGATGTCTTACTGCAACTGTACAAGGCCTTGGTGAGACTACACCAGGAGCATTGTGTGTAGTTTTGGTCTCCTTATCTAAGAGAGGATATGCTTGCCATAGAGGGAGTGCAACAAAGGTTCACCAGACTGATTCTTGGGATGGCAGGATTGTCGAGTGAGGAGACACTGGGTCAACTGGGCCTGTAATTCACTGGAGTTTAGAAGAATTAGAGGGGATCTCATTGAAATGTATAAAATTCTGACAGGGTGGACAGACTCGATACAGGGATGATGCTTCCTCTGACTGGTGGGCCTAGAACAAGGGGTCACTGTCTCAGGATAAGGGGTAGACCATTTAGGACTGAGATGAGGAGAAACATTTTCACTTGGAGGGTGGTGAACCTATGGAATTCTCTACGACAGAAGACTGTGGAGACCAAGTCACTGAATATATTTTAGAAGGAAATAGATAGATTTCTAGACTCTAAAGGCATCAAGGAGTATGGGGAGACAGCAGGTGTATGGCATTGAAGTAGAGGATCAGCCATGATCATATTGAATAGTGGAGCAGACTCAAAGGGCCGAATGACCTACTCCTGCTCCTATTTTCTATGTTTTTCAGGGTCAAGTTTTCCAGCAGTGGTTAAGGGCTAGTACAGCGTTATAAACACAGTGACAACTCATTCATCAAGGTGTATCCTTTTCAAGGAGCTTTACAGCAAGACTAATGTATTGTGTATAGGAATAGGGCAAGTTCTAGTCAGTTCAGTGATTTCTAGCTGATTGCGGTCTGTGGGAACTTCAACTGCTCATCCTAGGGAGGAGCATAGAATCACTGACAGAAATTTCTGCACTTCCACTTCTAATTATGTGTGCTGTCAGTTTCACAGGAGTTATGGTGATGAATGCTGATAATTTTGCTATAATTACTTTAGGTTGAAAAGCTAGAACCATGGCCCTCTCAAGAACGTGAAATGCCCTATGGCACTATTTGAGGTAGAGCAGAGTAGTTCTTCCCTCTATCTTGGCCAATATTTATTCCTCAAACAACATTGCTAAAGCAGGTTACATGATCATTATCTCATTGCTGTTTACGGGAGCTTGCTGTGCACAAATTATCTGCTGTGTTTCCTACACTGCAGAAGTGCCTACACTTTACAAGTACTTCACTAGCTGTAGAGTGCTTTGGAACATCATGAGGCCATGCAAGTTCTTTCTTCTGCAGCAACTTGTTGAGGGGAAACAGGTAACTGTTAGATTTCAAACCATTCGGAAATATCATGGCTGATTTTACCCAGTCAACTGAGCAGAATGGTAAAGGAACTGTCCCCATTTCAGGGATGTAACAGTACCTTAGAAGACAGCAACTTTGTTAGATACATCTCCTTCACCTTGAGCTTCTGTTTCCCTTGACCCGGCTTGGGGGTTTCTGCAAATTCAGTATGTGGTGAAACCTAAAGAAGGTAAGGTATAGTCACAAAAAGATCAAATCACTGGAAATGGTGAGTATAAATTAAACTGAATTGTGAAATACATACCAGGTGACAAAGTTTGTTTGTAGGTCTACTATCTGGATAGAGTAAATGAAAGAGGGGGATTTGTGAAATTAGTGTTTGTTTCTTAAATAAGTACAGATTTCATTGTTATAAATTTTGTACCAAAGACAAACAATGCTGGAACATGAAGCACATACCTCTTTCGAGACCTCTATTGATTAAATGGTACTCAATGTGGTTTTGTACCGTGGGAGGATATATGAGTGACCTTTAGATCAATATCAGAAAGATGTAAAAAAACCTGGTGACAGGAGAAATTTCACTTGGATATTTCTCAGTTTCAAAAAAATCACAGTCGGGTGAGAATAATATTCTGGGGGTATAGTATCTGACTGGCTCTTTTACTGGACTAGCAATCGAGAGATTGGGGATTCAAATCCCACTCTAGCAGGTGATGAAATTGGAGTTTAAAAAAATTGGTGATTTATTAGGTTAGCGTCAGAAGCACGAAAACAGCCAGTTTGTTGTTAAAATCCCAACAGAACTGCTCAATTCATGTCTATCAGGGAAGGGAACTGTCCATCTATATCTGGTCTGGCACCTAGGGGTGAGTCCAGGTGACTCCAGGCTCACACTCTGTGGTCTCATTGCCCTCAGGGCAGCTAGAAATGAGAATAAACAGAATCTCCTCAGTGTTGACTGAATGTCAAAAACAGATAAAAACGCTGAATGTATGATGAGATTTAAAAGTTTCCAAGAATCTTTAAGATGCAGACATTACCTTCCCAACAAGTGCTACCAAAAAGTGACATCCTAATATCTGATGAGATAATGTGCTGTTTCTGTGGCTGGTTTAAAGTGGGCCAGAAAACTTTGTTGTTTTACATCCTTGTACATCTTTAACATCCCAGGTGTTTCTCAGGAATGTAAACTTTTCGATGAATCGAATAGAGATTAAAGAGACAGATTCAATTCTTTTAAAAATTAGTGATTTTCTTTTACCTGTTCTTGGACGGTTTACTCTTCTAATTACAACTAATGATGCTGCAGCTGGAATCTGAATAGAAAGATGTGAAAAATTAACAAGTTACATTGTCAAACATGCATGCTCACATACACGCACTCACACACTTGCACTCATACACACGCACTCACAAACACACGCACTTGCACACGCATTTACGCACACATGCACACACACACGCACTCACACATATGCACTCACACATGCACACACACGCACTCACACTCACGTACATGCACTAACGCACATGCACTCACGCACACACACATTCACACACATACACACTCTCACACACACTCATACACACACACACACACACACACACACGGTCCACCCCCAATTCTTTCAGATGCCAGTGCTGCTGGCAGGGGGAAGGGGACATGCGTAAATCAGAGATGGGAAACCTGAACTTAGCAGGTCCACTTAACATTAATGCTGGTTTCAAACAGACCCCGGTTTTGCTCTTCCAAGGATCTTAGCCCACATTTTGGAAACCACAATTTTATGGAGGAGTTGTAAACACTCTTGAAGGTCGGATAAAGTCTGTTTAGGTTTCTTGATCTGAAGCGATTTAAATCCCCAGCCCTTTAAAAATGAATTAAACCAGACTACAGCTGTTAATTAAAGTAAAAAAGCAGATGCCTGCTGTTGGAGTGCACTGATGAACAGACCGTCTGGTGCAGCTTAGAAAGAAAACATTAGCCATCTGTTGCTACAGTATCAATAGACTTCACTGTTGATATTTCCCAAGGATTGTTATTACAGCTGAGTCTATTATGAATGATTGGCTGAGTTTCTTTTTTTCATATTCATTCATGGGATGTGGGTGTTGCTGACTGGGCAGCAATTATTGCCCATCCCTAATTGCCCTTGAGAAGGAGGTGGTGAGCTGTCTTCTTGAACCGCTGCAATCCATGTGGTGTAGGTACACCCACAGTGCTGTTAGGAAGGGAGTTCCAGGATTTTGACCCAGTGACAGTGAAGGGATGGTGATATATTTCCAAGTCAGGATGGTGTGTGACTTGGACAGGAACTTGCAGGTTGTGGTATTCCCATGCATCTGCTGCCCTTGTCCTTCTAGAATGTTAATGGTCGTGGGTTTGTAAGGTGCTGTCTGAGGAGTTTTGGTGAGTTCCTGCAGTACATGTTGTAGATGGTACACCTTGGTGCCACTGTGTGTCGGTGGTGGAGGGAGTGAATGTTTGTGGGTAGGTTGCCAATCAAGTGGGCTGCTTTGTCCTAGAATCGTGTTCAGCTTCTTGAGTATTGCTGGAGGCAAGTGGAGAGTATTCCATCACACTCTTGAATTGTGCCTTGTAGATGGTTGAAAGGCTTTGGGGGCTCAGGAAGTGAGTTACTTGCCATTGAACCGTGTATTAGCAGGGGGCTGAGTTCACATTTTGATTGACAGTTTTAAGAGGCTTTTAAAGGATTAGCTGTCTTTGATGTTGTAAATGGATAAATGTTAGTTTGTTTATATAACAGATTGACCACTTGAGGGGATTTAAATTTTTGAATGGGCTTCATGAATGAGAGTTTTTTCAGTATCAAGTTTGTATGAGTCTCTTAGGTTTCTCGAAGTTTAATTTTTATTCATCTCCACATGCCTATTGTGAATACTGGATGGCAAAGTGGGGACCTGGGGGTATGAAGGGGAATGGGGGCATCAGGGGGAATGAGGGCATCAAGGGGAATTGGTGACATGGGGGTGGGGTGAGGAATGAGGGCTAGAGGATCGAACAACCTTTTTTATAACTAGACCAAAGTCTCAGAGAACCGATGCAGCCTTTCTAGCCAGCCCAGCTCGGCTCTCGCCCACTTTCGTGGCTGCCTCTGAACTGCCTCCATCCCATCCCCTCCTCCCAGGAATGAAAACATGGCAGGAGGAGAGTCTTTTAAAGGGAAATTTCCCGACTTGAACTTACAGCATCGATGGTGAAACTTTGGTCCTCACACTCACATATCCACTCACACACACTCAAAAGATAGACATGAACACTCCCTCAAACACAAACTCAAGCACACACACACACACAAACACAAACAAGTTCACATTAACACCTGCCCTCGCAAATATGCACACACATAAATACACACACACTTCCCGATGTACACTCTCGCTCACACACACTGACTCGCACTCAAACTTAAACAATCACACTGATACTCTCACTCACTTACACTCATATACACATTACAGACACTCTCACACCCACATAAGCACCCAAACACGGAAACATCCAATGCCCCCATACCCTGCTCTCCCCGCAATAACCTGCTCTCCCCCTCTCCCATTCCTTGCTCTCCCCTACCCCACATCCTGCTCTCCATCCCCACACCATGCTCCCACCCCAAACCCTGCACCGCTCCCCCAAACCCTGCTCATCCTCTCCCCCATACCTTGCTCTCCCCCTCCTCATACCCGCCCCTGTACCCTGCTCTCTCCTACCCCACATCCTGCTCTGCACCCCCATACTATGTTCTCCCCACATACGCTGCACCCCTCCCCCATACACTGCTCATCCTCTACCCCATACTCTGCTCTACCCCTCCACCGTTCCCTGCTCTCCCCCTCCCCGTACCCTGCTCTCCCCCTCCAACATACCCTGCTCTCCCCCTCCACTGTACCCTGCTCTCCCCCTCTCTCATAACCTGCTCTCTACCCCCTCATACCCTGCTCTCCCCCTCCCCCATACCCTGCTCTCTCCCTCCGCTGTACCCTCCTCTCCTCCTCCCTCATAGCCTGCTCTCTACCCCCTCATATACTGCTCTCCACCCCCATACCCTGCTCTTCACCCCCCCATACCCTGCTCTCCATCCCCCATACCCTGCTCTCCCCCTCTGCCATACCCTGATCTCCCCCCAACAATACCCTTCCCTCTCCCTCTGCCATGCCCGGCTCTTCTCTCCCCCATATCCTGCTCTCCCCATCCCTCTTATCCTGCTCTGCCCTCTTATACCCTGCTCTCACCCTCCCCCATATCCTGCTCTCCTCATCCCCCATACCCTGCTCTCCCCCTCTGCAATACCCTCTCTCTCCCTCCACCATGCCCACCTCTTCCTCACTCACATATCCTGCTCTCCCCCTCCCCCTTACCCTGCTCTCCCCCTCGGTCCCTGCTGTCCCCCTCCACCGTACCCTGCTCTCCCCCTCCCCCGTACCCGGCTCTCCCAATTCCTTCCATTTTCTCAGCTCCTTTGCTAAAAAAAGATTTGCTGCCAATTGAAAATGATTGGTGCAATAATTGGGCTATGAACAGCCTCATACCTGATAGTGGCCAATTGTGTTTAACTTCTTTATCCCATTTTCAAGAACTTGTGATGATTGGTCGATATCTTGCAGTATTTGGTTTCCTCCATTCTTAACAAGCTCTGGAACAAACACAGAAACAGTAATCAAAGAATAGGCTAATCTAACCAAGGAAGTATAATTAGTCTCTGTACTGTCTGTAATCAGCAGGTAAAGTCTGTATGCGCCCTGCGAGTGAAGATGACCATGTTCATCATCTGGGGTGTTTGGTAGGGTTCTGGTAGGTATGTAGGTGATTGCTAAAAACCCAGAAGGTTCTGCTACAAATAGGACAGGATACCGCAGACGACTGAGTTTTGGACCTGTTGCTGGCTTGGGATTTCCTCTCCTGTTTTCTCTCTGCCTCTGATATGCATATGCTTTTGAAGGAGTCTGCACTGTTTTCATTTGGTTGTGTCAGGTACAGCGATTCTGGGTGAGCTTCTCCCAGGACTCTAAGTTGATATCAAAACCCCTAAATGCAACCTTCAGTGTGTCCTTTTACGTTTCCTTGGAACATCATGAGAGCGCACCCCAGACTCAAGCTCTCCACAGACTATTCATTTTGGTGAGTGAGGGCCAGGCAGTCTAGTTATATGACCAGCCCAACTCAGTTGTGACTCTCCCTATTTGGTGTGGATGACTGGCATGCTAGCTCAGGTGAGCACCTAAATGCCTGGTATTTTGGCCTGCCATCTGATCTTCAGAAGCTTCCAAAGACAGCTCAAAATCACAGAATCATTACAGCATAGAAGGAGGCCATTCGGCCCATCGTGTCTGAACCGGCTCACAGAGCATTTTAACTTAGTGCCAATCTCCTGCCTTTTCACCGTAACCCTGCACATTATTTCTATTTAAATAATCATCCAATACTCTCTTGTATGCCTCAATTGAACCTGCCTCTACCACATGTCCAGACAGTACATTCCAAACCATAACTACTCGCTGTGTGAAAAAGCTTTTTCTCATCTCGCATTTGCTTCTTTTCAAAACACTTTAAAGCTGTGCTCTTTGGTTTTTGATCCATTTACGAACGAGAACAGTTTCTCCCTATCTACTCTGCCCAGACCCCTCATGATTTTGAAAACTTCTATCAAATCTCCTCTTAGCCTTCACCTCTCCAAAGAAAACAGTCCTAGCTTCTCCAATCTTTCCTCATGACTGAAGTGTTTCATCACTGGAACCATTCTTGTAAACCTCTTCTATACACTCTCCAATGCGTTCACATTCTTCCTATAGTGTAGTGCCCAGAACTGTACACAATACTCCAGCTGAGGTCTAATCAGTGCCTTAAATAAGTTCATCATAACCTCCCAGCTCTTGTACTCTATGCCCCTATTAATGAAGCTTAGAATACTGTATGCTTTAGAAAAAGCTCTGGTCTACTTGTCCTGTCACCTTTAATGACTTATGTACATATACACCCAGGTCTCTCTGTTCCTGCACACGCTTTAGAATAGTATCCTTTATTTTATACTGTCTCTTCATGTTCTTTTTACCAAAGTGTATCACCTCACACTTCTCTGCATTGAGCTTCATCTGCCACCTATCTGCCCACTCCACTAATGTGTCAATGTTCTTTTGAAGTTCTACACTGTCCTCCTCACTGTTTCCAATTCTCCCAAGTTTTGCGTTGTCCGCAAACTTTGAAATTGTTCCCTGCTCACCAAGATCTTGATCGTTAATATATATCAGGAAAAGCAAGGGTCCCAATATCGATCCCTGGGGAACTCTGCTACAAACCTTCCGGCGTGAAAAATACCCATTAACCATTACTCTCTGTTTCCTGTCCCTCAGCCAATTTTGTATCCACGTTGCTACTGTCCCTTTTATTCCATGACCTATAATTTTCCTCAAGTCTTGTGTGGCACTGTATCGAACTTTTGGAAGTCCATATACACCTCATCAACTATCTCTGTTACCTCTTCAAAAAAATCCAGCAAGTTAGTTGGACACGATTTTCCGTTAACCAATCCATTCTGACTCTTCCGAATGAATCCACATTTTTCCATGTGACTATTAATTCTATCCCGAATAATTGTTTCTAGAAGTTTCCCCACACCATAGTTAAACTGACTGGTCTGTAATTGCAGGGCAGATCTTTCCAACCTTTTTTGAACAAGGGCGTAACATTTGCAATTCTCCAGTCCTCCAGCACCTCTCCCGAATCCAGGGAACATTGAAAGATTATTGCCAGTGCCTCTGCAATTTCCACTCTCCCTTCCCTCAATATTCTTGGATGCATCTAACCCAGTCCCGATGCCATATCAACTTTAACTAACGACAGCTTATCCAATACCTCCCCCTTATCAATTTTAAACCCTTCTAGTGATGGAGTTTCCTCCTCGGTTACTATGGCCTGGGCAGCATCTGCCTCATAGGTAAAGTACTGATGCAAAGTATTCATTTAACATCTCAGCCATACCTCTTGCCTCAATGTATAAATCCCCATGTGTAGGTCCATAATAGGCCCTACTCCTCCTTTCAACACCCTTTTATTACTGATATGCTTATAGAATACTTTTATGTTAGTTGCCAGTCTTTGTTCATAATCCCTCTCTGCTTCTTGTATTTGCTTTTTCACACCCCTTCTGAACCTTCTGTATTCAGCTTGGTTCTCAATTGTATTTGCTACCTGACACCTGTCGTAAGCACACTTTTTTTCTTTAACTTAATTTCTATCTCATCCAGGGAGCTCTGGATTTGTTTGTCCCACCCTTCCCTTTTGAGGGAACATACCTTGACTGTGCCCAAACCATCTCCTTTTCTTCAGTTTTTCCCTCCAATCTTTGATTCCAGTCTATCCGTTCTTTCCCCATTGAAGTCTGCTCTCTACCAGTTGATTATTCTTACTCTGGATTGACTAATGTCATTTTCCACTGTCATCCTAAACCTTATGATACAATGATCACTGTCCCCTAAATGTTCCCCCACTGTCACTTGATCTACTTGGCCCACTTAATTCCCAAGAACCATGCCTAGCAGTGCCTCCTTTCTTGTTGGACTGGACACATACTGCCGTAGAAAATTCTCCTGAACACAATCTAGGAATGTTGGTCCCTCACTGCCCCACTATCCTAGTCTATATACTGGTAATTAAATTCTCCCATTATAATTACTCTATGATATTTACATTTCTCTGTAATTTCTTTGCAGATTTGTTCCTCTATATCCTTCCCACTAGCTGGTGGTCTACATATTACATCAAGCAATGTAATTGCACCCTTCTTAGTCCTTAGCAGTAGCCAAACCGATTCTGTCCTTGAATCCTCTAATGCATCCTCTTTCTCCAGTTTTGCAATGCTCTCCTTAACCAAAAATGCCGCCCCTCCTCCTTTCCTCCCTTTCCTATCTTTTCTGAACACCTTGCAACCAGGGATATTTAATACCCAGATCTGCCCTGCCCTTAAGCCAGGTCTTCATTATTGCCACAACATCATAATCCCACAAGACAATCTGTGCCTGTAACTCCCCAATTTTATTAACTATACTCCAAGCATTCACATACATGCAGTGTAACCCTGTTTCATTGCTTGTTCCCTTACTCCAACTCTAGCTTTTAACTTAATGTTAGTGCTATCTGCCTCTACCAGTATTCTGTCCACCCTGGTATTACTTCCTAATATTCTCTCCTGGTTCCCACACCCCTGCTGAGTTAGTTTAAACCCTCCCCAACAGCACTAGCAAAACGACCTGGAAGGAACTCAGCTCAATTGAAAGTGGTTGAGCTTCTTGGCATGACACTGGTACACAGTCCAAGTGCTACATGTATGAGCAGAATGAACAGGACTATTACTCTATAGACTCTGTTTGGTATTGAGACTTACTCCTCTTCATTCCCAGAATGATGTCTGATATTCGTGTTCCTATATTCTTAAGTCTGCTGAAGACTACATCTGCTTTGACAATTTTTGCACTTGTCTCATTGTCAACATAGACAGCTCAAGAGAGTGTGCTGCCAAGATAAGTGAATTGATCCACTGCTGACAGGTTCTGGCCATAGACTGAAACCTTGGGCTTGAGGTAAGACTTTCCTGGAGCAGGCTGGTACATTGCTTAAGTCTTCTTTGTGCTGATCGGAAGGCTGAAGTTGTTGCATGCACTGGAGAAAACATCCATGCTATTTGCATGTCCAGCTCTGAACCCTCAGCTAGTGCACAGACATCAGCAAACAGGAAATCACAAACTACGTCCTTGGAGACGTTGGTCTTTGCCTCGAGTCATCTCAGATTGAGCAGGTGCCCGTCCATGCAAAATCAAATTTCAAAGCCAGGATCACCAACATGGAAGGCAGATTCCTGTCCATGCGATATCTGATTTTGATGCCAGGAAAACCAACATGGAAAGCAGAGAGCATAGCAGAGAAAAAATGCCCCATCGCCAGAACTTCCAAAAAGCACCTAGATGTAGCTTGGCAAGTGGTGGGAAAGGCCCTCCCCGTCAGATCCTTCCCACACGCCAGGAGTCTCACCCCCTCTGCACGTTGCCCTCGAGGTGATTGTGGTGGGGACAAGACCGTTGTTCATCTCCTTGTGGATTGTGCCTTTGCAAAGAAGGTCTGGAGAGAGATGCAGTGGTTTCTGTCAAGGTTCATCCCGAGCAGTTCTGTGACACAGGACTCTGTGCTCTACAGGCTGTTCCCAGGGACACACACCGACACAAACATCAACTGCAGCTGGAGGATCATCAACTTGGTGAAAGACGCTTTTGGTGCCTGAAACTTGTTGGACTTCCAGTGCAAAGAGTTGTCTCCGACCGAGTGTTGCAGACTGGCACATTCCAAGGTCCGGGACTACATGCTGAGGGACGCACTAAAGCTTGGGGCAGCCACCGCAAAGGCGCAATGGGGAAAGGTCGCTGTCTAAGACCTTTCTGCCATGGTGCATTGAGAGGCTGGGAATTGTTTAGAGCCTCTCGGGCTGTTCAGCTCAAAATGAATGTATGCATTGAATACTGATTGTATTATAATTGTATTGAAGCACCTCAGAGTGCAACATGATGTATGTTGATAACTCCAGTACCATTGTCTGATTGTCTGCATTGACCATTTCGAAATGATTGTAATAGTCATTGATTGTATTGATGCACTTTGTGTTGAAGTTGAATCTGATTGTACTTTTGTGATGGTGATTTAAAAATGTTTTGTAATGTTCTTCCAGATATTTTATGAATAAAGTAAATTTTTCAAAAAAAAACAAGAAAGTTAGTGCTAGCTGTTTAACTCCATTAGTGACTGGGAATGAGTTAGAAGACTCACTGTCACCTAGAACAGACACAAGTATGCCATTGTGGAATTGTCAAATGTGATATATTTCTCAGGCCAGCTGAATTTCTCCATTATCTTCCAAAGGCCCTCAAGGCTGACCATGTCAAAGATCCTGATCAGGTCCACAGATGTGGTGTGTTCTTGGCATTTCTGCTGGAGCTATCCAACTGCAAACACCATATCATTGGTCCCTCGACCTTTTCTGTAACCTCACCAACTCTGCCAGCAGATCCTGGTCGAGATGTTGCAATAAGGGGTTCAAAAGGATTCTGGTGAAGATTTTACCAGCAATGGAGATGACTGAGATTCCTCTATGACTGTTGCAAGGTTGGCAAGTTCCTTTCCACTTTGTACAGGTGGACAACGGAGCATCTTTGTGTTCATATGGGATGGTTCCTTGCTCTTACATAGCCTAAAAGACTTCAGTGAACTTCTTGACGAGGCATTGATTCAGTCTTGTAGACCTCAGCTCTGGGATAACATTAGCTCCTGGAGCTTTGCTGTTAAGCAGGAATTTAATTACGTTTGTCGTTTCTAATAGCATGGGAGGGTCACAAGAGTCAACTTGCCAACCAATCAGCACCCACTTGCTCCTGCAGTATACATTTTTGTGATTGTTTGAAATTTGGCATTCTTGTACTTGTCCTGATGAATGCATGGCCGAAAGCTTCAGCAATATGGCTCTCCTTTCAGCAATATTCAAGTTCTAGACTAAATATTAAATATATTGTGCAGCATTCCGTAAACCACCTCCACACTCAGTGGTCAGATTTGATCTGGCAGTGATCTCAAAAGCCTTCATTCTTCTTCACTTTTTCCTCTGTGACCAAGAAGATATGAGACAACATATTTCTTCTGGTATTTCCTCCTATCTCTGTAACCTCCTCAGCCCTGTGATGCTCTGAGATCTCTGCTCTCCTCTAATTCTGACCTGTAGCACATCCTCCACTTTCTTTGCTGTACCATCGGCAGCCATACCTTTATCTGCCTGGCCCCCTAAGCTTTGGAATTCTCTCCCTAAACCTCTCCATCTCTCCTTCCTTAAAACCTACCTCTTTGATCAAGCTTTGGGTCATCTAGCCTAATAGCTCCATATGAGACTCGATGTTTGTTCTTTTTGCCTTATTATACTCTGCAAAGTGCCTTTGGATGGTTTTATTTTGTCAAAGCTCTATATAAACAGAAGTTGTTATGTTTGCACTTTTTGTAACAAAAACCTTTTTTGTTACATTGGAGAGGCCATTAACCTCACCCAATGTGGAGGTTTTTATTAGTCCACCCCCAATTGGACGAGTATCCCACAGAATGTCAGCCTAGTGGTCAGAAGCCAGAGCTCTGTTATCCTGGCTTCAGTAATTTTTATTACTGGAACATTAGTTTCTATTTCAGTATGTGAAGCTGCTTTAATAAAGAATAGCAAGGGCCATTGGAATTTGTCTGGATCCATTGAGTTTAGATGCCGCAGTCCTGGAAAGGAGATTTAAACTAAAATTGAATTGAAAATACAAGAGGGAAATTACCCAGGTCAATATCTTCCATTTGGAACCTCTGTGAGTAACCATATTTGTTGAAGAATGCCTCAAAAATCTTCTCCTTCGCTTGTCCTATAGTGTCACAATCCAGAACATCTACTTCAAGAGTGGGCTTGTTATCCAGATCATTTTCATCATCAGCCACAATGTTCAGTTGAAATGAAACATCCAGTTTCTGTCAGGAGAGAGATCACACTGTAATAAGCCTCAAGACATTAAAGACTATCTCCGCTATTTCATCATTATGCCCTTAACCTCCTGGTCTGAAAACATAGCATTGAGTGAGGAATCATTCCTCAGTAATAAAACTGAAGAACAGCGTAGCAAGAATTCAAATATGATGAGGATTATTTCAGAAGATTTTGGACAATTATAAATTTGTTCATGGCAGAAAGTATCAATGTCGATTATGGTATTTTATACAATTACTGGAAGAAGACAAAAGTAAGTTTGAGGAACTAACACTGCTGTGAAGCAGCTACTCCAGGTGGCAAAGCCTCTGATTTTGTACATTTATAATTTGCATCTCATGTGACTGGCGTCTGAAAAATGTCACAATGATCTTTCAGACTGTGAACTGCTGGCAGCTTTCCCAGGCTGGATCTTTAGAAGATTTCTGATAAAGTCCCCATGTCCCATCACATAAGCCATTTATAAATGGCTTTGAAGACATTCCTGTTAATGTCAGAATTGTCACTAATTCAAGTTACACAGTCAAGTGAGAAATAAAGAGACTGTAAGAGCCCCATTGCAACAGTTGAGCAGAATTGGACAGTGTGTGCCTCACAGGTCTTTCTGGCTTCACACTCATACTGTGGTCTGCTGTTGGATGGTTGTTAGGTGCCTCTCCTCTACCCCCTCCCATTATACTCGCATCTTCTAGTAGAGTTTGTTCAAGGAGTTGCTGGATTTTCCTGCCTCCCAGCTCAGTGAGCTGTGCAGATTGCCCGCTATATTCTGATGAGGCCCAAACCTAATATCGGTTCTGGCATCCTGCATTCACCAGGATGATACCAGGGCTAAGAGTTGAATTATGAGGACAGGTTGCATACAGGAGTCTTGTATTCTCTTCAGTATAGAAGGAGGTGATCTAATTGAGGTATTTAAATGATTAAAGGATTAGGGTAGATAGGGAGAAAATATCTCCTCTGGTGGGGAGTCCAGAACAAGAGGGCATAAACTTAAAATTAGAGCCAGGCCATTCACACAAGCTCTGGAACTCTCTCCCAGCAAAAAGCTGGTGAGGTTGGAAGTCAATTGAAAATTTTAGAACTGGAATTGGGAGACTTCTGTTAGGGGAGGGTATTATGAGTTAAGGAACCAAGATGGAATTCAGATACAAAACAGCCATGATCTGGTCCTGTTCTTATCATTCCAATGGTTAGGCACAAGTGAATGGACCGTTGACTTCATGGCTGATTTGGGCCAAGTTTTAAACAGCACCCCACTTCCCCACCCATAGAACAGGAAGCATAACTCTGAGTTTGATCCAATTCGAGAGCCCTAACAAAACCTCACAACAGCTCTGAGATGTACAATGTACTTAAATGTCAGTGAGTCTCTGTTGGTCACAATCTAGTCTCTGACTCAGATGGCTGTGGATTCACAGCTTGCTCATATGCACTTTGGGCCCATACTCCAGTGAATTACTTAAGGTGTGCTGCACTGTCAGAAGTGTCGGCTGTGAAATTCAATAACCCCAGCAAATAGGTGTGGGGATCATGATGCTTCTGATGCAGCCAGCATACAAAATTTGTGCAGCTTTCTAATTTACATGATTTCAGCATGCAGCCAGGGCTATGTTTGCTGTTGAGTGGCTGCACGCTTCAGCAGGAAGTGCAAAATTGTGAGGACAGCACCGCTTAAAGCTAGCCTGCCCTAAAGGGGAGGTGCATTCTGGCTGGAGCAAGTGCTGGAAGTCAATCCACAACTGATTCTGCTCTGTGAAAGATACAGGAATGGGCCAACATGGCAGACAGCGTGCACCAGTGGAGAGGAGGAGCAAAGATCATTCATGCACAGGAGGCCCTCCAGACAAAGCTTACAATGGCAGTGGGAGTAGATAGCTGTAGCAATAAATGCCAGAACTTTCACCTTTCGGACCTGGATACAGTGCTGCAAGAAGCTCAATGATCTCACACGAGCAGTCAAGGTCAATGGGTGTATCTTCAAATGTCATATTCCACCAACTGCATCACTAGTTACACACACTGGTCCACGCCCCATATACCCCACTGCTCGTCTACCAACAATATCAATCAGGACTCATTTCTAACATTCATAGCTTCACCCCATCATCCCACCCTCACACATTCAGCACTGCTGCAAATCTCACACCAGCATCTCACAGCTTGCACACATTGCCAGCTATTCACCAGTGACAATCACATCACCCAAACACATTGTACTGCACTCACTGACAAACTTTCCTCTCTCTCTTTGTTGCAGGATAAGATAGCACACAACTACAGGCAGTAGGATCGACCCAGTGGGGGTCAGGTACAGCTGCATGTCCTCCCGCTGATGGAGGAGATGGTGGTCACCATCATTGCAGTGGCCGTGACCAAGTCTGTGACCAGTAGCGGAGCTGAATGATGATAGTATGCTTTAACCCTCCTTATACTCCACTTACCCCTTACCCGACCCTTCCTTCTGTTTACAAGCTGCTGATAGTGGAAGTATTCACCACGTGTTCACCCCTCACCACAATTCTACCCTTGTGCCTTTCTCCTTCCAAATACCCAAATACAGCAACCTGCTCAGGCATTGATGGAAGAGCCACAAGTCAGTGGTGAATGCTCTTACTTTCACACCCATCAGCACAGATATTATCACTGCAAATACTTTCACGGCTAGCATAGAGACAGGATGTGCATCTTCTAGATGGTGGCAGTCATGGGTTTGGAAGATGCTGTTGAAGGAGTCTTGGTGAATTCCTGCAGTGCATCTTGTATATTGGACACACTGCTGCTACTGTGCGTCGGTGATGGAGGGAGTGAATGTTTGTGGATGGGGTGCCAGTCACGTGGGCTGCTTTGTCCTGGGAGGTGTCAAGCTTCTTGAGTGTTGTTGGAGCTGCAGTCATCCAGGCAAGTGGGGAGTATTGCATCACACTCCTGACTTGTGTCTTGTAGATGGTGGACTGACTTTGGGGAGCCAGGTGGTGAGTTACTTGTCGCAGGATTCCTAGCCTCTGACCTGCTCTTGTAGCCACAGTATTTATATGGCTGGTCCAGTTCAGTTTCTGGCCAATGGTAACCCCCAGGATGTTGATAGTGGGGGAGTCAGTGATGTTAATGCCTTTGAGCATCAAGGGGCGATGGTTGGATTCTCTCTTGTTGGAGATGGTCATTGCCTGACACTTGTGTGGTGCGAATGTTACTTGCCACTTGTCAGCCCAAGCCTGGATATTGTCCAGGTCTTTCTGCATTTGGACATGGACTGCTTCAGTATCTGAGGAGTCGTGAATGGTGCTGAACATTGTGCAATCATCAGCAAACATCCCCACTTCTGACCTTATAATGGAAGGAAGGTCATTGATGAAGCAGCTGAAGATGGTTGGGCTGAGGACATTACCCTGAGGAACTCCTGCAGTTAAGATGACTGACCTCCAACAACTACAGCCATCTTCCTCTGTGCTAGGTCTGACTCCAACCAGCAGAGAGTTTTCCCTATGATTCCTATTGATTCCAGTTTTGCTCGGGCTGCTTGATGCTGCCCTGTCAATAGAAACCTTGATGTCAAGAGCAGTCAGTCTCACCTCACCTCTGGAATTCAGCTCTTTTGTCCATGACTGAGCTGCTGCCAGGGCAGGGGAAAGGGTAACCTAGGTTCCAGCTCACCAGGGGCCCAAGGTTGCACATGAGCTCTGCTGCAGAGGACTCAGATGAGGAATTCGATGGGCCAGGTTCCAGAAGAAGGCTGATGGGTATACACAACAAAATGCTTGGTGTACTGGGAAGTCTGCCAGGAAGCCAGTGGTCAATGTCAAGGAGCAATAGGGAGTCTGGCAGCAACTTGGCACAGGGCTTTGCACAGGGTTGAGAGCAGAACCTTTCCAGTGTGAAAGAGGTGACCAACTCCATTAACACACTGTGGACCCAACCATGATGCAGCATCGGATGGCCAATGTCTCAGCTTCCATTGCAGCTCAAAGAGAAGCCACCCAATGTCTAGGTGCTGCAGTGGAGGCTTCGGTTGCTCGGATGTAAGCTCAGCTTGCTGCCACCATGGCTGTGAATACCAGTGTTCAATGAGGTTTGCAGGATGTCACAGTAGTCTAACAATCTGTCCAACCAAGATTACTAGAATTGTTGAGGGACATTCCAGGGGTTAGCAGAAACTTCATGGAGCACAAACTGTTGTCCTCTCTCAGGGTGGCAGCATTTGTCCTTCATTGCCACTGCACCAGTTTCTTTCAGCCAATCGGACCAGACTGCAGCTATCCATGCCAAGATAGTGCAGTGAAGTAGGGCCTGCTAGGCCCAGAGTCGCAGCCTCCCCCCAGTTAAAATCAGCAGCCTTCCACCAGCCATGCTGGATCTACTGGGGTAGCACTGTGTAGAGGTACAGGACAGGCAAAGGCATATGGAAGACTGTCATTAAGGGAATGTAATTTGGCCTGGTTTGATTTAGAAATTTGATTTGGACTGTTTGTTTTGTGATGGTTTTTATTTTAGCATTGTGACCAAGTGGACACTATGATGTTCAGTAACAGAGGGAAGGGCAAGTGTGGGACTATTACTCAATGGGGAATTGGGGTTGCATTCATTGGTACCATAGTTGGATGAACTGATCACGGACAGCCAGACCAGAAGGGACAATGCTGGTTTCTGCCTCCTTCTCCTTCCTAGATTGTCACTATAGAAGTAGTGGCAAGGTATGTACTCTCATGATGGCGATACAGCCTGTACAGCATGCAACAAACCAACACGAATCTTGACATAGAACCATAGAAAAGCTATGGCACAGAAAGGCCATTCAGCCCATTGTGTCTGCACTGGCTGAAAAAACTTGCCCCCCATTCTTCCAGCGCCCAGTCCATAGCTTTACAGGTTACAGCACTTCAGGTGCAGGTCCAGGTACCTTTTAAATGAGTTGAGGGTTTCTGCCTCAACCACCAAATCTGGGCAGCCAATTCCAGGCATGTACCACCCTCTTGGTGAAAAAGATTTTCCTAATATCCCCTCTAATCCTTTTCCCAATCACCTTCCGCCAATCACCTTAAATCTGTGTCCACTGGTAATTGACCTCTCCACTAGGGGAAACAAGTCTTCCCTGTCTACTCTGTCTAGGCCACTCATCATTTTGTACACCTCAATCAAGTCTCCCCTCAGCCTACTGTGTTCTAAAGAACACAATCCCAACCTACCTGATCTTTCCTCACAGCTGTAATTTTCAAGCCCTGGCAACATTCTTGTAAATCTTGTGCTCTGCCAAGTGTTGCAGGAACCCTGCAGATCCAGAGTGATCCAGGTCATGGAGGCATTGTTTAAATACCATAATATTCTGGCCAATAACATTCCATGGGGCTTTCATTATGTGCATGCTGCCCAAATGTGTGTGGGTTGCACATTAGAGTCATGAGGCAGGTGGTCAGTGGATAGCCCTTGTTGCCCAGTAGCCACCTTTGGTTTGCCGAGGTGGTTCCAATGCATCTGGTACAGGGACTGCCACAGAATAAAGACACCTGACTGTTTCCAGGATTCTGGCTGTTGACTCGCATGATACACTGAGTATGGTCACAAATCAGTTGGACATTGAGGGAGTGGAATCCCTTTCAGGTGTGGTATATCTCAGAGTTGACAAGCAGCACTGGCAAAGTGACATTTGTGTGCCACACCCTGCATCATGAGAAATCCTGCAATCCTCGCAAAGCATCGTCCTCACTCTCTCTGGTAAGAAAGAATGAAATATTTTCAGCTCCCTTGGAGTACATAGCCTCTCTGACCTCCCTTAAGCAACACTGCATCCTGACTTGGAACTATATCACTGTTCCTTCACTGTCGTGGGATGAAAATCCTGGAACTCTCTTCCCAGCTGCAACACTGTGGTGGATGTACCTACACTACATTGACTACAGCGGTTCAAGAAGGCAGCTCACCACCACCTTCTCAAGGGCAGTTGGGATGAGCAACAAATGCTGGCCCAGCCAGCGCAGCTCATAGCCTATGAAAGAATAAAAAAAACAGCAGACAGCAAACCAGGAGATGGTGCAAATGACACCTGCTTCAGCCTAGACCAGAAACAAAGAATTTCTTGTTCATGGTCACTCTCAAAGCCACTGGCATTGCCGTCCTCATCCTGCTCTAAGGCTGCAGGTTTGGCTGCAGCAGGTGGTAGATTTCAGTGAAGAAATAGTGATGTCTGGCCCACTGTTCATTGCTGAGAAGAATTGTTCCCTGAACACCCTAGGAGATTACAGCCTCTTGGCGGAACCCTTCTTCCCTCTTCCTCCTCCCTGTTCCAGCATCTTGTCCTGCTCTGTGTCACCTCTGTTCATTTTCCCTGTCATGTGGACGATGCAAATTATGCACCTATGTCTAGAAGTAAGTGACCTGTGCAGAATCCTTGAAGTCAGGGCAAAGTCCTACAGCACATGCTATCCCATTCTGTACAAGCTTCAGCAATATTAAACAACTCTGAGGACCAACGTACACCTCTGCAATTGCAGCAAAAGCCAATCGAAATCAATCAGCAACTAAGTTGAAATGAGTTGATGAGTCCTTTAAATAGTGCTGGGTAGGGTGTCTTTGCTGCTGCTGAACGTGTGTCCAGCTGTGCAAGGTTAATAGAGGGCTTCAGCTGGAGTATTGAGGTCCAAAATGGCGGCGCTGGTGTTCAGTCAATGTTCCATGGTGTGCCTACCGTGCATACTTCCGGTGGGCTCTCCTTCATAAAAATGGCATCAAGTGTAGCCAGCACCAAAATGGTGTGTGCCTGCTGCAGACATCATTTTTGGAGGCAAAACGGCACTTGTGATGCTGAGAAACTGGGCACTACGGAACTGAATTTCACACCCGTCACCTTTCAGATAGGATATTAATTTGAGAACAATTTGGAATTCAACTGGGAATTCTGTGGCCAAATTCCTCCATCAACCAAAAACACGTGCATTGGTTACTTATTTTGCTGCTGATCTGCAAGATTCAACTAATTGGTAAGTGGCTTTCACATTTGTCTACACTGCACTTTGAGGTAATTCACCGTATGTGACGTGCTTTAGGTCTATTTGGAGAGATGTTAACATCCTACATAAACGTAAGATGTCCATCCTTTCCTCTGTGCCAAAATGCACACAGATGCTGGGAGCAGTTTGTCCACTGATCAAGAAAAAAACAATCTACTCTAGTATATAAATGGAATCATTTCCACACACAGTAACACAAGACCGGGGCAAAGTGGTTAAAAAAAAGGAAGTGATGTAGTTAACTTCATCATTTTGTCAGGGGTGTGATTTTGCAGAATTAAACCATTAAACCAACAGGACTGAGGAAAGCAGAACAACTATTACTGATCATCTGAAATCAGGGCTCAAAAAGAAAGAACTTACACCTCTCCCTACTGTCTTTCACAACCTCAGGATGTCCAAAGAAATACTTTTTGAACTGTGGTTACTCTTGTAAGGTGGGAAACATAGCAGGCAATTTTCCCAAAGAAAGCTGCCACAAACAGCAATGTAATTACTAGACCATTTTGCTTTAGGTTTTAGTTGAGGGTTAAATGTTGATCAGGACACTTGGGGACTGGGAAATTCACAAATTTACAGGCAATTTTTACGTCTGCCTGAGAGGACGGATAGGGCCTCAATTTAACACCTAATTTGAAAGACAGCAGCTCCGGAAGTTCCATCAGTACTACAATGGAGTGTCACCTTACATTATGTGCTCAAGCCTCTGGAGTGGGACTTGATTTGAACCCAAAAACTTCAGCCCGATAGTTCAGAGTGTTATCACTGATCCACCGTGCTATCAATGCTCCTTTCCAATTCTCTGAGGGTGATCACTCATGTGGGGTACAGCTCGGTAACCACCAGCTCCCACTTTCTCTCCCTTTGTACATGGTTCCCACATACTCTTGCTGACACTTTTTTATACATCGCGTTCCCTTGATCATTCTTTCTCTAACTCTCTCCTTCCCTCTGTCTTTCCCCATGCACCTACCTATTTTCTCAATAAGTGTCTCTATCTTTCCATCTCGCAGCCATTTGGAGAAACTGAAGGCTCGCTCATTAACCCCATGAATATTCAGTTATTGCACATTCCAGATTGTCTTGGCAAAGGATGTTGGGAAGGGGTGAGATTTTCCATGCTGATTATACTGAACTTGTCAGCAGGTCTCACCTTCACAGTTTGAGGCAATTGTGAACATCTCATGGAAAAACAAAATCATGGGTGTGGCAGTCCTCTCAAAAGGCAAAGCTCCCAAGTGTGTTGGCGCTGAGGTAACCTAGCTGGCTCAGCCAGGCTGGAAGATGGTCGTATACCTAAGGATTTTCTGCATGATGAGGTAGCCAGAGCCAGACGACCAGTGAGACACCCAAAGCTCAGCTTCAAGAATGCTTGCAAGCATAAAATAAATGCCATAAACATCGACTTTTGCACTTGGGAGACACTAAATGACAACAGAGGAAAATGGTGTTTGCCACCATGGTCATCAGTGCCGACAGCAGCTTGGAAACAGATGCCAACACCAAAAACAACCACAGCCACACCGTATAACCACTTCACATGCGGCACTTGCGGCAGAGCCTGCCTCACACAAATTGGTCGCTTCAGCCATAAGCAGAAAAGCACCATAGCGAAACTTTCTCCATCCCCATCAGATTTTATTTGTTGCATTGTCCCTCATCTTATGCAGATGGAAGAATGCTGGTGACAATGCCAAGAGCACCAGAGCTCTGCCCCAGTGTCCTGGCTAATATTTCTACCTCAAGCAACATCAAAAGCAGATTAACTGGACTAAATTTTGGGCATTCACAAGAGGTGTTAGAACATTGGCTGAAGGGCACCCAGTTTACATGGGCAGTTCCCACTATAACTGTGGACATTGGAATTTATAATAAAAAAGCTGATAGGAGTCAAAACCAGTTGATGGCTTTTAATATATTATTTCGATGATTGCTCGATTGGAGCCTGTTTGGCTGTTTACTTATTCTCCTCAGCTTTTTATGAACAGATAAGATACTTAATTACTTAGGCTTTTGATAAAGTCCCATACAGGAAGTGAGGAAACAAAATTAGAGCACATGGGATTGGGGTATGGAACTGGTATGGATTGAAAATTGGTTAACAGACAGAAAACAGAGAGTAGGAGTTAACAGATCATTCTCAGGATGGCAGGCTGTTACTCGTGGGGTACCACAAGGATCCCTGCTAGGTCCACAGCTGTTCACAATCTATACAAATGATTTGGGTTTGGGACCCAAATATAATATTTCCAAATTTGATGATGACACAAAACTAGGTGGGAATGTAAGTTGTGAGCAGGATGCAAGGAGGCTTCAAAGGAACTTGGACAGGCGAGGTGAGTGGGCAAGAACATGGCAGATGGAATATAATGTGAATAAATGTGAAGTTATCCACTTTGGAATTAAAAAACAGAAAGGCAGGGTGTTTCTGAAATGGTGAGAGATTGGTAAGTATTAATGTCCAAAGGGACCTGGGTATACGTATTCATGAGTCACTAAAAGCAGCAAGCAATTAGGAAGACAAATGGTATGTTGGGCTTCATTGCAAGGGGATTTGAGTACAGGAGTAAAGGTGTCTTGCTGCAACTGTATAGATCCTTGTTGAGACTGCGCCTGGAGTATCGTGTACAGTTTTGGTCTCCCTATCTAAGGAAGGATATATTTGCCATAGAGGGAGTGCAACGGAGATTCACCAGACTAATCCCTGGGATGTCAGGCTTAGTTTACAAGGGGGGATTAAGGAAACTGGGCCTGTATTCTCTAGAGTTTCAAAGAATGAGGGGTGATCTTGAAACTAACAAAATTCTTACAAGGCGTGACAGGATAGATGTGGACAGGATGTTTTCCCTGGCTCTAGTGAGTCTAGAACCAGGGGACATAGTCTCAGAATAAAGGGTAGGCCATTTAAGACTGAGATGAGGAGGAATTTCTTCACTCAGAGGGTAGTGAATCTTTGGAATTCTCTGCCCCAGGGGCTGTGGAAGCGCAATCACTGAGTGTGTTCAAGACAGAAATTGATAGATTTATGGATAATTATGATATCAAAGGATATGGAGATAGTGTGGGAAAGTGGCATTGATGTAAATAATTAGCCATGATCTAATTGAATGGCAGAGCAGGATCGATAGGCCGAATGGCCTACTCCTACTCCAACTTCCTTAAAATTTTGGGGTTGAAGGTGAACTTTCTAATTTCACCCTTTCGCATTTTAAACACTAATATCGCAACTTCTTCACAATCTTAGCTGGATCAAAAATGGGAGCTTCTATAATTCTCCATTAGCTCATGAGGAAGATCTAACTTGTGGCAGTATTACATTATATTAAAACCTTGTCAACAGGAGATTGAATCACAGTGTGAAGTAGTAGATAATATCATTTCCTGGAATAATTCTCATCAATTCTGGGTTAATGATAAATTCATCAAAATAAAGATGCAGACAAACATTTTAAGAGTTTTAACACTATTTGAAAATTAAATGCTATTACACAGTAACAATACATATAAACCAGGAAAGTAAATTCTCAGTTTAGTGGCAGCAAAGAGTTTTATCTTTATGCAATTAATGACGATTAATTAACATGTGCAGATGAGTTTTCTGATTAAAATTGTACGTACCAGAGTTTTAAAGTCTGTGACCTCCCACAATAGCCAGTCTTCGTTTAGTGTGTGCAATGCCTTACCACTAACTGCATCCACTGGACCCAGGCTGATCCGTTGCTTTATTGCCGACACAAGCTTAAATAATGGCTCTCCGACAGATTCCTGCATTTAGAAAGGCAACAACTCTCATGAGAAATGCATATCAGCCATTTTATGAAACCTGTTTATTAAAAAGAAGAAATTCTTGTATAGCATCTTTCAAGACCTCAGGACATCGCAAAGCGCTTTACAGACAATTAAGTACTTTTTGAAGTTTGGTCACTGCAGTGCTGTGGGAAACACAATAGTCAAGGTACAGCATTCTCCCACAAACAGCAAGTTGATAATGACCATATCATCTGTTTTAATGAAGCTGACTGAGGAATATACATTTGTCAGGGCACCAGGGATAACTCCCCCTGTTCCTCTTTCGATATTGTCATGGGGTTTTCTATGGGCAGACTGATTCTCTGTTAGATATTTCATCTGAAAGACGGAACTTCTGACAGTGCAGCACTCTCTCAGCATTGCACTGGAATGTCAGCCTGGATTACATGTCCAAGTGTTTGGAATGGGGTTTGATGACTTTCCCCCCAATATCTTTTGGATCTTTGTTTAGAATTGACATTTGGGAGAGATTTTCTCCCTGTCAGGGGGGGGGTTGTGCGTGGGCGAAAGTGTACCCAATCGACGCCCCCGATCGGGTCGGCGCTGCCATTTTATGTGGGCGGGCAAATTAAGGCCTGTCCAGCGTGATATGTGCCTGGAAACGCTGTGTGCACCCTGTACGGGTGATGGGGAGGGTTC
The DNA here is from genome assembly GCA_026770705.1 of Isurus oxyrinchus. Classification (NCBI taxonomy): domain Eukaryota; kingdom Metazoa; phylum Chordata; class Chondrichthyes; order Lamniformes; family Lamnidae; genus Isurus; species Isurus oxyrinchus. The sequence continues at coordinate 84,757,152 of JANJGN010000013.1, forward strand.
CCTGAGTCAGGAGTGCGTTCTTCTGCGCATGCATGCGAAAGAGCTCAGAAACCTCCCTGAGGCAGGGTGCCTCAGGGAGATAAGTTTTAAGTTTTAAAAATTTTAATAAAGAAAAAAAAATTTAAGACACGTCCTCTCGTGTGACAGTGTCACATGAGCTGAGACATGTCAATGAACTTTATTGATAAAATTTATTTAATTTATAAATTTATAAATCCTTCATGAAACTTCATCCCACCCTTTCTCAATAGCCTTAATTAGTTAATTAATGGCCTCAACAGGCCTTTGACAGTTTGGCATGCATGCATTTGACTTGGCTGCGTGCCCGCCAAACTGAAATTCTAAATGACATGCGGTGATGTCTGGATGCATGCCCGACACCACCCCATGTGTTTTAATCCTCGGCGAGCGGGCCCCACCCCTGTTCGCCGAGCCAAAAGTTCTCCCCTTGGATCTCATGGAGTAGCCATAACTATCATGACATAGTGCAGAACTTTGAACTGCAGTGGGATGTGTGTGTTGGGTTGAAGGGGCAGGGAGAGGGGTAAAATGGGTGATATCAGGTGCCTCTCTATCCTCAGCCAATTCCCCCTTCCAATCATTTTGACCATATTAAACCTCCACCATAAGCTGAACATTCTGCACATTGCGAAGACAATTGATTTTGTCTTAACAGTCTCAGTTTACTGGCGGATATCACTGGTGAGTGGTTGAAAGCTCACTGGTCTCTAGGGCATGAAACCATAGTTAAAGAATAACGCTCCCTGTAAGCACATCCTGTTCTAAGAAAGCATCACAGTTCTCAGTTTGTAGGAAGCTTAGCGTGAAGATGGAAATTCTCTGTCTGCAATGAACTCAATTGTGTTAAGAGGAACTTTAACAATCAGGACCAAAAACTTGAACTTTTAAAAAAAAAACACTTCCCTTGAATACAGAGGTCATGAGGCCAAATGTGACATTCTTACTGTGACCTTGACCATGAACGACTAACTCAGCAAAGACTGGGATCTGAGATGTTTTCAGTTGATATAACTCAGTATTCAAATATTTACTGCAAACTCATCAGGAAAACACAATTTCTTCTCATAAGCAGAACAGCTTTTAACAAATTGAGCAACCGTTGTTGTGGTGATTAAGTTACTGAACCAATGCTCCATGAAACACAAGTTCAGAATCCCACCACAACAGTTTGAGAATTCGAATTCAGTTTTTTTAAGAATCTGGAAATGAAGAAGCTGGTCTCAGTAAAAGTGACCATGAAGCTATTAGATTGTAGCAAAAACTCAACTGGTTCACCAATATCCCTTAGGGAAAGAAACCTGCTGCCCTTCCCCAGTTTGGACTACATGTCACCAGTCCCACACCAACAGGGCTAATTCTACGAAGTGCCATAGCAAGCCGATCAGTTATTTATTTATTTTTTATTCATTCATGGGATGTGGGTGTCGCTGCCTGGGCCAGCATGTATTCCCCATCCCTAATTGCCTTTGAGAAGGTGGTGGTGAGCTGCCTTCTTGAACCGCTGCAGTCCATGTGGTATAGGTACACCCACAGTGCTGTTAGGGAGGAAGTTCCAGGATTTTGAACCAGTGACAGTGAAGGAATGGTGATATATTTCCAAATCAGGATGGTGAGTGGCTTGGAGAGGGACTCCCAGGTGGTGGTGTTCCCATGTGTCAGCTGCCCTTCTCCCTCTAGATGATAGTGGTCATGGGTTTGGAAGGTGCTATGTGTCAGTGGTGGAGGGAGTGAATGTTTAAGGCAGTGAATGGAGTGCCAATCAAGCGGGCTGCTTTGTCCTGTATGGTGTCAAGCTTCTTGAGTGTTGAAGCTCATCCAGGCAAGTGAGGAGTATTCTATCACATTCCTGACTTGTGCCTTGTAGATGGTGGACAGGCTTTTGGGAGTCAAGAGATGAGTAATTCAGTGCAGAATTCCTAGCATCTGACCTGCTCTTGTAGCCACAGTATTTATATGGCTAGTCCAGTTCCATTTCTGGTCAATGGTTACCCCCAGGATGTTGATAGTGGGGGATTCAGTGATGGTAATGTCATTGAACATCAAGGGGTGATGGTTAGATTTTCTCTTGTTGGGGATGTTCATTGCCTGGCACTAGTGTGGCACGAATGTTACTTGCCATTTGTCAGCCCAAGCCTGGATATTGTCCAGGTCTTGCTGCATTTGGACATGGGCTGCTTCAGTATCTGAGGAGTCACAAATGGTGCTGAACGTTGAGTAATAATCCACGAACATCCCCCACTTCTGACCTTATGATCGAAGGAAGGTCATTGACAAAGCAGCTGAAGATGGCTGGGCCTAAGACACTACCCTGAGGAACTCCTGCAGTGATGCTCTAGGACTGCGATGATTGATCTCCAACAACCACAGCCATCTTCCTTTGTACTCGAGATGCGGAGAGTTTTCCCCCTGAATCCCATTGAATCCAGTTTTGCTAGGGCACCTTGATGCCACACTCAGTCAAAAGCTGCCTTGATGTCAAGGGCAGTCACTCTCACCTCACCTCAGGAGTTCAGATCTTCAGTCCATGTTTGAACTAGAGCTACAATCAGGTCAGGAGCTGAATGGCCCTGGCAGAACCAAACTTAGTGTCAGTGAACAGGGTATTGTTAAGCAAGTGCCACTTGATAGCAATGTTGATGACCCCTCCCATCACTTTACTAATGATCGAGAGTAGACGGAGGGGACAGTAATTGGCCAGTTTAGATTTGGCCTGCTTTTTGTGTACAGAACATACCTGGGCAATTTTCCACATTGCTGGGTAGATGCCAGTGTTGTAGCTCTACTGGACCAGCTTGGCTAGGGGCGCAGCTCCAGTTATATCAAACTGCTACCCAGACGTTCAGGAAACTGGCTGACCATCACCTTCTCAGGGCAGCGAGGGTTGAGCAATAAATGCTAACGATTCCCGCAATCCAAAACTTTAAAAATAAATTAGGATGATTTGAAAGCTAAACTGCAAGAAGAAATTTTATGTCAGCCATAGCCACAAGCATCATGCACCATGATTATAAAGTACACTGTGTATAGTCCTTACCCTCAGAAAGCCATACATGCACAGGGACACCCAATTGGTTAAGAGTTTCTCAACTACTGTCTCTGTGTGGCGTAACAACAGCTTTGGCTGGGCAATCGATCCATCCAGCAAATCTTTGAGGAGATGATCAAGCACATTTGTCAGATAAACTAACTTACTGTGAAATGCAATGGTCAGGAACGAAGCAAACCTACACCTGTTAATGACAAATAGTTGGCATTTTAAGAAAGACATTCAGGAGCTCAGACTGTGGTGTTTGCATAGCATTCTAACGTCAAAGCTCAATTATTACTCTCTTGAACTCCAACTCATGGGTTGAGTCTTGCACCAGTGAAGATATAAGATATCAGGGCATAAAGGATTAAATTAAAACTGGATTGTAATCCCTTGAGTTTAGGAAATTTAGGGTGATTTAATTGAGGTATATAAAATGATAATTGGATTTAATAGAGAAGCTGTTCCAATAAGGGATCCAGAACACATGGGCATAACCTTCAAATTGGAGCTAGGCCGTTGAGGAGTGAAATCAGGAATCATAAGAACATGAGAAATAGGAGCAGAAGTGGGCCATTCTGCCCCTTGAGCCTGATCTGCCTGTCACTGAGATCATAGCTGATCTGATGTGGCCTTAAGTCTACTTTCCTGCCTGTCCCCCATAACCCTTGACTCCCTTGTCAAACGAAGACCTGTCTAACTCAGCCTTGAGTATATTCAATGAGCCAGCCTCTATGGTTTACTGGGGAAGGGAATTAAAAACACTATTGATCTGCTGAGAGAAGAAATTCTTCATCTCTGTCTTAAATGGAGACTTCTTATTTTGAAATTGTGCCCCCAAGTTCTAGATTCTGCCAAGAACAGAATCATCCTCTCAGCATCTACTCAGTCAAACCCACTTAGGATTTTATATGATTCAATAAGATCACCTTTCATTCTTCTAAATTCCAAGCAGTACAGGCACAACCTGCTCAAACTTTCATAATAAGACAGTCCCCTCATCCCAGGAATCAGTCTTGTAAAACTTCTCTCAACTGCTTTCACTGCAACTATTTGCAAGCATTGCTTTGCACAAAGGGAATCTGGAACTCTCTCCCTCAAAGGGCTGTGGATACTGGGGGTAAATTGTAGCTTTCAAGCTTGAGATTGAAAGATATCAAGAGATATCGAGCTAGGGTAAATGGAGCTGAGGTACAAATCAGCCATGGTCTAGTTGAATCACAGAGTCATAGAATGGCAGAGCAGGCTTGAAAATCTCCATGATTTCTGGGTTTTGAAAATCACCAATTCTATTTCATCTTCTATCAATGTGAGTTGTTGTTATCATGGTATAAATCCATGCTTTATATCAAAAATGACTATTATTTGGGCTGAAAAACACTTGCTGGAGATTTAAAAGGACTGAACACCAGCATTCTTTTAAAAAGTGACTTAAAGCAGTTTCTAAAATGACTGAAAATTTGTATCACTGTACCTTACAACTTCCAAAGCCATTAAAATGGAGTTAGCCTATCCAGAAAATGCCATCAGGAACAATCACCCTGGAGGAGTGTGAATGGACCATCTCCTGACTCTTGGTGTGGAGCAAGTGTTAGGTATAATGACTTTGGACAATGGACTCTGGCTAAGAAGGGACCCTTCCAGTCATAATCTATCAAGTTGAAACCACACATCTGGAATCAAATTGCTATGACCATATTTGGGTAATTGGTCAGTTGAGAGGAGATTATGTGGCAAGAGTATTAACCCTCTTTTGTTTTAAGAGACTGCTTTTCTCCAGGCCAGCGAACATAAGCAGAAGAGATGCCAAAGAAGCAGGAGTTTTCCATTCAGTGAGTAAGTTTGTGCCCTGTCTGCTGTTTTGACCATCCACTTGTCACAGGCAGTATTTTTAAAAAATCAACCCAGGGGCAGAAGAACAAATTAATCATCTCTCAACATCTTTAAACCCGTTCAACACCGAATCCTGTAGGACCACCAGACCGTATAGAAACTAGCCAAGTCATCAACCTATAAGACCTGTATATCATGAATTTTTATTTGACTTTAAAAACTGATTAATCTATTCTCCACTTTGTAACTTACTTGTGTATGTGCGTGCAAATGTTTGAATGCATGTGTGCATGAAAGTCAGGGTGTTATTATTATTTATCTTATTTAGGGTGAGTATTAAGTACAATAAATACTATTCTCCTTTCCATTTTAAAACTTAAAAAGAAGCCTGTCTGTGTGTCTTTTTTCTATTCATTTATGGGATATGGGTGTCGCTGGCTAGGTCAGCATTTAGTGCCCAACCCTAGTTGCCCTTGAGAAAGTGGTGCTGAGCTGCCTTCTTGAACCACTACAGTCCATGTGGTGTAGGTACACCCACAGTGCTGTTAGGAAGGGAGTTCCAGGATTTTGACCCAGCGGCAGTGAAGGAATGGTGATATATTTCAAAGTCAGGATGGCGTGTAGCTTGGAGGGGAACTTCCAATGGTGGTGTACCCATCTATCTGCTGCCCTTGTCCTTCTAGATGGTAGTGGTTGTGGTTTGGAAGTGGCTGTCTAAGGAGCCTTGGTGAGTTCCTGCAGTGCATCTTGTACATGGTATACACTGCTGCCACTGTTCATCAATGGTGGAGGAAGTGAATGTTTGTGCAAGGGGTGCTAATCAAGGGGGTTGCTTTGAACTGCATGGTGTCGAGTTTCTTGAGTGTTGTTGGAGCTGCACTCCTCCAGGCAAGTGGAGAGTATTCCATCACACTCCTAACTTGCGCCTTGTAGATAGTGGACAGGCTTTGGGGAGTCAGGAGATGTGTTATTCGCCGCAGGGTTCCTAGGCTCTGACCTACTCTTGTAGCCACAGTATTTTAATGGCCAGTCCAGTTTAGTTTCCGGTCAATGGTAACCCCCAGGGATGTTGATAGTGGGGGATTCAGTGATGGTATTGCCATTGAATGTCAAGGGATGATGGTTAGATTCTCTCTTGTTGGAGATGATCAATGCCTGGCACATGTGTGGTGTGACTGTTACTTGCCACTTGTCAGTCCAAGTTTGGATATTGTCCATGTCTTGCTGCATTTGGACATGGACTGCTTCGGTATCTGAGAAATTATGAATGGTGCTGAACATTGTGCAATCATCAGCGAACATCCCCACTTCTGACCTTATGGTGGAAGGAAGACCTTTTACAGTCACAGCACATAAAGTTAAATAGCTACCGAATTAGCAAGCATATCCTTTTATTAAGACTTGTTAGGGTCACCACCACCTTCTCAAGGGCAATTAGGGATGGACGATAAATGCTGGCCAGTGACACTCACAACCCATGAAGTCACTCTACCCCACCTCACCTGGTTGTAACGATGTCTAGTTTTGGAAGTGAGCATATGTGGTTCTCCCAGCTGTCTGCTTATCATCTCCACATCTATCCCTACAGACAATTTGCTTTTCTTGATAACCTCTTCTTCCCAAAGCCCCCACATGTAAATAAAGAGCTAACCAATGGAAAGGGGGTGAACGTTGTGTGCATTTGTTCTGATACAAAAACTCAGTTCGCTCTAGTTGAACTTGCTTAACCAACCTCAGAGTGTCACATATTGACAATGATAATATCATTTGATGGGATCAAGCCAAATGTTGGGGAACAAAAGAAAGCCCAACTGTATTGAAAAGCAATTAATCAGCAGAGATGTCAGATAAAACTAACCGGTCTTTAATGGAGAAATCCTTTTGCTGCTCTAGGTTGTGTATTAAAGTCACCAAAAACTGTTCATTACTCAAGAAGTTGTACAAGGCATTGAATCCTTCATTCAGGTTGTCTTGTTCAGGTGCCTGCTTCAAATGAAATAATAATGAGAAACAGGTCGTATAAAATCTCTTTATAATCCAGGTTATTCTGTACATTAACCTAGAATGGTGGATTAGATACTTTCAGTATTAATGGAGAAATTCTGAAATATCTTCTGAAATTATGGGCAGGAATTTAACATGTGGGGGTCAGGGAGGGGGTGGTGGGGAGGTGCAGTGGGTGCCAATATACCTGGGAGGTTAAATCAATAAAAAATAAAGCTGGCATGTCGGAAACCTGGCATGACCGTGCTCACTTTCACCTTTAACCAGGCATGTGTTTGGAGGCACGTCTGCTCTGTAATTTGAATATGTTAAGAAGTAATTAATTGTAAATTTACTACAGTTTCCAGCTTTAACAGCCAATGCATGAGTTTTTCGAGCTGAATGAAACCCGCCATGACAGTTCTGTGAAACTGACAGGCTGAAAAGCCTTTAAAGACTGAAACAGGACAACTACTTTCTTGATTAGGTAAAAGGCCTTTGCTCACAGGATTGCTTCTGAGAGAGTGTGTTCACTGCTTTACAGGTGATTTCACACATTTAGGAAGCCATTTCTGGTACCTTGGAGTTCACTCACCTTGATCTAGCTGATCTTCATTGCCAATGGATCAGGTGGGCATGCATTGCCAATGGACCAGGTGGGCACACATTGCCAATGGACCAGGTGGGCACACATTGCCAGTGGACCAGGTGGGCACTCTTTGCCAGTGGACCAGGTGGGCATGCATTGCCAGTGGACCAGGTGGGCACGCATTGCCAGTGGACCAGGTGGGCACGCATTGCCAGTGGCTGTGAAGGTCACCAGGGCCTTGAATTTCTTTGCTTCTGGATCCTTCCAGGAATCTGCTGAACATCATAATCTGCTGCCCACAAATGCATCTCCCAGGTGATTGATGCAATGTTTGCCAGGTTTGCCACTGACTTTGCTACCGAGGAGGCCATTCAGAAGTAGAGGGTTCTGGCACTTGCTGCAGTGGTTGGATTTCCACAGGTACAGGGAGCCATAGACTCCACACATGTGGCAATCAAGGCAATCTCAAAGCATCAATTGGAAGGGATCCTGATCCATCAATGTGCAGCTGGTGTGTGATCACCAGGCGGTTCTCATGCATGTCTGTGCAAGATACACTGGAAGCTGCCATGATGCCTTCATTCGGACACATCTCCCACAAGCCTTGTGCCTCCACACTGACAAGGGCTGTCCTCTAAGGACATGCCTGATGACACCTGTGAGGAACCCTATTACTGATACACAGGACAGATACAACCGGAGCCACATGAGCATCAGGGGTGCTCAGAGCAAGCCACTGTGTTGCTGAAGATGTGATTCAAGTGTCTGGGCGGGTCTTCAGTATGTACCAGCAAAGACCTCCAGCAGGGTAGTGGTTCAACAGTGCCTTGCATAACATCACACTGCAGAGCGCACTGAATTGCAGGAGGAGGAAGATGATGACCGCTCAACATCCTCAGTGGAGGAGGGTGTGCAGATGCAACCAGGGCACCTGCACCCACTCACCGATTTGCCATAAAAGCCCATAATGGACTCATCCAGGCCATATGGTACACAAATTCTGAATTCACTTTCCCTCCCTCTCCCAAACACTAATCGTTCCCATGGTCAGAAATGCCTCCATCTTATTTACACTGTTGTGATCCTAGACCTGCAGGTTTTGGTAAGATCCGGGTAGGGACTGATAATGTTTTGTTCAAAGTGGACAAAGTTTGAGATTCAAGCCGCCTGCTAAGAGAATTAAAGCCACAAGATTCGATAGGTTCTAAACAAACAAAAATAAACTTTACTGTACAAGGTCAGAAAGATAAAACAATTTACAAGATCTATCTTATATTTCAACATTCAGATACATGTGAATTCACAGGGAAACTGTGGTCGAACACACTGCACAATAAATGGTAGATGCAACCAATACAGAATTCACAGATTTCTCAACGCCCCACCTGACATAGTCAACACTAAGTCAACCAATCTCATTACAACTCTCTCATAAGGGATTCCAGTCTTCACCTTTGAAGATCTAACTTGGGAATTCTCTCCAACTTGGATGGCCTCAACGACTACACACCTCACAGGGTTAAAATCTTTCCTATGGAGATTCCGTTCCCCTGGATTCCCGACTCTGCACTCAAGCACCAACTCACAAGCACAACTTTAGCTCTTCGGCCGTGCTGACCAGTACACACCTGCTCCAAAGGGGATAACTTCATCCTAATGGCTGCAGCACCAAGTCACTAACCTTCTGTTGCTCTCTTCGATTGCCAGGGCTTCTCTTGAGCTCTCTTCACTTAAAGTCTGCTAACCACAGCCCTTTTCCTCATTGAGGCCTCTCTGCCCCTCCCCTTTTAACTTAACTGGGACTGTCTCTGTTCACTGTCTCTGTCCCCTGCCTGGGACTCCACTTATGGAACCTTTCCCTGTCCCTGTCCACTCTCCCTTTGGTACCTCTCTCTGTTTCCTGCCTGAGACACTTGTCTGCAATAGTGCACCACTCCTGGTCACATGACCTTGGTTTCTGCAACATTTTCCCTTTTTGCCAGGCCCCCCCGGGCCCATCCTCAGCCCAAAGAACTTAAAAACATTGAATTGCGCATGTGCATGTGCTTCTGATCTGTGCATGCATGGAACCTCCGAGGCCTGCTTGGATTTGGAGTTCCTGACACCTGCTGTCAACAGAAAGGTAAGTTGATTTTCATAACAGTACACCTGTGGCTCATCTTCCACTCTGGTCATACCATCCTCCTCAAGGCTAATTTCCACTGGGAAGACGGGAGACAACAATCGAGAGAATTGAATGGAGTCTTGAAATAAACTATATGATTCATTTACATTTTTAAATACTGTATGGAGTGACATTGTGATAATCACGCAATTGAATCTCCTTGTCCTTTTCTTCTGTTTCCTTTACGCTTACATTGTGTAACACCTACGGTTTCTGCAGAGCTACAGGCTGCTTATTCCCTTGTTTTTCTTTTAATTCTTTCATGTGGGTGTCATTGGCCAGGCCAGCATTTATTTCCCATTCCTAGTTGCCCTTAAGAAGGTGGTGGTGAACTGCCTTTTGAACCGCTGCAGTCCATGTGGTGTGGGTACACCGACAGTGCTATTAGGTAGGGAGTTCCAGGACTTTGACCCAGCAACAGTGAGGGAATGGCGATATATTTCCAAGTCAGGATGGTGTGCGGCTTGGAGGGGAACTTCTATGTGGTGGTGTTCCCTTTCTTCTGCTGCTTTTGCCCTTCTGGGTGTTTGCAACATCTGACAACTCAGGTACTCGTGGTGAGTATCCTCTGGGTTTTGGGGCCAGTGAGGGTCCAGTGGAGAATACCACGCCTGTGCTCGTGCAGGGTCAGACTCAGTCATTGGGGCAGGAGGCAGCATCTGGTGCTCAGACTAAAAGGGTAAGGACAAGGAAAAGGGTCGAGAAGTGGGAGCACCTTGAACAATTCCATGTGCCCTTTCTCCATCTTCCCTCGCATGAGGGGGAGGCAGTGGCATAGTGGCGATGTCACTAGGTGAGTAATCCAGAGGCCCAGGCTAATGCTCTGGGCACTCAGGTTCAAATCCCACCATGGCAGCTGGTGGAATTTAAACTTGAAGTCCCATATTCACATTCAGGATACTCTCCATCGTGTTGTGTGGTATTACCACAATGCTAATTTGGAATCGATTTCAAACAGATCTAGCAACTCAAAACTGGGCATCCATGAGGGGCTGTGGCCATCAGCAGCAGCAGAACTGTACTCAATCACAATCTGTAACCTCATGGCCCGGCATATCCCTCACTCTACCATTACCATCAAGCAAGGGGATCAACACTAGATCAATGAAGAGTGCAGGAGGGCATGCCAGGAGCAGCACCAGGCATACCTAAAAATGAGGTGTCAACCTGGTGAAGCTACAACACAGGACTACTTGCATGCCAACAGAAGAAGGAGGATACGATAGACAGAACTAAGTGATCTCACAGATCAGATCTAAGCTCTGCAGTCTGGCCACAACCAGTCATGAATGGTGGTGGACAACTAAACAACTCACTGAAGGAGGCGGCTCCACAAATATCCCCATCCTCAATGATGGAAGAGCCCAGCACATCGGTGCAAAAGACAAGGCTGAAGCATTCACAGCAATCTTCAGCCAGAAATGCTGAGTGGATTATCCATCTCGGCCTCCTCCAATGGTTCCCCAGCATGACAGATGCCAGTCGTCAGCCAATTCGATTCACTCCACGTGATATCAAGAAATGGCTGAAGGCAGTGGATACTGCAATGGCTATGGCCCCTGACAATATTCCAGCAATAGTATTGAAGACTTGTGCCCCAGAACTTGCCGCGTCTCTAGCCAAGCTGTTCCAGTACAGATCCAACACTGACAATGAGAAAATTGCTCAGGTGTGCCCTGTCCACAAAAAGCAGGAAAAATCCAACACAGCCAATCATTGCCCAACAGTCTACCCTTGATCATCAGTAAAGTAATGGAAGGGGTCATCAACAGTGCTATCAAGCGGCACTTACTCAGCAATAATCTGCTCACTGACATTTGGCTTGGGTTCTGTCAGGGCCACTCAGTTCCTGACCTCATTACAGCCAAACATGGACAAAGGAGCTGAACTCCAGAAGTGAGGTGAGAGTGACTGCCCTTGACATCAAGGTAACACTTGACCGAGTGTGGCATCAAGGAGCCCTAGCAAAACTGGAGTCAATGGGAATCAGGGGGAAAACTCTCCACTGGTTGGAGTCATACCTAGCACAAAGGAAGATGGTTGTCGTTGTTGGAGGTCAGTCATCTCAGCTCTGGGACATCGCTACAGGAGTTCCTCAGGGTAGTGTCTTACGCCCAACCATCTTTAGCTGTTTCATCAATAACTTTCCTTCGATCATAAGGTCAGAAGTGGGGAAATTCGTTGATGACTGCACAATGTTCAGCATCATTCATGACTCCTCAGATACTGAAGCAGTCCGTGTCCATCTGCAGCAAGACCTGGACAATATTCATACTTGGGCTGACACGTAGCAACAGTTGTGCCATACAAGTGCCAGATAATGACCATCTCTAACAAGAGAGAATCTAACTATCTCTCCTTGACTTCAATGGCATTACCATGATTGAATTGCTCACTACCAACATCCTGGGTTACCACTGACCTGAAACTGAACTGAAACAGCCATATAAATACCATAGCTGCCAGAACAGGTCACAGGCTGGGAATCCTGCAGCAAGTAACTCACCTCCTGACTCCCCAAAGCCTGTCCACCATCTACAAGGTACAAGTCAGGGGTGTAATGGAATACTCTCCACTTGCCTGGGTGAGTGCAGCTCCAACAACAATCAAGAAGCTCGACACCATCCAGGACAAAGCAGCCCACTTGATTGGCACACCATCCACTACCTTCAACATTCACTCCCTCCACCACCAATGCACAGTGGCAGCAGTGTGTACCATCTACAAGATGCACTGCAACAATTCAGCAAGGCTCCTTCGACAGCACCTTCCAAATGTACGACCTCTACCACCTAGAAGGACAAATGCAGCAGATGTATGGGAACACTATCACCTGCGAGTTCCCTTCCAAGTCATTCACCATCCTGACTTGGAAATATATCGCCATTCCTTCACTGTCACTGGGTCAAAATCCTGGAACTCCCTCCCTAACAGCACTGTGGGTGTACCTATGCCACATGGACTGCTGAGGTTCAAGAAGGCAGCTCACCTTCACCTTCTCATGGGCAATTAGGAATGGGCAGCAAATGCTGGTCTTGCCAGCGATGCCCATGTCCCATGAGCAAAGCAAAAAAAGCCACCCACACTTTCCTGATAGCCAAGAGCTGGAGAGTTATTTCATCCACTGTTCAGTGGAGGTTTTAACACAAGTATTCAAAATGGGTTCTCACCTCCGATAAAATATTGGAGTGGGGTTTACGGAGTAATATTGGTGTAGGGGGGGGTTACAGAGTAAATTTTGAAGGGTAGTTTATAGATAAAATAAGGCTCTCACAATGGACAACCATTAAAGCAGGGAGAATGACTGATCTTTGGCTTCAATGGAAAAGCTCATTGGACTGAGTGCAGTGTGTACGTGATGTGGGCGGGGTGCAAGGGGCGAGCTGTAATGTTCCAGAAAGTAATGATTCCAGATACAAGTAGAAAACATACCAGAGATGAAGTGACGATCAGACCTCTGACAATGTTGGGCACATACTCTCCACTTCCCTGTTAGAGAAAACATTAAAAGGACAAAATGTAAACTCAGTATGTTAAAAGACAGGTGCACAGGCATGACTGAAATCCTGGACTAAAGTAATTTAATCATCATCTAGTTATGTGACCTGTTGAAAAAGTTATAAAGGTTACCTCAGGAAAGAATGTTCGGGCGGCAAAATGTTTGTAATCCAGGAAGGGGATACTGCCATAATTATCGATTAAATGTACATCTGATCCCTCAGTTTGAAGCTCAACAAAACCTTAAACAAAGAAAATTTAACTGATTCAACATTGTAAACTTACATACAGTCAGTGGAGGATGTTTGCCTATCAGTCACTTCACTTTGAAGCCACTCATAACTCCCCAGAGTGGATGAACAATCTGCCTTTGGTTTTCTCCAAAAATATTCAATAACCCCACCTCCAGTATTACTCTGCAAATGCCATCCAATATTACTCTGCAGATTCCCCCTCCACTACTACTCGGTAAACTCCCCACTCCAATATTACTTTATAAACTACCCCCCCAATACCCCCCAATATGTAAACCCCACAATGTTACTCTGCAAACTCCTCCAATATTACTCTGTAACCCCCACTCCAATATTACTCTGTAACCCCACACTCTGATATTACTCTGTAACCCCTGCAATATTACACTGAAAACTCCTCCAATATTACTCTGTAACCCCCACTCCAATATTACTCTGTAACCCCGCACTCTGATATTACTCTGTAACCCCTGCAATATTACACTGAAAACTCCTCCAATATTACTCTGTAACCCCCCACTCCAATATTATTCTGTAAACTAACCCTCCAATATTACTCTGTAACCCTAAAAATATTACTGTGTAACTCCCATGCCAATATTACTCTGTAATCCCCCACTCAATATTTCCCTGTAAACTCCCCCTCCAATATTATTCAGTAACCCCCTGCTCAATATTACGCTGCAACCACCCCTCCAATATTTCTGTGTAAACTCTCCTTCCAATATTGCTCCATACTCTTCAATATTACTCAGTAACCTCCCCTCCAATATTACTTTGTAACCCCCCACTCCAATATAAGTCAATAATCTCTCCTCCAATATTACTCTGTAAATCCCCCTCTAGTATTATTTTCCCACTTTAAACCTCTAATTAGCTCTAATATTACCCTGTAACCAGCTCCTATGAGAACAAATGGTAGCCTTTCAGTTTCTTTCCTTTATGCACCAGTGCTGAGACAGTGAGCTCTCCTTCTGCCCAGTTATTGTAAAGTGTGGCACTTGGTGGTCATTTATTTGGGACACATTGACCTTGAGTCAGTCCTCATCTCATTTTTATCCGCTGAGATCTTAATGTTTTGATATTTCTCGTGTTCAGTGTGAGGTATTTTGAGCTGTTGCAAATATCTAGCTCATGGTTCATGTTGATTTTTTAGAGGTAATATTTAGCTCTGGGAAGATTAAAGGTTAACTAGAGAAAATGGGTTAAATGCAACTAAAGCAGTTTGGAGTCTATTACACTTTAAACAGTTGGGCCATGTTGACTTAAGGGGTTAATAACTAGAAAGATAGAAGGCATAAAACAGCAGGGCTTACTTAGCTAAAGAGCTGGAAATGTGATGTCAACACTGCTTGCAAAGAAGTGCAGTCCAGAGAGATGGTTTGTTTTGGGAATTAGAACTAAATTTATTTGAAAGTGTTCAGTAAGAGGGTACATCGTAATGGAGATGGGTAGAGCTGAAGAAATGTTCCCTGGTTTCAATTTATCTGAGTGTTCTGCAGCAAGGGAAGAGGCTAGATGCTGAAAAAGTGCTGCTGTTAGCAGGCTCCAGGCAGTTAGGGCTCAAAGAAGGCCTGGGAACCATTCGGTGCAGCTGTTGGTTACAGTTTGCACCTCATGTGGTTTACAGTACACAGAGAAGTCCTGGGAGCCATTTGGTGCAGTTAGGGCTCAGGAGAAGTCCTGGGCAGTTGTGAAGATGGTGGAAGGGTGCTGGTTCTCTACTAGAGATGGTTAGGGCTCAGAAGAAGCTCTGGAGGCCATTTATAGATCAGTGGAGCCAGGAGACTGGAATTCAGAGAAAGCCAAGGGCAATGGCAGCTTAGTGAATCTTACAGTCTGTAAAAGATTTGAAATTGTGCCTGTAGGCAAGGGGGCAGATTTGTCAATCCAGGGGAATGCTGTCTCAGGAGGAGAGATTGAATCATCAGGAGATAAGCAGTCATCAAAGCAGTCCGAGTTGGATTGGCTTTTGAGGGAATTCAGAGACGAGATCTTGGAAAGGAAAGTGCTTAAATCCCTCCTGAGGGAGACAGTTTTACTGAGATATTGTGACTCACAATGGTCACTGATGTCTATATGGGTTGCTGGGAAATCTGTGCATCTGTCTTGGTTGCATCTGCCACTTAAAGTACAATGTGGTGTGTTTGACCACACTTTGGTTGAGTAGGCAGATAGGTGGCAGATGAAGTTCAATGCGGAGAAGTGTGAGGTGATACACTTTGGTACAAAGAACATGAAGAAACAGTATAAAATAAAGGATACTATTCTAAAGGCTGTTCAGGAGCAAAGAAACCTGGGTGTATATGTACATATGTCATTAAAAGTGGCAGGACAGGTAGAGAGAAAGCTGTTTCTGAAGCATCCAGTATTCTAGGCTTCATTAATAGGGGCATAGAGTACAAGAGCAGGGAGGTTATGATGAAATTATATAAGACACCAGCTGGACCTCAGCTGGAGTATTGTGTACAGTTCTGGGCACCACACAGTAGGAAGGATATGAATGCATTGGAGAGAGTGCAGAATAGGTTTATGAGAATGGTTCCAGGGATGAAACACTTCAGTTATGTGGAAAGATTGTTTTCCTTGGAGAGGAGACGGCTAAGGGGAGGCTTGAAAGAAGTTTTCAAAATTATGAGGGGTCTGGACAGAGTACATAGGGAGGAACTGTTCCCGCTCGTAAATGGATGGAGAACCAGAGGGCACAGTTTTAAAGTGTTTTGCAAAAGGAGCAAACGTGAGGTGAAAAAAAACTTCTTCACACAGTGAGTAGTTAGGGTCTGGAATGCACTGTCTGGAAGTGTGGTGGAGGCAGGTTCAACTGAGGCATTCAAGAGGGCATTGGATGATTATTTAAATAGAAACAATGTGCAGTGTTCCGGGGAAAAGGCAGGAGATTGGCACTAAGTTAAAATGCTCAGAGAGCCGGAGAAAACACGATGGGCTGAATGGCCTCTTTCTACACTGTACCAATTCTGTGATTATGTGAATTCATATTTACCTCATATAAATTCTGAAAATTAAAGTATAAGATAGATACTGTAAATTGGTTTACTTTTCTGATTTTGCATAGTACAGTTCATTTTGTTTGTTTAAAACCATAGCGTCTTGTGGCTTTATTTTCCTGGTGCGTAACTGGGATTTCAAACTTTGCCTACTTTAAACAAAAAGTTACTGGTCCCTAACTAGATTGTAACAGATCCAGAGTGGAACATAAGCCACGAGAACACACTGGCCGATAAATAGAGCTGTTTTACAGGAACTAATTAATCTACAATGTTTCCAAAATGGTGGGCACAAAGTGCATGCATATTTCTAGATAAAGGTGGCTGATAGCCATATTGGGAAAAGTAAAGAACTGGACTTCCTTTACCTAATTGTCAAGCAGGTGGAAGTACCTTTATATTTACAAGTTAGGGGCCTGATGCCTTTTTAAAGCCCACATATCTCGTGGAATATGATCCAGACGATGGAGATCTTACCTGCTGGCTGGAAAGCCAGTGAGATCCACATGCACAGAATCACAGATTCACAGTGCAGAAGAGGCCCTTTGGCCCATCGAGTCTGCACTGACAAGTGAGAAACACCTGACCTACCTACCTAATCCCATTTACCAGCACTTGGCTCATAGCCTTGAATGTTATGACGTGTCAAGTGCTCATCCTCCTTTAGGGAAGGCCCGCCATATTAAGTACCAATTAGGCACTTCTTATTTACAGTTTATTTAGGCAATTTACTTATTTGGGTAAATCCTGTTTACTAATGCAGGATGCTGGAGCTGTATGACTTTTAAAGGACTCAGTGCCACTTTAGAATCACATGAAGGTTGCTCTGATTGCATTAACCGTATGAAATAAATACAGGAACAGAAACAAACACTGAGAGGGGTTTGGAATTTTCCTATCCTTGGAATGTGGAGGTAAAATTTTCCCATTAAATCCCAGGATTTCCATGGATCTGATGGGAGTGCAAGGATGAAATGACAGAAGGTGGATTGGTGATAGAGATTCAGTATGGTCCTGTAATGCCATTTATACCACAGATTGTCTCAAGCTAATTCTAATACTGAAACCATCGAGGTTCAACTTTGGCTCCTAGTTACCTTCTCGAATTTGGTTTCGGAATTGGCTTTCCAAAGCTTCCATTTGGCAGTTTAGACTCTGCGAGAACTGCTTGGCCTTGCGACGAGTTGCCCAAAAATAAACTAAAGACATGAAAAATTCAATCAGTTGTCAATCAAACAAAAACAGGAGATTCCATGTCAGATGAGATTAATTACTGCAGGAGTGATTCCAAAAAATCAGTTCACTGACAATATTGATTGAAAAAATGTGGCAAGAAGTTGGACTGCATAGACCGAAAATCCAGTTAATCACAATAAATGGTGCGTACTAAAGATATGCGACCAACAACTTACATTTTAAAAATTCTTTCATGGGATGTGGGTGTCCCTGGCAATTTTTGTTGCCCTTGAACTGAGTGGCCTTTCTAGGCCATTTCAGAGGGCAGTTAAGTGTCAACCACATTGCTGTGGATCTGGAGTCACATGTAGGCCAGATCAGATAAGGATGGCAGATTTCCTTCCCTAAATGACATTAATTAACCAGTTGGGTTTTTACAATAATAGATGATAGTTGCCTTGGTCACGATTACTGAGACTGTCTTATATTCCACATTTATCAACTGAATTTAAAATCCACCAGCTGCCGTGGGTGGGATTTGAACCCATGTCCCCAGCCCATTGGCCTAGGCCTCTGGATTACTAGTCCAGTGACCTTACCACCACTATGCCACCATCTCCCTCCTTGATACTACAATCAGTCAAATGCTGCCTAATGTCATTGGCAGTCATTCTCACCTCACGTCGAGTTCAGCTCTTTTGTCCATGTTTGGACCAAGGCTGGAATGAAGTGTATTTGCTGTTGTAAAAAGTTCCAAGGTGCTTAGTAAGAGCAATATCAATAAAAACACTTCCAACATTTTTTGACATTGAGCCAGAGAAGAGGAATCAGGACAGCTGACCAAAAGCTTCATTAAAAAGATGGGTCTTTAGGAGCATCTAAAAAAGGGGAGAGACATAAAGAGGCAGAGGGGTTTAAGAAGAGAATTCTAGAGCTTGGCCTTCAGTAGCTGAAAGCATAGTAACCAACTGTGCAGCAATTAAAATCGGCAGTACCAGAGGTTGGAATTAGAGGAGCGAAGATTTCTCGGAGGGCTGCAGGAGGTTACAGAGATGGAGAGGGGCAAGGCCAAAGAGGAATTGAAAACGAGGTTGAGAATTTTAAAATTGAGATGTGTGAGACATGAAGCCAGTTAAGGTCAGTGAGCACAGTGGTGATGGGTGAATAAGTTTTGGAGCAAGTTAAGACACAGGCAGCAAAGTTTTGGATGAACATGAGTTTATGTCAAGTGCAAGATGGGAGGCCGGCCATGAGAGGAGTAGAATGATCAAGTCTAAATGTAACAAAGGCATGGTCTCAGCAGCTGATGGGCTGAGTGAGGGTCGTAGTTGAGCGATGTAACAGAGATGGAAGTAAACTGTCTTAGTGATTGGGCAGAAATTCAACTTGGAGTCAAACATGAAAACCTGATTGGAGGGATTCAGACATGGAATTGTGGGAAAGATGGGCATGGATTTTGAAAGTAACAACACTATGAAAAAAAGAAAGACTTACATTTCTTACAATCACCGGAATCTTAATGTGCTTTACAGACAATGAAGTGCTTTTTGACGTGTAGTCACTGTTATAATGTAGGAAACATGGCAGCCAATTTGCAAACAGCAAGATTCCACAAAGCCAATGTGATAATGACCAGATAACCTGTATGTGTGACGTTGAACGAGGGATCAATATTGGTCTGGACTCAGGGAGAACTCACTGTTCTTCTTATAAACGTGCCATGGGATCTTTTACATCAACCCAAGGAGACAGGTGGGGCATCAGTTTAACTTCTCATCAGAAAGATGGCACCTCTGAAAGTTCAATGCTCACTCAGTACTGCACTGGAGCATCAGCCTTGATTTTTGTACTGAAACCATGGGGTGGTACTTGAACCCTGAACCTTGCGGACTTGCACGTTAGAATGCTACGAGCTGAGCCATGGCTGACACATTTGGTGAGGAAAGAGAGGTTGGAAATGAGGCGGTAGTTTGCAGGTGCAGCAAGGTCAACAGTAGGTTTGTTGAGGAGAGTTTAATGAAGGGACATTTGGAGGAGAGGAGGAAAGTACCTGAGGAAAGGGAACTGCTAACAGCTAACATGTGAAGGAAGTTGAGTGATAAACAGTTTGTTTGGAATAGGAATGAAAGAGCAGGAAATGGGTCTCATGGGAAAGATAAGGTCGGAGAGAACATTGCAGGAAATGGGATAGAGTCTAAGGAAAGACATGGGTTCAGGGCTAGGGCAGGGGAGAAATTTTGGGGAAGTTTGTCTCGAAGGGCTAGGGGAGGGGAGAGAAGCGGCAAAGACAGCTGAAAGGATGAGTTCAATCTAAAATCACAATGGTAATGTGACCTTATAAACATTTCTTTAAATACTTCAAATACTGGGGTCATTCAGACCGATGAATCAATAACTACTGAGTCATACAATGGTGGTTTAATTTATCTAGCATCACTTGGTGAACAGAATAAAATCTGAAACAATTGCAATATCTGGCATCCCATAAACAATTATTTCCTCAAGCTTTAATTATTTTTACTGTGTACATTATAATAATCACATCCATCCATTCCTCTCATCCATCTCCATCCACTCATCCCACTCTCCATTCCCTCCATCCTTCTTTCCATCTATCCATTCATCCCTCTCTCCATCTACCCCTCTTCATCCATTGATGCTTCTCAACATCAATCCATTCTTCTTTGCATTCATCCATCCCATAAATCCTTCTATCCATCCAAACCTCCTTCTATCCCATCTCTCCCTCCGGTCATCTAACCCTCCTCCATCACCCGTCTCCTTCTCTTCATCCATCTAATCCTCCCTCCATTCCCCCTTTCCTCTCCATCCATCCCAGTTTTAGTCAACAGAAGCAACACACCAAGTGAAGCAATGCCAGTAATATAAAATACAAGCATTATTTTACAGGAGCAGCACTAAGGGTGATTTCTGTAGAAATGCTTTGAAAATTTAACAAAATACTCAATAAATACTTACTGATGATGAAAACCAGCAGCATAATAGGGATCACAATTAATATAACGAAAATGGATTTGCCTGGAAGTTGGCTTATTAAAACTTTTTCATATTTTCCAACTTTCACCTAAATAGGAAACACAATTTTAACACATTTTGGAAGCTTGTATTACAGCAAATGAGCTGAATTTTGTAACAAGTGTGAGGTCAGGGCCTATCACTGACAGTAAATATTTAAGATGTTACCAATACACTTACTGTTCAATGTTACTATTAAATATTCTATGAATAAATATGCATTTTGGGGCTCAGAATAATAGAGGATTCATTCCCAGGGTTTGGAATACTGCCAGATTAATTCCAGAGGCTCGGAATATGCAGGATTCATTCATGAGGCTTGGATGGATGTTGGGAGATGATGACTTAGTGGTGATATCATTGGGCTAGTTATACAGAGGCTTAGGCTATGGTTCTGGCATCATGAGTTCAACACTTTCTTGTTTAACCTCCCATAACCCTTGACTCCCTTGTCTATCAAAAATCTGTATAACTCAAGCCTTGAATAAATTCAATGACCCAGCCTCCACTGCTTTCTGGGAAAGAGAATTCCACATACTAACGACCCTAATTTTAAAAATTCTCTTCAGCTCCATCTTAAATGGTAGGCCTCTTATTCTTAAACTGTGTCCCCTGGTTCTCATATCCCCCAAAAGAGGAAACATTCTCTTGGCATCCACCCTATCAGGGCCCCTCAGGATCTTATATGTTTCAATAAGATCACTTCATTCTTCTAAACTCCAATGGATTTAGACCCAACCTGTTCAACTTTTCTTCGTAAGATGAGCCCTTCATCCCAGGAATGAGGAATGAAAGTGAACCTTCTTTGAGCTGCTTCGAATGCAATTATATCCTTTTTCAAATAAAGAGACCAAAACTGTACACAGTACACCAGATATGGTCCCACCAAGGCCCTATACAGCTACAGTATATTCCATTCCTCTTGCAATAAATGCCAACATTCCATTTGCCTTCCTAATCACTTGCTGTACCTGCATACTAACTTTGTGATTCATGTACCAGGACACCCAGATCCCTCTGTACCTCAGAGTTCTGTAATCTCTCTCCATCTAAATAGTATACTGCTTTTCTATTCTTCCTGCCAAAGTGGACAAGGACAAATTTTCCCACATTATACACCATCTGCCAAACTTTGCACACTTATTCACCTGCCTATATCCCTTTGCGGGCTCTCTACCTCCTCTTGACAACTTACTTTCCTACCTATCTTGTTGTCATCGGCAGATTTAGCTACCAGACTTTTAGTCCCTTCATCCAAATCATTGATATGGGTTGTAAATAGTTGAGGCCCCAAAACAAAAGTATGGGGTCAATAGTTCTTCATGCATTCTCCATGGCAACACCCTGACCAATCAGCCCCCTTTTCTCATGCAGTATAAATTGTTGTTTCTTTTGAAATTTGGCATTTTTGCATCTGTCCTGATGAGTGCAAAATGAAAAGCTTCAACAGCCTGTCTCTTTTTTCAGCACTACACATTTTTCTCCCTGTGGAATTGATTGTCATTCTCTTTGACTGGAGTGACTGAAAGGGAGCAGATGGTGGGGCAATGGTGACAAAATGAGTTAAGTGTCCCTGCTCCATGTTGATACAGTGATTGTGGCTGTCACCATTTTGAAAGGGGTCGACCGTCAGGCAATGGGTGATTTAAATATGGAAATTGAGGTGTTATGATAGAAATTGAACTTTGAACCTCAATTGAAACTCATCATTTTAAGTCGGAACTCTTAAGAGTCTATGTCATACTTGCTCTGCTCTAGGAGGTGATGGAACCGAAGAGGCCCAGATAATGCTAAGCTTTAATTATACTCCTCAGCACAGGGGAGCAGGAGTGAATATCTGGCACCCACAGAACTAATCTGGATCACTGACATCCAAGAACCCCCCCCCCCCTCAATCACCTACACCTCACCCTTCCCAAAGCCCTTCCTTCGGTACCTTGCTCGCAGTCTACCTGGTGTGATCATGAGGTCTCAATCCAGCTAGTTACCTTTTGGCTCCTTATGGCTCACCTGGCAGATTGAAATGAAGGGAAGGCCTCAATCGCAGAGGGAGAAGTGGAAGGGGGTGTGGGTGGGAAAGGGAATGGGAAGTATGAAGGGGGGCCCTCCTCACCACTAGAATGAACAATCATCCAGCACAGCCCCCCAACTGGGCAATCAAAAGATAACATTAATCTTTCCTGTGGGCTTTCTATAATGGGATGATCCAAAACTGCACAGAGAGCAAGCAAGAAACTGATGTATGAAGAAAGGTCCATCTATTTCACCTGTTACCATCCTGTCACATGATGTAACAGCCCTCTAACTGTGACCCTAACGTGTTAGAAATATTTTCCATTTTCTCTTCATACTCTCTTGACCTATTTATAAAACCCACAATGTCATTGTGCTGCTTTCCAGTATTAACTATCTACTCTCACGCTTGCAGTTCCCTTTGGTGCGGTGGCTGAAGAGTCCAATTCAGTTTTAATTCCTATACCTTCATTGTCAAACATAATTATCATAAATCAACCTTTGTATTTGTGCAAAGAATACAATTAGTAAAATAGGTTTCTATTCAAACTATAATTATACAATCTCACAGCATGGAGGGAGACCATTCGGCCCATTTTGCCTCTGCTGGCTCTTTGAAAGATTTATTTAATTTGTCCCATTCTCCCACTCTTACCAACCTGTGTTTTTTTCCTTTTGTATCTATTTATCCAATTCTCTTTTGAAAGTTGCTGTAGAATCTGCTTTCACCATGCTTTCAGGTAGTGTATTCTAACAACAACAATTCATTGAGTAAAATAAATTTTCATCTTCCATCTGGTGCTTTTGCTGATTGTTTTAAATTGGTGAATCTCCTGCCAAGTGGAAATTGTTTCTTCCCACCAGTTCTGTCCAAGCCCTTTGTAAATCTTGGACACCTCTATTAAATCTCCTCTTTACCTTCTCTGCTCTAAAGAGAACAATTCCGGCTTCTCCAGTTTCTCCACATAACTGAAGTCCCTGTATCCCTGATACCATCCAGTAAATCTCCTCCACACCCACTCCAAGGCCCTTCCTAAAGTGTGGTGACTAGAATTGGGCACAATGGGTGGGATTTTTCAGGCCTTCCCAGGGGGGCATCATGGCGGGCGGGAGTGGAAAAATCAATTTGCTGTTGTCGTAAAAGCAGCCCAGGATGGTCCACTCCAGCCGCCAATGGTGGGCTGTGTTTACCGCCACAGTACATTGGGAACGTCATTTTAATACATTTGCATCTCATTATAAGGGCTGCTTGCTGGAATTACCTCCACCCCACCATGCTGGATCAGCAGAATATGTCAGCGTCCAATTAGACCGCGGTGTTTCACAACGGTATAGAAGTCATGCGCACCAGGGGAGCTGCACTTCGCTCGGGACTTCAAGGTTTGATCGCCTACCTTGCATCAAGCAGCGCGTGCAGCAACTCAGACTCAGAGCCAGGCTTTGAAGGCAGCACCACATCGCTTTTAGTCAGGTGTCAGAAGCAGTTTCTATCGACCAGATCAGCGGGAAGGAGAGTGGCTTTTAATGTGCTGCAGGGCAAGGGCTTCACTGAGGGGTCAGAATGGGGCAGGTTGCATTCAGATACATGACTGGGGTAGGGGTAAGAATGGGGCAGGTTGCACTCAGATATGTGACTGGGGTGGAGGTTAGAATGGGACAGGTTGCACTCAGATACCTGACTGGGGTGGGGATAAGAATGGGGCAGGTTGCACTCAGATACATAACTGGGGTGGGAGTTAGAATGGGGCAGGTTGCACTCAGATACATGCCTGGGTTTGGGAGGAGGGGGTTGGTGGGTCCTCTGCACCAGGATGGGAGAGTGTCACTTACAGAATGATGTAAGCGACTTTGGGCCAGAATGGGAGAATCGCTGAGTAAAGAAACACTTCAATGTTGAGCTTGTCCCAGCTCAAGCAGGGGGAAGGTATGTCGGTCCAGTCCCTGTTGTACCCAGTATGTTGTGCGCAGGGTGTCGTCATAACATCACGTGCGTTGGCTTGGGGGGCTCTGGCATCAGACCGGGCTGCAGATGGCACACTCAGTCAGGGGAGGCATCTGCAGCCTTTAGATGGGGAAAATGTATTGTGGGGGCATTCAAGTGTGTTGGAAGGGGAGCCAAATGTCAGACTGTGCAAGTGTCCTCAAGATGGGAGGGATGAGGTCCACACAGGGCATAGGCACATGTACCTCACCGTGTTCCAGGGGTAACAAAGGGATATCCAGCACAATCACAATGGGATCAAGGAACACGGGGGAGGATTGAAAGTTCTTGGAGGGAGGGAGGGAAACCTGGACATTAAGCTCCTGCAGGACGATGGGAGGGATTTCCACACTCACACAGGGAGGGTCCAAGCTGGTCTCGTAGTGAGAGTGCAGCACCACCATCCTCCAACCTGCAGTGATGGCTCAGCACAAAATTAAAATGAGGAGATGCTTTGCTCATGAGGGCTCTGAGGGCTGATTGGAGAGTAGGATCATGCACTGGGGGTGATGGGGTGTGGGGGGGGGTGGGGGGGGGGGGGGGGGGGGGGGGGGGGTGGGGTGCGATCGATTAAAGGGGCACCCAACTGAACTGTGTAATCCCAAATGAGGAGAGATGCTCAGTTGAGGCATGTGAAGAACCTTTCAAAGACAATGCAGGGAATCAGCAAAGGGAAGTTACGATGTGCTTTCATGCGAGACTAATCCTGCAAAGTGGCATGAATTGATCTCCTGGTAGTAACTCCTTATTCACAGCATGAAGATTCCACTAGTACAAACTCTTGAGCAATTGAACAACTGGGCAAGTTTCAGGTGTGTATTAGAATCGTGGCGCTGGCAGCTTCACTGAAGAAAAGTCTCAGGCCCCCCTCAAATCATCTCAGTTCCTGACTAAACATTCTCCCTCATGTGTATTCCAAAGAGGGTAGTATTAGAGCGCAGTGAATGAGGATCCCAGCGTCTGGCCTGAAAGCGGCATGTCCAGGCACCTGGCCAAAGCAATCTCATAGCAGTCAGTCATGTAAAGTGGTGGCTGTGGTGGGAACGTAGGGGCAGGGGAGGCACATCTTGGAATGAACCCTGCGCTGGCCTGGGTTTTTGAGGCAATTAGTTTCCAAAACTGGAACAAAGCCCTGGAACCCACATTCACTGATGTGTCATTGACAGAAATAGGAGCTTTGCAGTCTGATGCTGTCTCATGTCTGTTTCTGATCAATACTGCAGAGGGGAGACCATCAGGAAGATGGAGGCTTGATTTAATGCTGCCTGTATAACCGCATAACTTGCTTACTGAAGGGTGGAGCTAAACCCTCAAGGTCAAGGGCCAGCAGGGCCCCCTCTGGATGCAGAGGATGAGACTCACAGAAACATTGGGTGTAGGTGCCTTGCAAGACCGAGGATATACAGAACTTGCATGTTTTATCTGCAGATGAGCGGGGTAGAGTGTTGCCGATGCTTTCACATGTCCATGAATCTGGCCACATTTGCCACATTCTCCAGGAATTGGTGCCACCGGGCCTGGGAGGGCACCCGGTGCCACTGGTTCAGAAAGTAAGCACTGCACTAAACTTCTACACCTGTGGCTCCTTCCAGGGCTCCACTAGAGACCTGTGCGGGATCTCTCCAGTGTCCACTCACAAATTCATTCCTTTTTGCCAAGGCCTACAACCATGTCAATTTCAACAGAGACCAAGCAAGCCAGGCCGCCAGAGCAGTGGGCTTTGCAGCAATTTCCAGATTCTCACAAGGGCAGGGTGCTATTGGCTGCGCTCATGTGGCTATAAAAGCTCCTTGGCAACAGACACTGCAATACATAAACAGGGAAGGCTCAATGTACAGCTGGTCTGTGATCATAAGAAACTTATCGTGCAGGTTTGCACCAGACTCACAGGAAGTGTCCACGACTCATACATCTTGAATAGATCCCAGATCCCAGACATCTTCAAGGGACCAAACAGGATCCAGGGTTGGCTTCTTGGTGATGAGGGGTACCTGCAAAGAATGTGGCAGATGATGCCTGTGTGGTCGGCTCAGCATCCTGCAGCGAAAAGGTATAACAAGGCTCAGGCTGCTATCCAAACATTGGGTGGAGCAGACCATTGGCATCTTAAAGATGTGATTCTAATGCCTGGACAGATCTGGCGGGGCCTCCAGTCCACTCCCCAGGGGTCTCACCAATCACCGTGGTTTGCTGCACACTGCACAACCTGGCACTGCGAAGAGGGGATGGACTTGCCAGATGCCGACATGGAGGAGCTGCACATCTCCTCCGATGAGGAGGATATTGAAGAAAATGAGGGCGTTGAGTTCAAGGAAGCCGAGTCTGCAGAGGAAGAGGCCATAGCATGAGCCAAACGAGGCAGGTGTGTGCGTGAGGTTCTCATTGCCACCAGATTCCACATGCAGGATGACGGGTTGCAGTGAGTACCCTCTTAGACAAGTGCCCTCCATCATAGGCCAATATGAACACCAGCATTGCCACTCCTCTCATTTCGCTCATGCACTTCAACATGAGAGTGAATAGTTACACATTAGGCTCACATTGTCCTGATCCTCTGAAGGATGATGGACCCTCAGCAGCATGTGTCTTTGCTAAGATGAGGTACTAACTGGAGGAGGGAGTTCCAGCATCAGATGTCAGAAGGTGCTGCCTCTTCAAGTGTCTGTCCAGCACCCCATTCGCAATGGCAGCCTGTAAGAGCCAGGAGCTGTTCCACTATCCTCAGTGGGCTCATAGCTGTCTGCCTTCAATCTGACAAAGCTCCTCAAGGAGATCCATCTGCAGCAACGGGGCAAAACATTCTGTGTAACCATGATGGTGAAACTGATAACTGACACTTGTGTCAAAGACATTCAGCAGGTGTGTATCTATTCTGAGATGACTCAATCCTCTGTGACACCTTCTTCTCTATTACATTCACATTGGGCACTCTCAGTTAGGGATACTGGCCCATTTCTATCCTCATCTTACTATGCATGTTGGTCACCTGCAGATAATGACATCCAATCACTTGCGTGCCAAACATTAAAATGTCTTCTGTTTAAGATACACGTTGTGCCCTCATGGCCAGCCCTGGCCCCTGTGAACTCAAAAATGCTCAGGCACCATGAGGTTCTCAAGGTGATGAGTCGTTACTATCAAAGAGCAGACTTCAGTTTCAGCACATCTTCGCTCCTATCCCATTGATCCCCTTAACATTATCCAAAGCTACAATGTGCATTTCCAGATCATATTTAAAGGACCTGTTGACCAACAAAAAGTATCATTTGAAATTAGCATCACACAACTCAGCGAGTGTTTAGGTGATGGGACACACAGCACTGCATCCCAACATTGTAACGAGAACCTTGTGGCCACAATTCAGCCAATTATAGGCTGAAAAACACTCAAGGTTGTAGGTTCGATTGCAGGGCAATAATATGGCTGAGAGGGGCAGAGCTTTGGCACCTTGGGGTGGCAAGGTCCTCCCACTTATTGGTCAGCTTAGCAAATGGACAGTTGGAAAGTCGTAAATGTGGATGGCAGAGAGCAGTGCACACAAGCACTGAGTATAGGCTCAGAGCATGAAAACCCTGCCAGAAGACAGGCAGCACAAGGAGTGAGATTGAGGTGCACTGCCCCAATCTTGCATGGTCACTGATGGATGCCAACTATGGCTACAGCGATGAGTGCCATTCTTGCACCAGTGCAGGATTGATGTCCTGGGCCAAGGTCTCCATACTGCCAATGTTGACCTCGGTGCATTGGCACGCCGGCGTACTCACCTCAGACTGAAGGCGGATGGACTCTTCCATCATCTGTTATAATCTGAGGAATGCACCAGACATCTTTTCCTGATGTTCCCCTGATTGTTGCCGCAGCTCCAGCAACTGATATAGGACAGTGCAGAGGCTCATCATCTGACTTAGACAGCAAAATCCAGGCCTCCGGCAGAATCCAGGCCTCCAGCAGAATCCAGGCCTCCAGCAGAATCCAAGCCTCCAGCAGAATCCAAGCCTCCAGCAGAATCCAGGCCTCCAGCAGAATCCGGGCCTCCAGCAGAATCCAGGACTCCAGCAGAATCCAGGCCTCCAGTAGAATCCAAGCCTCCAGCAGAATCCAGGCCTCCAGCAGAATCCAGGCCTCCAGCAGAATCCAGGCCTCCAGCAGAATCCAAGCCGCCAGAAGAATCCGGGCCTCCAGCAGAATCCGGGCCTCCAACAGAATCCGGCCTTCCAGCAGAATCCGGGCCTGCGGCAGAATCCGGGCCTCCAGCAGAATCCGGCCTTCCAGCAGAATCCAGACCTGCGGCAGAATCCGGGCAGTGCTCTGAGTGCTGGCGATCTCAGGTGTCCCGGCCTCCACCTGCTGCCAACCAGATTGTGACCCTAGGCCTGCTCTAGAACTAGGTCCCAGTGAGGTGCATATGTCAGTGCTCGAGGAGGGCGAGGGTGAGCGCTGTGATGGGTTTTCTGCTGTGGTGTCCTCGGTCCTCATCTGATGTGTCATTGGGGCTCGAGCTAAGGGCTTGGCTGGTTGAGGCCATTGGACACTTGGCTGAGGTTCCTATGAACGAAAGTAGAGATAATTAGTTCATGGCAAGTGGCTCTAAAACAGGACAATGCACTCACAATATGGTTGTCTGAGGGATGAGCTGATGGAGGATCCTCACGTGGGTCTTTGCTGCCGGCCCCACTGTCACCGCAGGCACAGTCCACATCCCCTCCAGCCAGCTCAAAGGCTTGGTTTTCAAACAGAGAGGACCTTGAGTTCCAGCAATCCACCCCACCCTGGTCTGGGACCTCTCCCTGCGACTGTGCGCGATCTTGTCCTCCATAAAGACAGGTAGAAAGAGCGTGGGCAATGTGCACACCAAGGATGCCTGGCGTGTGTGGGTGGTGAGGGGAGCTGTGGACAGGATGAGGAGATGAGCCCAAATAGAGATCTGCGTGTGTGTGTGAGAGTGAGTAGTGATGTCCCTTGAGCTGGTAGTGAGTGAGTTGCCAGTCAATGGGTGATGGGCTTGTGAGTGTGTGAGTTCAGAGAGCAGCGTGGGCACTGACCACTGTTGCCACTGCCTCCCAAGCCGAATTGGTGAGCTTGCTGGACCTCCTGCAGCCAATGCGGGGGTAGAGGACATTGCGGCGGGCCTCCACTGCATCCACAAGGCGTTCCAGGGAGGGGTCACTGAATTTGGGGGCTGCTGTCTTCTTGGCTTTCATGGCCATGTCTTCAGTGGAGCAGTCCTGGGCTGCAGACATTGAGACCATTGTGTGTGGTTGCACTTTAAATGTGGTACCTTGAATGCGGAAGCAGTGAGCTCATGGTGGAGTGGATGACTCAGAGGCCGCCCTCCAGAGATCCAGGTGTTTCCCATGCATGCACATTTAATGAGGTGGGGAGTGGACGAAACGGCACAAAAACCCGCCATTGCAGCCAGTGGGTAAAACGCTGATTTTCACACTGGCACTGAGGGGAATATCCTGCCCAACCCTCCAGCTGGGGCCTCATCAGTGATTGAACAAATGACCCGGTAATATCCCCCCTTGGACGGACCACCCAGCATCGACCTAGGCACCGGAAACGACAACGGCAATCACAGCCCTGCTGATCCTGCAAAGTCCTCCTTACTAACATCTAGGAGTTTGTGCCAAAATTGGGAGAACTGTCCCACAGACAAGCCAAACAACAGACTGACATAGTCATGCTCACCTAATCACACCTACATACAATGTTACAAACACCATCACCATGCCCGAGTATGACCGGTCCCACCGGCAGGACAGATCCACCAGATGTGGAGGCACAGTGGTTATCCAGTCAGGAGAGAGTTGCCCAGGGAGCACTCAACATTGACACTGGACCCCATGAAGTCTCATGGCATCAAGTCAAACATGGGCAAGGAAACCTTCTGATGATAACCACTGACTGCACCCCGCATCGGCGATTGAATTAGTACTCCTCCACTGTGAGCACCAATTTCAAGAAGCACTGAGGCTGGGAAGGGCACAGAATGTACTCTGGATGAGGGACCTCAATGTCCATCACTAAGAGTGGTCAGTAGCACTGAGGTGGCCAAGTCCTAAAGGACTTAACTTCTAGGCTGGGTCTGTGACAGGTGGTGAGGGAACCAACAAGTGAGAAAAACCTACTTGGCCTCAAGCTCACTAATATAGCTGTCACAGATGCATCTGTTCATGACCACTGCACAGTCCTTTAGGAGACTAAGTCCAGTCTTCACATTGAGCACATGCTCCATTTTGTTGTGTGGCACTACCACCATGCTAAATGTTGAACAGATCTAGAAACACAAAACTGGGCCTCCATGAGGCCCCTGTGAACCATCAGCAGCAGCAGCAGAATAGTATTCAACCACAATCTGCAATCTCACAGCCTGGCATATCCCCAACTCGATTATTACCATCAAGCTGGGGGATCAACCCTGATTCAACAAAGAGTGGAGGAGGACATGCCAGAAATAGCATTACTAAAAATTAAGTTTCAACCTGGTGAGGCTCCAACACAGGACTAATTGCATAAAAAACAGCGGAAGCAGCATGTGGTAGACAGAGGTAAGCGATCCCACAACCAACGGATCAGATCTGAGCTGTCCTGCCACATCCCAGTCATTAATGGTGGTGGACAATTAAAGAACTAGCTGGAGGAGGAGACTCCACAAGTATCCCCATCCTCAATGAGCCCAGCACATCAGTGCAAAAGAGAAGGCTGAAGCATTTGAAACCATCTCCAGCTAGAAGCCTCGAGTGGATGATCCAGCTTGGCCTCCTCCTGAGGTTCCCTGTATCACAGATGCCAGTCTTCAGCTAATTTGATTCACTCCACGTGATAGCAAGAAACAGCTGAAGGCACTGGATAGTGCAAAGGCTATGGGCCCTAACAATATTCCGGCAATAGTACTGAAGACTTGTGCTCCAGAATTAGCTGCACCCCTAGCCAAGCTGTTCCAATACAGCTGCAACACTGGCATCTACCCGGCTATGTGGAAAATTGTCCAGGTATGACTTGTCCACAAAAAGCAGGACAAGTACAGCTTAGCCAATTACTGCCCTATCAGTCTACTCTCGATCATCATCAAAGTGATGGAAGGGATCATCGACAGTGCTATCAATTGGCACTTACACAGCAATACCTGCGCAATGATGCTCAGTTTGGGTTCTGCCAGGGCTACTTAGCATCTGACCTCATTACAACCTTGGTCCAAACATGGATAAGATAGCTGAACTCAAGAGGTGGGATGAGAGAGACTACCCTTGACATCAAGGTAGCATTTGATCGAGTGTGACGACAATGAGCCCTAACAAAACTGAAGTTAGTGGGAATCAGGGAGAAAATTCATCACTGGCTAGAGTCATACCTGTCACAGAGGAAGATGGTTGTGGTTGTTGGAGGTCAATCATCTCAGTTCCAGGACATCACTGCAGGAGTTCCTCAGGGTAGTGTCCTAGGCCCAACCATCTTCAGCTGCTTCATCAATGCCTTCCCTCTATCATAAGATCAGAACTGGGGATGTTCGCTGATGATTGCACAATGTTCAGCACTGTTCAGGACTCCTCAGATACTGAAGCAGTCCATGTCCAAATGCAGCAAGACCTGGACAATATCCAGGCTTAGGCTGACAAGTGACAAGGAAAATTCCCGCCACATAATTGTCAGGCAATGACCATCTCCAACAATAAATATAGAAAATAGGAGCAGAGGTAGGTTATTCGGCCCTTTGAGCCTACTCTGCCATTCAATATGATCATGGCTAATCCTCGATCTCAATGCCTTATTCCTGCTCTCTCCCCATACCCCTTGATGCCTTTAGAGAGTAGAAATCTATCTATTTCCTTCTTAAATATATTCAGTGACTTGGCCTCCACATCCTTCTGTGGTAGAGAATTCCACAGATTCACCACCCTCTGAGTGAAGAAATTTCTCCTCATCTCAGTCCCCCTATCCTGAGACTATGAACCCCCCCAGTTAGATGAAACATCATCTCTGCATCCAATTTGTCCAACCCTGTCAGAATTTTATACGTTTCAATGAATTCCCCTCTCATTCTTCAAAACTCCAGTGAACAGAGGCTTAGTCGGCCCAATTTCTCCTCATATGACAACCTTGCCACTCCAGGAATCAGCCTGGTGAGCCTTCACTGCACTCCCCCTATGGCAAGTATATCCTTTCTTAGGTAAGGAGACCAAAAATGCACACAATACTCCAGGTGTGGTCTCACTATTCAACTGCAGTCAGACATCCTTGTTCCTGTACTCAAGTCCTCTCGCAATGAAGGCCAACATACCATTTGTCTTCCTAACTTCTTGCTGCACCTGCATGCTTGCTTTCACTGGCTGCTTATAGTAATTATGGTTTTATTTAGTGTGCAATGTACCTTTAAGGATAATACTTGTTAGGCAAGATCACATAATCTGTACTAACCTATAGGAGAGTAGCGCGGGCTACCTCAGGAGTCAATGTAGAGATAGAGTTGGAGTTGAAAGCACAGGTGTAGTTGTTGCTGAGTATATTGTAAATAAACTTAATGTTTTCACCAAAGAAGTGTCTGCAAATCAACTCTATCCTTAATAGTACAACCCAGCCACCCTCCAGCAAACTGGCAACAAGGATTGAACAGAAGAAATCAAGTTAGAAAGAAATCGGCACTGAACCTTGCCCAGTGATTGTAAGTAGCAAGCTCCGTTAGAATTGAAGAAGTTATCCCCTCTCAAAATGCCACAATTTGAGAGAATTGATCCTTTTGAACCTGCCACAGATGATTGGTCTCAATACTTAGAATGCCTCACGTTCTTTTCTCAAGCACACGAGATTACGGGGGAAGAGAAGAGACGAATGATTCCCTTGAGTACTTGTGGGAGCAAAGCCTACAGCATGATTCAGATGGCACCCAATGCCCCAAATTCGAAGAATTTTGATGAATTAGTGGACCTCGTGAAGGGTCACTTTCAACCAAAGCCCTCAGTCACGGTGCACAAGTTCAGGTTTAATTCGCGAAATAGAGCCCCGGGTGAGACAATTGCATGTTACGTGGCAAATTTGAAGCAGCTAACAGAACATTATGAGTTTGGTAAGACTCTGAACGACATGCTCAGAGAACATTTAATGTGTGGTGTGAAAGAGAACAATATTCAGTAAAGATTATTGTCCGAGCTGAATCTGGATTTCAAGAAGCTGCTAAAGATAGCACTGGCTATGGAAAGCGCTGTAAGAGATTCAAAAGCAATACAGGATGTGCAAAATGGCAATATCCTCCACATTGGGTGGAAAACCTCAGCCAAAAGAGGCGCGAAAAAGCGAGATTCTGGTGAGAAGCAGGAAACAGCCCCCGCTAGCCGAAGAATAAAGAAAGATAACTTAGCAGTGAAGCCAAAGACTAATTTTAATAGAGGTGGAAACAATCGATCTTTTAGCGATTGGCAGTTTAAAAAAATCAAATGCTACTATTGTCACACAAATGGACATATGATTAGGCAGTGCAAGGAAAGATTCAAGCAGTCTTGTAAACAACAGAAGAAGCCCAATGAAATCTACAATGTAGAAGAGCCTGAAACAACAAATTCAGACATTTACTCATTGTTTAATCTGAAAGTTGGAAAGACAGAACCAATATTTGTCAGTGAAAGTAAATGGCAAACTTGTTAGAATGGAAGTGGGCACAGGAGCTTCCACTACAGTAATTGGGGAACAAACCTTCAGATACCTGAATAATGGTGAATATCATTTAAGTTTAGAAGAAACAGCTGCCGAGCTAAAAACATATACAGGTGAAGACATTCAAGAAAAAGGCATAAGCAGAGCAACTGTCCATTATGGAAGCCAATCAGCAAAGCTACCAGTGTTGGTGTAGAGAGGCAGAGGACCAAGCCTTCTAGGGTGAAATTGGCTAAGGGAAATCAACCTTGATTGGCCACTGAGATTCTAAAAGGAAGCTGGAAGCATTCCTGTTTTGTAAAAGGAGTGCGTAAGGACTCAACAACCTGAAAAAATGCAGACTGTCTTAAAGCAAAACCTGGCAGAACAGCCAAAGAAACTCGAAGAGACCCTGCTTGATGACAGAGTTCACGACGAGATGAGCAACCTTCGCAGGGAAAAAGAAAACCTGTTAAAAGACCTTCACACACAACAAGAATCGCTCAGGTCAAAGTTTGTACCACTGGAAAAGTATGAAGAGAAACAGAGAGAATTCAGCACTTCTCTGAACAAACTGAAGAATCAGTTGGCAAAGAAAACACAATGTTCAATTTTCCAGGAGGCAGCAAACAAATACAAAAAAGAGACGGAAGAGTTGAAGAATCAGCTACATGAAGCCAAAGAGGCTTTGGAAGCAAAAGTCTCAGAATTTCCCAAGAAGCAGACAGATAATGAAATTTTGGGAAACTCAGCCACTGTGTTCAGACAAATTGAGCTTGCATCTGAGAGAAGTCTGGCTAATGGTGAAGTCAAAAAGAAGGCCGAGATTAAAATCTGTGCTAGAAAGAAGAAGGCATGTAGAAAGAGGATACAGAAATGCTAATAGGGCCTTAATTCTGGCAGCATACGAATATGCTTTCGTACAAAGGCCTGGCAATCAAATCGCAAATGCCGATGTCCAAGAAAATGATGAGCACGTCCTAGTTCTACAGGAACTTGTTTTAATGTTAAATTTGTT
This sequence comes from Isurus oxyrinchus, assembly GCA_026770705.1. Lineage (NCBI taxonomy): Eukaryota > Metazoa > Chordata > Chondrichthyes > Lamniformes > Lamnidae > Isurus > Isurus oxyrinchus. Next base: position 84,792,378 of record JANJGN010000013.1, read on the forward strand.
AGATTCCTTCCTGTATGTGCTCGACAGATCAGAGACTGCACCCAGCCCTATCTCAGGAATGAGAACAAGTGCTACATGGAGCCTGTAACTGATGAAATGAAACTGTACTTCAACAGAAGACATGAAATAACCAGCCAGGATGGCATCTTATTGTGGAGAGCATGAATAATAGTTCCTCCAAAGAGAAGGGAGCCACTTTAATTGAACTACACTGTGTCCACCCAGGAATTTTCTGAATGAAGACCATAGCACGCAGTTATCTATGGTGTCCTGGGATGGATGGTGAAATAGAGAGTTTAGTAAAACACTGTGTTCAATGTCAGCAACTGCTAAAGTTGCCACTGACAGCTCCATTACACCCATGGGAGTGGCCCGGTAGACTCTGGGTGTGGTTACACATTGACTACGTTGGAACTTTCCTGGGAACAATGTTTCTGCTCATTGTCGATGCCCATTCAAAATGGTTGGATGTGTATGAGGTGAAGTCAGCAATGTTGGGCGCTATAATTGGGAAACTACATCAGAGCTTTGCCATTCACAGACTACCAGAAGTAGTCATTTCCGATAACAGCACGGCATTTACGAGCGCTGAGTTTCAACGGTTTATCAGCCTCAAGGTTATCACCCATGCGAAAACTGCACCCAGCTACCCTTCCTCAAATGGACTGGCTGAAAGGGCGGTTCAAACGTTCAAGACAGGCATGAAAAAGTTTACTGGTGATTCCTTAGCAACCAAGCTAGCACGCTTTCTTTTTCATTACAGGACTACTCCTCATATAACAACAGGTGTCACACCTGCAGAGTTATTGATGAAACACTGTGTCAGGACAAGATTGAGCTTAATAATGCCGAATTTAGAGGGGAAAGCGGAAAGGAGTCAGGGAAGCCAGAAAACTAGACGTGACTGGAATAGTCATGAGAGGAAATTTACTGTGGGAGAGCTCGTATATGCGAAAAATTTCAGGGAAGGATTAAAGTGGTTACCGTCTCAGGTGAAGACGGATGTGAAGTATTCATTCAACACTCTAGCAATGTCCTCTGGCTCCACCCATAGATTGTCCCCTTGGTTCCTTATGGTCCCTATTCTTTCCCTGGTTATCCTCTTCCCATTGATATACTTAAAGAATATCTTGGGATTTTCCCTACTTTTACCAGCTAGAACTTTCTCATATCCCCTCTTTGCTGTCCTAATTGCTTTCTTAAGCTCCACCCTGCACTTTCTGTACTCCACTAATGCCTCTGCTGATTTGCTTCCCTTGTACCTGCTAAAAGCCTCTCTTTTCCTTTTCATCGTAACCTGAATATCTCTGGTCATCCATGGTTCTCTGGGCTTGTTACTCCTTCCTATCACCCTAGAGGGAACATGTTGAGCCTGTACCCTCCCCATTTCCTTTTTGAACACCCACCACTGCTCCTGTGTAGATTTCCCCACAAGTAACTGTTCCCAGTCTACTTTGACCAGATCCTGCATTATTTTACTAAAATCCACTCTCCCCAATCCAAAACATTTTTTTGCAACTTGTCGATTTTTTTGTCCATAACAAACTTAAGCTATACCATGTTGTGGTCACTATCGCTAAAATGCTCACCCACCACCACCTCAGCCACCTGTCTGGCTTCGTTCCCCAGAATTAGGTCTAGCAATACGCCGTCCCTTGTTGGACCCTCTCCATATTGACCTAAAAAGTTCTCCTGTACACATTTCAAGAAATCCACTCCATCCAAGCCCTTAACACTATGTTTATCTCAATTAATGTTGGGAAAGTTGAAATCACCCTATTGTTTTTGTTTTTACACACCTCCGCAAATTGTGCACATATTTACTCCTCAATTTCCTGCTGACTATCTGGGGGTCTATAATAAACACCTAACAATGTGGCTGCTCCTCGTGTGATATTTCAGTCAGCAGGAGCATGCAGGAGTCGGCAGTGCGCCCGCTGACAATTGAGGGAGCTGTTAAGCCCATTAATAAATGAATTAAACGGAATTTTTCCCTGCCCGTCCAACCTTACAGTGGGGCAAAAGGCCAAGTGGCTTTTCGATTTTTGAGGAAACCTCATCCACGGGTGGGATGAGGTTTCCGATATTAATTTAAAATAAAATAGAAAGTTTAAAATATCATTTCTAACATGTCCCTGCTCACGTGACAGTCACGCGAGGGGACAAGTTTTCCTTTTTAAAAAAAAAAATATTTTTCATGTGAAATATCTTCAGCTCCCTCAGGCAGCTCTGTACCTTCAAGGAGCTTTCTGTGAGCACAACCACATGCATGCGCTGACTTCCACGCTCACTCAACTCCCCCACCACACCCAGAACATTTCAGCACACAATTCATGCTGCCTGCCCATTAATTGGCCAGCCAGCATGAAATCGCAGTTGAGGCCTGATCGCAGGCAGCGGACAGTGCACAGCTGCTCGTGGGCCCGCCCACTGCACCCGCCCAACAAGGTGAAAATCCTCCTCAATGTTTCCACCCAAGAAGTGTCTGCAGATCAACTCTATCACTAATAGTACAACTCTGCCATCCTGCAACACTGGCCTACCCAGGTCCCTTTGTACATCAACATTTCCCAATCTATCACCATTTAAATAATACTCTGCCATTCTGTTTTTCCTACCGAAGTGGATAACTTCACACTTAGCCATGTTATACTGCATCTGCCATGCATTTGCCCACTCACTTGTCTAAGTTGCCTTCAAGCCTCTTTACATCCTCCTCACCACTCACATTTCCACCTAATTTCGTGTTGTCAGCAAACTTGGAAATATTATATTTGGTTCCCTCATCGAAATCATTGAAATATATTGTGAATAGCTGGGGCCCAAGCACTGATCCCTGTTGTACCCTACTAGTCACTGACTGCCACTCCAAAAAAAGACCCATTTATCCCTACTCTGTGTTTCATATCTGTGAACTAATTCTCAACCTACTTCAAATATTACCCCCAATCCCATGTGCTTTAATTTTACACACTAACCTCTGATGTGGGACTTTATTAAAAGCTTTTTGAAAATCCAAATACACCATGTTCACTGGTTCTCCCTTATCTATCCAGCTAGTTACCTCCTCAAAAAACTCCAGTTTTTCCAGATTTCCTTTTGATAAATGCATGTTGACTTTGTCTAATCCTGTTTATATTTTCTAAGTGTTCTGTTACCACATCCTTTATAACAGACTCGAGCATTTTCCCTACTACTGATGTTAGGCTAGCCACTCTATAATTCCGTTTTCTCCCTCCTTTTTTTTTAATTAGTGGGATTACATTTGCTATCCTCTAATCTGCCAGGTCTGTCCCAGAGTCTACAGAATTTTGGAAGATGACAAACAACGCATCCTCTATTTCCATGGCCACTTCCTTTTGTACCCTGGAATGTAGATTATTAGGAACTGGCAATTTATCAGCTTTCCGTCCCATTAATTTCTCCAGCACTGTTTTTTGACTAATTATCTAATCACCTCCCCTTGAAGTTCAATGGCATTACCATCGCTGAATCCCCCACTATCAACATCTTGGGGGGTTACTGTTGTCCAAAAACCAAACCACACCAGCTATATATATATATATATATATATATATATGACCAAGAGCAGGTCAAAGCCTGGGAATTCTATGGCAAGTAACTCACCTTCTGTTTCCCCAAAGTCTGTCCACCATCTACAAGGCACAAGTCAGGAGTGTGGAGGAATACCTTCCCCTTGCCTGGGTGAGTGCAGCTCCAGCAACAATCAAGAGGCTCAAGTCCCATCCAAAATAAATCAGCCCGCTTGATTGGCACCCCATGCACCAACTGAAACATTCACTCCCTCCACCACCAACACACAGTAGCAGCAGTGTGCACCATCTAAAGATGCACTGCAGGAATTCACCAAAGCTCCTTCAACAGCACCTTTCAAACCCACGACCACTACCATCTAGAAGGACAAGGGCAGCAGATAGATGGGAACTCCACCACCTGGAAGTTCCCCTCCAAGGCATATACCATTCTGACTTAGAACTTAGAACCGTTCCTTCACTGTCACTGGGTCAAAATCCTGCAACACCTTTCCTAACAGCACTGTAGGTGTACCTACATATGAACTGCAATGGTTCAAGAAGTTGGCTCACCACCACCTTCTAAAGGGCAATTAGGGATAGGCAACATACACTGGTCTAGCCAGTGACATCCCAGGAGCAAATGGAGAAAAGAACTTACTTCGATTTCTGATGCCGAAGTATCGGATGTGATTAGTACACATTTAATTTTATCTTCTGTCACCTCTGTAACATTACATTGCGACCGCTCATCTTTGCCTCTCCAAACAGAAATCTTAAGTTCACTTGTGCGAAGTTGTAGATTATCTTTTTTTTTCTGTTAAATAGATAATTCAAAAGTAAAATGGTTAGAGAGAGCTTTAAATTAAATGAGACTTGGGGCTCAATAAGTGAAAAAATGAAATTCTTTTACCATTACAGTTATCAAGAGTCGTTTGTCATCAGTAGTTGTTTTAAAGTTGTAAAACTCAGGGTCCTCTTGGTACGTCACATTGAATACTTTCTCCTTTGATCCAGACACATTGAATAACATGCTATAGTTGCTTGGAGTTTCTCTGCCCTGAGCAGGCGGTGAGTCACACACCCAGGTTGAATTAATAACTGAACATTCCTGTCCCACAAACAGAAAACATTGACATATGGAATAAATAACGTCAAAGATCATGTTGTGCTTTTGCTATTGATGCAAAAAAAGAACCAGTTTCATCCAAACTAAATGCATCACTCATGATTAACTGAGGTTAAAACAGGAAAGCTTTAGCTACTGAAAATACCAAACTCACAGCTGGTTTCTTCGGGCCACCAGTTAACCATGCCTGCATCTGTTCAACCACGTCTAAATTCCTGCCACTTATCGTTATGCTTCGGCCTCCACTGAAGAAAGCAAACCAGAGATGAGAAGGTCAAACCACAACAAGAAAATCGATGTTAGTAGCGCTAGCATGGTCCAGCAGCCCAAGGTGCTGTATTCAGGTTTCAGTCTCTGTGGAGGCAAGGGGTTGAATCCCACTTCAAAATTTCTGGTGGTTTACCTTTGGCCCACTTAACTTTGTTTGGTTGAACAAGTACCAGCCTAAAGTTAATACAGAAATGTGTGTGTGTGTGTGTGTGTGCGCGCACGTATGGGTGTGTGCACTTGTGTATGTGTGTGTGCGCTTGTGTATGTGTGTGTGTGCGCACGCGCGTAAGTGTGTGTGTGCGTACACATGTATATGTGTGTGTGTGGTGTTTAATGGAGTTGAGGTTACAATCAGATCAGCCATGATCTTACTGAATGGTGGAGCAGGCTTGAGGGGCTGAGTGGCCTACTCCTGCTCCTAATTCATAGACAACATGGTCATGAGATCTCCTATGTAGGATCTGATCTTTGACAGTGGGATCTTTCTGTGCAGGGCATGAGCTTTGACAGTGGGATCTTCCTGGGTCTGAGCTCTGACAGTGGGATGTCCCTGGGTCTGAGCTTTGACAGTGGGATCTTCCTGGGTCTGAGCTCTGACAGTGGGATGTCCCTGGGTCTGAGCTTTGACAGTGGGATCTCTCTGGGTCTGAGCTTTGACAGTGGGATGTCCCTGGGTCTGAGCTTTGACAGTGGGATCTCTCTGGATCTGAGCTTTGACATTGGGATCTCCCCGGGTCTGAGCTTTGACAGTGGGAAGTCCCTTCCTCTACCTCTGGTTTCTCACTCTGTGCGGAAAAGCTGTGCGGAGCTGATTTATAAAGAAGTTGTTATTGCTCAGTTGATATTCCCAAAATGAGTGTGTTTAAAAGTTATGTAGAAAAGCTCATTTAGTTATGGGTCAAAATTTATTTTTATTTTCGCTACTCAAGAAATTAATGAGACCTTATATTGTAAAACTTTAACAATTGTATCATTTTGATAATTCACTTGCTAATAATTTGCTGAATAAATTTGGTTCACTTTGAAACTTTAAACAAGTTATGTAGTGATCCTCTTGTCACTTTTGAAGGTTTAAGTAGAATGTTCTGAAGACTTGAAGTATTAGAAATATTTACCAAAGCAGGTTTGCTGTTTGTTTACCATGAAGCTACTGAAATGTTACTTGGATCTCAGAGTTGGAATGGTTTGGGAGTTGGGACAGAGCCCTGGAAAAGATCTGAGATACAAAAGGCAAAGTAATCTGGAATAAGATTCGAATTAACCCAAAAACATAACTCCTCTTCCTCCCACCTCCATTATACCCACCTGGCCCAGGATACTGTTGGGTGAATCTTTGTAATTAAACTGTTACTGATGTACTCCAGTTTAGCAGTTCTGTTAGCCACACAGTCCCTTTCAGAATCATACAGCAAACACGCTGTCTTTTTACCATGGGTTGTCTCTGGCAAAACACATCTTATCAATGTGTTGTTCTCAATAGTGCAGTTGCTCGATCTGGTGGAGAAAATATATTTTAAACCGATAAATGTTAATATTCTCTAATGTCTAAATTTCATTTTCTTTGTAATTGTTTTTGTGACCAGCTGTCTAAAAGAATTATTGACAAGTGAGGGAAGCTTCATGAAGCAATCATAGATCAGGTACTTCACAGCTACAGTCAGAATAACCCTCCCTCTACATTATAAGCAAAGATTCAGTAACCCTTGATGTGGAATAAGCGGTGCTTCACTTATCAATATTCTAAAAAATTAAAGCCAGGCCTTTCAGGAGTGAAAGTAGGAAACATTTCTTCATGAAAAGGGTGTTGGAAGTTTGGAACTCTCGTCTCCAAATGGAACTGATGCTAGATCAATTGTTAATTTTAAAACTAGGATTGGGAGATTTTTGTTAGCTGAAGGTATTAAGGGATTTTGGATATAGGCCACAGATCAGTTACAATCCCATCAATGGTAGAACAAGCTTAAGGGGCAAAATGGTCTCCTCCTGTTCCTATGTTTCTGTGCTAAGTCAAAGGATTAACAACTTTAGTCTATTCAAAAGGAACAAATATAACTACTCCTCATAGTTTACTACAGTTTGCACTTACTTGGCTGTAACATAGTCACTCATTCCTTTGACCTGAAGCACAGCGCATGATCCAACATTTAGACCAGACCCAACGATGGTCACTGTGGCCCTCCGAGATGAAGACACCCGTTGTGGTTTTATAGACTTAACAATTGGTTCCTGATTTTAAAAAAATAATTTTCATCATAACTGTGTCTCTGAAACAGAAAGGCTTGCATTTCTATAATGCCTTTCACAACCTCAGGATGTTCCAAAGAACTTCACTCCCACTGAAGCGCTTTTGAAGTACAGTCAGTGCTGGAATGCAGGAAACACAGCAATCAATCTGCACACAGCAAGCTCTCACAAACAGCAACATGACAAATGACCAAACAATCCATTTTCAGTGATATTTGTTGAGGGATAAATATTGGCTAGGACACCAGGGAGAACCTAATTGCTCTTAAAGTAGTGTTGCATTATCTTTTAAACATGGCCTCAGTTTAATGTGTCATCTAACAGACAGGAGTTTTAACAGTGCAGCACTCCCTCAGTGCTGTTCTGAGGTGTCAGTCTGTGTTATATGCTCATACCTCTGTAGTGGGCCTTGACCAATGACTTACTGACTCAGAAACAGGAGTTCAGGCTACGAACTGAACCACACCCAACACCTTCCTACTCTGCCCCAGTATTAGAGAACATGGCACCAACAGCTTTGCAGGTTCCCCCACTGATTAATCAAATAAGTTTCTACCACACCCAGTTAATTACTGGAACACAGCTTGAAAAAGTCAATCAGTGGCTATAATAGAACTACATAGAATATACAACACTCGAACAGGCTATTCAGCCCAACCAGTCTGTGCTGGCGTTTATATTCCACTCAAGTCTATTTTATTCCATTTCAGCCTTTCAGCACATCTCTACTCACTTTTCCCTAGTTTTCTTTTGAAAGCATCTAAGCTGCTGTCTCAATAATTTCCTGTTGTACCTAGCTTCACATTCTCATCACTCTGAGTGCAGAAATTTCCAGATTTCCGTTTTGGATTTATTGGTAACTGTCTTGTATTTAAGTCCCTGAGTTTTGGATTCACCCAGACATGGAAACATTCTCCCCACATTGACCCTTTCCACACATTCATAATTATTAAAACCTCAAATCAAGTCTCTCTAAGTCTTCTCTTTTCTAAAGATACATTTTGGGAGCAAGGAAGAGGAGAGACAATATAAAATAAAGGGTATAATTCTAAAGGAGGTACAGGAACAGAGGCACCTTGGGTATATGTGTACAAATCATATACTAGGATTGGTTGAGAAAGTGGTTAAAATGACAGATGGGATGCTAGGTTTTATAAATAGAGGCATGCAGTACAAAAGCAAGGAGGCTATAAAACACTGGTTCAACATTCATTTGGAGCATTGTGTCCAATTCTGGGCATGACACTTCAGGAAGGAAGTGAAAGTGTTTGAAAGGGTGCAAAAAATATTATGAGAATGGTTCTGGGGATGAGGGACTTCAGTTACATGGACAGGCTGCAGAAGCTGGGTTTGCTCCCCTTAATGAAGCAAAGGTTGAGGGAAGATTTGATAGAGGTGTTCAAATCATGAAGGGTCTAGACAGAGTAGATAGAGAGAAACTGTTCCCTTTGACAGAAAGGTTTGAGAACCAGAGACACAGATTTAAGGCGATTGGCAAAAGAACCAAAGGCAACATGAGGAAAATCTTTTTACACAGCGAGTGGTTAGGATCAGAAATGCACTGCCTGAGAGTGTGGTGGAGGCAGGTTCAATTCAAACGGAAATTGGATAACCAACAGAAGGGAAAATATTGCAGAGCTGTGGGGAAAAGGTAGAGTGGGACTAGCTGGATTGCTGTTACAAAGAGCCATCATGGGCTCGATGTGTCGAATGGCTTCCTTCTGTGATGTAACCATTCTATACTTGTTTGAACTCTCTAAAAACTCTGCGTTCCTTCAATTCTGACCTTTTCACAATGTCTGATTTTAATTATCTTCCCAAATGCAGCAAGAACTGGACAATATCCAGGTTTGGGCTGATAGGCGGAAAGTAAGATTCACACCACACAAGTGCCAGGCAATGACCATCTCTAACAAGAGAGAATCTAACCATCACCCCTTGACATTCAATGGCATTATCATTGCGGAATAGCCCAGCATCAATATTCTGAGGGTTACCATTGACCAGAAACTGAATTGGACCAGCCATATAGATACTGTGGCTACAAGAGCAGGTCAGATGCTAGGGATCCTGTGATGAGTAACTCATCTCCTGACTCCCCAAAGCATGTCCACCACCTACAAGGCACAAGTCAGGAATATGATGGAATACTCCCCCATTGCCTGAATGAGTGCAACTTCCAGAACATTCAAGAGGCTTAACACCATCCAGGACAAAGTGGCCTGCTTGATTGGCACCCCATACACCACTGTCAACATCCAATCCCTCCATCACCAGTGCACAGTAGCAGCAGTGTGTACCATCTACAAGATGCACTGCAGCAATTTATCAAGGCTCCTTCAACAGCAGCTTCCAAATCCACGACCTCTACCACCTAGAAGGACAAGGGCACCACCACCTGCAAGTTCAATTCCAAGCCACTAACCATTCTGACTTGGGAATATATCACCATTCCTTCACTGTTGCTGGGTCATAATCATGGAACTCCCTCCCTAACAGCACTGTGGGTGTATCTACACCACATCGACCGCAGTGGTTCAAACAGGCGACTTACCACCACCTTCTCAAGGGCAATTAGAGATAGGCAATAAAAAAATGCTGGCCTAGCCAGTGATGCCCACTTCCTGCTAAAGAATTTTTAAAAATTGTTCCAATATTGTGGTGAGGTGGTGGCATAGTGGTACTGTCACTTGTAATCCAGAGACCCAGGGTAATCTTCTGGGGATCTGGGTTTAAATCCCACCATTGCAGATAGTGAAATTTGAAACTTTAAAAAAAACCTGAAATTAATAAGTCTAATAATAACTACAAAGCCATTGTCAATTGTTGTAAAAACCCATCTAGTTCACTAATGTCCTTCAGGGAAGAAATTCTGCCATCCTTACCTGGTCTGGCCGACAACATGGGTGACTTTTGAATGCCTTTTGAAAAGCCATTCAGTTCTCTCAAGGGCAAATAGGGATGGGCAATAAATGCTGGCCTAGCCAATAATACCCTCATCACATGAATGAATAAAAAAAATTGGCAGCCATGTTGGGCCTAAAGCTCTGGAATGCCTTCCCAAAACTTCTCCAGCTCCTGACTTCTTAGACTGGAATTGACTTATTGTTACAATCGATTTATTATTATTTGTCTGTGGGATCTGAGTGACTCTAGAAAGACCACATTTATTGCCCATCCTTATTTGTCTTAAGAAAGTGGTTGGCCTTCTTCTTGAACCACTGCAATCCTTGTGGTGAAGGTGCTTTCACAATGGCATTGTCTGATTTAATTCTTATTCATAGTGACTGTTTACAATCTGAGGGCACTTAATGTGGGACTAGAGTGTGATGTAGTTCAGACTGAGGAGGGAGGGTGGAGAGATGGAGGGAAGCTGTCTTTTCTGCAGGATATTAACTTTTGTAACAAAATACCAGCTTTATTAAATTAACCATCATAAATTGCCACTGGTGGAATTTGAACTCAACACCGCTGATTACTCGTCTAACCATTAGTTTACTACAGGCATGGGTTCAGAGGTCATTAAAAATGGAGAACGCATAGAACAGTCTCCCACAGATTACAGAAACCTGGTTTTGATGCAAGTTACATTCCTAGAAATTGTGATTCACGTTCATAACTGTAAACAAGAGCCAATCAAAGCTTTATTTATATAATTCAAACATAAAACACTATTAAGTATGAGTATATCTTACCTTACAAATCCTTTCTGGAGAACAGAAAACACAGCCTGGTTTCTGGACATCACAACTGTAAACTGTTAAAACAGAAACCTTAATACAATTGGAATGTGAACTCCAGTGTGACAAGGAAGCTCATACACTGAAGGCCACTGATCATTACCCCCAGCCTCCATCTTACCTTAGATCATTGTCAATGACATTGAATTCACAGGTAAATCCTGGGTGTAATCAGGCTAATGATTCATTATTGTTGTTCTGTGTAATCTCCCGGGACCAATTTTACCCTTCAGTCTTATGTAATAAAAGAATAAGCACGGCATTGACATTGTCACCTTGCAGTTGGTGAACACAGACACAAAATGGAATTTTGCTTATGAGACACAGAACTGTTAGGCTAGAATGTAAGGGGGTGGGGTGGTGTCAAGAAGATGTAATAATTCTCATAATGTTATTGGAATTTATTGTAAAATAGAGTAATAGTGGGTTGTGTCTTTATGTGTCTAATTGTATCTATGTGTGTATGAGATTTAATTGAATCAGAGGCAGCCAGTCTGGGTGCTTTGATCTAAGAAGAGAGGTTAGGTTTGATAAGTTAATTAATAAACATGGGGAAATTTAGAAACATGGGTGTCAAGGGAACATCTGCATTTTGAAATAAACCAGACTAGATTATTTACAAAGGCCTAGCCAGGTAAAGTTTAGAAACCAGGTGTTTATTTTTCCCAAAGATGACTGGTATAACTTAGTGCAATGAGACGGTTTTATTATCAGGGAGATAAAGTCCAAAGACATAGTGAAACAATGGGGATTTGCATTCAAAGAGAAATATATGTATTAAGTAGGAGCAAGGGCTCTGTGTAAGGGACGGCATTTTTAAGATCTTACAACTGTGAAAAGCCTTCAGCATCTCTGCCTCAAGCTGCTGCCTTCAAAGGACTCAAGTTAAGAAAACTCAATTGGAAGTAACTTGTTCAGAGTATCATGTCTCTTTGCCTGGGTCTTTTAAAATTTATGTATCTTGCTGTTGCCTTAACGAAAGTATAACTGGGATGTTAGATTAGGGGATTTAGAAATTATAATAGTAAGTCATTTCTTGAATTAATAAATGTTTAATCTAGTTTTGGAAAAACCTGCAAGACTTGGTGATCTTATTACTAATGAATTCAGGGCACACATCTCAAAATTTATACAAACTTCAAAACAAGCTGTAGCAGTTGTTTCAAGTTTCCCTTTGGGATTTGAACAACTCAGCATTTACCATCAGCTGTGCCATAAAAGGGAGGGAGAAGTCGGGGGGGGGGAGCAAAAAATTTGGGGATGAGCCTGCCCAGCTTGTGGGCTCACCCTACAGCCATTAAACGGCTGCCAGGCCATGAATTGGCTTGAGGTGGGCTTTCCGCCCCCACCGAGTAGCAAGCCCCGCCTCCTGGAGCTGCTAAAATTAAGGCAGGGATAATGGGGCAGCCACTAGGAACGCCACGGCATGGCGCTAATTTTATGGCCTCCCCCATCCTCCTGCCAACCCGCTGCCCCCAAGGGTCCATAAAATCCAGCCCGCTGACTCTGATATGAGGAGCTGGTTGTCCTGGATATCTGGAAACCACAGGGGAAGGTTTCAACCTACTCTCTGGACATTAAATTACTGCAGGGGATTGCATGTCTGTTATGGACAGTACCTGAATCTCAGCTCCACTTCTTTAGAAATGAAAGAGGTTTGAAGGAATGACTTATGCATACTATTGTCATTGGTGAGTCAACAGAACAAATCCTTTAGATTCTAAAGAATTAATATTTTGTTACCTGTGATATTGTTAGGATTATCAATAACTCTGCCGGAGTTTTTACTGTCGACAAGATTCACAGGAATTATCCGCCTTTCAGCCACAAACTGCAAGTAACAATATTCATTTAGTAAGTGATCAGAGATTACTGTTACGGCCGGGATGGGAATGCGCGTATGATTCAGCCCCGCTACTCCACAGGTCGTACCATTAATTTAAAAGTTTAATTTTCTCACTAAAATAGCCAAATGTCTATTTCCTCGACTGGTGCCCAGAATAAAGGAGTCTTCAACCAGGCTTTTTGTTCCTCATAATGATTGTTTATTATAAAATGTAACGTCTCTTTAAAAAGTTGCAAGTACTGGTTAATACACATTTGTGATCAGGAAGTATAACTATCTAACCCTTCCTAAAGAATTCCCCCATCACACACACGGACATGGATACAGACAAACAGAGTTCAAACAGATAGGGTCTCTCGGCAGAGGTGGGCTTTAGAGGGTGGGTGTTATAAAATAAAGGATACATTTGCAGGGTCTCGACACTGTCAACGTGGAGTTCCCTTGTGTGAAGACAGACCGCTAATTCCAGGGGACGTCTGGAAATTCTCACCAACTGGTCTCAGCTTTGCAGGTCCAAATGCAGGCCAGATACACTTAGATGTGGGTTCTCTGGCCCACAGGAGGTTGATAGATGCACACAATTTTAGGTAAGGCAGGGAAAGAGAGCGAGAGAGGGAGCTAGTTAGGGTTCTTCAGCTTGTTCCCCAACAAGACTGCCTTCAAAACCAACAGATTCACAACTGAAGTTTTTTTTTCTGTCTCCCATGTGATTTCCAGCAAGTTACCAACTTTGTCTTTTCAGTTTTTTCCTCCAATCAATTAAAGTGATTGCAGTTCAAAACAACAACCAGATCTTCCTCAAGTACCATGTAGGTCAGGTGATTTCTTGGAAGAGGCCTGCTTGCTGACAGTTCCAAGGTGAACTTATGACCATCTTTTAAAAAAAATCCCAGGTTAACATCCAAATGTCCAGATCACACCATGTCCTTCCATTTTGTAAAAGAAAATTTTAGTCTTCAGAGATATGATTCTAACAATTACCTCATGCATTTGTATTAAATGTACCAGCAGAAACAAAGGCTAGGATTTTCGGTCATATCAGTGGTGGGCATCGTTATGGGGGTGGGGTGGGGGGAATGGCAAAATTTGGAGAACAGCCAAAAGTCAGATGGAAGTGTTAAACTATTCTCTCAGGTCCAACCCTGATATTACTCTCAAACCTGCAGACAAGGGTGGTGCTGCTATTGTCTGCTGTACTAACCTCTATACCTCGCAGAGGCTGAATGTCAGCTCTCAGACACCTCTTCCTACCTCCCACTGGACCACAACTTCACCACCGAAGATCAAGGTATTGTTTCCAAGACTGTCATTGACCTTATCTCCTCTGGAGATCTTCCCTTCACAGCTTCCAACCTCGTGGTCTCCCAGCCCCATTCAGCTCGCTTCTACCTCCTTCTCAAAATCCAAAAGCAGGACTGTCTTTGCAGGCTCATCATTTTCAGTCTGTTTCTGCCTCACTAAACTTATTTCTTCTGACCTTGACACTATTTTCTCTTCCCTTGTCCAGTCTCTTCCCACCTATGATTGTGATTCTTCTGATACCCTACATCATTTTAACAATGTCCAGTTTCCTGGCCCTAACCGCCTCCTCTTCACTATGATCACCCAATCTCTCTACACTTACAGCTCCACCAGGACGGTTTTGGGGCTCTCTGCTTCTTCCTTCAATGGAGGCCCAAATAATCCCATCTAGCATCACCCTCTTTCACTTGTCTGAACTTGTTCTCTCTCTGACCAATTTCTCCATTAACTCATTTCACTTTCTCCAAATAAAAGGTGCATCTATGATTGCCCATGGGCCCTAGTTATGCCTGGAGTATGTGGAACATTCCTTGTTCCAGTCCTACTCAGGCCCCCTCCCACAACTCTTTTTCTGGGACATCAATGACTGTATCGGAGCCACTTCGTGTTTCTCATCTGGAACTGGAAAAATTTATCAATTTTCCACCCCTCTCTCACCTTCACATGGTCCATCTCCAACACTTCCCTTCCCTTCCTTGACTTCTCTATCTCCACTTCTGGTGATAGATTCACTGTTCAATATTCATTGCAAGCCCACCAGTTTTTTACCTTGACTACATATCCTCACACCCTGCTTCCTGTAAGGACTCCATCCCATTCTCCCAGTTTCTCCATCACATCTATTCTGATGATGCTACTTTCCACAATGGCACTTCTGACATTTTTTCCTTTTCTCTCAGTTAAGGATCCCACTCCCCCACCCGCCACTATGGTTGAAAGGGCCCTCATCAGCATCTGACCCATTTCCAATACCTCTGTCCTTACCCCTTCTCCTCCCTCCCAAAAACATGATAGGATTCCCCCTTGTCTTCACTTTTCACGCCACGGGCCTCCACTTTCAAAGGATCATCCTCCGCCATTTCCGCCAACTCCCAGGATGCCACCACCAAACACAATTTCCCCTCACCACCCCCGCCCCCATCAGCATTCCGAAGGGACTGTTCCCTCCATGACATCCTAGTCCACTCTATCCCCCCTACATTTCATCCCCTTCCCATGAAATCACAGGAGGCGTAACACCTGCCCCTTTACCTCCTCCATCCTCACTGCCCAAATCCTCAAATGGTGATTTAGCAGTGATTTACTTACACTTCTTTCAATTTAGCCGACTGCAATCACTGCTCATAATGCAGTCTCCTCTAATTGGAGCGGCTAAACGCAGACTGGGTGACTGCTCTGTGGAATACTTTCATTCAGTCCATAAGCATGACCCCGACCTTCCTGTCGTGTGCCATTTCAACACACTACCCTGTTCTCATGCTTATATGTCGGTCCTTGGCCTGCTGCAATGTTCCAGTGAACCCCAATACAAACTGGAGGAACAGAACCTCATCTTCCGATTAGGGACTTTACAGCCTTCTGGACTTAACATTGTGTTCAAAAATTTCAGACCATGAACTCTCTCCTCCATTTTGAATTTTTTTCCCCAAATGTCAGTCTGTATCTTGTTCTCATGTTTTTGCTTTCAAACAGCTTTTTATGTTATTAACATATTCTGCTATTTTGCTTTCAGACAGTGTTGATTTTTATTCTGCTATTAACACCTACTCTGGGCCAAAGCTATAGTCTTTAATACTATCACTACCATTTCTTTTGTCTTGTGTTCCATGTAATCTCTATCATTTAATTTCCCCTGTCCTTCTAACCTGTCTCTGACCTTCTATTTTGCTCCATCTGCCACTCTCCCCTTTTTCAACATCATAAAACCCATCAGATTTCTACCTCTCTCCATTTCCAAAGAAGAATCATGTTGTACTCAAAATGTTTACACTGTTTCTCTCTCCCCAGATGCTGCCAGGCTTGCTGAGCTTCTCCAGAAGTTTCTGTTCTTATTCCATAAAACAGTGTAACGTACCATCGGCAGCATGCCTGCCTCCTGCCCCTGTTGTGATTTTACGAGCAGCTAGGGAGAGTTACCAACCCACGGACCAACTGAGGCCCTTAAGTGGACAATTAATGGACACCTTAGGGCTGCATCTCACCACCACCCTGAGTTAAAGGGCGCTGAGAGAGAGCCTGTGCCCAACATGTAACCTGGCGGGTTTGACCCTGTGTTTTGGTGGCCTGTCAAAGGTAGAGGAGGTTTCTCCTTTCCGGACCCCTGGTTTCAGTTCGAGGCACCATACCCTCCAAAGCTTCCCTCCCCACAACTAAGACCCACACCCCCTGCAATGTCCAACACGGCCGTTCCAAACCCCTCACTAGGGCCTGCCAGCCGGGACCTGGCGAGTTCCCTGTAGGCTTTGCTCCATCACTGAATGCCTCCTTGATGTTCTTGGTGCAGTACTGGCAGTGGCCACTACTCCTGGTGGTGTTGCCGGCCTTTGATTGGTCAATAGCTGTATGAGGCAGGACTTTCCCCTGGAGAGGGGCAGAGATCCTGTCTCAAAGAAATTCAAGTCCTTGCAGCACAGAAATGGAAGCGGGGTGAACTGACCAAGAGGAGGTGGGTTCACCCCACTATTTACACAGGGGTGCAGGGATATCACCCCCACCAGCCAAGAACTGCTGACAAGTACAAACAAGGCCAATGTCTGGATTAATTGATGCTTCAAATTGAGATCCTTTGTTATAAGTGATAAGAAAGTGGACAATTCCTTTACAGGACAGCCCAGAAGACACTGAAGTGTCAACAATACGCAGAGGCCCAAAGCATGCTAAATGCCAGTGTATAGAGCAGCCAGTGGATTTGATATTCCACCCAGCCCACCCGACACAGGTACGTTTCTGGCCTATGCTTCAGCTAAAAGTGGAAAGCATCTTTACCACCTTATCTACTGATGTGTACGTATCTGTGTGCATGTGTGTGTCTATATATGTGTGTGTGCATATTATATATCCAGTCATATTCTCCTTTTACAATTTCAGGACATCCCAAAGTGTTTCAAAGCCATTTAAGTACTTTTGAAATGTAGTCACTATTGTAAGGTAGGAAACGCTGCAAACAATTTGCACACAGCAAGATCCCACAAACAGTAGAGCGATAAATAATCTGTTTTTAGGTGTTAGTTGAGGGATAAATATTGCCCAGATTACTGGGGTGAATTTTCTTGCCCTTATTTGAAATAGTGACATAGGATCTTTTATTTCCACATGAGAGGGCAGACGATGCCTCGGCTTAACATCTTGCCCACAAAGCAGCACTTCCGACAGTGTCGCTCTCCCTCAATATGGCACTGGACTGCCAGTTCAGATTATCCACTCAGTGTCAATCTACATTCCAATATTTAATGTAATATATTTGGCAAAGCCTCATATGTATTTGGCACCATGATCACCAAATCATACAGCGTACTAGACATGGGGCTGAATTTTCAGGATGACGGGGGCTGGGCTCGGAACACATCCCCACTGACACCAGCAGGCCTGATGCCATTTCACGCTCCAATGAGCATTGATTAGCATAAGGCGAGATTCCTGCCCATCACTGGGAGGAAGTCCCATCTTGGAGAACTGCCAGCAAATCAGATTGGCCGGCAGATCTCCAGTCCCTCCCGGAACAGAGTTTCATGGCCGGAAGAGGCACAGCTGGGAAGTGACGGAGAGATAAGTGGCAGGCATCCCAGGGCTGGGAGGGTAAGGGAGGCTTGGAGGGTTGCGAGGGAGGTAACCGGGGTCCTGGAGGATAGGCTGGGGTGGTGGGAGGGTAGGGCAGTCCAGAGGTAATTGGGCCAGTCTGAAAGGGGCTTCTGATGGAGGCGCAACTCCCTCTCCCACCTCACCCACCAGCCCCCCACCGCCTTGCTTCCCATTACTTTAGAGTAGCCACTTAAGGGCCTCAACTGGGGCTGGGGCAGGCTTCTCCTCCGAGGCCCTGACTGCCCCATTATAAAATCATGACCAGATTGGAGCTGGTGGGGTCAATCCTGCCAAGGCAATTCACGCTCCTCCCCCCCCCACCCCCCCACCAGCCTCAGAACCTGCCGGGGGGGTTGGTGGACGTAATATTCTGGCCACGGGCTATCTCGAATCAGATTAACATCTCTGTACTTGGAGGAAGGTATCGCATTTAATTGTAAAATGTTGAATTCAAAGCCATTCTGATGGAAGCAACTACACAGTGAAAAATAAACTCAAAATAGGTTACCCACACTGACTCTAACACTGGCAAACTGATGTAATCTTTCACCCTTCAACACAAATTAATCAATGGAAGTTCAAAGTTCAAACATGGATCATGTTTATATTTTACTGGACACAGTGTAACAGTGGAAGACCAAGGGGCTACTGAGAAAGTGCATACTCATTGTCAGAAAAAATCTTTAATTAATTAACCAATGCACACATGATACTGACCTGAGGCCTGACACATTGGATGACAGAATCATTGATCCAATTGGCTGCTTCTGACTCCCCATCAAACGTACAATTCAGGCCAATATTAGCGTCCTGTAAAACATTGCAATATGAAGCTCCTTCGAAGATTTATCATTTGGAATGCAATTCTTTATTCCATTACTAAGGAAATAGTAACAGGACATTTAGAAAATCATAATACAATCAGGCAACATGGTTTTGTGAAAGGAAATCCTGTTTGACAAATTGATTAGAGTTCTTTGAGGATGTAACAAACAGGGTGGATAAAGGGGAATCACTAGAAGTAATGTATTTGGATTTCCAAAAGGCATTTGATTAGACATCACATAAAATATTATTGCACATGATAAGAGCTCATGATGTTGGGGTAGGCTATTCACATGGATGGAGGACTGGCTAACTAACAGGAAACAGAGGGCGGGATTTAATGCCCCCCAACTCCCTGCAGTGGGTTTGGAGGCGGGGGACATTTAATCGGGTGGTAGAGTTCAGATGCTCAGAGTAGATATTCCACAGTCTTCCCCACTGCACCCCCCAATCAGGTTAAATGCAGCCAGGTAAGGCTAATGGGCAGCCTCCTGCCTGGATGTTAATTGAGCCCCTTAAGTGGGCAATTTATGCCCATCTGCTGCAGCCACAAGCACCCGCATCACTCCCTGCACAAACGTGGCAATTAATCCCACTTAAGGGGCCTCACCCACCTCCGCTGCTTTTCAACCTCCAGCAGGTGGGAATCACCACACGGGAAGACCAAAAAGCAAAACCTTTTGGAGTTTGCTTGCTGGCTTTACAGGGGGTGGGGGCAGGGAGCGCAGGATTGAAGGGGATTCCTTTATTCATGGGCACTCAGTACCTGATCAAGGGACCAGATATCAGGAAAGGGGTGGCTCTCTGTAAGCCCCCTCGCCTTTTCTTCTGATCCCCAAGTACCCATTCCTAGCCAGTGACCCCGTCCCTCACCTCACTCACCTGTGGCCTGGGTCCCTCATTGATCCAAGGCCTCTGATGGATGCATTACTGGCAGCTGCCACCGCTCCCAGTTGCCCTGACTGGCAGTGGAGAGTTGCCAGTCTGAATAGCTGACAGCTTTCAGTGAGCAGGGTTTCAGCCCCAGGATCTTAAACCCCAGGGAAGGCCTGCTTCATGGCAGTTAAGCACCTGATAGGCATTTAACTTACAATTGAGGTGATGCAAGGGTCCTGCCTGTTCTCCAGATAGTTGGCAAGATGCTTGTCGCCAACTTTAAATTCTACCCAGAGCACCGGGATAAATGTGTCATATTCAGGTTGGCAAACTGTACCTACTGGACTGCCCAATCAGTGCTGGGATCTCAACTATTTACAATTAATGACTTGGATGAAGGGGAAGAGCATATTATAGCCATATTTGCTGACAATACAAAGATATGTAGGAAAGTAAGTTGTGAGAAGAACAAAAAGAATTGCAAAAGGATATGGTAGGTTAGGTGAGTGGGTAAAAATTTGCCTGATGGAATATAATGTGGGAAAATGTGAGTGTTACAATCCCTGTGGGGAACCTTAAACCAAAATAACTGAATGATCCCCAAATTAAGAAATTACCAATGAGATTCCACTTTTTGTAACCATTAGTTTATTTACACAAATTAGAAGCAATGCAAATTACGCATGAATTAACAGGGAAATGATGCTTCAAATAAAAAGGTAATTTTTGCTTTAAATATTCGATACAACAAAGATACATCTGACACAACCACAAACATCCACCTCACTTGCTGCACAAATGTGGCACAAAAAATATAGACTCCACAGCACAACCTTTGTAAAACATCTTTGAGATTCCATAAACAAGTGCAACATTGCAATTCGTACCGCACGTAGGGAGCTCCAGCCCTTGGCCAGAGCTTTTAGTTCAAATACACCCCGGCTACTTCCTATTGGGTTACTGGGATGATGGGTTGTATTGGAAGTCAGGAAATTTGCTAAGCCACTTTCAGAGGTAACTATACTGTCGTAGGTTTGGAGTCACATATAGGCCAGACTGGGTCAGGGTGGCAGGTTTCCTTCCTTAAAGGACATTAGTGAACCCTTTGGGTTTTCACAACCATCCCAAACTTAACCAATGATAAACTTTCAGCCACTTAAGATGAGAAAGGCCTCATTCTCAGGGCAGTCCCAAAAACTACCTTCAGTTTAAAGTTGGCCATCAGCAGTACTCGTAGCCATGGATATTAATCAACAACTGTGATAGGGGCCATTGATCTAGAAATTACAGCAAAACCATTTTTATGTTGAAGGGTGGCCTTTGGATTGTTGGGAGGAGGCTGCTGATCAGGCATGGAGCTGGGGGTGGAGGGGGTAGATTGTAGGGGGGTGGGGCAGAGATGGCATGCGGGAATGGATTTTATCAGTGAATGGCAGCAACACAAATCAATTCAAAGAAATGGAAATAAAAATCAAGGCTGTTTCTATAATGGGCAGTTGATGTAAGATGCCAGATTTACACTGGGACAGCGAGTTGAAAATCTGTCTCTGAGGTAGAAATTGGTCAGTGCTGTGCCCAGATTTTGGGTGTAAAATGAGTTTTACATTGGTCAATCTGTTCACACTTTTGGCCCATTGACAGAACCAGCTTTCAGGGTGTCCTGGGCAGCCAGAAATTGGCAGTCAGACCTGTTGTTTTATTGATTCTGGGCCTACCTCTGGGATATTTGTTATCCATGAGCCTGCTGGGATAGGGCTGTTTGATATATTTTATAATACCTCAGAGCACTGCAGAAATCACGCTTGCTGGATGGTATGTAGAATTCCACTGCACCTCTCATCACTTCAGAAGCTGACAATATCAGCCAAGCACATTTCATATTAGGCAAGATATTAAATAAGTTCACCACTGAATCAAATAATTTCCTACAGCAATATAGGTGAGACTGGGAATTGTCTAATACACTAGATTGGGGGAATTGGACTGACTAGATTGCTCTATGGAGAGCTGGCATATACTTGATGGGCTGAGTGGCTTCCCTCTGTGTTATCATGAGTCCATGACTAAGGGCGGAATCGTCCCAGATTTGCACTAAAGGCCGTAATGGCAGATTTTTGCGCCATATTATCCCAAACCCGCCACATTAATGATGCATTCCAGGGATACATGCTGTTTCGATGGTGACTGGGCTCTAATTCGCCTGCCACAACGTCACCTCGCTGCTTCATCATGCCAGGCACCACATTTAAAGAACAGCCGCGTCAGTGCTTCCAGCCCAGGACTGCAGCAAAGAAGACATGGCCCAGAAAGGCAAGAAGACTGCAGCCCTCGATCACCTTCAGAACGCCGTGGAGGCCGCTGTGATGTCCTCTTCCCCCGCTCTGGCCGCAGGAAGGGCAGCTACATTACCACTCAGGCTTGGTAGGCGATGGCAGTGGAGATCAGTGCTAATGCTGCACAGAAGAGGTTGGTCATCCAATGCAGATAGAGGATGAATGATCTCATCCGTGCAGCCAGGGTAAGGCAACCATCTCATCAGTCTAAACTCACACACTCAAGCCCATCACATGTTCACTGGCATCTCACTCACTGCCAGCTTAACAGACATCACCACTCATTCTCTTTCATACACACACTCACAACTCCATCTGGCCTCATCTCCTCTGGAGGCTGCCTCCTCAGCCCTCACCACCTTGAGGCCACTTGAACAGATCAACATGTGCCCCCCACACACACCCTGGGATACCCTCCTTCCCCAGTACAGCCCTTGTCCTGCAGCCCCTTCCCTTGCCTGAGGCCACTTCTCCACCTTCCCCAAGCAAGACCTTGCCCTGCCACTCACATATGGCTGATCTGGTAGGTAGAGACTTACCCATGAGCCCCCTAAAAGTGATGTGGTGCTGTCTGTGAAGCCTGGCGCTGATGACTGCGAGTGCTGAGCGAAGCAAGGTAGGCCAATAAAGCTCAAAGTCCCGAGTGAAGTGCGGCCCACCAAGTGCATGCTTTATGTAAACTGTTGTGAAACATGTTGGCATGTTTTCCCACCGATGTGGGCGGACAATCCAGCAGGGGAGGGGAGGAGTCCAGCGGGCAGGCCTGATAATGAGATGCTGATGTATTACAATGAGGTTCCCGATGTCCGACGGAGGGAACGCGGCCCATTGTCAGCAGGCAGAGCAGATGATCGCGAACTGGTTTTATGACGTTGTGTAACAGATGTTTGTCCTTCTCATCGTATTATCCACTTGTGCTACTGAACACGCCCGACTCCAGTGGGCACGGAAAATCACGGCCTCGGAGTCTAGGTCAAGAACAGCGCTCAGGCAAGGCCCCTCGGAATTCTTTTCACAGAATTTGGCAATGTTCCTCCTCAGCAAAAATTAGAAAACAGTCATCCCACAGATGACATTATTACAAACCCATGAAGCAGAATTCCTTCTTGAGCACAAAGCTAAGAGGAACCATCTACTGAAACAGGAAATGTGTTGGTTAAAATTTGTAATATCTGTGAGGAGCAGATATTTGTTTTGAAGTTCATGCCTGTCAGTCAGATAAGGAGAATAACAACTGATAATCTTTACAACTTTTAGATACGAACGCAAGAGGATGATCACATTGGGGGTGATTGAGTGTCACAAATGTACAACAACTGGGTCTGGGCAATTTGACAATTCCTTGTATTCATTTATGGCATTTGGACGTCACATCCAAGACTGATATTTCTTGTTCATCTCTAGTTGTCCAGAGAAGACAGTGGGGGACCTTCTTGAACGGCTGCAGTTTGTGTGGTGAGGCATTTGCCACAATGGGTACGGAGTTCCAAGATTCTGATGGAAGGAAAGGTGACTAATGTCCATGTTAGAATGGGTTATGAATTGGAGGGGAACCTGGAGGTGATGGTGTTCCCATGCAGCAGTTGCCCTTGTCCTTCTAGCTGGTGGAGTTTGCAACCTGCAATAATTGTTTAAATGCACTCAGTTCACAATTGATGGCCTTTCTTTAATTGCATTATAGAAATTGTTCCTGTGATATTATCTCTTAACAACTTTGCAGTCCAGATGTTAGCCTGTCAAAGTACTTTTCCCCTTCGAAAAAGAATGGTGAAAGTAAGCCAGACATCTGACCCTAACCAAAAATGTTAATTTTTAATGAATGGTAACTTCCATTTGGAGTCTAGTGTTTCAAACCAGGAATTAAAACTAACACAGACCAGGGAATTCAATTTTTTGTCAAATTCATTTCATTGCTGGATGCCCTTGACCTCCCTTAGAAAGAAAGAACCTGAATTTCTGTAGCACCTTTCACGACCTGAGAACATCCCAAAGCACTTCACAGACAACAAGGTACTTTTTGAACTTTAGTCACTGTTGTGATGTAGGAAGTACAGCAGCCAATCTGCATGCAGCAAACACCCAGAAACAAAAATGTGATGATGATCAGATAGTCTGAGTGACGTTAGTTGAGGGATAAATATTTGCCAGGGCACAAGGTGGAACAGCCTGCTTTTCTTATATACAGCCCCATGGTTAATTTCAGAGTTATTTTGAGACTTACTTTTAGCACTTTTGCATGTTTCAGGAAAATGGTAAGATTCTTGTCTGAAGATGGGCTTAATTTTACTCCATCAATCTGAGGGCAGAACTGAAATAGAGAGAGATCTTATTGATTTTTATGTCTGTTTTCTTTTTTTAAAACAATGACATCAAATTCAGTAATGCCTGGTTACCTGTTTACTTATGTTTCCATTGCAAGATAAGGAGGGATTACATCGATGTTCTACCACACACCAGTGACACCCAGACCTGATACATTCAGAACATCTGGTTCAAGAAGGGAGAAAAGGTCCTTTGTTAATAGCTGAAAATCGCAGTTTTACACGGAAATAGATAGTTTACAACTCAGAAACATTCCAATCGGCCCAACCAGTCCATCAACCAGCTACTGTTTGCTCATGGAATTGCAGAAGATGCCAGGCAGTGTCACACATCCAGAGACCAGGAGCTATCAGAAAGAATAGACAATTTCAACACCAATGGTAGATTGGTAGAGGCGTTGCCATGGAGAATGCATAGTTGATTTTGACTGACAGTTAACTGTCAAGCATTGTTTGAAATTTAAACCAAGCAGCTTGACTCTGATTGGTCAAGGCATTGCCCTGGGGAATGAACCAGCAAATGGCTGTCACTTATTTTGTTTAGCTGAACCAGGCATATTGTGTGTTCATGTTCCTTCTGTCTGCAAAGAGCAGGGCCCTGTGTATTAATATATATAGCTTCCATATGTAGTTTGACAACCAATTTAATACTGTCAGTTGGGCTCGCAGTCTGACGCATTTGCATGTACTGGAAGCTACATATATTAATACACAGGGCCCTGTTCTTTGCAGACAGAAAGACCATATACACACATTGCGCCTGTTCCAGCTAAACAAAATAAGTGACCCCTTCACTGGTTCATTCCACAGGGCAATGTCTTGACCAATCAGAGTCAAGGTGGCTGGTTTACATTTCAAACAATGCTTGGCAGTTAACTGTCAGTCACAATCAACTGTGCATTCTCCATGGCAACGCCTCTACCAATCAGAGTCCACCTGCCAACCAATCAGCGCTCTTCTCATACAGTATAAATATGCTGTTTCCCCTCACATTGGTATTTTCTTGTGAATTGTCCTGATGAGTGCAAAAGGAAACGCTTTGACAAAAAGTCTCTTTTTACAGCAACACTCAACTTCAATACGGCCAAACAATTATTTGTATGCTGCATTACTTGGTAGGCCTGATTGTGAATGACATTATTGCAAGACAGGGAATCAATGAATCAGTTGCTAAATTTGAAGAAGTACTAAAATTATTTAACATTTATTTCAATCTAAGAAGCAATAAAATACCCAAAAGAGCTAGATTTAACAAGTGTGGCCAGCAGCCAGGAAAACCTGTCCATTCATTCATCAATGATCCATACAGGATGGCAGAAGGTGGTGAATATGGAGAGTGGCCAGCAGCCAGGAAAACCTGTCCATTCATTCATCAATGATCCATACAGGATGGCAGAAGGTGGTGAATATGGAGACTTAAAACCTGAACTCATCAGAGACAGAATAGTGGTAGAAATAGCGGACAACACACAGTCTGATCTCATGCAAGCAAAGGAAGCTCTAACGCTGGGAAAGGCAATCCAGATCATTAGGCAATCAGAACTCTACGAGCAACACAGAACCATTTTAAGGTGGAAAATAAACTGTGGTACAGAGGCCAACCCAGAGTTCAGCTGTTAAGCAACAAGGACACAGGGACATTCCAAGCCAGGGAAAGCAAGAAGTGAACCGGCCAGCAGAGCGACCATGCCAACACTGTGAAGCAAAGGATCCCCACAGGCAAGATCAATGTTCTGCAATTTCAGTCCAATGCTTTAGGTGCAACAGGATTGGACAATATGGAAACTGCAAGAACAAAAACTCTGAAACGCACAGGAGTCTCAAAGATTATCCAGGTGCTCGAGACTGCAAGCCTAGAAGGTACACAACCATGTTTCTTGGGTGCGGTCAAAGATCTTGGCTGGGATTTTCCGGCCTAGCCTGCTGTCAGGATCTTCCAGTCCCAACAAAAGTCAATGGACATTTTTGGCTGACCGGTCGAATCCCCTCAGCGAGTCCTGCCATGTTGGGGTCCAAACATCCTGGCCCTTGATTTCTCATTTTGGAATACGGACATTTCGGTCAAGGCCATTTAACAAATTTTAAATTTGACACAGGAGCCAGCGTAACAGTCTTGTCAGACAAAGAACCAATTAATAAAAAACCCCTGGCTTTGAACAACAGGCACACCATTCCATGGGCCCAGACGAGTCCGACTTCCTGCCATGGGCATGGGAACCACTAAGGTATGGCGGCAAACAAATCTTTGAGCTGATGTATGTCATCTGTAACCAACCTTTCCATCTCTCTTGAGCAAGGATGCTTGTATAGCCCTGGATCTCCTCAAAATGGCAGAAGATGTTAAGGTAACCACTGTGGTTAATCATGCAGAACTGCAAATTCCCAAGCTGTCAAACAAAAGAGAGTATCCTAAATGGGACTTCAGCTTGGAACCGTCTTCTCTCTTTGGTTTGTCCATTCTCATTACAGGTGCCAGAAAACGTTCAATGGTCAGACCAGCCATCCTCCCATGAGGTAACAACGATGCCTCCAGTGGAGGATGTAAAAGAGGTCAACCAGCAGTCCGATAAGCCTCAACCTCCGGCTCCAATGACAGTACAGCAGGTCAACACTGCAACCCCCAGTCAGCATAAAAAGCCACAAAAGATGCTGGAACCTGGCATCAGCCATCCAGTGCCGACAGCGCAATGCAGAGAGAGATAAGCGCACCACTAAACCTCAGTCTCGTCACAGGGCTCATCCCCTGCCACAAAGAACATTACTATGGCCCACACAATGACAGAAGAAGCGAAAGAAACGACAAAGGGATGAATACAATGTTTGTGGCCCTGCAAGAACCGAATTAGGGCAGTGACCACCAACTGGAACAAAAGCTGAAATGACCAAATATAAATCAACATGAAAGAATAGGAGAAAAGAATGAAGACACAGAAGATGGCAGAACAAGCTCCAAACCTACAGGAAAAATCCACAGTGACTGAACCTACCACTCCTCCAACAATAGTTTGAACGAGACATGGAAGGGTTATAAGGCCTTCAGATCACCTGAATCTTTGAATTGAAGAACTTTCACAGTGGAGGGAGATATGTTAGTGATAATGCAATAATGACAATGTAAATGTATGACAGTAATAACAATGTAAGACATAAGATAAACTGTAATCGCTTAAAATACATTGGATAAAGACTGGGGGAGAAATAGTATAAGGATCTGGCACCTATACAGTACTGCCCCCACAGTGATGTAAAAGAGCACATGAACTGCATCCACGGTCAGTCTAGTGTTGGAGAAAGCTGTGTGTACTAGCAAGTATGGAGACAGCTCCAATCTTGTACCCTTTATTGTATATTTGTAAATAGTTCTAAGGTTGGAATTTTCCGGCACCCCCTTGGACGGGCCAGTGAGCCGTTGAAATCTACAAAGACTTCTTCAGACCTACTGAACTGTAACCAACACCCTGCAACAAAATCTTTCCCATTTCAGTTTTCTAGACAGCCATTTCTCCTTCTAAACTAAACCAAAGGTTGTATTTTATGTAAATGAGATGCCAAACTTACGGAGCATTATTAAATCGAGCCATTGCAATCTTGTAACAGTTATGGACTGTGAACCGGGTGGTGAAATTCAAGGATCTAAATTCAACAGATGCCTCTATGGTGACTGGGTCTACAAGAAACAGGCAAGAAACATGTGTTAAAGTCATCTCACATTGCAAAATTCTAAGGGCTGATTTTAACTCAGGATAAATAATTTGTGAGATTGGGGGAAAACCCTTGGAGAGACGAACGTCTCAGGCCCAGGCCAGTTTAACACCCAGACCTCATTCACACTTCTCTGCTCAAATCCGGTGGGGATAACGCAAGAACTGGAAATCAATGGAGAGAAGGGAACAATCCCCCACAAGGTGAATGAGGGGGAGGGAGTAGAGGGGTCCCGATCAATCATGGGCCAAGAAGATGAGAGGGAAATCCTGTGGGTGGGGGAAAGAGGCCCCAAGGTATCCTTGCTGGGTCAGGAGGGGAATTCTTGCTCCCATGGACCACAGAAACCTGGTCCTCTCTGGCCTCCATGCTGACTGCCACCATGTTGTGCTGGAGGATTCAAGGTTGCTTGGGCCTCCCAATCCCAGGAGTTAAAATGGTGGTGAGGTGCCAATGACATCACTGGGCTTCAACCATTTTATTTTAATTAGTTGCCTGCCTGTCTGGGATGGGCAGCCCCTGTGCTGTTGGGATCCTAGTGAAATCCTATTAGAAGGGGCAGGAAAATGTTCTGGATGTGGTGCAAACCACCCACTGCACCACCATTTTAATGGGGTAAACACCCCAGTTGTGCTGGATGAGATGGATTAAAATCAGGGCTTCACTTACACTGGAGAACGGGATTATCTGAGGGTTTAAAGATTTCATTGGCTGGAAATCGAATTATTAAACAATGATATCAACAGATCAATTACAAAACTGGAAAAAAGTGAGACCCTTTCTGTATCTAGAGTTGCTGCATTTTAAATCTGAATGGTCTCTGGTTTGTGAGGATTATCAGCACTTTCACCAATTGAAGGATTTCTCCGAACCCAAGCAATCCAGCTGAAGTTGAATGTCTCGCCGTGTGACAATCTGGTACCTGGTTGATTTTCAAGCTGAGTGTAGGTATTGTTGGACACTCTACAGGAACACTGGGTTGTGTATTTGGCAGTGCAAATTACTTCGTTGTTTCTGGCGTTCCTCAGTGTACAAGTTGCATTTTCATTCCTGAAATTGCTGAATTTCCCTCTTAATTCTACTGTAAAGAGCTAGAAGGAGATGTTTGACATGAAAATACAGCCACAGAATAAATCCACAGGATTAGGACATTGTAACAACATCAACTTGCATTTTTATAACATCATTACATAGAATTAAATAGAAATTACAGCACAGAAACAGCCCATTTGGCCCAGCTATTCTATAATGGTGTTTACATTCCATGCTAAACTCCTGCAACCCTTCTTCATCTATCCCCATCAACATACCCTTCTATTATCCATTTTCCTTCATGTGTTTATCTAGCTTCCTCTTAAATGCATCTGTGTTATTTGCCTCAGCTACTCCATGGCTAGAGAATTGTAATTGCCCCCCACCCCCGGAGACTGGTTGGCAGGTGTAGGGTGGGTAGAAAATTGTATGCTCTGCCTGTCACCTACACATCACCCGCCAGGACTTCACCCATGATGGGGAGGGTGTCAGGCGGCTGCCCGTGGCCAGCTGACGGCTACAGAAGGGTTTCCTCACACTGCTGCTGGGATTTTATCCACAGCAGATGCAAGGGCCAAGTGTCCAGGCTGCCATGTAAAACCCCATGGCCTTGTTGTTGGCTAAGGGCAGTGTCTCCTATTTAGATACTGTTTGTCCAACAAAGGCCCCCCAAAGCACCCAACAAAGTCCTATCCCACCTCCATCTTTCCCCTTTGCTTTGATGCCCCTGGCCCCCACCCCAATTGCCAGGGCCAGCCTTGAAGTCCAGGCCCATGGCATTTCTTCACATGGGCTGCATGTAGTCCCAACAGTGGCCACCTGTCCTAGTGGCATTACTGGGACTGGAGAGTTGCCGGTCATTTGATTATCTGGCAGCTCTCGGAGATGGGGCTTCTCCCAGATGGAGGTGCAAGTCTCCTCCTGTCACAATTAATGAACCAACTTGCTATGGGCCTTCCCAGCCAACTGGAGGCGGGTTTATTCCTGACCTTTCACCCTGGGGGAAGGGCACCAGGCCCTTTGCAAAATTCTGGCCCACATTCTAACAGCTCTTTGGCTAAAGAAGGTTATTGGAGTTTCCTATTGGATTTATTCATGACTACCTTATATTTAAGGCTGTCCGTTTGCATCTCCCTGACAAGTGGAAAAAATCAGATGGAATTTTCTGATCCTGCCAGCAGCCGGGAACATGGCGGTTGGGGGCACTTATTTTGGTAGGAGGCAAAAAATCTGATTCCTGACGGTGGGGTAAACTGTTTGAATTTTGTTCCCCTGACTTTCAAGGTGGGTTAAAGCCTTCCTGATGAACAATGTCGGGAACATAATTTACATGTATTAGCATCTCATACACGCTCATTAAAGGGCCACCTCACTGGAATTAAGTTCTCCCTCCAAATTAAGTTCCGCCCCAGAAGGATAAAACAAGTTTAGACCAGTACTCTTTTTTCGCAGTTCTACTGGTGTTCCATTTTAAGGTATACAAGAATAGTTCGGACCAGTGTCCTTTTTTCCCAATTTTTACAGTCTTTTCCTTCTGGGCCAGCAGTGAGAATTGAGAACGTTCAGTTTTACGACTGTATATAAGTAGTGTGCACCAGGTCAGCTTCCCCTTTCCGAGACTTTGGAGTTAGTAGATGCTGCTTTCACCTTCCTGGGACCTTGCATAACTTCACTCATACCCAGTGTCAGTAGCAAATGCTGTGCTAATGCTGGATGCAGGAGGCAGGCTAAGCGGGGAGGTTGGTGAGGGGTGGGTGGGGGAAGTGTCCAGGGAAGGCGGGGGGAAGAGTATCTGGGGAAGGGGGGTAGAGACTGTCTTAGAGGGTGGGGTCCTGAGGGGGTGGACTCAGGACACTGGCAACAGGAGGGAATAGTCACAGTTAGAGGGGGATGTGGGATGCAGTAAGGTGGCAGGTTCAAAGTGAGAGTTTGGTAGGTGAAAGTCTCATGGTGTGGAGAGTCACAGGGGACTAGACAGGTGGCTCAGATAATGGGAGAGGGCAGGGTCAAGTTGGGCATGGGGCCAGTAACGGGTGTCAATTCTGAGGGGAGGGAAGGCATGTGGAGGTGGATGCTTATAGGGTGCAGGGTAATGGGGGGAGATTCAAGGGTGACAGAGGAGAGAGGAATGGTGATACTGGGTGGGTCAAAAGTGATGGAGAGGAAGTAGGTGGGTAACAAGGGGAGGGTAGAAGGTGGTGGACAGAGGCTGGAAAGTGACATGCACCATTTTTCAAATCTAACCTTGACCACACAGTTAACCGGTAACTGAAATCCATCGATGTGGGAGTAAGGTCTTTTTGGATGGGTGGAGTTCTACGTCAGCACAAGTAGACGACTAAAGGGGCACCCTAATTACTGAGGCAACTAGATGTTAACCACGCTCAGTTGTGTTCCCCTCTCTATGGTGAAGTCCACATGGCAGCAGATTTATTCCCAAATAATGGGTCTCATTACATCGCGATCCCAGCAAGGTTTGGAGCTGCCATTCATTCTGTGCTATTTCCCATCTGCTGCTGTGAGAGGCAGGGAGGGAGGGAGGTGGATGCCTCCAACGAACATGGCTGGTGGACGACAACAAACTCCCGACTCCAAATATCTATCCTCCCGGGTGAGTGGTCATGGTTGACTAGGGCTCACGTGATAAGCCTTTCTTTGCTGCCAAGGCAATAGTCTCTCTATAGTCTCGAGGGTGGTGGAGGCAAGCAGAATAGTGTCAGAGACAGGGTTCTTGCACACGGCTCTCACCACCCTGGTCAAAAAGCAATGTCTCCATGTATGAATGGGAAGAACAGCCAATCTGGTCCTCCAGGATGTTCTTCATCTGGAAGAGGTGGGGTGGGGATGCCATGTCTAGACAGAGGCCAGGTGAAGGATTTAGCACTGGCCTGCAGGCTTTGACATGGTGGGAAATCTGTAAAGATCACGTTCACTGAATTTATCATTCAATTTATTCACAGATCCACTGTGGTGTCAATGATGCAGCCTGCAGGAAAACCTGCCTTGGTAATGGCTTTCATCCAGATGAGGAGAAAGAGTGCCCATTGCAGATTGGCACAGGGAGGAGCAAGGGCCTGAGCAGCAAGAGGCATTGGGGCCACTATAAGGTCAAGATGCGGGTGAACAGGGTCCACTGCAACAACAAGCATTGGCCCAGCCATGGGGGTATCACAGGTGGAGTTCTTACCTAGAAATGAGCAAAAGGCAATGCCGGAGGTGCCTTTATATGACCCGGAATGTGTTTGCTCACATCTGCCAGCTTCTCCAGTCTGAGCTGTGGCCAGAGGGACTCTGGAGGAGTAATGCGGAACTCCTGGCCACCACTGAGTGAATGTCTGTCAGGGTGCCATTTAAATATGGTGCCAGGATCTTTGACCCCATTAGGTAATGGCAGGACAGGCCACTTCCTGCCCACCCTGCCATAAGATTCACCAGGCTTCTCGCGGATGCATAATTAATGAGCCGAACAGCAGAAAATTGCGCGTGTTCAGTTCTCCCACTGCCCAGTGGGAATCTCGCCAACTTTCCCACCTGCCATGGGACTTGGACTCCAGAATGGAAGGTTCCACCCATAGTCTTCTCTAATTCACCCTGCTGAACCCCTCATAATTTTACATACCTCTATGAGGCCACCTCTCAGTCATTACTTTTCCAGAGAAAAAAGTAATTAGAAAAGCAAAGAAAGGGTATAAAAAATATTTGTAAATAAAATCAAGGAAAACCCCAAAATGTTTTACAAATACATAAAGAGCAAGAGGATAACTAAGCAAAAAATAGGCACAGTTAGAGATCAAAAAGGGAACCTGTGTGTGGAGGCAGAGGACATCAGCATGAATACTTTGCTTGTGTCTTCATAAAAGAAACAAACAATGCAGATGTTGCAGTTAAGGAGGAGGAGAGTGAAGTACTGGATAAGATAAACATGGTGAGGGAGGAAATATTCAGGGGTTTAGCATCTTGGAAAGTGGATAAATCATCAGGTCTGCATGAAATGTAACCCAGGCTGCTAGGAGAAGTAAAGAAGGAAATAGCGGAGACTCTGACCATCATTTTTCACCTTGTCTGGCTACAGGCAGATTGAGAACTGCAAAGGTTGTACTGATGTTTAAAAAGGGAGAAAGGGATAGACCAAGTGATCATGGGTTGTTAAGTTAGCTTAACCTTGGTGATGAGCAAATTATTGGCAACAAACTCTGTGGACAGTATAAATCATCATTTAATCACGGATCAGCATGGATCTGTTAAAGAAAGGTCATGTCTGACTAACTTGTTTGAACTTTTTGAGGCAATATCAAAGTGACTTGAGAAGGGTTGTGCATTTAATGTAGTCTACATGGATTTTAGTAAGACTTTTGACAAGATCCCACATGTCAGACTGGCCAAAAAAGTAAAAACTCATGGGATCCAAGGGAAAATGGCAAGTTGGATCTAGTTAGGTCACAGTTAAGAGTCCTGTGTACAGTTTTGGTCACATTGCAGGAAGGATGTGATCACACTAGAGAGGGTACAGGGGAGAGTTACAGGGAGGTTGCTGGGAATGGAGAATTTTAGCTATGAGGATAGCCTGGGTAGGTTTGCTCCTTTGGAACAGAGGATGCTGAGGGGAGATTTAATTGAGGCATAGGGAATTATGAGGGGCCTGGATAGAATGGGTAGATAGGGCCTATTTCCATGAGCAGAGAGGTCAACAGTGTGAAGGCATAAATTTAAAGTAATTGCCAGGGAGATTAGAAGGGAGTTGAGGACAGTGGTTTTCACCCAGAGGGTAGTGAGAATCTGAAACCTACCTGTAAAGGGTATTACGGACAGAAACCCTCACCACATTTAGAAAATACCTGGATATGCACTTGAAGTGCCATAACTACAGACTAAGACTATAGACTACAGAACAAGGGCTGCGAAGTGGGATTAGGCTGGATAGCTCTTTCTTTTTGGTCAGTACAGTCATGATGGGCCGTATGGCCTCCTTCTTGCTGTGAATTTTTATGTAACTATGTAAAAGCCTGTTCAATCTTTCCTGATGGGTAAAATCTCTCAGTTTTGGTATGACCCTTGGAAATCCTCTTTGTACCTTCTTCAGTGCCTCAATATCCTTTACATAACATGGAGACTAGAACTGGATGCAGTGTAACGTATGAAAGTTTGATACAAGTTTAAAATAGTCTAATTTCCCAAGGTGTAAATTTCCAAATTTAAAGACATTTTGGTCCATTACCTTTGTGTTCTTGAAGGAATGATCTATCGCCGAAGGTTTTAAGGTCATGTTTGGGCAGCTGTTGCTTCCTCCTTTGGTGGTAATGCAGTAAGATGGATTGCTTGAGTTTCCATATTCATGAACAAAGGAACACCTTTAAAAGATGGGTTTTACACAAAGTACTGGGTGGGAGTTATATAATGATATCGTTCATAGCTTAAAGACTAATGTCCAAAATATCGACTATTGGATAAATTTAATAATTTTTTTTTATTCATTCATGGGATGTGGGTGTCGCTGGCTGGGCCAGTATTTATTGCCCGTCCCTAGTTGCTCTTACAAAGGTGGTGGGGAGCTGCCTTCTTGAACTGCTGTAGTCCATGTGGTGTATGTACACCCACAGTGCTGTTAGGGAGGGAGTTCTATAATTTTGACCCAGTGACAGTGAAGGAACGGTGACATATTTCCAAGTCAGGGTGATGAGTGGAGGGGAACTTCCAGGTGGTGGTGTTCCCATCCATCTGCTGCCTTTGTCTAGATGGTAGTGATTGTGGGTTTGGAAGGTGCTGTCGAAAGAGCCTTGGTGAGTTCCTGCAGTGCATCTTGTAGATGGTACACACTGCTACTACTGTGCATTGATTTTGGGAGGAATGAATGTTTGTGGATGGGGTGCCAATCAAGTGGGCTGCTTTGTCCTGGAAGGTGTCAAGCTTCTTGAGTGTTGTGGGAGCTGCACTCATCCAGGCAAGTGGGGAGTATTCCATCACACTCCTGATTGGTGCCTTGTAGATGGTGGACTTTGGGGAGTCAGGAGGTGAGTTACTTGTCACAGGATTCCTAGCCTCTGACCTGCTCTTGTAGCCACAGTATTTATGTGGCTAGTCCAGTTCAGATTCTGGTCAATGGTAACCCCCAGGATGTTGATGGCGGGGGATTCAGTGATGGTAATGCCATTGAATGTCAAGGGGGCGATGGTTAGATTATCTCTTGTTGGAGATGGTCATTGCCTGGCACTTATGTGGCGTGAATGTTTCTTGCCACTTGTCATCCCAAGTCCCGATATTGTCCAGGTCTTGCTGCATTTGGACATGGACTGCTTCAGTATCTTAGGAGTTGCGAATAGTGCTAAACATTATGCAATCATCAGTGAACATCCCTCCTTCTAACTTTATGATGGAAGGAAGGTCATTGATGAAGCAGCTGAAGATGGTTGGGCCGAGGACACTACCCTGAGGAACCCCTGCAGTGATGTCCTGGAGCTGAGATGACTGACCTTCAACAACCACAACCATCTTCCTGTGTGCTAGGTATGACTCCAACTAGTGGAGAGTTTTCCCCCGGATTCCCATTGACTCCAGTTTTGCTAGGGCTCCTTGATGCCACAATCGGTCAAATGCTGCCTTGGTGTCAAGGGCAGTCACTGTCACCTCACCTCAGGAGTTCAGCTCTTTTGTCCACGTCTGAACCAAAGCTGTAATGAGGTCAGGAGCTGAGTGGCCCTGGTGAACCCAAACTGAGCATCAGTGAACAGGTTATTGCTAAGCAAGTGCATTGTTGATGGCACTGTTGATGACCCCTTCCATTACTTTACTGATGATCGAGAGTGGACTGATGAGGTGGTAATTGGCCAGGCTAGATTTGTCCTGCTTTTTGTGTATAGGACATACTTAGGCAATTTTCCCACATAGCTGGGTAGATATTAGTGTTGTCGCTGTACTGGAACAGCTTGGCCAAGGGCGCGGCAAGTTAGGAGTACAAGTCTTCAGTACTATTGCTGGAATATTGTCAGTGCCCATAACCTTTGCAATATCCAGTGCCTTCAGCCATTTCTTGATATTGTGTGGAGTGAATCGAATTGGCTGATGACTGGCATCTGTGATGCAGGGGACCTCCGGAGGAGGCAGAGATGGATCATCCACTTGGCACTTCTGGCTGATTGTAGCAAATGCTTCAGCCTTATCTTTTGCACTGATGTGCTGGGCTCCTCCATCATTGAGGATGGGGATATTTGTGAAGCCTCCTCCTACAGTGGGTTGTTTAATTGTCCACCACCATTCACTGTTGGATGTGGCAGGACTGCAGAGCTTAGATTC
This sequence comes from Isurus oxyrinchus, assembly GCA_026770705.1. Lineage (NCBI taxonomy): Eukaryota > Metazoa > Chordata > Chondrichthyes > Lamniformes > Lamnidae > Isurus > Isurus oxyrinchus. Next base: position 84,828,616 of record JANJGN010000013.1, read on the forward strand.
GTTGGTTGTAGGATCGCATAGCTCTATCTATCATTTGCTGCTTATGTTGTATGGCACGCAAGTAGTCCTGTGTTATTGCTTCACCAGATTGACACCTAATTTTTAGGTATGCCTGGTGCTGCTCCTGGCATGCCCTCCTGCACTCTTCATTGAACCAGGGTTAATTCCCTGGCTTGATGGTAATGGTAGAGCGGGGGATATGCTGGACCATGAGGTTACAGATTGTGTTCCAGTACAATTCTGCTGCTGCTGATTGCCCACAGTGCCTCATGGGTGCCCAGTCTTGAGTTGCTAAATATGTTAGAAATCTATCCCATTTAGCATGGAAGTAGTGCCACACAATGCGATGGAGGGTATCCTCTGTGTGAAGGCAGGACTCCATCTCCACAATGACTGTGCAGTGGCCACTCCTACCAATACTGTCATGGACAGATGCATTTGCAGTAGGCAGGTTGGTGAGGGTGAGGTCAAGTATGTTTTTCCCTCTTGATGGTTCTCTCATCACCTGCTGCAGACCCAGTCTAGCAGCTTTGTCATTTAGGACTTGGCCAGCTTGGTCAGTAGTGGTGCTACCGTGTCACTTTTGATGGACATTGAGGTCCCCCCACCCAGAATACATTATGCGCCCTTGCCACCCTCAGTGAACACCCTCAGTGTTCAACATGGAGGAGCACTGATTCATCAGCTGAGGGGGGCGGTGGTATGTGATAATCATCAGGAGGTTTCCTTGTGCATGTTTGACCTGATGCCATGAGACTTCTTGGGGCCCGGAGTCGATGTTGAGAACCTCAGGGCAACTCCCTCCCGACTGTATACCACTGTGCCACCACCTCTACTGGGTCTATCCTGCTGGTGGGACCGGACATATCCAGGGATGGTGATGGTGATGTCTGAAACTTTATCTGTAAGATAATGATTCCATGAGGATTGACTATGTCAGGCAGTTGCTTGACTAATCTATGAGACAGCTCTCCCAATTTTGGTCCGTTCAGTTTCATTCCTTTTTTATGACTTTGAAGTGGTTTGATACAACTGAATGGCTTGCTAGGCCATTTCAGAGGGCATTTAAGAGTCAACCACATTGCTGTGGGTCTGGAGTCACATGTAGGCCAGACCATGGTTTCATGGTCATTATTAGACTTTTTAATTCCAGATTTTTGTTGAATTCAAATTCCATCATCTGCCATGGTGGGATTCAAACCCAGGTCCCCAGAGCATTACCCTGGGTCTCTGGAATACTACTCTAGTGACAATACCACTCTGCCATCACCTCCATTATAATGTGCAATTTGTAGACAAGCTAATTTTAGTTTCTTGTCAGGAAGTTATTTATATTTTAACATGTAGCAAATTGTAGATGGATTTACTCCTCCCAGTGTAACTTCAAGGTTATCTGAGTTAGACATCTGTCTGTCACCCAAGACAGAGGAACATAGGAACAGAAGGACCCACTTAACCCCTCAAGCCTGTTGAGTATGGCTGATCTGCAACCTAACTCCATATACCCACCTTATCCATACCCCTTCATACCCTTGGTTAGCAAAAATGTACCAATCTCAGCTTTAAAATGAATAATTGATCCGGCATCATGGAAGAATAGGTGGAAGTGAGTTCCAAACATTTACCACCCTTTGTGTGTCAGTATTTCCTAATTTCACAGCTGAAAGGTCAGGTTCTAATTTTTTGCCTATGCCTCCTTGTCCTCAAGTCCCCCAGGCTATGGAAATACTTTCTCCCAGTCTACACATTCTGTTCCCCTTAATAACTTGTAAACTTTGATCAAATCACCCCTTATCATTGTAAATTCTATGGAATCTCTTCTGATAATTCTGGTTAATCTACATGGCAATTCCTCCACACCCCAACACATCTTTCCTATGGTTGTGGTGCCCAGAACTGCTCTTTGTACCCCAGGTATGATCTAACCAGGGTTTTGTATAGTGGAAGTATGACTTCAACCCCTTTGTATTCTAGTTCTCTAGTTATAAAGGCCAGCATTCCATTATTTTATTTTGATTATTTTCTCTAAATGTTCTTGATATTTTAATGTTCTGTGTACCCAAACCCCAAGAATCTTTGGAGCTCCAATGTTTCTAAATTTTCACCAATCAGAATGTACTCCATTCTATCATTTTAGTTCCAAAGTGGATGACCTCACGTTTGACCACATTGAAATCCATTTGACACAATTCTGCCCAATCATTTACACACTGTTGTGGGTGGGGTGGGGGTGAGACACACTGTTGGGGGGTGGGGGGGGGGGGGGGGGGGTGGTGTGAGACACAGTGTTGGGGGAGCTAGGGGAGACACACTGTTGGGGGAGCTGAGGAAGACACACAGTTGGGGGGTGGGGGTGAGACACACTGTTGGGGGAGCTGGGGGAGTCACACTGTTGGGGGGTGGGGGTGAGACACACAGTTGGTGTGGTGGGGGGAGACACACTGTTGCGGGGTGGGGGGAGACACACTGTTGGGTGTGGGGTGGAGGTGAGACACAGTTGTGGGGGTGGGGCAGAGACACACTGTTGGGGAGGTGGGGGGGAGACACACTGTTAGTGGTGGGGTGGAGGTGAGACACAGTTGGGGGAGGTGGGGCGGAGACACACTGTTGGGGGTGGGGTGGGGGGGAGACACACTGTTGGGGGAGTGGGGGGTGGGGAGACACACTGTTGGGTGGGGGTGTGGGGGAGACACACTGTTGGGGGTGGGGGGTGGGGGAGACACACTGTTGGGTGGGGCGGGGGAGACACACTGTTGGGGGGGGTGGCGGAGACACACTGTTGGGTGGGGCGAGGGATGGGGGAGATACACTCTTGGAGGCAGGGGATGGGGGAGACACACTGTTGGGGGGGGTGGGGGAGACACACTGTTGGGTGGGAGAGTGGAGGAAATACACTGTTGGGGGTGGGGGGTGGGGGAGACACACTGTTGGGGGTTGGGGGTGGGGGAGACACACTGTTGGGGGTTGGGGGTGGGGGAGACACACTGTTGGGGTGGGAGGTGGGGGAGACACACTGTTGGGGAAGGGGGTGGGGGAGAAACACTGTTGGGGGTGGGGGGAGACACGCTATTGGGGAGGGGGTGCTGTAAAATCCTGGCCCAAGTTTCAGCAAAAGCTTTTTGAACAAATTATAAACCTATTTTTGAGCAAAACAAGATGTGTGACTAATAAGTTAGAAGTAGTTTGTATGAACTGGAAATTCCAGTGAACACAAATCATTTGTTGTCTTGAGGAATAAGAGAAAGATTTAGGCAGGTGGCAGAAACAGTACAATCCAAAAATCAGCCTCGAGAGGATGGGCTTTCTGGGCCAAATAGATTACCTCTGTTCAAAAAAGGTTTTGTTCTTATTGTTACAAAATGGAGCAACACCAATGATGCATGAATGGAGCAGGACATCGTAAATCAGACAGTTCTACGTTACAGAAACAAACCTTTTCTCCAGAATGTACCAACCACAGTACGGATCTTGTGCAGACAAGCAATCAGTGCACGAACTGTATTGGGCACAGGCAGCCACTTTGATCCTATTCACCTACAGATATAAGAACAAGCCAACTTTAGGATACTCTTCACTCATACAAGGATTGTAGTCATTTGCATGTGTCACCTAATTCAGCCTCACTGCATCCGAAGGAATGTCACAGCATGGACAGAAAATTGTTTGATGGGCAGGAAACCCAGGATTAGTTGGTGCTTCTTCGACTGGAGAAGGGTTGGAGTGGGATATCCCAGGATCAGTGCTGGATTTTAGTGTTCAGCTCGATCATTTGGAGTTAGGCGTAACGAGCACAATCTCGAAAACTGCTGCTGATACAACCAGAGGGCCTTTGGCAAACAGTGAGGTGAGCACAAAAAGACTTCAGGGAAACAGCCAGGCTCATGCAGTGGGCAAACTGATGACAAATGCAACTTCATTTGGGATGTAGATATAAGGATTGTAAAGATACAATTAATAGAAAGACACAATTTAATTCATTCTCTGGATTTGGGCATCACTAGCAAGGGTAACATTTGTTGCCCATACCTAAATGCCTCAAGAAGGTGATGGTGAGCTGCCTTCTTGAATCCTGCAGTACATGTGGTGTAGATTTACCCGCAGCGCTGTTGGGTGGGGGTGGGGGGAACATAGTATTTTGTCCCAGCAACAATGATATATTTCCAAGTTTTAGCCCCCTTTCTGTACTGTGTGTGCTCAATGGTAAGAGCTCTCATTTGTAAATTCTGAAGCAACTTCTGTCAGCTAAATTCGCATTAAATCAAACCTGTCAGATGTAGTGGCCACACACTGTACTTATCAAATGCATCTACAACAGAAATGTTTGCAGAAGGACTTTGTAACTAAATTGCCAACTGCAGTTCATGCCTATAATTAGAAAGCAGCAGAGAACAGCTCACAATCTATTTGTCTCATGTCAGCAAATGTACAAGTTGAAATGTTGCTTTGCTAAAGATGGTGATGTGAGCTGTTTCTATCAGCACTTGTGTGGTTTGCAGTCTTGTCTCCTAGTCTCTCAGTTTTGTACAAGATAATAGAAGGGAGCAAGATGGAGAGAGATCCAGGGAGCAGGACAGAGCATGAGTTTTACTGACATAGTCTGGTCACTTCTGAGAAGCACTACTCGCAGCAGATGGAGTGACTTTATCATTGAGAGCATCAGAAGATTCCAAGACAGGGTTTCAGAGGAATGAACAGGAGAAAAAACATTTGCAAAAGTCACAAGTCTGTTTATTTGAAAACTGGATGCAGATTCTGTGAAGATATTAAAGGGGAGAAAGAGCAACTATGGCCTAGAGAGGAATTTAGAAAATATAACCACAAGGCAACATGGTAGGTGGTGGGCGCGGACAATGTGGCGCGATCAGTTTCACGATGGCAGGAAGGCAGGTCGCGATCGTCCGCTCAGCCCACCGATAGCGGAGCCCATTTCCCATCAATGCTCAGTGGGGAGCTCATTGTGATACATCAGCATCTCATTAAGAGGCCATCCTGCCAGGCTCTGGATCCCCACCGGATCCTCCGTCCATGTCAGCGGGAAAGCAAGTCGATGTGTTTCACAACAGCTCACAGGCGACGTGCACATGGCGGCCTTCACTTTGGGGGAACTGGAGGTGAGTGAGCAGCATCGGTCTGCCGAGTTCACCAGGGTCGCCTGTTGCTTTGCAGGCTTCAGGGACGCCGGGGGGCCAGAGTGAAGTGCCGCCCAAACTCGGGGGCAACTGTTGAGGCAGGGGGTGTCCAGGGGCAATTGCTGCCCCTGGCTTTGGATCTCGCCCACAAGAAATTGAGGTGGGGGCAGGGTGAGCGAGGGAAGTGGCCACACAGTAGGGACACCTGCATAAACTGACCATCCCTCTGAAACTGAGACAGATCAGGCACAGCCACAGTGATATGATTGGGGTCAGGCTCTAGCCTGCCCACCCAGGCAAGCAACGTGGAGGCACCAAAGGGTCACCAAGCGCTCCACACCTTAACCCCCCACCCCCACTGGTACAGACTGCAAGTCCTCCACCACTTTACTGGACCGTGGGGCAGTTGGGTGGCGCACGTTGTACAATCTCCTGGCCAACACTGGCCATGTAGCAGTCACTGCTGGAGGCGCTCACAGCCCCTTGCAATCTCAGCATCCCAGTTTGGACCAGTGTCCCCCATGTCACAGGTTGACAGGCAGCCATGCAGCGCACTCATCTCTGACCATCCGAGGGGTGACCAGCGCTCTCCGGGAAGCACTAAGGGTGGTCACACAGGGGCAGGAAAGGTGGTAAGTACAGCCATGATAACCACATCTCTCTCTTTCATGCTGCAGGAGGACCACGTCAGGATCATGGATCCTGGTGACTTAGCTGTTTGCCTGATGACCTACAGAGAGCATAGAAGACAGAGGAGAGAGCGACTGAGGGTCCTGGCTGCGCAAAGGCAGGAGCAGCACCGCATGAAGAAGGGGCAGCTAGGGCTCCTGCACACTGCCCAGGAGCGACAGTGAGCCATGGCTGGTCGGCGCCTAGCGATACCCAGGGTCTATAGACGCTACCTGCCATTCCTGCAGATAACTGAGAACCAGTGTAGCCGACAACTGCGCATGTCTAGGGAACTGGTCACTCTCATCTGCCACTTACTGCAGGACTTGGTCCAAGGGGAAATGAGAGCATCCACAGCCAGTAGCTGTGAAAGTGACTGCGGCGCTCAATTTCTATTCCAGTGGCTCTTTTCAGGGCTCCACAGGTGAACTCTGTGGGATTTCACAATCCACCACACACAAATGCATCCATGAGGTCACTGATGCCATCTTTTCCATGGCACACAACTTTGTGCATTTCGCCTGGGACCGGGACAGCCAGGATGCAAGGGCCATTGGATTCGCCTGGATTTCAGGATTCTCACAGGTGCAGGCTGTGATTGACTACATTCATCTGATGCTCAGGTCTCTATCACTACACACGGTGGAATATATCCCCACAAGGGATTCTACTCACTGGTGTCCACAGGGGCTGCAGGGATGGCTCCTTGGGGACAAGGGATACCCACAGAGGACGTGGCTGATGACACCCGTGTGGCGGCCTCAGACTGCAGCAGAGCGACGCTATAATGGGACTCATGCAGCAGCTAGCAACTGGGTGGAGCAGACCATCAGGATGCTGAAAATGAGGTTCCAGTGCCTGGACCGGTCTGGTGAAGCCCTGCAATACAGTCTACAGAGAGTGTCACACATCGCTGTCATCTGTTGCACCCTTTACAACCTGGCGCTGCAACAGGTAGAGTAGCCGGCTGAGGAGGAGATGGAGGAGCTGGAGGAGATGGAGAATATCGATGGGGATGAGGGTGAGGAGGTCCTCGAGGTGTTGATGATGAAGATGAGGCCCTCACACTGGCTAGACGAGGCAGATACGCTTACAGCTGCCAGATTTGTGGAGGATGATGACAACATGCAGTGAGGAGACCCCATAGATCCTCACTTTGCATCTGTGACTGTTTGACTCCAGTCTGGCTTATGGCAGAGTGAATACCCTCTGTGAGAATGCTCCTGTCATGGAGATGCAGTGGAGGCCCCAATAGTTGCTCAATTGCAGGAGGATGATGGCAACAGGTAGTGAGAATACTCCATAGGTCTTCACATAGCCTCTGAGATTGCTTGACTCCTGTCTGGCCGAGGGCAGCTCGCTTGCACTCCGTGATCAGGATCATATCATAGAGACGCAACCATGAAACTTTAGAAACATCTGATCCTTTGTCTGTCTTCAGCACCTGAGTCCTTCAGGAGCACAGCATCACTGGTCACAGATGCTGAAGAGATGGGGGCCAGCCCCACCTTAAAGATGCTGAGAGCACACAGAAAGAATGACGGAACTCTGTGATGCCTGCACACTACGTTCTGGCAGCAATGACAAGTACCATTGAGGTGCAGGCATCAGTGATGCTTCCAGTGAGTGTGAGGCTGGACCATCACTTTGGTCTGAAGGCTGCACAGAGCACAGGGAAGAGGCCCTGGACTGAGACACCTGCCTTTATCTTGTGCAGAAAGGTTTCACATCTGAGTGACACGAACACTGCTCATCAGAACAAGGAGCCATAGGCAGGGAGACATTCTTGGGAGTTTATTTATAGTAGTGAACAGTATATACAGGTGATTAACACCTGTGCCCAGCCTGTGCAGCTAATTCTCCTTAACTGTCCTAACCCTGCCGCTATGTCTTGGTGCTCCCTGGACATCCACAGCAGTGGTCGAGGCAGCCTGCTGACTGTGACACCCTGTTTGTGATGACCTGTCTGTGATGACCTGTCTGTAATGACCTGACTGCGACACCCTGTCTGTGACACCGTGTCTGTGACACCCTGTCTGTGGTGACTTTGGCAGGTGTCCTCTGGAGGGTCCCAGCCTGCTTTCAGGGTCCTGCTGTGTGGCAGTGGCACCCTCCCAGGCCTGTGGAGCTGGAGATGCTGAGGTCACAGAAAGAGGGGATTCGGATGGGCTGGACACTCCCGGAGTCACCTGGGTGGATGGGCCCAGAGTGTGCACCTGCTGATCCTCCTACCAGGGGCCCCTGGCTGACTCCTTGAGGAGCAGGTGTAGCTGGAGTGAGATCAAGCTGCCCAGCACCCGCCTCACATACACATTGTTGGAGGCCATCTATGGCATTAGCGATGGAGTTGAGCCCTGGCAGCAGTGCAGGACTGATGTCCTGGACCAAGGTTTCCATAGCAGTTGCCATCCTACCAGTGTTGACCTCAGTGCGTTGCAATGCTGGCACTATCAACTCAGCCTGAAGGGCGACAGACTCCTCCATCGTGCCTTGAGGAGTGCAGCGGACATCCCTTCCTGATGTTCCCGAGCTTGTCTTTGTAGCTCCAGCAACTGTGACATGACAGAGTCTAGATGCTCATCATCTGACTTGGACTCAACAGGTCCCTGGCCTCCAGCAGTCCTCCGAGTGCCAGGAACCTGGGAAGTCCTTGCCTCTGTCTGCTGTGGATCAGACAGTGCGATGTGCTCACCAGATTGTGATCCTGAGGCTACTCTAAAGTTGGGTCCCACTGAGGTGTGTGTCTCTGCCCTGGTGGAGGGTGTAGGTGAGCACTGTGATGGGACTTCAGGGAGGGTGCCTCCAGAGTCCTCTCCAGAGGTTTCTTCAGGGCTTGATTGGAGGCCCTGGGTCATGAAATCTGTTGGCTGGCAGATGTGCCTGTGAAAGCAAGGGGAGATAATTAGTGCATGGCAGTCACCTATGAAACAGGACACATCATTCACAGCATGGTTGTCTGATGGATGTTGCACTGTTGGATCCTCACTTAGTAGAGCAGCGCTGACCTCACCGTCAGCACAGGAACAGTCCAGATCCTTGTTGGCCAGCTGAATGGCTCTGATTTCAAAGCCCGTGAGGACTTGATTTCAGGCATTCCTCCACCGGTCTGCAACCTCTCCCTCTTGTTGTGTGCCAGCTTGTCCTGCATGAATAGAGTTGGAGACAGTGTAAGCAGGATATCTGCCAGGCCAGATGATAAGTATGCCTGGCTGTGTGACTGTTGAATGGTCCCATGGACGGGATGAGGACAATGGTGGCGAGTATGAGAGAGTGAATGGTGATGTCCCTTGGACCCACAGTGAGTGAGGGCCCTGTGGATGTGTGGTGGGTTTGTGAGTATGTCAGTTGAGAGTGATGAGAAGAGTGACTTACCCTGGCAGAATGGAGGGGATCATTCATCCTCTTGTGGCACTGGGCTGCTGTTCTCTTCTGAAGGGTGTTGGCGCTGACCACCACTGCCACCGTCTCCCAAACTGGATTGGTCACATTGCAGCCCATCCTGCGGCCAGAGCGAGGATAGAGCACATCCCGGTGGGTGTCCATGGCATCCAACAGTTGTTCGCGGGACCCGTTGTTGAAGTGGGGGGGTCTGCAGTCTTTTCCTTTTCTGGCCATGTCTTCTGGGCAGGGGTAAGCTGGAAGCAATGAGTGCTGTGCTTGTGGCTGGACTTTAAACATGGCACGCAGCGTGATGTGGCGGCGTGGTGATGACAGGCGGGTGAATGAGAATCCACCTGCCATGGAAACAGAGTGTAAATAACAAGGTGGGTTTGGGACAATATGGCTTGAAAAGCTGCCATTGCGGCTGGTGGGTAAAACATCGTTTTACCTACCCGCTACCGCACTTAGTGTAAACCTGGGAAAATATCGACCGAGGTCTGTAATAATGTGGAAAGAGGAAGTGATTAAATGAGAAAAAAGATGTTGGTGCAAGGAAAAGGAGAGTTGCATTGGGACACGTGAAGAAGCAGAAGATGGGTGTAGAGGAGATGTAAATGGCAACAGCAAAATCATGACCAGCACATGCTGTCCAAAAAACATGGCAACAGTGGTTACAATCCAAACTTATTGAACTCAATATTGAGTCTGGAAGATGATAAAGCACTTGGCTGAAATACAAGGTTCTGGTTCTCAAGCTTCCATCGAGCTCCATTAGAACAGTGTAGACAGGGTGGTCAGATTGGGAGTGGAATGGAGAATTAAAATGACAGGCAGCTAGAAGCGCAGGGTCATACTTGCACTGAATGGAGATGTTCTGCAAAGTGCTCACACAGTGTGCATTTAGTCTTCCCAAAGTAAGGGAAATTGCATTGTGAGTAGCAAACACAGTATATGAATTTGAAAGAGGTATATGTAAATTGCTGTTTCACCCAGCAGTTTTTAAAAATTCTTTCATGGGACGTGGGCATTGCTGGCAAGGCCAGCATTTATTACCCATCCCTAATTGCCCTTGATCTGAGTGGCTTGCTCAGAGGGTAGTTAAGATTCAATCACATCACTATGGATCTGGAGTCACGAGGAGGCCAGACAGGTAAGGACGGCAGATTTCCTTCCCTAAAGGGGCATTAGTGAACTAGATGGGTTTTTACAATAATTGATGATAGTTTCATGGTCACCGTCAGTAAGACCAGTGTCAGGATTCTCCACTCCTGCCAGTGATGCACGTTGTCACAGGCAGGACAGGGAAATTTGGAGAGCAGCTAACAATCAATTGATTTTTGGCCAATCTAAATTTTCCTGCCTGGTCCACCACTGGCAGGACCAGAAAATCCCACCCTAGCTTTTAATTCCAGATGTAATTAATTTTAAATTCCACCAGCTGTCATGGGGGAATTTGAACCCATTTCCCCTGCACATTAGCCTGAGCCCCTGGCTAACTGGTTCAGTGGCATTCATTACACAACTATCAAGTGTTTGGTCCACTCTGTCATAATCCTCAACACTTGCTGTATTTCCATTAGCACCTCCCTGTGTAAGACCAGGGATAAAACACCTGTACATTCACCTCCTCCCTTTCCAATGTTCAGGGCCTTAATTATTCCTTGTTGCTATTTTTGCCTTTTTTTGTCTCTGAATTGCTAGAACTTTTACCTTCTCATTTGGTTTGTGTTTCCCGTCAAAGAAATAAGAGGCCTCCTGCCAAAATGAATGACCTCACACATAAATCGAATGACCTCACACGTAAATCTATTCAATTTAATTTGTTGATTACCTCCCACGTCACAAATTGTTTCAGTTCTCCTGTATTTCAGTGCAGTGCTCCTCATCATTAGCTGCACAGCCCCTGGTTCTCTGTCATGAGTGGACTCACAAGTTGCATGTCTGCATACTTGTGAATACTTAAGAATGCAAATTGAGGCTTTGGCCAAAATTTTATGGCCCCGTCCTAGCGGGGATGGGGCCGTAAAATGCAGCAAACCTTTCCCAACTCCGTTGGCTTTGGCAGTTCCATAAAGCCTGTGGCGGTAAAATTCCACCCTTTGTGTGTGCACAAAGCACATTTGGTGACTTACAGTTATTCATTGCTAGTTATTTGCAGGAAGGTTGTATCTGAAAATATTTTATGTTTCTACAGCCTTTGAAGATAAAATGTCAGCAATAGTTGTATCTGTTGCTTCAATTGCACAATTGACTGTTTTAAGTTTGTTAATCATCGAAACCTCAGCATGAGGCACACTTCCCTATAAAATGCCAACTGGTGTTTTCCAATTCTGTACTTGCTGGTCTGTAATTTTCTCTTCTTAAAAAAGAAATGAATCTCATAAGCCATGACCTTGCCCCCGTCGGGTGGAGGGGGGTGTTGAAGAGCAGGCGCGCAGAAGCGCGCTCCCGATTGATGGTGCATCGCCATTTTACGTGGGCGGGCCAATTAAGGCCTGCCCAACATGATGTCCCCATGCAAGCACCATGCGCTTCCTGTGCAGGCGGTGGGGGGATTCCCTAAACCCAAGAGTGCGCTCATTCGTGCATGTGCATGAAAGAGTGCACTCATCATCCTGAGGCAAAGTGCTGCACTTTCACATAAGTTGGGACATGTCCATAACTTCTAAAAACACTTTAATTAAATTTTGTAAAACCTACACAAAACCTCATCCCACCCGTGGATGAGGTTTCACGCTTTTTCTAATTCCTGCTGGGGCTCCTGGCCTGCCTGCCAACCTTAAGGTTGGATGGGCAGGTCTGTTAATTGCCGGGCCTCAATTGGCCATTGACAGGTCGGTGGGCACACAGCTGATTTTGCTGAGCCTCTGCCGACCTGAAAATTTTAATGAGGCGTGATGATGTCGGGAGTTCCGCCCGACGCGTCATTTTACATGGGGGGGCCTGCCCCCTGCTCGCCCCCCACTCACCGACGGAAAAATCCTGGCCAAAGGCTAGAGAGCACATAAGCAATAAGCATCTTGCCATTTAATAACTCCTAAACAGAGTATTACAGTGCTGAGAAACATGTTTTAATATGTAAACATTACTGCAGCAAAGTTAGAACATTGTCCTACCAAAGACAAGTTCTCTCACATGATCAAAGCAAGACAACTCCAATCTAGCCATTTGCCGCCACATCAGTCTATTCTCCATCATCAAACTGATGGACAGTGTTGTGGACAGTGCTATCAAGCAACACATACATAGAAGTAACCTGCTCACTGATACTCAGTTTGGGTTCCACCAGGGCCAAGTGGCTCCAAACTCGTTATAGCCTTAGCCCAAACATGGACAAAAGAGCTGAACTCAACAGATGAGGTAATTGCCCTTGACATCAAGGCAGCATATGACCAAGTGCAGCATCAAGTACCTCTGGTATAACTGAAGTCAATGGGAATCAGGGGAAAACTCTCCACTGATTGGAATCCTACCAAGTGCAAAGGTTGTGGTTTTTGGAGGTCAATCATCTCAGTCATAGGACATTGCTGCAAGAGTTTCTCAGGTAGAATTCCTCAGGCTAGTGTCCTAGGTCCAACCATCTTCAACTGTTTCATCAATGACCTTCCTGCCACTATAAAATTAGAAGTGGGGATGTTCACCGACAGTTGCCCAATGTTCAGTACATTCCCAACTCCTCAGATACTGAAGCAGTCCATGTCCATATGAAGAAAGACCTGGACAACATTCAGGCTTGAGCTGATAAGTGGCAAGTAACATTCATATCACACAAGAACCAGGCAATCACCATCTCCAACAAGGGAGAATCTAACCATCTCCCCTTGGTATTCAATGGCAATACCATTGCTCAGTCCCCCACTAATAACTGTCTGTGAGTTGCCATTGACCAGAAACTGAACTGGACCAGCCATATAAATACTGTGACTACAAGAGCGGGTCAGAGGCTGGGAATTCTGTGGCAAGTAATTCACCTCCTATCTTCCCAAAGTCTGTCTACCATCAACAAAACACAAGTCAGAAGTGCTAAGGAATACTGTCTGGATTGTCTGGATGAGTGCAGCTCCAACAACACTCAAGAAGCTCAGCACTAGGACAAAGCAACCAGTTTGATCAGCATCCACCCACCACCAATGCACAAAGGCAACAATATGACTGACATTCAAGATGCACAGCAGCAACTTGCCAAGACTCCTTTGGCAGCGCATTCCAAATGCATGGCCTTAACCATGTAGAAGGACAAGGGCAGCAGACACATGGGGACACCACCACCTGGAAGTTCCCCCCCAAGCCACTCACCATCCTGATTTGGAACTATATCGCCATTCCTTCACTGTCGCTGTGTCAAAATCCTGGAATTCCCTCCCTGGTGTACCAGCACCAGATGGACTACAGTGGTTCAAGAAGATGGGTCACCACCACATTCTCTAAGGCAATTAGGGATGGACAAAAATGCCATCCATGCCCACATTCCATGAAAGAATTAAAGATGAAGTAGAAAGCTCCGTTGCCAAGCTTGAGTCAAGACAAGCTTTCAACTATCAGGAACCTTGGATAACGAAGGATATTGTGAGATTAATCAAAAAGAAAAGGGAAGCATTTGTAACGGCTAGAAGGCTGGGAACAGATGAAGCCCGTGGAGAATATAAAGAAAGTAGGAAGAAACTTAAGCAAGGAGTCAGGAGGGCTAAAAGGGGTCATGAAAAGTTATTAGCAACCAGGATTAAGGAGAATCTCAAGGTCTTTTATACATATGTAAAAAGCAAGAGGGTAGCCAGGGAAAGGGTAGGCCCACTCAGGGACAGAGGTGGGAATCTGTGTGTGGAGCCAGAAGAAATGGGAGAGATACTAAATGAGTACTTCTCATCAGTGTTCATCAAAGAGAAGGACTTAGCGGTCGATTTGTCTAGGGAAGAGTGTGTAGATAGCCTGGATCATGTTGAGATCAAAAAAGAGGAGGTGTTAGGCGTCTTGAACAATATTAAGGTGGATAAGTCCCCAGGGCCAGATGGGATCTACCCCAGAGTACTGAGGGAGGCAAGGGAGGAGATTACTGGGGCCTTGACAGGAATCTTTGTATTCTCAATGGCTACGGGTGAGGTCCCAGAGGACTGGAGAATAGCTAATGTTGTTCCATTGTTTAAGAAGGGTAGCAGGGATAATCCAGGATATTACAGGCTGGTGAGCCTTATGTCAGTGGTAGGGAAATTATTGGAGAAGATTCTTTGTGACAAGATTTACTACCATTTGGAAGCAAATGGTGTATTAGTGAGAGGCAGCATGGTTTTGTGAAGGGGAGGTCATGTCTCACTAACTTGATCGAGTTTTTCGAGGAAGTAACAAAGATGATCGACGATGGAAGGGCAGTGGATGTTATATACATGGATTTCAGTAAGGCCTTTGACAAGGTCCCTCATGGCAGACTGGTACAGAAGGTAAAGTTGCATGGGATCAGAGTTGAGCTGGCAAGATGGATACAGAATTGGCTTGGTCATAGAAGACAGAGGGTAGCAATGGAAGGATGCTTTTCTGAATGGAGAGCTGTGACTAGTGGTGTTCCGCAGGGATCAGTGCTGGGACATTTGCTGTTTGTAGTACATGTAAATGATTTGGAGGAAAATGTAACTGGGCTAATTAGTAAGTTTGCAGACGACACTAAGGTTGGAGGAGTTGCAGATAGTGAAGAGGATTGTCATTGGATACAACGGGATATAGATTGGTTGGAGACTTGGATGGAGAAATGGCAGATGGAGTTTAATCCAAACAAATGCGAGGTAATGCATTTTGGAAGGTCTAATACAGGTAGGAATTATACAGTAAATGGCAGAACCCTTAAGTGCATCAACAGGCAGAGGGATCTGGGTGTACAGGTCCACAGGTCACTGAAAGTGGCAACGCAAGTGGATAAGGTAGTCAGGAAGGCATATAGCATGCTTGCCTTCATTGGCAGCGGTATTGAGTATAAAAGCTGGAAAGTCATGCTGTAGCTGTATAGAACCTTGGTTAGGCCACACTTGGAATATTGCGTGTAATTCTGGTCGCCACATTACCAGAAGGATATGGAGGTGCTGGAGAGGGTGCAGAGGAGGTTTACCAGGATGCTGCCTGGTCTGGAGGTTATTAGCCATGAGGAGAGGTTGGAGAAACTTGGATTGTTCTCACTAGAGCAACGGAGATTGAGGGGCAACTTGATAGAAGTTTACAAAATTATGAGTGGCATGGACAGAGTAGATAGTCAGAAGCTTTTTATCAGGGTGGAAGAGTCAATTACTAGGGGACATAGATTTAAGGTGAGAGGAGAAAACTTTAGAGGAGATGTGCGGGGCAAGTTTTTTATGCATAGGGTAGTGAGTGTCTGGAATTCGCTGCCAGAGGAGGTGTTGGAAGCAGGTATGATAGTGGTGTTTAAGAGGCAGCTTGACAAATACATGAATAGGATGGGAATAGAGGGATACATGCCCCGGAAGTGCAAAATATTTTAGTTTGACAGGCAATATGATCGGCTCAGGCTTGGAGGGCCAAAGGACCTGTTCCTGTGCTGTACTTTTCTTTGTTCTATCACTCATAAGGGAGCCAGCAAACAGACAACCCATTTGGTAAATCTGGAACGGTTTTTTTTAAGCTTTTTTAAATGAAATTTTCATTGGCCTAAAGGCTCAAAGAAATTGGATCCAAACAAGAAATCAAAGATGTTAGGGCTGGGGAAATGGGTGGCAAAGGCCTTTGACCAAACTCACCATTCATTCCTAGACACAAAACAGTCAGTGATCTCTGAGAGGAGTCAGTGAATAAAGAAACTACACATCTCCTCTTTTCAAAGTATTATTCAAAAAGACACAAGTCCTTTGAAGAATTCAGTGTGAATAATTGTGAGAAATATATTTATCCCATGAGTAGTCATTGACCTGAAAAGTTAACTCTCTTTCTCTCTTCTCAGGGGCTGTCTGGTCTGCTGAGTGCATCCACCATTCTCTTCTTCCTTTTTTCAGATTTCCAGCATCTGCAGTTTTTAACTTTTAAGTTTGTTTAATGTCTACTTTGATCTACTGTTCTATTTTTAAAAAGTCATTTGTGGGATATGGATGTCGCTGGCTAGGCCATCATTTGTTGCCCATCCCTAATTGCCCTTGAGATGGTGGTGGTGAGTTGCCTGCTTGAACCACTGCGGTCCATGTGGTGTATGTACACCCACAGTGCTGTTAGGGAATGTGCTCCAGGATTTTGACCCAGCGACAGTGAAGGAACGGTGATATATTTCCAAGTCAGGATGGTGAGTGGCTTGGGGGTAACTTCCAGGTGGTGGTGTTCCCATGTGTCTGCTGTCCTTGTCCTTCTAGATGGCAGTGTCCATGGGTTTGGAAGGTGCTGTCTAAGGAGCCTTGGTGAGTTCCTGCAGTGCATCTTGTAGATGGTACACACTGCGGCCACTGTGCATTGGTGGCGGA
Source organism: Isurus oxyrinchus (assembly GCA_026770705.1). Lineage (NCBI taxonomy): Eukaryota > Metazoa > Chordata > Chondrichthyes > Lamniformes > Lamnidae > Isurus > Isurus oxyrinchus. The sequence continues at coordinate 84,845,237 of JANJGN010000013.1, forward strand.
GAGAGTGAATGTTTGTGGATGGGATGCCAATCAAATGGGCTGCTTTGTCCTGGATGGTGTCAGCATCTTGAGTATTGTTGGAGCTGCACTCATCCAGGCAAGTGGGGAGTATTCCATCACACTCCTGACTTGTGCCTTGCAGCTGATGGACAGGCTTAGGGGAGTCAGGAGGTGAGTTACTCAGAGAATTCCTAGCCTCTGGCCTGCTCTTGTAGCCACAGTATTTATATGGCTAGTCCAGTTCAGCTTCTAGTCAATGGTAATCCCCAGGGTGTTGATAGTGGGTGTTCCAATGATGGTAATGCTATTGAATGTCAAGAGGCGATGGTTAGATTCTCTCTTGTTGGAGATGGTCATTGCCTGGCACTTGTGTGGTGTAACTGTTACTTGGATATTGTCCAGGTCTTGAAGCATTTGGACATGGACTGCTACAGTATCTGAGGAGTCACGAATGGTGCTGAACATTGTACAATCATCAGTGAACATCCCAACTTCTGACCTTATGATGGAAGGAAGGTCATTCATGAAGCAATTGAAGATGGTTGGGCCTAGGACACTGCCCTGAGAAACTCCTGCAGTGATGTCCTGGAGCTGAGATGACTGACCTCCAACAACCATAACCATCTTCCTTTGTGCTAGGTATGACTCCACCTAGCCGAGAGTTTTCCCTCTAGTTCCCATTAACTCCAGTTTTGCGAGGGCACCTTGATACCACACTCGGTCAAATGCTACCTTAGTGTCAAGGACCATCACTCTTGCCTCACCTCTGGAGTTCAGCTCTTTTGTTCGTGTTTGAACTAAGACTGTATTGAGGTCAGTAGCTGAGTGGCCCTGGCAGAACCCAAACTGAGCATCAGTGAGCAGGTTATTGCTAAGCAAGTGCTGCTTGAGAGCACTGCTGATGACCCTTTCCATCACTTTACTGATGATCGAGAGTGGTGTGGTAATTAGCCGGGTTGGACTTGTTCTTTTTGCATAGGACACACCTGGACAATTTTCTGCATTGCCGGGTAGATGCCAGTGTTGTAGCTGTACTGGAACAGCTTGGCTACGGCACAAGTCTTCAGTGCTATTGCTGCAATATTGTCAGGGACCTCCAGAGGATGCTGAGATGGATCATCCACTCAGCAATTCTAGCTGAAGATTGTAGCAAATACCTCAGCCTCAACTTTTGTGCTTATGTGCTGGGCTCCCTCATCATTGAGGGTTGGCATATTTGTGAAGCCTCTTCCTCCAGTGAGTTGTTTAATTGCCCACCACCATTCATGACTGGATGTGGCAGGACTGCAGAACTTAACTCTGATCCACTGGCTGTGGCCACCACAACTTTCTCAGGGACACTGGGATGTTTTATACATGCCAGCCTTGCCAGTCATGCCCACATCTCAAGAATAAATTAAACAAATTGAACACACAGTAGGAATGCTATGATAAACTGTACCGGCAGCTTACCGTCTTCTCAGCTGTTATATATAAATAATTGGCATCCAATCTGTCAAATGTCACCTGACGAATTGGGGCTTCATTTTCCAATTCAAACAAAGTGACTGGACGAATTACAGCCAAGTTTCTGTCCATTATCAGCTGCAAAATAAAATAAAGTTAACAAATCTACCTCTCGAGTCACATCACTGTTACTCCCAGCTGCTGCGTCTGCTTAAATTACAACAGTGACTACACTTCAAAAGTGCTTCATTAGCTGTAAAGCGCTCAGGGGCGCCCTCGGGTTGTGAAAGGTGCTATATAAATGCAACCATTCCTTCTGCATTTCTTGGGTATTTTCAGATTTAAACAAAGTAAAATATGTAAAGGTGCAAGGGGAACCAGAGATGGTCAGCTTTAATAATCCCTGGCATAATTGTAATATATCAGATTACCCATGATTAAACTTGTGTGAAGCATCAAATGGTAATTTGCAGCATTGTCTGTGATCAATGTTGGAAATGAACTGTCAGCTGCTCGATTACCCACTCCACCCAGTTACAGAAGATTACTGGCATCAATTAATGACAAATGGATTTCTCACACTTGACATCTGTTCAACCAATGTTTGATTTGAGGTACTTATACTGGAGGATTTGGTCATATTTTAGAGAGAGGGAGCAAGAGAGAGAGGGAGGGAGTAGGAGAGAGGGAGCGAGAAAGGGAGACAAATGGAATTGTAGTTTCTGAAGTGGAACAACTGTGACAAATGCACAGCCAATGTGTGATCAGCCAATTCCCACTAGGAGCAATGTGATAATCATCAGTTAATCTGTTTTATTGATATTGGCTGAAGGATCAATATTGGCCAGGACACTAGGGATAACTTCCCTGCTCTTCTTCAAAATAGTGCTATGGGATGTTTTATGTCTACCTGAGAGGACAAACTGAGCTTTGGTTTAATGTTTCGTCTGAAATACAACATCCCCAACAGTGCAGCAATCCCTCAGCAGCACGAAGTGTCAGCCTGGATTATGTGTTCAGGTTTCGAATGGGACTTGAGCCCAGGATCTTCTGTCTCAGAGGTGAGCACAGTCACTGCCTGTGTGATAATATGATGTGGGATCTCAAACTCACAACCCATGATTTCCCAGTTGTTAAAGTTATTGTCAGAATGCAACAGGCCATGGCCGGATTTTAACCCAGCAGCAGGTTTGGAGGCTGGGGGGCATTTCACTTGTTCTGCAGGTGCAGGGTGGTGACACCTCCACATTCTCCCGAATAGGTTTAGCGTGGGAAGGTTCCTGGGCACTAACTGAGGCCATTCAATGGGTAATTAATGCCCATTTAAGGGCCTCATCCTGCCACTGCAGGTACTTAACCAGCAGCGGGTGGGGGCATCACCACATAGGAAACCTGGACAGCAAAACCCTATTAGGTCTGTACATGGGGTCCTGGGAGGGGCTGTCATTCAAAGGTACTTAGGGCTGAATCTGCGGTTCACCCAGTCGGCTGCATGCCCGCCAAACAGCCTAAGGCCTGTTAAGGCCATTAGTTAACTATTTAAGCCTATTGAGAAAACTGCCCGACCAACCTTAAGGTTGGCAGGCAGGTGAAGAGCCCAGGCGGCCTTCGCATTTTTCATGGAATCTCATCCACGGGCGGGATGAGGTTTCATGAAGGGTTTATAAATTAAATAAATGTTTTCATTAAAGTTCATTGACATGTCCCAGCTCATGTGACTCTTAAATTGTTTTTCTTTTAAAATTTTAAAAACTTTAAACTAATCACCCTGAGGCACCTCTGTCATGCGTCACGCTGGGTTGGCCTTAATTGGCCCGCCCGCGTAAAATGGCGGCACAGACCTGATCTGGGGTGCCGATCGGGTCCGCGCCCGCCTGCACCCACCCCAGCACAACCACTCAACAGGAGGAAAATTGTCTCCTAAGGATCTGATCAAGGAAGGGAAGGGAGGAGCTGTTGAGGGCCACTGCCTGCCCTTTCTTCGGACACCTCCCCACTCCTGTTAGTGACCCTCTCTCCGCGGCCTCCACCTCCCCACCCTAACATTCACATGTAGCCTGGGTCCCTCAGCAATCCTAGGCCTCTGGTGGGCGCATTAGCAGCTGATGGCATCTGTTTGGCCAGCAGCTCCTGGGGATGAGATTTCCAGAAGGCCACGTACGTTCCTGAGGGCCACTTATTTCCAGCGAGCCTTCCCGAAGAGAGGCGGCTTGGGGTTCCCACTGGTTCTCCAGCTGGAGGGTGAGACCCCCATTTCCAACATTAAATTCCGCCCCAGATGCCTGCAATTGCCTGGGAGATACTCCACAAGGGCCAATTCCCTCCTTCTTTTCAAATTGTTTACACTCACTGTTGGGGAATCACTAATATTTCCCAACAAAATACATCAAATTCAACTCAAGTACATTCCTGTCCCACTGCCAGGGCAGCCGCAGCAGATGCTGTGACTCTCTTACCCACCTGCATCCTAAGGTCATCCAATTATTTCTAAGTAAAATTATTCACTGATATTTAAATTTAAAAATCACTCTCCCTATCAGAACTGTGGATGATTAAATTAACATATTTTATAAATTAAACTGCACGGTTCCTTTAATATAAAGCAGCACACAATGGTTTTCAGTTGAGTTATACTTAATTTTGGAGATAACTATAACTTATCCACTAACATTAATTCTGACCTTAATTAATAGTCCTTCTTCTGTGCCAAGGAATAGGACAATCCTGCCTTGTACAACACTGGCTGACACAGACATTAGTCCAGGGTGTTCAAACACTGATGTGCTGTGGATTGGATTTAAGTCTTCATTGGATTCCTAAAATAGTGATAAAAATATATCACAAAAAGACCATAAAGCAAAAATTGCTTAATGCTAGGAGTATCCTTACTTCATTCAAATCAGACACAATTTGAAATGCCCAAGGTAAATCCTAGGAAATCAACTGCATAACAACAATCTCTCCCTCCTTCTCACTCTCCCCTTTTGTCTCTGTTCCCATTTCTACTTCTGTATCTCACTGTCTTTGTTTCTCTTCCTCTCTGTTCCTGCCTCTCATGCTGACTCTCTTCCATTGTCTGTCTCTTTCTTTTGCTCTTGTATTTCTCAACATCTATGTCTCTCTTTGCCTTCCACTCTCTATGCCTCTATGTCGCTCTCTCTGCGCATCGTTTTCTCTCTCTTTCTGTCCCTCTTCCTCTTTCTCTTGTTCTGTCACTCTGTTTTCTAGAGAAAGAGAGAGAGAGATACACAAAGACAATCTCTGACCAGGAGTTTTGAATCCTCCTGACATATGCATGTTGTGTGGTTAGAACATTACCAATGCAGGTTGAAGGAGGAGAGAAGGGAGTCACACAGATTAGTTAGTCTATCGTCAGCTGTGGAAAAAATCCAGAAATCAAAATCAAATGAGTGAGCATTGAGAAAAATATGGGTTAATCATGGACAGCTGGCATAGGTTGGACAGAGGAGAGTCAAAATTTAAGAATTTTATTTGAAGAGTTGACTGTTTTGGAGAGTAGATTAATAAAATGAATTCAGCAGGTTTGGTAAACAGGAATTGTCCGAATACATTTAATGAGGTTTCTCACAAGATGATTGTTAGAAAAATTCAGGTACATTATCAGAGCAGATATAGACATGCAGATAGGAAATTGCAGCACTCCACTTTTCACAGCCTGCCAACTTGCAAATGCCCCCTTTATGCCTGTTTGCTTCCTGTCTGTTAATCAATCCTCTATCCATGCTACTATATTACTCCCAACTCCATGCCTTGCCAATTAACCTTTCGTGTGACACCTTACCAAATGTCTTTTTGAAATCCAAGCATAAACATCTACTGGTTCCCCTTTATCTACCCTATTAAGTTGCATCCCAATCGATTTGTCAAACATGATTTCCCTTTTGTATAACCTTGTTGACTTTGTCTGATCATATGACAATTTTCTAACATAATAGATTCCAGCACTTTCCCTTTGATGGATGTCAGGCTAACTGGTCTGTAGTTCCCTGTTTTCTCTCTCCCTCCTTTCTTGAATAGTAGGTTACATTTGCTAACTTCCAATTAGCTGGGACCATTCCAGGATCTAGAGAATTTTGGAAAATCATAGCTCATGTGTCCACCATCTCAGCAGTGACCTCTTTTAGAACCCTAGGATGTAGGCCATCAGGTCCTGGGGATTTGTATGACTTTAGTCCCTCTCGTTTTTAGTCCCTCCAGCACTTCTTCTCTGCTGATATAAATTATCTTAATTCCTCATTATTTTAGCATGTTTTCAAGTCCTTTTCAAACATTTTTTAAAAACAATTCCAGACTCCACACAATAACAACAGAAGATGCTGGAAAATCTCAGCAGGTGTGGCAGCATCTGTGGAGAGAGAAACAGGGTTAATGGCCGGGATTTTCTGTGCCCACTACCGTCGGGCATATTCAGTGTGGTGAGTGGGCAATATGGCGAGAAGGCCAAAAATCAGTTTCACGACGTCGTGAAACCAGTTTCTGATCATCCGCCCCTTGTGCTGATGGCGTTTCCCACCATCGGACATTGGGGACCTCACTGTAGTACCCCGGCATATCGTTATCAGGCCAGCCCACTGGATAATCCACCAATGTTGGTGTGCAATCACGCCAATGAGTTTCACAACAGCATATTAAAGGCATGCACTTGGCGGGCTGCACCTTGAGGGGAACTCGGAGATGAGTGCACAGTAACATAGCGGAGCAATCGCCTGGGTCGCCTGCTGGACTTCAAGGTTGAGGCACATTTTGGGGACGGGGGGGCCAAAGGCTGCCCTAAGGTTGAGGCAATTTGGGGGTTAAGGGGCAAGAATTGCCCTGAGGTTGAGGCAATTTGGGGGTTGGGGGCAAGGGCTGTCCTGCGGTTGAGGCAATTTGGGGGCTGTGGGGCAAGGGCTGTCCTGCGGTTGAGGCAATTTGGGGGCTGGGGGGCAAGGGCTGCCCTGTGGTTGAAGTGACTTGGGAAATGGCTGCCCCGCTGTTGAAGGTAAGGCACAAGCATGTGTGAGCTGAGGGGGTGAATTTGGACGATGGAAGTGGTCCTGTATAAAGTGACCATTCCCCTGCAGCTGAGAGAGTTCACACACAGCCACATTGATAGAATTGAAGTTGGGCCTCTAGCTTCTCTGTCCACTCAAGCAACGCAGAGGCCTCAAATTGCCACCAAGTGTTTCAGAGCTTTTCACCTTTCGGGCACAGGCTGCAAACTAATGAGCATTTTAGTGGACTACTGCAGATCAGTAGTGCGACTGCACACGTTGTACAATCTCCTTGCTGGTCATGGAGCAGCCATTCAGGTTTGAACTAGTCTTCCCCATTGTTCAAGCTAACAGTGCGGCCTTGCAGTGTGGGTTAGGAGAATGCCTGTGCCTGAGCTGAGAGCACAGCATGCAGTCCATCGGGCAAAGCTGCCGCTAATCAGTCAGGTGGAGTGGAATGGAGATGGTTGGGTTTTTGGGCAGTGTTCGTGTCACTCAGATGCGAAACCTTGGTCCCTGCTCAAGATAAAGGCTGATGCCTCAGACCAGGGCTTCTTCCCTGTGCTTTGTGTAGCTTTCCCAGCACTCAGATGTTAGCCTTCACTAACACTGGACTCATTGGTCATGCCTGCACCTCGTTGGGGCTTATCATTGCTGCCAGGATGTCCTGGGCCGGTGGCACAGAGTTCTGTCATTCTCTTTGTGCTCTTAGCACCTTTGAGGTGTAACGGGCCCCTCATCTCATCAACATCTGTGTCCGGTGACAGTGTGATCCCGAAGGGTTCAGCTCAAGAAGGATGTCATAGGATGAGGAGAAGTTATAGTTTCTCTGCTGCACCTCCATGATATGACCCTGTTCACAGAGTGCAAGTGAGCTGCCATCAGTCAGACAGGAGTCAGACATTCACATAAACTATGTGAGAATCTATGGGGTGTCCCCACTGCATCTCGTCATCACCCTCCTGGAATGTAGGGACTAGGGGCATCCGCTGCGTCTCCATGACAGGAACCTTATCACAGAGGGTATGTGCACTGCCATCAGCGAGACTGGAGTCAAACCTTCACAGGTGCAATGTGAGAATCTATGGTGTCTCCTCACTGCATGTCATCATCATCCTCCACGAATCTAGCACTGTGAGGGCCTCCCATGTGCACCTGCCTTGTCTGGCCAATGCAATTGCCTAATCGACATCATCCTCATCTTCGAGGACCTCAGCACCCTCATCCCCATCGACATCCTCCTCATCGAAGTAGACATGCAGCTCTACCATCTCCCCCTCAGCCAGCTCCTCCCCCCATTGCAGCACCAGGTTGTAAAGGGTGCAGCAGACGTTGATGATCCTCTATTGACTGTATTGCAGGGCTCCACCAGACTGGCCCAGGCACCGGAACCTTATTTTCAACATCCCAATGGCTTGCTCCACCAAAGTGCGATTTGCAGCATGAGCCTTGTTGTACCTTCTTTGCTGCAGTCTGAGGCTGCCACATGGGTTTCATCAGTCACATCCTCTGTGGGTAGCCCTTGTCCCCAAGGAGCCATCCCTACTGCCTCTGTGGACCCTGGAAGATGTCAGGGACCTGAGACTTGCTGAGAATGTCGGAGATGTGGACACTCCTTGGAAATTCTTTCTACTTATTCTCTAATAATTGCTCCAGTCCCCCTGCATATTCTCACCTCCACCACCTTTTGTTAATGCTGATGCTAAATTTTAACAAACGTCTCCCATAAATTCATCCTCCACAATTACACTTTCTCCTTCATCCTGAATGGTTTGCTTCTCTCCAACTATCCTTGTACATTTTATATGCTTATAAAATAAAGATACTATTTCCTTTTACATTATACACTAGTATTTTGTTATATTCCTATTAAACCGTGCTTGTAATCTCCCTATTCAAACCCCAAATACATTTCCTATTTCCCTCACCATAATCTTTCATATTATTAGTCACAAGCCTCCCTTCAGAAAGAACTTTTATTTATCCAGCTCTCATTATGACATCTCAAAACATTGTAATGTAAGAAACATGGCAGCCAATTTATACACAGCAAGATCCCACAAAACAGCAATGTGACATTGACCAGATAATCTGTTTTTAGTGTTTTTGATTAAGGGATAAATATTGATCAGGACCACTGGGAAGAACTCTCCCTGCTCTTCTTCAAGTTGGGCTTTGGCCAGCCAACTCAGAAAGCAGACAAAGGCTCAGTTGAACAGCTCATCTGAAAGATGGCAGTCTCAAAAGTACAGCACTCCCTCAGTGTTGTGTAACTATATTTGCAGCTACATCCAGTAAAGTAATACACAACACACATTCATAAGAAAAAGGGCACTGTGTCATGTCTTTCTCTTCACCATTTCCAAAAGCAATCAATCCTTGAGCAGGCATCCTCAGGAAACACTGAAACAAGTGATCATCAGCTACACAAACAATTGTGTCTGTGCTGTTTCTGATAAATATGCACCAAAACTAAAAGCTGAACAATATATTGGCATTGCACTTATGATCCCTGTGGCTCAGAAAAGACAAATTCTCAACTCCTTAAACATGCATAAACCACACTGGACGCAACTTGAGAAAACAAACCAATAAAACAGACGGAAAAGTCCTTCCCATTGGAGAATTCACTGAGTTAAACCAAACATAAATACACCAAACTGGTCCAAGACTGAATAAACGGTGATAAACGTGGATACACAGACATATTGGAATTCCACAGCAACAAAGAGCAGGACAATGAAAATACAGATATTAAAACCCAGGAACAAAACTAAAATTTATGCAACCAGAAAGAGTGAAGAGAAACACAGAAACGTAATTCAGGGAACGTGGGAAACAGTGACGTGTTACATCAAGCATGAGTTATGAGTCAACGGATAGTAATTAAAGCTTCGAATGTCTTTATGGATTGGTGGTTTAATTTGCCGTCATCGGTTTGAAATCTTCACTTGCCAAATCACCTTACAATCAGAAGGCAAGAAGTTCAAGGGAGGATTATGTAAAAGTTTGTCTACAAATCTCCACTTAGAATGTCATGGCAATTGAAAATTCATTTATAAAATTAAGGAGGTCAAACATCTCTCAGTAAACTACTCCCAACAATAAAAACACAGGGTAAATGCAAAATACTGCGGATGCTGGAAATCTGAAGCAAAAACAAAAAATGCTGGAAAAACTCAGCAGGTCTGACAGCATCTGTGGAGAGAAGGACAGAGTTAACGTTTCGAGTCCGTATGACTCTTCTTCAGAACAGAAAGAAACTGGTTTTGACCTGTTACTTCCTATGTGAGATTCCTGGCAGTTTAAATGTAACATCTTTGGGTTTAAAGTCTGAGTGTAAAACATTTGCAATAATCACCAATCTAGCAGCCAGAGGCCTGAGCCCCATCTGAACAGGGCTCCTGATCACTGGTAAATTGCTTGGTGTTTAGGAAGTCCTAGTGATCGCCAGAAAGAAAACCAGGTCTAATACTAATATTGAAATAAGGTCCCAGCATTCATTTCTGACGCAGATTCCCAAATTTGATGCTGTAGGTGAAGTTTGAGATGCGGAAGCATCAACTGGTATTTCTGTGTCTTGAGCAGCCTAATGACCAGTCCTTACAGGGATCACTGAAAGTCCTTAAAAAGACCCAAAAACTTAAAATGTTTTTAGCATTTCTGATAACGAAATGGGTTTGCTATTATTTTCCAACTCAGCAAAGTTTCTTCCTCATGCTCCCTAAAGAGGGAATCGCTCACTGCTCCTACGGCCATCATTTCTTTAAAATTCAGCTGGGGTTTCATCAGCTCTCTGTCCATCTCCCTTCCACACACTCACATTCGCACCTGACTCTCAGTCATGGATAATGCATGCTCGAACCACACATTTCTCATCGTATACGTCACTCTGTTATTCAGCAGGCTCTCGTGATAGAGAAGATCCTTATCCAAGGTGACATTCCTCTCGCACAGACAACTCTCAACAATCACAACAATAATTTTGAGCATCCCATGGAGCTTCATAGGAGTGTGAGCAAACAAAAATTTATTATTATGATTTTAATAATTCATTTCTTTTTATAATTGTTTCACCAGTTTGCTGACTGTATCCTCCAACTGGTTAACAAGAACATCAACAACTTTCATTTATGTAGTGCCATTAATGCAGTAAACCATCCCAAGGTGTTTCACAGCAGCAATATGAAATAATATTTTCACTGAACCACATAAGTTATTAAGTCATGTTGGTCAAACTTGGTTAAAGAGGTAGATTTTAAAGTGAATCCTAAAGGAGAAGAGAACAGCAGGGGTGAGGAGACATTGAGAGAGGAAATTCCAGAGCTTTGGGGTAAGGCAGTTGAAGGGACAGCATCAATGTTGGGGCAAAGAGAATTGGGGATGCAGAAGAAGCCAGAATTGGAAGAGTGCAGATGTGTTGAAGGGTTGTAGGATTGTAGGAGATTACAGAGGTCGGGATGGGCATTCTGAACCAGGAGCCAGTGTAGGTCAGCAAGCACAGGGGTGATGGGTGAACGGGACTTGGTGGGGGTTAAGACACAGGCAGCAGACTTTTGGGTGAATTGACATTTACAGAGGATGGAAGGCGAGAGGCCAGTCAATAGGGTGTTGGAATAATTGAGTCTGAAGGTAACAAAGGCAGGGATCAAGCTCTCATCAGGACATGAGCTGCTGTAGGCAGGGAGATGGATGATAGTACTGTGGTGGATTTCCACATAATCCAAGTGACACTACATATGGGGAAATGACAATAAGGCATGAAATAGAATTCTCTGAAATCTAATGGTAGAACGCTGGTATTAATGATAACAGTGTGGGTTGCCTATCGATTAAATCAGATCCATTGGAGAGACAGATACTGATGGAGCCATCAATCAATTCCTCTTCATCTCTTTTGCTTCTTCCCTGTTAACTTATCTGATTGTCTTCAAGCTGTATCAAAGTCCTTAAATAAGCAGGTGACAAAATTCAGATAATTGATTAGACGCCAGATAAAATGGGTTGTATCTAGCATCACAATCTGATAAAATATAAGGGTCCCAAACCAAAACAAGACAATGTAATCCATGTTAATGATGATGGTTGAATTCCCCTGCTCTTCTTAATAATAATAATGGAAAATAAGGAGATGGCAGATGAATTGAACAGTTATTTTGCATCGGTCTTCACTCTACAGGATACAAGTAACATCCCAGAAAGAGGTGTAAATCAGGAAATGGAATGGAGGGTGGAACTCAGGAAAATTGCAATCTCCAGGAAAGTGGTTCTGAGCAAATTGTTGGAGCTGCGGGCTGACAAGTCCCTGAGTCCTGATAGACTTCATCCTAGGATCTTAAAAGAAGTGGCCAGTGAGATAGTTGATGTATTGGTTTTAATTTACCAAAATTCCCTAGATTCAGGGAAGGTGCCATTAGAATGGAAAATAGCAAATATAACTCCTTTAATCAAAAAGGGAAGGAGACAGAAAGCAGAAAACAATAGGCCAGTTAGCTTAACTTCTGTCATAGGGAAAATGCTAGAAGCTATTATTAAAGCCGTTACAACAGAGCACTTAGAAAAGTTCAAGGCAATCATGCAGAATCAACATGGTTTTGGGAAATCATGTTTAACAAATTGATTGGAGTTGTTTGATAAAGTGACATGTGCTATGGATAAAGGGGTGGATGTACTGTACTTAGATTTCCAGAAGACATTTGATAAAGTGTCACATCAAAGGTTATTGTGGAAAATAAAAGCTCATGGTGTAGGGGGTAATGTACTGGCATGGACAGAAGATTGGTTGGCCAACAGGAAGCAGAGGGAGGTCATTTTCTGGTTGGCAAGATATAAAGTGTGGTGTGCCACAGGGATCAGTGCTGGGGTCTTAACTTTTCATAAATTAGACAAATGATTTGGATGAAGGGACCCGACGGTATTGTTGCTAAATTTGCTGATGACACAAAGATAGGTAAAGTGAGTTGTGAAGAGGACATAAGGAGGTTACAAAGGGACATAGGTTAAGTGAGTGGGCAAAGATCTGGCAAATGGGGTATAATGTGGGCAAATATGAAATTGTCCAATTTGGCAGGAAGAATAAAAAAGAAGCATATCATCTAAATGGTGAGAGATTGCAGAGCTCTGAGATGCAGAGGGATCTGGATGTCCTAGTGCATGAATCATAAAAGGTTAGTATACAAGTACAGCAAGTAATTAGGAAACCTAATAGAATGTTATTGTTTATCGCAAGGGGAATTGAATACAAAAGTAGGGAGGTTATGCTTCACATACACAGGGCACTGGTGAGATCACATCTGGAGTACTATGTACAGTATTTAAGGAAGAATGTAAATGCACTGGAAGCAGTTCAGAGAAGCATGTAAACCTTCTGGATTGGGCAGATTGTTATATGAGGGAAGGTTGGACAAGCTAGACTTGTATGCGCTGGAATTCAGAAGATTAAGAGGCAACTTGATTGAAACATATAAGATCCTGAGGTGTCTTGACAGGGTGGATGTGGAGAGGATGTTTCCTCTTGTGGGAGAATCTAGTATGAGGGGTCACTGTTTAAAAATAAGGAATTGCTCATTTAAGACAGAGATGAGGAGATTTTTTTTCCTATCAGAGGGTTGTGAGTCTTAGGAACTCTCTTCCTCAAAAGGTGGTGGAAGCAGAGTCTTTGAATATTTTTAAGGCAGAACTAGATAGATTCTTGATAAGTGAGGTGGTGAAAGGCTATTGGGGGTAGATGGGATTTTGGAGTTGAGGTCACAATCAGTTCAACTATGACCTGATTGAATGGCGGAGCAGGCTCAAGGGGCTGAGTGGTCTTCTCCTGCTCTTAATTCAAATAGTGCTGTAGGATATTTTATATCCACCTGGAGTATAGTCTGGGTCTCAGTTTAAAGTCTCATCCAAAAGACTACACCATTGACAGTGTAGCACTCTCTCACCACTGCTGTGGATAATTGGCCTTGACATTGAATCCAGTATTTGGATGGAATTTATTAACGCAGAGGCGAACACTGTCACTGTCAGAGTGAAGCTGTATTTGATTATCCCAGTGGGAAGTGGTGTAAATTCTAGGATATCAGTGACCCACAGTGCCACCCTGGAACATGTGAATGATAAACAGGAGGATCTCCAATGATGGGACCTTGCTGCCTAGCAGAGTGAACCAGTTGAAGTGTTGCCAGCTGTACAAGAGGTAGGAGTGGAGTTGAGACAATAGTATCAAGGAAATAGAAGAGATATTTGAGGAGGAAGTCGTGGTGAAATATCAAAATCAGACGAAGTAGGAAAAGGAAGAAGGCACGGAGAAACAGTGAATGCGGGTGATAGTCACACAAGATGGCAACAATGACATTGGACAGGGTTGAAACAATTACCCAAATGAAGTGAGACCCTAACTCTTGGTGACGTCCAAATTAATAACTGTGAAAAATGGTTTTAAGCCTCCAGCTAACAATCTCTAACCTTCTCCATCACCTCAGCATTAAAAGATGATAGATAAGTCATTAGGCACGCTGCCCTCCCTCTTTGGGATTTGCTGTCTCTCCCAGGAAAGTGTTAAGATGATGTCTATCATGGTTAACAATAGATTAAATTATAGAATAATTCAATTTATTCTTTGAGGAAGTAACATGTGCTGTGGATAAAGGGGAACCGGTGGATGCATTGTACTTAGATTTCCAGAAGGCATTTCATAAAGTGCCACATCAAAGGTTATTGCAGAAAATAAAAGCTCATGGTATAGGGGGTAACCTACTGGCATAGATAGAAGATTGGCTGTCTAGTAGGAAGCAGAGAGTTGGCATAAGTGGGTCTTTTTCAGGTTGGCAAGATGCAATGAGTGGTGTCCCACAGGGATCAGCGCTGGGACCTCAACTGTTTCTAATTGATATAAATGACTTGGAGGGATGGATGGGATGGTTGCCAAATTTGCTGATGACACAAAGATAGGTAGGAAAGTCTGGCAGCATCTGCAGAGACGAACACAGTTAACGTTTCAAGTCCGAATGACCCTTCAACAGAACTGAGTAAAAATAGAAGCAAGGCGCAATATAAGCTGGTTTAAGGGAGGTGGGGGGGCGGAGGTGGGACAAGTAGAGCTGGATAGAGGGCCAGTGATAGGTGGAGATAGCCAAAAGATGTCACTGGCAAAAGGACAAAGAGATGTTGAAGGTGGTGATATTATCTAAGGAATGTGCTAATTAAGGGTAGAAAGCAGGACAAGCAAGGTACAGATAGCCCTAGTGGGGGTGGGGTGGGGTGAAGGAATTGAAAAAGGCTAAAAGGTAGAGATAAAACAATGGATGGAAATACATTTAAAAATAATGGAAATAGGTGGGAAAAGAAAAATCTATATAAATTATTGGGAAAAAAATGGGGGGGGATCGGAAAGGGGGTGGGGATGGAGGAGAGAGTTCATGATCTAAAATTATTTAACTCAATATTCAGTTCAGAAGGCTGTAAAGTGCCTAGTCGGAAGATGAGGTGCTGTTCCTCCAGTTTGCATTGAGCTTCACTGGAACAATGCAGCAGGCCAAGGACGGACATGTGGGCATTGAGAGCAGGGTGGTGTGTTGAAATGGCAAGCGACAGGGAGGTCTGGGTCATGCTTTTGGACAGGCCGAAGGTGTTCTGCAAAGCAGTCACCCAGTCTGCGTTTGGTCTCTCCAATGTAGAGGAAACCGTATTGGGAACAACGAATGCACTACACTAAGTTGAGGGAAGTGCAAGTGAAATGCTGCTTCACTTGAAAAGAGCGTTTGGCCCCTTAGACGGTGAGGAGAGTGGAAGTAAAGGGGCAGGTGTTGCACCTTCTGCGGTTGCAAGGGAAGGTGCCACGGGAGGGGTTTGAGGTGTAGGGGGCGATGGAGGAGTGGACCAGGGTGTCCCGGAGGGAACGACCCCTACGGAATGCCGCCAGGGGGGTTGAGGGAAGATGTGTTTGGTGGTGGCGTCATGCTGGAGTTGGCTGAAATGGCGGTGGATGATCCTTTGAATGCGGAGGCTGGTGGGGTGATAAGTGAGGACAAGGGGGACCCTATCATGTTTCTTGGAGGGAGGAGAAGGCGTGAGAGCGGATGCACAGGAGATGGGCCAGACACGGCTGAGGGCCCTGTCAACCACCATGGGTGGAAAACCTCGTTTAAGGAAGAAGGAAGACATGTCAGAGGAACTGTTTTTGAAAGTGGCATCATCAGAACAGATGCGACGGAGGCGAAGGAACTGAGAGAATGGGATGGAGTCCTTTCAGGAAGCGGGGTGTGAGGAGCTGTACTCGAGGTAGCTGTGGGAGTCAGTAGGCTTGTAATGGATATTGGTGGACAGTCTATCACCAGAAACTGAGACAGAGAGGTCAAGGAAGGGAAGGGAAGTGTCAGAGATGGACCATGTGAAAATGATGGAGGGGTGGAAATTAGAAGCAAAATTAATAAATATTTCCAGGTCCAGACGAGAGCATGAAGCAGCACCGAAGTAATCATCGATGTACCAGTGAAAGAGTTGTGGGAGGGGGCAGGAGTAGGACTGGAACAAGGAATGTTCCACATATCCCATAAAGAGACAGGCATAGCTGGGGCCCATGCGGGTACCCATAGCCACACCTTTTATTTGGAGGAAGTGAGAGGAGTTTAAGGAGAAATTGTTCAGTGTGAGAACAAGTTCAGCCAGATGGAGGAGAGTAGTGGTGGATGGGGATTGTTCGGGCCTCTGTTCGAGGAAGAAGCTAAGGGCCATCAGACCATCCCGGTGGGGGATAGAGGTGGAGAGGGATTGGACATTCATGGTGAAGAGGAGGCGGTTGGGGCCAGGGAACTGGAAATTGTTGATATGATGTAGGGTGTCAGAGGAATCACGGATGTAGGTGGGAAGGGACTGGACAAGGGGAGAGAGAATGGAGTCGAGATAGCAAGAAATGAGTTCCATGGGGTAGGAACAGGCTGACACGATCGGTCTGTCGGAACAGTGGATTTTGGGTAGGAGGTAGAAGCGGGCCGTCTGAGGTTGGGAGACAATCAGGTTGGAAGCTGCGGAAGGAAGATTTCCAGAGGAGATGAGGTCAGTAACAGTCCCGGAAACAATGGCTTGATGTTCAGTGGTGGGGTCGTGGTCCAGGGAGAGGTAGGAGGAAGTGTCTGCGAGTTGACGCTCAGCCTCTGCGAGGTAGAAGTCAGTGCGCCAGACAACAACAGCACCACCCTTGTCAGTGGGTTTGATGACAATATCAGGGTTGGACCTGAGAGAATGGAGTGCAGTAAGTTCAAAGAGAGACAGATTAGAGTGGGTGAGAGGAGCAGAGAAATTGGGATGACTGATGTCACACCGACAGTTCTCAATGAAAAGATCAAGAGAAGGTAAGAATCCAGAGGGAGGGGTCCAGGTGGAGGGAGAATATTGGAGGTGGGTAAAAGGATCCGTTGAACGGGGAGAGGAATCCTGCCCAAAGAATTGAGCCCGGAGATGAAGACGGCGGAAGAAGAGTTCAGCATCATGCCGAGCCCGAAATTCATTGAGATGAGGGCGTAAAGGTATGAAACTAAGTCCTTTGCTGAGCACTGAACGTTAAGCATCAGGGGATATGGTGAATATGCAGCCGGGGCTGGGATTGGACGACAGGATGGGGACAGAGGGACAGGTAGGAGTGGAGGGTCCTGGATGGGTGTTGGTGTCGATGAGTTGTTGGAGCTTGTGATCCTTTGCACCTGAAGGAAAGAGACAAAGTTTCTTGTTGAGGCATCGGATGAGACGAAGAATAAAATGAAACTGGGGGCACGCGCAGCTTTGAAAAAGGGTGTGGTGATGCTGCTGGAGGGAGAGGTCGAGTGTGTTCATGTGGCAGTGCATCGCACTGAGTGTGGATCTCAGAATGCGACGAGAACAGCAGTCCGAGGAGCATTGTATGTACCGGAGATACCTGTAATCCTGGGTGGGTTAGAAACATGAGGGATGGAACTTCAGTTGAAATCCACGTGGGGTAATTCGGGGACGGAGACAGTCACTGAGAAAGGAGATATGGCTGTGAAAGCGGGTTTCAGTAAACACCTTGTCAAACACCAGGAGAGAGATGAAAAGCAGTGAATGTGATCAAGACAAAAGAGAGATACAAAAATCCTGACGGAAAGAAGAGCAATACTTCTTCAAGGTAGGCATTCTTTGAAGAGAAGTGGCAGTCAATTTAACACTAAGATAAAAGCAAAATGCGGATGCTGGAAAGCCAAAACAAAAACAAAAATACTTGGAAAACTCAGCAGGTCTGGAGAATAAAAAAAATAGACAGGTTGTGAGTGGGTAAAGATCTGGCAAATGGAGTATTATGTGGAAATTGTCCATTTTGGCAGGAAGAATAAAAGAGAGGCATATCATCTAAATGATGAGAGATTGCAGAGCTCTGAGATGCAGAGGGACATGGGTGTCCTAGTGGAGGAATCACAAAAGAGTAGTACGCAGGCACAATGAGTACTCAGGAAAGCTAATAGAATGCTTTTGTTTATTGTGAGGAGAACTGAATACAAGAGTAGGAAGGTTATGCTTCAGTTGTACAGGGCACTCGTGAGACTATATCTGGAATGTTGCATATAGTACTGGTCACCTTATTTAAGGAAGGATGTAAATGCATTGGAAGTAGTTCAGAGAAGGTTTACCAGACTAATGCATGGAATGGGCGGGATGTCTTATGAGGAAAGGCCAGACCGGCTGGGCTTGTATTTGCTGGAGTTTAGAACAGTAAGATGCAACTTGATTGAAACATATAGGATTCTGAGAGGACTTGACAGAGTGGATGTGGAGAGGATGTTTCCTCTTGTGGGAGAATCTAGAACTAGGGGTCACTGTTTAAAAACAAGGGTTTATCCATTTAAAACAGAGGTGAGGCAACATTTTTTCTCTCTGAGGGTTGTGAGTCTTTGGAACTCTCTTCCTGAAAAGGTGGTAGAAGCAGAGTCTTTGAATATTTTTAAAGCAGAGGTGGGTAGATTCTTGGTAAGCAAGATAGCATTAGGTTATCAGGGATAGGTGGAATGCAAGTTTAAGGTCACTATCAGGTCAGCCATGATCTTATTAAATGGCAGAGCAGGCTCAAGAGGCCTGATGGCCTACTCCTGCTCCTTGTTCATATGTATGTTCCTATGATACTTTGGAAACTATAGCACAGCAATTAAAACTGCACTAAGATAATGTCAAACCATGACATTGAGTTGCTAATAATTCCGAACCATTAACTGAACCCTGGAAACGGATTGCTGTTGCAAAACTGTGCTGGGTTTGTTATTAATTTGTGAAGCTCCAAAAACTTGGGCCATTTTTAGATGTTGACCCCAATGACACCATGGCTCAAATCTTCCAAGGAGCTGCCGCTCCACTCCTAATTTTCTGCACTGTCATGAAGAGATTAATGTCTATTATGTTATTGGAAATTATTTTTTAAAATAGCATTTAGTGGTGTCTGTGTCTATCTGTGTGTGTCTTAATTGGATTAAAGCCAGCTGGTCTAGAGGCTTTGATGTATAGAAAGATATAGGTTTGAAATGGTAATTAGATAAACATGGGGAAGTTTAGAAACATAGGTGTCAAGGAGGCAATTTGCATTTTTAAATAAACCATTCAAAAGAATGGGTGAAATCTTGCACCTAGCTAGAAGACACCAAGCAATGTGTTTATTTTTTCAGCTTACTAATAAAATTGGTGGAATGAAAGGATTTTGTTGTTAGAAGATGTAACATTTAAAGCTCAGTGATACAATGGAAAATTACATTAAACATAAACAGAAATGAGTTTGTGTGTCTAAGACAGGGACATTTAAGATCTAACCAGCCTGTATACCTCCAATTGTGTCTGCAAGGAACCAAATTGCAAGTAACCTCATCTTGAATTTGTAAGGTCAAATGTACTTTGCCTGGGATCTTTTAAAATCTATGGGATACTGTTGCCTTGGCAGAAATTTAACTGGGAGTGGTTAATTTGGGGATTTATTTAAAAGTTATAATAGTAGAAATTTGTAACCATGTGTATGTGTTTAAGTTGTTGTTAAATTGATAAATGCTTAATTTAGTTTTATATAAAAAAACCTCTTGAGACTCGGTGGTCTTATTACTACTGAATTCAAGGCCTTCAACTCAAAACATTCAAATTGCAAAACTGGGTTATGACAGTTATTTCAAGTTTCCCTCTGGGATTTGACCAACTCAGCCTTTATCATTGGCTGTGCCATAATAGCGGTGCTATACCAGAGCTCTGCCTTTCTGATCCTGGCTTCTCCCGAAATGCCACACATACCTGAAATGAAACTCCTGGGAAAGACAAGCCATTGCCCCTTCTTATAGCACTAGCTGCTGTACTTTGCGAAGTTGAGTTTAAATGTCCCAAAGCTTCTTTGAAAAGCTACTGGAAGTGACCGGGTGAGGGGCTAGAGCGGATAAGGGGGTAGAGTGGCAGGTGGATAGAGTGGCAGGTGGGTAGGGGGCAGGTGGGTGATATGGGTTGTTGGGGAGTCAGGTGGTGGGGGCTCATCAGGTTGGGTCAGGTCTAGTCAGATCAGGTCTGGGAAGAGAGTCAGAAGGCATTGGGGCGGTCAGGTTGGATCAGGGGAGGAATTGGGTGGTGGAGGCTAGTCAGGTCAGATTGGGGGCTAATTAGATTAGGTCAGGTCAGGGGAGTCGGTAGATCAGGTGCCAAGAGGGACACTTTTTGGAGTGTCCTGGGGAGCAGGGGAATTGCCCATTGGAAGTTCAAGTTTCCCAGACAATTCCCATGGAGTTAGCATGTTGGGCCTTCAGAAGAGTCCAGTAGCACATCTTCTGGGGTACATCTGATCTCTCTCCATCTAAACACCAGAAGTTCTGGGTCCAAGTCTCTTGCGTGATTAAAAGTCACTCAATTAGGATTTAGCAGGTGATTATTGGCCAGATTATTAATACTGAATATGCTGCCTTTAAGTCTTAATGTCCAGTACAGATGGCGAATTGGTTTTAATTAATTACACGAGGACCAATTCCCACCTCACTATATCACTTACTTTCACAATATGTTGTAAAACTGTTTAAGCAAACATGGAATTTAGCAATTTCATCCTCTGAATGATGGTTTACCTGCAGCTCCGATGAATACACAGCTTTTTACTAATTTGGCTTTGCCTTATTCACAATAGTAAATATGAAATATAGTTTAAAGAGTTGTCATTAGAAAGCTTACCACCACATTTTCAATTTGGAAGTAGTATTTTCTGCCCGTTTTGTATCCATTAAACTGAGTCAGGTTGTAGAAGCAGAGTGGGCTGTATTTGGAATGTCCTTGCCCAGAGAAGATTGCGACCATAAAGGCTTGGGAGGGTGAGAGGGTGATAAGGGCAGAGGACAGGAGTTTGAGAACTTGTTTTTTACCCTGAGGACAGAGCAGGGTGGCTTGAGAGAAGGAAGAAACAGTGGTTGTACGATAATCTTCAACGTTCATGCGGATGATCTCTGCACTTAAGTTGATGGCATTATGCAAAATATAAATATGTTTCTGCCATTGGAAACCCTGAATGTACTGGAGCTCCACAGACTGGTGCTTCTGATTGAGCTTGACAACTGCATTACCAAATTCTGCCTCAGTGAAGCCCAAAAATGTTTCATCTCCAACTTTTCCACTAAGATCCCTTAAAGTGATGGTGTAATCAAAATCCCCCTTGTAACTGCTGTTGTCTCTGCAGGTGGATGGGACAAACCTGCTGGACTTCTCAGTAGATGTGGTGGCTGTCAGCAGGTAATCCTTTCTCTGGGCTTTTACCAGTAAAGCGACTGTTGAGGCTTCCATGTAGATAGAGGCGACATTCCAGCGCTGGTCTGACTTGTACTGGCTGATATTATGCAGTTGCCTAACCTCACAGGCCCCCAGTCTCAATGTCCCACAGGTCAGGATTTGCTTCTTATTCTCATCCACGATCAGGATCTTGTTCACGTTGGCCTTTTCCTCCCACTTGATGCAGCAGCCCTGCTGTTCCTCACATGGTCCGTCCAGATGAGGTCCCGTCCTTTCAAGCACCTCCAGCCCCAAGCTCTGGTTCAGCTGGTACAAGGAGTTCTTGGTGGCTACAAACACTCTGCCACCTGCACTCACCGCAATGTTATTGATGCAGGCCGAAAATTCGAACAAACCCTCAGGGTTAACCTCAATGGCCAAAGCAACCAAAGAATTAAAGAGCAGAAAATAGAGAGAAACATCCTTCACTTGATTCATTGTCCTCTGCACACGCAAACATACACACACACCCAGTGCTGGTTCCAGTCTGCGCAGACTGTCTGAACTGGTTTACTGGTTGAAGTGAGAACTTGCATCTCACCCTTTCGCTTGTACCCAATATTTTCAGTGTGCTGTGAACTTGCCTTCAGACCTGCTTAAACAGTGCCACTTGCTTCCTTTTCCGTTTTTGTGGCTTCCTGCTCCTATCTCCAGCACTTTTTCTTGTAAATAGCAATTGCATCAAATTGTACAGACTTGGCAGCAGAGAAACAGGCATTTCAGCTCAGCTGGTCAATGCCTCCGCCCACTCTAACTGCCTCTTCACTCTCATGTTATTTCCCTCTATTCCCTTCTCCCTGCATTCAGCCTCCCGTTAAGCATGTCAATGCTCTCAGTTTCAGTCACTCTGTGTGGCTACGAGTTTCACATTCTCATTTCTCTCCGTGTAAATAAAGAATGGAAACATTCGTTGCAATTTTAAAGCTGCTCACTTGATTCGATTGATGTAGGTGGGGGGGTTGATTGGTAGCTGGGCAGTACCCAGTCCATTCCCCAGTCCATTCCTCAGTTGACTCCCCAGTCAATTCCCCAGTCCATTCCTCAGCTTTTGAAAGAGCTGTTTAACTATTCTCACTCCTCTACTATCTTTCCATAGCTCTACAAATTTCTCCCTTTAAAGTATTTCTCCAATTTCCCTTTGAAAGTTATTACTGAATCTGCTTCCACTTCTCTTTCAGACAGTGCACTCAAGATCACAACAACTCTGCATAAAAATAAAATTCACCCACTCTCTGCTTCTTTTGCCAATTATTTTAAATCTGTGGCCTCTGGTTTACCAACCCTCCTGCCAATGGAAACAGTTTCCCCTTATTTGCTCTCTCATAACCTCCTCATCAGAAATGTATTATTTTCCAAAAGTGTAGAACATCAGTATTACAAATTATTGAGAGTCCTTATTGCATCTAAACATCACTGGGAGTAGTAGAGAGCTGGGAATCATGATGATAAAATAGAACAATATTTTTATCATGCATTTATTTAGTCTGCATGCCACTAGCCTACTCAGATTGAGATAGTAGGTTAGTGGCCCAGATTTTCACCACAACAGAGGGCCTCTCCACCATGATGAAAATGGCGGAGGTGGCTGAAAATCTCCCAAACATGGCACTTGCCCTTTATGTGGGGGCGTGTCTGGGGGCCGAATACATGGTTTATGAAGTCAATTGGCCACTTACATTCTCAGCTGCCTCCACTCAAGTCAGATTTTGGTAGGTCAGGAGTGTGAAACAGGAAAGATGCAGATTAAACACAAGAGCAGGTCTAAACTTTGTGGATTTCCTTGGATAGTCAGGGTACCCTTTTGGAGAGATAATTTTCCCCTTTCGATCTGGTCCTGGGACAACTTTTGTGGAATTCAGCTGCCCTTTGGGGTAGATCAAGTGTCCTTTGGGTCAGGTGCCTTTTGTAAGTGTTACAAATAGGCATAAATGTGCATATGAAGAACTTAAATTCATTATTGTTAAACTAATTGGAAGTGCCAACAGACCTGTCAAAATCAACTGTCAAAACTAGCAAAGCAACCTGTGAAAGGGACCTGTCAAAGGGAGCTGTCAAGCTGTCAAGACATTAAAAGTTCTGCCCTTTGAATCTTTGAAATATTTTCTGGAACTTTGCAAAAAATTTCTTGCTGTTTCACTTTGTTGACATAAGCCTGAGGACTTTATTACTCGATTATTGCTGCATGACTGATTTCACAACCACAGTAGGGTTCCTGCCATTTCAGTTTGATTGACAGCTACAAGTGGTTATAGGGTATTTGATGTGGGACGATGAATTTCAATGCTTGTTTTTCTAAGGAATTGTGCACTTGAATGAAATATTTGTTTTTATAAGATTTTATTTAATTTGAAGAAATGTAAATGTGGGAAATGATTGAGAGTGTTTTTCGACAGAGTAAAGTCTGCAATAGACACTTGGAACTTTATTTAACAAAATTTATTTTATCTCATCTCTGCATGGGTCCTGAGGTCTGCCCATGGTCAGGTTTATTTTTAAAGTTTGGGTTCATGGAGCCAGGAATTCTCCTGTCTCTGTGCACCTAACCTGCAAGTGAAAATCAGGGCCCCTATCTCTGTAACCCCCTCCAGCCCTCCAACTCTCTGAGACCTCAACTTTCCTCCAATTTTGCCATCTTATGTCTGCCTGATTTTAATTGCTCCAAGATTGGCGGCTGAGTTCCTGAACCTGGAAATCCCTCCCTCCACCTCTCAGCCTCTCTCTCCTCCATTAAATCTATCCTTAAAACCCACCTCTTTCACAAAACCTTTAGCCCTACTATCTCTTTATTTGACTTGAAGTGAAAGGTTATCCAATAATGCTCCTGTGAAGTGGGCTGGGATGTTTTTCGCTGTGTTAAAGGTGCTATATAAATACGCTCCATACTCATTTCCTTAGGATGGGTTACAATCAACTGTCAACAGCTTTAATATATTGGAAACAAAATATCCTATTGGTGTAAGGAAGTGGGCACAGAATCAGATCGGAAAATGTTAGGGGGAAGAGGGGATGGGGCCAAACCTGATGGAAACAATAGGTTTTGGGGAGGTTTTGGAGGATGGGATTGGCACTAATACATGATTGAGGTTGTGGGGGGAGTTGCTGACCACAGTTAGAGGAATGGAGAATTCAGCGTGGATTGTAGAGCTGGCGGATGTTGTTAAGAGGAGGCCATGAATCAGTGTAAAGATGAAGATGCCCCACCAAGCTGAGTTTTGTTGTAACTTTCCTTTTGGTGGTCTGTACTCCCCTGGGCCCAACAGGTGTCCTTCCCTGTCTCAGGTTTCACTCACTATTCCCACCCAGATGTGCGACCAAACCCCTCTGACTGACGCTAACTCAGATCCTTGCCACCCGGAGTTCAGGTCAGCAGCTCACCCACAGCAAACAGCTCAGGCAGGAAAAATTAAATTCATCTGGACCTCGCCCTTTCAATATTAGGAGGGGTGGGGCAGTTAGTGCTGGATACAAACCCCTCCCCCCCCCCACCACACCCCACACCACCCACTCTAATCCCATTCCCCAGTTAACCTTACCCTTATAGAATGTGATTGGCCACACAGGGCAGGGCAGGTAAGCGTGATAGGTCCCTTTCACGATGCAGAACCTGTTGGTTATTACATGATCAACTGAATTGAATTTCATATCACATGAAGGTGGGATTGGGAATTTACATCCTCTGGTTCCTTGTCAATTGCCTTAACTATTAAAGCACCATATACTTCCAATTGCTACTTCCCAATTTGCAAATTTCCCATCAGAAAATCTACCTTGTTTAAACAACACAGTTTATTCACCATTGAAATGTAAACTAATCTGCATGCTTTCACTTAAAAACTTGTAGGCAGCTCAGAGAAACTTCTTCAAATCAAAATTCTCCTATTCTATATATCAAAGGTCGATAATGAGAGTTGCTGTCTTAAAGTGCTGTGGTTTTCATAAAACGTTACCTTAAACACACGCTTTCCATTACTGACACATTGTGGCTGCACTGGGTACTATCCACAGTGTGCACTGCAGCAACTCACCAAGGCTTCTTCAACAACAGATTCCCAAATGTCCAGTCTCTCCCAATAAAATAGAGCAATGGAACACCATGGGCAGAATTTACGCTCTGCGTGCAAGTGAGCGTCCAACATGCCTGAGCGTAAAATGACGAGTGATGATGTGCGTCCCAATGTCATCACACAGTCTTGCGATATTTCATTTGGCAAGCACGCGCCCACCGATAATGAAAAGGCCTATTAAGGCCATTAACAATCTAATTAAATTCAAATTTACGCTGCCTGTCCAATCCAAAGGTTATTGGGCAGGTGAAAAAGCCAAGCGGCTTTTACATTTTTTAGGAAACGGGCGGGATGAGGTTTCCTAAAGCAAATAAACATTAAATAGAAACTTTATTTTTGAATTAAAATCATGTCCCAGTTCATGTGACATTTTTATTCTCTTCATTTTTTTTTACACAGCGCTTCAATCTCCCTGAGTCAGCTCCGTGCCTCAGGGAGATTGAAGCGCTCTTTCTCGCGCATGTGCGAAGCTCATGCTAGATAAAAACAAAGAAAACTGCGGATGCTGGAAATCCAAAACAAAAACAGAATTACCTGGAAAAACTCAGCAGGTCTGGCAGCATCGGCGGAGAAGAAAAGAGTTGACGTTTCGAGTCCTCATGACCCTTCGACAGAACTTGATTTCGAGTCCAAGAAAGAGTTGAAATATAAGCTGGTTTAAGGTGTGTGTGTGGGGGGCGGAGAGATAGAGAGAGAGAGAGGTGCTTGTGTAGACAAACAAGCAGTGATAGAAGCAAATCATCAAAAGATGTCAGTGACAATGGTACAAAAGAACACATAGGTGTTAAAGTTAAAGTTGGTGATATTATCTAAACGAATGTGCTAATTAAGAATGGATGGTAGGGCACTCAAGGTACAGCTCTAGTGGGGGTGGGGGGAGCATAAAAGATTTTAAAATATTTAAAAATAATGGAAATAGGTGGGAAAGGAAAAATCTATAAAATTTATAGGGAAAAAAAAAGGGAAAAAGGGGGAAACAGAAAGGGGGTGGGGATGGGGGAGGGTGCTCACGACCTAAAGTTGTTGAATTCAATATTCAGACCGGAAGGCTGTAAGGTGCCTAGTCGGAAGATGAGGTGTTGTTCCTCCAGTTTGCGTTGGGCTTCACTGGAACAATGCAGCAAGCCAAGGACAGACATGTGGGCAAGAGAGCAGGGTGGAGTGTTAAAATGGCAAGCGACAGGGAGGTTTGGGTCATTCTTGCGGACAGACCGCAGGTGTTCTGCAAAGCGGTCGCCCAGTTTACGTTTGGTCTCTCCAATGTAGAGGAGACCACATTGGGAGCAACGAATGCAGTAGACTAAGTTGGGGGAAATGCAAGTGAAATGCTGCTTCACTTGAAAGGAGTGTTTGGGCCCTTGGACGGTGAGGAGAGAGGAAGTGAAGGGGCAGGTGTTACATCTTTTGCGTGGGCATGGGGTGGTGCCATAGGAGGGGGTTGAGGAGTAGGGGGTGATGGAGGAGTGGACCAGGGTGTCCCGGAGGGAGCGATCCCTATGGAATGCCGATAAGGGGGGTGAAGGGAAGATGTGTTTGGTGGTGGCATCATGCTGGAGTTGGCGGAAATGGCGGAGGATGATCCTTTGAATGCGGAGGCTGGTGGGGTGATAAGTGAGGACAAGGGGGACCCTAGCTTGTGCTAGGCCTGCTCACCCTCTTCCCCTCGCCTGCACAGGCAGCGCCCAGGGCTGCCACTCACGGTCCATGTGAATTCGTGTTTGGCGCTGATTGCAGGCAGTGGTCAGCTTCCCGAACACCCTTGCCCACCCCAACCGAGCACCCCTGCCAAAGGCAAAATCCTGCCCCATAAAAACATAAGAACTAGGTGTAAGAGTAAGCCATCCATCCTTCGAGCCTGCTCTGCCATTCAATAAGATCATGGCTGATCTGATCATGGTCTCAACTCCACTTTCCTGTCTGTTCCCCATAACCCTTAACTCCTTTGTAAATCAAAAATCTATCTAACTCCACCTTGAATATATTCACTGACCCAGCCTTCACTGCTCTCTGCAGTAGAGAATTCCCTCAGAGAGAAGAAATTGCTCCTCATCTGTGAGAATGGATGTTATTTCTTTAAATATTTTGGTGAATATTGTGTCAGTCTGTAAAGAAGGTTGTATGTGTGTGTGTGCATGTGTGCATCTGTGTGTTTGTGTGTGTGTGTGATTTAATGAAGCTGGGCAAAAGATTGATAGCAGTCAGGTTGTCTGGGGTTTGTAAACATGAAATGGGATACAGGTGTTAAGTTTCAAATACAAGTAAATAGGTTAGATCTAACATTTACATTTTTACATTAGTTGGGACTTGTTTGAATATTAAAGGGGAGTCAGAGATGCCAAGAAACATATTGGCATTTTGCAGGAGTTTCACAGGTAAACAGTAGTGGGGATATTATATTTTATTGGCCCAAAAGCAAAGACAAGATGGAAACATGAAAGATATTATACTTGGAAGGGTTTGAGTTTCAAAGAGGTGTGAAAACAATGGAGTGGAGATGAAAGGGAAGAAGGTATATTAGAGTTATAGAGATGAAAGGGAAGAAGGTGTATTAGAGTTAATGTGGATAGCTGTTGAGCTGGAGATGGCTGGAGATAGCTGGAGATCTTTGAGCTGATGAGCTATGGCTGGAGCTCTGGGTTGCGAACGGATGCAGTTTGAATTGTACATCCAGTCAAGCCAGATAAGTCTTAGACTGCAGCAAAAAGTATTATTCTGAAGTGGATTTCATCGCAGAGTGGAAGAGGGTAAAGGTCATGTGGTATGCCTTTTTTGAAGCTACTGTAGTTTGCCTTGTGTAATATTACTGGATTTCATAATAGACATCTATAAGGGAGCCTTGCCTGGAAGGTGTTTACTTGTAGGTTTGCCCAAGTAGAGAGTTTTGGAGGAATGTTTTATAAGACCAACCTTAACTGTGTACCTGTAATCTTCTGCGCTTAAGTTGTCTTTTGTTTTTGTAAGCAAAAGTTTTACTATTAATTTTTAAAATATCAAGAGTGTTACTGGATCTCTTACTGCTGAGATCGGTATGTCTTCTTCTCTGATTCAGAATGCAAAACAAAAGGTTATGGCTCAAAAGCCAAATTTCCCTCTGGGATTTAGTTTGAATGGCAATTAACACTGGCTGTGGCCATAGCAAATTTGGGGAGTCTTTGCGGGATTATTAAAATTCCTCAATTGGGTTGGCATTTATGAATCCAAGGGACACGAGTAGGAGAAGAATACTGAATTCAGGAGTTTTGCGTTGAGGGGTTTTAAAGTGGTTAGACTGCAACATGACTTTGGCAATTGCTATGACTTTTCTGGGAGTGGAAAATGTAACTGGAGTATTTGAAATCTCTGACTAAAACTCAGCTGAAAGAATTAGCAGAGGAAGTGCAAGTGGTGATAAAAGCGTAACTTTGTCAGACTGATATGGTCAAAGTACTTACTCAGCATTTAAATTTGGAGGAAGGGGTACCTGAAATTAATATATCACAGCTGGAGGTCATAAGGCTTCAGTTGCAAATGAAGGAACTTGGACTTGAACAACAAATGGAATGGAAAAGAATTGAATTGGAAGAAAGAGAAAAAGAAAGAGAAATGAAAAGATCTTGAGTTAGAAAGAAGAGAAGGAAAAAGAAAAGGATAGATTAAACAAGCTAGAAATAAAAAAAGCTTCAATAGGAAAGAGAGGAACAGGAAGCAGAAAAGAATAGATTACGAGAGATAGAAATGCAAAGGCTTGAACATGAACTTCAGAGAGAGAAGTTAGGAATTGAGGAAAGAGAGAGGGAAAGAGATAGAGAGCTTCAGAGAGAGAAAGAAGCTCAACAGCATGAATTGTCTAAAGTGAAACTTCAAATAATGGAAGAAAGGAGAGACAAGACTTTTGAGAATGTAAGAGTGGTTATGATTATGAAAGAATTTAGAAATAGCATTCCAGTAAACATTAAGACGTACTTAGATGAAAGACAAAGCAAAAAGATCAGGGAAGCTGCTGTTTTAGCCGATACGTATGATATTTCACACAAACGGTTAAGTGCAGGAAAAGGGTTATATGGAAACCGGGAGGGGAATGGGAGATTTAGAAAACCTACTGAGGATAAAAATGTTAGTAATAAGGATCAAACTGAAGGACGGCAGTCTGTTAAAGATGGAAAGGTGGAAAGTAGAGTTGAAGAAAGGAAACTTATGTTATCATTGCGATAAAACGGGACACATGAGATTGAGTTGTTGGAGGTTACATGGGAAACTGATTGAGGTAACTGAAACTCAGAAACGTTCTGGAAGTAAGAATACTGTGGGCTCAGAGATCCAGAGGTAAGAAAAACCGATGGGTTTTTTCCAGGTGGAGTAGGAAGAATCAGTGGTAGCTACAGAAGTAGGAATGTGTTCAGAACTTACCCAAGGGAATTCTGAAGGGCGGGCTACAGAGATGTTTAAAGATTTTATAAGTGAAGGGAAAATATATCCATGTGTACAGGGAACCGCAGGAAAGGATGTCAAAATTTTAAGGGATATTGTGGTTCGCCAATCCTTAATGTTATGGGATAGTGCCATCTGTTGTCCAAAAGGGTTATTGCAGGACAAAAAATTAATTAAAGGAATCCATGGCAAGGTCAAACCTATTTCATTGTGTGAGGTAAATTTAAAAAGTGATTTGAAAACAGGAGAGTGGTTGTTGGGGTAGTAGAGAAATTGCCCATTGCAGTGATACAGTTTATTCTGGAGAATGATATAGCTGGATCACAGATATTGACTATGCCTACTGCAGTAGAGAAGCCTGTTGAGACACAATCAACAGGTTTTACAGAAAGAGCATCCTGGGCTGTTTCCAGATTGTGTGGTGGCGAGGTCACAAACACACAAACTTAAACAGGAAGAGCAGGAATCTAAAAGACAGGGGGAGGATATTGAAATTCAGTTGGCTGGACCTATCTTTGGAAAGATTACTCAGGAGGAGAAGATGAGGTTGACGTGTTTAGTTCAGTGCAGTTAGTGGAATTACAGCTTAAGGAACCAGGTTTGAAGAAATTATATCAGACAGCTCATTCTGAAACAGAAGCAGAATAAATTCCAGAATGGATTTACATTAAGAACAATGGCCAGAATTTTGAGGTAGTCAGG
This sequence comes from Isurus oxyrinchus, assembly GCA_026770705.1. NCBI lineage: Eukaryota > Metazoa > Chordata > Chondrichthyes > Lamniformes > Lamnidae > Isurus > Isurus oxyrinchus. The sequence goes on from JANJGN010000013.1 coordinate 84,875,610, forward strand.
TGGGCACAGCAGGGAGCGGCCTGGAACCAGGCTGCCACCCGCATTTGGGCCATGACCGTGATTTCGCACTAGCCGGCCAATTAAGGCCCGCCCAGTGTGAAAGGCGGCTCTGTACTGGCCGGGAAGAGCCACGTGGGGGCCGGGGCCTGTCAGCCACTGGGTCCAATGGTGACCCAGAGGCTGGTTTAAACGTAGCCCAGGCAGCCTCTGGAAGGCTGCCACGGGAGGACGTCTCCTGTACTTTCACTATGGAATCGAGTGCAGCTGGACAGGGCAGGTGGGAGGGCAAGTTGGGTGGGCACTTGCCCACCCGCTTTTCTGAGTGCCTCACTGTCCTTCTGGAGGAGGTGGTTACTGCCAGGAGGGACACCCTTGTCCCCAGAGATGGGAGGAGGAGGCCACCGCACCTCACCAAGGGGCCATGGGAGGAGGTGGCAGCGCTGGTCAGCTGCCATGATGTGGTGCAGCGTATGTGTGTGCAGTGCTGGAAGCGCTTCAATGACCTGCTGCGCTCAGGCCAGGTGAGTACCATATTGGCATAGGCTAGTGTGCAGAAAGTGTTAAGATGTAGCTGCTCCCCCACTGCCCCCCACCCCCGCCCACCTCCCGTTGCCCCACTGCCACCCCTCGCTCCCCCCTCCGTAGACCTCAAGGGTGCTAGAGTCTAAGTGCCGACTATCAGTGATGCTGAAGCTGGCCAAGGGGGTGAACCCTGGCTGCTTGGACTGAGTGCCTTGTGGCTCGAGGGCCATGACTCAGATGTGCCCTGCGAGGTGTTCGTCAGGTGGGGTTAGCCTGGCTGCAATGGAGCTGCAGCTAGAGAGTGGACTAATCAATGCTCTTCTGTTCTTTCAGGAGAAAATGGCCCACAACAATATTGAAATGTTGCAGACTGGCAGAGGCCCTGCTAGCCTCGTAATCCTGTCCAGGTTCGAGCAAAACTTGAGATCTTGAGAGCCGGGACACACCCCATGCAGCCAAGCGTGGAGATGAAGCTAAGAGTGCAGTGCTCAGAGGTGAACCTTTCAGAGTGTGCAACCATTCTAGTGCAGTCTCTTCACTGATTGGAGCCTCAAACCTGGAGTCCCCCTTGATCATTGAAAGACGAGGGCACCATGATACAGATCTCCATTGTCTCTCCAGGGTACCTGGCAGGCACAGTGACAGTGTGACGAATGTAAATAATGACATGTCCTTCTTCTCCCTTTTAGGTTCACCAGCAGGCGTTCGCTCTGCAGACCCAGAAGGGCCACCCCTGACACCAGAGGACCACAGAGCTTTCACTATGGAATCGAGTGTGGCTGGACAGGGCAGGTGGGAGAGGCAGCTCCAGGGACAGAATGACGGGTTCCTGGGGTTCTGCTCAGTCCTGCAAGCCCTCACACAGGTAATGGCCTCAGGGGCTCAGTGTCAGTGTGGGAGATGGATAAGGCACCCTGTATCCCACCTAGGTACCCGTCCATCAATGATGAGCAGGGAGGTCCAGAGCAGCTTCACACTGGCACACAAGCTGCCTGCCGTCTCTGTGGGCTCCTCTCAGGGCACTCTGGATGATGGCAGTAGCTCCTCCGTCCCTCTGCCAGTGACCATGGAATCTGATGAGGCTGCAATGACTGGGGAGATGCCAGCCGTGGCACTGGCTGCTCCCTCCCAGGCGGGACCAGCACAGGCAGAGGACAACCACCAAAGTCATCAAGGTCACCGAGACAGCAGGGTCAGCAGGCTGACTCCAATGTCAGTGCCAGCGAGGGGGGAGCACCAAGAAGTAGCACTGGTAAACATATGTTAAAGGCACCATGAGCAGAAGAGGGACAGACCACAGGTGATTTTACGGTCATTTGTTTGACTTTATGTATACTGGTCTGGGGTTGAAGATCAGGAATGTTTATATAAATATTATTGGACTGTCAGGTTGAGATAAATTGTGTTTTTGTCATCATGGCCTGAGTATGCTTCACCTTTTCATTTCATTGGTGTGGGGAACGCCAGTATGTAATGTTGGACTTAGTTGGCTCTGAACTTTATTGCACAGGCACTGAGTGTTCTTTGTGTTCAAATGAAAGGCTCCTTTCAGACATCCGGGATGGAGGAGGCAGACCTGGCATGTGTTTGATCTTTGGCAGCTTAGCTGAAGGAGCAGTAGATCAAGGCGTCTCTGGTGTCCCTGCCTCCCTGCAGGTTACCAAGGACAGCATCCATGCCCTCAGCATTCTCCTCGCCGTGGTCTTCACTGATGTCCTCGCATGCAATTGTACGCATGATCTGGTTGGGCACAAGCCTGCCCATGGGAAGTAAAATTCTGCCCAATGTGTTAATGAGGAAATGGAGTCTGCCTCATGTTCCAACAGATGAAAAGTGGGCGATAGTGCACCAGGTAGTGATACCATCAGGGTACCGGAGTGAAATTTTGAGAGTGGCTCAAGAAATTCCAATGGCTGGACATTTGGGAATTAGGAAAACTCCAGCTAAGACACAAAAACATTTCTGTTGGCCTGGACTACATAAAGATGTAGCCAAATTCTGTTAAACATGTCACACATTTCAGGTGGTAGGAAAGCCTCAGGCAGTGATTAAGCCTGCACCTTTCATTCCAATTCCAGCATTTGAGGAACCTTTTAACAGGGTTAAAATTCATTGATTGTGCAGGACCCCTCCCTAAGAATAAAAGTGGAAATCTGTACCTACTGAGAATCATGGATGTGTCCACGCGATTCCCAGAAGCAATACCTTTAAGGAAAATTACAGCAAAGGCGATTGTGGAGGAGTTAACCAAATTCTTCACAAGATATGGATTACCAAAAGAGGTTCAGGTGGATCAGGGATCGGATTTCATGCCACAGCTGTTTAAAGAGGTAATGCACAGACTAGGAATAAAGCAATTTAGGTTGTCAGCCTATCACCCTGAACAACAAGGTATCTTAGAAAGTTGGCATCAGACTTTAAAGACTATGATTAGAGCATATAGTGAAGATTGTCCACATGATTGGGATCAAGGGATTCCATTCTTTTGTTTGCTATTTGGGACGCCCCTAATGAGTCAACAGGATTCAGTCTTTTTGAGTTAACATGAGGAGCTGCAGAACCTTAACAGCAATTGCTGGAATGGATGACTGCTGCACACCAATAACCAGCCTCATCAATCCCACCTGGAGGCCAACCCAGGGTAGTGGAGGTATCTGAGGGGGTTGAAGGTACCGAGATGTTCTCAGCACCCTTACCTTCTCCCACCTCTCCATTCCCTCCATCAGAGCCCTCGTCAACTCCATGGCTGCCCATGCAGAGATGCAGAAGCTGCGGTCAGAAGGAGGTCTTCAATGGGTGCCTGCAAGATGAGGCTGGCCCGCCGGCCATGCTTCTCTGTACTGTAAAGATTGAGGAGTGAGCAGCCTCCCTCCACCTCCTCCAAGACAACACAGGGGGCACTTAGTAAGAGTGTGCTTAAGCACAGGGCATCACCTTGTCTAGAGCACTAATGGGTTCACCATGGTTACACATTTCAACTTTTATATATCACACTTGTGCATGAGTTGAATATAATTAGATACAAGCGTAGATGACTCGGTGGGTTTGTACATTACAGAACCCCAAACAGTCATCAGGAGCTAGGCTGTGATTATACTTGTGAAGCTTTGGTGGGGACCTCCCTTCTCTGCTGTGTCACATAAGAATCCAGTGTTCAAAAGCTCAGGTACTGAGAAGCTCCTTGTATCTTTCATTGTCTATCCAAGTTCGACTTTAAGGGAAGCTCAGGGATTGGACTGCACAAACAGATGCTGGGCAGCAGGTGAATCTCAAGCATGAGTGCTGTGTGCAAGGCATTCATCTGCAAAGCAGTATTACACATTGGCCTGGGTGTAAGCATCACATCTTGACATGCGGTGTATACTCCAGGGGACTTGCTTATCTGCTGGCCCCACTACTTTGACAGCATTTGCATAAGGAAATGCTTTGTGAGGGAAGCAGGCATTTATGGAAACTGGGAATGTTACACATGACTTCCAACTCAGAAATTGGACCATCGGAATGGATGGTGCGAAAGTTTTTTCAAAGAGATGTTGTTGCTCAGTTGTGGGCTCACTCTGTGCAATATGTCTTATCTGCATGTTTGCTGGCACATACAATCTAATCAGCATGTAGAGGGTGTAAAGTCTTAACTCGTATCACTCCCAGCATTGCAGGCTTGGTCTGATTATGGAAAATGTGGTGGCTTTGGCACCTCATTTACAGGAACTGGCGTTTATGTGAGGGGGGCTAGGTTTTGAAAGAATTCTTACCATATGAGTTTGCAATATGACAAGGCCCATAGTTACAATAGTGAGGATTTCAGTCATTTTAATGTTACTGAGTCAAACTCATTTATGTTTATTCTATTCCTTGTGGGGGATGGGCATTCCCCTGAGTAATTGTGGTGTCAATGTAAAAGATGCTTCACTTGGAAGTTGCCCACCAGTTCACTGGCTAATGGCAAATGTGAGATATGAGGACCTTCTGCGAATCGATTTCGTCCAAGGATGTGATAATCCCCACCCACACAGAGTCATGCAGCTCTGGCTCCAGTCTTTGGTGGTCTCTTCATCCTCTTCCATTTGTGAAACACCAAAATGACCAGGGGCCTCCTCCCCCTCCTCACCTTCCTCATCCAACTCCACCTTAGAGGTTGGAGCTCTGCCCATGGCGATTTCACCATCGACTGTAGGCCCCTCCACTGCGCAATGTTGTGCAGCCTGCAGCATACCACTACTATTCTTAATACCCTTGCTGGGGCATTATGTGGGCCTCCAGCTGAGCAATCAAGGCACCTGGTTATTGAGAAAAGGCAAAGGTACCAAGATTTCCTCAGCACCCTCATCTTCTTCAACCTTCCCAGCCCCTCAGCGAGTGCCCTTGTCTGCTGCATATGTGCTAATGACCACGGCTGCCCATGCAGCGATGCAGAAGGTCGCCAATGGGTGACTGCACGGGAAGGCAAGTCACCAAGCTCCTCATTACCGTATACACCAAGAAGTGAGCCGCCTACCTCAACTTCCTCCAAGACAACGTGGGGGGTGGTGGTACTTCATAGGAATGTGCAAGAGTGAAGGGCATCATCAACACTAATGGGTTCACCATAGTTACACTTTTCACATTGTTTTTGCATATTTGAGTACTTCTTTAACATATCTGCTTGCATGAGTGGATGACTCGATGTGTGTTTGTACACCAGAGAGCACTTTCCCGCTCTACTTTGCTCACTTCAGGTTCCATACGCCTAGATTACCAAAATCCGAGTCAGGTGGAGGCAGCCGATGATTTAAATGGCCAGCTGCCTCGGTAAAAGATGCATGCGTGAAACATGCCCCACTCCCATTTGTGGCCCGGTAAAAATGGGAAGCGTGTGTTTAGGAGGAGCGGGACTTAGGACTTTTGGGCAGTTGCACTATTTTTGCCACCGTGGAGAGGCTCTCTGTCGTGATGAAAATCTGGGCCTCAAGCCATTAATATAGAATGTAAATAGTCGAGGCCCTAACATTGATCCCTTTGGCCACCAACTCCAAGTTTCTCTCCAAGTCATATACCACCCCAGATGGTACATATCTCCTTTTTGTCAGTCAAAACCCTGGAACTCTCTCTCTAACAGAGGAGTACCTTCACCACATGACTGAGACAGTTCAAGAAGAAGGCAGCTCACCACTAATCCTTAATGGGAAACTATAGACGGGAAAAACCAATATAGTAACACCTCTTGTAAAGCAGGATGTCCCGATGGCTGAGATGCTGAAATGGTAAATTCCCAATTGGAAAGCCCCAAGCTCAAGTTTCTTGATGCTGGAAACTGCCTCCCTCACCAAACCAGAGTCAGATTTATCATCTCCTGAGTTACAAAAGAATCATTCAGCGCATTGTCCTGAATGGAAGAAGATAGTTCAATATTAAAACAGGAGAAACTGGAGATTTCTTGACTAATTTACAAAATGTAACAAAAACAATTAGGAGACAACTCCTTCATGCAGCAGATGAGAAAGGAAATGGCTGATTAATTTGTGGAGTGTATTCACTACATTATTAGATATTTAAAGATATATTCAAGGAAACAATAAAGAACTTCTAGAACCTAATGTTCACGGTCCACGTTCCATTTTAACTTGCATTGTTTTTAATCGATAAATTTAGAACAGCACATTTTCTTGGGCAGCAAATTGAGGCACATGTTTTCTGCACCAAAATCAATCTGTCCGAATTTCCAAATGTCATTCCCACGATTTACCCACTGGGTCCTCTACTTTCAATGGATTTGAATGGGGGCCAGTGGCAATGCATCTCTCAAATGCCTAGTTTTGGACTCACTAAGCATTTTGGGTCTATTAGAGTGAGAAATCGAAGACACAGCTGTTGCTGGGAAGTTTTTTTCATTTTTATTCTCGGGATGTAAGAATGGCTGTCAGGGTTGTTATTTATTGGCTGTTGCTGATTGCACTCAGAAGACGGTGGTGGGGCGGTGTTATTAGATGGATACTTGGAGGAAAAAGGGTAAAGGGATTTGGAGAAGAAGAGCATCCTGGATCACGTGGAGGATGAAGACCAACCCAGACTGGTTGGGCTGAATGGCCGGTTTTGATGTTGCAATCTCTGTGTGGTTCCACACTTTACTCACCTTTTGTATGTGGATTTACAAATTCTTTTGAAAGCAGCTATGCAACATTACAGCTAAATATTAAGCCTCATGTTTACTGTAGTGATTCATAGGAATGGTAGAATAGTGGTTATGTTACTGGAGATGTCTCAGTTGGAGGTGTTCAAAGTTCAGTTTATTAAATAATCCCAGAATACCTGGCAAGTGTCAATAAAAGTGCCAATGAAACTGTTGGAATGTCATAAAAATATATCTGGTTCACTATCCACTATCATTAGCTGGTCTGGCCTATATGTGACTCCTGACCCACAGCAACAGGCTTAACTCTTAACTGCCTACTGAAATGTACAAACAAGGCCACTTCACTATACTTTCCTGATGGGTAATTAATGCTTGCACCACCCACATCCTGTGAATGAATACATTGCACTATATGAACTTGGCACTGACAGTAGATTAAGCCATCCCATTGAAAGCTTGTGTAAATTAAACTGTTGAAATAACCTTCCATCCTCTTTTAATGCACAAGGTCTGGTTTCAGTTATTTAAATCCCAGCACTAAACCAAGTTTAGATTTTTAAAACGAGCAACAGTCAACACACGGAGAATAAACAGTTCATTAAAAGGGAACTTCGTGCTCAACATATTGCCAGAGGAACACAGCCCTTGTGTTTCTAAGCAAGAATTCCAGAATTACTGAGCCATACAAAAGGCAACATCTTCAGGCTTGGCTCAAAACAAAGGTGTAAGAGTATTAGATCTTGGAAGTAAACCTCCCTACATTAAAAAACACTGTGCCACTGAGCAGAAAGTGGCTTTATTTTCTAACCTCAGTAGAGACATGGAAACCACACCCAACCCACTGTATCCTGTGACTGCAATGTTCATAAACATTGTGCTATATAATTCATTACGTGAATACAACACCTACAAGCATGCTATCACATCGAAAACCTATCACAACTGGCTTTCAGCACATGATCAGAAACCCTTAGGTACTAGATTTAATAATGAATTATCAGCTAGATTTAGTTAACAGCCGCAAGGTGTGTGAATGTTTATCCAATAGCAATCACAATATGATCGGAAAAATTGTAGTGTTTGAAAGGGAGAAACACAAAATGCCTCCTAAGATTTTACATTTAGGTAAAGCCACAGTAAACTGGGCAAATCTAGAGAGTGGTGTAGTGGGTATTGTCACTGAACTAGTAATCCAGAGACCCAGGATAATGCTCTGGGGACCTGGGTTTGAATCCTGCCATGGTAGATGGTTAAAAAAAAAATAAACTGGCATTAAAAGTCTAATGATGGCTATGGAACCATTGTCGATTGTTGTAAAAACCCATTTGGTTCACTTAAGTCCTTAAGGAAATCTGCTGTTCTGACCTGGCCTACACATGACTCCAGTGGTCTTAACTGTCCTTTGAAATGGCCTAGCAAGCCACTCAGTTATAGCAAGCTGCTACAAATCACAAAGGGATGGACTACCCGGCATCGATGATGATTACCGTTGTCAACCCTCTCTCTTACCTCTTCAAAAAACTCCAGCATGTTAGTTAAACAGGATTTTCCCTTATGAAGTCCATACTGGCTTTCTTTAATCAATCTGCATTTGTCCATGTGAATGTTAATTTTGTCCCAGAGTATTATTTCTAGAAGTTTCCTCACCACTGAAGTTAAACTGACTGGCCTGTATTTACTGGGCTTATACTTATGTCCTTTTTTGAAAAAAGGTGTGACACATTTGCAATTCTCCAGTCCTCTGGCACTTTCCCTGAGTCTAAGGAAGACTGAAAAATTATGGCCAGTGCATCTGCAATTTCCACTCTCACTTTCCTCAGTATTTCCTCCAGTTCTGGTGACTTACCAAATTTAAATACAGACAGCTTATTCTCCTGATCAATTTTAAAGCCTTCTAGTGTCTGAATTATCTCCTATTTCACCATTGCCTGGGTAGCATCTTCTTTCTTCATAAAGATATGTGCAAAGTATTAATTTAATACCTCTGCCTCGATGTGTAAATCCCCTTTTTGGTCCCTATTCATCCCTGCTCCTCTTTCTACCAGCCTTTTATTATTTATTTGCCTATAGAAGACTTTGGGATTCCTTTATGTTAGCTGCCAGTCTCTTTTCATGCTCCCTCTTTGCTTCTCTTATTTGCTTCTTTATCTCTGCTCTAAACCTTCTATATTCAATCTTGTTCTCAAATGTATTTTCTATTTGACACCTGTCATAAGCAAAAATTTTCTTCCTTATCTTAATTTCTCGCTCTTATGTCATCTAGTGAGTTCTGCATTTGGTTTCCCTACCTGTATCTTTCAAGAGAATATACCTTGACTGTTCCCCAATTATCCTTTACATTAAATATGGGCCAAAATCCTGGAACTCCCCCCTAACAGCACTGTGGATGTACCTACACCACTTGGACTGCAGCGGTTCAAGAAGTTAGCTCACCACCTCCTCCTCAAGGACATTTAGGGATGGGAAATAAATAAATTGGACATCTATAAAAGAGGAAGATAGCCATTGGAAAGGATTTAATGTTTTTCCTCTTTGTTTGGTTATTATTGTTCCAGCAGTAGTTTGTAAACGTGAAAGTGAGGCCCAGAAGGAGGGTTTTAGAAGGAAAGGTAATCATATACATAAATAAGTAAATGTTGCCCATTGTCCAGGTCCTCTCGCCCTTATCGCCGTGGGTCCTCACCTCTCTCACGCACACACACACACATTGTCTCTATCTCACGCACACACACATTGTCTCTCTCTCACGCACACACACACACATTGTCTCTCTCTCACGCACACACACACACAGTCTCTCACGCACACACACACACATTGTCTCTCTCTCACACGCACACACACACATTGTCTCTATCTCACGCACACACACACACATTGTCTCTCTCTCACGCACACACACACACAGTCTCTCTCTCACGCGCACACACACACATTGTCTCTCTCTCACGCGCACACACACATTGTCTCTCTCTCATGCGCACACACACACATTGTCTCTCTCTCACGTGCACACACACACATTGTCTCTCTCTCACGCACACACACACACACACACACATTGTCTCTCTCACGCACACACACACACATTGTCTCTCTCTCACGCACACACACACATTGTCTCTCACGCACACACACACATTGTCTCACACACACACACATTCTCTCTCACACACACACACATTCTCTCTCTCGCACACACACATACATTCTCTCTCACACACACACACACATACATTCTCTCTCACACACACACACATTCTCTCTCACGCACACACACACACACTGTCTCTCACGCACACACACACACACACATTGTCTCTCACGCACACACACACACACACATTGTCTCTCACACACACACATTCTCTCTCTGAAACACACACACATTCTCTCCCACACACACACACATTCTCTCTCACACACACACACATACATTCGCTCTCACACACACACACACACATTCTCTCTCACGCACACACACATTCTCTCTCACACACACACACACACATTGTCCCTCACGCACACACACACACACATTGTCTCTCACGCACACACACACACACATTGTCTCTCACACACACACATTCTCTCTCTCACACACACACACACATTCTCTCCCACACACGCACACATTCTCTCTCACACACACACACATACATTCTCTCTCACACATACACACACATACATTCTCTCTCACACACACACATACATTCTCTCTCACACACACACATACATTCTCTCTCACACACACATACATTCTCTCACACACACACACACATTCTCTCACACACACACACATTCTCTCTCTCACACACACACACATACTCTCTCACACACACACACACATACATACATTCTCTCTCACACACACACACACATACATTCTCTCTCACACACACACATACATTCTCACTCTCACACACACACACACATTCTCACACACACAAACACACATACTCAGACACACACATACATTCTCTCTCACACACACATAATTCTCTCTCACACTCAGACACATTCTCTCTCACGCACACACACACATTCTCTCTCACGCACACACACACATTGTCTCTCACACACACACACACACACATTGTCTCTCACACACACACATTCTCTCTCTCACACAAACACACACATTCTCTCTCACACACACACACATACATTCTCTCTCACACATACACAAATACATTCTCTCTCACACACACGCACACATACATTCTCTCTCACACACACATACATTCTCTCTCACACACACATACATTCTCTCTCACACATGCATACATTCTCTCACACACAACCATACATTCTCTCTCACACACACACATTCTCTCTCTCACACACACACACATACTCTCTCACACACACACACACACACTCTCTCACACACACACACACACATACATACATTCTCTCTCACACACACACATACATACATTATCTCACACACACACACACATACATACATTATCTCACACACACACACACATACATACATTCTCTCTCACACACACACATACATACATTCTCTCTCACACACACACATACATACATTCTCTCTCACACACACACATACATACATTCTCTCTCACACATACACACATCCATACATTCTCTCTCACACACACACATATACATACATTCTCTCTCACGCACACACACACACATTGTCTCTCACACACACACACACACACATTGTCTCTCTCTCACGCACACACACACACATTGTCTCTCTCTCACGCACGCACACACACACGTTGTCTCTCTCTCACGCACACACACACACATTGTCTCTCTATCACGTACACACACACATTGTCTCTCTCACGCACACACACACACATTGTCTCTCTCTCACGCACACACACAACATTGTCTCTCTCTCACGCACACACACACACACATTCTCTCTCATGCACACACACACACACATTCTCTCTCTCGCACACACACATACATTCTCTCTCACACACACACACACATATATTCTCTCTCACGCACACACACACACATTGTCTCTCACGCACACACACACACACATTGTCTCTCACACACACACCAACATTCTCTCTCACACACACATTCTCACACACACACACATACATTCTCTCTCACACACACACACATACATACATTCTCTCTCACATACACACACATACATACATTCTCTTTCACACACACACATACATTCTCACTCTCACACACACACACACATTCTCACACACGCAAACATATACACATTGTCTTTCACACACACACATTCTCTCTCACACACACATTCTCTCTCACACACACACACACATTCTCTCTCTCACACACACACACATACTCTCTCACACACACACACACATACTCTCTCACAAACACACACACATACATACCTTCTCTCTCACACACACACACATACATACATTCTCTTTCACACACACACATACATTCTCACTCTCACACACACACACATTCTCACACACACAAACACACATTCTCACTCACACACATACATACATTCTCTCTCACACACACACATATACGTACATTCTCTCTCACACACACACACATACATACATTCTCTCTCACACACACACACATACATACATTCTCTCTCACACACACACATACATACATTCTCTCTCACACACACACATACATACATTCTCTCTCACACACACATACATACATTCTCTCTCACACACACACACACACACATTCTCACTCACACACAAACACACATTCTCACTCACACACATACATACATTCTCTCACACACACACACATACATTCTCTCTCACGCACACACACGCATTCTCTCTCACGCACACACACACATTCTCTCTCACGCACACACACACACATTGTCTCTCACGCACACACACACACACACACACATTGTCTCTCTCTCACGCACACACACACACATTGTCTCTCACGCACACACACACACACACACACACATTGTCTCTCTCTCACGCACACACACACATTGTCTCTCTATCACGCACACACACACACACACACATTGTATCTCTATCACGTACACACACACATTGTCTCTCTCACGCACACACACACACATTGTCTCTCTCTCACGCACACACACACAACATTGTCTCTCTCTCACGCACACACACACACATTCTCTCTCACGCACACACACACACACATTGTCTCTCACACACACACATTCTCTCTCACACAGACGCACACATTCTCTCTCTCGCACACACACATACATTCTCTCTCACACACACACACACATATATTCTCTCTCACGCACACACACACACATTGTCTCTCACGCACACACACACACACATTGTCTCTCACACACACACCAACATTCTCTCTCACACACACATTCTCACACACACACACATACATTCTCACTCACACACACACACACACACATTCTCTCTCACGCACACACACACACACACACATTGTCTCTCACACACACACATTCTCTCTCACACAGACGCACACATTCTCTCTCTCGCACACACACATACATTCTCTCTCTCACACACACACACACATATATTCTCTCTCACGCACACACACACACATTGTCTCTCATGCACACACACACACACATTGTCTCACACACACACCAATATTCTCTCTCACACACACATTCTCACACACACACACATACATTCTCACTCACACACACACACACACACATTCTCTCTCACACACACACACATACATTCTCTCTCACACATACACAAATACATTCTCTCTCACACACACGCACACATACATTCTCTCTCACACACACATACATTCTCTCTCACACACACATACATTCTCTCTCACACATGCATACATTCTCTCACACACAAACATACATTCTCTCTCACACACACACATTCTCTCTCTCACACACACATACATACTCTCTCTCACACACACACACACACTCTCTCACACACACACACATACATACATACATTCTCTCTCACACACACACATACATACATTATCTCACACACACACACACATACATACATTCTCTCTCACACACACACATACATACATTCTCTCTCACACACACACATACATACATTCTCTCTCACACACACACATACATACATTCTCTCTCACACATACACACATCCATACATTCTCTCTCACACACACACATATACATACATTCTCTCTCACACACACATACATACATTCTCTCTCACACACACACACACACACACACACACATTCTCACTCACACACAAACACACATTCTCACTCACACACACACATACATTCTCTCACACACACACACACATTCTCTCTCACGCACACACACGCATTCTCTCTCACGCACACACACACATTCTCTCACGCACACACACACACATTGTCTCTCACACACACACACATTGTCTCTCTCTCACGCACACACATACACATTGTCTCTCTCTCATGCACGCACACACACACGTTGTCTCTCTCTCTTGCACACACACACACACATTGTCTCTCTATCACGCACACACACACACACACACATTGTATCTCTATCACGTACACACACACATTGTCTCTCTCACGCACACACACACACACATTGTCTCTCTCTCACGCACACACACACAACATTGTCTCTCTCTCACGCACACACACACACACACACATTCTCTCTCACGCACACACACACACATTGTCTCTCACACACACACATTCTCTCTCACACACACACACACATTCTCTCTCTCGCACACACACATACATTCTCTCTCACACACACACACATATATTCTCTCTCACGCACACACACACACATTGTCTCTCACGCACACACCAACATTCTCTCTCACACACACATTCTCACACACACACACATACATTCTCTCTCACACACACACACATACATACATTCTCTCTCACATACACACACATACATACATTCTCTTTCACACACACACATACATTCTCACTCTCACACACACACACACATTCTCACACACGCAAACATATACACATTGTCTCTCACACACACACATTCTCTCTCACACACACACACATTCTCTCTCACACACACACACATTCTCTCTCTCACACACACACACATACTCTCTCACACACACACACACATACTCTCTCACAAACACACACACATACATACATTCTCTCTCACACACACACATACATACATTCTCTTTCACACACACACATACATTCTCACTCTCACACACACACACACATTCTCACACACACAAACACACATTCTCACTCACACACATACATACATTCTCTCTCACACACACACATATACGTACATTCTCTCTCACACACACACACATACATACATTCTCTCTCACACACACACACATACATACATTCTCTCTCACACACACACATACATACATTCTCTCTCACACACACATACATACATTCTCTCTCACACACACACACACACACACACATTCTCACTCACACACAAACACACATTCTCACTCACACACATACATACATTCTCTCACACACACACATATACATTCTCTCTCACGCACACACACGCATTCTCTCTCACGCACACACACACATTCTCTGTCACGCACACACACACACATTGTCTCTCACGCACACACACACACACACACACACATTGTCTCTCTCTCACGCACACACACACACATTGTCTCTCTCTCACGCACACACACACACACGTTGTCTCTCTCTCTTGCACACACACACACATTGTCTCTCTCTCACGCACACACATTCATTGTATCTCTATCACGCACACACACACATTGTCTCTCTCTCACGCACACACACACACATTGTCTCTCTCTCACGCACACACACACAACATTGTCTCTCTCTCACGCACACACACACACACATTGTCTCTCACGCACACACACACACATTCTCTCTCACACACACACACACATTCTCTCTCACGCACACACACACACATTCTCTCTCACACACACACACACATTCTCTCTCTCGCACACACACATACATTCTCTCTCACACACACACACACATACATTCTCTCTCACGCACACACACACATTCTCTCTCACACACACACACACACACACATTGTCTCTCACGCACACACACACACACACATTGTCTCTCAAACACACACATACATTCTCTCTCACACACACACACATACATACATTCTCTCTCACATACACACACATACATACATTCTTTTTCACACACACACATACATTCTCACTCTCACACACACACACACATTCTCACACACACAAACACACATTCTCACTCACACACACACATACATTCTCTCTCACACACACACACATACGTACATTCTCTCTCACACACACACACATACATACATTCTCTCTCACACACACACATACATACATTCTCTCTCAGACACACACACATACATACATTCTCTCTCACACACACACATACATACATTCTCTCTCACACACACACACATACATTCTCTCTCACACACACATACATTCTCTCTCACACACACATTCTCTCTCACACACACACATACTCTCTCACACACTCACACACACACTCTCTCACACACACACACACACATACATACATTCTCTCTCACACACACACATACATACATTCTCTCTCACACACACACATACATACATTCTCTCTCACACACACACATATACATACATTCGCTCTCACACACACATACATACATTCTCTCTCACACACACACACACACACACACACACATTCTCACTCACACACAAACACACATTCTCACTCACACACACACATACATTCTCTCACACACACACACATACATTCTCTCTCACGCACACACACGCATTCTCTCTCACGCACACACACACATTCTCTCTCATGCACACATACACACATTGTCTCTCACGCACTCACACGCACACACACATTGTCTCTCTCTCACGCACACACACACATTGTCTCTCTCTCACGCACACACACACACATTGTCTCTCTGTCTTGCACACACACACACACACATTGTCTCTCTATCACGCACACACACACACATTGTATCTCTATCACGTACACACACACATTGTCTCTCTCACGCACACACACACACACATTGTCTCTCTCTCACGCACACACACACAACATTGTCTCTCTCACGCACACACACAAACACATTGTCTCTCACGCACACACACACACACATTGTCTCTCACACACACACACATTCTCTCACACACACACACACATTCTCTCGCACACACACATACATTCTCTCTCACGCACACACACACACACATTGTCTCTCACACACACCAACATTCTCTCTCACACACACACATTCTCACACACACACAC
Organism: Isurus oxyrinchus; assembly: GCA_026770705.1. Taxonomy (NCBI): domain Eukaryota; kingdom Metazoa; phylum Chordata; class Chondrichthyes; order Lamniformes; family Lamnidae; genus Isurus; species Isurus oxyrinchus. The sequence continues at coordinate 84,892,549 of JANJGN010000013.1, forward strand.
ATACATTCTCTCTCACACACACACACATACATACATTCTCTCTCACACACACACACACATACATACATTCTTTTTCACACACACACACATTCTCACACACACAAACACACATTCTCACTCACACACACACATACATTCTCTCTCACGCACACACACACATACGTACATTCTCTCTCACACACACACACATACATACATTCTCTCTCACACACACACACATACATTCTCTCTCACACACACACACATTCTCTCTCACACACACACATTCTCTCACACACACACACATACTCTCTCACACACTCACACACACTCTCTCACACACACACACACATACATACATTCTCTCTCACACACACACATACATACATTCTCTCTCACACACACACATACATACATTCTCTCTCACACACACATACATACATTCTCTCTCACACACACACATGCATACATTCTCTCTCACACACACACACATATACATACATTCTCTCTCACACACACATACATACATTCTCTCTCTCACACACACACACACACACACATTCTCACTCACACACAAACACACATTCTCACTCACACACTCACATACATTCTCTCACACACACACACATACATTCTCTCTCACGCACACACACGCATTCTCTCTCACGCACACACACATTCTCTCTCACGCACACACACACACATTGTCTCTCACGCACACACACACACACACACACATTGTCTCTCTCTCACGCACACACACACACATTGCCTCTCTCTCACGCACACACACACACATTGTCTCTCTTGCACACACACACACACACATTGTATCTCTATCACGCACACACACACTTTGTCTCTCTCTCACGCACACACACACACACATTGTCTCTCTCTCACGCACACATACACAACATTGTCTCTCTCTCATGCACACACACACACATTGTCTCTCACGCACACACACACACACATTGTCTCTCACACACACACACATTCTCTCTCACACACACACACACACATTCTCTCTCTCGCACACACACATACATTCTCACACACACACACATACATTCTCTCTCATGCACACACACACACATTCTCTCTCACGCACACACACACACATTGTCTCTCACGCACACACACACACTTTGTCTCTCACACACACACCAACATTCTCTCTCTCACACACACATTCTCTCTCACACACACACACATACATTCTCTCTCACACACACACACATACATTCTCTCTCACACACACATACATTCTCTCTCACACACACATTCTCTCTCACACACACACATACTCTCTCACACACTCACACACACACTCTCTCACACACACACACACACATACATACATTCTCTCTCACACACACACATACATACATTCTCTCTCACACACACACATACATACATTCTCTCTCACACACACACATATACATACATTCGCTCTCACACACACATACATACATTCTCTCTCACACACACACACACACACACACACATTCTCACTCACACACAAACACACATTCTCACTCACACACACACATACATTCTCTCACACACACACACATACATTCTCTCTCACGCACACACACGCATTCTCTCTCACGCACACACACACATTCTCTCTCATGCACACATACACACATTGTCTCTCACGCACTCACACGCACACACACATTGTCTCTCTCTCACGCACACACACACATTGTCTCTCTCTCACGCACACACACACATTGTCTCTCTCTCTTGCACACACACACACACACATTGTCTCTCTATCACGCACACACACACACATTGTATCTCTATCACGTACACACACACATTGTCTCTCTCACGCACACACACACACACATTG